>OY288273.1:71978097-74915597 GCA_958450335.1 Hibiscus tridactylites
GGTTAAAACTAATCCTGATTTGTCAGACAGTGATGACAGAAAATATTTGGCAGGTTCTTTGGATGTCATTGGTGTTGGTTCTCACGAGAAACCGAAGATTTCTTTGATTGTTCTTTCTACTGACAAAAGCCTTCCAGTGGATGAGCTAGACAGCGGTGATGCTGACATCTCTTCTGATGCTTTGCCATATCCATCAAACATTTTACAGCTTGCTCCTGAAAAGAGAAGTGGAGACAATCCTGTAGATGAAGTTCTTAAAACAGATTTTACTAGAGAATGTTGTGATGAAAGTTCAGTCAACCAAATAATTGGTTCACTATATCACTTGTTCAACCTTGAAGAAGTAGAAAGAGATTCAGATATTACAATACCACCTGGAGGTTCAGATGTTATGAAGGCTGGCAACATAGCTTCCGAGGTCAGTGATGTTACTTTAGAAGTTGGTCTGAACTTGGAATGTATGATTCCGATGCCGGATACCTTAGAGACTTGTTGCTTTAATGAACAGAAATTTTCAGACATATTAAACGATGATCCTGAACTTGTGGTTGACCCAGTGGAGATCGGAGCTTCATTTCATGACAAGGAACATAATGTTGATCAACTATTTGATGCTGCAGAGGCAGAAGAAACTAGGGAATTTACCTTCAGTGTGGATGCAGTGGAAGGAGATGATCTCCTTTGTGATCTTCCATCTCATTGCTCTCATAACGTGGACATCAAGGATTATGTGAGCTTAGATGATCTGGCTACGGGAAATGTTCATGCTGAAATTATTGTAGTCTCCGCTTCTGCTTGTGGTTCTGCAGATTTTGATGATGCTGTTGATCATACTACTTTTCAGACTTCAAATTTGATTTGTCCGGCAGCTGGAAATCTAATGTATTTGGAAGAGTCTCTTTCTGGTGATGCAGGTTTATGTCGGGAAGAATTGGAACATAATGAGGTTATTTCTCAAGGATGTATTGTACACTCAGATATAGTTTCAACTTCATGCAAATCAGTCTCTCACAGCACTTCCAATTTAGAAGATGATATTCACTATTTGTCTCTGGTTGAACCTACCAAAAATAGTTCGGATGCCATTAATTTTACCAGTAAACCAGCTTCCTTGGAATTGAGCGACCAAGAGTCGGAATCAAAATATTTGAGTCAACTGATGGAAACTAGAGCAGATCTGGTGTCTTCTCCAACTCATCACTTATCAGAAAAAGAAACTTCTTTCAAGCAGTCCTCAGACTTCCCTACAAATCAGCATGATATGGGAAGCTTGCATCTCCGGTCCAACAAGATACAAACTTCCATTACACATTCCGACGAAGGTTCTTCAAGCAAACCTTCAGATTATTTACAACAATCAGAAGAGCAAATTGAGCAAGAAAGATACCCATCAGCTCCTATTCATCCTGCCTTCAGCATGCTCCCTGAGGCAACCGAAGTTAGCATGGAGGAAATGCCACCGTTGCCCCCGCTTCCTCCAATGCAATGGAGGAAAGGGAGAATTCAGCATGTTTCTCCAGCTTCACAAAGAGAATTAGTTGAACAGGGTCAAGAGTCATTCCCTGTAATATCACAACATGGAACTGATGGGAAAGCTCAGTTTGGTTTATCAGCATTAGAGAAAGTGAATGAGCAGCCTAGAAACCCATTTTTACCCGAAGTGGATGGTGAAGAGAGGTCTGGTCGTGCATCTAATCAATTGGCTGCTGATTGCATGCAGCTCCCTGATCCTTATTCGATCCACCCACCAACAATGGATAGCAACACTAATAGCCAATTCAGGGATATCTGTTTGGGTGAAACATCCTCAAACCTGTCTTTGCCCAGAATATCTAATAGAAGTATCGAATATGATTCCATTGCTATGGAAGATGGTAGGGTAGAACCCAGTAACTCGTTGCTGATGCCAGCTATTGATACCACTTCTAGACATATTACTGTATCTTCGCATGAGAAAATAACATATCCTCCGGACCAGCTTGTACTGGATATAGGTTTGGAAGGTGGGGCATATCAGTACCCTGAACAAAATTCTGGGGGAGAAAAGGGGTATCTTCCTGATATATCTGTGCCCCCATTAATTAAGAGAGAGGAGCAGATCCCAACCCAGATAGTGGATGATCTTCCTCTAAAAGTAGAACAGTTTCCAACCAAGGTAGAGGAGCAGCCTCAGCAAGGTTTGACAGTTTCAGAGGGAGAATCTTTGCAGATACCAAATGCCATTGTTAAGCATGGTTTGACCTCTGCAGAAGTAGAAATTGCACAGATATCAAATACAACTGTGCAGCATGATCCGTCAACTTCAGACGGAGTAGCTGTAAGGCCATCAGTTACGCCTGCTGTATCACCAGTTGAAGATGAAAACTCGAATGGGAGTTCAACTTTGAAGCTTCCTCGCAATCCTCTCATTGATGCTGTTGCTGCTCATGACAAAAGCAAGGTAATTAAAACCTTTCATTTCATTCATCTTTCTCCCCCCCCCCCCCCCCCCCCCCCTTTTTCAATCTGCCTTTTGTTTTGGTAAGTAGCCATTTCAATTTTGGTGCAGTTGAGGAAGGTAACTGAGCGGATGCACCCTCCAGTCATTCCAAAAGTAGATGAAAGAGACTCGTTGCTGGAACAGATACGAACCAAGGTTATATCCAATTCCCCAGGTTTGTGCTTGCCTGAGGGTTGTTATTTTTCTTTCTAGTCCTTCAACTTGAAGCCTGCTGTGGTTAGCCGACCCAGCATTCAGGGTCCTAAAACCAATTTAAGAGTAGCAGCAATCTTGGAGAAAGCAAATGCAATTCGCCAGGTTTGTGCTTGAACAGATACGAACCAAGGTTATATCCAATTCCCCAGGTTTGTGCTTGCCTGAGGGTTGTTATTTTTCTTTCTAGTCCTTCAACTTGAAGCCTGCTGTGGTTAGCCGACCCAGCATTCAGGGTCCTAAAACCAACTTAAGAGTAGCAGCAATCTTGGAGAAAGCAAATGCAATTCGCCAGGTTTGTGCTTGCCTTTGTCTTTCTGTCTTGTATCTTTCTTACCCCCCCCCCCCCCCCCCCCCCCTCTTTTGCATTTTATGAGCGTGTACAATTCATAAAATCATTTACTGTTCTGTTGAAATAGGCATTGACTGGAAGTGATGAAGATGATGATGGTTGGAGTGACTCTTGAAAGCACACGGTAAATTGCACATCTGTTCGGATACTTGTTCATAATGTTCGTTTCTTCCAATATTTTAAATTCTCCATCTTAGTGAATAGGAAATGTATGGATGTGGCGTTGTTAGTGGTGTATTCTGTTAAGTGTATAGAAATGGATATACAACACTTGGCTTTGCTATTTATACGAGAATGAGTCTCATGGTTCATGGCATCATGGGTCAGCGACATCATGTAATCAAATGTTGTGTCACAAATCCAGTGATGCAATACGCTATTATATTACTTAAAGATGTTGTTGACACTGTTTTTGTCCCGGTTGAAAAACATGTTGGGGCCTTGGAAGCCCGTTGAGAGGTCAGAGTTGCGGAATTGCCATCGATCGTTTTGAGTTAGGCACGACCGAAGATCCATTAACTTGGTTTGCGTTCAAGATCAGAGTTAAAGTTGGGCTTGAGAGTATGTCACGGGGAAGCAGGGATAGAGCCAGGATATTGAACCATGAGGTTGGCAAGTTGACAACGACGACAATAACAACGACAACGACAACAACAACAACGCGACACTTTATTTAACCTATGCATACATCCATAGGTTAAGGGTCATTTAAGAGCTTGGATTAAAAATAAAATCTTTATCATTCAATGTATTACAAAACCCTAAAAACTTTCATTAAAAAACTTTCATTTACTGTATTAGAGTTTATGGTTTAGGGTTTACAATTTTGAGTTTTAAGGTTTTAGTGTTTAAGATTTAGGGTAGTAATACATTGAATGAGAATTTTTTTCAATGGAATTTTTTATGGTTTTGTAATATATTGAATGATAGAATTTTTTTCAATGGAATCTTGTATTTAATTAGAGCTCTTAAATAACCCTTAAGCTATGTGTCACGGGCCGTTAGCCTATGACCGAGCAAGTTGCACATCAAGGGGATTGCAGTAGCACACCCGACCGAGGGCACGAGTTCGCACCATTTTTGCGCACCATGGGACCGAGGCAAGTCCCCCATGTGCTGCTCGCAACGAGAGGAACTGAGCTAGCACTCGAAGGAGCACTCCCATTGCACCCAAGAGGGCCCAAGCGAACACACTCCATGTTGCCCAGGCAATGGAGGCCGAATCAGCATCCGTTGTGCACATTAGAAGGCCTAGACGAGCACCATTCGAGTTGCCCATGACCATAGGGCACAATTCAGCACCGAGCAAAATGCCAAGGAGGTTTTGGCCAAGCAAATCGGGCCAATCAATGCCCAATTTGCCCAAGAGACCGGGACCATTGAGAAGAGATCATTTTTTGACCAACACACATGAAAAGAGATCAATAGAGGCTCGACATTTGGGAAAAAGTATCTCATTGCCAACCCAAGTATGTTTTCTTAATAGATTCTTGCCTTTTTACTTTTGGCAACTATGTAATATGAATGATACTATTTCCATAGTTAGGAGATAGGAATCTTGGGGATGATTCTTAGCCCTTCAATCAAATCAATCTAGACCGTTAGATGTTAGGAGGTGAGCCTATAAATAGAGTCTCACTATCACAATTGTAAATTAACTTATTCACTTCTGATTTGAGTAATACAATCAACATTTACTCAATTCTCTCGTTGTTCTTTGTTAGCCATTTCTTTTCTTTTGTTCTATTGCTTTTGCAAGGGTTTAAGCACTCTTGCTTCGATCGATTTCAGGCTTATTTAGGCAAGGCTTTTATTTGAGCGCGTTAAAGGTCGCATGTATCCGAAACTTGAGGTTTTACGGATGTGACAAGTGGTATCAGAGCACGTTTATTCTAGAAAAATGGTACCACGAAACACCATCGAGGTCCCAACATTTGACCGAGAGACTCGGCCTGTTGCCAGGAAGAAGCGCGATAGTTCGAGGGACGCTATTATGTCTCTAGATAAGAGAGTCGCTAGACTTGAGACCAACATGAGGGAAGTCCAAGAAACCATCGAGGAGGGTGAGCCGCGTCTCGTAAGGATGGATTCCCTTGAGGGGAAAATTAGGGACGAGGTCGATGGACTTCTCAATGAGATGTTTAGGAAGCTAAACCAGCGAGACGACTCCCTTGAAGCCAAGATGTTGGCTATGAAGGAAGAGATGGACGAGCTCAAGAGCGAGCTGATTATCTATAAGGTAGCAATGAGGGGCAGAGTGCTAGCGGATGTAGCGACGCCCAAGCCCAGGATCGATGTTCCAAAACCAAAGGAGTTCAAGTGGGCGAGGATCGTTCAAGATGTGGAGAATTTCATTTGGGGCATGGAGCAATACTTTCGACTCGTGTATCAAAGATGATACAACCAAGGTAAACATCTATTTATTTATCTGATGATGGTCTCTTATATTGGTGACACAAGTGTTTCGAGGAGAGTACCGTCAAGACATGGAAGGAATTTAATTTCGAATTCAAAGAGCATTTCTACCCAAAGAATGCTCAACTAGAAGCTTGAGAAAAGATGCATCAATTGAAGCACGAGGGCTCGATCCGTGACTATGTCAAGTGGTTCAAGAAACTCAAGCTCCAAATCAAGGACTTGAGGGAGTTTGAGGGGTTATTTTTCTTCAGAAATGGACTTCAACGTTGGGCCAAGATGGAGTTGAAACAGATGGGAGTCGAATAACTCTCCAAAGCCATGGTCGTAGTCGAGTCCATTGTAGAATTTGAAATCCAAAAGACTGAGTCTACCAAACCAAAGCCAAAGTTCATAGGGAATGGTGGGGGAGACAAGGAGAAATCAGCCAAGAACAGGTCTGAGAAGGCTTCTGTTGGCAATGGGATGCTATCGAATTGGAAGATTGCTAGGCCGTGGGACAAAAATGAGACTTTCCAATGCTATACTTGAGAGGTAAGCACTTGGCAAGGAACTGGCCACAAAAAGGTAATAAAGTTGCTGCCATTCAAGAACAAGATGGCGAATAGATATGAACTCTCAAGTTTAACTCCATAATCAGTTCTATGGAAGTTTAAAAGGAGGATCCAAGAAGAAAGGCTTGATGTTCGTGGACATCACCGTGGAAGATCAAAAGTTGAGCGCACTTGTGAACACTAGTGCCTCAGAATTATTCATTTCAGAACGGGCTGTCAAAAGACTTGACCTTCGTGTTGAGAAGGCAAGGGGTTTCATTAAAATCGTCAACACTGAAGAAGCTCTGATTGCGGGGATAGCAAAAGGAGTCAAACTCAACATTGGGGGTTGGGCAGGCAAGGAAACGATCAAGGTAATCCCTCTTGACGATTTTGATTTTGTTATTGGTTTAAGTTTTCTTGATCAGATTAATGCATTTCCCGTGCCTTTTGCTGATTGTTTGTGCATATTGGACCCAAAATATCAATGTATTATTTCAGTGAAACGAGCCCGAAATTGGGGCCAAGAGGATAACAACAATTCAATTCAACAAAAGGGTGCACAAAGAGGAGCCAACTTACTTAGCGACATTGGTAAGTGAAGAACCAACCATGTCCGAGGATATCCAATCGAGGCAGAATTCCATGGCGAGGATATGCTTGCCGAGTTGCCCAAGAGTCTCCCACCAAAGAAGGAGGTAGACCACAAGGATGAACTTGTGCCGAATTCGGATCACACCAAGCAAGTCGAGGTTTATACCGACACAATCGATGTTTCCATTGGTGGGGTCCTAATGCAAGAAGGATATTTGGTTGCATATGAAAGCTGGAAGCTCAATAAGACCGAAAGGAGGTACTGTGCCCATGTGAAGGAAATGACTATGGTTGTGCACTGTTTGCACACATGGAGACATCATTTACTTGGGTCCAAGTTTATCGTTTATACTATGAATGTTTCAAATACTTATTTTCTAACTTAAGAAAAATTGTCTCACAAGCAGATTCGTTGGCAGGAAATTCTTGCAAAATTCGACTTTTCCTTGGAGTGCAAACCGGGAAAGGTGAACTCCATAACCGATGCCTTAAGCCGAAGGTACAATACGGAGAATGCTAGCTTGCCACCAAGGAGTGAGGTGGACCATGAGATCGAGCACTATTCGAGTTTTGTGCCACCATCCAAAGCCTAAAATCGAATAGCACCACCAAGGCTTGACGAGTTGAAGTAAGCCAAGTCAAGTGAGCCAAAGACAGTGCTTCCAGATTGCACCAAACTGATCGACCAACACCGAGGTATCAGACTTTTCCATCAGGGACTTGTCGATGCATGAAGAGCATCTAGCTGCTTTCGAGAGTAGAAAGCCGAGCAAGGTCAATGAACGAGACACCATCCAAGGAAAGGAGGTGACATTGGCGAGATGGCAAGAGCAAATTGTCGGGTTTGATGAACCAATGGAGCCCAAGCCAAGCAGGGCCGACACCATGGTAAGTGTGACAATCAAGACTATCATCCAACCCGAGAAAGAGGGTGCTTGTGAGCACCAAGGAGGGCCGATCCCACGACCCTTTTGCCAACAACACATGTCTTGAGTTTTGACAAGATATGGTGGAGACCAACAAGCAGACAGAACAAACCCGCAAGGACATTGTGTCCGAGGTAAGCGATTCAAATTTTCAGAATTGAATTTAACACATGGCCATTCCATTGTTCACAGGTCGCTTGTGAGACCGAGTGAGGAACAATATTGAGCCATTGAGCAAGTAGGCAAGGAGGCCTACAAAATAGAGCTACCACCAAAGCTGCGAGTAGATCATGTTAGCATACCTATGCGAAGTCCACCTATGCGAAGGAGGAACGAGTCAACCTGACGAACCGAGCACAAGACCTTTGTTCAAGGCATGAAGGCCTTGAACTTTGAAGGAGACATCCTGAAGTTGAGAGTAATCGGGACTTTGCTGAGGAGCCGCGACAGTTCGAGGACAAGACTGTCGAGACTCATTACCGACAAGCGGCGAGGTCGTCGCTAGATCAAGTAGGGGGATGTCACGAGCCGCCAGGCAATGACCGAGCAAGCCGCACCCCAAAGGGATTGCAGTAGCACACCCGATCGAGGAACACGAGTCCGCACTATTGTTGCGCACCATGGGGCCGAGACAAGCACCCTATGTGCTGCCTGCAACTAGAGGAAATGAGCTTGCACCCGAGGGAGCACTCCCATCGCACCTAAGGGGGCCCAAGAGAACACAGTCCATGTTGCCCAGACAATGGAGGCTGAATCAACACTCGTTGTGCACACCAGAAGGCCTAGACGAGCACCATTCGATTTGCCCACGACCTTAGGGCCCAATTCAGCACCGAGCAAGCTGCCAAGGAGGTTTTGGCCAAGCAAAACGCGTTCAATTAGGTCATTCAATTCACGCATTGCAGCAAATTGGCCCCTTGACTAACGTTGACTGACGTAACCATTATTCTAGCCGTTACATTATAACGCGTCAGCCGTCTTCGCCCCCGTGACATGCCATGTCAGCATTGAAAAGTTAAATTGCTGATGTGGCTTAGGTGCTAACGTGGCAAAAAATAAAAAAGTAATAATTTTTTTATCCTATTTCTCTCTCTCTCCTCTATAAATCGAATCCCTTTGTTGATTAAACACAGACCTCCATTTCTATTGTTTCTTCTACTTCGTTTATTCTTCTTTCACTGGCGTCGTCTTCATCACCAGATAATCTAAACACCAATTTTTATTTTTTTGGGTATTTTAAAATTGAAAAGCCCTCGACAGTTCTTATTGTTCATTAGGTATTTTGAAATTTCAAACAACTATGTTGAGAATTATTTTGGGTTTTTAGGTTGTTAGATTGGAATCTAAGATTATGTCGTTTCTTTGAAAAATGATTACACTTTCATTTCTTTGACATTTTGGATTGATTTTGTATGTTTGAAGATGGAATCATCATCTTGCTCATCCTCTAGAGGTCATCGAAAAAAACGGGGTTCTAGAGGTCATCGAAAAAACTGGGTTCAGGATCGAGCTAGGAGAACAATGGTGAAGAAATTGAGTGTTCTTGTGGTGACAAATGTCGAATGTGGACTGCATGGAAAAATACTGAAAACTTAGGGAGAAGATTCATTGGTTGTCCAAACTATAAGACAAAGAGTTGTGGTTTCTTGAGGTGGATTGATAAACCTATGTCAGAAAGAGCTAGGTTCCTCATTAACGAGTTGAAAAAGCAGAATGATAAATTGCAAAAATTGAATGTTGCCAATGAAGTTGATGCAATCACAGATTTAAAATCAGAGATGAAAGAAATGCAGAAGCAGATGTCTATGGCTATGGTGAAAGTTGAAAGGGAAAAAATATGTTGCTGAAAGGGATGGTGATAGCTTGGATGATATGTGTATTGATGATAGTTGGATCATATGTTTAACGAAATATGGTAATGGAATATGTTTGATTGTCTTATCATTTGTGTTTTCTCAAATTTTCCTTGTGTTCTGTGTAACATGTGTATGCTGAAATTAGTGTTTACTGAAAAAGACCAATACCAACTCACATTAGTGTTTGCTGAAAAACATAGCTCAAATTAATGAATTCATCTATGAATTGAGTATAACAGTGAACACAAAAGAATATAAAAGCTCAAATTAGTGTTTGCTGAAAAACATAGCTCAAATAAGTCAATGATTCATAAACTAAAGCTTTCATATCTTTTTCATTAACAAAAGTAACAACCCATGAACAAAAGTAACATCAGTTGTGGGTACATTGAGTTTCAAGTATTTTTCATGAACACAAAATACAATCAGTTTTGGCTAGTATACCCTAAACATAGCTCAACTGACAAAATAGTCATTCCATAAACAAAATATAATCCTAAGGGTCTTCATACCTAATAACAAAATAAATTAGCCCAATAACTTCTATATAAATTCGAGCATCATCTTAAGGATTGGGATTTTCATCTGTCTGACTTGATTGTGTACCGAGTTGCTTTTTTCTAGCCACTTTCTTTTGCCGATTACGTTCATCAGATAAGTGTTGTTGTAGTTGTCTTGTAGTAACATGTTGTTTTCCTTTCCATTTCAAGACAAGTCTTTTCCATGTATGTTGATATTGAGAAGTAGGAGCTTCAATCTTTCTCTTTGTGTTGGTTGTAATAGCTGCTTCATTGGGCAAACCAGGATGCATGAGACAAAAATTAAGATAAATGCCTTGAAAGTGTAGATGCTAAACAAACAAAGTTAAACAATGTAATGTTAAACAAGCATGAATATTTGTTCTCCAATACCAACTCACATTATAAGTTTGTTATCCAGTTTTGAGGTTTGTATACAAACCAATACCAACTTGCTTTGCATGCTTGTTAGCTATAAACTTCCTTTTCATACCTCTTGTTGTTGGACCAGTGTTTCCACTCTAAGATGCATCAAAAATTAAGTATCACAATATAAAAATCAAGTATAACAATGTCATGTTAAGCAAGCAAAAATATTATTTAAGTTTCTAAAAATCTCATGATTTGTAGCAGTAGACTGTAAATTTTGTACTTCAGTGTTTTCAGGTCTACTGCATGTTGATCTAGCATTGGTTGTAGTGGTTGGAGTGTGGGCATCATTAGTTTTCTTTTTCACAGCATTGACATTAGTATCCTAGTTTACATAGAAAACTATTTGTTAGATGTTGATTACATGGTATACAAGTAAGCAAAACATGGTTAAGTATACATGTCTAGTATTGGTGACATTATCTTTTTGGAGGCATTTATTTTTATGTGCCCAACATTCTTGCAAATACTGCTTGTGGCTTTATATCCTCCTCTACTTAACTTGCCATACTTAGTCTTCACAGGCTCATCTTTATCCTTTCCTCTCTTCTTCTTAGGCCTCCCTGGCATGACTTTGAACTTAGGAGGCCCAATTGGATCATCTTCCCTTTTTGGCCAGAATATCTTTCCCCTAACTGGTTGTAAAACATGGCTGTAACTGACATCATATCTTTCCTTGGTGTACCAATTGGAAATATAAGTTTGAGGATCCCTTTGAATCATGGTGCATAGCACATATTGCATGAGAACACGGTATTCCAGTTAGCTCTCACTTTCTACAAGTGCATCTCATGTTATTTAGATCAACTGTGTGTTGGTTTGCACCATTAGTTACCTCGAATCCTCCATCCCCATTCCAAACCAGCCTACATTGAGTAGAAAGATCCATATTTCTCTCAAACTTCTATAAAGGCCTAAATGCAGTGTTGGTTTTCCACTTAGTTGACCATGCTCTCTTCACATGCATTCTTTGCATTACCATTTTCAGATTTCTTCTGACATGCTAATAATTGTATAGCATCTTGCATTCACAATCCACACATTAAAAGCTTCAGCCAAATTGTTATCCACCACATCACACTTGGATTCTACTGTGAAATAGGCACGACTCCAATGATGTGGAGGAATTGCTAGTAGTTCCAATGATGTGGATGAATTGCTAGTAGTTCATTAGTAGAGGTAGCTCCCATTCCTTCCAATATCTTTAGTTGATCATTGAAATCTTCAACAAAGGTTAATCTTACACAGTTTCAAAATTGGATCTTCTTGTTTACCCCTTTCTATTTTTTTGTGCCAATTTTCATAGATGTGTCTGGCACACATCCTATGCTTTAACAATGGAAACTATTCATTGATAATTGGCACTAGACCGTGCTAAAAAGATTAAAAAAGTTAAACATTAATATCAAATGGAACTGTGTTAGTAAACAAATTAATTGTTATGACATAAATGATTACAAATTAAGTTACAAAACTAACCTTCTTTTGGTATGATATTAATGTGAGACCTTCACCATTTGGATGGCCTAAATCCTGCATCAACTTGGTTAGATACCATTTTCATGATTTCTTTCCTTACACTTCAACAACTGCCCATGCAACTAGAAACATTTGATTGTTTCCATCTCTACCAACAACAACAATTAGTTCACCTTGAGTGACAATTTTTAGTAAACATCCATCAACTCCAATAAAAGGTCTGTAACCTTCTTTCCAACCTAAAATAATACAATGCATCCAGTTAATTAGCTTAAATATTGCTATAAAACAGTAAACTCAAGATTGAAAAACAGCAAAGATATATACCTTTCTTTAAAGCAGCAAAACATATGTACATTCTATGGAAAACAACTTTGTGGTTATTGTCCCTATGAACTTGAATTGATATTGTGCCTCTAGGATTGCTATGAAGCAACTCAGCAGCATACCCCTAAAGATTTGCATACTCCTCAACATAAGAACTCCTTTCTTTCGAAGTACATTTTTTCTAGCTCTTTGACACATGCTATAACTAGAATATACCCCTAATTCCTGCCTGCACAGCTCCTTTAAAGTGTTGACTTTCATTTTAGCTCAACTAAAATCTTATCATTATATACTTTCTCAACATGCTTAGAATTCATCATTGGATTTTTATTTGTCCTAAAACATTTGTGGACAGGATAATAGGTTTTTACAGTAATACAATCCCACTTTTTATCTATGCTTGCAAATAAGGTCCAAAAGCAACCATCTTTGCAACACACCCTCACTCTCCTTGGTTCACTCTTCTTGAACTTCAAAACAACACCCTTGACAATTGCATATTTTCGTACTGCCTCCGTGAATTGTTTGTGATCTTCAAACCTAAGTCCTATTTCCCACAAAGGAAATGCACAATTAGGGTCATATGTGGTCCTAATGATTTCTTACCTTTGCCTCTATATACTCCACAAATCATAATTATCCTCCTCCTCATTTTCTCCATATTCTCCTGGATCATCAGACTTGATATAGTCACTTTCATGACCTTTCAACTTGCCTTGAACTTCTCTTATTTCATCTCCTTCAATTGTATCATCTCTTACAAATGTTTGACCCTTAAATGTATCTACATTATTACCCTCAACTTCATTATCATCCGTTGAGCTCTCTATTGATGTCCTTGTTTTACTAACTCTCAAGTTTCCCCTAATATCTTCAACTTCTTCATCCAAATCAGAACCCCCCCTTAATATTGACCAAGAAATCTCCAGAATCTGCAGATGCTTCTTCCTCACCAACCACAACTTCTTCACAATTTACTTCTTGTCCTAAATCTTCAATATCAACAACTTATACATTTGATGCTTCAGCAATACCTGTCTCATTAATGCCTTTATGTTCTTCATTATTGCTTTCACCAATATCATTACCGGTTTTACCCACTTCATTACTGCCTTCATATACTTCATTACCCTTTGAAAGTTTTTTATAATTTTTCATATGATCCACATAAAGGTCTATAATACTCATACTATTTAAAATAGTTAAACATTGCGTAATTATATCATCATCATGTATTAGAACAAATGCATCGGAATTAAAGACTACTCCTAGTTCCATATAGTACACCCATACATCATCCTTATACCCTAAGTCCTTAACATTACCAATGATATCCCAATAACCCAATTTATCAGGGTCAACTTGCAATTTTTCAAAACTATTACCCATATACGAGAAGCTAGGAGAACTTACGAATTTTCCACCATGGAAATACTATAATACAAATGTTTTTGGATTAATGTCCATCACGCATACAAAAAATATTGTCAAAACACAGTAACATGGTCAAAACATATGGTCAACACCACATATACTAAAAACCACATATATGATAATCAGTCAAAATCAATATAATATAATACAATTCATATAAAACTAAGCACTATTACTAAATAAAAAAAACAAAACACAGAAACATGAGACCATTTTACAATGTCCCTTTCACTTGTTCTCTATGAAATATTCGACCAAAACAAAAATCAATGGGAATCACTTTCTTACCTTTATGCTGTAATATATACCTACCTCGATGCAGTCTTGCTTTCCTTTCCTTTCGATTTTAAAATTGAGAAAAGCAAAACACATGGATGAAACCCTAAACTCCCAAAATGATGGATGAAACTCTATAACTCCCAAATAAAAACATTCTCACTAAACCCAAACAAAACTTGCCAATTTAAGATGCCACTTCAAATTTCAAAAGATTTCTCAAACGATTCTTTGCTAAAAAATTCAGAACGTGATCTTTATTTTTTTCCTCACGAGAACTTAATCGTTTTTGTTAAAAGTGTTCTTCGATAATGAATTTGAATTATTTTAGCAGATTGAATGTTTAGGGAGTATTTACTTTTTCAGCATTAATTAGGAGAGAGAGAGAGAGAGAAATAGGATAATTTTTTATTTTTTTACACGTAAGCACCTAAGCCACGTCAGCAATTTGACTTTTCAACGCTGACATGGCATGCCACGAGGGCGAAGACGACTGGCGCGTTACAATGTAACGGCTAGACTAACAGTTCCGTTGGTCAACGTTAGTCAAGGGGCCAATTTGTTGCAATGTGTGAATTGAAGGACCTCACTGAACGCATTTTCGTGGGAGGGGCAACATTGCTAATTTGGGTCGAACTCGGGGGCAAAATAACCCCTTTAGCCTTTTATAAATGAACTTGAAGAATTCACCTATTTATTTGAGAGGATGGGCTTGAGGAAAAGGCTCTTAATTATTTCATAGCTCTTATTTGAGTGGTTTATGTTGAGATAAACCTGATGAAATAACCTACGTAAGTGAGAAGGATTGGTCACATTCTATGAAAGCATTGGGTTGTTTTTCTAATACACTTACTAGAATTCTAAGGTCAAATGACTATGTATTTATATACAATTGTATATTTTCTGACACATCGATGATTTCGGTGGATGAAGAGGTTAGTTGTGTGTTATGAGTTCACCCCTATCTTAGAAAGTTCCAAATTCGTTCACTTATCTAAGAGAAGAATCACTCATATCACTATGTACTAGTTACAGATATGTTCACTAGTGCTTCAGCAACTAATCTCGCTATTGCTCTTCTCGTGGTTTTAAATTTCAAAATTCCTCAAGTGTTTTAGAAATGAATTCTTTCTCATTAGTGGGGGAATGTTGGTAATGCTCACGAGAGTAAAAGCATGTAATCCCACATTCGTGCTAACACATGTCTTCAACACGTATCGCACACGAATTATTTTTTGGTGAAAATTCGTAAGAATATTACCTTGTGTTTTTAGGGACTAAATCTAAATCTAATAAATTACAAAGACTTAGTTAAAGTTTAGATTACCTGTAACCCCTTCGACCCGGCCTAGCCACCACACCGTATCGAGTGGATTACACGGGACTAATCGAAGAAAGATCCGAAGATTTCCCTTCGATTAGCAACCCAAAACGCGTTGTTTATTTCCAAAACAACATGCTATCTTGAAACAAGATTAAGCAAAGCAACCATACATGTCATATGTAAAGAACGTGCATCAACCATGCATAAGCTTTACATGCATCATAAAAGCAAACCAAGCCCACCGGCTCTTTTACCATACATATGCTTCAACATAAGCATAACCATATGAGTTTACCAAGCTCATAATGAAACCATAGGCGATTAAGTATATCGACATCATTGACACGTTGCTCGGATAAGCGAACACTTTGACGACACAACCCCCATCAAGTCACATGGTGAAACAACCCTCACCACAAACACACTTCGGCCAGGATGCCACAACCTGCATTGCCCGTTGGTGATAGCACAACCCCTACCACTCGCATCACAATAGCACAACCCCTATTATGAAACCGAAGAATTTCTCACGCGCGGATTTTATAATTATACTGCACTTCACATCCTATTGATCGATCAATCTATCCGATATAATCCATGTGTCAATATACTCACCACAACATCATAAACCATTGATTTCCATCGGGGATAACCACCTTCCCAAAACACATCCCAAAAACCATGATCACAAGCTCAAGGATAACATGAGCTCAACAAACATCCAAAACACAACATGGCATTCATATAGGACAACAACAACATGCATTTAATGCATAACAACAGCAGAGGAACATCATTTAAAAATGATATGCATATGATCCAGAACATGATCAAAATAAAAAGGCGAAAAGCCGAAACAAAACCAAATCTTACCCTTGAGCTTGGATTGGCCTAATGGCTCAACCCAAACCCTTAAAAAAACTCTTCAACCTTGATAAAACAGTAAAAATCATTTCCACTCACCAAAGATTACCACAACAAGCCGAAACCCCTTTTCTAGCTTTCCGGTTCGCCCACAAATGCGTTCAACAAATCCGGTTCTTTAATCATTGCCTCTAACCAACCCAAAACAGAGGTTTTAGTGATATTTACAACACACAAATTTGCTGGAAAGCAGAGATTTCTACAACTCAGCCAAAACACCTATCGAATAAATCTGATACAAGCCGTAACCAACAAAAAGACACAATTCAGATAGTCTCCCGCAAAGCCTAGCATTAGATAACATAAAAACACATAGATAAACATCTAAAAACATCATCCAATCATTAGATCAACACCAGCTATTGATTTACTTCAAAATCCACCCAAAAGCCCATTTTTTCATACTTCAAAAATCAACACTCAACCCCATTTCGGGATTCTTGCCATTCTCCCATCATCTCAACACAATAATCACATCAAAACTAAGGTAACAACATCAACAAATCCATCATTAAGAGATCTTACCCAAAAATCTTACCAAAAGCTCATTTTCATCAATTTTAGCCAATTTACATTAAGATTAAGATAAGAGATTAAAACCTTGATATTTAAAAGAGCCAAAGCATGTGAATTTCATTAAAGAACCTTACATTAGAGGAGAATCACATTGCTCACCCCAATGCTAGCTATTATCCCTTGTTTGGCAAAAATCCTTGAAGAAAACAATAAAATAGACTTGGTTTTAGGAAATCAATGTAGGAAAACTATTTAGAAATAAAAGATTAATAAGAAAACACTTTTAACTTAAGGAAATCAAGCTCAATTGTTGTTTTGTTGAAAAAAAGGAGATGATGAAGCTTGGAAATGGATTTTAACGTGAAATAAGATTTTGGATGAACCCTTGTTTTAATTAAATCATAAAGGCTATTTTAAAATATTTGAATAGTAATATGAAAGAGGATAATAACCTATTTGGCCCAGCCAAGATAGCTCCTTAAAGATTCAATGTTTTGACTCTTTTACAAAATGGTCACTAAAACATATTTTACAAAGTTTACATTTTAGTCATCAACCAAAATGTCACGTTTCGGAAAGCATTTTTCCAAAATTGTTTTTACCAAAACCTTTTACATATTTAAAAAGGATTTTAAAGATTTATTCCATATTTTTCCCAACCCTCGAATACCTCATTCCTTGAACTTACTCAAAACATCCAATACTGGTCTTTCAGACTTCGGAAACTCATCGGATCTCCTCGACCCTAATCCAGGATGGTACAACTCTCCCCCACTTAAGGAATTTTGTCCTCAAAATTTACCTGATGGAAAAAGATGCGGAAACTGACGCTTCATGTCGTCTTTCCTCTCCCAAGTGGCTTCTTCAACACCTCGGTGTCGCCACTTCACTTTGACCAAATCTATAGATCTACCCCGCAAAACCTTGCTGTCCATAGCCAGTATCTCAATTGGTTCCTCATCATAGGACAAATCTGGGTTTAATTCAATTTCCTCAACATGCATTGCGTGCGATGGATCAGACATATACTTCCGTAGCATAGAAACATGGAATACATCATGTATCTTCTCTAATTCCGGAGGCAAACTCAATTTATAGGCCACAGGACCAACTCGCCCAACGATCTCATACGGACCAATGAATCTCGGACTTAGTTTACCTTTTCTTCTGAATCTCATCACTTTCTTCCATGGTGATACTTTCAAAAAGACTTTCTCACCCACAACATACTCAATGTCACGATGCTTCAAGTCGGCATACGATTTCTGTCGATCGGTTGCTGCTTTCAAGCGTTCACATATCAGCTTCACCTTTTCAGCAGTGCCCTTAAGCATAGCATGTAAGGATACCAACTTCTGACCAGCTTCTGCCCAACATACCGGAGTTCTGCACCTCCTACCATACAAAGCCTCAAATGGTGCCATCTGAATGCTAGCCTGATAACTGTTGCTATAAGCAAACTCAACCAACAGTAGGCGTTTCTCCCACGAACCCTAGAAATCGATTATACAACAAAGTAGCATATCTTCAAGCACTTGAATCACTCGTTCTAACTGACCATCTGACTGAGGATGGTACGATGTACTGAAATTTAATCGGCTACCCAAAGCACTATGCAAGCAATCCCAAATTCTTGGTGTGAACCTCAAATCTCGATCTGATACAATCGACTTCGGTACACCGTGTAATCTCACTATCTGGCGGATATACAGATCAACCAACTTATCCAAAGAATCAGTCGTGTTAACAGCTAGAAAATGTGCACATTTGGTGAGTCGGTCGACTATCACCCAAATTGAATTCTTTCGCGAAGGAGACAATGGTAAACCTGAAACGAAATCCATGGCTATCCTCTCCCATTTCCATTCCGAAATCCGTAAAGGCTGTAACAATCCTGACGGAAACTGATGATCGGCCTTCACTCTCTGACAAACCATGCACTTACTAACAAATTCGGCCACATCCCTTTTCAAACCAACCCAAAAATAATCATTCTTCAAATCTCGATACATTTTCGTGCTACAAGGGTGCATAGCAAACATACTAGTATGTGCTTCATTCAAAATGGTACGTCTCAAAACAACATCTTCAGGTACAACCACTCTATTTTTGTAACAGAAAACATTACCATCACTGAAACTATATTCGGTCGGTTTACCTTCCGTAATATCTTGAACATGTGAAGCTAAAGAACCATCTTGCAACTGTTTCTCACGGATCAACTGTTCATGAGATGGTTTCACCTGCAGTTCTGCAATCAACCCTCCATCACGCGACAAGATCAACCTAGAAAACATCGCTCGAAGCTCAACTGCTACTTTCCTACTCAACGAATCCGCTACCACATTAGCTTTACACGAATGGTATTCAATAGTAAGATCATAGTCTTTCAACAATTCAACCCATCTACGATGTCGGAGATTCAAATCTTTCTGAGACATCAAATACTTCAAGCTCTTATGATCGGTATACACTGTACATTTCTCACCATACAAATAATGTCTCCACACCTTCAAAGCAAACACAACAACGGCCAACTCGATATCATGCGTGGGGTAGTTCTTTTCATGAGTCTTCAACTGTCTTGAGGCATATGCAACAACTCTCCCATCTTGCATCAGAACACAACCTAAGCCTATATACGAAGCATCACTATAAATTACATAGTCTTTCCCTATTACCGGTTGCACTAACATAGGTGCTCTAGTCAAGGCATCTTTCAAACGATCAAAGGCCAACTGTCTCGCTTTTGTCCACTCATATCTCACATCTTTTTGCAACAATTTCGTCAATGGAGTAGCTATCTTAGAAAATCCTTCCACAAACCGACGATAGTAGCCTGCTAAGCCTAGAAAACTATGAACTTCAGTCACAGACTTCGGTTGCTTCCAATTCACAACAGCTTCCACTTTCTTAGGATCAACTCTAATGCCATCCGCAGACACAACATGCCCTAGAAAGACTACCTCTCTAATCTGAAATTCGCATTTCCTCAACTTCGCATACAACTGATTATCTAACAAGGTCTTCAACACAAGCCGTAAATGTCTATCATGGTCTTCCTCGGTGCGCGAATAAATCAATATATCATCAATGAACACCACAACAAATTGATCTAAGAACTCATGAAAAAAACAGTTCATCATGTCCATAAATGCGGCCGGTGCGTTAGTCAACCCAAACGGCATAACTAGTAACTCATAATGGCCATAACGTGTTCGGAAAGCTGTTTTCGGTATGTCTTGTTCCTTCACTTTTAGCTGATAATACCTAGACCTCAAGTCTATCTTCAAAAACACTGATGCATCCCTCAACTGATCAAACAAATCATCTATCCTCGGCAACGGATACTTGTTATTCACAGTTAACTTATTCAACTGCCGATAATCAATACACATACACATACTTCTGTCTTTCTTCTTAACAAACAACACTTGTGCACTCCAAGGTGATATACTCGGACGAATAAAACCACGATCTAATAACTCTTGAAGTTGAGTCTCCAGTTCTTTCAACTCTTTCAGGGCCATCCGATATAGAGCAATCGATACACGAGCTGAATCAGAATACAACTCTATAGCGAACTCAACTTCTCTATCCGGTGGTAAACCAGGAAATTCTTCAGGAAACACCTCAGGAAAATCAGAAACTGCTCTAATATCTTTTGGTCGAACCTCACTCATATCGGGATTCATCACATAAGCTAGGTATGCCTGGCATCCCTGATCTAACATCTTCTGAGCCTCTAAAGCGGAAACTATGTTTGATAAGAATATAACGTTCTCACCAACCACTATTACTTCATAATCGTCCGTCAACCTCAAGCTCACCCGCTTAGTCTCAAAATCTACTTTTGCCTTGTGCTTTACCAACCAATCCATTCCTAAAATCACATCAAACCCATAGAAAGGTAATTCCATCATATCAACTGGGAATACGTGACCCTGAACCATCAACGGACATCTGCGATACATCTGTCTAACTACAACTGTCTCGCCAAACGAACTAGTCACATTCATGTCCACATTAAGTATCTTGCACGGCACATCCAACATCTTAACATGCTCATTCAGAATATAGAAATGTGTAGAACTAAAATCAATCAACGAAAGCAATGTCAAAGACTGTAACATGAAATTACCTGCAATAACATCGGTGTCGTTCCTGCCCTCTTTGTATGCATACACTCTCGTTGGTCCGCCTCCTTCAGGCTGGATTGCAACCACATGTGCCACATTTCTCTGTCCCTCTTTTCGTGGCTGGAAGTTCCCTCGGTCGCGCCCATGGCCCCGTTGGTACTCGATAGCTCATACCCGCGTCTGACCACCTCTAGCTTGCTGAGGACAATCTCTCTTGAGATGATCCTTTGATCCGCACTGCCAGCATGTTCCATAGGTTCCCCAACACTCTCCTGGATGAGACCTACCACACTTGGTGCACTCGGGTGCACGATGAGCAAGACCTTGGCCTTGACGGCCACACCCGGGGTTGCCACCCCACGTCTATGATCAAAATGCTATCTATTGTTCTTGTGCCCCTTGGCACGATCGTGATTCCACTCTGCATGTCGTTTCCCTGAACTAGACCCGCCTCCTCGAGAAGACAAACCAAGACTATGCTCTATGTCTTTTGCTCGGGCTACTAGCACATCAAAATCTGTATAATCAGTAGCCAACATATAGGTCTTCACTCCCTCGGTCAAACCATACCAAAACCTCTCACAACGTTCCTTCTCAGTAGGAACTAACTTAGCAGCATACTGACTCAGTCTAACAAACTGTACCTCGTACTCTGAAACAGTCATACTCCCCTGAACTAAGGCCATGAACTCGCACTTCTTCTTATCTTGGTACCTCAGCCCCAAGTACTTCTTCCGAAAGGCAGAACGGAAGAAATCCCAAGTGATATCAGCAGCAACCATACTCGCGTTGATCGTAGTCCACCAGACATACGCGTCACCCTGAACCAGAGATTCTACATAACCGAGCTTATGTGCATCACTGCACTTCATCTGACTTAGAATCCTGGTAGTACTAGCTAACTATGCCTCAGCTCCCTCGGGCGACAACCCACGATACCCTACTCCACCCAAGCTGCGGAGCCTCTTGAGGGGTAACCCTTCCCTCTGACCATGCTGCGGTGCAGCTGCCTGTATACCAGTCAACGCAGACTAAAAAACCCCAGCAATAGCTGGAACCAACGAGCTCATATCAACTTCGGCCTGACCCTGGCCACCACGAGGTTCCTCTCCTCGCACATTAGCCCCACCACCAGGAGGAGGAGGTAACTCTCCCTCTAACGGACCCCCAACACCCTCAACAGGATCCTCACGCGGCTCACCACCTGCCTGACCTCTTCTAGGTCTAGCCATAGCAACAAATGCAAAACTACAAACAAAACAGAATAAACAAAAGGAAATGATTCGGGTCAAGAACGTTAAGGGTCTAAGGTGCTCAAGTATTATATAGTTTTTCTGATAATAGTATGTGGCAATGAGTACCCTTCACAGCAAACAACCTCAACACACAAGTATGCACCACCTAACCACACTTACCTCACTTACCTTTCCAGTTTCACAACCACCAACACAAGCCTTTCCAAAGGAAAACCTAGCTCTAATACCAACAGATGTAACCCTCTCGACCCGACCTAGCCACTAGATCGTATCGAGTGGATTACACGGGACTAATCGAAGAAAGATATGAAGATTTCCCTTCAATTAGCAACCCAAAACGCGTTGCGTATTATCTTTTCTAGATGCTCAAGGTTAAACTTAAGTTATCGAACACACAGCGGAAGACAGAACAATAGACAAGCATCGATTCGAACCAAAAAGGGCAATCAAGGACCAAAATGCCAAACTAGCATAATATGAGGACCTAAAATGCAATTAAGGTGACCTCTGAGAAATTTAGTTCATTTCATGCTTCCATGATGAAAAACAACTTTAAACATGCACACAATCAACCACAATTGATAATTGCATAAACTAGGACCAAAATGCAAGAAAAATAACTTCAAAGATGCTTTTATCTAACTCCAATGACCCCCGTTTCGAAACTGGTATCGGAACAGTGCTTCACAGTAGTTAAACCGTTCCGAAACGGCTTGAGACCGTTTCGGTACCCTTTCCGAAACACCAAGGCAAACTTTAAAGGAATTTAAGGGCTGTTCCGGAACGGTCGAGCATGTTCCGAAACACCCTGCTGCAGAAACAACAAAACATCAATTTTAAGCATCTTTAAGGTATTTTACTTGGTTCTAAACATCACATATAACATATAAACAACAAGATCAACATATACACACTAGCATCAACCATCCAACATGCTTAAGATCAAGAGGAACACAAACATGCTTTACATACATATATAAAGAAGGCTTTAAGATCCCAAATAAGAGGAAACAAGGTCCAAAACAAGATCACAAGACAAGAGGTAAGAACAACCATCCAAAACTATCAACTTGTCCTCAAACAAGAGTTTACAAACATTCCGAAGATATAACAAAGATCACCCTCATTGCCACACACACTATTATCTAAGCAAAGGCATACTTGAGCTAAGAGCGGACACTTGGATCACCTCCCTTGCACCGTTGCTTTCCAAGTGGGTCTACGGATCAACATTGTTGGAAAAAGAGAGCGTAAGCTATAAAGCTTAGTGAGCGGAGCTCAAAACCAACTACAACAATGCAATTTTGAAAACAACCAACATTTAGGAAATCAAAACCATTTCTTGAAATCCTTTTTCACAAACCATTTCCAAAACAACATGCTATCTTGAAACAAGATTAAGCAAAGCAACCATACATGTCATATGTAAAGAACGTGCATCAACCATGTATAAGCCTTACATGCATCATAAATGCAAACCAAGCCCACCGGCTCTTTGACCAAACACATGCTTCATCATAAGCATAACCATATGAGTTTAACAAGCTCATAATGGAACCTTAGGCGATTGAGTATATCAACATCATTGACACGTTGCTCGGACAAGCAGACACTTTGATGGCACAACTCCCATCAAGTCACATGGTGAAACAACCCTCACCACAAACACACTTCGACTAGGATGCCACAACCCGCATTGCCCGTTGGTGATAGCACAACCCCTACCACTCGCATCACAATAGCACAACCCCTATTGTGAAACCGAATGATTTCTCACGCGCAGATTTTATAATTATAGTGCACTTCACATCCTATTGATCGATCAATCTATCTGATATAATCCATGTGTCAATATACTCACCGCAACATCATAAACCATTGATTTCCACCAAGGATAACCACCTCCCCAAAACACATCCCAAAAACCATGATCACAAGCTCAAGGATAGCATGAGCTCAACCAACATCCAAAACACAACATGGCATTCATATGGGACAACAACAACATGCATTTAATGCATAACAAGAACAGAGGAACATCATTTAAAAATGATATGCACATGATCCAGAACATGATCAAAATAAGAAGGCGAAAAGCCGAAACAAAACCAAATCTTACCCTTGAGCTTGGATTGGCCTAATGGCTCAACCTAAACCCTTAAAACAACTCTTCAACCTTGATAAAACGGTAAAAACTATTTCCACTCACCAACGATTTCCACAACAAGCCGAAACCCCTTTTCTAGCTTTCTGGTTCGACCACAAATGCGTTCAACAAATCCGGGTCTTCAATCCTTGCCTCTAACTAACCCAAAATAGAGGTTTTAGTGATATTTACAACAAACAAATTTGCTGGAAAGCAGAGATTTCTACAACTCAACCAAAACACCTATCGAATAAATCTGATACAAGCCGTAACCAACAAAAAGACACAATTCGGATAGGCTCCCGCAAAGCCCAGCATTAGATAACATCAAAACACATAGATAAACATCTAAAAACATCATCCAATCATCAGATCAACACCAGCTATTGATTTACTTCAAAATCCACCCAAAAACCCATTTTTTCATACTTCAAAAATCAACACTCAACCCCATTTCGGGATTCTTTCCATTCTCCCATTATCTCAACACAATAATCACATCAAAACTAAGGTAACAACATCAACAAACCCATCATTAAGAGATCTTACCCAAAAATCTTACAAAAAGCTCATTTTCATCAATTTTAGCCAATTTACATTAAGATTAAGGCAAGAGATTAAAACCTTGGTATTTAAAAGAATCAAAGCATGAGAACTTCATTAAAGAACCTTACATTAGAGGAGAATCACGTTGCTCACCCCCAATGCTAGCTATTACCCCTTGTTTGGCAAAAATCCTTGAAGAAAACAATGAAATAGACTTGGGTTTTTCGAAATCAAGGTAGGAAAACTATTTAGCAATAAAAGATTAATAAGAAAACACTTTTACCTTAAGGAAATCAAGCTCAATTGCTGTTTTGTTGAAAAGAGGAGATGAGGAAGCTTGGAAATGGATTTTAACGTGAAATAAGATTTTGGATGAACCCTTGTTTTAATTAAATCATAAAAGATATTTTAAAATATTTGAATAGTAATATGAAAGGGATAATAACCTATTTGGCCCAACCACGATAGCTCCTTAAGGATTTAATGTTTTTACTCTTTTACAAAATGGTCACTAAAACAGATTTTTCAAACTTTACATTTTGGTCACCAACCAAAATGTCATAGTTCGGAAAGCATTTTTCCAAAAATGTTTTTACCAAAACCTTTTACATATTTAAAAAGAATTTTAAAGATTTATTCCATATTTTTCCCAACCCTCGAAGACCTCATTCCCTGAACTTACTCAAAACATCCAACACCGGTCTTTCGGACTTTGGAAACTCATCGGATCTCCTAGACCCTAATCTGGGATGTTACATTACCAATTCTCAATTAGACAAATTACATGGATGCTCGTTGAATTTCAGCTCAAAACAATCATCTGAACTCATTTAATTGCATGCGTAACAAACATGGGCTAAAATGGAAGAAAACCAAACATCAAACAACACTTCAATACTAATGACCAATGATCGTATCGGTACACGAGCTAGTGTATCGGTACGTTTAGGCCAATTCAAATTCCAGGTTCTAATAGCTCAAAACCGTATCGATACGCTTCCTCGCGTATCGATACTCATTTGTAAAACTCGTATACACGTCCAGAAACAGTTACCCGCGTACCAGTCTAATAGGCCAAAATACGCTTACCTGTACCGAGCAGTTCCCCGTGTATCGATACGCTTGGACTTGTAATGTCCAATTTTTCCGGTTTTTTTAACTCATAGGTGCCTCAAAGTTACCTCAAACTATCCCAAACATATTCATGAGTAAACTAAGCATCAATACATGCCAAGATCTCATAGAATCATGAATTGCTAGAGGAAAAACCTACAAGTTCACATCACTAGAGGCATGCTTCCTATTTTCATCCAACTTGCAATCCAAAAGGCATTTAAGGCATATTCCAGCATAGGCATCACATCAATAGTCTTAAACCAACAATTTGGACATGCTTGAACCACAATATCATAAGCATGGACATGTCCAACCTATATGCATACTAAGAAATCCATCAAACACCATACACATATATGCTAATCCGACATTTAAGCCACAAATCAACAATATATAATCCATCAACCACAACATATAAACTCCATATTACAACAGAAATACAAAGTATAAACCTCCCCAAAAACGTGGTACACATTGCCTTATTAATTGAATTAAAACTTGGTTTCCATACTCAATCAAATGTCTTGCTCTTGGACCTTCCTTGTCGTCACAATGCAACCCTCAATTTTATTTCTCTACATCAATGAGAAAAAGAGAGCGTAAACAATCACGCTTAGTGAGGATGCTCTTAGGTAAAACATTGATGCACTATAAAAACATTTGAAAATCATAATTCCCTTGTTGTACAAAGCATGCTTAGTTAAACCAAAAGCATTATCACATTTGCTTCCACAACATATCATGCATAACTAGCATATGCATAAAACCATTTAAAATATATCTCATAAATCTCATATATTGGCAATTACAATGACCTTGGATAGTCTCACCTCTATCCACACTTTCAGATATACGGATTTCTCATGGTGGTACTACCTCCTCCAAATCTCATACCTTGCCTAGTTAAATCGCAAGATACCATCAATTTGGGCAGCCTAGTTAAACCGCATACCCCAAGTGATAACCCAATGATCCGAGTAGCCTAGTTAAACCGCTTTTCCTTAAGGACCGTGGCACAATCGATTTTAATATTATAGTGCACTTAATCATATGGCTAGCCAAATATATCTGATAGTTTCTCATTATGTCACATAGCCAATATATCATTTCTAATTTCATTTATTTATTGTTTTCAATGCATTTCTTAAAAACCATTTCATAAGCAACCACATTGCCAAATGCAACTTACCATTCCTTTTAGGAACAAATCTCAATGCTACCAAGCATTTAAATACTTTCATAAACATTGCATATTAAATCAAAACCATGCATTTACAGTAAGTAATTCAAATCATGTTTAAAACCAAAACATGAATTCCACATGCTCCAATCAAATCCAATAGTCGAAGGGAAAATAGAAAAACTTACGCTTGAGCTTAGTTAAGCTTTTTAGGCTATAACTAAACCCCATGATCCACCGATCATACCTTTTTAAAGGTTTAAATCACGTTTCCACTCACCGTGCACCACGCCTTGCTCGTCGATGCGAAATAAAACTCTAGTAAGCAACATCCACCACTAGGCAACCTTGCCTTGTCCGTCCCCTATTTTAACCACATAAATCCAGAGGGAAAATGCATCATTATGCGTTATACTCATTGCTAAACAATAATCCCCTGCATCCTTAACAAAAAAACCTTCCAAAACTAATCGATACAACCGAAAACAACATCAATACTTGCTCTATCGACTCCAAACCTCAAACCAGCTATTCTAACATTCAATCAACATCAAAACACATCTACAAACACCTTCTAAAAATCCCTATATCTCCAGCAACGCAAAAACACATAAACAACCCCTAAAACCACTAAAAACAATATAAAAATTAGCCAGTCAATTAGTTTCAGGATTTCTTTTGTAGATATCATTTCACAACATTAAAACACTTCCTCAATGTGATTTAAGCTCACTAAAATCATACCAAATCATATTCACAACAAAGCCCAATCAATTATTTAATAAAATCAAAATTAAACCATTAAATCTTGATTTAATTATCAAAACATTACAAAAATCAAATGTACATGATGAAGAACTTGAGAATTTCAATAAAGAACCTTTGATTGGAGAGAAATGAAAATCACCTCTAAATGTAGGTTTCTTCCTCAATTGGCTTGATTTAGAGAAATCACCAAAGCTAATGTAGAAAATTTTATGTAG
Source organism: Hibiscus tridactylites (assembly GCA_958450335.1). Taxonomy (NCBI): domain Eukaryota; kingdom Viridiplantae; phylum Streptophyta; class Magnoliopsida; order Malvales; family Malvaceae; genus Hibiscus; species Hibiscus tridactylites. The sequence continues at coordinate 72,006,059 of OY288273.1, forward strand.
AATCAAAGGAATCCATTGTTGAAAACAAAAGTAAGATGAAAAGATTGATTCCTTAGTATTTTAGAGAACAAAAAGATAGTTTGGTTGTTGAGAATTTGAGAGAAAAGTGTTTAGAGAAATGTAGTTACGTAAGAAAATACTTTTTGGTTTATTAAACCCAATTAATTAAAATCCACCTTTTAATTATTTTAAAACCACTTTAAAATAGAAAAAATTAAGGAAAATTTCTAATACAACCAAGTGGTTTAATAGCTCTCTGAAGATACTAAGTTCTGACACTTTTTTGATTTAGTCACTAAAAACAGTTTTCAAACTTTACATTTTAGTCACTAGAACTAAAATGTCCATAAATCCAATCTCATTTTATCAAATTGAGATTACCAAAACCTTTAATATATTTTTAAAACATTTTCCACCCTTTTTCAAAAAATTTATCCGCCTCAAAAACATTTGTTACAAATTAATCCCCGAAACTATCTCGAATCGACTAATCTGGTTCACTTGAACCGTCTAACCCAACAAGCTAACATCTAAGCCTAAATTCGGGCGTTACAACTCTCCCCCTCTTAAGAAATTTCATCCCCAAAATTTACATGAAGGAAAGAGGTAATGGAACTGTCTTTTCATGGCCTCCTTCATCTCTTATGTGACTTCCTCTACTCTCCGATGTTGCCACAAAACCTTGACCAACTCAATGGTCTTCCCACGAAGAATCTTAGTGCTTGAATCCAACACCATAACAGGCTCGTCATCAGTAGATAAAACCAGACACAACTCAATCTCCTCAACAGGCACAACATGCGACAAATCTGACCTATACTTTCAAAGCATTGGCGCATGGAAAACATCATGTATCTTCTCAAACTCAGCCGGTAACCTCAATCTATAAGCAACCAGACCAACACGCTCAATCACCTCATAAGGTCTAATGAACCTAGTGCTTAACTTACCCTTACGTTCAAACCTCATCACCTTTCGTCCAAGGCGAAACATTAAAAAACACTTTATCACCCACTTCGTACTAAATCTCCTTACGCTTCGAATTCGCATAAGACTTTTGTTGACTAGAAGCTGGTAATGTTTTTATTCAAAATTTTTGATTAATTTTTAGTTTAATCTTTAAAAGAAATTGCATGCTTAAAAAATGTTGTTTAGGAGTTTTTTGATCTTTAGAAATAAAATATTTGAACTTTAAAAAGTGTTATTTTTAAATGTGGGAATAAATTGAATTAATGTTTTTTTTGATAAAAATTAAAATTAAGGGATTTAGTAATTCATGGGTGGAAAATAAAAAGGGCTTGATTTGTAGAAAAAATAATAAAAGAGTTTTCTTGAAGTTTAGTTTAAATAATAAAGGAGGTTAAGTAATTTTTAAAAAAGAAAAAGTAAATAAAGACGTTTTTTAGAAGTAAGTAATAAGTTTTCAAAAAAACAAAAAAAAAAAGAAAATAAATTTTTAAAAAAGTTCTAAATAAAAGTTTAGAGTTTTAGGAGAAATAACGTTTATTATAAAAGTCATATTCTAAAGAAAAGCCTTTTTTAAAAAAATGAAAAAAAAGAAGTCTTTAGAGAAATATTTTTTTTTTTGAAATGAAAAAAAAGGAATACAAATGAAAAAAAAGCTAAAGATGTAAAAAGGGGCAAAGGAAGGGTCTTGGTTTAAAAAGTAAAAAGAAGAAATAAAAGGTTTTTTTAAGAAACAATAAAAAGTGAAAAAACACAAAAGAAATATTCAAGTTTCTTGTTTGTTCTTAGAAATAGGTCAAAACTTAGGACTATGTTCTAAAAGCTTAGATAGAGACGTGTTTGTAGAAAGATTTTCTTCACAAAAAATAAGACACACTTAAGCAAACTTTAACCCTTAGTTAGGAATAAAAGACTTAGACATTTTTTCAGGGTTTTAAATAATTAAACTGAGAATAAATAAAAATGCTCAACACATCGAATTTTCTTGTTGCTTGAAAAAGTGAAAAACTAATTTAATGCGGTGTCTTATCAAACGAGAATGACGGGTTAGCGCTAGAAATGTTGGCGGTGATTAAAGTTCACCTCCCGAGCGATAAGGTCGTTCAAATAGTTTGATATTCATTAAACGGGCAAATAAAATCGAACCTTTATGAACATGCAAACTCTAGTTTTGAAAATGATTTTGAAATCAATTAGGTACAAATTTTGGGCGTTGTGGGGGTGCTAACCCTTCCCCATTCGTAACCGACCCCCGAACCTGTTTTCTGGTTTTCGTTGACCAAAACCGTTGTTTTATTAGAACAAAATGTTTTACTAAAATAACCCCATTTTAAAGTGATCCAATCACACTTTTCAAAAAAGGTTGGTGACGACTCCGTTGATTTTAAATTTTTCCAAAAAGTCGAAGCCTCCTAAAAAGAGTTGCGACAACTTGGCTACTCCGCTAGGGACGTGTTTTTGTTTTTTAAAATAAAAACAAAAGAGGGTCATGCCACAAATTGATTTTAAATGATTTTCAAAAAAGTTTTTTTTTTTAAAAATGGAATTTGCAAGTTCACAAGAGGTTTAATTTATTTGTCCGTTTAATGAATGTAATTTTATTTTACGCATTTAATACTTAATTCCAAGCTCTATACTCAAGCTTTGTCCCGTTCGTTTAAGTGGGGGGAACACACTTTGCTCATGTAAGAATATTGATTCTTCGTATGAGCCTAGCAAGTACCTTCGGGACTCATTCCCTTGTCTTTGTAAGGATATTGATTCTTCGAGAAGGCATCGGTGGTGAGTCCTCCTGAGTTGAACTCGATTCGTTTGGAGCCTATAATGGGTGAGAATCGAGGGTCTTGCTACCCTTAGTAGGGGACAACAAGGACATATCGGGTACCTTTTTAGAACCAAACCATGTTTGAGAATCTAGAGCCTACCTCTAATAGAGTTATGCGGAAAGCCTAGGGTGTTGAGTCGTATGAATAATTCGTGGAGACATGTCCTGAAATGTTGGAATGCCGGTCCAGAATTATTGTGCATTTAATTTTTTTTACTGTTTCATTTCCCTTTTCTTGCTTTATTAATCTTTGTTCCCTATCTTGTTTGTTTTGCATGTGCATCATTCCATATTTATAAGGGGTTGATTTTAGAAAATTGTTCAAATTATGGACGGAAAGCTCTTGAAGAATAAGGAGGAGAATGCGAAAGTACGCTACTAGTCTGAGGTCAACCAGAGAACGTATGGAGACAGTTTGGGTGCGAGTCACGAGACAGAAATTTCGGAGTATGCCAATATTAGTGTTAAGTAGAACAATGTGCAGGAGTTAAGTGAGATTTGGGACCGCTTTGATTATAAGACCAAACATTTGTTCCGTGAGTCCTATGGAAACATAGCATATCTTTTTTATGTAATGGTTGATGAGCCGTTTCTGATGGCTTGATCCAGTTTTGGAACCCTGGGTACTGCTGCTTTACGTTCAATGGAGAGGATATGATGCCTACTTTCGAGGAATACTTGGCCCTGTTCAATATGCCCGAGGTAAAGGAGAATTGGGTGTATACAAAGCCGCCCAAGAACAAGAACTCACATTCAAGACTTGCCTCATTTGCTGGAAAGAGCGATGAATGGGTTGAAGAGTTTATACTGAAGAGAGGGGGAAGTTTTTATTTTCCTTGGCCACGCATTCGAAATATCATCCCGGTTCATCCAGACATAGTGAAAAGGGTGGATCTCTTGGCTATTGCAATTTATGGTCTAGTAATTTTTCCAAAAGTGTTGGGAAATATTGATGTGCTCTTGTTAGATTTCTTTGATCAATTGAAGAGGTATGTCCATCTAGTGCCTGCAGTGCTAGCTGAAACCTTCATTTCTTTGAATGCTTGTCAAAAAGTTGAGGGTGTGCGTTTCGGAGGATGTGCTCTTTAGCTTCAGGTTTGGGCGCTTAGTCATTTCTGGGAGTGTCCAACTTTAGCCTTACCGAACGTGTTTTCTCTGAACTTTTCCCCACTTCAGGAATTTTTGGGACAAGATTGGCCGAGTATCAAGAGAAGCAAGTGGGTAGATATCTTCAGGGATCATCGTGATGAAGACATCAAGTGGAGGGTACCATGGATGGGGCATGCTAAAGTAAGGTATAGATGTGCAGATTACAACTTTCTGATGTTGTTAGGATTATGGGGAGGAATTGGTTGTGCACCTTTGTTAGTTTCGCGCCAATACGGATCACAACAGTTTTTCCCTTCACCACCGAGCTTGGCACATCAGAATTCAAGTTTCAAGGAGAGTTCAGACGGAAGGTGCAAGAAATCAGTGATTCATGGAAGGATTGTTATTATATGAAGTTAGAGTCTGACAAGCATTGCATGTATACTCATGATTATGATATTTGGAGGCATACGAGGATGAACGACAAGATTATGCTACCTAATCATGGGTCCGCCAAGTCTATATAAGAACATTTGTAAGTGATTCCTTCAGAGGCCGATATTCTGAGAGAAGAGCTAAGACGAGCTAAGTTAGAAATTGAAGCTCTCAAAGAACAGAATTTGTGAAACAAGTTTGAAGTCAGCCTTGATGTAGAAAAGCACAAGGGAGAAGCCAGCCGAGTGCGGAAAATGTATGAGAATTTAGAAGAAATGTATGAGATTCAAAGGGTTGACTTCCTTAAGCTTCAAGCTACGGTGCGATATACAGATCTCCAAAAAAGCCCAGAACAGTGGAAACAGGAGATAGAGCAAGCTGTAAGGAAAGAGAAGGAACGTTGTAAGTAGGAAGTCGAGAAGTTCCGATGGGCCTTGACCGAAGAAAGAAAGAAAATGAAACAATTAATGGAAAACGAGAAGGGTAAGAGGCCTCGAGAGGAGTTGAAGGAAGATTCGACCGCATAAAAGAGGAAAGCTCATGACAACAAAATACGCCTGCTAAAGGTATAGTCAGCCTATGACGAAACCTCCAAGAAGTTGAAGCAAAGCCAGTCCTTCATCATTGAACTAGAAGCCAAAATAGAAAACTTGAATCGAACAGTTCACAAGATACAAAATAACCATACTTATGAGGAACTCCAAGCTAGTTTGAGCGAGAATGGCTTCTTGAAAGAGCGAGTTAAGGAAATGGATAACCTCCTTCAAGAGTACAAGACAAAGATCTTAGTTCTAGAAGATATAACTGAAGGAGGAAACGACTATTGGTTCACTTGCCTCAGAGATAATGCTCGAAGATTCCGAGAGAGAGAGATGAGTTCGATAGGATGGTGTTGAGTGGATTAATGGATTGATCAAAGCCAAGAAGGGGTGAATTGGGTTTTTAAAATTTGTTGGAGAAAGTAGAATGACTAAAATTGAAGAACAAGACAATTTAGAGTGATTCAAGTTCCAAATGAACTCTACATCCACTACCTTAGCTACCACTAAGAATTTTCCAACAATCCATTAATTGGTCTTCCCCTTTTCAAGGCTTAGGAGGTAACCTTTACAATACCGGTCAAATTTCTACTATCTCAATGCATGGGATTTCCTTGGGGATACAAAGATTCACATTAAAAATAAGTAGTGAGATTCTACCCAAAATTTGACCAAACCCTCACAAGAATACAAAGAAGAATTTAAGGCAAGAAAAATATCTCTCAATACAAGTTTGCCCCTTTAAATACAAGCACTCAACCCAAATTGGAATACAAGATTGGAATTACACACAACACAATTTGGGATTTTACAAGAATGAGAAATTAGGCACTTTGACCTTGGATTTTTGTAAGGATGTTTCTCTTGGATGCAATAGTTGTTGCTAGTCTTCAATTGGCTTGATTTTATACCTTCTCCATTAATTCTAGTCGTTTGGGTGGTTAGGGTATTTAATATAGCCGTTGGGACCCTCTCTTTCCACCATAAATTCACTTTTGCAGCCTACCGTATCGGTACGCGGGGATCCGTATCGATACATGTCTCAAAATAGAAAGAGTCGTTGCACAATTACAAGAGGAGCATATCGATATGCGTGTAGGCGTATCGGTACGGGTTAGGGAAGTGTTTCGGTACGAGCAAGACCTTATCGATACAATCATTCCCACAAAACTCACTGGAAGATTTCGTATCGATACGGGTAAGAGCATATCAGTATGGGATAACCAATTCTTTAAAAATCTGTTACCTAATAACTAACACCAACAGTCAAAACATTTAAGGCTTTCGAATTTAAAATTCCATTAAATCCTTATCGATACGAGTGACACCGTATCGGTACGCCATTCAAACTCAGTGTGATTTTATAGAGAGATCGTATCGATACAGATACAATCTGTTTCGATACCTTGTTTCGATACGGTAAGGGGTGTATTGAAACGGATTTCTCCAGTGGCCAGGTTTGGTTAAAAAGGTATCAATACGGCTAGGAGCGTATCGATACCCGTATGCGATTTTCAATAGTTTGGCCTTGGAACACTTAGAAAATATTTTGGAGTTTGAGTTTTTCAAACTAGATTAAAGCCTTGTTGATTTAAAACCTTTTGAGGGACTTAAAAATCTATTTCAAGTTTTTCAATTTAATCCTTAAAATACTTTGATATATCAAAATCAAACATAGGTTTTACAATCTCCCCCTTTTTGATATAACAAAACCAAAACTTGAAATTTTTAAGACTTTTGAAAAACTTTGCAAAACAACTCCCCCTAAATATTAGCTAGGAAAAATTTAAGTTAAAATTTAAAATTTTAAGTGAGCTTGTTCCCTCTCCCCCTTTTTGTTAGATAAAAAATAGAGACATAGACAAAAAGCATAAATAATAACCAAGAAACATATAATAAATAAACACTAAGTTCATAACAAAGGAAACATCAAAATAAAATCCAAATAACAATAATCAAAGCATAGGTTGTAGAATGCAAACTTAATCCTAAGAACATAATTCAAAGTGCATAAATAGAAATCCTAAATGACATGAATGGAATGAAAAGAAAATCTACTACTCTTCTACATCGCCATCTTCATCGTCCTCTTCGTTGGCATCATCATTATTTCACCTAGATTGACGCCATTCATCATGAAAAGCGGTAAGAGAGATGTTCATCGAATTGTGACCGCCTTCAAGAGAAGTGAGACGCGTCTCCACATTTTTCACGTGATCTTCAAGGCTTGTGAAGCGTGTGTCTATGGCGGCAAACCCTGAGTTCATGAATTGATCCATGTAAGCAATTCCCGTGCGTAAGCCTGTGAATTGTTAGTTGAGAAAAGTCATAAGAGCATCCATGGAAGGTGAAGGAGGGGTTTGAGGAGCTTGAGGATTGGCAATCTCTTTCGAAATCACATCGCTAGGAAGCTCGGAGATACGAAGCCAACTACCATTGAAGTAATGAAACTTCCCCTAGAAAGAGATCTTTCATCAATGGGATCGGTGAGAGGTGTTGGGTAGTCATGAGAACAATCAATCTCCTTTTTAGTGAAGAAGTAACTCAAGGCGGTGCCATATGTGGAATGAAGTGACAAGAGTTGTATGGCGGTGCTGCACGAGATAGACAATCTCCGCAAACATGATGCGAGCAAGATTTGGTTGTTGTCTCTGACGAAAGCACCGAATCCAAAAATCATCAACTTGACGGATGGTTGAATATTTCTCTCCTAAGACCTAAACCACCAAGTAATCATCAAGTGAAGGATTCGATCTTTGGCGTTGAGAACCATCACGGAACCTCCCTAGACATGACCAAGGGAATTCCGTCTTCAATACCCTCATCTTCTAACTTAAAAACAGCACAAAGAGATGGAACATCGACGATAGTCTTTTTGCCCATGAGATAGGAGTTGACGGCGACAACATTACCCGAGGGATCGGCGATACACTTGGCATTGGCATAGAATATCTGTTGAGTATGCAAAAGTTCTATATTTTACCCCTTATTTAACCCATATTATTGCTGCATTCAAGCATAATTCATTGCATTTAGGTAAAGTTTCACATATACATCACAAATAGATAAAATGGCACAGTTGCCACTGCTTTTGGTCACTTTTGCAAGTATCTGTTGTGGCAGACTCAGGGCAGCAAGGAAGAAAAGATGGAGCACAGGATTGGAGTCAAGGAAATAACGTTGTCGTGGCCACTGCCATGGCAGCCATGATGACAACATTGGTGAAAGGGAAAAGTGAAGTGGAGCTCGACAGATAGAGGAATTCAAGCCGGTCTGTCGTGGACCACTCTTATATTTTTTGAGCCCTGGGGCAGAATGAAGGCCAAGCCCAAAGTCCAAGGAAGAAACCCAAAGCAAGAAAAGAGGACGAATTAAAGGCATATACTCAGAAGATTTAATCTCCAATAGAGTTGTACTTTAGTTTAAACTTGTATTCTTGCCATATTAGAAAACTTGGACCCAAGGCCTATATAAAGGCATGTAATTCGACCTAGGGAAGGATATCTCATCTCTAGCCGCCTTCCTCAAAACCTTTGTCCTTTACCCCCTTCTCATCATGTTCTAAACTTCGCCTAAGGCTATGGGTTGATTCTGTAAAGTAGTTGCAAGGATTGTACTGTTTTAGGAATTTTCTGTTCAAAGCAATAAAACTACAAGTTTATTTATTCCGTTCGTATGCTTGACTCTCCCGATATCAAACAAATAAGTAACCTCACAATGCTCTCCTGATACTCTTGCGAGATGTGAAAACCAGAATAAATAAACATGAAGTTTTATTGCTTTGAACAGAAAATTCCTAAAATAGTACAATCATTGCAACTACTTTACAGAATCAACCCTTAGCCCTAGGGGAAGTTTAGAACATGATGAGAAGGGGGTAAACGACAAAGGTTTTGGGGAAGACGGCTAGAGATGAGATATCCTTCCCTAGGTCGAATTACATACATTTATATAGGCCTTGGGTCCAAGTTTTCTAATATGGCAAGAATACAAGTTTAAACTAAAGTACAACTCTATTGGAGATTAAATCTTTTGAGTATATGCCTTTAATTTGTCATCTTTTCTTGCTTTGGGTTTCTTCCTTGGACTTTGGGCTTGGCCTTCATTCTGCCCCAGGGCTCAGAAAAATATAAGAGTGATCCACGACAGACCGGCTTGAATTCCTCTACCTGTCGTGCTTCACTTCACTTTTCCCTTTCACCAATGATGTCGTCATGACTGCCATGGCAGTGGCCACGGCAGCGTTATTTCCTTGACTCCAATCCTGTGCTCCAGCTTTGCTTCCTTGCTGCCTTGAGTCTGCCACAGCAGATACCTGAAAAGTGACCAAAATCACTAGCAACTGTGACATTTTATCTATTTGTGATGTATATGTGAAACTTTACCTAAATGTAATGAATTATGCTTGAATGCAGCAATAATATGGGTTAAGTAAGGGGTAAAATATAGAACTTTTGCATACTCAACACACCCCCAAACTCAAGTTCTTGCTTGCCCTCAAGCAAATATAACCTAACTAAAAATGAAAGCTTTTTGTTTTGGCTTAATTCAGTGAACCTTTCCTTACCTACCACGTATTCCCTATCAAGAGAAATACCTTGTCGGGTATATCTGGATTTATTTGGAACAATGCTATAATTCTTGTGTAGTGTGTGCAGGTTTTGTGAACAACTATGTATCTAGACTCTTTTAATCTACCAGAATAAGCATGCTTACAAACTTGTGTTTATGCCAGTTCATTTTTTTCTGGAGGCAATTCTTAGGCTCCTTTAGTTTTTTCTAACTTAAGCTCAAAGAGAAATCTCCCTAAATCAGTGCAAGGCAGTTTTGCAAGCAAATGAGTCCGAATTCTTTCTTTCCTTTTAATCCTTTCCTAGAGCCAGTGATAGGCACCTCTAGGGGCAATTTCAAGTGGGTAGACAATCCTATTCCAGTGTACTATAGAAGTCTAGATAGCATAAGAGTCACAAAAGTGTTGTACATATCAGAATTATAGCAAGGCTCTAAACAGTTCCTAAAATTCCGTACAGGCACTGTCACGACAGAGTATGTCGCAACATGTAAGTTTAGTTCAAAAGACTTAAGCCAATTTTTTGTCTTTTTCACAAAAATAAACTAAATAATAACTAATACTTAGACACGGATTTAAGACATAACTAACACTTCATTACTGGAGGGATGCCACCCCCAAACTCGAGGGTTGCATTGTCCTCAATGCATGACAACATGAAAGAAATAAAAAAAGAAAATACAATACATCACAAAAGAAATAAAACAGCAAAGACAGCAAATATAAGATAGAAACTTAAGTTGAGGAGCTGTTATCGTTGTTGTTGCTAATCTGGAGCTGCCGGCGGGCAGTGACTTTCATGGCAGGGGTCGGCAGTGTGCTGGGGGAGGCTGAGGATGTCTTCTTCTTTGCTTCCCGAGGTGGTTGGACACGTGTTGGTGAGATGTGTGAGGGTTTGTCCAAAACCTCGACCTCATCATTAGAGTTGTTGCTGCTGCTGGCAGATCTGCCTTGGCCGGAGGGTCCTTCGCCACTCTCGTTGAGCTTCTGCCTTTTCATTGGAGTGAAGTCCTTGGAGATGTATCGAGCAACTGAGGGCTCCCCATCAGAATCCTGCCATACGGAAGAGGAGGAGAACCCTTCAAAATATTATTTGTTGAGTTCCGGCAGGGGCTCCTTTCTTTTCTCGCCTCTGGCAGTGGCAGGTTGGCTGCCACCTTCAGCTGTCGTGGCCGGTGTAGGTGTAGAGGCAGCAGATGGAGTTTTAGGGCTCGCAGTATGGGTAGGAGTAGGTGTGGGGGCAACAAAGAACTATTCTGGGAAGAAGGGGAACGCCACATGTGTAAAATGTAAATCATTATAAATAAAATTTACCGTTGCTGCCGTGAAATCCCTCATGTAGCTCATCAGTCCGAGCTGCCTTTCTTCCATACTTTTAAGTGTCGACAGAATCTGGGCAGAGGTGTCTGGTGGAGGAGCTGTTGCCGTTGGTTCAGCGGAGCTGGGGCCTGCTGTCTGCTCTGCCGTGGCAGAGGGGTTGAAGTAGGATAATGGGGTGGCAGCTTTCAACTCCATAAGGCTGAAAATGTTTCGTTCCGTCCACCCTTTCCCTCAGACTTTTACGTCTTCAACAATTTCCGGTACGTTGTGGCCCCGGCATATGGTGGTGATGAGGTATGGGAAGACAAGGGGTCTCGATGGTCGGAGGGCACATTCAAGAATTCCCTCCCGTATGTAGCGGCCGACGTTTATCTATCTTTCATTTAAATTTGAATGTGCAAGGGCTAACCTTGGTCTGTCGACGGTATTGTTTTGGGGGGATGGCATGATGCGCTTCTCCACAAAGTGATTCCATGATTTGGCTTCTGGAGTCAACTGAGTTCTCTTCACAGTCCATCGGTGTTTTGGGTCGATGTTCCACTCTTTCCCTTCCTCGGTGAGTTCTGCCATGACCGCGTCGTAGTCTGCCAGCGACAGACTATTGGCGAATCTCTTATGGGAGTCCACCTTCTTACTCACATATAAACCGTAGAGGGTGTTGATGTAGGAAGGCTCAAATGAGATTTGTTTACCTCGAACAGTTACTGTCTTGGTGTCTTTACTGTCGACGACAGCGTAGAACTCACTGACTAGTGTGATGTTCATCTCCTCCGGTTGGGCAGCAAACTGCTGCCATTTTAGGGCATGGATTTTTCTTGCTATGAAGCTTTCAAGCCATAGGCCTCCCGTGGATTCTGTGTAGAGAAACCCTCTTTCCTCCCACATGTCCCTCTTCTTGAAGGAGCTGTGGTATCTCGTGGCAGAGTCGGTGGAGGCGAAACGGTCTGGAATGGCGTTATGGGTTGGTGTGGAGACTGTTGTGGCATAACTAGAGGTAGCACTATGGTGGGTTTGCCTGCTAGTCATTTTGCAAGGAATGTGGAAAATGTAAAGAAAAAATTTAAAGATCTTAAACAGAGGAAACAAGTTTAGAAAATGAGAATGTGGTGAGAAATGAATAGTGAATGAGGGTTTATATAGATGGGTGATTTTTTGGCCGTTGGAGCTGTAACGGCAGGCGCGAATAATAGGGACAGCTGTTATGCGTTTTCTGACATGTCTGTCACACGTTTCCGTGTCTGTTGCGCGTCTGTTACGCGTTTGCGTGTCTGTCGCGACAGCTTGATGACAGGTTGTTTTTTCCGTGTCTATCGCGACGGCTGATGACAGGCTATGACGACAGATTCGTCCGTTGGGCTTTTTTGGGCTGCTATGAGTATGGTGGGCTTGTTCATTCCTTCTCTTCGGCCTATTTCCTTTGTTTCCTAAAAATTGATAAATAAAATAAAATATTAATTCCTAAAATAAAATAATTAAATCTTAATTCTAAATAAATAAATAAATAAAATAAAACAAAAACTAAGTTAAATTAGGGATGCCTTGAGGGGCATCTCCTAAAGTAACTACTTCCTGCATCTTTGGGGTTTCGGTCCCCTGATAATGCTTTAGTCTCTGTCTGTTGACTTTGAATTGGTGCTCGTCCTTTAGGGATTTGATCGTAATGGCACCATGGGGGAAAACCTAAACAACGTGAAAAGGACCGGACCATCTAGATTTAAGCTTTCCTGGGAAAAGTTTTAACCTAGAGTTAAACAACAACACCTGCTGCCCTGGGAAAAACTGTCGTGGTAGCAGTTTCCCGTCGTTCCACCTTTTGGTTTTATCTTTGTATATCCTGGCATTGTCGTAGGCCATTGCTTGAATTTCTTCAATTTCATTCAAGTCCAGCAGCCTCTTTTGTCCTGCCTTATCCAAGTCCATATTTACTGCCTTGATAGCCTAGTAAGCTTTGTGTTCTATCTCAACAGGTAAGTGGCATGTTTCCCATAGATAAGCCTGTAGGGTGACATTCCCAATGGTGTTTCGAATGCTGTTCAAGGCATTCCCAATGGTGTTCTATCTCAACAGGTAAGTGGCATGTTTCCCATAGATAGGCCCAGAGTGCATCATAGAGGTGTAAAGACTAATCTTTTCGAGTGGGTTTAACCATCTTCTCAAGTATGTTCTTTACTTCTCGGTTGGATATTTCAGCCTGTCCATTGGTTTGAGGGTGGTATGTTGTTGCAATCCGGTGCTTTACTACGTATTTTCTCAAGGCATCAGCAATTACCCTATTATCAAAATGTCTCCCCTTGTCCCTGATGGTCGCCTTAGGAATGCCAAATCTGGAGAAAATATTCTTGTGCAGAAATCTCTGAACAGTTTTGGCGTCATTTTTCTGAGTGGAAATCGCTTCTACCCACTTGGACACATAATCCACTACCAGTAAGATGTACAGGTTCCCACAAGATGTTGGGAACGATCCCATGAAGTCGATTCCCCATACATCGAAGATCTCGACCTCTAAAATGTTTTGCAATGGCATCTCATGCCTTTTGCAGATGTTCCCAGTCCTTTGGCATTTGTCACAACTTTTGTAGAAGGCCACAATCCTTGAACAGTATGGGACAATAGAGACCATATTGCAAAACCTTGGCAACGGTTTTGTTTCCACCTAGGTGTCCTCCATATGGGGAATCATGGTAGTGGTGAAGCACAGCTTCATGTTCATCCTGTGGTATGCATCTCTTGATAATTTGATCTGCACAATGTTTGAAAAGAAGAGGTTTGCCCCAATAATAATGGTTTGCATCATTTTGGAACCTCTTCCTTGCTTGGTAATTAAGTTCAGGAGGTAGTACCCCACTAACAATGTAATTAACAAAATCAGCTTACCAAGGGGTTTCAGAAAACTTACCTGCCACCATGGTTGTCGCGGCAGTGCTGGTGGCGGCAAACAGTTGCTCGTCCGGGAAAGTCTCCAATATGCTGGTCCTATTTGTCGATACACTATTTCCCGTCTCTAATCTCAACAAGTGGTCTGCTACTTGGTTTTCTATTCCCTTTTTATCCTTGATATCAATGTCGAATTCTTGCAGCAGCAGAATCCAACGTATCAGTCTCGGTTTTGCATCCTTTTTCGTGAACAGATACTTTAGTGTTGAATGGTCTGTATGGACCACCACCTTCGTTACAAGTATGTACAGACGGAACTTGTCGATTCAGAATACCACTGCTAATAGTTCATTTTCTATTGTGGTGTAGTTCACTTGGGCATCATTCAGTGTTTTGCTGGCGTAATAAATCACATGGAAGAGCTTATCCTTCCTTTGCCCTAGTGCTGCCCCGACAGCATAGTCACTGGCATCACACATTATCTCGAATGGCAAACTCCAGTCTGTCGGCTGTACGATTGGGGCTGTTACCAGCTTCTCCTTCAGAATTTTGAATGCCTCCGTACAATCAGTATTAAAGTCAAAAGGACGATTCTGCTACAATAAGTGGCATAAGGGCTTGGTAATCTTCGAGAAATTGGCAATAAATCGTCGAGAAAACCCAGCATGCCCTAAGAAACTCCGAATCCCCTTGACTGTGGTGGGTGGCAGCAGCTTTTCGATGACTTCTATTTTTGCTCTATCCACCTCGATGCCGTGACAGCTTACCTTGTGGCCTAGGACTATCCCTTCGTCCACCATGAAGTGGCATTTTCCCCAGTTTAAGACCAAGTTCGCCTTTTCGCATCTTTCAAGCACCTTCTGTAGGTTGATTAATCAACCTTCAAAACTGTCTCCGAAGACGGAAAAATCGTCCATGAAAATTTTAGGAAGTCCTCCACCATGTTAGAGAATATTGCCATCATGCACCTTTGAAAGGTTGTTGGTGCATTGCAGAGTCCAAATGGCATTCTCCGAAAAGCATAAGTGTCGTATGGGCACGTGAAGGTAGTTTTCTCTTCATCCTCCGGTGCAATCGCTATCTTATTATAACCTGAGTAACCATCAAGAAAACAATAGAAAGGTTTCCCCGCTAATCTGTCAAGCATTTGATCAATAAAAGGTAGGGAAAATGGCCCTTCTGGGTAGCTTTATTAAGCTTTCGGTAATCCATACAAACCCTCCAATCGGTCACAGTCCTGGTTGGGATTAGTTCGTTCTCTTCGTTGGTCACCACGGTTATTCCTCCCTTTTTAGGTACACACTGCACCGGGCTCACCCACTTACTATCCGAGATGGCGTATATGATTCCGGCGTCAAGCCATTTGATAATCTCTTTTCTCGCCACTTCTCACATAGCGTTGTTTAAGCGTCTCTGAGCATCAATAGTCGGCTTATGATCATCTTCCAGGAGAATTTTGTGCATACATAATGCCGGACTGATGCCTTGGATGTCAGCTATTGTCCATCCAATGGCCTTCTTATGCTGTTGTAGCATTCCAATTAGTTGTTGTTCCCGTTTCTACATTAACTTGGAAGAGATGATTACGGGCAACATATCATTTAAACCAAGAAAAACATATTTAAGCTGCCCTGGCAGGGGCTTAAGATCTAAAACAGGTGGTTCTTCAATTGGAGGCTTTTGGATTATATGTTCATTCAAGGTATAATTTAGGGGCTCGAAGAACTTACCTGGACGATTGCCTATCCAATTTACCTCCTCGTGACCTTCAGTGTCGGATATGTCTGAGTCAGAGGAGTCACTGTCGTCGTTGCTGCCGTGACAGTCTTCGAGATGACAGCTGTGACAGTGACCAAATTTTATGTCATGGAAGCTCGACCTGATGCAGGGTTGGTCAAGGATTACTTCAGCGATGACCTTGCACTCTTCTTCTGCATCGGCATGTTTGATTGCTTGGAGAATATTGAGTTTGATTTCTTGATCATTTACTCTCATGGTCAGTTCTCCTTTCTCTACATCGGTCACAGATCTACCTGTGGCTAGGAAGGGTCGCCCAGGATGATTGGTGCGTTAACATCTGCTTCACAGTCTAACAAAAGAAAGTCAGCAGGAAAAATAAATTTATCCACTCTTACCAGAATATCTTCGATCTTCCCTTCTAGTTGTACGTAAGAGCGGTCTGCCAGCTGCAGCATGACTGTCGTGGGTCGTGCTCGTCCAATACCTAACTTCTGAAACACAGATTTTGGCATTAAATTTATGCTAGCACCAAGATCACAAAGTGCCTTACCCACGAATTTGTCACCAATTATGCATGGTATGATGAAGCTCCCAGGATCCTTCTTCTTCTGGGGTGGATGCCTATGCAAGATAGTCATGCATCCTTCTGTCATTTTTACCATTTCGAATTCCCCAAGTCTGGATCTTTTTGACATGACATCCTTGAGAAATTTCGCACAACTCGACATCTGCTTGATGGCCTCTAACAACGATATATTAATATGTACCTTTTTAAAAATATCATATATCTTTTTTAGCGGGTACTCATGTTTCTGTTTTTGTAACCATTGTGGAAAAGAAGGTGGAGGACGGTAGTCTTCAAGGCGTCCTTCACATGGTATTCGGATCTGAGGAGGCTTAGGTTATTCAGCATTCTTTTCTTGCTCCTCTGTCCCTTCTGCTGTCGTGACAGGTGTGTCGGCAGCAGGTTTCTCTTCTTCTGTCGGGGCAGTGTTCACGGCAGGTGTATCTAGGGTCGGTTCCTCAATTGGTATGGTTCTCATCTCCGGCCCTTGCAGTTGTTTCTCACTTCTAGTTGTAATTGCTTTACACTGCTCATGTGTGGGTTTTCTAGTGACCTCAGTATCACTAGGGAATCCTTCGTTTTGCCTTGGCTTGATATGCTGGGAAACCTGGCCCATCTGTGTCTCTAGTGATTTCAGGGTGGCCTCATGGTTAGTCATCCTCATTTTTGTCTTGTCCATGAATGACTGAGTTTTCTTGACAAAGTGATCCATGTTTGCCATGTAAGCTCCTGTCTGTGACATGAATGTGGCCAATGTCTGCTCCAATATACTAGGTGCGGCCACCGGCTACTGTTGCGGCTGCAGCTGTGGTTGCTGCCGTGACAGGATTCTAGGTGCCCCTTTGTTTTGGTTGTTCTGCACCTAAGGATTCATTGCATTGTTTGGATTGCTCTAGGAGAACTTAGGATCTTTCCTCCAGTTGGATTGTAATTGTTGGAATCGTAATTTATTGGCTTATTGTAATTTCCAACGTACATCCCTTCTTCCAACTGTAACGGACAGTCTTCCGAATTGTGGTTCCCACTGCAAGTTTCACATACCTCTTCTGCAGAATAAACAGGTTTTGAATCTTTCCGTAACAGATTTTCCACCACCTTTGTGAGGTAAGCAACCTGTGATTTCATGGAATTGTCAGCTTCATAATCCTTTACAGTTATCCCTCATTTACCTCTCCTTGTTGTAGGGAATTTCTCGTCATTCTTTGCTAAGTTTTTCAACACCACCATTGCTTCGTCTGGATCTTTATCCAACAATAGTCCATTTGCTGTTGAATCTATTCTCATACGAGTATGTGTGTTGGCAGCATTGTAGAATTTAATGACTTGATTCCACACAGGGAATCCATGCATCGGGCAGTTCCTTAGAAGAGTTGTAAACTTGTTTCATGCCTCGTGCATTGGTTCGTAATCTTCCTGGTGAAAAGTAGCAATTTCATTACGCAATCGCTCAGATAAGTGACAAGGATTAAAACGAGACAAAAATTCACGAGAGATATCTACCCAAGTTTGTAATGAACCTGGCGTTAGTTTATTCCACCAAGTTTTAGCTCTGTCTCTTAGTGAATGAGGAAATAACAAGAGCCTCGGTATTTCCGGATTTATTCCTAGTAATCTAAACGATCCACAGATTTCTTGGAACGTTTTCAGGTGTTCTCGGGCATCCTCTGTTGCAGCACCACTAAACTGGCCAACGGAATTTATCATGCTGAACATAACAGGTTTCAGCTCGAAGTTCTCAGCTTCCACGTCTGGCAAGGTGGTCACCAGTTCAACATGATCATTGATTAGGTAGTCAGGGTAGGACTGTCGTACGACAACAGCAGCGGCATGTCGTCCATTCTGGTCATCTAGGGGAGGATCTTCAGCATTCCTCTGTTCATTATTCACCCCGTTGTACATTGCTTCTAACTCTTCCTCAAGATAGTCGTTTCTTGCTATCAAGAGGCGAACTCGGTTCCTGAGGTTGCACGTACGTTCGATTTCAGGGTCTAATTTGTACTCAGGTTCTTTGCCTCGTCTAGATCTGCGCATAAGCAAACAATAGACCTTGTGAAAAGCACAGGGTAAACAATACCAATAAAAATAAAAAAATTAAGAAGTGCAATAAAATAGGGATAAAGATATGTTGCCAATCCCCAGCAACGACGCCAAAAACTTGTTGCGTGTCAAAAGTCCTATCGCAATGTAGTGCAAGTGTACACGACGCAAGTAGTAAAGTGATGCTTGGAGTATCGGATATCGTCTCCACAGGGACTGGAAATAGCTTTATCCTTGAATTGTTGCACGAAAGAGAAAAAGAGTTTAAATTGTTTTGAAGGTAATATTGGAGAATAATGAATATAAAAGATAAAAGATTCAGGGTTAAGAGATAAGCCGGTATTAATTTGTTCGGTAGTGCAGGTGTTGTACTAAAGAGAAATTCATGTTCTGTCGTCGTCCTTGTCGCGACAGCACCTGTCGCGGTAGAAGTCTGTTGTTGTCGCGGCAGCGATCTCACAACTCTGTACTTCAAGCTTGGCAAGAATCCCTGCTATGACTTGTCCTATCCCTAGGCCCAAGTGCTGTTGATGAACACTTCTTGGATGATACCTCCCGGCGTGAATCGAAGGGTGAACACCAATATTGTTGAATTCTTTCTTATCCACTTAACCTCGTACTTATCCCTAAGTCGAGATGGTTTAACCATAAACTGGAAAACTCGTATTTATTTCGTTCGTATGCTTGACTCTCCCGATATCAAACAAATAAGTAACCTCACAATGCTCTCCCGATACTCTTGCGAGATGTGAAAAAAAGAATAAATAAACTTGAAGTTTTATTGCTTTGAATAGAAAATTCCTAAAACAATACAATCCTTGCAACTACTTTACAGAATCAACCCTTAGTCCTAGGGTAAGTTTAGAACATGATGAGAAGGGGGTAAACGACAAAGGTTTTGGGGAAGACAACTAGAGATGAGATATCATTCCCTAGGTCGAATTACATGCCTTTATATAGGCCTTGGGTCCAAGTTTTCTAATATAGCAAGAATACAAGTTTAAACTAAAGTACAACTATATTGGAGATTAAATCTTCTGAGTATATGCCTTTAATTCGTCCTCTTTTCTTGGAGCCCGGGATTTGTATAAAATCCATAAATTTCCATTCTTGGAGCAAAGATAAGTAGACAAACTTGAAGAGCTCCGAATTAAGGAAAGGAACGGAAATCACCCTCTCCGAACGAATCTTATAATTTTGAAAGGTGCGAAACTAGTTGAGTTCCCCGGTGGTTGGAAAACATATTTGATAGATAAGGGTCAAATTAGGGCGAGTACCATCTCCGGGATTGGAAGCTTCACCGACTTCGCTAGTACGTGCTCTCTTTTTGGGTGTCATTATCTAGAGAAATTTATCAAAACAATGTGTATGCATTGTTTTTCTCATTCAACTCATGTAAATCAATAATCAAGTTTTTTAAAAAAAATTGAAAGATAAAAACAAAAAACAAAACACAGTTTGTTTTTTTAAGATGCAAAAATAAAACAAAAGGAATTTAAAATGAAAAACACAAAGAAAATAAAAAGAGAAAAAGAATTTTATAACTTGATATTGATATAGAGAGGAATAGATGAAGAACTTGCACCAATTTGATAGAGAGCTTTAAAAGCTTAGCTTGATGTTGAAAAACCCTCAAGAGATTTTGAGTTTGGTGGTGAAAATATGAGGGATTGAGAGACTTTTATAGAGTAAAAACGGCTAGGGTTTTGAAATTTTAATTTTGGTAAAAGTGAAACTCTTTTAATGTCATTAATAAGATGTCTGCGCAATCGAGTATCGATACGCCAAAGGGTGTATCGATATGGGGGTAAAATGGCAATTCCCTGGAAACGCGTGTCGAGGGACCGTATCGAAACGGATATCATCTATATCAAAACGTTCACAACTCGTATCGAAACGGGTTTAACCGTATCGATACCCGTATTAGAGAAAATGCATTCTAGTCAACTAATTAAGTACTTGTATCGATATGCATAAGGCTGTATCGATACTCTATGCCCAGAAATGCATTTTTGGCTTTTAGAACAACCAAAGGCTCGACTTTAACATCTCCTAAATGAATGCAGTTGATGAATGAGCAAGTCTAAGCATATTCTATCAGAAGCATACTCCCCCTAGCTATAAGCATGGTTTCTATCAAGATCAACAACACATAAACATGCATTTTAACAAATTCAATCAATTTTAACCTCAAAAAGAGTCCTAAAGGGTCAAGATAGGCTAGTTAGACCTAACTCTCTCCTAAGGGACCAAAAACGCTCTTTGTCTAGAGGTTTGGTAAAAATGTCCGCTAGTTGGTTCAAGGTGTCAACGTACTCTATAACAACATCTTCCTTAAGGACGTGATCTCTAATGAAATGATGTCTTATTTCTATATGTTTGGTTCTAGAGTGTTGGATTGGATTTTTGGTTAAGCATATAGCACTAGTGTTATCACACTTAAGGGGTATGGTTTCAACTTTAACTCCATAATCTAAGAGTTGTTGCTTCATCCAAAGAACTTGAGCACAACAACTCCCTAAGGATAAGTACTCAGCTTCGATGGTAGATAGAGCTACACTATTTTTTTCTTAGAGAACCAAGATATGAGCATGCTACCTAAGAATTGGCAAGTTCCCGAAGTACTTTTCCTATCAAATTTACATCCCCATAATCCGCATCCAAATAAGCATAAAGGTTGAAGGTTGAGTCTCTAGGGTACCAAAGACCTAGACAAGGAGTATCTCTAAGGTACCGAAAGATTCTTTTAACGGCTATAAGGTGAGACTCTCTAGGACTAGCTTGAAACCTAGCACACAAGCAAACACTAAACAATATATCTGGTCTACTTGCGGTAAGGTAAAGCAAAGATCCAATCATAGAGAGGTAAAGCTTAGAGTCAACACACTTACCTCCTTCATCTTTGTCAAGCTTTGTAGATGAGCTCATTGGTGTAGCATGAGGCTTTGCTTGCTCCAAGCCAAACTTATTGAGCATATCGTTCACGTACTTTGCTTGATTGATGAAGGTGTCATCCTTCCTTTGTTTGATTTGGTGTCCCAAGAAGAAAGAGAGCTCCCTCATCACGCTCATCTCAAATTCACCTTGCATTAACTTAGCAAACTCTTTGCAATGACACTCATTAATAGATCCAAAAATGATATCATCTACATATATTTGGACTACTAAGATGTCATTTTTATATCTTTTTATGAAAAGTGTAGTGTTCACCTTACCTTTTTCAAAACCTTTTTCAATCAAAAAGTCGGAAAGCCTTTCATACCAAGCTCTAGGAGCTTGTTTTAAACCATAAAGTGCTTTGGTTAGCATAAAAACATGATTTGAAAATTTTGAATCTTCAAAACCCAGTGGTTGTTCCACATACACTTCCTCATTTATAAAACCATTTAAAAATGCACTTTTCACATCCATTTGAAAAGGCTTGAAATTATGATAACATGCATATGCAAGCAACATCCTAATAGCTTCCATTCTAGCTACGGGTGCATAAGTTTCATCAAAATCTATTCCCTCTTCTTGAGTGTAACCTTGAGCAACTAATCTAGCTTTGTTTATCACAATGTTACTACTCTCATCTAGTTTATTCCTAAATACCCATTTAGTTCCTATAGTAGATTGATTACTAGGCCTTTCAACTAATGTACATACATTACTTCTCTCAAATTGATTTAACTCTTCTTGCATAGCCATAATCCAAAAATCATCTTTTTAATGCTTCTTTAATGTTCTTAGGCTCAATGCATGAGATAAAAGCAACATGATTCATGAGTTTGAGAGAAGATCTAGTAGTTACTCCCTTGGATGGATCACCAAAGATTTCACCACCTTTGACATAGTTGTACTCCCTTGGGTAGCTCACTTCCTTTTCCTCAAGAGCCAATTCCTTCGAGGCTTCAAGAGGTGTATCTTGTGCATCTTCTTCTTTAGTTGGAATCTCATCCTCCTTTGAAGTTTGTCAAAGGCATCAAGGATTCCTACATCATCATCATCACAAGATTCCTTCCTTGGAAGGAGTTTATCATCGAAAACCACATGAATAGATTCCTCTACTACTAAAGTTCTTTTGTTAAGCATGTGATATGCTTTAGAGTTTAAAGAGTAACCTAGAAAAATAGCTTCATCATTTTTTGCATCAAATTTACTTAAATTGTCTTTTCCATTATTCAAAACAAAACACGTGCAACCAAAAGGGTGAAAATAGCTAATGTTAGGCTTTTTAGATTTTAAAATCTCATAAGGAGTTTTCTTTAAAATAGGCCTAATCATTACTCGGTTAATAATATATCAAGCGGTGTTAGTGGCTTCCGCCCAAAAATACTTAGGTAAATTGTTTTCACAAAGCATAGTCCTAGCCATTTCTTCTAAAGTTCTATTTTTCCTCTCAACTAACCCATTTTGTTGAGGAGTTCGAGGAGCCGAAAAATTATGGCTAATCCCATTTTCATTACAAAATTCATTAAAACCCATATTTTGAAATTGCGTTCCATGATCAGTTCTAATATGTGAAATTTTAAGTTCAAGATCATTTTGGGTTAATTTTGAAAATGTGATGAAATTTTCTAAAGCCTCATCCTTGGTGCTTAAAAAGAGAACCCAAGTATATCTAGAGTAATCATCAACAAGCACAAAAACATATGATTTTCCACCCAAGCTAGTTGTCTTAATTGGCCCAAATAGATCCATATGAATTAGTTGTAAACACCTACTTGTAGAAACATCATTAATGGGTTTAAAGGATGATCTATGCTGTTTACCCTTAGAGCATGCATCACATATTTTATCATTTGAGAACTTGATCTTGGGTAAACCTCTAACTAGATTTAGGGAAACTAATTTTTCTAAAACACTAATGCTAGCATGTACAAGTTTCCTATGCCATAATCATGCATCATTTTCATTTTGTACAACAAAACATGCATGGGATGAATGAATGTCATCTAGATGCACCATGTATATGTTACCTATGCGATGACCAATGAGCATTATTTTATTTGATTTAATGTCAACAATTTTACACCCATTTTTATCAAATAATACATTAAACCCTTTATCACACAATTGACTAATGCTCAATAAATTGTGTTTTAGACCATCGACATACAATAAATTTTCAATGAGCATAGTACAGTGATTACCTATGGAGTCAATACCTTTAATGTGGCCTTTGGAGTTGTCACCAAATGTCACCACTCCTCCACTTTTTGGCTTTAAATACATGAATCGACTCTTGTCTCCGGCCATGTGCCTCGAGCATCCACTATCAAAGTACCATGAGTTTTGGCTTTGTGCTTTGGCCTTGTAGCAATGCTCCCCCTACAAACAAAGAGATTAAACTTTGATTTTTGGTACCCAAATCATTTTGGGTCCACGAGTGTTAGCTCCCAAAAGCTTGGTTCCCTTAGGAATCCAAGGTAACATGGCATCAACATTATTAGATTTGACAAATTCCTTAGGAACCCATACACTTCTAATTCTTTTAGTTCTATTGTGCCTATAGGAGCCACTTTGTTCGTAGTTATTGTTCTTTCTCTTAGGTTGGTTTGTTCTAGATGATTCACTTATTTCATTTTTCATATTACCAACACTCTTGAAAGACTTTTTGAGCTCATTAAGCTCATCTAACACCTTTTGGTGTTCAATATTGCTTTGAGAAATAAGATTGTTTAAGTCTACATTTTCATTATGAAAGAATTCAAGTTCATCTTGTAAACCTAAGATCTTTTTATCAAATTTCAAGTTAGCTTGAGAAAGTAAGTCATTTTTAGCATTTAATTCTGAAATGAACTTTTATTTCTTAAAATAGACTCTTTATACTTCTCAACTAACTCATCGTATACCTCTTGTAAATCATCATAAGCATCTAGAAGTTCATCATAAGTAAAATCAAAAGTAGATGAGTTAGAGGTTACCATAGAAGAATCCTCCTCAAGAGCCATGAGGCAAAGGTTGGCCACTTCATGTTCCTCATCCTCGTATGACTCCTCAACACTCCAAGTAGCAAGCTTGGCTTTGAGCTTCTTCTTCTTCTCAAAGCCCTTCTTCTTGAGTTGAGGGCAATCAGAACGTATGTGACCCGACTTTTTGCACTCAAAGCAAATGATTTGATCCCTCTCTTCTTCTTTGCTTTTGTTCTTGAAGTCCATCTTTCTTCGAAATTTTCTCCCTCGGTTGAACTTTATGAACCGTGAGAATCGTTTGGCTATCATGACCAATTCCTCAAGGTCTTCCTCCTCACTAGAAGAGCTCCCCTCTTGTAGAAAGGCCTTGAGAGCAACTCCTAGCTTCTTCTTCTTTTCTACCTCATGCTTCTCTATTCTTCTCTCTTCCTTCTTCTTCTCTTTCTCTCTTCCTTGCTTCATGATCTCGTGTGTAAGAAGAGACCCAATAAGCTCATCAAGCTTCAAAGTTTTCAAATTCTTTGCTTCAATGATGGCCGTCCTCTTACCATCCCAAGACTCTGGGAGAGAGTATAAAAGCTTCCTCACTAGCTTATCTTCGGGAATTACTTCATCAAATCCTTTAAAGCCATTGACGATGATCGAAAAATCGATCAAACATCATTGAGACGCTCTCATCGGGGTCCATCTTAAAATTATCATAGCTCAAGTTTAGCAACCCGATTTTCATCTCTTTCACATCGCTAGTGCTCTCATAAGTCGTCTCCAAAGTGTCTCACACTTCCTTTGTGTTTTCGATACATGAAACCTTTGAGTAGATATCCGGACCAAGTGAACAAAATATGATATGTAGAGCTTTGTCATTGACTTGCATCTTTCGTCTATCTTCCTCGGTCATCTCTGACTTTACTTTTGGAACTAGTCTTCCTTCATCGTTTCTCTTAACCGGAATGTAGGGGCCTTCTTCCACTACATCCCAAACCATGTAATTCGTTGACTTAATGAAGAGACGCATCCAGTTCTTCCAATATGGGTAGTTGTCCCCATTGAAGAAGGGTGGTTTAGAGGTTGATTGTGACTCATAGAGGTTGGAGGTTGGAGGTTGAAGTAGATGCCATGGCTTGTCTTTAGAATAGATCACACTCTTCTAAAAACTTCTCTTGTGGTTGTTAATCTTTCAAAGAGGTAGGATCTGATACCAATTGTTGAGTGGATCGATGGATTGATCAAAGCCAAGAGGGGGTGAATTGGGTTTTTAAAATTTGTTGGAGAAAGTGGAATGACTAAAATTGAAGAACAAGGCAATTTTGAGCGGTTCAAGTTCCAAATGAAATCTACATCCACAACTTAGCTTCCACTAAGGATTTTAACCAAATCCACTAATTACTCTTCCCTTTTTCAAGGCTTATGAGGTAACCTTTACTATACCGGTCAAATTTTCTACCCAAAATTTGACCAAACCCTCACAAGAATACAAAGAAGAATTTAAGGCAAGAAAAATATCTCTCAATACAAGTTTGCCCCTTTAAATACAAGCACTCAACCCAAATTGGAATACAAGATTGGAATTACACACAAAACAATTTGGGATTTTACAAAAATGAGAAATTAGGCACCATAAATGCACTTTTGCAGCCTACCGTATCGATACGCGGGGATCCGTATCGATACTTGTCTCCAAACAGAAAGAGTCATTGCACAATTACAAGAGGATCGTATCGATACACGTGTAGGCGTATCGGTACGAGTTAGGGAAGTGTTTCGATACGGGCAAGACCGTATCGATACAATTATTCCCACAAAGCTCACTAGAAGATTCTGTATCGATACGGATAAGAGCGTATCGATACGGGACAACCAATTCTTTAAAAATCCGTTACCTAACAACTAACACCAAGGATCAAAAACATTTAAGGCTTTCGAATTTAAAATTCCATTAAATCTGTATCGATACGAGTGACACCATATCGGTACGCCATTCAAACCCATTGTGATTTTATAGAGAGAGCGTATCGATACAGATACAATATGTTTCGATACCCTGTTTCGATACGGTAAGGGGCGTATCGAAACGGATTTCTCCAGTGGCCAAGTTTGGTTAAAAAGGTATCGGTACGGCTAGGAGCGTATCGATACGCATATGCGATTTTCAATAGTTTGGCCTTGAAACACTTAGAAAATATTTTGGAGTTTGAGTTTTTCAAAATAGATTAAAGCCTTTTTGATTTAAAACCTTTTGAGGGACTTAAAAATCTATTTCAAGTTTTTCAATTTAATCCTTAAACTACTTTGTTATATCAAAATCAAACATAGATTTTACAAATGGTGATGACACATATCCAAAATATGGCCAAGCAGGTGACAATGTTGGCAACTGAAGCTGCAGCTCTTCGTTAGTACATCAAGCCTATTGGAGAAGTTGGACCAAGGCTTATGTGGCTAGTAGAAGAAATCAAGGAACTAAGTGTTCAAGACGAAAAATATTTGTAATTCAAAAAAAAAATATGTAATAAAAAGCTTTTGTATTCAATAAAGAGTTTCTTCCATGAACAGGTTTTCAATGGAATTAATGGCCCTTCGACTGCATTCATGCATTTGCACTATTTTGTTTGCTTTGTTGTTTGCTTATGTGAATTCATTTGTGCATACATTCATTCATGTCAAAACTAACTTAATATAAAAACGATAGAATATTCAAAATTGCTAAGACAACTCATAAATATGGTACACGAGTCAAAACTCGAGCCATGAAATCTGAGGAAAGGTTGACAACTTTGGAGGCAAACCAAAAGAGCACTTAGGACAAGTTGGAGAAAATGGAAGTTGATCTGAAACAAAAATTGAGTTAGTTCATCAAAAGATGGTCAGTTGAATAGCTGCCATGCTAGGGTTCAAGGATCCAGATGCAGTTGAAGAAAGAGGAAACGCTAGTACACTCCCACGATTTCTTGGAACGACTTTTAGGAAGGAGATTGCTGCCAAAGCTAAAACACCCATCCATGTTGTTGAATCCTCTACTCATTTCCAAAGGGAGAGGCTAATAATTATGAGGTACTTAACCTCGATAATATCGACGATAAGGTTAAAATTGAGAAGAAGTGGGAGGATAAGTATGAAAAGTTGGAGGGAATGATCAAATCCTTCCAGGATGGAGTTGCTCATGGTGGAATGGATGCCAAGGATCTGAGCTTGGTAACTGATTTTGTTGCGCCACCGAAATTCAAGATCCCAGACTTTAAGAATTATAATGGGACCACATGCCCATAGGCATATTTAACTATGTATTGTAGAAAGATGTCAATGTACCTCGACAATGAGAAGTTGCTCATTCACTACTTCCAGGACAACTTAGTAGGTTTCGTTGCATGTTGGTATTCGTAATTAAGTCGGGTGAACATCAAATCATGGAATGATTTGTCTAGAGCCTTTAGTGAACAATACAAGCATATTTCAGACATGGTTCCAACTCGTTTGGTCTTGCAAGGGACAGAACAAAAGCATCATGAGAGCTTCCAACAGTATGCACAAAGGTGGAGGGATGTAGCGGCATAGGTGCAGCCATCGTTGCTAGAAAACGAGATCACCCTGATGTTTGTGGAAACTCTAAAGGGTCCTTTTTATGATTGCTTGCTTAACCATGCTACAAAGAACTTCGCGGACATGTTAATGAATGGTGACCTGATCCTAACAGCTATGAAGAGTGGAAAGTTGGACAGTGGGGAAACAAAGAAGACATATAACAAGAGAGATAATGAAGTCAATACTATGAATGTCTACAACCCTAGCTATTCAACAGGTGTGGTGTTCAACAAGCCCAACACCTTCAACAAACCCAACACATCATCTCCGTCAGTCATAAATGCCCCATAAGGAGAACGAAGATATCAAGGAAACTCGAGACCCTACTTTTCTCCCATCCCAATGACATATGCGGAGTTATTTACTGAGTTGGTAAAATCACAAATGGTGCTTCCAAGACATGTCCCTCTGTTCTCACCTCCTTATCATCCATGGTACGATGAGAAGGCCCAATGCGAATACCATGCAGGAGTAAGGGGCATACCATTGAGAACCGCACTGCGTTCAAAAGGGTGGTAGATGATTTAAGAAAATCGGGCATGCTATCATTTGAAACATCCAAAGAAAAAGGAAATCCTTTGTCGAACCACCAGAAGGTCGAAATAAATGTTGTTATAAAAGAAGGAAGCTCACACCAACAAGAAGCATGTTTCCGAGGTTAAGGCATCCATGGAATGCGTATGGACCCAGATGATCAAAGCTGGGGTAATAGAAGGAAGGTTTGAAGAAGTAACGATTGAAAGATTGTATTGTGAATACCATTAGAAGGAGGGACATAAAATTGAAAATTTCTTGGAATTTAAGCGGTTTGTGCATGCAAAAATTGACTGTAAAGAGTTAGAATTTTATGTGCAGAAAGAACAGAGGATGGAAGTCTGTGCGTTAGAGGAATCATCCTCTAAAAATATTTACACAGGAATGAAGCCTTTGGTGATCAAGACCAAGGTAAGAGTTAGCGAACAAGCTAGGAGTGTGACTCCACGATTGGTTGTGAAGGCACCAGCCCCATTCCAATATAAGGACAATAAATAAGTCCCTTGGAACTATGCTTGCGCAGTGACAGATCCGAGGAGCTTGACAGTTGAAGAAGGAAGAAAAAAAGATCATGTTAATGAGGTAGGCCATATCACAAGAAGTGGAAGACTCTACTCGGTACCAGAAGTTTAAGATAGACATGCATCACAGAGAAAGGCTGCTAACCAGCAAGATAAGGAAGGAGAAAAAGCCTTATTCCAAGAGAAAACACCAGTGATTCATGAGCCAGTGAAAGAATCAGAGGCTCAAGAGTTTCTGAAAATACTCAAGCACAACGAATACAGTGTGGTGGAGCAGCTACATAAACTTCTGGCTCGAATTTCTATGTTGGCGTTGCTTCTGAGTTTCGAGGGACATCAGGATGCTTTGTTGAAAGTGTTAAACAGGACATTTGTGTCAAAGGAGATCACGACTGACAAGATGGACATGTTGGTTAATAATATTGTAGTTAATAATTTCATATCATTCAGTGATGAAGAAATACTTGTGGAGGGAAGAGGATCATGCAAGCACCTCCATATTTCTACGAGATGCAAAGGATATATGCTACCAGGAGTTCTCATTGACAATGGATCAGCTTTGAATGTTCTCCCTTTGGCAACATTGAAAAAGTTGCCTATTGATATTTCTCATATGAGAGTTTATCAAAATATAGTACAGGCCTTCAACGGGACCCAAAGGGATGTGTTAGGAAAGATTGAAGTTCCCATACAGATTGGGCCATCAACATTTGCGGTAGGCTTTATGGTTATGGATATAAACCCTAGTTATAGATGTTTGCTTGGGCGCTCGTGGATTCACACAGCAGGTGCAGTACCTTCTACTCTTCATCAAAAATTGAAGTTTGTTATTGATGGACAATTAATCACGGTTGGTGCAGAAGAGGAAATCATTGCTTCGGTAATCAATGATGCATCGTACATTAAAGTAGATGAGGGGGCACTTGAGTGTCATTTCAGAACGTTGGAGCTAGTCAATGCAACCTTTGTCACTAAAGAGAGTAAAGTGCCAGAACCAGAGTTGTCAAGTTGCGTAAAGATGCAAGTGAAGCAAACACTTGGAAAAGGAGCCAAGGTAGGATTGGGATTTGGAAGGAACCATCAGGGAAGGCTTTACCCAATGGAGATCCCAATAAGAAAGACTGGTTCGATTTGGGCTTCAAGCCCACCAAATGGGAAAGGAAATCAAAGTTCAAAAATAGCAAGAAAGAAGGAATTCGAAGTTGAGTGGACGAGAAGTTGAGTTGGAGCCAATGACGTACCCACCCTTAAGTGACACTTTCAGGGCTGGAGGGCTCCTAGACCCTAATGCCCTCTTTGATAAGGAGGAGAAAGGAAAGGATCAATTATGCAAGGTTTTTGAGAATTTGAGCATTAACGCCATCACAGACAAGAAGGCAGAGGAAAACAAATACTTGTCCAAGATTTGCCCCAGTGCTGAGCTGAAGAACTGGACCGCTGAAGTGGTTCCTAAAGTTTTTAAGACTGCCTCAAAGTAATTCTCGAAACCAACTCTTTTACCCTTAGGCCCTGGGGTAATTAGAGATCTTATATAAAAAGGGTTTATGTAAAAACCATGATTCTTATTTCAATAAAATATGCATATTTTCCCAATAACATTGTGTGGCAAACTTTCTTTCGCACCGCAAAACCAAAAAGCAAAAGATCATAAAAACCCAAAAAAAAAGTAAACCTTAAAAACAAATCATATCATTTCATCCATTCTTTCTTTCTTGGTATACATTTTTTGTCTCTTTTATTTGCAGGTTTTTAGATATCAACGGTCCAAACGATTCTGAGTCAGACTCTGAGGTTAATTTTGAGTTACCACTATGTTTAGAGGAAGTTGGGAGTATTAATGATGAAGAAGAGTATGACTTTCCCGATGACCTGCTTAGAATGGTAGAGGGAGAGGAAAAGAAAATTCTGCCCCACAAAAAGGAGTTAGAGGTTATGAATCTTGGAATCAAAGAAGAGAAGCGTGAAGTGAAAATCGGTACCACCATCTCAGTTAAAATGCGAAAATGTTTGATTGAGCTTCTGCAAGAATATAAAGACATTTTTGCTTGGTCATATCAGGATATGCCTGGCCTTGATACAAATATTGCTATGCATAGGCTTCCTATAAGGGAAGGATGGGAGCCAGTAAAGCAAAAGCTCAGAAGAATGAAGGCTGATACACTTCTAAAAATCAAGGATGAAGTTAAGAAGCAGTACAATATAGTATTCCTCGAGGTGGCTAAATATCCAGAATGGGTGGCAAACATTATCCCAATGCCTAAGAAGGATGGAAAAGTAAGAATGCGTGTCGACTACAGGGACCTTAATAGGGCAAGCCCCAAAAACAACTTTCCGCTCCCACATATCGACAACTTGGTAGACAACACAGTTGGTCACTCCCTTTTCTCATTCATGGATGAATTTTCTGGATATAATCAAATAAAGACGTGCCCATAAGACATGGAAAAAAATTACTTTTGTAACACTTTGGGGAACCTTTTGCTATAAAGTAATGCCTTTTGGATTAAAAAGCGTAGTGCCAACTTATCAGAGAGCTATGATTACTCTGTTCCATGATATGATGCATAAGGAAATAGAAGTTTGTGTGGATGATATGATTTCCAAGTCTAGAACTGAGGAGGAGCATTTAGCGAACCTGAGTAAGCTTTTCTAAAGATTGAGAAAATTTCAGTTAAAGCTTAATCATGTCAAGTGCACATTTGGGGTTACTTCTGGGAAGTTGTTAGGCTTTGTCGTAAGTAGAAGAGGAATTGAAATTGATCCTGACAAGATAAAGGCCATACAAGAGATTCCACCACCCCAAACATAGAAGCAAGTTCGGGGATTCCTAAGAAGGTTGAATTACGTAGCCCATTTCATCTCCCAAGTTACAGATAATTATGATCTAATATTCAGGTTGCTCAGGAAGAATAATCCGGGGACATGGAATGAAGAATGCCAAGTAGCCTTAGAAAACATCAAGGAGCAGTTAACTAATCCTCCAGTGTTAATACCACATGTTTCAGGAAAACCGTTAATACTCTATCTAACGGTGTATGAAAATTCCAGGGGTTGCGTATTAGGGCAGCATGATGAAACTGGAAGGATGGAAAGGGCAATATAATACGTAAGCAAGAAGTTTTGTTGAGTGCGTAAAAGTTCTATTATTTACACCTTTTTTTAACCCACATTTCTGCTGCATTCAAGCATCATTGCATTGCATTTAGGTTAGTTTTCAATAAAACATCACAATTATATAAAAGGCACGGATTCTACTGAAAGATGGCTATTTTTGCAGGTATCTGTCACAGAAGACGTTGAAGGCAGGCGCAGGACAGACAAGCAGGAGAGCTGAACTGGACAAGCAGCTGAAGAAGACGAACCTGTCATGGACCTGTCGTGACAGCATGGTGACAGCAGACTCATGAAGAGGAAAAGTCAAGTGGACCTCGATAGATAGAGAAAAATCTGCTCGTCTGTCGTGTGGAAGCCGAATATTTTTCCAAGCCCCGGATCAAAAGATATGTCAAGCCAAAGCTCAAAGGAGAGGAAATCCCTAAAAGCAAGGATGCGGCTGGAAAGTAGGAGACTTTAGAGATTTAGTCTTTATTAGAATCTTACTTTTAATTAAAGTTGTAATCCTTGTTACTTTAGATAACTTGAGCCCAAAGCTTATATAAAGGGCATAGATTAAACCTAGGGCATAAGGGATTAACCCATAACCGAAATCAAAACCCTGCCGTTTACCTGTCATCGATATGTTCTAAATTCTCCCTAGGGCTACGGGTTGTTTTGTAAAGTAGTTGCAAGGGTTGCTTTGTTTTAGGATTTTTTCAAGTTCAATAAAATAAACTTCAAGTTCTTTTATCTTGGTTTTAATATCTTGCAAGAGCATCGGGAGAGCATTGTGAGGTTATCCATTTACTTAGCATCGGGAGAGTTAAGTATACGAAAGAGATAAGAGCACGTTCTCTAGTTCATAGTTGAACCATCTCGTGCCTAGGGATAGGGCGAGGTTAAGTGGCTGAAGAAGAATTCATACACATCGGTGTTCATCCTTCGATTCACGCCGGGAGGTATCATCAAAGACGTGATCGCCGACAGACTTGTGCCTAGGGATAGGGCAAGGCAGATCTGGGATTCTTGCCAAGCTTGAAGTACGGAGTTAGTGTTCGCTGCCGCGACAGCTAACGGACAGACGCCGCGACAGGTGCTGTCGGCGACGGGAGCGACGACAGAACTGGAGATCCTAAGCAATTCAATACCTGCACTACCGAGCAACTCAATACCAGCCCATTCTCTCTATCTTGATATCTTACTTCTTTTATTTGCGTTTTCCTTACTATTTTCGTGACAATTCTCTCAAACTATTATTTTTACTTTGTGCAGTGAAATAAGGTGAAGTCATTAGCCCAATCCCTGTGGAGACGATATCCGATACTTCGTATCACTTTACTACTTGCGTCGTGTATACTTGCACTATAATTGCGATAGACTATTTTACACGCAACAAGTTTTTGGCGCCGTTGCCGGGGATTGGCAACATAACTACACCTTCCTTTCCTTGCACTTTTTGTTTTTATTTTCGTTCTTGTTTTTGTTTTTATTTTTATTTTTCTTTAATTTTTCTTTTGCGTTTTTAACTCTTGCTTTTCACAAGGTTTTTCTGTTTATGCGCAGATCGAAAAGAGGTGAAGATCCTGAGTATAAATTAGATCCGGAGATCGAACGTTCCTTTAATCTCAAGAAACAGATTCGCCACCTCTTAGACCGAAAAGAATACCTTGAGAAAGAACTAGAGCAGATGGCCCATAATCAGCCTATCGGTGAAGAAATCCCGCCTGTCGGTGACCCGCCCGCGGCAGGTGGACGACGGTCATGTCGTGACTACATGCTGAATGATCATGTAGAGCTGGAGACCACGCTGCCGGATATTGATGTTGACAACTTCGAGCTTAAACCTGTCATGTTTAGTATGATCAACAACGCCGGGCAGTTTAGTGGTTCTGCAACAGAAGATGCTAGGGAGCATCTCAAAACGTTCCAAGAGATCTGTGGTTCGTTTAGACTACCAGGAGTTAGTCCGGAGATACTGAGGCTTCGGTTATTTCCCCATTCATTGAGGGACAGAGCTAAAACTTGGTGGAATAAACTTACACCGGGTTCTATTATGACTTGGGCAGATTTAACTCGTGAATTTTTGTCTCGTTTTAATCCTTCACATTTAGCTGAGCGATTACGTAATGAAATTGCTACTTTTCAACAGGAAGATGACGAGCCAATGCACGAGGCCTGGGACAGATTTACAACTCTTCTACGAAACTGCCCAATGCATGGATTTCCCGTCTGGAATCAGGTAACTAAGTTCTATAATGCTGCTAACTTACAAACTCGCATTCGAATTGATTCTGCAGCAAATGGACTATTATTGGATAAAGATCCGGACGAGGCCCTGCAAGTTTTGAAACATTTGGCTAAGAATGAGGAGCAGTTTCCAACCACTAGAAGAGGAGGTAAACGGGTACTTGCTGTCAAGGACTATGAGGCCGACAGCACTATGAAATCACAGGTAGCATTCCTTACTAAAGCAATGAAAAAATTATTGAATGATGATGAATTACAAGGATTTGCTGTCGAGGAAGTTTGTGCTACTTGTGAGGGAAATCATAGTAGGGATGAATGCCCCATAAATATAGAAGAGGGAAAATATGTTGGAAATTACAAGCCGAACTACAATTCCAACAATTACAACCCTAATTGGAGGAAGGATCCCAAATTCTCCTGGAGTAACCCAAACAATGCCCTGAATCCACAAGCACATAATCAGAATCAGGGGGGTCCTAGATTGTTGACGCGACAGCATCTGCCGCAGAACCTGCCACCTCAGCAGCAACAGCAGCCACCACCTGCCACGAGTAGTGTATTGGAACAGACTCTGGCCACCTTTATGTCTCAGACTGGTACGTATATGGAGAACATTAATAAGTTTGTCAAGAAAACGGAAGACTTTATGGATGAAACCAAGATGAGAATGACAAATCATGAGGCTACCTTGAAATCTCTAGAGACACAAATGGGTCAGGTGTCGCAGCACATTAAGCCACGGCAGAATGGAGGATTTCCTAGCAATACTGAAAATGCTAGACCACCCCCACATGAGCAATGTAAGGCAATTACTACTAGGAGTGGGAAAAAGTTACCAGGGCCGGAAAAAGAAGCTGAAACAAAAAAGGAACCTGCCTTGGATAAACCTGCCGAGGAAGCTGCCCCGACAGGTGATAAACAGACTGCTGCCGATGAGCCTGTCACGACAGCAGAAGCGACAGAGGAGAAAAAAGATGAGTATCGTCCTCAGATTCGCATGCAGTGGGAAGGACGCATTGCTGATTACCGTCCTCCACCACCTTTTCCGCAACGGATACAGCAAGCTAAGCATGAATCTCAACTTAAAAAGATTTATGATATTTTTAAACAGGTTCATATCAATATTCCGTTGTTAGATGCTGTTAGGGAGATGCCCGGTTATGCTAAATTTCTCAAGGATGTCATGTCTAAAAAATCTAAACTTGGGGAATTTGAAACGGTAAGGATGCAAGAAGGTTGCATGAGTATTCTTCATCGGCAACCACCCTAGAAAAAGAAGGATCCGGGGAGCTTCCTCATACCTTGCGTAATCGGCGATAAATTTGTGGGTAAGGCATTATGTGATCTTGGTGCTAGTGTTAATCTAATGCCCAAATCTGTTTTTCAGAAACTAGGTATTGGCAAGGCGCGGCCCACGACAGTTACCCTACAGCTAGCCGACCGCTCTTACGTTCACCCCGAGGGAAAAATTGAAGACATCTTGGTAAGAGTGGATAAACTTATTTTTCCTGCTGACTTTCTTATTTTAGATTGTGAGGCAGATGAGAACGCACCAGTCATCCTAGGGCGACCCTTCTTAGCCACGGGAAGATCATTGATTGATGTGGAGAAAGGAGAACTCACCATGCGCGTAAACGATCAAGAAATTAAGTTGAATGTTCTCCAAGCAATGAAACATGCTGATGTGGATGAGGAATGCAAGGCCATCATTGAGGTGACCTTTGATCAACCCTGCATCAGGACGGGCTGCCGAGATATAAAATTTGGTCACTGCTGCGACAGCCATCTACAAGCCTGCCACGACAGCAACGACGACAGCACCGACGACAGTGACTCCTCTGAATCCAATACATCTGATACTGAAGGTCATGAGGAGGTAAATTGGTTAGACCATCGTCCAGGTAAGTTATTCGAACCCTTGAATTACACTTCGGATAACCATTTAATCCAAAAGCCCTCTACTGTTGAACCACCTGTCTTAGAACTTAAGCCCCTGCCAGGGCAGCTTAAATATGCTTATCTTGGTTGTGATAACACACTGCCCATAATCATCTCTGCTAAGCTGCCGCAGGAACAGGAACGACAGCTGATCGACATGTTGAGGCAGCATAAAAGGGCGATAGGATGGACGATAGCAGACATTCAGGGCATTAGTCCGGCAATCTGTATGCACAAAATCCTCCTAGAGGAAGATCATAAGCCGACTATTGATGCCCAAAGGCGGTTAAACCTTGCAATGAAGGAGGTAGTGCGTAAAGAAATAATTAAATGGTTAGATGATGGTATTATTTACGCCATCTCCGATAGCAAATGGGTAAGCCCGGTGCAATGTGTTCCCAAGAAAGGAGGCATGACCGTGATAACCAACGAAAACAATGAGTTAATCCCAACCAGGACTGTGACCGGTTGGAGGGTTTGTATGGACTATCGGAAGCTTAACAAAGCTACCCGAAAAGACCACTTTCCTTTACCCTTTATTGATCAAATGCTTGATAGATTAGCGGGTAAACCTTACTATTGTTTTCTTGATGGTTATTCAGGATATAATCAAATTGCTATTGCACCGGAGGACCAAGAGAAAACGACCTTCACATGCCCTTACGGAACATACGCATTTAGGAGGATGTCGTTCGGCCTATGTAACGCACCTGCCACCTTCCAAAGGTGCATGATGGCAATATTCTCCGACATGGTAGAGGACTTCCTCGAAATCTTCATGGATGATTTTTCCGTCTTTGGAGACGATTTTGAGAGCTGCCTCGGCAACCTTAAAAATGTACTTGAAAGATGTGAAAAAGCTAATCTTGTTCTTAATTGGGAAAAATGCCATTTTATGGTAGATGAAGGGATAGTTTTAGGCCATAAGATTAGCTGTCGTGGGATAGAAGTCGACAGGGCCAAAATAGAGGTAATTGAGAAGCTGCCGCCGCCAACCACAGTCAAGGGAATTAGGAGTTTTCTAGGGCATGCTGGTTTTTATAGGAGATTTATTGCAAATTTCTCAAAAATCACGAAGCCCCTATGTCATCTCTTAGAGCAGAACCGACCCTTTAACTTTAATGAAGAATGTACTGAAGCATTCAAGGTTCTGAAGGAAAAGCTAGTGACAGCCCCCATAGTACAGCCACCAGACTGGACGCAACCGTTTGAAATTATGTGTGATGCTAGTGACTATGCTGTCGAGGCAGCACTTGGGCAGCGCAAGGACAGGCTGTTTCATGTCATATATTATGCCAGCAAAACATTGAATGATGCCCAAGTGAATTATACCACCACAGAAAAGGAGCTGTTAGCTGTGGTGTTCTCCATCGACAAGTTTCGTTCTTATATACTTGGAACGAAAGTAATAGTGCACACCGATCATTCTGCCCTTAAGTACTTGTTCGCAAAGAAGGATGCAAAGCCTAGGTTGATACGATGGATCTTGCTATTACAAGAGTTCGACCTTGAAATCAAAGACAAAAAGGGGACAGAAAATCAGGTGGCAGATCACTTGTCGAGGTTGGAGAAGGGACAGAGTCTACCTTTAGATGAAACACACATACTAGAGACCTTCCCAGATGAGCAGCTCTTTGCTGCCGCAATAGCTGTCGCGACAGCCATGGCGGCAGGTAAGTCTTCTAACCTTCCCTGGTATGCTGATTTCGTTAATTTTATAGTTAGCGGAATATTACCTTCTGATCTTACTTATCAAGCCAGGAAGAGGTTTCAAAATGATGTTAAACATTATTATTGGGACGAACCTCTTCTTTTCAAAATGTGCGCAGATCAGGTTATAAGGAGATGTGTACCACAAGAAGAACAAGAAGACATTCTCCATCACTGTCATGCTTCACAATATGGAGGACACTTAGGAGGCAATAAAACTGCTGCCAAGGTGCTGCAGTCAGGGTTCTACTGGCCGACACTGTATAAGGACGCACAGGAATTTTACAAAAACTGTGACAGGTGCCAGCGGACAGGTAATATCTCGAGGAGAAACGAGATGCCACTGCAGAATATTTTAGAAGTCGAAATCTTCGACGTTTGGGGGATTGATTTTATGGGACCTTTTCCATCGTCGTGTGGAAATCTTTACATCCTCCTAGCAGTAGATTATGTCTCCAAGTGGGTAGAAGCAATCGCAACTCAAAAGAATGATGCCAAAACGGTCCAAAAGTTTTTGCACAAAAACATCTTTTCTAGATTTGGCATCCCTAGGGCGATTATCAGTGATGAAGGGAGACATTTTGACAACAGGGTAATTGCTGCCGCCCTGAGAAAATATGGTGTCAAGCACAGGATCGCGACAGCATACCACCCACAGACCAATGGACAGGCTGAGATTTCCAACAGGGAAGTGAAGAACATTCTTGAAAGGATGGTTAAACCAACTAGGAAAGATTGGTCTCTACTTCTGAATGATGCATTATGGGCATACAGGACAGCTTTCAAAACTCCATTGGGCATGTCTCCATTCCGATTGATCTATGGGAAAACCTGCCACCTGCCTGTCGAGATAGAGCACAAGGCATATTGGGCAATCAAGGCAGTAAATATGGACTTGGACAAGGCAGGCCAGAAAAGGCTGTTAGATTTGAATGAGATCGATGAAATACGGACGATGGCCTACGACAACGCAAGAGTATACAAGGAGAAAACAAAGAAGTGGCATGACAAGAAGTTGCTGCCACGTCAGTTCTGCCCAGGGCAGCTTGTATTGTTGTTTAATTCTAGGTTGAAACTCTTCCCAGGGAAGCTTAAATCTAGATGGTCTGGTCCGTTCCAAGTGGTTCAAGTTTTTCCCCATGGTGCCATTACAATTCAATCATTAAAGGACGGGCACCAATTCAAAGTCAATGGACAACGCCTCAAGCATTATCGGGGGACTGAAGCCCCATGAATACAGGAAGTGGTTACCTTAGGTGATGCCCCACAAGGCATCCCTAATTTAACCTAATTTTTATTTTTATTTTATTTTATTATTTATTATTATTTATTAGAAATTAGATTTATTTTATTCAAATAATGTTTTGTTTTTAATTTCAGTTTTTAGGAAATAAAGGAGTCAAGTGAGAAAGAAGAAGTGGCCAAAGCCCACCGCTCATCCACCAGCCCAATAAAGCCCATTTATGGTAACCTGTCGTTTCAGCTGCCGGCGCAGACGGATTTGACAGGCTGTCAACAGACGCACAGCAGACGAAGAAGCGTGCGGCAGACGCACAGCAGATGCATTAATGCGTGTCAGACGCGTCAGACACGCAACATCCAATCTGTCGCCCCGTTATTCCCGTCTGCCGTTGCGGCATTAAATGGGCAGCTACTCGACCGCTATATAAACCCCTTCCCCTTTTCATTTTTCATCACTTCTGATTTTCTCTCTTGTTATTCCCTTCTAGTTTTATCTACTTTCTTTCTTTTTTCATCCCTTGCAACCAAAATGTCTTCACGACAAACCCGTCA
Organism: Hibiscus tridactylites; assembly: GCA_958450335.1. Taxonomy (NCBI): domain Eukaryota; kingdom Viridiplantae; phylum Streptophyta; class Magnoliopsida; order Malvales; family Malvaceae; genus Hibiscus; species Hibiscus tridactylites. The sequence goes on from OY288273.1 coordinate 72,045,335, forward strand.
GAACGCTGCTGCCGCTTCTTCTTCAGCAGCAGCATCCCCGTTCGCTAAAAAGGAACTATGGGAGGAACGGAGCTTCATCTATAACAGAGATGCCCCTCTTTTTGGACTCCGGCCGTTCATTATGAAGGCCATAACAACACAACTTTGGGAGGACTTTGCCGAGCAGCCGGCAGAGCTTAACGACACTCTGGTCAGGGAATTTTATGCGGCGATCGAAAGTAAGACGGCGACATCTGTCATCGTCCGAGGAGTGACAGTTCCTTTCACCGCCAGCAGCATCAACCATGTATTCGGCCTCTTCTTTGGCCCCAATGACGATGCTCATCAACAATTTTGGGACACCCTCGACGCTGCCGGACATGATGCTGTCATGAGGGAGTTGACAGAGGCGGGAACGACATGGAGCACCAGTAAGAAGAACCCCAACTCCGTCAATAGGGCGCAGCTACTCCCTGAGGCAAAACTCTGGAATGCTTTTATCAAAAAGCGTATCCTGCCCTCGTCCCACCATACGACAGTCAACAGACAGCGGTTGGCCCTCATCCACTCTATCATGCATGACAGGCCCATCAATGTGGGCAGGTACATGCGGGACAGCATTCTCGATTGTGCCTTCCGATCAGATTCACGACTCTGCATGCCCTTCTCCATCACTGCCCTCTGCCGCTGCGCTGCCGTACCGGAGGACCCTTCAGACAAAATCAAGAAGGGCAGCGGCTGGACAGACAGCAACATCTCCAGCCTCATGGAGATCATCGTTGTATCGCCCCTCAACGCCTTCGATCCAAACGCCCCTCCTGCTGAGTCTGATGATGAACCTGCCACCGAACCTGCCCCAGAAGCTGCCACCAACACCGCTCCGGCAGATCAGAACGCCCACATCCTTGCTGCCATCTTGAGGATAGAGGAGCGCCAGATGGGTTTGATGACTTTAATCCGTGACTTCTCCAATGCAACGGTAAATTTCATTACCAATACTTTGAATTTTCCGGATGTCATTTTCCCCACCTTCCCCGCCCATTATTTCAATATCCCCTCCCCCACTCCCACACCACCTGTCTCTCCCCACGGAGAATCTGCCTCCTCCACACCTTCCCCGACAGCAGCCGGCAGCCCACCGGCAGACACCTCCCCTCGAGGCACCAAGCGAGCTGCCACTGATGACAGCCCTCTTGTCCGGAGGAATTTGGACAGCGCCTTCATGCGGGGAAAACGTATTAAGCATGTGGCCAACAAGAGAAGGCTGTCCAAAGCCATCACGAGTAGCAGCTGGGACAGCAGCAGCAGTTCTGATGTCCGACTAGTGGAGCCACCTGCCCTTCAACCTGCTGACGACCCTGTCCCCCAACCGGAGGAAGAACCTGCACCTCAACAGGCTGATGAACCTGTTGATCAACCTGCTCCGGAACCTGCCCAGCCACCTCCCCAACGCAGACGCCGCCATCAGATCCGCGTCAGCAGCAGCAGCGAGGACAGCGAATAAAATCTAAGTTTTTATTTCTTTTTCTCCTCTTATTGCTGCCTACCCTTATATATTTGTGATGTACTTTTATTTATCGTGTTTTTCTTTATTTGTTTTTGTGTCATTTTGCATTGAGGGCAATGCAACCCTCGAGTTTGGGGGTGGCAACCCTCCATATTTAATGGAGTCTTTAGCACATCTTTTGATTAATTGTTGTGTCTTATTAGTTATTTATTTTCTTTTATCTTTAAAAAAAAATCAGAAAAATCAGAAAATTTAAACTGTTGGCTTAAAACTGTGAAGTTAACTTACCTGTCATGACGGCTCTGTCGTGGCAGCATCTTTAGGACAGGTTAAGGAAAAGTTTAGAGCCTTTCTATAGTTCTGAAAACTTAAACACTTTTGTGACTGTTATATTGCTTAGATCTCTTTTAGCCAAACTAGAATAGGAAGCTTAGAACTTGGATAGCCCCTAGAGGTGCCTAACACTGGCTCTAGGAAAGAAGTTTAGCAAAAGAAAATCAAAAACCTAGAGGTGCCCGAAACCGGCTCTAGGAAGCTAACTAGAGGTGCCCGAAACTGGCTCTAGAAAAACTTAGCTTGAAAATAGAAGAAAAAGAAGCATGAAAATGTGCCTTCTAAAAGAAAGTAAACTTTGGCATAAAATTCGAGTTAAGGAGTTGAATATTCTAGTGAAACTAAGAGAGTCTTAGCATATAACTGTTCACAAGCATGCACACACTGCACGAGAGCTATAGGGAGATTCTGGACAGATCCTAACCCTTCCGACAGGTTGCTGCCACCATAGAGAATGAGCGACAGGTAAGGGACATATCATTGTTTGAAGGCCAACACAAAATTTTCAGTTTTCTTTTAAGTCTTCATTGCTTGAGGGCAAGCAAAAACTTGAGTTTGGGGGTGTGTTGAGTGCGTAAAAGTTCTATTATTTACACCTTTTTTTAACCCACATTTCTGCTGCATTCAAGCATCATTGCATTGCATTTAGGTTAGTTTTCAATAAAACATCACAATTATATAAAAGGCACGGATTCTACTGAAAGATGGCTATTTTTGCAGGTATCTGTCACAGAAGACGTTGAAGGCAGGCGCAGGACAGACAAGCAGGAGAGCTGAACTGGACAAGCAGCTGAAGAAGACGAACCTGTCATGGACCTGTCGTGACAGCATGGTGACAGCAGACTCATGAAGAGGAAAAGTCAAGTGGACCTCGATAGATAGAGAAAAATCTGCTCGTCTGTCGTGTGGAAGCTGAATATTTTTCCAAGCCCCGGATCAAAAGATATGTCAAGCCAAAGCTCAAAGGAGAGGAAATCCCTAAAAGCAAGGATGCGGCTAGAAAGTAGGAGACTTTAGAGATTTAGTCTTTATTAGAATCTTACTTTTAATTAAAGTTGTAATCCTTGTTACTTTAGATAACTTGAGCCCAAAGCTTATATAAAGGGCATAGATTAAACCTAGGGCATAAGGGATTAACCCATAACCGAAATCAAAACTCTGTCGTTTACCTGTCACCGATATGTTCTAAATTCCCCCTAGGGCTACGGGTTGTTTTGTAAAGTAGTTGCAAGGGTTGCTTTGTTTTAGGATTTTTTCAAGTTCAATAAAATAAACTTCAAGTTCTTTTATCTTGGTTTTAATATCTTGCAAGAGCATCGGGAGAGCATTGTGAGGTTATCCATTTACTTAGCATCGGGAGAGTTAAGTATACGAAAGAGATAAGAGCACGTTCTCTAGTTCATAGTTGAACCATCTCGTGCCTAGGGATAGGGCGAGGTTAAGTGGCTAAAGAAGAATTCATACACATCGGTGTTCATCCTTCGATTCACACCGGGAGGTATCATCAAAGACGTGATCGCCGACAGACTTGTGCCTAGGGATAGGGCAAGGCAGATCTGGGATTCTTGCCAAGCTTGAAGTACGGAGTTAGTGTTCGCTGCCGCGACAGCTAACGGACAGACGCCGCGACAGGTGCTGTCGGCGACGGGAGCGACGACAGAACTGGAGATCCTAAGCAATTCAATACCTGCACTACCGAGCAACTCAATACCAGCCCATTCTCTCTATCTTGATATCTTACTTCTTTTATTTGCGTTTTCCTTACTATTTTCGTGACAATTCTCTCAAACTATTATTTTTACTTTGTGCAGTGAAATAAGGTGAAGTCATTAGCCCAATCCCTGTGGAGACGATATCCGATACTTCGTATCACTTTACTACTTGCGTCGTGTATACTTGCACTATAATTGCGATAGACTATTTTACACGCAACAAGTTTACTGACTGTGAAGCAAGATATACTCCGATTGAAAAAGTATGTTGTGCCCTGGTATGGGCCACTAAAAGGCTTAGGCAGTATATGTTGTATCATACCACATGGTTGATCTCACGGTTAGATCCGTTAAAGTTTATGATGGAAGCTCCAGCTCTATTATGAAGAATAGCGCGATGGCAGATGCTGCTCTCAAAATATGATATTGAGTATGTGAATCAGAAAGCAGTAAAAGGAAGTTCCATAGCAGATTTTCTCGCAAGTCGTGCACAAGATGATTATGAGGCATTAAATTTCAGTTTCCTCAATGAGGATTTGATGTGTATTACATAAAATGAAGAGCCGCCAACAGGATTCTGGGTCATGCATTTTGACGGTGCTGTAAATGCTCTAGGGCAAGGTATTGGAGCAGTTTTGGCTTCACCGGAAGGAGATCATTATCCGTTCACTTGTCGTTTGAAATTCTTTTGCACTAATAATATGGCAGAATACGAGGCGTGCATATTGGGCCTAAGGGAAGCCACTGGCAGAAAAATCCAAAATTTGAAAGTCTATGGGGATTTAGCATTGATCATTTACCAAATACGTGGCGAATGGGAAATAAAAGATGAAAATTAATAGAGTATTACAAGTTGGTCCTTGAGTTAACTTAAAGAATTCGATGTGATCACTTTTAGGCATCTCCCAAGAGAAGATAATCAGATGGTTAATGTGTTAGCTACTTTGGCTGCTATATTTAAAGCAAGCGAGGGTTCTGAGATGATGCCCATTAATTTACAAATGATGGAGTCCCCGGCTCATTGTTACATGTAGAAGAGGAGGCAGATGGTTTGTCGTGGTACCATGATATCTTGCAGTACATAAAGCTTCAGTGATACCTAGCACATGCTTCAGAAAATGAAAAGAAGATGGTTAGGAGAATGGCATCATGATACATTCTTCATGGAGAAATCCTTTATAAACGAAGTCGAGATCAGGTGCTATTAAGATGTGTGGATGCAAAAGAAGCGCAGTTGATTTTGGAAGAGGTTCATGAGGGAGTTTGCGGAACTCACCCTAGTGGTTTCACTATTGCAAGAAGAATTATGCGTTTCAGATATTACTGGTCAACGATGGAAGGGGATTGCATTAATTATTCCTGCAAATGTCACAAGTGCCAGGTTTACGCCGACAAGGTTCATGCGCCTCCTCAGTCTCTTCATGTCATGTCATCTCCATGGCCATTCTCTATGTGGGGCATAAACGTCATTGGGTAGATTCATCCGAAGGCGTCAAATGGTCATCGCTTTATTTTTGTAACTATCTATTACTTTACAAAGTGGGTGGAAGCGGCCTCGTATGCAAATGTAACTAGGTCCACTATTTGCAATTTCTTGAAGAATGAGATCATTGTCGATATGGTCTAACAGAAAGCATAATCACCGATAATACCTCTAACTTGAACAATCGAATGATTGTTGGGGTCTGTGAGCAGTTTAACATTAAGCACTGCAACTCATTAGCATATCGCCCGAAGATGAACGGAGCAGTAGAGGTGGCCAAAAAAATATCAAGAAAATAGTTGCAAAAATGACTGATACTTATAAAGATTGCCATGAAAAGTTACCATTTGTTTTGTATGCATATCGAACAGCGGTACGATCATCTACTGGGGCAACTCTGTTCTCATTAGTATATGGAGTAGAAGTCGTGCTACCAATTGAGGTTGAAATACCATCGTTGCGTGTCTTGATGGAGGCCAAGTTAGACAAAGAAGAATGGGTTCAGGCAAGGTATGACCAATTGAATTTAATTGAGGAAAAGAGGCTGAAAGCCGTATGTCATGGAAAAATGTGCCAAAGGAGAATGATAAGAGCTTATGAAAAGAAGGTTCACCCTAGAGAGTTCCAAGAAGGCGATTTGGTGTTAATGAAGAAGCTGCCAATTCAAAGTGATCCCCGAGGAAAATGGGCGGCTAATTAGGAAGGGTCGTACATTGTGACAAAGGTTATTTCATGTGGAGCACTAGTTTTAGCTGATATGGATGGAGATGAGTTTCAAAACCCGGTAAACTTTGATACTGTTAAGAAATATTATGCTTGATAAGAAAAAAGAAAAAAATGAGGGTTCAAAATGAAAACCCGCAAAGGGAGTTTTGAAACCAAATGAGGGTCTGAGTTGAAAACTCGTAAAGGGCGGCTCAGATAATTCGTAAGATAGTTTTCGGGGCTCCACAGGTTATGCATTGTACTCAAAGTTTCCTCGACAACGGTGTCATTCAAGATTACTTCTGGCATTTGATAGGAGGAGTTTAGATTGTTGATATCTGAATGCTTGTTCCCATTTCCTTTTTAAACCTCTTTTTTGTGTTTGCCACATCATCAATAAAATTAGTTTCATGGATTTTTCTTTCTTTCTTGTTTTCTTCCCTATCATTATTAGCATCTTTCTTTGAAATGAGGATCAATGGATTTGACAATCATTTAGATATACAAAAGATTTTTTAGCATTACTTTGAGGATGTTTTAGAAATACGGGGACTATAAAGTGTTTCATAATTATTGTTTGGGGCATGAGATGTTAAAATGCTTGAAGAAGAAATAAAGCATGGTTGCAAAATTCTAAAAAAGGAAGAAAAGCCTTATAAATGTCTTGGCACTTAAATGGTGTTTCCTAACCGCCAGCCTTTCGTACATGATAATGAGAGTAGTCTTACAATGTTGAAACTTGACATAGAAAGCTTGTCCTTAAATATCGAAAATATTGACTAAGAAGACATATGAGGATTAAATGTCTCCAATGAAGTAAAGAGTAAGATGTAAAGATAAAGTCAGTCATTCCAGCTAAGAGTGCAAGTTTTAGTATGCAGAAGATCAAAAATGAAGCAAAAGCCAGAGTTGCTCATGGCTCATGGCTCATGGGTGAATTCCAAGGCAAGGGAGAGGGCTCTATCCCAAGGAATGGTGGACAAAGTTGGAAAGCCAGGAAGAATTGAAAGAGAAGTGAAGCTATCCTTCTTATCTACGCAAGGTTAGGAAGGAGTTCATGTTAATTGGGTTGGCATCGATAACCAGAATTTCATCAAAGTTAAGAAAACAGTCTAATCAAAAGAAGTTTTAAAAAGGAAAAAACTTGTCATGCATTCATGTTTTAGACATCCCTAGGGTCATGCACATCATAATTGTATTGCATGTCGCATTTTGCTTTTTCAGGTACATGGAAGACCTGTTCAAATGAGAGTTTGCTTATTCATCCAAGCATAAGGAGGATAAAATTTTTCAGAAGATTCGCCTATCCGTTCAGGCATAAGGGGAATGGAATTTGCTTATTCATCCAAGCATAAGGAGGATGAAATTTTTCAGAAGAATCTGCCTATTTGTTTGAGCATTTGGGAGGATAGAACCCAGCTCAGCTATTCAGGCATTTGGGAGAAAAGAACACAACTCAGCTATTCGAGCATAAGGAGAATATAACCAACCTATCCGTTCGGGCATTTGGAGAATGGAACCCAGCTTAGCTATTCGAGCAAAAGGAGAATAGAACCAGCCTATTCGTTCGGGCATTTGGAGAATGGAATATGCTCATCTATTCGGGCATATGGAGAATAGAACACGCCTATATGTTCGGGCATAAGGAAAATGGAACCCAGCTCAACTATTCGAGCATAAGGAGAACAAAACATGCCTATCTATTCGAGCATTTGGAGAATGAAACCCAGCTCAGCTATTCGAGCATAAGGAGAATAGAACATGCCTATCTGTTCGGGCAACATGAGAATGGAGCCAATCGGTGAAAATCAGTGACTTTTGGTCTTTGCTTTATCTTTGTGCAACAGAGATAAGCAAAGAGGAGCAACTGTTGTCACTAGATTTTCACCCTACCAACATTAAATAATTTGAAAAAAAAACAAAAAAAAAAACTTTTTCCCTTAAAATAATAAAAGGCCCATCCATCCCTTCTAAAATAATAAAAAACCATCCCAAAATGCCCATTTTTGTAAAACCCATTTCAAAAAAAACAAGCCCACCTTGAAATACAAAAGCCCACTTTTTAGAAGAAAAAAATATATGAGTAAATAATAATAATAAAATAAATACTAGTAGTAATAAATGTAGAAAAAAGGGAAATAAAATGACATCAAAAGATAATAAATAAATAAAACAGCAAAGAAAAATAACCATAAAAACAGCAAAAAAGGGGGAAAACGGCAAAAAGAAGAAAATAGGGGAACGAGCGCGCGTCACGCGCCTAGCACGTGTGCCAAAACAGAGAAGAAGTGGTCAAAACCAAGGCTCGAATCAAGGGGAAATTCGATCCCAACTTTGAACCAAATTGGGATATTCTTGAGGGGTTTTTCTGAGGATCAAGCCTTGTGTCAGATTTAGACTTCAATTTGGGGATTAAATCCCGATTTGGCTTAAATTTTAAGCTGAAAATTCTACTATAAACCCCCCATAAACCCATTGTTCAACACACTTGATCACACCAAAAAAAACAAGCAAAAAAATCTTAAGAAGAATTCCAAAAATTCTTAAAAAATTCTCAAAGGTTGCTGGAAATTTTTGGGGAGAAGTTCGAGCTTAGGGACAATTTTCCGAAAGCAATTGGGTGCTATTTGAGAAGTTCATATTCGAGTTCTTCGTTCTTCTTTTTTGGTAAAATTTCTTCCCTTTTCTTTTTAATTTGTTTTGGTGATTTTCATTTTTATTCTTGGTTGAATTTTTGTGTTTGTGTTTGTGTAGATTTTAGGTTGTATTCTTGAAGTTGGAAAATCGTTTCGCGATTCCGGCAATGTTTTTATTCAAAATTTTCGATTAATTTTTAGTTTAATCTTAAAAGAATTTGCATGCTTAAAAAATGTTGTTTAGGAGTTTTTTATCTTTAGAAATAAAATATTTGAACATTAAAAATTTTCGATTCCGGCAATTGAATTAATGTTGTTTTTTTATAATAAAAAATTAAAATTAAGGGATTTAGTAATTCATGGGTGGAAAATAAAAACGACTTGATTTGTAGAAAAAAATAATAAAAGAGTTTTCTTGAAGTTTAGTTTTTGGTGTGACTACGATTTGGCTGACTATTTTTTGGTGTGATATCTCAATCTCTTTCTTCAGTTCATTTTCCATTTTCTCAAGCTTATCATGGATGTTCTTCTAATTTTCTTCTAGAGTTGTTAATCTTTCCTCAATGTTCATGGCTCGAATCGTGTTTGCGCGGGATCTTTACTACTTAAAGAGAATTTTCCAAAATTAACCTTTTTATTATACATGTGTGAATGCAATGATCAAAACATTATTTAATGCAAACAAAATAAAACAAACGCATGGAAGCAAATGTATGCATGCAAAAACATGAATGCAGGCGAAGGGTCATCAATTTTATTAAGGTGTTGCTCTAGATGAAGCTTACATTGGATGACGAAGGTCCTACGAATATGTCTCGGTCTGAGCACTCATTTCTTCAATCACCCTTTGAAGCCTTGGTCCTACCTTCCCTTTCGGTCTGACGTGGGGCGGAGAAATGTAGCTTCTTGACGCCACATGCTTAGCTACGTCTTCAATTTAGGATGTGATACTTCTATCAAACTCGTCTTGCTCCTGGGTCCTTTTGACGTTACCCCTAAGCCGAGAATACCAATGATCATCTTCAAATTCTACTTGGTTATACCATCGAAGTCACAACGTTTGCAACTCTTGGTATTCTGTGATTACTCGTCAAATTCTCATCGCTTGCTGGTGGGCCTCAGATTGGTGATGTACATCTGCATTGTCTTCTTCTTTTGGGTACCTTCCATCCATGGCGAAAGCTTTTCTAATTGAGCAACATGCTTTAGAATCGACCCCTCAAATATAGGATGCATGCAAAAAATAAAGATGCCACAAAAACAAAACACAACTCATGCATAAAGGTTAGTACTCTTTTTAAATAAAAACAGAAATAAAATCTAAAAGATCCAAAATAATTCAATTGCATAATAATTCTGGGCAGCCATTCCAACATTCCAGGACATGTCTCCACGAATTATTCTTGAGACTTTGACCAGACTCAACACCCTAGGCTTTCTGCATGGCTCTATTGGGGTAGGCTCTAGATTCTCAAACTTGGTTCAGTTCTAAAAGGGTACCCGACCTGTCCTTGTTGTCCCCTTCTAAAGGTAGTAAGGCCCTCGATTCTCACCCATCACGGGCTTCAAACGAATCGAGTTCAGCTTAGGAGGACTCACCACCGATGCCTTCTCGAAGAATCAATATCCTTACAAAGACAAAGACAATGAGTCCCGAAGGTACTTCCTAGGCTTATACGAAGAATTAATATTCTAACAAGAGCAAAGCATTTTCTCCCCCACTTAAACGAACGAGACAAAGCTCGGGTATAGAGCTTGGAATTAAGTCTTAAATGCGTAAAATAGAACTACATTCATTAAACGAACAAATAAATTGAACCTATTATGAAATTGCAAATTCCATTAGTTTTTTTAAAAAACCCTTTTTGAAAACCATTTAAAATTAATCTCTTGTTTGACTTTTTGAGTTCTTGCTTAATGTGCATAAATGTGGACTTGTGTAGTATGTGTTCGTTATGCATGTTGATATATATATATATATATATTGATGTTGTACAATGGTGATGATAAGTTGTGTTGTATGTTGACACTAGTTATAATTACCGGGCATAAATGATCGATCATTAGGATGAGTGTGCACACGATAAAAGTCAAATTCACGCGTGGCCTTGGTGACGTGTAGTCATCAAGGAGGAGTACGGTGAGGTAACATTCCACTGGAAAATGTTAGTATGTGATGATGAGTGAAATCTCATCCATGAAAGGAACGGTGATTTGTGAAATCCCACCAGAAGGTAATATGGTTGTTTGAGTACGTTGGGGCAAAAATCCCAACGGAAGTTATCCGCATATCCGAGTAAGCTATATAGTTGTCAATATACTTGTCCATGTGTGGTTGTTGTGTAAGATATTTGTTATATCCTTGTTTCGCATAACATAAGGTAAGATGTCATGTTTATGCATTCTTGTAGTTGTGGCTATGTTTCTTGTTGGTGTATATGTGTGCCTTGTGGATGTTTCATGGATGTCATGCTTGAACCCTGCATTGTCGATGTTTTGTTTTTAACTCCCTCACTAAGCTTCTAGCTTACGCTCTTATTTTCGGCAATGCAGATCATTAGTGTGGAGTTATCAAGGAGCAAGGAAGGGGCATCCAAGAGCTTGTTTGGTTGCTCAAGTATGGTTTTATTGAATAATGTAATAGTTAGAAATGGGGATGCTACATGTTATAGGAGCATGTGTTAGACTCCTATTTTGTTAATGCTTTTGTGTTGAGGATCTGTAAACCATGTTTTATGAGATGCCTAAGTGTTTTGTGTGAGAAGCATGTAACCTTGTTTATGTTATTTTTATGTGAAGGTATGTTTCTTATGAATGAAATGGACATGTTATGTATGTTATATGTTTGACCATGCTTGTGGTAGGATGAAATGCCTTTAGATTACGTGTATGATTGTTGTTTCTTGAATCTTGTCGATTTGGGGCATGTTTGGGAATGTTTGGAGATGCAAAAAATTGTTTTCAGGGTCACTCAGAGTGCAAGCATTTCGAAACGCTCATGGTTATTTTGGAACGGGTGTAGCTCCGGGGATACTCGTATTGGGACGGGGGTGGTGTCGTTTCAATACGATTTGACATTGTGAGCTCCCGTTTTGGTACGCGTTTCGATACAGTTTGCCTCTGTGAGTGTTTGTTTCGGAACGAGTTCCGGAACATTTTGTTACTGGAGACCCTCGTATCGGAACGTTTTGTTACTGGAGATCCCCGTACCCCAGTACAGCATTGGATTGTTCAATTTCATCCTCACATATGTCTTCAGCTTCTTTCATGGCCTCATCAAAGTCAGCTTGCTCCACAGCGGTAAGCATATTGTTGCAACACATCTCATGCAAACTTTCTTCAACCAAGGCTTCTTCAGTGTTGACAAGCTAGCATTCTTTATAATCATCCACGTACTTTAGTGTGTTGAAGACGTCAAATGTCATCTTTTGATCGTTCATCTTCACGGTGAATTCACCTTTTCACAATCGATCACGATGCACCCGGTTGCCAAGAATGGTCTCCCGGAATGATAGGAGCACTCTCATCAGCTTCACAATCAAAGATGATAAAGTCTGTCAGGAAAACCGATGTGGACTTTGCTTTTCCCATCCCTAGTTGTTTGAACACGGATTTTAGCATTAAGTTAACACTTGCACCAAGATCACAAAATGCACGACCAAAGTAATTGTGGCCTATCGAACAAGGAATGGTAAAACTACCAGGGTCCTTCATCTTGGGTGGCAAATCACTCAACACAGTTACACACTCGCCCGCAGTGGTAACAGTTTCAACTTCACCTACCATCCTCTTCTTTGTCATGATCTCCTTCAGAAATTTTGCATAGATTGGCATCTAATCAATGGCCTCCAGAAGTGGGACATTGATGTGCAATTTTTTAAGCATGTCCAGAAACTTCTGGTACTGAACATCTTGCTTCTGAGCTTTCAATCATTGTAGGAATGGAGGTGGTGGTCTAGGCTCATTGTGTGGTTTACTGGATGCAGGAGCATTCTATGCTTTGTCTTCCTTGCCATCAGTAGCAAGGTCACTCCCTGTATCAGACATAAGAGCTGCTTCCTTAGGTGCAGGAGCATCGTTGGATGGCTTGCCTGAGGTGGAATCTACTAGAGAGTCTCCCCCAAACTTGGCTTCTTTCCTCAGTTGCGTTCTACTACGTAGAGTGATGGCATTGCATTGCTCCGTATTAAAGGCTTTAGTGACTTAAGTATCACTAGGTAATCCGATGTGTGGTCGTACCTTCAGCATCTGGGAAATCTGCCCAACTTGTGTCTCCAAAGATCGTATAGAGGCGATGTTGTTCTGCATGATTCAAATGTGTTGCTTGATCTTGCATAATAACTCAAGTGGTTTCCATAAAAATTTTATAAGAATCATAAAAAAACAGAGATTGGAGTAAGAAGCTCCCTAGTTCTGCCTCAGAGTCTTTTATTGGAATCCATGAGGTTCGTTTGTGGCATTATGTTGTGCTCCTGAATTGCCTTTATTTACCCCCAACCAAAATTTGGATGTTACAGTCACCCTGGGTTGTAGGTGCTGGAGTAGGGGTTGGTGTTCCTAACATAGCATCCAGATTCTTGTCACTAGGGGCACTCACTCGACTGATGTTCCACATCACAATGCTCACAAGTGTATTGCACTACCTTGGCCTCGCGGACATTAAATGGTCCTTGCATGTTCTTGAGCAAGTTGGTGATGGTGGAGAGCTTGGATGCTACGGTCTAGGAATCATCTAGCTAGAGTGTTCTAGATGCCTTAGGGCCTGGCCTCAATCTCCCCCTTGGGAACTGGTAGTCAGTGTTGGTTATCTGGTCAAGTATCTTGAAAGCCTCATCAGGTTCTCTGTCGAGCAAAGTACCATTAGCTGACGAGGCGATCATCATTCTTGTAGGTGCATTGACGCCGTTATAGAACGTTATGACTTGTAGCCAATCATGGAATCCAAGGATCGAGAACTTGCATAGCATGTCTTCGTATTTATCCCAAGCTTCATACATAGATTCATCATCATATTGTTGGAATGAGATAATGTCGTTGTGTTTTTTACTGTGCACGTTCGGTGAATCATATCAGTGCAGAAACTTGTTGCACAAGTCATCCCTGGATGTAATGGATCCTGCGGAACAAGTCTTCAACCATGCTCTGGCTCGATCTCGCAAAGAGTAGGGAAACAACTTGAGTCGCAAAGCGTCGGCAGGAATCTCTAGTTTTCGAAAATAATCGCAAACTTCCAAGAAAGCTTGAATATGCTCTCCAGTATCCTCTCTTGCATATCCTCCAAATTATCCAATAGAATTGAGCATGTTGAACATAACGGGCTTTAGCTCAAAGTGAGTTGTCCCTAGATTAGGCACAACAATCGGTGGATTGTGATTGTTGATAACGAGCTCAATTATATCTCTAATAGCCTTTCTAGGTCGGGCATGTAGTGGATCCTCGTTTCGTTCTTGGTCATTGCTTTGGATCGCTCAAACAACTCTTTGTCCATCGGCTTGGTGTACTTCTTGGTTACGCACGTTCTCAAGGTCTTCTAGTTCGTTTTTTTTTTTCACCATATTCTTTTTCTCTTGGCGCAAAATCCTCAATGTTCTTTCAATCTCTAGATTTAATGGAAGAATAGGTTGTGTGTTGGACCTTCTGGTCATGCACTGGAACATACCAAAGAAAGAAAATCAAAAACAAAAAATAAATGCAAATAAAATAAAATAAAATCCTAAGCGCAACTACAACGTAATTATCAATTGCCAATCCCCAGTAACGACGCCAAAAACATGATGCTTGTCGAATAGTGATGCACTTTAGAGCAAGTATACTCGTCGTATCAAGTAATAAAATGATAAGTAGAGTGTCAAACCAATGAGAATTGGATCAATAACCACGAAGTTATTATGCTTAAGAATATGTTTGCAAGTAATGGTGATTGTTGATTTAATTAAACTAAAACAATTAAACCAAAGATAGTTATGATTAAGATGAACAACTGTAACAAATAACAGATAATTATGGAGGTTGGGATTATTGCTAAGGATATATGCTTGATTACTTATTACAATGCTATAGAGATCGGCAGTACATGTATGCGTAAACAGTTAAGATCTTTATCTACTCGACAGAATTTTCTAATGAACTTCTGACTCTCTCGATGCCTAGAAGTTAATAATATTAAAGGTAAGGTAATACATGTCTGTGTGAACCCTAACAACTTTATTATTTATTTAAGAACTCTCTTTTAGTCATTGAAACCCTAAACTTATGTCTAAGCTGGATTAGAACTACGTTAATAGCTTATCCCCACTGTTCACGTTTGTATAACCTAACTATCTCGATATTAAGTCACAAATCAATAGTTAAAAGGTCTCTCTCGATAACTCTTACAGTAACTACACATGAAGAACAATGAACAGAATAGATAAAGGGGGGAAACTATAGCATTATAATAAAGAAGTCAAAACATAAAATCCTGGGAAACAATAATCCCAACTAAAGTATTTAGCTCATGTCTGAGCCTAAAACATCCATAACAAAAATATTAAGTACTGACAGTTTATCAAGGAAGGAAAAGAAAAGAGTCGAGCATCCTCAACAAACTCCCTTTGTGCCATCCAACTGTGCATGTAGGTCTCCCACTCCACCAGCCTCTCTCGATGGCTTCTGTCGTGAGGAGATTTCTCTAGCTTCTACTTTGGTGGTTCTCTGCACGCTTTGACTAGGATTGTTGTCTATAATCATGCTCTCTTAGAAATAGCATCCAAGTCTCTCTTATATAGGTGGCGAAACTAAGGCTTTAAGAACCTTAAAGTGTGCACGGCTTCATTAAAGAATGCCATTGATTTCCTTCTATCTTTATTGTTCCGTATCTGGGAGAAAGTCCACGTGGGCAAAAGTAGATTCATCCCCAACTCTTTATGCCTCGTCAGCTCTAGCCATGAGTTCTGCTACTATTCCGCTCTAGCACTCCTCCAGCATTCACTAGCATCCTGCACATGCAACACAAAGCACCACATTTCCCATAAAAAAGCACCAATATATATGGCATTAAAGCACAAGTGGTGTAACTCCCTATCTACATGCAAAATATATACAATCTAACCTAAATGCAAACTATATGAGCTTAAAAGCATGCAAAAGACAAGTAAAAAGGGCATACATAATAGGTCATTTACATACTCGTCAGTCTGCATGTCTGAAGGTTCGCACTCTAAGAGATTCGCGCGTGACAATTCGTAGGCGCTAATAGCTTTGATACCACATGTAAAAATAAAGGACCGAAATACGAAGACGGACCTTTAGCCACTGTTGATCAAGAGGTGACTCCAACTTCAAGAAAATCGATGACAGGCTAAAGAAACAAAATATCACTCCCACAAATTAGCATGTATTTGCCTTTGCTTTTCGGTGATTATCTTCAATGTGGCTATAAGGAGGCTTGTTCCTTACCAACAACTTTAAATTTAAAAATAAGATAAAATACAAATTTCATCACTCAACTTTCTTCTTATTCTTATTTTGGTCACTCAAATTTAAAAAATTTCAATTTCATCACTGAACTTTTAATTTGTTCTTATTTTTATCACTCGGGCGTTAAATCAGAAATTGAAGAATGACATGCTAGTCATGTGTGCTGAATTGGACTGCTTTTTGCTGGCACATGTCATCCACGTTAGTTCCCCATTTTTTTACTTTTCTTTTTTTATCTCCTACCCTAAAGATGAAAGATTTACAGTTTCACCCATCTTGGTAATTTATTTTATCATATAAGCCACTTCTCCAATATAATATAACATGGTTGCGAATAATACATCAAAATCAATTCAATTTTTTTTAACAATTTCTACCTAGGGAGGAGAGGGGGATTTGCTCCTAATGTGTTTTGAACCCGCAACCTAGAAGAGGGGGAGAGTGTCAACTGAGAGCTTTAACCACTTGCTTTAGGAATTGTTGACAAATCAATTCTCTTGTTGAAATATAGGAATATGGTTTTGGATGAAGTACAATATATAGACAGTGAAAATGACTCCACTATGATTGAATTCCCACTAAGCGACCTCCAATAAGAGTTTGATATTGCAGGTGGAAGGTTGTTTTCAGTTTGAAGTGATGCGTTGAAAATACAACCTGCAGGACTAGGAGAGACTTCTTAGTGGCTCATATCATGCTAGGAAATATATTTGGTGAAATGGATGAAGCGTCTACAGATTGAAAGCAGGGAGAGAATTAAATGATGAGTGATCAAACAAGGAAAACTAGTTTTTTGCTTTCCTTTCCTTTCAAGAAACGTAAAGAGTAATGATACATGCAAGGATTTGTCAGCTACAATTCATTGAAACAGCAGTTACATTCAGCATTAATCTCGGTTTTATTTGGAAATGGGATTTGTCAAAGTTGAAGAATGTAAGCGTAGAGCAGTTCGTTCCAAACATCAGGTACTCCGGGGAGGCACCAATGAATACAATCGGAGTAATTTTTGGGATTCGCTAATTGTTCTTCTGTTACAGTTTCCCAATGCTTCCGATAAATTGATGGATGAGCTTCTTTCCTATAATCTGATAACTGTGTAATGTTAATCATGTGCACGTTCAAGCCTCTTGTTTTCAGTTCACCAAGCACGCTATCCACAACACTCATCATCCTTGGGCTGGCTCCGTCTCCTACATATCCATCTTTAGCAACCGGTTCTGTTTCACCGTAACAATTTTCACCTGGGATCCCACCCCATTTCATGGCCCTGGAAAGTTTTTGCATCAGTATAAGGATTTGTAATGATCAAAAGGTAAGAAGAGATTAGACGATCGTATACTTTTGGTGAGTTGGTGACATGCTCATAAAAAATAACTTGGTCTTGTTTCTATCGACATGAACCTCAAGCCATTGAGCCCAAGTCTGTAAGGCCATCTCGTATACTCTCGGCAACTTTACTGCTTTGTATATCCCATCTTCGGGTTTTTCGAAAGACCCCCACCTGGTATAAAAGCCAGCTGGTGAGAATGCCAAAGGTGGTTATTACTTATTATTTAGGGGTACGTTGGAAAATGTACTTACAAAACCTTCATTTGGCGTCTTCTCCACCAAAGATAGGTGTTGAAAATAAGGAAATCTGCGTCAGTCCAATGCCTAGCGTGTTTTTTGATTGCCTGAACTCTTACAATCCTATCCGCTACCCGATGGTTAACTGGATCATCAGAGTTGGATTCCACCATCAATGGGGACCAGTAGAATTCAATTGTTGCATTATATTCCTTACATAACATTCATTTGTAGTAAAATTTAGCCACGGTGGAAAACATCAGAAAATGCCACTGTTATATTGGGCTTGGAAATATTAAACACTCACAGTGGCTTTGAAAATGTTAATTGAACCGTTGTTATGCATTGATCTGAAGGCCGGAGGGATGACCGAGTCCACCAGGCAGACCATAGAAACCCATTGGTTTCTGTTGAGTGAATCCCCAACGTAGACAAGCCTCTTATTTCTAAGCCTCTCCAACAATGCTGTGGCATTGAACCTTATTAACATAAAACAAGCAAACATTCCACAAAAACTTAAAAAGCATTCCCAAATGCCATCACCCCTGCTGTCTGTACTCTCTATATGGTCAATTCTTAACCATAGATTATGGAAGAAGAAAATAGACATGAAATAAAAGAGGAGACCTGGGCAGGTCACACTGGTGAGGTTGCCATCTCCAGAACTGATAGTTAACATCCTTTCTCCCAAACTTCTCGCAAGCTAACTGATCAGACATAAAGGCGCATTCCTTCTCTTTGTATAAAGGGTAGGATTTATTATCATATACCCACTTTCCGGAGAAGAGATTGCAGCTTGTCGTCAACAAGCCAGCAGCAGGATCTTTTTGAGTAGTCCAATACTGGAACAATTGCTCATTGCTTTCTCTCAGGTAGATTGCGGCAACGACTAGACAGGCAATGAGAAGCGCAACAAGCGATTGGAAGCTGCTCCTTATGCCTCTTGCTGAAGGAACCTGCTGCTTCTTCGCCATATTCTTGCTTTCCAGTCTCCCTCCTTTTGAATTTAATACTAATTTACTTGCGGTTGGTAGCCTAGCCATCAGTTTTAACTATCTTCTTGGCTTAAGAAATAATGGAAGTTCAAATGTCGGGTGGTTTGATGAAAGCAACGGACTAGACTTGTAGCAGTTGGATGTTTCTTGCTTGTGTAACCAAAACACCCATGCTTGCGAAACTAATTTACTACGTTTTCCTTGATTCTAAACCACGCATACATTCATGGATGAAATGTTTTATCCTTTTATTTTTATTTTCTACGAAAGTAAATATTTGGTAATTGTAAATTATGGATGTAAAATCAGGTAATCGATCAGGTTTCATGTAGGATCAAATCGGATTTAGATTATATCGGGTCAAGTCAATAGTTTGATTCTTCAAATTATAGGTCAAAATATCATTAAATCATGCGAACATGTAAAAAATTTACAGCTAAAAGGAGGAAGGATTGCAAGTGCAATTTACCCAACTCATGTGGAAAAGGTGTGGGTCAAGTGTGAGGGTTATCGGACTATATCGTTTTGAGGTCAGTTGAGCCCTTCCAGAGTAATGTTATTCTTCTTCTTTCTTCTCCTTGTTTTCTTTAAATAGTTGGCTATCGATCAATCGTCGTCCACTAATTAACAACTATCACCATTGGCCGATGAAGCCCAAATTTCACCTAAACGTGAGTATCAACCCGTTAGATCCATATCTAGTTTCTAATCAATCAAAAATGTCACAAATTACATAGATCTTATTGAAAACTCTTTGGCTTTTTCTCTCAGATCTAAATTTGATCGACTAATTTATATGTGTTTCGAATATGTTATTTTTGAGGATGAATTTGAATTTTTCACCATTCAGATATGCCCCGATGGTGGTTAAGGATAAAGGGTTGATTAAAGGTGTTTGAGTGACAAAAGAGACTATTAGTTGATAGTGGTTGATTGGGAGAGGAAATGTTGTTGAGGGAGGCAACATTTTGGATCAAAATATTCACTTTTTCAAATGTGAGTGACTAAAATATCCCTTTAATAGCGAAGGGATTAAAATATACTTTCATATATGCTAAAGAGACTTTTTAATAAACTTTAACCATGTAGTTCTCTCATTAAATGAGTGTAAATTATTTTTTAAAATATAAAATAAAAAGACGTTTATACCCGTTTAATAATAAAAAACATGAAACATAATTATTATATGGATTAATATCATATACACTAGCGGTGGAAATTGAAAGTTTCCACAAGCGCCTTAGTTTTAGGGTATAGGAAGTTAGTTTAGGGTATAGGGTTTAGGGGTTTAGAATTTAGGGATTGTTGTTTTAATTTAAGGTTTAGGGTTATAATTTAGGGTTTATAGGTTATGGTTTAGTTTTTAAGGTAATATGGTGAGGATTTAGGTTTTAACCTATAAACCCCAAATTATAACCCTAAACCTTAAATTGAAACAACTATTCTTAAATTCTAACCCCCTACACCTAAACCCCTAAATTTTATACCCTAAACTATTGATATCTTATATGGATTAATATCCTATACACTGGCCTTATTATATATAATTAAATCAAGGGTAAACTACCCCAGTGACCATTCAACTATTGATCGCGACCTGTTTTGACCACCCAACTAAAAGAATTCAAAATTCGACCACCCAACTATTTAAATGGATCTATTTTGACCACCGGCCGTTAAAAGCTAACGGAAACGTGACGTGGCCGTTAAAGTCAAATGTATATAATTACACATTTGGTCCTTGTTAGTTACCTATTATAACAATTTAGTCTTAATTTTAATTTAAATAAATAAAATTAATCAACCAATTTTGTGATGACACGTGTCACCACTCGGTTAAAGGAAAATTTAAGAGAAATGAATTTGTGCATAGTGTGGTTTAAACTCATAACCTCTTAATTGAAAGAGTTAAGGCTTAACCACTAGGCCAACTACTCCTTAGTGATGTAAATTGTACTATTTTATATATATTTTATAATGAAGTCAGTGCTAGGAAAAAAAGAAAAAAAATGTTTGAGAGGAGACTCAAACATGTGTCACATGAGATATATAAAAACACACATATCAAATATTCGATTTAAATGAAAAGAAATTTGATTTTAAAAAATATTTGAATATTTGATTTAAAAATATTAAATCGAATTTTTAAAATATTTGAATACTTTTTAAAATTAAATTCATTTTATTTTAAATCAAATATTTTTTAAATCAAATATTTAATATTTTTTATAAATATTTAATTTAATTTAAATATGAAAAAGAAAAATATTCGAATATTTTAAATTAAAATTATTTTCTTTTAAATTGAATATTTTTTAATTTCATATTTTAATTAAATTGAATATATTTGATTTATTGATATGCGTGTTTTTATATATCTCATGTGACCCATGTTCGAGTTTCCTCTCAAATATTTTTTTTTCTTTTTCCCTAGCACTGACTTCGTTATAAGATATATATAAAATGGTGCAGTTTACATTATTAAGGAGTAGTTGACTTAGTGGTTAAGTCTTGGCTCTTTCAACCAAGAGATCATGGGTTCAAACCACACCATGCACATATTTATTTCTCTTGAATTTTCCTTTAACCAGGTGGTGACATGATTGGAGGAAAATATATATATAATATTAAATAAATTAAAATTAAAATAAATCATCATCCAATTGGTTGATGACACGTGTCATCATAAGTAACTAACAAGGACCAAATGTTCAAATGTGTAATTATACACATTTGACTTTAACGACCACATCACCTTTCCGTTAGCTTTTAACGGCCGGTAGTCAAAACAGGTCGCAACCAATAGTTTGGTGGTCACTAGGGTAGTTTACCCTTAAATCAATACCTTCAAAAATAGTTAAATCAATATATACTATTAAAAAAAGTTAAATCAATATATAATTTTTAGATAAAATTAATCCAGCAAGTAGTTTCAGTGGAAAAGCAGATTATTTTAGATAAAAAAAAGTTAAGAATATGTATGAACAAATACTATCTTGTAATCATGTTTAGATCATTTAAAAAATAATAATAATTTTTAGATAAAAATAAATTTTGTTAATATTCTGAGGTAAAATGAATTGAATTAAAATATGTTATCAATTTTTTATTTCTTAAAAACAAATGATAAAAATGTTTATTTTTGTTATGAATATTTTATCTATGTGGATGTCTATCATGATAAGAACTTTATCATGGAGATTTGACTTACTTTATCATTAGGAATATTATCTACATTGATTAGAGTTTAATGTATTATGTACTTCTTATGCCTATAAATAGATGATTTACTGAAGGCATTGTACACACAATTCTATATTTGAGAATAAGACAAATATTCATCTTTCTCTCATCTCTTTGTTCTTCGTTCTTATTCTTGTTCTTCTTTATTTTATTCACAACACGTTATCAGCGCGAGACTATAACCAACTGAGGTGTTTGTCGTTCGAATCTTAAAAGAGTTTGCCAAAAAGAACTTGATTCTAGTATGAATCAAAGATAAGTTCTTCTCCCTCAATTATACTTTAATTATCGATTATCTTTCTCTCTTGATATTTAACTTGATTTTTATTTTTTTTGAAAAATCATTAGTTGCTCGTGTTAGTGTAGCCAGAGAGTGACATTATTTTTTTTAAAATAATATGTTTATTAGTATTATTCTATTTTATCTTGATAATGTTGAAAGTTATATTTTTTATAGAGATATTTATGTACTTTTGCTTTTCATGGATTGACTCTCTTAAATCATTGTGTGAAATATTAGATTAAAGTAAATAATACTTTGCACGTATTGATGCGGTGTGCGCAAGAAACTATGGTTGTAAATGCTGCCGTAAGATTTATATGTATAGGGCTGGAAAGTATGTGTATATTTCTTTATCTCTCCCGTATTAAAAAAATAATGCCTGATTGCTTAATACCATGAGCATGCTTTAAAGAGAAAAGGTAAAATTTCATCTTAGATTCACTATAGTTTCTATTCTATTTACTTTAGTCATTGCATACTTTCTTTAATCCTATTTTATTTCAAAATAGTTTATTATTTACGTTATTCTAAATTAATTTTTTTAATCATGTTTTTGAGTTTTACATAGTTTTAAATGACTTGGAAAGAGACATGACATTATGAGAAGTTGCCTTGATTCATTTGCTACGTCCCCATTGTCTTCGAGACGAAAATCAATATTGGTGAACTCTATTTTATTTTTATTCTTTAAAATACAATTTTAAAGTGCGATAAATCATAATGATTTTGAATCTACAACAAGATTATTATAAAGTCTATATTTGCTCAAAAGAAATCATTTTTCCTTGTCGAAAAATCGACTATAGACTTCTCCCAAGTTCAAGTTACGAAAAAATTGTCTTGATCCAAAAAAATTTGTGGGAGGCATTTCCTAAAGTGAATGCAAGCATGATATTTATTCCATTCAATTAATGGATCCGTTTCATTCCATGAAGAGAATGCAAACATGGTAAATCACTATTTAATTGGTAACATAACTTTGATAAAATCCAAGAATATTAGATGGACATCCCGTTCTACGAGGCTATTGGTCTCAAATGAGGTTTTTAAAGGACTTTGTGGACTGTTTAACAATGTCGCGTACGAGGGTTAAATCTTTGTTCTCTATGATAAGAATATGTGAAAAAGGTTTCAAAGGCCCACTACTCTACTTCATTCCCTGAAGTGAATGTGAGATTATATTATGGAAAGAATAAAAGCCACATTAGAAGTTGTGGTTGTTGAGTGGATCAATGGATTGATCAATGCCAAGAGGGGGGTGAATTGGGCTTTTTAAAAAATTGTTGGAGAAAAATGATAGCTAAAAATGAAGAACAAAGGATTTTAGAGTGGTTCAAGTTCCAAATGAACTCTACATCCACTACCTTAGCTACCACTAAGGATTTGCAACAATTCACTAATTTGTTCTTCCCCTTTTCAAGGCTTAGGAGGTAATCTTTACACAACCTGCCAAATTTTCTACCCAAAATTTGACAAAACCCTCACAAGTGAACAAAGAAGAAATTAGGCAAGAAAGATATTTCTCAAATACAATATTGCCTCTTTCAGTACAAACACTAAACTCAAACTTGAGATAGGATAGGAATTGAATACAACACAATTTGGGGTTTACAAGAAATTGGAAAATAAGCACAATGAGCTTGGATTTTTGCTTGGATGTTTATCTTTAATGCAATAGTTGTTGCTGGTCTTCAATGAGCTTCAATTTATACCTTCTCTATCAATTCTAGCCGTTTGGGTGATTAGGGTATTGATTATAGCCGTTGGGGCCCTCTCTTTCCACCATAAATGCACTTCTGTAGCTACTTGTATCGGTACACGAAGACCCGTATCGAACCTGTCTCAAACTAGAAAGAGTCGTTGCACATAATAAAGAGGGCGTATCGAAACACGTGTAAGTGTACCGGTACGGGACAGAGACTATTTCGATACGGAGAAGACTGTATCGATACCTTTTTCTCAACTTAGCTCACTGGAAGTTTCTGTTTCGATACGGGGTACACCATATCGATACGAGACAACTACCACTTTAAATGTTAGTTACCTAACGACTGACACCAACGGGCGAAAACATTTAAACCTTTTTGAATTAAAAATTCTGTTAAAAACGTATCGATACGGGTAGAGCCGTATCGATACACCATTCAAACTCCTTCAGTTTTTACAGAGAGGCGTATCGATACAGATTGAATCTGTTTCGATACGCTGTTTCAATACGGTTAAGAGCGTATCGAAACGCGTCTTTCCAGTAGCCAACTTTGTAAAAAAGGTATAGATATGCCTCCAGCCGTATCGATGCACCTGGACATTTTTCAATACTTTGGCCTTGGAACACTTAGAAAATATTTGGAGTTTGAGTTTTTCAAATCAGTTTAAAGTGTTGGTGATTTATAAATTATTTAAGGGAATTAGAAAAATATTTCAAGTTTTCAATTTAGTCCTTATCATACTTAGTTATATCAAAATCAAACATAGGTTTTACAATCTCCCCCTTTTTGATATAACAAAACCAAAACTTGAAATTTTTTACACTTTGAAAAACTTTGCAAAATAACTCCCCCTTAATATTAGCTAGGTAACTTTTAAGTTTTAAAATCAAAATTTTTAAGTGTGAGCTTCCCTCTCCCCCTTTTTGTTAGATCAAAAATAATTGAGACATTATATAAAGTGCATAAATAGGCAAAAGGTATAAATAAGCAACATAATATCATTAAGTTTAAATAAAAGATAACATCAACTTAAAATCCAAAAAACAGAAAATCAAAGCATAGGTTTTAGAATAATGCAAACTTATTCCTAAAAACATAAATCAAATGTGCATAAATAAATATCCTAAATGATATGCAAAAATAGACTATTATGCATCTCCATCGCCTTCTTCATCATCTTCATCATCCTCTTCAATTTCATCGTCATTCCTCCTAGTTTGACGCCACTCGTCATGGAAAATGGTGAGGGATATGTTCATTGAGTTGTGACCGCCTTCAAGGGAAGTGAGTCGAGTCTCCACATTCTTCATTCGATCTCCAAGGCTTGTAAACCTTGTATCAATAGCGGTAAATCCCGAATTCATCACTTGATCGATTGAGTCCATTCTCGTGCGCAAACCCGTGAATTGCTCATTGAGATAAGTCATGAGGGATTCCATAGAAGGTGGAGGAGGAGCTTGAGGAACTTGATCAACTTGAGGATTAACAAATTGTTCCGCGGCCTCACTAGGGAGCTCGGATAGACAAAGCCAACTACCATTAAAGTAATGAAACTTGCCCCTCGCAAGAGATCGTTCATCAATAGGATTCGTGAGAGGAGTTGGGTAGTCATGCGAGCAATCTATCTCCTTTTCTTGGAAGAAGTAACTCAAGGTCGTACCATAGGTGAAGGAAGTGACAAGTGTAGTGTGGCAATGTTGCACGAGATGGACAATCTCCGCAAACATAATTCGAGCAAGGTTCAGACATTTTCTCTCACGAAAGCATCGAATCCAAAAATCATCTACTTGGCGGATAGTGGAATACTTCCCTCCCGAGGGCCTAAACCATCAAGAAACCATCAAATGGAGGATCCGATCCTGAGCATTAAGGGCGGTGACGGAACCACTTAGGACATGGCCAAGAGCATTCTCATCATCATAGCCTTCATCCTCCAACTTAAACACATCACAAATGGATTGAACATCTATAGTGACCTTTTTACCCATAAGATGAGAATTAACGGCCGTAACAACACCATCTCGATTGGCACAACACTTAGCATTAGCATAAAAGATCAAAACTAAGATACGAAAGAAAAATCCAGGAATTTGGAGAAAATCCATAAACTTTCATTCTTGGAGCAAAGGTAGATATTCAAATTTGAAACGCTCCGAGTTAAGAAAAGGAATAGAGATTACCCTCTCTGGATGGATCTTAATAGTTTTGAAATTGGCGAAAATAGGTGAGTTCTCCGGGGGGACTTAAAGGGGTGTTGATAGATAAGAGTGAGATTCGAGCGAGCACCACCTCTGGTATTGGATCCTTCACCGGCTTCACTAGTACGTGTTCTCTTTTTAGGGGGTGCCATGAACTAGAGAAAAGATTAAAAACGGTGTATGCATTAAGTTTTCTTCATTCAACTCATTGAAAACCAATAATCAAGGTTTAAAAAATAAATAAAAAAATTGAAATGAGATTTTGATTTGAGAAGACAAAACAAAACAAAAGAAAATTTGAAACAAAAATTAAAAGAAAAAATAAAAGTAAAAAGAGAGAGTTTTACCTTGACATTGATTAGAGAGGAATGAGAGAGGAACTTAGCACCCAATTGATGAAAAGCTTAAGAGCTTTGCTTGATTTTGAAAACCCTCTAGAGATTTTGAGTTGTGGTGTGAAAATATGAGGGATTGAGAGGCTATTTATAGAGTGAAAACGGCTAGGGTTTCTAGGGTTTTGAGAAAATTCAATTTTGGTAAAAGTTGAACTCTTTAAATGTCAATTGATAGCTGTCTGCGCAATCGCGTATCGATACACCTTAGGGTGTATCGATACGGGGGTAAAAACGTAATTCCATTTAAAATGCCTATTGAAGGTTCGTATCGAAACGGATGCAATCTGTATCGAAATGATTGTTGCTCGTATCGAAATGGGTTTAACCGTATCGATACCCGTTTTAGGCAAAATGTAATATGGGAAGCTAATACAGTACTCGTATCGATACGCTTAAGGTCGTATCGATACCCTATGCCCAGAAATACATTTTAGGCTTTAAGAACAACCAAAAGCTTGATTTTAACATCTCATAAATGAATGCAAATGATGAATGAGCGGTTCTAAGCATATTTTAACAGAATCATACTCCCCTACCTATAAGCATGGATATTTTCAAGAGCTACAACACATTAACATGCAATTTCACAAGATCAAGCAATTTTAACTTTAAAAGGGTCCTAAAGGGTCAAGGAAGGCTAGTTAGACCTAACTCTCTCCTAAGGGACCAAAAATGCTTTTTATCTAAAGGCTTTGTAAAGATGCCCGCTAGATGGTTTAAGGTGTCAACGTACTCTATAACAACATCTTTCTTAAGAACATGATCTCTAATGAAATGATGTCTTATCTCTATATGTTTGGTTCTAGAGTGTTGGATGGGATTTTTTGTTAAGCATGTGGCACTAGCGTTATCACACTTAAGGGGTATGGTTTCAACTTTAATACCATAATCTAAGAGTTGTTGCTTCATCCAAAGGACTTGAGCACAACAACTCCCTAAGGATATGTACTCGGCTTCGGTGGTAGAAAGAGCTACAATATTTTGTTTCTTAGAGAACCAAGATATGAGCATACTACCTAAGAATTGACAAGTTCCCGAAGTACTCTTCCTATCGATTTTACACCCCCTATAATCTGCATCCGAATAAGCATGAAGGTTGAAGGTGGAGTCTCTAGGGTACCAAAGACCTAAACAAGGGGTATCTCTAAGGTACCTAAAGATTCTCTTAACGGATATAAGGTGAGACTCTCTAGGACTAGCTTGAAACCTAGCACACAAGCAAACACTAAACAAGATATCTGGTCCACTTGTGGTAAGGTAAAACAATGATCCAATCATAGAACGGTAAAGCTTAGAGTCAACACACTTACCTCCTTCATCTTTGTAAAGCTTTGTAGATGAGCTCATAGGTGTGGCTTGAAGCTTTGCATTCTCCAAGCCAAACTTCTTGAGCATATCCTTGATGTACTTTGCTTGATTGATGAAGGTGCCATCCTTCCTTTGCTTGATTTGGAGTCCCAAAAAGAATGTGAGCTCCCTCATCATGCTCATCTCGAATTCACCTTGCATTAGCTTAGCAAACTCTTTGCAATGACACTCATTAGTAGATCCAAAAATAATATCATCAACATAAATTTTTACTACTAAGATGTCATTTTTATACCTTTTTATGAAAAGTGTAGTGTCCACCTTACCTTTTTCAAAACCTTTTTCAATCAAAAAGTTTAAAAGTCTTTCATACCAAGCTCTAGGATCTTGTTTTAAACCATAAAGTGCTTTAGTAAGTTTGAAAACATGATTTGGAAAATTTGAGTCTTCAAAACCCGGTAGTTGTTCCACATACACTTCCTCATTTATAAAACCATTTAAAAATGTGCTTTTAACATCCATTTGAAAAAGCTTGAAATCATGATAGCATGCATATGCAAGCAACATCCTAATGGCCTCCATTCTAGCTACGGGTGCATAGGTTTCATCAAAATCTATTCACTCTTCTTGAGTGTAACCTTGTGCTACTAATCTAGCTTTATTCCTCACAATGTTACCACTTTCATCTAGTTTGTTCCTAAAGACCCATTTAGTTTCTATAGTAGATTGATTACTAGGCCTATCAACTAATGTCCAAACATTACTTCTTTCAAATTGATTTAACTCTTCTTGCATAGCCATAATCCAAAAGTCATCTTTTAATGCTTCTTTTATATTCTTAGGCTCTATTAATGAGATAAATGCAACATGGTTCATAAGTTTAAGAGAAGATCTAGTGGTTACCCCCTTGGATGGATCACCCAAGATTTCACCACCATTTGACATAGTTGAACTCCCTTGGGTAGCTCACTTCCTTTTCCTCAAGAGCCAAGTCCTTCAAGGCTTCAAGAGGTGGATCTTGTGTATCCTCTTCTTTTGTTGGAATCTCATCCTCCTTTGAAGTTTGTCCTCCATCAAAGGCATTAATGATTCCTACATCATCATCATCACAAGAATCCTTCCTTGGAAGGAGGTTATCATCGAATACAACATGTATAGATTCTTCTACTACTAAAGTTCTCATGTTAAATACATGATAGGCTTTAGAGGTTAAGGAATATCCTATGAAAATAGCTTCATCACTTTTTGCATCAAATTTACCTAAGTTGTCTTTTCCATTATTTAAAACAAAACACTTGCAACCAAATGGATGAAAATAGCTAATGTTAGGCTTTTTAGATTTTAAAACCGCATATGGTGTTCTCTTTAAAAGTGGCCTAATCATTACTCGGTTTACAATGTAGCAAGCGGTGTTTGTGGTTTCCGCCCAAAAATATTTAGGCAAATTGTTTTCACAAAGCATGGTTCTAGCCATTTCTTGTAAAGTTCTATTTTTTTTCTCTCAACTACCCCATTTTGTTGAGGAGTTCGAGGAGCCGAAAAATTGTGGCTAATACCATTTTCATTTAAAAACACTCCAAACCCTATATTTTGAAATTCAGTTCCATGATCACTTCTAATATGAGAAATTCTAAGATCAAGATCATTTTGGGTTAATTTTTAAAATGTGATGAATTTTTCTAAAGCCTCATCTTTAGTACTTAAAAATAAAACCCAAATAAATCTAGAAAAATCATCAACAAGTACAAATGCATAAGATTTACCACCCAAGCTCATAGTCCTAATAGGACCAAATAAATCCATGTGAATAAGCTGTAAACATCTACTTGTAGAAACATCATTAATGGATTTAAAGGATGACTTATATTGTTTACCCTTAAAGCATGCATCACAAATTTTGTCATTTGAGAACTTAATCTTGGGTAAACCTCTAACTAGATCAAGGTAAACTAATTTTTCTAAAACACTAATGCTAGCATGTCCTAGTTTCATATGCCATAGCCATGCATCATTTTCATTTTTAGCTACTAAACATGCATGAGATGTATGTATGTCATCTAAATGCACCATGTGAATGTTACCTATGCGATGACCTATGAGCATAATATTATTTGATTTAATGTCAACAATTTTGCACCCATTTTTATCAAATAAGACATTAAATTCTTTATCACATAATTGGCTTATGCACAACGAATTATGTTTAAGATCATCGACATACAAAACATTTTCAAGAAGAATGGTAGAGTGATTACCTATGGAGACAATACCTTTAATGTGGCCTTTGGAGTTGTCACCAAATGTCACTACTCCTCCACTTTTTGGCTTTAAGTCCATGAATCTACTCTTGTCTCCGGTCATATGCCTCGAGCATCCACTATCAAGGTGCCAAGAATTTTGACTTTGTGCTTTGGCCTTGTAGCAATGTTCCCCCTACAAACAAAGATATTAAACTTTTGTTTTTGGTACCCAAATCATTTTGGGTCCACGAGTGTTAGCTCCCAATATCTTGGTTCCCTTAGGAATCCAAGGTGGCATAGCAACAATATTATTAGATTTGACAAGTTCCTTAGGAACTCATACACTCCTAATCTTTTTAGTTCTATTATGTCTAGGGAAACTACTTTGTTTGTAGTTATTAGTCTTTCTCCTAGGTTGGTTTGTTTTAGATGATTCACCTTTTTCATGCTTTACATTACCAACATTTTTAAAAGACTCTTTGAGCTTGTTAAGCTCATCTAACACCTTTTGGTGTTCACTATTGCATTGAGAAAGAAGATTGTTTAGGTCTACATTTTTATCTTGGAAGAATTTAAGTTCATCTTTTAAACCTAAAATCTTTTTCTCAAATTTTAAGTTAGCTTGAGAAAGTGAGTCATTTTTTTCATTTAATTTCGAAATAATTTTCTTATTTCTAATGACCAACTCTTTGTACTTCTCAACTAACTCATCATAAACCTCTTGCAACTCATCATGTGCATCATATAATTCATCAAATGTAAGGTCAAAAGATGATGAGTTAGAGGTTACCATGGAGGAATCCTCCTCAAGTGCCATGAGGAAAAGGTTGGCCACTTCTTGTTCGTCATCCTCGAATGACTCCTCATCACTCCAAGTAGCAAGCTTGGCTTTGAGCTTCTTCTTCTTCTTCTCAAAGCCCTTCTTCTTGAGTTGAGGGCACTCCGAACGAATGTGACCGGGCTTTTTGCACTCTTAGCAAATGAGTTGATCCCTCTCTTCTTCTTTGTTTTTACCCTTGAAGTCCATTTTTCTTTGAATCTTTCTTCCTCGGTTGGACCTCATGAATCGTGAGAATCTTTTGGCTGTCATAGCCAATTCTTCTAAATCATCCTCCTCACTATAAGTGCTCTCCTCATGTAATGAAGCTTTGAGAGCCACTCACATTGTCTTCTTCTTTTCTACCTCTAGCTTCTCCACTCTTTTCTCTTCCTTCTTTTCATCTTCCCTTCCTTGCTTCATTATCTCATGAGTAAGGAGAGAACCCACTAGCTCATCAAGTTTTAGTGTCTTCAAGTTTTTGGCCTCAATGATGGCAGTTCTCTTCCCATCCCAAGATTCAGGAAGTGAGTAGAGTAGCTTCCGGACAAGTCTGTCTTCCGAAATTGTCTCTTCAAAACCCTTAAGCCCGCTTACGATAGTTGAGAAGTGATCGAACATCTTGGACACGGTTTCGTCGGGCTCCATCTTGAAATTCTCATAACTAAGATTGAGAATTCCAATTTTGGTCTCCTTCACATCATTAGTTTCTTCATAGGTGGTCTCTAGAGTATCCCACACTTCCTTGGCACTTTCAATGGAGAAGACTTTGGAGTAGATGTCGGGACCGAAAGAACAAAAGAGCATATGGAGAGCTTTGTCATTAATTTGGATCTTCTTTCTCTCATCTTCACTCATCTCAATCTTCTTCTTTAGAACCAATTTTCCTTTATCATCCCTCTTCAAAGGAATATAAGGACCTTCTTCAATGATATCCCAAACAAGATAATCGTTGGATTTGATGAAGAGGCACATCCGGTTCTTCCAAAATGGATAGTTGTCACCATTGAAGTATGGTGGTTTTATGGTGGATTGAGACTCGTACATGCTTGATCCAGAGGTAGATGTCGTGGCTTGATTTTTGGATGATCACACTCTTCCTAGGAACTCCTCTTGTGGCTGTTAATCCTTCAAAGAGGTAGGCTCTGATACCAATTGTTGAGTGGATCAATAGATTGATCAATGCCAAGAGGGGTGAATTGGGCTTTTTAAAAAAATTTTGGAGAAAATGATAGCTAAAAATGAAGAACAAAGGATTTTAGAGTGCTTCAAGTTCCAAATGAACTCTACATACACTACCTTAGCTACCACTAAGGATTTGCAATAATTCACTAATTTGTTCTTCCACTTTTCAGGGCTTAGGTGGTAACCTTTACACAATCGGTCAAATTTTCTACCCAAAATTTGACCAAACCCTCACAAGTGAACAAAGAAGAAATTAAGCAAAAAATATATCTCTCAAATACAATATTGCCCCTTTCAGTACAAAAATTCAACCCAAATTTTAGATATGATAGGAATTGAATACAACATACTTTGGGGTTTACAAGAAATTGGAAAATAAGCACAATGAGCTTGGATTTTTGCTTGGATGTTTATCTTTAATGCAATAGTTGTTATTGGTCTTCAATGAGCTTCAATTTATACATTCTCTATCAATTCTAGTCGTTTAGGTGGTTAGGGTATTGATTATAGCCGTTGGGACCCTCTCTTTCCACCATAAATGCACTTCTGCAGCTACCTGTATCGGTACACGAAGACCCGTATCGATACTTGTCTCAAAACAGAAAGGGTCGTTGCACATAATAAAGAGGGCATATCGAAACACGTGTAAGTGTATCGGTACAGGACAGGGACCGTTTCGATACGGAGAAGACCGT
This sequence comes from Hibiscus tridactylites, assembly GCA_958450335.1. NCBI lineage: Eukaryota > Viridiplantae > Streptophyta > Magnoliopsida > Malvales > Malvaceae > Hibiscus > Hibiscus tridactylites. The sequence continues at coordinate 72,077,782 of OY288273.1, forward strand.
ATCGATACCTTTTTCTCAACTTAGCTCACTAGAAGTTTCTGTTTCGATACGGGGTACACCGTATCGATACGAGACAACTACAACTTTAAATGTTAGTTACCTAACAACTGACACCAATGGTCGAAAACATTTAAACCTCTTTGAATTAAAAATTCTGTTAAAACCATATCGATACGGGTGGAGCCGTACCGGTACACCATTCAAACTCTTTCAGTTTTTACAGAGGGGCATATCGATACAGATTGAATCTGTTTCGATACGTTGTTTCGATACATTTAAAAGCGTATCGAAACGCGTCTTTCTAGTAGCCAACTTTGTAAAAAAGGTATCGATACGGCTGGAGGCGTATTGATACACATGGACGTTTTTCAATACTTTGACCTTGGAACACTTAGAAAATATTTGGAGTTTGAGTTTTTCAAATCAGTTTAAAGTGTTGGTGATTTATAAATTATTTAAGGGACTTAGAAATCTATTTCAAGTTTTCAATTTAGTCCTTAACATACTTAGTTATATAAAAATCAAACATAGGTTTTACAGTGGTCATGATTGAAACCATGAATATAGACATGGAAAATGTGTTCACTTTAAGGATACTTCTACCCACCGGTAGTGAGGTTATAAGGATGACAAGAGTGCTAAAGATCATTCTAATGAAGTAAATTCATTTTTATTACCAATGCGATGTTATAAACCTTTGGTCTCGTACTTGTCGTACGTTGAAAAATCAACAATCATTGAATGATAAAGGGAAGAAAATAGAAGCAAATTTTATTTGCGAAAAATGACGAAGATGATATTAGTCCAACTTTATTTGGACATTGTTGGTCCAACTCATTTGGACGTTGTTGATTTTCTTATAATCCTCGAAGGGAATAAATCATCTTCTAATTATTCTCATAACTTTAAAGAAAATTATTTATCTTTTTATTTATTTTTCTTTATGTTTATTTACTTTACACACATTAATTATTTACGTTTTATATTTATATTTATATATTGTGATATTTATTTTGTTTAACATGATTACTTGTCAAATATAATCTATGGTGACGATTTATGCTCAACATAAGCATAAGATATATTTTCTCATTTAAAAGCAAGGGAATAATATGAGTACTATATCTCAAAGTACTAAAAATATTGATGCTCTATAAGAGCAATAAATTCTTGAGAGAAAGCACATTATGAAAAGTACATAACTGTGAATATTGCAATAATTACCGCTAATGGTAATAATATCGTCACCACTAGAAGTAAAAATTTTAAGAGAGCAATATGAGTTCGCAAAATAACCCTTTGTGGATTATAAATAACATATGTCATCAATTGGCATTTGAAATAAACCAATGTAAATATAAGTTCGGTAGCCAAAAGGTTAGTTGAAAGCTCTAGAAAAGGTATATATTGCTACCAAAAGATAATTTCTATTGAAAACTCTGAAAGAGCTAAAGATATTCCTATTCAAAGGAACAAATTTGATGGTCGTACTTGACATGTACGAGTGAGATTGAATCACATGTTATGGTAAACCATAAGTTTACGAAATTCAGAAATGCATATACACACTTGTATATAGTTGGTATGATCGGTTAGACCATCCTGATCAATAATGATGCGAAAGCTATTGAGATTTATATGCACATTTATTAAAAGAACCTAAATTTCTTGTGGTGCTTGTTCTCAAAGGAATTGATTAAATTCCACTTATTGAAAGAACACGAAATTTTTGTATTGTTTTTATCAAAGGAAATGATTAAGATCCTGCTTATCAAAAGAACTTGAAATTCTTGTACTAAAGATGAGACTGCATATCTTGCATATCTGAATGAAATATGAGCCCATATATCCGCAAATGTGGAAAGTTTTATATGATTTTAGTAGATGCATCTACATTGTTTTATCAACTCACAACCAGAAGTTTGTGAGATTAATTATAAAAAGATTCAGATTATGCAGTTAGACTATTCGCCTTGCAAAAGCTAGTGGGATTATATTTTAGGCTATATCAGTTGATACGAAGCTTACTGATTATGAAAAATACAGTTTAGAAAAATTTCTATTGGATGCAACCTCTTTAATAGCTAAACTATGAGAACAAAACAATTACTATTTATATGATATTTCCATATAGAAACACTTATACGCATCAAGCCAACAAGTTATAATGAACTCCCCGTTATGATTGGTTTTTGGTCAGAAGCCATACATTTCCATTTTATAATTTTTTGAATGTGCGATATATTATTGAATTGCTCCACCACAACGCACAAAATGGGTAAATAAAAAGGGTTAAGAATATATATTGAGTATGAGTCTCTTTTTATGTTTAAATTCTTAAACATTAATTGGAGAATCATTTATGACATGATTTTTCCCAAAATTAGGGGGAGATAATAATCAGCTGGATCTCTAGAAATGAATTATCATTATCTAGATCCTCGTATATGAACTAGAAGTTCATAAGATAATTCATGTTATTACAAGTCAACTGCCAGACATATTTACTAACCTAATGAGAGTAATTAAGTCTCATATACCAACTGAAATGCTCTAATTTTAAATTACATGTTAGAGCGAGAGGATGTAAATCATGCCTGAAGCATGATAGTTGAAATGGTTCCAATGATCAAAATTCTCGTAAATGGAAAGTAATATGAGATGGTCATATATTGGAGATGGGTGCTCCTAAAGAGACCCAAGACATAACTAATAATAAAACTCTAGAAGAGTTTCAGGTGAAATCTTGAAGAGGTCTCAATGAGTTATGTCACTACGAGAATGGAACCAAAATAAAAAAGTTGTCGACAACGATTTTGCAAACAATTTTACATAGAATACTTCTATATAAGTAAAGAAAGAAAACGACGATCTTGTATAAGAATCTATAGATGTTGAAATGATTGGCCAATATAGAAAGACGTTCTGAACTTATAAAAGAGAAGTATTTGAACCAACAGTCTAAACACCTAAAGGTGTAATGCAAGTGAGGCACAAATAAGTAGTCGTAAATACGACTTGAATTATGATTTATGATGAGTTTTTGATGGATGCAATCACTTTGGCAGTTATGAAATATTTTATATGCGTCTAATCATTTTGTGGATCCCTATAAAAGGAAAGCTATCCTTGACGGATTTAAAATGCTAGAAGCATTTGGAAATTTCCAAAGAAATTTATTTAGACATGTCTCATTGAATATTTTAGCGCATTTGGTATAATCGCCTGAGTGAGTACTAATTGAGAAAATATTGTAAGAATGATAAGATTTCCATATGTATTTTTATAAATGAGTTTTGGAATAAGATCTATTATGATAATTTGAATTTCATTAGAACTCCTAAAGAGCTTCAAATTGGAAACTCATGAAGTGCTTTCAATACATTTAATGAAATTATTTGAGAGAAAAAAATCTTGACATCAAGTTTTATCTCGACCTGGAGATCGAGCATTTAAATATCTCTTTGTCTATGAATGTACATCAACTGAAATAATCTTAAAGAAGATTCAATATGGATAAAGCATATATATTGAGTATCCTTGTGATTGCAAGATTATTGGGTGTGAATAAATTTATCTTCGAAAGAAAGATAAATAAATAATTCGTTTGGAGGCATCATACATTAGTTGGTCAAGAAATATCAATGGATATACAAAGATCATTACCTTTAGGTCTTCTAACATTCGTCGATGCCTTCTCAAATCTCGTAGAAATAATTGCTATGCACGAGGTAATCCAAAAATGTTTTTGGCTAAGACCATTAACCCAACATATCCAAAAGATATATGGATTTACTTTTACAAGATATGATACAAAGGTATCTTGTGTAGAGATAATGCAAGATGTATATCTCAATTGAAATGTGGATATATCATGGAATATATTACTCCAAAGTTTCATCCCTCACTATCTTTAGAAAATAGTATTCAAGATTGAATTATGAAGATTCAAAGACCTTCTGTGGTGTTTTCATGAGGGGGGTAAATATGCGTTGCACTCTTTTTTCCTTGACCAAGATTTTGTCTCAATGGGTTTTCTTGGTAAAGTTTTTAATGAGGCAACATGTTATGCGTATCAAAGATGTGTGTACTCTTTTTCCTTCACTAAAGATTTTTTTTTCATTAGGATTTTATCTTAGTAAGGTTTTAACGAGGCACCTTATCTTCATAGACATCCAAGGGGGTGTTATGAATATTTATCTATGTGGATGTCTATCATGATAAGAACTTTATCATGGAGATTTGACTTACTTTATCATTAGGAATATTATATACATTAATTAGAGTTTAATGTATTATGTACTTCTTATGACTATAAATAGATGATTTACTGAAGGCATTGTACACACAATTCTATATTTGAGAATAAGACAAATCTCCCTCTTTCTCTCATTTTTGTTCTTATTTTTGTTCTTCTTTATTTTATTCGCAACAATTTTCAATTTTTCAAAAAATAATTTTTTTAAAAAAAAGTCTATTTTAAGAGAGAAAATAACTCCATCATTAATGTTTTTTTCATCTTACCAATTTATATATTTTTGTCTTTTAATTTATTTTTGGGGTAACCGTGCTACTTCCTTTGTTGATGACAATGACTTGCTAATTGGATTAATGGGCAGGCAAAGTGGATGGACATGTTGGTAAATTTCGGAAAGAGCAAATTGTGATTTTAATAATGATAATATATTTTAATATGGGTAATCTTCACCAGTGGTCCCTTTCGTTTAGTGCGTGTTCTATTTTGGTCACCAGAATTCAAAAAAGATTATTCTGGTCACTTACGTTTAGAACCGTTACTATTTTGGTCCCTTGGTCGTTAGTCTCCGTTACTTAAAAAAATTAATTTCTAATTTAACCCCCACACTTTCAAAATTTTATTTTTCATCATCTTTCCCAAAATTATATTTCAAACTATATATTCAAGCTGAAGCCACCACCTTAGTTCCCTTATTCGGAAATGTTATCTTCGTTCCTTTCTTCCACTCTGGCTTTACATCAATGGTTAATATTTCTGATTCATGAACTTGCCGCATGTATAATCTCAAAAGGATTGAAATTTGAGTATTGGATAACATTCAATGACTAGTAAAATGCAAAAAAGCAAGCAGTTAATCATGGCCGAGAGTATCCTAACTCAATTACTAGTTTTTCAGTAAAATTTGAGAACATTTTTGGTTCTTTCTTTTCCCCTGGTTCAACGAAAATGCATATTTTGACTGTCAAATCACATGAACTAAAGTATGTACAATGAATTTTATCGGTTCTAACCTCGGAAGACAAGCTTATTAAGATAAAAATTCAGTCAAGAAACCACATACGATTGCTCGAAACTAAAGCATCATGGATGACGGCAAAAGATTATAAAATGAAGTTAGTTCATGTTAGGAGATGCACATTCATACCCTGAAGCATTAACAAAGGTTCTAGAGATCATCTTCCTTGTTGATCTAGTGTACAACTCCTCAAGGCTACAAGGCAATTTGCTCTCGACCGTAGGAGGTTTCCTGTTTTCAAACGAATTAAACCTTCCAAAATTCCCTCCGTCGAAATGAAATGGACTAGACCGACCAGAATCTAAAAGGATTACTTTCAAAGAACCATGCAAATATGTCCTCTGCATTTCTAGGATTAAATTCATTTCACCCACCGCTTCAATGATGGAAATAATGTCTTTTAACTTCTCTTCGTCGTACTGATCATAAATTGCTCGCTTTTGAGGGTCACTCAAAACCTGAATCACAAAATCAATTCAATTATCCATTAACATCTTATTTTCAATCTAAAAGCAAATCTCAATACGAAAAGATAGACATCATGATAAAGAATACTAACTTAGAGCAACATAAAGGGCAAACGAAAACCCATTAAATTCTTCAAATAATTTTAGCTCATGTTTATATATTTTTTTCAAAAAAAAACCCCATTAATTAAGCAGCAAAACTTACCGCATAGGCTTCAGAGATTTGCTTAAATTTGGCTTCAGCTTTATTTTTATCTTTAGGGTTCTTGTCGGGAAGCCATTTTATTGCCAATTTCTGGTATGGTTTTTTGAGATCATCATCTGTTGCATTCTTATCCATGTTTAATATGTTATAATAATTCACCCCAAACAAAAGTTTTTGGAGGTTTGGGGTTAAATTAGATAAGTTTGAAATATATAATTTTGGAAAGATGTTAAAAACTTTTTTATTTAAAAGTTTGGGGTTAAATTAGAAACTATTTTTTAAGTAACGGAGACTAACGGTCAAAGGACCGAAATAGAAATGATTCCAAATGTAAGTGACCAGAATAATCTTTTTTGAATTTTGGTGACCAAAATAGAACACACCCTAAACAAAAGGGACCACTAGTGAAGATTACCCTTTCAATATTTGTGGCTAATGTTGAGATGTTGTTGTTTCAGTTAGTCAAATAAGTATGTGAACTTTTAGGTTAGGGTTGTTGGCACGTCACTACATCTCTTTCCCAATTCGTTGCCTTCAAGTTACCTCAAGAACTTTCACAATTTGTGTCTGGTTTTCTATCAACATGATTATCATTTTAATTTTAAATTAATTAATAAATTTAACTCTGAGATAAAATCACCGTATCAATATCCTATTGATGGTAAAAATTAAAGGAAAATAGTTAGGGTGGGGTGAATCAAAAACCAGGAGCGAGGCAAAGGTCCTAGTGCTTAACTATTTGACCAAATTGTGTTATTTATTGTAAACAAAATTAATACCCCATTTAAGTTTAACAATACTATGAATCCAAGTAATACTCTAAACTTAATTAGTGTCTGGTGAAAAATCGGATGATGTTCATTTTAAAAGATACGAGTTCAAATTATTTTGTCTACAAAGTGTATGCGCATTGTCAAAGGGTTAAGAATATGTATGAACAAATACTACCTTGTAAACACCTTTAGACCATTCAAAAAAATAATAATCCCCTACTCTGAACCAATACGAAACTGTGTTAAACAATACCATTTGACAAAACTGTGTTACTGTGCAGGGGCGAAACTAAAAATTTATAAAGGGGAGCAAAATGAAATTAAAAAAAAAAACTAAAATTTATAGAAGAGGGCAAAATGAAATTGAAATTTTTGAGGGGGTCATACTAAGATTTTACAAACTTTAAAGGGATTATAGAGATAATTTTACCTTTTTAAAAAAAAAGTTGGCCGAGATCAAACCCTTTTAAACCTTATGTTCCGCCGCTGTTGCTGTGACTTTCCGTGCACCGAGGAAAGCGTATTTCTCTTGTTTTCTCATTGGTCTACCATTCTCTAAAGTCCTCAAACAACCAATATGATATTCTTTCTTGCACTGATTCATAATGATTAAAAATAAAGAAAAAGAAAGGTGGAAAAACAATTAAAAGAGAAACACGTTCAACAGACGATAAAGCAATAAACAAAACAATACAAAGTTATAGAAATATCACAGTGAACACTGCATAAAAATAATACTCTTCGACAACCATAAGCTTTAATCAGATTCATATTGAATGATAAGATTATGCTACAGGAGAGAATACAGGCCTGGGCCTACCTAGGCCGTGGCCCGCCCCATGCTTATTTTTTTTTCTCCTATTTCATTCTAAAAATAATATATGTTGAGTTTTTATAAAATATATATAATATACTTTGAGATTTGAGTGAAAAAGGAATATACGATATTAAAGTTTGTTTTAATTTTTAAACCTTGAATTTTGAGTAAAATAAAGAGTAAAATTTGAAAATAAAAATAAATAAAATTACTTATATTTTCATTACATTTTACAAATAATGCATAATTATTTTTAATAAAAAATATTTTAAGCATACATTTTGCTACTAAATAAATAAATATTGTAACAACGGGTGAGTCGCCACCAATCCTTAGTTTTACTTTAGGTGCGATTGGAACGCCTGAAAAACTCAGTTATTTTAATAAAACTTGTTTTTATTAAAACAACGAGTTTTGGTCTGCGAAACCAGAAAAACAGGTTCGGGAGTCGGTTACGTGTGGGGAAGGGTGAGAACTCCCACAACGCTCACAAATTGGTACCTAGTCGGTTACAAATTGTTTTAATGACGGAACTTAAAGATTCGAATTTTATTTCATAAGGTGATCCCAAAAAAGCTAAAATAAAATTTAAAAATAAAAATTCAAAGAAAGGGATATACACTCCAACGCCCGGAGCATGGTCTCCTCTAAAATAAAATAAAAATATTATTTAAAAAGTAATGTCAAATAATAATTTAATAATGGAATTAACGAAAAATAACACTCCAACGCCCGGAGCATGATTTTCACGATAATCCCTTAAAACCTGTAAGCAAAATTTTGGTAGAAACGATAATAATAATAATAATAATAATAATAATAATAATAATAATAATAATAATAATAATAATAATAATAATAATAATAATAATAATAATAATAATAATAATAATAATAATAATGATAATGATAAAGGCAGTGGCAGAATTGAAAGAAAAAAGAAATAAAAGGGCAAAAAAATAATAAAGAAAGAAAGAACGGTGACTAAAATGAAAGGAAAACAAAACAAAAGGGCAGAATCATAAGGATACGAGAAGTTGGATGGCCACGTGCGCAATTTCCCCCTCAGCTTAAAATCACGCGGATCTGGTTACCGGGTCGGGTCGCGTATTCGGACAGAGGCTTGAAACGACGTCGTTTTAGCCGTTGTTTAAATACCCCTTTTATTCCAAAAAAAATCATTTGGTTGTCATTTGAACCCAAAAAAAATTCAGGGCTCTCTACTCTCCCTCTGCCCGTCCGTCTGGTGTCGTCGGCCGTCGCGGAGCGTCGTCGCTGGCGACGGAAGCCGCCGTCTCCGGTTGCCGGAACGGCATGCAAGGGTGGTTTCTGACTCGGTTTTGCGTGGTGAACCCGAATCTAAGGTTAGATTTCTCCAACTCCCTCTCTATTTGTGTAGATCTAGGAAAAACCTTTCAGTTTTTAAAAAATATTTTACCTTTTAATTGTTTTTTTCGACTGTGGATATGCAAGTCTTGGATCGAATACTTTGTTTCTTTTTTATTTCCCCCAAAAGAGACCCCCTTTTACAACTCGATTCATTCGGTTTTTATAACCGAAAAAGCCACAAAAAGATAAACATTACAATTTTTTTATCAGTTTTCAGATCTGAAAAATTTTCAGAAATTATTACTGACTTCTTTCGTTGTATGCAGGTGAAGCGGCCACGTGGCGATGACGCGGACAGAGCGGTGCTCGGCTCAGCTTCGTGGCGGCGGCTCGGCTTCGTGGCGGCGGCAGATCAGTTAGCAGTGGCGGCGGCTAGGGTTAGGGTAGAATATTAGGTTTAGTTTAGGTTCTGGGTAATGGGTTCTATTGTTGGGTCGGGTAAATGGGTTTAATGTATAAATGGGGTATTGGGTTCAAAAGGGTTTGGGTCATGGGTTGTAAATGGATTATGGGTTATGATAATTTATTTGGGTTTAAATATTAAAATGGGTTACTACAGCTGCCCCTCTTTGCTTATTGTTGTATAACGACAATGAAGCAAAGACAAAAAGGAACCCATTTTAATTTGGTCTGGTTTGGCTCTTTTCTTCTTGGCACATTCTTTTCTGCTTCACTGATCTGCTCAGCCGCCCTAATAAACAAAATCTTCAAGAGGAGGAGATCTGTTGTAGGAGCTCATAACTTTGGCTTGCCACGACTTTAATGGTGAAGCAACACTTGCAGAAAACTTGACCTAGCTGCAACACTAACAGAGCGGCGAGGTCTACAAAACTTGATCCATTTGTAACATAGAACACTTAACAAGGTAGCTTGATCTGGAGGAGAAATATTGATCCACTGCAACTCTATAGATGCGAGATGATCTGAAGAAGGCTCGATCATCTGCAACTCCATTGATGCGAGAAGATCTGAGGAATGGTCGATCATCTGCAACTCTATCGATGCGAGAAGATCTGAAGAGGGGTCGATCATCTGCAACTCCATTGATGCGAGAAGATCTGAAAATGGGCGATCTACCGCAACTCCATTGATGCGAGAAGATTTGATGGAGGGTCGATCTACTGCAACTCCATTGATGCGAGAAGATCTGAAAAGGGGCGATCTACTGCAACTCCATTGATGCGAGAAGATCTGATGAAGGGTCGATCTACTGCATCTCCATTGATGCGAGAAGATCTGAAAAGGGGCGATCTACTACAACTTCATTGATGCGAGAAGATCTGAAAAGGGGCGATCTACTGCAACTCCATTGATGCGAGAAGATCTGATGAAGGGTCGATCTACTGCAACTCCATTGATGCGAGAAGATCTGAAAAGGGGCGATCTACTGCAACTCCATTGATGCGAGAAGATCTGAAGAAGGGGTCGATCTACTGCAACTCCATTGATGCGAGAAGATCTGAAAAGGGGCGATCTACTGCAACTCTATTGATGCGAGAAGATCTAAAGAAGGGTTGATCTACTACAACTCCATTGATGCGAGAAGATCTAAAAAAGGGCGATCTACTGCAACTCCATTGATGCGAGAAGATCTAAAGAAGGGTCGATCATCTGCAACTCTATTGATGCGAGAAGATCTGATTAGTACTAGAATCCCTTCAACGAGACAAGGAAGAGTGTCCTTGGTTTACACTTCTTTTGCATTTTCCCCAAATGCACAGGGATGAACGGATTTGATTTGCCTTTACCGGTAGCTGTTTGCTCCGAGCTAGTTGTACCATTCCCCTGGGTACAATCAGTTTGGACCAATCATGAGATTGGATTTTTCCCAAGGATTTATTTTCCTTGGACCATTCGTGACAATGGATTTTCGATGGACATCTGAATTATCCATTCTCTTAAACTTAACCGTGTTTAAGCACGTTATGCCTACATTTCTGTCGGCTTTCGGATTTGCATTTTTCTCAAATGCACAGGGATCAACGGTTTTGATTTGCCTTTACCGGTAGCCGTTTGCTCCGGGCTAGTTGTACCATTCCCTTGGGTACAATCAGTTTGGACCAATCATGAGATTGGATTTTTCCAAAGGATTTATTTTCCTTCGACCATTTGTGACAATGGATTTTCGATAGACATTTGAATTGCCCCTTTATCTTAAACTTGACCGTGTTTAAGCACGTTGTGCCGATATTTCTGTCGGACTTTCCAAAATAGTTTTGATCCTCATGAGAAGACGAAGTTGAGAAATTCACATTTTTAAGACTATCCTTAAGAAAGGATAGAATTAAGAAAACCCAATTTTTGAGAAAAAAGTATCCTTAAGAAATGACGAAATTTAAGAAAATGTGTCCTTAAGAAAGGGCAGAGTTAAAAGAAAACTCTTGTTTTGAGAAAATGTGTCCTTAAGAAAGGACGAAGTTAAGAAACTCTTGCTTTGAGAAAAGTTATCCTTGAGAAAGAACGGGGTTAAGAAACTTTAATTTAAAAAAAAGTATCCTTAAGAAAGAACAGAGTTAAGAAACTCCAATTTTGGGAAAATGTGTCCTTAAGAAAGGACGGAGTTAAGAAACTCCTGGTTTGAGAAAAGTTATCATTGAGAAAGAACGGAGTTAAGAAACTCTTGTTTTTTGAGAAAAGTGCCCTTAAGAAAGGACGGAGTTAAGAAACTCCAATTTTGGGAAAAGGTGTCCTTAAGAAAGGACGGAGTTAAGAAACTCTTGTTTTTTAGAAAAAATGCCCTTAAGAAAGGACGGAGTTAAGAAACTCCAATTTTAGGAAAAGGTGTCCTTAAGAAAGGACGGAGTTAAGAAACTCATGTTTTCGAGAAAAGATGCCCTTAAGAAGGGACGGATTTAAGAAACTCTTGTTTTTTAGAAAAAGTGCCCTTAAGAAAGGACGGAGTTAAGAAACTCCAATTTTCGGAAAAGGTGTCCTTAAGAAAGGACGGAGTTAAGAAACTCGTGTTTTCGAGAAAAGGTGCCCTTAAGAAAGGACGAAGTTAAGAAACTCTTGTTTTTGAGAAAAAGTGCCCTTAAGAAAGGACGGAGTTAAGAAACTCAAATTCTGAAGAAAAAAAAAGTGTCCTTAAGAAAGGACGGTGTTTAGGAAAATCTTTAAGTAACAAGTTCCAAGTTAGCTCATGATAGTATTTATGCATATGATGTTCATGTGCTTGCTTTTGTGATGATGCAAAGATGCATGAAACTTTTATTGGAACCTTCGAGTTATAACATTTTCACGACAACTATTATGTGTGAAATTTGATGATATAATGATGTATATGCTTTTATAGATGCATGGAATACTTACAGAAGTCCTTTTTTGGCTGAATTCAATTCTCTGATCTTGTTCAAAAATTTTGCCCCAACAAAAATTTGCCTATCAAATTTTGCTGACCTCGTTCTCTTGCGAACTTGAAATCATTTCTTTTCTTCTTTTCAAGGAGAATCATTGGTCATGTCCTTTGAATGCCCCACTCATTTTCAGGCATGGGTATCATCGTCATTGAGTATCTTTGAAGGTTCCACCCTTGGATCTAAATAGACACTTGTCTCGATTCTCGGTAGTTTAAATCTCTAAAAGAGTAATGTCTGAACGAATGGTTTTTCAAAAGGTGGGGCCCCATGTGCAGGAGCGTCTTTGAACTCATTTGCCGAGGGTCATCTTGAGCATAACTTGTGTCTAGCGGACCTCAGATGTTGATGTCTGAAGATGTGAAGTATCTTCCAAACCATTAAGCTTAAGGTCATTTCCCATATGCCTAATTTCTACCCAATTTGGGTGTCTCTCATTGACTCACAAACTCCGCCAATTTTATCATTCCCTTTTTCAGATCTCAGTCAAGCATTAGGATTTTTCAAATCTTTGAATAAAGGATAACCCCATAAGGTGGAATATCTTTAAAGACGTGATGTGGGCCAGGGCTTATAATCACGGAAGAGGTGGTGTTTCTTTCGTGCTTGGTTTTTGGCAGTGAAGAGTATCATGTTATACATAGACAACGATGTTTGAGAGGGAAAAAATCATTCAAAATTTGTGTTCAAGATCTTTCCATGTCTCACTTAAATGTCCTTCCGTAGGCCTAAATGGATTGGAAGATATGTCACATCTCTTCCATCTTCACACTTTCGATTTCGTCTAGACACAGGGTTGCTCAGAATCAACCATCGGATTAGAATCAATGTTGCTCCTGAAAAATGTATATACATGTATGCAAAAATGCATGAAAAAAATTGAAGAAAATATTTTCCAAAGTGCGTGGTTTATTAAAACATGCCCTTACAAAAGATTCCATTTTGCCCTTTAGGCTTAGGCAAAAGGTACGTTCTAAGCATTACTCAAAAAGAGATTTAAACTACAAAGATGCCTTGAAAAGGTGTCTATGCCCCAAACAGATATAACACTATTCTTTCATCGGTTCATCTCTAGGATTCCGTTGTTGAATTTCAAAGTGCCATTTTCAATCAGATTTTGAACCTTGTTCCTCAGTGCTCCGCAATTCTCGGTAGTGTGGCTCGTGCTTCCCAAATGATAATCGCATACAGCATCAATATCATAACTCTCTGGGTAATGAGGCTTTTTCGGCTTTGACTGAACAGGAGCCAACATGTTTTTCTCAACAAGCATCGGAAGCAACTTTGTATAAGTCATTGGAATTGGGTAGACCACTCTCTGAGACACGATAGGTCGACGTGAGTACGATTGACCCGAGAATTGATTGGATGGATAAAATCCCACCATATGAACTTCTGATCTTCCTTCTTCTCCGGTGATCGTATTATTAGAATCTATGATTTTTCCTTGTTTAATGGCTTCTTCTATGAGCTCGCCTGACATTACAAGGTCCTCAAAATTCTTGGTTGCATTTCCCAACATATGTTCTAAGAACGGGCCTTCTAGAGTTCCAATGAAAATAGATGTTATCTCCCTTTCAAGTAATGGTGGTTGTACTTGCGCAGCAACATCCCTCCACCTTTGTGCATATTGTCTAAAGCTCTCGTTGGACCTTTTCTTCATATTTTGTAGCGTTAAACGGTCTGGCTCTATGTCCGCTACGTGTTTGTATTGCTCTGTAAAGGCTTTAGCCATATCCTTCCATGATTTTATCTTGTCTCGGCTAAGTTGATTGTACCACCTAGCAGCAGACCCTTTTAGACTGTCTTGAAAGCAGTGAATTAAAAGGTCATCATTATCAACGTGTTCTGTCATCTTTCGACAGAACATAGTGACGTGGGCGAGCGGAGAGGTCGTTCCATCGAACTTTTCAAACTCGGGCATTTTGAATTTGTGAGGTAACACCAGGTCAGGGACTAAGCTTAATTTTCTTGCATCTACTTCGTAGAATGAATTTGCCCCTTCTGCAACTTTAAGTCGATTCTCAAGCCGCTAGCACCAGTCTTCCAGTTGCTTGGGTAATTCAACCACAACTTTATCCACTTTATCAGAGCTGGGGAATGCATGATTGCTAGCATTATTTATTTCTTGATGCAACGAAGACCCGGCCAGAGGACCTTCTTTCTTTTGGATTGAAGACGATACTTGCGGAGAAGCTCCTAAATTTTGTAAAGCATTGGGGTCTATGACCAATTCTTTTCCCTCTTTACCTGTCAACATCGAAGCCATCTTGGCCAGTAAATCCGCTTGTGCCTGTGAAATGTGGTCGCGTGTTGCTTGTTGTGCTTTTTTCAAGTTCTGCTCTATGTCGTTCTTTATATCTTCGTGTGCCTTCTCAACTCTCTCTCTAAACGGTCATCCATTATCTTTGCGAGAAGTTGATGCTGACTTGACTAACTCGAATGCCCCAAAATCACTGTGATCGAAGTTCTCTTGAAATCAGAAGCTTGACCAAAAAATGATTAAGCAATGTAATGTGAATGTATGCAAAATGATGCTTATGCGTGACTTTAAATATAAACATGAATGCAATGAGGTATTGGTTCGAAAATGATCATCAAAAGACAACTTTATTAGGTAAGGGGCTCGTTACATCATGTGTCAAAGTTTACAAATAATATTGAGCCGTAGAAGCCCACTTGTTGGTCCTTCTTGAAGGCCTTTGCTAGGAAATATCTTTAGGGCGGACTCATATCCGTAACATTTCTGATCTGATCACGTGTCCCTTTATCCATGGTGAAAGTTTTCTAAATAGAAGTTCATTCTTGAATCAATACCTTTTATGTCATGCATGTGCAATGCATAGTGGAAGAAAATATAAACAACAGAAAAAATAGTTAGTACACGAAAATAATCAAGGAAAATAAAGAAAATGAATATATACAGCCTACCCAAGCATACTTTTCTACCCAACATGCTTTGAGAAGAAAAACAAATCCTACCCAAACATAATATCTACCCGCATGCTTATTTTGCATAAATATAGACATGTCGTTAGCATAATATATCACAAGGAGAATAAATAAATAAAAGGATAAATAAAACTAAAAATTAAAATGCGTTACTAGAAATAACCCCCCACTTTCTCTAACATGCACCTACAAGGTGACTCTCTAGACGGGCAGAGATTCGGCATGTTTTTTTTTACAAGGTAGGCTCTTACGGTTCACTATATGGGGTTCGGTTCTACAAAGGGTACCCAAATCATCAATTCAGGGGGATACGAGTCTCTAGGTCTGCACGGAGACGAGAGTCTCACGAAGACAAAGGGACCAATATCCCGGAAGCAATTCACCATCCTACACGGAGGCGGTACCTCACGAAGGTGTGGATTCTCGCTCCCACTCAAAGGACGGAGCCCGGGCCGAGAGCTCATGATATGAAACCCTAAAAAAATCAATTTATAAAAAATTTATATATATATATATATCTTAAAATGGGATCACAAAATTAAATTAAACCGAATTAATATTTTTTACTCAATAAAGCAAAGGGTAACCGACTTGTGGCTTGACTCTCGAAAAAAAGTTCCCCAACGGAGTCGCCAAGCTGTAACAACGGGTGAGTCGCCACCAATCCTTAGTTTTACTTTAGGTGCGATTGGAACACCTGAAAAACCCGGTTATTTTAATAAAACTTGTTTTTATTAAAACAACGAGTTTTGGTCTGCGAAACCAGAAAAACAGGTTCGGGAGTCGGTTACGTGTGGGGAAGGGTGAGCACTCCCACAACGCCCAAAAATTGGTACCTAGCTGGTTACAAATTGTTTTAATGACGGAACTTAAAGTTTCAAATTTTATTTAATAAGGTGATCCCAAAAAAGCTAAAATAAAATTTAAAAATAAAAATTCAAAGAAAGGGATATACACTCCAACGCCCGGAGCATGGTCTCCTCTAAAATAAAATAAAAATATTATTTAGAAAGTAATGTCAAATAATAATTTAATAATGGAATTAACGAAAAATAACACTCCAACGCCCGGAGCATGGTTTTCACGATAATCCCTTAAAACCTGTAAGCAAAATTTTGGTAGAAACGATAATAATAATAATAATAATAATAATAATAATAATAATAATAATAATAATAATAATAATAATAATAATAATAATAATAATAATGATGATGATGATAAAGGCAGTGGCAGAATTGAAAGAAAAAAGAAATAAAAGGGCAAAAAAATAATAAAGAAAGAAAGAACGGTGACTAAAATGAAAGGAAAACAAAACAAAAGGGCAGAATCATAAGGATACGAGAAGTTGGATGGCCACGTGCGCAATTTCCCCCTCAGCTTAAAATCACGCGGATTTGGTTACCGGGTCGGGTCGCGTATTCGGACAGAGGCTTGAAACGACGTCGTTTTGGCCGTTGTTTAAATACCTCTTTTATTCCAAAAAAAATCATTTGGTTGTCATTTGAACCAAAAAAAAATTTTCAGGGCTCTCTACTATCCCTCTGCCCGTCCGTCTGGTGTCGTCGGCCGCCGCGAAGCGTCGTCGCCGGCGACGGAAGCCGCCGTCTCCGGTTGTCGGAACGGCATGCAAGGGTGGTTTCCGACTTGGTTTTGCGTGGTGAACCCGAATCTAAGGTTAAATTTCTCCAACTCCCTCTCTATTTGTGTAGATCTAGGAAAAACCTTTCGGTTTTTAAAAAATATTTTACCTTTTAATTGTTTTTTTCGACTGTGGATATGCAAGTCTTGGATCGAATACTTTGTTTCTTTTTTATTTCCCCCAAAAGAGACCCCCTTTTACAACTCGATTCATTCGGTTTTTATAACCGAAAAAGCCACAAAAAGATAAACATTACAATTTTTTTATCAGTTTTCAGATCTGAAAATTTTTCAGAAATTATTACTGACTTCTTTCGTTGTATGCAGGTGAAGCGGCCACGTGGCGATGACGCGGACAGAGCGGTGCTCGGCTCAGCTTCGTGGCGGCGGCTCGGCTTCGTGGCGGCGGCAGATCAGTTAGTAGTGGCGGTGGCTAGGGTTAGGGTAGAATATTAGGTTTAGTTTAGGTTTTGGGTAATGGGTTCTATTGTTGGGCCGGGTAAATGGGTTTAATGTATGAAAGGTGTATTGGGTTCAAAAGGGTTTGGGTCATGGGTTGTTAATGGGTTATGGGTTATGATAATTTATTTGGGTTTAAATATTAAAATGGGTTACTACAAATATATTTTTTTGAAATTGAATTTTTCAAATGTAGTTAGAGTTTCACTAGTGTATACTAATGATAAAATACAAATAACAAAATTAAAATTAAGATTAAAATTAAAATTAAAAAAATATATTTTTTTAGTAAAAGCATATATCTCATCTCCAATATCTTTAAAAATAACTTAAAAGATGATACAAATGTAATATATTTTCCAATCATTTTAGTTGAACTTGCAGGTGAAACTAATATTTAAATAAATAAATTTAAATTCATATTTTTATTACTTATTTTAAGGAAATGGTTTAATTTTATTTAAATAAAGATGTAGATAATAAAAGATTTTAGAATTATTCAACAATGAAATTTTATAATTTCAAAATTATATATATACATATATATGAGTTATGTTGGATAAATTTCTTGTTTTATTTAGGGTGAACATTTGATTAAATCGAGTCGAGTCAAAATATTTTAGGTGATACAAGTTGACGAATCATATTTTATAACTCAAACTTATTTAATTTTTTTGAGTTCGGACATGTAGTATTTGATTAAATGATTTTCTATGACCATATACGTTATATATATCTTAATATTTTTTTTGTCCGCGGGAGACACCGGCCGCCGCAAGACGATTTTCGTCTGTCATTTGCCGCCGCACCGAAACCTTAAAATATCTAAATTTTTATTTTTAAACTAAATTTAAAAAATTAACTTGATCCGATAGGATATCCCTTCTTCCCCGACCTAAAAACTTAAAACTACTTATCCCGGAGCCCTTCTTCAACTCCGCCATATCCAAAACTTCTCCAGCCACCTAAAGATATGTTTTCGGCCATTTCTATTTTCAATCTAATCTTTTATGTTTTTTTTATAATAAAAAAATTAACGTTTTCATCTTTCTTTTGCAAGGAAAAAGACATAAAATAGAAAATACTTTCGCGGCAACTGTAACGGTGGTTTCGATCCTCTTCTCTGGCAAGTTTGGACGTCCGTTCGTGTTCCTCAATCACCTCTTCGAGTTCTGATGGTAAAACCCTTTCTCTCTCCCACTTTTTTTTAATTGCCCAATAATTGTTGTAATAATTGCACTGTGATTAATTAATAATTTTTTCTCCCTATTTATAAGAGATAGTGGAAAATGACGTCAAATTGACGTCACGTTGCTGATTTCAGCAGGCTGTTGACAACTAAGATAGAAGAAGACTATAATTTGTGCCTCTTTATTCGGACCAATCTGAGACTGCCACGTGACAAGTTTTGGGCGGGAAAATTTTTTGTGTTTGTTGGGCTGGTTTATACCCGAAAATAAGTTGTAATGGGTTGTGATATATGGAATTTGGGCCTTATTTGTAAAAAAATGGAAATTTGGATTAAAACCTTGGACTATTTATTTGGGTTTATTATTTTTATTTCATATGAATATTTATTTATTTATTTTATTATTATTTACTTATTTATATAAGCTCGGGTAAAATTCGAGTATTATGGTTCTGATCACGGATTGATATTTTTAGCAACCGAAAATTCGGGTACCTAAAACTTTGGATACCCAAAATTATTTATTACCGATTATGAACTCCCAATTTGGATTTTTTAATTACGACCCGTACAGCAACGGCCTTGTTCATATATCTTCGTCTATATCGTCTTGTTTTGCGTCCTTATCTCTTCTTAAGCTAATAACCCTGCAATTTCTGATAATTCCGAGCCCTCAACAGCTTCTTTGAAATTGTATTTTCCTGCTTTTCCCCCTCTACTTGCTCTACCTCAATCTGCTTCCATGGATTCAATGCAAATGAAACAAATCTTACCCGAGACAAGGAGGTTGAATGAATAAAAATATATATTTTTTTGCAAGTAAAATAAAATGATATGTTAACCCTTCTTTTCTATAGGTTGAATGAAGACTTAAAAACTTAAAATGAATACCCTGAAATAATTTTTAAAACTAACAAATTTATTCAGGAAAAAAAAAGAGTAGAGCTAATCATTAAAAATAAATGAGATCTTCTAATAATTTACTATATGTCTATACATAGCAAAAGCAAAGGTTTATTATTTACATCTCCATTCTGCAGAAGCCGCTACAATTGATGAAAGCAACGTCTTCTGCTTTGGTTGTACAATATTTGATGACTTCTCCTTGATTGGATTTCTTACACTACAAAGTTTGTGCTTCATCCGCCAAGGCAGCAACATCTCAAGCCCACAACCCTTTGGGGAAGACAGTGATGATCGCTTTATTACTGCTTGGGAAACACATGGTGACTGATCCGTGTAATTACAGAGGTATGGAAGCTTTGTTTTGGACATGTTTAGCGCAGATGATGCAGCCAGTGCTACTGCTATGGCATCTGGAAGAAAGCGTTCGATTATGAAACTTGGAGATGGACAATCACTGTGCTCTAAACTCATAGCTAAGCTGAAGCCATCCAAATGCCTTGTTGATCCATGGAACTTCTCTGTTTTCTCAACCATATCTATTGCTTCTGTTAGTGACAAAACTTCCACGGCATCTGAGAATACATCATCATCTGCGTCACAGCCTTCATGATTGTGATAATAGTTCCCATTAGTTTCTTTTTTTGGTGGAAGCCATCTGCCTGGTGGGGGTTTCGGACGTGGCGTTTCGGCCTCATCTACATTGTTACTTCTCTCCGCCTTCTTGGGCTTGCCAGGAGCCTGTTCCCAGCAGAAGGGAATCCCATTACTCGAATCTTTGTATCCCGCAAGGGTATTGGTGCATGAAACTTCATCGCTAAGGTGTCGCCTTGTTGATAAGAGTGGCGCATATAAGTTGAGCTTTCTGGGGCGTTTCCTTTCCATTGCTTCATTCATTCCTTGTCCCATGTTGTGGAAGAGAAGAATTCATTGGAGTAAGTGAGGTGAGTTGAGATGCATATGATGATATGAATGAAGAGATGATAAAGGAGTGGTTGTATCAAACTATGGGGATCTCGTGCAGTGTATTAAAACCGATATTTTCACTTTATAAGGGTCACAGGTTGGATGGAAAAGGAAAAGGCCCTTGCCCAGTTGCCCTTCTATGCTGAATTGATAAAGTGAAGCATGAAGTTAACATTTGCTGCAAGTCTGGAATCATCCAAAAACCACGCGGCAGGAGCTTGAACGACTAAAGTCCGTAGCTTTGGGAAGAGAAAGCACAAATTTCTTTTTATGATCTCTTGGACTGTCATGGCCTTAAAAGGGTGAGAAATTGAAAAAAATTAAGGGTTTCAGAAGAAATTAGAAGTTTTGTCGAAAGGAAACAGATAAAAGCAGTTTTAGAGATAAATAAGACGATGTCGTTCAGCTGTGTTGGTTCCATAATGGATCACGGGAAGCCCAGAAGAGGAGAAAAGGGAACAGATCAGCCCTCAGCCCAATGGTCACTGCAGCCCAACAACAAATGCCCATCTGTCGCTACTTGAGGAGCAAGCTTGTAACTGAAATTACAGTTGGCCGTATAGTATGGTGACACGTGTTAAAAAATAAAACAATCGATGTACTGTGTCCTATCCATATAAACCAGAATTGAGGAGATATTTGTTTTTTTATGCTGATTAATGAAAATTCTCTAATTCTCTAATTCCCTTATCTCTTCATTCTTTTCTTGGTCTTTTCTTTTTTTCTTATTCGATTCACAGCTACAGTTGTGACAAATTGGTATCAGAGAACCAGGTTGTATTGATCCACTCCAAGCTGGAAAGATCAAATAAAACGCAAGCTATGGTTGAGATAGACGTTGCTGCAATAAAAAAACAGTTAGATACACTACAAGGCAACGTGGAACAACAAATGAAGGGGACTGTAATCCCTCAATGGTGGACAAAGGAGAAACATGACACGAAAAAATGATTTACTACCCTGGAAAGAAGCTCCAAGAAAAGCCATGATTATTTGGAGAAAATTTTCAAGCTACTCTCCAAGAAAGATGGGGAGGAATATGAGCAACAAGAAACATGTAACACTCAGCCTATTGTTGAACATGAAATGAATGCCACCCCTCCCAAAAATGAAAGAAAAAATCAATACAAGTAGTGATGGTGGATGAACAAGGAAAATATTCACCAAAACCAGAAAGGGTAAGAGTCTTAGCTCCTAAACCCAACATGAACGGTTATGCTAGTTCTTCACAGTAAAAAATGAAACTTGGTAGAGACATAAATGAAGGGATGGATAGAGTAATAGAAAAAGATCTTCATTTGTTTGAGAAAAATACTCAATGTAATGTAGAAGAATTTACATTCAGACCTAGAATTGAACTGGCATTCTTTGAAGGATATAACCCAAGGGGTGAGGAAGTGTCAAAAGTATTTCTCATTATTTGTTGTGCCAAAAAATCAGAAATTAAAAGTTGCGGCAATGTACCTGATAGGAAAAGCTGAATCTTGGTTTGATAGATATATTATGCAGAAAAATAAGGCAACTTGGCATGAGTTTGCTGCAGACTTGTGTCAAAGGTTCTGTGATAAAACACTCAGTGATGTTATAGAAGAATTTAACAAGTTGAATCAGAAATTTACAGTGGAGGAGTATGAAGAAAAAATTGAAGAACTTAAGCCCTTCATGATTCAACAAAATACAACCTTGGATGAGAATTACTTTGTTTCTCGTTTTGTAAGTGGTCTAAAAGAAGAGCTCAAGCACAAGGCTCATAGGCCAAAGACAGTGGATGAGGCCTACAGACTAGCTAGGTTGAATGAACTGGCTATAGAGTATGATACTAAAAGACAAAGATCTTTCAACCAGCCAAATTCTTACCCAAGCTCTAACACCACAGTTAGAAGCTACAATGCTCCAACTCCTACTGTACAAAAGGATACCAATCCCAGCCTGACTCAGAATAAACAAGCCTTGTTGGATTATAAGAGACAGAGTACACAATTTATGCTTCAAGTGTGGGGAAAAATTTAACCTAGGACACAAGTGCAATGCTAAACAACTGAACCTAATGGAGGAGAAAGAACCAATCATAGAGACTGAAGATATGGCAGAAATGACTAACCCTGAAGTACTCACTATCAGGGATGCTGGTGAAAACAATTTGGAGATTTCCATAAATGCACTTACTGGGAATATTAGGTACAACACCCTAAGAATTCAAGGCTCTATTAAAAAAGGGCCCTTGAATATTCTAGTAGACAGTGGAAGCACCCACAACTTCATCACTATCATGTGGGAAAGGGAGGGAGTAGAAGTGGTGAAAATTGACCCTCTGACTATCACAGTGGCCAATGGAGAGAAGCTTCTCAGTTCAACTAAGAGTAACAACTTAGCATGAAAAATACAGGGCCACCAATTCGAACATGACTTTAGAGTACTTCATTTGAGAGGGAATGATACGGTTCTAGGGGTGGATTGGATGAAGAAATACAGTCCAGTGATGATGGATTTTAATGAAATAACATTGAGCTTTCAATATGGTCCTCAATACATCACCTTACAAGGAGGGAAGAAAATGCCTTATGTGAAGCTAATTTCAGGGGACAGGCTACAGAAACTAGATGAGAAAGATAGTGAGATTGTGGGGGAAATTTTTTTGATGACTGTTAAGATAAGCATCACTGAAGTTTCAGCACAACTACAACCAATCATACAGAAGTATCAACAGGTGTTTGAAGAACCAAAAGGGATGCCACCTAAGAAAAATCATGATCATGCTATTTTGTTAAAGTCTGGAACTCAGCCTGTGAACCTAAGACCATACATGTTTCCTCATCACCAAAAAGAAGAAGTTAAAAGACAGATAATAAAGATGCTATCTTCAGAAATTATACAGACAAGCAGGAGCTCTTTTGCATCCCCATGCCTTTTGGTTAAAAAGAAAGATGGAAGCTGGAGACTCTGTGTGGACTACAGACAGTTTAATGCTGACACTGTAAAAAATAAATTCCCAATCCCAGTGGTGGAAGATTTGTTGGATGAGCTAAATGAGGCAAAAAATTTTCTAAGATTGACCTAAGGTCAGGTTACTGGCAGATTAGAATTAAACCTGAAAATGTCCACAAAACTGCTTTTAGAACTCACCAAGGCCACTATGAATTTAAGGTTGTGCCATTTGGCTTAACCAATGCCACTGCAACCTTTCATGCATTAATGAATGAAGTTTTTGGTCCCTTCCTCATAAAATTTGTTTTGGTTTTTTTTGATGACATACTCATCTACAACAAGACCTTGAATCAACATATGCTTCATCTCCAACAGATTTTGGAAGTTCTACAGAAGCACGGACTCTTTGCCAAAAAATTTAAATAGTTTTTTGGCAACAGGTTGAGTATTTAGGTCACCTAATCTTTTTTAATGGAGTTTCAACAGACCCAACAAAGGTTGAAGCTATACAGCATTGACCACTCTCTAAGAACCTGAAGTCTTTATGAGGATTTTTGAGCTTAACTGACTACTACAGAAAGCTTATTAAGAACTATGGTGCTCTCAGCAGACCTCTTACTAATATGCTACGCAAGGATGGGTTTTATTGGTTAGATGAGTCCAAGGCAGCTTTTGAAAACCTTAAAGCTATGATGTGTAAAGCACATGTCCTAGCTCTGCTAGATTTTGCTAAGCCTTTTTGCTTGGAAACTGATGCAAGCTCTAAGGGAATTGGGGCAGTTTTATCCCAAGATAAAAAATCCATTGCCTATCTCAGCAAGCACTTGTGACCAAAACATGCAGATCTCCATATTTATGAAAGGGAATATCTAGCCATACTAATGGCAGTCTCCAAGTGGAGACACTACCTTGAAGGTATGCCATTTGTCATTAAAACAGATCATGAAACACTCAAACACCTCTTCGACCAGAAACTCACTACAACAATTCAAAAAAAGGGACTCAGTAAACTCCTAGGCCTTGATTATGTAATTCAGTACAGAAAGGGGAGATTAAATGTGGCTGTTGATGTCTTGTCTAGGAGATTGGAAGATGACTCTGAGTTCTACCACCTACACTCCACAACCATAATTCATGAATGGATTTTGGAGATTAAAAACAACTATCTAAATGATTCTTTTGCCCAAAATCTGATCACTGCTTTAACAGTGAAGGCAGATTCTCATCCTCCTTGGTCATTCACCAATGGCATTTTT
This sequence comes from Hibiscus tridactylites, assembly GCA_958450335.1. Taxonomy (NCBI): domain Eukaryota; kingdom Viridiplantae; phylum Streptophyta; class Magnoliopsida; order Malvales; family Malvaceae; genus Hibiscus; species Hibiscus tridactylites. The sequence continues at coordinate 72,102,350 of OY288273.1, forward strand.
AGATACAAGAGGAGAGTTTATGTGAGTTCTAATGGTAACTTGAGATAGAATATATTACCTATGCTACACGATTCTCCTCAGAGAGATCACTTAGGTATGCAAGCCACTTACAAAAAGATTCAGTCTTGTTTCTATTGGCCTGATTTGAAAACTGTTGTTCACACTTATGTCCGAGAATGTGATGTTTGTCAAAGAATTAAAACAGAACATATTCATCAACCTGGTTTACTTCAGCCTATTCCTATTCCACAGCAGAATTGGGAGGTGATTTATATGGATTTCATAGAAAGGCTACCCCCTTTCATGAAGTATAATTGCATTTTGGTGATCATAGACAGATTTACAAAGTATGCACATTTTTTTCCTATTACTCATCCCTGGCCGGGTAAATTCCTATCTCAGTCGGGTCTACAAGTTACATGGACAACCAAGGGTTGCTATCTCTGGCCGGGTAAAACTTTCACTAGCCTATTTTGAAAAGAGTTTATGAAGCAACTAGGGACAACAACACTTTTCAGTACTGCTTACCACCCCCAAACAGATGGTCAAACTAAAAGTTTGGACCAATGCCTGGAGCAGTACCTCCGAAGCATGTGTTTTCTAAGACCTCAGAACTGGGCTAAATGGCTACCACAAGCTGAGTGGTGGTACAACACAACATACCGCACAACTTTGGGCATCACACCGTTTGAGGCTCTCTATGGCTACAAACCACCTATTCTATAAGAGATTCAACCTTCCACAGTCAACTCAGTTGAAGAAATGTTTTAGTTTCGATCAGAATTAAACAGAGTATTAAAAGATCAACTTCTAAAGGCTCAGAATAGAATGAAGCAATATGCTGACAGAAGCAGAACTGAACGCAAATTTCAAATTGGAGAAGAAGTTTACCTGAAGCTTCAGCCATACCGTCAGACCTTTGTCATGCTCAGTAAGAACCTCAAGCTCTCAGCCAGTTACTTTGGTCCCTACAAGATCGTTGATTGAATTGGCTCAGTTGCTTACAAACTACAACTACTAGAGACATCACGGATGCATCCGGTTTTCCACGTGAGCTTATTGAAAAGGAAACTTGGAACCATACAACTCACCTCTAGAGATCCTCCTGAACTCACTGATGATGGCCAACTCAAGGTCTACCCAGCTCTTGTTCTAGATAAACGCATGGTCAAACGCAACAATGTGGCCGTGACTCGGCTGCTGGTTCAATGGTCTAACCTTGCCTCTGAAAATGCCACTTGGGATGACTACCAGGTGTTGAAGGCTCAATTCCCAGACTTCGATCCTTGGGGACAAGAATCCTCTCGTGCGGGGTATTGTGATGGCCTTAAAGGGTGAGAAATTGGAAAAATCAAGGGTTTCGGAGGGAATTGGGGATTTTGTAGAGAAAATTGGGGTTTTTGTCGAAAGGAAACAGACAAAAGGAGTTTCAGAGGTAAACAAGGCGATGTCGTTCAGCTGTGTTGGTTCCATAATGGATCACGGGAAGCCTAGAAGAGGAGAAAAGGGAACAGATCAACCCTCAGCCCAATGGTCACTGCAGCCCAACAACAAATACCCATCTGTCGCTACTTGAGGAGCAAGCTCGTAACCGAAATTACAGTTGGCCGTATAGTATGATGACAGGTGTTAAAAAATAAAACAATCGATGTATTGTGTCTAAGCCATATAAACCAGAATTGAAGAGATGTTTGTTTTTTATGCTGATTAATGAAAATTCTCTAACTCCCTTGTCTCCTCATGTTGTGACATGGACCTTTTACATGGGTGAAAAATAAAGAATTAAACCTGTTAAAATTTCAAGCTTGAATAACAATAACGACATTCAGGATAAGAGTTAGAATAACACAGCGTAGATCTCCCAACTGGATTGACTTCTGCAGTTTCATTTACATTGTTCTTTTGATTATAGCATTGGGAAAGGCCCCTTCAGAAATAATACAAAGGTTTACATATATATTGTTCCAATCCTTAATACAGAAAACAAATATTTACAAGCTACCTTGTCCATTAATTTTCCCTTTTCTCCTTTTCTATCACACCAAACACTATCCCTTTTCTTTCCTCCTAGGTTCCATATCTCCATGGCAGTGCTTCTGAAATTCCGAGGGACCTATTCAACAATTATGTTGTCCCTTGTAATCAAACAAAACTACTTGAAAGAAAAAGGCTGGCAAAACTCAGGTTGCCCGCAGAGGTCAGTGATTATGGGGATTCTTTCTTACTTTTGCTCTTTAACCTGCTCACAGGCTTTATTATACAGCTCGAGAGTATCGGCATGGTTTGGATCAAGACACAGGGCTGCTTGACAGTCTCTAACAGCAGACATATAATTACTCATCGAGTCATGGAAAGCAGCTCGAAGATGTAGTAGCTGCAGGTCTGGCTTGAAAGCTAGTGGTTTGGTGAGCTCTGCAATAGCTTCATTTTCTTTGTGATCATCCATTAGAACTGGAAAAGACAGAAACTTCATGTTAGAGGCTTAAGAAAGCTAGCCCCGTATGCAAATATAGCCTCATTATTCAGGACTGAGAACAAATAACAAGCAATTACCGTACTCTAAATTTGAATTTCTTATGGATTAAATATAGCAGAAGGCAAGGAACCAACTTCTTAGTTTTATTCAATAATTTCTTCTTCTCGTCTTTCCATTTGGATCAATAAAATTTGAACATTTTAAAGGATAAATGATGACAAATAATTTTTATTGATGTAACTTAACAGAAGACTTGATCATGAAAGCACCTCATATCAAGATGGATATCCTTTTTCCAATGCTTATATCATCAAAGCAAGTATAAAGGAAATTCCTAATTTTATTCCTTAAATCTGAGAACTGAGAACCCTATGGTTTTATACCATTAAGAAAACTGAAAATACAACACACGGAAACAAATGTAACTCTCAAACATTAAATATCAAGGTTCAATATGACCAAAGATATAGAAATGAAACAATGAGCTGAGCTGATGGAAAAGAAGAGCTTAAAAGAAGGTAAGAAAGATGTAAAGCCATGGGAAAATTAGTTTATTCAATCTTCATACTTATCAAGAATTAACTAATGCTATGTTTGGTAGGAGTATTATTTCATCCTCATGTTTTAAGTATATGAGACAACAATAACTAATTTCACTTTTGTCATATTTAGCCATTCATATGACTTAGTTTGAACAAAGAGAAGGAAAAAACTCCCTTATTTTGATGCATTATTTTTGCAGATTATTATCCTATACACAGGCGGTGGAAGTTTCCACGAGCGCCTTGGTTTTAGGGTTTAGGGGCTTAGTTTAGGGTGTAGAGTTTAGGGGTTTAGGTGTAGGGATTTAGAATTTAGGGATAATGGTTAGAACTTAGGGTTTAGAGGTTAGAGTTTAGTTTTTAGGGTAATATGGTAAAGATTTAGGTTTTAATCTATAAACCCTAAATTATAAGACTAAACTATAAATTTCAACCACTACCCCTAAATTAAAAATCCATACACCTAAACCCCTAAACAATACACCCTAAACTAAGTCCCTAAACCCTAAACTAAGTCCCTAAACCCTAAAACTAAGGCGCTTGTGGAAACTTTTAGTTTCCACCGCCTGTGTATCAAATAATTACTCTATTTTTGCTAGTTTTTACTCATCCTTCTTATTTCAAGTTTAAATTTGTACTAGTTCTTCTTTATGTTATGACAAACTAATACTTATGTAATAATTAAGTTTTTCCTTATGTTAATACGTATGTAACCAAATGAGGCATAAACATCTATTGAGTTGGGTCTACCACTACAGTTACTAGCAATCTAATGCTATGTTTGGTAGGAGTTATTCTTTTCCTCATGTTTGAGTACATGTCTTAACAATAAACTAACTTCATTTGGAAATTGTTAACTACTAACAACATATTGCTTATTTTGAAGAGGTATTATATTTTACTTGAGTTTTACTTATCTTTCTAATTTCAAGTTTAGATTTCTACTAGTCCTTCCTTATATTATGACAAATTATATTAAACTCATGTAATATAATTAAGTTTTTTCTTGTGTTGATACTTAAGTAACCAAATGTAGCAAAAATGCGTATGAGTCACAATGCTTTACAATTCTGCAATGCCTAATCAAACCAAGGTCGAATGCAGCAGTTTACAAACAAAATTGTTGGGGAAAAATAGCCACAACTGTGGTCAAAGAATTTACCTGCTGCTCTGTATCTGTATGGATATGTCCTCAAGGGATCTAATTGTGTAGCCATAGCAAGATCACTCTTCGCCATGTCCCGGTCAGAATATTCTGAACGCTTCTCATAAGCTGAAGCATTGTTGCGTGCCTTCTCTATCAGCTTAGTCATCTCATCATATGCAGCTTTACGCTGATTTTTTAGATGAAAAACACGTGCTAGACCCTGATGTGCCCGTGTATGCTTAATGTTCAGTGCATTCATGTAACAATCAGCAGCAAGATCTAGCTTTTCACAGTCTACATACACACTACCTAAATTATTCAGTGCCTGCAGAAACGTGGAATCAATCAGAACACAAAACCAATTCACTGTACTAATATAGTTAGGATTTTCTTTCTCAGAATTATATAGTTAGAGTTAAATTGCTCCAAAATACTCACTTGTCCTTTCCGAAGTCCATCTGAAGGGCATCTTAGAGCATCCAGAAGAAGTTGGATAACATATGCCGAGGACTCTTGATCAAGACTAGTATCTGCTAAAGCATATGCTTTGAGGAAGAAAGCTTCAAATGACCTCTGGCTGGAAATTGACTCCTCTGCTTTAGCTAGTGCTTCTTCACAGTGGCCGGTGTCATACAATATCCATCCTTCATAGACAAGCCTTTCGTGTTCTGAAGTAGAATGGTTTCTAGCTAACCGTAGACTACGCATTGCAGCCTTTTGACAATTTAACCTACAGCATCCAGTAGATTTTGTTTTGAGACCAAGAACCATTATGAATGGAATTCAAACATTTACCATAGAATATTTTGAGACCAAGAACCATTATGAATAGAACGGAATGGAGGATGTTTTACTTTACATCTCCTAATAGTGGTAACTAGGCTGAACACAGCGATGAATCAAATTTTCATAATACCATATGGTATCACCTTGACGGGAAACAGACTGGCATTTTCTCAACTCTCGACAGTAAACTTACCATAATGTCAAGTAGATTTCATTTTAACTTGTCTGCAGTTAACACGTAATACAGAATCCACCCTGCCTTTAAATGGGCATATACCTATATCTCAAAATAATACAGAAGAAAACATAGCTTGGCTTATCACATGTTCATAGTGTTAATCTTGGATCTAAGTTTGAAAAGGAAAATGAACAGTCATTTATACAAGGGCATAAAGTAGTTGATCTTCACTAAAAACAAATTTTGATCTATTAGAACGAATCTATAAAGAACTTTTCATTCAACAGAAACGGCGAAAGGACATTTTACTAGACCAGTGAAAGAGTTTGTCATGTTACCTTAAAAGTAGGAGAGACTGCCTGAACCATAGAAGGCTCTTTCCAGGGTCATTTGCCAACATATGGTGTACAACAGCTAGGGAACCAAGATCATCGACAGAAGACCAGCGGTCATACAATTGCATCCAGCAATCAGCCTGACTCCATTGTTGAACAAAAGGACGCAGAAGCTCAACCAAGTGGTCACCATGCATTTTCCCATAAAACATCATGTAATTTGGTTCCAGAGTCAAAAGAGCCCGAACATCTCTAAGAGCTCTTTCATAGTCCTCCATGGCAATTGAAATCCAGGCACGTAACTCAAGGCAGTCAGGGGATACCTTGAAACTGATTATTTTACTGATTTCTGAGATGGCAGCTCCAATCTTGTTGTTCTCCAACAATGAAACAGCTCGATACTTGTACGGAAAAGAAAGTGTTGGATCCAATTCAGTAGCCATCTCTAGATCCGACATCTTCTCTTTCCCATCACAATACAGAGAACGTTCTTGATGCATCCACCCAACTGGCTTATATTCTGAGATGAGTGAGTTAATAATCTTGTAAGCTGAATACTTGTGGCCCCGCTTGAACTTGGCTCTTGCAACACCCACTTTTGAATATGTATGACCAGATTCACAAGCTGTCTCAAACCAACTTTGAGCATCTTTGTACTCTTTTCTCTCAAACATCACAACACCTAACTGGTGATATGCAAGTTGTTTCTGCCAACTTTCTGTCGAGCACTCTGCCAACCTCTCTAGAAGCATCACAGTAGTGTTAGCTTTCACATCTTCCTCCATTGCAATTTGACTCAAGAAGAAATATAACAAAAAGGAAGCATGCCCAACTAGAGCCAATCTTTCCTTTGCATCCGGACCACAAAAATATTTCATCACATGAGGACTGTGCATTGAATTTGGGAGCTCTCTTAAAAAGACCTGCAAGCAAGCTGCCACAAGAATATATGCATTTTCCTCCAGTCCATACTCAATTAACAACAGTGCATCATCCATATCATTTACCAAAGATGCTAAATAAGAATCGCAAGCAGACTTCAAATTGTCGCAACAAAACCTATTTGACAAAGAAAGAAGCTCCAAAATAATCTGTGGACGAAAAGAATCTAGTCTTCTGGCCCTGCTAAATAATTCAGCTGCTTTCATACACTCTACTGAAATACCGTTCAGGGTAAAATTTATCTTCTCTCTTTTAGACTCCTTGAAACCTCCATACAACATTGTCCTAAACGGTATTGATAACGACGCAATACTGGATCGTATACACCTAATCTCGTCATCTCCAATGAAAAATGACATATCCCCATATTCATCAGAAGTGGAGCATTCCTCATCCTCAAATGAAAAGTCATCCTTACTTTCCCCTCGAGGAGTCTTAGAACAATTACAAGGATCATAAATAAATTCCGGGTTATAACCAGCTATCAAGGTAGCCTTAGGGCACTCGATGTTCCTTCCACAACAATTCATTGAAATTGTGCCAACAAGCTCATCCTCCCTCCTTTCATACCTCAACCAAGCTGCTAACACAATCTTGGAATGCACATCAACAGCATGCTGCCTGGCGGCTCGAAGAGTCCTCCGTAACAGTTTCGGATCAGCTAAGCCCTTAAAAATTGCACATTGCTCAAGAAACATTCCGGATTTCTCAAATTGAGGACATCTCTCAATCCTACGGTACACATCAGCAAGAGTTTCTATAAAATCAACGAACTTTAGGCATGGTTCGATCTGGGGCTCGAGGAGATGGGAGACAGGGAGGCCATAAGGAATCAGGGTATCATTTACAGAAGCAAGGGTCACGTTAGAAGCTTGGTAATTGTGAATAGATTTAGGTCGAAGGGAATTAACACTAAGATGGTCCTGAAGCTGGTGGAAGAGCTTTTCACTGACATCACCACCACCGGTGCTGTTAAGAGCATAAACTTGAGTGCCTTTACATCTATCTAAAACCTTTAAACTACGCATTGTGGAGATTTTTTTCCGATGCATCTTTGTCAATATCAAAGGGAAGAATTTCTCCAATGGTACAATTTTTTTAAAAAACAACAACAAGGCTTCAGGCCACCCAAAACGAAAATTAAAGATCTAAAAATGGGTGTTGAAAAAACTAATAAAAAGAAGGATAAAACAAATTCACCTGCAAAACGCCACAACTTAGAATACAAATGCTGGCAACACAATGATAACGCAGGCTCAATCGGGTATTAGCAAAGAAAGGGTTTTTTTTGTTTCTTTACTTTTTTACGATAAAATAGAGAGAAAGTCGAAATAAAAAAACATAAAAATGAAAATAGAGATTCAAGGGAGGAAACAGTGAACAAGAAAGCGGCCAACCAACCGGAAGTTGTTTGAGAAGGGCCACTCCCTCTCCCTCTCCCTCTCCCCTTCTCTCTCTCCCTCGCTGGCTACCTGTCTTTCAATATGCTATATTTGATAATTCAGTTGTGTTCTGTTTCCCCAAATTTGATGGGATTGGTGGAGTTGAATTGTATTTTGTTGTTGTTGTTTCCCTGTTTGTTTATGGGCAAAAAGTTAAAAGTTAAAACCATGTCCGAAACAGAAACAGAGATTAATGTAGGTTACTAATCATGTGTGTGCTGTCTGAATCCGAAGAGGAAAACAGCTAAAGTTGCGCCCTACCTGTCTTTCACGCCATCTTATTCTTACCTTCATTATTCATCATTATTATTAACTTCTATTTTTTTTTTTATTTGCTCCTCAGGGCTCAGGCTCAATACATTATTTCAAGCTCCGCATCTCTCGCAAATAGCATTCCATCTCATCCCCAAATTCTCCCACTACTCTTCTCAAACGCGTGGGTTGTTTTTTAACTATAATATTTAAGATTGCGACGAACACCGCTGAATACTACTAACGTAAAACATCGTTAAATATTATTAAATTAATTAATAAAAATTAAAAATTTTAAGGACTCAACATACAATTAATAATTATTTCAAAAAAATTCAATTAAATAATTTTTCATATATTAATTTTTGAATTTTTTAATAAGGGTAAACTACATATTTAGTACCTCACCTATTTTCGTAATTCTATTTAGGTATTCAAACTATTTGTTTTTTTAGAAAAATAGTATCTAACGTTACGTATTATTTCTATTTTGGTACGTTGGTATCCTTATTGTTAAAAAAACAAAAATAGTGATGTTGCTTGGTCAAATAACAATTTCAGTCCCTAAAATTTATAAAATCTATGAAATTAGTCAAAATATTATTAATTTAAACATCATTTTTAATTAGGTTGTATTCTGTCCAACTGGGATTTGTTTCTTTGCTGGGATTTATGGAAATTTAGTTATATTGTTATTTGTTTATAATGTTGTGATCAATGTACTTTCTAACATCATTTTTTTCTTAACCTTTGTTCTTTCTCTTATATTATAATGGTTGGTACGTGGTGTAACTTTGTTATAGCATCTCTCTTTGTAGTACTGTGGCCAAGACGCTTGAGCGATATCAACGTTGCTGTATTACTCCTCAAGACAGCAGCTTCGAGCGCGAAACACAATTTTTTTAATTGACGGTTAGACTCCTCCATCAAACTTCCACTTCTTGATAAGCATTGAGGTTAAAGCAAGTATCCAAGATCGTGAAAGTTGGTGCTGTCGGGAAGCCTGAAAATTGTTTCTAAAACTCTACCTTTAAGGCCTTGTGATAATGGTCCCAAAGTCTATAAGCTTGTGAATTACATGAGTGTACGGTAGGAAGGAGAGGCTGAAGGGTTGAAAATAGATTATTTTTGGTCATAACAAGATTTGCAAGGCTGGCATTGAACCCAAGTCAAATCACTTTGTAGAGTTTTTAGGTGTTCTCTAAATATGAGCGTAAGTGTACACTCTTGTCAAGTTATAGAATAAAAGATCGATAAAATTCGTCTGCCCCTTTTCGGTGTCCCTACATATTCTAAGCCCTAACCCTAAATTCTAAATCCTAAACCCTACATCCTATACCCTAAAAATACATCATACCTTAAATTCTCTAAACCCTAACCACAACCCTTAACCTTAAACCTTAAACCCTAAAGTTAGTTTTGAGCGTGGAGGCATATGTAGGGGCACTGAAAAGGGGTAGAGGATTTTCATCCAATAAAAGATATCGTCTCCCACAGGGATTGGAAAACTTATTTGATTTGCAATTCCTGTACAAGGGAAATTAAATGCACAAGTAAATTTTAGTTTATAAAAAGTAAATAAACACAAATAATTGATAGAAAAGATCAGGGTGATAGAATGGGTTAGGTTATGCTGCTTAGTAGTGTGAAAATGCGTTGAATAAGTTAAGTTGCTTTGCGTTGCCAGACTTTACTACCTCGGCGGAGGATGGCAGATTGGCTGCTTTGACGCTTTCGCTACCTCGGCAGTGGAACAGACGATTGGCTCGGCGACAAACCCGGAAGACCTTCAAGGCTCGGCAGAACGCTTCGATAATGATCACACTTATGTCTAAGTCGGAATGTTGTTGTTCTCCACTGTAGATAATACCCGTCTCGGCGTGAATCTTGCAAAGACAACAACCATGGTTCATCCTCTTTTAGCCGCTTTAAACTCGCACCTATGTCTAGGCCGAATTGATCATCACCTAATTAGGATGAGGATCGTACTTATCCCTTTCGTGAGTTCGACTCTCTCGATACCGAACAAATAGATAGTTAACAACTAATCTTTCGAACTTAATTGGAATAAGCAAACCTTGAAGTTTTATTGCAAATACAAACTTAATTCCTAAACAATCGTTCTCACACTAGTTTACAACATAACCCAAACCCAAGAGAAAATTTAGAACATAATGGCTGCAAGAAAACCTAGACTATGCCCAAAAGAAAAACCTAAGATGTCTACAATTAAAAAATATGTCGAGTATATATAGGCATTAGCTAGGCCAAGTCCTCCTTGAATTAGAAGTCTTCAAAGTGGCTTTTGCATTAAATGCCACCTTTAATTCTGACTTCTTTGAGTTGAACGTGGACTCCTTCTTGTTACCTTGCACCGCAATTCATCTTGATCTCCTCCTTTGGCGGCTTTATCCGCTGCTCCAGGTGTTAGAAAATTGAGTGGATGACATCGTTGGACTCAAGATTTTCTGCTCTATAGATCGCACTCCAATTCTCCAATTCCTCGGCTTGCTGCCCTGGGTGGCAAGTATGGCGACGACAAGTTCTCGGTAGCACTTCTCTCTGTCTGGAACTGCATCAGTACAGCTTCCTAGTCTGCTGCCTCTGCATCCTCTCCTCTGGTCTGTCCTCCTTCTAACAACTTCTAGCCCTAAAATATAAACTAAACTAAAACAACATCTTTTCCTTACGAAATAAAAGATAATCAATAAAAGCATGGCAAAGTAAAGGATACTGTAAATATGCAATGCATGAACCTAAATATGCCTAAAATGTACTTAATAACAATAATAATATGAGATGGAATGCATATAAAATATAGGACTAATGAGCACTTTACACACCCCCAAACTCGAACTATTACTTGTCCTCAAGAAATGCAAACCTAAACATACTTGTTCTTTGAACTAATCAGAAAGAAGAACATGTTTTAAACTTGATTTAGCACCTCAAGGCCGTGGCACCTATTATTAAATTAGTGAAAGGAAAAGAGCATAAATTACCTCAGAATTAAACTATAATGCCAGTGCAGTGTGTGCAGAAACTGTGTACAGGCTGAATCTGAAGAATATTCCAAGTAAACAAAGATGTTTTCATGGTATATAAGGTTGTTGTCGAGGTAGCACAATTAAGCACATTTATTTAATCGTGGCAGTAAGGGCTTCAGCTCATCACAACTACTCTCTAGGCCTGAAATTAAGATAGGAGCATACTACAAAACCCCGAACCCTTTGAGCAGAGTCATCCCGTGAAGACTTTCATTCACTCATGCTAATTTGTCCATCACTTCAAGGATTTTTCAGATTCATGGACTTTGATAGTAGCGGAGTGTCCTTGCACATGATTCTTCATAGAGCCAGTTTTGGGCACCTCTAGGGAAAGACATCATAAATATTTTTTCCCTTTCATGTCGTGACAGTTCTTTTGTTTTCTTGTTTCTGTTTTCTACCTCAGCGGCTACCTACAACCAGTGTTAGAATTTTACAAATAATTCAAGCAGATAATGTTTACCAGAAATTCTAACAAATTCAGCAAGTAACATGAGTGTTTTCAATTCTTGGTATTAATAGAAAAATTCTAAGTTTACTTCATGCTTTCCCCAAAATTAAGTTCTTTTTAATTTGTGCGAAAAATCTAAAGTCGACTATCTTATCATAGGCACAAGTTTTAACAAAATTTTTCTTTTTCGATTAATAATAAGGCAAGTACAATGCAATCTATATGCTACTATGATGCCTAAACAAAAACATGAGAGCTACCCCCAAACTCGAGACGGGCATTGCCCTCAATACACAAAATAAATTACAAGAGAAAAATAAAAATAGAAAAAGAAATACAATGAAGATAATTAAAACATAAAAATAAAGAAAAGAAAAGAAACAACTCTAGAAGTTGGCGAAGGGCTGAGAAGAAGTTGGGATCTTTGCGGCAGAGGAAGAGGATAAAGACTAGATGACAAGGCGGCGGTTGGAAGGTGTCCGAGCGGTAGACTTGGCGGGTGATATTTTTGCTGTCCGCGGCGGCTGGACTCTCTTAGAAGTGGAGCGAGGAGCTTCACTTTGTTCCAGCTCAGATTCTGACTCCTCTTCTTCTGACTCGGCGGAGATGATGTGCCACTTTCTTTTCCCGGTTGCCTCCTCCATTGGTTTTGCCGGAGGGTCCTCTATTACCATGGGTGACGTTGTTGCTGCCGTCTTCTCCTCAACCTCGTTGAGCGGGGAGGTGTCTGCCACTATTTCTGCTATGTAGGCTGGAGAGAAATGTTGTTGATGCCTCCCGGGAGTGTCGGCCATCGTGTTGGAAACGGAGGTGGTGGAGTAGGATGGATAGTGCATCGAAGATGGCATCTGGCGGCAGAAGGCGGCATGGAGGGCAGCTGCTTCTGATGGTGTGGTCTCTCTAGGAGGGGTCGTCATTGGGTTATTTCTAAAGAAGATAAGCCAAAAAGGCCTCTTGGACCTCCCCCTACATATTTCATAAACGTCAATTGTTGTCGCTCTATCCGTTTGTTGCTTTCTAGCAAAGTGTAGAGCAAAGCAATGACGTCTGGATTCGGGGCAGCTTCAGTACTGCCTAGGGCTGCCGGTGTAGCTAGCTGGGCGGCGGAGGGCTGTGATGGTGTGATCTGCTCCGTTTCTGGTGCTTGCATAATCTGCAGGCAGGCCTTTCTAGTCTAACCCTCTTTGACGGATGTCATATCGTCGTTTGGATCTGATGGGACGTTGAAATTGGCACACAACCCGTGATAAGAGATGGGAAGTAAAGCCGGTCTTTTGATTTCCGGAAGCAATTGTGGATCTCCTTGTAGATTATTTCCTTAACATTTATCGACATATTCATCATTATTGAGTGAATGAAAGCGAGACACAGCCGGTCAACTGTGGAGTTATGAGAGGTGGGCAGCAGACGCCTTTTGACGAATGTGTTCCATAACATCGCCTCTGGCAGCAGTCGGCGGCGTTGCATGGAGCCGCCATGTTTTCCTGCCAACCACAGCGTGTTAGGTTCGCACAGTCGGGCCTTGATTTTGTCATAGTCGGCAGTCGTCATTGATTGCCTCCATTCTTCGTAAGGGTTGCCGTCCATCTTGAGCCCGTGGAAGCTGTTTATCACTGCCGCGTTGAGCTTGACGGGTTCCCCTTCTACAAATACGAACGACAGCTCAGGGCGGGGGTGGTGGGCATAAAATTCCCAGACAAGCATGATGTTTCCCATCTCCGATTGTTTTGTGAATATCTCCCAGCCCTTGCTGTGGATCTTTTCGAAGAGGGCAGGCTCAAGACCGAGATTCCCTGTCTGTTGTGAATAATTGAACCCTTGTTCCTCCCATATGGCTTGTTTTGCGAACTGGGTTCTGTACCTTTTTGCATCATCATTGGAGAAGAAACGTTGGAATGTGGATTTGGATTGTAATGCCATGTGTGAGACGGTTTTTTGTAATCTGAAACTAAAAGATGATAATGAGAAAGAGAGCAGTGGATTCAAGAATAGGTTAACAAGGAAATGAAAGTAAAGTAAATGAATGGGAGAAGTGGGGTTTATATAGATGGTGCTAAGAGATGTCGTGGCGGCATTAAATTCCCAACGGACAAATTGCTTCGCAGACGTTACGGGTTTTCTGCCAGTTACTTTTGTAGCCGTTGGCAGCTAGCCGTTACGCTGTTTCTACGTTGGGCCACCCTCATCTGTCTTGGCGGATTGGTGGGCAGGCTCCTTGTTGGGCCTTCTTCTTGGTCTAGCTCTTTTATTCCTAAAACCTGTGAATAAAAATAATAAACTAAATAAAGAAATACTTGAAATAAAAATACTTAGATATGAAAAATAAATTGTAATAAATTAAAATCTAATCCTAAAAATTAAAGATAAGAACATTAAATAAAATAAATTATAATCCTAAAACATAATAAAATAAAATAAAATAGTTAAACTAAGTTATGTTGGGAGTGCATTGGGGTGCATCTCCCAGACATAACCACTTCATGAGGTGATTTTTTGCTATTCTCCCTCCTAAGGGGTCCTCTTATTCCTTGGGGTCCTTCATTCTGCCATGCTGTCTGCCTGGGCGGCTGTTGTCGTTCCCAGTTTCAGTGCTGGTTTGGAAAGCCTGAGCATCTGGGCATCCTTCTTTTTCCATTATTGAGGGCTGCAAAACATTTAGTTTTATGCTTTGGTTGTATGCCCTCATGATCAGCTCCTCATGCTTCACATCAATTAGTGTTCTGTATGTGGCCAGAAACGATCGCCCAAGTATGATGGGGGCGTTCTCGTCGGCCTCACAATCTAGGATGAGGAAGTCTGCTGGGAAAATAAAGCTGTATGCGTGAACCAGGATGTCTTCGACTTTACCCTCTGGTTGTACAAATGAATGATCTGTTAGTTTTAGCATGATGAAGGTGGGTTTGGCTTGCCCAATACCTAACTTGTCGAAGACCGCCTTTGGCATCAAGTTAATGTTGGCTCCCAAATCGCACATGGATCTCATGGTGTAGTTTCTGCCGATTTTGCATGGAAAAATGAAGCTGCCCGAATCTTTTCTTTTGGTCGGTAGCTTATTGTGAAGCATAGCCATGCACTCCTCTGTCATAGCTACGGTTTCGAACTCCCCTATTCTTTTCCTCTTGGAAACCATGTCCTACAGATATTTCGTGTAATTGGGTATGTTCTGGATGGCTTCCATGAGAGGGATGTTAATGTGCACCTGTTTTAGAATATCTAGAAATTTTCGAAACTGATGCTCTTATTTTTGTTGCTTTAGTCTTTGGGGGAAAGGCGACGGCAGACGGATGTCCTGAATGCGTTTCTTGTATGGAAATATAATCTGTGGCAACTTAGGATCATTCTCTTTAGGGCTGCTGTCAGTCTCATCTACCGGGGCAGCTGGTTTGATGATGTCGCAGCAAGCTGTTCTATTTGCTGGTCCATTGGCTATTCAGTTCTGGGCTCGTCCAGTTGTTACCCACTTTTGGTCGATATGGCTTTACACTGTTCATAGGTTTTCTCTAAATATTAGCGCAAGTGCACACTCTTGTCAAGTTATAGTATAAAAGATATCGTCTCCCACAAGGATTGGACAGCTTATTCGATTTGAAATTCCTGCACGAGGAAAATTAAATGCACAAGTAAATTTTAGTTTATAAAAAGTAAATAAACACAAGTAATTGATAGAAGAGATCAGGGTGATAGAATGGGTTAGGTTATGCTGCTTAGTAGTGTGAAATTGCATTGAATAGGTTAAGTTGCTTTGCGCTACCAGTCTTTGCTGCCTTGGCGGAGGATGGCAGATTAGCTGCTTCGACGCTTTCGGTGCCTTGGCAGTTGAACAAATGGATGGCTCGGCGACAAACCCGACATACCTTCAAGGCTCGGCAGAATGCTTCGATAATTATCCCGCTTATGTCTAAGTAAGAATGTTGTTGTTACCCACTACAGATGATACATGTCACGGCGTGAATCTTGCAAAGACAACAACCTTGGTTCGTCCTCTTTTAGCCGCCTTAAACTCGCGCCTATGTCTAGGCCGAATTGATCAACACTTGATTAAGATGAGGATCGTACTTATCCCTTTTGTGAGTTCGACTCTCTCGATACCGAACAAATAGATAGTTAACAACTAATCTTTCGAACTTAACTGAAGACTATGAAGAGCATGGAATAAGCAAACCTTGAAGTTTTATTGCAAATACAAACTTAATTCCTAAACAACCATTCTCACACTAGTTTACAACATAACCCAAACCCAATAGAAAATTTAGAACATAATGGCGGCAAGAAAACCTATACTATGCCCAAAGGAAAACCTAAGATGTCTACAATTACAAAATATGTCGAGTATATATAGGCATTAGCTAGGCCAAGTCCTCATTAGAGTAGAAGTCTTCAAAGTTGCTTTTGCATTAAATGCAACCTTTAATTCTGATTTCTTTGAGTTGAATGTGGACTCCTTCTCGTTGCCTTGCACCGTAAGTTATCAAGATCTCCTCCTTCGGCGGCTCTGTCTGCTGGTCCAAGTGTTAGAAAATTGAGTGGATGACATTGTTGGACTCGAGATTTTCTGTTCTATAGATCACACTCCAATTCTCCAATTCCTCGGCTTGCTGCCCTGGGCGGAAAGTATGGCGGCGGCAGGTTCTCGGCAACACTTCTCTCTGTTTGGAACTGCATAAATACAACTCCCTGGTCTGCTGCCTCTGCATCCTCTCCTCTGGTCTGTCCTCCTCCTAACAACTTCTAGCCCTGAAATACAAACTAAACTAAAACAACATCTTTTCCTTACCAAATAAAAGATAATCAATAAAAGCATGGAAAAGTAAATATTACTGTAAATGTGCAATGCATGAACCTAAATATGCCTAAAATGTACTTAAGAACAACAATAATATGAGATGAAATGCATATAAAATATAGGACTAATGAGAACTTTACACACCCCAAACTCGAACTATTGCTTGTCCTCAAGCAATAAAAACCTAAACATACTTGCCCTTTGAACTAATCATAAAGAAGAACTTGTTTTAAACTTGATTTAGCACCTCAAGGTCGTGACACCTATTATTAAATTAGTGAAAGGAGAAGAGCATAAATTACCTCAGAATTAAACTATAATGCCAGTGCAGTGTGTGCAGAAACTACAGGTGGGCAAAAATTCCTAACCTGATTGACCCGACCCGACGTCCCGAACTTAAAAATACAGGGTAATTCTTTAAAAAAATTACCCGACTTGTGAATTTTCCCGGGACACGGGCCGAGATTTTTAAGTTACCAGGTAGCCGACCCGACCCGATAATATTTAATATATATTTTTTATATTTTCAATTATATTTTTATTTTAAGTTTCTTAATATTTTTACTCTAAAAGTAAATTTAAATCCCTAAATTCTTTTTATGTTTGTATTATATAATTTTAAGTTTAAAATTTTTTAAAAATATTTTTGTGTTTAATATGTGATTTTTTTAAAAAAAAAATAGAATTAAAAAAATAAAAAGGCGGGTACCCGGGTGTTTCGGGTACCCGGATGAGATGGGCCGGGACACGGGCCGAAGATTGAGGTACCCGGATGAACTGGGTACCGAAACCCGGGTACCAAACAATTCCCACCCCTAGCAGAGACTGTGTACAAGCTGAATTTGAAGACTTGTAGAGCGTTTAGGTGTTCTCTAAATATGAGCGCAAGTGCATACTCCTGTCAAGTTGTAATATAAAAGATATATCGCCTCTCACGAGGATTGGACAACTTATTCGATTTGCAATTCCTGCACAAGGGAAATTAAATGCACAAGTAAATTTTAGTTTATAAAAAGTAAATAAACACAAGTAATTGATAGAAGAGATTAGGGTGATAGAATGGGTTAGGTTATGCTACTTAGTAGTGTGAAACTGCGTTGAATAGGTTAAGTTTCTTTGCGTTGCCTGACTTTACTGCCTCGGCGGAGGATGGCAGATTGGCTTCTTTGATGCTTTCATTGCCTCGGCAGTTGAAGAACTAGGTGTTTTGATATAATAATTGAAAAATGCTTTGGACTAATTTGAAAAGAATTTAAAACATGACTTTAAGTCCAAACAACTTGAAAATATGTTTGAGGTATTTAAAAAGGTTTTTGGAAAAGTTTGGAATGTTTTAAAGTGCTCAAAACTGACTTTTCAGCTCTACCATACCGATACGGTATACCTCGTATCGATACCTTTTTTCTCCAGTTTTGATTCTGCCAAAACTCGTATCGATACAGGCTTGCTTGTATCGATACGGATAGAGGTCGTATCGATACGCCTTTAAAGCGTACCAATCCCTGTTTTAAATAACTCCAACGGCTATTTCCCAATGGTCTTTTAAAATGCAGGTCGTACCGATACGCTTCTTAGCGTATCGATACGCTTAGGCTGGCAAGAGCCCAATGGCTAGTTTTGAAGAAGTGCGTACCGATATGATAGGCACCATAATTGCAATTAATGTGGGAAATAAAGACCCTAACGGCTCTAAAACATCCCTAACGGCTACAAACTCATCTGGAAGTATAAAAGGGATCTCCAAGCATCAATAGAAGACTAATGCTTCAATTGTCAACAACACTATGATTAAGATTTTGTCTTAGAGCTTAATTGTCCAATTTCTTGTATAGACAACACTAGTGAGCTAAACATTGTTAAATTTTCTCAAGTGTTTTGGTTTTGGGTGAGAGCTAAATGGTGCAAACAAACACCTATTAGAGGGATTTCAAGTTTGCTTAGAATTTCTCTTGTAAAGAGGGTTTACTCAAGCTTTGGGTAGAAAGCTTTGAGGGTTGTAAAGGTTGCCTCCTAAGCCTTGAAAAGGGGACGAAATTCTTAGTGAATTTGGTTGAAATCCTTAGTGGGAAGCTAAGATAATGGATGTAGGTGCTTGTTAGAAGGTCGAACCACTATAAATCCTTGTGTCCAATTCCAATCTTTTAGCTTCCACTTTAACACCCCAAAATCCAACTTCTTTGAACTTGGAAAACACATCGGTTAAAGGAAATCGAGCATCATAAAACCCAAAAATTGGTATCAGAGCCTCGTCTCCATCGAAGAACTAACATCCGGGAGTAAAGATCATTTGCTCGAAGTCCACCGTTCAAGAAAATGGCAAGATTTGAAGAAGGCCACTCTATCTCATGTCCTCCACTCTTCGAAGGAGAAACATACTTCCAATGGGCAAATATCAGGAAATTCTTCATCAAGTCTCAAGACTATGAGGTTTGGGACATCATTGAAGATGAGGATTTGGAAGCTCCAAAGAAGAAGAAAAGGCAAAGGAGTGCCAACGACACAAAGGCAAAGCTAAACACCAAGATAATGCACATTCTCTATTGTGGCCTTAACAAAGAAGTTTCCAAGAAGATCTCCACATGCAAAAGTGCCAAAAAATTATGGGAGAAACTTGAGAAGCTTTATGGCAACAAGAAGGGAGAAAAGAAAGATGATGATCAATTATGTGAAAACATTCTCTCTAATCCAAATGTGGATGGTTTTTTGGCTCTCGATGAGCCTATTCTAACTCAAGTGAGCTTTATTCTTACTCTTTCAATGAGTTGCAAGATGCTTTCGATGAATTATTTTTGGAATTTGAGACCATGAATTCCAAATTTAAGAAAATGATTTCAAAACTTGAATTTGAAAATAATTTTCTTTTGAAAATAAAATTGTATTTTGAAAACTAAAATGAAATTTTGAAAAAATGATTTAGAGTTTTCAAAAACAAGTAAAGACGTTTTAGAAAAATAAAATCTTGATTTAAAAGTTAAGCTTAAAAGCTTAACAAAAGAAAAAGAAATTATTTTCAATAATTCATCTTGTCACATAATGGCAAAATGCTCGCATTGCCATTATCATGGTCATTCAATGCATACTTGTCCTATAAAGAAGAGACATTCTTATAGGATTAGACAAATATGGGTTCCTAAGGGAACTAAAGACATTGTGACTAGCGTAAATGGATCCAAAGCAATTTGGATACCAAAAATCAAGTGAATGTCTTTTGTAGGTGTGTTGGAGCAATGGCAAGCAAAGAAAAATCAAAGAATGCTCAAATCACACATGAAAAGAAGATTGAGTAACCTCTAAGCTTAATGCTTTCATTTTATACATTTGGTTATCTAACTTTTGTTTAAAGTCTTAGATTATTTGTTAAGCCTAATATGATGCAATGAGTAAGGGGCACTTTTAAAACCAAACATTTTAAATAGTCTCAAAATTTTAAACCTCCATTGTTATTTTGAGCCCAAAAGTATTTTAAATTCTTTTTGATATAACAAAAAGGGGGAGAGATTGGTTTAAAAAATTGTGTTTTTTTAAATGAATAAGGGGGAGCTTTAATTACTTTTCTATATTTTATCTCTTATTCAAATTTTTGAACTTAAAAGGGGAGAATCCCAAACAATTTTTCAAGTTGGTTTTATTATATCAAAAAGGGGGTTATTGAAGAACTAGGTGTTTTGATATAATAATTGAAAAATACTTTGGACTAATTTGAAAAGAATTTAAAACATGTCTTTAAGTCCAAAAAACTTGAAAATATGTTTAAGATATTTAAAAAGGTTTTTGGCAAAGTTTGAAATGTTTTAAAGTACTCAAAACTAACTTTTCAGCTCTACCGTATTGATATAGTATACCTCGTATCGATACCTTTTTTCCTTAGTTTTGATTCTGCCAAAACCCGTACGGTACATGCTTGCCCGTATCGATACGGATAGGGTCGTACTGATACGCCTTTAAAGCGTATCGATCCCTGCTTTAACAACCCCATCGGCTATTTCCCAACGGTCTTTTAAAGTGCAGACCGTACCGATACGCTCCCTAGCGTATCGATATGCATAGGTTGGAAAGAGCCTAACATCTAGTTCTGAATAAGGGCGTACTAATACGGGTACCTGTGTACCGATACGGTAGGCACCAAACTGTAATTAATGTGGGAAATAAAGACCCCAACGGCTCCAAAACATCCCCAACGGCTACAAACTCAATTGAGACTATAAATTGAAGGCTGGAACACTTGAAGATGGTTAGAGACTATATCCAAGCAACATGATAAAGAGAAATAGAGTCTAAATCTTTATTTTACCTTTTCTTGTACATAGTCTAAGAAAAATGCTTTATTGTAAATTCTTTGTACACTCTAGTGAGCTTAAATTGTGTAAACATCAACCTTGTGAGGTATTTAGTTTACCCAAACAAATCCCTTGTAAAAGGAGAGGTTCTAGTTTAGCCTTGAGAGAAAACTAGAGTTGGTTTTATCTTAGCCAAGTCCAAAAGATATGGTTGTAACGGTATCCTCCTAAACCGAAAAAGGGACGAATTCATTGTTGAGTGAATTGGGAAATCCTTAGTGGTGTGCTAAGGTAGTGGATGTAGGTGCTTTTTCGAAGGCCGAACCACTCTAAAATCATTATGTCACTTGTCTACCTTTATTTCGATTTTAGCCAATTCAACCACCAAACATTTACAACCCCCATGACGGTTTCAGTGATTGATTCGAGCATGCTATAAACCCAACAGTAGTGGAACGAACGATTGGCTCGGCGAAAAACTCGGTAGACCTTCAAGGCTCGGCAGAACGCTTCGATAATGATCTCGCTTATGTCTAAGTCAGAATGTTGTTGTTGCCTACTGCAGATGATACCCGTCACAGCGTGTATCTTGCAAAGACTGCAACCTTGGTTCGTCCTCTTTTAGTCGCCTTAAACTCGCACCTATGTCTAGGCCAAATTGATCAACACCTGATTAGGATGAGGATCGTACTTATCCCTTTCATGAGTTACACTCTCTCGATATCGAACAAATAGATAGTTAACAACTAATCTTTCGAACTTAATTGAAAACTATGAAGAGCATGGAATAAGAAAACCTTGAAGTTTTATTGCAAATACAAACTTAATTCCTAAATAATCGTTCTCACACTAG
This sequence comes from Hibiscus tridactylites, assembly GCA_958450335.1. Taxonomy (NCBI): domain Eukaryota; kingdom Viridiplantae; phylum Streptophyta; class Magnoliopsida; order Malvales; family Malvaceae; genus Hibiscus; species Hibiscus tridactylites. The sequence goes on from OY288273.1 coordinate 72,123,861, forward strand.
TTTACAACATAACCCAAACCCAAGAGAAAATTTAGAACATAATGGCGGCAAGAAAACCTAGACTATGCCCCAAAGAAAAACCTAAGATGTCTACAATTACAAAATATGTCGAGTATATATAGGCATTAGCTAGGCCAAGTCCTCCTTGGAGTAGAAGTCTTCAAAGTGGCTTTTGCATTAAATGCAACCTTTAATTCTGACTTCTTTGAGTTGAATGTGAACTCCTTCTTGTTGCCTTGCACCGCAAGTCATCTTGATCTCCTACTTCGGCAGCTCTGTCTGCTGCTCCATGTAACACCCCAAATTTTTCCTAATTTGGAGAATTCTAAATTTTGAAATCCCTAATTTGAAAACCCTAGAATTTGAGGAATTTCCAATTCAAAACCCTAATTTGAATTTAAGGATTAAATGAGCTTTAATTATGTTTAGTGACCTTTTTGTGATAAACCAAGTTTTGGTGGGATAATATGAAAATTGGGTTAACTTAGAAACCCTTATGTTGCGTTTTACCCAAAATTATTGGTAAAGTAACCCTAGCATCGTGTTCTTTTGTGGCCAACTTTCAATTTGTTTCTGGAGCCACAATTCCAAGTTTCCATTTCACTCTCGATAACATCTCTCTCTCACCCATCTCCGGCGAAGCCCCATTTGTTGTTCGTTCGTCGATCGGAGACCACCGGTGTGCTCGGGTTTCCTTCACGATCAAAACCCATCTATCCGTTCAATACGATTTCATGTCGTTTGCTCAAAATTCGAAAGAAACCTTTCAGTTTTCATCTCACACTTTGCTTTACCGTCGTCCTCTCGTTTGTTCTTTGCGTCGTCGCACACTACGTGTCTTCCCTTATCGAATCTGAGTGTGGGCAAGATTGATTTATGTTTTTTGTGTTTTTAATTAGTGAGTTTGAGCTGTTGATTTTGTTGTTTGTTGACTGTGGGTTTTGTGTTGATCGGTCGGAATGACCATCGAAGTTTGTACTTTGAGTTGCTGGTGAGCCGTTGTCTTGATTTAGATCTGTCGCCGTTGTCCTTGATGCCGCCATTGCTGTTTCGTATTCGTGTCGTTGCTGCCACTGTTTGGGTACTGGAAACCCTAGCCGCCAATGAAGTTTCAGGAACCCTAGTTCCATTTTGGAGATGACTTGATTAGTGGGCTGAGTGTTGTTGGTTGAGCCCAATCATGGGGATGGATCGTAAACCTAACGGGTTTTTGTGTGTGGGTGTGGGTGAATGGACTTGAGTGTTGGGAGCCCGATCTGTGAAGGCCCAAAGTTAAGTGAACTGGACCGACAAATTTTGATTCGAACCGGCTTTGATATGCACCGAATCGGATCAGACCCATTGACCTACTCAAACCGGTTGACCAATTTGACTTGTTGACCCGTTTTGACCGTCATGTTGACCTTTGACTATTGGACTCATTTTGACCGGACTGTTTGACCGAATTGGACCTTGACTGTTGTCCAGTTTGACCCTTTGACTAGTTTGACCGAGTTAGACTTTGACCTGTTGACCAGGGTTAACTGTTGACCTTAGACTGTTGACCAGTTGAATTTGATTTTGACCAAGGTTGACTTTGACCAAAGTTGTCTTTTTCAAAAAACTCTGTTTTGTTAATTCGAATCTGAAAGCTCCGTTTTGTTAATTCCAATTAATTAGTACTTAAAATCTAATATGTTGTGGATTTCAAAATCTGATTCGGAGTATTCTTGTGTTCAGGTGTTAACGACTTCGAGGTCGACGAGTTACCTCCAGTTGTACAGATCGACCGTCTACGTTTTTTGAGATCCTTACGTAAGTATGCTTTTGGATTAGTTGTTGAGTTTATAGTTGGTGGCTTAGTGATAGTAATAAATATTAATATAGGATTTTACCTTGTAGGTTCTGATTCAGCTAGATTTGAGCGTAAGACGCGCTTTTCTCAACATTAGAGCTTATGTTGCTTAAAGGTGTGTCGCTTCCTGTTTTATAAACTTGTGTGTTTCTTTCTGTGCTATAAATTTTATATGCTTCTTCTGGTACTAATATAAGTAAATGTTTTGTACATTTTGTGTGCATACTCTGTCGTGATTGGGTGAATGTTTTCAAACATCATGCATAACATGTCATACTGTGATTTAAATGAAAAATCAAACTTACCAAATTGTGAAATATCAGATTTTCGGAAATAAAAAACATCAGATTTATAGTATTGTGCAACTTGAATTTTCATAATTCAAGTTTCGAATGAGACTCGGATTTTAAAATCTGTATCATATCATTGTGGGTATATGGTTTGGGATTTGTTCAGGGAAGTTCAGTGGTTTCACCCTTCGAGCTGAATTCCGCTTCAGATAAGTGGTTCCACCCTTCGGGCTGAGTTCCACTTCGGATGGTGACGATGGAGAAAGTAGGTTCTGGGGAACCTTACTTTTCGGTGTATCGGATATGGGTGCTATGATACATGTGCATCAGACATCATATCATTATGGTTCAGATATAATCAGATTGAATGTGTTTTTAAAAGTCTTTATCAGAAAATAAAATATTGTATGGTTTTGTTTTGTTTTTTATTGCACTTTAGAGACACACTAAGATCTTTAGCTTACACCCCTTAGTTTTACTTTTCAGATATCTTAGACTTTTTAGGCGATTGGTACTTGGAGCATCTCTTGTTTATTCATATACATTATTATTCAGTACGAACCTTTTCTGTTACCTCAAAATTGTTATTTTAATATTGTTTAGGATATTTTTGTAGTATGAACTTTGGAACTATTTTTAATTTGGGTTTTATTAAATGCATGATCTATGAAGTTACTTTGGGATTTTTAATCAAGTTGTATGAACAATGGTATATGATTACGTTTTATACTGAATCAAATTATTGATTTTATTATTTATATTCAAGAATAATGTATACTTTTAAGTATATAACTTTAAGATTTATAACTCGTAGGACTAGTTTTCAATCGTGACTTCCTAGATTCGGCCCATTCCTTCTGGGCCGGGTTTAGGGGGTTACAATTAGTGGTATCAGAGCCCGGTTCAATCCTCGGACTGTGATGCTCGCAAAAAGTTGTTTTCAAAATGTTTTCGAATTCTGCATGCATCTGAAATATTTTCAGTAAATTGGAATTTTCAAAAACAAACTTGTTATGGTTTCAGTTGACTTTTATTGAATTATTCTCTACGTGTTTTTAAATTCGAGACTCCAGAATCGAATCTGAATATAGGTTATTATCTTCTGTAGATAGTTACTAAGCCACCGCGTAGAAGTTCTTGTGTTGCGTTAATTTGTTGTTGTGATGTTGCTTCTGATTGTGATCATCCGTTTTATGCTAATTAGACAGAAAATTAAAATGAGATTTATGATAATGAGAATTGATATGTGAGAGCGGAGTACCTGGTGATATGTTTAGATGATTTCATATATCTGAAACGGAACAATATCAGTTAATGATTATGAGATAGAGTTTATGAGGTTGAATAAAATATGTTCTTGGGTCAGTTACGGTTGAGAAAGATAAGTGTGGCTTGTTTTGATAGGACTTCGTTTACCTATTCAGAGAGATGTTGCAACACATCATGGCAAAGTGTTCAGTGACATGGTTGGTCGAGCTAAGACTACTGAGAGGATAATGGCACTTATGGGAAATGAGAAATTTTAGAATTCTGGTCAAGTTAGAAAATAATCGGACATGTCAGTTCAACCAAGCTTTGTCAATTTGTATGAAAAGGGACCTATGGATGAGTTTGTTCCTCAGAGTCATCGGAATTTGAGACCTGTAGCATCGACAATTCTGTCTGGTTGAGTGGGTAGTACAAAAGTTCGTCGGCCTATTTCTGTATGTGGTTACTGCAATAGGAAGCATAACGGAGAGTGCAGATTGATGAACAACGCGTGTTTTAGATGTAGATCTCATGATCATTACTTGAAAGATTGTCCTCGACCATCTACCGGTTCACCCGTCTAGAGTCAGACATATGTGTCAGTTCAGGCACCTCACTGAGGTAGAGGGCAGTTTAGATTAGCTGCTTCTGGTACAACTAGTAGAGGTAGACCTGCTCAGAGTGATAGGTCAGCTAGATATGAGATTAGATGACCGGGTTCAGTATATTCGACCAGAGCTCGTGTTGGATATGATAATATGCACGATGACATAACATATACATTTTAATATGTTTAGATCATAATTATGTTTATAATGGATCACAAATTCAAAATAAGAAAGTACAAGTATGTGTGAGTTAGTTTTGGAATCTGTTGTTAAGTTTAAAAATTTCGAGGACGAAATTTCTTTAAGGGAGAGAGAGTTGTAACACCCCAAATTATTCCTAATTTGGAAAATTCTAAATTTTGAAATCCCTAATTTGAAAACCCTAGAATTTTGGGAATTTTAAATTCAAAACCCTAATTTGAATTTAAGGATTAAATGAGCTTTAATTATGTTTAGTGACCTTTTTGTGATAAACCAACTTTTGGTGGGATAATATGAAAAATGGGTTAACTTAGAAACCCTTATGTTGCATTTTACCCAAAATTTTGGGTAAAGTAACCCTAGCATCGTGTTATTCTGTGGCCAGCTTTCAATTTGTTTCTGGAGCCGCAATTACAAATCTCCCTTTCTCTCTCGATAACATCTCTCTCTCACCCATCTTTGGCGAAGCCCTATTTGTTATCCGTTCGTCGATCGAAGACCACTAGTGTGCTCGGGTTTCCTTCACGATCAAAACCCATCCATCCGTTCAACACGATTTCATGTCATTTGCTCAAAATTCGAAAGAAACCTTTCAATTTCATCTCACGCTTTGCTTTACCGTCGTCCTCTCGTCTGTTGTTTGCGTCGTCGTACACTCTGTGTCTTCCTTTGTCGAATCTAAGTATGGCTAAGATTGATTTATGTTTTTTTTGTGTTTTTAATTAGTGAGTTTGAGTTGTTGATTGTGTTGTTTGTTGACCGTGGGTTTTGTGTTGATCAGTCGGAATGACCAGCAGAGTTTGTACTTTGAGTTGCTGGTGAGCCGTTGTCTTGATTTAGATCTGTCGCCGCCGTCCTTAATGCCGCCATTGCTGTTTCGTATTCGTGTCGTTGCTGCCACTATTTGGGTACTAGAAACCCTAGCCGCCAATAAAGTTTCAGGAACCCTAGTTCCATTTTTGTAATGACTTGATTAGTGGGCTGAGTGTTGCTGGTTGAGCCCAATCGTGGGGATGGATGGTAAACCTAACGGGTTTGTATGTGTGGGTGTGGGTGAATGAAGTTGGGTGTTAGGAGCCTGATCTGTGAAGGCCCAAAGTTGAGTGAACCGGACAGACAAATTTTGACCCGAACCGGCTTTGATATGCACGGAACTGGACCAGACCCATTGACCTACTCGAACCGGTTGACCAATTTGACTTGTTGATCCGTTTTGACCGTTATGTTAACCTTTGACTCTTGGACTCATTTTGACCGGACTGTTTGACCGAATTGGACCTTGACTGTTGACCAGTTTGACCGAGTTAGACTTTGACCTGTTGACTAGGGTTGACTGTTGACCTTGGACCGTTGACCAATTGACTTTGATTTTGACCAAGGTTGACTTTGACCAGAGTTGACTTTTTCAGAAAACGTTCACCTTAACCTTTCTCGACGTCTTGAATCCGAATCTGCTGCATGTTTTGTCTAATTCAAATCCGAAAGCTCCGTTTTTAATTCCAATTAATTAGTACTTAAAATCTAATATGTTGTGGATTTTTAGAATCTGATTTGGAGTATTCTTGGGTTCAGGTGTTAACGTCTTTGAGGTCGACGAGTTACCTCCAGTTGTACAGATCGACTGTTCACGTTCTTTGAGATCCTTATGTAAGTATGCTTCCAGATTAGTTGTTGAGTTTATAGTTGGTGGCTTAGTGATAGTAATAAATATTAATTTAGGGTTTTACCTTGTAGGTTCTGATTCAGCTAGATCTGAGTGTAAGACGTGCTTTTCTCAACATTAGAGCTTCTGTTGCTTAAAGGTGTGTCTCTTCCTGTTTTATAAACTTGTGTGTTTCTTTTTGTGCTATAAATTTTATGTGCTTCTTCTGGTACTAATATAAGTAAATGTTTTGTACATTTTGTGTGCATACTCTGTCGCGATTGGGTGAATGTTTTCAAACATCATGCATAACATGTCATACTGTGATTTAAATGAAAAATCAGACTTACCAAATTGTGAAATATCAGATATTCAGAAATGTAAAACATCGGATTCATAATTCAAGTTTCAGATGAGACTCGGATTTTAAAATCTGCATCATATCATTGTGGGTATATGGTTTGGGATTTGTTCGGGGAAGTTCAGTGGTTTCATCCTTCGGGCTAAATTCCGCTTCGGATCAGTGGTTCCACCCTTCGGGCTGAGTTCCACTTCGGATGGTGACGATGGAGAAAGTAGGTTCTGGGGAACCTTACTTTTCGGTGTATCGGAGATGGGTGCTATGATTCATGTGCATCAGACATCATATCATTATGGTTCAGATATTATCGGATTGAATGTGTTTTTAAAAGTCTTTATCAGATAATAAAATACTATATGGTTTTGTTTTTTTTTATTGCACTTTAGAGACACACTAAGCCCGTTAGCTTACACCCATTAGTTTTACTTTTTAGTTATATCAGACTTTTTAGGCGATTGGTACTTGGAGCATCTCTTGTTTATTCAGATAAATTATTATTCAGTACGAACTTTTTCCGTTACCTCAAAATTATTATTTTAATATTGTTTGGGATATTTTTGTAGTATGGACTTTGGAACTATATTTAATTTGGGTTTTATTAAATGCATGATCTATGAAGTTACTTTCGGATTTTTAATTAAGTTGTATGAACAATGATATATGATTACGTTTTATATTGAATGAAATTATTGAGTTTATTATTTATTTTTGAGAATAATTTATATTTTTAAGTATATAACTTTAAGATTTATAACTCGTGGGACTAGTTTTCAATCGTGACTTCCTAGATTCAGCCCATTCCTTCTGGGCCGGGTTTAGGGGGTTACACTCCAGGTGTTAGAAAATTGAGTGGATGCATCGTTGGACTCAGGATTTTCTTCTTTATAGATCTCACTCCAATTCTCCAATTCCTCGGCTTGCTGCCCTGGGCGGCAAGTATGGCGGTGGCAGGTTCTCAACAACACTTCTCTCTGTCTGGAACTGAATGTACAGCTCCCTGGTCTGCTGCCTATGCATCCTCTCCTCTGGTTTGTCCTCCTCCTAACAACTTCTAGCCCTGAAGTACAAACTAAACTAAAACATCATCTTTTCCTTACCAAATAAAAAATAATCAATAAAAGCATGACAAAGTAAAGAATATTGTAAATATATTATGCATGAACCTAAATATGCCTAAAATGTACTTAAGAACAACAATAATATGAGATGGAATGCTTATAAAATATATGACTAATGAGCACTTTACACACTTCCAATATCGATGATCACAGTCGTCTTCCTACCGTAACAATGTAGTTCAACGTCCCAAGTTCCACACAAAGAGTACATTCAACAGATTAAAAAGGTTTATTTAGATTGTATAAGGTTTATTCATGGCATTCATATGTTGTTAGAAATACATTATCACAACATTATATAGAAATAATAATAGAATTAAATTTCCATAAATCCCAGCAAAGAAACAAATACCAGTTGGAAAGAATACAACCTAATTAAAAATAATGTTTAAATTGATAATATTTTGGACTAATTTCATAGATTGTATAAATTTTAGGGACTAAAATTATTATTTGACCAAGCAACGTCACATTATTTTCGTTTATTTTTAATATTCAGGGTACCAAAATAGTAACAATACGTAACGTTAAGTATCATTTTTCTAAAAAAAAATAGTTTGTGTACCTAAATAGAAATACTAAAATAGGTGAGGTACTAAATATGTAGTTTACCCTTATTTAAAAATTCAAAAAATTAATATATGAAAAATGATTTAATTAAAAATTTTAAAAATAATTATTAATTGTATGTTGAGTCCTTGTAATTTTTATTTTTTATTAATTGATATAATAGTGTTCAACGATGTTTAGTTTAGTGGTGTTCAGTGGTGTTCGTCGCACGTTGTAGAATTTTCCTAACATTTAACTTTTCTTACTAATTTTCTCAGTCACATGTTGACTTTTTACAGGATTTTAAGAAAATATTTTTTATATAAAATATATGATGTAAAATAATTTAAATAACAAATTTGCTTTTAAAAATTAATTTTTATTTTAGTTAAAAAACTAAAAAAAGATAGAAAAGTAAATGTGTCTTATAAAAGTTGGTAACTTTTTTAAGTGACAATTTAAATGAAATAATTTTAGAACACAAAAATACACTCTATTGAAAAAATTATTTAAATGTTATGAATATTTATCTATGTGGATGTCTATCATGATTAGAACTTTATCAAAGGAGTTTGATTTATTTATTATTAGAAATATTATCTCTATGAATTAGAGTTTAATGTATTATGTACTTCTTATGCCTATAAATAGATGATTCATTGAAAGCATTGTATACAATTCTATATTTTGAGAATAATACAAATCTCCCTCTTCCTCTCATCTCTTTGTTCTTCTTTATTTTATTCACAACACGTTATCAGCACGATCTCGCTCGCTCAATTACTGTGATTATTATTGGTGGTTCTCGAAAAGAATTTCAATTTGATATTGGTGACTACATCTATCATATATTCAGCTTACCTTGGAAAGTATGGTATGTTTTACTTATTTATATACTAATATAATATTGATTTATCATTCTCCAAAAGTTAGTATATTCATATCTATTATTTGGTTATTATTTTAATTTATTATTATTTTATTCATACTTGAAGTAACTCTTTAATTAACGAAAATTAAAATTATCGTCGTACTTCATTAGATGGATTGATAAAGCAAACCAAATTAAAGCCCTCAAGGATTTCGGCTAAATGCTATTGGGAGCACAAGTTGGAACATTTTATTACACAGTATATTAGTTTTATTCAAAGTTTTTATTATTCTATTCTAATTTATAATTGATTCAATTCAAGGATTGTGTTGTCATGTGATTGTTATATATTTGTTTTATCATTATTATTATTATTATGGTAATTTATATGAATAAATTCGAGATATAAAACAACTTTATTATTTGTATCAATTACTTTGTATGTGAATCAAAGGCAAAAAGAATACGTTACTTTGATGTGTTTATATATTCATCAAAATGTCGCTTGATTTTAACTATGGTTGTTTATAATTTGATCACATCAATTATAGTTATGTTTATTCAACTTGATCTATGACTACTTTTATACTTTTTGATCTAGTCTCAAATAATTTTTTTTTATTCTATTGATAAAAGTCGATGCTTTTAACCGTGTTTTGAGTTTTACATGTATTCAAATGAGTTGGAAAGAGACATGGTGTAAAAAGATTATGAGAAGATGCCTTGGTTCATTTGCTACGTCATCATTGTCTTTGAGACGAAATTCAATATCGGTAAACTCTATTTTATTTTTATCTTTTAAAATACAATTTTAAAGTGCGATAAATCATGATGATTTTGGATTTACAAGAAGATTATTAGAAAGTCTATATTTGCTTGAAAGCAATATTTCTTCTTCGTCGAAAAACTCGACCATAGACTTCTCCCAATTTCAAGTTACGAAAATTCGTCTTGATCCAAAAAGTTTTATGGGAGGCATTCCTTGAAGTGAATGCAAAGCATGATGTTTATTCCATGCGATTATCAATGATGGGGCATTCCCTGAAGTGAATGCAAGCATGATGTTTATTCCATGCAATTATTGGATCTGTTTCATTCCCTGAAGTGAATGCAAACATGGTAAATCATTATTCAATTAGAGACATAATTTCGATATAATCCAAGTATAATTGGCTGGACATCCCGTTCTGCGAGGCTACTGGTCTCAAAGGAGGTTTTTAAAGGACCTTGTGGACAGGTTTAACAATGCCACGTACGAGGATTAAATCTTTGTTCTATGTGATAAGGATATGTGAAAAAGGTTTTAAAGGCCCACTGGCTCTACTCCATTCCCTGAAGTGAATGTGAGATTATATTATGGAAGGAATAAAAAATCACATTAAAAGTTGTAGTCGTGGTCGAGGCTATGAATATACACATGAAAAATATAGTCATTTTAAGAATACTTCTACCCGCTGGTAGCGAAGTTATAAGGATGACAAGAGTGATAAATCATTCTAAGGAAGTGAAATCCTTTTACCAATGTGATGTTATAAACCATTGGTTTCGTACTTGTCAAACGCCAAAGTATTATGGACTTTATCCATAATCATGAATGATAAATGAAATAAAATATAAACAAAATTTGTTTATGGCGAAAATAATTATGGCGTTATTGGTCCAACTCAATTGGATATTGTTAATTTTCTCATAACCTTTGAAGGGAATAATTTACCATTTATTTTATTTCCCTTATAACCTCTAATAGGAATAATTGTTTTTTATTTATTTTATTTTTTTAATGTTAATTCGTTTTATTTATTATTTATTTATGTTAGTTTGCTTTATCTTTATTTATTTCACATATTATTTATTTACGTTTTATGTTAATTTATTATTTGAAGAATATGATTACTTCCAGAATAAAATATACAATGAATTGTGGCTATTTATGCCTAGAATTGTGGCTATTTATGCCTAGCAGATAATGCAAGTACTCATATTGTACTTAAGCATAAGAAATATTTTTCTCATTTAAATGCAAGGGAAAATATGAGTAGTATTTCTCAAGGTACTAAAATATCAATACACCGGAAGAGCACTTGAAAGTTTATCTCTGATAGATAATCGACTTGATATGATGTGCTATATTTTATATTTTTCATTCCTCGAAATGAATGATACAAAGTACATATTTTCATTACCTGAAGTAAATGAAACAAAGCACATTTTGAAAGGTGCACAATTATGCATTTCTCGATTAAAATGCAAGGGAATAATGTGAGTACTATATCCGGAAGTACTAATATCACAAAAGGCTCTGGTTGAGCAAATATGTTACTGCCAAATGGAACTTTATTCCATATTCACAGTGCGTTATACTCGTCAAAGTCATAAAGAGAGCAATATGAGTTCGCAAACTATCCCTTTGGGAATTATAGATAACATATGTTATCAATTGACATTTGAAATAAGCCAATATTGATATAAGTTTTGGTAGCCAAAAAGTCAGTTGAAAGCTCTAGAAGAGCTATATATTACTACCAAAAGATAATTTCAATTGAAAGCTCTCAAAGAGCTAAATATATTCCTATTTAAAGGAACAATTTTGATGGTCGTACTAGACATGTACGAGTGAGATTGAATTACATGTTATGGTAAACAAGGAGTTTACAAATTCAGATATATATATACACACATATATATAGTTGGCATGATCGGTTAGACCATCCTGATCAATGGTGCAGAAATTATTAAGATTTACATGCACATGTATTAAAAGAATCTGTAGTTCTTGTGGTGCTTATTCTCAAAGGAATGGATTAAATTCCACTTATTAAAGAACGTGAAGTTCTTGTGTTGCTTAAAGGAATTGATTAAATTCCACTTACTAAAAGAACCTGAAGTTCTTGTGTTGTTTGTTCTCAAAAGATATAGATGATCCCACTTACCAAAAGAATTAGAACTTAAAGTTCTTGTATTGAAGTTGAGACTGTATGTCTTGCATATCTGGACGAAATATGGGCCCATATATCCACAAATGTGGAAAGTTTTATATGATTTTAGTAGATGCATCTACATTATTTTATCGACTTACAACCAGAAGTTTGTGAGATTGATTCTAAAAATATTCAGATTATGCAGTTAGACTATTCGTCTTGAAAAGCTAGTGGGTTTATATTTTAGGCTATATCAGTTGTTACAAAGCCTATTGATTATGAAAAATATAGTTTAGCAAAATTTCAATTGGATGCCTCCTATTTAATAGCTAAACTATGAGAACAAAAGAGTTATTATTTATATGGTGTTTCCATATAGCAACACTTATACGCATCAAGCCAACTAGTTATAATAAACTCCCCGTTACGATTGGTTTTTGGTCAGAAACCATACATTTCCCATTTTATGATTTTTGAATGTGCGATATGAATTGCTCCACCACAACGCACAAAATGGGTAAATAAAAAGGGTTGAGAATATATATTGAGTACGAGTCTCCTTTTATGTTTAAATTCTTAAACATTAATTGGAGAATCATTTATGACATGATTTTTCTCAACATCGGGGGAGATAATAATCAGCTGGATAGAGGAAAATGAATTATCATTATCTAGATCCTCGTATATGAACTAGAAGTTCATAAGATAATTCATGTTATTACATGTCAACTGCCAGACATATTTACTGACCCAATGAGAGTAATTAAGTCTCATATACCAGCTGAAATGCTCTAAGTTTAAATTACATGTTAGAGCGAGAGAATGTAAATCATGCCTGAAGCATGATAGTTGAAATGATTCCAATGATCAAAATTCTCGTAAATAGAAAGTAATATGAGATGGTCATATATTGGAGGCGGGTGCTCCTGAAAAAACCCAAGACATAACAAATAATAAAACTCTTGAAGAGTTTCAGGTACCTGGAATAAAGATTGAAATCTTGAAGAGATCTCGATGAGTTATGTCATTACGAGAATTGAACTAGAAAAATTGGAAAGTTGTCGACAACGATTTTACAAACAATTTTACATAAAATACTTCTATAGAAGTAAAGAAAGAAATCGAGGATCTTGTATAAAATCTATCCAGAAGTATAGATATTGAATTGGCCAATGTTGAAAGACGCTTTGAACTTCTAAAATAGAAGTATTTGGACCACCAGTCCAAACACCTAAAAGTGTAATGCAAGTGAGACACAAATAAGTAGTCGTAAATACGACTTGAACTGTGATTTATGAAAAGTTTTAATTACTTCATGGTGGATGCAATTACTTTGGCAGTTTTGAAAATTTTACATGCGTCTAATTATTTGTGGATCCATATTTATCCTTGAAGGATCTAAAATGCTATAAGCATTTGGAAATTTCTGAGGAAATTTATTTAGATATGTCTCATGAATATTTTTGGCGCATTTGGTATAATCGCCTTAGTGAATACTAATTGAGAAAATACTATAAGAATGATCAGATTTTCTTATGTATTTTATAAAGGAGTTTGGATCAAGATCCATTATGATAATTTTAGAACTCCTAAAGAGCTTCAAATTGGAAACTCATGAAGTACTTTCAATACAAGTACTTGAATCTTGACATCAAGTTTATCTCGACCTGAAGATCGAGCATTTTTATATATTTCTTTTGTCTATGAATAGACATAAGCTGAAAGAATCTTAAAGAAGATTCAATATGAATAGAACATATCTATTGAGTATCCCAATAGTTGTAAGATTGTTGGATGTGAATAAAGATAATTATATCTTTTCTTGGTCTTGAAGCACTATATATTAGTTGGTCAAGAAATATCTATGAATATACAAAGATCGTTACATTTAGATCTTCAAACATTCGTTGATGCCTCCTCAAATGTCGTAGAAATAATTGTTATGCACGAGGCAAGCCAAAAAATGTGTTTGGCTAAGATTATTGACCCAACATATCCAAAAGATATGTGGATTTACTTTTACAAGATATGATAAAAGCTATCTTGTGTGAAGATAAAGCAAGATGTATATCTCAGTTTGAAAGTTGATACATCATGGAACATATTACTCCAAAGTTTCATCCTTCGCGATCTTTAGAAAAATGATATTCAAGATTAAATTATGAAGATTCAAAGATCTTCTGTGATGTTTTCATGAGGGGGAGTAAATACGCGTTGCACTCTTTTTCCTTTAACCGAGGTTTTGTCCCAATGTGTTTTCCTGGTAAGGTTTTTAATGAGGCAACAAGTTATGCGTATCAAAGATGTGTGTACTCTTTTTCCTTCACTAAAGAATTTTTTTCCCACTGAGTTTTTATCTTAGTAAGGTTTTAACGAGGCATATTATCTTCATAGACATCCAAGGGGGAGTGTTATGAATATTTATCTATGTGGATGTCTATCATGATTAGAACTTTATCAAAGGAGTTTGATTTATTTATTATTAGGAATATTATCTCTATGAATTAGAGTTTAATGTATTATGTACTTCTTATGCCTATAAATAGATGATTCATTGAAGGCATTGTATACAATTCTATATTTTGAGAATAATACAAATCTCCCTCTTCCTCTCATCTCTTTGTTCTTCTTGTTATTCTTTATTTTATTCACAACATTAAAAGGTCTTTCCCACCACATTAGTAAAGGTACCTAACTAATTAATATTATGCCAAATAAGAAATTTATTTCTATGTCATTAATAATTTTGACAGCTCACTATTAGCCATTGTTTCTGCTCAACTTCCTCATCCTTTATTACTCTTCTTTGACCGTAATTTTCTCTCTTTCGCAATAAAATTTGTCTTTTTTTAATCCTATAAAAAATTATCTGATGAGAACTTAAATCTAATTATCAAGTTCGTTGGTTCCATGATAATTTCTTTGACTGGATTTTTTATGGTTCTTGTTGGGTTATTGTATCATCCTTTCAATTTCTTTGAATTTTGGTGGGTTTTTCACCTTTATTTCGATTCTTTTAAGTGGTGTATTGAATTTGATTGATTTATGGTTTCATAATAATTGTGATATTATTTGTTTTTGGTGTCGTTAAGTTTGGTTTTTTTTTTACGTTAATATCTTATTTCTCGTACTAGATGAATAGATCGCAAGGGCATCAGTGATGCAATTGAATTAGTTCAGGGGCTAAATAAATAAAAAAAAAGGTAAAATTGATAATTTGAAACTAATACAAGGAAAAAATAGCCCTTTTTTCTTTTTAATTAAAAATCTTGCATTAATATAATTTAAAACATATAAAATATATTATAAAATACAAACTAATTATTAGGTTTTATTGAGTGATTTGTGTCTGTTTACATATCCTAAATATCTTAGGTTTGAATCCTATTTTAATCACTTTTATTTTTCCCCTAATATTACTTACAATTAAGATATATATTAGATATTGAAATATGTTACAAAGTAAAACATTTAAGGCAAGTCTAACGTCCGTCATGTCTAGGGTGCGGCTAAAAGATAGTTATAAAATTTGTCCTCGAACTGAAAATGTTATATTTTTTTATTATATTTTCGGTTAGTTTTTGAAAAAAAATCATGTGTCGATACTTATTTTTGTAAGTTTCAATATTTTTTCCAAATTAAAATTTTATCAAAAATTACTAAGTATTGATACTTATAAAATAAGAATTGAAACTTATAAAAAAACTAAAAAACAACCGAATTTTTTTATCAAAAGGTCTAACATTTTTAGTTCGATGACAAATTTTAAAATTTATCGTCTTTTATCCACACCCCATATACTATGGGGTTTGAGTCTTGGGTGTTTTACATGCCATTTATTTTCTACCCATCAACATTGGGTGAAAAAGTGTGAATCGGTGAAAAAGTAAATTATATAAATAAAGTAAAAATATTTAAAAATTTTCAAATCATATGTCATTATTTGATTAGAGGGTTAAATTTATTAAATGAAATTAAAAGGCTAAAGGGTCAAATTTGCCTCTGTAGTAATCCGAAATCAACAATATTGCCCCTACTTTTTTTTCTCTGTAATTTTGCCCTCAAAGTCAGTCAATTGTAGCAATGTTGCCCTTTGACCGATTTTGACCGTTAAATGCTGACGTGACAGTTAACGGTGCTGACGGGGTAATTTTACCCTCGAAGTCATTCATGCAATTTTGCCCTCGAAGTCATTAATTTCATCACTTTTACCCTTGGTTTATTTAGTTTTTGAATAAAATTGGATAAATAATTTGGTTTTTTTGAGTTGAACTTTAACAAACAGAATATATGAAAAATCGATTAACAAATTGATGTAAATATCCTTTGATTCCCTAGTAATTTTAAAAATAAACAAAATGAGAACTCTCACAAAAAATCAAAATATAATTCATTTTTTTTAAAAAAAATCTATAAACTTAATAAAAATAAATACGATATTAAAAAAAATATTGAAAATAAACCAACGAGAAGCGTGTTAATTGAACGGTGAACGCGAACTATTCTATTCGAACGACGTTCGATTGACACACTTACCGACGATGGGTTGTTAGGAAAAAAATGTACGGTGAACTCGAATCATGTGGCTCAAGTTGAATTCTGCTTTATCTTCTAGATATCCTTGTATTTATCTCCCATGTCGTTTTTGCCGAACACCACTAATGTCGTTTTCTAAGATCATCGTACATTTTTTCCTAACAACCCATCGTCGGTAAGTGTGTCAATCGAACGTCGTTTGAATAGAATAGTTCGGTTCACCGTTCAATTAACACGCTTCTCGTTGGTTTATTTTCAATAATTTTTTTTGAATATCGTATTTATTTTTACTAAGTTTATAGATTTTAAAAAAAATGAATAATATTTTGATTTTTTGTGAGCGTTCTCGTTTTGCTTATTTTAAAAAATACTAGGGACTTAAAGGATATTTACATCAATTTGTTAATCGATTTTTCATATATTCTGTTTGTTAAGTTCAACTCGAAAAAACCAAATTATTTATCCAATTTTATTCAAAAACTAAATAAACCAAGGGTAAAAGTGTTGCAATTAATGACTTCGAGGGGAAAATTGCATGAATGACATCAATGGTAAAATTGCTCCGTCAGCACCGTTAACTGCCACGTCGGCATTTAACGGTCAAAATCGGTCAAAGGGCAACATTGCTACAATTGACTGACTTTGAGGGCAAAATTACGAAGAAAAAAAAGTAGGGGCAACATTGCTGATTTCGAATTACTATAGGGGCAAATTTGACCCTTTAGCCAAATTAAAATTACAACCAAATTAATATAATATGTAACCTACAAGTACAAATGTGTAATTATACAAATTTTTGTTAATTGTTTTATCATTTTTGAATAACAAATGACTTAATTGATATCATTTAAATAGTTGAATGGTTTGATGGACAAAATTAAAAGATCAATGGTCAAACTAGAATCGAACCTATAATCGAATAATAATGAATGTAGTTTACTCAAATATTAATAATTAAATTAACGTGTCAAGCTATTTTCTAATTACATTTAACATCGCGGTGATAATTTTATATATATTTTTTGAAAGCTTTCTAAAAAAAGAATTATTTGATCATAGTTTAGAACCTTGGACGTATTTTGTTTAGAATTGGTAAATTTGACCCGACACTTGAATCGATTTACTCGAACTAAGACTCAAAACTAACTCAAATACGATGATTTAAATTTGATCCGAAACTCGAAATAAATTGTCCTAAAATTCAGTTGAACCGAAAAATAGACCCAAATCAATTCTCAACCAAATCGAATGGACCCGGACTGATTTTCAACCGAACCGAATGGACTTGAACCGAAAGCCACCCAAAATAAAGAAAATATATCAAAATAAATAAAGAAATATGAGATGTGAATTGTCGCAAAACTCACAAAAAAGTCAAATATACAAGCTATATAGAGTCATATATAGGGTGTAAAAACCTAACTCGGCATGACTTGACCCGAACCGAAATCAATTGACCCGAAATAAACAAACCAAAAGGCAATCAAGCCGAAAATTAACCGACTCGACCTGACCCGAAATCAGCATAGACTCAAACTAAAACCGAACATGACTCGAACTAAACTTAAACTAAATATAATCAGATCCAAAATAACACAAACCAAAATGACCCGAACCGAACTACATGTCTACCGCCTCTAATTTTATCCGGAAGGATTATATTAAAGAAGATAATTAGAGTTACATCCTACATTTCTTCGGTTCCAGCCAACTGAACTCAAATTCCAATTTCCAATCTCAAACGGTGACCAACCTATCTTCTTCTTCTTATTAGCGGTAGCTTTTGGGTGGGCAAATCGATTCTCAAATTATCTGGAAACGTCAGAAGGCGAAGAGACCGATAGCGAGGTCAGGTCATGCCAGGGGGCATGCAGGTCCAGCGGACAGGCGTTCGTGAAGAGGATCATGAAACTGCTGCTGCTTCTTCTGGCGGGCCCATGGTCAAGATCGACGTCGCTCATGGCTCTGCCCACCATGCGGTCTTTGTCCCTGCCCATTCTACTGTCGGTAATTTGTTTTTCCTTGTACCTTCACTTTTTAATTCTTTACTACCTAAAACGAAAAAAGAAAAAGAAAACTTTTGGGGTATTTTTTAGTTTAATGCATGCGTGTCGTGAATTGTTCCCTTCGGCGCTAATTGGAGCTATTTGCGTCGCTGAAGAATGAAGCGTAAACGAATAAACGATAATGAATGAAGAGCAATTAGATGTTTTAGTATTTTGTTTATGCCTTTCATATGGGTCTTGGGGCATAGTACTAAATTGCAGTTGCGGATGTTGGAACTGTTATGCGGTGATTTGTTTTCCAGAATTCAGTATGTTTTTAAATTAGGGTTACGGTGCCGTGGGTGATCTTGGAAACGGTTACGATGTATTTTCCTGTTATGAACTATGAATTTCTTCTGGTATTACTATATATTCTTTCTTCTATAATTGTTTTTAGTAATCTAATCTTTCACATTTAGAAGTGTTATATTTGTCTGGTTCTTTTCTTCTATGTGAAAGAGATGTATTTTCCTGTAATTGAACTATGAATTTCTTTGCTGATTGAAAGTGATGTGTAGCTGTCTTCATGAAATGTTGGGACTTGGCAGGGGAGTTAAAGGAACAAATTGCTGAGAAAACGGGTTTGGAACCTGATAAACAACGGGTCTTGTTTAGAGGGAAAGAGAAAGAGGACAACGTGCATTTGGACTCCGCTGGTATGAAAGATAAATCGAAGGTTTTGGTTCTAGAAAATCCTGCAAACAAAGTGAAGAAGATTGAGGGAATGACGAATAGCAAAGAGAAGGTTGAAGAAGCCATAGCAAGCAAAGAAAATAAGGTTGAAGAGATTAAGGAAACTGAAGAAATGTCAAAGGCGTTTGCTGCAGTTGCTGGAGTCAGAAAAGAGGTCGATAAGCTTTCTGAAAGAGTGAGTTTGTCTGCTCGTTGTGTTAATTTGGATTGACAATGAAGCCTATTATATATTCCTTCCAGACTTTAATTTGTTTTTTGTTTTGTTTTGTATGTTCGTTTGGTGTCGTTTTTTTTGTGTGCAAAGGTGGCTGCATTAGAAGTGGCTGTGAATGGTGGGACAAAGGTTGCAGCTGAGGAATTTGAAGTATCAACAGAGTTACTCATGAGAGAGTTGCTGAGATTGGATGGGATTGAGGCAGAAGGAGAAGCTAAGTTACAGCGGAAGGCTGAGGTTGGTATCATGGGTGCTGAGGTTTACTAAGACAATGTTCATTCACTTATTTCATGTGCGGTATAAATATATCTTAACCGATGGCTAAAAGAATTTAAACCGACTATCTGAGGTTGGTCAAGTATATTCCTCATGGATGAGTATCATAGTGTGTTTATATCCTTTTGCGTAAGTTATTTGTTGGCATTGCTTGTATTGCATATTGTCAAAAAGGATTTTGGAATGTGATGGCCATTTAGAGATTTTAGCTATTAGGACTGAATGATTAGTTCTTGCGAATGTGTCGTGACTGGTATCCTTTTCCTGTTATTTTGAATATAGCTTGTTAGTCTTTTATTGCATTTCAATGCCAGCCAAGGACTACTCTATATGAGAAATGTTGGACTGCTAATGTTTGATATTAAGTCAAATTTCCCTGTCAATGGAAGTTAATCCAGTCCCTGGTTCCTATGGTCCTCTCTTTTGGGAATGCCATGCGTGGCCCCAAATTTGACACCTCTTTTAAGAAGAATACTGCTACTTGTCCTTTGGAGTCCTTTCTTTGGTAATCACTTTCTATAATAACAACAGCAAATCCGTGTCATGGTAGTGTTCACTATATAATCTCGTCTCCTGGAATGTTAACTCTGACTTGAAAAGAGAACAAGTGTCTGGCAGTAACATAGAAGCATGACAATGAAATCTTGGTGCACAATTCTAGCTGAGCTTCATATTTTGCTTTGTGCTGAATGAGGAAAGGATTATATGCAATCTTTTACATTAGACAAATATATACTCTCTTGTAGGATCTTGTTTCAAGCTTTTGCATGATTGTAAATTCTGTATCTATCTAATGACTTTTATAACCATTCTGTTGTATCAAATCATTGTTTTCTTGGTCAGGTGCGTCGTGTGCAAAAATTCCACGAGACTCTGGATGAATTGAAGGCAAGAAATGCCAGTCCTTTATCCAACAGTAACAAGGCTGTCTCCACGACAACAAAATGTGGGACATTTGACTCTGGAATGGGAAGCTCGACTGCTCCGCCACATATGCCATCTTCAACAAAAGTAACACAGGATTGGGAACAGTTTGATTAGTTACTATTTGCCCCATTCTTCGGCCTATCGAACTTATCTATGGAACGTTTTATATGCATCATGCAGGGCTCTTCTATAATGGTTTTTGGTGCGGCATCTATTTAGTTTTCATGTCGCAAAATTATACTTTCCTTGAAAGGACAACTGAATGTCTGGATTCTTATTGCTTGGGATATCATATGAAATATTTAAATTGCACGGTCTTATAATGTACTGTTTCCTTATAAATGATTCAACTAGTGATAGTTAAGTTGTTTACTAGACTCAAAGAACAATTATGAAAGTATGTCGGGTGGAAACTTAGAGACAAGTTAATGAAATTATCAAACACATCCTTTTTTTTCAGTTCAAATGGACGTATAGAACCAATCTAGAAGAAAGTTGTAAGCTTTAAGTAGCACATGACTAGACTAATCCATAATTCGTTATGCTGGCTAGTTCTGGGTTTCATTTTGTAGCAGTGTCAATTTTGAGTTTCGAGTCCTTTGTAGTTTGGGTTATTCTGCTTTCATGTTTGAGTCATTAACAATTTAAATCATTTTGGGTTTTGGTCAATTCAGGCGAGTGTCATGTTTGTCTTTATCAGATTGACCGGATTAAGTTTTTGAATTAGTGTCAGAATTGATAGGTCTACTAACCATGATTCAACCAATTAAAACCACCAAAAAAACTAAAGAACATCTCTAGCGACTAAAGGCAGAATCAATCCCCATTTGCATATTAAAGCAGACCTCAGTGGCAATGGTGTATCAGCATTCTCAAAATTCAAGAAGCCCAGAGCGGAGGACATCTACTGCTGATTTACAGCAATCTCGCACAAGGAAAACCGTTCATGTTTGCATGCACCTAAAGATTAGTGGTTACTCCTGTTGCACTATTCACATAAGTTTATGGCCCTGTCACCTCTGAGTACGCACAGGTATGCCAATCCTGCTCCGTTGGGTCATATTTTTCATCCATCGCCCAAAAATTATATTCTCACGTACTAAAGAGACGAGAAATATTAATTTCACGTCGAAAAAGAAAAGAGAAGTTTAAGAATATTAATAGTGACACTGAATATTCTATTAGATATGTATTTGTCTTTTTATTATTCTGTAACAATAAATTTCTTCTCCATAGATGAGATTGTCTCCAATCTTAGCCTTATCACCGAAAGAATTATTGTTGTGGATATAACATTCCAAGTAATGACAAACAGATTTGTCAAAAAAAAAAAAGTAATAACAAACAAGGCTGCCACTATTTGCTTCCAGAATTGCCACTCCATTTCCATTTGTCACCATAAAACGCCACCTCAACAGTTCCGAGCACTTTTGATATGCCCCACTTCAGAGAAATTATATTATGGGTGATTCCCACCACGTCATCCATGAGACCAACCACTAGAAACCACCCACTTCATCATTTTTTCCACGCTGAAAGCCTTTTTTTTGATTATTATTAAATTTGACCGCACGGAATAAAATTTTCATTGACACAAAAGAAAATAAGAGACAACATCTAATGCTAATATTAGTATTACTAAGTGGTGTAACGTCCCTGATGCACAATGATAAAACAAAAGACAAAGGCAGTTGGCGGTTCTGATTTCTTCTTAGATCTCCACTCTCCACTCCTTTTTAATCTCTTCCTTTCATTCCGTTTCTTGATCTCTACTTTTCTTTTCCTCTTTTTCAATTATTTCGCTCCCCGTTGTTAAAACAACTGCTTGCTCCTCAAAAGGGGTTTCGTAAGGGACTCCATGCTCCAAATCTTTTTCATCTTGTAAAGTAGAATCATGTATAGGTTGAGCTGATAGGGCAAGGGTTCCTTCTTCTTCTTGTTGGCCTTCTTTAATTTGAGCTGGGCTGCTGGCCATACAAGATTCTATTATGTTGAGTGGTGGACCAACACGTGTCCACGCAATCTGCTCCAAGCTTGTAACTTCTTTATTTAGCTCTTTTAGTTGGTTTTCAATAGTCATGTAGAAAGTTCACCCCACCTGCAAAACTGAGTGAAATTGACTTGAGTTAGAATTGTTTGTGATATGAAGGACTGGTGATTCGAAATCGATTCGAGCCCGAATTGGTGTTGACTTGAACCCAAGTTAGACTTGAAAATTTTGGATCTGAACCCGACATGCACTCGACCTAAGAACGACCTGAACCCGAATTCAACCTGATAATGTGATAACCGAACACGACCTGCATTCGACCTGATATGAACCCGAACTCGAGATTAATTTGGTAACTAACTGATACTACCCGACCTATTATGGACCTGACCTATACTTGACTCAACCTGTTAATGACCTGACTTGTTACTAAACTGATCTAATATTCACCTGACTTATAAATTATAAGTTACAAATTTACAATTGATGAGGTTGTAAGAATATGAACTTCTTATGTTAAAATGTGAGAAAATATATCTTCACAATTTAAGGTACATGATCATTAAATTAATAAATTTATTTAAGACCATTAATTTATTTGTTATTAAAATTAACTAAATTAATAAACTTATTTCCTAGACAAATTATGATCATTATATTAAAAATTTAATTATAAGTTTATAACTATTAAATTAATAAGTTTAATTCGTAATTATTAACTTTATTATATTAAAAAATAAATTGTATAAAATGACTTTAAATATCAATAAATTTAATTCATAATTTTAATATATATATATATATAATTAATTAAACGATATTTTACTTGTTATGAACTTGTGAATTGTGATAATAATAATATAGAATAGCAATTTTATAAATTAAGGGGCGTATAAAACAACTTATTAGTATTTGCAAGATTTAGAATTTGAGATTTGGAGTTAATGGCATATATTTTAAGTTAAATTTTTAGGGTTATAAGTATAGTTTAGGGATTCATGGTTTAGGGGATAATGCTTACACTCTAAATTATCAGTGATTGACTGACTATAATGTTTAGGGGTTGATGTATATGGTTTAGGTGTATATGTAACATGTTTCAAGTAGAATGTTTTGGGTTATAGATTTAGTTTAGGGATTCATGGTTTATGCGATTAGGCTTGTACTTTAATTATTAGTGATCGTAAGATTTAGGGATTGACATTTGGGGTTTAGGTGTATAAATAATAAATTGAGTGTTTAGATTTGGGGTTATGAGATTAGTTTAGGGATTAAGAGATTTGTGGATTAGTCTTGTACTTTAATTATTAGTGATGGTAAAATTTAGGGGTTTGAGTTTAGAGTTTAGGGGCAAATGTGTCAAGTTGAGTGTTTGGGCTTATGGGTTAGTTTGGCCAGTGAGGTTTATTTTTGTTCATATTAGTCCCTAATTTTTAATTGAATTGACATCAATTTATTTCAATTTTTTTAATTTAGTCCAATGTTCTAAATATGATGATATTTTTGTTCATTATAGTCCCTAAAACTTTATTTTTAGTCCAAATTTATCGTATATATTTCTATTTTTTGTAATTTAGTTAAATATTATTTTTATTATTCTAGTCTTTACAATTTAATTTTTTGTCAAAATTGCCCCATATTTGTTTATATTTTTTTTTGTAATTTAGTCTAATTTATTTTAGTCCCTAAAATTAAATTTATAATCCGAATTGATCCCTATTTATTTTTTGGTAATTTAGTCCAAAGTTAAAAAAATCCCACCCAATTGCCCAAATCCCAAAAGACCCTATTGCCCAAATGGTCCGATCGACCAATCCCACTGGCCACCATAGGCCATAGACCATCATTTCAATTATTCAATTTCATAACTCAAATCAAAATTAAACGACCATTTTTAATTTTTAGGGGTTATTTTCACTTTAGGTCCTTACTACTTTAGGAGATTTACACTTCAATCTTTTTTTTATTTTTTAGTTTTAGTTTAATTCTTTTTGTTCCCAATTTTAGTTTAGTTTAGTTTCTTTAGGGTTTACAATTTCGGGTTTATGGTTTCAAGTTTATGGTTTAGTCCCAATATTAGTGAATGTTTTATTTATTTTATAGTTTAGGGCTTATAAATTAGAGTTTATAGTTTAGGGTTTAAGGTTTACGATTTGATTTATTTTAGTCCCAATTTTTTTCTTTAGTTTTGATTTGATTCATTTTAGTCCCTAAAATTAATTTAATTCAATTTAGTCACAATTACTTTTAAATTTGACCGCATTGTCTAATTGCGCATTTGGCATTTGCCGCCCAATTTTTTTGCTTAGTGATTAATTACCCTTTAGGTTCTCCCTCGTTTACAACTTTTCATTTTAGTCCTAACATAGTAACATTCACTTTTAAATTTTAGTTTAATTCAATTTAGTCACAATTATATATATATATATATATATATATATATATATATATTAAATTGTAACATATTCTGACATCCTAAGGGTTATTTTGGTTCATATTAATCCCTAAAAATTAACCCGTTAATTAACCGAAGTCTATTTGTACATGTAAGACGTGACTTGAAATTCAACGGAAACCGATATTACCCGACCTGAATTTTATCCGTCAACAACGTGACCCGACCTGAAGTCCATCCGAACCTGAATTAACCCGTTAATTAACTAATTCGAATCCGAATCGTTTTGGCATGAACTGAAACTTATCCGACCTGAAATTAACCCGACCTGAACCCGAACTCAATCTGATTTGAAATCAACTTGACAATAAAATCAAATTTGAGTCGACCCAAACCCGACCTGATCTGAGTCGTACCATTTGTAACACCCCACACCCGGGTTAGGATCGAGAGGTGTTACACAAACAGAACACATAACTCATAACATATATAAGCGTATAATCAGGGAATCGAACATGTGAACATATAAAACCATACTAACATACATAACATTACATGTAGGTGAGCTAACGGAAACTTTCTTATAATCTATCAAAACATATCATGTTAACCACTTTAACATATCAACTTTATAATTCAATCATGTTAAACACAAAACATTACCAATTTGAACTAACTTACTAACCGTATTAAAACATGTTTACAAATCAAAGCAATCATCTAAGAACCAATTAAACCAATTCATACATAATAAGCTTTCAACTATCATATTTTGTTGAGTTTTAAGGTGCTCTATTCCTTCAACCGATCTTGCTCACCAAGTGGTGGAGAGGTGGAATTTTGGGTGGATGTGGTGTGGAAGCTAAAAGATAGATGACACAATGATTTTAGAGTGGTTCAACCTTCTAACCAAGGTCTACATCCACTACCTTAGCTTCCCACTAAGGATTTCCAATCAATCCACTATTGATCCGTCCCCTTTTCTAGGTTTAGGAGGAAACCCTTATACACCGATTAAGCTTTCTACCCAAAGCCTTGATCAAACCCTCTTTACAAAGAGAAAAGATGAGCAAACTAAAATCCCTCTAATATGTGATTGTTTGCACAAATAAGCTCTCACCCAAAACCTAAAACACTTGAGCAAATTTGACAATTTTGGCTCACTAGTGTTTGTCTATACAAAGAAATGACAATTTAAGTACAAAGACAATTCTTGATCATTTGTTGATTGACAATTGAAGCATTAACCATATCTTGATGCTTGAAGGTCCCTTTTATACTCCTTAATGAGTTTGTAGCCGTTATTAGCCATTGGGGTTGAATTGGAGCCGTTGGAGACATAATTTCCCACCATAAATGATGTTCTGCTACGAACCGTAAAACACGCTCGAACCTGTTTCGATACGCTCCTCAAGTAGAAAGAGCCGTTGCAACACCCGTATCGAAACACTCTTGGCCGTTTCGGAACACCCGTATCGAAATGCCTTTCACTGTATCGAAACGATCTGCATTTAAATGTTAGTTGGGAAATAGCCGTTGGGGTTTATGACCGTTGTGGTCGATGCCATGTAGGCGTATCAAAACGGTATAGCCCGTATCGAAACGCTAGGCAAAATCCTCATCCATAAAAAGACTCGTTTTGATACCCGTATCGAAACGTTTTGACACTGGAAGACCCCGTATCGAAACGCCTAAGGGTGTTTCGATACACCTGGATGGTTTTGTTTAGTTTGTCTTTGAAAACATGTAAAAAACATCCCCTAAACATAGTTTCAAGTTATTTGGACTTTGGAAATAGTTTTGAATTATTTTTAAATCAGTCCAAAACATTTTTCAATTATTATATCAAAACATTAGTTCTACAATCTCCCCATTTTTGATATAATAAAACTAACTTGAAAATTGTTTGGGATTTTCCCTTTTAAATTTAAAAATGTGAATAAGAGATCAAAAATTTGAAATCAATTTGAGCTCCCCCTTATTCATTTGAAAATTTATTTTTTCAAACCATTTCTCCCCCTTTTTGTTATATCAAAAAGAATTCAAACTACTTTTAAGTTCAAAATAACAATAGAGGTAAAAAAATTGACATAATTAAGAATTTTGGTTTTAAAATGGCTTCTCCTTACTCAAAGCATCATAAAAATGTTAGTCCAACATATATGATTATCTAGTTGAAATAAATGAAAAATAAATCAAATAAAAGCAAAAACAACTAGATTTTTACCAACACTTGAACCCAAGGGAGGATGTGAAGCCTTCCTTCTTCAAGTGTTCTTCCTTGTGTGCATGGAGCTCCCCCTCAAAGTTTGACTTGTTGATCATTCTCCATCACACCTAGCAAAAGACAATCAAATATTTTTTGGTATCCAAATTGCTTTGGATCCATAGACGTTAGTAGCACAAACTTTCGTCCCCTTAGGAATCCATTTTTCAATTTCATCATTTTTAATTGAAGTACTAAGTCCTTTTGGGACACAAATACTTCTAAAACATTTTCCTTTTACAAATCTAGGGGCACTAGATTGTCTTACATAAAAATTTGATTTTCCTAAATCATTTTTTCTTTTGAAGTTCATTGGAAATCAAATCATTTTCTTTTTGAACTTTAAGAAGCAAATTTTGTAAATCAAAACATTTTTGTTCAAAATCTTTCAATTTTGCTTCAAGTTCAAGATTTGTTTTGGAAAGCAAATCATTCTCAATTTTTATTTTTGAAATCAACTTTTTATTTTTGGAAAATGATGCCTTGAATTCTAAAAGCAAATCATCATAGGCATCTTGCAACCTATCAAATGTGTATGAATTTGAAATAGACGAGTTAGAAGTTACCTCCCCCTCATTGAGGGCCATTAAGCATAGGTGGACTACTTCATCATCGGTGGAGTCTTCATCACTCCATGTGGCCACACATGCTTGCTTTGAAGATGATCCCCTCTTATTGGACTTGTGGGAATTCTTCATCTTCTTCTTCGATTCGTGCTTGGAATTTTCCATTTCGCTCTTTATGAACCGGGCAAATTTGTTGAAGAGATAGGCCATCTCTTCATCTTCACTTTCCTTCTCACTAGAATCTACATGATGACAAGTGGAGGACTTGAGAGCAATGACATTTGTGTTGATGCCAAGCCCTTTGATCTTCTTCTCCCCCATAGCTCTAATTTCTTCCCTCTTCTTCTCATATTCTTTGTTTTTTTTTCATAATTTGATGAGTGAAGAGTGACCCCATGAGTTCATCAAGCCTCAAGGTCTTTAAGTTCTTGGCTTCGATGATGGCGATCCTCTTTGAGTCCAAAGACTCGGGAAGTGAGTAGATGAGCTTTCGGATAAGCTTTTCCTCTGGGATGGCTTCTCCATAGCCTTTGAGACCATTGGTGATAGTGGAGAACCTATCAAACATCTTCTCAATGTTTTCTTCCAGATCCATCTTGAAGTTCTCATACTCTAAGGTGAGGAGCCCAATCTTGGTCTCCTTAACTTCATCGGTTCCCTCGTATGTGACTTCAAACTTGTCACATACCTCTTTGGAACTCTCACAAGAAGACATCTTCTCATAGATGGTTGGGCCAAATGCACAAAAGAGGATGTGTAAGGCTTTGCAGTTAAGCTTCATCTTCTTGCGATCGTTGGCACTCCACTCCGCTTTGCTTCGTTGAGACACGAATGAACCATCTTCAACTATGTCCCATAGCTTGTAGTCTCTTGACTTGATGAAGAACTTCATCTTTATCTTCCAATGGGCATAGTAAGTTTTGTCAAAGAAGGGCAGTTTGTCGATGGATTGCGCCATTGAGCCGATTGTGCGAAATGATGATCGAGCTTGCCGGATCTTCTCAATATGATGTTAATCCTCTTCTATTGAGCCAAGCTCTGAAACCAATTGTTGAGTTTTAAGGTGCTCGATTTCTTTAACCAATCTTCCTCACCAAGTGGTTGAGAGGTGGAATATTGGGTGGATGTGGTGTGGAAGCTAAAAGATAGATGACACAATGATTTTAGAGTGGTTCAACCTTCTAACCAAGGTCTACATCCACTACCTTAGTTTCCACTAAGGATTTCCAATCAATCCACTATTGATTCGTCCCCTTTTCTAGGTTTAGGAGGAAACCCTTATACACCGATCAAGCTTTCTACCCAAAGCCTTGATCAAACCTTCTTTACAAAGAGAAAAGATGAGAAAACTAAAATCCCTCTAATAGGTGATTGTTTGCACAAATAAGCTCTCACCCAAAACGTAAAACACTTGAGCAAATTTGAAAATTTTAGCTCACTAGTGTTTGTCTATACAAAGAAATGACAATTTAAGTGCAAATACAATTCTTGATCATTTGTTGATTGACAATTGAAGCATTAACCATATCTTGATGCTTGGAGGTCCCTTTTATACTCCTTAATGAGTTTGTAGCCGTTCCTAGCCGTTGGGGTTGAATTGGAGCCGTTGGAGACATAATTTCCCACCGTAAATGCTGTTCTGCTGCTAACCGTATCGAAATGCTAGATCATGTTTCGATACGCTCCTCAAGTAGAAAGAGCCGTTGCAACACCCGTATCGAAACGCTTTTGGTCGTTTCAGAACACACGTATCGAAACACCTTTCACCGTATCGAAACGATCTGAATTTAAATGTTAGTTGAGAAATAGCCGTTGGAGTTTATGACCGTTGTGGTCGATGTCACGTAGGCGTATCAAAACGACATAGCCCGTATCGAAACGCTAGGCAAAATCCTCATCCATAGAAAGACCCATTTTGATACTCGTATCAAAACGTTTTGACACTGGAAGACCCCGTATCGAAATGCCTAAAGGTGTTTCGATACACCTGGATGGTTTTGTTTAGTTTGACTTTGAAAACATGTAAAAACCTTTAAAAACATCCCCTAAACATAGTTTCAAGTTATTTGGACTTTGGAAATAGTTTTGAATTCTTTTTAAATCAATCCAAAACATTTTTCAATTATTATATCAAAACATTAGTTCTACAATATTACATGGCATATACAATCAAGACATCACCTATCATAACATATTATACCTTTTAACCATGTATACATTCATATTCATAAACAATCAACCTATTCATATAGAGATCATGTTCGAACTATAACAAAACAACAAAGGCATTTGAATGGAACATGTTAACCACATTGATTCATTTCAATTCAACATCTATGTACATATATGATCATAATTTCACAACACCCTAACATATACAAGCTATAACATCATATACCATTCTAATATACCATGTGCTTAAATAACAAGTAACACTTCCAAGGTTTACTTTATGTCATAATCAACTATACTCATAGATAAATATCATCCAAAACATAGTCATACAACTTGATCCTTATAACATAACAACTTAAAATGTCTTTTCTATGTACAGTCCTACTAACATGTTCAAATTTCCAAAATGAAAGTGACAACTAACATGTAACCATGCCACCATCTAGGAGTCTAAACAAAACTATATCATACTTGAGTTTTGTCTTGTGATTTCTCCCGGATCAAAATAGGTTGCTTTCGGATATCAAGGACATGATGTTTGGAAGAAGGAAACAAGAGGTGGTAAGTACGCTATTTACTTAGTGAAGTGATTCTTATAATTAACCATTTCATTTTAAAGTCTTGTTTAATCTTGTAAGGTTACCTAACTAGGCTTCAAAGTTTACTTAGCTAGTTTACTTCATGCATAAGTAGGCCTAGCTAGTTTACTTTCCATTCAAGTAACATCAAATTCACTTGAAAATAGCCATGCTTCAATACAAGCAACCAATCCAATTTAATACTCAATCAGAATACATCAAAACAATTCATAAATGGTTACATTCCACCATGTCAAACAAACATTTCATTCGAATAGGCTTTAACACCATTGTGCATTCATTCAACTCATTTTATCATGTAATTTCATATGACATATCATGCAATTATATAACCAAATTCATGTCATCCATTTTGGGTCACTACCCAAATCACATATCAAGACATATAACATATAACATGTCACTTATAATATTTAACTTTTCATGAAAGTCTTATTCAAAATATTATTGTTTTCCTCCAAGTACCACGTCGCCTAAAGCCCAAAAATATCTGTAAGAGTAAACTATGGGGTAGTAAGCTAAAGAGCTTAGTGTGTCTCTAAAGTGCAAGAAAATTATAGTCGTAAAAACATAGTAATATTTTAAAAAAAATCTTTAAAGCATAACACATAAATCACAAGCGCAATGCAATGCACCCAACTACAACCGTCAAGTGGAAAGTTCCCCAAAACTCCTCACTACAACCGCCAATCCGAAGTGGAATTTAGCCCGAAGGGTGAAACCACCGAACTTCCCCGAACAAATCCCAACC
This sequence comes from Hibiscus tridactylites, assembly GCA_958450335.1. Lineage (NCBI taxonomy): Eukaryota > Viridiplantae > Streptophyta > Magnoliopsida > Malvales > Malvaceae > Hibiscus > Hibiscus tridactylites. Next base: position 72,154,934 of record OY288273.1, read on the forward strand.
CATGCTCATACAATGATATGATGATTAGAAATAAAATTTCATAAACAAAGTTCCATGAATCAGATATTCTGTAAACACACTTCATAAATCACAGTCCATAAATCATAGTTCATAAATCGTAGTCCATAAATCACGGTTCGAAAATCACAGTAAAAACATATTTTGAAAACGTATGCATGTGATGTTGTTGAGTGGATCGATGGATTGATCAAGACCAAGAGGGGGGTGAATTCGGATTTTAAAACTTTGTTGGAGTGAATGGACAACTAAAAATGAAGAACAAAGGATTTAGAGTGGTTCAAGTTCTAAATGAACTATACATCCACTACCTTAGCTACCACTAAGGATTTGCAACAATTCACTAATTTGTTCTTCCCCTTTTCAAGGCTTAGGAGGTAACCTTTACACAACCAGTCAAATTTTCTACCCAAAATTTGACCAAACCCTCACAAATAAACAAAGAAGAAATTGGAAGAGAAATATATCTCTCAAATACAATATTGTCCCTTGAAGTACAACACTCAACCCAAATTTGAAGATAGAATAAGAATTGAATATAACTCAATTTGGGGTTTACAAGAAATTGGAAAATAGGCACACTTGAGGTTGAATTTTTGCTTGGATGTTTATCTTTAATGCAATAGTTGTTGCTGGTCTTCAATGAGCTTCAATTTATACCTTCTCTATCAATTCTATCCGTTTTGAGTGGTTAGGGTATTGATTATAGCCGTTGGGACCCTCTCTTTCCACCATAAATGCACTTCTACAGCTATCTGTATCGGTACACGGAGAGCCGTATCGATACCTGTATCAAAATAGAAAGAGTCGTTGTACATAATAAAGAGGGCGTATCGAAACACTCATAAGCGTATCGGTACGAGACATGGACCGTTCTGATACAGACTCGTCCGTATCGATACCTTTTTCTCAACTTAGCTCACTGGAAGTCTTCGTTTCGATACGGGGGCACACCGTATCGATACGTGACAACTGACACTTTAAATGTTTGTTACCTAACGACTGACGCCAACGATCGAAAACATTTAAAACACTTCGAATTAAAAATTTAGTTAAAACCGTATCGATACGGGTTAGGCCGTATCGGTACACCATTCAAACTTTTTCAGTTTTTGTAGAGGGGCGTATTGATACATATTGAATTATTTTCGATACGCTGTTTCGATACAATTAAGAGCATATCGAAACACGTCTTTCCAGTAGCCAACTTTGTAAAAAAGGTATCGATATGACTAGAGGCGTATCGATACACCTGGATGATTTTCAATACTTTGGCCTTGGAACACTTAGAAAATATTTGGAGTTTGAGTTTTTCAAATCAGTTTAAAGTGTTGGTGATTTATAAATTATTAAAAGGACTTGGAAATAAATTTCAAGTTTCCAATTTAATCCTTAACAACTTAATTATATCAAAATCAAATATATGTTTTACAATCTCTCCTTTTCGATATAACAAAACCAAAACTTGAAATTTTTAACACTTTGGAAAACTTTGCAAAATAACTCCCCCTTAATATTAGCTAGGTAACTTTTAAGTTTGAAAATCAAATTTTTTAAGTGTTTAGTGAGCTTTCCTCTCCCCCTTTTTGTTAGATAAAAAAGAATTGAGACATAATGAAAAGTGCATAAATAGGCAAAATGTATAAATAAGCAAGCAACATAATATCATTAAGTTCAAATAAAGGATAACATCAACTTAAAAATCCAAATAACAGAAAAATCAAAGAATAGGTTTTAGAATAATTCAAACATAATCCTAAAAACATAAAACAAAGGTGCATAAAATAAATATCCTAAATGATATGAATGGTATGCAAAAATAGGCTACTATGCATCTCCACCGCCTTCTTCATCATCTTCCTCAATTGGATCATCATTCCTCAAGGTTTGACGCCACTCGTCATGGAAAGCGGTGAGAGAGATATTCATTGAGTTGTGACTGCCTTCAAGAGAAGTGAGTCGAGTCTCCACGTTCTTCATCCGATCTTCAAGGCTTATGAAACGAGTATCAATCGTGGTAAACCCCGAAGCCATGTCCGTGCGCAAACCCGTGAATTGCTCATTGAGAAAAGTTATTAGAGCATCCATGGAAGGTGGAGGAGGAGGAACTTGATGAACTTGTTCAACTTGAGGATTAGCAAATTGTTTCGCGGCCTCACTAAGGAGCTCGGATAGACGTAGCCAATTACCATTAAAGTAATGGAACTTACCCCTTGCAAGAGAGCGTTCATCGATAGGATTGGTGAGGGGAGTTGGGTAGTCATGCGAGCAATCAATCTCCTTTTGTTGGAAGAAGTAACTTAGGGCCGTGCTATAGGTGAAGGAAGTGACAAGTGTGGTGTGGCGATGTTACACGAGATAGACGATCTCTGCAAACATGATACGAGCAAGATTCGGACGTTTTCTCTCACGGAAGCATCGAACCCAAAAATCATCCACTTGGCGGATAGTGGAATACTTCCCTCCCGAGGGCCTAAACCACCAAGAGACCATCCTGAGCATTTAGGGCGGTGACAGAACCACTTAGAACATGGCCAAGGGCATTCTCATCATCATAGCCTTCATCCTCCAACTTGAACACTTTACAAATAGATTGAACATCTAGAGTGATCTTTTTACCCATAAGATGAGAATTAATGGCCGTAACAACACCATCTCGATTGGCACAACATTTGGCATTAGCATAAAAGATTAAAACTAAAATGCGAAAGTAAAACCCGGGAATAGTGAGAAAATCCATAAACTTCAACTCTTGGAGCAAAGATAGGTATTCAAATTTGAATCGCTCCGAGTTAAGAAAAGGAATAAAGATTACCCTCTCCGGACGGATCTTATAGTTTTGGAATTGACGAAAATAGGTGAGAGCTCCGGGGGATTGAAAAGATAGTTGATAGATATGAGTGAGATTCAGACGAGCACCACCTCCGATATTGGATCCTTCACTGGCTTCATTAGTGCATGTTCTCTTCCTAGAAGGTGCCATGAACTAGATAAAACAATATATGCTTTAAGATTTCTTCATTCAACTCATTGAAAACCAATAATCAAGGTTGAAAAAAATTAAAACCAATTTTGAAAAGAGAGTTTGGTTTGAGAAGAAAAAATATAAACAAAACAAGAGAAACTTTGAAACAAAAACAAATAAAAGAAAAAGAAAGAGTTTTACCATGATATTGATTAGAGAGGAATGAAGGAAAAATTTATCACCCAATTGATGAAAAGCCTTAGAGCTTTGCTTGATTTTAAAATCCCTCTTGAGATTTTGAGTTGTGGTGTGAAAATATGAGGGAAGAAGAGGCTATTTATAGAGTGAAAATGGCTAGGGTTTTTAGGGTTTTGAGAAATTTTAATTTTGGTAAAAGTTGAACTCTTAAATGCCAATTGATAGCTGTCTGCGCAATCGCGTATCGATACGCCTGAGGGTGTATCGATACGGGGGTAAAAACATAATTCCAATAAAAATGCCCGTTGAAGGATCGTATTGAAACGAATGCAATCCGTATCAAAATGATTGTTGCTTGTATCAAAACGAGTTTAACCGTATCGATAGCCGATTAAGGCAAAATGAAGTATGAGAAGCTAATACAGTACTCGTATCGATACGCTTAAGGTCGTATCGATACCCTATGGCCAAAAATACATTTTAGGCTTGAAGAACAACCAAAAGCTCGATTCTAACATCTCCTAAATGAATGCAAATGATGAATGAGCAGTTCTAAGCATATTTTAACAGAATCATACTCCCCATAGCTATAGGCGTGGATATTTTCAAGAGTTACAACATATTAACATGCAATTTCACAAGATCAAGCAATTTAAGCACAAAAAGGGTCCTAAAAGGTCAAGATAGGCTAGTTAGACCTAACTCTCTCCTAAGGGACCAAAACGCTCTTTATCTAAAGGCTTTGTAAAGATGTCCGCTAGTTGGTTTAAGGTGTCAACATACTCTATAATAACATCTTCCTTAAGGACATATCTCTAATGAAATGATGCCTTATTTCTATATGTTTGGTTCTAGAGTGTTGGATGGGATTTTTTGTTAAACATATGGCACTAGTGTTATCACACTTAAGAGGTATGGTTTCAACTTTATTACCATAATCTAAGAGTTGTTGCTTCATCCAAAGGACTTGAGCACAACAACTCCCTAAGGATATGTACTCGGCTTCGGTGGTAGATAAGGCTACACTATTTTGTTTCTTAGAGAACCAATATATGAGCATACTACCTAAGAATTGACAAGTTCCCGAAGTACTCTTCCTATCGAATTTACACCCCCCATAATCCGCATCCGAATAATCATAAAGGTTGAAGGCGGAGTCTTTAGGGTACCAAAGACCTAAACAAGGGGTATCTCTAAGGTACCTAAAGATTCTCTTAATGGCTATAAGGTGAGACTCTCTAGGACAGCTTCAAACCTAGCACACAAGCAAACACTAAACAAGATATCCGGTCTACTTGCGGTAAGGTAAATCAATGATCCAATCATAGAACGGTAAAGCTTAGAGTCAACACACTTACCTCTTTCATCTTTGTCAAGCTTTGTAGATGAGCTCATAGGTGTGGCTTGAGGCTTTGCATTCTCCAAGCCAAACTTCTTAAGCATATCCTTGATGTACTTTGCTTGATTGATGAAGGTGTCATCCTTCCTTTGCTTGATTTGGAGTCCCAAAAAGAATGAGAGATCCCCCATCATGCTCATCTCGAATTCACCTTGCATTAACTTAGCAAACTTCTTGCAATGACACTCATTAGTAGATCCAAAAATGATATCATCAACATAAATTTGCACTACTAATATGTCATTTTTATACCTTTTTTATGAAAAGTGTAGTGTTCACCTTACCTTTTTCAATCAAAAAGTTTGAAAATCTTTCATACCAAGCTCTAGAAGCTTGTTTTAAACCATAAAGTGCTTTAGTAAGTTTGAAAACATGATTTTGAAATTTTGAGTCTTCAAAACTCGGTGGTTGTTCCACATACACTTCCTCATTTATAAAAGCATTTAAAAATGCGCTTTTAACATCCATTTGAAAAAGCTTGAAATCATGATAACATGCATATACAAGTAACACCCTAATGGCTTCTATTCTAGCTACGGGTGCATATGTTTCATCAAAATCTATTCCCTCTTCTTGAGTGTAATCTTTTGCTACTAGTCTAGCTTTATTTCTTACAATGTTACCACTCTCATCTAGTTTGTTCCTAAAGACACATTTAGTTCCTATAGTAGATTGATTACTAGGCCTATCAACTAGTGTCCAAACATTACATCTCTCAAATTGATTTAACTCTTCTTGCATAGCCAAAATTCAAAAATCATCTTTTAATGCTTCTTTGATGTTTTTAGGCTCTATGCATGAGATAAATGCAACATGGTTCATAAGTTTAAGAGAAGATCTAGTGGTTACCCCCTTGGATGGATCACCAAAGATTTCACCATCTTTGACATTGTTGAGTGTGTAAAATTTATATTATTTACACCATTTTTAACCCATATTTCTGCTGCATTCAAGCATCATTGCATTGCATTTAGGTCAGTTTACAGTAAAACATCACAAATATGTAAAAGGCACGGATTCTACTAAAAGATGGCTGAATTTGCAAGTTACTGCCATGGTTGACGAAGAAGGCAGACACAGGGCAGGGAAGTAGAAGAGCTGAACTGGACAAGCAGACGATGAGGACGAAGCTGCCATGGACCTGTCGTGACAGCAAGGTGACAACAGCCTCATGAAGAGGAAAAGTAAAGTGGACCTCGATAGATAGAGAAAAATCTGCTCGTCTGTCGTGTGAAAGCCAAATATTTTTCCAAGCCCCGGATCAAAAGATATGTCAAGCCAAAGCTCAAGGAGAGGAAATTCCTAGAAACAAGGATGGCGGCTGCAAAGAAGAATCCTTGGAGATTAAGTCTTCATTAGAATCTTACTTTTAATTAAAGTTGTAATCCTTGTTAACTTAGAATACTTGAGCCCAAAGCTTATATAAGGGCATAGATTTAACCTAGGAGACATCATACCCCATAACCGATAACCTAAACCCCTCCGCCGTTTACCCGTCGTCGACATGTTCTAAAAACCCCTAGGGCCACGGGTTGTTTTGTAAAGTAGTTGCAAGGGTTGTTTTGTTTTAGGATTTTCCAAGTTCAATAAAGTAAACTTCAAGTTCTCTTATTTTGGTTTTAATATCTTGCAAGAGCATCGGGAGAGCATTGTGAGGTTATCTATTTACTTAGCATCGGGAGAGTTAAGTATACGAAAGAGATAAGAGCGAGTTCTCTAGTTTATAGTTGAACTATCTCGTGCCTAGGGATAGGGCGAGGTTAAGTGGCTAAGGAAGAATTCATACACATCGGTGTTCATCCTTCGATTCACGCCGGGAGGTATCGTCAAAGACGTGATCATAGACAGACTTGGACCTAGGGATAGGCCAAGGCAGATCTTGGATTCTTGCCAAACTTGGAGTACGGAGTTGGTGTGTTCGCTGCCGCGACAGGTGCTGTCGGCGAAGGGCGCGGCGACAGAACTGGATTTCCTAAACTTTTCAATACCTGCACTACTGAGCAATTCAATACCAGCCCATTCTCTTTATCTTGATATTTCTACTCTTTTTATTTACGTTTTACTTTATTATTCTCGTTACAATCCTCTCAATATTTTCTTTACTTTCGTGTAGTGAATTAAGATGAAGTCATTAGCCCAATCCCTGTGGAGACGATATCCGATACTTCGTATCACTTTACTACTTGCGTCGTGTACACTTGCACTACAATTGCGATAGACTCTTTTACACGCAACATACATAGTTGAACTCCCTTGGGTAGCTCACTTCCTTTTCCTCAAGAGCCAAGTCCTTCAAGGCTTCAAGAGGTGGATCTTTTGTAACCTCTTTTTTGTTGGAATCTCATCCTCTTTTGAAGTTTGTCCTCCATCAAAGGCATTTATGTTTCCTACATCATCATCATCACAAGAATCCTTCCTTGGAAGGAGGTTATAATCGAATACAACATGTATAGATTCTTCTTCTACTAAAGTTCTCTTGTTAAATACACGATAGGCTTTAGAGGTTAAAAAATATCCTATGAAAATAGCTTCATCGCTTTTTGCATCAAATTTACCTAAGTTGTATTTTCCATTAATTAAAACAAAACACTTGCAACCAAATGGATGAAAATAGCTAATGTTAGGCTTTTTAGATTTTAAAATCTCATAAGGTGTTTTCTTTAAAAGTGGCCTAATCATTACTCGGTTTACAATGTAGCAAGCGGTGTTTGTGGCTTCCGCCCAAAAATATTTAGGTAAATTGTTTTCACAAAGCATGGTTCTAGCCATTTCTTGTAAAGTTCTATTTTTCCTCTCAACTACCTCATTTTGTTGACGAGTTCGAGGAGCCGAAAAATTGTGGCTAAAACCATTTTCATTTAAAATCTCTTCAAACCCTAGATTTTGAAATTCAGTTCCATGACCACTTCTAATATGAGAAATTCTAAGTTCAAGATCATTTTGGGTTAATTTTGAGAATGTGATGAATTTTTCTAAAGCCTCATCCTTAGTGCTTAAAAATAGAACCCAAGTAAATCTAGAAAAATCATCAAGTACAAAAGCATAAGATTTACCACCCAAGCTCATAGTCCTAATAGGCCCAAATAAATCCATATGAATAAGTTGTAAAAACCTACTTGTAGAAACGTCATTAATAGATTTAAAGGGCGACTTATGTTGTTTACCCTTAGAGCATGCATCACAAATTTTATCATTTGAGAACTTTATTTTGGGTAAACCTCTAACTAGATCAAGGGAAACTAATTTTTCTAAAACACTAAAGCTAGCATGTCCTAGTTTTCTATGCCATAGCCATGCATCATTTTCATTTTGAGCTACTAAACATGCATGAGATGTACGTATGTCATCTAAATACACCATGTAAATGTTACCTATACGATGACCTATGAGCATAATATTATTAGATTTAATGTCAACAATTTTGCACCCATTTTTATCAAATAAAACATTAAATCCTTTATCACATAATTGGCTTATGCTCAACAAATTATGTTTAAGACCATCGACATACAAGACATTTTCAATAAGAATGGTAGAGTGATTACCTATAGAGCCAATACCTTTAATGTGTACTTTGGAGTTGTCACCAAATGTCACCACTCCTCCACTTTTTGGCTTTAAGTCCATAAATCTACTCTTGTCTCCGGTCATATGCCTCGAGCATCCACTATCAAGGTACCATGAATTTTGACTTTGTGCTTCGACCTTGTAGCAATGCTCCCCCTACAAACAAAGATATTAAACTTTTGTTTTTGGTACCCAAATCATTTTGGGTCCACGAGTGTTAGCTCCCAATAGCTTGGTTCCCTTAGGAATACAAGGTGACATAGCAACAATATTATTAGATTTTACAAGTTCCTTAGGAACCCATACACTTTTAATCTTTTTAGTTCTATTATGTCTAGGGAAGCTACTTTGTTTGTAGTTATTAGTCTTTCTCCTAGGTTGGTTTGTTTTAGATGATTCACCTTTTTCATGCTTCACATTACCAACATATTTAAAAGACTCTTTGAGCTTGTTAAGCTCACCTAACACCTTTTGGTGTTCACTATTGCATTGAGAAAAAAGATTATTTAGGTCTACATTTTCATCTTAGAAAAATTTAAGTTCATTTTTCAAACCTAAAATCTTTTCCTCAAATTTTAAGTTTGCTTGAGAAAGTGATTCATTTTTATCATTTAATTCCGAAATAATTTTCTTATTCCTAATGACCGACTCCTTGTATTTCTCAACTAACTCATAAACCTCTTGCAACTCATCATATGAATCATTTAATCCATCAAATGTAAAATCAAAAGATGATGAGTTAGAGGTTATCATGGAGGAATCCTCCTCAAGTGCCATGAGGCAAAGGTTGGCCACTTCTTGTTCGTCATCCTCGGATGACTCCTCATCACTCCAAGTAGCAGGCTTGACTTTGAGCTTCTTCTTCTTCTCAAAGCCCTTCTTCTTGAGTTGAGGGCACTCCGAATGAATGTGACTGAGCTTTTTGCACTCGAAGCAAATGATTTGATCCCTTTCTTCTTCTTTGCTTTTACCTTTGGAGTCCATCTTTCTTTGAATTTTCCTTCCTCGGTTGGACCTCATGAAACATGAGAATCTTTTGGCTATCATAGCCAATTCTTCTAAATCCTCCTCCTCACTAGAAGTGTTCTCCTCAATTAATGAAGCTTTGAGAGCCTCTCCCATTTTCTTCTTCTTTTCCGCCTATAGCTTCTCCACTCTTTTCTCTTCCTTCTTTTCTTCTTCCCTTCCTTGCTTCATAATTTCATGAGTAAGGAGAGAACCCACTAGCTCATCAAGTTTTAAAGTCTTCAAGTTTTTGGCCTCGATGATGGCGGTTCTCTTCCCATCCCAAGATTCAGGAAGTGAGTAGAGTAGCTTCCGGACAAGTTTGTCTTTCGGGATAGTTTCTCCAAAGCCCTTAAGCTCGTTGACGATGGTTGAGAAGCGATCGAACATCTTTGACATTGTTTCGTCGGGCTCCATCTTAAAATTCTCATAACTAAGATTGAGAATTTCAATCTTGGTCTCCTTCACATCATTGGTTCCTTCATAGGTGGTCTCTAGAGTGTCCCACACCTCATTGGCACTTTCAATGGAGGAGACTTGGGAGTAGATATCGGGACCAAAAGAACAAAAGAGCATGTGTAGAGCTTTGTCATTTATTTGGATGTTCTTCCTCTCATCTTCACTCATCTCCATCTTCTTCTTTAGAACAATCTTTCCATCATTGTCTCTCTTCAATGAAATGTAGGGACCATCTTCAACAACATCCCAAACCAAGTAATCGTTGGACTTGATGAAGAGGCGCATTCGGTTCTTCCAAAATGGATAGTTGTCACTATTGAAGAATGGCGGTTTGTAGTGGATTGAGACTCGTACATGCTAGATCCGGAGGTAGATGCCATATCTTGATTTTTGGATGATCACAATCTTCCTAGGAACTCATCTTGTGGTTGTTAATCCTTCAAAGAGGTAGGCTCTGATACCAATTATTGAGTGGATCAATAGATTGATCAAGACCAAGAGGGGGTGAATTGGGATTTTAAAACTTTATTGGAGTGAATGGACAACTAAAAATGAAGAACAAAGGATTTTAGAGTGGTTCAAGTTCCAAATGAACTCTACATCCACTACCTTAGCTACCACTAAGGATTTGCAACAATTCACTAATTTGTTCTTCCCCTTTTCAAGGCTTAGAAGGTAACCTTTACACAACCGGTCAAATTTTCTACCCAAAATTTGACCAAACCCTCACAAATAAACAAATAAGAAATTGGACAAGAAATATATCTCTCAAATATAATATTGTCCCTTGAAGTACAACACTCAACCTAAATTTGAAGATAGAATAAGAATTGAATACAACTCAATTTGGGGTTTACAAGAAATTGGAAAATAGGCACACTTGAGGTTGGGTTTTTGCTTGGATGTTTATCTTTAATGCAATAGTTGTTGTTGGTCTTCAATGAGCTTTAATTTATACATTCTCTATCAATTCTAGCCGTTTGGGTGGTTAGGGTATTGATTATAGCCGTTGGGATCCTCTCTTTCCACCATAAATGCACTTCTATAGCTATCCGTATCGGCACACGGAGAGCCGTATCGATACCTGTCTCAAAACAGAAAGAGCCATTGTACAGAATAAAGAGGGCGTATCGAAGCGCTCGTAAGCGTATCAATACGGGACAAGGACCGTTTCGATACGGACTCGTCCGTATCGATACCTTTTTCTCAACTTAGCTCACTGGAAGTCTCCGTTTCGATATGGGGGTACACCGTATCAATACGGGACAACTGCCACTTTAAATTTTAGTTACCTAGCGACTGACACCAACGGTCGAAAACATTCAAAACACTTCGAATGAAAAATTCAGTTAAAACCGTATCGATACGGGTTAGGTTGTATCGGTACACCATTCAAACTCCTTCAGTTTTTGTAGAGGGGTGTATCGATACAAATTGAATTCTTTTCGATATGTTGTTTCGATACAATTAAGAGCGTATCGAAACACGTCTTTCCAGTAGCTAACTTTGTAAAAAAAGTATCTATACGGTTGGAGGCGTATCAATACACCTGGACGATTTTCAATACTTTGGCCTTGGAACACTTAGAAAATAATTGGAGTTTGAGTTTTTCAAATCAGTTTAAAGTGTTGGTTATTTATATATTATTAAAGGGACTTGGAAATCAATTTCAAGTTTTCAATTTAATCCTTAACAACTTAATTATTTCAAAATCAAACATAGGTTTTACAGATGTCAACCATAAAAATCATAATATATATAAATAATCACATAAAGGGTAAAACACCAACATAGAAAAATAACATATAATTTAATTATAGCACCGAAAGATGCACACCTTAAACAACAATAGCTCTAACGCCGGGAAGAACGCCTCTCACGTCCGGATCTAGTTGAATCGAAACCTATGATATAAAATTCTACATCAAAATCTAACACTATACCACTAATTAACACTAGTACCAATCTAAAAGAATACTCACGTGTAGTCCTTCTGGTACGTGTACGGTTAGATCGAACAGGCGAAGAAAGTGGTAACTCGTCTTCCTCAAAATCAATATCGTCTAAAACACATATTTAAACTGCATCAAATCTTATATCCAGATCGTTGAAAAATTAAGGTTGTGCGATGTTATAGACTCGCCAAAGTTCGATTGAAATAAAAAAAGAAAAAGAAAAAGAAAACAATGTCGATAGAGAGAGAGGCGTGCGACTGAGTTGAAAATAAGGAATTGTAGGGCTGGTGGGGTTTAAATAACTAATTTGATGGGTAAATTGCGCTATAAGTCATCCTACTATTTAGGGGTTTACATAATAGCACCCAAGCTTTACTTAATTTAAATAATGACCCATAAAATTCTAAATTAACTCAATTTAATCTTTTAACAACAATTAGGTTCTCAAATTCAAATTCCTAAAATTAATTTAGGGTTTTTAATCTAAATTCTCAAATTTTTTAATTATGATTTCATATCAAAATTCTCAATTACTAAGATTTTAAATTTATGAATTTCAAAATTAAAATTTCTTATTTGGGCCTAAAATTCGGGGTGTCACAGAATTTGCCAAAAGCACCAGGTGAAATTACGCAAAGTAGGTAAGAGATGAGAACCTACAAAATGCATCCAGAATCTCGCTTGCTCGGTTTAACTAGTTCTTAAATACATGTCACTCACCAGTATGTGGTTTTACCTTTTCTGATGTTGGTAAACCAATATCTCTCAACATATTTCTTTTTTGTCTTCGTCATTTAACTTTCTAACACATCTTCCGTGTTCATCGGTGACCTTCTCAAGTCCAAAGTATTTATTAACAATGTCTACTCTCCATGGCACTGCAACTTCACCAACCAAGACATACTTTCTTTATTGTTCTTTTGTATACCATACATATCTCTACCTTGCTACTGTTTTTGAAGGCATGAAATTTTTAATGGGAAAATTTATCCCTACTTTCAACCATTTTGTTACTTCATTATCATCCACTTTCTTCATAGTTAAATTTAAAATTAAAAGAATTGTATGAATCTAGTTGTTTTATTAGTTTAGTAGTTCGTTCTAATATGAATGACATGTTAGATATAACGTGATTAAAAATTGATAAAAATAATACTTGAATTGACAATTTTAAAATATTTTAAGTGAATCTCCAATAAAACAAGTGTTCGGACCTGATGTTTCCTCATGACAAAGCAATACTCATCCACTCGAACATAAACTAAATTACGTGTTATATTTAAGCCACAAAACCAAAATCCAAGTAAGAAATCCCGCATTACAAACCAAAACCAGAAATTTAATTTTTTTTTTCAATCTCATTGTTAACTTCCTACTTCCTAGGAGGAAGGTCGGGCAGTTTCTCAGCCACACTCGACTTTCTAAAAGCCTTGCTCCCAAAAACCAAGAACCCGATCGCATGTCCAAAGACGGCAGTGAGGAAAACGCCGCCGTTAAAGGACATAACAACCAGCATCATCATATAGCTCAACCCTGCCCGCACCGTATGCATCGCCGTCTGGAACAACCCGGTGGCGACTTTATTGGCTCCGGGCTTGATGATGCTGCAATAAGAGAGCCATTCCACGATCATTGCCAACACAAATATGAAAATCAAGGCTAGTGCATACATGCCTGAGCTGCAACCGGGCCAACCCGAGAAGAGGATTTCGGATTTATGGCCCCAATGGAAACTCATATGTAAGAGTGAGTTTCGATGGACATGGAGCGCCGTGGTGGTCCAGGCCGACCTCGTTTCAACCATGGTCGCCATCTTCATTCAAATGGTTGGTTGTAATTTTTGCAATGGGATTTTAAAGAAGAGTGGCTTGGAATCTCTTGAAAACTCGTTTGAAAGCAATCCCAACATGACAGAAAGATTGTTGCAGCAGAGATTTATTCTCTCCATCTTCTTTAATAAAGGAATTTCTTCCTAGTATTTTATTATATTCATTCTAGGTTTTGTTCAAGGAAAACCATTCGCAATATTTTAATCCTTTGAACAGAGTCTTTAATTTACAACGTATATAATATGAGCATATTATGGGAAACCTATATATCTCTAACTTATTTTTATTTTTATTTTTTAATAGTATAAAGGTGATTACAAGGTACTATTTGTTCATACTAACTTTTTTTATTTAAATAATCTAACTTCACATAAAGAATATTATTATTATTATTATTATTATTATTATTATTATTATTATTATTATTATTATTATTATTATTATTATTATTATTACTACTACTACTACTATAGTGATGATGATGCAATTGTTTCATTAGTTGGTGTAAATTTTTTACTTTTATTTCAAAACTCAACGACCGCCTCCTCCAAAGCAAATTAGCAAAATTAAATAAGGCATTATACGAACCCCCCAAACACATTATTTACAAGAACGAGACTATATTGTTCACACAAATATGTCATCGAATCTTCAGATATCTCAAAATCCAACATTTAAAAATCCACCATTGATGCAAGATTATTATTATCGATTTAAAAATAATAATTAATAAATACAATATCATCTGGAAGCCAGTAATAACACCTAGATCTTCCAAAGGGTGCAAATCAAAACACTTCACAACTATGAGAAACATACAAAGAAAAGCCGACATGGCAGGCAGAGCAAGCAAAACAAAAACTCTTTGATGGTTGAAAGTAGCATACTGTAGCAAAACAATGTATCACCGTTAATAAGGAAAGAAATAATTGTGAAAATACAATCGTCGATAAGTGATATGCGATTAACAGGAATAAGCATTTGTACAAAACTATTTCAAGAAAATAATTATGTTTGCAAATACAAATATGCGAATAAAAATATTGCAAATACAAATACACTAAAGCAAAGTCGAAGCCTTTAAATAAGAGAGCAATGAATAATATCTAAGATCAAATTATTTTCATTAAAGATCCGCCTGTTGCATTGTGCGGTGTATTGTAATTGATACACAATTAGTGCAAGTATACACGTCAAAATAAGTAGTAAAGTGACGAGTGAGTATCGTCTCCATAGAGATTGGAGGTATTTTAAGTCAAGTTCAAGCACACAAAACACAACTGAATATAAATGTGATAACAACTGGGAACATAGCAAGAAATGCTATAACAAAAGCAATTAAATCAAACTGAAGTGAGCTGAATAAGTTACAAGGTCCCCAATTGTATGTGAAATCTCTATTGGGAATGACATGCTGGGTTTGTTAAGGAATCCTACCCCTAGTTCTAATGTATATCTAACACTTTCCAGCTCAAACTATGCTCGACAGGGTTTCCTATGGTGTTTCTAAACTATCTCTAGCAAGAAATCTGACAGCCAGAATGCTATGGCAATACCTCCCAGCGTGAACTCTAGCAAGCTACATATTGTCGATGTGCTACCCTTTTTAGTCGTTGAAACCCCATCCTTATCTATAAGGTGAGTTAGAGTTGTGCCTATCAGCAGCCAACTCCCTTGTCTACGTGGACCTAAACTTAACTCTCTCAACCATTAAGCTAATCTAACACCTAGTAAAGGCTAACTCTCGAAAGCTCTTACAAACTTAAGGCAATAAAATAGTAGACAAAGCATGTGAAGCTGGAAACATGCTAAACATTCATTAAAAACTAAAACAAAATCATCCCAAACAAACCCAAGCCATTTAAAGTTAGTTCATGGCTGGGTGTAAATCATCCATCATCATTCGTCTTAAACAACCCATTTCCAAAATATAAAGTGTTAAAGAAAACAACAAAGAAAAGGAAATTTGCTGTGTCACCTTGGACTGCCGTGAACCACCCTAGACTTGCTGCTCCTCTCGAAGGCCAGCAAGGTCACCCCTTGGAGCTTCAACAATGGAGGACACTAAGTTGATGAAGAAAATGGTAAGTAGCCGTCTTTTCTCCCCACTCTTAGTACCCAAAAGTCATTTTTTCCAGCTCTTCTTTTGATGTGGGTATCTTGTCCTTTATATAGTGGAAGCTCATGGGGTTTTGTGCCCTAAACATTCCTTGTGTGACCTAGAGAATATTCCCTAGGATATGCTAGGAAAAACAGACAAATAGGGGTTCTCACACGTGGGCAGGAAAATATCTTCGTTGCTTTGTCCTTTTCTGCACCCATAATTGTCGTCCAAATTGTTGTAGCATTTCTTTGCTCAGCCACACTCCCTTGCCTACCTGCACATCACCATACCAGAAGAACCTTTTCTCAAGCAACACCTATTTCTTAATTAAACGAGCTTAAAGACAAGCAAATAACTGAGAAAATGAGCATGAAATGCATGCTTTTTACAAAGTTATCACCTCCCAAACTTAAGCTATTACTTGTCCTCAAGCAATGAGTAGAGAAAAATAGAGAGAATACTATGGCAAACTTTAGATTAAGACAATGCTATGGCAAAATTTCAATCCTTAGAAAAATATAGGCTTCAACATGCTAGACAAATCAAGATTTTAAGAACTTTTCCCTAGGACAAGATCCTTTTCATGTGTGTGTGTGTGTTGCATGCAATTTATGCTTAACAGAGTTAGAAAAAATTTGGGCAAGATCTCTATTGCAACCTAGTATGCATTAATCAATTAAGCACAATTTTACTCCCTCGATTCCAAGTTTTTTTTTGTTTTTTAGAGGGGTGTCCGCTCATCACAACTATTGTCCTTAGCTCTAGATGAGTATGGAGCAAACATCTCACCCCGAGCCAGTAAATAGAGTAATCCCGTGACAACTTTCATTCACTCATTTGATGTTGCTGACATTTATTTAAGTATGGTTTCCAAGCAATGCAACACAAATAGAAGTGTCCCTCTACAAATATACCGTAGCATTTATTCATAGTTTAGCATATTCATTAAGCACATGTGAGTTTAATAAAGCCTTTACCGCTTTCATTTATCATTCAAGTTCATTAAGTTCATTCATACTAAGGCATGCTAGAGTTCTTAAAAAATCCTCAAACAATCTTAAGCATAGAGAGCATACATCGTGTAAGTTTTAATCTAAAAGCATCAAGTCCTAAAGTCAGTTGTACCAATCTCAACAGTCATAAACATTTAATCAATCCAAAGCCATAAAAAATACTCATCATTGGACATCCTCAATTTATTCATAAACCTGTCTCTAAACTAAACAATATGCCATAGCAAAATTCTATTTCTAACTAAAAATGCAAAGACTAACTATGAACACTACTCCCCCTAAACTTGAAAGATACAGTGTCCTCAATGCATGAAAAGGAAATGAAATGAAACTATCTTAAATGAAATGCAGAGGTACCTCGTTGGGGTCCTATTTTGGTGTTGTTGTTCTGGTTGCCTTGTGTTTGATGCCCTTCTTATTCAGTGAAACAATGGGTGGGTCAGTGGCATCCGTTTCTAGTGGTGGGGCTACTTCGTTCTGGGTGTCCTGGGCAAGCTGGTCGGTCTGGTCATCATCATCATCAGTATCGGAAGAATCACTCTTCTTAGCAGCGGTGTTCCACACACGACCTACTATGTGCTTTTGGCGACTCTTAGTCTTTGCCGCAGTATTTGGAGTCGGGGCAAGAAAAAGTGTAGGTGTAACCCCCTCGACTCGGTCTGGAAGTAAATCGAATCGAACGGATCACACGAGGAATATTGAAGTAAACTGGGAAGTTTACTCCAATAAACGACCTTTTTTTCATTTTATCTTGCCTAGATGCTCATTATTATCCTTAGTGATAAATTTCGCAGCGGAACAATTTGCAACTCAATCAGACAACGACTAGAGGCTTAATTGCCCGCAAACATATTTTAGGGACCATTTTGTAATTTTATCAAATAACCAGAGTTTATTCTATTTTTAGATTACCATCCTTTAAATAGTCGCATTACATGCATCTCTTTCAAATCTCGGCTCAAAACCATTATCCAAGCTCATTTAATTTCATCCCCAACATTTAGGGACTAAAATGTAATGAAATAGAACTTTAAAAGACTCCAATAACTAACTTAACAACTGGTTGTTTCGGTACAGGTTGCCCTGTATCAAAACACCCGTTTCGGAACAGGTTTGAGCGGCTCAAAGCTCGAGCTCGTATCGAAGCACCTCATAAGGTGTTTCACAACACGAGATTCCAGTAGCAAAGTGTATTGAAACACATGTTCCCTGTTTCAAAATCCCTAAGCCATTTCAGGCTCACCATTTCAGTACAACCTTAGGTGTACCGAAACACCTAGGCTTGTAATGACACTTCTTACTGATTTTTCATACTTTAATCCAATCAAAATCATTCCAAAATGCTTCTCACATGCATATATCATATTTAAGCATCAAACTCAATCATACATGGTAATTCCATCAGCAAAGCATGACAATACACATAAAGAAAATCTATAGGCATGCAACTTATTCAAAATAGCCACTCAAGAGCCGAAACACAAACCAAAGCAAATACCAACAAGTAAAGGCCATTTACAAGTCATCAAAGGCATTACAAACTTGCCACAAAACAGGGAGTTTCAAAATACACACTCCCAAAACATAAAGGCATCCTCATTTTGCCAATAATTACTAACAGGTATACATGAAACCATACTTGAGTAAAGTCTCACTCCTTGGAAACCTTCTTGCTTCCCTGCAGCCCCAAAAGAGTTATTTCTCTGCATTGTTGGTAAAAGAGAGAGTAAGCACAAATGCTTAGTGAGGGATGCTAAAAAAGACCAACCACATCAATGCTTTTTAAAAACCATATTTCATGTAGAAATCTCTATTTCACCATTCTCATTCTATCTCATGCTTGAAATCATTTCAAAGGAAAAACCACATCATTTAAATAACATGTACCATCTATCTCATGCATTAACCAAAATGCAATGTCTCAAAGCAAGGCTTACTCATGCTTGTTTCTCATAAGCACTTCTCAAATTATGTTCTCATATGCAAAACACAATGCATAAAAATCATTCATGATCAAGGTACATGTGAATCTCATATATTGGTGATGTTGTTTGGTTTGTCGAATGTGCTTGTTGCATTTATGGATATGATGAATCGTGTGTTTCATGAGTTTTTGGATATGTTTGTGGTAGTGTTTATCGATGACATTCTCTTGTACTCTCGTAACAAGGATGATCATGATAAGCATTTATGAATTGTGTTACAAGTCTTGTTGGAGAATCAGCTTTATGCTAAGTTGAGTAAGTGCGAGTTTTGACTAAAGTAAGTTGTTTTCCTTTGTCATGTAGTGTCGGCCGAAGGGATTCAAGTCGATCCACACAAGGTTAAGGCGGTGATGAATTGGAAGTCGCCTAAGTCAGTGCATGAAGTGCGTAGTTTCCTTGGTTGGCGGGATACTACCGTAGGTTCGTGGATGGTTTTTCAAAGATGTTACTCATTTGACGAAGTTGTTGCAAAAAGATGAAGTTTGAGTGGACGAAGGTTAGACAACAAGCTTTTGACAAGTTGAAGGAAGCTTTGACATAAGCTCCTATCCTGATTCAACCTGAATAGGGTAAAGAGTTTGTGGTTTATAGTGATGCATCCTATGTTGGATTGGGATGTGTGTTGATTCAGGAGGGTAGGATGGTAGCTTATGCATCTCATCAATTGAAAGTGCATGAGCGTAATTACCCTACGTATAACATCGAGTTGGCCGCGATGGTGTTTGCCTTGAAAATTTGGAGGCATTACCTTTATGGTGAAAAGTGTATGATTTACACAGATCACAAGAGTTTGAAGTATTTGATAACACAAAAAGAATTAAATCTTAGGAAACGAAGGTGTTTGGAGTTGCTTAAAGATTACGATTTGACTATCGAGTACCATCCATAAAAGGCTAATGATGTAGTCGATACCTTGAGTAGAAAGGTGGCTGTAAAGTTGAGGGCAATGTTTGCTCAGTTGAGTATAACACGAGATGGTGGTTTGGTGGCTGAGTTGCAAGTGAACACTCGTTGGTAGAGTTGACTAAGGAGAAGTTGTTGTTGAATGATTCGTTGGTACCACATGTTCAGGATATTGCGGAAGGAAATCCAACAGACTTTTGTTTCAATGATGATGGTATTTTGTGCTTTGAGAGTCGAATAGTTGTGCCGGAGGATGTTGAGTTGAGGCGCACTATTTTAACTGAGGCGCATAGTAGTCCTTTTGACATGCATCCTGGTAGTAAAAAGATGTATCATGGGTTGGCGGATGAGTACTATTAGGTTGGTTTAAAGAAAGATGTGGCTGATTTTGTTAGTAAGTGCATGGTTTGTCAACGAGTTAAAGCCGAACATCAGTTTCCTTCTAGATTGTTGCAACCGTTGAAGATTTCGGAATGGAAATGAGAGAGAATCACCATGGATTTCATGGCGGGTTTGCCTTTAACACCGTCCAAGAAGATTTCCATTTGGGTGATTGTGGATCGTTTTACGAAGTGTGCCTATTTCTTGGCGGTGCATACTACGTATATGTTGGATAACTTGGCATATTTGTACATCTTTGAGATTGTGAGGTTGCATGGGGTACCTAAGTCTATTGTTTCGGATCGAGATCCACGTTTACAGCAAGGTTTTGGGAGTATCTACATCAATTTTTGGGCACGCATTTGAATTTCAATACTTCGTATCATTCTAAAATAGATGGTTAGTCTGAAAGAGTTATCCAAGTGTTGGAAGACATGTTGAGGTGTTGCATCATTGATTTTCAAAGTTCTTGGGGGAAACAGCTACCTTTAGTGGAGTTTTCTTACAATAACAGTTATCATACGAGCATTCAAATGGCTTCTTTTGAGGCCTTGTATGGAAGGAAGTGTAGAACGCCTCTATGTTGGCAGGAAGCGGGGAAAAAGATGGTCTATTTGCTTAATGTGCTTAAGGGCACTATAGAAAAAGTGAAGCTTATTAGTGAAAGGTTGAAAGCGACTTCGGATTGGCAAAAATCTTACGCAGATTTGAAGCGTAGGGAGGTGGAGTATGCCATAGGAGATAAGGTGTTTTTGAAGGTTTTACCTTGAAAGAAGGTTATAAGGTATGGTCAGAAGGGCAAGTTGAGTCCGAGGTTTATTGGACCATATGAGGTGCTAGAGCGTGTTGGGCTTGTTGCTTATAGGTTGAGGTTTCCATCTAAGTTGGAAAAGATACATGATGTTTTCCATGTATCCATGCTTTGTAGGTATAGATCAGATCCGTCTCATGTTATGCATGTTGAAGAGATTGAGCTGAATCCAGATTTGTCCTATGACGAAGAACCGATCGAGATCTGGGATTAGAACAACAAGGTTCTTCGTGGTAAGACCATTGAGTTGGTCAAGGTCTTGTGGCAACATCGTGGTGTTGAGGAAGCCACATGGGAGAGGAAGGATGAAAAAAAGAAGCAGTACCCTCATCTCTTTCCATCAGGTAAAATTTCGAGGACAAAATTTCCTAAGTGAGGGAGAGTTGTAACTCCCAGGTTTTGGGCCTAGAAGCTTTTAGCATTGGTTCGGTGGTAGTAGAACCTAAACTATAGTTCAAGTTTTCGGTAGTGGTTTAGGGAAAACGTAGTTCGGGAGATGATAAAATTATAGGAAATTTCCAAACACTTCTTTTTCTCTCCAAAACTTCAGAGATTTCCTTCTTTCTACTTCTTGTTGGTTTGCAAATGATTTCCTTGGTTTTCCTTCCATTTATCTCGGTGCAATCTTGAAGAATTTATACAAAATCTTGTCATTTGAAGGAAAAGGCAAAGGTTAGAGGTAAATTTCGTTCAACTCCTCTAATCAAGGTTCTGTAATGAAATTCCAAGGTCTTTGGCTCTCTGAATATGGTTATTAACAATGTTTTATAATTTAATTAATAAAAATTGATGAATCAAGCTTTAAAAGGTGATTTCTAAGGATTTTCGTATTGCTACTGTTTTGATTGATCTGAAATTGGTTTTAGTTATGATTTTAATGTTAAATGATGTTAAAATAAAGGTTTTATCAAAATAAACCTGAAATAGATTGGATCTCTAGTAGTTTAGGTTGTTAGATGTGGGTTTTTGTGGTGATAATATGGTTTTGGTGTTGCTCGAGGTTCTTGGATGCAATTAGGGTGTTTTTTTATGTTAATTGATTATTAAAATTGGATGGGAGTGTTAGACTTTGGCTGGGTTAAGTTTAGGAAGTAATCAAAGGTGTTTTCGGTTGTTTTGGATAGGCGTTTTGGTGTTCGTGGGCAGTACAGCAAGATAGCATGGGTTGCTGGTGGTTTTAATGCATTGAGATGCATTAATTTTCTGTTTTTGTGTGGTATAAGCAAGGGAGTTTGTATCGGACACAATCGGCGAAGTTTCGGAAGCTTCGAAAGCTTTATTTTGCTTCGGCAAAGCAAGCGAGGCACAATTGATGAGTGGAATTGGATTTAAAGTGTTGTCAATGACTTGAAAGCAAGGTTTGGGGTTTAGATTGAGTGTGAAACACCAATCTAAACCCAAAAGTAAGTTTGAATTGTTCCGCTCTCATTTCTCAACTTTTGTCACGTTTATTTTCATGTCCATGCTCTTGTTTTAAATATAGATGATTGTTTATGCATGATTTGAGAAATGTTTTGATGGCTTAATTAATCCCAAGAGATAGAATGTTGATTTCAAGTTTAACCCCCTAAACCTGACCCAAAAGAAATGGGCTGAATCTATGAAGTCGTGTTTGAAAACTTGTCCCTCAAGAAACACCTTTTAAGTTTACTTAATTAAAAACAACATTATTCTGGTATTTGGTTAAATTTCTGAAAATAACCTTATAAATGCATGCATTTAATAATACTCAAATTAAAAATAATAAACAATCTCAATGTTCGAGTTACACAAATGTTCTAAAATATTTCAAAACAATAGTCTGAAATAATTATGTAACACCCGGGTTTAGGGGTCGGAAGAAATAAATAAATAAAATAATATTCCGGTTTTGTTTTGCTAAATTTAATTTGAAGTGTTGGACCAAATTTGATTGAAACTCAAATTCATGGATTATAAAGTAAATGAGATTGCCATCTCATTAATGGCATTTTTGTAATAAAAAGGTCATCCAAATTAAAAACCCCTCTTTTTATTTAAAACACAAATTTGTCATCTTCTTCCCCAACCATTCTCCATTTTTCACGTCAAACTCCCCTCCCCCTCCTTGATGCTTTTCCATCAAATCTTGCCTCCATTTTTGGAGCATTTTGAAAGGTAATTACACTTCCGACTTGCTCTCATCTTCCTCTACATGGAAGTACAAATATATTTCATTTTCACCAATGTTTTAGAATTTGGGTTTTTCAAAGTTTTGGTTAAAGGTTGTGACTTTATGAGTTTTTATCAAGGCTTTTGGTTTATTTATGTTAGATATGTTGTTTGTGAATCAAATAGTCCAACATATATGATTTTTAGAGTATTTTAAATGAATTCCCGAATTTGGATATAAATGGGTTTTTGGAGGGTTTTGGGTGAGTTTTGAGGGTTGTTTTAGGTGAGAATTAATAGGCTATTGGTAGTGCTATGGTTGGGGGTTGATTTGAGATCGTTTGTGGGTGCAATGGATGTTGGAAACATGGTTTTTGAACATGGTTTTGGGGCTGTCCGAGATTGCAAATATTGGGGTTTGTTCATGGCTTGCAATGTTGTAAATTGAATTTGAATTGTGTTCCGGGTTGGTCTTTTGATGTTAGGCTGATTTGGGATTGTTTGAATTGTGTTTGAGGTTGTTTAGAAGCGGGAATTTGTGTTGTTGAGGCCTTGGGAACAAATCCAAAAATTGAAGACCATGGTTGCTTGGCTTGGAGCTTGGAAGCTTAGGTGAGTGGTTAAATATTTTTAAATGGTTTTCAAGTGTTGGTTCAAGCATGTGAACTAGGTTGGGATTGGTAGACCCACCTAGAGTTGGGATTAGGGTGGTGGCCTAATCCCAAACTTTAGTTAGAGACCTTGGTTGATCTTTAAAGTGTTGAATTATGCCCCTATGTTTAATCATGCTTATGGTGGATATGCTTGTGTTGTTATACATGTATGTGGAGGCATGGCTTGATGCATTGTTACACGCATGTTGATGATAAATGTGATAGAGATATACATATGTATGAAATATGATGTGATATTTGTGTTGTTGGGATGCATGTAGCGTTGACATGTGTAATGATGTTATGAGGTGATTGTATGATCTGAGGATCATGGTGAGTACATGCTAGGCATGGAAATGTGGCTTGTACGTGACGGTGAGTCATGGTGAGTACGTGCTAAGCACGGAAGTTATTATGAAATGGTATTGTGAAAGGGTAATGAAATGTGTAGTATTGGCACTAGTATGCTTGGGTACAAATGATCGATCATTAGGATGTCTAGTGTGCACACGTGAGTCGAAATGCGCGCGTGGTCTTGATTATAGTAGTCATCAAGATGGAGTACGGGTTCGCCCGGAAACCTTCACACACACACACACACACACACATATATATATATTAGTCGGTGATGAGTGGAATCCCATCGACGGGCGTGAGGATGAGTGGAATCCCCTCCGCATGAACGGTGATGAGTGTAATCCCACCGTCAGGTAATGGTTGTGTTGTTGGATGTGAGATCCAACAGTTATCCGCGTATTCGAGTCATAGCTAGGTGCCAATACGGATTGTGGTTTATGTTGCCAATATGTGATTAATTGTGAGCCAATGTGATTTGGGATGTGTTGCTAACATGGTTTAATATATGTGATTTCATATGTTGTGGATTTAAACATGTTGAGCATGACATGATATTGAATATATGTTCATGCATCATTTATAATTATGGCTCGTGTGGATCGGAGGTAATATCATGCATTTTATCTTGGTTGTAGCTCGTGCTTGGACCCTGCATTGTCAAGGTTTGTTTTACGAGCTTACCCTCACTAAGATTTTATGCTTACGCTCTCTTCTGTTCGACAATGCAGATAAATAGCATGTGGGTGGCAAGGGCAAGGAAAGTTCTCGAAGTGATGCTTACGGTTAGCTCAAGTATGATAGTTAAATTTAAAGATTGTAATAGTAAAGCAATGGGATAGGTGTTGTTGTTTTGTGCTATTGTTGGTTGTTTAGGAGCATGTTTAGACTCCTTAATTATGTTGTTTTTGATTGGCTTAATGATGCTACGTTTGGATTGTAACCATGTCTAAATTGTTTACCTTGTGTGTGTTGGTCATGTGCCTTTGAGGTTGCCTTCATGTTTGAATGTTGAAGTATGAACTTTGAATGCTTGAATGCCATCTTGGGTCTGTTGCATGATTTCCTTGATATTTATACATGTTGGGTGCTTGTATGGCTATAAAGTGGTATGTAAATGTTGTGAGAATGTTTGGTTGGGGCTAGGGAAGTCTTAAATTGCATTTAGACTCGAGTCTTGATCGTTTTGCTGAGTTTGGGAGGTTTTGCAGTGCAGGGGTATCGATACGGTTGGTACGGTATCGATACCACCTTCTTGTTTCAGGCCTCGTGTATCGATACACTTGAGGGGTGTATCGATACCATTTTGGTCACTGGAGCTACTGTCCATTTCGGTATCAATACCGGCCTCTGGTGTATCGATACCGTCATCTTAGCGTTGACCGTGGGAAGTCAACCGTTGGGGAGGGTATCGATACACTCCGTGGGTGTATCGATACGGTCTCTACGGGTTGACTTTGACCAGTTGACCTAGTCAAGGGGGTATCGATACACCCCTTAAGGGTATCGATACCGCCTGCAGTTAAAGCTTAAACCTAGTCAATGGGTATCAATACACCCCTTAAGGGTATCGATACCGCCTGTAGTTAAAGCTTAAAATTGGGTTGTAAGATGTTGGGCTGAGTTCGTTTGTTTGCCTCGTGAATGTTGTTCCGTTGTATGATCACATAGGATTAAATACTCATCTAGACAAGATTTAAAATGAAAAAAATAGGGTTGCTAACCGAGGGGGAATTCCTTAGGGAGTTTTCACTCGGTTTTCCCCGTGTAGCTTACTCGGACCGGTCATCCGGCCAGACCGGGACGAGGGGTTACATTTGTTGGTATCAGAGCCTAAGATTACCGAGACCTTGGGCAGGTAAGTGAGGTAAGTTAAGTTCTTGCATTGAAATTGCACGGTGTTTGCTTGCCATGTAAGCATGTTGCTTGTTATTCGTGAATGTTGTGGTGTACGCTTGTTTGATTGAGAATGTATGTTGTTTGATAGTACGCATGTGTTTGCTTGTTTAGCAAGTAAGCCTTGTTATATGCTTGGTTGAGCGTGTATGTGTGTTGATTTGCTTGAAACGTGTTTCGTAGAGTCCCATTGCTACTATTACACCGAAAAAGAGATTTTAAGTGAGGGAAACATACTTGAGCCACTTGGAAGCCTTGCCTTGCTAACCCAATCTTGTATGTTTTACTGTTGATGTTATTGTTGATTTAATTGCTTTTCGGTAAGTAGAAGTTGTAGTTTTGAAAAGGTGGACGATATTGAGGGAGTCCACCATCTTAGTTAGGGATGTATGGTTGTACCGGAATTGAGGTACAATTTGTCCGTTTGAGACGGTGTGTATGTGGGTTGATTCCTGTGGATGAGGGACGATGTGATCAACACTGGCATCAGTTGGTAAGAAGAAGTGAAGGCATATGAGTGGGAGTTAGAGTGGTGTCGATGTTTTAACAGATAAGCCCTTGGTACAGTAATAAGTTGTTTCCTCTAGTTGATTCTAAACCCGTGCTTTTGTATATCGATAGTGAGTATGCAAGTTTGAATGTGCCCGATGAGGTGTCAGAGGTAGGTATGAGTACCTTAGTTCTTTTGGCGAGATCTAGGTAGGGGCCTCGTGTGAGTAATCTGAATTTCAGAAATGTTAGTTGGTGACCGTTGGGGTTCGGCCTATGATTTTAATGCAAGACAGCCGGTCAGTGTCCGCGAATGGGATCTAGTTTGTGTGATTGGGTCAGTGTACGTTGGGTTGTCTTCCAGCAAGCGGAAGAGATGAAGTCACTTCCAACATAGTTGAGCCGAGGAGGGAGTCTCGAGCTTTGACTCCAGGTTGTTTGTTAGGGGTAGAACAAGTCCAGCATGGTTGTTTGTGGGAGTGATCAGAATTGAATCTTGAAGTTACGAGATGCTCAAAGAACAGTTTAGAAGAGTTAGATTTTGTTGAAGAACCAGTTTGAGACAAGAGGACCGAAGACTATCAGTTGTGTACATGTGAAGTTGCAATTTCTGCGGATACCTCCTTTTGTGTGAGCATGTAAGAAATTGGATATCCTTGTTGGGACCTTAGATGTAGGGACACATGTGACTAGCCTTTGGGAGATAGTAGTAATCAGAAAGATGTACAAAAGATGTTCGTTGGTGGTTCAGAGTTACTAGTTTCTAGTAGGTGTGAAGTGATTGTCTTCCTATGGTTTGATGTACCTTTTGAAAAGGTTTGGCTTGAAGAGCACAGAGTTAGTGTATACATTGAGACAAAGAGAGAGTTGCCTTGAAGTTGCAGATTTTTGTGAGACTGTAGCAGCAGGTGAGGATGCGAACTTCTTTTCGAATGATTGATCCAGCTTTAGAGGTCAAGGATTGGTTGAGTTAGTTAACAAGCATGCTTAGCAATTGTGATGGGTTTGATTTTGAATGAAGATTTAACCACATAATGTTAGAATAGTTTGTGTTTTCTTTTCTTAGAAGTGTTTGGAAGAATTGCCGGTTTACTTCTTGTTAGAGGAGAAGAGTTGTTATTAAGACCGTTTCGAGGTTGCTTCTGTTTTGTTTGTTCTGTAACTTAAGAATTTCAGAAGAATTGAGAATGTTGAAGAATTAACTTCGAGACTTGTTAGACCTTAGATTCATTAGGCCTAGTGCATCATCTTAGAGTTCTACATGGTAATTTGTGTCGAAGAAAGAGTGACAGTACGAGAATGTGTTCAGAGTACATACAGTTGAAACAATTGACAGTGAATAGTTAGTATCCATTTCCGAGTGTCAGTGAATTGTTGATCATTTAGTGCGTGCTTCAGTCTTTTCAAGATTAATTCGAGATCTGATTACTACCAGTTGGAAGTGAGAGAAGTTGAAGTATTGAAGCCAACTTCTGAGGCAAGATGTGACCGCTTTGAGTTCCGAGTTATGTTGTTTTGTTTGACTAGTGTGTTAGTTTCTTTTATAGAGATGTTGAGCAGAATATTTTCCTGAGTTTCTTGATCAGTTGTAGTAGCTCTTCTAGATGTCACGTGAGTATATTCAAGTGCCGAGGAAGATCATGACAAGCTTTGAAGTTAGTGTGGTAGATTCTATTAGAGAATTAATTGTATACCAAGTTGTGCAACGTGAACTTCGAGTTAATGAAGATGTTCTCTTAGGACATGTAAATTAGCCGAATGTATTAGAACAAATCTTGAACAGACAGAGGAAAATGTGAGTTGGAAGAAATTGAAGACTGTGACAGGAACCTATAGTTCTAAGTCTAGCAGTGTTACTACCGGAAGTTTGTAAATAGTCTTTTGAAGATAGTTTCTCCATTGATAGATTGCTACAGAAGAATGTTCAGTTGTGTGGTTAGATGCGAGAAAATGAGCCCTTGAGAAACCGAAGGAAACTTTGATGAAAGCTTCGACCTTGATCCAGCCAATGGCAGAGAAAGAATTTGTGAATCATAGTGATGTGTTACATGTAGAGTTAGGTTGCGTGATTATGCAAGACAAA
The DNA here is from genome assembly GCA_958450335.1 of Hibiscus tridactylites. NCBI lineage: Eukaryota > Viridiplantae > Streptophyta > Magnoliopsida > Malvales > Malvaceae > Hibiscus > Hibiscus tridactylites. The sequence goes on from OY288273.1 coordinate 72,183,131, forward strand.
AAATTGTGGCTTGTGCATCAAGATAGTTGAAAGACCATGAGAAGAGTTATCTGATATGAGACATAGAGTTAACTACAGTTGTAAGTGCTTCGAAGACTTGGAGACAAAGTTGTATAGTAAGAAATGCACAGGGTGTATGTACATATCATCAAAACTTGAATTGTTAGACAACTTAGGAAGGGTTGAAACTTGAACAACATGAGTTGTTAGAACTACTTGAAGACCGTAATCTCAAGATTGAGTATCATCCGAAGAGAGTTAACGTAGTGACTGATATTCCGAGTTGTGATTGTTGTTAGATTAGTAGTTGAGTTGCGAGTTGTACTTGCCAGATTCAATTTACCAAGTGATGGTATTCTTGTGGTCGAGTTTCATGTTGAACCTACTTTGAGTCAGAATGCTTGAAGAGAAACAGTTGCAAGACAGATTCTTGGCACCTCACGTGCAAGACATTGTGGAAGGAAGACCATCAAAATACAGTTTCAGAGATGATAGAGTTTGTGTTGTTAGAGATGGAATAGTTGTACCTATGGACATAGTGTTTTGAGACGTATTGTGTTGGTCGAAGCATACAGCAGTTCATTTGTATTGCATTTGAGTTATATGAAGACGTATTGTGGGTTGAAGACGAGTACTTCGGGATTGAGATGATGTGTGATGTGGTTCAGTGTGAGGGTAAGTGTATAATTTGCCAGCATGTCGAGACCGAACGTCATTTTTCTTCTAGTTTGTTACATCCGTGGAAGGTTCTTAATAGAAGTGGGTAATAGAGATCCGAGATTTCAACTAGATTTTATTTGAAGATGTCTGCATAGTGTTTGGTTAATTGATGAAGTCAGATGATCAGTCAGAGAAAGTCATCGGTCAAGTTTTAAACAGTGTTGTATGAGTTTGTGAATCGGGCTAGATCTGTTGTTTATCTGTCGCGGTTACCACCAGAGTTAGAAAGAGGTTTGTGATGTGTCTGTGTATCTATGATTAGGAAGTGTGAGTCAGATCTGCTCGGAGCTATGTTTGTAGAAGAGATTGAGTTGAGTTTAAAATTGACATGCCTTGAAGAATCAGTTGAGATCTTAGTGTCAGGTAGCAAATGTCGTGTGGTAAGTCATTCGAGTTGGTTAATATGTTGTGGTGAGAAGACAAGGGAAGTATGGAGGAACATGTTTCAGTGACTCTTACTATCCGATAAATTTCGGGGACGAAATTTCCTTAAGTGGGGAAGAGTTGTAACACCCAGGTTTAGGGGTCGGAAGAAATAAATAAATAAAATAATATTCCGGTTTTGTTTTGCTAAATTTAATTTAAAGTGTTGGACCAAATTTGATTGAAACTCAAATTCATGGATTTTAAAGTAAATGAGATTGTCATCTCATTAATGGCATTTTTGTAATAAAAAGGTCATCCAAATTAAAAACCCCTCTTTTTATTTAAAACACAAATTTGCCATCTTCTTCCCCAACCATTCTCCATTTTTCACGTCAAACTCCCCTCCCCCTCCTTGATGCTTTTCCATCAAATCTTGCCTCCATTTTTGGAGCATTTTGAAAGGTAATTACACTTCCGACTTGCTCTCATCTTCCTCTACTTGGAAGCACAAATAGATTTCATTTTCACCAATGTTTTAGAATTTGGGGTTTTCAAAGTTTTGGTTAAAGGTTGTGACTTTATGAGTTTTTATCAAGGCTTTTGGTTTATTTATGTTAGATATGTTGTTTGTGAATCAAATAGTCCAACATATATGTTTTTTAGAGTATTTTAAATGAATTCCCGAATATGGGTATAAATGGGTTTTTGGAGGGTTTTGGGTGAGTTTTGAGGGTTGTTTTAGGTGAGAATTGATAGGCTATTGGTAGTGCTATGGTTGGGGGTTGATTTGAGATCGTTTGTGGGTGCAATGGATGTTGGAAACATGGTTTTTGAACATGGTTTTGGGGCTGTCCGAGATTGCAAATATTGGGGTTTGTTCATGGCTTGCAATGTTGTAAATTGAACTTGAATTGTGTTCCGAGTTGGTCTTTTGATGTTAGGCTGATTTGGGATTGTTTGAATTGTGTTTGAGGTTGTTTAGAAGTGGGAATTTGTGTTGGTGAGGCCTTGGGAATAAATCCAGAAATTGAAGACCATGGTTGCTTGGCTTGGAGCTTGGAAGCTTAGGTGAGTGGTTAAATATTTTTAAATGGTTTTCAAGTGTTGGTTCAAGCGTGTGAACTAGGTTGGGATTGGTAGACCCACCTAGAGTTGGAATTAGGGTGGTGGCCTAATCCCAAACTTTAGTTAGAGACCTTGGTTGATCTTTAAAGTGTTGAATTATGCCCCATGTTTAATTATGCTTATGGTGGTTATGCTTGTGTTGTTATACATGTATGTGGAGGCATGGCTTGATGCATTGTTACATGCATGTTGATGATAAATGTGATAGAGATATACATATGTATGAAATATGATGTGATATTTGTGTTGTTGGGATGCATGTTGCGTTGACATATGTAATGATGTTATGAGGTGATTGTATGATTTGAGGATCATGGTGAGTACATGCTAGGCATGGAAATGTGGCTTGTGCATGACGGTGAGTCATGGTGAGTACGTGCTAAGCACGAAAGTTATTATGAAATGGTATTGTGAAAGGGTAATGAAATGTGTAGTATTGGCACTAGTATGCTTGGGTACAAATGATCGATCATTAGGATGTCTAGTGTGCACACGTGAGTCGAAATGCGCGCGTGGTCTTGATGATAGTAGTCATCAAGATGGAGTACGGGTTCGCCCGGAAACCTTCATATATATATATATATATATATATATATATTAGTCGGTGATGAGTGAAATCCCATCGACGGGCGTGAGGATGAGTGGAATCCCCTCCGCGTGAAATGAGGCGTGAGGATGAGTGGAATCCCCTCCGCGTCAACGGTGATGAGTGTAATCCCACCGTCATGTAATGGTTGTGTTGTTGGATGTGAGATCCAACGGTTATCCGCGTATTCGAGTCATAGCTAGGTGCCAATACGGATTGTGGTTTATGTTGCCAATATGTGATTAATTGTGAGCCAATGTGATTTGGGATGTGTTGCTAACATGGTTTAATATATGTGATTTCATATGTTGTGGATTTAAACATGTTGAGCATGACATGATATTGAATATATGTTCATGCATCATTTATAATTATGGCTCGTGTGGATCGGAGGTAAGATCATGCATTTTATCTTGGTTGTAGCTCGTGCTTGGACCCTGCATTGTCGAGGTTTGTTTTACGAGCTTACCCTCACTAAGCTTTTATGCTTACGCTCTCTTCTGTTCGACAATGCAAATAAATAGCTTGTGGGTGGCAAGGGCAAGGAAAGTTCTCCAAGTGATGCTTACGGTTAGCTCAAGTATGATAGTTAAATTTAAAGATTGTAATAGTAAAGCAATGAGATAGGTGTTGTTGTTTTGTGCTATTGTTGGTTGTTTAGGAGCATGTTTAGACTCCTTAATTATGTTGTTTTTGATTGGCTTAATGATGCTACGTTTGGATTGTAACCATGTCTAAATTGTTTACCTTGTGTGTGTTAGTCATGTGCCTTTGAGGTTGCCTTCATGTTTGAATGTTGAAGTATAAACTTTGAATGCTTGAATGCCATCTTGGGTCTATTGCATGATTTCCTTGATGTTTATACATGTTGGGTGCTTGTATGGCTATAAAGTGGTATGTAAATGTTGTGAGAATGTTTTGTTGGGGCTAGGGAAGTCTTTAATTGCATTTAGACTCGAGTCTTGATCGTTTTGCTGAGTTTGGGAGGTTTTGCAGTGCAGGGGTATCGATACGGTTGGTACGGTATCGATACCACCTTCTTGTTTTAGGCCTCGTGTATCGATACACTTGAGGGGTGTATCGATACCATTTTGGTCACTGGAGCTACTGTCCATTTCGGTATTGATACCGGCCTCTGGTGTATCGATACCGTCATCTTAGCATTGACCGTGGGAAGTCAACCGTTGGGGAAGGTATCGATACACTCTGTGGGTGTATCGATCCGGTCTCTACGGGTTGACTTTGACCAGTTGACCTAGTCAAGGGGGTATCGATACACCCCTTAAGGGTATCGATACCGCCTGTAGTTAAAGCTTAAACCTAGTCAAGGGGTATCGATACACCCCTTAAGGGTATCGATACCGCCTGTAGTTAAAGCTTAAAATTGGGCTGTAAGATGTTGGGCTGAGTTCGTTTGTTTGCCTCGTGAATGTTGTTCCGATGTATGATCACATAGGATTAAATACTCATCTAGACAAGATTTAAAATGAAAAAAATAGGGTTGCTAACCGAGGGGGAATTCCTTAGGGAGTTTTCACTCGGTTTTCCCCGTGTAGCTTACTCCGACCGGTCATCCGGCCAGACCGGGACAAGGGGGTTACAAATTAAGAGAGAGTTCATACTGAATTATAAAAAAATATCTGAGAAAAATGCGAGAAGCTCCTAGTACCGAGTAGCCTAAAAGAGTCTGAGATATCTGAAAAAAGTAAAAACTAATGAGTGTGAGCTAAAGAGCTTAGTGTGTCTCTAAAGTGCAACCGAATACAAAACAAAACAAAACAGTATTTTATTTTCTGAAAAAGACTTTTATGAAAACAACAACAAAACTGGATCATGATATGATGTATGATGCACATGAATCATAGTACCCATTTTCGATACACCGAAAAGTAAGGTTCCCCAGAACCTACTTTCTCCATCGTCACAATCCGAAGTGGAACTCAGCTCGAAGGGTGGAACCACTAATCCGAAGCGAAATTCAGCCCAAAGGGTGAAACCACTGAACTTCCCCGAACAAATCCCAAACCATATACCCACAATGATATGATGCAGATTATAAAATCCGAGTCTCATCCGAAACTCTGATATTTCACAATACCATAAATATGATGTTTTACAGTTCCGAAAATCTGATATTTCACAATTTGGTATATCTGATTTTTCATTTAAATCACAGTATGACATGTTATGCATAATGTCTGAAAACATTCACCCAATCACAACAGAGTATGCACACAAAATGTTCAAAACATTTACTTACATTTATACCAGAAGTAGCACATAAAATTTATAGCACAGAAAGAAACACCTAAGATTATAAAACATGAAGAGACACACCTTTAAGCAACATAAGCTCTAATGCCGAGAAAAGCACGTCTTACGCTCAGATCTAGATGAATCAGAACCTACGAGGTAAAAACTCTATATTAGCATTTAATACTAACACTAAGCCACCAACTAAAACACTAAAACCGAACTAAAACCGAACATGTTTAAAATGTTATACATTGGCATAAAATGAGATCATTGTTACCGGATATAATCGGTGACCAATAGGATGAGAAGTGCACTATAATATACAAAATTCGTACGTGCTCTTTCGTCCGGGCAATAGGATGATTTTAAAATGCATTGTCGTTGTTGGTTTGTTTTGAGCATCCCTCACTAAGCATCATTGCTTACACTCTCTTTTCCCAACAATGCTGAGAAATAACTTTCAGAGCAGTAAGGAAGCAAGAAAGAATTACCAAGGAGTGACACTTTGCTCAAGTATGGTTTTACGTTTACACGTTAGTAATAAATTGGCAATGGGAGAATGTTTGTGTTTTGGAACTCCCTATTTTAGGGCAAGTTTGGAATGCCCTTTATGACTTGTAAATGGCCTTTGCTTTATGGTTTTTGCTTTGGTTTGAGTTTTGACTTTTAAATGGCCTTTTTGCATAGGAAGCATGTATATAGATTTATTTGTTGCTTATCTCTATTCCTTGTTGATAAATTGTCATGTTTGATTGAGGTTTGATGTTTAATTAAGTTTTATGCTTGTTGGAAGTATGTTGGAATGCATTAGAATGGATTAAAGTATGTAAAACTAGTAAAAGACGACATTATTAGTACAGGCGTACCGATACTCGGGAAACCTTATCGGCACACTTAAGCCATTATAGGCTCAGTGTACCGGTACGGTGGGAAGGGTACCAACACGATCTTAGTGAAATTGAAGGGGTGTATCGATGCACGGGGCTATACCGATACGGATTTTAGCTACTGGAAAATTGGGTATCAATACAGTCCTAGAAGGTATCGATACTGTAATCACTAATATTATCCGGACCTCGAACCTCTTTTATTTATGATGACTAATGGGCTTATATTGGGCTGTTATAAAATTAAAAAAGAAAAAGAAAAAATATATATATACATATATATGTAGGTATAAATAATGCTACCCTTATTACCTTATGTTATTATTTATCATATTTGAAAAAAGAAAGAAAAAACCTAAAACATTACTAATATATAATATTATCTTATTATAGTTAATAACAATTATGTCTTATCATTATTTATCATTTATATACATCCATTACATTTTTGTTTTATTATTGTGTGTGTGCTAATATTATCTACTAATTATTATTGATATATTTACTATTATTATTTTTGTTTATTATTATTATTATTATTATTATTATTATTATTATTATTATTATTATTATTATTATTATTATTATTATTATCAGATATTAGTATTATTATTGTAAAAATAAAAACACAATATATAAAACCCAAGTCAATTAAATAAGTAACAGTCCATTACATAAAATGAAAGCCCAGAATAATAAAATACATTAAGCCCGTTTGGCCCATGTTAACCAAAACCTTAATGTTCCCTTTGTCTTTTGCGCAGCCACCTCCTGGCCGTTAGATCTGCCCCTAGATCTAACGGCTCAGATCGTTAAGGAGCAGAAACCCTAAGAAGCCTCCAACTCTTTCGCGCGCCGCAAGCTCCCACCACCGTCAGATCGAGACGCGATCTGACGGCCCAGATCGCATCGGACAAAACCCTAATAAGGGTGTCATCGAGCCCCAGCGCCGCACAACGTCGACCGTTAGATCGAGTCGATCTAACGGTCCCCGAACAAGATGATAAACGTTCCAGATCCCGTCTCCTCTGCTGCCCGTGACCCATCCTCTGCCACCTCTGTTTCCGCTGCCAACACCACGCCGGTGTCCCTCCCCATTTCGGCGAAAGACCAACAAAGAAAAGCAAAAAGGCAGACCGTCAGATACCCAAAATATAGCAAAAAAACAAAAAATAATAAATCAAGACGCAAAGTCAACCAAACAAGATCAGAGACAAGAATTACACTTTAAGGATCCTTTTGAAATGTATCTCGGTTATATAGGAAACTGAAAACAAAAAATAGAGAATGAGAGCATCGAGATAGCAAAAACCCAGAGAGAAATCAGCAGAGTGATATTGTAAACACACAAAAAAAACCAAAACCCACTCGGGATTTTCACAGTAGCAATACAAAGAGAAAAAAACCTTTGAGTTATCAGTATTTTTTATTCAACCTTTTCATGCATGCGTAAATCTAAAAAAAGGGTCAGTCTTCTTTTACCTTTGGCTTTCGGTTCGACTTCCCCTCTGGTGCAGATCTCTCCCCGACAAAAATCCCTTAGAGGGTGAGCCATCGTGATTGCAGGTTCAAAACAAGGGAGATTTTTGGTTTTGTTTTTTTGGGGATTTTCGAAAGAATAAGAGATTTGGGTTCGTGTATGAGGTTTTGAGAAGAAAAAGAGGTTTCTTTTCTCAGTTTTTCGAGGTCATCGTTGCCGGCTGGCGACCGACGGCGTCGGAAAGGCCTTCTCCTTTTTTAGTTTCAAACCCTAATCGGTCAGAGAAATATAGGGGAGAGGGTTCACTGCTTTTTGCTTAAAATGGCAAAAAGAAGGCATAAGGTGTTTTTTAGGGCTTTTTATAAAGTTTTAATTTTTTTAAAATTGGTTTAAATCTTCTTTAGCCCTTCCGTGTTTTTGATATATCTTTCTGGCCCTTCCGTTTTTTTAAATCCCTCCCGTGGTCCCTGCATCTTTCCAATGGTTTTTAATTTCGTCACCGCTTTTATTTCGATTAATTTTCGGGCGGTAAAATCCCTGTTTTGGTCCCTGTAGTTTTTTCGAGTCTTTTCATTTAGTACCATTTCGCACTAAATCAGTTTTTTAAATGGGTTTATTACATTCTTGATCCCTGCCAGTTTGCCTCTTTTATCTATTCAGCATTTTATCATGTTTATTTGTTATTCATGCATTTTTCCGTTTTTCAACATATGTTCTTGCCATATTGTTAGTGCTTGTTTTCATATGCATACTTATCATATTTTTATGAATGTCCGTTTATGCCATCACATGCCATGCCATTTATTCTATGTGCTTCGCTTATTTCTCCTTTTTATCGCATGATTCTATGTCTCATTCGTGTATTTATTTTTAAGTTGCATCTCGATTTATGATTGCAATGCGAGCGTCTTTTTATTCGGGAACGAACGAGGCCAGTATCAGTCGTAGTGGTGGTGGTTCGGACGTTCCTTCTCGAATATTAAGACCTTTAAAATTCACTCGCTCGTATAACCAAATTTCGATATGAACAATCACTTTAATTCGCAAAATTTCATATTAATTAAGCAGTAATGTTTTTGGTACCGATTTTCGGGCACGATGAGGGTGCTCATCCTTCTCCGCGTGTAACCGACTCCCGAACCCATTTTCAAAAGAAAAAAATCTCTACTTTTATTTCGGTGTCCGGTCTACCATTTTAAATGGCCGGTGGCGACTCCTCTATTTTTTATACAACCCGATTAAATTTTTCGAAAACCATTAAAACCTGGTTCTTCTAAGTGACACCGGTATTTTTTAGTCGCAACAGATGGCGACTCCGCTGGGGAGAAATTTTTGTTTTCAAAAGCAAAAAAGAGAGCCAAGCCAAAAAAAAAACTTTACTGCTTAATTAATATTAGAAGTTGCAAAATAAAGTGGCTGAGTCGATCGATATTTGTTTATAAGTGTGAGTTTATTTTAAACGCATTTAAAATGGGCATTTAAACCCGTTCGTTTAAGTGGGGGGGGGGGGGGGAACGCTAGTGCTTTCGTGTGGATATTGTTCCTCCGTATAGGCCTAGCAAGTACCTTCGGGGCTCGAATACCCTATATCTTCGTGGGAATATCGTTTCTCCATGCAGATATAGCTAAAGGGTCCCCTCGAATTGAACTCGGTTGAGAGGAGCCTATAATGGGTGATGACCGGGGGCCTTGCTACCCTTAGAAGGGGACAACGAGGACATTTCGAGTACCTTCTAGAACCAAAATTGCATTTAGAGAACTAGAAAGCCCACCCCTTTTAGAGCCATGTGGACAACCTAGGTTCATTAGACAGGATATATAGGGCTGCTTGCTTTCATGCTTGCCTTTTATCATGTTTATTCGGCACTAACAATTATTCTTATGATCTTTTTTCATTTATTCTCACATGCATTTCATGACATAAAGGTGCTGAGTCAAGGTGGTTTTACCCAATCAAGGGCTATCATTGTGGACGGGAGGTTGCTAAAAAAGATGTTGTCAATTAGCAAGTCCGATATCGGTCAGAGTTGAATTAGAAAGGATAAGGGAGCAGTTTACCGAGCAAACGCCCAGTGTCAGGTCATTTAATACCCACCATCGAAGAAGGCACAACTTTTCTCCATCCCGAGGAAGTCAAGCAAGATTGGATCTACTCTGAGCATCTAAAGTCACGAAACTACCCGACCGAGTGCAAAGAGGCAGCCAGAAAGAACATGGCGACCGGAAAGGGCATGAATTAGGTCAAGAGATGAATTCAGCTTCGAGGAAATAACTTGTTTTCCGGGACTTGATACCAGAAAATTTAGAGGGTCTTGAATTGTTAGAGAAGAAAGCAAATTCGGCCCCAGCATTTTTGCCGAAGTTTTCAATTCCTTGAACATGATTCAGGGGCAAGAAGGGTACTCGTAGGACTTTTGCTATGACTATCTTGTAACAAGGATCCTCCTTTACGTTCAAATGAAAGTTGACCTAAGGGGAATCACCTATATGACCAACGCCTTTGACTTGCATACATTTGTAACATTTGTTTCATACATCATTTCGAAGCAACATTAAAATTGTCAGCCATGCACCCATCTCATGATCATGCATCTGTTGATTCGAGTCCATAATACATCCATCATTGGGCATTAAAATTTGCTTAAGGCATTTCATCGCATCATTGCTAATTGGGGAAAACACTCATGTCAGAGAGAGAGAGGAAAGAATGGACAAGGAAACGGTTTCTAGCTAGTGCAACTTTAGAAGCATGAATGACCTAGTGGCTAGGATGGATAAGCTCGAACAGTTTCGAGAACATTTGGTTCACAATCAAAGGGAGATAATATTGTATAGGAGGAGAATAAATCTTTTACAAAAATCCAATTTCCATGATTGGTGAAAACTGATTGTACCTAGGGAAAGGTACAACTAGCCCGGAGCAAACGGCTACTGGTAAAGGCATTCCAAATCCGTTAGTCCCTGTGTATTTGGGAAAAATGCAAGTCTCAATTCAAGAAAAGTGAATTGAAGACATTACGTCACTTCATGAAAGAAGAAGCGATGTTTGGGCAAGTCCGACAGAAATGTTGGCACAACGTGCTTAAATACGGTGAAGTTTAAGACAATGGATAATTCAAATGTCCATCGAAAACCCATTTTCACGAATGGTCAAAGGAAAATAAATCCTTTGCAAAAATCCAATTCTCATTATTGGTGAAAACTGATTGTACCCAGGGGAATGGTACAACTAGCCCGGAGCAAACGGCTATCGGTAAAGGCAATTCAAATTCGTTGATCCCTGTGCATTTGGGAAAAATGCGAAAGAAATAAGTAAGTTGTAAATTATTTTTTCTCATCATAACGAAAGTTTCATTTTGTTATTTAGAAAATATTTTGGTATTCCTTAATTCTTTAAACATTTCATAAGCTTACTCTTGTTTTCCAATTACACACGTCTATACTTTTTAAGATTAACTTTAATTCAATTCAAAAAAAAGATTTTTTTTTCTAAAAGACCGAATGTTGAGAGGACGCTATAAATATGAAAACCCTATGCTCTACTTAGGCCAAGGGAGGTATGACAATGAGTGTTCAGAAATAATGGGCCACTCTCATTGAGTGTATTTTCCTCTCGGGCATTGTTGTCTAAGGTTCTTGAATGAAGTGATAACCCTAAAACTTCTACCACCTGAAGACCAATTTTGATACCCGTGTATGGGAGGACATTTGGCATTCCTTCAATTCCATTCACATAGAAAGAAAATAAATACAGCCATTGTTGTCCCCGTTTGAGCCTTTTAAATTATTTTCTTCTGATCGAACCCAAACCAAGGATCACCCCTACACTGGGGCAAATGGGACAGAAGTCTATAGACAAGTAAATGACATGTGATCCTGATTATGCTATGAAGACGAGGTCTTGTGAATTAAATGGCAATAAAAGAGAATACATGTGTTGAATACATTTTCAGTTTGAGCCGCAAAAACATCAAAGAAGAAACAACGAAAGAAAAGTAGGTGCTCAAAGAGCTACCCAAATCAAGGCGAAAGCTACCGACATAAAGTTGAAGAAATCAAAAGCAAAGGCACTAAAGTGAAAAATGCAATTTTGAAAAGAGAGAGAAGCGGATAAAGAAAAGGGACAAGAGGATACCCTATCCAAATGAATCTCTGCTTAGATGAGCCTCGAAAGATTGTTCACCTTTGATCAAAAGCCTGCACTAATACAATGCGAAGGTGCAAATTGATCCAAAACTACACTTCATGAAAGGAAATGAACTCTAGGGTGAAAACCCCAACAAGAAGGGGCAGTCTAGAGCGATCCAAAGAAGTAAGAGAGGAAATAGCATTTCATCGGAGCATAATTGAGACTTCAGATTGAAAGAATCGATTCTTGGTTTCACCACCCTTAAACACTTGTTTGGGCCTACTTACCCTTTCTTTCATAGCCGTGAGCCTTATCCTACATTACAAGCCATAAAAGACCACTTGGACCATACACGGAAGGATGAATTTGTCTTCATATCACATTCCGCCTATCGGGGTTAACCTTTCTTCAAGGATTACCACACTTCTAATGCCTGATTGAGATCAGAAGAGAGGGAAGGGTGGGGCATGGTGAGTTAGTGAGCTAAAGAGAGCCACTTTTAAATCAGGTAGAAACTAGGAATGGGAGTCGTTCCTCTCGGAAGCCTAATAGCCCAAAAAAGATTTCATATGTGCATCTCTGCAACATTCGGAAAATTTCACTCGGGTCAATCTTTTTTTCAAAGACCCAAAAACTTGATTTTCACTTGACATGGTTCTTTAAAATGTATATTTACATAATAAAATTATTTTCACCCAATCACTTGCATAAGTCTCCCACATAGGAATGAACAAGCGGATTGACCGTGGCCTGAGGTAAAGCCATTAGTACCCAGAGGGGCACCCTCGAAGGTTCAAGCATTGGTAATACCTCCAATTGAAATATCATGATCGTCTTCGGTGAAATGTTGAGCTACGAAGTCGACCTTCGCTAAGAAGTGTTGGAATAGAACATGAAGGTAGAAAATTTGATGTTGAGATTTGGGGAACAGAAGTTACCCTCAGAACCTAAGCATCTTGCCGGAAGGAATATCCCAAGAAGGATTGTGTGCGCACGCACCGAATGAGACATTAAATATTGTCTGAAATCAACTCAACAAAAGGCGATGAAGGCGAAAGTACGCCTAAGAAAAGAATGAAGATTAAGAAGAAGAGAAGAGGAGCCCAGGCGAAAACCCAAAGGCACTTCGGGTCAACGGAGCGAAATTCAGAAGAGGCGCTCTTGACCATGAATTTAGAGGAACGAGGGCAAAAAATTGGTGGCATCTTTGGACAGAAGACACCATTTAAAGCAGTCGACATTAACCAGAGGTCAGTTAGAAGGTACATAAGCCTAACCCTTCAAGAAGAAGCGAAAAAGAGAGAAGTTGACTTCAAGATGAAAACTCAAAGGAGCGCCCAAGAAGAGAAAAAGAAGAAGAAAGAGGACAAAGAAAAGAGAAGACACAGTGAAAACCCAAAAGACACTTTGGGGATTGAGACGAAATTCAAGAGGAACGCTTCAGATCACAAACTCATGGCGAAGGAGACAGAAACTCAAAGCCCAAGAACTTTAGAGCAAATGAGAGAGATACTCAAAGCTCGAGACAAAGATATATGACATCTGCTCATCTATTCGGGCATTTGGAGAATAGAACCCGCCTATCCGTTCAGGCACTCGGAGAATGGAAATTTGCTCATCTATTCAAGCATTTGGAGAATAGAACCCGCCTATCCGTTCGGGCACTTGGAGAATGGAAATTTGTCTATCTATTCAGGCAATCAAAAGTTAGTAAAAAATGAAAAAAGAAAAGAAAGAAAAAAATTAGAAGAAAGAAAAAAGGAAAAAAGAAAAGAAAGAAAAAAAACAGAAGAAAGAAAGAAAAAAGAAAAACAAGAAAAAAAGAACCAAAAAAAGAGAAGGGTTCAAAGTGAAAACCCGAATGGGCACTTTGAGGCAAACAATTCCAGAAGTGGATGAGAAGAAGAAGAACAAGGGTCCAGTAGTACTCGAGAGGGGCATCATTGTCCGTGGGGTAACAAGGGTTTTGTACATAATAGTTTGAATCAGAATAGATGAAAGATAGCACAAGGCTAGAAAAAGTGTAGATGAAGTTTCTAAATACGACCAAAGTCACTCGACTTGAATACTTGAACGAAAAATGAGTGACAAGTTTGGGGGCCAGTTTTGTCGAGACACAAGACTAATGGATGGTTGTAGTCCCAAGACAACGACCACTAACCCTAAAAAATGAAGACAAACTAAATCCATGCATCTTTGCATTCTCGTAAACACATGCATCTTTGCATTCTCGTAAACACATGCATCATTGCATCCTGAAATATGCTCATGCATCTTCGATAGCTAGATGTCACCCATGCTAGGGGCATACTAAATCATATCATAGCATTTTGTTTTCTCTAAACAGACGTTTGAAGATTGGTAAAAGAACATATCTACAGCTTCACGAGAGAAGAAGCAGATCTCACAAGAGTCAAGAGTCCTTTGAGTTGCGTAATTCGAATTTCTAAAATCCTTCCAACCCCCGGTTTTAATCTTCCAGATGGTTTTCTTAAAATTCGATTTTATCCTTCCAAAAGGTCGTTTTTCTCAAAACTCAAATTTCTCAATTTTTATCCTTCCAAAAGGATGTTTTTCTTAAAACTCAAATTTCTCAATTTTTATCCTTTCAAGAGGTCGTTTTTCTCAAAACTCAAATTTCTCAATTTTTTATCCTTCCAAAAGGTCGTTTTCCTCAAAATTCGATTTCTCAATTTTTATCCTTCCAAAAGGTCGTTTTCCTCAAAACTTAATTTCTCAATTTTATCCTTCCAAAAGGATGTTTTCCTCATAACTCAATCTCTCAATTTTATCCTTCTCAAAGGATATTTTTCTTAAAAATCAAAATTTCTCAACTTTATCCCTCTTAAAAAAAGATGTTTTTCCTCAAAACTATATCCTTCCTAAAGGTTATTTTTCTTAAAAAGATCAAAATTTCTTAATTTTATCCATTTATACAGATTTTTGAAAGACAACTTGAATACCTATCAGGACGAAGAGAAAACGATAAGGCGAGAACTAAAACAGATTTCAGGCGAAGCCTTTCAAGCCGCCGCTCCAGAAGGTTAGGTGAAGCTTTCATGTTCGCCACTCAAGGATTTCAGATCAAAGCTTTCAAGCTTGCCGAAAGATTTCAAGATGAATGATCCTACGGAGAAAGGGTCCAAACAAGCTCTATATAGGAGGAACTTGCGACTTCAAGATCTCGAAAGCGGAGGGTACTATAGGCAGAGGACTTAGAGATCTTTGATTTCAGAAATACGAAGACGAGAATTCCATAGAGAAGGAACTACTACTCGAAGAGTACGCAAATGAAGAGGAGTTTAGTGGAGAAAGAACTCAGAATCCTAAGGCTTTAGGATCTCGAAAGCGGAGGGTCCTATCGAGAGGGGACTTGTAGATCTTTGATTTTAGAGGGGAGTTCAATAGAGAAAGAACTACTGCTAAAAAAATACGCTAAGGAAGAGGAGTTTAGTGGAGAAAAAACTCAGAATCCTAAGGCTTCAAGATCTCGAAAGCGGAGGGTCCTACAGAGAGAGGACTTGGGGATCTTTAATTTCAGAAATACGAAACGAGAGTTCTATATAGGAAGAACTGCCACTCGAAGAACACGCCAAGGAAATGAGTTCTATAGAGAGATAACTCATATTCTCAAGGCTTCAAAGAGAAAATTACTCGGTGTAGCGCGTTGCAGCTCCAGGAGAGTAAATCGTCCAACAGGGAAGTTGGAAAGATATAGTTATGACCAGTTTGCTTTACGACCGAGAAGGGAAAGCAAATCTACTTGGACAACCAAGGTCGCCTTTTGGCCGCGAAGAGGAGGCAAAAGTATTTGGAGTTTCAGCTTGCTTTTTGACCGCGAAATGGACAACTTGCTTTTAGACCGCGAAGGGAAGGCAAAATTGTTTGGATGACTAGCTTGTTCTTACGAAAAAAAGAAGACAATATATTTAGAATCCGCTCATCTATTCAGGCATTTGGAGAATAGAACCTGCCTACCCGTTCGGGCACTTGGAGAATGGAAATTTGCTCATCGATTGTGCACTTGGAGAATAAAACCCACCTATTCGTTCGGGCACTTGGAGAATGGAAATCTGCAAAAAAAAAAACTCTATGTCTACCTGTTCGGGGCATCCGGAGGGAGAACTCACGATTGGAAGGCTTTGGGAAACGAACCGTCAAATAGGGAAGTAGGACAAAATTAGTGCTTATGGTCTTTGCTTTATTCTTGTTCCACAAGTATAAGCAAAGAGGGGCAGCTGTAATCAATAATTTTGTCCGGACCTCGAACCTCTTTTGTTTATGATGACTAATGGGCTTATATTGGGTTGTTATGAAATTAAATATATATATATATATATATACATATATATGTAGGTATAAATAATGCTACCCTTATTACCTTATGTTATTATTTATCATATTTGAAAAAAGAAAGAAAAAACCTAAAACATTACTAATATATAATATTATCTTATTATAGTTAATAACAATTATGTCTTATCATTATTTATCATTTATATACATCCATTACATTTTTGTTTTATTATTGTGTGTGTGCTAATATTATCTACTAATTATTATTGATATATTTACTATTATTATTTTTGTTTATTATTATTATCGTTTTTATTATTATTATTATTATTATTATTATTATTATTATTATTATTATTATTATTATTATTATTATTATTATTATTATTATTATTATTATTATACTTATTATGATTATCGGATATTAGTATTATTATTGTAAAAATAAAAACACAATATATAAAACCTAAGTCAATTAAATAAGTAACAGTCCATTACATAAAATGAAAGCCCGGAATAATAAAATACATTAAGCCCGTTTGGCCCGTGTTAACCAAAACCCTAATGTTCCCTTTGTCTTTTGCGCAGCCACCTAGCCGTTAGATCTGCCCCTAGATCTAACGGCTCAGATCGTTAAGGAGCAGAAACCCTAAGAAGCCCCCAACTCTTTTGCACGCCGCAAGTTCCCACCACCGTCAGATCGAGACGCGATCTGACGGCCCAAATCGCATCCGGACAAAACCCTAATGAGGGTGTCATCGAGCCTCAGCGACGCACAACGTCGACCGTTAGATCGAGTCGATCTAACGGTCCCCGAACAAGATGATGAATGTTCCAGATCCCGTCTCCTCTGCTGCCCGTGACCCATCCTCTGCCACCTCTGTTTCCGCAGCCAACACCACGCCGGTGTCCCTCCCCATTTTGGCGAAAGACCAACAGAGAAAAGCAAAAAGGCAGACCGTCAGATACCCAAAATATAGCAGAAAAACAAAAAACAAAAAATAAAGACGCAAAGTCAACCAAACAAGATTAGAGACAAGAATTCAGCTTTAAGGTTCCTTTTGAAATGTATCTCGGTTATATAGGAAACTGAAAGCAAAAAATGGAGAAAGAGAGCATTGAGATAGCAAAAACCCAGAGAGAAATCAGTAGAGTGATATTGTAAACACAAAAAAAAAAACAAAACCCACTCAGGATTTTCACAGTAGCAATACAAAGAGAAAAAAACCTTTGAGGTATCAGTATTTTTTATTCAACCTTTTCATGCATGCGTAAATCTAAAAAAAGGGTCAGAGTCTTCTTTTACCTTTGGCTTTCGGTTCGACTTCCCCTCTGGTGCGGATCTCTCCCCAGCAACAATCCCTTAGAGGGTGAGCCATCGTGATTGCAGGTTCGAAACAAGGGAGATTTTTGGTTTTGTTTTTTTGGGGATTTTCGAAAGAATAAGAGATTTGGGTTTGTGTATGAGGTTTTGAGAAGAAAAAGAGGTTTCTTTTCTCGGTTTTTCAAGGTCACCGTTGCCGGCTGGCGACTGACAGCGCCGGAAAGGCCTTCTCCTTTTTGAGTTTCAAACCCTAATCGGCCGGAGAAATATATGGGGAGAGGGTTCACTGC
The DNA here is from genome assembly GCA_958450335.1 of Hibiscus tridactylites. NCBI lineage: Eukaryota > Viridiplantae > Streptophyta > Magnoliopsida > Malvales > Malvaceae > Hibiscus > Hibiscus tridactylites. The sequence goes on from OY288273.1 coordinate 72,200,590, forward strand.
TTTTTGCTTAAAATGGCAAAAGGTGGCATAAGGTGTTTTTAGGGCTTTTTATAAAGTTTTAATTTTTTTAAAATTGGTTTAAATCTTCTTTAGCCCTTCCGTGTTTTTGATATATCTTTCTGGCCCTTCCGTTTTTTAAAATCCCTCCCGTGGTCCCTGCATCTTTCTAATGGTTTTTAATTTCGTCACCGCTTTTATTTCGATTGATTTCCGGGCGATAAAATCCTTGTTTTGGTCCCTGTAGTTTTTTCGAGTCTTTTAATTTAGTACCGTTTCGCACTAAATCAGTTTTTTAAATGGGTTTATTACATTCTTGATCCCTGCCAGTTTGCCTCTTTTATCTATTCAGCATTTTATCATGTTTATTTGTTATTCATGCATTTTTTCTGTTTTTCAATATATGTTCTTGCCATTTTGTTAGTGCTTGTTTTCATATGCATACTTATCATATTTTTATGAATGTTCGTTTATGCCATCACGTGCCATGCCATTTATTCTATGTGCTTCGCTTATTTCTCCTTTTCATCGCATGATTCTATGTCTCATTCGTGTTTTTATTTTTAAGTTGCATCTCGATTTATGATTGCAATGCGAGCATCTTTTTATTCGGGAACGAACGAGGCCAGTATCAGTCGTAGTGGTGGTGGTTCGGACGTTCCTTCTCGAATATTAAGACCTTTAAAATTCACTCGCTCGTATAACCAAATTTCGATATGAACAGTCACTTTAATTCGCAAAATTCATATTAATTAAGTGGTAATGTTTTTGGTACCGATTTCCGGGCACGACGGGGGTGCTCATCCTTCCCCGCGTGTAACCGACTCCCGAACCCATTTTCAAAAGAAAAAAAATCTCTGGTTTTATTTCGGTGTCCGGTCTACCATTTTAAATGGCCGGTGGCGACTCCTCAATTTTTTATACAACCCGATTAAATTTTTTGAAAACCATTAAAACTCGGCTCTTCTAAGTGACACTGGTATTTTTTAGTCGCAACAGATACGAGATCATTGTTGTTTAATCTAGAGTCTTGTTTGTGGAGGGCATATCGATACTGGCTTAAAGGTATCGATACAATCAGCTGATATGTTAGTTAAAAGTATTTTGGTTGTTCTGATTCTTCACATTTTAGTCCCTATATGTTATAAATATAAGTTAAATGAGTTTGGATGATTGTTTGGAACTGATTTTTTGACAGAGTGGCGTGTAATATGATTAATTAAAGGATAGTATTCTAAAATTTGAAGAAACCCTTATAATTTACTAAATTTACAATTTGGTCCCTAAAATATGATTGGTTGCAATTGAATCCATAAACGTTGTTAGAATGAGTTGCAAATAATTCCGCTGCAAAGTCTATCACATAGGGTTCTAATGAGCATCTAGAAAAGATAAAATGAAAAAAAGGGTCGTTTATTGGAGTAAACTTCCCAGTTTACTTCAATATTCCCTGTGTGATCCGTTCGGTTCGGTCTATCGCCTAGGCCAAGTCGAGGGGGTTACAAAAATGGTTGCATACTCCCCCTAACAACAAGCATAGATGCAAAAGGAGGCAAATCGACACAAGCATGATTATCAAATAATTTCAAGCACATTTTTGGTCATTTGGGACCTTAAAGGGTCAAGGAAGGCTAGTTAAACCTAACTCTCTCCTAAGGGTCCAAAAACATTCTTTATCTAAAGGTTTAGTAAATATGTCCGCTAATTGGTTCAATGTATCAACATATTTTAGAACTACATCATTTTCAAGACATGATCTCTAATGAAATAATGTCTAATTTATATATGTCTGGTTCTAGAGTTGTTGGATGGGATTCTTAGTGAGACAAAATGGCGCTAGTGTTGGCACACTTAAGGGGTATGGTATCTACTTGAACATCATAATCTAAGAGTGGTTGCTTCATCCAAATAATTTGAGCACAACAACTCCCTAAGGATATTTACTCCACTTCGGTGGTAGATAAGGCTACGCTATTTTGTTTCTTATAGAACCAAGATACGAGCATACTACCTAAAAATTGACATGTTCTGGAGGTACTTTTCCTATCTATCTTACATCCTCATAATCCGCATCGGAGAAAGCATGAAGGTCAAAGGAGGAATCCATTGGATACCAAAGACCTAAAATAGGTGTATCTCTAAGGTATCTAAAAATTCTCTTAATGGCATCTAAATGTGATTCTTTAGGGCTAGCTTGAAACCTAGCACACAAGCAAACACTAAACATAATATTTGGTCTACTTGCGGTAAGGTAAAGCAAAGATCCAATCATAGATCTATAAAACTTAGAATCAACACGCTTACCTCCCTCATCTTTGTCAAGCTTGATTGATGAGCTCATTGGAGTGGCTTGAGGGTTTACGTTCTCCAAGCCAAACTTCTTGAGCATGTTCTTTATGTATTTTTCTAGATTGATGAAGGTGTCATCTTTCCTTTGCTTGATTTGGATCCCTAAATATAATGAGAGCTCTCCCGTCATGCTCATCTTAAATTCACCTTGCTTTAGCTTAAAGAGTTCTTGGCAATAAGATTCATTAGTAGAACCAAAAATAATATCATCAACATATATTTTTACTAAGATGCCATTGCCATATCTTTTAATGAAAAGTTTAGTATTCACCTTGCTTTTTTCAAAGCCTTTTTAAATTAAAAAGTTTGAAAGTCTTTCATACTAAGCTTTAGGAGCTTGTTTTAAACCATAAAGAGCTTTAGTTAGTTTGAAATCATGATTTGGATATTGTGGATCTTCAAAACTCGGTGGTTGTTCAACATACACTTCTTCATTTATAAAACCATTTAGAAAAGCACTTTTAACATCCATTTAAAAAAGCTTGAAATCATGATAGCATGCAAATGGAAGAAGCATCTTAATAGCTTCTATTCTAGCTACGAGTGCATATGTTTCATCAAAATCAATTCCTTATTCTTGAGTGTAACCTTGAGAAACAAGCCTACCATTGTTCCTCACTATGTTACCACTCTCATCTAGTTTGTTTCTAAATACTCACTTAGTTCATATGGTAGATTGATTACTAGGCCTATCAACTAATGTCCATACTCTACTTCTCTCAAATTGATTAACTTCCTCCTACATAGCCATTATCCAAAAATCATCTTTCAATGCTTCTTTGATATTTTTAGGCTCTATCCATGAGATGAATGCAACATGATTCATAATTTTGAGAGAGGATCTAGTGGTTATCCCTTAGATGGATCACCCGAGATTTCACCACCTTTGACATAGTTGAACTCCCTTGGGTATGTCACCTTCTTTTCCTCAAGAGCTGAGTCCTTCAAGGCTTCAAGAGGTTGATCTTGTGTTTCCTCTTCTTTAGTTGGAATCTCATCCACCTTTGATGCACGCCCTCCATCAATGGCTTCAATGATCCCTATATTATCATCATCACAAGATTCCTTCCTCGAAAGGAGGCTATCATTGAAAACAACATGTTTAGACTTTTTAACAACCAAAGTTCTTTTATTAAATACTCGATAGGCTTTAGAGTTTTGGGAATAACCCAAAAATATTTCTTCATCACTTTTAGCTTCAAATTTACCTAAGTTGTCTTTTCTATTGTTTAAAACAAAACACTTACAACCAAAAGGGTGGAAATAGCTAATGTTAGGCTTTTTGGATTTCAAAATCCCATAAGGTGTTTTCTTTAAAATAGGTCTAATCATTACTCTATTAATAATATAACAAGTAGCATTAGTGGCTTCCGCCCAAAAATACTTTGGTAAATTGTTTTCACAAAGCATGGTCATAGTCATCTCTTCTAAAGTTCTATTTTTCCTCTCAACTACCCCATTTTGTTGAGGAGTGCGAGGAGCCAAAAAAATTATGGCTAATACCATTTTATTACAAAAATCTTCAAAACTCATATTTTGAAACTCGGATATGTGATTTCTTCTAATATGTGAGATTTTAAGATCAAGATGATTTTGGGTAATTTTTGTAAATGTGATGAAATTTTCTAAAGCATCATCCTTAGTACTTAAGAATAGAACCCCAAGTGTATCTAGAAAAGTCATCTACCAATACAAATGCATATGACTTACCACCCAAGCTCATAGTTTTAATAGGCCCAATTAATTTCATGTGGATTAATTACAACACTATACTAGTCGAAACATCATTAATGGGTTTAAATGAGGTTCTCTTTTGTTTACCCTTAGCACAAGCATCACATATTTTATCTAATGAAAATTTTAGTTTGCGTAAATCTCTAACTAGATTTTTGGAAACTAATTTTTCTAAACCACTTATGCTAGCATGACCTAGTTTCCTATACCACAACCAGGCATCATTCTCATCATGTGCAACTAAACATGCATGAGATGTATGTATGTCATCTAAATGCACCATATAAATGTTTCATATGTGATGACCAATGAGAATTATTTTATTTGTTTTAATGTTCACAATTTTATACTCATTTTTATCAAAATGAACATCAAAACCTTTGTCACAAAGTTAACTAATGCTCAATAAATTATGTTTTAGACCATTGACATATAAAACATATTCAATAAATGTATATGAGAGATTACCAATGGAGCTTATGCCTTCAATGTAGCCTTTGGAGTTGTTACCAAATGTCACAAATCCTCCACTTTTTGGTTTAAGCTCCAATAATCTACTCTTGTCTCCGATCATGTGCCTCGAGTAACCACTATCAAGGTACCACGTGTTTTTACTTGAAGCATTCACCTTGAAGCATTGCTCCCCCTACAAACAAAGAGATTAAGCTTTGATTTTTGGTACCCAAAATGATTTGGGCCCATGAGAGTTAGCTCCCAAAAGCTTTGTCCCCTTAGAAATCCAAGAAGCAATTACATTTACATTATTAGAAACAATAAGTTTCTTAGGAACTCATACACTCCTAATTCTTTTAACTTTAGATTGCTTTTGAAAACCTCTTTGTTTGGGGTAAAATGGTTTTCTCTTAAAATATTGGGTTTTTGAAGAATTTCCCTTTTCAAGAGCGTGTTTCCCAATAGTAAGAGAATTTTTGAGATTATCCACTTCCTTTGTGTGATAATCTTGGAAATTGAAAAAAAAAAGTTTTTATTGGTCTATATTTTTCTTTTTAAATTCATTAAAAAGATTTACCAAGTATAAAACCTTCTTTTCTAATTTGGAATTGGTTTTAGAAAAAGATTTATTTTGTTTTAAATCGGAAATATTTTCTTATTTTTTTTCAAAATGGACTCCTTGTATTTTTCAACCAATTCATCATAAATATTTGTAACTCATCATATAATTCATCATTAGTAAGAGATGAGTTAGAGTTTACCACATGATCCTCCTCAAAGGCTATGAGGCAAAGATTGGCCACTTCCTCGGATGACTCCTCGTCACTCCAAGTGTCCATTTGAGCTTTGAGCTTGTTCTTCTTCCCAAAGCTCTTCTTCCTCAATTGAGGACAATCGGTTCAGATATTGCCAGGCTTCTTGCACTCATAACAATTGAGTTGGTCCTTTTCTTCCTATTTTCCTCTGTTCTTGAAGTCTCCTCTTCTATTGAATTTTCTTCCTCCATTGGCCTTCATGAATTGAGTGAATTGTTGGGCCAACATGGCCATCTCTTCATCATCATCCTCACTAGAATCGCTTTCATTGTATGAAGCCTTGAGTGTGATTCCTAGCTTCTTCTTTTCAACCTCTTTCTTCTCTACCTTCTTCTCTTCTTTCTTCTTCTCTCCCTTGCTTTATGATCTCATGATTGAGTAGAGATCTAACAAGGGTGTCTAGCTTGAGAGTCTTCAAATCTCGAGCTTCGATGATGGTCGTCCTCTTGTCATCCCAAGACTCCGGAAGAGAGTAGAGTAGCTTTCAGACGAGATTTTCTTCATGAATAACTTCACCAAAGCCCTTTAGTCCGTTAACAATGACTGAGAACCGATCAAACATCTTGGAGACACTCTCACCGGCTTCCATTTTGAAGTTTTCATAACTCAAATTGAGCAGCCCAATCTTAGTCTCTTTGACGTCACTTGTTCCTTCATATGTAGTCTCTAGGGTGTCCCACACTTCTTTGGCACTTTCGATTGAAGACACCTTTAAGTATATGTTAGGACCGAGAGCATAAAATATCATGTGCAAAGCTTTGTCGTTGACTTGCAAACGCCTTCTATCTTCATCGGTCATTTCAGCTTTGGTCTTCGGAACAAACCTTCCTTCACCGTCTCTCTCATCAGAAAAGAAGGATCATCTTCTACCACGTCCCAAACCATGTAGTCGTTTGATTTAATGAAGAGTCGCATTCGGTTCTTCCAATAGGGATAGTTATCCCCATTGAAGAATGGTGGTTTTGTGATAGATAGTGACTCATAAAAGTTTTAGCCGGAGGTGGATGCCATAGCACGATGTTGATTGAAGTATGATTGATCAAACTCTTCCAAGATTTTCTCAAGAGGATGTTAGTCCTTCCAATGAGTGTAGCTCTGATATCAATTGTTGATTTGATCAAACAATGTCTAAACACCAAGAGGGGGTGAAGTGGTAGAATAAAAATTGAAGGGTGCAAGTAGAAAATTAAAAGATGACGACAATGCGATTGAGAGTGGTTCAAGCTTCGAACAAGCTCTACATCCACTACCTTAGCACCCTACTGAAGATTTCAACAATTCACTAACTTGAATTCATCCATTTTTCTCGGCTTAGGAGGAAACCTTACAAATCGGTCAATTTTTTTACCCAAAGATTGACCCAAGAACACTCTTTACAAGAGAAAGATGGGCAAACCTTAAAGATACCTCTCAAAGGCTAATTGTTTACCCAATTAAAAAATAAACACTCCACAAACTATAAAAAAATTTACAATGAAAAACTCCAAATGAGTTGGGTACAAGGATTTGACACTTATGCTCAAGGGTTTGGATTTGATTGCTTGGATGTTTTTTTTTTGTTGAATGGTTGTTGTTGGTGCTATTTAGATGGTTGAAATCATCAATAGAGCCATTGAGGCTCTCTCTTTCCTCCATAAATGTTGTTCCACAACTACCCGTATCGGAACATGTGGCCCTATATCAAAACAACCTCAAAAAAAGAGTCGTTATGTGTAAAAAGGGGGACCGTATCGAAACGGCTATAGGTCGTATCAAAATGATTTGAAACTGTAAAATGTCATTTCAAAACACCAAAGGGGTGTATCGAAACAGTTAACCAATTTTCAAAAATTTCGTTCTAACAAGTAACGACTAGTTCATTTAATGTTCAATTTTGAAAATACTTAACACATGTATCGAAACAGTTATGAGTCATTTCAAAACGACATTTAGAAACAAAATCTTAGATGAAGGTTGTATCGAAATAGGAAAGCCCATTTTGAAACCCTAGTCTCGAAACAAGTGATTTCGTATCGAAATGGACGTTTCTAGTAAGCTTCTAAGATCGAACAGTATCGAAACACCTGGGCAATTTTGAGTATTTTTGGCTTTGAAATACTTAGAAAATTTTATAGGGTTTAAGTTTTGACTTCAAAACATTTTAAGTCTAAAATTTACTTGTCAAATGTGAGTCTTTTGAGTACTTAAAAATTATTTACTTTACAATTTGGTCCTTAGATTATTTGTTATATCAAAATCTAACATTGATTTTACATGTTATAAGCTAATTAATAAAGAAATGATGTTTGATGTTTGCTTGATAGTTGATTTATAATAAAATTATATTTGGGGCTGATTATATTACTCATAATTGTAGGCTTGTATATTAGTTCTTGAAATATGAAATCTAGTATATTTGATGAGATAATTTTGCTTGGATGAATGGTATTCAATCATGTTTAATGAAGTGAATCAATACCTCCAGAATTTGATAATCATACAAGACCATATAAGTGTAGTAATTTTAGAAATATCGTGTTAAGTCATGGACCTAATATTAAAAGATGAAGATTTGAAATTAAGTTAAAATAGATCATGGCTTAGTTGTACCCCGTCTTGCTTTATGGTTAAAGTTGCTTACGGTTTATCCATCCCATAATGATACTCATGTTTAATTGGATTCATGACTTTGTTAGATACGATTTACCACAAGGTTAAGCACTAGAAGTTTAAAGATCGGTTTTCAATGTAGTTATAAAAGATCTAATGAATTGCGAAGAAATTCAGTTGATTTGGTTTTTGATAATTATCTTCTAAAATATCTTCCTTGTGCAAACCCTTGCTCACTTGTATTGCTTGACTTTTGATTGAAGAGATTTCCTCTTATTAAATCGTGGTAACGAACGAAGGTGTTCTTCAAAAAAAATTTATATTATTCCATTTTTGCTAAAGGATGTTCTTTTTGGTAGATTCTTCGTTTCAATTGAGATTCTTTGTAAATTTGTCTCATAACACGTTTTATGCCTGTTGCGACTAAAAAATACATCGGTGTCACTTAGAAGAACCGGGTTTTAATTGTTTTTGAAAATTTTAATTGGATCTATAAAAATAGAGGAGTCGCCACCGGCCATTTAAAAATGGTAGACCGGACACCGAAATAAAACCAGAGATTTAAAAGGGTTCGGGAGTCGGTTACACACGAGGAAGGATTAGCACCCTCGACGTGCCCAAAATTGGTACCAAAAACATTACCGCTTAATTAATATTAAATTTTGCGAATTAAAGTGACGAATCGTATCAAAATTTGGTTATACGGGTGAGTAAATTTTAAAAGCCTTGATATTCGAGAAAGAGCGTCTGAACCACCACCACTACGACTGGTACTGGCCTCGTTCGTTTTCGAATAAAAAGACGCTTGCATTACAATATAATTATTCTTGAAATGCATCTTAAGAAAGAAAATGAACATACATAATAAAGCTAACTATGCATCAAAAATACATGTAAAAAGCATACAACCATATATTAAAAAAACATTAACCACGTACTATGTATTTACATCAAATAAATATAACAACATGGCAAAATAAATACACATAACAATATGCAAAATAACATATATTCGATGCATAAAAAGCTAAGCAAGGAAAAGAGCAAACTGCCAGGGATCAAAGATGTAATAAACCCATTTGGAAAACTGATTGAAATGCGAAATAGGACCCAATTAAAAGGAAATGAAAAGTCACAAGGATCAGGACGAGGATTAACCCATCCGACCATCGATCAGAATGAAAACAGTGACCAAATTAAAAAGGTTGGGAAAGTAGCAGGGACCACGGGAAGGGTTTTGAAAAGCGGAGACCCTCACGGGGATATTTTCAAAATGCGGGGGGACTAAAGGGGAATTAGCCCATTTTTAAAAGATTAAAGCTTTATAAAAAGCCCTAAAAAACACTATGCCCCTTTTTCCATTTTGAAATCTGAGAAGGAGCAACCCTCACCTCTCCGGCTGACCATTCGAGTCCAAAAAGAAAAAAAAAACCTATGTCGGCCGGTTGCCGCTAACCGGCAACGGCGGCATCCCGTTCAAGCCTAAAAACTTAAAGCCGTCACAACGGAAAACCCTTTGCCCCTTTCGAAACCCTAAAACAAAAACCAAAAATGTTTCAGACAACCGGGGTTCAAAACCCTAAAAGAAAAGAGGGTTCCTTTTTGTGACTCCGATGGCTCACCCGGTCAACTCCCTGGACGGAAGTCGATGGGCTTATCGCCGGCTCGAATCCGGAAACGGAAGAAAGGCTTTTGAAAGGTAAAAAATCAAAAACTCTTTTTGGAATGATTGGTTTGCATGCGATTGGAATCGAAAATAAGGAAAAAGATACCTTAGAAGGTTTTTCTATTGATTTTTCTCTGGTTTTTTCCGAATCATTTACATTGTCTCTTGGTTCGGATTTATATCCGATGTTTACATGCTATTTAATTCCTATTTTGCTTCTGTTTCCTCCTGGTACAATTGTTTTTTCTTTTGCCACTTTCGGGTCCCTGGCCGCTGTCTTTCTTCTATTTATGTTGTCGGTTTTGCCCGATCGGGAGAGGCAGCAAGGCGTGCCGGTGCAGTCGGCGTGGAGGTGGCAGAGGAGGGGTCACGGGCATGCGCGCGTCGGGCGCGTTGGGCGACAGAAACGTGCGCGTGTGGAGCGTGGGATCTCTGGAAGATCTGAGCCATTCGATTAGTCCTTGATCGGACGGCTGGATATGAAAGCGGCGCTGGGCAAAGAGATGGGCTCTAGGGTTTTTTATCCGGGATTAGATCTGGACCGTCAGATCTCAGCAGATCTGACGGCTGTGGAAGTGCGGCTGCAAGAACATAAGGGCTCCTCCTAGGGTTTCCTTGCGGGATGAATTTGGACCGTCAGATCTAAGCAGATCTGACGGCTAAGGCTTGTGGCGGCTGCAAGACAAGAGATAAGGGTGTTAGGGTTTCTGTTTGATTGGGCTGAGAATGTATGGGCTGTTATGTAATGGACTCTTTATTGTATTTTTTGGACTTATTATTAATCAAAGTTTATTTGGGCTTTTACTTATTGTGTTCCATTTTTATTTTAATATTCAATAATAATAATAATAATACCAATAATATTAATGAATAATAGTAATAGTAATTAACAATAGTAATAATAATATACACATAATAAATGATAACAATATGCAATGCATGTGTATAAATGATAATGATAAGATGTAAATGTTATTAACTATAATACGATAATATTAAATATAATATATTAGTAATGTTTAGGGGTTTTTTGAAATCAATAAAATAACGATGCTACTGACTATAACTAGCAATATAATAGTAGTAATATATATACATGTATATTTTTTTCTTTTTCTTTTTCTCTTTTTTTTAATTATCTAATAGCTCAATAAGCCCATTAACAAAACAAACTTAAAGGGGTCCGATGTCCGGACGAAATTAGTGATTACAGCTGCCCCTCTTTGCTTATACTTGTGGAACAAGAATAAAGCAAAGACCATAAGCACTAATTTTGTCCTACTTCCCTGTTGGACAGTTCTTTTCCCGAAGCAGCCACGTGAATTCAAGCAACTCATCTTCCCAACGCCTTCTGATCATGAGTTCTCCCTCCGAATGCCCCGAACAGGTAGACAGAGAGTTTTTTTTTTGCAGATTTCCATTCTCCAAGTGCCCGAACGGATATGCAGGTTTCAAATACATTTGTCTTCTCTTTTCTGTAAGAACAAGCTAGTCATCCAAACAAATTTGCCTTCCCTTCGCGGTCTAAAAGCAAACTGGTCATAACTAAATATGTCCAACTTCTCTGTTGGACGATTTACTCTCCCGGAGCTGCAACATGCTGGACCGAGTATTTTCTCTCTGAAGCTTTGAGAATATGAGTTCTCTCTCCATATAACTCATTTCCTTGGCATATTCCTCGAGTGGCATTTCTTCCTATATAGAACTCTCGTCCTCGTATTCTGAAATCAAAGATCTCCAAGTCCTCTCTCTGTAGGACCCTACGCTTTCGAGATCTTGAAGCCTTAGGATTCTGAGTTCTTTCTCCACAGAACTTCTCTTCCTTAGCGTACCCTTCGAGTAGTAGTTCCTTCTCTATCGAACTTCCCTCTGAAATCAAGGATCTACAAGTCCCCTCCCCGTAGGACCCTCCACTTTCGAGATCCTAAAGTCGCAAGTTCCTCCTATATAGAGCTTGTTTGGACCCTTTCTCTGTAGGATCCTTTATCTTGAAATCTATCAGTAAGCTTGAAAGCTTTCATTTGAAATCCTTGAGTGGCGAATATGAAGACTTCTCCTGACATTCTGGAGCGGCGGCTTGAAAGGCTTCGCCTGGAATCCTTTTAGTTCTCGCTTTATCGTTTTCTATTCGTCCCGAGAGGTATTCAAGTTGTCTTGCAAAAATCTGTGTAAATGGATAAAATTAAGAAATTTTGATCTTTTTAAGAAAATTATCCTTTAGGAAGGATATAGTTTTGAGGAAAAGCATCTTTTTGGAAAGATAAAGATTGAGAAATTTTGACTTTTAAGAAAAATATCCTTTGAGAAAGATGAAATTGAGAAATTGAGTTTTGAGGAAAACATCATTTTGGATAAAATTGAGAAATTAAGTTTTGAGAAAAACATCCTTTTGGAAGGATAAAATTAAGAAATTAAATTTTGAGAAAAACGTCCTTTTGGAAGGATAAAATTAAGAAATTGAGTTTTGAGGAAAACATCCTTTTGGAAGGATAAAATTAAGAAATTGGAGTTTTAAGAAAAACATCCTTTGGAAAGGATATGAATTGAGAAATTTTGAGTTTTGAGTAAAACGTCCTTTTGGAAGGATAAAAGTTGAGAAATTTCAGTTTTGAGAAAAACGACCTTTTGAAAGGATAAAATTGAATTGTAAGAAAACCATCTGGAAGATTAAAACCGAGGGTTTGAAGGATTTTAGAAATCTGAATTACGCAAGTCGAAGGACTCTTGATTCCTGTGAGATCCGCTTCTCCTCTCGTGAAGCTGTAGATATGTTCTTTTACCAATCTTCAAACGTCTGTTTAGAGAAAACAAATTGATGTGATATGATTTAGTATGCCCCTAGCATGGGTGACATCTAGCTATCGATGATGCATGAGCATATTTAGGATGCAATGATGCATGTGTTCATGAGAATGCAAAGGTGCATGGATTTAGTTTGTCTTCGTTTTTTAGGGTTAGTGGTCGTTGTCTTGGGACTACAACCATCCATTAGTCTTGTGTCTCGACAAAACTGGCCCTCAAACTTGTCACTCATTTTTCGTTCAAGTATTCAAGTCGAGATACTTTTGTCGTATTTAGAAACTTCATCTACACTTTTTCTAGCCTTGTGCTATCTTTTATTCATTCTGATTCAAACTCTTATGTACAAAATTCTTGTTACCCCACGGACAATTATGCCCCTCTCGAGTACTACTGGACCCTTGTTCTTCTTATTCTCATCCACTTCTGGAATTGTTTGCCTAAAAGTGCCCATTCGTGTTTTCACTTTGAACCCTTCTCTTTTTTTTGTTCTTTTTTTTCTTGTTTTTTTCTCTCTTTCTTCTGTTTTTTCTTTTTTTTTCTTTCTTTTCTTTTCTTTTTCTTTTTTCTTTCTTTCTTCTAATTTTTTTCTTTCTTTCCTTTTTTTCCTTTTTTACTGACTTTTGATTGCCTGAATAGATAGACAGATTTCCATTCTCCAAGTACCCGAACGGATAGGCGGGTTCTATTCTCCAAATGCTCGAATAGATGAGCAGATTTTCATTCTCCAAGTGCCTGAACGGATAGGCGGGTTCTATTCTCCAAATGTCCGAATAGATGAGCAGATTATATGCTTCAAATACCCGAATAGGTGGGTAGGGTTCCATTCTTCATGTACCTGAACGGATAGACGTGTTCTATTCTTCATGTGCCCGAATAGATAAGCAAATGTCATATATCTTTGTCTCAAGCTTTGAGTATCTGTCTCCTTTGCTCTAAAATCTTTTGGCTTTGAGTTTCCGCCTCTTTTGTCACGAGTTTGTGATCTGAAGCGTTCCTCTTGAATTTCGCCTCAATCCCCAAAGTGTCTTTTGGGTTTTCACTGTGTCTTCTCTTTTCTTTGTCCACTTTCTTCTTCTTTTTCTCCTCTTGGGCGCTCCTTTGAGTTTTCATCTTGTAGTCAACTTCTCTCTTTTTCGATTCTTCTTGAAGGGAAGACTTACACTGATTAGAATCTCATTGCCCACACCTACTTTAGGCTTATGCACCTTCTGACCGACCTCTGGTTAATATCGGGTGCGTTAAATGGTGTATTCTGTCTACAGTTCCCACAACTTTTTGGCCCTTGTTTCTCTAAATTTGTGGTCACAAGCGCCTATTCTGAATTTTGCTTCTTTGCCCCCAAAGTGCCTTTGGGGTCCTCGTCTCGTCTTCTCTTCTTTTTCTCCTCTACATTCTTTCTTTTCTTAGGCATATCCCTGTTGCCTTTTATCGAGTTGATTACTGTCTCATCTCAGTGCGTGCCCTCAACGCGGCGCGCGTGGTCATTCTCAAGACATCCTTTCGGCAAGATACTTAGGCTCCAAGGGTAACTTCTGTTCCCCGATTCTCAATGTCAAAATTTCTACCCTCATGTTCTATTCCAACACTTCTTAGCGAAGGTCGACTTTGTAGCTCAACGTTTCACCAAAGACGGTCTTGACATTTCAACTGGAGGTATTAGTAGCAATGTTTGAACCTCCGAGGGTGCCCCTCTGGGTACTGATGGCTTCACCTCGGGCCACGGTCAATCCGCTTGTTCATTCCCATATAGGAGACTTATGCAAGTGATCGAGTAAAAATAATTCTATTATGTAGATATACATTTTTAAAAAAATCATGTCAAGTGAAAATCAAGTTTGGGGTCTTTGAAAAAAAAGTTGACTCGAGTGAAATTTTCCGAATGTTGCAGGGATGCACATATGAAATCTTTTCTGGGCTATTAGGCTTCCAAGAGGAGCGACTCCCATACTTAGTTTCTACCCAATTTAAAGGTGGCTCTCTTTATCTCACTAACTCACCTTGCCCCATCCTTTCCTCTTTTCTGATCTCAATCAGGCATTAGAAGTGTGGCAATCCTTGAAGAACGGTTAACCCCGATAGGCGGAATGTGATCTGAAGACAAATTCATCCTTCCGCGTATGGTCCAAATGGTCTTTTATGGCTTGTAATGTAGGCTAAGGCTCACGGCTATGAAAGAAAGGGTAAATAGGCCCAAACAAGTGTTTAAGGGTGGTGAAACCAAGAATCAATTCTTTTAATCTGAAGTCTCTCGATTATGCTCCGATGAAATGCTATCTCTTTTCTTATTCCTTTGGATCGCTCTAGACTGCCCCATTTTTGGGGTTTTCACCCTAGAGTTCATTTCCTTTCATGAAGTGTAGTTTTGGATCAATTTGCACCTTCGCATTGTATTGGTGCAGGCTCTTGCTCAAAGGTGAACAATTTTTCGAGGCTCGTCTAAGTAGAGATTCATTTGGATAGGGAATCCTCTTGTCTCTTTTCTTTATCCGCTTCTCTCCTTTTACAAAACTGCACTTTTCACTTTAGTGTTTTTGCTTTTGATTTCTTCAACTTTTATGTCGGTAGCTTTTGACTTGATTTGGGAAGCTCTTTGAGAACCGACTTTTCTTCCGTTGTTTCCTTTTGATGTTTTTGGCTGCTCAATCTGAAAGTGTATCCAATGAATCTTTTCTCTTTTAATGCCCCTTAGTTCACAAGACATCACTCCCATAGCATAATCAGGATCCAATGTCATTTGCTTGTCCATAGACTTCTATCCTTTTTTGCCCCCAGTGTAGGGGTGATCCTTGGTTTGGGTTCAATCAGAAGAAAAAGTTTTTGATAGGCTCATGCGGGGACAACAATAGGTATTTTTTTTATTTTCTTTCTGTGTGAATGGAATTGAAGGAATGCCAAATGTCCTCCCATACACTGATATCAAAATTGGTCTTCAGGTGGTAGAAGTTTTAGGGTTATCACTTCATTCAAGAACCTTAGACAACAATGCCCGAGAGGCAAAATTCACTCAATGGGAGTGGCCCATTATTCCTGAACACTCATTGTCATTCCTCCTTTGGCCTAAGTAGAGCATAGGGTTTTCATATTTAGCGTCCTCACAACATTCGGTATTTTAGAAAATTTTCTTTTAAAATTGAATTAAAGTTAATCTTATAAAAAGTATATACAAGTGTAATTGGAAAACAAGAGTAAGCTTATGAAATGTTTAAAGAATTAAGGAATACCAAAATATTTTCTAAATAATAAAATGAAACTTTCGTTATGATAAAAAAATTTACAGCTTACTTATTTCTTTAGTATTTTTCCTAAATGCACAGGGATCAACGGATTTGAATTGCCTTTACCGATAGCCGTTTGCTCCGGGCTAGTTGTACCATTCCCCTGGGTACAATCAGTTTTCACCAATAATGAGGATTGGATTTTTGCAAAGGATTTATCTTCCTTCGACCATTCGTAAAAATGGATTTTTGATGGACATTTGAATTATCCATTGTCTTAAACTTCACCGTATTTAAGCACGTTGTGCCAACATTTCTATCAGACTTGCCCCAAACATCGCTTCTTCTTTCATGAAGCGATGTAACGTCTCCAATTCATTTTTCTTGAAATCGAGACTTGCATTTTTCCCAAATGCACAGGGACTAACGGATTTGAATTGCCTTTACCGGTAGCCGTTTGCTCCGGGCTAGTTGTACCATTCCCCTGGGTACAATCAGTTTTCACCAATCATAGAAAATTGGATTTTCGCAAAGGATTTATTTTCCTCCTTTACGATATTATCTCCTTTTGATTCTGAATCAAATGTTCTCGAAGCTGTTCGAGCTTAGCCACTAGGTCATTCATGCCTCTAAAGCTGCACTGGCTAGAAATTGTTCCCTTGTCCATTCATTCCTTTCTCTCTCTCGGATGAGTGTTCTCCCCAATTAGTAATGGTGTGATGAAAGGCCTTAAGAAAGTTTTAATGATGTATGTATTATGGACTCGAATCAACAGATCCATGCTCATGAGATGGGTGCATGGCTGACAATTTTAATGCTGCATCAAAATGATGTATGAAACAAATTCTACAAATGTATGCAAGTCAAAGGTGTTGGTCATATAGGTGATTCCCCTTAGGTCAACTTTCATTTGAACGTAAAAGAGGCTCCATGTTACAAGATAGTCATAGCAAAAGTCCTATGGGTACTCTTCTTGCCCCCTAATCATGCTTAAGGAAATGAAAACTTCGGCTAAAAAGCTGGGGTCGGATTTGCTTTCTTCTTTAGCAATTCAACACCCTCTAAAACTGATGATATCAAGTCCAGGAAAACAAACTATCTCCTCGAAGCTGAATCCATCTCTTGACCTAATCCATGCCCTTTCTGGTTGCCCCGATCTTTCCGGCCGCCTCTTTGCACTTGTTCGAGTAGTTTCGTGACTTTGGATGCTCGGAGTAGCTCTGATCTTGCTTGATTTCCTCGGGATGGAGAAGGGTTGTGCCTTCTTCGATGGTGGGTATTAGATCTGACACTGTGTGTTCGCTCGGTAAGCTGCTCTCTTAACCTTTCTAATTCAACTCTGACCAATGTCGGACTTGCTAATTGACATTATCCTTTCTAGCAACCTCCCGTCCATAATGATAGCACTTAATTGGGTAAAACCACCTTGACTCAACACCTTTATGTCATGATATGCATGCGAGAATAAATACAAGAAGATCATAAGAATAACCGGTGGTGTCGGATAAACATGATAAAAAGGCAGACATGAAAGCAAGCAACCCTATTTATCCCGTCTAATAGACCTAGGTTGTCCGCATGGCTCTAACAGGGGTGGGCATTCTAGTTCTCTACATGCAGTTTTGGTTCTAGAAGGTACTCGAACTGTCCTCGCTGTCCCCTACTAAGGGTAGCAAGGCCCCCGGTCATCACCCATTATAGGCTCCTCTCAACCGAGTTCAATTCGAGGGGACCCTTTAGCTATATCTACACGGAGAAACAATATTCTCACGAAGATATAGGGTATTCGAGCCCCGAAGGTACTTACTAGGCCTACACGGAGGAACAATATCCACACGAAAGCACTAGCGTTTTCCCCCACTTAAAAGAACGGGTTTAAATGCCAATTTTAAATGCGTTTAAAATAAACTCGCACTTATAAACAAATATCGATCGACTTGGTCACTTTAATTTGCAACTTCTAATATTAATTGAGCGGTAAAGTTTTTTTTGGCTTGACTCTCTTTTTTGCTTTTGAAAACAAAAATTTCTCCCTAGCGGAGTCGCCATCTGTTGCGACTAAAAAATAGCTCGGTGTCACTTAGAAGAACCGGGTTTTAATGGTTTTTGGAAAATTAGTCGAATTATAAAAAAGGAGGAGTCACCACCGGCCATTTAAAAATGGTAGACCGGACACCGAAATAAAACCAGAGATTTAAAAGGGTTCGGGAGTCGGTTACACGCGAGGAAGGATTAGCACCCTCGACGTGCCCAAAATTGGTACCAAAAACATTACCGCTTAATTAATACTAAATTTTGCGAATTAAAGTGACGATTCGTATCGAAATTTGGTTATACGAGTGAGTAAATTTTAAAACTCTTAATATTCGAGAAGGAACGTCCGAACCACCACCACTACGATTGGTACTGGTCTCGTTCGTTCCCGAATAAAAAGACACCGCATTATATTTTATATTTCAAATGTAACCTAACATGGCATACGAGAATAAATATGCAAAACACAAATTAATACGATAAAAAAACAAAGCATAAAGCAATATTAAAGGTAAACATTCA
The DNA here is from genome assembly GCA_958450335.1 of Hibiscus tridactylites. Taxonomy (NCBI): domain Eukaryota; kingdom Viridiplantae; phylum Streptophyta; class Magnoliopsida; order Malvales; family Malvaceae; genus Hibiscus; species Hibiscus tridactylites. The sequence continues at coordinate 72,218,766 of OY288273.1, forward strand.
ATAAAAATATTAAAGGTAAATATTCTAGGTAATCATTTAGTAAATAAGGACATTATAAATATACATATATTAATACACAAATTAATACGAGAATAAAAATATATTAAAGGTAAGTAAGAATGTAAAGGGAATAAATTAAAAAACGGGTATTATAAATATACATATATTATACCATACATATACCATATATATTATATACTATAATAAATAAGGAATATGCCTCATATATACATATACATACACGGTAAGTTTTTAAAAAAAGGGAAATATCCATACATATATATTATATATTATATATTATATATTATAATATATAAGGAATATGTCTCATATATACATATACATACACGGTAAGATTTTTTTTAAAAAAGGAAAATATTAATTAGGATTATAATAAAAGAAACAAACATTGAAGAGAATTTTTTTAAAGAAAAAAGGTAATAATTTAAAAAAGAAAAATCTTTTAGAAAAAGGAAAAAAAATAGATTAGGGATTAAATTAAAAACGCTTGAAAACATTTTAGGGGCCGGATGCGGAATTTCAAAACGCGGAGGCCCTTCACGCGTAATAACGGCGACGCGGAAGGTTTTAAGACGCGATTGAACCATATTTGAAACAAAAAAAATATTATAAATGCAAACTTAAAAACTCATTTGGCCTTTCTTTTATTCCGATTAACCCTAAACCGAGAACCATCCCCCTTTTTTCTCTGTGAAATCCGGCGCCGCCAAGGGGTTCCGGTCGCCGTTGCCGGCGCCGGAACCCTAAAAAAACCATTTTTAAAACTTTTCCGAGACCAAATAGAGATCAAAAACCTCTCTTTTTCAGATCCAAACCAAAATCGAGATCTTTTTTTTGTAAAACCTAAAAGCCCGAAACTAAAAAAAACCAAAACTTTACCCCTTTCACATCACCGGCTCACCACGCATGGCTTCCGAGGGAGCCAGAAGGCTTATCGACGGCAACGGGGAAGTCGAGAAGAAGAGAAGACCGACGAGGGTAAACCCTTTTAAAAAACCTAACTCTTTTTTGTTTTCTTTTCTGTTTTGATTCGCATGCAATAAAAAGAGTAAAACAAGAATTGCTACCTCAGAAGGTTTCTTTCTATTGATTTTTCTCTGTGTAATTCCGAATACAACGAGTTTTTTTGTTTACAAACTCACTGATTTTTTCTCAATCTCACGATGCTCTCTCTTTTGTTTGGCTTCGGTTTTTTATATAACCGAAGGTTACATGCAAGTCTAAAAAAAAAAGAAAATAATCTCTCTGCCTTGCTTTTAATTCTTCTGATCTGCTTTTGTTGTCCGTATTGTTTTTTGCTATATTTTGGGTATCTGATTCTTCTTCTTCTTTCTGTTGCATGACGAAACCACCCCAAAATGGTGTTAGCGTAGGGACGGCCGAGGGTGCGCGGCGGGGACAGAAGGTCAGAGGAGGGGTCACAGGATCTGGAGGTTTCTGCATCGAACTGGGACCGTTAGATCGATTTGATCTAACGGCCAACGTTGTGCGGCGCGAGATGAGGGGCAGGCACCCTCCTTAGGGTTTTGTTCGGATGAGATCTGGGCCATCCATCTTTCTCCAATCTGACGGCTCTCAGTGCGTGCGGCGCTAAGGCAAAGATAGACGGCTAGGGTTTCTTCATCTGGTTAGATCTGGACCGTTAGATTAACATCCCAGATCTAACGGTCCACGATGGGCTGCGCAGAGGGAAAAGAAGGGATTAGGGTTTTTTTGTGTGTAAAAGGCTGAATGGGCCATATGCATGTATATTACTTTTGGGCTTTGTAATATTTGGACTGTTATTAATAACATTTGAGCTCCTATTATTTATCAATATCATTTATTTACTTTATGTTTTATTTTGACACGTTACAAAAGTATATGTAATAATCTAGTAAAAATCAAACATAATCCAAGTAAAAAATTATGAAAAAATTCGAGCAAATTTGCAAAATCCAATAGTAAAATTCTAGAATCAAGCAAAAATGCAAGAAAATATTAACCCAAAATTTTAAAAAATAAATTCAGCTGTAGATTAAAATTGAGATAAAAGGAACAAAAGAAACTAACCTCGCCACGCCGCTAATAATCATAAAGGAATGACTGAAATTAAGGCATGTTTTTGTATAATATTGATAATGGGTTAGAGTGGATAGGGATGGATGTAAAATCAGGTATTTGAATGGGTTTAACATCAGGTCAAACTGGATCAATTCAATAGTATGATTTGAGTTAGGTCAAGCTAGATTCGACTCGAGGTCGAGTAAATGTCAAGTTGATCTCAACTAAGACTCAATTCGGGTTTGAGTTTAGGTCAATTTTAAGTAGGATTAATATCAAGTTTAGGTCTAAATCAATTAATTATTAGGTTAATTTGCGTTTATATGAACTTCGGGTCGGATCATTTTAAGTATCAGGTTAAGTCACATTAGTTTTGAATCAAGTTCTGGTTGAATTATATTAGTTTCAGATGGAATTCAAGATGTGTGAACTCTCTCAAGTCTGGAGTGTATATTTAATTAACTCAACCAAATTAAAATATAAAGAATCATATTTTCATAAAAAAATAGTTGTCACATTAAGTGAAAAAGTAGTATATGTGACAATTAATTTCGTAGGATTCTTACAATAACTATGATAGTGTAAATTATACAAATAATCACTAAACTATCCTAAAAAATTCAAAATGATCACCGACCTTTCAAAAGTTGCATAATGAGCTTTAAACTTTAGCTTTTGTTACAAAATGGTCACTAAGCCGTTAATTGGGTGATGCGACAGTTATGGGGAGTTATAAAATTGCACATTTAATCTCTATATTTACACATTTAATCAATTTATTTCTAATTGAAAAATAATTAAATTTAACCATCATTATTTATAAATTCTTTAAATTTGGTCCTATTTTTATATGAACAACTTAATAATTTTTCATCCATTCAAATGTCTAGTTAAAAGAAAATAAATTGAAGAGATTTGAAGGAGAGTAGAAGAATGATACATGGGTGAGAACTGAGAAGGGACATTGGGGGCATGACTGCCCACTAGGCTAAGGCATGTCCTTATGCATAGTTGGTAACAAAAAAGGATAAGGTCTTGAATGCTGAATCAACTCCTAGATTTATCGGTTGGAATATGATTCAAATATCTTTGATCATCAATCCCCATTAGAAGTAATCTCTTTGAAGATATTGCCATGCATACACCACTTGTGCTATTATCTAGCCATACTTTCTACAAAAAGGAAAAACACAACAAGATTTGCTATGATCATTTGGACATTTAAAAAATCAAACCCCTCAATAAATTTAATGAATACTTCATGAAATTAACTACCAGTTCACAAAAAAAGTTGAAGACCCAACAATTAAAACAAAATTTTCTCAGTATCCAAACAAAAGATATGCAAGCACCATACCTTGGTGCCACCTTCAAGAGTATTAACTCTACAGAGCCTTGAATAAATATCTCAACAAGATCTTGGTAATTGGGTGGAAGTTTTGATTCCCAAACAAGTGCTCTGCTCAACTTCGCCAATTTACATATCTTTGACAGATCCAAATGCCCAATAATTGATGCCACACAGGTCTTCGACAAATCCCCCAAATTGGGTAATAACAACGAATACGAAGAAACATATAATAAACAGTTGATGATGAGAAATTGGAACCCATGGAGAAGAAACAAAAAGGAGAAATTTAAAAAACAGAGAACTAGAGAGTTATGAGGCATAGTATTGATTTTATAAAAGAGAGAAAAACATAGAGGTAGCAAACATGGATGGTGCTTGGTTTTTTTCTTTTTTGACAATATTTGTTTCTTGTTTCTATATTTTTGTCTGCTATTTATATTTTCCTGATGAAAAACGGCGAGAAGGGGACAAGAAGACTTGTGTTGTTTAGGATATTCAATTAGATAGTTCAGTTGATAATTAACCCAACTTAATAATATTGTTGCCAATCAATCACAAACAAAGACAAGCCTCAACTTGGTGGTTAGTTTTGCGCCCAACGTCCCTTCCTCCTCTCCTTCAAATCTCTTAGGACCAAACTGAAAGAATTTTAAAATAATTAGGGTTAAGTTTATTAAATTTTTTTAATTATGATGGTAAACGTTGGAGTCCCGTTTTTTTTCTTCGAATTTCTCATTGCTTTATCGACTCATCTATTGATCTTACTCTTCCATTCAATTGTTGGTTTTGTGATTTTTATAAGGGTAAATACATAGCAGTTGTGATAAATGGTTGTCGGATATCTTGGGATTTCAGCTATGAGATTTGGGGGATAAGTTGGTGGTGTGGAAAACAGGGTTGACGTGGCTGTCGACAACATTCTTGAAGGGCAGAGGCGGTGACAACACCTGCTAGGGTTCCATTAAGATTGTAACCATAAAAATATCTAGGGAAAACTGCTCTAGTGGTCATTCAACTATTGGTCGCGACATGTTTTGAGCACTCAACTAAAAGAATTTAAAATTCGACCACCCAACTATTTAAATAGACCTATTTTGACCACCGACCGTTAAAATATAACGGAACGATGACATGGCCGTTAAAGTAAATTTGTATAATTACACGTTTAGTCCTTGTTAATTACATATTATATCAATTTGATCATAATTTTTATAATTACCCAACTTATAATTGATTGTTACGGTCTTTTCATGTCCGATTGTTACTGGTATGTGAGTTTTGCTCGTGGGCCGATGAGGAGTTCGGCGGCGGCGGTCGTGTGACGCACGGACAGCGCAAGCGGCCAAAATTGGAGAAAAACAGAGGCACTTGGGGTTCTCGATGGTTTTTCTACTCAACTTCTACGTCGGACGGCACAGAAACATCGCGAGTGGGAGGCATGGTTTTCATCGATGGACGACAGGGAACACAGATGTGGTGGCGGTGCAAGCCACATATCGACGGATATGGGTGGTCGGACCTCGATTGGAAAGATTGAAAAAGGGATAGGTTTGACGATCCTTCAAATTAATCTCCACGGCAAACGACAGAGCTTCATCGTAAATGATTTTCAGGGTGTGGTTGGGAGAGGGCATCGGTCGAGCTGGTAGAGGCGGTGGAGGTCATGGTGTGATGGTGGCTAAGATCAACGAGTGACCGGTGAGGGGAGATGAAAAGTTTTGGAGGAGGAATATCTTGATATAAATTTTTTAGATCTGAAACTGTATTTATTACAGGATGGTGGAGTTGGCTTAATTTAATTTCAAATAATTGAAGACTATGGTTTAAAAATAATTTGATGCAAAATTTTAATGGATATCAAGATTAGTATTGATACAGTTTGTGATCAAATTCTTCTTAGCTGTTGAAATCTTTTTTTTTTATATTTATTTTAAATTAAATTAAAATTATGATCAAATTGATATAATATATAATTAACAAGAACTAAATGTGTAATTTTGCAAACTTATTTTAACTGCCACATCATCCTTTAGTTAAATTTTAACGATTTGTGGTCAAAATAAGTCTATTTAAATAGTTAGATGATCAAAACAAGTTGTGACCAATATAAGTAGTAATGAAATACTTTTCTCGAAACTCTACCTCAACTTACTAAACCAATTGATTTTGTTTACATGTTTTGATTGATCGTAGTTACTATGGTTAGGGGTGGATGTACAAATTCTGAACGGTCTCTCCGTGTTCCACTCTCTGTTTTCTTTATTCCCTTTTTCTCTTAATTGTTACCATTTTTAGAAAGACATGGAAACATCATTTATCGAAATTCGAAAGCCTTGGAGAAGAGAAGAGAGGCCCTTAATTTCGACCCTTTCCCTCTTTGATTCCTTTCTTTGTCTTCCTTTGCTTCTCGATCTTGAGCTTGATCGAATCGGTTATCGAGGGAAGCAAAGAAAGCGAAACATGAATAACTTTCGCTTCTTTTCTTCTCATCTTTCATTTTTTTGACGGGAATTTTGCTCAAACATCGACCCAGGTTTCTAATTTTTAACCATGCTGATTTTAACTATTTGGTTTTGAAGTACTATGGATCTGGTTGTTCTACCACCTCAAAATGACGCTTTACATTGGTCGCGAGGCTTCAAAGGTCTGCATCTTATTGTTTCGTGAGAGATGGGAATCATAAGGGATTTTAGTTTGATATTTAAAATTTATTTGTTTTTTCTAGATATGGAAGAGAATTTGTGCGGAGACAAGTACAGAGATCAACCTTCTTCTAGACAATTGGAAATACATTCTTGCCGGTGTCATTTTTCAGGTTTCTTTTTATTTTCCAGTGGCAAAGCTAGCATTCCCTTTTTTTTAAGGAATAGAAGTGCTTGTTTTGATGAAGAAAGTGGGAACTAGTGAACTGTAATGATTAGAGAAATGAAAGCTCAAACTTTTAGCATAAGATAGATCTTACATCATGGTTCATAAGGATGGCATCGTTTTAGCAATTGAATTACACTATATCATGTTACTTTTCGAAAGTTTTTTGGGTCATTCAAGGTTGTTTACCGTGTTTATTTTTCCCAAGTTCAGTTATACTTAATTTTGGTCATTTTCTGGCTTTTGTTTTGGTTTTGAAATGTGCATTTCTCTCTGAAGTACATTCACGGTCTAGCTGCTCGAGGAGTTCATTATCTACACCGGCCTGGGCCAACACTTCAGGATCTTGGGTTCTTTCTTCTTCCAGTAAGTAAAAGTTTCTTCTGCTTTTCGCTTTTGCTTATCTCTATCATGTGCCAATATTAGGTAAAATGTATTCATATACTTATCTTTCTTGTAAATTTAGGAGCTTGGGGAAGATAAAGCCTACATCAGCGAGACAGTGTTCAGCTTTGTCTTTCTATCATTTTTCTTGGTAAAGCTATTCCCTTGTTTGATTTTTTCTTACTTCCCTATGTAAAATTCAAATTCATTGGTTTTATTCATTTCTCACACATTTAGTAGTCAGTAGATGCTATTCTAGTTCTCTTTTTTCAGTTCTAGTGACATTTATTTTTCGTCTCCACTTCTAACATCTGAATTGATATTTGCAGTGGACTTTCAATCCTTTCGTCTTCAAGGTCAAAAAGTTCTATACAGTTCTAATTTGGTGCAGGGTGCTAGCATTTTTAGTTGTGAGTGCTGATGCTTTATTGCATCTTTTTCTTCTGATTAATATGCACCCAACATTGAGCGTTATTCTGGAATAGTTTTAAGGTTTCTTTTTCATAGAACACCAATGTATGCTACCATGGTTTAGCAAGAATCAACTGCAGCATTGTTGGATTCTCCTAGTGCTTATTAAATGAATAGGTATCCTCATTCTTTAGATAGTAATCTACTAAGCTGCTAATTTAATTTGAAAAGGTCATCCAACCCTGTGTGATAGCCAGTCAAGACTCAAGTGAGCTCATTTTTTCCTCAATTAAAAAAACCTAGATGATTTTCCTCTACCCTTCTCTCTCTTTGACCAGATGTGTCTATCTATTTGAAGTACCATTTTCATCAATTATCTCATTGTTGAATTTGATGAACCTTCATAAATCATGAAACCTTTAGCATTTACTTTTTATTTTTACTTATAGTTGATTGTTTTCTATATTTATTTGTTGCAGGCTTCTCAGACTCTCCGAATCCTCACATTCTATTCTACTCAGCTTCCTGGTCCAAATTATCATTGCCGAGCGGTATAGTGTATTTCCTCTCTACTTTATGTTTATATTTTCAAATGGGTTTTTGTTAATATTTTTTCCATGAATTTTGCATTTTTTCTCAGGGGGTTGATGAAAGAAATGAAATTGGATTTTTAATATCATTTTAGTAAATAACTAGTGTTGCTGCAGGGGTCGAAGCTTGCCAGATTGCCAGAACCGGATAGTGTGCTAGAAGTCCTCTTAATTAATTGTTTGTATTCCTCTTTTTCTGAATCCATTAATTTATTGCTTTTAAAGATGTAGATATGTTTTTTAATAGACATTTAGCTCATTTGATCATCTTTTTTGCAGTTCCTCAAGGTGTAATATATGGTTGTGGTGACTTGATTTTTTCATCACACATGATCTTTACCCTGGTCTTTGTGATCACCTATGAAAAATACGGCACACGAAGGTAAACATGTTTGTTTTTTTAATTTTCTTGCTATACTTTTAGCTATTAGCCTGAAGATAAAAGGGACAAGACTAAAGGCTGTATAAATATTAGGAGCTTGAAGAGATTGGGATGTTGTGTACCATTCTTACAACATTTGCGATTTATGAAAGCAAAACTTTTGTAGCGCGTTGTAATAATTATGTTTGAATTAAAGGAAATGCAGCTGTTGGGAACATTAATAGATTATGGTGTTTTACCATTCTTACAACATTTGTGGTATTAAAAGGCAAAATTTTTAGATCGGGTTGTACCCTAAGCATGTTTGATCAGTTTTCTTGTGTACAATTAATGGGAAAATACATATAAGGCTGCGTTCGGCGGAGCTTACAAAACTCAGGTTTCCATTGAAGAAGCAGTGTTGGAGAAGCTGGAAAATCTAGCCTTTTCAAAACGGGCGTTTGAGACCAAAATCAGGCGCAAAAACACGGTGAAGAAATGCAAACGCAGGGTGTTCGGCGGAGCTTTTCCGTTTGGCAGCCGGTTTTCCTCCAAACGTGTTGCCAAACGAGCCTAAGTGGACAAATTGATTGGTTTCTGATTGTATCATTTGTACAATTGCAGGTGTATAAAGCAGTTTGGTTGGTTGGTAGCTATAATTCAAAGTTTTTTGATTGTAGCATCCCGCAAACATTACACAGTTGACGTAGTTGTTGCATGGTACGAAGTATGCTTCTGAAATTACTATTTATAACCAAACATTGCTTTATTTTTGTTTTATTTTGACAGATTTTTCTGCAGGTATACTGTTAATTTAGTGGTATTCTTCATAGACAAGAAATTGCCAGGTTAGAATGTTTTGGTCTCATCTAACATTGATCTAACCATATGCAGTGGTTCTAACACCAAGATTTTCTGCAGAAGTGCTCGACAGAACTAACGGAAGTTTGCCTCTTTTGCTACCAATGAGCACCAAAGATAAGGATAATAGGACCAAAGAAGAGAGTCACAAGCTCTTGAATGGGAATTCTGTAAACCCTGCAGATTGGGTAGAGTAATTTTATTGGTTAATTCTTTCCCTCTTTTGAGTATGGTCTTTAGATTGGCATTTATTATTATCTTCTAAACTTGTTTAGCGGCCAAGAACACAAAGTAATGCCAAGATTCTGGAAGAAGCCAATGCGAACCAGGTCGACACTGCAATGATTAGTTCATAGATGGATCAGAAGCTGATGCTATCACCATAATGGGGCCGTTGGTAACCTTATGATGTTGGACTAAAAAGGCTTAGCTTCTTCTAGGAATGGTCAAAATTTCATTTCTAAATCTTAAGAAAACAGAGCTTGCCATTGTCTTGGTTTATAACCATCAACATGTATATGCTGTTATTCCCTTCATCATGTCTATAGTTTAAGTCATTTATTGTAGCTGTTGATATACTAGTTCTTTATTTTCTTTGGTCCAATTATGGTTTGTCTCTTTGCTATGATGAAGTTTGGGATTTAATCTCGATTTAATTTATTTTCACATAATTTGATCCTTCTAATTTTATAATGTTACAAGTAGGACTAAATCAATATAGCTTAGTTGATGTTATTATGGTGATAACATGAAAGCTAAGGGTGAGTGTTGGATCAAGTGAGTTTGGGCCTGTTTTTGGTTGCTTCTACCGACCCAAATACATTTTTTAAGCAAAAGCAATGACATAAGACTCTTGGGTTGATCTCCAACGGGCGATTACAGTCTAAATTTAGTCCTTTAAACGGGCGTTCATAGAAGATGTAATTTCCAGCTTTCCAGAACAGACGTTTGCCCCCTGCTGAAAATAATTGAGTGAATTGAGTTTGAGTTTTAATTTATTATTAAAATTTTATTTGAATTTTTTAGTTCGAAATTTTGTTCAAATTTAATTATAAATATTTTTAATGCTATACGTTTATGTTTTATTTCATGTAAACAACTTTTTATAACAATATATGACGTGCTTATATATTTTTCATATATTTTTTAACAATTGAGTGAAACTTAAAATGTTATTAATAAATTATATTTTATCTAAAATTATATAATATATTTAAAATATTATTTTTAGGGTTAATTACATAACATACCACTGAACTATTATCGTTGACTCGATTTTGTCATTGAACTAATTGGTCCACTTTTAACACTAAACTTTAATTTTCGAATGCTACCCTGTCGTTAAATCCTTAACTAAATTGGACTAAATTGAACAATATTAAAAATAACAGACCAAAATATAAAAATTAGAAACAAATAGGGGATGATATTGGACTAACTAAAACATTTAGGGATTAATCTGGGCTAGAATTCAATCAACCGAAGACCGCCAATGGGGTTGAAAATGCTTCTAGAATGAATAGGCAAAAACCGAAAGGAAATGGACAATTTTAAACAACGTTTTTAGAGTGGTTCGACTTCTCAACTAAGTCTACATCCACTACCTTAGCACCACTAAGGATTTTCCAATTCACTACTTTTAATTCTTTTCTTTTTACAAGCTCAAGGAGATAACCTTACAGCCCCTATCTCTTAATGGCTAAGATAGAATCACTCTAATTTTTTCTTAGACTAAACTAAAATTTTTCCCTTTTACAAGATAATTTGTGTAAACAATGAGAACCTCACAAGGTGAGTGTTTACAAGAATTAAGCCCATAAGACTGTAAAGAATAAAACAATAAAAAATACTCTTTATACAAGAGAAATGAGAAAATAAGACTTAAATGACATTTCTCTTAATCATTATGCTTGGATGTGTTCTTTAACCATCTTCAAGTGTCTCAAGTCGTTTTTTAAAGTGCGGAATGAGCTACTAGCCATTTATGGTTGTTGGGGTTGGTTTGGAGCCTTTGGGAGATGAAAAACCAGCATTAAATGTACTTTTGGACATATCGGTATCGATACGCAAATTTCGGTATCGGTACCTGCCAAATAAAGAAAGAGCCATTGTGCAAGTTATGTAAGGCGTACCGGTACACAATGCGTATGTATCGGTACGGTGCCTGGGGTATCGGTACGCGGATCTAGCTTACCGGTACCAGAATTCCTTACTGAAATTTTGGGTAGCTTTTGCGTATCGGTACAACCTTACCTGTATCGGTATGACTGATTGGGTAGCAGTACCAATGGTAGGGTACCAGTACGGGCAGTTTGTTTTTGACCCTTTCGAGTATTTAAACACATGTACAATAAAAAAACACTTACAAATGTACTTTTCATTTGATATATCAAAAATATATGTTCAACATGAACTAAACAAAAATAAAAATATATTAAAAAATCAGATTAGATTATAAAAATTAGAAATAAATAGAAGTCAATTTTGAAATAAATATAAAATTTAGGAAATAAAACATGAATTAAACTTTCTTTTTAGGTTTGGAGGTCTCCCCAACTTCTCTCACTATACAAGAAAATTGTAAAACGAAATAAAACTTTGTAAGTGATGGAAATTTGACAAAAACATGAATTCAAGCATGAAAACAAGATTAAACCTAACATATCCCATTTTCGCAAGAACCCCCACCAAAACCGATAAACTCACCTTTCCTCCCTTTTTAAAGATTGTTATATTTTCTTGAAGCTCTTAATGAGTAGATTATGAAAATCTAACTCCCAATTTTCGGAATAAATATTTAAGTAACAAAAGTAAAAATTTTCTCTTAGGTTGGAGAAAGAACATAGATGGGAGTATGTGTGTGGTGAAGGACAAGGAGACAATAATGAGCTCACCACCCTCCGATAAGTCATAAGTTTGCATGTTTTTTATATATAAATTTTTACGTAATAGCACACTAATCTATCCCAAAGCTCTTGTTTTAGTTCCTATTTGATTTTTCAGGTGTTTTTATGGCTAAAAGACAATTCATACATAAAAGGAGCATTTTAGGCCAATTTAGACACTTTGAGAAAGGTTTTCATCGCACAAGAAAGAAGCACTGGGCTGATAAGGCGTGAACACGGTCAAAAATTCTACAATAAGAAAGAATACTACTCCAAGTGAAATTCTACTTTATTGCATTTATAATAGGATTTGAATTTTATATTTTAATGTAATTTCTTTCATTTGTTGATGTTAAAATCTTTTCTTGTAAATATAATCATAAGGAGAAGAGAGAATCCATCATTCAAGAAACCATAAAAAACCCCTTAAATCCTCTCTTGTATCCACGACCTACCATGTGTAGCTAACTCTTTTTTTTCTAGTCAAGTGTAGTTTCAAAGTTATTAATTCAAGCTTTAGTGAGACTTTTTGTTCACCAATTATCTTCATCTTTCTTCAAGTATTTTTATATCTCCCGAGCTTATTCTTTATGTGTATGTTGGATTATATGTATGCAGCAATCAAATCATGGATTATTGATACCATTGATAAGAAAACCTGAATTAAGGTTTTTGAAGGTATAATTTCATATTCTTGATATGTTGTGGATTAAAACTTTGATATCTTAAGTTTGTTAATGTTATTTGATATGTTTTAATTCTTAAGTGGACAATCCAAAGAATTTTAATCTTAATAATAAGAGTTAGTGATTTATGAATTATTAAATGAATATTTATTAAAGAAGAGATTGGGTTGATTCTGGATTATCATCTAACCTAAAACCAAGCTATTTGAGATTGATGCATGTTTATGTTTTGAAGATCGATGATCTAATCCTTGGATTAATACACCAAGTTCTACCTTAACTAGAGTTCTAATCATTAATGAATTTATTTTTATTTAAATTGCCCTCTTAGTCTTTTGCTTAAACACAAACTCAACCCCCTTTTACTTTTATTGCACTATTGTCTAAATTTGATCTCTTACCGCTCTATGGGGTCAACCCTGCTTACCACCACTGATGAGTGTTCAAAAGTACTATTTTTATTACTCTTTTTACTCATATTATTGTTATACTTAGGCACATGTTAGTTGCATTATTAGGCATTCATGCATATCTTCATAATTTCCTTCACTGTTATGCTTGAGTTCATTATTTAATTATTTTTTGGAAAAAGGTACTGCTATGTATGCGTTTTGTGCATGTGCAGGTTATGCCAGGGATTGACAAGCCTTGTTGCGGTAATTCATTACTGAACCCTGCCGAGTGATCCTGACCGAGCAGAACCGAGCCGTGCTGTGCGATGCTGACCGAACATTGCCGAGTGGAGCCATGCCAAACCCTACCTAGTGATGCCGAGCAGAGACGATCGAGTGATGCTGAGCACACCTGGCCGAGCGAAGATGACCAAGAGACCACTACAAGGTCATTGTTTCGCCGAACTATGCCGAGCCAATGCCCGGGCAATTTCCAACAAGGGAGAAAAAGAGCAAAGTGGTAGGCAACTTGAAGAGCGTAAAGAGCTTAATTTTTAGAGATAATTTGCATGAAGATTGGAGCTTGGATATTCACGAAGAGGTCAAAAAGAGATTAAATCCCAATAAAATAGGAGTTTTAGTTGGAATAAAATTAAAAAGGGATTTAATATTTCTTTTATTCAATTTAATTTCAACTTAACTTCCTCCTCAAGAAAGACTTTGACCTAGCCATCTCCTATATAAACAAGGCCAAGCCGTCAAATTCAATGGGGGAGTCGATTGGTGAGAAAGAAACAAGGGGGCTGTTCGAATTCTTCATCTTTTTCTTCTTTGTTTTGGTTAGATTCATGCTAGGGAATTATTCTTTGTATATCTTTCAAAACCCAGCCATGAACTAATTTGTTTGGCTTGGGTTATTTTGGGTTTGTGGTTTTGATAAACGATTAGATTTGTTTAGGTTTTTGAAGTCCAATTTTAATTCAAGGTTTGTTCATTCTTGATTTTTAATCTTGTTTGCGAGTGAATTGGGAGAGGATCTCGTGAAACTATCTATTTATCTAATATTGGGATAGTTAGATTCAAGAAACGAATGAGCATGGTTTTTGTCCAATTCGATGAAGACTAATTCAGCTTAGGAATAAAGTACGAATTTCAACGGCTAAGATACGCGTTAGACGATTGATGTTCACCTTTGGTTGACGCTGGGAGGTATTATCAAGGCTTGCACAATGATAGAGTTTCGACTTAGTGATAAGAATGAACCATTGAAGAACATCTTGTCGAACCTTGAAGGTTGTCGCCAAATTGCCCTGGTAGTAGTTGTTTTCATTGCCCAAGCAATTATCTTGTGCATTGCCCAAGCAATTGTATTGCCCATTGCCGAGGCAATTAAGCCTCCTCTTGCATGCAAAACCAAGACTGTTCCATTCGACTATCACTCCTCAACTCACGATAACCCAACCTACTCTTCTCTCTTATTTGATTTCCTCTATCTTTTACTTTTATTGTTCTTTAGTTTATTCGTTAGTTAGGACTATTCATTTCACCTATTTGTGTTTTTATTTTCACAGTGCAGCAACTTAAGCAAAGTGCCCCAAACCAATCCTTGTGGAGGCGATACTCGATACTCATATCACTTTATTACTTGTGATGTGTATACTTGCACAATTGCGTAGCACTTATTACATGCAACAAGTTTTTGGCGCCGAAACCGGGATTGTCAATTGGTGTTAGTTGTTTTTGTTATTGCAATTTTTTATTAGTTTTACTAACTTTTCTTTTTGTTTTTTATTTTAAAAAAATCAGGTGGCTACAAGTTAAAGGACATCAACATTTGGGGAAATAAAAGTAAATCGACTCGAGAGTTGATGTTGGAAGACATGAATCAACTAAGAAATTCCCAAAGAACCTATACCGTGGAAAACTCTTGTGCCATGTGTGGGGAACATCATGCGTATCAAAATTGCCCTCACCTTTTCGGTGCACATGACTACATGGAGAACCATAGATGGAAACAACAGCAAAATCCTTCATGGTATGATCAAAAAGCCCAATTTTTTTTTTACCAATTTTGCCGCAGCAACATACATGCCTTGGCAATGTAGTCCTTATCAGCACCCAAGTGCCACGGCAATAGATATGCCATGGCAATGCAATCCTCGTCAAGACCTATTAAATTCCATGGATGCGTGTATAGCCAGGATGGATGTACTCGTGAGAGAATCGGAAGATCGATTAAGGAAATCCACATATGCCATGGATAACATACCCCAACAGTCAATTCCTAGGAATATTGAAATCCCAAGGCAAGAGGACAAGGAGCAATACGAAAAGAGCTTCCCAATATGTGGGAAACAACTAGAACCCCCAAGTCGAGAGGACACCAATAAGAGAGATTACCCAACACATGATGAGCCTATACAACAAATTGCCCCGATAAAGACCGAGGAGCATGAACAGAACAATGCCGCAACAACACTTCATGGGGTTGATAAGAGTACTGGGAATGCCACGACAATACCATATGCCTCGGCAACACCCGATCACACTATCATGGCAGTTACCGACATCACTGCCTTAGCAAGACCTGAAGTCATTGCCTCGACAACTCCCGACAAAGATACCTCGGAAAACAAGAAGGCCTCTGAAAGTTCTGATTTAATGCCTTGAATCAAATTCCCATGCAAGGAACGAATTGAAGATATTCGACCTCCACCACCATTCCTACAAAGGTTGAAACGGCAAAAGCAAGAATACCTGAATGTTATAGTATTTCCCAAGGAATCAGATATCCAGAGTGTTACAACATCGATGAAGAAGCATGAATCTGTAGATTGCTCACATCCATCTTTGCCAAGGCAATCACACACGATCACATGCAGGAGCACCAAGATGACAATACTTCACTAATGGAATATGAGCAGGTAATAACCTTTTGAATTCTTTGAAAAACCACCTCTTCCATTGCAGGTATTTGAGGAACCAACGCCGGTAGATTTGAAGCCATCGAAATCTCTACTGATGGAGATGTTCGAGGGGCCTAAAGAAAATGGTGATTGGATTCATGAAGCTTTTTAGAAAAAAAATTTCCCCCTTGACTTACAACGAATTTTGGCTACTGATTGCCACAACAATTGGCTGGCAAAGCAATTGCCTCAGCAACGAAGGCTAAATCCAACCATGATAGAATTCAACGAGAATGAGGCAATTGAATGATTGGGTGTTGATATAATTTTTCCTAATAATATATTCATGCCTTCACGAACAATAGCAAGGTGGAAGGTGAGCATGGACTACAAGAAAACACAAAAGAAAGACAACTCCACCATGGTAACACAAAGGGGAATAGCTGTGAGCACATTGGCCCAACTCTTTTTGGGCAATATTGTCACTCGATGGAGGGTGCAGATGGACTATAAGAAGTATCGGAAACGACTCTCCTCAACCTTTCTCGGATATGCGGTAACCTTAAAAGATGCATGGAAATGCTCTATCTAAGAATTTTTAATTTTTTGTTTTTAATGTTTGGACCATTGTTTTATAATCAATTGTTTTAGGAGATATTTTATTTATCTTCAGTATAATTAGTTTTCAGGTTTTCTTTGTTTTTCCACATCAAGAATCAAAACTACCATGGCCAAGAACCTCAAAACCATGGCAAGCCCAAGAGCACCCAAAGGAGCAAACAACTGTTCAGAAAAATGAGTCCAAAACTGCTGCCAAAACGGACAAGACGGAGGATGCCTCAGCAATACCCAATACCTTGGCAACCACTGAAGTGCATGCCTTGGCAAGTCCTGATACATCGACAATGCCTACTGCTCATGCCCAGGTAGCAGCGCATACCAGGTGAATCAAGCAACCACCACTCTCAAGCAAACGAATCAAGCAAACGACTAGAAGGAAACTCATCATACCAGGTGACGACCTTTCCGACTAACTCATTTACATCTCATTTTATTTTTCTTTTTATGCATTGAAGACAATGCTTTTCTCGAGTTTGGGGGGTATTTGTCTTTAATTAGTTTCATATCTAATTGAATTCATCTTTAGCATGCCATACCATTAATTGGATTTAATTGCTTAAGACTTGTTGAATATTCGATGATGAATTTTTACCACTGCACTTAATTTAAAAATCCTTTAAATTTTAGGATTGCATGAAAAGAACCTAGAAACTTACCATGATGCTGAAAAGTTTTACACAATTGTGACTTGTTGATTGATAGAAACTTAGTGAACTTACGTTGCTAATTTTTTTTTGGGTAAATTGAAAAATTAAAAGGTCAATTTCTTTCTAGAGGTTCCCGAAACCGGCTCTAGTAGTTAATGCACTTAAAAGAATCACTAGAGGTGCCCGAAGTTGGCTCTAGTCGAATAAATTAAAAAATGAGATGAATCGCTAGAGGTGCCTAAAATTGGCTCTAGTAAAAGTAAAAATAAATACCCCGATAATTAAATAGATAAAAACCTAATGTTCACATGGAATCTTGAAAATCAACTTGTACACAACCACACACACACATTGTCACGAGCATTATAGTGTAGTTCTGGGAAATTTTTATGTCATTCGAAGAATTTAGAAGGTGATCATACTTTGTGCCACGGTTATGAGGATTGAATTCAAGTTTGAAAGCATGTATTTGATGATTAAAGTCATGACATGTAATTGTTAGTTTGCATTTCTTGAGGACAAACAATAAATCGAGTTTGGGGGTGTGATGAGTGTTCAAAAGTACTATTTTTATTACTCTTTTTACTCATATTATTGTTAGACTTAGGCACATTTTAGTTGCATTATTATGCATTCATGCATATTTTTATAATTTCCTTCATCGTTATGCTTGAGTTCATAATTTAATTGTTTTGTGGAAAAAGGTACTGCTAGGTATGCGTTTTGTGCATGTGCAAGTTATGCCAGGGATTGCCGAGCCTTGCCGCGGCAATTTATTACCGAACCCTACCGAGTGATCCTGACCGAGCAAAACCGAGCCGTGTTGTGCAATGCTGACCGAACCTTGCTGAGTGGATCCATGCCAAACCCTACCGAGTGATGCCGAGCAGAGACGATCGAGTGATGTTGAGCACACATAGCCGATCGAAGATGACCGAGAGACCACTACCAGGTCATTGACGCGCCAAACTATGCCGAGCCAATGCCCGGGCAATTTTCGACATGGGAGAAAAAGAGCAAAGTGGTAGGCGACTTGAAGATCGTAAAGAGCTGAATTTTTAGTGATAATTTGTATGAAGATCGGAGCTTGGATATTCATGAAGAGGTCAAAAAGAGATTAAACCCCAATAAAATGGGAGTTTTAGTTGAAATAAAATTAAAAGGGATTTAATATTTCTTTTATTCAATTTAATTCCAACTTAACTTTCTCCTCAAGAAAGACTTTGACCTAGCCATCTCCTATATAAAGAAGGCCAAGCCATCAACTTCAAGGGGGAGTCGATTGGAGAGAAAGAAACAATGGGGCTGTTCGAATTCTTCATCTTTTTCTTCTTTGTTTTGGTTAGATTCGTACTAGGGAATTATTCTTTGTATATCTTTCAAAACCCAACCATGAACTAACTTGTTTGGCTTGGTTTATTTTGGGTTTGTGGTTTTGATAAACGATTAGATTTGTTTAGGTTTTTGAAGTTGCAATTTTAATTCATGGTTTGTTCATTCTTGGTTTTTAATCTTGTTTGTGAGTAAATTGGGAGAGGATCTCGTGAAACTATCTATTTATTTAATATCGGGAGAGTTAGATTCAAGAAACGAATGAGCATGGTTTTTGTCCAATTTGATGAAGGCTAATTCAGCTTAGGAATAAGTTACGAATTTCAACGGCTAAGAGAGGCGTTAGATCGATTGTTGTTCACCCTTGGTTCACGTTGGGAGGTATTATCAAGGCTTGCACATTGATTGAGTTTCGACTTAGGGATAAGAAGGAACCATTGAAGAACGTCTTACCAAACCTTGAAGGTTGTCACCAAATTGCCCAGGCAACCGCCTTAACAATTGCCCAGGCAACCGCCTTACCAATTGCCCAGGCAATCATCTTGTGCACTGCTCAGGCAATACTGCCCTTTGCCGAGGCAATTATGCCTCCTCTTGCATGCAAAACCAATACTGTTCCATTTGACTATCACTCCTCAACTCACGATTACCCGACCTACTCTTCTCTCTTATTTGATTTCCTCCATCTTTTACTTTTATTGTTGTTTAGTTTATTCGTTAGTTAGAACTCTTCATATCACCTATTTGTGTTTTTATTTTCACAGTGTAGTAACTTAAGCAAAGTGACCCAAACCAATCCTTGTGGAGACGATACTCGATATTCATATCACTTTATTACTTGCGACGTGTATACTTGCACAATTGCGTAGCACTTATTACACGCAACAACCACTACAAAATCTAAATATCAAACGTGCATTTATTTTTGATGGATTCAGCACCCATAAAAAATTGCGCCATTGCGGGGGAGTGGTGTCAAGATGGTTAAATTTAGTTTAGTTTATTTTACTTTTATTTTTTTCTAATTATATGGTTTGCTCTGATCTGGCATATAAGAATCTTTTGTTCGATCTTGAAATCGAGAAAACCACAAGGAGGTTAAGGAAAGAAAAAGGAAAGGTGAGCAACCATCCACCCTAGAAGATGTGGAAATGCAGCTCGAAGAAAACCCAGAGATAACCCATCAAGTCGACAACCCTCTCTTTGAAGTTGAAAACATGGACAAACAAACTTTGTGCCAACTAGCTACCCATAGATCTCTCCACAACCGTTATGCATTAATTACCTAGATTTCGAGGTACCATTCGAACTCAAGTCTGGACTAATCTATCTTCTTCCTACTTTTAGGGGCCTTGAGAACGAAAATCCACACAATCACTTAAAAGAGTTCCATGTGGTGTGCTCGATCATGAAACCCCAAAATAGGTCAAATAAAGCTACGAGCCTTTCCACTCTCTCTAGCTGACCATGCCAAAGATTGGTCGTATTACATACCATCCGGATCAATTGAAACATGGACAAATATGGCAAGACTTTTCCTAGAAAAATACTTTCCAACATCAGGAGCTAAAAACATTAGAAGAGAGATTTGTGGGATTCGACAAAGGGACACCAAGACACTTATCGCTTATTGGGAGAGATTCAAGTAACTTTTTGCAAGCTGTCCACAACATGGAGTATCCGATCAACTACTCATCCAATATTTCTATGAAGGTTTGTTACTGATTGAGAGAAATATGATGGATGCCGCAAGTGGAGGAGCTAACGTTAACAAAACCCCTACCCAAGCCATGGACCTAATCAATGTGATGGTCTCATATTCTCAACAATTTGGTTCACATCAAGACACCGTCTCTAGACGTGAGAATGAGGTAAACATTTCTTCTCTTGAAGATAAGATTTCCAGTTTAACCTCTCTTGTTCAACAATGGTAGTAGGTAATACACAACAAGTCAAGGCTTGTGGGATTTATACAAGTAATGATCATCCAACCAATATGTGTACCACACTCTAAGATGAAACTACCGAGAGTGTCAATGCCATTGTTGGACCTTACGACCAATGGAACTACAATCCATACTCAAATACATACAATTCGGGTTGGATAAATCATCCAAATTCGAGTTATGGACAAAGACCTTAGCAATTTCGTGAGCCACAAGCGTCATCATCAGAAAACCCCCATTAGAAGACGTGGTGTACAAACTTTTCCATAACTTAGAGCAATTCCAACATGAGACAAGGTTGAGTATAAATAATCTCGAAACCTAGGTAAGTCAAATCGCCTCTTCTCTTAATCAACTTAAATATTGAGGTAACTTGTTGCTACTTGCAAAATAGATATGCAATTAAGAGCAAGTGTACTCATTAATCAAGTAGTAAAGTGATAGAGTAGAGTGTCGAACCCACAAAAATTAGATCAACAACTTCAAAGCAATTGTACTTAAAAGTTAGTAAGAAAATAATGGTTTGAAGATGGTTTATCGAACTAATAGCAATAAATGTAAATGTAGCAATGATCAGAGACAAACATATGTTGTAGCAGATATTTAGATGATTATGGAAACTAGGTTTATTGCCTAGGAATTATGCCAATTACTCTTTGAATGCAATATCAGTTTGTGATACATGTCTGCATTAACCAACTATATCTTTACCTATTCGACATGGTTTTCTAATTAACTTCTTGATTCTCTCGATACCTAGAAGTTGATAACAAGGATGCTATGGCAATTACATGTCTGCATAAACCCTAACAACTTTATTTTCTATTCAAGTTCCCCTTATTAGTCGTTGAAATCCTAAACTTATGTTTAATCCGAATTAAAACCTAAGTTGACAGCTTTAAGCTCCACTGTTCATGTTTGTATAACCTAACTCTCTCGATATTAAGCTATATATCAATAGTTAAAGGCCTCTCTCGATAATTCTTACAGTAACTACACATGAAGAACAATGAACAAAATAGATAAAGGAAAAGGCTATACAATTAATCAAGTAATTAAAACATAATATCCTAAAACAATAAACCCAACAAAAGTATTTAGCTCATGTCTGAGCCTAAAACACCCATAACAAAAATATTAAAGAACATGACAATTTATCAAGCAAAGAAAAAGAAAGAATCAAACGTCCTCGACGTTCTCCTCCAAGCTCTTTAACTGTGCTGCAGGTCCTGCACTCCTCAAGCCTCTCTTGATAGCTCTTGTTGTGTAGAGACTCCTCTAGACCTTCGACTCTGGTGGTTCTCCAATAGTGAAGACTAAGGATTGTCTTCTAAGATCCAACTCTATTTGTTTGTGTCCCAAGTCTTCTTTATATAGGCGGCAAAGCTAGGGTTTGGAAACCCTAAAGCACACGAAGCCTCTTAATGATGATCTTGCTTTCCCGCTTCATTAAATGAGAGTCCATATTGGATGGAAGTCCACGTGTGCCAAAAGTATGGGTTCATCTTCAACTCTTTTGCTTTGCTAGCTTGTCATGAGAAAGATACCACTCCACTACTTAAGCACTCATGTTAACTCCTCAAAAAGCTACTTTTCATGTATATATTGCCATTATATTGCTTGACTTTGTGTACATATTTGTGCATTTAGCTATTAGGTTTATGCATTTGCATCTAGGAGTTAAGGAATATTTCTTTTGCTAGAGTTTTCTTGCTTTGGTGGCAGGTCAGGAGCAGTTGGCAGGAGCAGGACATGAGTAGTAAGCCAGAGGTGCTGAAGAGAAATGCTGAGTTGCGATTGGCAAAAGAAGGATGAAAATGCCATGCTCAGTTGGCAAAAGAAGGATGCCAATGTCCGGTCAGTTAGCCGTTGGTCAAAGACCAAGTTAGCCCTAAAATTCAAAAAGACGAAGAGGATAATACGCCTATCTTGGTGCGTAACAAAATTTCAAGATTCAAACCCAATCTAGGGTTTCCACGAGCGCCTATATAATGGAAGCTTATCGATGAGCCAAGGAGGCTGCGCCGTGGTGAAGAAAGAGGTTAGAGGGAAAATCGTGGTTCGACCAGGCTATGACCGAGAGCTCTGGATCCATTGAAGGGCTGCATCGACGAACCTCCTTCCTTTTCTATTTCTCTTAATTTAAATTCTGATTTTGTGATGGTGTTGTTTACAAACGATATTTTATTGATCATTTCCCCAACAATGAACTAATTTTCTTATGTTGGCTGGGATGTTTGCGATGAATGCTTGCTTTTTAAGTTTTTAATAATTGAATGCTTTGGCATTTTTGACTATTTTGCTAGTGCTTATTTTTATCATATTTTATGCCATACGACAGTTGGCATTGAATGCTCATTATCCCTTAATATCTTAACAGACTTAGGAGATAAGGATTAATTGCCAAATACTAAGGAGAAAAACTTCGACAAAAGATGTTTAAGTAGATGAGCTTACTTCGAAAGTGAATCTACCCCTTATGAGTAAAGATTAAAACATTGTCATGTTAATCATTTGAAAGAAACGCTATAGACATATAGGTGTTTTAAAGTGATTAGCTTAGGGTATAGCCATTGACAGAGGCAATACTACATGACATTTTCTCAGCAATAAAATGAAGGCTCAAAGTTGTTGATCACTATTTTCGCAAGTGTGAAATCCAAGCATCCCTTGCCAACGATAAATCATCATCTTGATACAATTGTTTGCCAACCTACTTGAGTTTTTACTTTATTTTTCCTTAGACATTTCCTTAATTAAAACCCAATCTCAATTAGAAACAATTTTATTTCATTTCACAAGTAATTATCGTGGCATTTAATTCATGGACAATCCTTGTGGATATAATAATCAGTTTACTACTATATTACTCGCTGATCATTTATACTTGCATGAAAAAGACCTATTCTTGGCATTATTTTCTTGCATATTTACGTTAATTCAACAATTGTTTGCTAAGTGTTAGTCAGTCGACAACTCCTCTGCCTCGATAGCTTCCTGCACAAGTACCACTAAAACACACTACCTTTCCCATTAAAAGCATCAATATATATCAATTACGCTTATGCTTATTAACTCCATACAAACTAGACCTAAATGCAACTATATGGGCTTAAACATGTGCAAAAAAGCTAAGTAAAAAGGGCACGGAATATAGGTTATCTATGTAGTCATCAAATACCCCCAAGCTTGAACTATTTCTTGTTCTTAAGCAATGCAACTAACCTAAACTATAGACTAAAGGTAAGAACCTAAGGTTTCCAGAGTTCCAACTAAACTAAAAACTAAAAACAACATATTGTTTCCAAGGTTCCAACTACACTATGGTTTCAAAAGTTTCTAAAACACGCTGCAGCATCAATTCAATCCTCAGAAAAATAAAGATATGCAATGTAACACCTTGAAAACCGATCTAGTTGGAGTTGGGTTTCGAGGATCAAAAACCCTACACTGAAAAGATCAAAATATTGCATTGACCATGTGGTCAATCGCCTTGGTATAGGACTCTAATTGAGTCAATTGGTTTAATAAGGACCTCATTGAATTTATCAAAAATATTAATTAGTGAATATTTTTGTGAAAATCAAAGTTTGGGGGTAGTTGATTTGAAGAATGAAAATTGAGGGACTAACATGGTGATTAGCCCCCTCTTAGCCTTTTCATCTCCCCACGTGGTGTAAGGGACTTCAATTCTTTCGTATAAGGAGGCTTAGCAATTTAAAGAATAAAAAGAAATGATATATTAGATGGGCTTACCAAAAGCTTCCTTTAAAAGTTTAATTCACCTTCTTCCTTTAGAAGCTAAGCAAGCACATCCATTGATAACAACTCAAAGCTTGATTTTTTCTTGATTTCTCGATTCCTTCGTATTATTACCGATTGGGTAAGCTTAAACCCTCTAACAATCAATCATTTCTATGGAGGTTTATTGGCTAAAAGCTATTTTAATTTTAGGTATTGATTTCGAAATCATTGTATTGATGATAGTATTTTTCCTTGTGCTTTTCCCTATCTCAAGAGTTGGAGAAAGAAAGTCCATCATCTCCATCGAAAGCTAGGAACAAGGGAGTTGTAATCCCAGAGCCATATGAGCTTCGAAAAGCTATGGTGAGTGTAGTCGGAGTTTCGGTAATAGACTAGGTGTTATTCCCGATCTCACTGATATCGATTTATTGCATAGCTAATATTTTGTTAAAGGGACTTTGCATGAAACCTCCTTGGAGGCTTCATAGGTAAGCCCCGATAAGTTTTCATATTGAAACATTGGACATAGAATTACCGTTATTGATACTGTCACCATCGTCGTATAGATATATGGAAATATGGACTATTGAGCATCGAGAGTATCATTGCTGTAGACATCAGATATTGAAATAGGCATTGTTGTAGTTATTGATTCATTGATATTGTCATCACCATCAAACATTGATAATGATATCGTTATTGCCATTGATATCGAGCATTGCTATTGGTATAGTTATTGTCATTATTAATATTATTGTTATTGAACATTGGATTTGAAAGGACATTGTATACAATTGGCATGCCATAGAATTCATGAGCTCTTTGGTATGAGTTGATTACGGTCCTTGGCTATGACCTTTATTTTGGCGAGGCGGAGGAATGTTGGTGATATTGGTCATTTGGTGAGGCAGAGGGACGAGACCATTCATTATTTTGACGAGGAGTAGGAATTTGTGTATCCACTATCTTGATTCGATCCAAGGAGTAATATTGAATTTGTTATAATATCCATCGAACACGAATCATTGCATTGTTATTGATAAAATATGTGTTGGAATGCATTTTATCGTTTTGACAGTGTTTGTGACTATCTCACTAGACATTATATGTCTAATGCATTTCTTCTCATGTGTTTCAGGTTAAAAGGATTATCGTTGTGAGATACGAGAAGTTGAAGGTTTTGGCAAGTCACTACAAGGCTAAGTAATGTATATTACCCCTACAAATTCCTAGAATGATGGCAAATTAGTTAAACTAGTTACTCTTAGTTCTCTTGTTGTGTATGCATTGCCTATGTTTTGTATAAGTCTTAAAGGTCTAAACTACTAGTTTAAAGTTGGCTAAAAGCGGCTAAATTTGCATACTTGGCTCTTAAAGGTAAAAACCTAGTAAACAGATTCATGTGACTACGAAATTTGGATATTGTTCGATTGGTCACCAACTGGTTTTCTCGGCTACCAACTAGTTTTCTTGGTCACCAACTGATTTTCTTGACTACCAACTAGATTTCTGATTAATTTCTGGAAAGTTGCTTATTGATCATTGATTGTTAATTGGCCTAATTGAATGAGTAGTTGAACTTGGAATGTCATGAAAATTTGCATACCCCCACATCTCTGGTGGAATCTAATGGTAATGAGGCTAATTCTAGTAAATAACCTTTATCATACTGTATAGTATCGTATTGTGTTATCGGTTACTAATTAAAAATTGCATCGATTATTGTATTGTTCATTGGTAACATACCCCGACCCGGTTCCCTACCAGGCCGGGAAGGGGGTGTTACATGCAATATAAAAAAGCTCATATATTCGTTCCTATGATCAATTCTACTGTAGGTGTAGTGTGTGCTGTGTTGCATACAATCATCACTTAATGAAATTAGAAAATTTCAAGGATTGCTATCTATTGTTTCCCTAGCATTTTTTTTTCTTTTAACCACAATGTTGTACTCCTGTAATTCTTTTTAAGTTCATTAAAATATATCATTGGGGCTCCAGCTTATCAGAACTACACATTAGTCCTGAATATGGAGTAGAGCAAACAACCCATCCCCGTTCCCTACGAGAAGAGTCAAATCGTGAAGATTTTCTATCACTCTTATGCTATGCTACTATTCCTACCAGGGAAAGTTTTCTAGAACAAACACAACTCACCTAATTTACTAAGCTAGCAAGATGCATATCAGAGTGTCCCTCAACAGTTTGCCTTTGGAATCAAGTTTAACATTTAATTTGATCTTTTTATTCTTTTCTCAATTTTTTCTGAGAGTTTAATTTAAGCCTTTTATTTGCTACATTGAGCATTCAATTTATTATCATCAATTTATGCTACGACATCAGGGAGTCAACCTAGAATTTCCCTAAGGCTCCTTAAGCTTTTAAAGAGAATGCAACATAAGAATTATAACTACAGTAGTTCCAATTTTAAGTTCAAATCATTAAAGCTCTTAATACATTGCAAAACACATTTAAGCACATATTCACGATAGGAATATCGTAATCAATGCAACAATAGTTTCAGTACAATAGAACCATAGCAAAGGAAACCTTACAAAACAGAATAGGCTATTTAAATAGTTAATTTTTTTTTAAAAAAATTAACTAAATTTTACCTAATATATACATGGGACAGTACTCCCCTAAACTTGAGAGAAGCATTGTCCCCAATGCAAAAAGAAAAACAAAGACAGAAATATAAACATGCAATGAAAATTAAAAGACAAATACAAAAAGTAAAAACAAAAGGAAAAATAAAAGAAAAGAAGATGTTACCCAAGGAGTTACTAGGGAAGGGAAGGTGTAGTTCGTTGCGCCTGGCTCTTAGTTCTCATTCCAGTACGGAGCATAGAAGATGTAGACACTTGTGGGGACTATGGTGGCATAGGGGATGTAGGGGCATCCTGTGGTGTGGACGCAATGGTGGAAGTTGAGGAATCTGAAGATGAATAAGATGATTCAGACGATTCTTGCACGCGCCTCAGCTTTTCATCGAGCTCGTCGATGAGATTGAGAACTCGACTGGAGGAAACTTTGGTCTGTGTTCTTGGAGTGGTGGCAGAAGAAGTGAGCGATGTCTAGGAAGGAGTAGGAGTAGCTTGTGGAATCGATGGTGACGCCTCAGTTGTGTCATCACTTGCCATGTGGACATGGCTTGTCAGAGTGGATTGTGCATGGTGTATGGGGGCCTTGCCCTTGGCTCTTGTCTTCTTGGTAGGACGGCTCGACGTAGGAATGTTAGCAACCGTCTCCTTCTCCTTTCTCTTTCTCTTTTTATCAGCAACAACATGAGGGTTGTGCGGAGTCTCTTCTTCATCTTCAGCTTCTTATTCTGGTGGTGGTGGTTGTTTAGTAGGCTCGACAGCGGGCTCAATCATGTATTTCTCGGGGAAAGGGGGAAACTCGACATTAGAGTCTGAAGCAGTTATTTAAACAAAGTTCTTGTTGCCATGTTTGTTTTCTCGGGCATAATCAAAGTAGGGCTTAAAGAACCCGACCATGGCACGTAGTAGGACTGCGTGTTTGCACTGGTCGAGGTGGTAGTCACTAAGCCCTTGAGCCTTGGAATTTGAGATGGAAGGGTTCCCGTTTGGGGCTCAATTATCAAGTCCTCAAGTTCTTCTTGAACCTGTGTATGTTCACATAGACCAGTTATCAAAATAGGGATGACAAAAGGACTATGTTCACCTATGGAAGTTTCCTTCTCCACAATGGACCAATAAGTCATCTCACCGATATTAATCTGCTGACCCTTCATCACCGAATGCAGTAGTAGCATCCTCGTTGCATAAATTGTAGAGTGATGCCCCGTTGGTTGTAGATGAGTGTTCAGGAAGTGAATCCAAAATTTTGGCTCTGGCTTTAGATCAACCCTCTTTATTACCCAAGAACTGGGTGATTTCCATATCCATTGCAGTCCCGGAACGCAAAGGTCGTGAAGCACTTCGTCGTAAGTGGCATTGGTGATAGCCACCTCAAAATCGGTGTGCTCGTTCTCATCACCGTTTAGTCTAAAGAAAGTGTTAATGACATTGGCGAAGAATTTAATGAGTCGTCCTCGAACAAACGCCAAGTCATCTTGAGGCTGATTGATGTGGGTATAGAACTCTTGAACCCAAGAGATGTTTATCTGTCCTGGCTATTGAACAAACTCTTCCCAATCATGGGTGGCGATGATAGTTATGGTTGTAGTGTCGAACTGGAAGCGATGTTCTCCAGAGAACTGCAATCATTCCTCTTCCATGAGTAGCTAATTTTGGAAAAGAGCATAACGCTTCTCAGTCTCCTCATTGTAGAAGCGGCATAATGGGCCAAGTTGTTCAAGTGCCCGAGGATGACATTGAGAGGCGGAGGAGGTGGGCATCAGAGATGGTGAGGGGTTCACGTCTCTTCGCTGAGCGGAAGCGTGATTTTGGCCAGCACGTGCATTTGTTCTTGTTCTTGCCATTGTTTCTTGAAGGGAGGATAATAGAGAGAAAAATAATTCTAGGGTTATGATAGCTCTCTAAAGAGAACATATTTTCCATCAATTCATGGATTAAGTTGTCCTCGCATTAGTGTTTCATGCATCAATTTCTACATTTTCTTGCTTATTTTCTGCATTTTGTCTAACTCAAGACATAGTTTCTCTTGTTGTACATATTTCAGCCTTTTTGCTATGTTGTCGTTGTATTACTAATGTCCCTATTGAGGAAGTTTCACCATTGCAGCCAGTTCGACACTACAACGGCCAACTGTCTAGACTGCCAAGGATAACGAAGAATCTACCAGCCTATAAAATATCACTTTTGGAGGAGAGAGAAAGGGGACTCATGCGATATTCATTTTTCCTATCATCTTCAACATTCCGAACTCTCCTCCTATGGCGACTTAAACTCCATATTTGGAGATCCAAAGCAAATCAAGGCAGAAATATCCGAGGAAATGAGGAATATATGTTATCTTCTTTAAATCTTTCGAGAGATAGATGTTTATTGGATATTTTATTATATTTCTTATGTTAATGATGTTGGTTTGACTCTTTAAGCTTTGTATGAACTTGTTTAGACTTCGTTTTCCAGTTCAATATATTATTATTAGCTTTCATCTTATTCAATTGTTGGATCTCATTGTTGTTTGCATGAGAGTGTTAAACATTGTCAATTATTAGCTTTCATCTTATTTCAATCGTTGGATCTTCTTTAAATAATTTGTTCTTACTATCACACTTGATCTTGTATTTAATACTTTATTTCTCTATTACAAATACCATTATACTCACAATATTTTGATTTACAAAACTGCTTATGGCCACTTAATAGTTTGACTAAATACCTATCCTCGTGGGATCGATATCCAACATGAACTACCTATCAACTATACTTGCATTGACGCGTGTTCGGTTGCACAAATTGTGTGACGGTTATTCACCAATCAAGTTTTGGCGCCGTTTTCGGGGATGACGTTATTTGGTTTATATGTTTCTGCTTGCAATTCTTTTTCCTTCATCTAGTTTGTAGTTCTTTCTAATAGCTTTTTGACATTTCCTTTTCTTTTTATTAATTTTGTAGGTGTTGTATGACCAGAGACATACCACTTTGCGTGCCTGATCGAGAACTTGAAAGGACTCTGAGAACAAAGTGAGATGGAGAAATAAGTCAACAATGAAGGTATCCCTCATGATCTTGAAAACCCCCCACTGCACCCACCAACCCACAAAAGAATAATCTATGAGGTTGTAGTACCCTAGTTGGGCGATTTGCAACTAGTGTTGTTCGACCGCCTATTCAAGCTGGAAATTTCGAGTTGAAGCCGATTATGTTTCAAATTCTCAACTCAAATGGGCAGCACGCAGGGTTTCCACATGAAGATGTAAAGAGCATCTTCAATCATTTCTTTTAATATGTGCTTCTTTTAGTCAACAAGGTGTACTCGATGATGCCTTATATATGCAATTGTTTCCATATTTTTTGTAGGGAGGGGCTCATACGTGTTTTCGTAGACTCCCTGCCGTATCTATTACATCATGGAATGATATCACTGCCTACTATTAGTTGGATGATGAAAGTCTTCATACTATATGTGAAAGATATAAGTCCTTGTTGCGACAATGTCCCAATCATGGCCTTCAACAAGAAACTCAAATTAAGATCTTTTACAATGGGTTGATTGCGGCCACAAGACATCTTGTCAACAGATCATCTAATAGACCTTTACTTGATTTCACTTACACCGTTGTTATTGGTGTGTTGGAGAAATTTGCACAAAACGACTCTCAATGTCCTATTTAGAGAGATGCTTCATGAAAAGTTGCACCAAGAGTTTTTGAGCTGGAAGATATTTCTACTCTAAAGGCTCAGATTTCATCTTCAGATAACAAAATCAAGAATATGGAGGGCACAAGTGAAGTTGATCCTATCCAGTTAGCTCAACAAACCACTGCTCCTATATTCTCTTATGAGATTTGTGGTGAGAACCATAGTTATGAAGATTGCCCATAGTGTTTAGAAAATGCAATTTATGTCAACAACATGCAAGGTAATACCATGGGTAATTCTTACAACACAACAAATAGAAAATCTTGGGGAAATTCCAATTCTGCACAAAACTCATGAGTATTCTGCTCTGAAATAATTATTTTCAAGGAAACTCTACCGTGCGTCAAGGGATTTCAGTTATCCACAACAACAGTTTACACCACAGGTTCTATAGCAGTCACAATAGAATAAGATACAACCACAACATCCTTCTTCACAAACTCAACAATCGTAGTATGGTGCGCAATCACAATATGGAGCACCGTCTCAGATACAGTCACAAACTAGTCACTATGCTCTATCATCTATTTCTGATCCATTTGCTTTCTTTGAGGAAATGGTGCGTGAACACTTCTCTCTTATAAAAGCTATAGTACAAGGTCACTCTTCACTGACCCATAATTTGGAAGCTCAATTGGAGCAGTTAGCTACTGACATGAACTCTCGACAACTAGGCACGCTTCCTAGCAATACTGAGTGTCCAATAATCAAGGTAAAGAGCGTTGCAAGGCTATTACTCACTGCAGTGGAAAGCAAACTTTTGACTCGGTGCAACAAGCACCCATATCTACTTATGAGCGAAGCGAGTCTTCGGCAGCTGATCCAATGTTGAAAGATGGAATGGAGGATGGCATGGGGAATGATGCTCCTTCAGTAATCACTCGCCTACCACCTGTATTGCAATCTAAGTTGTCGACGCAATTTCAACCGTCGACACTATCAACAGATAATCCTTCTCCACCTTTTCCTTAGAGATTTAAGAATACTCAGTCTGATAATCAATTTCAATTCTTTCAAGATACTTTGCAACAACTTACAGTGCAAATCCCTTTGATGAATGCTCGTACGTAGATTCCTAATTATGCAAAGTTGATGAAGGAAATAATATCAAAGAAGAAAAAGCTCAGTGCTATAGAGACCATTGCGCGCACAGATGAGTGTAGTGCGTTTACATCAACCTCAATACTAAGAAAAATAAAAGATCTTGGCAGCTTCATCATTCCTTGCTCTATTCGAAATCTCTATTTTAGCAAAGCTCTTTGTGATCTAGGGGCCAATATTAATCTAATGACATTATCAACTTTTTAGAAGTTAGGAATTGAAGAAATGAAACCCATTGCGGTCACATTGCAACTAGTAGACAGATTTCTAACTCATCTGAATGGACAAATAAAATATATGCTTGTTCGTGGGGACAAGTTCGTTTTTCCAGCAAACTTTATTATTATTGATTGCGAGGAAGACAAGAATGTCCATATTATTCTTGGCCAACCATCCTTAGCAACTGGGAAGGTGATTATCAATGTATAAAAAGGATAACTCATAATCTTGGTCGATAATGATCAAGTTAATTTTGGAATGTTTAATGTTGATCTTGGAAGAAATACAGAGGAATGTCTCCATATTGATGTTCTAGACAATATTATTCAAAAAACTTGAATCATCGTAGTATTTTCATTGCTAAAGACACTTTACTGATAACGGTTGAAGACGATCTCCCAAATTGTGACAGCAATTTTAAATTGCTTATTGTTGCTGTTCAACACAAATGGTAGGTTGAATCTTTAGATCTTGCACACCGTACAATCCCTACTTTTAAACCATCTATTGAAGAAGTTCCTACTCAAGAACTGAAGCCATTACCAGCTAATCTCAAATATGTATTGGAGATGCAGACACACTTCCAGTCATTGTCTCTACATAATCTGGATGCAATTCATGAAGTTAGGTTGATAAATATTCTAAAGCGACACAAATGTGTCATTGCCTAGACCATTGCGGATATTAAAGACATTGCCCCATCTCTGTGCATGCATAAGATCAAGTTGGATGATGATAACAAACAATCTATTGAGTCGCAACGTCGACTCAATGAAAAGATGAATGAAGTGGTGAAGAAAGAAATTCTCAAATGGTTGGACGTGGGTATTATCTATGCAATTTCTGATAGTTCCGGGGTTAGTCTAGTCCACTGTGTTCCAAAGAATAATGGCATTAATTAGTCCGTAATGATGCAGATGAATTGATTCCAACTCGCATGCCTACGAGTTGGCGGATTTGCATGGATTATAGGAGACTTAATGTAACAGTTGTTATTGTTTTTTCATTTTTTTGTTGATCAGGAAATGGTATGTTATGATAAAAGTTCTTGAGTGTAAAAGAGTAGAATGAATGATTGTAATATAGTTAGAATCTTGAAGAATTTTAATTCTTTGTGAGTCTTTTGTTTGATTGATGCGTATGAGAAAAGAATGAGTATACTTGTGAATATGTTTTTCTTGTATGCTAAATTAGATCTTTGATTGATGGGGAAAATGTTTTGCTATGAAAATGAATGAATGAACATATGATCTGTTTGTGGAAATATTAAGCTTGAGATTAAAAGGTTACTGATAACTTGCTAAAATGCTTACATTTTAAACCCTTTTACGTAGGTATTTGTTTGTTCTCAAGGTCATTTCATAGCATATAGGTGCATTTAGAGCATATAGTTGCATACATCTTTTCTTGTTGGTGATTTGGCTTAATTTCATGAGATTAGATGCTGCTTGAAGGGTATGTGCTGGTGTTGTTTTGCGCAGGTTGAAGTTGATGTGAATCAGGGCAATGAAGAAAAAAAATGCTACAACAAGTTGGATAGCAATTCTGGGTGAAAAAAGGACAAAGTAACACGCACAAGCCGAGAGCCCACATGTGCGAGCCCCTTTTTTGTCTGATTGTGCCCCACATGCATAGGGAATATTCCCAGGACGTCAAAGAATATTAGGGCACAAAACCCTAGGAGCCCCCACTATATAAAGGACATGAGACCTCATTAAAGGGAGAGCATGAAAAAGGTGAGAAAAAGGCTAGGGAGAGAAAGCAAAGGCGACTCTTTTCTTTTCTTCGTTCTCCACTTGGTGTCCTCCATCATTGAAGCTCAAAGGGTTTGACCTTGCTGACCTTGAGAGAGACGGCAAGCCTAGGGTGGTTCATGGCATTGTAGTCCATCGCGGATTGGGAGTCTCTTCTTCCCTTTCTATTGCTTTAGCATTTCTTCTATACCGGGAAAATGGGTTGTACAAATGGAGATACTTTGGATGTTATTTGCCCAACCATGAACTGATTTTAGGTGGCTTGGGCTGTTTGGATGATCTATGTTTTAGTTTCTTTAATGCATGTTTATTTATCTCTTGCTTTTATCTATGCTTTGTCTATGTTGTTAAATGCTTAGTGTTGTAAGAGTCTTCGATAGTTGGCCTTTCCTTAGGTGTGAGTTGAGGTTAGTGGTCGAGAGAGCTTTCTTTAACCTTCATAGACAATGGAGTTGGATGCTGAGAGGAACAACTCTAATCCACCTTAGAGATAAGTGATGGGTTTCAACGGCTAAGAAGGATAGAAATTTATGGGTAGGGGGAGTGATAGAGTTTACGCTGAGAGGTATTGCTGTAGCATTTCCTACTCCCAGTTTTCTTGCTAGAGATAGTTGAGGAGCAACCTTAGTAAATCCTGCCGAGCATAAAGTACGTTAGAGAGGTAAACCCTAGTTGAGAGCTAAGACATAGGTTGACTAGGCAACCCAGCCAGCCCTTCCCAAGTGAGTTTTGTTGGATTAAAATCCTCAATTGTGGGCACATATGTAAAAATGTATGTTGCAATTATAAAGTATGACACAAAATAAAGTGACCAATTAAGTTAAGCGTGTCATAGGTATTAAAATGTCATGGAAATAAAAGTGTAGATACCATAAGATATATTTATAATTCAATGAGGGGCAGAGTTATAAATATATAATAGTTGATTTAATAAATCAACTATATAAAGAGGTAGTGGTCCCCAAGAAATAGGTTAACTTGTTTTTCTCTCCTTTCCCGTCAGAGAGTTTTACTCAAGAGATAACCTATCTTCTTGGAAGATCAATACCAAAGTTTTGGAATTTCCACATCAAGATTCAAGATTTTCAATCTATCAATGAATTCAGGTACGCTTCCGCATTCAGTTTATTCAGTTTATTATTCTTGATGATTTGACATGATAGATCCTGGGTTATTGGTTTCATATCTATTATGTTTTTCCAACAAGTGGCATCAGAGCCTCGTCATATCGAATCATTGAGAATAATTTTGGTTTTTAGGTTATTAATCTTCCATTAGATTTGTTTTCTTTTCTTTCCGATTTGAAATCCCTAATCTATAAATTTATGTTGATATGCGCTTTGTCGTTGCATATATTCTTTGGCTGCGTAATTAATGTACAATCGGAATCTGAATATTAATTTTTCAGTTTGAGAGTTTCTTGTACGCAGAAATTATTTATGTTGGATTAGGGTTTTATCTTAATATATTTTGAAATTTCCGTTTTTTAGTATATTAATTTGGTTTCCTTTGGTTTATCATATGCGATAACCCTATGTTGAATTCAGTATGCAATTGTAAATTGCGGTTTTTATTTGGGTTTTTCAATTTGGAGCAGATTCTTTTTTTTTGTCTATGTTGAATTTAAGTTTTTTTT
Organism: Hibiscus tridactylites; assembly: GCA_958450335.1. Classification (NCBI taxonomy): domain Eukaryota; kingdom Viridiplantae; phylum Streptophyta; class Magnoliopsida; order Malvales; family Malvaceae; genus Hibiscus; species Hibiscus tridactylites. The sequence goes on from OY288273.1 coordinate 72,253,820, forward strand.
TATAAGTAATGAATATTCTTGCTATATCATGTATTCATTAGTTACAGGAAACTAATTCTTGAATATGAATTTGCCCTTAATCTTTGTATTGCTTTTGCTTCTTGAGTGATAGCATATTTAGTTTACTGTTATGTTATATATTTAATTCGGTTGGATCAAAATTTTAATTTTGATCGTTTGTAATTGAGAATTAAAGAAAAAGTTTGACTTGGGCTTTGTCGTGGTAAATTTACCGTGACTCGGAAATTTTATATTCAGGTTAGCTCTCGAAGCTTTATATTCGGTTTATGTCTAATTATTATGGTTGAATTTTGTTGAATCATGTTGAGTTTTGTACATAACCTTTAGCTTAAACTTGTTTGATATTATGCCATTAATGTTATCTACGGAATATACATTTGGTTTTGGTTTTGGAAAGCATGCCATTAATCTTATGAAATTCATATCTATTCAGTTTGATCATTAGGTTATTATGGATATACTAAGGTTTCATGTGATTATTATATGAATTATTTATTTATATGATACTTTTGATTTTGACTTTTAGTTAAAAAATTAGTTGTTTTGAATTCGACTTTAATTTCGGCAAATGCATCATGCTTAAGGAATTTTTTGAGAAACAGTCAAAGATTTCGGTATTCAATTTCTGATAGCCCCATTTAGACAAAATTATTTTGGGTTATTTCGGAAACTTAAGTGTTATCAGAAATTTCAGTTTTGACTGTTACAAAATTTTAATTTGGATATCGGTATATTTATTGTATATATTTTGAGATAAATTAATTGAAGCATTAAGTCACCAAAGTGACCTCTATTGTGAAAATTATTTTATTTTAAAATATAGAAGGTTTTGTGCATGTAAGTCGGATTATGTTAGTATTAATCGGCCCAAAGGAAGGTTAATAATTAACATTATTACATGTGCAACTGTGGTAATAAACATGTGATAATTATTCAGTTTTATATGTGAGCAATAAATCGGCCCAAAGGAAGATTTCTGTTTGACATGTCCTTATTATCAATGTTTGATTTCTGTACCAAGATATCACTTGCAAGTTAATGTTTTGTCCAAAGATGAAATATTAATGGAGTGTCCGATATCTTGATATGATGTTTACCTTTATTCAAATTTATTATTATTTTGGTTATCTTTTAATTTGATTGAAAGATAAAATTAAGACAAAATTTTGAAACAATTAAATTCATATTTTGGCTTCGGATGTCTAATATTTTAATGGATTAATTGAAACATAATGTCACCAAAGTGACCGCTTTTGTGTAGATTAGTTTATTTAAAATATTAAGATGATTATGAGTTTTTGTAATTCATGTGTTTATTAATTGGCCCAAAGGAAAATTAATATTTGGTAGAATTACAACGACAACTGTGGCGATAAACGTGTGACAATTATAAGGTATTTTATGTGAGCAATACGTTAGTCCAAATATTACCCTATTGTTTGACATAGTTTATTGTCAATGTTTGATTGCTACAACAAGAGTACCACTTACAATTAATATTACTGTCCAAAGACATGATATTAATGTTGTGCTTGGTATCTTGAGGAGAACTAGTCATTATTTTGAATTTACTTGTTTACTTGTGAATATTTATGTGAGCTTGTTTCTATTTTATTTACTTATTTTTGTTCTATATTTAGGTAATTTATTTTTGTTGTCACAATATCTGTTAAATACATTCTACACTCGTGTTTAGTGAAACTAATTTCAAGGAATAGAAAAGACACTTACATATAGTATTTTGATGTATGAACATAGACTTTGCACTAAGGAATGAACAACTTGCACCTCTCACTGCGGTAAGCACCCATAAAAGTTATTTTGAGAGGTGAGATCGTTCGAATCGCATGAGTCTAATGATCATAAAACACAACATTCTAGATGTCTTTAGGAGCACAAATCTAAAGAGATTATTCATACTAAGGGTTTCCTTGACGAAATTAAGAAATGTTTTACCCAAAACATTAAGGTTAAGATGACATCACTTATGCTTTCTTTGATGTCTATGAAGTATAAGGGTCAAGGAAATGTGAGAGAGTAGATTATAAAAAATTCTTTATATTGCTTCAAAATTTAAGGCACATAAGATCGAACTTTCTAACAATTGTTTGTTCTTATGGTTTTGATATCGCTTCCTATACAATTTAACCAATTCAAGTTACAACTGTCAAAGGGAGAAATATACTCTATTTGGGTTCATTTCTCATCGTGTTCAAGAGGAAGAAAGGTTGAAGCATTATAAGTGTAAAAATAATTATTTTGTTAGTGCTCATTTTGTTAGTGTCTGTAAGAATAAGGGCAATAAAGAAAATATTTAAATAAAGTTGCTAAGGATTCTAGCCAAAAGAAACGACAATAAGTTTTTAAGTGTTGATTCTTTTGTATAAGTTAGGACACATGTAAAGAAATTAAACTTTAAAAGCGAGCAACTACTTCGGTTATTTTGAGTGATCCATGAACTGTAAATTTTATGATCCCACAATTAAGATTATTTTAAGGAGAGATTTATAATTTTTTTAGGATGTTGAGTTTGGAGGGAAAATAAGGTTAGATACATTGTTATTGAGGAGGAATTGAATTATAATTTAATTCCTACTATCACTTTTGACAATGTTTCGGTTTTCAACCTATCATTAATCAAGAAGTGAATCAAGTACCTTAACAAAACAATGTTGAATAACTCCCATTCAAGATAAGGTAATTGTTTCAGAAGAACAAACTCAACAACCTTAAAAAAACAAGTGTCATTAAAGAGGTCCACGAGAGGAAGATGAAATACTATTCCAGATTATTATATTGTATTTCTTCAAAAAATAAGGTAACAATGGAATAATAGAAAATGTTCAATCATTTTTTTATCAGACCATAAAAGTTCTAACTCTCAAAAGTGGATTGATGTCATTCAAGAAGAGTATAATTTTGTGCAATACAATAAAGTTTAGGAACTTGTCTCATTACCTTAAGGTGCAAACTAATTGATTGTAAATGGATATTTAAAATCAATAGGGATAGAAATGGTAATGTGGATAAGTATAAAGCACGTCTTGTATCTAAAGGATATACTCTAAAAGAAGACATTGATTTTGTAGAGACTTTCTCTCAAGTTTTTATTGAAAGGCTCTTTCAAGATAATTATTTCACTTGTTGCTTGTTTTAGTCTTAAGCTACATTAGATAGATGTTAAGTTTGTTTTTTTCAATGACGACATTGAAGAAACTATTTATATGGTACAATCATAGAGTTGTGTCTTATGATACAATGTCAATGATATGTAAATTAAAGAAATCTATATATGAGCTTATGTAAGACTCTTATTAATAAAATTATAAATTTCATGTTGATTATCTCATTCGGTTTCGAGATTAATTTGGTTGACACTTGTATATACTACAAGTTCAGTGGGAGTAAACCATGTGACACTCATATTGCTAAAGAAGATAAGTATTATCTTACTGAATGCCCTAAAAGTAACCTTGAAATTTAGAAAATCCAAAAGATTCTCTATACATAAGCTATTGAGAATCTAATTTATGCTTAAGTATGTATGCATTTGGAAATTGTGTACATTGTTGGAATGTTAGACAGATATTTGAGGAATCATATTATGGACCATTGGATAGCAGCCAATGGGGTTATGAGATATCTTCAGAGAACAAAAAAATTACTTGCTCACATGTCGGAGTTCTGGTAAGTTAGAGATCATCAGGTTTACAGACTTCGATTCTATTTGGATATTGATGCAAAAGAATTCTTTCACATGAACTGCTACTTATAGATTGAATAGAAAGACCACTTCAGTTATTTTGTGACAATAAATATGCATTCATTTATTCTATAAACAATAGGAACACTTCAAATTTAAAGCACATAAATATTAAGTTCCTAGTTGTTAAAGAAAATTCAAAGTGGTTATGTGTCTATAGAGCATGTTGGTACAAACTCCATAATTGCGCGCATATTAAGAAACTGTCACCCTAGGTCTTTCATGAGCACACTACTCATGTGGGTGTAATGTTATTTAAGGATATTCGGTTTTAGTGGGAGTTTGTAATTTTGAAATAATGCTCATTCGGTTTAGACACAATTTCAGTTACTTCAGTTTAAAGTTATTTAAGATTATTTTCTGTAGAAATAAAGTTCTTTTGGTTTATGTACACTCTGAATTCAGTAAAGTTGATCTCACTAAGGTTTAGGAGGACCAGTTGGAAATAGACATGTTCGGTTCACATTTCATGTAATTTTCCATGCTACACATCCATGATTGATCTATGTCATTTGATTATGTTTGTATACGTGACCATTGATGGCTCTAGTCATGATTGATATGGCGAAGACCGCTTTGATCCTATATGAATATAATTGATGGACGAGATTGTTATAGAATACCTATTATATAATAGCAAAAATTTTGAGCTCATAAGGTTGTACATTTATCAGGAAACATATGTTTCCCAAGTGGGAGATTGTTGGATTAAAATCCTTAATTGTGGGCACATATGTAAAAATGTATGTTGCAATTATAAAGTATGACACAAAATAAAGTGACCAATTAAGTCAAGCGTGTCATAGGTATTAAAATGTCATGGAAATAAAAGTGTAGATACCGTAAGATATATTTATAATTCAATGAGGGGCAGAGTTATAAATATTTAATAGTTGATTTAATAATTCAACTATATAAAGAGGTAGTGGTCCCCAAGAAATAGGTTAACTTGTTTTTCTCTCCTTTCCCGTCAGAGAGTTTTACTTCAAGAGATAACCTATCTTCTTGGAAGATCAATACAAAAGTTTTGGAATATCCACATCAAGATTCAAGATTTTCAATCTATCAATGAATTCAGGTACGCTTCCGCATTCAGTTTATTATTCTTGATGATTTGACATGATAGATCCTGGGTTATTGGTTTCATATCTATTATGTTTTTCCAACAAGTTTCACATACGTAAGAGGGCCTGTTAAGTCTATTGATTTCAACACGCTATCTTTTATCTTTATATGCTACAACATTTATCGTTCTGCCTTGATTTGCCATAGCATTCTCTATTTACATTTCGTGACACTTGTGTGCTTAAACTTACCTCGAAACACCTCCAATCCCTGTGGAGACGATACTCACTTATCAATGTATTACTTGTTCGACGTGTATACTTGCACCATATTTGCGTATCATTTATAGTACATCACACGCACAAATAAGTTTTTGGCTCCGTTGTCGGGGATTGACAATTGGTTGTTTAAGGTTTAGTATTTGCACTAGTTATTTTTCTTTTGTATATAAATTTTCTTAAGTTGTTGTTGTTTGTCTTTTTAGGTATTGGGCTATTGCATGCCCCGAAGGAGACTTCGAGAGCCTATAATACCTTATATTCCTGAAATTGAACATCTATTTCGTCAGCGGAGACGTATATAAGAAGCAATTAGAATCATGAACGGAGCTCAATATCAAGGGGAACCTGCTGCAGTAATTGGAGACCAAGGTCAAAATGATCTAGCAAGACCCAAAGCTGTTAGAGATCACCTAAATCCTGTCTTGGATGATCTTAATCTAGGGATTGTAGCTCCCGAAATTCAGGCAACCCACTTTGAGCTTAAACCTGTAATGTTCAACATGTTGAACTCAATCGGTCAATTTGGAGGCTCGCCTCATGAAGATGCTAGACAACACATCCGTGCTTCCTTAGAAGTGTGTCTCTTTTCGTCAACAAGGGGTGCACGAAGATGTGTTGAAACTCAAACTCTTTCCTTATTCTTCACGTGACAGATCATGAGAATGGTTGAGTGGTGTGCCAGCCGGATCATTAGAAACATGGACAGATTTGTGCAAGAGCTTTTTGCTGCGGTATAATCCACCAAATAGGAACACTCAGTTGAGGAATGACATTGCGTCCTTTCGCCAGTCTGATGACGAATCAATGTATGGGAGTTGGGACAGATTTAAGGGATTATTGTACAAGTGCACTAATTACGGTTTTCATGATTGGACACAAGTGGTTATGTTCTACAATGGTGTTAATGCTCCCACCAGAATGATGCTAGATGCCTCAGCAAATGGGACATTGATAGACAAGTCACATGAGGAAGCTTTTGACATCATTAATATAATAGCCAACAACGATTATCAATTTCCCTCATCATGACTTGAAATGGAGAGGAAAACTCAAGTATCACGTGACACGGATATGGATGCCTTAGTAGCCTCCCAACTAACCACCATCACGACCATGCTAAAGAATCTCCAAAGGACTAATGAGGTGAAGGAGGTAAAACTGGCATGAACTTTCCTTCGTTGCAATGGAAACCACCACTTGAGCGAGTGCCCGGACAATCAAGAGCCTGCCAATTATGTAGGGAATTCCAATCGGAATAACAATCCCTACTTGAACACCTATAATGTTGGGTGGCGTCAGCGTACTAATCTCTCTTGGGGAAATCAAGGGAACAACAACTATGGCAATTCAAATCAGCAGAATCTGGGAGAATCACACGGACCACAACAAAAGATGCCGTGGCAAAACAACAAGGGTTTTACATCTTCATCCAATAGCAACTCGTTGGAAGCTACACTCAAGGATTTCATGACATCTACTAAGGAATTTATGGCATCTACTAATGCATTGCTTCAAGATCACTCCATGACCATTAAAAATCAAAGAGCTTTGCTGCAAAGTTACAGTTCAACCTTGCGATCGTTGGAAACCCAAGTGGGTCAAATTGCTCAAGCATTATAAGTGCGACCCCAAGGAAATCTGCCTAGTGATACCGAAGTCACTAAGAAGCATGACAAAGAGCAATGCGGTGCTCTCACATTGAGGAGTGGTACCCAGCTTAACACTAAAGATAAGTTTGGGGGAACAAGAAAGAAGACTTTGTACCTAAGGAAGTGCAAAAGGAACCAAAATTGCAAGCTGAAACATCACGTGAGAAGGAGAAATATGGGGATTTAGTAAATGAAACTATCGAAGATAGGGAAAATGCTACAACAAAAGAGAAACCTGCATCGATAGAGGAAGAAGTTAGACCCCCACCTCCCTCCCCTCAACGATTAAAGAAACAAAATGAGAATCTCCAATTCAAGAAATTCGTGATTGTTTTGGACCATCTGCATATTAAGGTCCCATTCTTAGAAGCCATTGATAAGATGCCCACTTAGTTTCTCAAGGACATCGTCACCAAGAAAAGAAAGGTTGAACGGTATGCGACAGTTGCTACAGCAAGTGAATGCTATTCTGTGTGGAGCAAATTGCCTCCCAAGAGACAAGATCTAGGCAACTTTATTATACCATGTTCAATAGGTGATAACTGTGTGGGAAAAGCCTTGTGTGACCTTGGATCTAGTGTAAATCTCATTCCAAGGTAAGTCTTCATGAAGCTTGGCATAGGATATGTAAGGCCAACTACGGTTATCTTGCAATTGGCCAACTGATCTCATGTACGTCCGAAAGGAAGAGTAGAATATGTAGTGGTAAAGGTGGACAAGCTCATCTTCCTAGTCGACTTCCTTATTCCTGATTGTGAGGTGGATGATAACGCACCCATTATTTTGGGGCGGCCATTTCTAGCAACCGGTAGAATTCTGATAGACTGTGAAAAGGGCAAGTTTACTATGAGGGTGGCTGATCAAGAGGTGACAATCAATGTTTTCAACACTATCAAATATATGGCTGAATATGAAGAGTGTCAGTACATGGATGCTACAACAAAAAGGGAGACTGCAGACTTTTGCTGCAGCAATTTCTTAGAAATGGATGAATATGAGCAGATGCAAGAGGAAGACAACAAGGAGGACTACGAGATCGAGTATGAGGAATTCAAGGAATTATCAGAAGAGGTGGAGCAATCGAGCCTGCTCGAAGCCAAACCATGTACGCACTTTGAACCTCTTGATTTTTCAGAATTTATTCCTCCTAAACCTTCACTTGAGCATGCTCCAACATTAGAGTTAAAGCCCTTTTCATCTAATCTTAAATATGCTTATTTGGGTAGTAATGAAGCTTTGCCTGTGATAATCTCATCTAGTCTTACACCTAAGCAAGAATCTAGTTTAATAAATATATTGTCGCAACATAAAAGAGCTTTAGGTTGGACAATGGCTGACTTAAAGGGGACTAGACCTACTATTTGTATGCACAAAATTTTGCTTGATGATTGTCACAACAATTCTATTGAACCCCAAAGAAGGCTGAACTCCATCATGAAGAAGGTGGTGATGAAGGAGATAATCAAGTGGCTTGACACTGGTGTAGTCTATCCCATATCAAACAACTCATGGGTTAGTCCAGTCCAATGTGTGCCTAAAAAAGGAGGCATCACCGTGGTGAGTAACGATGAGAATGAATTATTTTCAACAAGGGTTGTTGTATTCACTAATTTTGTCCGGGTACTCTTGTATTTTCGTTTTATAAGAATGGGCTTATATGAGATACTATTTAATTTTAACTATATAAATGTGTGTAAGTGGCTGTCATTAAAATTAAAAAAAAACAAAAAAATATTACTATTAGTATTATATCTATTATTATATCATTTATGTGAAACCCCCTAAACACTACTAATATAGTATATCATCTTTTTTATTAATATTGTTTTATCATCATTATCATTATTATCACAATTGCTATCATATATGATTATTATTATTATTATCACTACTATTATTACTAACATTATATATATATTTTTTTATTTTTGACACTATTATTATTACTATGTTATTACTTTTATTATTATTATTATTATTATTATTTATTATATTATTATCATATTATTAGCCATTATCTACTATCTCCATCATCTTTACTATTACTATCTTTATCCATTATTATTGCTTATTCTTATCCGTATTGTTACCATCTTATTATTATTATGTTTATTATTATTAGTATTATTATTACCAATATTAGGTATTATCTTATTATTACTATCTATTAACATTACTATTAGTATTATGTTTACTATTATTATTAATATTATTATTATTGAAACAAATCTGGAAACAAAAAAACATTAATATAAATAAGCCCAATATTAAATAAATAAAATCCATATATATAATAAAAGCCCAAAGTTATTTTTAAAGTCCATTACAGTTTAAAATTCAAAGCCCAAACATCATACATGGCCCGTTTGGCCCAAAAATAAGCCCTAATTTGATCTAACCCTAATTCACCCTTCTATTGTGCAGCCGCCCCAATCTCAGTTGTTAGATCTGAGATAGATTGAACGACCCAGATGGTCACTGATCAAGGAAGCCCTAAAGCCTCCTCTTTTGCCCTAGCGCCGCAAGATCCCAACCATCGGATCTGGTTCGCGATCGGACGACTCAAAATCGAAGCGGGAATCTTCTAGAACCCCACGCGCTCACGCGCGACCTTTGGTGTCACCCACGCGCGCGTTCGTCTCACGCGCCCGACTCCTCAGCTTTCCAGGCCGTCTAGATCCCCACCATATTGATCGGAGAGATCACCATCGGCCATGTCGGTGCACGGCCGTTCGACGCCCCCTCGGTTTCCCTCTCGTACGAAGGCCTCACATGCAAGGAAAAACAAAATATCAGAGGCCAAAAATTCAACCAAAAAGCAAAAACGGCAGAAGCAAAATGACAAACAATTCCAGGGGTGAAATCAACAGGAATCAGAGGCAACAATAACAAATTCAGCAGAGATGAATACGAACAAAACACAATAGAACCAATAGGAAAATTGTAACCATTTTCCCTTTTAATCAAATGTGTAATTTTCGGCTATAAAAAGCCGAAACCAAATGTAAATCAGCAAGAATTTCCAGGGAATTTGAGAGAACAAGCAATAAAAAGAAAGCTTTCGGAGGTATCATATTCTTTTTTTACGAATCAAAAGCATACGAATGAAAAAGGGTTTTAGTTTTTTTACCTTCTTCGTTTTGTCTCGCCTTTGTAACGTCGTGTCTCCTCGCCGACGATAAGCCCCTGATCTTCCTTAGGTCGTGCGTGGTGAGCCATTGGGAGCGGAGACGGTTGGGTTTTTTTAGGGTTTCTGTTATCCCAAAATAAAACAGGGGTATTATTTTCGAAGATCCGGGTGCAGATCTGGTTTTGAAAGTAGAAAATGAAGTTTTTTTTTGGGTATTTTGGGCTTCGCCGGCCGCCGATTAGCGTCGGCCGACGGGGTGGAATCCGAAAGACGAGAGAACGGAGGTGGTCTAGGGCATTTAGGGTTCAATTTTTTTTAAAATGTTTAAAAAACGCTTTTATAATGTTTAAATGTTTTAAAAAGGGCTTAATTGCGCTTTAACCCTTTCGTGTCACGCTATTTACGCGCGGGAGGGTCTCCGTGTTTTATAACCTCTCCCACATCCCCTTTAGGTCCCTAGGGCCTGTGTCGAATTCAATTTTAATCCCTTTCCAGTGTTATTTAACCCCCTATTTATCATGCATCTTCAATTCGACAATTGTTTTTACTTTTATTTAATTTCAGTCCTTTTATGCACTTTTCCATGATAATATGTTTATGTTGTTATATTCAGCATGTGGATGATAATCTATGTTGCCTTCGTTATGTTGGATATTATATTATTATTGTTATAATGCATAGTTTGTGTGTCCATAATATAATTTTAATGAATATTGTATTTTTACATAATGTATGATTTATATCTATTACAAGTTTTTATAACATATGGTTTTAATACACACATAGGTATAATGCAAGGTTTTCTTATATAATATAGTATTATACATAATACGGTTTTAACATATGTGTTGTGTGCGGGGTTTTAATGGATGCATAGCTTAGATTTTCATGATTGCTCGAATGTATATTTGGGACATGCATTTTAATTGTCATTCATGTGACTCTTTAATTTTGCTCGATAATTAATTAACATAAAATACACCCAGAGAGAGGTATTAATTAACTCCAGTATCCGAGATGCGACAATCCTAGTTTAATGGATGTCGATCGGATATTTGGGTTAATTTTCACCGTCTCTAGGTAAGCAGAAGCATAAAAACGAAAATACTATGCATCATTCTTTACTTGCTTGCATCATGCATAAAGGTGACACACGGGATTTGTTGCGTGTAAAAGAGTCTATCGCAATTGTAGTGCAAGTGTACACGACGCAAGTAGTAAAGTGATACGAAGTATCGGATATCATCTCCACATGGATTGGGCTAATGACTTCACCTTAGTTTACTGCACGAAAGTAAAGAAAATATTTGAGAATTGTCACGAGAAATAATAAAGAAAACGTAAATAAAAGAGTTGAGATATCAAGATAGAGAGAATGGGCTGGTATTGAATTGCTCAGTAGTGCAGGTATTGCAGAGTTTAGGAAATCCAGTTCTGTCATTGTGCCTGTCACCGACAGCACCTGTCGCGGCAGCAGTCCGTTGGTCGTCGCGGCAGCAAACACACCAACTCAGTACTTTCAAGTTTGGCAAGAATCCCAGATCTGCCTTGGCCTATCCCTAGGTCCAAGTCTGTCGATGATCACGTCTTGATGATACCTCCCGGCGTGAATCGAAGGATGAACACCGATGTGTATGAATTCTTCTTTAGCCACTTAACCTTGCCCTATCCCTAGGCACAAGATAGTTCAACTATAAACTAGAGAACTTGCTCTTATTTCTTTCGTATACTTAACTCTCCCGATGCTAAGTAAATGGATAACCTCACAATGCTCTCCCGATGCTCTTGCAAGATATTAATAACCAAAATAAGAGAACTTGAAGTTTATTTTATTGAACTAAAAATTCCTAAAACAAAACAACCCTTGCAACTACTTTACAAATCAACCCGTGGCCCTAGGGGGTTTTTTAGAACATAACGACGGCGGGTAAACGGCGGAGGGGTTTTTGGGTTATCGGTTATGGGGTATGGAGTATGATATCCCCTAGGTTAAAATCTATGCCCTTATATAAGCTTTGGGCTCAAGTATTCTAAGTTAACAAGGATTACAACTTTAATTAAAAGTAAGATTCTAATAAAGACTTAATCTTCAAGTATCCTACTTTTCAGCCGCCTTCCTTGTTTCTTGGGATTTCTTCTCCTTGAGCTTTGGCTTGACATATCTTTTGATCCGGGGCTTGGAAAAATATATGGTTTTCACACGACAGACGAGCATAATTTTCTCTATCTATCGAGGTCCACTTTGCTTTTTTCTCTCCGCAAAACTGCTGTCACCATGCTGTCACGGCAGATCCATGGCAGCATCATCCTCGTCGTCTGCTTGTCCAGTTCAGCTCTTCTGCTTCTTTGCCCTGCGCCCGCCTTCTCCGTCTACTATGGCAGCAACCTGCAAAATCAGCCATCATTTAGTAGAATCCGTGCTTTTAACATATTTGTAATGTTTTGCTGTAAACTGACCTAAATGCAATGCAATGATGCATGAATGCAGCAGAAATATGGTTTAAAAAGGGTGTAAATAATAGAACTTTTACACACTCAACACACCCCCAAACTCAAGTTTTGCTTGCCCTCAAGCAATTAAGACCTAAAATAAAAATGAAATATTTTTGTTTTGGCTTTCAAACAGTGAACTTTCCCTTACCCGTCGTTCGTTCCCTATGGCGGCAGCAACCTGTCGGATAATTTAGGATCTGTCCGGAATCTCACTATAGTCCTCGTGCAGTGTGTGCATGCTTGTGAACAGTTATATGCCAAGACTCTCTTAGTTTCACTAGAATATTCAACTCTTAACTCGAATTTTTATGCCAAAGTTTATCTTTTGAAGGCATTTTTTTCTGCTCCTTTGAGTTTTTTTTACTCGATTTCTCTATTTTTCAAGCTAAAGTTTGACTAGAGCCAGTTTTAGGCACCTCTAGTTAACTTCCTAGAGCCAGTTTCGGGCACCTCTAGGGCTGTTGAGTCTCTTTTGCTAAACTTCTTTCCTAGAGCCAGTGTTAGGCACCTCTAGGGGCTATTCAAGTGCTAAGCTTCCTATTCTAGTTTGGCTAAAAGAAGTCTAAGCAGTATAACAGTCACAATTGTAACCCCCGTAGCCCGGTCTAGACGGTTGACCCGAACTACGAAGATTACACGGGGAAAACCAAAGTCAACCCGAAAGTCAACCTTGATTAACGACCCTTTTTTTTTCTTTTTAATCTTATCTAGATGCACATTAACCCTAATTGTGATCACACAAACAACATACTCAAAGATCACAAACATCAGCGATCAAGCAGGAACCCAATTGAACAAATTACAACTTTAGGGACCAAATTGTAAATTCTGACAAATTAAAGGACTTATCCCAAATTGAAGTTACCATCTTGAAATTAATCAGGTTTCATGCCTCTCTGCCAAATTTCAGCTCAAACGGACATCCCAAGCTCATACAATTGAACAACATGATTCAGGACTAAAACGTAAACAAAGCAAAACATATAAAAGATACTCTTAACTGAATTTAACGGTCAGGTATCGATACACCTGATGTCGTATCGATACGCGGGGAAGGAAGTAACCAAACTCGAGCAACGATATCGATACGATATCCCCTGTACCGATACGGCATTCAAACTTTACCCAGATGAGTATCGATACCCCCATAACCGTACCGATACGCCTGGGCAGAAAAGAGCATATTTGGCTCAGGCGTATCGATACGCGAGCCCGAGTACCGATACCCCTGTCTGAAATCGACTTGAAATTCATACCATTCATGCTTCAAACCTCAGATTAACATCACCAAATCATACCACATAGATATACAACATGCAGGGATCATAAATGCATCAACAATTCAACTCATAACCATCACACATGAAAAGCCCCAATTTAAATGACATGCTTCCTACTTAAGCTACCTTTCATGCATAAACCTTCATAGCCAAGCAAATAAGAGATCAAACCAAAAACCAACAACCACAGCAACATTTAACATACTTAGGGAGTCTTAAACACCTCCCAAAACAAACACATTGGTCCCCCATTGCCAAATCGACCAAAAGCTAAAATGTTTAACAAAACCTTCCATACATTGAGCTTTACTTGAACTTGTTTGCTTGCCTCCTCTTGCTGCCCTCAATGCACTCTAATGCTCTGCATTATTGAATCAAGAAAACGAGAGAGCGTAAGCCAAAGCTTAGTGAGGAGTGCTCTTTAAAAACCATTCAATAATGCATTTAAAACCATTTGTAAATCATGCTTGTAAACAACCTTTACACATGCTCAAAGCATACTTTAAATCAAGCAATAACATGCTTCCACATTTCATTTAAACTAGCCTCATGTTTCAACATAAACATCAAATCATGCATCTCATGCATCTCATGTACAAAACATGTCATATTGGCTCAAGTGATACATTTCATTTATGAAATCAAGTTCAACAACTTTCCCCAAGGACTTTTAAACACCTTGGACCCCAAGGACTTTTAAACACCTTGGCCATGGACTTTTAAACACCATGAATGGACCACACAAGGACTTTTAACCACCTTTGTGTCCGTAGCTTGAAATACCCCAAGGACTTTTAAACACCTTGGCCCCAAGGACTTTTAAACACCTTGGCCCCATGGACTTTTAACCACCATGGAAAGGAGCACCTAAGGACTTTTAACCACCTTAGTGTCCGCAACAAGATTCATCCAAGGACTTTTAACCACCTTGATGATCTTAGGTAACAAGGCTCACTCAAGGACTTTTAACCACCTTAGTGACCTTCACTTTTACAAACCATCACTTGCCAATACACACTTTATACATCATGTAATCCACTGTTTTAAAAGCATTTAAACCAAGCCATTTCATCATGCATTTCAAAGCATTAAATCATCATTTAACAATGCATAAAAACAAGGCACTCTTACCTAGAGACACCTTCAACACATGGCTTAAAACATTAGCATAAATCATGCTAAAACATCAGCAATTAACATGCTCAAACATGCTTCCCAAAACAGTAGCAAATCATGCAAAATCATCATTTCACATTTCATTAAAACATGGCCACCACTTAAAGAGAGTAATCCGAAAACTTACACTTGAGCTTAGCAAAGTTGTTTAGACTTAAACTAAGCTCCCAAAACCTTCAACCTTTGGTTTAAAAGCTGAAAATCCATTTTCACTCACCGATTACCAAACAAGCCTAGCCAACAAGCTTTCCAAGCTTCCGAAACCTTCCGAAAACACCTCCAAAACTCAAGGATCAACCTCCCCTGCTTCAAGCACATAAAAACAGAACATTAATGCATCCTTATGCATTAAAACACCAGCAACATCAACACAACTCGCTGCTCATCACAAATCTAACAATTTGGCTACCAAACACAACCGAAATCATCTCCAATCACTTCCAAAACTTAACCCAGCCAAGATCCATCACTTCTAACCATTTTTATACATCAACTAACATGCAAAAAGATCACAACCACGTCCTTATACCTCCAGGTATAACAGATCACCATAAACACTCCAAAAACAACCAAAAACTCAAGCCAAACTTAGGAAATTCAACCTACCCGGGATTGCATTGATTAAACCTCAACTTCTAATCATTTTAGCATTCATTTAACATCATTTTAACACTTCAAAACACTGCTTAAACAGATCACACGAAATTTTCACCAAAATCACCAAATCTTGCATTTTAGCCAAAAATCAAGATCTCAATTGAAAAGCCTTTAATAAAACATGAATCAAGGATTGAGAACTTAGGAATTTCAGTAAAGAACTGATAGTTTAGAGGAGAAGGACGTTCTTACCTCCAAACTTGAATTTCTCCCTTTTAGAGCCAAAATGCTTGATGAAACAATTTGCAAATTGAGAGGTTTTGATGATGAGATGATTAGGAATCAATTGAGAGTTGAAATGAGAGATGTAGATGTCAAAATCAGAGAAAGAAATCTGAGGAAATCTTGTTTGGGTAGAGAGAAAATGAGAGAAAAGAGAATTTGAGAGAAAATAGAAAAATTAGTTAAGAATTGGTTAAAATGATTTCCCTCTCTTTTCTTAATCTTTAAAATCAGATTTTAGACTTAAAATATCTTAGAAAAATCTGGAGAAATCCTTTTTGGAATAATAGCTCCTTAAAGATTCAAAGTTTCAATCCTTTATAAAACTGTCCCGCAACTTTCAAAAATTACATTTTGGTCACTAGCCAAAATGTCAACCTTCCGAACCTCATTTTCCAAAATTGATTTCACAGTTCACTTTTATATATTAAAAGATGATTTTAGAATATTTTTCCATATTTTTAATGCAACCCGAACTAGGTTTTCCTAAATTCCCTCTTATATATTCGATCAGCACTTTGACTAAACCGGTCAACGCCAAAACTTCTGAGCCCAAAACCGGGGCGTTACAACTCTCCCCCCCTTAAGAAATTTCGTCCTCGAAATTTACCTGAAGGAAAGAGATAAGAAAACTGCTTCAGCATATCCTCCTTCCGCTCCCACGTGGCTTCCTCAACACCGCGATGCTTCCACAGCACCTTCACCAACTCAATGGTCTTGCCACGAAGAACCTTGCTATCTGAATCCAGAATCTTCACCGGTTCCTCATCATAGGTCAAATCCGGATTCAATTCCACCTCCTCCACAGGCAACACATGCGAAGGATCAGATCGATACCTCCGGAGCATAGAAACATGGAACACATCATGAATCTTCTCCAGCTCCTGAGGTAACCTCAACCGATACGCAACAGGACCAACACGCTCAACAACCTCATACGGTCCAATGTATCTAGGGCTCAGCTTACCCTTCCGCCCAAACCTCATCACCTTCTTCCAAGGCGAAACCTTCAAGAACACGCGATCACCCACCGCAAACTCTATCTCCCTACGCTTCAAATCCGCGTAAGACTTCTGCCGATCAGAAGCAGCCTTCAACCTCTCACAAATGAGCTTCACTTTCTCGGTGGTACCTTTCAACAAAGCAGGCATCGAAACCAACTTTTGACCAGTTTCAGCCCAACACAGAGGAGTCCTACACTTCCTCCCATACAGAGCCTCATAAGGTGCCATCTGTATACTTGCCTGAAAACTGTTGTTGTAAGCGAACTCAACCAAAGGCAGATGCTTCTCCCAAGAACCTTGGAACTCTATCACGCAACATCTCAACATATCCTCCAAGATCTGAATAACTCGCTCAGACTGGCCATCCGACTGGGGATGATAGGATGTACTGAAATGCAACCTTGTACCCAAAGCTTGATGCAAACACTGCCAAAAACGCGACGTGAACCTCGGATCCCTATCCGACACGATCGACTTAGGCACACCATGCAACCTCACAACCTCAGCAACGTACAGCTCTGCCAGCTTATCCAAAGAAAACGTAGTATGCACAGGCAAGAAATGCGCACACTTCGTCAGGCGATCCACAATCACCCAAACAGAATTCTTCTTCGACGGAGACAAAGGCAAACCAGATACAAAATCCATGGTAACCCTCTCCCACTTCCATTCAGGGATTTTCAACGGTTGCAACAAACCAGAAGGAACCTGATGTTCAGCCTTAACTCGCTGACACACCAAACACTTGCTCACGAACTCTGCCACATCCTTCTTCAAGCCCACCCAATAGTACTCATCACTAAGATCGCGATACATCTTTGTACTACCAGGATGCATAGCAAAAGGACTACTATGACCTTCAGCTAGAATAGCATGCCTCAACTCAGCATCTGCAGGCACTACTATCCGACTACCAAAACACAACACTCCATCCTCATTAAAACAGAAATCCGAAGGTCTACCCTCCGCGATATCCTGAACATGAGACACCAAGGAATCATCCAACAACTGCTTATCCTTGATCAACTGAACCAACGAAGGTTTCACTTGCAACTCAGCAACAAGACCACCATCCTGCGATATACTCAAGCTAGCAAACATAGCTCTCAGCTCAACAGCTACCTTTCTACTCAAGGCATCCGCAACAACATTGGCCTTTCCAGGATGATACTCTATCGTCAGATCATAATCCTTGAGCAACTCCAACCAACGTCGCTGCCTGAGATTCAACTCCTTCTGAGACATCAGATACCTCAAACTCTTGTGATCCGTGTACACAGTACACTTCTCACCATACAGATAATGCCTCCAGATCTTCAGAGCAAAAACCACTGCAGCCAACTCAATATCATGCGTAGGATAATTGCGCTCATGCACCTTCAACTGCCGCGACGCATAAGCCACAACCTTACCCTCTTGCATCAGCACACACCCCAACCCAACATAGGATGCATCACTGTAGACTACAAACTCTTTCCCTGATTCAGGCTGAATCAAGATAGGAGCTTGCGTCAAAGCCAACTTCAGCTTCTCAAAAGCTTGTTGTCTCGCTTCTGTCCACTCATACTTAACATCTTTCTGCAGCAACTTCGTCAAAGGAGCAGCAATCTTGGAAAAACCATCCACAAACCTTCGGTAGTATCCTGCCAAACCAAGGAAACTACGAACCTCCTGAACAGACTTAGGAACTTTCCAGTTCATCACCGCTTCAATCTTCTGAGGATCAACACGAATCCCCTCAGCTGAGACCACATGACCAAGAAAAACAACCTCTCTAAGCCAGAACTCACACTTGCTCAACTTAGCATAAAGCTGATTCTCCAACAAAGCTTGCAACACAATCCTCAAATGCTCTTCATGCTCTTCCTCAGTACACGAGTACACAAGGATATCATCAATGAACACTACAACAAACTTGTCCAAGTATTCATGAAAAACACGATTCATCATGTCCATGAAAGCAGCAGGAGCATTTGTCAAACCAAATGGTATCACAAGGAACTCATAATGCCCATACCTTGTCCTGAAAGCTGTCTTAGGCACATCCACATCCTTCACCTTCAATTGATAATACCCTGACCTCAAGTCAATCTTAGAGAACACAGCAGCTCCCCGAAATTGATCAAAGAGATCATCAATCCTCGGCAAAGGATATCGATTCTTGATAGTCAACTTGTTCAGCTGACGGTAATCAATGCACATCCTCATCGTGCCATCTTTCTTCTTCACAAACAAGACAGGAGCACCCCAAGGCGAAACACTCGGCCGGATGAAACCACGATCAAGCAACTCTTGCAACTGCGTCTTCAGCTCCTTCAGCTCCTTAGGTGCCATTCTATAGGGAGTAATGGACACAGG
Source organism: Hibiscus tridactylites (assembly GCA_958450335.1). NCBI lineage: Eukaryota > Viridiplantae > Streptophyta > Magnoliopsida > Malvales > Malvaceae > Hibiscus > Hibiscus tridactylites. The sequence goes on from OY288273.1 coordinate 72,272,919, forward strand.
AGTGGTATTCTCATACAACTCAATACCAAACTCCACCTCGCGATTAGGAGGTAAACCAGGCAACTCCTCAGGAAAAACATCAGGAAACTCCTTCACAACCCTGATATCCTGTACCCTCAGCTCCTTCGAACTAGGATTCATCACAAAAGCCAGAAAAGCTTCACAACCTTGCCTCAGCATCCTGCTCGCCTCCAAGGTAGAAACAACATTGGCAAGAAACTTCACATTCTCACCAACCACCACCACTTCATAATCATCCGCAAGCCTAAGCGAAACCCGCTTATTCTCACAATCCACAACAGCACGATGCTCAGCAAGCCAATCCATACCAAGGATCACATCAAAACCATAAAAGGGCAACTCCATAAGATCAACAAGAAAGACATGCTCTTGAACAACCAAAGGACACCTTTTATAAAGCTTACGAGTCACAACAGTTTCACCAAAAGAACTAGTGACTCTAACACCAACATCCAAAAACTCAACAGGCAAACCAAGCAACTCAGCATGCTCACGAAGAATGTATGAATGCGTAGATCCAGAATCAATCAAAGAAAGCAATGACAAGGATTGCAAAGTAAAGGTACCTGCAATCACATCTGCATCATTCCTTCCTTCGCGCTGAGCATACACCCTCGCTTGGCCTCCACCCTCAGGTTGAATAGCCACAACATGAGCTACACCGCGCCCACCTTCCTCTCGCCTCTGAAAATTACCACGGCCGCGCCCACGACCTCTCTACGATGCTGCAACAACAGGAGCACGCTCTTGACCACCAGCCATCCTCGGACAATCGCGTCTCAGATGATCAGCTGAACCACAACTCCAGCACTCATAACCAGCTGCTATCACAGGAGCTTGCACCTCCCTCCCAGCACGAGGACAGTCACGCTTCAAGTGACCACGTGAACCGCAAATCCAACAAGCACTAGGGTCAGCTCTAGCATTGCCACCCCTAGCAGGTGCACCTCCACCTCTCTTAGACGAGGACTGAAACCTCTGATCACGCCCTCTCTTGTTCCGTCCACCGGAACTATACTCAGCAGCTCTTTTCCCAGAACTAGCTCCAGCACCCTTAGCAGACAAACTCAGATTCATCTCAATGTCCTTGGACCGACTAACCAGCACATCGAAATCATTATACTCAGCAGCTAACATAAAAGTCTTAACCTCCGTCACCAAACCATAACGGAACCTTTCACACCTTTCGCGCTCATCAGGTACCAACTCTGGTGCATACTGGCTAAGACGTACGAACTGTACCTCATTCTCAGCCACACTCATGTTCCCTTGGGTCAGAGACATGAATTCACGCTTCTTTTCATCCAGATATCTAACTCCCAGATATCTCCTCTTGAACGCATGCTGAAAGAACGTCTATGTAACATCAGCATCAGCCATCCCAGAGATTGTGGTCGTCCACCACGTATAAGCATCACCTTGCAGCAGTGACACCACACATCCCAGCTTCTGCACGTCAGTGCAACTCATTTGTCCCAAGACACACTTAGTACTCTCTAACCATGCTTCTGACCTCTCAGCCGACATACCCCTAAACTCAGTCCCACCAAGACTGCGCAAACGTTCTAAGGGTAGTCTAGCTCCAGCATCTCCCTGATGCCCAGCTCCTTGAGCTCCAGCTACTGCTGCTCGAAACGCACCCGCAATAGCTTGTACAAGCACAGACATGTCAGGTATCGCTTGCCCCTGACCAGCTTCAGGTCCTGCAGCTCCAGCACCAGCTGCCTCAGCTCCAGCTCCAGCTCTTTCCCTCTCCGCACCACCACCACCAGGTGGAGGAGGAGGTATCACAGCACTACCAGTGTGCTCATCATTCACATTCCCTTCCGGGGTCGTAGCTCTCGCGCTACTCCTTAACTCTCTACGAGGTGCCATACTTTACCATGTATAACAATACAAAATAAAACAAGTCAGGACCAACAAGGTAAGCAAATTCCAAGTATTCAAGCTCAATTTCTTTCAAAAACAATATCATCCCTTTAGCTTTTGTTTGGCAATGGGTACCTTCATCGTGCATCATCACAACATGCATCACATACACATCATCATATCATAACACTGAACATGCTTTCACTCAACAAGCATACCAACCAAACCATGCTTCAATCAGGCATACACACATTCCCAATTACTCGAGAACTCAGCTCTGATACCACCAAATGTAACCCCCGTAGCCCGGTCTAGACGGTTGACCCGAACTACGAAGATTACACGGGGAAAACCAAAGTCAACCCGAAAGTCAACCTTGATTAACGACCCTTTTTTTTTCTTTTTAATCTTATCTAGATGCACATTAACCCTAATTGTGATCACACAAACAACATACTCAAAGATCACAAACATCAGCGATCAAGCAGGAACCCAATTGAACAAATTACAACTTTAGGGACCAAATTGTAAATTCTGACAAATTAAAGGACTTATCCCAAATTGAAGTTACCATCTTGAAATTAATCAGGTTTCATGCCTCTCTGCCAAATTTCAGCTCAAACGGACATCCCAAGCTCATACAATTGAACAACATGATTCAGGACTAAAACGTAAACAAAGCAAAACATATAAAAGATACTCTTAACTGAATTTAACGGTCAGGTATCGATACACCTGATGTCGTATCGATACGCGGGGAAGGCAGTAACCAAACTCGAGCAATGATATCGATACGATATCCCCTGTACCGATACGGCATTCAAACTTTACCCAGATGAGTATCGATACCCCCACAACCGTACCGATACGCCTGGGCAGAAAAGAGCATATTTGGCTCAGGCGTATCGATACGCGAGCCCGAATACCGATACCCCTGTCTGAAATCGACTTGAAATTCATACCATTCATGCTTCAAACCTCAGATTAACATCACCAAATCATACCACATAGATATACAACATGCAGGGATCATAAATGCATCAACAATTCAACTCATAACCATCACACATGAAAAGCCCCAATTTAAATGACATGCTTCCTACTTAAGCTACCTTTCATGCATAAACCTTCATAGCCAAGCAAATAAGAGATCAAACCAAAAACCAACAACCACAGCAACATTTAACATACTTAGGGAGTCTTAAACACCTCCCAAAACAAACACATTGGTCCCCCATTGCCAAATCGACCAAAAGCTAAAATGTTTAACAAAACCTTCCATACATTGAGCTTTACTTGAACTTGTTTGCTTGCCTCCTCTTGCTGCCCTCAATGCACTCTAATGCTCTGCATTATTGAATCAAGAAAACGAGAGAGCGTAAGCCAAAGCTTAGTGAGGAGTGCTCTTTAAAAACCATTCAATAATGCATTTAAAACCATTTGTAAATCATGCTTGTAAACAACCTTTACACATGCTCAAAGCATACTTTAAATCAAGCAATAACATGCTTCCACATTTCATTTAAACTAGCCTCATGTTTCAACATAAACATCAAATCATGCATCTCATGCATCTCATGTACAAAACATGTCATATTGGCTCAAGTGATACATTTCATTTATGAAATCAAGTTCAACAACTTTCCCCAAGGACTTTTAAACACCTTGGACCCCAAGGACTTTTAAACACCTTGGCCATGGACTTTTAAACACCATGAATGGACCACACAAGGACTTTTAACCACCTTTGTGTCCGTAGCTTGAAATACCCCAAGGACTTTTAAACACCTTGGCCCCAAGGACTTTTAAACACCTTGGCCCCATGGACTTTTAACCACCATGGAAAGGAGCACCTAAGGACTTTTAACCACCTTAGTGTCCGCAACAAGATTCATCCAAGGACTTTTAACCACCTTGATGATCTTAGGTAACAAGGCTCACTCAAGGACTTTTAACCACCTTAGTGACCTTCACTTTTACAAACCATCACTTGCCAATACACACTTTATACATCATGTAATCCACTGTTTTAAAAGCATTTAAACCAAGCCATTTCATCATGCATTTCAAAGCATTAAATCATCATTTAACAATGCATAAAAACAAGGCACTCTTACCTAGAGACACCTTCAACACATGGCTTAAAACATTAGCATAAATCATGCTAAAACATCAGCAATTAACATGCTCAAACATGCTTCCCAAAACAGTAGCAAATCATGCAAAATCATCATTTCACATTTCATTAAAACATGGCCACCACTTAAAGAGAGTAATCCGAAAACTTACACTTGAGCTTAGCAAAGTTGTTTAGACTTAAACTAAGCTCCCAAAACCTTCAACCTTTGGTTTAAAAGCTGAAAATCCATTTTCACTCACCGATTACCAAACAAGCCTAGCCAACAAGCTTTCCAAGCTTCCGAAACCTTCCGAAAACACCTCCAAAACTCAAGGATCAACCTCCCCTGCTTCAAGCACATAAAAACAGAACATTAATGCATCCTTATGCATTAAAACACCAGCAACATCAACACAACTCGCTGCTCATCACAAATCTAACAATTTGGCTACCAAACACAACCGAAATCATCTCCAATCACTTCCAAAACTTAACCCAGCCAAGATCCATCACTTCTAACCATTTTTATACATCAACTAACATGCAAAAAGATCACAACCACGTCCTTATACCTCCAGGTATAACAGATCACCAAAAACACTCCAAAAACAACCAAAAACTCAAGCCAAACTTAGGAAATTCAACCTATCCGGGATTGCATTGATTAAACCTCAACTTCTAATCATTTTAGCATTCATTTAACATCATTTTAACACTTCAAAACACTGCTTAAACAGATCACACGAAATTTTCACCAAAATCACCAAATCTTGCATTTTAGCCAAAAATCAAGATCTCAATTGAAAAGCCTTTAATAAAACATGAATCAAGGATTGAGAACTTAGGAATTTCAGTAAAGAACTGATAGTTTAGAGGAGAAGGACGTTCTTACCTCCAAACTTGAATTTCTCCCTTTTAGAGCCAAAATGCTTGATGAAACAATTTGCAAATTGAGAGGTTTTGATGATGAGATGATTAGGAATCAATTGAGAGTTGAAATGAGAGATGTAGATGTCAAAATCAGAGAAAGAAATCTGAGGAAATCTTGTTTGGGTAGAGAGAAAATGAGAGAAAAGAGAATTTGAGAGAAAATAGAAAAATTAGTTAAGAATTGGTTAAAATGATTTCCCTCTCTTTTCTTAATCTTTAAAATCAGATTTTAGACTTAAAATATCTTAGAAAAATCTGGAGAAATCCTTTTTGGAATAATAGCTCCTTAAAGATTCAAAGTTTCAATCCTTTATAAAACTGTCCCGCAACTTTCAAAAATTACATTTTGGTCACTAGCCAAAATGTCAACCTTCCGAACCTCATTTTCCAAAATTGATTTCACAGTTCACTTTTATATATTAAAAGATGATTTTAGAATATTTTTCCATATTTTTAATGCAACCCGAACTAGGTTTTCCTAAATTCCCTCTTATATATTCGATCAGCACTTTGACTAAACCGGTCAACGCCAAAACTTCTGAGCCCAAAACCGGGGCGTTACAACAATGGTGTTTTAAGTTTTCAGAACTATAGAAAGGCTCTAAACTTCTCCTTAAACTATCCTAAAGTCGCTGCCACGACAGAGCTGTCACGACAGGTAAGTTCAATTCACAGTTTTCAGCCAAAATTTCCAATATTTTCATCTTCTTTTTTTAGAGAACTTAAATAAAAGACGCCACAATTAATTAAAGATGTACTAAGACTCCATTAAAATGGAGGGTTGCCACCCCCAAACTCGAGGGTTGCATTGCCCTCAATGCAAATGACAGAAAATAAAAAATGAAGGCAGGTACATCACAAAATATAGATAAAGCAGGCAGCAATTGTAAGAAAATAGAAGACTTAAATTTTAAGCACTGTCTTCACTGCTGCTGCTGACACGGATTTGGCGGCGGATTTGGGGCTGTGGGGCAGGCTGGGCTGGTTGCTCCACGACCTGGATGTCTGAGCTACTGCTGCTATCCCAAGTACTGCTGGTGGTGGTGGTGGTGCTGGCCTTGGGCATTAGCTTTCTGTCGGCCATGTGTTTCTGCCTCTTGACAGGCGTGAATTCTGTCTCCAAATAGGAGGTTCTGCCTCGCTGTCATCTGAGGGCGATCGTTTCATTCCTCTGGCGGGGGTGTCGGCCGGAGGACTGCCAGCTGCCGTCGGGGCAGGTGATGGGGTGGAAGCAGCAGAATGGGTGTGTTGGGAGGCAGGTGGTGTAGGTGTGTGAACAGGGGTGGGGGTGGTAAAATAGTGGGCAAGGAAAGTGGGGAAAATAACATCGGGATAATTTAAAGTATTGGTAATGAAATTTACCGTTGAGTTGGCGAAATCCCGGATGAATGTCATCAGCCCCATCTGTCTGTCTTCCACCCGCTGTATGGCGGCAAGGATCTGAGCAGATTTGTCTGTCGGAGCGGCTGCTGCAGCAGGTTCATGGGCAGGTTCAGGAGCAGGTTCCTCGGATGATTCTGTTGGGGAGGCAGCCGGGTTGAAGGAGGAGATGGGTGTTGCGACTATCAGCTCCATGAGGCTGGTAATGTTGTTATCGGTCCAGCCTCGTCCTTGGACCAGTTTGTCTGTGGTGGCCTCTGGGACAGCAGCGCAGCGGCAGAGAGATGTGATCATGAATGGTAGGCAGAGGCGGGAGGTTGATCGATATGTGCAGTCCAAGATGCTTTCCCTCATATAACGGCCCACGTTGATAGCCCGGTCGTTCATGATCGAATGGATGAGGGCTAGCCTCTACTGATCCACTGTCGTGTGATGGGAGGACGGTAGGATGCGCTTCTTGATGAAAGCGTTCCATAGCTTGGCTTTTGGAAGTAGCTGCCCCCTTTTTACAGAGTTGGGGTTCTTCTTGCTCATAGTCCACTCCGTCCCTTCTTCTGTTACCTCTGCCATGACAGCACAATAGGCGGCAGAGTTGAGGGTGTCCAAAAATTGCTGATGGGCATCATCGTTGGGACCAAAATAGAGGCCATACATATGGTTGATACTATCGGCTGTGAATGGTACCTCTACCCCTCATACAGTTACTGATATCGCCGTCCTGCTGTCGATGGCAGCATAGAACTCCCTCACCAACGTGTCATTTAATTCTGCTGGTTGTTCTGCGAACTGCTCCCATAGTTGAGCCCTTATTGCCCTCGCGATGAATGGTCGGAGCCCCATGTTCGGTGCCTTTCGGATGTAGATGAAACCCCTTTCTTCCCATAAGTCCTTGGTTGCGAAGGGCGACTGTGCTGCTGATGAAGAGGCTGAAGCAGCACTGCGGCAGGTCTGTCTAGAAGACATGTTAGTTGCAAGGGTTGTGAAAGTAGAGAAAACAAAGAAAAACGAGAGGAGAGTTCAAGTAAGAGAAAGCAGAAGTGAGGAAAATGAAAATGAAACGGGGTTTTATAGGGGAAGAGTTGCTGCCCGTTTAACGCTGTAACGGAAGGCGTGAATAACGGGGCGACTGTTGAGTTTTGGCGTGTCTGACGCGTCTGCCACGCATTTATGCGTCTGTTACGCGTCTGTCACACGTTTCTACGTCTGCCGTGACAATCTGTTGACAGCCTGTCTTATCCGTGTCTGCGGCGGCAGCTGGAACGACAAGCTTCAATAAAGGGGCTCTGTTGGGCTGATGGATGGATGGTGGGCTTGGGTCACTTCTCCTTCTCTTCTTGACTCCTTTATTACCTAAAAGCAGAAAATATAAAAACATTATTCGAATAAAATAAACCTTAATACCTAATAAATAATAAAAATAAATAGAAATAAAAATTAGGTTAAATTAGGGGTGCCTTGTGGGGCATCTCCTAAGGTAACCACTTCCTGTATTCCTGGGGCTTCAGTCCCCTGATAATGCTTGAGGCGCTGTCCATTAACCTTGAATTGGTGTCCGTCTTTTAATGATCGGATTGTAATGGCACCATGGGGAAAAACTTGTACAACTTGGAACGGGCCAGACCATCTAGATTTTAGCTTCCCTGGAAGAGTTTCAGTCTAGAATTGAACAACAATACAAGCTGCCCTGGGCAGAACTGTCGTGGCAGCAACTTCTTGTCATGCCACTTCTTTGTTTTCTCCTTGTAGATTCTTGCATTGTCGTAGGCCATTGTCCGTATTTCTTCAATCTCGTTCAGATCTAACAGCCTTTTCTGGCTTGCCTTATCCAAGTCCAAATTCACTGCCTTGATTGCCCAGTATGCTCTATGCTCTATCTCGACAGGCAGATGACAGGTTTTTCCATAAATCAATCGGTATGGAGACATTCCCAATGGGGTCTTAAAATCTGTCCTATATGCCCATAATGCATCATTGAGGAGTAAAGACCAATCTTTCTTAGTTGGTTTAACCATCTTCTCAAGAATGTTCTTAACTTCCCTATTGGATATCTCAGCTTGTCCATTGGTCTGTGGGTGGTACGCTATCGCGATCCGATGCTTGACACCATATTTCTTCAATGCGGCAGCAATAACCCTATTGTCAAAATGTCTCCCTTCATCACTGATAATCGCCTTAGGGATGCCAAATCTAGAAAAAAATGTTTTTGTGTAAAAACTTTTGGACCGTTTTGGCATCATTCTTTTGAGTTGCGATTGCTTCTACCCACTTAGAGACATAATCCACTGCTAGGAGGATGTAAAGATTTCCACATGAAGATGGAAAAGGTCCCATAAAATCAATCCCCCAAACGTCGAATATCTCGACTTCTAGAATGTTCTGTAGTGGCATCTCGTTTCTCCTCGAGATGTTACCTGTCCGCTGGCACCTGTCACAGTTCTTGTAGAAGTCTTGTGCATCTTTATACAGTGTCGGCCAGTAGAACCCTGACTGCAGCACCTTGGCAGCAGTTTTATTGCCTCCTAAGTGACCTCCATATTGTGAAGCGTGGCAGTGATGAAGTATGTCTTCTTGTTCTTCTTGTGGTGCACACCTCCTTATAACCTGATCTGCACACATTTTGAAAAGAAGAGGTTCGTCCCAATAATAATGCTTAACATCATTTTGGAACCTCTTCCTGGCTTTATAATTAAGATCAGAAGGAAGTATTCCGCTAACTATAAAATTAACGAAATCAACATACCAGGGGAGTTCAGAAGACTTACCTGCCGCCATGGCTGTCGCGGCAGCGATTGCGGCAGCAAAGAGCTGCTCATCTGGGAAGGTCTCCAGTATGTTTGTCTCATCTATTGGCAGACTCTGTCCCTTCTCCAACCTTGACAAGTGGTCTGCCACCTGATTTTCTGTCCCTTTTTTGTCCTTGATTTCAAGGTCGAATTCTTGCAATAGCAGGATCCACCGTATCAATCTAGGCTTTGCATCCTTTTTTGCGAACAGATACTTCAGGGCAGAATGGTCTGTGTGCACTATTACCTTCGTCCCAAGTATGTAAGAACGAAACTTGTCGATGGAGAATACCACAGCTAATAGCTCCTTTTCTGTGGTGGTGTAGTTCACTTGGGCGTCATTCAGCGTCTTGCTGGCATAATATATGACATGAAATAGCTTATCTCTGCGCTGCCCAAGTGTTGTCCCGAAAGCATAGTCACTAGCATCACACATAATCTCAAATGGTTGTGTCCAGTCTGGTGGCTGTACTATGGGGGCTGTTACTAGTTTTTCCTTCAGAACCTTGAATGCTTCCGTACATTCATCATTAAAGTCAAAGGGTCGGTTCTGCTCCAAAAGATGGCATAGGGGCTTGGTGATTTTTGAGAAATTTGCAATGAATCTTCGATAAAAACCAGCATGCCCTAAGAAACTTCTAATACCCTTGACTATGGTCGGCGGCGGCAGCTTCTCGATCACTTTAATCTTAGCCCTGTCGACTTCTATGCCACGGCAGCTAATCTTATGGCCAAGGACTATCCCCTCATCCACCATAAAGTGGCATTTTTCCCAATTTAGAACTAGATTTGCTTTTTCACATCTTTCAAGTACCTTTTGTAGATTGCCAAGGCAGCTCTCAAAATCGTCCCCAAAGACTGAAAAACCATCCATAAAAATTTCGAGGAAGTCCTCCACCATATTGGAGAATATGGCCATCATGCACCTTTGGAAGGTGGCGGGTGCATTGCATAATCCAAATGGCATTCTCCTAAAAGCGTATGTTCCGTAGGGGCATGTGAAAGTCGTCTTTTCTTGATCCTCTGGTGCAATAGCGATCTGATTATACCCTGAATAGCCATCAAGAAAACAATAGTAAGGTTTACCCGCTAATCTATCAAGCATTTGATCAATAAAGGGTAAAAGAAAGTGGTCTTTTCGGGTAGCTTTGTTAAGCTTCCGATAGTCCATACAAACCCTCCAACCGGTCACAGTCCTGGTTGGGATTAACTCATTGTTTTCGTTGGTGATCACGGTCATTCCTCCTTTCTTGGGAACGCACTGCACCGGGCTTACCCATTTGCTGTCGGAGATGGCGTAAATAATACCAGCATCTAACCATTTGATTATCTCTTTAAGCACTACCTCCTTCATCGCATGGTTTAGCCGCCTTTGGGCATCTATAGTCAGCTTATGATCTTCTTCTAGAAGGATTTTGTGCATGCATAACGCCAGACTAATGCCTTGAATGTCAGCGATCGTCCATCCAATTGCCTTTTTGTGCTGTCGTAACATGCCGATTAGCTGCCGTTCCTGTTCCTACGGCAGCTTAGAAGAGATGATTACGGGCAGCGTATCATTTGAACCAAGAAAAGCATATTTTAGCTGCCCTGGCAGGGGCTTCAATTCTAAGGCAGGTGGTTCAACAGTAGATGGCTTTTGGATTACATGGTTATCCAAAGTATAATCCAAAGGTTCGAATAACTTACCTGGACGATTGCCTATCCAGTTTACCTCCTCCTGATCTTCAGTATCAGATGTATCAGATTCAGAGGAGTTGCTGTCGTCGGTGCTGTCGTGACAGGCCTGTAGGTGGCTGCCGCGGCAGTGACCAAATTTAATATCGTGACAGCCTGACCTGATGCAGGGTTGATCAAGGGCAACGTCAGTGATGGCCTTGCATTCCTCGTCTACATCACATGTTTCGTCGCTTGGAGAACATTCAACTTAATCTCTTGATCATTCACTCGCATGGTGAGTTCTCCTTTCTCCACATCAATCAGTGATCTTCCCGTGGCTAAGAAGGGTCGCCCAAGGATGATTGGTGCGTTTTCATCTACTTCACAATCTAAAACAAGAAAGTCAGCAGGAAAAATAAATTTATCCACCCTTACCAGAATATCTTCAATTTTTCCTTCTTGATGAACGTAAGAGCGGTCTGCCAGCTGCAGAGTTACTGTCGTGGGCCGCGCCTTTCCAATACCTAATTTCTGAAAAAGAGACTTTGGCATTAAATTAACACTAGCACCAAGATCACAAAGTGCCTTACCCACGAATTTATTTCTGATTACGCAAGGTATGATGAAGCTCTCCGGATCCTTCTTTTTCTGGGGTGGCTGCCGGTGAAGAATACTCATGCAACCTTCTGTCATCTTTACCGTTTCAAACTCCCCAAGTTTAGATTTCTTAGACATGACATCCTTGAGAAATTTGGCATAACCGGGCATCTCCCTAACGGCATCTAACAACGGAATATTAATATGAACCTGCTTAAAAATATCATAAATCTTTTTAAGTTGAGATTCTTGCTTAGCTTGCTGTATCCGTTGAGGAAAAGGTGGTGGGGGACAGTAATCAGCAATACGCCCTTCCCACTGCATACGAATCTGAGGACGAAAATCATCGTTTTCTCCTCTGTCGCTTCTGCTGTCGTGACAGGCTCATCGGCAGCAGTCTGTTTGTCACCTGTCGGGGAAGCTTCCTCGGCAGGTTTATCCAAGGCGGGTTCCTTTTCTGTTTCAGCCTCTTTTTCTGGCCCTGGTAGTTTCTTCCCACTCCTAGTAGCAATTGCCTTACATTGCTCATGTGTGGGCTGCCTAGCATTTTCAGTATTGCTAGGGAATCCTCCGTTCTGCCTCGGCTTAATGTGTTGAGAAACTTGACCCATTTGTGTCTCCAGAGATTTCAAAGTAGCTTCATGATTTGTCATCCTCATCTCTATTTTATCCATGAAATTCTCTGTCTTCTTGACAAACTGATTCATATTCTCAATATACGTACCAGTCTGAGACATAAAGGTGGCCAGAGTCTGTTCCAGTATACTACTCGTGGCAGCTGGTGGCTGTTGTTGCTGCTGCGGTGGCAGGTGCGGCGGCAGTTGCTGTCGCGTCAGCATTCTAGGACCTCCCTGATTCTGATTTTGTGCTTGCGGATTCAGGGCATTATTAGGATTACTCTAGGAAAACTTGGGATCCTTCCTCCAATTGGGATTATAGTTGTTGGAATTGTAATTTGGCTTGTAGTTTCCAACATATTTTCCTTCTTCTAACTGTATTGGGCACTCATCCGAACCATGATTTCCCACACAGATTTCACATACCTCCTCAACAACAAATCCATGTTGTCCATCCTCATTCAATAACTTTTTCATTGCTTTAGTAAGGAATGCTACCTATGATTTCATCATGCTGTCGGCTTCATAATCCTTGACAGCAAGTACCCGTTTACCCCCTCTTCCTGCTGTCGGAAACTGCTCCTCATTCTTGGCTAGATTTTTCAATACTTGCATTGCCTCGTCCGGATCTTTATCCAATAATAGTCCATTTGCTGCTGAATCAATTCGAATGCGAGTTTGTAAGTTGGCAGCATTATAAAACTTTGTTACCTGATTCCAGACGGGGAATCCATGCATTGGGCAGTTCCGTAGAAGAGTAGTAAATCTGTCCCAGGCCTAGTGCATTGGCTCGTCATCTTCCTGTTGAAAAGTAGCAATTTCGTTACGTAATCGTTCAGATAAATGCGAAGGATTAAAACGAGATAAAAATTCACGAGATAAATCTACCCAAGTTCTAATTGAACCCGGCATAAGTTTATTCCACCAAGTTTTAGCTCTGTCCCTCAATGAATGGGGGAATAACCGAAGCCTCAGTATCTTCGGATTAACTCCTGGCAGTCTAAACGAACCACAGATTTCCTGGAACGTTTTGAGATGCTCCCTAGCATCCTCTGTCACAGCACCACTAAACTGTCCGGCATTGTTGATCATACTAAACATGACAGGTTTAAGTTCGAAGTTGTCAACATCAATATCCAGCAGCGTGGTCTCCAGTTCTACATGATCGTTCAGCATGTAGTCACGACAGGACCGTCGTCCGGCTGCTGCGGGCGGGTCGCCGACAGGCGGTATAATATCGCCGACAGGTGGGTTATGGGCCATATTCTCTAGCTGTTCCTCAAGGTATTCGTTCCTGGCTAAAAGGTGACGAAGTTGTTTCTTGAGATTGAAGGAACGTTCAACTTCCGAATCTAATGGATACTCAGGATCTTCACCTCTTTTAGATCTGCGCATAAACAAGAAGACCTCGTGAAAAGCAAGAGTTGAAAGCACCAACGAAAAATAGAAAAAAATAAAATAAAAAAGAAAAACAAAAACTAAAACGAAAAGTGCAATAAAAGAAAGGTGTAGTTATGTTGCCAATCCCCGGCAACGACGCCAAAAACTTGTTGCGTGTAAAAGAGTCTATCGGAATTGTAGTGCAAGTGTACACGTCGCAAGTAGTAAAGTGATACGAAGTATCGGATATCGTCTCCACAGGGATTGGGCTAATGACTTCACCTTAGTTTACTGCACGAAAGTAAAGAAAATATTTGAGAATTGTCATGAGAAATAATAAAGAAAACGTAAATAAAAGAGTTGAGATATCAAGATAGAGAGAATGGGCTGGTATTGAATTGCTCAGTAGTGCAGGTATTGCAGAGTTTAGGAAATCCAGTTCTGTCGTCGCGCCTGTTGCCGACAGCACCTGTCGCGGCAGCAGTCCGTTGGTCGTCGCGGCAGCAAACACACCAACTCAGTACTTTCAAGTGTGGCAAGAATCCCAGATCTGCCTTGGCCTATCCCTAGGTCCAAGTCTGTCGATGATCACGTATTGATGATACCTCCCGGCGTGAATCGAAGGATGAACACCGATGTGTATGAATTCTTCTTTAGCCACTTAACCTTGCCCTATCCCTAGGCACAAGATAGTTCAAGTATAAACTAGAGAACTTGCTCTTATTTCTTTCGTATACTTAACTCTCCCGATGCTAAGTAAATGGATAACCTCACAATGCTCTCCCGATGCTCTTGCAAGGTATTAATAACCAAAATAAGAGAACTTGAAGTTTATTTTATTGAACTGAAAATTCCTAAAACAAAACAACCCTTGCAACTACCTTACAAATCAACCCGTGGCCCTAGGGGGGTTTTTTAGAACATAACGACGGCGGGTAAACGGCGGAGGGGTTTTTGGGTTATCGGTTATGGGGTATGGAGTATGATATCCCCTAGGTTAAAATCTATGCCCTTATATAAGCTTTGGGCTCAAGTATTCTAAGTTAACAAGGATTACAACTTTAATTAAAAGTAAGATTCTAATAAAGACTTAATCTTCAAGTATCCTACTTTTCAGCCGCCTTCCTTGTTTCTTGGGATTTCTTCTCCTTGAGCTTTGGCTTGACATATCTTTTGATCCGGGGCTTGGAAAAATATATGGTTTTCACACGACAGACGAGCATAATTTTCTTTATCTATCGAGGTCCACTTTGCTTTTTTCTCTCCGCAAAACTACTGTCACCATGCTGTCACGGCAGATCCATGGCAGCATCATCCTCGTCGTCTGCTTGTCCAGTTCAGCTCTTCTGCTTCTCTGCCCTGCACCCGCCTTCTCCGTCTACTATGGCAGCAACCTGCAAAATCAGCCATCTTTTAGTAGAATCCGTGCTTTTAACATATTTGTAATGTTTTGCTGTAAACTGACCTAAATGCAATGCAATGATGCTTGAATGCAGCAGAAATATGGTTTAAAAAGGGTGTAAATAATAGAACTTTTACACACTCAACAGGATTCGAACCCTAAACTAACACGGCAGTCAATCTTATATGATGTCGGTTTAGTCTATGGTCCGACGTACCATCATCCTTTTTAATCAAACGTTTAATTAATTCCAAAGCCACAATTCGATAAAGCCCGTGCTATTTAAGTTGTATTTTCATCTAAGAACACTTTATTAAATTCACTTTGGTTTTTTTAAATAATTTCTATCGATCAAAAGGCAACAAGTAATTTGGTACCGATTTCCGGGCGTGATGGGGGTGCTAATCCTTCCCCATACGTAACCAACTCCCGAACCCGTTTTAAAACGAATCTCTGGTTTTGTGGTGTCCAGCCTACCTTAGTGGCCTGTGGCGACTCCAAATTTTCACGGTTCTCCAAAATACGAACCCCCCTTTTTTGATACAAATCTCTTTTCCTTTCAAAAAGTGATAAGACCTACTTAGTTGGTTCGTTTCTCAAAAAACCTTATCACAGTTTGGCGACTCCGATGGGGAGGAATTTTTTGTTTTTAAACAAAAAAAGAGAGTTAAGCCAATAAAAAACTTGTTGCCTTTAATCGATAGAAAATATTTAAAATTTAAAGTGAATTTAATATGTTTGTTCTTTCTTGAAAGTATGATTTAAATTGAACGGGCTTTGAAAATTTGTGGCATTCAAATTAATTCTACATTTAATTATTAAGGAATCACCGACATGTGTTGCATCATGATCATCAAGCTCTATACCCGAGCTATACCTTTAAATGGGAGTGAAACGCCCATACCCACGTGAGTATCCCTCCACGGGTCGGTAATTCACTTCCAGAATCCACGCCTTTGACACATGAGCAGCCCTCCACGTCATTTGGCCGTGCTTTCCCTCGAACCGAAACCAATTCGCAAGCCTGTAATGGGCCAGAATTGGGGTTCTTATTGCCTTAGTAGGCGATGAGATAGGTTCAAGTACCCTTTGTTAGAACCTAACTCATGCGTGAGAATATAAGAAACCTACCCCATTAGAGCCATGCGGATAACCCTAGAGTTTAGAGTGTCTAGGTTTTTCTTGCTAATTGCTTGTTTCTACGCTTCTTTTTTCGTTAATGCTTGAATTTCATTGCTTGCCTTATGATTTATGTTTATCATGTGACTAACACCTTTGCTTTTCTTCCCCTCTTATTTTGCATATTTGATCATTGCATAAAGAGCACATTGAGTTGGAAATAGTTTGAAATTAAAGACTTGATCAGAGGGAAATCTGCTCCACAACAATAGTGAGAAGGACCTCGACGAAAGTATAGCCATGAGGAGAGCAACTACATGGTTAGGGTTCCGAGACAAGAAAGGCTTTCAAAGATGAAAAATGGCCACCTCACATATTTGTTAGACGTTCCAGGCAAGTGACCGGTACTCCAAATCTTGGAGTTCAACCTACATTTGTTCTACGATTGCCAGCTTTGATTTGACTACAACATTTGGGAAATACCGAGTCTTGCAAGGAAATTAGCGAGAACCACAAGAACTAAGCTTTTCGGGGCAAGATCGAAAGTTTCTCGGGCATAGTGAGAACCACAATTAAGTCTCAACCTAGAACAAGAAAAATATTTCAAGTCAGAGGGAATTCCAACCTCACCCCCGATGCGCCTTGAAGGTTGGGTACAGTGGGACCCTCTCAAAGAGCAAGTCAAGAGTACCAAATATCGACAGTGGATCAATCATAATTCGTCGCCTACACCACTTGGGGGCAGGACCGAGAGTTGGCCTATTTGTTAATGTGGATACGAGAGAACGCCCGATTCTTAGCGAAATATCCTCCAAAGCATCTAACAAAGAAGAAGGGATTGTGGAAATCTTGAAGAAAATTGACGACCTAGATGCTAGCTTGAGAACTATATGAAGGGGGTTTCCGTCGATCGTTGTAACAAACCAAGGTTCCCATTGATATAAGTTATTTAACGAGGATATTTGCCGAACTCAGTGTTGCTCTTTGCATTTCCATTATTACATTTTGTTCGATTACCTTTAATCATATGTTGTACATACAACACATTGCATTAATGTTCAATGCACATTTGCATTCAATTATACATTTTGATTGATTACCTTTAATCATATGTTTCTGTTATACATACGACACATTCATTCATTCAGACATTAAACAAATAAAATTAATGTCCATCAAATTAATGCACATTTGCATTCAATTATACATTTTGATTGATTACCTTTAATCATATGTTTCTGTTGTACATACGACACATTCATTCATTCACTCATTAAACAAATAAAATTAATGTCCATCAAATTAATGCACCTTTGCATTCAATTATACATTTTGATTGATTACCTTTAATCATATGTTTTTGTTGTACATGCGACACATTCATTCATTCATTCATAAAACGAATAAACTCAATGGCTATCAAATCAATGCATCTTTTCATTCAATTGTACATGTATGTTTGATTACCTTTAATCATCTATCCTTGTTGTGCATACAACACATGCATTATTCCTTGTATACTTGCTATTTAAATTAGCTCATTTTCATACATATGATACATTGCATACATTAATCAATCATGGAATTAATTGCGAGAAATATTATGACAGAAAGTGAAAGATTAATCTGCAATCATTCCTCATTCATACACCACCCATTTGCATACTCGAGCAATGGAAGAGAGATTCGCAAAGGTAGAGAAGGGTAGAAGGACCTCGAAACCCGTCTGGATGGGGTCAGTAAGAATATCGGTAATCAGATCGCACAGTCGCAAGCTTCCATTATTGCTCAGATAACCGACCTGTTATTGAAGATGAAAGATAAGGAAGGAGTTTCTGTAGAAGGACACAAGGTTAATGCATCCCATGTGAAAGATTAATCGGAAGTGCCAAGTCCCGAAAAAAGAATCTATGTGGGAATCTACGCCAAGACTACTGTTGGAATGACTGTTAGCCGCCACGGGGGAACCTCAACGAATCAGCCCATGGACTTAGGGGCAGGACATGAGAATGAAGTGGAGAGGATTAAGGCCGAGATGGAAGAGAAGCATGAGTAGAGATTCCGCTTCTTTGAAGAAAGATTCAAGACCTTACAAGGGGTGGATGAGCAAGGGAATGATGCCAGTGATCTTAGTCTTGTAACGGGTTTAGTCCTTCCACCGAAATTCAAAGTTCCTGATTTTGAGAAGTATGATGGAACTACTTGCCCCTTGGCACACATTATTACGTATTGCCAGAAGATGGCAGCTTTTATAAAAGATGAGAAGCTACTCATTCACTATTTTCAAGACAGTTTAGCTGGTTCCGTGACACGTTGGTATGCTCAACTTAGTCGAATCGACATCAAGTCATGGAGAGATCTTTCAAAAGAATTTGTGGGTCAGTATAGGCATATAACTGACATGATTCCAAATCGGCTCATGCTACAAGGTTTGGAACAAAAGCACAATGAGAGTCTCCGTGAGTATGCCCAGCGTTGGCGAGATGTGGCAGCTCAGGTCCAGCCCCCACTGCCGGAAGATGAAATCATTACTATGTTTGTGAACACTCTGAATGGAGTCTTTTATGATCGCTTGATCAGCAATCCCGCTAATAGCTTTGCAGACATGGTCATGACGGGAGAACGTATTGAGGATGCTATTAAAAAGGGAAGATAGTGGATCCCTATAGCACAACCGCCCGCAATGGGCATGAATCCCAAGTTCATATGGTGGGCTCTCTCCCAAACAACCAGTTTCATGACCGCTTCCATAATCAAGCATCATGGTCTGCAAAGCCTCCAAAGGTTCTTCACCCGATCCCTATGTCGTACACCGAATTGCTCCTAGTGCTATTTGAGAAGAAGCTTTTGATCCTAGTTTTGTCCAAACCAAAGGATCCTCCCTATCCTAAGGGTTATGATGTTAGTGCCGTATGTGACTACCATGTGGGAAGCACGAGCCACACCACATAGAATTGTGGGGTGCTGAAAAACAAAGTTTAGAGACTGATCGAGAATGGTCTGTTGAAGCTTTGAAAAGAAAGAATGATGAATGTGACTTTTGGGGAGGTGTTGTTTCCTGGGTTTTTAGGAGCTCGTATGTACAAGTTTCTTTCATGTTGCATTTTTTTCTCTTGAAGTAATGCATAAAACCAACATTGCTATCATTTGCCCGAAGATAGCAATGATCTTTTGTGAGGGCACTTGTTATATTTGCAGATTTTCTTTCTAATGAAAAGACATTTTTCTTAACATACAATGACCTTGAAATCATATATATGTACATCCCTCCTTACCTGCATAGGTCCTCGGATATCACATGCTTGATGTGACATTGATTCTTACGAAAGAGATCGATTGAATGTTGTGATAACGATGAAGTGAGATTTCTCGCTCTGTCCGCTCTAGTCCTTCGATGATGTTTGATGATAAGAAAATCTCCTAAGAGAACCAAAATAAAGTTGCTTAAATGTGCCTAAAAAAGAAAAAAAAAGAAAAAAGAAGAAAAAAAGAAAGAAGAAAATAGACTATTTCAAAATAAAATTTTTTTAACTTTTAGAGCTTGGTAATAAGCATTAACAAAAAGTACTCCAATTTCCGAAACCTGGTAATATGAATTTTCGGATACGAGTGTTGAATTTTAGGGGCACTCAGCTAAAGCCTGAAACTCGTCTCTTTATGAGTGATGGTAATATTTTCAAAGTCGTGACTATGCCGAGTAACTCGGGGTATCGTTGTATTCTTCATCTTTATTCTCGATCCAAAGGATTGTGACGAGTTGAATTCCCCTATACATAAAAAAAAGAATGAAATAAGAAAAAAGAAGAATGGAGAAAATGTTAAGAACTAGAAGAAATAGTAACCGAGCTGATCCAGCAAGTACCATAATCATGAGGATGAACCGAGCGATTAGGGAGAAGTTTCATAACTTCAAATATCGTCGCAACATTTCAAGTCTTCATAGACGCAAGTGGTCACCGGAAAGTTGAATCTAAGACGATCTTGCATTTGATATCTGGGGCATCCTATTCTGTTTTTCTTTTAATTAGAATTTTGGGTTCAAGGTTCTGTATGTTAATCTGAAAATCCATTCTTCATTAGAATGATGACCAACGAATTGACATATTTCAAAACAAAGAGATTTCCTTGTATTACTTCAGAGATAAATGCATCGTCGACAGTGAGACCCAAAGTTGAGGGGCACTACATGATTGGGGCATCTTTGTCCGTGGGGAAACAAGGGCTTCTACGCATGAGACTTTGAATCAGAATAGATAGGAGATGGCATACGAATTGGAAGTGCTTGACATTGGACTCAGGGAATGAGCGACGATAGACGAGAGCAAAGTTTGGACATGTGACTGAGGAGTGGTTGTAGTCCCAAGATGATGACCACCGACCTTAGAGAACGAAGATAAACTAAATTCATGCATCTTTGCCTTCTCATGACCATACGCATCTTTACATCATAAAATATGCTCATGCATCATTGGTAGTCAGACACCCCTACGTTCGGGGGCATGCTAAATCATGCCATCATAGCATTGTGCTTTCTTAAGCAGGTATTTGAAGATTGATAAAGGGGTGGATCTAAGGCTCTACGAGAAGAGAAATAGATCTCAAGAATCCTTTGACTGGTATCAAGGTTCTTAATCCCTGATTTTTTTTATTATCCTTTCTAAAGGATGTTTTCCTTAAAACTCGAATTTCTCAATCTTATCCTTCCTAAAGGATGTTTTACTTAAAACTCAATTTCTCAATTTCATTCCTTCCTAAAGGATAATTTTTCTTAAAATTCCAACTTCTCAATTTTATCCTTTCTAAAGGATGTTTTTCTTAAAACTCGAATTTTTCAATTCTATCCGTTCTAAAGGATATTTTTCTTAAAACTCGGTTTCTCAATCTTATCCTTCCTAAAGGATAGTATTTCTTAAAACTCGATTTCTCAATCTTATCCTTCCTAAAGGATGTTTTTCTTAAAACTCGAATTTCTCAATTCTATCCTTTCTAAAGGATGTTTTCCTTAAAACTCGAATTTCTCAATTATATCCTTTCTAAATGATGTTTTCCTTAAAACTCGAATTTCTCAATTCTATCCTTTCTAAATGATGTTTTCCTTAAAACTCGAATTTCTCAATTCTATCCTTCCTAATGGATGTTTTTCTTAAAACTTGAATTTCTCAATTCTATCCTTTCTAAAGGATGTTTTTCTTATAACTCGAATTTCTCAATTCTATCCTTTCTAAAGGAAGTTTTCCTTAAAACTCGATTTTCTCAATTCTATCCTTTCTAAAGGTTGTTTTTCTTAAAACTTGATTTCTCAATCTTATCCTTTCTAAAGGATGTTTTTCTTAAAACTCAATTTCTCAATTTCATCGTTCCAAGGATGTTTTTCTTAAAATCCTAATTTCTCAATGTTATCCTTCTTAAAGGATGTTTTTCTCAAAACTCCATTTCTCAATTTATTCCTTCCAAAAGGATATTTTTCTCAGAAATTCAAATTTCTCAATTTGGTCCTTCCCAAAAGGACGTATTCTTCATAATTCAAAATTCTCAACTTTATCCCCTTTGGAATGTTTTAAAAAAAGAATAAAAAATAAATAAATAGTTTTCCTGGTTTTTAAAAGAAAAGAAAAAAGAAAGAGAGAAAAGGGTGAGAGAAAAGGGTGAGAGAAAAAGGAATAGGAGAAAAGAAAAAGAAGAAAAAAAAGAAGAAAAAAGAGAGAAAGAAAAAGAAAAGAATAAGAGGTAAAAGAGAGAAAGAAAAGGAAAGAGAAGAAAAGGAAGAAAAAAGAATAAAGAGGAAAAAAAGAGAGAAAAGAGAAAAGAAAAAGAATGAGAGGAAATGAGAGAGAAGAAAAATAAAAGAAAATAAAAAAGAAAAAGAAAAAAAGAAAGAAGAAAAAGAAAAATGAGAAAAAGAAGAAAAAGTGATACGCGTCGTATAGTGTCAAAAATAAATCATTAAACTCAAATAAATAAGAATTAAAATAGTATAGCGAGAGTAAGGGTCGATCTACAGGGAATAGGAATTCTAACACCCTTTCGTTCTGACTTAGACCAAGAAACCTGTAAAAATAAAAGGTGGGTTTAGAGATGTGATTTGAGTAATAAAGAAAAATAATAAGAACAGAAAATTAATATTGAAAATGGATTATGGATTGAATTAGTCTCAAGCTACGCTTTGCCACGACATCTTCGATCACTGAAATTGATTTTTCTTCAACTTTCTTGCCGGTTATAGTCTACAAGGTCCAACCCTTGCAACTTACTTCTCTTGGGTAAATTCGACTCCCAGGGCAATCCTTGAAATCAAGCTTTAGTTGGTTAGCTACGGCAATCGATGCTAACTCAAGTATGAGTTAATGTTGGAGAAGCCCGTGCTCAGATAATCGTCTCGATGAGAATTGTTTCCGATTCTGATTCCCCTTAGTGGACCGCCACTAAGTTTGTTCTTAGGGAGTTGAATTGGCTACAAGCTTTTCCTCGTCCCCAACGATGGATCTAAAGCACTTCAACCCGATGCGCGCTCACGGAATGAAACAATTGAGATGCCTAAAGATTAGGCCGATTGCCTAATCAATTTTACAGAGAATCTAAAAAAGAGTTGTTGAAGGATTGAAGTACTTTTCTAATCTCACGAGTTTAGTCGGGTTTGGCGTTGCTTTTGGCTAAAGGGGATTTAGTTAAGCATGGTTGGTGAAGAAACCATACTTAATTAAATAATGGAAGAAATGGAAAAAAAAGAAAATGGGGAAAAATAGAGAACTTTATTAAACTCAAGGAAGAAGAGAACAATGAATAACTGATGATCTAATTCACCCCCAAAGTGGGATATTTATAGTAGCTGAAAACCCTAAAAAACTAAAATGATAAATACCAAATTTAAATTAAATTACATAAGATAATTATCCCAAGTTCGAATTTGAAAAATTATAACCCAGATGATAAGCTATATGATAAGCGGCTTTATAAGCTATCTGTGTTGCTGACGTTAACTTCTAGAAGGTGCTGACGTGGCGCCCAGTCAGCATTCATGCCATGGTTCATGCCCATGAATCTGCCCACGACTCCAGTATTTTCTACAACATTCCAGCTTATTTCCAGCATCACGTAACATGCATGAAAATAACATAAAACAACCCATTTAAGTCCTTCAAAGTTATATTCAATCAAAATAAGGACTAAAAACATAACCAAAATAAATACTTATCAAATTTCCCCTCACTTATCCGATGCTTGTCTTCAAGTATCTCAAAATTAAACAAACCTAAGTTCAAATTTTCATCCTTAATTTCACGAAGTCTCAAAGGTTTCGATATGATTAAGCATCTAAACATGAAAGAAAAATAAGGAGAAAAATAGATAAATGGCGAGATTAAGAAATTAAAGCAAAAACAATATTCTAATTCCCTACTAACATCAATGATGCAAACCAAGTACCCTCACAAGGAATCACTCATGTCACTCAAAGTGTTTAAGGGTAGAGAAAAATCACTCGAGCCAAAACTAATTAGAGCATTACCATAGGCTTGTGGTTAAATCTAATCTCCATTACTAACAAGAATGTGATGCAAAAATCAAGAGGTCTTAAAGAAGGGTTGTAATGGGGCTAAGGTATGGGTAGGATAAAGGCTGAAAATATGGGTTAAATTCAAGACAAAAATCATCCCAAAAATATATTCGAAACTTTTTTTTTTCATTCGAACTAAAACTGTTTTGCATTGTATTTATTTTTTTCGAACTGCACTGTGTTTTTTTCTGTTTATTTTTTCTGCAGACTCGAACAATTTCCTGCACAATTTCTGCACTGCATATTCGAACAGTTTCTGCACAGTTTTTTTTTTCTGCTGCTGGACTGCATTTATTCGAATCTGTTTATATATATATATATTTGAAGACGATTTTGTCTTGAAAAGGGAAAAAATAATGGAATTAAGAAAAAAGTGGATTAGGCTAAAATGTGGTGATTTTCAAGAAAAAGGTCAAGGCTCAAAAATTGTTTCACTAGGGGAAATTAATTAAAGGGTAGGCAATTTGTTTGGGAAGAGAAATGGTTAAAACCTAGTGCCTCTATCATATTTAAGCATCATATTCAATCAATGTAATCTCAAAAAGAATTTAAACACAAGTTCTAGAATGCAACTAATTTAGCTAGGCATACTCAAAGAAACAAAGAGCAAATATAATGCATGATCATTAGGCTCAAAAACTTATAAATTTGTCTTGTGTACTTAGGCAAGATCATGTGAAGTAGAGAAAGACATGCCACATAAAGGATTTTAATAAAAAAAAATTAATCATGCCAAATCTACCATGCAACCTAGAATTTTCTAACAAGATAGATACAAAACCATATGAAAACAGTGAGACAAGGAAAAACTAAGGATTAAACGAAGAACTTAAATTAAGTAAAATCAGGAAAACAAGAGAACAACCAAACGAATAAGCAATATGAAAATTTGACAAGCATATCTCCCTCTCCTCACTTAAATAATTTTGCCTCAAAATGAACATAAAATAAAATACAAAAGAGAGAGGGTGAAAATACTTCCCGATTGCAGAAGAGCATGTTTCAGTAGTGGGCTTCGAGTCTGGTGTAAGGGCGAAGGCGAGCTTGCTCTCGAGTTCGGATCATGGTGGTGGTAATGGTGGACGATCGGGTGATGAAGGTTGAAGATGAAGTGATAATGGCGGCTGCAGAATAAAGAAAAAGTAAAAGGAAAATTATGTTAGATTTTTTGAAATAAAAGGATTAAATTTTGTTTTTGCAAAAGGGTAATTTTATTTTAAAATTTTAGATATAGTTGATAAAGATATATATATATATATATATATATATATATATATATATTAAAAAGATATATAGATATAGATTATTAATTTAAAAGATATATATATATATATATATATATATATATATATATATATATATATAGATAGATTATGATTTAAAATCTAAAATAAATAATAATTTAAGATAATAAAGATAAACCACCAAAGGTTAAATTGAAAAATAAGATAATATATATATTTAACTTACGTAAATCTAAAAAGATAATATAAATAATATATAATAAATTTAAATTAGTAATAATAACTATATTATAGGGGGAAGTTAATAAAAAATGCTAAAAAGAAAAGGTAAAAGAGAAGTATACGTGTGTTTTAATAATAAAGAAAATAAGAATAAATTCAAAACTAAAAAATTAAAATCAAGAAATAAATAAAGAAAATGGGTTGCCTCCCATCCAATGCTTGTTTATCGTCACTAGCTTGACGACCTGGTTCAGACTACAGACATTGTGACAAATACTTCTTCCAGTTCGTGCGCTTTATCCAACTGAGTACTTTCCTGTGAGAAATTTTGCGATGATGGAGTTTTTTTACTGGAAAAATTTCTCTTTCACTCTTCAATTTATCTGGAGGTAATGTTAACTCCAAATGCAATCCCTGCAAAATGAAAGAAAATATTTTAGATTTCGATGGAGTTAGGCGTAAACCAGAATGAACAGAGGAAACATTTTTCAACTCCTTAATTCCTTTATCGTGATCCTTCAAATCCCTGCACGAATCATCAACATATTTAGATTCTATAAATTCTTCAACAGCGGGCTCAATAACATCTATAAAATTTATACTAGCAACATTATTAGGATGTCGCATCGCTTTGTAAACATCAAATTTTACCACCTCGCCATCGAACTCCATTGTAAGGATCCCGCTTCTCACATCGATTTTCGTATTTGCAGTACTTAAAAATGGATGACCAAGGAGGATTTCGGAAGAATTATTAGTCTGATCATTTTCCATGTCTATGACATAGAAATCTGCCGGGAAGATTAAATCATTTACCTTTACCAGGACATTCTCTAGCAATCCTTCCGGGTAAATTATGGATATGTCCGCCAGCTGTATGGTTACTTTCTTACCCTTCAAAGGCTCAACAGAAAGTGAGTTATAAAATGAAAGTGACATAACATTAATAGAGGCCCCTAAGTCACACATTGCTCGATTAATACCCACTTTACCGATTTTGCAGGGAATGGCGAACATACCTTGGTCCTTCAATTTCGGCGGTAACCTTCGCTGAAAAACTGTCGATACGTGTTCTCCTAGATTAACTTTTTCAATTCCTATAAGACGACGTTTGTTAGTACATAAATCTTTCAAAAATTTAGCATACCTTGGGATTTTTCGGATTACGTCAAGGAGTGGGATATTGATTTCCACTTTTTGAAACATATTTAGGATCTCCTTTTCTTCGGCTTGTTTATCTTTCTTCACTAATCTCGATGGGAAGGGAGGTGGCACGGCATAGGGGGATGGTTTAGGGGTCGGGTTCGGTGTATCTTTTTCAACGGGATATGTTGTCTTTTCTTTACCTTTATTTTGAACGCCTTCCTCCGTGGCTTTTGGTTCGACGATGGTACCGCTTCATAGAGTGATGGCGTTCACATTCTCTCTTGGATTAGGCTCCGTTTGAGAAGGTAATTTCCCTTTGGATTCTAAGCGACTTACCGCTAACGTTAGTTGACTTATCTGTTTGTCAATTGCTTCAAAGTGAGCTTCGGTCCTTAGTTGAAAATTTTCTTGGGTTAGCGCTAACTTTTCAACAATTGACTCCAATGATGGCTTCTGCGGTTGATATTGTTGTGGTGCAATTGGTTGATAAGCTTGATTTGGCCTCTAATTTTGCGCGTAACCGAAGTTTAACTGGTTTCTCCACCCCAGATTATATGCATTTCCTATGGCGTTGGCTTGGGCAACATCATCTTCCTGAATCATCGGATAACAGTCTGCCGGATGTTCTGAGCTAGTACAGATTCCACAAAGTCTAGCTGCTTTTTTTATCTGCAACAAGAGATTGCACTATTTCAGCTAATTTATCAATCTTATTTTCTAAAGAAACTGTGCTTACCTCGCGAATCCTTCGAGATGGTTCACTAGATAGTTTAAACATTTGCGAGTTGGCGGCCATGGTTGATATCAGTGTTTTAGCCGCTTTGGGGTCATATTAACTAGAGCTACGCCGCTTGCCGCATCTATTACTTTCATATCCATGGGCGTCAATCCTTCATAAAAATACTGAAGGAGTGTTTGTTTCGACAATCCATGTTTTGGACAATTTGCACACAACTTTTTAAACATCTCCCAATATTCATATAAAGATTTGGATTCTTTTTGTTGAATGCTCAGGATGCTGCGTCTTATTTCGCTCGCTTTTGCCGTAGGGAAGAACCTGTCAAGAAAGAGTTTAGCCATTTCAGTCCAGGTTGTAACAGAGTTTGGGGGTAAATCAAATAACCAATCTTTTGCGATATCTGCTAAAGAAAATGGAAAAGCTCTAAGTTTAATTTGGTCATCGGATACTCCCTGAGGCTTTGTGCTTAGACAAACCATGTGAAATTCCTTCAAATGTTTGTGAGGATTTATCGTTGGCAAGCCGTGAAAAGTAGGTAAAAGGTGGATCAAACCCGTTTTTAGCACGAACGTTGTTTCGCCATTTGGGAAGGTTATACACATTGGTTGCTGGCCATCGGGCGCTGCATTTAGCTAGCGAATAGTTTGATTTGCGTCTCCTATTGGATCTGGTTCAAAGTTTGACTCTACTTCGGATGTGATCTCTAGATCGCGTTCAAATCTTTGCTGGCGTTGTTTGTTTTTCTTTTCCCGAAGTGTTTGTGCGTGCAACTTTCAGGCTAGTGCTTCGATTTCCAGGATGAGTTCAAATTTTTCTCCCGGATTGCTCCTGGTCATAAATCAAATGAAACAATATTAGTACTTTTCCTTATTCCCCGGCAACGGCGCCAATTTTTACATGCGTCGTATAGTGTCAAAAATAAATCCTTAAACTCAAATGAATAAGAATTAAAATAGTATAGCGAGAGTAAGGGTCGATCCACAGGGAATAGGAATTCTAACACCCTTCCGTTCTGACTTAGACCAAGAAACCTGTAAAAATAAAAGGGAGGTTTAGAGATGTGATTTGAGTAATAAAGAAAAATAATAAGAACAGAAAATTAATATTGAAAATGGATTATGGATTGAATTAGCCTCAAGCTACGCTTTGCCACGACATCTTCGATCACTGAAATTGGTTTTTCTTCAACTTTCTTGCCGGTTACAATCTACAAGGCCCAACCCTTGAAACTTACTTCTCTTGGGTAAATTCGACTCCCAGGGCAATCCTTGAAATCAAGCTTTAGTTGGTTAGCTACGACAATCGATGCTAACTCAAGTCTGAGTTAATGCTGGAGAAGCCCGTGCTCGGATAATCGTCTCGATGAGAATTGTTTCCGATTTTGATCCCCCTTAGTGGACCGCCACTAAGTTTGTTCTTAGGGATTTTAATTGGCTACAAGCTTTTCCTCGTCCCCAACGATGAATCTAAACCACTTCAACCCGATGCACGCTCTCGGAATGAAACAATTGGGATGCCTAAAGATTAGGTCGATTGCCTAATCAATTTTACAGAGAAGCTAAAAAAGAGTTGTTGAAGGATTGAAGTACTTTTCTAATCTCACGAGTTTAGTCGGGTTTGACGTTGCTTTTGGCTAAAGGGGATTTAGTTAAGCATGGTTGGTGAAGAAACCATACTTAATTAAATAATGGAAGAAATGGAAAAAATGAAAATGGGGGAAAATAGAGAACTTTATTAAACTCAAGGAAGAAGAGAACAATGAATAACTGACGATCTAATTAACCCCAAAGTGGGGTATTTATAGTAGCTAAAAACCCTAAAAAACTAAAATGATAAATCCCAAATTTAAATTAAATTACATAAGATAATTATCCCAAGTTTGAATTTTAAAAATTAAAATTCAGATGATAAGCTATATGATAAGAGACTTGATAAGCTATATGTGTTGCTGACGTCAGCTTCTAGAAGGTGCTGACGTGGCGCCCAGTCAGCATTCATGCCCTGGTTCATGCCCATGAATCTGCCCACGACTCCAGTATTTTCTGCAGCATTCCAGCTTATTTCCAGCATCACGTAACCTGCATGAAAATAACATAATACAACCCATTTAAGTCCTTCAAACTTATATTCAATCAAAATAAGGACTAAAAACATAACCAAAATAAATACTTATCAAAAAGAAAGAACGAGAAGAAAAAGAAAAAGATGAGAAAGAAGAAGAAAATGAAGAAGAAGAATAAAAAGAAGAGAAAAAAAGAGAAAGAGAGAGAAGAGGAAAGAAGAAAGAAGAAGAGAAAAGAGACCCACAACTTTAGAATTTCAGAGCAAAAGAGGCAGATACTCAAAGCTCAAGGATTTTTGGGCAGAAAAGCCAGAAGGCCTGTTCAGTTTGTTTTTGCCGCTTCGGGAAAACAAGTTATTTGGGTTTGTTCTTTGTCGCTTCAGAAGAATGAATCAATTATGTCCTCTGCCGTTCCGGAAGGACATGCCAGCGCTGCTCAGTTTGTTTTTGCCGCTTCGAGAAAACAAGTTATTTGGGTTTGTTCCTTGCCGCTTCGGAAGAATGAATCAATTATGTCCCTTGCCGTTCTGGAAAAACATGCCAGCGTTGCTCAGTTTGTTTTTGCCGCTTCGGGAAAACATGTTATATGGATTTGTTCTTTGCCGCTTCGGAAGAATAAATCAATTATGTCCCTTGCCGTTCCAGAAGGACATGCCAATGCTACCCAGTTTGTTTTTATCGCTTCGGGAAAACAAGTTATTTGGGTTTGTTTTTTACCGCTTCCGGAAAATAAGTTATTTGCCGCTTTGGAAGAATGAATCAATTATGTCCCTTGCCGTTCCGGAAGGACATGTCAACGCTACCCAGTTTATTTTTGCCGCTTCGGGAAAACAAGTTATTTGGGTTTGTTCTTTGCCGCTTCGGAAGAATGAATCAATTATGTCCCTTGCCGTTCCGGAAGGACATGCCAACGCTACCAACTTGGTTTCTGTCGCTTCGGAGGAGAAAATCACCCAAACAGGGAAGTTGGACAAAATTAGTGCTGATGGTCTTTGCTTTATTCTTGTTTCACAAGTACAAGCAAAGATGGGCAATTGTAATCACTAATTTTGTCCGTGTACTCTTGTATTTTCGTTTTATAATAATGGGCTTAAATGGGATACTGTTTAATTTTAACTATATAAATGTGTGTAAGTGGTTTTCATTAAAATCTAAAAAAGCAAAAAAAATATTACTATTAGTATTATATCTATTATTATATCATTTACGTGAAAAACCCCTAAACACTACTAGTATAGTATATCATCTTTTTTTTTGAAAAATAAGTCACTAGTTTTATTAATGAGAAAATACCCAAAATTATAATAAGGGTTTACAAACTATCATTGTAAACTAAATACATAATTTGGACTTTCTCCTAAAACTAGCCAATTTAGATCAGACATGAACCATATATGAAAAGATTATAAACCCATCCAAATATTCGATCGAAAATAGATACGAAACCTGACTGCATCGGCAAAACGAACCACAAAAGGGGATGAAGCTATTGATAGACCACCGAGAAAACGCAAATCAGAGCCGAGCACTTGAGAAACTCTTCACAAGCGCAAACCGCGTATCCAAATTCAAACCGAAGGTCTATAACAGGGAAGATCAACATGATTACAAATAATCGCCATCTTGATCAGTCGTGGCGTCATCAAATCAACCCTGATAGAAAACAAATAATAGAAAAACATGCCAAGAGACAGAAAATCATGCTAAGAAGCAGAAAAACGTACCAAACGGTAGAGAAAAGCGTGTCATAAAGACAGATTTATTAAATTTAAAAGACTGAAAATAAAAAAACAAAACAAATAAGTGAAAGAGGGTGACCGACGGTCGACAAATAGCTCGAAAGCTATTGCCGCTGCCGGTCTATTTTCGAACCAAAGAGAGAAAGCGGCGACACTAGAAAAAAAGAGAGAAAAATAGTATATCATCTTTTTTATTAATATTGTTTTATCATCATTATCATTATTATCACAATTGCTATCATATATGATTATTATTATTATCACTACTATTATTACTAACGTTATATTTTTTTATATTTTTGACACTATTATTATTATTATTATTATTATTATTATTATTATTATTATTAGCCATTATCTACTATCTCCATCATCTTTACTATTATTATCTTTATATATTATTATTGCTTATTCTTATCCATATTGTTACCATCTTATTATTATTATTATTATGTTTATTATTATTAGTATTATTATTACCAATATTAGGTATTATCTTATTATTACTATCTATTAACGTTACTATTAGTATTATGTTTACTATTATTATTAATAATATTATTATTGAAACAAATCTCGAAACAAAAAAACATTAATATAAATAAGCCCAATATTAAATAAATAAAATCTATATATATAATAAAAGCCCAAAGTTATTTTTAAAGTCCATTACAATTTAAAATTCAAAGCCCAAACATCATACATGGCCCGTTTGGCCCAAAAATAAGCCCTAATTTGATCTAACCCTAATTCCCCCTTCTGTTGTGCACCCGCCCCAATCTCAGCCGTTAGATTTGAGATAGATCAAACGACCCAGATGGTTTCTGACCAAGGAATCCCTAAAGCCTCTTCTTTTGCCCTAGCGCCGCAAGATCCCAACCATCGGATCTGGTTCGCGATCGGACAACTCGAAATCGAAGCGGGAATCTTCCAGAACCCCACGCGGGCGTTCGTCTCACGCGCCCGACTCTTCAGCTTTCCAGGCCGTCTAGATCCCCACCATATTAATCGGAGAGATCACTATCGGCCACGTCGATGCACGGCCGTTCGGCACTCCCTCGGGTTCCCTCTCGTACGAAGGCCTCACATGCAAGGAAAAACAAAATATCAGAGGCAAAAAATTCAACCGAAAAGAAGAAACGGCAGAAGCAAAATGACAAACAATTCCAGGGGTGAAATCAACAGGAATCAAAGGTAACAATAACAAATTCAGCAGAGATGGATACGAACAAAACGCAATAGAACAAATAGGAAAATTGTAACCATATTCCCTTTTAATCAAATGTGTAATTTTCGGCTATAAAAAGCCCAAACCAAATGTAAATCAGCAAGCATTTTCGGGGAATTTGAGAGAACAAGCAATACAAAGAAAGCTTTCGGAGGCATCATATTCTGTTTTTACGAATCAAAAGCATACGAAAGAAAATGCGTTTTAGTTTTTTTAGCTTCGTCGTTTTGTCTCGCCTTTGTACTGTCGTGTCTCCTCGCCGGCGATAAGCCCCCGATCTTCCTTAGGTCGTGCGTGGTGAGCCATTGGGAGTGGAGATGGTTGGGTTTTTTTAGGGTTTTTGTTTTCCCAAAATAAAAGAGGGGTATTGTTTTCGAAGATCCGGGTGCATATCTGGTTTTGAAAGTAGAAAATGATGTTTTTTTGGGTATTTTGGGCTTCACCGGCCGCCGATTAGCGTCGGCCGACGGGGTGGAATCCGACAGACGAGAGAACGGAGGTGGTTTAGGGCATTTAGGGTTCAAAAAAATGTTAAAATGTTTAAAAAAAGCTTTTATAATGTTTAAATGTTTTAAAAATGGCTTAACTGCGCTTTAACCCTTCCGTGTCACACTATTTACGCGCGTGAGGGTCTCCGTGTTTTATAACCTCGCCCACGGTCCCTCAAGTATTTTAAATGTTTTTAATTTCGTCCTCAATATAATTGTAGCTTGTTTTCTAATGGTTTAATTCCCCTTTAGATCCCTAGGGTCTGTGTCAAATTCAATTTTAATCCATTTCTAGTGTTATTTAACCCCCTATTTATCATGCATCTTCAATTCGACCATTGTTTTTACTTTTATTTAATTATAGTCCTTTTATGCACTTTGCCATGATAATATGTTTATGTTGTTATATTCAGCATGTGGATGATAATTTATGTTGCCTTCGTTATGTTGGATATTATATTATTATTGTTATAATGCATAGTTTGTGTGTCCATAATATATTTTTAATGAATATTGTATTTTTACATAATGTATGATTTATATCTATTACAAGTTTTTATAACATATGGTTTTAATACACACATAGGTATAATGCAAGGTTTTCTTATATAATATAGTATTATACATAATACGGTTTTAACATATGTGTTGTGTGCAGGGTTTTAATGGATGCATAGCTTAGATTTTCATGATTGCTCGAATGTATATTTGGGACATGCATTTTAATTGTCATTCATGTGACTCTTTAATTTTGCTCGATAATTAATTAACTTAAAATACACCCAGAGAGAGGTATTAATTAACTCTGGCATCCGAGATGCGACAATCCTAGTTTAATGGATGTCGATCGGATATTTGGGTTAATTTTCACAGTCTCTAGGTAAGCGGAAGCATAAAAACGAAAATGCTATGCATCATTCTTTACTTGCTTGCATCATGCATAAAGGTGACGTACGAGATCTGAACCCTAAACTAACATGGCAGTCAGTCTTATATGATGTCAGTTTAGTCTATGGTCCGGTGTACCGTCATCCTTTTTAATCAAAAGTTTAATTAATTCCAAAGCCACAATTCGATAAAGCCCATGCTATTTAAGTCGTATTTTCATCTAAGAACACTTTATTTAATTCACTTTGGTTTTTTAAATAATTTCTATCGATCAAAAGGCAACAAGTAATTTGGTACCGATTTCCGGGCGTGATGGGGGTGCTAATCCTTCCCCACACGTAACCAACTCCCGAACCCGTTTTAAAACAAATCTCTGGTTTTGTGGTGTCCGGTCTACCTTAGTGACCGGTGGCGACTCCAAATTTTCACGGTTTTCCAAAATACGAACCCCCTGTTTTGATACAAATCTCTTTTCCTTTCAAAAAGTGATAAGACCTACTTAGTTGGTTCGTTTCTCAAAAAACATTATCACAATTGTTACGGGATGGAGGATTTGCATGGACTATAGGAAGCTCAACAAGGCTACCAAGAAGGACCATTTCCCTCTCCCATTCATTGATCAAATGCTAGATAGATTGGCGGGCAAAGCATTATATTGTTTCCTTGACAGATACTCAGGGTACAACCAGATTGCTATAGAATATGAGGACCAAGAAAAGACGACATTCACATGTCCGTATGGTACCTATGATTTCAGAAGAATGCCCTTTGGACTCTGTAATGCCCCATCAACTTTTCAGAGGTGTATACTAGCTATTTTCTCAAATATGGTTGAGGAATTTTTGGAAGTCTTCATGGATGATTTTTCAGTCTTCGGGGAAGATTTTGATTCATGCCTGGGAAATTTGGCTAAAGGGCTAAAGCGATGTGAAGAAGCTGATTTGGTGCTCAATTGGGAAAAATGTCATTTTATGGTGGCTGAAGGAACTGTCTTGGGTCACAAAATATCAAAGAATGTCATTGAGGTGGATAGAGCAAAGATTCAGGTAATTGAGAAGTTGCCTCTTCCCACCAATGTGAAGAGCATCAGGAGTTTCTTGGGCCATGTTGGCTTCTATAGAAGGTTAATCAAGGACTTCTCCAAGATCTCCAAGCCACTGTGTAATTTTCTACATCAAAATCAGCCTTTCGTATTCGATGAAAAATGCCTCATCGCTTTCGAAGAACTGAAAGAGAAACTTACCTCAACACTTATTGGCGTTCCACCTAATTGGAGCTCACCTTTTGAGTTGATGTGTAACGCAAGTGACTACGCAATAGGAGCAGCTCTTGGACAACGCCGAGGTAAACTCTTCCATGTCATTTATTATGCTAGTCGCACATTGAATGATGTACAAATTAACTACACCGCAACTGAAAAAGAATTGTTGGCTGTTGTATTTGCCTTTGACAAGTTTAGGTCATATCTAATAGGCACTAGAGTTATTGTTCACACCGATCACTCAACTATTAAATACTTAGTGACCAAAAAGGATGCTAAACCTAGACTTATTAGGTGGATATTACTCTTGCAAGAATTTGATTTGGAAGTTAGGGATAGAAAAGGGTGTGAAAACCAAGTAGCCGACCATCTTTCTAGGCTAGAGAATAATAATGAAAAACAAGATGAAATGGAAATTAAGGAGGAATTCTCTAATGAGAAAATACTATATACTGCAGCAATTCCATGGTATGCAGATATTGTTAACTTTCTTGTTAGTGGTATTTTGCCTCTTTATTTGAATAGACAGAGACAAAGAAAATAAGGCGTAACGCAAGATGCTATTTTTTGGACGAACTATATTTGTTCAAGAAAGGCGCTAACCAGATCATTAGAAGGTGTGTCCTCGAAGAAGAGCACAAGGAGATACTTTTCCATTGTCATTCGTCTCCTTGTGGTGGACATTTTGGAGGAACTAGGACTGCTGCAAAGGTCCTACAATCGGGATTCTATTGGCCCACTCTCTTCAAGTATGCACACAATTTTGCCAATCATGTGATCGTTGCCAAAGGACAGGTAACATTTCTAGGAGTCATGAAATGCCATTGCAAGGAATCTTGGAGGTCAAACTTTTTGATGTATGGGGAATAGACTTCATGAGACCATTTCCCTCATCTTATGGAGACTTATACATTCTTTTGGCTGTGGACTATGTATCTAAATGGGTTGAAGCAGTTGCTACTCCAAGGAATGACTCCAAAACCGTCATGAAGTTCCTTCACAAGAATATACTCACAAGATTTGGGGCACCAAGAGCAATTATCAGTGATGAAGGAACCCACTTTGAAAACAAGCTGATTGCTAAAGCATTACAAAGGTATGGTGTGAGGCATAGGATTGCTACAACATATCATCCTCAGACTAATGGTCAAGCTGAAGTTTCAAATAGAGAAATCAAACATATACTTGAGAAAGTGGTCAACCCAAAAAGGAAGGATTGGTCTCCTAAGCTTGGTGAAGCTCTTTGGGATTACCGTACAGCTTACAAGACACCTTTAGGAATAACACCATTCAAGCTAGTCTATGGGAAAGCTTGTCATCTACCCGTGGATCTCGAGCACAAGGCCTATTGGACCATTAAGAAGCTTAACATGGATGCACAATTGGCTGGAGAAAGAAGGCTTTTAGAGCTGAATGAAATGGAAGAATTCAGATCGCAAGCTTATGAGAATGCACGCTTATACAAGGAGAAAACAAAGAAGTGACATGACAAACATCTTTTGACGCGACATTTCTCAGAAGGGCAGCAAAGGCTCCTTTATAACTCCAGACTTAAGCTTTTTCCAGGCAAACTGAAGTCACGTTGGTCAGGTCCTTTCCTAATCCACAAGGTCTATGCCCAAGGTGCGGTAGACATTAAAAATCTTGATGATGATATGATATTCAAGGTCAATGGACATCGTCTGAAGATGTACAATAGAGCCCCAGTCCTGCGCGATAAGTCATCCTTCATTCTCCATGATGCTTAAGAGTTTGAACCACCTCCTTCTCTTTTCTATTTTGCTACAACATTTTTATGTTTTTATGTTCATAAATAATGTAGTTTAATCTTTTTTTTATTCCGTACTCTAGGTTTTTTTATGCTACAACATTCCTTCTCTTTCTTCTGAGCACCTCAAGGACGTATGTGGCAGGTCAGGGTGCAACGATGCATCAGACTTTTGTTTTTATACGAATATAAGGAATGTGCAATTAAGTTTTTCCAGGATGATAGGAAGTCGACTCAAAAAAATCAAAAGAGGGGGAATTAGTTAACCCTTTCACCTTTTCATTTAAAGAAAACCCTAGCAACTATTGCCTAGGAATTTTCTCTTTCTTACTTTTCACCTTTTCATTTAATACCCCTTTGTCCTCATCTTACACACACGCCTCCCAAAAACCCCGAATACCATTTCTCTATCAAATCATGTCAATTACCTCCCATTAACTCCTATCACTCTCATCATCAACTCCCACTAACTTCATCCCTCATCACGCCGACACAAAGAAAACCAAAAGACTCCTCACATCATCTTCTCCAACCCGCTCAAAACTCAAAAACCCTAACCCAACCTTTCCCCCCATATCACCCATCATCACGCTCTTTTTTCCTAACAATGGTGCGTTGCAAGCGAGTGGAAGGTGCGTCTGGAAGTAGCCAACCCAAGCCTGTGCTCATAAAGAAGTTTTTTTACGACAAGGCAAATGAGCGATTCCAAAGTTTGCAAGACCAAAAATTGCTACCAGAACAAGGATTCAAGTTCCCAACTGAAGGGGAACTAGGGTTCGATAAAGAAAACTGGATGTCATCGCAAACCAAAAATGTGCTACCTTCATTCCTCACCCTGATCACTTTTGCAAACCCATTGTCCTAGAGTTCTATGCCCATCTTACCTGTTCTACACAATCCGGCGTGTACGTGCGTGGAGATCAAATCAAGTTCACTGCAGCCAAGATCAACAAGTTCTTTAGCCTGAAAAACTCAGAGGACCACCACACACCTTTCGCCGAGAATGCCGACCCACAAACTGTTAAGGAAGTGTTGGAAGACCTATGCTTTGAAGGCACCAACTTGGACGTATCAAACGAAGAAGTGGAGCGTACACGACTCAAGCCAGAGGTCAAGCTTTGGATCCATTTTGTCAAGAATAGACTCATGCCCACTTCTCACACGACGACATTAAACATTCCAAGGCTCCTCTTCCTTCATTCTATCCTACAAGGCCGGTCCATTGATGTGGGGAAAATTATTGTGGATGAGGTATATACATGTTTGAAGAGGAAATCTAGTCCGCTCATCTTTCCCAACCTCATCACGGCCCTCTGTCGAGAGAAGGGAGTATTCGAAGACCCCATTGCTGATGCGAATAACTCAAGGAAAGTTCCTATCACACCTGAAATGGTCCCCTCTATCAAAGGATTCTACGAGGATGCTCCAGCAGAGACACTGGCTGGAGGAGCGAAAACATTTGTTGCAGCAAGAATTGCTGCATTGGTTGCCTTCACCAATCATCTCCGAGAGGATATGGACAAGATGCGTGAAGACCAGACTGCTTTTTATGGGTATGTTAAGGAGAGAGATTCTGTCATGAACGACTATTTTAAGGAAATCCTACCGCACATCAGCATAAACTTCCCATCCTTTCCAGAATCTCTAAAGGCACACACGAATAAACCTCCTCCCACTACCAAAAAGAATCTAGTCTACAAAAAGAGCCCTCCTCAGACCCAGCCTTCCTCACAGAACTAGGACACAAATGCTACAGCAAGCCCACTACCCAAGAAGAGAAAGAAAACATCAAAACCTACCAAAGCTGTCCCGGCAAAGGAGCCATCCGTTAAGCCTGTCAACCCTGTGACTATTGAATCAGAGGATGACGAGCCCACACACTCTATCCCAGCTCAATCATCTGCACAAACTCCAAGCACTGCCTCACCTACGAGAACGAGAAGCAAACACACTGCCGTAAGAGTCTGGAGCACACCAGCTGAGAGAAATGAATCTGACACAAGTTACACCAATCAAAGAACCCCAGCCGAGCAAGAACTGACCCCTCTACCAGAGCAGGACGAGGTTGAACCTCCTATCGCCTCATTCAAGTCCTTCAGCATCAAGCACAAAGTCACAAAGACCGCCACCACCAAGAAGTAAGATACTTCTTCATCTTGCATTGCATTTAGATTAGTTGCATTTCATTTTATTTTTGTTTCATTGAGGACACTGTACTCTTTAAGTTTAGGGGTGTTAG
This sequence comes from Hibiscus tridactylites, assembly GCA_958450335.1. Taxonomy (NCBI): domain Eukaryota; kingdom Viridiplantae; phylum Streptophyta; class Magnoliopsida; order Malvales; family Malvaceae; genus Hibiscus; species Hibiscus tridactylites. The sequence continues at coordinate 72,311,371 of OY288273.1, forward strand.
TGCCCTTTAGTTAGTCATTTGCATTTCATTATTAGGTAGAAACAAAAATTATTCTATGGCATTTTGTTTAGCTCTATGATAGTTGTATGAATAAATTAATGATGCCAGATGATGAACAAATTTTTTATGGCTATGGATTGACATGTATGACTATTGAGATTGGTAGAATTAATGTAACCCCCTTAGCCCGGCCTAGACGGTTGACCCGAACTACGAAGATTACACTGGGAAAACCAAAGTCAACCCAAAAGTCAACCTTGATTAACGACCCTTTTTTTCCTTTTTAGTCTTTTCTAGATGCACATTAACCCTAAGTGGACACTTGAGAAACGTATACGTGAAAAACACAGCGATCGGATTTCAATAAGGGACTCAATTGCACAAAATACAAATATTAGGGACCAAAATGTAAATTCCGGAAATTATGAGGTCTTAACTGGTTTTTAAGTTACCAATATTAAATTAGTCATATTACATGCTTCCCTGTCAAATTTCACTTTAATCGGACATTTCAAACTCATGCAATTGCAAATACAATTTTCGGGACTAAAACGTAAAGCTTGCAGACCTCAACACCATTCAAATCAGTGCCCAACGTTCACCTGTTTCGAAACGGTGTTGACCGTTCAGAAACACGGGTTCGTTTCGAGACTAGTTCCGAAACTGGGCCTTCTAGTGGCCAAATCGTTTCGGAACGGCCTCCAGCCGTTACGAAACACGAAGGCCATTACAGGCCCCCATTTCAGAACGCCAGTGCCTGTTCCGATACGGTGTGCCCAGAAGTTGCAGAAATTGCTGGTTTTTCTTCCATTAAGCCACTCAAACACATCCTAATGACTTCCTAACCATGCCAACAAGTCATCATACATATAAGGTACATGTTTGCAACTTCAAAACACATTCATATCATCAAACTTGGAATTCCACAAGTCTATAGGCATGCATCCTAATATCCAAAACAATTCAACCAACAAAACACCAAACCAAGCATCAAAAGGACAATTACAAATCCAAAACATCAAAAGCATCATGCCACAAACTAGGGAGTCCAAAACATCTCCAAAAACACATGTTAGGTTCCCATTGCCAAAATATCAAAAACTAATAGTGTTATGAAAACATCACCATATATGAGCTTAATTTCCCTTGGACTCTTTGCCTCCTTGTTGCCCTCAAACACTTCAATTATCTGCATTATTGGTTCAAGAGAGAGAGCGTAAGCACAATTGCTTAGTGAGACATGCCCTAAAGAAAACAACACAATAATGCAATTGGAAAACACTTTCAACAAAGCTTTTAAACACATGCTCATCTCTTTTCATGCAACCTTGCATACTTTACAAGCATCTCATGCTTCATTATAAGCAACATATCATATTGGCTTTCAAGTGATAATCCATAATCATTTACAACACAAATCACAATCGGATACGCGGATTACAAGCGTTGTCCTACACGCTTCATACACACTACCAAACAACACAAGGTGGAGTTTACCGGTACACTCATAACCCCTCAACACCCGTGATGGAGTTTAACGGTACAATCACAACCCCTCAACATCACTCATTGGTAGTTGTATAATTCCACTAACGAGTACACGAGACACATAACACAAGATCCACACACGGACTTTTAACCACCGTTGTGATCTTACCTTACTCGTTAGTGTACTTGGATGGAGTTTACGATACAATCACAACCCCTCAACATCCAAGGCGACTTTATTCACGGTGCACCCAATCCTATAGCCGGCTAACTATATCCGATTCAAGTACTTTAAAACCATTACATCACTTGCCAATATACATCATATAACATCAACAACTCACTGTTTTAAAGCATTAAACAAAGCCATTTAACCTCTTGCAACACTATGCATCAAATCCACATTTACAACATGTCAAACCAAGGATCTCTTACCTTGAGCATCCTTCAACACATGGCTTTCAAAACCAGCATTAACCATGCTAAAACATGCTTTCAAAACAGAATTTAAACATGCAAATTATAAACAATGCATCGAACCACCTCATGGCCCATTCAAGGGAATTTTTCCGAAAACTTACACTTGAGCTTAGCTAAGTTGTTTAGACTTAAACTAAGCTCCCAAAACCTTCAAATAATTTTTCCAACGCTGGAAACCAAACTCCACTCACCAATTACGTTTCGCTTGCTTGCCGAAACGCCGATCAAGCCTCTGGATCAACTCCAAAGGTGTCCGAAGATGTCTCCCCTGTTTTAAACACATCAAAGCAGAGGATTAATGCATCATCATGCATTGAAATCTTCAGCCAACACACTTAAACTCGCCGCTCTAACCAAAACCAACATTTCGTCCACCAAACACAACCGAAATCACCTCCAAACTCTTCCAAAATATAACCCAGCCAAGATCCATCACTTCAAAACATTTCTAAACATCAATTAACATCCAAAATGAACCTAAACTCGTCCTTATACCTCCAACTATAACAGAACACCAAGATCACCCCAAAAACCACCATTTTCATAAGTAAAAACTTAGGAAATACAACCTATTCGAATTTGCATTGATAAAACCTCATTTCCACATCATTAGACATTAAAAATACATTTAAGATTCATCTCAAAGAAGAGCCCAAGCAATCACAACGAAATTCTTCAAGATTTCTTCCAAATCTTGAGTTTTAAGCCAAAATCAAGCTTCTAACATTAAAACCATTTATAAAACTTAAACTAAGGATTGATAACTTGGGAATTTCAGTAAAAAACTGAGTATTCCCAAACCTTATTTTGTAAAATTGATTTCACCACTCTCTTATATATATTAAAAGAGGATTTTTAGACATTTTTCCATATTTTTAAAGCATCCCGAACTAGGCTTTCCCTAAAACCTCCTTTTATATTTGAACCGAAAATCAGACTGGTCCGGTTCAGACCCTAAACTTCTAAGCCCAAAATTAGGGTGTTACAATTAACTCTAGGGTTTGATGCTTGATCTTTGTTTTTTTACCCGATTTTATGCTCCTTAGGTTTAAGATTGTTAGAGACTTTTTTTAGAACTTATGCTTATCCTTGTGAAATTGAACTGCAATGAGCTTATATAAAAAGAAAAAATGAAGCAGTAAAGGCTTAGTTAATCTCCTTGTGCTAAATAGAATATAACAAACTGTGAATAAATGCTACATTATATTTTAGAGGGACACTCCGCTTTGTGTTGCATTGCCTGGAAATCAAGCTTAAATAAATGGCAACAACATCAAATGAGTGAATGAAAGTTGTCACGGGATGACTCTACCTACTAGCTCGGGGATGAGAGGTATGCTCTCTGCTCATCTAGAGTGAGGGATGGTAGATGTGATGAGCCGACACCCCTCTTAAAAAACAACTAACTTATGAGAGTAAAATTCTATGCTAAAATAGTTCAAACACTAGGATGAACTTAAGTTCTATTAAGAAATTTTTCTAACTCTATTAAGCCTAAATTGTATGCAATCACACACACATTAACAAAGGATATTACCCTAGGGAATCATTTTTAAAAACTCAACTATGTCTTAAGTATTAAAGCGTTCCATTTCTAAGGGCTAAAATTTTTCCATAGCATCTACCTTGAGCTAAATGTTTTCCACAACATTTTCTTTGTTTCTCTCTATTCATTGCTTGAGGACAAGCAATAGCTTAAGTTTGGGGGTGTGATAACTTGATAAAATGCTTACATTTTACACCTTTTTACTTAGGTTTTATTTCTTCTCAAGGCCATTTCATATCATATAGGTGCATTTAGAGCATATAGTTGCATAAATCTTTGCTTGTTGGTGGTTTGGCTTAATTTCATGAGATTACATGCTACTTGAAGGGTATGTACTGGTGCTGTGTTGTGCAGGTTGAAGCTGGTGTGAAGCAGGGCAAGGAAGAAAAAATGCTACATCAAGTTGGACAACAATTCTGGGCGCAGAAAAGGACAAAGTAACGCGCACACGCCGAGAGCCCACATGTGCGAGCCCCTATTTTGTCTGATTGTGCCCCACATGCATATGGAATATTTTCAAGACGTCAAAGAATATTAGGGCACAAAACCATAGGAGCCCCCACCATATAACGGACAGGAGACCCTCATTAAAGGGAGAGCGTGACAAAGATGAGAATAAATGCTAGGGAGAGAAAACAAAGGTGGCTCTTTTCTTTTCTTCTTTCTCCACTTGGTGTCCTCCATCGTTGAAGCTCCAAGGGTTTGACCTTGCTAATCTTGAGAGAGGCGGCAAGCCTAGGGTGGTTTGTGGCGTTGCAGTCCATCGCTGATTGGGAGTCTCTTCTTCCCTTTCTGTTGCTTTAGCATTTCTTTTATATCTGGAAAATGGGTTGTACAAACGGAGATACTTTGGATGTTATTTTCCTAGCCATGAACTGATTTTAGGTGGCTTGGGCTGTTTGGATGATCTATGTTTTAGTTTCTTTAATGCATGTTTATTTATCTCTTGCTTTTATCTATGCTTTGTCTATGTTGTTAAATGCTTAGGGTTGTAAGAGCCTTCGAGAGTTGGCCTTTCCTTAGGTGAGAGTTGAGGTTAGTGGTCAAGAGAGCTTTCTTTAACCTTCAAAGATAATGGAGTTGGGTGCTGAGAGGCACAACTCTAATCTACCTTAGAGATAAGTGATGGGTTTCAACGACTAAGAAGGATAGAACTTTATGAGTAGAGGGAGTGATAGGGTTCACGCTGAGAGGTATTGCTGTAGCATTTCCTACTCCCAGTTTCCTTGCTAGAGATAGTTGAGGAGCAACCTTAGTAAATCTTGCTGAGCATAGAGTAAGTTAGAGAGGTAAACCCTAGTTGAGAGCTAAGACATATGTTAACCAGGCAACCCAGCCAGTCATTCCCAAGTGAGTTTCGCATATGTAAGAGGACTTGTTAAGTCTACTGATTTCAACACGCCATCTTTTATCTTTATTTGCTACAACATTTTATCGACCTGTCTTGATTTGCCACAACATTCTCTATTTACATTTCATGACACTTGTGTGCTTAAACTTACCTCGAAACACCTCCAATCCCTGTGGAGACGATACTCACTTATCATTGTATTACTTGTTCGATGTGTATACTTGCACCATATTTGTGTATCATTTATAGTACATCACACGCGCAAACAGTTACCAAAAATTGTAATTGAAAAAAAGATTAGTTTAGGGTCATATTCAAACATTTCTCTGTTGAAGTAGATTGTGTTTTGAATTTGAAGCATGAGAAGTATATAGAAAAGAAACTATGTAAATCATGAGTTGCTTAATAACTAGGTAAGAACAATTTGCATTTGAGATTTTTTAAGCACTACTAATGTTGAATTTTAATGGCTATAAATGTTATAAATTTCTCTTAAAAACATCATCTGCATGTTTAATGCTAGAGAAGGCCTATTTCTAGTCCGAACACAAAATCTGGACTGTTTTTCGAAGTAATTAGGGACTGTTTTTAAAGGGTTTTAGAGACTGCTTTTCTAAGCTAAAAATTGGGGCAACTTTTGTAGATTCTGGGACAGTTTTATAGGATCTAAAAACTGTTTTTGGACAATTTCTATTAAAAATATTGAAATGAATGTTCATTTCCCATTATCTCTTTAATTTACAACCTACATAATATTTATACTTACAAAAGGGACTAACAAGAATCATAACAAACTAACTATACTAGCTAACTAATTAGCTAACAAACTTCTAACTTCTTCTTTCAACACTCCCTCTCAAGCTGGAGGAAGAAAGATGTTCTTCATCCCTAGCTTGGACATCAATTTGTCATATTGCTGCGAGCACAAACCCTTAGTCATGATATTTGCAACCTATTCTCTTGTAGACAAAAACTCAGTCTTAATGAGACTCTCTTGTATCCTCTCATGTACAAAGTGACAATCTATTTCAATGTGTTTTGTATGCTCGTGATATATTGGATTAGCTGCAATATGTATTGCTGCCTTATTGTCACAATACAACAGTGCTGGATCATTCTTCTTTACTCCAAGATCTTCAAGAAGTCCTTGTATCCATACTATTTCAGAAGCTGTCATGGCCATGCTTCTATACTCTGCCTCTGTTGATGATCTCACAATAGTACTCTGCTTCTTTGATTTCCATACAACAAGTGAATCACCAATTTTGATGCAGAAGCCTGTAACTAAACGTCTTGACATTTGGCAAGCAGCGCAATCATCATCACAAAAAGCCACAATCTTGCAACCTCCTGCAGCTTTGAAAAAAACCATTTCCAGGATCTTTCTTAATACATCTCACAACTCTAAGTGCTGCCTCCATGTGAGAAGCCTTAGGATTCTGCATAAATTTGCTAAGATGGTGAACAACAAACGTTATATCTGGTCATGTATGAGTCATATATATCAACATCCCTATTGGCCTCTGAAAAATTACTTTGTCTGTCAGCAACTCATCTTCACGATTTCCTTTAAAACTCTCATCAAACTCAGCAGTTGTTAACTTCTGATTTTGCTCCAAATGAGTCAGTGCATGCTTAGCTCCCCCTAAGCTAATATCAGTTATTAATTCTAAGGCATACTTCCTTTGGTTTAGAAGTATCCCTTCCTTGGTTCTCAACACTTCAATCCCAAGAAAATATTTTAGACTACCAAGGTCTTTCATCTTAAAATTTTGATTCAATGACTTCTTTAAATCTTGAATTAACTTGTCATAATTTCCAGTTATCAACAAATCATCCACATATACTAACAATATCACGATTCTATCTTCTTGCCTTTTTGTAAACAATGAATAGTCCATCTTGCTCTGAGCATAACCATCAAGGGATAACGCCTCTGTCAGCTTCAAATTCCACTGCCTCGAGGCTTGCTTAAGTCCATACAATGACTTTTGCAACCGACAAACCATCCTCTCCCCCTGGCTGCAAAACCCCTCAGGCATATCCATAAACACTTCCTCATTGAGATCTCCTTGAAGAAAAGCATTATGGACATTCATTTGATAAATGGGCCACTAAAAGAGAGAAGCAAGAGCAAGAGTAGTGCGCACAGTAACCATCTTGGCAACAAGAGAAAATGTGTCCAAATAATCAATACCATGCTGTTGATTATACCCTTTAGCCACCAAACGAGCTTTGTAATGTTCAACTTCTACAGAAGCATGATACTTAACCCTATACACCCATTTGCAACCAATAGTGGACTTCCCAGCTGGAAGAGGAACCACAAACCATGTATTATTTGATTGTAAGGCCTGAATTTCATCCTTCACCGCCTGAACCCAAGCTGGATCTTGAGCAACCTCAGAGAAAGAACGAGGCTCAAGAATAGAAGTGGAAGAAAGAAAATTTTGAGTAGACAAAAGGAAAATGAGAATAAGAAAACATAGAAGAAGCAAAAGAAATAGAAGAACGGGAGGGGCAAACAAAATCCTTTAACCATCCTGGCTGTCGTGACACACGAGAAGATTTACGAGGTTCATCATGAACGGATGGATGTGGAACAGTAGGCAAATCAGACATGGGAGGAACATTCCCAGAAATAGTACTAGTAGACACAGAGTCAGTAGGCAAAATGGATAGATCAAGAGTAGGAGAAGGAGGCTCAACAATATTAGGATTACTTGCAGAAGAAGTAGAAGAAGAAGAATGCAAACAAAGAAAACCAGAATCAAAAGATGAAGAGGAAAAAGGAAAGAAAGGAAAAGTAGAGGGAATATGAGAATGAAAAGGAAAAAATCCTCAAAGAATTTAACATCTCTATTAACAAAGATACACTTATCTGCCAAATTGAAAAGGACATAACCCTTTTGAGTGGAGGAATAACCTAAAAACACAGAAGGAATGGCTCGAGAAGCAAATTTATCAGAAGTTTTAGGAGTTGTTGCAAAGCAAAAGCAACCAAAAACCTTGAAATAAGAAAGATCATGGGGTTTTTAAACAAAATTTCAAAAGGAGATTTAGAAGACAAAACAGAAGAAGGAAGGCGATTAATAATATGACGAGCAGTTTGAATACACTCACCCCAGAATTTTAAAGGAACATTGGAATGAAATTTAAGAGCACGATCCACTTGAAGAATATGTCTATGCTTGCGTTCAGCCAAACCATTTTGTTGTGGTGTGTGAACGCAAGAACTTTGATGAATAATACCATTAGAACTAAACAAAGTAGAACATTCTGAATTAAAGAATTCAGAGCCATTATCACTGTGAATGATATGAATATGGGCAGAAAAGTGTGTTTGAACATAAGTAAAAAACATTTAAGATGCAAAACAACATCAAATTTAAGCCGCAGCAAGTAAATCTAGGTCATTCCAGTTTGATCATCTACAATGGTAAGAAAAAAAGATGACCCTGGTGAGTAGAGACTCTATACGGACCCCACAAATCAAGATGAATAAGTTGGAAAGGTTTATCAACTCTAGAAGAACTAAGAGGAAAATGTAATCTAGTCTGTTTAGCCTTAGGACAAACTAAACAATGATGGAAGCAATCAGAAGCAATATTTAAAAAAGAAAAATAAGGCATTTGATTCATCTTAACAGCAGAAACATGCCCCAATTGTGCATGCCAGATAGAAGTTTTATTCATAGAAGTAACAACATTTACACAAAATGTAGAATCAGAAACATGATTCAAAGAAGAAACAGACAAACCATGATGCAAAATAAAGGTGTCAACAACATAAAGGCCCTCAACAGCCTTACCAATCCCCTTGATATGTCCATTGGAGAGATCATGCAACAGACAAAAATTAGCATAGAAAACAACAACACAATTCAAATCTGTAACTAATCTAGAAACATAAAGGAGATTATGATGAAAATTTGGCACATAAAGAACTTTAGAAAGAACATTGATAGAATCAAAAAAAGAAGGAACTCGAATGTGTAATGAAAGTCGTGTGTCCATTTGGAAGGTGAACCAGACGATGAGAACAAGCAACAAGATTAACCAGATACTTAAAATCAGACAAAACAGAAGGCTTATGCAACAGATCCAAGATCTAACAATACTGAGCATAAGTGAAAGTAGGAACCACCAAAGTTTCAGACGCAGCAGGTGGTACAGACGGCCCAAAAACGCCATCGAAAGCTGGTGTGACTGGTGCAGTTCTCTTGCAGCCAAACTTATAATAAGGTGGAAAACCAATAAGGCGATAGCAATGATCGCGCTTATGACCCTTGACACCACAGTGATCACACGAACCAGAAAAACGACAGCCAGAATTTGAACTGGCGGAAGCATTAGAAAACATGGCCACAGAATTGAAAACAGGGGAAACGCCAGAAAGATGAAGTCGTTGTGACTCTTCTTGCACCACCATGGAATAATCCTGATTGACCATCGACAAGGACTGCATAAGGAGGAGCTAGCTTCGAATCGCGGCATAAGTATCATTTAATCCATTTAGAAACTGGAAAAGGCGCTGCTGCTGAACATGCTTCAGATTCTGCTGAGAAGCATCACAATCGCAAGACAAGAAAGGCACAAGAGACACATACTCATCCCACAAAAGCTTTAAGCGAGTAAAATAGGATGACACAGATGAATCACCTTGAGAAAGTAATGAAATCTGGCGATGGAGAAAGAAAATATGGGAACCATCAATCTTGTCGAAGCGTTCCTTAAGATCACTCCAAACAAGGGCCGCATCCGATGCAAAAATGATACCAGCGGACAACTCCTTACTCACAGTATTGAGAATCCAGGATAGAACCAATCAGTTGCAGCGATCCCACTGGGAATGTAACGCTAATGGAAAATCCTCACGAGAACGATCACCATCGATGAACACTAGTTTATTCTTAGCAAGAAGAGCAATGCGCATCGACCTCCTCCAAACATTGTAGGTATCGACACCGACTAACTGATGAGAGATTATCAACGAGTCTGGCATATCTGAAGGATGCAAATAGAAGGGATGATTGAAATCAAGAACGGTGGTAGAATCCGGCGTATCAGATGTCGGTGTGGTGGACGCCGCATGAGTAACCATGAGGCAGAGAACGACGGAAACAAAATTGGGAAAGATGGCTGAAGAAACTAGGGCAAAAAAGAAACAAAATTGGGAAAACGGCGGAAGAAAACTAGGGCAAAGACTCGCCAAACAAGAAAAGAAAAAATGGGCTAAATGAATGAGAACCCGAGTAACAAAAATGGGCTAATAACCTGGCTAGACTGATACCATGTTAAAAATATTGAAATGAAAGTTCATTTCCCATTATCTCTTTAATTTACAACCTACATAATATTTATACTTACAAAAGGGACTAAAAAGAATCATAACAAACTAACTATACTAGCTAACTAATTGGCTAACAAACTTCTAACTTCTTATTTCAACAATTTCATATATGATTAAACGTATGAATGTTTAAGCTGCCTTGTGATGTGCATTCATGGATAAACTTGACAGTTTTGGATAAATGAATGAGTATATGTCTAAACTGTCCTGTTGTGTATAAAATGAAACTAAATGAATTGTTTTTAACATGTAAATATATATAGATATGCCTATTTGGGCAGACTTGTAAGAACATAAGAGTTAATGGGCTGTTTTGAGTTAGATTGAATTGATTAGACACCAAGGAGTTGCTTGACTAGCATGTGAATAAGTATGCATGAAAGTAAGGTGTTTGTGAATGAATAAATATAAGTTTAAGGTTGTTTGACATATGCTATAAGCTTGCTACCTTGTTTTGGTTGAGATGATGCTAATACATGTAATTGCATCCCTTGTTAATCTTAGACTATGAAGGAGCTAGGAGGGGAATTGGTTTAGTAGCATTATTGAAAGGGGTTCAAGTATCTCGTAACTTCAGGATATAAGGTGAGCGTAGTTTAAAGTCCCGGGATAGAGTGAAACTATCCCGAGCAACTTCATTTGTTGATTTTAATTAATTTTGTATGATCTTAAAAGTTTAATTTCGTATAATGGGGCTAAGCTCAGATACAAGGTATGTACTTTTAAAGTATTCAATGACATTTATTATGAAGTTCTTATTAGTTGGATGCTATATGCATGAGTAGGTATGTGATGATATGAAAGTTTGCTAGTTGAAAGTTACCTAAGATGTATGTGGTTGGTTTTGCTATGAGTGATTGCTGAATAGAAGGTTATGTGAATGTATGATTAAAAGGGGGAGAAATACTATATGATACTTGATAAGTATTTGTAAATTAATTGCGAATGGAGATGTGGTACATTAAAGAATAAGCTTTGATCATGCATGACCTTTTGTGAAATTACAAATTGAAAATGCTATATAACCCCTTATTGAATTAATAAGGAATGTAATAAAATACATTGACTATGCATTTGACTATGAACCTATTCGAACTAATGATGGAAAAAGGGCTTGATTTTGAGTTAAGGAATAAACCCCTTGTTCGCATGAAACTTAATGTGTGTACAATTGCTGTCGAATTAACAAAGGAATTGTAAATGAAATATGATGATGGAAATGTGGGCAATAATGCCATTCGAACAAGGGAATGAAATGATGAAGGTTCACTCAAGGTGAATAAATATACCCGAAATGGGATGGGGTATGAAATATTGTTATGATATTGTTTAGAGCTATGCTCGTATTGTTTAAAGAAAAATGTTTAAAGATAAAGCTTTGGTCTCGAGTTAGTCTTAGGGTATAATTGGCATGCCATAGAATCCATAGAGCTTAGTGTTAGGGGTTGGCTACGGCCCGGGACAGTTGTCCCTATTTGGCGACAGTAGGAGAGATTGACTGGTACTGCGAGTACCATATGTTTTCATGGGCGACAGTTGGTTGGGGACTCGTGTACCTAGATTGGAATTTCGATTCGTAAGGCTATAATAAAACAAGAACGAATGAAATTGTTGAAAATAAAATAATCATGGTATTTGATAACCAAGAAATATGTATAGTGTATTAATGGGTTGTTTCTTATATGATATAATGTAGTTCATTCGAGAACTTATTCTAATACTTTAAGTAAAGAAACCCAGTGGCTATGACTTGTAAATGGTATGAACTTTGAGATAAGAGATGTATATATGTAATAAACACTCGATACGTATGATCTTCATGAGAAATTAATATTTATGTTATAGAAATTTTATTAATGTTCATGGTACTTAAACCCTTGAATATTTCAGGATATAATTAATAGCTTATAAGTTAAGTTTGAACTGTTAAGATTATGCAAAATAAGGGTTATATGTGCTCCTTAATGTTTCATGTGTGATAAGTATACTATATTTAGGGAATTCCTTTGAATGCTCTTTGTGTATGACTGAATGGCTATTGATGAATCGTTTATTTGTGTGAAATTTGTTGAATTGCTGATTTATTTGTAAATTGAGTAAGTAACAATAAAATTATGTGAATGTCATTGTGTGAATATATTATGTAAAGGGTAATGGATGTCATGAAATGAAAAGCTGATTGCTTAAGAGTTAAGTAAGACCAAGTGAGGCGAAATCTCTAATACTCGATAAAAGAACGGTTGTATATATATTGTTAGTAAACGACAACCTAAAAATTTAATTTATGTACTCTATTAATCAAAGAATTATACCTTCGAAAATATGTATTAGGATTAGTCATATCCTTTAAGTTTTTCAGTTATCCTAGCTGGATCTGTTATCCTAGCTAGATTTGTTAGTTTAGGGTTCCTCTCTCGTGTATATAAAGCAAGCCACCAGATGTAAATGATGTAACTTTCTTTCCTTGTAATTAAGTTTACATTCAATAAACAAAGGTTGAACTACAACATTTTCTAATTGTTATATGGTATAAGAGATTTTATTGCATCTTTCTTGCTTTTGCTTCTGTGTTTCTCCTAGTTTTTTTTCTCTTTCTTTTCATAAAGTTTTCTCTTCAAGTGTGATTCATCTGCTTCATAGTCAAGAATCATTGTTATTATTCAGTCTGCTTCAACTGGTTCATCAAACTATGATTTCGACAATGGTGCCAATCCATATTATATTCACTAATCCAATAATCCTGGAATGGTGCTTGTTACATAGCCTCTTGCCAACGACAATTATAATAGTTGGAAGCGTTCTATGTTAATGACGTTATTTGCCAAAAATAAGATTGGGTTTGTTGATGGTTCGATTCCTTCTCCAGAACGAACTTCTGCAAATTTCGGAGCGTGGACGAGAGCCAACAACTTGGTAAATTCTTGGATCTTCAATTTTGTTTCCAAAGATATTGCAGCTAGCCTTTTATACCATTCTACAACTGTTGAGATATGGAAAGATCTTGAAACTCGTTTTCAGCAAAATAATGGTCCTCGACTCGTTCATCTCAAAAAGAAATTGAGTGATTTGGTCCAAGGCTCAATGTGTATCAACACGTACCATACAAATCTTAAGATCCTTTGGGATGATTTGATGTCAGTTAAACCCACTTGTACTTGTTTACGGTGCACTTGCACTGGTCTTCAAAAGATCTTGGAAGATCAACAAAAAGAACTTACTATGCAATTCTTAATGGGTCTCAATGAATCCTTTGCTCATGTATGATGTAAGATTTTACTCATAGATTCAATGCCATCTATAAACAAGGTTTCTCCCCCCTTGTTATTCAATAAGAGAATCAAAGGAAGGTGGTTGTGGCTAATCCCATTGCTGAAGCTGCCTTCATGGTTAAATCTAATCCTATTGTTCGAAAGAACCGTCCTTAATGTAGCCATTGTAATTTGCTTGGTCATACTAAGGACAAATGTTATAAATTGCATGGATATCCTCCTGGATACGTTCCTCGTTCCAAACAAATTCATGCTCATCATGGTCACAATGCTTCTGGTCATTCTGCCCATGGTCCACCTATTCATACTAATGCCATTCACTCTAATGCCATTCACTTGGTGTTGATCAAGTTTCACAATTAGCTCAGCATACCAATCTTTCCAACGATTCTTTAACTATTGCCCAGTGTCAACAACTCATAGCTATGCTCAGAAATCAATTACAAGCTACTACGAACTCAAATTTATCTTCAACTTCTGTCAATTTGGCCATGTAAGGTAAGATTTTAGCCCATATTAATAATTTTAGTTCTGAAAAAACACATACATGTTGGATAATTGATTCCAGTGCATCAAGGCAAGTGTGTTATTCTAAATACTTGTTTGAAACATTGAAGCCAATAGAAGGAGGTACCATTTTATTACTAGATAAATCTGTCATAACTGTTAAATTTTCTAGAGACATCAGACTCTCTTCTCAACTTATTCTCAGAAATGTCTTATTTGTTCCAGAATTTAGATTCAATCTTTTGGCTGTAAATTGTTTGCTTAAAGATTCTGATCTTAATGTTCTCTTTTCTGACACTCAATGTGTTATTTAGGACCTTTGACATGTGATTGGGAGGGGTGAGATTTGCCATGGCTTATACTTGTTAAAGTTACCAATTATTTCTCCCAAGTTTTCTGATTCTGGAAATACCACTATTGTTGCTTTGGTTAATTAGCATGAACGTCTTGGTCATCCAAATTCAAAAGTGTTACAGTCTCTCAAAGATGTATTGTCCATATCTGTTAATAATAAAGATGTTCCTTGTTCTATATGTCCCATTGCTAAACAACATCGGTTGCCTTTTCCTACCTCTGATACATATTCAAAATCACCATTTGATCTTGTGCATTGTTACATTTGGGGACCTTACAAATTTGCTACTTATAATAATCAAAGATTTTTTCTAACCTTAGTTGATGATTTCACTCGTACAACTTGGACATTTCTTTTACAACACAAATCAGATGTGGCTACCATCATACCTAATTACATTAATCTTGTTAAACGACAAGTTGGATTTGATATTAAGAGTTTTCGTTCACATAATGCTCCTGAGCTTAAGTTCACAGATTTATTCTAAAAATTGGGTATCTTACACCAATTTTCATGTGTTGAAACCCCTCAGCAAAACTATGTTGTCGAAAGGAAGCATCATCACTTATTAGCTGTTGCTCGTGCACTATTTTTCCAATCTCGTGTTCCTATTCGATTTTGGGGAGATTGTGTTCTTACTGCAACATATTTGATAAATAGACTGCCATCTCATGTTCTTAATAACAAGTCTCCATATGAATTGCTTCATTCTGCTTTACCTTCTTATCATCAAATTAAAGTTTTTGGTTGCTTATGTTTGTATCTACCTTAAGGGCTCATAGAGGAAAATTTGATAAACGTGCTTTGACTGGTGTTTTTCTTGGATACGTTTCTGGAATGAAGGCTACAAGGTGTATATTTTGCAAACTCATACAATTATTGTTTCTCGTGATGTTGTGTTTCGTGAAAATATTTTTCCCTTTCATGTAATCACTTCCTCTGACTCCATCGTTGATCTTTTTCATTATGTTTCTTTGCCTCGTCTCATATTTGATGAAATTAATTCAGGTAATAATCAAGCTGTGCCTATTCAACCGATCATTGAAACACATGAATCACACATTAATGAAACTTTTATTCTTGTGCGCAATGATCGGGTTATTGCTGATAATTCACCTATACAAGATGATGTTTCGGTTGAAAACCAAGTTTTGGTGCAGGTTGCTGATTCTCAAGTTTTCGAGGCCAATTTTCCACATTCTGAACCTACTCTTGTTGTTGAACCTACTGCTATACAAGTTCCTCGCAGATCAACCTGGGTTTCACAAAAACCATCCTATTTAGAACAATATTATTGCACCAATAAAAATTATGTTAATTGTTTCTTCTTGTGCTTATCCTATTGAGAATCATATTTCTTCTTCCAGATTATCTTCTTCTTATTCTGCCTTTATTGCAAACATATATGTCACTCATGAACCTTCTTTTTATCACCAGGCAGTTAAGTCACCATATTGGAAAGCAGCTATGGCTGATGAACTTCAGGCTATGGAAGATTTGCACACTTGGTTTGTAGTTTCTCTTCCTAAAGGAAAACAAGCAATCGAAGCAAATGGGTTTATAGGATTAAATATCATCCAGATGGTAGTGTTGACAAGTATAAAGGTATACTTGTAGCGAAAGGTTTCACTTAAATTGAAGGAAATGACTATACAGACACCTTTTCTCCTGTTGCAAAAATGCATTCTTTTAAAGTCTTACTTGCTCTTGCTGCCACTAACAACTGGCATCTTCTTCAGCTTGATGTTAACAATGCTTTCCTCAATGGATTGCTTGACGAGGAAGTTTACATGAATTTGCCTTTGGGTTATAAGTCAGCTACACAAGGTTTTAACTTAGTCTTTAAACTTCACAAGTCTATATATTGACTTAAACAAGCTTCTAGGCAGTGGTTTTCAGCTTTCTCAACGGTTGTTTTAAAATATGGATTCAAACAATCTCCTTCTGACCATTCCCTCTTTGTCAAAGGAACATGAGATGACTTTGTTGCTCTTTTAGTTTACGTGGATGACATCATTCTTGCTGGCAAGAATTTACAGTTGCTGAAGAATATTTGTTGCGTGTAAAAGAGTCTATCGCAATAGAGTGCAAGTGTACACGATGCAAGTAGTAAAGTGATACACAAAGTATCGGATGTCGAATCCACAGGGACTGGAAATAGCCTTAACCTTGAATTGCTGCACAAGAAAGAAGATAATTTTAATTGTTTGTAAGGGAATTCTAAAGAATACTGAAGATAATAGATTAAAGAAATTAGGATAGAGAGAATAGGCCGGTATTGATTTGCTCAGTAGTGTAGGTGTTGCAATGTCTAGGACTTTCTGTTATGTCGTTGCTCCTGTCGCGGCAGCACCTGCGGCGGCAGCGGTCTGTTGTTGTCGCAGCAACGATCACACAACTATGTACTTCAAGCTTGGCAAGAATCCTTGATGTGCCTTGTCCTATCCCTAGGTCCAAGTCTGTCAATGAACACATCTTTGATGATACCTCTCGGCGTGAATCGAAGGATGATTACCGATGTTGTTGAATTCTTCCTTAGCCACTTAACCTCGTCCTATCCCTAGGGCCAAGATAGTTCAACCATAAACTGGAGAACCCGTACTTATTCCATTCGTATAATTAACTCTCCCGATATTACGTAAATGTATAATCTCACAATGCTCTCCCGATACTCTTGCAAGATGTTGAAAACCAGAATAAGCAAACTTGAAGTCTATTTTATTGAACAGAAAAAATCATAAAACAATGCAATCCTTGCAACTACTTTACAGAATCAACCCTTAGCCCTAGGAGGAAGTTTAGAACATGATGAGAAGGGGGAAAAGGACTAGGGTTGATGGGATGACGGCTAGAGAATAAGATATCCTTCCCTAGGTCGAATTACATGCCTTTATATAGGCCTTGGGTTCAAGTTTTCTAATATGGCAAGAATACAAGTTTAAATTAAAGTATAACTCTATTAAAGACTAAATCTTCAGAATATATGTCTTTAATTCGTCCTCTTTTCTTGCTTGGAGTTTCTTCCTTGAACTTTGGGCTTAACCTTCATTCTAATCTAGGGCTCGGAAAAATATATGAGTGTTCCACGACAGACCGACTTAATTTTCTATTTCTGTCGAGCTCCATTTCACTTTTCCCTTCACCACTGTTGTCGTCCTTAGCTGCCACGGCGGCGGCCTCGGCAGCATCGTCCTTCTCGACTTCAGTCTTGTGTTCCAGCTCTGCTTCTCCACTGCCTTAAGTCTGCTACAACAGCTACCTGCAAAAGTAACCAAAATCAGTAGCAACTGTGTCATTTAATATAATTGTGATGTATAACTGAAATCTATCATAAATGCAATGAATTATGCTTGAATGCAGCAGAAATATGGGTTAAATAGGGGGTAAAATATAGAACTTTTACACACTCAACACACCCCCAAACTCAAGTTTTTGCTTGCCCTCAAGCAATTGAGACCTAAAAAGAAAAAAATGTTTGGCTTAAAACAGTGAACTTTTCAATACCTACAATTCATTCCCTATTGTGAGCAACACCCTGTTCGATAATTCAGGATTCATTCGGAACCTTCCTATAATTCTCATATAGTGTGTGCATGTTTTGTGAACAATTATATGCCTAGACTCCCTTAGTTTACTAGAATAGCTAAGCTTTTAACTTGAATTTTTATGCCAACTTTCATTTAAGTTTTTATTTACACTCCATTCTCTTTTCTTAATTTAAGTTTGACTAGAGCCGGTTTCGGGCACCTCTAGCTAACTTCCTAAAGCCGGTTTCGGGCACTCTAGGTGTATTGAGTATACTTTTTCTTAACTTCTTTTCCTAGAGCCAGTGTTAGGCACCTCTAGAGGCAACTCAAGTGTTAAGCTTTCCCCTATTCTAGTTTACCAGTAGAGTTTCTAGACATTATAAAAGTCACAAAGGGTGTTTAAGAATCAGAACTATAGTAAGGCTCTAAACTGCTCCTAAAACTATCCTAAAGGCACTGCTACGACAGAGGCTGTCATGATAGGTAAGTTCAGTTAAAGATTTAAGCCAATTTTTTAAGCAAAAAAAACTAACACTTAGACACAAATTTTAAACAAAATAGACACTTTATTAATGGAGGGATGTCACCCCCAAACTCAAGGGTTGCATTGCCCTCAATGCATGATGACAGAATGAAGAAAATAAAAACATCACAATTATAACAAAATAGCAGACAACAAAGATAAGATAAAAACTTAAATTTTTAAGTGTTGTCGTCGCTGCTGCTGCCGGTGCTGTTGATCTGTATCTACCGGCGGGCAGTGACCTTCATCGTTGGTGTCGGCAGATGGCTTGGAGAAGCAGAGGTAGACTTTTTCTTGGCATCCCTCGGGGGCTGGATACGAGTAGGGGAGATCTGGGGTAGTTTCTCCAGTACTTGAACCTCCTCAGAAGAGCTGCTGCTACTGTTGCTGTCAGACTTCCCTTGGCCGGATGGTCCGTCTCCGGTGTTAGGTTTCTGCCGCTTCCTCTGTGTGAATTCATTGGAAAGGTTCCTCTTGATAGAGGGCTCGCCATCAGATTCCTCCCAAATTGAGGAAGAGGAGAAACCATCAATAAATTCGTCGAGGTCGGACAGTGGCTCCTTTCGCTTTTCTCCCCTGGCAGAGGCAGTGGCGGTGTGGCTGCCACCTAGAGCTTTCGGGGCCGGGGTTGGAGTGGACGCAGCAGAAGGTGTTTTCGGTGTGGCAGCATGGGTAGGGGTGTGAGCAGGTGTGGGGGCAGCAAAATAATGATCGGAGAAAACAGGGAACTGTACATTTGGAAAATTTAAAGTGCTTTTAATGAAATGTACCGTTGCTGTTGTGAAGTCGCGGATAAAGCTCGTCATTCCCAGCTGTCGTTCCTCCATTTTCTGTAGGGCAGCAAGGATTTGGGTGGAGGAGTCTATTGTGGGAGCTGCTGTTGTGAGCTGCCTCTGTTCTGTGGCGGCAAGCTCTGTCTGGGTAGGCTCTGCTGGCTTACCTACCGTGGCAGACGGGTTGAAACAGGAGATTGGTGTTGCAGCTTTCAGCTCCATCAAACTGAAGATATTTTTCTCCGTCCATCCTTTTCCTCTAACCTTCAGATCTTCAGCAATTTCAGGGACATTGTGGCCACAGCAGATTTCTGTGATGAGGTAGGGGTAGACAAGGGGTCCCGATGGCCGTAGTGCACAGTCCAAAATCCCTTCCCGAATATAGCGACCATCATTAATGGGTCTCTCGTTTAAGATGGAATGAACGAGAGCTAACCTCGGTTGATCCACTGTGATGTTGTGTGAGGAAGGCATAATCCTCTTTTTCACGAAAGCGTTCCACAGTTTTTCTTCGGGGGTGAGTTGGGCTCGTTTCACCGTCTGTGGGTGTTTTGGGTCTGTATTCCACTGGGTCCCTTCCTTGGTAAATTCTGTCATGACAGCATCATAATCTGCTGCCTCCAGGCTTTCCACGAACCTCTTATGCCCATCTTCCTTTCTGTTGACGTAGAGTCCGTAGAGGGTGTTAATGTACTCCGGCTCAAGAGGGACTTCCTTACCACGAACTGTTACTGCTGTCGTGTCTTTGCTGTCGACGGCAGCGTAGAATTCTCTGACCAGAGTGACGTTCATCTCCTCAGGTTGCTCAGCAAACATCTGCCAATGAAGTGCTCTGATCTTGCGGGCGATGAATGGTTTGAGCCCGAGATTCTCCTTTCGTTTGCTGTAGATGAACCCTTTCTCTTCCCACATCTCCCTTTTCTGGAAGGAGGTGTAGTATTGGTCATTGGACTCTGCGGTGGCAAAACGGTTTGGGATTGTGTCATGGCTGGGAGTGGCTGCTACTGCGGCAGAGCTTGAGGCAACACTTCTTCTGGTGTTTCTAGTACTCATAGTTGCAAGAGACTGTAGAAAAATGAAAGGAAATGAAAATCTAGAGAGAAAGAAAGTAGAAAGAGTAAAAGTGAAGTAAAAAATGAATAGTAAAACGGGGTTTATATAGATGAAGAGTTTGCTGCCCGTTGGAGCTGTAACGGCAGGCGCAAATAACGGGGCCAACTGTTACGCGATTTCTAACGTGTCTGTCGCGCGTTTTCGTGTCTGCTACACGTCTGTTACGCGTGTACGTGTCTACTGCGACAACGTGTTGACAGGCTGTATTTTCTGCGTCTGTCGCGACAGCTGTGACGACAGGCTCCTCCTTTGGGTTTTTTGGGCTACTGGTGAGATGTTGGGCTAGTTCACTTCTTCTCCTCTCCTTATCTCCTTTATTTCCTAAAAATAATTAAAATAAAAACTTAGTTCCTAAAATAAAATAATTCTAATTTCCTAATAAGTATATATATATATATATATATATATATATATATAATAAAAATAAAATTAAGTTAAATTAGGGATGCCAAGAGGGGCATCTCCTAAAGTAACCACTTCCTGCATTTTTAGGGCTTCAGTCCCCTTATAATGCTTCAGTCTTTGTCCGTTGACTTTAAATTGGTGCCCATATTTTAAGGATTTCATCGTGATGGCACCATGAGTAAAAACTTGTACCACTTGAAATGGGCCGGGCCATCTAGATTTCAGCTTCCCTGGGAAGAGTTTCAACCTAGAGTTGAATAACAACACAAGCTGCCCTGGGCAGAACTGTCGTGGCAGCAACTTCTTGTCATGCCACTTCTTTGTTTTGTCCTTGTAAATCCTTGCGTTGTCATAGGCCATTGCTCGAATTTTTTCAATCTTATTCAAGTCAAGTAGTCTTTTCTATCCTGTCTTTTCCAAGTCCATGTTCACTGCCTTGATGGCTCAGTATGCTCTGTGCTCTATCTCAACAGGTAGATGGCATTTTTTTCCATATATCAGTCGGTAGGGTGACATTCCCAATGGAGTTTTAAATGTTGTTCTGTAGGCCCATAGTGCATCATTGAGGTGTAAGGACCAGTCATTTCGAGTTGGTTTAACCATCTTCTCGAGAATGTTCTTTACCTCCTTGTTTGATATTTCGGCTTGTCCATTGGTCTGAGGGTGATAAGCTGTTGCGATCAGATGCTTAACGCCATATTTCCTTAAGGGGGTAGCTATTACCCTATTGCCAAAATGCCTCCCTTCATCACTAATGATCGCCTTAGGGATGCCAAATCTGGAAAAAATGTTCTTATGTAAAAATCTCTGAACAATCTTGGCATCATTTTTCTGTGTGGCGATCGCTTCAACACATTTGGACACGTAGTCCACTGCTACGAGGATATAAGGATTCCCACATGATGATGGGAACGGCCCCATGAAATCAATCCCCCAAACGTCGAAGATTTCGACTTCAAGGATGTTTTGCAACGGCATCTCATGTCTCATTGAGATGTTTCTAGTCTGTTGACATTTGTCACAGCTTTTGTAGAATGCTTGGGCATCCTTGAACAGTGTTCAAGGCCAATAAAAACCAGACTGCAAAACCTTGACAACAGTTTTGTTACCACCTAAGTGTCTTCCATATTGTGAAGCATGGCAGTGATGAAGCACAGCTTCCTGCTCACCCTGTGGTACACACCTTCTGATAATCTGATATGCACAATTTTTGAAATGAAGATGTTCGTCCCAATAATAATGCTGAACATCATTTTGGAACCTCTTCCTAGCTTGATAATTAAGTTCAGGAGGAAATATTCCGCTAACTAAATAATTAATGAAATCAGCATACCAGGGGAGTTCAGAAAACTTACCTGCCGCCATGGCTGTCGCGACAGTGCTTGTGGCAGCGAAGAGCTGCTCATCAGGGAAGGTCTCCAGTATGCGTGTCTTGTTTGTTGGGAGACTCTTTCCCCTTTCTAATCTTGACAAGTGATCTGCAACTTGGTTCTCTGTCTCCTTTTTATCCTTGATTTCTATCTCGAACTCTTGCAGCAGCAGAATCCAACGAATCAGTATGGGCTTTGCGTCTTTTTTAGAAAACAGATACTTCAGTGCAGAGTGGTCTGTGTGGACCACCACTTTCGTTCCAAGTATGTAGGATCGGAACTTGTCAATTGAAAACACCACTACTAACATATCATTCTCTGTTCTGGTGTAATTCACTTGGGCATCGTTAAGGGTTTTGCTAGCGTAGTAAATTACGTGGAATAGCTTGTCCTTTCTCTGCCCAAGTGCTGCCCCTACAGCGTAATCACTGGCATCATACATAATTTTGAATGGCAACTTCCAGTCTGGTGGCTGTACAATTGGGGCTGTTACTAGCTTCTCTTTCAAAATTCTGAATGCCTCAGTACATTCAGTATTGAAGTCGAAGGGACGATTCTGCTCTAATAGGTGGCATAATGGCTTGGTGATCTTCGAAAAATTTACTATGAACCTTCGATAGAACCCAACATGCCCCAAAAAACTCCGAATTCCCTTGACTGTGGTGGGTGGCGGCAGCTTTTCTATTACCTCAATTTTGGCTCTATCAACTTCTATGCCACGGCAGCTTACTTTATGGCCCAGGACTATCCCTTCATCCACCATGAAGTGACATTTCTCCCAATTTAATACTAAGTTCGCTTTCTCACATCTTTCGAGCACTTTCTGTAGGTTGCCTAAGCACATTTCAAAGTTATCTCCAAAGACAGAGAAATCGTCCATCAATATTTCCAGTAAATCCTCCACCATGTCAAAGAATATTGCCATCATACACCTCTAGAAGGTTGTTGGTGCGTTGCAAAGTCCAAATGGCATTCTCCGAAAAGCATAAGTACCGTAAGGGCAAGTAAAAGTCATTTTCTCTTGATCCTCCGGTGCGATGGATATTTGGTTATAACCTGAGTAACCATCAAGAAAACAGTAATAAGGCTTTCCCGCTAATCTATCAAGCATTTGATCAATAAAAGGCAGAGGAAAGTGGTCCTTCCGGGTAGCTTTGTTAAGCTTCCGGTAGTCCATACAAACCCTCCAACCGGTCACAGTCATGGTTGGGATTAACTCGTTTTCATCATTGGTCACCACGGTTATTCCTCCCTTCTTAGGAACGCACTGCACTGGGCTCACCCATTTACTATCCGAGATGGCATAAATTATCCTAGGATCTAGCCATTTGATAATTTCTTTTCGAACCACTTCTCGCATAGC
The DNA here is from genome assembly GCA_958450335.1 of Hibiscus tridactylites. Taxonomy (NCBI): domain Eukaryota; kingdom Viridiplantae; phylum Streptophyta; class Magnoliopsida; order Malvales; family Malvaceae; genus Hibiscus; species Hibiscus tridactylites. Next base: position 72,334,793 of record OY288273.1, read on the forward strand.
ATCATTCAAACGTCTCTAGGCACCAATGGCCAACTTATGATCATCCTCGAGGAGAATTTTATACATGCATAGTGCCAGACCGATGCCTTGGATATCAGCTATCGTCCATCCAATAGCCTTTTTGTACTGTTGCAGCATCCCTATTAGCTGCTGTTCTTGTTCCTGCATCAACTTGGAAGAGATGATTACGGGCAACGTATCATTTAATCCAAGAAAAACATATTTGAGCTGCCCTGGCAGGGGCTTAAGATCTAGAACAGGTGGTTCAACAATTGATGGCTTTTGGATGATATGTTCATTCGAGGTGTAGTTTAAGGGCTCGAATAACTTACCTGGACGATTGCCTATCCAGTTTACCTCCTCATGATATTCAGTGTCAGATATGTCAAAATCTAAGGAGCTGCTGTCGTCGTCGCTGCCATGACAGTCTTCTAGATGGCTGCTGGGACAATGGCCAAATTTTATGTCATGGCAGTCTGACCTAATGCAGGGTTGGTCAAGGATTACTTCAGTGATAGCCTTGCATTCTTCTTCTGCATCGGCGTGTTTTATTGCTTGGAGAACATTTAACTTGATCTCTTGATCATTCACTCTCATAGTGAGTTCTCCCTTTTCTACATCAATCAGTGATCTTCCTGTGGCTAATAAGGGTTGCCCCAGGATGATTGGTGCATTCTCATCTACTTCACAATCTAAAACAAGAAAGTCACCAGGAAAAATAAATTTATCCACTCTTACCAGAATATCTTCAATCTTCCCTTTGGGTTGCACGTAAGAGCGGTCTGCCAGCTACAGCATAACTGTCGTGGGTCGTGCTCGTCCAATACCTAATTTCTGGAATAAAGATTTTGGCATTAAATTAATACTAGCACCTAGATCACAAAGTGCCTTACCCACGAATTTATCACCGGTTATGCACGATATTATGAAGCTCTCAGGGTCCTTCTTTTTCTGGGGTGGATGCTTGTTCAAAATAGTCATGCATCCTTCTGTCAGTTTAACCATCTCAAATTCCCCGAATCTGGATTTCTTCGACATAGCATACTTGAGAAATTTGGCATAACCGGGCATCTCCTTGATGGTATCTAACAGCGGAATATTAATGTGGACGTGCTTAAAAATATCATAGATCTTCTAAAGCTGGAACTCTTGTTTCTGTTTCTGTAGCCGCTGTAGAAAAGGAGGTGGAGGAAGATAATCTTCAATGCGTCCTTCCCATGGTATTCAGATCTGAGGAGGCTTAGGTTCTTCATCCTTCTCCTACGTCCCTACTGCTGTCGTGACAGGTGTGGCGGCAGCAGGCTGTTTTTCAGTTGCCGGAACAGCGTTCGCGGCAGTCGATTCTAGGGCTGGTTCCTTAACTGGTTCAGCTTTCTTTTCTGGCCCTGGTAATTGCTTCCCACTCCTAGTTGTGATAGCTTTACACTTCTCATGTGTGGGTTGTCTAGCGACCTCAGTATCGCTAGGGAATCCTCCGTTATGCCTTGGCTTAATATGCTGGGAGACCTGACCCATCTGTCTCTAGTGATTTCAGTGTAGCTTTATGGTTAGTCATCTGCATCTCTGTTTTATCCATGAACGACTCAGTCTTCTTGACGAAGTGATCTATATTTGCTATGTAAGTTCCTGTCTAAGACATAAATGTGGCTAAGGTCTGCTCCAGTATACTAGGTGTGGCTGTTGTGGCTGCTGTTGCGGTTGCTGCCGAGTCAGAATTCTAGGTGCCCCCTGATTTTGAGTGTTCTGTGCTTGAGGGTTCAGAGCATTGTTTGGGTTGCTTCAAGAGAATTTGGGATCTTTCCTCCAGTTTGGATTGTAGTTGTTGGAGTCATAGTTCCTTTGCTTGTTGAAGTTTCCAACGTACATCCATTCCTCTAGCTGTAGCGGGCAGTCTTCCGAACTATGATTCCCACTGCAAGTTTCACATACCTCTTCTGCAGAGTAGACATGTTTTGAATCTTTCTTCAGCAAATTCTCTACTGCCTTTGTGAGGTACGCAACATGTGTCTTTAGGGAGTTATCGGCCTCATAATCCTTTACAGCTAGTACTCGTTTACCTCTCCTTGCTGTGGGAAATTGCTCTTCATTCTTTGCCAAATTCTTTAATACTACCATGGCTTCATCCATATCTTTATCCAACAACAACCCATTGGCTGCTAAATCGATTCTCATGCGAGTCTGTAGGTTGGCAGCATTGTAGAATTTGATGACTTGATTCCAAACAGGGAATCCGTGCATCGGGCAATTCCTCAGAAGAGTAGTAAACCTGTCTCATGCCTCGTGCATTGGCTCGTCATCTTCCTGTTGAAAAGTAGCAATTTCGTTACGTAATCTCTTAGATAAATGGGAATGGTTAAAATGAGATAAAAATTCACGAGTTAGATCTTCCCAAGTTCGTATTGAACCCGACGTTAGTTTGTTCCACCAAGTTTTAGCTCTGTCCCTCAATGAATGAGGAAATAACCGAAGCCTCAGTATCTCCAGATTTACTCCTGGTAGTCTAAATGAACCACAGATTTCTTGGAACGTTTTCAGATGTTCCCTAGCATCCTCTATAGCAGCACCACTAAATTGGCCAGCGGAATTAATCATGCTGAACATGACAGGTTTCAGCTCGAAATTTTCAGCTTCCACGTCTGGCAGGGTGGTCTCTAGTTTCACATGATCATTGATCATGTAATCACGGCATGACCGACGTGCGGCCTCAACAGCAGGAGGAGCAACAGGCCGTCCATTTCCTCCATCTCCGATGGGATCGTTAGGATCTTGAGGATTCCCTTGGTTGTTCATGGCTTCTAACTGTTCAAGGTAATCGTTTCTGGCTAACAAGAGTCAGAGTCGGTTCCTAAGATTGCACTAGCGTTCAATTTCAGGATCTAGCTAATACTTAGGTTCCTTTCCTCGTCTCGATCTGTGCATAAGCAAATGGAAAACCTTGTGAAAAGCACAGGGTGAACAATCCAAGTAAAAACAGAAAAATTAAAAGAATGTGCAGTAAAAGTAGGGTAAATATATGTTGCCAGTGCCCGGCAACGGCGCCAAAAACTTGTTGCATGTAAAAGAGTCAATCGCAATAGAGTGCAAGTGTACACGACGCAAGTAATAAAGTGATACACGAAGTATCAGATGTCGAATCCACAGGGACTGGAAATAGCCTTAACCTTGAATTGATGCACAAGAAAGAAGATGATTTTAATTGTTTGTATTGGAATTCTAAAGAATACTAAAGATAAAGGATTAAAGAAATTAGGATAGAGAGAATAGGTCGGTATTGATTTGCTCAGTAGTGTAGGTGTTGCAATGTCTAGGACTTTTTGTTCTGTCGTTGCTCATGTCGCGACAGCACCTACGGCGGCAGCGGTCTGTTGTTGTCGCGGCAACGATCACACAACTCTGTACTTCAAGCTTGGAAAGAATCCCTGTTGTGCCTTGTCCTATCCCTAGGTCCAAGTCTGTCGATGAACACGTCTTTGATGATACCTCCCGGCGTGAATTGAAGGATGATCACCGATGTTGTTGAATTCTTCCTTAGCCACTTAACCTCGTCCTATCCCTAGGTTCAAGATAGTTCAACCATAAACTGGAGAACCCGTACTTATTCCTTTCGTATACTTAACTCTCCCCATATTAAGTAAATGTATAATGTCACAATGCTCTCTCGATACTAAAACAATGCAATCCTTGCAACTACTTTACAGAATCAACCCTTAGCCCTAGGGGAAGTTTAGAACATGATGAGAAGGGGAAAACGACTAGGGTTTATGGGAAGACGGCTAGAGAATAAGATATCCTTCCCTAGGTCGAATTACATGCCTTTATATAGGCATTGGGTTCAAGTTTTCTAATATGACAAGAATACAAGTTTAAATTAAAGTAAAACTCTATTAAAGAAAAATCTTCATAATAGATGTCTTTAATTCGTCCTCTTTTCTTGCTTGGAGTTTCTTCCTTGAACTTTGGGCTTGGCCTTCATTTTGATCTAGGACTCGGAAAAATATATGAGTGTACCATGACAAACCGACTTAGTTTCCTCTTTCTGTCGAGCTTCATTTCACTTTTTCCTTCACCACTGCTGTCGTCCTTAGCTGCCACGGCAGCGGCCTCGGCAGCATTGTCCTTCTCGACTTCAGTCTTGTGTTCCAGCTCTGCTTCTCCACTGCCTTGAGTCTTCTACAACAGCTACCTGCAAAAGTAACCAAAACTAGTAGCAAATGTGCCATTTAATATAATTGTGATGTATAACTGAAATCTATCCTAAATGCAATGAATTATGCTTGAATGCAGCAGAAATATGGGTTAAATAGAGGGTAAAATATAGAACTTTTACACACTCAACAATATTCAAGAGTTTTTGCAACAACACTTCAAGCTGAAGGATTTAGGCAATCTGAAGTATTTCTTAGGCTTTGAAATTGCTAGGAACTCTACTAGAATTTCCCTTTCCCAACGGCGCTATGATTTGCAACTTTTGGAAGAAACAAGTTCACTTGCTAAGAAACCTGCAGAATTACCTATCATTTGTCCATATAAGCTCGGCTCAAAAGGAGATGATTTATTGGAAGACCCGTAGCTATACAAAAGATTAGTTGGCCGTTTGCTTTATCTTACTCACACCAGACTTGATATCACTTATACAGTTCATCTTTTTAGCCAATTTGTATCTGCTCCTCGCAAACTTCATCTCCATATTGTTTATCATTTTTTTCTTATATCAAGAAAAATCCTAGTCTTGGATTGTTTTTCTCAGCTTCTTCTACAATGCAACTTATTGGTTTTGTTGACTCGAATTATAGTTATTGTCCTGATACAAGAATGTCAACTAGTGGTTTCTGCACTTATCTTGGAAGCAGTCTAATTTCATGGAAATTCAAGAAGCAACATACGATCAGTTAATCTTCTTGTGAAGCTGAGTACAGGGCAATGGCGTCTGCAACATGTGAATTGGTCTTGCTATTAGCTCTATTATCCTCATTTCAAGTTTCAATTTCGCATGTTGCCTTATATTTTGATAATCAATCTGCAATACATTTGGCCACAAATCAAGTTTTCCACGAAAGGACCAAACATATTGAGGTGGATTGTCACTTCATTAGAGAAAAATTTGCAATAGATTTCTTAAGCTATTCCATGTCCGTTCTGCGCATCAGTTAGGTGACATTTTTACAAAAGCTCTTCACTCACATGTTTTTTACTCATTGTTATCCAAGTTGGGTCTGTTAGATATTCTCTAGACTCCACCTTGAGAAGGGGCTATTAGGATTAGTTGTATCCGTTAGGTTTTTCAGTTATCCTAACTGGATTTGTTAGTTTAGGGTTCCTCTCTCGTGTATATAAAGCAAGCCACCAGATGTAAATGATGTAACTTTCTTTCCTTGTAATCAAGTTTACATTCAATAAACAAAGGTTGAACTACACCATTTTTCTGTTTGTTATAATATGTCTATTAAATGTCTGACTTAGATAATGATATAGATCATGATTTGTGTTAATGAATCACCTGAAATAACTACGTGAATAATAATTGTACCTAAATAGTCACTTAGTCATACCCCTTGGTTCGATTAAGTGTGTTGAATCTCATGTTGAGATTGTGGTACCTTAGAGGTCGACATTGCACAACATATAAATAAGAGTCATACCTTGTATTAAATCAAGGCTTCAAGTTGAATAATTACTAATTTTATTTATGCTTGTTAATCCACTCGGTAGTGTGACCCAAAAAGGGGTAACATAATTATCTATGTAATGTATGATTGAGGAGATTGTAAACCAAGTTTACAAATTAAGTTTGATATCTTGTAAATCAAAATAGTGTAGATTCTAACTAAATCATATTAGATTACCATATCGTGACGAAACTATGTTCACGGAATGTTTCTAATAGTAACTTCAGTGTTAACATAATTATTTGCTTGGCTATAATCTACCTCACTAAGTGTTAACTTACACCTTTCTTTCGTTGTCTTTTAGGGTATTAATGCTCCTGATTCTCCATTGAGATTGGATGAGATCACAAACATCAGGATGTATAGTCGTAACTTCTCTTGAACTCTTAGATGGTAGTACATGGTTAATTAATAGGCATTTTGCATTTAAAGAGCATCTTTAATTAATTTAATGCTCTAGGAGTGTTATAAGATGTAATGGGCCTCTATTTCTATTTTTTGAATGGGTGCTTTGGTTTTATATGCTGAATGCCTAGTAAGCTGACGAACCGTTGTTTCCTCGCATGTTTAAGGGCCAATAGATATATCTATAAGTATGATGACATACATCTCATAACTTATAATAATCTTTAAAGGAAATTATGTATGATGATTGCTATTAGGTTAACCATGATTGATGTCAGTATTTCATGATATAGATTAAATTAAATGCGAAGCATGTATGTTGAATGAGTAGAATTTTACTTACATCAATGAGGACACACAATACGATAGTCTTGATAAAAAAGTGAGGTTGTAATTATTAACGCTTTTAATTACTACTAAGAAAAATGATTAGGAGTCCTCGATCATATGATGTTTCATTGAGGGTTTCCGTGTGGTATATTAGCTGGGCGGGCAATGCTACATTTATCCATTGGGTAATTTACTTAGCTGAGGTGGCATATGACATGACAATTTTAATAAATATGAGTGAAGAAAAAAAATTAAAATATGTTTTAAAAGTTTGATTAGATAATACAAAGCAATTAATGTTTCTTTATTAATAAACAATTTTCAAGACCATAAATACAATGCAATTAATACATCTGACGTTTAACACACAAATAAAAAATAAAAAAGCCAACAGAAAATAAAGAATAATACTTATATTTTTTAACACACAAATTGTCCTCTAATATTTTTTTTCTAATTTAATACTTAATGTCATTAGTGCTCCTAATGTCATGAAATTCATTGGCAAATATATCAATATATTTTTTTCAACACAAATTGTCCTCTAATATACAAATAAGTGACTAAACTATATATTTTTTAACTTTAGGCGCATAAAATATTTTTTTGAATAAAAGTATTATCTAATGTTTCTTTTTGTTAATTCTAGATGCCTAAAGTTTCAATCAATTACACTTCTAAGGTTGCGTTGTTAAAAAATGTAAGGGTTGCTGAGTTTGAAGGAGGAAGAGATCGTTACAAGAGGCAACGTGATAAGAAGTTTTATCTGGATTAGAGGCGTGGTGGTCGCGGTAATGTAGGTCGTGTTCAGTAGGGCCAGAATGTGGGGGTTCGTTTGCTTGAGTGTACCCGTTGTGGGAGGCGTCATCCTGAAGAGTGATGGGGTAATCCTAATGCTTGTTAGGGTTGTGGTTCACATGGTCATATGAAGCGTGATTGTCCTCAACAAGCTAGACATGCACAAGTGCGTGTTGTTTGAGCCTAAGAGGGTCGTGGGGGCGGCCGAGGTAAGTTTCAGCGTAGGGAGGATGGTCAGAGGAATGTTGCTCATGTTGTAGTAGTTAAGCCTGAGGGAGGTGGACCGACTAGGGTGTATGCACACCGCGAGGGAAGAAACGATACGGATGAGATTTCATGTAACACCCCAAATTTGGGCCTAGATGTTTAGAGTCTGAACCGGATCGGTCTAGAAAATGGTTCGAATCTAAAAGGGGTTTTAGGGAACACCTAGTTCGGGATGCTTTAAAAATATCTAAAAATCCTCATTTAATATATAAAAGAGAATGGTGAAATCAACTTTTCAAAATAAGGTTTGGAAATACTACATTTTGGTGTAGTGACCAAATCGCAGTTTTGCAAAGTTTAGTAGTGACTGTTTTGTAAAGGATTGAAACTTTGAATCTTTAAGGAGCTAATTTTACCAAAAATGTTTTCACCAGATTTTCCTTAATTTGGGTGATTTAATTAATGATTTAATTAAAGAAAATAAATGTGATTAAAATAGAAAAAACTACATTTGACTTTTCATAACCACTTTTCACTAATTTTCTCTCAAAATCCTATCAACGAAACACTTTTTCTCCAGCAAATTTACTTTGATTTCCACTTCATTTGATGAGATTTCAATCAGTCTTTGATTCCTAATCAATCCTTCAACAAACCACTTGATTTCTACATTGAATTGTCAAGGAAACTTGCCCAAATCAAGGAGAAATCATCCATTAGAGGTAAGCTTCGTCCTTCTCCTCTAATGATCAGTTCTTTACTGAAATTCCCAAGTTATCAATCATTTATTAATGATTTTTAAGTGGTTTTAATGTTAGAAACAAGAAATTGGCTTAAAACTCAAGATTTTGGAAGAGATCTTGAAGATTTTCGTGGTGATTGATTGAGCTCTGTTTTAAGATGGTTTTCTAATGTATTTTGGATGTTAAATGATGTTATAAATGAGGTTTTATCAATCCAATCCCGAATAGGTTGTTTTCCTAAGTTTTTGTTTGTTAAAATGGTGGTTTTTAGGGTGATTTTGGTGTTCTGCTATAGATGGAGGTATAAGGACGTGGTTGTGTTAGTTTTTGGTGTTAATTGATGTTTAGAAATGATTAGAAGTAATGGATCTTGGTTGGGTTTGGTTTTGGAAGAGTTTGGAGGTGATTTCGGTAGTGTTTGGTAGCCAAAATGTGAATTTTGTGTAGAGCAGCGAATTTAGGTGTGTGGCTGATGATTTCAATGCATGATGATGCATTAATCCTCTGCTCTTATATGATTAAAACATGGGAGACATCTTCGGGCACCTTTGGAGTTGATCCGGAAGCTTAGATAGCATTTCGGCAAGCAAGCGAAACGAAATCGATGAGTGCGTATGGTTATAGAAGTCCTTGAGGGACAAGGAATCAAGGTTTGGGGATTTAGGAAAGGTTTAAAACACCTTCCTAAGTCCGGAAGTAAGTATTGGCTAGATTGCTCTCTAGAATGTGGTGATTGCCCCTTAAATGCTTTTACATGCTCATGATTTTAGATTGATAAATTCCTACTGTTTTTATACATGAATTATAGCATGAGATGATGCTTGAAATGATTTCATTAAGTAACATGTTGCATAGTTGAGATTTGAGCTTTTATGTTAAAGCATAGCAAATGTTATGAATTTTGAAATGAGATGAGAATGTTGAGTTTTAATGCATGAAAAACAGTAGGTGAGATGTTGACTTGACATAATATATTGACATAGATGTTGAGATACTTACCGGATATAATTGATAGATCAATAGGATGAGAGTGCACTATAAACTAAAAATTCGTACGTGCTCTTTGGTTAAGCCAAAGGGAGAGAACCGATGATGGGCATTCCATCGGGTAGGACTTGGTGAAATATCCAAGCTTAGTGGCGATGAGAGATCTCGCCATGTGAGTACGGTGATGTGAGATTCCACCAGAAACTATGTTGCTAGACGAGTGAGTACGGTGATGTGAGATTCCACCGGAAACTATGTTGATAGACGAGTGAGTACGGTGATGAGAGATGCCACCAGAAGTGTCTAGTGAAATGTCCGCATATCCGAGTAATAAATAGATGTGAAATGCCAATATAAATATGTTATGGATTTTGATTCACATGTACCTTGATGTAATGGTTTATGCTATGAGAAATGCATATGTGGTTGGTTTATGAAATGCTTTAGAGTACACGCATGAATTTGGCTTTGCCATGAGTTTTGCATTGGTTTAAATGCATGTGATAGAATGAAGGTACATGTGGTTTCAATGAGAAATTTCTTTGAAAGGTTTCCAAGCATGAGATAGAAATGAGCATGTGGTTTAAAAGCTTTTAATGAAAGTGTTTTCAAGTTGTGCATTGTTGGGTTGGTTTTCTTTAGAGCATGCCTCACTAAGCATTTGTGGTTACGCTCTCCCTTTTACCAATAATGCAGATAATTGAGGTGTTTTCGGGCATCAAGGAAGCTAAGTTCATCCAAGGAAGTCCAAGCTCATGTATGGTGAAATTTTTGTACACTTTAGTTTTGATAGATTGGCAATGGGAAACCAAGAATTGTATTTGGGAGATGTGTTAAACTCCCTAAGGTTGTGGCATGTTTGTTTTAGCTTGTTTGGATTGTAAATGGCCTTAATTGCTTGTTCTGAGGTTGGATTGCCTATTTGGGTTTCGAGATTAGGAAGCATGCCTTTAGAATAATGAAGTTTTGATAGTTGTGCTTGAATGTCCCAAATATGTTCCTTATATGTATGATGACTTGTTGGTATGGTTAGAGAGTCTTTGGGGCATGTTTGAGTAGGTATTTGAGTGAAAAACCAGCAATTGCTACAGTTTCTGGGCAGGGTGTATCGAAACAACCCATGGTGTTTCAGAACGGGGGCCTGAAATGGCCTTGGCGTTTCGAAACGAAGGGAGCTGTTTCGATACATTTTGGCTATTGGAGCTACACGTTTCGGAACTGGTCTCGGAACATACCGCATACCGAAACGGTCAATGACGTTTCGATACAATGTTTCGGTACGGTGGGTAGGCGTTTCGAAACTGGTTACCGTTGGACCCAGATTTGAATTGTTTGATGTTTGCATGCTTTACATTTTAGTCCTAAATGTTGAGATTGCAATTTCTTGAGCTTGAGATGTCCTTTTAAGATGAAATTTGGCAGAGAAGCATGTAACATGACTAATTTCATAATGGTAACCTTAAAATCAATGAAGACCCTCTAATTTACAGAAATTACAATTTGGTCCCTAATCTTGTGAGAAGTGCAATTGAGTCCCTTTTTGTTATCCGATCGTTGTGCCTTTCTCAACCGTGTTTCGTGAGTACTCACTTAGGGTTAACAAGTATTTAGACAAGATTTAAATGAAAAAAATGGTTGTAAATCAAGGTTGACTTTCAGGTTGACTTTGGTTTTCCCCGTGTAATCTTCGTAGTTCGGGTCAACCGTCTAGGCCGGGCTAAGGGGGTTACATTTGGTGGTATTAGAGCCAGGTTATCAAATAATTGGGGTTTGATATGTGATTGATGTATGTGTTTATGCATGATGTGTTTTTTTGAGTGAAAGGATGATGTATGATTAGTGGTGTATGACTCAATTGAGATATTTTTGTGATGCTATGCTGTGTTTGGAGTGTGATAGGGGATCCCATTGCCATATTAAAACTAATGAGAGGAATTATTTTCGAAAATGAGCTTGAGTACTTGGATTACTTATATTATTGTGCCTAATTGTGTTTATTGCATTTTGTCAGTGCATTGTTTTCTATATAATAGGGCCACGTAGAGAGCTAAGAATCAATACTAGATCGACCGTTGGTAACGAGAATGCTGAGAATGTTGAAGATTTACCTCCTCCTCCCCCTGGTGGTGGACCACCCGGTGGTGGTGCTGCTGGAGCTGGTAATGCTGGTGCTGGTGCTGGGGTCGCTGGACCTGAAGGTGCGCAGGGGCAAGCTGCTCCTGACATGACCATGTTTATTCAGGCTATTGCTGGAGCTTTCCAGGCAGCAGTAGCTGGAGGCCATGGAGCTGCGCATCAGGATGATGCCAATGTGAGGTTGCCTTTGGAACGTCTTCGCAGTCTAGGAGGGACTGAGTTCAGGGGCTTGTCTCCGTAAGGATCCGAGTCTTGGTTGGAGAGCACCAAGCAGATTCTGGGTCAGATGAACTACAATAATATGCAAAAGTTGGGTTGTGCTATATCACTGTTGCATGGTGATGCTTATACGTGGTGGACGACCACTATCTCTGGGATGGAGAATGATGAGGTGACTTGGACGTTCTTCTTGAATGCGTTCAAGTGGAAGTATCTGGGTGCGCGTTACCTAGATGAGAAGAAAAGAGAGTTTATGTCTCTTGTGTAAGGCAGCATGTCAGTAGCCGAGTATGAAATTTAGTTTGTTCGCCTCAGCCAGTATGCGCCTGAGCTAATCCCTAGTGAGCGGGAGAGGTGCGAACGATTCCGTTATGGGTTAGTAGCGGATGTTAAGACTTATATGCTTGCGACTGATTATACAGATTTCGATGTCCTGGTCACTAGAGCCAAGGACCTTGAGTCGAATCTTGGTCTGGCTAGTCGAGCGGGTGGATCTAGCTCCGGGAAGCGAGCGGCTGAACGCGATTATGATAGAGATTGCAACAAGAGGCATAAGGATAGGATGCCGCATTATGATGCTAGGCGTGGGGGTGATAACCCTGGTAGAGGTCAGCAAGGACCTAATGTTGTTCTGAGGACTCCTGAGTGTAACCGTTGTGGTAGACGGCATGGTGGCGAGTGTTGGGGTAACCTTGAGACATGCTGGAATTGTGGGAACCATGGACATTTGAAGAAAGATTGTCCTCAACCTTTGAGAGAGGGACAAGCTCCGGTGAGAGCAGCTGAGCCACAGAGAGGTTGTGGGCGCGGCCGTGGTAATTTTCAGCGTAGGGATGATTGTGGCAGGAATGTAGCACATGTTGTGGCCATTCAACCTGAGGGTGGCGGACAAGCTCGAGTGTATGCCCATCGTGAGGGAAGGAATGATACAGATGTGATCGCAGGTACCTTTACTTTGCAATCCTTGTCATTACTTTCTTTGATTGATTCTGGATCTACACACTCGTACATATTGCGTGAACATGCTCAAATGCTTGGTTTACCTGTTGAATCTTTGGATATTGGTATGCGTGTGACTAGTTCCTTTGGTGAGACGGTTGTAACGCAAAAGTTGTATAGGAGATGTCCCTTGAAAGTGCAAAATCATGTTTTTCTTGTTGATCTCATGGAATTGCCATTCTATGGCTTTGATGTAATCCTTGGTATGGATTGGCTTGTTGAGCATAGAGCTGTAGTGGATTTCAAAAGCAAGCGGGTTTCGTTGAAACTTGCGGATGATTATGAAGTGGTGGTTGTGGGCGAGAATGTGAAGTTTCTTTCCAATGTGGTGTCTACATTGGAAGCAAGTCGAATGTTGAGGCAGGGTTGCGAGGCTTACCTAGCCTTTGTGATGAATCCTAGTTCAAAGGAGTTGCACGTTCAGGATATAAGAACTGTATGTGAGTTTCCTAGAGTGTTTCTAGAGGAGTTACATGGATTGCCGCCTAGTCGAGAGGTGGAGTTTGAGATTGAGCTGTATGAAAACACAACTTCGGTGTCCATTGCTCCCTATCGCATGGCACCTAAGGAGTTGAATGAATTGAAGACGCAACTTCAGGAGTTGCATGACCGCGGCTTCATTCGACCTAGTGTGTCACCTTGGGGTGCACCGGTCTTATTTGTGAAAAAGAAGGATGGAACTATGAGAATGTGCATCGATTATCGTTAGCTGAACAAGTTGACTATCAAGAACAGGTATCCTTTGCCGAGGATTGATGATCTTTTTGATCAGTTTCGGGGAGCGGCTGTGTTTTCCAAGATTGACTTTAGGTCAGGGTACTATCAGCTTAAGGTGAAAGATATGGATGTGTCGAAAACATCCTTTAGAACGAGGTATGGGCATTATGAGTTTCTTGTAATGCCATTTGGCTTGACGAATGCTCCTGCTGCTTTCATGGACATGGTGAATAGAGTGTTCCATGAATACTTAGAAAAGTTCGTTGTGGTGTTCATCGACGATATCCTTGTGTACTCTCGTACTGAGGAGGAGCATGAAGGTCATTTGAGAGTTGTCTTGCAAGCACTGCTGGAAAATCAGCTTTATACTAAGCTGAGCAAGTGTGAGTTTTGGCTAAAGGAAGTTGTGTTCCTTGGTCATGTGGTTTCGACGGAAGGGATCCGTGTCGATCCTCAGAAGGTTGAGGCGGTGATGAATTGGAAACCTCCTAAGTCTGTTCATGAAGTCCGTAGTTTCCTTGGGTTGGCAGGATATTACCGGAGGTTTGTGGATGGATTTTCAAAGATTGCTTCCCCTCTAACAAAGTTATTGCAAAAAGATGTTAAGTATGAGTGGACGGAAGCGAGACATCAAGCTTTTGAGAAGCTTAAGGCATCTTTGACACAAGCACCTATCTTGGTACAACCTGAATTAGGAAAAGAGTTTGTGGTGTATAGTGACGCATCCTACGTTGGTTTGGGGTGTGTGCTAATGCAAGAGGGTAAGGTGGTGGCTTATGCATCGCGACAGTTGAAGGTGCATGAGCGCAGTTATCCTACGCATGATATTGAGTTAGCTGCGGTGGTTTTTTCTTTGAAGATCTGGAGACATTATCTTTATGGTGAGAAGTGTATTGTGTACACGGATCACAAGAGTTTGAAGTATTTGATGTCTCAAAAAGAGTTAAATCTTAGGCAACGACGTTGGGTGGAGTTGCTTAAGGATTACGATCTAACGATCGAGTACCATCCGGGAAAAGCTAATGTTGTGGCGGATGCCTTGAGCAGGAAAGTGGCAGTAGAGTTAAGGGCTATGTTTGCTAGCTTGAGCATTTCGCGAGATGGAGGTCTTGTGGCTGAATTGCAAGTGAAACCATCTCTGGTTCAGTTGATAAAGGATAAGCAGTTGTTGGATGATTCTTTGGTGCCACATATGCAGGATATTGCTGAGGATAGATCGTCGAGTTTTTGTTTTAATGATGATGGAGTTCTATGTTTTGGAAATCGGATAGTAGTGCCGAATGATGTGGAGTTGAGGCGTACTGTTCTGACCGAAGCTCATAGTAGTCCTTTTGCTATGCACCCTAGTAGTACAAAGATGTACCGTGATCTGAAGGATGAGTACTATTGGGTGGGTTTGAAGAAAGATGTTGCAGAATATGTGGGTAAGTGCATGGTTTGTCAGTGGGTTAAGGTTGAGCATCGGTTTCCTTTAGGGTTGTTGCAACCGTTGAGGATTCCTGAATGGAAGTGGGAAATAATCACCATGGACTTTGTGTCTGGTTTGCCTTTGTCGCCATCGAAGAAGAATTCGGTGTGGGTGATTGTGGATCACCTTACAAAGTTTGCGCATTTCTTACCTATGCATACCACGTATACCTTCGATAAGCTTGCAGAGTTGTACATTGTTGAGATTGTGTGTCTGCATGGGGTACCAAAATATATAGTGCCGGATAGTGATCCGAGGTTCACATCACGATTTTAGGAATGTTTGCATCAAGCTTTGGGTACGCGGCTGAATTTCAGTACTTCTTATCATCCACAAACGGATGGACAGTCTGAGCGTGTTATGCAAGTGCTTGAGGATATGTTGAGGTGCTGTGTGATTGAGTTTCAAGGCTCTTGGGAGAAGCATTTGCCTTTGGTGGAGTTTGCTTATAATAACAGCTATCAGGCAAGTATTCAAATGGCACCATATGAAGCCTTGTATGGGAGGAAGTGCATAACTCCTCTTTGCTGGACTGAAACAGGTCAGAAATTGGTTTCGATGCCGGCTTTGTTGAAAGGAACCACCGAGAAAGTGAAGCTCATTTGTGAGCAGTTGAAGGCAACTTCTGATCGGCAGAAGTCTTACGCAGATTTGAAGCGTAACGAGATTGAGTTTGCGGTGGGTGACCGTGTGTTCTTAAAGGTTTCACCTTGGAAGAATGTGATGAGATTTAGCCGTAAGGGTAAGTTGAGCCCTAGGTATATTGGACCATATGAGGTGATAGAACGTGTGGGTCCTGTTGCTTATAAGCTGAGGCTACCACAAGGGTTAGAGAAGATACATGATGTGTTTCATGTATCCATGCTTCGGAGGTATAGATCGTATCCTTCGTATGTTATGCCCGTGAAGGAAGTTGAGTTGAATTCAGATTTGACCTATGATGAGGAGCCAGTTGAGATTCTAGATTCGGACAGTAAAGTTCTTCGAGGTAAGACCATTGAGCTGGTTAAGGTGTTGTGGAGGCATCGTGGTGTTGAGGAAGCCACATTGGAAAGAAAAGATGATATGAATAAGCAGTTTCCTTACCTTTTTCCTTCAGGTAAATTTCGAGGACGAAATTTCATAAGAGAGGGAGAGTTGTAACACCACAAATTTGGTCCTAGATGTTTAGAGTCTAAACTAGATCGGTCTGGAAAATGGTTCGAATCTAAAAGGGGTTTTAGGGAACACCTAGTTCGGGATGCTTTAAAAATATCTAAAAATCCTCATTTAATATATAAAAGAGAATGATGAAATCAAATTTTCAAAATAAGGTTTGGAAATACTACATTTCGGTGTAGTGACCAAATCGTAGTTTTTGCAAAGTTTAGTAGTGACTGTTTTGTAAATGATTGAAACTTTGAATCTTTAAGGAGCTAATTTTACCAAAAATGTTTTCACCAGATTTTCCCTTAATATGGGTGATTTAATTAAAGAAAATAAAGGTGATTAAAATAGAAAAAAACTACATTTGGCTTTTCATAACCACTTTTCACTAATTTTCTCTCAAAATCCTATCAACCAAACACTTTTTCTACATCAAATTTACTTTGATTTCCACTTCATTTGATGAGGTTTCAATCACTCTTTGATTCCTAATGAATCCTTCAACAAATCCACTTGATTTCTACATTGAATTTTCAAGGAAACTTGCCCAAATCAAGGAGAAATCATCCATTAGAGGTAAGCTTCGTCCTTCTCCTCTAATGCTCAGTTCTTTACTGAAATTCCCAAGTTAACAATCCTTTATTAATGATTTTTAAGTGGTTTTAATGTTAGAAACAAGAAATTGGCTTAAAACTCAAGATTTTGGAAGAGATCTTGAAGATTTTCGTGGTGATTGATTGGGCTCTGTTTTGAGATGGTTTTCTAATGTATTTTGGATGTTAAATGATGTTATAAATGAGGTTTTATCAATCCAATCTCGAATAGGTTGTTTTCCTAAGTTTTTGGTTGTTAAAATGGTGGTTTTTGGGGTGATTTTGGTGTTCTGCAATAGCTGGAGGTATAAGGACGTGGTTGTGTTAGTTTTTTGTGTTAATTGATGTTTAGAAATGATTAGAAGTGATGGATCTTGGCTGGGTTTGGTTTTGGAAGAGTTTGGAGGTGATTTCGGTAGTGTTTGGTAGCCGAAATGTGGATTTTTTTATTGAGCATCAAGTTTAGGTGTGTGGCTGTTGATTTCAAAGCATGATGATGCATTAATCCTCTGCTCTTATGTGTTTAAAATAGGGGAGACATCTTCGGACACCTTTGGAGTTGATCCGGAAGCTTAGATAGCGTTTCAGCAAGCAAGTGAAACGAAATCGGTGAGTGCGTATGGTTATAGAAGTCCTTGAGGGACAAGGAATCAAGGTTTGGGGATTTAGGAAAGGTTCCAAACACCTTCTTAAGTCCGGAAGTAAGTATTGGCTAGATTGCTCTCTAGAATGCGGTGATTTCCCCTTAAATGCTTTTACATGCTCATGGTTTTAGATTGATAAATTCCTACTGTTTTTATGCATGAATTAAGTAACATGTTGCATAGTTGTGATTTGAGCTTTTATGTTAAAGCATAGCAAATGATATGATTTTGAAATGAGATGAGAATGTTGAGTTTTAATGCATGAAAAATAGTAGTTGAGATACTTACCAGATATAATTGACCGATCAATAGGATGAGAGTGTACTATAAACTAAAAAATCGTATGTGCTCTTTGGTTAAGCCAAAGGGAGAGAACCGATGATGGGCATTCCATCGGGTAGGACTTGGTGAAATATCCAAGCTTAGTGGCGATGAGAGATCTCTCCATGTGACTACGGTGATGTGAGATTCCACCGGAAACTATGTTGCTAGACGAGTGAGTACGGTGATGAGAGATGCCACCGGAAGTGTCTAGTGAAATGTCCGTATATCCGAGTAATAAATAGATGTGAAATACCAATATAAAATATGTTATGGATTTTGATTCACATGTACCTTGATGTAATGGTTTATGCTATGAGAGATGCATATGTGGTTGGTTTATGAAATGCTTTAGAGTACAAGCATGAATTTGGCTTTACCATGAGTTTTGCATTGGTTTAAATGCATGTGATAGAATGAAGGTACATGTGGTTTCAATGAGAAATTTCTTTGAAAGGTTTTCAAGCATGAGATAGAAATGAGCATGTGGTTTAAAAGCTTTTAATGTAAGTGTTTTCAAGTTGTGCATTGTTGGGTTGGTTTTCTTTAGAGCATGCCTCACTAAGCATTTGTGCTTACGCTCTCCCTTTTACCAATAATGCAGATAATTAAGGTGTTTTCGGGCATCAAGGAAGCTAAGTTCATCCAAGGAAGTCCAAGCTCATGTATGGTGAAATTTTTGTACACTTTAGTTTTGATAGATTGGCAATGGGAAACCAAGAATTGTATTTGGGAGATGTGTTAAACTCCCTAAGGTTGTGGCATGTTTGTTTTAGCTTGTTTGGATTGTAAATGGCCTTAATTGCTTGTTCTGAGGTTGGATTGCCTATTTGGGTTTCGAGATTAGGAAGCATGCCTTTAGAATAATGAAGTTTTGATAGTTGTGCTTGAATGTCCCAAATATGTTCCTTATATGTATGATGACTTGTTGGTATGGTTAGAGAGTCTTTGGGGCATGTTTGAGTAGGTATTTGAGTGAAAAACCAGCAATTGCTACAGTTTCTGGGCAGGGTGTATCGAAACAACCCATGGTGTTTCAGAACGGGGGCCTGAAATGGCCTTGGCGTTTCGAAACGAAGGGAGCTGTTTCGATACATTTTGGCTATTGGAGCTACACGTTTCGGAACTGGTCTCGGAACATACCGCATACCGAAACGGTCAATGACGTTTCGATACAACGTTTCGGTACGGTGGGTAGGCGTTTCGAAACTGGTTACCGTTGGACCCAGATTTGAATTGTTTGATGTTTGCATGCTTTACATTTTAGTCCTAAATGTTGAGATTGCAATTGCTTGAGCTTGAGATATCCTTTTAAGATGAAATTTGGCAGAGAAGCATGTAACATGACCATTTTCATAATGGTCACCTTAAAATCAATGAAGACCCTCTAATTTACAGAAATTACAATTTGGTCCCTAATCTTGTGAGAAGTGCAATTGAGTCCCTTTTTGTTATCCGATCGTTGTGCCTTTCTCAACCGTGTTTCGTGAGTACTCACTTAGGGTTAACAAGTATTTAGACAAGATTTAAATGAAAAAAATGGTTGTAAATCAAGGTTGACTTTCGGGTTGACTTTGGTTTTCCCCGTGTAATCTTCGTAGTTCGGGTCAACCGTCTAGGCCGGGCTAAGGGGGTTACATTTGGTGGTATTAGAGCCAGGTTATCAAATAATTGGGGTTTGATATGTGATTGATGTATGTGTTTATGCATGATGTGTTTTTTTGGGTGAAAGGATGATGTATGATTAGTGGTGTATGACTCAATTGGGATGTTTTTGTGATGCTATGTTGTGTTTGGAGTGTGATAGGGGATCCCATTGCCATATTAAAACTAATGAGAGGAATTGTTTTCGAAAATGAGCTTGAGTACTTGGATTACTTATCTTATTGTGCCTAATTGTGTTTATTGCATTTTGTCAGTGCATTGTTTTCTATATAATGGGGCCACGTAGAGAGCTAAGAATCAATACTAGATCGACCGCTGGTAATGAGAATGCTGAGAATGTTGAAGATTTACCTCCTCCTCCCCCTGGTGGGGGACCACCCGGTGGTGGTGCTGTTGGAGCTGGTAATGCTGGTGCTGGTGCTGGGGTCGCTGGACCTGAGGGTGCGCAGGGGCAAGCTGCTCCTGACATGACCATGTTGATTCAGGCTATTGCTGGAGCTTTCCAGGCAGCAGTAGCTGGAGGCCATGGAGCTGCGGATCAGGATGATGCCAATGTGAGGTTGCCTTTGGAACGTCTTTGTAGTCTAGGAGGGACTGAGTTCAGGGGATTGTCTTCGAAAGGATCCGAGTCTTGGTTGGAGAGCACCAAGCAGATTCTGGGTCAGATGAACTGCAATAATGTGCAAAAGTTGGGTTGTGTTGTATCACTGTTGCATGGTGATGCTTATACGTGGTGGACGTTTCGGAACTGGACTCGGAACATACCGCATACCGAAACGGTCAATGACGTTTCGATACAGCGTTTCGATACGGTGGGTAGGCGTTTCGAAACTGGTTACCGTTGGACCCAGATTTGAATTGTTTGATGGTTGCATGCTTTACATTTTAGTCCTAAATGTTGAGATTGCAATTGCTTGAGCTTGAGATGTCCTTTTAAGATGAAATTTGGCAGAGAAGCATGTAACATTACTAATTTCATAATGGTATCCTTAAAATCAATGAAGACCCTCTAATTTATAGAAATTACAATTTGGTCCCTAATCTTGTGAGAAGTGCAATTGAGTCCCTTTTTGTTATCCGATCGCTGTGCCTTTCTCAACCGTGTTTCGTGAGTACTCACTTAGGGTTAACAAGTATTTAGATAAGATTTAAATGAAAAAAGGGTCGTAAATCAAGTTTGACTTTTAGGTTGACTTTGGTTTTCCCCGTGTAATATTTGTAGTTCGGGTCAACCGTCTAGGTCGGGCTAAGGGGGTTACATTTTAGGTACCTTTACTTTTCAATCCTTGTCACTACTAACTTTGATTGATCATGGTTCCACACATTCAAATATTTTAAGTGATCATGCAATGTTGCTTGACATACCGGTTGAGTTGTTAGATGTGGGTATGCAAGTGACAAGTTCTTTTGGTGAGACAGTTGTTGTTTGGAAGTTGTATAGGAGATGCCCGTTGATGGTGCAAGGACATGTATTTGCGGTTGATATGATGGAGTTACCTTTCTATGGTTTTGATGTTATTCTTAGTATGGATTTGTTAACCGAGCATAGGGTTGTTGTAGATTGTGAAACCAAGCGTGTTTCGTTGAAGCTTGCCGATGATTATGAAGTTGTGGTGGTAGGCGAAAATGTTAAGTTCGTGTCCAATGTTGTTTCGGCAGTAGAAGCACAAAAGTTGATGTATGAAAGATGTAAAGCATACTTGGCGTATGTTATGAATCCTAATATGATGGAAGTCGTCCCCAAGTTATCCAGCCTATTTGCGATTTTTTGGGGGTATTTCCGAAAGAGTTGCCTGGATTGCCGCCTAATAGAGAGGTAGAGTTTTGTATCGAGACGTATATGAATACAAATTCAGTGTCTATTGCTCTGTATCGCATGGAATGTAACGCCCGCTTTTGGGACCCGGGAGATAACTGTGTTTGGTTAAATCAGTCCGGGTTAATTTAAACGAAAGGAAACATTTTTAATGAACAAAAAAAGGTTTTTTACGAAGAAGAGCAAAATGGGGTTTTGAGAACTCTTAAAGAAAGAGTTTTTATTTCAAATCACCATCATCTTCTTCTTTCCAACACTTTCCCTATTGCTTTTCTCAAAAACCCCCATTGTTACTATTCCATTTCTCCCACCCTTTTTCCCACAAGCAAGTTTTCAAGGTAAGCATTCCATTGTTTTGATTTCTTTCTTCCCTTAAGTTGTCATTAGTTAAATTTTCCTTAAAAGCCCATTATTTAGAGTTATTTCAGAAATGCTTTGAGTTTGAAAAATAGTAAAATGAAGGGATTTTCGTTTGGGTCTTTTGATGTCATGTTTAAGGGTGTTTTTAATCATGTTTTGGTGTCTTAAAAATGCTAAAATTGTGGCTAATAGTAGGAAACCCGAAATTGGTCTAAAAATGGGGTTTTTGGGTTGAAAGGTAGAGTTTTTGGCTTGGTATTGGGTTGAAATCGTGGCTGGTGGTTCCTTTGATGTTGGGGGGTGTTTTAGATGATATTGGATGTGTTTTGATGGTTAAAATCGATAGATTTAGTTTGGGGTTTGTTTAAAATGAGATTGGTGAAGTTTTGGGTGAAATTTGAGTTTGAATCAATATGTTTTGGTTGCAAGGAGTAGATTTACGGGTTGTTGCTTGTTTGCAAGTATATTAGCATCCAAAGATTATGTTTTGGGTTGTCTTGAAGCAGAGGGGTTACATTTAGTGGTATCAGAGCCTCGATTATAAGGTCTATCGGGAATGTAAGTCAGGTAAGTTTGTTTGTTTAGTTGTTTGCCATTGCAGGGTGTGTGAAATCATGTTTTATTATTCTTGTTGTTGGTTGAGGTTTAGTCGAGTGTTCCTATTGCTAGGTGTTGTTATTGGAAAATGGTTTTGGTTTAAATAGCTTGAGAACTTGGATCCTTGCCCTTGCTAACCTAATGTTTTCTTGTGTGTGATGTGTTTGTTGTTTTAGATTTTATCTTCGTTATGGTAAGACCGAGAGGACGACCTAGAGCGGGTGACCAGACAACCGGGGATGTGCCTCATGTTTCTCCTGCTCCCGGTAGTAATGGGGTGGGTGGCGAAGGTAATGTGCCTTAGGCTAGTGCAAATGTTGGGGGTAATGGAGCTCTGGCGGGTCAGGGTCCGGCAAGAGCGGACATGACTCATTTGATTCAGACTATAGCCGGGGCTTTTCAGACAGCTTTGGCCGGTATACATGCTGCAACACCACCTCAGGTTGCGGGGACAAGTTTACCCCTTGAGAGACTTCATAGTTTGGGTGGAGTTGAGTTCTATGGTTTTACTCCCAAGGGTTCAGAGGCTTGGCTCGAGAGCACTACACGCATCTTAGGTCAGATGGAGTGCTCAGACGCTCGTAAGTTGGGTTGTGTCGTCTCCTTGCTTCAAGGAGATGCGTATGCTTGGTGGGCTACCATTTCTTCGGGTATGGCAGAAGCGGATGTCACTTGGGAATACTTTAGAATAGCCTTTAAGAAGAAGTATCTTGGAGTCCGATATCAGGATGAAAATAAGAGAGAATTCATGGCTTTGGTTCAGGGTGGTAAGATGGTGTCAGAGTACGAGGTTCAATTTGTGAGGTTGAGCCAGTATGCTCCCGAGTTGGTTTCCAGTGAGAGGGAACGATGTGAGCGTTTTCGTTATGATTTGACTAGGGATGTGAAGACTTATATGCTCGCTTCTAACTACACCGAGTTTGATGTTTTGGTCTCTAGGGCCAAAGATATTGAGTAGAACTTAGGCTCGAGTACTCATGCTAGTGGGTCTGATTCTGGAAAGAGACACGCAGATTGGGATATAAATCATGCCAACAGGCACAGAGACAGGAGGTATCATTCCGATTCGAGACATAGGGGCGGTAACCATGGACGGGGCTATCAGGGCCAAGGGGCTGTTGTTCACACTCCTGAGTGCTTAGATGCGGGAGACACCATCTAGGTGAGTGTATGGGTACATTCGGGGTATGTTGAAACTGTGGTTCTCGAGATCATTTGAGGCATAACTGTCCACACCCGGCTAGGGGGGACCGGCTCCAGCTAGGGGGTTTGAGCCTAAGAGAGGCTGTGGGGGCGGTTGAGGTAATTTTTAGCCGAGAAATGATGGTCAGAGGAATTTAGCTCATGTGGTGGCAGTTTAGCCCGAGGGTGGAGGACCGACTAGGGTGTATGCACAGCGAGAGATTGGGAATGACACGGATGTCATCGCAGGTAATTTCTCGTTACAATCTTTGACTTTTCTTTCTTTGATAGATTCGAGTTCGACACATTTGTACATTTTTGGTGAACATGCAAGATCTCTAGGTTTGTCGTATGAGTGGTTAGAAGTAGGTGTAAATGCTACTAGTTCTTTCGGTGGGACCGTGGTAGTTAGGAAGATTTATAGGAGGTGTCATTTGATGATTCAGGGCTATGTGTTTCCGGTTGACATGATGGAATTTCCGTTCTATGGTTTTGATGTGATTTTGGGCATGGATTGACTCGTAAAGCATAGAGCTAGAGTAGACTTTGAGACCAAGAGAGTCTCCTTGAGGCTTACAGAAGATTTTGAGGTTGTAGTGGTGGGCGAGAACATTAAGTTCTTGTCCAATGTTGTTTTTGCTTTAGAAGCTCAAAGATTGATGGATTCGGGTTGTTAGACGTATTTGGCTTATGTGATGAATCCAAATAGGAGTGAGGTTAGACCGCAAGACATCAGAACAATTTGTGATTTTCCGAGTGTTTTTTCGGTAGAGTTGTCGGGTTTGCCTCCAGATAGGGAAGTTGAGTTTGCTATTGATACGTATTCCGATTCTGCACCCGTGTCTATTACTCCGTATAGAGTGACACCGAAAGAGTTGAAGACACAACTTCAAGAATTTTCAGAAAGAGGTTTCATTAGGCCTAGTATTTCTCCGTGGGGTGCTCCGATCTTGTTTGTGAAGAAAAAGGACGGTGATATGAGGATGTGTATAGACTATAGGCAGTTGAACAAAGTAGCAGTGAAAAACAAGTACCCTTTCCCACGGATAGATGACTTGCTTGATCAATTGAGAGGTGCTTCAGTGTTTTCGAAGATTGATTTGAGATCTTGTTACTATCAGCTGAAGGTCAAGGATGTGGACATACCGAAGACCGCTTTTTGTACACGTTATGGGCACTATGAGTTCTTGGTAATGCCTTTCGGGTTGACTAATGCGCCAGCTGCATTTATGGATATGATGAATCGAGTGTTCCACGAGTTCTTGGATAGGTTTGTGGTAGTGTTCATAGATGATATCTTAGTGTACTCTAGGACCGAGGAAGAGCATAATGAGCATTTGCGACTAGTGCTTCAGACTTTGCCTGAAAATCAGTTGTATGCCAAGTTGAGTAAGTGCGAGTTTTGGATTAAGGAGGTAGTCTTCCTAGGTCACGAGATTTCAGCCAATGGAATTAGTGTGGATCCTAAGAAGATAGAAGCCATAGTGAGTTGAAAGCAGCCGAAGTCGGTGACCGAAATCTGTAGTTTCCTAGGCTTGGCGGGGTACTACCGAAGATTTTTCGAAGGATTTTCGAAGATTGCAGCACCTTTGACTAAATTGCTTCAGAAGAATGTTTCGTATGAGTGGTCAGATGCAAGACAACAAGCTTTTGAGAAGTTGAAGAAAGCTTTGACCGAAGCTCCTATTTTGATTCAGCCTGAACCGGGGAAAGAGTTTGTGATTTTCAGTGATGCATCGTATGTAGGTTTAGGTTGTGTACTTATGCAAGAGAGTAAGGTTGTAGCTTATGCTTCGAGACAGTTGAAGGTTCACAAGAAGAACTATCCCACTCATGATATAGAGTTAGCCGCAGTAGTGTTTGCTTTGAAGATTTAGGGACACCATCTTTATAGTGAGAACTGCACCGTTTATACCAACCACAAGAGTTTGAAATACTTGATGACTTAGAGAGAGTTGAACCTTAGACAACTTAGGTGGATATAACTTCTTAACGATTATGACCTTACGATAGAGTAGCATCTAGGTAAGGCTAACGTAAGGCTAACGTAGTGGCCGAGCTATAGGTTAAACCTTTGTTGGTTCAGTTGATTTGAGATAAACAGTTGCAAGACGAGTCTTTGGCACCTCACGTGCAAGATATAGCCGAGGGTAGACCAACAAATTTCTGCTTTGGTGAGAATGGAATCATATGTTTCAAGGATAGGATAGTAGTTCCAGAAGATGTCAAGTTAAGGTGTACTATCTTAAATGAAGCCCATAACAATCCTTTTGCTATGCATCCAAGTAGTACGAAGATGTATCATGGGTTGAAGGAAGAGTACTACTGGATTGGGTTGAAGAGAGATGTGGCCGAGTTTATGAGTAAGTGTATGGTTTGTCAGCGAGTTAAGGTAGAGCATCGGTTTCCTTCAGGTTTGTTACAATCGTTGAAGATTTCAGAATGGAAGTGGGACCATATTACCATGGACTTTGTGTCGAGTTTACCGTTGACTCCTTCGAAGAAGAATTCAGTGTGGGTGATAGTCGACAGATTCACTAAGTGTGCCCATTTCATACCTGTTCATACTACCTACACCTTAGATAAATTGGCCGATTTGTACATTAGTGAGATAGTGAGATTGCATGAGGTACCGAAATCGATTATATCAGACTGAGATTCGAGGTTTACAGCTAGATTTTGGGAGTGTTTGCATCATGCCTTGGTTACTTGGTTGAAATTCAGCACTTCGTATCACCCTCAGTCAGATGGTCAGTCATAGAGAGTTATTCAGGTGTTGGAGGACATGTTGAGGTGTTGCATCATCGACTTTCAGGGTTCTTGGGAGAAACACCTACCATTAATGGTGTTTGCATACAACAAAAGTTATCAGGCTAGTTTTTAGATGGCATCGTATGAAGCTCTGTATGGTAGGAGGTGTAGAACGCCTATTTGTTGGGCCGAGGCCGGACAGAAGCTTGTACTAATGCCAGACTTGCTCAAGGGCACTATCGAGAAGGTAAAATTGATATGTGATTGCTTGAAGGCAGCTTCAGACTGACAGAAATCGTATGCCGATTTGTAGAGAAAGGAGATAGAGTATATTGTAGGCGACAAAGTGTTCTTGAAAGTCCCACCTTGGAAGAAGGTGATGAGGTTTGGTAGGAAAGGTAAGTTGAGTCTGAGATTCATTGGTCCTTACGAGGTAGTTGAAAGGATATATATCGTTGCTTCTAGATAGAGACCGCCGAAAGAGTTAGAGGAGATTCACGATGTGTTCCATGTTTCGATGATTCACGATGTGTTCCACGTTTAGATGCCGAAAGAGATTGAGTTGAACCCAGACTTGTCGTATGATGAAGAGCCGATTGAAATTCTTGCTACAGACATGAAAGTGTTGCGTGGGAGATCTATCAATTTAGTCAAGGTTTTGGGGAGACACCGAGGTGTAGAAGAGGCTACTTGAGAGAGGAAGGAAGACATGGAAAGATAGTTTTCGTATCTTTTTCTGTCAGGTAATTTCGGTGATGAAATTTCTTAAGTGGGGGAGAGTTGTAACGCTCGGGTTTGGGGCCCGGGAGATAACCATGTTTGGTTAAACTAGTTCGGGTTAATTTAATCGAAAGGAAACATTTTTAATGAACAAAAAGTGGTTTTTTAGGAAGAATGGCAAAAAGGGGTTTTGAGAACTTTTAAAGAAATGGTTTTTAATTCAAATCACCATCATCTTCTTCTTTCCAGCACCTTCCCCAATGCTTTTCTCAAAAACCCCCCATTGTTACTATTCCATTTCTCCAACCCTTTTTCCCACAAAAATGTTTTCAAGGTAAGCATTCCATTGTTTTGATTTCTTTCTTCCCTTAAGTTGTCATTAGTTAAAATTTCCTTAAAAACCCATTATTTAGAGTTATTTCAAAAATGCTTTGAGTTTAAAAAATAGTAAAATGAAGGGATTTTCATTTGGGTCTTTTTATGCCATGTTTAAAGGTGTATTTAATCATGTTTTGGTGTCTTAAAAATGCTAAAATGGTGGCTAATAGTAGGAAAACCGAAATGGGTCTAAAAATGGGATTTTTGGGTTGAAAAGGTAAAGTTTTTGGCTTGGTTTTGAGTTGAAATCGTGACGGGTGGTTTCTTTGATGTTGGGGGATGTTTTTAGATGATATCAGATGTGTTTTGATGGTTGAAATCTATGGATTCAGTTTGGGGTTTTTTTAGAACGAAATTGGTGAAGTTTTGGGTGAAATTTGAGTTTGAATCAATGTGTATTGGTTGCAAGGAGTGGATTTCCGGGTTGTTGCTGCTTTGCAAGTATATTAGCATCCTAATATTCTGTTTTGGGTTGTCTTAAAGTAGAGGTGTTTGACTCGGGTACTTTGGGCGCGATACCGGGTGTTAATGAGACTTGAGATTGGTGTTTCGGCTTTCGTTTGGCCTCTATTGGTGAGTGGAAATGTTTTGAAGTTTAAAATGATTCAAAGCAGTTTCTTGGGGGTTTGGGTGGAGCCTTAAGGGCTAACCTAAACCCAAGTGTAAGTTTGCCTAATCTACCTTGTTTCGTTATGTGTTAGTGTGTGCGGATATTTGTGTTGTGGTGTGATATGTGGATTGCCTTTACTCTCCATTCTAATTTTTTTGTGTAGTCATAGTTGATGTCAAGCCTCGCGTGATGGTTAGTCGTCGTATACATTGATGTGTAGTCCCACCAGTAGTGACTAGTAGATGAGTATGGTAATGTGTAGTCCCATCGGAAAAATGCTAGTTGTTGTGTAGGGTGATGTGTAGTCCCACCGGGGATGGTTGTGCATGTGCAAACCATGTTTCGTCCATGCTTGTGTTTATTACATCTCTTTCATAATTGGTTTTGTTTTCAAAACTAAGATATATGTTTTAAACTGCATTGTTGTTGTGTTTTAGAGCTCCGCTCACTAAGCTTTTAAGCTTACGCTCTCTTTTTCCAACAATGCTTATCGTTAGAGGCTCCGGGAGGCAAGTTGGCAAGGGAGGAGTTCTTGGAGTCCTTGCTAAGCTCAAAGTATGGTTTTGTGGTTGTAATAATGCTTAGACAATGGGAATACTAGATTTTTTTATGTTAGGGAGTTGGTGTTCAAACTTCTATGTTTGGCTATGTTTAAGTTGCTAGCATGTTTTAAATGTTGGTGCAAAGATATGTTGAATTTTTTATGGCTTTTGGTAGATTACCTTGAATTTTGACTTGTTGGTGTTTTTCAGGTAACATTTTCTTATGAGCTTTGGGTATGAGATCCATTTTGTTGTGTGTATGCATGTTTGGAGTCGTGTTAAGGGTGTTTGCCTCTAGATTGTTTGTATACCAAGTTGCCTTGTGGTTTGTGATGTTTCGAGGCAAGTTTGGGGACGTTTGGAGATGTCGAAATGTGTTTTCGGGCCAAACTATGTCTAGGTGTTTCGAAACGCCTGGTATGGTTTTGGAACGGTCGAGCTCCAGGGGTACCCGTATCGGAACGGGGGTGGTGCCGTTTCGGTACGATTTGCCACAGGAGGTTTATGTTTCAGAACCATATAGGGCCGTTTCGGTACGTTTGGCCACTAGAGGCTCCCGTTCCGAAACAAGATGGGACCGTTTCGGAACGGCCTGGTGTTACTTTTTGAATGAAGCTTGCGTTTCATAATGGGAAGGCCTGTTTCGAAACGCATGCAGTTAAAACGATTAAAAGGCATCTTCGAGGGTTTCCAAATGTTGTGTTTTAGTCCCTATTGTTCGTATGCTTCCTATTTGAGTTTAGATGTGTCCTTTGTGATGGTTTTGCCTCGTGTGCATGAAACTTGACTAATAACTACTGGGTAAGTTAAATTATCGTATGCCCTCTGATTGGTTCGTATTCAGCTTTCGCTTTTCTGTTGTTGCCTTCACATATAGGATTAAAAGTGCTATTTAGACAAGATAAATAAAATGAAGAAAGTTTAGGGTTGCTAATCAAAGTGAGACCTTAACAGGTTTCGCTTCAGTTTTCCCCGTGTAACTCATTCGGTTTGTTCTGTTGGCTAGGCCGGGACGAGAGGGTTACATGGAACCTAAAGAATTGAAAGAATTGAAGACACAACTTCAGGAGTTGTTAGACTGTGGTTTTATTAGGCCTAGTGTGTCAACGTGGGGAGCGCCGATGTTGTTTGTGAAAAAGAAATATGGTACTATGAGAATGTGCATCAATTATCGGCAACTGAACAACTTGACAATAAAAAAACAAGTATCCTTTACCGCGTATTGACGACCTATTCGATCAATTCCGTGGTGCAACGGTGTTTTCCAATATTGATTTGAGATCGAGATACTATTAGTTGAAGGTGAATGATAGAGATGTGGCAAAAATAGCGTTTTGTTCTCGTTATAGGCATTATGAGTTTTTGGTGATTCTGTTTGGGTTGACAAATGCACCTACAGCTTTCATGAACATGATGAATTGGGTGTTCCATGAGTTCTAGGATCAATTTGTGGTTGTGTTTATTGATGATATCCTTGTGTATTCATGTACCGAGGAGGATCATGATAGACATTTGCAGATTGTGTTATAGACCTTGTTGGACAATCAGTTATATGCTAAGTTGAGCAAGTGTGAATTTTGGATTAAGGAAGTGGTGTTCCTTGGTCATGTTGTGTCGGTAGAAGGAATTTGTGTGGATTCGCAGAAAGTTGAGGCGGTTGTGAATTGGAAACAACCTAAATTGGTATCGGAGGTTCATAGTTTCTTGGGATTAGTGGGTTATTATCGACATTTTTTGGATGGTTTTCTACGATTTCTGCTCCTTTGACGAAGTTGTTGCAAAAGGATGTTAAGTTCGAGTGGACGTAGATGCGACAACAAGCTTTTGAGAAGTTGAAAGAAGCTTTGACACGAGCTCCGATCTTGATTCAACCTGAACCGGGTAAAGAATTTGTGAATTTTAGTGATGCATCCTATGTGGGATTAGGGTGTGTGTTGATGCAAGATGGAAGAGTTGTGGCATATGCATCTAGGCAGCTGAAGTGCATGAGCACAATTTTCCTACACATGATATTGAGTTGGTTATTGTGGTGTTTGCGGAGAAAAGTGTGTGATGTATACGAATCATAAAAGTTTAAAGTATTTAATGTCTCAGAAATAGTTGAATCTTAGGCAAAAAATATGGTTGGAGTTTCTTAAGGATTACGACTTGACGATAGAGTATCACCCTGGTAAGGCCAATGTTGTGGCCGATGCTTTGAGTAGAAAGGTAGCTGTAGAGTTGAGAGTCATGTTTGCGCAATTGAGTGTGTCCAGGATAGTGGATTGATAGTTGACTTGCAAGTGAAACCGTCCTTGGTTCAGTTGATTATGGAGAAGTAGTTGCTTGATGATTCGTTGGTACCGCATGTTCAGGATATAGCGGATGGTAATTCGACGAACTTTTGTTTTAATGATGGTGGTGTGTTTTGTTTTAAGAGTCGAATAGTTGTACCGAAGGATTTTGAGTTGAGGCACACTATTCTGACTGAGGCGTATAGTAGTCCTTTTGCTATGCACCCTGGTAGTACTAAGATGTATCGTGGATTGAAGGATGAATAATATTGGGTTGGGTTGAAGAAGGATGTTGTTGATTTTGTGAGTAAGTGTATGGTTTGTCATCGCGTGAAAGCTAAGCATCAGTTTCCTTCTGCACTAGTGCAACCTTTGAAGATACAAGAATGGAAATGGGAGAGGATTACAATGGATTTGTGTTGGGTTTGCCTTTGACCCCATCAATGAAGAACTCTATTTGGGTGATTGTAGACCGTCTTACGAACTGTGTGCATTTCATAGCTGTGCATACTACGTATACGTTGGATAAGTTGGCAGAGTTGTACATTGCGGAAGTTGTGAGGTTACACATTGTACCTAAATCCATAGTTTCGGATAGAGATCCGAGGTTTACAGTGAAGTTTTGGGAGTGTTTGCATAGAGCCTTGGGTACACGGATCAATTTCAGTACCTCGTATCATCCTCAGACGGATAGTCAGTCTGAGCGAGTTATCCAAGTGCTTGACGACATGTTGCGGTGTTTTGTTATAGATTTTCAAGGTTCTTGGGAGAAAGAACTGCCTTTGGCGGAGTTTGCTTATAATAACAGTTATCAAGCAAGTATACAAATGGCTCCATATAAAGCCTTGTATGGTAAGAAGTGTAGGACGCCTCTTTGTTGGGCGCAAGCGGGGAAAAAGTTAGTTTCTTTGCTAGATCCGCTTAAAGGAACGACGGAGAAGGTAAAGCTTGTTTGTGATAAGTTGAAGGCGGCTTCGGATTGTCAAAAGTCTTACGCAGATTTGAAGCGTAAAGAGATTGAATATGAAGTTGGTGATAAGGTGTTTTTGAAAGTTTCACCTCGAAAAAAGGTGATGAGATTTGGTCGGAAGGGAAAATTTAGTATAAGGTTTATAGGACCATATGAGGTGCTTGAGCACGTTGGACCGGTGGCTTATAGGTTGAGGTTACCGCTTGAGTTAGAAAAGATACATGAAGTTTTCCATGTATCCCTGCTTTGGAAGTATAGATCGGATTCGTCGCATGTTATGCCTATTGAAAAGGTCGAGTTGAATCCAGATTTAACCTATGATGAGGAACCGGTTAAGATTTTGGATGTGGACACC
Source organism: Hibiscus tridactylites (assembly GCA_958450335.1). Taxonomy (NCBI): domain Eukaryota; kingdom Viridiplantae; phylum Streptophyta; class Magnoliopsida; order Malvales; family Malvaceae; genus Hibiscus; species Hibiscus tridactylites. Next base: position 72,366,391 of record OY288273.1, read on the forward strand.
AAGGTTCTTCATGGGAAGACCATAGAGTTGGTTAAGGTGTTGAAGCGACACCGAGGTGTCGGGAAAGCTACAGGGAAAGAAAGGATGGCATGAATAAGTAGTTTCCTTATCTTTTCCACAAGGTAAATTTCGAGGACGAAATTTCCTAAGTGGGGGAGAGTTGTAATGCCCCGATTTTGGGCCTAGGACTTAGTCAGGTTTAGGATAGACGGTTCGGGAGAACCGGTTCGAACAACTTAGACTAGTTTCCGGATTTAATTATCTTAAAGGGTTTTTGTGGTTGGTAAAGTATGGGAAAATGTTTAAAAATCATTATATATATATATATAGGATTTTGTTGGATTAATTAAGGAAAATGGATTTTGGAAGTTTGACATTTTGGAAATCGGTGACCAAAATGTAAAAATCGAAAAATTGTTTTAGTGACTAAATCGTAAAAGATCAACACTTTGAATCTTTAAGGTGCTATTGATCCAAATTCTAAGTCAGCCTTTTTCCCTTTAAGTGGTCAATTTTAAAGTGGTTTTAATTAATAAAACGAGATGGGGAGAATTAAATTGACTTTGACTCTTAAAATCTATTTTACGTAACTATCTTTTCTCCCAATCAATTTCTCTCAAATTCTCTCCAACCAAACGCCAGTTTCTTCTTCAAAGATTTGAGTTAAATACTTGATTTAATTTATCTTTTAACATCAAATGATTTCCTAATGTTTACCTATCAAAATCTTATGATTTTATCTTTGTTTTCTCATATAAATCCTTACAATTGAAGAGAAAAGTCGTCATTAGAGGTAAGGTTTCGTTCACCACCTCTAATGAAAGGTTCTTTATTGAAATTATCAAGTTATTGATCTTTTATGAGTGTTTTCTATTGGTTTGATGTTACAATTATGGAAAATTGGTTTAAATGATGTTTAATTGATTAAATCAAGAAATCTTTGTTTTGAATATGTTTTGTTGGGTTTATAATGAGATTATATCGTGATTATGATGTATTGAAATGTTGATTAAGTTATTTTAAGTTAGGAAACACGAAACTAGAAGAGTTGGTTGATTTTTAGGTTGGAATCTTTGGGTTTTTTGGCTTGATAGTGTGGTTGTTTGATTGCTGGAGGTTCTTTGGTATTGAGAAGGTGTTTTTAAATGTAAATTGATGTTGTTTTGATGTTAATCTCGCTGGGTAATGGCTGGAGATTTGTAAGAAAGGTTTTGTCGGTGTTTTCGGTAGTTTTCGGGTAACGAAAATGATGATGTAGTTTTATGTTGCTGGGGATTTTAATGCAAGGTTGTGCATTAATCCTTTGTTTTCCTTGGGTTAGAAGTAGGGGATGATGTTTCGTTAGCTTCAGAATGAGTCGCGGTTGATTCAGAAGCTTGATTTCGCCTCGGTAAAACAAGCGAGGTGTTGTTGGTGAGTGGAATTTTAAAGCTTTTCAAAGGTTTGAAAGCAAGGTTTGGGGGGTTTAAATTAAGCTTGAAACGCAAATCTAAGCTCGCGAGTAAGTATGGAAGATTTCACTCTCAATTTTTGGTTTCTATGGTTTTATTAAATTCACGCTCATGCTTTGAAGATAACATTGTTTTACCTACTATTATATGCATATTTTGGAGGTGGAAAATGTTACATATGTTTATGCTTTGATAATACATGCGTTTAGAAAGTGGTATGCAACATGTTTGAGAAAATGCCAAAATACATGGTTTGATGTATTTGAGATAATTTGATGGAAATTGGTTTGAATGATGCATATGAAAAAAGTGAGGTAACATGGTTTAAAAGTGTATATTGGCAAAGTGATGAGACTTGATACTATCAGTATAATTGGTCGACCAATAGAATGAGAGTGCAGTATAAAACGTAAGCAAAACTTGTGCGTACGTATGATAAAACATGATAAGTACAATCGCATCATGTGTTTCGTAAGATGGGAATAGCCACGCCACGCCATATGGTGTATCCGTATATCCATGTTAGTTTATGGTGGGAACAACCACACCTTGTATTTTGTTATGGAGTGTAGCCATCGGGGTCACTTGAATGCCAATATATGAGATTACGTGTATCATTGATTTAAATGGTTTTGTATGATGAGCATTATACATGAGATTCTATTTTATAGCATATTGTGTAAGTTAAAGCATGTGAAGCCTATTTTGAGAATTTAAATTGGGATTAATGCATGAGCCAAATGATATTTAACACCCTAAAATCCGATCTAGTCTGAATTAGGTTCCGGTGATCGGAAATCTCATATCGATGAAATCCAAACATTGTGACGGCTAGTTAATTATTGATATCGGACTCTAATTGGGTTAAATCAAAGCCATCGGACCCTATTGAATAGTACCAAAAACATTACAGTGACTAAATTGAGGAAAAATGCAAGTTGGAAGTCAAAACTATAGTTTTGTGAGAGTTGAGGGACTAATCTTGCGATTAGCCCCTCCCTAATTAAATTTCTATCTACGTGGGATAGTTTAAGATCTTTTATTCATGTGAAGGAAAGCTAAATAGTTAAAAGAATATATAATAGAAAAACAAAAGAAAAGAGGATAGAAAGCTTACCGAAAGTCACAAGCAAGTACCTCACCTCTTGTCATCTTCCTCCAAGCTAGCACCTCCATTAGAGTGCAAGCTTTAGTTTTGTTTTTCTTCATTTTATTGATATCGAATCGTTGCTATCGATCGGGTAAGCTATATTCCTCAATCGGTTAATGGATTCCATGGATAAATCAAGTTTAATCTCAAGCTAGGGTTTTAACCATCCATGGATATTTCATTGTTGTTGTTTATATTGAAATCGAATATCGATTTTGATATCGTTGTATTGATTTTGATATCATAATATCGACCCTAAACATATCCCTATTGATTTTCTAGCTCAAGAGGTTGAGAGAGAGGTTTCACCATCTCCATCGAAAGCTAGAAGTAAGGGTATTGTCATCCGGGAGCCGTAAGAGCATCAGATTTCAAGGAGAGTGTAGTCGGAGTCTAGGGATTAGGCAAAAAACCTTCTCGAATCAATTAATGTTGTCTTCGATCATTTTACTCACATTGCTATTGGAAAAAGTTACATCGGATAATTAAACGGACACCTTGGTAAGTGTCGGTAAGTTTGTCATTGAGTATCAGACATAATTATTGGTATCGTCATTGAGCATTGTCATTGATATAGACATTGTTATAGAAACATTGCAAAGAATCATTGATTATTATTATTAACATTGAACCATGAAACATTGATTATGAGACATATTGGTTATTGATAATATTGAAATCATTGGTCATTGGAATACTCATTGATTATTGAAATGGATATGAACATTAGAACCTTTGATTTGAATCGACATGGGATACATTTGGCATGCCATAGAATTCATGAACTCAGTGTGGAGGTGGACTACGATCCTAAGGCTACGGCCTATATTGATTTGGAAAGGCGTAGGAATTCGCGTATCCACTATCTTGATTCAATCCAAGGATTAATGATGAAATGAATATATTAAACATTGTATATTATTGCATAGCATTGACATTGATAAGCATGAGATCATATATATATATATATAGATACTTGACATATTATTGTTTACATTTTTTATGACTATCTCACTAGGCATCGTATGTCTAACGTGTCTCATATCATGCATTTTAAGGTTGAAAGGATCGTGTGCTGAGGGATCAGATTGTCAAGGCAAGACAAGTCATACAAGCCTTAAAGTAATGTATTTTGAACTTGTGAACTCCTAGGAAGGTGGCAGTTGAACTAGTCGTTTTATGCCTATTTTGATGTGTTTGTGAAATGCCTATGTTGTAATATGGTTAATGGCCCTAAATGACATTTTTTGTTGGCTTTAAATGGCTTAAAAGTGCATACTTGGCTCATAAAGGTGAAACATAGTAAAGGTGTTCGTATGGTTATCAAATTTGGCATGCTAGTAGTTTTTACCATTGAAATATTGTGTGTGAAGTTTCGTTGCATTTGGACATCGTTCGGTAGGTCATATTGAATAAATACCAGCAAAAATATGTCATTACAGGTCAGACCGTATCGAAACGGGTGATGGCGTTCCAATACGGGCAAGCATAATTGAGCTTGAGGAATAGAGCGTATTGAAACGGTTCATGGCCATTTCAGAACATTTTTTCACTGGAATCCTTTGTTTCGATACAGGTTTATAGCATATCGATACGAGTCAAAGTCAAAGTCAAAGTCAAAGGAAGTCAACCCGTTTCGATACAGGGCACACCCATATCGATACGGTCTAAAACGTAAAGTCAATAAAGGTTGAACATTGTCCACCCGTTTCGAAACATCTCTAGGGTATTTTGATACGGGATTAGTTAAGTTAGTTAAAGGCATATTAAACAGTTTGCAAGGTTCCCTATTTTGTCACTGAATATTGAAAGAATAAATTGAATGAGCTAATGGTCTCCAAATTGTATGAAATTTTACAGGTTTGTTAATAATGTAGTGAATTTCAATCTGGTAATATCGATTGTATTGAAGGACCCCTAATTTGTTGAATTTACAGTTTAGTCCTTAAAACTTGTAATAATTGCAATTTAGCCTCGATTGATTAATTATTGCTTCGTATGGATTAATTTGACTAAAATGTATTGAGGCATTGTGTTATTGTATGATATTGGTTTAAAGGTTAACATAAAAAAAGAAATTGTGATGCACTGTCTATTGTATTGAACACCGATATCACCTTTCGACCCGGTTCTCGACCAGACCGGAAAGGGGGTGTTACATTTGTGGTATCAGAGCTAGAATTTAGTCGATTCTAGGACTAAACTAAAGCTTGTTGCGTTGTTATTGTGTTACTTTTCCACCTTGGAGTTATATATTGTGTATATTGTAACTTGTCGACTAATCCGATCTTTCGTATAGATATATTTGAGACTAACGAAGCTCACATAGACGAGCTTGCTACTGGCTCCTTGATGCATGGCGAGGAGATTAGAAAAGGAAGTCCTCAGAACCCACTCCAACTACAAGACCCTCCTGTTCAGGGTACTGAGCCTGCAACACCTACCGCTCAGGCTGAGTTTTATCAGAACATGACCGATATGTTCAGGCAGTTTATGCCTGCTATGAGGGCTGAACAAGTTGTGCAACCCATCGCCCCTGTTGTTCAATACACTCGAGCCCCTATCGATAAGCTCTCACAGTATCGAGCTTATACTCTTACTGGACAAGATGACGATAACCTTGAAGTTGCCGAATATTGGTTGGATAACATTTTGCGGATTCTGAATAAGCAACTTTAGTGCTTGGACGAGCACAAGCTTGAGCGCGCCATCACATTGTTGGCCGATGAGGCACTTCATTGGTGGGAAACTACCATTTTGACAGTCTCAGAGGACACGATGACTTGGGAGTTCTTCCTTAGAGAATTCCGCAAGAAGTACATTAGTGAATTTTACCTTGCTGATAGACGAAGCGTCTTCCTTCACCTCAAACAAGGTGGACGACCGATCGAACAGTACATACATGATTTCTGCAAGTACCATCGATATGGTGCAGAATATATAAGAAGGAGGAAGAAAACTGTCGGATGTTCATTGTAGGGCTCAACGATGAACTACGCTCTATGTTTACTGCACTTAGCATCTCTGATTTTCAAGACCTTGTGAATCGAGTTAAGGCCACCGAAGTTGCATTGTAACCCCTTAGCCCGGCCTAGAAGGTTGACCCGAACTACGAAGATTACACGGGGAAAACCAAAGTCAACCCGAAAGTCAACCTTGATTAACGACCCTTTTTTTTCTTTTTAAACTTGTCTAGATGCAGATTAAACTTAGGCATACTCTTGAGATAAGCATACTCAAAAATCACAGCAATCAGAAAACATTTAGGGACTCGATTGCACAAAACATGAATTTAGGGACCAAATTGTAAATTCTGAAAATTATAAAGACTTAGCCAACTTTAGAGTTACCAATATGAAATTAATCATGTTTCATGCTTCTCTGCGAAATTCCCACTCCAACGGACTTCTCAAACTCACTCAATTGAATAAACAAAGTTCAGGACCAAAACGCAAGGTTTTCAAAACATTTAACCAACAATTTCAGTGCCCAACGGTCGGGTGTTCCGGAACAGGGAAGATCCGTTCCGAAACGCGGTACCGTTCCGAAACCAGTTCCGGAACAGGACCTGGCAGTAGCAAAACCGTTCCGGAACGGTTCCACCCGTTTCGAAACGCCTAGGCCATTTCAAGCCCTCTGTTCCGAAACGGTAGCAACTGTTCCGAAACAGACTGCCCAGATTGCAGAAATTTTGCCGGTTTATTACATAATTGATCCATCAAACATGCTCCAAAGGCAACCAAATTATACCAGCAAGTCATTCAACACTCAAGGAACAAAATTGCATCAAAGCCTAGATACAAAACCACCCCTAGGTGCACCAACTCATTCAACACATCCAACACTCAATCATGCTTTTAAAACAAGAAGCATAGCATAACGACTTAAGAATAAGAAAATTCAAACGTTGCAAGCGTTAAACCACATAATTCAAAATCATATACCAAACTCGTCCAACATACACAATCTCATTAAACATCAACATAAGAGATTCTCCCCCCATTGCCTTTATTATCTATAGCTATTAACCGAGACATACATCTCAAGTGGAGCTCTTCTTGAATCCCTTGCTTCTCGCTGTCCCAACTTCAAATATCTGCATTGATGGACAAAAAGGAGCGTAAGCACATAATGCTTAGTGAGGAATGCTCAAAACCAAAACACCATCAATGCAGCGAGTCATAAAACCTCTTTTAAAAGCCACACAATTCGATAAACCAAAGCAATGTTTGAAAACCTTTTTTTTAGCAACATGCTTTAAGTCATGCATTGCTCAAACATGAAAACCAACCCTTAGCTTAGAAAAGCTAAGTAATTCACTTCAAATCACAACCTTGCAAAACCATCAATTTAACCATTCCATGCATGAACATCATATGCAAAGTTAAATACAAGATCCTTGGAAAACACTTCCACTTCACATCATACTTTTCTCATACATTGAAAATCATTTCAAGCAAGAAACCTTTAGAAACCGCTTACTCATTCAATCTATCTCATGCATTAAACAAATGCAACATATGAACCACAAGATCAATATTTGCATCACATGCCTTTAAAAACAAGTCTTCGCAAGACTTCAATGCACTAAAGAGATTTTATGTACACATGCACCATTCTCATTAGAAAATAAACTCTTGTTCAAGCTAACAAGTAAACATGCATTCATAAAACATTACACACTTCTCATGCAACCATGCCTCATTTCAAGCATCTCATGCTTTATCATATTCAAGAACATTATATTGGCTTCCAAGTGATAATCCACAAACCATCATAACGCAAGACACAATCGGATACGCGGATTACAAGCGTTGTCCCCACACTTCATACACACTACCAATCTCAAGGTCCCCAAATGGAATTTAAACCACCATTATGACCTTACCATACACAAGGTCCTCATATGGACTTTTAACCACCATATGACCTTAACATTCACAAGGTCCTCAAATGGAATTTTAACCACCATTATGACCTTACCATCACCCATTGATAGTTGTATAACATCACTAACGAGATCGCGGGACATACAACACAAGATCCACACATGGACTTTAAACCACCATTGTGATCTTAACAAACACAAGGTCCTCAAATGGAATTTTAACCACCATACGAACTTAACATACACAAGGTCCTTAAATGGAATTTTAACCACCATTATGACCTTAACACAAGACCCACCCATGGACTTTTAACCACCATGGTGTTCTTAACCATCTCGTTAGTGTACTTGGATGGAGTCAACGGTACAATCACAACCACTCCACATCCAAGGCGACTTTATTCACGGTGCACCCAATCCTATAGCCGGCTAACTATATCCGATTAAAGTAACCAAGAACCACTTACATCACTTGCCAATATTGTAACCCCCTAACTCGGCCTAGACGGTTGACCCGAATTAAGAAAGTCACACGGGGAAAACCAAAGTCAACCCGAAAGCCAACCTTGATTAACGACCCTTTTTTTTTCTTTTTAAACTTGTCTAGATGCACATTAACCCTAGTTATGATCTTACAAACAACATGCTCAAAGATCATACACATCAGAGATCAAACAGGGACCCAAATGAACAATTTACAACTTTAGGGACCAAATTGTAAATTCTGAAAACTATAAGGCCTTAACCCAAATTAAAGTTACCATCTTGAAATTAATCAGGTTTCATGCTTCTCTGTAAATTTTCAGCTCAAAAGGACTTCCCAAACTCATACAATTGCACAAACAAGATTCAGGACCAAAACGCAAACATTCCAAAACATTTAACTACCAATGTCAGCCCCCAACAGTCACGTGTTCCGAAACAGGGAGAGCCCGTTTCGAAACGCGGGGCCGTTCTGCAATGCGTACCGAAACGAGGGCTGATAGTGGCCTTTCCATTTCGGAACGGTGCCTACCGTTTCGGACGCCTGGGCTGATTCAAGGCACCCGTTCCGAAACGGTAGTCTCTGTTCCGAAACGCCTTGCACAGAATGCAGTAAAAGGCTTGCTTAAACATACAATTGATCAACCATACATGCTTCAAATGCTACCAAACTTTACCAGCATGAAATTCAACATAATAAGAACATACTTGTATCAACCAATCAACATTTAAGCGTCAAATATGAAAAGCCCCAATTCTAATGGCATGCTTCCTACACAAGCAAACCATTCAAGCATAAAACTTCCAAATCAAACATATAATGGCCAATTACAAAATCCAGCATCTCAACAACTTTCAACATACTTAGGGAGTTCAAAACATCTCCCAATCCATACCAAGGATTACAAAATCCACATTGGCAAGAAACTTCACATTCTCACCAACCACAACAACTTCGTAATCATCCGCAAGCTTCAACGAAACTCGCTTATTCTCACAATCCACAACAGCACGATGCTCAGCAAGCCAATCCATACCAAGGATTACATCAAAACCATAGAAAGGCAACTCCATAAGGTCAACATAAAAACATGATCTTGAACAACCAAAGGACACCTTCTATAAAGCTTTCGAGTCACAACAGTTTCACCAAAAGAACTAGTGACACGAACACCAACATCCAAAGACTCAACAGGCAAACCAAGCAATTCAGCATGCTCACGCAAAATATATGAATGCGTAGATCCAGAATCTATCAAGGAAAGCGATGACAAGGATTGCAAAGTAAAGGTACCTGCAATCACATCCGCATCATTCCTCCCCTCCCGCTGAGCATACACCCTAGCTTGACCTCCACCTTCAGGCTGAATAGCCACAACATGGGCCACTCCTCGACCACCTTCCTCTCTCCGCTGGAAATTCCCACGGCCGCGCCCACGACCTCTCTGCGGTGCAGCAACAACAGGAGCACGCACTTGGCCACCAGCCAACATAGGACAATCTCGCCTCAAATGATCTGCGGATCCACAACTCCAGCACCCGTTACCAGCTGCTTCAACAGGAGCTTGCACCTCCCTCACAGCACGAGGACAATCACGCTTCATGTGACCACGTGAACCACAAATCCAACAAGCACCCGGATCAGCTCTAGCATTGCCTCCTCTAGCAGGTGCTCCACCACCTCTCTTGGTTGAGGACTGATACTTCTGATCACGTCCCCTCTTGTTCCGTCCACCACCGGAACTAAACTCAGCAGCTCGCTTACCAGAACTTGCTCCAGCACCTCTAGCAGATAAACCCAAGTTCATCTCAATATCCTTGGCTCGACCCACCAGCACATCAAAATCATCATACTCAGTGGCCAGCACATACATCTTCACATCCGTCACTAAACCATAACGGAATCTTTCGCACCTTGCTCGTTCATCAGGTACCAGCTCAGGTGCATACTGACTGAGTCGCACAAACTGCACCTCATACTCAGCCACTGTCATGCTCCCCTGGGTAAGAGACATGAACTCACGCTTCTTTTCATCCAGGTACCTCACACCAAGATACCTTCTCTTGAACACATTCTGAAAGAATGTCCAAGTTATGTCAGCTTCAGCCATCCCAGCTATAGTGGTCGTCCACCACGTATAAGCATCATCCTGTAGCAAGGATACAACACAACCCAGCTTTTGCACATCAGTGCAACTCATCTGACCCAAGATCCTCTTAGTACTCTCCATCCAGGATTTAGAACCCTCAGCAGACATACCCCTGAACTCAGTCACACCAAGACTGCGCAAACGCTCCAAAGGTAGTCTAACACCAGCATATCCCTGATGCCCAGCTCCTTGAGCTCCAGCTACTGCCGCTCGAAAAGCACCAGCAATAGCTTGTACCAACATCGTCATGTCAGGCATAGCTTGCCCCTGACCAACCTCAGGTCCAGCAGCTCCAGCACCAGCTGCAGCTTCAGCTCTTTCTCCCTCAGCACCACCACCACCAGGTGGAGGAGGAGGTAACACCGCACTTCCCGCGTTTTCCTCATTTTCATTCTCATTCGGAGCCGTAGCTCGCACATTACTTCTCAACTCTCTACGTGGTGCCATACTCTAACAATGCAATCACAATGCAAATAAACAAAGTCAGGCCCAGCAAGGTAAGCAATCCAAGTACTCAAGCTCAATTTCACTTAAAATCAACATCATTTCATTAGCTTTGATTTGGCAATGGGTACCCACAACATGCTTCATCACAACATACAACTCAATTGCATCAAAATCACATACCACTCAACATGCTTTCACTCAACAAGCATACAAGGCATACATACTTCAATCATGCACACATTCATTCCCAATTACTCGAGAACCTGGCTCTGATACCACCAAATGTAACCCCCTTAACCCGGCCTAGACGGTTGACCCGAATTAAGAAAGTCACACGGGGAAAACCAAAGTCAACCCGAAAGTCAACCTTGATTAACGACCCTCTTTTTTTCTTTTTAAACTTGTGTAGATGCACATTAACCCTAGTTATGATCTTACAAACAACATGCTCAAAGATCATACACATCAGAGATCAAACAGGGACCCAAATGAACAATTTACAACTTTAGGGACCAAATTGTAAATTCTGAAAACTATAAGGCCTTAACCCAAATTAAAGTTACCATCTTGAAATTAATCAGGTTTCATGCTTCTCTGTAAATTTTCAGCTCAAAAGGACTTCCCAAACTCATACAATTGCACAAACAAGATTCAGGACCAAAACGCAAACATTCCAAAACATTTAACTACCAATGTCAGCCCCCAACAGTCACGTGTTCCGAAACAGGGAGAGCCCGTTTCGAAACGCGGGGCCGTTCTGCAATGCGTACCGAAACGAGGGCTGACAGTGGCCTTTCCATTTCGGAACGGTGCCTACCGTTTCGGACGCCTGGGCTGATTCAAGGCACCCGTTCCGAAACGGTAGTCTCTGTTCCGAAACGCCTTGCACAGAATGCAGTAAAAGGCTTGCTTAAACATACAATTGATCAACCATACATGCTTCAAATGCTACCAAACTTTACCAGCATGAAATTCAACATAAGAAGAACATACTTGTATCAACCAATCAACATTTAAGCATCAAATATGAAAAGCCCCAATTCTAATGGCATGCTTCCTACACAAGCAAACCATTCAAGCATAAAACTTCCAAATCAAACATATAATGGCCAATTACAAAATCCAGCATCTCAACAACTTTCAACATACTTAGGGAGTTCAAAACATCTCCCAAAACATTCACATAGGTCCCCCCATTGCCAAATGCCAAAAGCTAAAGAAGTACAAGAAAACCTTTCCATACTTGAGCTTAAATCCCACTTTTTTGCTTGCCTTCCTTGCTGCCCTTAAGTACCTTAATGATCTGCATTATTGATTTAAGAAAACGGAAGAGAGCGTAAGCAAAAGCTTAGTGAGGAATGCTCATTAAAAACAATTCAATAATGCATTTATAAAACACTTTATAAATCATACTTCAAATCATCATTTACTCATGCTCAAAGCAATTTAAACAAGCATTACATGCTTCCATATCATTACATGTCATATTGGCCACAAGTGATAAATTCCATCTTTTTAAAAACAAGATCAACATAAGACTCGCACATGGACTTTTAAACACCATTGTGATCTTATAGTTTCCAAGGACCACACAAGGACTTTTAACCACCTTTGTGTCCTTACAAGTTTCACCCCAAGGACTTTTAAACACCTTGGCCCCAAGGACTTTTAAACACCTTGGCCCATGGACTTTTAAACACCATGGCAAGGACCACACAAGGACTTTTAACCACCTTTGTGTCCTTAACAAGAACCATCCAAGGACTTTTAACCACCTTGATGTTCTTAAGTAACAAGGCTCACTCAAGGACTTTTAACCACCTTAGTGACCTTAACAAGAATCATCATGGACTTTTAACCACCATGAAGTTCTTAGAATCCACAAGGCTCACTCAAGGACTTTTAACCACCATAGTGACCTTAACCTTTTTCAAAACATCACTTGCCAATATACATCATTATCATCAAATAATCCACTGTTTAAAAGCATTTAACCAAGCCATAAACATCATGCATTTACAAGCATCAAACCACATTTTATCAATGCTCAAAAACAAGGAACTCTTACCTTGAGCTTCCTTCAACATATGGCTTACAAAATCAGCAATAACCATGCTAAATCATGCTTTCAAAACAGAATTTAAAACATGCAACAAACCACATTGCATAACAACCAAACCATGGCCACCACTTAGAGAGTTTTTCCGAAAACTTACACTTGAGCTTAGCAAAGTTGTTTAGACTTAAACTAAGCTCCCAAGACATTGGTTCAAAGCTGAAAACCCATTTTCACTCACCGATTCCACTTCGCCTCTTGCCGAAACACAAATCAAGCTTCCGAATCACCACCACTTGGATCCAAAGATGACTCCCCTGTTTTAAACACATCAAAGCAGAGGATTAATGCATCATCATGCATTAATAGCTTCAATGAAAGCACCTAAACTCGCTGCCCTCATCCACACTCCATTTTCGGCCACCAAACACAACCGAAAATGCCTCCAAACCACTTATCAACAAAGCCCAGCCATAAAACATCAAAACTAAACATCCTTTAACATCATTTAACATCTAAAAAGAACCTAACAACATCCTTATACCTCCAGCAACATCAGATCCACAAGATCACCTCAAAAACAACCAAGAATCACAAGCTAAACTTAGGAAATTCAACCTATCCGGGATTGCATTGATCAAAACTCACTTCCTCATCAAATTAACATTAATTAATCATCAAAAACACATCTCAAATCACAGCTTTAACAGATCAAACGAAAATCTATCAAAAATCACAAAATCTTGCATTTTAAGCCAAGATCCATTTTACAACTTAAAAGCCATTTATAAAACATCAATTAAGGATTGAGAACTTAGGAATTTCAGTAAAGAACTGATAGTTTAGAGGAGAAGGACGTTCTTACCTCCAAACTTGAGTTTCTCCTCTTTTAGAACCAAAAAGCTTGAAGAATCAACTTGCAAATGGTGAGGTTTTGTTGATGTGATGATTAGAAATCAAAAGAGAGTTGAAAGGAGAGATTTAGGTGACAAAATCAGAAAGAAATCTCTGGAGAGAAAGTGTTTGGGTTGAGAGAAAATGAGAGAAAAGGAAAATTGGAAAATATGGAAAGTTAGTTACAAAATAGCAAAATGATTTCCCTCCACTTTTCTTTTGTTTTAAAATCAGAATTAACATTAAAATATCCTAGAAAAATCTGGAGAAACTCCCTTTGGAATAATAGCTCCTTAAAGATTCAAAGTTTCAATCCTTTCTAAAACAGTCACGCAACTTTCAAAAATTACATTTTGGTCACTAGCCAAAATGTCACCCTTCCAAAACTCATTTTGTAAAATTGATTTCACAGTTCACTTATATATATTAAAAGATGATTTTAGAACATTTTTCCATATTTTTAATGCAACCCGAACTAGGCTTTCCTAATTTCATCTTTTTAGATTCGAACAGCACTTTGACCGAACCGGTCAACGCCCAAAACTTCTAAGCCCAAAACCGGGGCGTTACAAATATAACCATTTTACCACATTAATCCATTGTTTTACAAGCATAACCAAAATTCCAAAACCACCAATTACCATCATCAATCCACTGTTTTTGAAGCATTACACAAAGCCATTAAACAACATGCAACACTATGCATCAATTCCACAATTCCAATGTACAAACCAATGATCTCTTACCTTGAGCATCCTTCACACATGGCTTTCAAAACCAGCATTAAACCATGCTAAAATATGCTTTCAAAACAGAATTTAAAACATGCAAATCACATGCATTGCATCCAACAATCACAAGTGCTTTAAAAACCAATTCATAACACAAACCAAGAGAGAAATTCCATTTACTTACTCTTGAGCTTAGCTAAGTTGTTTAGACTTAAACTAAGCTCCCAAAACCTTCAAACCTTGGTTTAAAAGTTGAAAACCCAACTTCACTCACCGATACACAAAACTAGGCTAGCCAACAAGCCTTCCAAGCATCTGAAACCTTCAACGCCACCTCTATTGCTCACGGATCATTCTCCCCTGTTTCAAGCACATAACAACAGAGGATTAATGCATCATAATGCATTAAAAACACCAGTAACACAACTAAACTCGCTGCTCTTCATAAATCCAACATTTCGGCTACCAAACACAACCGAAATCACCTCCCAACACTTCCAAGACTTAACCCAGCCAAGATCCATCACTTCTAACCATTTTTAAACATCAATTAACATCCAAAATGATCCCAAACACGTCCTTATACCTCCAGCATTAACAAAACACCAAGATCACCCCAAAAACCACCATTTTCACAAGTAAAAACTTAAGAAAATCAACCTATTCGGGATTGCATTGATTAAACCTCAATCACACATCATTTAGACATCCAAAATACATCAAAAAGACATCTCAAAACAGAGCCCAATCATTTATTACGAATTTCTTCAAAATTAAATCCAAATCTTGCATTTTAAGCCAAAATCAAGATCACAACATCAAAACCTTTAATAAAACTCAAATCAAAGATTGAGAACTTGGGAATTTCAATAAAGAACTGAGAATTTAGAGGAGAAGGACGTTCTTACCTCTAAACTTGAGTTTCTCCCTTTTTGGAACCAAGATTCTTGAAAATTCAATAAGCTAATGCCAAGGTTTTGTTGTAGAATTGATTAGAGATCAAATGAGGATTGAAATCTCATCTTTAGTTGTCAAAATCAGAGGGAATTTTGCTGGAGAAATGTGTTTGGGTTGAGAGAAAAGAAAATGGAAATTTAGAGAAAAGTTAGTTACAAATGCCAAAATATCTTTTCCCTCCTTTTTACACTTAATTCAAACCATTAATTAAATTGATTAATATTAAGAAAAATCCGGAGAAACTCTTTTGGGTAAATAGCTCCTTAAAGATTCAAAGTTTCAATCCTTTTTAAAACAGTCACACAGTTTTCAAAAATTACATTTTGGTCACTAACCCAAAATGTCACACTTCCAAACCTCGTTTTGTAAAATTGATTTCACCATTCTCTTATATATAATAAAAGAGGATTTTAAGACATTTTTCAATATTTTTAATGCAACCCGAACTAGGCTTTCCAAAAAAACACCTTTTATATTCGAACCGCACTCTGACCGACCCGGTCCAAACCCAAAACTTCTAAGCCCAAAATTGGGGTGTTACAACTCTCCCCCCTTAAGAAATTTCGTCCTCGAAATTTCAACTGGCGAAAAGAGAACAACCAAACTTCTTAAAGCAACACACAAGGCAACACAGGAGACTTAACCACCACTGAACACTCTCCTCACAAAACTCCACCCAAACTCAACACCACCACATATTGTTCACGAATTCTAAAACACCCAAATGTTAACCACATCTTAACCTTCACACTCCCGAACTGCACATAACCCCAACAACAACCTGAAGAACCTCCAACTTTTACAGCATACACCACCTTAACTCATAACTCCCAAAACTTGTTCACACAGTGACACCAACCAATCCAGTTCAGCCACCATGTGACCCACAACCTTCACTGCTTCTAAAACTCCTTGCAAAACTACTCAACCTCTTTCAAAGACTACCACAACAAGCAAAAATTCTTAAGCATCAACTGCTTACCCAAACTTCTCAACGTATTGCTGACATTCCTTCACATCCACCGCTATCATTACCATAACGATTCACCAGGACTACTCACCTAACATCCGAAAATCACATCACAAAGCACCAACCATGACTCCGCCAGCCGTTCCACACACCACCAACTGTCTTCAGACGGAATTTACTTAATCACAACCAACCAACCACTTCTCACAAGAACCCGTCCAACCAACAATTGCCTTTGATCTTACATTGCCTTTCCACTTCAAGTTTTGACTACAACACTTGCCTTACTAGAACATCGCCCAACCTATACATACCTACTTAGGTTACGAAACTCCTATTCTCCCAGGCTAACCCTTTCCTACAACCCACAACACAACATCTTCTCAACTCTTCGAAGGTTGCTACAAACCATCACCTACATAACCAACCCTTCTACTACAACATCAATGCCAAGTTACCTCAGCACTTTGGAACACATCCACTAACTTACTACATCACTTAACACCAAGAAACTACCACTTCTACCAGCTATTCACAACCACTTTGACTGATTCTAACTCAAACGGTAATCTCCTCACCACCATACCGCTAAACTCATTAAGCATCAAACACCTTCCTTCTACCAACATGCTATACCGCACTCACTATTACTGACAACTCGCTTAATACCCTCCATTACTTCTAACATTCACCCATCACTAAAACAACTTTTAAACCCCCCATCTAACCTAACCCTATCACAACACTAACGGACCCGATTAACTATCAGCGAGTGTGAACGTTCGTATGCATGGTCACCAATATGCCCTATCAATGCCTGATGTACATGCATGCAAAACCTCTAATGTCATGTCACATGTATGCATTGACCAATACATATATAATATAGCATATAACAAATGATTTTAACTGTGCATGTATGTCAGTTCACACCCACCAATAACATCCTCAGAGTCCGCCTAAAAACAACCTCCTACCTCACTTCCAACTTGACCAACTCCATCATTCTAACAACCCATTATCCACAAGATACTCACTAATGCCCTCCTCACACTAAAGTTGTTTTCAAAACAACACCAACTACTACCCCAAACATGCTAGCAACGAGACTATACCCACTACAAAAGGAAATACCAATTGAAACCAAACTAAGATACTAGAGCAAAGGTTACTTAACAAGGTTGCCTGTAAACACCTCACTGCCCTGGAGCTTCAACAGACAAGCTCTCTTCCTCACAGAACCATCATTCTCCAGCCGCACCGCTGCAGCACCAGCTAACACATTAAGGTCATCACCTTCTCCCTGCGGTAAGGGAGCCGGACTACCCCGAACCAACTTCAAACAATTACGTCTCAAATGTCCAACAAACCCACAATTCCAACAGATTTCATTCTTCAAGCTCCTCACACCTTCCTGCCCTTCCTGCCACCTTCGAACCTCGTCTCGGCCGTACCCATGACCCTTCAGAGACCCTTTTGCTACCACTGAAGCTGATCTCACCACTTGAGGACAATTTCGCTTCACATGCTCTTTAGAACCACAGTTCCAACAAACTCCTGCGCCCCAACAACCTCCAACATGGCGCCTTCCACAACGGTCACACACCGGTAGCTGAGCTTCCACTCCTTGATCATGCAGCACTTGCCCCAGATTTGCACTACCACCCAGACTTCGATTCAAGCAAAACCTTCTATCACGTAGCCTCTTACGCTGACCACTCCGGAGATCAGTACTCGCAACTCTCTTGCCTAAACTTTTCTCACCTTCATAAACTGAAACCACACCCTCACGTTGCTTAACCCTTGGGAAATCTTCTCCAAGGTACCTTTCATAAAAAGCAGACACAAAGAAGTCCCAATCTATATCGTGGATGTGCGATGCCACCGCCACAGATGTCCACCAGGCACAAGCGTCCTCCAACATCAATGAGACAACACTTTCCAGCTTACAAGCATAATCACAACCTTCCTGATCCAAAATCAGAATTACACTGGCCAACCAGGCCTCGAACGTCTCAGGTGTCGAACCATGATACTCCACAGCTCCCAAATCATGTAAACGCTGTTTCGACAAACCCGCACACCCCACAGCCGGCACGTCTACAGGACTTACTTTTGCCACAGCCTTACTTTTGCCACAGCCTGAGATGTTCCCAACGCCTCTTGAACTATAGGTGATGAACTCTTCATCACAGAACCAACTTCTTCCTCCTGCCTTACTACCTCAACTCCAGGCACTGAAGACTTAGACAAAACACCTCCATTAAAAGGTGAATTCCACGCCTTAACAACCTGCTCTAAAGAAGCAACCATCTCACCTAACTGCCACTCTCTCATCGATTTCACCATGCTATAACAACAACAATCATAACAAAACAAACAAATCGATCAGACCAGCTTTAAGCAAGGATTCAAAACTCCGACTCCAAAATAACACAATAGCTATAATAATAAGGCAATGGGTATCCCAAATTCTCCCCTTTTTCATGACATAACAGTCAATAAAAAAACATGGATATCACAACATCAAGCATATCAATCCACATACTTCGATCATGCTCTCATCAATAACATTCACTCATAACAGCACAATATCAACATATCATACCCATTACACTTTCATTATTCATAAAATCAGCTCACAACACCAGCATAACATCAGCACAAATCTACATAAACTCAATGAAGATTCACAATCAAAAAGCATGCTAAAACATCAACAATTCGCTCAACAACACGCATTTCAACCGACTTTCAACCACACATCAGAATAAACATCAAACACATATTACAACAATTTACCAATTCCCCAAGCATTCGCAACTCAGCTTTGATACCACCAAATGTAACCCCCTTAGCCCGGCCTAGACGGTTAACCCTAACTACGAAGATTACACGGGGAAAACCAAAGTCAACCCGAAAGTCAACCTTGATTAACGACCCTTTTTTCTTTTTAAACTTGTCTAGATGCACATTAAACCTAGGCATACTCTTGAGATAAGCATACTCAAAAATCACAGCAATCAGAAAACATTTAGGGACTCGATTGCACAAAACATGAATTTAGGGACCAAATTGTAAATTCTGAAAATTATAAGGACTTAGCCAACTTTAGAATTACCAATATGAAATTAATCATGTTTCATGCTTCTCAGCGAACTTCCCACTCCAACGGACTTCTCAAACTCACTCAATTGCATAAACAAAGTTCAGGACCAAAACGCAAGGTTTTCAAAACATTTAACCAACAATTTCAGTGCCCAACGGTCGGGTGTTCCGGAACAGGGAAGATCCATTCCGAAACGCGGGACCGTTCCAAAACTAGTTCCGGAACAGGGCCTGGCAGTAGCAAAACCGTTCCGGAACGGTTCCACCCGTTTCGGAACGCCTAGGCCATTTCAAGCCCTCTGTTCCGAAACGGTAGCAACTGTTCCGAAACAGGCTGCCCAGATTGCAAATATAAGAGATTCTCCCCCCATTGCCTTTATTATCTATAGCTATTAACCGAGACATACATCTCAAGTGGAGCTCTTCTTGAATCCCATGCTTCTCGCTGTCCCAACTTCAAATATTTGCATTGATGGACAAAAAGGAGCGTAAGCACATAATGCTTAGTGAGGAATGCTCAAAACCAAAACACCATCAATGCAGCGAGTCATAAAACCTCTTTTAAAAGCCACACAATTCGATAAACCAAAGCAATGTTTGAAAACCTTTTTTTTAGCAACATGCTTTAAGTCATGCATTGCTCAAACATGAAAACCAACCCTTAGCTTAGAAAAGCTAAGTAATTCACTTCAAAGCACAACCTTGCAAAACCATCAATTTAACCATTCCATGCATGAACATCATATGCAAAGTTAAATACAAGATCCTTGGAAAACACTTCCACTTCACATCATACTTTTCTCATACATTGAAAATCATTTCAAGCAAGAAACCTTTAGAAACCGCTTACTCATTCAATCTATCTCATGCATTAAACAAATGCAACATATGAACCACAAGATCAATATTTGCATCACATGCCTTTAAAAACAAGTCTTCGCAAGACTTCAATGCACTAAAGAGATTTTATGTACACATGCACCATTCTCATTAGAAAATAAACTCTTGTTCAAGCTAACAAGTAAACATGCATTCATAAAACATTACACACTTCTCATGCAACCATGCCTCATTTCAAGCATCTCATGCTTCATCATATTCAAGAACATTATATTGGCTTCCAAGTGATAATCCACAAACCATCATAACGCAAGACACAATCGGATACGCGGATTACAAGCGTTGTCCCCACGCTTCATACACACTACCAATCTCAAGGTCCCCAAATGGAATTTAAACCACCATTATGACCTTACCATACACAAGGTCCTCATATGGACTTTTAACCACCATATGACCTTAACATTCACAAGGTCCTCAAATGGAATTTTAACCACCATTATGACCTTACCATCACCCATTGATAGTTGTATAACATCACTAACGAGATCATGGGACATACAACACAAGATCCACACATGGACTTTAAACCACCATTGTGATCTTAACAAACACAAGGTCCTCAAATGGAATTTTAACCACCATATGACCTTAACATACACAAGGTCCTTAAATGGAATTTTAACCACCATTATGACCTTAACACAAGACCCACCCATGGACTTTTAACCACCATGGTGTTCTTAACCATCTCGTTAGTGTACTTGGATTGAGTCAACGGTACAATCACAACCACTCCACATCCAAGGCGACTTTATTCACGGTGCACCCAATCCTATAGCCGGCTAACTATATCCGATTAAAGTAACCAAGAACCACTTACATCACTTGCCAATATAACCATTGTACCACATTAATCCATTGTTTTACAAGCATAACCAAAATGCCAAAACCACCAATTACCATCATCAATCCACTGTTTTTGAAGCATTACACAAAGCCATTAAACAACATGCAACACTATGCATCAATTCCACAATTCCAATGTACAAACCAAGGATCTCTTACCTTGAGCATCCTTCACACTTGGATTTCAAAACCAGCATTAAACCATGCTAAAATATGCTTTCAAAACAGAATTTAAAACATGCAAATCACATGCATTGCATCCAACAATCACAAGTGCTTTAAAAACCAATTCATAACACAAACCAAGAGAGAAATTCCATTTACTTACTCTTGAGCTTAGCTAAGTTGTTTAGACTTAAACTAAGCTCCCAAAACCTTCAAACCTTGGTTTAAAAGTTGAAAACCCAACTTCACTCACCGATACACAAAACTAGGCTAGCCAACAAGCCTTCCAAGCATCCGAAACCTTCAACGCCACCTCTATTGCTCACGGATCATTCTCCCCTGTTTCAAGCACATAACAACAGAGGATTAATGCATCATAATGCATTAAAAACACCAGTAACACAACTAAACTCGCTGCTCTTCATAAATCCAACATTTCGGCTACCAAACACAACCGAAATCACCTCCCAACACTTCCAAGACTTAACCCAGCCAAGATCCATCACTTATAACCATTTTTAAACATCAATTAACATCCAAAATGATCCCAAACACGTCCTTATACCTCCAGCATTAACAAAACACCAAGATCACCCCAAAAACCACCATTTTCACAAGTAAAAACTTAAGAAAATCAACCTATTCGGGATTGCATTGATTAAACCTCAATCACACATCATTTAGACATCCAAAATACATCAAAAAGACATCTCAAAACAGAGCCCAATCATTTATTACGAATTTCCTCAAAATTAAATCGAAATCTTGCATTTTAAGCCAAAATCAAGATCACAACATCAAAACCTTTAATAAAACTCAAATCAAGGATTGAGAACTTGGGAATTTCAGTAAAGAACTGAGAATTTAGAAGAGAAGGACGTTCTTACCTCTAAACTTGAGTTTCTCCCTTTTTGGAACAAAGATTCTTGAAAATTCAATAAGCTAATGCCAAGGTTTTGTTGTAGAATTGATTAGAGATCAAATGAGGATTGAAATCTCATCTTGTAAAATTGATTTCACCATTCTCTTATATATAATAAAAGAGGATTTTAAGACATTTTTCCATATTTTTAATGCAACCCGAACTAGGCTTTCCAAAAAAACACCTTTTATATTCGAACCGCACTCTGACCGACCCGGTCCAAACCCAAAACTTCTAAGCCCAAAATTGGGGTGTTACATGCATAGAGAGCTCAATGAGCTGGTGGGTCTGGAAAGTCCGAGAAGAGGTTCAGGGATGATTCTCGACCTTCGAGATGGAACAAGAAAGGGAGATATCAAGGCCACAAACAGAATATCTATCCACAACCCTCTCGTTCTAGAAACATTGATAGACCTCAGACTGTGACGCAGTCTTTTGCTAAAGCAGCGTCCGTAGATATTACTGGAGGTTCAAACCAAGGCAACCATCATCCACTTCGCAATTATTGTTAGAACAAGCACCCATGGGGTCAATGTCGTAAGCATATTGGAGCATGTTACTATTGTGGTGAACACGGTCACTTTATTCATGATTGCCCTTTGAATGCAACCAAATCTATTGTCACACCGACTACTGCTACTTCTCTTGCTTAATCCTTTTGAGGTAAAGGATCGAAGCAAGGATCATCGGGAACTTTTGGACGAACTAGTGGTCTAGGGAAACCCTTTGGTAAACAAGATTCAAAAGCTCCTGCTCAAATGTATCATGTGAGGAGCAGAGAAGAAGAGGATGAACCTGATGTCATTGCAGGTACCATCGAGATATATTCACATTCCTTATATGCATTAATTGACCCTAGTTCTACTCATTCTTTTATAAGTACCATTGTAGTTAAGAAGTATAATATGTCTTCCGAACCAATAACATCGAGAATTTCTGTAACCAATCCCCTAGGAGATTGTGTCACCGTGAGGGTAGTGTGCAAGAACTGTCCCTTAATGATCCAAGGGATTCCTTTCTCGGCCAATTTGTTGGCTTTATCGATCCATGAATTCAATGTCATCCTAGGTTTAGATTGGCTTAGTGAGCATCAAGTCTGGGTAGATTGTTGTAAGAGAAAATTGTATCATCGAGGTTTGGGTAAGGAAAATGTTGTATTGATGAATGCGAAGAATCCATCATTGTATGCTTTGACACTGGAAACCAAAGGCGAAGCACAACTATGAGATATTGACATTGTATGTGAATTTCCTAATGTCTTCCCTGATGAACTTTTGGGATTGCCCCCAACCCGTGAAGTGGAGTTTGGCATCGAAGTGCAACCTGGGACTGCTTCAGTTTCCATTGCACCATACCGTGTGGCAGCTATGGAATTAAAAGAATTAAAAACTCAGATTCAAGACTTATTGAACAAAGGTTTCATTCAACCGCGCTCTTCACCCTGGGGAGCTCCGGTTCTCTTTGTTAAGAAGAAAGATGGTTCTATGCGATTGTGTATTGACTACCGACAATTGAATAAAGTAACTATCAAGAATATATATCTATTGCTCAGAATGGATGACTTGTTTGATCAACTAAAATATGTCTCTGTGTCTTCTAAGATCGACTTAAGGCTGGGCTACTATCAAATGGGAGTTAAGGAGTGTGATGTACCAAAGAATGCCTTCCGTATGAGGTATGGACACTACGAATTCTTGGTGATGTCTTTTGGGTTAACCAACACACCGACAACTTTTATGGATTTGATGAATCGGGTCTTTCGACCCTATCATGACAAGTTCGTAGTGGTGTTTATAGACGACATATTGATCTATTCCAAGAATGAAGCGGAGCATCGAGATCATCTTCGTATTGTGCTTCTGAACTTGAGAGAAAAGCATTTGTACGTGAAGTTCTCTAAGATGTAAGTTTTGGCTCACCGAAGTTGCCCTTCTGGGACATATCGTGTGGGCTTCAGGTATTCTAGTGGACCCGAAGAAAATCCAAGCTATCATAGATTGGCATCCACCGAAGAATATTGGAGAAATTAGAAGCTTCTTGGGCTTGCTGGCTATTATCGAAGATTAGTTAAAAGGTTTTCTATGATAGCTGCTTCTTTAACTAAGTTGTTCAGGAAAGAAGCTCCTTTTGTTTGGATCGAAGTTCAACAATGATGTTTCGATCAATTTAAACAAGTATTGACTTATGCACCCGTCCTAACTTAGCCCGAGTCCGAAAAAGACTACACAGTTTACAGTGATACATCGCACCTCGGGTTAGGATGTGTATTGATGCAAGAGGTTAAAGTCATCGCTTATGCTTCGAGACAACTTAAGCCACATGAGATGAATTACCCCACCCACGACCTTGAATTGGCTGCATTTGTGTTTGCATTGAAAATTTGGAGACATTACCTTTACGGAGAAAAATGCTATCTCTTCACCGACCATAAAAGCCTTAAGTACCTATTGACTCAAAAGGAGTTGAACCTTCGGCAACGGAGGTGGATGAAACTCCTTAAAGATTACGATCTTGTTATTTATTATCACTCGGGCAAGGCCAACGTTGTAGTTGATGCACTCAGCCGCAAACCTCTTCCTGGTAAGCATTAACAATAAATTTGGAGTCATACGTATTGTATAGTACGTTAACTTATATTAACATTGCTATATTGTAGCCCGTTGAGCAATTAATGCTCACTTCCGGCTTCGGAAGCATCGTTGTTTTGTAGCTAAACTCCAAGTTCAGTCTACCATTATTTCGTGAATCAAGGATTTGCAAGAGCAAGATCCTGAGCTTCAATCCATTGTCTTTAAGCTATCGGACAACCCTGACTTCAGAATTAACTATGAAGGACTCTTGTGTTTCCATGACCAAGTTTGTGTACCTGATGATGAATCTCTTCGTACCGATATCCTTTCTGAAGCTCATTCGAGCTCTTTTTTTGTTCACCCCGAGTCTTTAAAGATGTATAAGGACCTACGTGAACTTTATTGGTAGTCGGGCATGAAGCAGGCCAAAGTTGATTTTATTTCCAAATGCCTCATGTGCCAACGTGTTAAGGCAGAACATGGTGCTCCTATCGGGCTATTACAGCCTATTGATCCACCAAAATGGAAATGGGAAAAGATCACTATAGATTTTGTTAGTGGTCTACCGTTAATTCCCGCGAAGCAAGATGCTATATGGGTCATTGTAGATCGTTTCACGAAGTCGGCCCATTTCATACCGGTCAGAATGGACTACAGTCTCCCTAAACTAGCTGACTTGTATATCAAGAAAGTAAACTGACTCCACGGAGTACCTAAGTCTATTATCTCCGATCGAGATCTTCGATTTGCGTCTCGGTTTTGGAGAACTTTACAAAGAGCTCTGGGCACCAGAGTTAATCTTAGCACAACCTTTCACCATCAATATGACGACCAGTCAGAAAGGGTAATTCAGGTAAATCATCAAAAAATATGTCCATTGAAATCTTAGAAACTTGCATTGTTATTGAACCTTCCTATATAGATCTTGGAAGACGTGCTTCGGGCATGTATTATTGACTTTGGTGGAACTTGGGAGAAATCTCTACCCCTTGTTAAATTTGCCTACAATAATAGTTACCAAGCATCAATCCAAATGGCCCCGTATGAAGCATTGTATGGTAGGTGATGTATAAATCCATTATGTTGGTCGGAGCTTGGCGAGGGCAAGATGTTAGGCCCTTACTTGCTTCGAGAGACTGAAGAGCGGGTCACCATTATCCATGATCGTTTAAAGGCTACCTTTGATCGACAAAAGGCTTATGCTGATCTCAAGAGAAGAGACATTGAGTACGAAGTTGGTGAAAAGGCCTTCCTCAAAGTATCACTGTGAAAAAAGGTTTTAAGATTTGGCAAAAAGGGAAACTTGAGTCCCCGATTCATTGGACCCTTTGAAGTCATTGAAAGAGTTGGCCCCGTGGCATATCGACTATTGTTGTCCGCTGAATTGAGTAAAATCCACGATATCTTCCACGTATCGATGCTTTAGAAGTATCGTTCTGATCCTTTGCACATTGTGGAACCTGAGTCTGTAGAACTTCGGCCAAATCTATCTTATGAGGAGGAACCGATTCAAATTCTAGCAAGAGAAATCAAGAGGCTTCGCAACAAAACGACGTCGTTGGTTAAAGTGCTCTGGAGGAGCCATACCATTGAAGAAGCCACATGGGAGACTGAAGATACCATGAGACAACAGTATCCTCATCTCTTCCGTTCAGGTAAAAAATCGAGGATGAATTTTTCTTAAGCGGGGAGACTTGTATAACCCCAAAATCCAGTCTAGTCGGAATTAGGTTCCGGTGATCAGAAATCTCATATTGATAAAATCCAAACATTGTGTTGTCTAGTTAATTATTGATATTGGACTCTAATTGGGTTAAATCATTGCCATCGGACCCTATTATATAGTACCGAAAACATTACAGTGACTAAGTTGAGGGAAGATGCAAGTTGAAGGTCAAAACTATAGTTTTGTGAGAGTTGAGGGACTAATCTTGCGATTAGCCCCCCCCCAATTAAATTTCTATCTACGTGGGATAGTTTAAGAGCTTTCCTTCAAGTGAAGGAAAGCTGAATAGTTAAGAGAATTTATAATTGCAAAACAAAAGAAGAGACGATAGAAAGCATACCGAAAGTCTCAAGAAAGAACCTCACCTCTTGTCATCTTCATCATCTTCCTCTAAGCTAGCACCTCCATTGCAGAGCAAGCTTTAGTTTAGTTTTTCTTCATTTTATTGATATCGAATCGTTGCTATCGATCGGCTAAGCTATATTCCTCAATTGGTTAATGGATTCCATGGATAAATCAAGTTTAATCTCAAGCTAGGGTTTTGACCATCCATGGATATTTCATTGTTGTTGTTTATATTGAAATGAAATATCAATTTTGATATTGTTGTATTGATTTTAATATCGTAATATCGACCCTAATCATCTCCCTATTGATTTTCTAGCTCAAGAAGTGGAGAGAGAGGTTTCACCATCTCCATCGAAAGCTAAAAGCAAGGGTATTGTCATCCGGGAGCCATAAGAGCATCAGATTTCAAGGTGAGTGTAGTCGGAGTCTATGGATTAGGCAAAAAGCCTACCCGAATCTATTAATGTTGTCTTCGATCATTTTACTCACATTGCTATTGGAAAAAAGTTACATAGGATAATTAAACGGATACCTTGATAAGTGTCGGTAAGTTTGTCATTGAGTATTGGACATAGTTATTGGTATCGTCATTGAGCATTGTCATTGATATAGACATTGTTATAGTAACATTGCAAAGAAATCATTGATTATTGTTATTAACATTGAACCATGAAACATTGATTATGAGACATATTGATAATTGATAATATTGAAATCATTGGTCATTGGAATACTCATGAATTATTCAAATGGATATGAACATTAGAACCTTAGATTTGAATTGACATGGGATACAATTTGCATGCCATAGAATTCATGAGATTAGTGTACATACGAACTACGATCCTAAGGCTATGGCCTATATTGATTTGGCGAGGCGTAGGAATTTGCGTATCCACTATCTTGATTCAATCCAAGGATTAATGATGAAATGAATATGTTAAACATTGTATACTATTGCATAGCATTGACATTGATAAGCATGAGACCATATATATATAGATACTTGACATATTGTTGTTCACATTGTTTATGACTACCTCACTAGTCATCGTAAGCCTAACGTGTCTCATCTCATGCATTTTTAGGTTGAAAGGATCGTATGTTGAGGGATCGGATTGTCAAGGCCAGACAAGTCACTACAAGCCTTAAAGTAATGTATTTTGACCTTGTGAACTCCTAGGAAGGTGGCAAAGTAGTTGAACTAGTCGTTTATGCCTATTTTGATGTGTTTGTGAAATGCCTATGTTGTAATATGGTTAATGGCCCTAAATGGCATTTTTGGTTGGCTTAAAATGGCTTAAAAGTGCATACTTGGCACATAAACGTGTTCGTATGATCATCAAATTTGGTTTTCTAGTAGTTTTTACCATTGAAATATTGTGTGTGAAGTTTCGTTGCATTTGGACATCGTTCAGTAGGACAAATTGAATAAATACCAGCAAAAATCTTTTATTACAGGTCAGACCGTATGATATCACCATCAAGAACAAGGACCCAGAGAAGTACCCAAGTGGCCCCATTACACGTGCACGTGCCAAGGAGTTTCAATCAGCCATGGAAAGCTTGTTTACAACAAGCCATGAACGTGAGAAAGAAGACATAATAAGGGAGGAATGCCTTACCTTGCTCATGCATGCATTTGCATGAGAATTTAAGTATTTCAAACTTCCATTGCATTGATAAAGTGTGTTGGCCATTAAAGCATGCACTTCATTTGTAGTTTTAGTTCATTTAGGGAAGTAGTTTAATTATGTATCTTAAATCATTCTTAAAACTACTTCATTCATGCATTTAGTTAAATTCAATAAAGTTAGTTCTTTAGTTAAACTAGTTCATTCATTTAACTAGTCCACTCAATTAACTAACTCTTTAATTGTTTCATGCATCTATTATTTTAAGTTTGAATAAATCTTTTGTGTGTGTCTAGGTTCATGTGACATGTGGATTAAAGAAGAGACTTTTCAACTTCAACTTGGAAACAAGTCATCGATGACCATCTTTAATCATGCAAACAAGGCAATTGAAGGCAATTCAAGGCTGAATTCTTTTCATCTTTTCAAGGCTATTCATCTTCTTAGAGAACAAAGCATTTAAGCTTCATAATTCACCTATTCAAGGTTGAAATTATGAACCAATGAAGGTCATTCACGTTCAAGAGAAGGGACATGCAATAATCAGCATTCAAATTATGCATTCAAGGCCTTTATTTATCATTTTTGAAGGCTGATCATATTCCACAAATGGGCAAGCAATGAAGGTTGGTTTAATATCATTTAATCATCATATTAAGTGATAAAATCATCAAGGAATTCAAAGAGACAAGCTGATTTGGATGTGTGGGATGTCTACATTCATCCTATGTCCACATTCATTCTCTTTTATCCATTTGCAAGCAAAATGAAGCAGCCCAAGAGTCACCACTCCTTTTGGACGAATTTAAGGCTAAATTCATCTCAATTTAAAGCAAAATTCATCCATCAAAAGGATAAGAAAGAAACATTTCATTTATTTGTATTCAATAGCATTTAGATGAGCATTCATCTCTCTTTTGTGTGACTTTTCATATGGTGCCTAGCCACACTATAAATAGGCACCTTAGGTTCATTTGTAAACACTTTTTTTAGAGAATATAAACCTTTGAAAGATTGCTTTCATCTTGTTCTTGCGAGAACTCTATCGGCTTCAAGTTGTGCTTGTAGTCTTCTATCCATTTCATTTTGCTATAGCGTTGGTTCCAAGCTCTCTTATAGCTTGCGGGTCACGTTCCACACTCCTCCACCTCGATTCCATCAAAATATATTGTTGGTTCCTAGCTCGTTATAGCTAGCGGGTCACAATTCTCTATCCTTGCAACCATACAAATCCACGCCGCCTTTAGCATCTCCCATCACTCCTTTGATTTACACATTTCCATGATTATCATCCTCCATCCTTAGCCACCATACTATCGATATTACCTATCCAATTCCTTTCTTCATTAATTTTTCTATTATATTGCTATTCATCTCGCATGATTGTTTTATGATATCTCAGAGTTCAAAGCGTAGCAAAGAATATTTCTTGCTAGAATCACGATCGGGCACATCTATATGACTCGGGTTACATTACCGGGTTCATATCAATTGGTATCAGAGCAAGGTTGATTTAGTAAGATAGTCGTTGTCTCTCTTCTGACAAAAAAAAAGAAAAAAAATGAAAAGAAAAAGAAAAGAAAAAAATCAAAAAAAAAATTAGAGAAAGTTAAAGAGGGAGGGGGTATCGTATTCTCTATTCTTCTTTAAAAAAAATCTTACATCATTTTTTTCTTTTGCTACTATTTTGTCATCTTTATCAACTCTCACAATTTACCTTTTTTTTGTTGTTGCCACTTTTTCTTATTCCACCTTCCAAATTCTTTTCGCCAAGTTTTGTTTTTTTCAGCCGAATTCTACAAGCCATTCGCAAGCCTTGAGGAAGTTCTTAAAAGGACTTGATTGAGAGCAAGAGTGGAAAAAGGCAAGAGTGCACATCAAGGGTAAAAGCCATCCCGAGTGAAACACGAGTGTGAGTGCATTTTCTTGGAGTGGAATAGGTGAGGTTTTGTGTTTGTGAGGTTTTAATTTTTTTTTATTTTTGTTACTAATAATGTCTCAAAATTCCGTGAGAAACTCTGTTGGAGGAAGTAATAATGTTAACATAGATGCAACTAACTCCAATCTTCAAGATATTATCCGAGAGATGGACAGATTGTTGCAACAAAGGTTAGGGTCGATGCAAGAACGATTAGATCATTTGGAGGAAAGATCTCAACGAAGGTATAATTCAGATCACGAGGAAGAGTATGAGGGAGAGGTGGACGAAGAACTCATAGACGAGCGAGCCTCCCAGCAAAGTTTGAGGCGTCAAGAACCTAGGTACCAAAGAGCTCGGCCAAGAGTTGATGATAATCTTAGCAACATCAAAATAACCATTCCTCATTTCCAAGGAAGAACGGATCCTGAAGCCTATCTTGCATGGGAAAAAAAAGTTGAGCACATCTTTGAGTGCCACAACTAATCCGAGCTTAAGAAGGTAAAACTTGCAGCTATTGAATTTACAGATTATGCACTAATATGGTGGGATCAGTTGACATCTAGCAAGAGACGCAATGGCGAACATCCAATTTCTACTTGGAATGAGATGAAGGTCGTTATGCGTAGGAGGTTCGTTCCAACTCACTATCATAGGGAGTTGTTCAACAAGCTTCAAAATCTCACCCAAGGCAACCGTAGTGTTGAGGACTACTTTAAAGAGATGGAAGTAGCCATGATCCGAGCTAACATTGATGAGGATCGAGAAGCCACCATGGCAAGATTTCTATCCGGCCTTGACCCAAATATCGCGGTCGTCATTGAGTTGCAACATTATGTGGAGATCGAAGACATGGTGCATATGGCCATAAAAGTGGAAAAGCAACTTAAACGGAAGGGTTCCACACGAACCTATGGGGGAGCATCATCAAGATCGGGGCAAAGTTCTTACAAACGGAGTCCTCCAATACCACCCAATGAAAGAGGCGCACCACCCAAAGGAAGCAAGGCCAATGCCGAAACTAGCAAAGGTAAGGCTCCGACTGTTCCAAATCGTTCCTGTGATATACAATGCTTCAAGTGCTTGGGAAGAGGGCATATTGCAAGCCAATGCCCAAATCGCAACACCATGCTTCTTCGTGATGATGGAGAGGTTGAATCGGAACAAGAGGAGGAAGATGAAGTTGCTGCCATACAAGAAGATGAAGGTGATGATATAGAGTATGCAGTAGAAGGAGAGGCCCTTATTGTGAAAAGGAGCCTAAGTGTGCAAGCGAGTGAAGGGAATGAGCAACACGAGAATATCTTTCATACTCGCTGCCATGTTAATGGAAAGGTATGCTTTGTCATTATTGATGGAGGTAGTTGTACTAATGTTGCTAGTACTCTTATGGTAGAAAAACTTGGATTAGCAACCACAAAGCATCCACATCCCTACAAGCTGCAGTGGCTTAATGACGGAGGAGAACTCAAGGTTACCAAGCAAGTTCTTGTTGCTTTCTCCATTGGAAAGTATAAGGATGAAGTTCTTTGCGATGTTGTTCCGATGCACACTGGCCATTTACTACTTGGGAGGCCATGGCAATTCGATAAACGAGTCATACATGATGGATATACCAATCGGTATACACTCACCCATGGAGTAAGAAAGATTACCTTAGCCCCTCTTTCACCAAAACAAATTCACAAAGACCAAATACATTTGAGAGAAAGTATTGAAAGAGCCAAAGAGAGAGAATAAAAAATGGAGGTAAAAGCAAGTGAGAGTATGCAAAGTGAGGGTGCGAAAATGAGTGTTTTTACCAAAGAAAGAGAGTTGAGAAAGTGTTTGTTGTCGGGAAAGGAATT
Source organism: Hibiscus tridactylites (assembly GCA_958450335.1). Taxonomy (NCBI): domain Eukaryota; kingdom Viridiplantae; phylum Streptophyta; class Magnoliopsida; order Malvales; family Malvaceae; genus Hibiscus; species Hibiscus tridactylites. The sequence goes on from OY288273.1 coordinate 72,398,555, forward strand.
ACTTGTACTTGTGTACAAGGAAAGTTTATTGAACACTAACCAACTTGATCACACTTTGCCTTCTTCTATTGTGTCTTTGTTGCAGGAATTTGATGAATTATTTCTGGAGGAGATACCAAGTGGGCTGCCACCAATTCGTGGCATTGAACATCAAATAGATTTCATTCCCGGTGTCGACATTCCTAACCGTCCAGCTTACCGAAGCAATCCCGAGGAAACCAAGGAGTTACAAAGGCAAGTGGCTGAACTAATGGCCAAAGGCTACGTGAGGGAGAGCCTTAGCCCATGTTCCGTTCTGGTATTACTTGTGCCAAAGAAGGATGGAACTTGGCGCATGTGTGTAGATTGTCGAGCGGTAAACAAAATTACGGTAAAGTATCGCCACCCTATTCCCCGTTTAGATGATATGTTAGATGAGCTTAGTGGTTCTAACCTTTTCTCTAAGATTGATCTTAAGAGTGGTTATCACCAAATAAGGATGCAGGAAGGTGATGAATGGAAAACAACATTTAAAACAAAGCAAGGACTCTATGAATGGTTGGTTATGCCTTTTGGCTTAACTAATGCACCAAGTACTTTCATGAGGTTAATGAACCATGTTCTTAGACCGTTTTTGGGTAAATTTTGTGTGGTTTATTTTGATGACATCTTAATCTATAGTAAATCAACGGAAGAACATGTTCAACACTTGAGGTCAGTTTTGTTGGTTTTAAGAAAGGAGAAGTTATATGCTAATTTAGACAAGTGTACATTTTGTACTGACAAAGTTGTCTTTCTTGGTTTTGTTGTCAGTTCTAAAGGCTTAGAGGTTGACAAAGAGAAGGTTAAAGCCATTGAAGAATGGCCACGACCAGCAAGCATTTCCCAAGTTAGGAGTTTCTATGGACTTGCAAGCTTTTACCGGAGATTTGTGCCAAACTTCAACACCATTGCCGCCCCTTTAACTAGTGTCATCAAGAAGAATGCTAACTTTTTTGGGGGGGAAGACCAAGAGAAATCTTTTAATGTCATTAAAGAATGTTTAATTCATGCCCCTTTGCTTACCTTACCTGATTTTAACAAAACGTTTGAAATTGAATGTGATGCATCAGGTGTGGGAATTGGAGCGGTATTATCTCAAGGTGGACGTCCTATAGCATATTTTAGTGAGAAATTAAGTGGAGCTACGTTGAATTATCCAACATATGATAAGGAGATGTATGCCCTTGTTCGTGCAATGGAAACATGGCAACACTATCTATGGCCTAAGGAGTTCATTATTCACACCGATCATGAGGCATTGAAGCACATTCGGGGGTAACATAAACTCAACAAACGACATGCCAAATGGGTGGAGTTTCTTGAATCTTTTCCCTATGTCATCAAATATAAGAAAGGTAAGGAGAATATAGTTGCCGATGCATTGTCTCGGAGGTACGCTATTCTAAACACCTTAGAATCTAAGTTGTTGGGTTTTGTTTTCATTAAGGATTTATACGAATCTGATTCTGATTTTGAAAAAATTTACAAAGCTTGTGAGAAAGGCACGTTTGAAAACTATTATAGGGACAATGGGTTCCTATTCAAGGAAGGAAGACTTTGTATTCCACAAGGTTCCACACGTGAATTACTTATCAAAGAAGCCCATGGAGGAGGCTTAATGGGACATTTTGGAATAGCAAAGACTTTGGCCGTACCTCAAGAGCATTTATATTGGCCAAAGATGAGACGAGATGTAGAGAGGTTATGTGAATGTTGCATCACTTGCAAGAAGGCTAAGTCTAAATCCATGCCACATGGACTCTACACACCACTACCTATTCTAGAAGCACCATGGATGGACATTTCAATGGATTTGTGCTAGGGCTTCCACGCACAAAGAATAACAAAGACTCCATCTTTGTAGTAGTGGATAGATTTTCCAAAATGGCTCATTTTATTCCTTGCAACAAGACTAATGATGCCTTACATATTGCTAACTTGTTTTTCAGGGAAGTCTTGAGATTACATGGTGTGCCAAGAACTATCGTTTCCGATCGAGACGTGAAGTTCTTAAGCCACTTCTGGAGAGCCTTATGGAGTAAGATTGGAACTAAGCTGCTATTTTCCACCACTTGTCACCCTCAAACGGATGGCCAAACCGAAATGGTGAATCGAGTACTCTCCACGTTGCTTAGGAGCATTATTAAGAAGAATCTAAAGACATGGGAAGAGTGCTTACCACATGTGGAGTTTGCATATAACCGATCAGTCCATACCACCTCGGGACACACTCCTTTTGAAGTTGTGTATGGGTTCAATCCATTAACTCCGATGGACTTATTGCCATTACTCGCTGATCAAATTGTCAATAAAGATGGACATAACAAAGCCGAATTTGTTAAGAAACTTCATCAACAAGTGTGGGATAATATTGAAAAGAAAACCAAGCAATATGAGCAGCAAGCAAACAAGGGTCGAAGGAGAGTTGTCTTTGAGCCGGGAGATTGGGTGTGGTTGCACATGAGAAAAGAAAGGTTTCCAGCCCAACGGAAATCTAAATTGATGCCTCGAGGAGATGGGCCATTTCAAGTAGTTAAAATGATCAATGATAATGCTTATCAACTAGACCTCCCATGTGAGTTTAATGTTAGTGCAACCTTTAATGTTGTTGATTTATCTCCTTTTGATGTAGGTGACGATTTGGGGACAAATCGCTTTAAAGAGGGAGGGACTGATATGACCATCAAGAACAAGGACCCGGAGAAGTACCCAAGTGGCCCCATTACACGTGCACGGGCCAAGGAGTTTCAATCAGCCATGGAAAGCTTGTTTACAACAAGCCATGAACGTGAGAAAGAAGACATAATAAGGGAGGAATGCCTTACCTTTCTCATGCATGCATTTGCATGAGAATTTAAGTATTTCAAACTTCCATTGCATTGATAAAGTGTGTTGGCCATTAAAGCATGCACTTCATTTGTAGTTTTAGTTCATTTAGGGAAGTAGTTTAATTATGTATCTTAAATCATTCTTAAAACTACTTCATTCATGCATTTAGTTAAATTCAATAAAGTTAGTTCTTTAGTTAAACTAGTTCATTCATTTAACTAGTCCACTCAATTAACTAACTCTTTAATTGTTTCATGCATCTATTATTTTAAGTTTGAATAAATCTTTTGTGTGTGTCTAGGTTCATGTGACATGTGGATTAAAGAAGAGACTTTTCAACTTCAACTTGGAAACAAGTCATTGATGACCATCTTTACTCATGCAAACAAGGCAATTGAAGGCAATTCAAGGCTGAATTCTTTTCATCTTTTCAAGGATGTTCATCTTCTTAGAGAACAAAGCATTTAAGCTTCATAATTCACCTATTCAAGGTTGAAATTATGAACCAATGAAGGCCATTCACGTTCAAGAGAAGGGACATGCAATAATCAGCATTCAAATTATGCATTCAAGGCCTTTATTTATCATTTTTGAAGGCTGATCATATTCCACAAATGGGCAAGCAATGAAGGCTGGTTTAATATCATTTAATCATCAAATTAAGTGATAAAATCATCAAGGAATTCAAATAGACAAGCTGATTTGGATGTGTGGGATGTCTACATTCATCCTATGTCCACATTCATTCTTTTTTATCCATTTGCAAGCAAAATGAAGCAGCCCAAGAGTCACCACTCCTTTTGGACGAATTTAAGGCTAAATTCATCTCAATTTAAAGCAAAATTCATCCATCAAAAGGATAAGAAAGAAACATTTCATTTATTTGTATTCAATAGCATTTAGATGAGCATTCATCTCTCTTTTGTGTGACTTTTCATATGGTGCCTAGCCACACTATAAATAGGCACCTTAGGTTCATTTGTAAACACTTTTTTTAGAGAATATAAACCTTTGAAAGATTGCTTTCATCTTGTTCTTGCGAGAACTCTATCGGATTCAAGTTGTGCTTGTAGTCTTCTATCCATTTCATTTTGCTATAGCGTTGGTTCCAAGCTCTCTTATAGCTTGTGGGTCACGTTCCACACTCCTCCACCTCGATTCCATCAAAATATATTGTTGGTTCCTAGCTCGTTATAGCTAGCGGGTCACAATTCGCTATCGTTGCAACCATACAAATCCACGCCGCCTTTAGCATCTCCCATCACTCCTTTGATTTACACATTTCCATGATTATCATCCTCCATCCTTAGCCACCATACTATCCATATTACCTATCCAATTCCTTTCTTCATTAATTTTTCTATTATATTGCTATTCATCTCACATGATTGTTTTATGATATCTCAGAGTTCAAAGCGTAGCAAAGAATATTTCTTACTAGAATCACGATCGGGCACATCTATATGACTCGGGTTACATTGCTGGGTTCATATCACCGTATCAAAACGGGTAATGGCGTTTCGATATGGGTAAGCATAATTGAGCCCGAGGAATAGGGCGTATCGAAACGGTTCATGGTAGTTTCATATTTTTTGTCACTGGAATCCTTCGTTTCGATAAGAGTTTATAGCGTATCGATACGGGTCAAAGTCAAAGTCAAAGGAAGTCAACCCGTTTCGATACATGGCACACCCATATCGATACAGTCTAAAATGTAAAGTCAACAAAGGTTGACCATTGTCCATCTGTTTCGAAACAACCCTAGGGTGTTTCGATACAGGGTTAGTTAAGTTAGTTAAAGGCATATTAAACAGTTTGCAAGGTTCCCAGTTTAGTCACTGAATATTGAAAGATTAAATTGAATGAGCTAATGGTCTCCAAATTGTATGAAATTTATAGGTATATTAATAATGTAGTGAATTTCAATCTGGTAAAATTGATAGCATTGAATGACCCCTAATTTGTTGAATTTATAGTTTAGTCTTTAAAACTTGTAATAATTGCAATTTAGCCCCGATTGATTAATTATTGCTTTGTATGGATTAATTGGACTAAAGTTTATTGAGGCATTGTGTTATTGTATGATATTGATTTAAAGGTTAATATAAAAAAGAAATTGTGTTACAATGTCTATTATATTGAACACCAATATCACCTTCAGACCCGGTTCTCGACCAAACCGGGAAGGGGATGTTACATGATACATGTCTTTTGAAGTCAAATGTATTTGCTTTAATGTGTTTTAAAGCATGAGATAAATGAGCATGATGTGTAAGAGACTTTTTTTTTAGAAATGGTTGTAAAATGCATTGTGAGTTGGTTTTTATTTTGAGCATCCCCCACTAAGAAAATGTGCTTATGCTCTCTTTTTACCACAATGCAGAAAAGTAGATTGAACTGGCAGCGAGAGAGCAAGTGAAGAAGTCCAGGCGTCACTCATAGCTCAAGTATGGTTTTGGAATGAATCAATAGTAATAAGTTGGCAATGGGAGGTTACCTTGATAATTTGGGAGCGTATGTAGAGAATTCCCTAGTTTGGCACAAGTTTGTAGTGCCCTTATAGACTTGTAATTGGCCTTTAGGTATTTGGTTTGGTTTGTATTTTGATGCTTAAACGGCTATTTTGCTTAGGTAGCATGCGTATATTTTGCTAAATAGGTGGTATTGATGTTGAAAGCATGCCTTGGTGTTATTTGCCTTTAGTATCATGTTCTAAGTGATAGCCTATGCTTTGCTAACATGTTGGATTAATTTTTTTGGACTTGAAAAACCAGCAAAACGTGACATTACAGACCCATGCGTAACGATACGCGTGTTACCGTATCGGTACAGTATAGCCAAAATAGGCATACCATATTGGTAATGGGTAGGTTGTATCGATACGATAAAAGGGTAAACAAGGTCGTATCGATACCCTTTTGTGCTACTGGAAATCTGAGAAATTGACGAGATAATGGCATATTAATACGGGCTGAAGTGTATCGATACGCTTGGTTGTTAAGTTGGTTAATTAAGGCTTTTTGATGTTCTGTTTTCTTCCGTTTCGGTCATTGAATGTTTGGATGTTCAATTGAATGAGTTTGGATGATTGGAAAAGGTTGAAAATTGACATGTAGGCATGAAACTTGACTAATTGATTATCAGAACTTTAATTTGGTTGAAGTCCCTATAATTTGCTAAAATTACAATTTGGTATCTAACCTATGTTTATAAGCAATTGAATTCCAAATCGTTGTATATTTGCATTGGAGTTTCTTACGTTACGAGTGAGAATCACATAGGATGTTAATGAGCATCTAGACAAGATAAAACAAAAAATAGGGTCGTTTATTGAGGAAAAACTTCACCAATTTACTTCAATATTCCTTATGTGACCCGTTCGGTTCGGTAAACGGTTAGACGGGGTCGAGAGGGTTACAACTATAAAACAGGAAAAAAACTAGAAAACTTGGACTCTACCCTGTTTGAGAAAAGAAGTTCACTTTGTTCTCGGTTTAGAAAACACTATAAAAACCAAGAACGCTTGGAAACTGATACCAAATGATAGGGATGTGCGGAAGCTTGGATCAAATATTCCCTTTAATATAGATCTAGAAAAGAAAGAAATTGTTAATTTATTTTTCCCAACGACTCAATAAAAAAGGCACAAAATTAAAGAAAGGCCTAAATAAAAAACAATGAAAATAAATAGGATATGACAACAGCCCCTTCTGAGATCCTGTCTTAGACAAACGTGCGCCTCAGTTTGGTAATGCCTTACCCTCTAAGGATCATGCCCTTAGCAACCAAGACGATAGAGAAGAACGTTAAATACTCACTTCCGCACAATTGGACACCCGCACTCTAAAGCAAGAACAAGATGAGTTTGAAGGTTACTAGAAATTCTATTATTTGAATGCTTTAAGAGAGAATCTGATATTATAAGTTGAACATCTAAAGGAATAAACATTGGCTTGTATGATAAGTTATGCATGTCGTAGGATATGTGGATTAGATCAATGGTTAATTAAGGTTTAAGCCATAAATACTTGTATGAGCTTTCTTATGATGAATGGTAGGAATAAGTTTAGATAAAGAAAGATTTTTTCTTTAATATTAAGAAATGAGTCAAGGTTTGAATAAAATAGTCTTCTTAGTGATAAGAATTGGAATTTAACCAAGTTGAATTCTAGGATTAGGGAGTTTTAGACCATGACTTATTGTCACCCTAAATAATCTTAGAAAAGATTTATCCGCTTTAATTATGGATTCATGTATACAAGTTATTTCAATGTCTAGTTTAATAAGTCTTTGATTAAAGAATCAAATCGAGTTAATTAGTAGAATTAAATAGTTAGCTCGTGTATAGAAGTTGAATATTATCGTTGATGAGTTGCCAATATAATTGATCCTGAAATTTACAATCTTGTATGTACCGATAATTTAAGGTTGATAATGTTGTTAAACAACCAAAAGTTTTAAATTGCCCTTAAATTTTGTTGTGTACTTCGCCTAGTTGTGCTGAGGCATTAATGGTTTGTTTGGTTTTCCTTTATTAACACTTTCAATTCTTGTAACCCCCTCGTCCCGGCCTGGCCGGATGACCGGTCCGAGTGAGCCACACGGGGAAAACCGAGTGAAACCCGTTAAGGTTCCCTTCGGTTAGCAACCCTATATTTTTTTTTCTTTTTAATCTTGCCTAGATGAACATTAAGCCCTATGTGATTCACAACAGCGGAAAACATTCAAGGGAAAAACACATTCGAACCACGGCCATACATAACAGTCTATTTTTAAGCTTATAGGACAGCCAGTAATGATACCCTAACCAGGGGTATCAATACCAGGGTATCAATACCCTAACCAGGGGTATCAATACAAGGGTATCGATACCCTAACCAGGGGTATCAATACCAGGGTATCAATACCCTAACCAGGGGTATCAATACCAGGGTATCAATACCCTAACCAGGGGTATCGATACGCTCCACTCTCATCCACAACACCCGATTCCAGTAACTTTGAAGGGTATCGATACCCTTAGGGTATCGATACCCCAGGCAAAATCTGAGGCCTTTGGGCAAGAGAGTATCGATACCCTAGCTTGGGGTATCGATACCCCCTGCACTGCAACTCTTCAAACTCAACTAAAACGACCCCAACACGACTCTAAATGCATTTCTCGACTCACCTAAGCGTATACCAACATGCAAGCACACATATTTAAGCCAAGGGTGTCATTCAAACATGGATTTAAGCTTTCATACATAGCATTCTAATCAAAGAGCAATATAGGCAATATTAAGCATACATAAAGGCTCAAATGGTCTTAAAGAGAACGAGTCATCATGGGAGGTTTGCACTTATACACAAGGCAACCTAAACATTCTAAAGCATGCCATTACACTCCAAATATGCATCAAAGTATCAGATGCCTTACAATCCATAATCAATCCAAAACAACATCATCATTCAAAAGAGTCATACAAGCTCATATAAAGACACCATATTGCCACATTGCTTAACTACTACAAAATCAACCATACTTGAGCAACAACTTGGAAAGCCCTTCTTGCCTTGCCTCGAGCTAACACCACGCTAATGATCTGTATTGTTGAACATAGAGAGCGTAAGCTATAAGCTCAGTGAGGGTGCTCTAAAACGAAAAACATCAACAATGGAGGGTTCAAGCATGTTAATCCTAGTCTTACATACAACAAGCATAGGCATAAAATCAAGTAGACCTAGCTAGTCTTTCAAGTGGCATATATGGTCTCTCAATCCTAACAAGCTTAACATCAATAATAATCATCATGCAACAACACCATATACCACAATCACATATCACGATCATATATCACAATACATGAACAAGTTTAATTGGCCACTTTAATTACCCCGAATGTGCGGATACAAACCTCAACAACACTTTACCTCGGTGGGATTCCACTCATCACCGGACCTTACATGTGCGGGATTCCACTCATCTCCACATGCCCTACGGATGGGATTCCACTCATCATCTCGTAGAAATAAATAAAAGCTTCCGGTGGAATGTTACATCACCGTACTCCTCCTTGATGACTTAACGCCATCAAGGCCACGTACGTTTTGACTCAATTTGTGTGCACACTATCCTAATGATCGATCATTTACAACCGATAATTATTTAGTGTCAATTATCATCATCAATCACATATCATCAATCACACTCATGCTCATCACATATATCCACATCACAATATATGTACATGTACCAAATAATCACAAGCACAAGAGCATAGTCATTAAGCACATTGACATTTAAGGAAAACAAGACTAAATTAACTACTTGGATTATAAGGAAGTGGCCTACCAAGCACACTTTACACACACACACTACTCATGCTCGAACCAAACTTTAAAACAAGTTAAGACCACTCACCGCCCTTCCTTAGCAAATCGAACCAATCCTCCTACGAACCCAGATTCGGTCCCAAAGCCTCCTCAACGTTTCCTCTTGCTTCTAGTCAAACAAAACACATACATTACTTCCCAATTCAATGCTAACTCAACCATCAACTTACTTTGCAAACACAACCCAATTTCCACAATTTCCCAAACCACATAATATCTCAAAAACCCAATTTTCGTACTCCAATAATCCTTGGCTGAAACACCCATTTCCAAACACCCAAATGACTTCCAAAACATCCCAAATCACCCTCCTAACATAGGTAGACCATCAGCCCTTCAATTTCAACTTAAAACCCACCAAAAACCCAAGTTTTCATACTCTAAAATTTGCCCTAAGGACCCACTACGAATTTTCATCCAAAATCAACCAAATTAATATATTTTGTGTATTTCATTATGCTTAAACAAAACCCCAACACAATTTATCAAAACAAATTGAAAAACCCCCTTAAAAATCCAAACTTTAATATAAACCCTAATTTCCAAAACTCTATATTTTTGAAATCTAAGACAATAGTTAGGTAGAGGGTAAAGAGGAGGTTAAGAAAACGTAATTACCTTTGAAAAACACCTTTAATTGGAGGAGATAATGGATGGAATAGTAACCAAGGTTTTGAAGAAGCTTTGAAAATGGTGGGAGGCTTCCAACGTTTGGAAGAAAGGAAATGTGAAAAGGGAAGACAACTTTTCCCATAAAGTGGTCTTGCTTTTTAAATTTTGGTCAAATTGCAACATAGGTCCCTCCCTTCTTATTAAAGTTCAATTAGATCATTATTTGAAGTTGAATTGTTTTAAATTAAATTTTATTTGACTCGAACTAAAACCCGGTTAACTCCTAGGCCCAAGACACGGGTGTTACAACTCTCTCCCACTTAAGGAATTTTGTCCCCGAAATTACCTGACTGAAAGAGATACGGAAACTGCTTTTCCATATCCTCCTTCCTCTCCCAAGTGGCCTCGTCCACACCTCTACGTTGCCACCGCACCTTCACTAACTCAATCGATCTACCCCTCAACACCCTACTGTCAGAAGCTAAGATCTCCACTGGCTCTTCTTCATAAGTCAAATCCGAATTCAATTCAATTTCTTCTACGGGCATAACATGTGATGGATCGGACCTATACTTGCGAAGCATCGACACATGGAACACATCATGTATCTTCTCAAGCTCGGATGGCAAACGCAACTGATAAGCAACCGAACCAACCCTCTTCACAATCTCATACGGTCCTATGTACCTCGGACTCAACTTCCCTTTTCGGCCAAATCTCATCACCTTTTTCCACGGAGACACCTTCAAGAATATCTTCTCACCCACTGAGAACTCAACTTCCTTCCTCTTCAAATCGGCATAGGACTTCTGCCTATCCGAAGCAGCCTTCAAACAATCACAAATCAACTTTACCTTGTCGGTTGTCCCCTTGAGCAAATCTGGCATAGGTAACAATTTCTGCCCTACTTCGGCCCAACATACTGGAGTCCTACACTTCCGGCCATACAAGGCCTCATACGGAGCCATCTGAATGCTCGACTGAAAACTGTTATTGTACGCAAACTCTACTAGAGGCAAATGCTTCTCCCAAGTACCCTGAAAGTCTATGATACAACAACGCAACATGTCCTCTAAGATCTGAATAACCCTCTCTGACTGACCATCTGACTGAGGATGATAAGAAGTGCTGAAGTTCAAACGGGTACCTAAAGCTGTATGCAGACACTCCCAAAATCTAGAAGTAAACCGTGGATCTCTATCTGACACAATGGACTTCGGCACACCATGTAGCCTCACAATCTCACCAATGTACAAGTCGGCTAATCTATCTAAGGTGTAAGTAGTGTTGACTGCCAAGAAGTGAGCACACTTCGTAAATCGATCCACTATCACCCAAACTGAGTTCTTCTTCGTAGGAGTCAAAGGCAAACCCGAAAAAAAAATCCGTGGTGATGTTCTCCCACTTCGATTTCGGAATTCTCAACGGCTGTAACAAACCTGAGGGAACCTGATGTTCCGCCTTCACTCTCTGACACACTAAGCACTTACTCACAAAGTCGAATACATCTCTCTTCAAGCCAACCCAAAAGTACTCATTCTTCAAATCACGGTACATCTTCGTACTTCCAGGATGCATAGCAAACGGACTACTGTGGGCTTCAGTCAAGATTGTACGTCTAAAATCACTGTCTTCTGGCACAACTATTCTATCTTTGAAATATAAAACCCCATCAGTGCTGAAACTGTAGTCTGAAGATCTACCCTCGGCTATATCTTGCACGTGAGGTGCCAAAGATCTATCTAGAAGCTGTTTCTCTCGAATCAACTGACCTAGAGTAGGTCTAACCTGAAGCTCGGCTACTAAGCCACCATCTCCGGACAAACTCAATCTAGCAAACATAGCTCTCAAGTCCACGACCACCTTCCTACTCAATGCGTCGGCCACTACATTGGCCTTACCCGGATGGTACTCAATAGTAAGATCATAGTCTTTTAGCAGCTCTAACCATCTACGCTGTCTGAGATTCAAATCTCGCTGAGTCATAATGTACTTCAAACTCTTGTGATCGGTGTACACTGTGCATTTCTCACCGTACAAATAATGCCTCCAAATCTTCAGAGCAAACACAACTGCAGCTAACTCTATGTCATGGGTCGGATAGTTGCGCTCATGAGTCTTCAACTGTCTTGAGGCATAAGCCACTACTCTCTTTTCTTGCATAAGTACACATCCTAACCCTACATAAGAAGCATCACTATAGACTACATAGTCCTTCCCGGACTCAGGCTGAATCAAAATCGGTGCTTGGGTCAAAGCTTCTTTCAATTTCTCAAAGGCTCTTTGTCTTGCGTCTGTCCACTCAAATTGAACACTCTTCTGAAGTAACTGTGTCAATGGAGCGGCTAGTTTAGAGAAACCCTCTACAAACCTCCTATAGTATCTGGCTAAGCCTAGGAAGCTACGTACCTCTGTCACAGACTTCGGTTGCTTCCACTCAACAATGGCTTCAATCTTCTTCGGATCAACTCTAATCCCATCGGCTGACACCACATGTCCTAAGAAGACTACCTCTCGGATCCAGAATTCACACTTGCTGAGCTTCGCATACAACTGATGATCTAGCAAAGTCTTCAAAACAAGTCTCAAGTGTCGGTCATGGTCTTCTTCAGTTCGAGAGTATACCAATATGTCATCAATAAATACAACCACAAACTGATCTAGATACTGATGAAAAATCCTATTCATCATGTCCATGAAAGCTGCTGGTGCATTAGTCAACCCAAATGGCATGACTAAAAACTCATAGTGACCGTACCTAGTCCTAAAGGCTGTCTTCGGTACAACGACCTCTCTTACCTTTAGCTGGTAATAACCTGATCTCAAATCAATCTTCGAAAAGACAGATGCTCCTCTCAACTGATCAAACAAGTCATCAATTCTAGGCAACGGATATTTGTTCTTCACTGTCAACTGATTTAACTGCCTATAATCTATACACATTCTCATACTTCCATCTTTCTCCTTCACAAACAAAACCGGTGCACCCCAAGGTAAAGAACTAGATCGAATAAAACCTCTATATGTCAATTCTTGCAACTGAGTCTTCAACTCTTTCAATTCTTTCGGTGCCATACGATACGGAGCAATCGAAACAGGAGCTGAATCAGAATAAGTCTTAATGCTGAACTCTACCTCTCTGTCCGGTGGTAAACCTGGCAATTCTTCCGGAAACACACTAGGAAAATCACATACTGTCCGGATGTCCTGAGGTCTAACCTCACTCATGTTAGGGTTCATCACATACGCTAAGTATGCTTCACACCCCAACTCAACTAACCTCTTAGCCTCTAACACTGAAACCACATTGGACAAGAACTTCACGTTCTCACCCACCACTACAATCTCATAATCATCTGTGAGCTTCAAAGAAATCCGCTTAGTTTCAAAATCTATCCTAGCTCTATGCTCCGTGAGCCAATCCATACCCAGAATCACATCAAAACCATAGAAAGGAAGTTCCATCATATCCACTGGAAACATATGCCCCTGAACCATCAACGGACACCTTCGGTACATCTTCCTAACTACTACTGTGTCCCCAAAGGAACTAGTAACACTAACTCCTACCTCTAACATTTCACAAGGCAAGTTCAAAGACCGTGCATGCTCACTCAATATGTAGGAATGTGTAGACCCAGAGTCAATCAAAGAAAGCAAACCCAAAGACTGTATCGAGAAGTTACCTGCGATCACATCGGTGTCATGCTGATCTCCCCGCTGAGCATAAACTCTGGCCTGACCTCCGCCCTCTGGCTGAACTGCAACTACATGTGCTATGTTCCTCTGACCATCATACCTCGGCTGGAAGTTTCCTCTACCGCGCCCGCAGCCTCTCTGAAAGTCATTGGCTCGAGCAGGAGCCTGAGCTGGTGCCTGCCCCACCTGATGTGGACAGTCACGCCTAATGTGGTCTCTAGCACCACAACTCCAACAAGAATGGTAATTTCCCCAACACTCACCGGTGTGGTTCCTTCCGCAAGTAGCACATGTGGGCAACTTCCCACCAGCTCTCTGACCCTGATGGCCCCCTACCGTGGTTACCGCCACCACGCCTATGATCAAACTGATGCCAGTTGTCTCGATGCCTCTTGGCATCACCTCTATCAAAGTTGTTGGACCTCTTACCCGAACTAGATCCACCTGACCGCCTGGTCAAACTCAAACTGTGCTCTATGTCCTTGGCCCTCGCGACCAAGACATCAAAATCAGTGTAATCTGAAGCTAGAGTATAAGTCTTGATCTCCTCACTCAGCCCATATTGGAAGCGGTTACAACGCTCCACCTCAGTAGGTACAAGGTCAGGTGCATACTGACTCAATCTAACAAATCTAATCTCGTAATCGGTCACAGACATACTCCCTTGAAGCAATGCCATAAACTCCCTCTTCCTCTCATCGAGGTATCGCGGACCCAAATACTTCTTCCGGAAAGCTGTCTCAAAGAACTCCCAAGTGATCTCGGTCTCATCCATCCCCGAAGTAACGGTGACCCACCAAGTGTAGGCATCTCCCTGAAGCAGAGACTCAACACACCCCAACTTGCGCTCACCAGTACATCCCATCTGAGCAAGAATACGAACGGTCTTCTCAAACCACAACTCTGACCTCTCCGGAGTAGCACCTCTAAACTCTTCGGCCCCAAGGCCCCAAAGTCTCTCTAATGGCAATCTGGTGCCCTCACCCTGATGATGAGCTGCCTGGCCTCCAGCTACTGCAGCCTGGAATGCTCCGGCTATTGCCTGAACCAACGAGGCTAAGTCTATCCCGGCTGGTCCTTGGCCACCTTGGCCACCTTGACCTTCTTGTGGTCCTTCTCCTTCGGCCCTGGCCTCACCTCCCACTCCCGGTGGAGGAGGTGGTGGAGGAGCTCCAACTCCAACCACATGCTCTCCCACTTGAGCTCCAACCCCAACTACCGGCTCAACTCTCGGAGCCTCTGCCCGTTGTTCCGGTCGAACCATCCTAGGCCTCCCACGTGGTCTCATGGTTCAACTAGCAAGGTAAAACTACAACAAGAAACAGATTAGGATTACGTTAGTCAAAGCAAGGGTCCAATAGTGCTCAAGTATTCCTCTTTCCAAAAATCTTTTTAAATTAAGTAATAGTAGCAATGGGCACTCACTCTACACCAGACACAACAGTTCATGCATTCAAAACATCATACGATCAAGCAAGCATCAAGGGTTCATGGCAAAACATGCATCGAACAACATAAGCATTTAACACCTTAAGCTTACCTCACTTACCTGCCCGAGGTCTCGGTAACCTCAGGCTCTGATACCAACAAATGTAACCCCCTCGTCCCGGCCTGGCCGGATGACCAGTCCGAGTGAGCCACACGGGGAAAACCGAGTGAAACTCGTTAAGGTTCCCTTCGGTTAGCAACCCTATATTTTTTTTCTTTTTAATCTTGCCTAGATGAACATTAAGTCCTATGTGATTCACAACAGCGGAAAACATTCAAGGGAAAAACACATTCGAACCAGGGCCATACATAACAGTCTATTTTTAAGCTTATAGGACAGCCAGTATTGATGTAACCCCCTTAACCCGGCCTAGACGGTTGACCCGAATTAAGAAAGTCACACGGGGAAAACCAAAGTCAACCCGAAAGTCAACCTTGATTAACGACCCTTTTTTTTTCTTTTTAATCTTGTCTAGATGCACGTTAACCTTAGATATGATCATACAACATCATACTCAGAGATCATAAACATCAGAGATCAAACTGGGACCCAATTGAACAAATTACAACTTTAGGGACCAAACTGTAAATTCTGAAAACTTTAAGGACTTAACCAGATTTTAAGTTACCAACTTAAAATTAATCATGTTTCATGCTTCTCTGCCAAATTTCAGCTCAAACGGACATCCCAAACTCATACAATTGCACAAACAAGATTCAGGACCAAAATGCAAACAATTCAAAACATTTAACTGCCAATGTCAGCCCCCAACGGTCACCCGTTCCGAAATAGGCAGAGCCCGTTTCGAAACGCGGGGCCGTTCCGCAACGCGTACCGAAACATGGGCTGGCAGTAGCCAAACCGTTTCGGAACGGTCTTTCCCGTTTCGGAACGGTCTTTCCCGTTTCGGACGCCTGGGCTTGTTTAAGGCACCCGTTCCGAAACGGCAGGCACTGTTCCGAAACACCCTGCACAGATTGCCCCAAAAAGCGTACTTAAACACACAATTGACCATCCAATCATGCTCCAAAAACCACCAAACTTTACCAACATGCAATTCAACATATAAGAGACATACTTGCCTCAACAATTCAACAATATATCCACATATACGAAAAGCCCCAAATCTATAGGCATGCTTCCTACACAAGCAACCATTTAAGCATAAACTTCCAAATCAATCTCATAGAAGCCAAATACATGTTCCAACAACATCAACAACGTAAAACCATCCTTGTCCGAACATATTCGAACACATAAACCACATCCCAAGAGATTCTACTCCATTGCCTTTATTAACTATAGCTATTCACCGAGACATACATCTCAAATGGAGTCCTCCTTGAATCCCTTGCTTCCCGCTGTCCAAACTTCAAGAATTTGCATTGATGGACAAAAAGGAGCGTAAGCACATAATGCTTAGTGAGGAATGCTCAAAACCAAAACACCATCAATGCAGCGGGTCATAAAATCACTTTAAAAACAAACCCGATTTGATAACCAAGCAAAGTTTGAAAACCCTTTTTCAACATCATGCTTAAAACCATGCATTGCACATTCATGAAAACCAACCCTTAGCTTAGCAAGCTAAGAAAACCTTTTCAAAGCACAACTTGCAAAATCATCCATTTAACCATTCCATGCATAAACACCATATGCAAAGTTAAATTCAAAACCTTGGAAAACACTTCCATTCACATCATACCTTTCCCATGCTTGAATGTCATACCAAGCAAGAACCATTTAAAAACCATTTATCCAATCAATCCAACACATGCATTAACCAAAGGCAACTTATGAACCACAACATCATCATCACATGCCTTTTAAAACAAGTCTTAACAAGACTCCAATGCATTAAAGAGATTTCATGCACCCATGCATCATTTACCAAATGATAATCAACACTTGTTCAACTTAACAAGTAAACATGCATTCACAAGCATTAACCACTTTTCATGCAACCATGCATCTTTTCAAGCATCTCATGCTTAATCATAATCAAGAACATCATATTGGCTCCCAAGTGATCAACACATCCACTTTTCAACTCAACACCCAATCGGATACGCGGATCACAAGCGTTGTCCCCCACGCTTCATACACACTACCAATCCAAGGTCTCCAAATGGACTTTCAAACACCATTTGACCTCACCATCCTAAGGTTCCCATGTATGGACTTTTAAACACCATACAACCTTAGCTTTTCCCGAGGTTCCCATGTATGGACTTTTAAACACCATACAACCTCAACTTTTCCCGAGGTTCCCATGTATGGACTTTCAAACACCATACAACCTCAACTTTTCCCAAGGTTCCCATGTATGGACTTTTAAACACCATACAACCTTGACATGCACAAGGTTCCCATGTATGGACTTTCAAACACCATACAACCTTTGCATCACCGATTGGTAGTTGTATAACATCACTAACGAGATCCGGGACACCCTATACAAGATCCACACATGGACTTTACACCACCATTGTGATCTTAACAAGCACAAGGTTCCCATATATGGACTTTTAACCACCATATAACCTTTGCTTAACCAAGGTCCTCGAATGGGCATTCCACCTCCATTATGACCTTAACCATCTCGTTAGGATACTTGAAGGGAGTTTACCGGTTCACACTTAACCACTCCACCTCCAAGGCGACTTTATTCACGGTGCACCCAATCCTATAGCCGGCTAACTATATCCGATCAAAGAACCAAGAACCACTTACATCACTTGCCAATATAACCATCTTAGCACATTAGACCATTGATTCACATGCATAATCATAATGCAAAAACCATCATTTACCATCATCAATCCACTGTTTTAAAGCATTACACAAAACCTTTGAACAACATGCAACACCATGCATCAAAACCACAATTTCCATGTACAAAACCAAGGATCTCTTACCTTGAGCATCCTTCACGTATGGCTTTCAAAACCAGCATTAAACCATGCTAAAATATGCTTTCAAAACAGAATTTAAACCATGCAAATCACATGCATTGCAACCATCAAACACAATTGCTTTTAAAGCCAATTCTCAACACAAACCAAGAGCGATAAACCATTTACTTACTCTTGATCTTAGCAAAGTTGTTTAGACTTAAACTAAGCTCCCAAAACCTCCAAACCTTGGTTTAAAAGCTGAAAAGCCAACTTCACTCACCGATACACAAAACAAGGCTAACCAACAAGCCTTCCAAGCATCCGAAACCTTCCGCAACACCTCCAAAGCTCACGGATCAATCTCCCCTGTTTCAAGCACACAAAAACAGAGCATTAATGCATCTTTATGCATTAAAAACACCAGCAACACAACACAACTCGCTGCTCATCACAAATCCAACATTTCGGCTACCAAACACAACCGAAATCACCTCCAAACACTTCCAAAACTTAACCCAGCCAAGGTCCATCACTTCTAACCATTTTTAAACATCAATTAACATCCAAAATGATCACAAACACGTCCTTATACCTCCAGGTATAACAGATCATCAAAAACACTCCAAAAACAACCAAAAGCTCAAGCAAAACTTAGGAAATTCAACATATCCGGGATTGCATTAATTAAACCTCAACTTCTAATCAATTTAGCATTCATTTAACATCAATTTGACACCTCAAAACACTGCCCAAACAGATCACACGAAAATTTCACCAAAAATCACCAAATCTTGCATTTTAAGCCAAAATCAAGATTTCAATTGAAAAGCCTTTAACAAATCACAAATCAAGGATTGAGAACTTAGGAATTTCAGTAAAGAACTGATAGTTTAGAGGAGAAGGACGTTCTTACCTCCAAACTTGAATTTCTCCTTTTTAGAACCAAAAAGCTTGATGAAACCACTTGCAAATGGTGAGGTTTTGTTGTAGAGATGATTAGGAATCCAAAGAGAATTGAAAAGGAAGATTTGAGTGACAAAATCAGAGGAGAAAATCTGGAGAGATATGTTTGGGTTGAGAGAAAAGGAAAATTGAAAGAAAATGGAAAGTTGGTTACAAAATAGTCAAAATGGCTTTCCCTCCTCTTTCTTTATGTTTTAAAATCAGAATAAATCTTAAAATATCTTAGAAAAATCTGGAGAAACTCTTTTTGGAATAATAGCTCCTTAAAGATTCAAAGTTTCAATCCTTTACAAAACAGTCACGCAACTTTCCAAAATTACATTTTGGTCACTAGCCAAAATGTCAACCTTCCGAACCTCATTTTGTAAAATTGATTTCACAGTTCACTTATATATATTAAAAGATGATTTTAGAACATTTTTCCATATTTTTAATGCAACCCGAACTAGGCTTTCCTAATTTCTCCTTTATATAATCGATCAGCACTTTGACCGAACCGGTCAATGCCCAAAACTTCTGAGCCCAAAACCGGGGCGTTACAACTCTCCCCCCCTTAGGAAATTTCGTCCTCAAAATTTCAACTGGCGAAAAGGGAACCACAACCTTCTCAAACCAACACACAAGGCAACACAACAGCCTCAACCATCACTGAACACATTCCACACAAAAACTCCACCAAACTCAACACCACCACACGCTGTTCGCAAATTCCAAAACACCCAAATATAGCCACATTTTAACCTTTCACACATCCGGACTGTACACAGCCCCAACATCAACCTGAAGAATTTCAACTTTTACAGCACACATCACTGTAACACACAACCCCCAAGACTTGTTTACACAGTGACACCAACCAAACCAATTCAACCACTATGCAAAACTTCTCTGCTTCTAAAACTCTTGCAAACTCCCAAACCTCTTCCAAGAATTTTCCCAACAAGCAAAAATTCTTAAGCATTAACTGCTTACCCAAACTCCTCAACGAATGCTAACAATCCTTCACATCCGCCACCATCATTACCATAACAACTCACAAGGACTACTCACCCAGATTCCAAAATTTACATCACAACCCCAACTCAACTCCGCCAACCGTCCCACACACCACCAGCTGACTTCAAAAGAAATTCACATACTCACAACCAACCAACCACTTCTCACAAGAATCCTTTCAAACAACAATGGCCTTCGATCTTTCATTGCCTATCCACCGCAAGCTTTGACCACAACACCTGCCTTACTAGAACATCGCCCAGCTTAAACATACAGATCATCTTCTCAACTCTTCAAAGGTTACTAAGAACCAACACTTACAAACACAACCCTTCCACAACAACTTAAATGCTAAGCTGCTTCAGCACTTGAAAACACAACCACTAAACTGCAACATCCTTTAGCACCAAGGAACTACCCCTTCCACTTAGCCATTCAAACCACTTGACCGATTCTAACTTCAACCGGTACTCTCCACCACCAAACCACTAAACTCTTTAAGCAACAAACACTATCCTTCTACCACAGGCTATACTACTATCACTATCTCCAGCACTAGCTTAATATTCTCCATTGCTTCTAACTCTCACCCAGCACCAAAACATCCTCTAAAAACCCATCATCCAACCTAACCCAACCACCACACTAACAGATTCGATTAGTTATTAGCGAGTGTGAACATCGTATGCATGATCACCTACATGCCTTATCAATGCCTGATGTACATGTATGCAAAACCTCTAATGTCATGCCACATGTATGCATGGACCAACACATATATAATATAGCATATAACAATGATTTTAACTGTGCATGAATGCCAGTTCACACCCTCCAATAACATCCTCAAAATCCGTCTAAGAACAACCTCCTACCTCACTTCTAACTTATCTAACTCCATCATTCCAACAACCATTAACCACAAGATACTCACTAAAACCTTCTTCACACCAAAGATGTTTCCAAACTACCACTATCACCCCAAACATGCTAGCAACAAGATTAGACTTACCACGCAAGGAAAACCAACAGAAACCAAACCAGGGTAACTAGAGCAAAGATTACTTAACAAGGTTACCTGAAAACACAACACCACCCTGAAGATTCATCAGACGAGCTCTCTTTCTCGCGGAACCATCATCCTCCTGCCGCACCGCTGTAACACCAGCTAACACACTAAGATCACCATCAACTCCTTGCGGTAAAGAACCTTGGCATTCACCGGATTGTGCGGATATAAACCTCAACAACACTTTACCTTGGTGGGATTCCACTCATCACCGGACCTTGCATGTGCGGGATTCCACTCATCGCCACATGCCCTACGGATGGGATTCCACTCATCATCCCGTAGAAATAAATAAAAGCTTCCGATTGAATGTTACATCACCGTACTCTTCCTTGATGACTTAACGCCATCAAGGCCGCGTACGTTTTGACTCAATTTGTGTGCACACTATCCTAATGATCGATCATTTACAACCGGTAATTATTTAGTGCCAATTATCATCATCAATCACATATCATCAATCACACTCATGCTCATCACATATATCCACATCACAATATATGTACATGTACCAAATAATCACAAGCACAAGAGCATAGTCATTAAGCACATTGGCATTTAAGGAAAACAAGACTAAATTAACTACTTGGATTATAAGGAAGTGGCCTACCAAGCACACTTTACACACACACACTACTCATGCTCGAACCAAACTTTAAAACAAGTTAAGACCACTCACCGCCCTTCCTTAGCAAATCGAACCAATCCTCCTACGAACCCGGATTCGGTCCCAAAGCCTCCTCAACGTTTCCTCTTGCTTCTAGTCAAACAAAACACATACATTACTTCCCAATTCAATGCTAACTCAACCATCAACTTACTTTGCAAACACAACCCAATTTCCACAATTTCCCAAACCACATAATATCTCAAAAACCCAATTTTCGTACTCCAATAATCCTTGGCTGAAACACCCATTTCCAAACACCCAAATGACTTCCAAAACATCCCAAATCACCCTCCTAACATAGGTAGACCATCAGCCCTTCAATTTCAACATAAAACCCACCAAAAACCCAAGTTTTCATACTCTAAAATTTGCCCTAAGGACCCACTACGAATTTTCATCCAAAATCAACCAAATTAATATATTTTGTGTATTTCATTATGCTTAAACAAAACCCCAACACAATTTATCAAAACAAATTGAAAAACCCCCTTAAAAATCCAAACTTTAATATAAACCCTAATTTCCAAAACTCCATATTTTTGAAATCTAAGACAATAGTTAGGTAGAGGGTAAAGAGGAGGTTAAGAAAACGTAATTACCTTTGAAAAATACCTTTAATTGGAGGAGATAATCGATGGAATAGTAACCAAGGTTTTGAAGAAGCTTTGAAAATGGTGGGAGGCTTCCAACGTTTGGAAGAAAGGAAATGGGAAAAGGGAAGACAACTTTTCCCATAAAGTGGTCTTGCTTTTTAAATTTGGGTCAAATTGCAACATAGGTCCCTCCCTTCTTATTAAAGCTCAATTAGGTCATTATTTGAAGTTGAATTGTTTTAAATTAAATTTTATTTGACTCGAACTAAAACTCGGTTAACTCCTAGGCCCAAGACACGGGTGTTACAATTCTGGTTTATCTCCTAGACCGGGTTGAGGGTGTTACAGTGAGTGCATTTTCTTGGAGTGGAAAGGTGAGGTTTTGTGCTGGTGAGGTTTATATTTTATTTGTGTTAGTAATCATGTTTCAAACATCCGTGAGAAACACTGTTGGGGATAGTAATAATGTTAATATGGATGTAACTAATTCCAATCTTCAAGATATTATCCGATAAATGGACAGGTTGTTGCAACAAAGGTTGGGGCCAATGCAAGAGCGACTAGAACATTTGGAGGAAAGATCTTAAAGGAGGCATTATTCAGAACACGAGAAAGAATATGATGATGAGGTGGAAGATGAACACGCAGACGAGCAAGCTTTTCAGCAAAGTTTGAGGCGTCAAGATCCTAGGTACCAAAGAGTTCATCCAAGAGTAGATGACAATCTCAGCAATATCAAAATTACCATTCCTACTTTTCAAGGAAGAACAGATCCTAAAGCATATCTTGCATGGGAAAAGAAAGTTGAGCACATCTTTGAGTGCCACAACTACTTTGAGATTAAGAAGGTAAAACTTGCGGCCAATGAATTTATAGATTATGCACTAATATAGTGGGATCAGTTGACATCTAGCAGGAAACACAATGGTGAACATCCAATTTCTACTTGGAATGAGATGAAAGTCGTTATACGTAGGAGGTTCATTCAACCTCACTGCCATAGGGAATTGTTCAACATGCTTTAAAATCTCACACAAGGCAGCAGTGTTGAGGACTATTTTAAAAAGATAGAAGTAGCCATGATCCGAGCCAACATTGATGAAGATCGAGAAGCCACAATGGCTTGATTTCTATCCGGCCTTGATCCTAACATTGCGGCCATAGTTGAGCTGCAACATTATGTGGAGATTGAAGACATGGTCCATATGGCCATGAAGGTGGAGATACAACTCAAGAGGAAAGGCACAACCCGTGCCTATGGAGGATCCACTACCAACTGGGGCAATGTAACACTCCAACAAAGGGCATTACAGATTAAAACATTACATATTCGGACAAACAACTAAACAAATAACATATAACATACAATTAAACATGCATAGAACGTTCATAGGAGACTAAATAAAACATACCTAACATGTAACTTTCCTAACAACAAACATTATCTAATCAACATGTGAACATGTATACAATCCACACATCCTTACACAACCAATTAACATTTCGAATTGATCTAAAACACCCTAAGATCATTCGAAATTTCACCACCATATTTAGGATCGTTTCTAACTTATTCAAATTAAACATTTAAATGCACAATGCCAATCTAAATCCACATGATCTATTTGAATCAAACATTATAAACCTCTAATGTCATTCGAATCAAACAACATGTATTAAGATCATTTCTATCACATATACAATGATAATACTAGATGCATTCCATATACCTATACATACATGTAGCATTCGAACCAATCAATATCCAAGAAGCATTGATCAACCTATTCACTCAATTATTCGAATTAATCAATAGACCATGAAGTATTCTAGATGCATTTTCACCTAACCGACCATACATTCTTAAAATATTAAACATATAAATGGTAACACATATACCAATCTAAAACATATACAAGATCCATATCAAGCTTAATCAAACATTATCCACCTTATATATATCTCAACATATAGTCATTAACTTATCAAACATAAAGTGATTCAACCATTACAAGCCATAATACTTAAGACTTATGTATCCAACTAACTTATATACAAATGATCAAAATGCATGTGACTTAACTCTAACCATATACATATCTATGCCACCTCCTAGGAGTCTAAAAAAAGGTCATATATCATACTTTTCTTGGGCTTGTGATCTGCTCCCAGATCAGATAGGCTAGCTTCGGAATCAGAACGACCTGTAGGTTTGGGAAGAAAGAAACAAAGAGTGATAAGTACAAAGATATACTTTGTGAGGTAGTACTTAATTCTAATAGTTTAGTCTTTTAGATGTCTTATTTCCATTTGACAAGATTACCTAGCTAGGCTTCATTTTTCACAAGCTTTACCTAACTAGTTTAAATACGATCAAGACATACTTAGCTATTCTTAGAATCATAGAAACATTAAGTAGGCATGTAGGTATATTGACAGCAAATAAAAATGTAACCAAATCATCATTTGGCAATTCAAACAAAGAACTCATAGCATCTATTGTACATATAACAAACATGAAATAGATCACATAGTACATAGGCATATCACAAAGTTATCATTCGAATAGATATCTTGGCATATAGATCATGTATGTTCAAGCTAAAATCATATTATAAATTAAGTCATTAGTATCATAGTATAATACTTCACATCATCACAATCATGTAAAATAACCTATTACATACATCATTGATTACATGTCTTATTCAAGTACAAGTATTATTTTACCTTGGTATATTAGTTGAACTAGGTAATCAAGTCTCTTTAGGTACAAGGTACCATTTCAAGGGATGCACAATGCATCAAAATCAGAGGATTATCATTGCATCAAGGTGTCTTTCACCAATTCAAGGTAATCACAAAATCAACAGAGAATGCTCAATGTGTCAATTATACAAGGTGTTAACAACACCAACAGAGAGTACACAAGGTACTAATTTCAGAGGAGCTCTAGACTCTAAGGAATGCACTTCTACCTAAGGACCACTAGTCAACCAAGGACTTATTAAGTCTTTTAATTTCCAAGAAGATCAACTAATTGTTTCACAAATAGCTTACAAGGTCATATAACACGTACAGGTCACCAATACACTAGACCTATTCATTGTCATCATTCAAGCAATTTCCAGCAAGTATATCATGTCATTTCACTCTTGAATTCATCAAAAACAGTAGTTTAGAATAACTTATAAGTTCATGTCATGAAGCACATATAGTTCATCAATCAAGGGCATTAATCATGTAGCACACAATATCACTAATCTAGAGCAAACATAAGCAATTGTCTTTCCATTAAACCTTCTTCCCTTAAGCATTTACCAAATATTAATTAAATTCATTTCATGCTTTCTATTCATTATATAATTAACTAAAAGCATTGGTTTGGACACTAGTCCTAACCCTAAGAATTAACTACACTCACAATACTCCAAGCTAGGTTGTTTCCTTGATCACTACTTTGTCCTTTCTATTTGGATGCCCAACTCTTGAATCCTCCAATTTTTACTCAAAGTCTTGGTCTTAATATTCATACAGAAACACATATAAGACATATTAGAAGCCAATTCAAACATACAAGCTCATTTAAACAAGTGCAAACATTGAACATTACAAAAATGTTTTTCTATGGGCAGATTGAGTACCAGTCACTATTTTGTCCATAACTTTTTACTCACAAGTCCAAATTTAGATTTCTTTACCATTCCAGAAATCTTATTCATTCAGCTTTAAATCCATGTAAATTACATAATTCTATCATTTCTACATCAATACATAATTACACTTGAAAACAAGGCATTTTCAGGGCCTATTCTGCCAACTTAATTTAGTAAGTGACTTTAGTGTACTTTTTAACTATGATCTATAACTAGTTTAAATCCAGCCTTTAAACCAGAGTTTAAAATTTTTATCCTTTATATTTTCAAGTCTCATTTAGTTCAAAAACAGGGCAATTATGTCCTGGAATTTTATCATTTTCCATATTAGTCCAGATTAGTGTTCTATGTATTCTAGTGACCTTTAACCTATCATTTAAGTCATAATTCATTCCAACCAAGTTATATTTCATTCATTCATCATATCCCATGTTTCTAAAAAATATTTCCATAATTTATTACTTAGCAATTTAATCCTTAATTTTTCAGATTTAACTGAATTGCCCAGATTTTCCAGATTCCATATTACATGTGACCAGTTTTGTTCTAACATAATTTTCAGCAATCCTATGAACATTTTCATCATTCCAAGACCTCTATCCTACAGTAAATTCAGTTGTGTATAACTTTGTCCTACAGAAAATTTTCCATTTCGATCTCTAACATGCTCAAAAATCCAGATTTCTACAAGGTATTCAACAAGTACGAATTTGGGCAGATTCATGTTCTAGCTTATTTCAACCTAATTTTCCAGTTCATTTTAACTAATATCACAAACCCATCATCATTTACACATAATCAATCATCTAACAATAATTTTCCAGCAAGATTAAACCAAAAATTCATCAAGATAACAATATAAGTTCAAGGACAATCGGGTAACACAAATTTGTACTTTCTTGAACTTGTGTGAACATGCATGCAATCTAAGAAATTTTCCAGCAATTATAAGGTGTTCTAAAACTTCCAAATCACCAGGTTTCCGTCAAGCTCTTAAGTCTCTCTCTTTGGTTTCTTAGTTTCGGTGGAGACATGCAAATGCAAGAAGGATGATGGCCATTTGGCGTTTGCTTGTTAACCGTGTATTCCTTGTGAACGTTTTGGGTGGGACACATGGTTACATAGTAACCATGTATTTATCCCACTAATTCCCCACTATAATGTGTATATATTATAATAGTAATTCCACTAATATGTTTATTTATTTATTTTAGGATTATTTCAATGTTTAATTTCTTATTATAATATGTATATATATTATGGTCATTGTAAGTTTAATTCCACCGAGAATATATATATGTATGTATATGTATACATTATATAATTCAATTTCCTCCATGAGTCATATACATTGTGTGTACATCTATCACTTTAATTCTCACTTAACTTATAATGTATGCTTTCTAATTAGTTTAACATGTCACTTGAATCTTATAATATACCTTTTATTACTTTAATCTTGTAATCGTATTAGGTTTAGTCAAATGTTTACACTTTTCATTTTAATTTCTTATGATTTCTTCTAGGGTGTTTTTAGGGTGTCACAACTCCTCCCCACTTAAAAATAAATTCGTTCTCGAATTTACTTGAATTGAATAGATGAGGATATTATTTCTTCATCGTATCCTCGGGTTCCCACGTTGCTTCTTCGACTTTGTGATTTTTCCATAGAACTTTAACGAGGGGAACGTTCTTGTTTCGAATTCTTTTAACTTCCAGATCAAGAATTCTGATAGGCTCTTCTTCATATGAAAGGTCGGGATTAAGTTCAAATTCTTTAGGCTCAAGAATGTGAGATGGATCAGATCGATAGTGTTGTAGCATTGGGACATGGAAGACATTGTGAATTTTATCGAACTTGGAAGGAAGTGTGAGTCAATAAGCCACAAGACTAATTCTTTCTATAACTTCAAATGTTCCGATAAACCGAGAACTTAGCTTTCCTCTTTTTCCGAACAGAATACTTTCTTCCACTGGGAGACTCTAAGAAAGACTTTATCCCCAACTTCATATTGAATGTCTCTACGTTTTAGATCAACGTAAAACTTTTGCCGATCGAAGGCTTGTTTCATCCAGGAATGAATAACTTGAACTTGTTCTTCGATTTTCTGAAGCAATTGTGGTCCTAAAACCTTACTATCGCCGAGTTCAGACCAACATAGAGGAGTTCGACATCTTCTGACATACAATGCTTCAAAAGGAGCCATTTGAATCGAAGATTGGAAGCTGTTGTTGTAGGTGAATTCGACTAATGGTAACGACTTTTCCCAGATCTTTCTGAATTCGATGATACAAGCTCAAAGCATGTCTTCAAGAACTAGAATCACTCGCTCGGATTGTCCATCACTTTACGGATGGAAAGTTGTACTCAGATTCAACTTGGTGCCAAGAGCTCGTTGAAAAGTCCTCCATGAACGAGCTGTGATTCGGGGATCTTGATCGGAGACAATTGAGATAGGGACTCCGTGTAAATGGATGATTTCCCGGATGTAGAGATCGGTCAGAGTTTCCAAACTATAGTTCATACAGACTGGAATGAAATGGGCAGACTTGGTGAATCTATCGACAATTACCCAAACAACGTCACACCTTCTTGGAGAGCAAGGAAGACCGGATACGAAATCTATTGTGATTCGTTCCCGTTTCCATTGTGCAAATTCGAGAGGTTGGAGCAATCCGGTAGGGACTCGGTGCTCGGCTTTCACACGTTGGAAATTTAAACACTTCGAGACATAGTCGTTCATGGCTGATTTTATTCTGAGCCACCAATACAAGGGCTTGACATCCTTGTACATCTTAATTGATCCAGGGTGAATAGAAAGTGAACTTTGATGTGCTTCATTTAATATCTCTTCATGTAATTCCTTGTTGTCAGGTACACAAACGCTATCTTTAAAATAGAGGAGATCATTCGACTTAACTGAAAAGTCAGAATTAGACTCAAGCTTAGAAGCGATCTTCTGGAGTTCTGGGTCACCTTTCTAGAGTTTTTTAATCTTAGACATGATACTGGATTGAACTTGCAATTTAGGTAGATATTTCCAAGCTTTAGAGAGTCGAAAATGAGCGTTGATTGTCAAGGAAGCTACGAATAAAAAATTCAAATGGGTTACTTAGATGACAAGGCAAATTCGAATAGTTACTTCTTTAGCAAAAAAGAATTCAAACCATTGATTATTGAGCAAGGTGGAATTCGAATGGTTTATATTTGGAAATATGAATGGATTGAATGGTTTAAGGCTAGAATGTCTTACTGAGGGTCAGTTTTCAACTGAGAGCATCTGCAACCACATTGGCTTTTCTGGGATGATAGTCGATGATCAGATTGTAATCTTTCAACAATTCCATCCATCTTCGTTATCTGAGATTAAGATCCTTCTAAATAAGGAGATACTTGAGACTCTTGTGGTCGGCAAACAAGTGGCACTTTTCACCGTAGAGATAGTGTCTCCAAATTTTAAGAGCAAAGACAATGGCGACTAATTCAAGATCGTGTGTCGGGTAATTGAGTTCATGTGGCTTCGATTGCCGAGATGTGTATGCCACGACATTTTCGCCTTGCATCAAAACAAAACCTAATCACGAATGAGAGGCGTCGCTATAGACCGTGAATTCTTTACCCGGCTCGGGTTGGATTAAAACCAGGGCATGAGTCAACGCTTGCTTCAATTGGTCAAAGCTCCTTGGCTGATTTTTGAACCAATTAAATGGTTGATCTTTATAGAGGAGTTTAGTTAGCGGTAAGGCGATCGTAGAGAAGCCTCTAACGAATCTTTTGTAGTAACCGACCAAACCGAGAAAACTGTTAACCTCACTAACATTCTTCGGAGATCGCCAATTAAGAATTGCTTGTATTTTTTAGGGTCGACTTTGATGCCTTAGGTGGATATTACATGACCAAAGAAAGCGACTTCCGATAGCCAAAACTCACACTTGGAGAACTTGGCGAATAGTTGACGATCTCGGAGAGTCTATAGAACGATCCAAAGGTGTTCAGCATGTTCCTTCTTATTCCAGGAATAGACAAGTATATCATCGATGAAAACAACCACGAACTTGTCGAGATAGAATTTGAACACTTTGTTCATCAAGTCCATGAATGCGGCAGGAGCATTCGTAAATCCAAAAGGCGTGACAAGGAATTCAAAGTGATTGTATCTCGTTCGGAAAGCATTCCTAGATACATCTTCTTCTTTAACGTTCATCTGATAGTAACCCGATCGAAGATCGATCTTGGAGAAAACCGATGCTTCCCGGAGTTGATCGAAAATGTCATCGATTCTCGACAAGGGATACTTAATTTTGATGGTCACTCGATTCAATTGTCGATAGTCGATACAAAGATGCATCGATCCATCTTTCTTCTTTACAAATAAGACCGGTGCACCCCAAGAAGAAGTGCTCGATCGAATGAAGTCCTTGTCTTATAATTCTTGCAATTTCTTCTTTAACTCTTTCAACTCGATTGCTGCCATCCGATAGGGCGTGATAGACACCGGGCTGGTTCCGGGTTGAATGTCGATCCCGAACTCTACTTCACGAGTCGGAGGAAGACCAAGGAGATCCTCAAGAAAGACATTGACGAATTTGAAAACAACATGAATAAAGGTTAAGCCAAAATCTTATTCATCTTGTAACACCATAGCGACAAAAATTGAAGTTGGTTTTTGATCAATTAACAAAATGGATTCCTTTCCTAAACCTCGAATATATAATCATCGGTTTTGGCAATCTATCCAGGCTTGATGTCTACCCAACCAATCTAAGCCTATCACTAAGTTAAATTCACATACGGGTACTACAAAGAGATCACATGGGAAGGGTATGTTTCGAATAGTTACATGGAAATTCCTACATATTAGATTAATAGGCAAGTTTCCGCTTATCGGGTTGGACACTACAAGGCTCTTTTTCACTATTTCGTCTTTTAATTTAACTTTGTCTAACATGGATGAACATATAAAATAATGGGTTGATCTCGAATCTATTAAAGCATAAATAGGATGAAAGTTTAGTTCAACCGTACCCGCGATTACATCGGGAGATTCTTCTTCCTCCTTGCCTCGAATGTGATAAACACAAGCTGGGGCTCGAGATTCTTGATGAGTCAGGACTTTCTAATGGGAGCTTCTTCACCTCCCCTGATTTCTCGACTGAGCTTGCTTTAGATTTTTGTTTCGGTTGGATGGTGCACAACTCAGATTTGCTGAATTCTGAGTAGGTGCCTAATCAGACTTCCTCGGATAGTCCTTGATGTAGTGATCGTCGACACCACACACAAAAAATAGGTTAGATTGGAGTCGGTATTGACTAAAATGTTGTTTCTGGCAGTGCTTGCAAGTTGGAACTTTCTCGGTGCTTCTCGTGCTGCTAATGGAGACAACAGGGACAACAAGTGTGTTCACCGATTGAGGTCTGGACAGATAATTGCTTCGAGGAGCGGAATTGTAAGACGAAGACCCTTTTTTCTGACTTTTTGTCTTCTTTGATTTCCAACAGGACTGGTCACCACTTTTGCGCTTCTTGTCGCTTCGATAGCCGCTTTTTCTTTTCTCCGCAACTCTCATTTTGGCCTCCGTAGTAATGGCTCGGTTCACCAAGGTTTGAAAGTCCGTGATATCAAGAGCGGTAAACATCAGACTCAGTTCATCGCTCAGCCCATCGTTGAACATTCGACATTTATCTTTCTCGGTTTTGAGGTATTTCGATCCATACTTGCAGTACTTGCAAAAATCAGCTACATATTGTTCGATTGGCCGGTTAGTCTGCTTCAAGTACAAGAACTTCTTCCTGCGATCAGCCAAGTATTGTTCGCTTATGTATTTCTTCTTGAATTCAGCGACAAAGAACTCCCATGTCATAGATTCGGCCGGGGCAGTTAGAATCGTAGTTTCCTACCAACTAAGTGCTTCGTCGGCTAGGAGTGTGACTGCACATTCGAGCTTGTGCTCATCCGAGCAACGAAGTTGCCTAGTCATGATTTGAGTCATTCTTTCAAGCAAATGTTTGGCTTCCTTCGGCTTCTCCTCGTTCTCGCTAGTGAATGTAAAAGCTTGGTGTTGCGCGAGCTTGTCGATCAGGGCTCGACTCGGGGCAGCAACAACAGGAGCTTGTTGTTCACGTCTTATGTTCGTCACAAATTGATCGAACATCTCCTTCATACTAAGGAGACATTCTCTTTGGGCACTTTGAATAGTCGGGTTGTTTGGAGTTTTTTTTTATTGTGTTTAGGAGGTAGAGTCGGATCTCGAGGTTCCATTCTTCTGGGAGGATCCGTTTGCTCCGGAATATTGGTTGGTTTCGAGGATTAGTTCTCATCCTAACACTACCATCCTCGTTAGAGGATTCTCGGGGACTTCCGTTTTTTCGAGCTATTCGTGTCTCGGACATTCTATTAATACTTGAACAAGTTCGGGATAAGAGAAGCATAATCACAAGAAATTCGATATAAGACTCCTAGGTGGCATAGTGTAAACCTACATGATGCATACATACTCGTATGAACTTTAGGACCTATGACCTAAAGCTCTGATACCACTTTTACGTAACACTACACGCCCATGTTAGGAGCAAAGGGCATTACTGATTAAAACATTACAAATTCGGACAAAAAACTAAACAAATAACATATAACATACAATTAAACATGCATAGAACGTTCAAACGAGACTAAATAAAACATACCTAACATGTAACTTTCCTAACAACAAACATTATCTAATCAACATGTGAACGTGTATACAATTCACACATCCTTACACAACCAATTAACATTTCGAATTGATCTAAAACATCGTAATACCATACGAAATTTCACCACCATATTTAGGATTGTTTCTAACTTATTCAAATTAAACATTTAAATGCAAAATGACAATCTAAATCCACATGATATATTCGAATCAAACACTATAAACCTCTAATGTCATTCGAATCAAACAACATGTATTAAGATCATTTCTATCACATATTCAATGATAATACTAGATGCATTCCATATACCTATACATACATGTAGCATTCGAACCAATCAATATCCAAGAAGCATTGATCAACCTATTCACTCAATTATTTGAATTAATCAAGAGACCATGAAGCATTCTAGATGCATTTTCACCTAACCAACCATGCATTCATAACATATTAAACATATAAATGGTAACACATATACCAATCTAAAACATATACAAGATTCATATCAAGCATAATCAAACATTATCCACCTTATATATATCTCAACATATAGTCATTAACTTATCAAAAATAAAGTGATTCAACCATTACAAGCCATATTACTTAAGACTTATGGATCCAACTAACTTATATACAAATGATCAAAATGCATGTGGCATAACTCTAAACATATACATATGTATGCCACCTTCTAGGAGTCTAAACAAAAGGTCATATCATACTTGTATTTGGCTTGTAATCTGCTCCCAGGTCAGATTAGGCTAGCTTCGGAATCAGAACGACCTGTAGGTTTGGGAAGAAAGAAACAAAGAGTGATAAGTAAAAAGATGTACTTAGTAAGGTAGTACTTAATTCTAATAGTTTAGTCTTTTAGATGTCTTATTTCCATTTGACAAGATTACCTAGCTAGGCTTCATTGTTCACAAGCTTTACCTAACTAGTTTAAACATGATCAAGACATACTTAGCTATTCTTAGAATCATAGAAACATTAAGTAGGCATGTAGGCATATTGACAAAAAAGAACAATGTAACAAATCATCATTTAGCAATTAAAACAAAGAACTCATAGCATCTCTTGTACATATAACAAACATGAAATAGATCACATAGTACATAGGCATATCACAAAGTTATAATTCGAATAGATATATTGGCATATAGATCATATATGTTCAAGCTAAAATCAGATTATAAATTAAGTCATTAGTATCATAATACCATACTTCACATCATCACAATCATGTAAAATAACCTATTGCATACATCATTGATTACATATCTCATTCAAGTACAAGTATTATTTTTCCTTGGTAGATTAGTGAAACTAGGTAATCAAGTCTCTTTAGGTACAAGGTACCAATTCAAGGGATGCACAATGCAAAAAAATCAGAGGATGCTCATTGCATCAAGGTGTCTTTCACCAATTCAAGGTGATCACATAATCAACAGAGAATGCTCAAGGTTTCAATTATACAAGGTGTTAACAACACCAACAGAGAGTACACAAGGTACTAATTTCAGAGGAGCTCTAGACTCTGAGGCATGCCCTTCTACCTAAGGAACACTATTCAAGTGAGGACTTATTAAGTCTTTTAATTTCCAAGAAGATCAACTAAGTGATTCACAAACAGTTTACAAGGTCATACAACACGTACATGTCACCAATACACTAGACCTATTCATGGTCATCATTCAAGCAATTTCCAACAAGTAAATCATGTAATTTCACTCATGAATTCATCAAAAACAGTAGTTTAGAATCACTTATAAGTTCATATCATGAAGCACATATAGTTCATCAATCAAGGGCATCAATCATGTATCACACAATATCACTAATCTAGAGCAACCATAAGCAATTGTCTTTCTATTTAACCTTCTTCCCTTAAGCATTTACCAAATATTAATTAAATTCATTTCATGCTTTATATTCATTATATAATAAAGTAAAAACATTTGTTAGGACACTAGTCCTAACCCTAAGAATTAACTACACTCACAATACTCCAAGCTAGGTTGTTTCCTTGATCAATATCCCTTTCTCCTTTCTATTTGGATGCCCAACTCTTGAATCCTACAATGTTTCCTCAAAGTCTTGGTCTTAATATTCATACACAAACACATATAAGACATATTAAAATCCAATTCAAACATACAAGCTCATTTGAACAAGTGCAAACATTGAACATTACAAAACTGTTTTTCTATGGGCAGATTGAGTATAAGTCACTATTTTGTCTATAATTTTTTACTCACAAGTCCAAATTTAGATTTTTTACCAATACAGAAATCTTATTCATTCATCTTTAAATTCATGTAAATTACATAATTTTCTCATTTTTACATCAATACAGAATTACACTTGGAAAAAGGGCATTTTTCAGGGCCTATTCTGCCAACTAAATTTACTAAGTTACTTAACTGTCCTTTTTAACTATGATCCATAACTAGTTTAAATCCAGCCTTTTAACAAGAGTTTAACATGTTTATCCTTTATATTTTCAAGTCTCATTTAGTTCAAAAACAGGGCAATTAAGTCCTGGAATTTTATCATTTTCCAGATTAGCGTTCTAAGTATTCTAGTGACCTTTAACCTATCATTTAAGTCATAATTCCTTTCAACCAAGTTATATTTCATTCATTCATCATATCCCATGTTTCTAAACAAGATTTTCAGAATTTATTACTTAGCAATTTAATCGTTAATTTTTCAGATTTAACCGAATCGCCCAGATTTTCCAGATTCAATCTTACATGTGACCAGTTTTGTTCTAACTTAATTTCCAGCGATCTTATAAACATTTTCATCATTCCAAGATCTCTATCCTACATTAAATTTAATTTTCTACAACTTTTTCCTACATAAATTTTTCCAGTTCGATTGCTAACATGCTCAAAAATCCGGATTTCTACAGGGTATTCAACAAGTACGAATCTGGGCAGATTCATGTTCTAGCTTGTTTCATCCTAATTTTCCAGTTCATTTTCACTAATATCACAAACCCAACATAATTTACACGTAATCAAGCATCTAACAACAATTTTATAGCAAGATTAAACAAAAAATTCGTCAAGATAACAATATAAATTCTAAGGTGTTCTAAAACTTCTAAATCACCAGGTTACTCTCAAGCTCTTAACTCTCTCTCTTTGGTTTCTTAGTTTCGGTGGAGATATGCGAATGCAAGAAGGATGATGGCCATTTGGCATTTGCTTGTTAATCGTGTATTCCTTGTGAACATTTTGGGTGGGACACA
This sequence comes from Hibiscus tridactylites, assembly GCA_958450335.1. NCBI lineage: Eukaryota > Viridiplantae > Streptophyta > Magnoliopsida > Malvales > Malvaceae > Hibiscus > Hibiscus tridactylites. The sequence continues at coordinate 72,434,376 of OY288273.1, forward strand.
TGGTTACATAGTAACCATGTATTTATCCCACTAATTCCCCACTATAATGTGTATATATTATAATAGTAATTCCACTAATATTTATATTTATTTATTTTAGGATTATTTCAATGTTTAATTTCTTATTATAATATGTATATATATTATGGTCATTGTAAGTTTCATTCCACTGAGAATGTATATATATATATATATATATATACATTATATAATTCAATTACCTCCACGAGTCATATACAGTATGTGTACATCTATCACTTCAATTCTCACTTAACTTATAATGTATGCTTTCTAATTAGTTTAACATGTCACTTGAATCTTATAATTATACCTTTTATTACTTTAATCTTGTAATCATATTAGGTTTAGTCAAATGTTTACACTTTTCATTTTAATTTCTTATGATTTCTTCTAGGGTATTTTTAGGGTGTCACAGGCAAGGTCCCTACAAACCGAAGCCATCCTTTAGTCCTAATGAACGAGGCAGACCATCATAGAATGCTAAATCCATTGCCAAAACTAGCAAGGGAAAGAGCACATCTATGCCAGTTCGATCCCGTGATGTCTATGCTTCAAGTGTTTGGGGCGAGGACATATTGCAAGGCAATGTCCAAACCGCAACACCATGCTTCTTTGCGATGAAGGAGAAGTTGAGTCGGGTCAAGAGGAGGCTGAGAATGAAGAAGTTTCCATCAAAGAAGAAGAAGAATCAGAGCATGACGTGGAAGGAGAGGCACTTATTGTCAAAAAGAGCCTAAGCATGCAGTCAATTGAAGGAGATGAGCAACACGAGAATATCTTTCATACTCGCTGCCACATAGGTGGAAAGGTATGCTTTGTAATTATAGATGGTGGGAGTTGTACTAATGTTGCTAGTACTTTGATGGTAGAAAAGCTTGGCTTAGCAACAACAAAACATTCACATCCTTACACGCTGCAGTGGCTCAATGATGGAGGTGAACTCAAAGTTTCCAAGCAAGTCTTTATTGCTTTCTCCATTGGAAAGTATACAGACGAAGTACTTTGCGACGTTGTTCTAATGCACGCTGGTCACCAACTACTAGGACAACCATGGCAATTCGATAGGCATGTATTGCATGACGGGTATACCAACCGGTATACATTCACCCATGAGGCAAGGAAGATTACTCTAGCCCCACTTTCACCAAAGCAAGTACAAAAGGATGAAATCCACTTGGGAGAGAGTTTCGAAAGAGCCAAAGAGAGAGAGAGAGACCAAAATTGAGGTAAAAGCAAAAGAGAGTGACCAAGATGAGGGAAAGAAAATTAGCATTCTTTCAAAAGAGAGAGAGTTGAGAAAGTGTTTATTAATGGGAAAGGAAGCACTTATGCTCATGTACAAGAAGAATTTATTAAACACTAACCACCTTAATCAAGATTTGCCTTATTTTGTTGTTTCCTTCTTGCAGAAATTTAATGATCTGTTTATGGAAGAAATTCCGAGTGGACTGCCACCTATTTGTGGCATAAAACATCAAATTGATTTTGTACCTGGTACTATCATTCCAAATTGACCAACTTACCAAAGCAACCCTAAAGAAACTAAGGAGTTGCAAAGGCAGGTATCCGAGTTGATGGAAAAAGGCTACATGAGGGAGAGTCTTAGCCCATGTGTCATGTCGTTCTTACTTGTGAAAAAGAAGGATGGGACTTGGCATATTTGAGTGGACTGTCGGGCGATAAACAAGATTACGGTAAAGTATCGTCACCCTATTCCATGTTTAGATGATATGTTGGATGATCTTAGTGGTTCTAAGCTCTTCTCCAAGACTGATACTAAAAGTGGTTACCACCAAATAAAGATGCGGGAAGGTGATGAGTGGAAAACATCATTCAAGACTAAACAAGGCCTTTATGAGTGGTTGGTTATGCCTTTTGGCTTGACAAATGCACCAAGTACTTTTATGAGGTTAATGAATCGTGTTCTTAGGCCATTCTTGGGTAAGTTCTGCATGGTTTACTTTGATGATATACTAATCTATAGTAAATCAATGGAAGAACATGTTCAAAATTTGAGGTCAATCTTGATTGTTTTAAGGAAGAAGAAGTTGTTCACTAACTTGCAAAAATGTATATTATGCTCTGACAAAGTTGTGTTTTTGGGTTTTGTCGTGAGTTCCGAAGGCTTGGAGGTTGACAAAGAGAAGGTTAAAGCCATTGAAAAGTGGCAAAGACCATCAAGTATTCCTCAATTAAGGAGCTTCCATGGACTCGCAAGCTTTTATCAGAGATTCGTTCCCAACTTTAGAACTATAGTCGCCCCATTGACAAGTGTTATCAAGAAGAATTCTAACTTTTTTTAGGGGGAAGATCAAGAGAAGTCCTTTATTGCCATTAAAGAGTGTTTAATTCATGCACCTTTGCTCACCCTACATGATTGATGAGTAGTTAATTTGATCAATATTTTCATGCTAATTATGCTCAATTGGTTGCTTTGTGGTGCTGAATTGTGGCTTATTACGTAATTTACTGTGCAGGACCTCGTTGCTGTGAAATACTACGAAAAAGGCCGAAATCTGCAAGTTTTCTGGATTCATGGCCAGATTAGTGGGCATGAATGCACTGCCTCGGTGATACGTCAGCGGATGACGTCAACAACACGAGAGGATGACATCAACAACAGTGATGATCAGATGATGACGTGGCGGCAGAAGTGAAAGCTTATCAGGATATTCCGATAGCTTATCGAATTCGAGATGATAGCTTATCGACCATATTTTGCTAAAGACTTGGGAATTATCTCTTTTAAATATTTTTTAGGAATTATCTCTTAGGGCATTTTGTTCTTCACTTGTCTTCACTTGTGTAACGCCCCGGTTTTGGGCTTAGAAGTCTTGGGCGTTGACCGGTTCGGTCAAAGTGCTGTTCGAATCTAAAGAGGTGAAATTAGGAAAACCTAGTTCGGGTTGCATTAAAAATATGGAAAAATGTTCTAAAATCATCTTTTAATATAATTAAGTGAACTGTGAAATCAATTTTGGAAAATGAGTTTTGGAAGGGTGACATTTTGGCTAGTGACCAAAATGTAATTTTTGAAAGTTTGGTGACTGTTTTCGAAAGGGTTGAAACTTTGAATCTTTAAGGAGCTATTAATCCAAAAGTAGTTTCTCCAGATTTTTCTAAGATATTTTGAGATATATTCTGATTTTAAAAGATGTCAAAAGAGGAGGGAAAAGCCATTTGGCTATTTTGTAACCAACTTTTCTCAATTTTCTTTCTCTCATTTTCTCTCAACCCAAACACTTCTTTTCTAGAGAATTGGACCTGATTTTCTCACCTAAATTCCTCCTTTCAACTCTCTTTTGATTCCTAATCATCTTATCTACAAAACCTCATCATTTGCCACTTGTTCCATCAAGGTTTTTTATTCCAAAAAGAGGAGAAACTCAAGTTTGGAGGTAAGAACGTCCTTCTCCTCTAAACTATCAGTTCTTTACTGAAATTCCTAAGTTTTCAATCCTTAATTGATGTTTAATTAAAGGTTTTTAAGTGGTGAAATGGATCTTGGCTTATAATGCAAGATTTGATGATTTTTGATGATTTTCGTTAGATCTGATTAATCTGTGATTTGAGATGTGTTTTTGATGTTAAATGAACATTAAATTGATAAGGAATTGAGCTTTGATCAATGCAATCCCGGATAGGTTGAGTTTCCTAAGTTTAGCTTGTGATTCAAGGTTGTTTTTGAGGTGATCTTGTGGATTTGTTGTTGCTGGAGGTATAAGGATGTTAGTAGGTTGTTTTTAGATGTTATATGATGTTTAAGGATGTGTGGTTTTGCTGGTTTATGGCTGGGCTTTGTTTAGAAGTGGTTTGGATGCATTTTCGGTTGTGTTTGGTGGCCAAAAATGGTGTGTGGATGAGAGCAGCGAGTTTAGGTGCTTTCATTGAAGCTATTAATGCATGATGATGCATTAATCCTCTGCTTTGATGTGTTAAAATAGGGGAGGCATCTTTGGATCCAAGGATTGTTGATCCGGAAGCTTGAATTGGTGCTTTGGCTTGAGGCGAAGTGGAATCGGTGAGTGCGTGAGTGAAAAATGGTTTTCGGCTTTGAAACCAATGTCTTGGGAGCTTAGTTTAAGTCTAAACAACTTTGCTAAGCTCAAGTGTAAGTTTTCGGAAAGTACTCTCTAGTGGTGGCCATGATTTTGTTGTGATGCAATGTGGTTTATTGCATGTTTTAATTACTGTTTTGAAAGCATGATTTAGCATGGTTTATGCTGTTGTTGTAAGCCATATGTTGAAGGAAGCTCAAGGTAAGAGTTCCTTGTTTTTGTACATTGATAAAATGTGGTTTGATGCTTTTAAATGCATGATGAATATGGCTTGGTTTAATGCTTTAAAACAGTGGATTTAATGATGAAATTGATGTATATTGGCAAGTGATGTTTTGAAAAGGTTAAGGTCACTAAGGTGGTTAAAAGTCCTTGAGTGAGCCTTGTTTACTTAAGAACATCAAGGTGGTTAAAAGTCCTTGGATGGTTCTTGTTGCGGACACTAAGGTGGTTAAAAGTCCTTAGGTGATCCTTTCCATGGTGTTTAAAAGTCCATGGGGCCATGGTGTTTAAAAGTCCATGGGGCCAAGGTGTTTAAAAGTCCTTGGGGCCAAGGTGTTTAAAAGTCCTTGGGGTGAAACTTTCTATGGACACAAAGGTGGTTAAAAGTCCTTGTGTGGTCCTCTTTCATGGTGTTTAAAAGTCCATGGCCAAGGTGTTTAAAAGTCCTTGGGGCCAAGATGTTTAAAAGTCCTTGGGAAAGTTGATGAACTTGTTTTAAAGAAATGGAATCTATCACTTGAGCCAATATGACATGTTATGTTATGAAGCATGAGATGCTTGTTTAAGTATGCTTTTGAGCATGTGAAATTGATGATTTGAAGCATGATTTATAAATGTTTTATAAATGCATTATTGAATGGTTTTATTGAGCATTCCTCACTAAGCTTTTGCTTACGCTCTCTTTCGTTTTCTAAATAAATAATGCAGAACATTAAGAGGATTTGAGGGCAGCAAGGAAGGCAAGCAATCAAGTGGTGATTAAGCTCAAAGTATGGAAGGTTTTCCTAAGTTCATTTAGCTTTTGGTAATTTGGCAATGGGGGACCAATGTATATGTTTTAGGAGAGGTTTTGAACTCCCTAAGTATGTTAAATGTTGATGTGAATGCTGGATTAAATGTTTGGCTTTTATATGCTTGAATTGGAAGATTATGCTTGAAAGGCTTGCTTGTGTAGGAAGCATGCCTATAGATTTGGGGTTTTTTGCATATGATGTTATTTTGATGAATTGTTGATGCAAGTATGTCTTAAATATGTTGAATTGCATGCTGGTAAAGTTTGGTAGCATTTGGAGCATGATTGGATGTTTAATTGCATGTTTAAGAATGCATTTTGGGCAAATCTGTGCAGGGCGTTTCGGAACAGTGCAACCCGTTTCGGAACAGCTGCCTTAAACAAGCCCAGGCGTCCGAAACGGGAGGGACCGTTCTGAAACGGTTTGGCCTCTGCCAGCCCGTGTTGCGGTACGCGTTGCGGAACGGCCCCGTGTTTCGAAACGGGCTCTGCCCGTTTCGGAACGGGTGACCGTTAGGGGCTGACATTGGCAGTTATATGTTTTGAATTGTTTGCATTTTGGTCCTGAATCTTGTTTGTGCAATTGCATGAGTTTGGAATGTCCGTTGGAGCTGAAATTTCACAGTGAAGCATGAAACCTGACTAATTACAAGCTGGTATCTTAAATTTGGGTTAAGTCCTTATATTTATCTGAAATTACAATTTGGTCCCTAAAGTTGTAATTTGTTCAATTGGGTCCCCGTTTGATCTCTGATGTTTGTGATCTTTGAGTATGATGTTTGTGTGATCACAATTAGGGCTAATGTGCATCTAGACAAGATTAAAAAGAAAAAAAAGGGTCGTTAATCAAGGTTGACTTTCGGGTTGACTTTGGTTTTCCCCGTGTGACTTTCTTAATTCGGGTCAACCGTCTAGGCCGGGTTAAGGGGGTTACATTTGGTGGTATCAGAGCTGAGTTCTCGAGTAATTGGGAATGTTTGTATGCATGATTGAAGTATATGAGCTATGTATGCTTGTTGTGTGAAGCATGTTTAGTGGCTTGTGATTTGGGTGTAATTGAATTGTATGTCGTGATGTAGCATGTTGAGGGTACCCATTGACAAACAAAAGCTAATGAAATGATGTTGATTTTGAATGAAATTGAGCTTGAATACTTGGATTGCTTACCTTGCTGGGCCTAACTTTGTTTTATTTGCATTGTTATTGCATGGTAAAAGTATGGCACCACGTAGAGAGTTACGAGGTAATGTGCGAGCTGCGGCTTAGAATGAGAATGAAAATGAAGAGAACACGGGTAGTGCTGTGTTACCTCCTCCTCCACCTGGTGGTGGTGGTGCGGAGAGGGAAAGAGCTGAAGCTGCAGCAGCTGGTGCTGGGGCTGCAGGACCAGAGGTTGGTCAGGGGCAAGCTATGCCTGATATGTCTATGTTAGTACAAGCTATTGCGGGTGCTTTTCGAGCAGCAGTAGCTGGAGCTCAAGGAGCTGGGCATCAGGGAGATTCTGGAGTTAGACTACCCTTGAAGCGTCTGCGCAGTCTTGGTGGGACTGAGTTCAGGGGTATGTCTGCTGAGAGCTCGGAAGCTTGGCTGGAGAGTACCAAGCGAATCTTGGGTCAGATGAGTTGCACGGATGTGCAAAAGTTGGGCTGTGTTGTGTCCTTGCTGCAGGACGATGCGTATACGTGGTGGACGACCACAATTTCTGGGATGGCTGAAGCTGATGTGACTTGGACATTCTTTCAGAATGTGTTTAAGAGGAGATATCTTGGTGTGAGATATCTTGATGAAAAGAAACGTGAGTTCATGACTCTTACCCAAGGGAGCATGAGTGTGGCTGAGTATGAGGTGCAGTTTGTGCGACTCAGTCAGTATGCACCTGAGCTGATTCCTGATGAACGGGAGAGGTGCGAAAGGTTTCGTTATGGTCTTATAACGGAGGTAAAGATGTATGTGCTGGCCACCGAGTATGATGATTTTGATGTGTTGGTGGGCCGAGCCAAGGACATAGAGATGAATTTGAGTTTGGCTGCGAAAGCTGCTGGAGCGAGTTCTGGTAAGAGAGCTGCTGAGTATAGTTCCGGAGGTGGGCGGAACAAGAGGGGACGTGATCTGAGGTATCAGTCCTCAGCTAAGAGAGGTGGTGGTGCGCCTGCTAGGGGTGGCAATGCTAGAGCTGACCCTAGTGCTTGTTGGATCTGTGGTTCACGTGGTCACATGAAGCGTGACTGTCCTCGTGCTGTGAGGGAGGTGCAAGCTCCTGTTGCGGCAGCTGGTTATGGGTGCTGGAATTGTGGTTCTGCAGACCACTTGAGGCGAGATTGTCCGAGGTTGGCTGGTGATCAGATGCGTGCTCCTGCTGTTGCTGCACCACAGAGAGGTCGTGGGCGCGGCCGTGGTAATTTCCAGAGGCGTGAGGAAGGTGGTCGTGGAGTAGCCCATGTTGTGGCTATTCAGCCTGAAGGTGGAGGCCAAGCGAGAGTGTATGCTCAGCGTGAAGGGAGGAATGATGCAGATGTGATTGCAGGTACCTTTACTTTGCAATCCTTGTCATTGCTTTCTTTGATTGATTCTGGATCTACGCATTCATACATTTTGCGTGAGCATGCTGAATTGCTTGGTTTGCCTGTTGAGTCTTTGGATGTTGGTGTTCGCGTCACTAGTTCTTTTGGAGAAATTGTTGTGACTCGAAAGCTTTATAGAAGGTGTCCCTTGGTTGTTCAAGAGCATGTTTTTCATGTTGATCTTATAGAGTTGCGCTTTTATGGTTTTGATGTAATCCTTGGTATGGATTGGCTTGCTGAGCATCGTGCTGTTGTGGATTGTGAAAATAAGCGTGTTTCGCTTAAGCTTGCGGATGATTATGAAGTAGTTGTAGTTTGTGAGAATGTGAAGTTTCTTGCCAATGTTGTTTCTACCTTGGAGGCGAGCAGGATGCTGAGGCAAGGTTGTGAAGCTTATCTAGCTTTTGTGATGAATCCTAGCTCTAAGGAGTTGAGGGTGCGAGATATCAGGGTTGTGAAGGAGTTTCCTGGTGTTTTTCCTGAGGAGTTGCCTGGTTTACCTCCTAATCGCGAGGTGGAGTTTGGAATTGAGCTGTATGAGAATACAACTCCTGTGTCCATTACTCCCTATAGAATGGCACCTAAGGAGCTGAAGGAGCTGAAGACGCAGTTGCAAGAGTTGCTAGATCGTGGTTTCATCCGGCCGAGTGTGTCACCTTTGGGTGCACCGGTCTTGTTTGTGAAGAAGAAAGATGGCACTATGAGGATGTGCATTGATTACCGTCAGCTGAACAAGTTGACTATCAAGAATCGGTATCCTTTGCCGAGGATTGATGATCTCTTTGATCAATTTCGGGGAGCTGCTGTGTTCTCTAAGATTGACTTGAGATCAGGGTATTATCAGGTGAAGGATGTGGATGTGCCTAAGACAGCTTTCAGGACAAGGTATGGGCATTATGAGTTTTTGGTGATGCCGTTTGGTTTGACAAATGCTCCTGTTGCTTTCATGGACATGATGAACCGTGTGTTTCATGAATACTTGGACAAGTTCGTTGTGGTGTTCATTGATGATATCCTCGTGTACTCACGTACTGAGGAAGAGCACGAAGAGCATTTGAGGATTGTTTTGCAAGCTTTGTTGGAGAATCAGCTTTATGCTAAGCTGAGCAAGTGTGAGTTCTGGCTTAAGGAGGTGGTGTTCCTTGGGCATGTGGTCTCGGCTGAGGGGATTCGTGTTGATCCTCAGAAGATTGAGGCAGTGATGAACTGGAAGGTTCCTAAGTCTGTTCATGAGGTTCGTAGTTTCCTTGGTTTGGCAGGATACTACCGAAGGTTTGTGGATGGTTTTTCCAAGATTGCTACTCCTTTGACGAAGCTGTTGCAGAAGGATGTTAAGTATGAGTGGACGGAAGCGAGACAGCAGGCTTTTGAGAAGCTGAAGGCGGCTTTGACGCAAGCTCCTATCTTGGTTCAGCCTGAATCAGGGAAAGAGTTTGTGGTCTACAGTGATGCATCCTATGTTGGTTTGGGATGTGTGCTGATGCAAGAGGGTAAGGTGGTGGCTTATGCATCGCGGCAGTTGAAAGTGCATGAGCGTAATTATCCTACGCATGATATTGAGTTGGCTGCAGTGGTCTTTGCTCTGAAGATCTGAAGGCATTATCTGTATGGTGAGAAGTGTACTGTGTACACGGATCACAAGAGTTTGAGGTATCTGATGTCTCAAAAGGAGTTGAATCTTAGGCAGTGGCGTTGGTTGGAGTTGCTCAAGGATTATGATCTGACGATCGAGTATCATCCTGGAAAGGCTAATGTTGTTGCGGATGCCTTGAGTAGGAAGGTAGCTGTTGAGCTGAGGGCTATGTTTGCTAGCTTGAGCATATCGCGAGATGGTGGTCTTGTTGCTGAGTTGCAAGTGAAACCATCGTTGGTTCAGTTGATCAAGGATAAGCAGTTGTTGGATGATTCCTTGGTGTCTCATGTTCAGGATATCGCGGAGGGTAGACCTTCGGATTTCTGTTTTAATGATGATGGTGTGTTGTGCTTTGGAAGTCGGATAGTAGTGCCCAATGATGCTGAGTTGAGGCGTGCTATTCTGACTGAAGGTCATAGTAGTCCTTTTGCTATGCACCCTGGTAGTACTAAGATGTACCGTGATCTTCGTGATGAGTACTATTGGGTGGGTTTGAAGAAGGATGCTGCAGAGTTTGTGAGCAAGTGTTTGGTGTGTCAGCGAGTTAAGGCTGAACATCAGGTTCCTTCTGGGTTGTTGCAACCGTTGAAAATCCCTGAATGGAAGTGGGAGAGGGTTACCATGGATTTTGTATCTGGTTTACCTTTGTCTCCATCAAAGAAGAATTCGGTTTGGGTGATTGTGGATCGCCTAACGAAGTGTGCGCATTTCTTGCCTGTGCATACTATGTTCTCTTTGGATAAGCTGGCAGAGCTGTACATTGCTGAGATTGTGAGGCTGCATGGTGTGCCTAAGTCGATTGTGTCGGATAGGGATCCGAGGTTCACATCGTGTTTCTGGCAGTGTTTGCATCAAGCTCTGGGTACAAGATTGCATTTCAGTACATCCTATCATCCTCAATCGGATGGTCAGTCTGAGCGAGTTATCCAGATTTTGGAGGATATGCTGAGGTGCTGCGTGATTGAGTTCCAAGGTTCTTGGGAGAAGCATCTGCCTTTGGTTGAGTTCGCTTATAACAATAGTTATCAGGCGAGTATACAGATGGCACCTTATGAGGCTTTGTACGGGAGGAAGTGTAGGACTCCTCTTTGTTGGGCTGAAACTGGTCAAAAGTTGGTTTCGATGCCGGCTTTGTTGAAGGGAACCACTGAGAAGGTGAAGCTCATTTGTGAGCGGTTGAAGGCTGCTTCTGATCGGCAGAAGTCTTACGCGGATTTGAAGCGTAAGGAGATAGAGTATGCGGTGGGTGACCGTGTGTTCTTGAAGGTTTCGCCTTGGAAGAATGTGATGAGGTTTGGCCGGAAGGGTAAGTTGAGCCCTAGATACATTGGACCATATGAGGTTGTTGAGCGCGTGGGTCCTGTTGCGTATCGGTTGAGGTTACCTCAGGAGTTGGAGAAGATTCATGATGTGTTCCATGTTTCTATGCTCCGGAAGTATAGATCTGATCCTTCGCATGTGATGCCTGTGGAGGAAGTGGAATTGAATCCGGATTTGACCTATGATGAGGAACCGGTGAAGGTTCTGGATTCGGATAGTAAGGTTCTTCGTGGCAAGACCATTGAATTGGTGAAGGTGCTGTGGAAGCATCGAGGTGTTGAGGAAGTCACGTGGGAGCGAAAGGAAGATATGCTGAAGCCGTTTCCTTATCTCTTTCCTTCAGGTAAATTTCGGGGACGAAATTTCTTAAGGGGGGGAGAGTTGTAACGCCCCGGTTTTGGGCTTAGAAGTCTTGGGCGTTGACCGGTTCGGTCAAAGTGCTGTTCGAATCTAAAGAGGTGAAATTAGGAAAACCTAGTTCGGGTTGCATTAAAAATATGGAAAAATGTTCTAAAATCATCTTTTAATATAATTAAGTGAACTGTGAAATCAATTTTGGAAAATGAGTTTTGGAATGGTGACATTTTGGCTAGTGACCAAAATGTAATTTTTGAAAGTTTGGTGACTGTTTTCGAAAGGGTTGAAACTTTGAATCTTTAAGGAGCTATTAATCCAAAAGTAGTTTCTCCAGATTTTTCTAATATATTTTGAGATATATTCTGATTTTAAAAGATGTCAAAAGAGGAGGGCAAAGCCATTTGGCTATTTTGTAACCAACTTTTCTCAATTTTCTATCTCTCATTTTCTCTCAACCCAAACACTTCTTTTCCAGAGAATTGGATCTGATTTTCTCACCTAAATTCCTCCTTTCAACTCTCTTTTGATTCCTAATCATCTTATCTACAAAACCTCATCATTTGCCACTTGTTTCATCAAGGTTTTTGATTCCAAAAAGAGGAGAAACTCAAGTTTGGAGGTAAGAACGTCCTTCTCCTCTAAACTATCAGTTCTTTACTGAAATTCCTAAGTTTTCAATCCTTAATTGATGTTTAATTAAAGGTTTTTAAGTGGTGAAATGGATCTTGGCTTATAATGCAAGATTTGATGATTTTTGATGATTTTCGTTAGATCTGATTAATCTGTGATTTGAGATGTGTTTTTGATGTTAAATGAACATTAAATTGATAAGGAATTGAGCTTTGATCAATGCAATCCCGGATAGGTTGAGTTTCCTAAGTTTAGCTTGTGATTCAAGGTTGTTTTTGAGGTGATCTTGTGGATCTGTTGTTGCTGGAGGTATAAGGATGTTAGTAGGTTGTTTTTAGATGTTATATGATGTTTAAGGATGTGTGGTTTTGCTGGTTTATGGCTGGGCTTTATTTAGAAGTGGTTTGGATGCATTTTCGGTTGTGTTTGGTGGCCGAAAATGGTGTGTGGATGAGAGCAGCGAGTTTAGGTGCTTTCATTGAAGCTATTAATGCATGATGATGCATTAATCCTCTGCTTTGATGTGTTAAAACAGGGGAGGCATCTTTGGATCCAAGGATTGTTGATCCGGAAGCTTGAATTGGTGCTTTGGCTTGAGGCGAAGTGGAATCGGTGAGTGCGTGAGTGAAAAATGGTTTTCGGCTTTGAAACCAATGTCTTGGGAGCTTAGTTTAAGTCTAAACAACTTTGCTAAGCTCAAGTGTAAGTTTTCGGAAAGTACTCTCTAGTGGTGGCCATGATTTTGTTGTGATGCAATGTGGTTTATTGCATGTTTTAATTACTGTTTTGAAAGCATGATTTAGCATGGTTTATGCTATTGTTGTAAGCCATATGTTGAAGGAAGCTCAAGGTAAGAGTTCCTTGTTTTTGTACATTGATAAAATGTGGTTTGATGCTTTTAAATGCATGATGAATATGGCTTGGTTTAATGCTTTAAAACAGTGGATTTAATGATGAAATTGATGTATATTGGCAAGTGATGTTTTGAAAAGGTTAAGGTCACTAAGGTGGTTAAAAGTCCTTGAGTGAGCCTTGTTTACTTAAGAACATCAAGGTGGTTAAAAGTCCTTGGATGGTTCTTGTTGCGGACACTAAGGTGGTTAAAAGTCCTTAGGTGATCCTTTCCATGGTGTTTAAAAGTCCATGGGGCCATGGTGTTTAAAAGTCCATGGGGCCAAGGTGTTTAAAAGTCCTTGGGGCCAAGGTGTTTAAAAGTCCTTGGGGTGAAACTTGCTATGGACACAAAGGTGGTTAAAAGTCCTTGTGTGGTCCTCTTTCATGGTGTTTAAAAGTCCATGGCCAAGGTGTTTAAAAGTCCTTGGGGCCAAGGTGTTTAAAAGTCCTTGGGAAAGTTGATGAACTTGTTTTAAAGAAATGGAATCTATCACTTGAGCCAATATGACATGTTATGTTATGAAGCATGAGATGCTTGTTTAAGTATGCTTTTGAGCATGTGAAATTGATGATTTGAAGCATGATTTATAAATGTTTTATAAATGCATTATTGAATGGTTTTATTGAGCATTCCTCACTAAGCTTTTGCTTACGCTCTCTTTCGTTTTCTAAATCAATAATGTAGAACATTAAGAGGATTTGAGGGCAGCAAGGAAGGCAAGCAATCAAGTGGTGATTAAGCTCAAAGTATGGAAGGTTTTCCTAAGTTCATTTAGCTTTTGGTAATTTGGCAATGGGGGACCAATGTATATGTTTTGGGAGAGGTTTTGAACTCCCTAAGTATGTTAAATGTTGATGTGAATGCTGGATTAAATGTTTGGCTTTTATATGCTTGAATTGGAAGATTATGCTTGAATGTCTTGCTTGTGTAGGAAGCATGCCTATAGATTTGGGGTTTTTTGCATATGATGTTATTTTGATGAATTGTTGATGCAAGTATGTCTTAAATATGTTGAATTGCATGCTGGTAAAGTTTGGTAGCATTTGGAGCATGATTGGATGTTTAATTGCATGTTTAAGAATGCATTTTGGGCAAATCTGTGCAGGGCGTTTCGGAACAGTGCAACCCGTTTCGGAACAGCTGCCTTAAATAAGCCCAGGCGTCCGAAACGGGAGGGACCGTTCCGAAACGGTTTGGCCTCTGCCAGCCCGTGTTGCGGTACGCGTTGCGGAACGGCCCCATGTTTCGAAACGGGCTCTGCCTGTTTCGGAACGGGTGACCGTTAGGGGCTGACATTGGCAGTTATATGTTTTGAATTGTTTGCATTTTGGTCCTGAATCTTGTTTGTGCAATTGCATGAGTTTGGAATGTCCGTTGGAGCTGAAATTTCACAGTGAAGCATGAAACCTGACTAATTACAAGCTGGTATCTTAAATTTGGGTTAAGTCCTTATATTTATCTGAAATTACAATTTGGTCCCTAAAGTTGTAATTTGTTCAATTGGGTCCTCGTTTGATCTCTGATGTTTGTGATCTTTGAGTATGATGTTTGTGTGATCACAATTAGGGCTAATGTGCATCTAGACAAGATTAAAAAGAAAAAAAAGGTTGTTAATCAAGGTTGACTTTCGGGTTGACTTTGGTTTTCCCCGTGTGACTTTCTTAATTCGGGTCAACCGTCTAGGCCGGGTTAAGGGGGTTACAACTTGGGTTTTATAAAATCTCTCTTCCGGTTTTCTATTTTCTTACTTTATTCTCTTTTGAAAATGATGCTAAGCATGGTTAATTTAATAATCATGCAAAGCTAAATCTTTCTTAAGCCAAAGGCTTAAGCAATGGCGTGTTCCAAAGGCGAGGTTTGAAACAACACTTCAAATATTTCGGAAGTCTTTTCTCAATTTCTTCAAACTTCGTTCTTAAAATTAAAATGATTTTTCAACCCAAAGATTGACCTTGGTCATTAAATTGTTTTGATTTATCTAGTGGGAGGGAGGATCGGTTATGGAAACAAGTCCGACTTCCAGGGATCACGCTTAGTAAATTGATTACTAAGGGAAATTGAGATCAGACTGTTTTTATAGAAATAACATTTTGAGTCGTTCATGAGCTTTAAAGATTTTGTTTTCTCAACATTGAGTTGGTTTAAACAAATGCTTAGAACTGAAACTAAAAATTGAGTTTAGAAAATTCAGTTTACAAACATAAACTCAAGGATAGATCCTTGTAGTAATTTCACAGACGTGACTTCCGATGTTAAAAATCTTTATCAAGGAACCGAGTAGAACAAGTCAACGTGAAAGCCCAGGGCTGAAAATCTCCATATTTACTTTCAAATCTTTTAAAATCTTTCTTTTACTCTTTTAAACAATTACATTTCATTGCAAACAAACCCCCCACCTAAATCACATCAACATAGCTCCATCAACAACTCTTGGTTCAGAAACTACAAAAATGCGACAAGGAAAGTTCTAAGTCCATGTGGGTTCGACTCCTACCTCCCTATCTACATTTAATTTCTTTATTTATTTTATTATTCAAAAGAAGGAAATTATATTATTCTTGACACGTAAACGACGCGTTTCAATGATTTTAACAAAACGTTTGAAATTGAATATGATGCATCAGGTGTAGGAATTGGGCGGTCTTATCTCAAGGTGGATTTCCTATAGCCTACTTCAGTGAGAAGTTTAGTGGAGCTAGGCTTAACTATCCCACTTATGACAAGGAGATGTATGCTCTCGTTCGGGCTATGGAAACATGGCAACGTTACCTTTGGCCAAAGGAGTTCATAATTTACACGGACCATGAGGCATTAAAGCACATTCGGGGGTACCATAAGCTCAACAAAAGGCATGCCAAATGGGTGGAGTTTCTTGAAACTTTCCCATACGTGATCAAGTGCAAGAAAGGTAAGGAGAATATAGTTTCCGTTGCTTTGTCACGAAGGTATACGCTTCTAAATACCTTGGATTCTAAGTTGTTAGGATTTGTTTATCTTAAAGAATTATATGATTCTGATCCTGATTTTGGAGGAATTTATAAGGCATGTGAAAAAGGAACGCTTGGAAAATACTATAGGAATGATGGGTTCCTTTTCAACAAAGGAAGGTTATGCAACCCACAAGGTTCCACACGTGAGTTACTTACCAAAGAAGCCCATGAAGGAGGCTTAATGGGACATTTTGGGATAGCCAAGACATTGGGCATACTTCAAGAGCACCTATATTGGCCCAAAATGAAACATGATGTGGAGAGGTTATGTGAGCGTTGCATTACCTGTAGGAAGGTCAAATTGAAAGTCATGACATACGAGCTTTACACACCGCTACCCATTTCAGAAGCACCATGGATGGACATTTCTATGGATTTTGTACTAGGGCTACCTCGTACAATGAATAATAAGGGTTCCATCTTTGTAGTGGTGGACTGGTTTTCTAAAAGGCCCACTTTATTCCTTGTAACAAAACTAATGATGCTTCACATGTTGCTAATTTGTTTTTCAGGGAGATCATGAGACTCTATGGCATTCCAAAGATCATTGTATCTAATAGGGACGTGGAGTTCCTAAGCTATTTTTGGAGAAAATTGTGGAGTAAGATCGGTACAAGGCTGTTATTCTCCACAACTTGTCATCCTCAAAAATATGGTCAAACAGAAGTGGTGAACCGAGTATTGTCCATGCGACTTCGAACCATTATTCGGAAGAATTTGAAAACATGAAAGGAGAGCCTACCACATGTGGAGTTTGCATACAATCGCTCGATTCATACCACTGCGGGACACACGCCCTTTGAAGTAGTGTATGGATTTGATCCATTAACTCCATTGGATTTATTACCATTATCCATGGAACAAATCATGAATAAGGATGGGTAGAACAAGGCTGAGTTTGTTAAAAATCTCCATCAACATGTGCGGGAGAACATTGAGAAGTGAACCAAGCAATATGAGCAGCAAGTAAACAAGGGTCGTAAACGAGTTACCTTTGAACCGGGAGATTGGGTGTGGTTGCACATGAGAAAAGAAAGGTTTTCGGCCCAATGCAAGTCCAAATTGATGCCTCGGGGAGATGAACCATTTCAAGTAGTCAAGAGGATTAGTGACAATGCATATCAATTAGACCTCCCATGAGAGTTTAATGTTAGCGCTACCTTCAATGTTGCTGACTTATCTCCTTATGACGTCGATGACGATTTGGGGACAAATCGCTTTAAAGAGGGAGGGACTAATGCGATTCCTAGTAGCAAAGACCCGGAATATTACCAAAGTGGGCCCATTTCATGTGCAAGGGCCAAGAAATTCCAACCAGCCATGGGGAGTTTATTTATGACAAGCTTGGAACGTGAAGGAGAAAGACCAACGACAAAGTGGGAAAACTTTATTTTACTTATGCATGAATTTGCATGAGAAATTAAAGTTTGCATAAATATTCATTGTATTCAATAAGCATGTTGTTCATTAAAGTATGCAATTGCATTTAGTTCATTTAGTAAGCTACTTCATTTAAATCAGCAAGTTTATTGAATAAAGTTAGTTCGTTGATTAAACTAGTTCATTTATCAAACTAGCTCTTAATTGTTTCAAGCATGTTTTTTTATTTTGGCTCAAACCTACCTTTGTGTCTAGGTGCTTGGATGTGTGAATGAAGCTTGAACTAAGGAGGAGTATTTTTCAACTTCAGCCAAGAGACAAGCCATTCAATGCCTTCTTTATGCACCTATTTAAGGCATTCAAAGCTGAGTTTATCATCCAATTCAAGTGGATGTTCAAATTCTTCAAGGGAACATGCAATGAAGGCTGGTTTAATTCACTTATTAAGACAATATAGTGATGAAGATCATTATGGAATATGAAGAGTCGCCTCTTAATGGATGGAAATGGTGTCTACATTCATTCGATGTCTACAGTCATTCCCCTTTCTTTTCATAGGAAAGCAAGACAATGAAGCCCAAGAGTCCTTCATCCCTTGGAAAAAATTAAGGCCATATTTAGCTTCAATTTGTCTATATCCATCCCCAAATGATCTATGATATTCAGCCAGCCTAGAAGATAAAAAGACAAAGCACTCAAGTGCATTTTATTTCTAATTTGATTAGAATGTTACATCTTTGTGTGACCTTTCATAAGCTGCCTAGAAATACTATAAATAGGCACCTTAGGATCATTTCGAGACACACAATTTGATATGAAAATTCTCTTGAGAGTTTCTTTCTTTCTAGTTCTTTTGAAGAACTTTATCAGCTTCAAGTTTGTCTTGTAGTCTTCATCTATTCATTTGTTTATAGCCTTAGTTCCTAGCTCTTCTATAGCTAGCGGGTCACGTTCCACCCTCTATAACTTCGATTTCATCGCTTTATATTGCTAGTTCCTAGCTCTTTATAGCTATCGGGTCATAATATGTCATCATTTTTAAACCTATAAAGCCCACGTCACCACCACTATCTTCCATACCCATATTTCCTTCTACTATAATTTCCAACACTATCCATTCATATCTTAAACACAGATGCCACGACAAACTTCACAACCTCAGTTGCCACGGCAAACTACATTCATGTTCTTACTCGAATAACGATCGGGCAACAATATATATGATTTGGAACTCTCAACCGGGATCATATCAGTTCTTCTCATCATGATTCTACTATCTACTTCCATAATTTTTCTTCTTTCTCGACTTCCTTTAAAGAAATTTAGAGGCTCTATTTTAAGGATTTTAAATAAATAAGAGGGTCAATCTTTATAATTTATAAAGGTTTTATTTTAATTTTTTTCTTTATCCACGTGGAAATTTCATATTTTTATTTTATTTATTTTGCATACCAGGTCAACATTTTGTTAAGGTTAACAACACTTAATGCCTTATTGACTAAAATTTTATAAAACGGAAATGTAAGTGACCATAATGTTACTTTTTTGAATTTCGTGAGCAAAAATGAACATTTGTGACACATAAATTACAATAGTGTACCCTATAAGTGAACACTTATGAATATTTCTTTTTAATTTTTTCAAATTTTAAAAAAATAATGAGAATTTAAATATTTTTATGATTTTTGTTTCACCTTTTTCAATTAAACCCTTACGGGCAATCCATTAACTCCAATGGATTTATTACCATTACCCATGGGAAAAAATCAAGAATAAGGATGGACACAACAAGGCTGAGTTTGTTAAAAAGCTCCATCAACAAGTGCGAGAGAACATTGAGAAGCAAACCAAGCAATATGAGCAGCAAGCGAACAAGGGTCGTAAACGAGTTACCTTTGAGCCGGGAGATTGGGTGTGATTGCACATGAGTAAAGAAAAGTTTTCGGCCCAACGCAAGTCAAAATTAATGCCTCAGGGAAATAGACCATTCCAAGTAGTCAAGAGGATTAATAACAATGCTTATCAATTGGACCTCCCAGGAGAGTTTAACGTTAGCGCTACCTTCAATGTTGCTGACTTATCTTCGTATTATGTCGATGACGATTTGGGGACAAATCGCTTTAAAGAGGGAGGGACTATTGTGATTCCTAGCAGCAAATACCCGGAAGAATACTCAAGTGGACCCATTTCACGAGCAAGGGACAAGAAGTTCCAAGCAACCATGGGAAGTTTGTTTCTGACAAGCTTGGAACGTGAAGGAGAAAGACCAAAAACAAAGGGGAACACAATATTTTACTTATGCATGAATTTGCATGAGAAATTAAAGTTTCCATAAATATTCATTGTATTCAATAAGCATGTTGTTCATTAAAGTATGCAATTGCATTTAGTTCATTTAGTAAGATACTTCATTTAAATCAACAAGTTCATTAAATAAAGTTAGTTCATTGATTAAACTAGTTCATTCATTAAACTAGTTCATTTATCAAACTAGCTCTTAATTGTTTCATGCATGTTTTTTTAAGTTTGACTTAAACCTACCTTTGTGTCTAGGTGCTTGGACGTGTGAATGAAGCTTGAATCAAGGATGATTCTTTTAACCTTCAGCCAAGAGACAAGCCATTGAAGGCCTTCTTTATGCACTTATTTAATGCATTCAAAGCTGATTTTATCATCCAATTCAAGTAGATGTTCAAATTCTTCAAGGGAACATGCAATGAAGGCTAGTTTAATTCACTTATTAAGACAATTTAGTGATGAAGATTAGCATGGAATAGGAAGAGTCACCTCTTAATGGACGGAAAGGGTGTCTACATTCATTCAATGTCTACATTCATTCCCCTTTCTTTTTATAGGAAAGCAAGACAATGTAGCCCAAGAGTCCTTCATCCCTTGGACGAAATTAAGGTTATATTCAGTTTCAAATTGTCTGGATTCATCCCCAAATGATCTATGATATTTGGCCAGTCTGGAAGATGAAAAGACAAAGTCAAATGTATTTTATTTCTAATTTGATGAGAATATTACATCTTTGTATGACCTTTCATATGTTTCCTAGAAATACAATAAATAGGTACCTTGGGATCATTTGAAGACACACAATTTGATATAAAAATTCTCTTGAAAGTTGCTTTCTTTCTAGTTCTTTTGAAGAACTTTATCAGCTTCAAGTTTGTCTTGTGGTCTTCATCAATTCATTTGTTTATAGCGTTGGTTCCTAGCTCTTCTATAGTTAGTGGGTCACGTTCCACCCTCTATCACTTCGATTCCATCACTTTATATTGTTGGTTTCTAGCTCTTTATAGCTAGCGGGTCACAATTCGTCAACCTTTATCAAACCTACAAAGCACATATCACCACTTCCATATCCATATTTCCTTCTACCATAATTTCCAACACTATCCATTCAATCTTAAACCTAGTTACCACGGCAAACTTCACAAACCCATTTGCCACGACAACTAACTTGTCACGACAAATGACATCGTAGTTCTTACTTGAATCATGATCGAACAACAACATATATGATTCGGAACTCTCAACCGGATCATATCAGTTCTTCTCATCATGACTCTACTATCTACTCCCATAGTTTTTCTTCTTCTTTCTCGGCTTTCTTTAAAGAACTTTAGAGGCCATGTTTTAAGGATTTTAAATAAATAAGAGGGTCAATCTTTATAATTTATAAATGTTTTACTTTAGTTTTTTCTTTATTCATATGGAAATGTCATATTTTTATTTTATTTATTTTCCATACCAAGTCAATATTTTGTTAAGGTTAACGACACTTAATGCCTTAATGACTAAAATTTTATTAAACGTAAACGTAAGTGACCATAATGTTATTTTTTTGAATTTCGTGAGCAAAAATGAACATTTGTTGCACATAAATTACCAATAGTGTACCCTATAATAATTTTTTTTAATTTTGTCATATTTTAAAAAAATAATGAGAATTTAAATAGTTTTTTATGATTTTTGTATCATCTTTTTCAATTAAACCCTTAAAAAGGCAATTTACATTTTACATCACTAAACTTAACATCCACTTTCATTTAATTAAATTACATCATTAAACTTTAAATATTAATAAACTAAATAACTTATACAAATACTGTTAAATGATTCTAACGAAAAAAATGAAATTGACAATTTTACTTAATATATTCTTCACATATCATCATCAAATAATTTTTAATTAATAATTTTATGTAAGAATCTTCTGAAACATATTAATTCGAATAAATTCAAAGGAAAATTACTAAATTTCTTATAAATCCTAACAAAAAATAATTGTCAATTAAACATTATTTGTTGATGATATGTGAAACATATGTTAAATAAAAGTGTCAATTTCAATTTTTTTCCATTAGAATTATTTAATAGTGTCAATATAAGTGACATAGTTTATAAATAATAAAAGTTGAATGATGGAATTTGATTAAATTAAAGATTTGTGATGCAAATGAAAGTGGATGTTAAGTTTAGTGATATAAAATGCAAATTACCCAATCCTTACTCTCACTCCAAGTTTAAAATTTCTAAGAAAATTCAATGTAGATATTTTTCGAATAAATATTATATATATGCTTGTAATTGTAATATTATTGTAAGTGACCGCAATAGATTTTGGAGTTATAATCTGAGTTAATTTTTTTATTTAGATTTCATAAGTATTTAAAAATTTTATGCATAACTTCACAAAAAAATATGTTGTGAGGGAGATTAATTTACTTCAGTTGAAATGGTCCGTGTTAAGTGTGCAAAAGTCATATATTTATGCCCTATTTTAGCTCAATTATTGTTGTTCTTAAGTATACTTTAGTTGCATTTATTAGGAAAACATACACAAAACTGCATAGATTAGATATTTTGTCTTGTTCGATGAACTTAACTGTTTTTTTTAACCCCTCGTCCCGGTCTGGACGACTGACCGGTCCGAGTAGGCTACACGGGGAAAACTGAAGCGAAACCTGCTATGGCTCCCCTTCGGTTAGCAACCCTAGAAAATTTCTTTAATTATTATCTTGTTTAAATGGATTAAATTAATCCTATGTAAACAGACAACAACGGAAGCAACAAACGAGGCGATCAACCCAAACAGCATACCAAAAACAGTCCATTTTAGCTTAACTTGCAGGCCGTAACGAAACGCCAATAGGGTGTATCGATACACCTTGACCAGGTCAACTGGCCAAAGTCAACTCGAGGAGACCGTATCGAAACGCTGGTCAACCGTATCAATACGCCCTCATCGGTCAATTTCTCGTGGTCAACGCTACGAAGACCGTTCCGAAATGCCTAGGACCGTTTCGATACTCTGAATTTCTCGTCAAAATCTCAGATTTGCAGTAGCAAAAACGTATCGAAACGCCCCCTTTGTGTACCGATATGCCTGGCCTAAAACAAGGGGTCGTATCGAAACGGGACCAACCGTTTCGATACACCTGTTGCGAACAGACATGTTTTAGCTGGTTTATGGCACAAGGCAGCCCCAAACTCCAACTAAAACCTCCTACAACCAAACACACAACAACTCTAGATGCTAGGCACCCTAAAACAACATGCTTGGCACTCATCATACACATAAAAGCCATTTAAAGAGAAGCATCAATTCAACAAGGATTCATACCTAGCATTTAAGATAACATGCCTTAGACAAACACACATAGCATTCATGGGATGTAACCCCCGTAGCCCGGTCTAGACGGTTGACCCGAACTACGAAGATTACACGGGGAAAACCAAAGTCAACCCGAAAGTCAACCTTGATTAACGACCCTTTTTTTTTCTTTTTAATCTTGTCTAGATACACATTAATCTTAAGTGTGATCATACAAACAACATATCAAAAGATCACAAACATCAGAGATCAAACAGGGACCCAATTGAACAAATTACAACTTTAGGGACCAAATTGTAAATTCTGATAAATTAAGGGACTTAGCCCAAATTTAAGTTACCATCTTGAAATTAGTCAAGTTTCATGCATCTCTGTGAAATTTCAGCTCAAACGGACATTCCAAACTCATACAATTGATCATACAAGATTCAGGACCAAAACGTAAACAAAACGAAACATCCAAAGATACTTTTAACTGATTTTAACGGTCGGGTATCGATACGCCACGTGTCGTATCGATACTCGGGGAAGGCAGTAACCAAACTCTAGCAACGGTATCGGTACGAGTTACCCCGTATCGATACGGCCATCATACGGTATCGGTACCTGTTCAACCGTACCGATACGCCTGGGCAGGAATGAGCATATTTGGCTCAGGCGTATCGATACGCAAGCCCGAGTACCGATACCCCTGCCTGATTTCGACTCAAAAACCACAACAATCATACTTCAAACTCCAAATTATCATCACCAAACCATACCACTTAATCATACAACATGCAAGAACCATAATTGCATCAACGATTCAACATATGATCAACACATATGAAAAGCCCCAATTCTATAGGCATGCTTCCTACTCAAGCAACCATTTAAGCACAAACCTTTCAATTCAAACACAATCAAACCAATTCATGATTCAACATCATTAACAACAGTACATAAACATTCTTGATCAACACATACGATCACAATAACAACAATCCGAGAGATTCTACCCCATTGCCCTTATTAACTATAGCTATTTACCGAGACATACATCTCCATTGGAGTCCACCTTGAATCCCTTGCTCCTTGCTGCCCAAACCTCAAGAATCTGCATTGATGGACGAAAAGGAGCGTAAGCACATAATGCTTAGTGAGGAATGCTCAAAACCAAAACACCATCAATGCAGCGGGTCTTTAAAACACATTAAAACCAACCCGGTTGCTTTCCAAAACCATGTTCGAAAACTCTTTTCAACATCAAGCTCAAAACCATGCATAAACACCATATGCCAAGCTTTAACAAAACCATGGAAAACACTTCCAATTTGCAACATACCTTTCTTTAACTTGGAAACCACATCAAGCAAGAAACCATTTAAAACCATAGTTCAATTAAACCATTTCATGCATTTAATCAATGCACTATAAAACCATAACATCATATTCACATGCCTTTAACAACAAGTCATACATGACTTCAATACAACATAGGTAATCCATGCTCACATGCATCATTTATCAAATGATAACCAACACTTGTTCAACATACAAGTAACATGCTTCCACTAGCATCATACACATCTCATGCAACAATGCATCTTACCAAACATCTCATGCTTCTCAAGCAAACATGCATTAATTCAAGCATCTCATGCTTCACATGCAACCATGCATCATTTCAAGCAATACCATGCTTCACATGCAACCATGCATCATTCCAAGCAATCCCATGCTTCACATGATCAAGAACATTACATTGGCTTCCAAGAGATCAACCACATTCACTTTCCAACTTATCGATTCGATCGGATACGCGGATTACAAGCGTGTCCCAACGCTTCCTACACCCTACCCAATCCAAGGTCTTCCAAATGGGCATCAACCTCCATTTGACCTTAACAACCTAAGGTTCCCATGCATGGACTTTTAAACACCATACAACCTTAGCTTTTCCTCAAGGTTACCATGTATGGACTTCCATCCGCCATACACCCTTGACATGCACAAGGTCTTTTCCGTATGGACTTTCAACCACCATACAACCTTTGCATAACCGATTGGTAGTTGTAGACATCATCTAACGAGGTACGGGACATCACACACAAGATCCACACATGGACTTAAACACTGCCATTGTGATCTTAACAAGTACAAGGTTCTCACATAAGGACTTTTAACCACCTTATAACCTTTACTTAACCAAGGTCCTCGAATGGGCAACAACCTCCATTATGACCTTAACAACTTAGGTCCTCGAGTGGGCAACAACCTCCACTATAACCTCTTCTCGTTAGGAATACTTGAGGGGAGTCTAACCGGTCCACACTTGACCACTCCGCCTTCAAGGCGACTTTATTCACGGTGCACCCAATCCTATAGCCGGCTAATTATACCCGATCAACGAACCAAGAACCATTCACATCTCTTGCCAACATAACCATCTTACCATAATATCCAATGTTCCACATGCATAAACACAATGCAAGGTCATCACATCATTAGCTCAATGATTCACATGCATACACATAATGCAAAACCACCACATCATTAGCTCAATGATTCACATGCATAAACAATATGCAAAAGGTACAATTATCATCATTAATCATCATCAACTCACTGTTTTTAAGCATCATACAAAGCCAATGAACAACATGCATCACTATGCATCAAAATCACAATTTCCATAAACATAACCAAGGATCTCTTACCTTGAGCATCCTTTTCAATTGACTTTCATAACCAGCATTTAACCATGCTAAAACATGCTTACAAAACAGAATTAAACCATGCAATAACACATGCACATCAATCATCAACCACAATTGATTTTAAAACCAAATCATACACAATCCAAAAGCAAAAACCTCTTCACTTACTCTTGAGCTTAGCAAAGTTGTTTAGACTTAAACTAAGCTCCCAAAAACCTTCAAACCATGTTTCAAAAGCTGAAATCCCAACTTCACTCACCAATTACCAAACCAAGCTAGCCAACAAGCTTTCCAAGCTTCCGAAACCTTCCGAAAACACCTCCAAAGCTCAAGGATCAACCTCCCCTGTTTCAAGCACATAAAAACAGAACATTAATGCATCCATATGCATTAAAACACCAGCAACATCAACACAACTCGCTGCTCATCACAAATCTAACAATTTGGCTACCAAACACAACCGAAATCATCTCCAAACACTTCCAAAACTTAACCCAGCCAAGATCCATCACTTCTAACCATTTTTATACATCAAATAACATGCAAAATGATCACAACCACGTCCTTATACCTCCAGGTATAACAGATCACCAAAAACACTCCAAAAACAACCAAAAACTCAAGCCAAACTTAGGAAATTCAACCCATCCGGGATTGCATTGATTAAACCTCAACTTCTAAACATTTTAGCATTCATTTAACATCAATTTAACACCTCAAAACCCTGCTTAAACAGATCACACGAAATTTTCACCAAAATCACCAAATCTTGCATTTTAGCCAAAAATCAAGATCTCAATTGAAAAGCCTTTAATAAAACATGAATCAAGGATTGAGAACTTAGGAATTTCAGTAAAGAACTGATAGTTTAGAGGAGAAGGACGTTCTTACCTCCAAACTTGAATTTCTCCATTTTAGAGCCAAAATGCTTGATGAATCAACTTGTAAATTGTGAGGTTTTGATGATGAGATGATTAGGAATCAAATAAGAATTGAAATGAGAGATTAAGAAGTCAAAATCAGAGAAAGAAATCTGGAGAATCTTGTTTGGGTAGAGAGAAAATGAGAGAAAAGAGAATTTGAGAGAAAATAGAAAATTAGTTGGAAATTGGTTAAAATGATTTCCCTCTCCTTTCTTCATCTTTAAAATCAGATTTTAGACTTAAAATATCTTAGAAAAATCTGGAGAAATCCTTTTTGGAATAATAGCTCCTTAAAGATTCAAAGTTTCAATCCTTTATAAAACTGTCCCGCAACTTTCAAAAATTACATTTTGGTCACTAGCCAAAATGTCAACCTTCCGAACCTCATTTTCCAAAATTGATTTCACAGTTCACTTTTATATATTAAAAGATGATTTTAGAATATTTTTCCATATTTTTAATGCAACCCGAACTAGGTTTTCCTAAATTCCCTCTTTTATATTCGATCAGCACTTTGACCGAACCGGTCAACGCCCAAAACTTCTGAGCCCAAAACCGGGGCGTTACAACTCTCCCCCCCTTAGGAAATTTCGTCCTCGAAATTTCAACCGGCGAAAGAGAACAACAACCTTCTCAAACAACACACAAGGCAACACAAAAACCTTAACCAACACCACTGACCACTTCCCACACAAAACTTCCACCACTCACTGTTCACAAAACCAAACTCCCAAAGGTAACCACGACTTAACCTTTCACACAACCGGATTATACACAATCCCAACATCAACCTGAAAACTTCAACTCTTACAGCAGACAACACTGTAACACACAATTCCCAAGACTTGTCTATACAAAGACAACAACCAAACCAACTCAGCCACTAGGCAACCTCTCAACCTCTAAAACTCTTGCAACTCCCAAACCTCTTCCAAAGATTTCCCAACAAGCAGAAATCCTCAAACATCAACTGTTTATCCAAACTCTTCAACAGGTTGACAATCCTTTACATCCATCAAAACATTACCATAACAGCTCACCAGCACCAAAAACCAGAATCACATCACAACCTCAACTTGAAACCTTCAGCCGTTCCACATACCATCAACAGACTTCAAACAAAACTTCTTAACCACAACTAGCCAACCACTGCTCACAAGAACCCAAACAACCAACAAAAACCTTCGATCTTTCACAGCCCTTTCTCTACATACTCAACCAGAACACTTGCACTACCAGAACATCACTGAACCAAAACACACACAACAGCTTCAGAACTCTTCAAAGATTGCCAAGAACAAACACAACCCTTCACAGCAACTTAAAAGCTAAACCACTTCAGCACTCGGAAACTCAACCACCAAGCTACAACAACACTTAACACCAAGGAACAACCACTTCCTTTAAACCAAACAAACCACTTAACCGATACAAACCTCAAACAATACCCTTCACCACCAAGCCACTAAACTCTCAGAACACCAACACCATCCTTTACCAATAGGCCATCCCACTTCCACTATCACTAGCAACTAGATAACAAACTCCAGCACTTCTAACTCCCACTCAGCACCAAACAACCTCTACAAACCCATCATCACACTTAACCCAACCACAACACTAACAGATTCGATTAGTCATTAGCGAGCCTGAACATCGTATGCATGATCACCTACATGCCCTATCAATGTCTGATGTACATGTATGCAAAACCTCTAATGTCATGCCACATGTATGCATGGACCAACATATATATAATATAGTATATATCAATGCTTTTAACTGTGCATGAATGCCAGTTCACACCCTCCAATAACATCCTCAAAATTTGTCTAAGAACAACCTCCTTACTCATCTTTAACTTATCTAACTCCATCATACCAACAACCACTAACCACAAGATATTCACTAAAGCCTTCTTCACACCAAAGATGTCACCAAACCACAACTATCATTACCCCAAACATGCTAGCAACAAGACTAAACTTACCACGCAAGGAAAAACCAACAGAAACCAAACTAAGCAACTAAAGCAAAGATCACTTAACAAGGTTACCTGAAAACACAACACCACCCTGAAGCTTCATCGAACGAGCTCTCTTCCTTGCGGAACCAACATCCTTCGGTTGCACCCTTGCAGCACCAACAAACACTCCTGGGTCACCACCAACTCCTTGCGATAAGAAACCTTGACTGTTCCGCGCCAACATCAAGCAATCACGCCTCATGTGTCCAGCAGACCCACACTTCCAGCAAACTTCATTTCCCAAGCTTTTCACAACTTTCTGCTTTTTCTGCCACTTCTGAACCTCGCCTCGGTCGCGCCCACGACCTTCCAAAGATCCTTTGGCCAACATCAAAGCTGACTTCACTCCATGAGGACAATCACGCTTAACATGCAACTTGGAACCACAATTCCAGCAAACACCTGCGCCCCAACAATTTCCAACATGTTGCCTTTTACAACGGTCACACACAGATGACTGAGCTCCCACTCCTTGCTCAGGCAACACTTGCTCACCAACAGCATCAGCCGCACCTTGCTCAACCCTTGGAAATTCCCTTCCAAGATACCTTTCATAGAAAGCAGATACGAAGAAATCCCAATCAATATCAAGGATATGTGACGCCACAGCCACAGATGTCCACCAAGAACAAACATCCTCCAGCATCAGAGAAACAACACTCCCCAGCTTACAGGCATAATCACAGCCTTCCTGATCCAGAATCAGAACTACATTGGCCAACCAGGCCTCAAACATCTCCGGGGAAGAACCATGATACTCCTCAGCACCCAAATCAAACAAATGCTGCTTCGGCAAACCCACACATTTAGCCAGCACATCCACTGATTCCACCTCAACCATAGCCTGAGATGTTCCCAACACCTCCTGAACAACAGGTAAAGAACTTTCCATCCCGGAACCAGCTTCCTTCCCTTGCCTTACCATCTCAACTTCAGTCACAGAAGACTGAGACAAAACACCTCTACAAAAGGGTGAATCCTTTGACTTAACAACCTGCCCCAAGGCAGCAACCATCTCACTCATCCTCCACTCTTTCATCATCTTTGCCATACCACTAACAACAAACAACATACAATCACAACAAACAACAAAACCTGTTAGACCAGCATTAAGCAAGGATTCAAACTCCAACTCCAAAATAACACAATAGCTACATTAATAAGGCAATGGGTATCCCGAATCCTCCCCTTTACATGACATAACAGCCAACACAACATGAGCATCACGACATCAAGCATATCAATAACATACCTTGATCATGCCTACACCAAACAACATCCAACAGCACTAGCACATTAGCAACATAACATTCTCAAAACACATTCATCATGCATAGCATCAGCTCATAACATCCACACATATCCATATGAACTCAACCAAGATTCATAACCACAAATCATGCTTGCATACACCAGCAACATGCTCAAAAACATCAACAGCATACTCAAGAACACATGCTTCAACCAGCTTTCAACCATACAACAAGATAAACTTCAAGCACACATATCACAACAACTTACCGTTTTCCCCAACCTTCGCAACTCAGCTCTGATACCACCAAATTAACCCCCGTAGCCCGGTCTAGATGGTTGACCCGAACTACGAAGATTACACGGGGAAAACCAAAGTCAACCCGAAAGTCAACCTTGATTAACGACCCTTTTTTTTTCTTTTTAATCTTGTCTAGATACACATTAATCTTAAGTGTGATCATACAAACAACATATCAAAAGATCACAAACATCAGAGATCAAACAGGGACCCAATTGAACAAATTACAACTTTAGGGACCAAATTGTAAATTCTGATAAATTAAGGGACTTAGCCCAAATTTAAGTTACCATCTTGAAATTAGTCAAGTTTCATGCATCTCTGTGAAATTTCAGCTCAAACGGACATTCCAAACTCATACAATTGATCATACAAGATTCAGGACCAAAACGTAAACAAAAGGAAACATCCAAAGATACTTTTAACTGATTTTAACGGTCGGGTATCGATACGCCACGTGTCGTATCGATACTCGGGGAAGGCAGTAACCAAACTCTACCAACGGTATCGGTACGAGTTACCCCGTATCGATACGGCCATCATACGGTATAGGTACCTGTTCAACCGTACCGATACGCCTGGGCAGGAATGAGCATATTTGGCTCAGGCGTATCGATACGCAAGCCCGAGTACCGATACCCCTGCCTGATTTCGACTCAAAAACCACAACAATCATACTTCAAACTCCAAATTATCATCACCAAACCATACCACTTAATCATACAACATGCAAGAACCATAATTGCATCAACGATTCAACATATGATCAACACATATGAAAAGCCCCAATTCTATAGGCATGCTTCCTACTCAAGCAACCATTTAAGCACAAACCTTTCAATTCAAACACAATCAAACCAATTCATGATTCAACATCATTAACAACAGTACATAAACATTCTTGATCAACACATACGATCACAATAACAACAATCCGAGAGATTCTACCCCATTGCCCTTATTAACTATAGCTATTTACCGAGACATACATCTCCATTGGAGTCCACCTTGAATCCCTTGCTCCTTGCTGCCCAAACCTCAAGAATCTGCATTGATGGACAAAAAGGAGCGTAAGCACATAATGCTTAGTGAGGAATGCTCAAAACCAAAACACCATCAATGCAGCGGGTCTTTAAAACACATTAAAACCAACCCGGTTGCTTTCCAAAACCATGTTCGAAAACTCTTTTCAACATCAAGCTCAAAACCATGCATAAACACCATATGCCAAGCTTTAACAAAACCATGGAAAACACTTCCAATTTGCAACATACCTTTCTTTAACTTGGAAACCACATCAAGCAAGAAACCATTTAAAACCATAGTTCAATTAAACCATTTCATGCATTTAATCAATGCACTATAAAACCATAACATCATATTCACATGCCTTTAACAACAAGTCATACATGACTTCAATGCAACATAGGTAATCTATGCTCACATGCATCATTTATCAAATGATAACCAACACTTGTTCAACATACAAGTAACATGCTTCCACTAGCATCATACACATCTCATGCAACAATGCATCTTACCAAACATCTCATGCTTCTCAAGCAAACATGCATTAATTCAAGCATCTCATGCTTCACATGCAACCATGCATCATTTCAAGCAATACCATGCTTCACATGCAACCATGCATCATTCCAAGCAATCCCATGCTTCACATGATCAAGAACATTACATTGGCTTCCAAGAGATCAACCACATTCACTTTCCAACTTATCGATTCGATCGGATACGCGGATTACAAGCGTGTCCCAACGCTTCCTACACCCTACCCAATCCAAGGTCTTCCAAATGGGCATCAACCTCCATTTGACCTTAACAACCTAAGGTTCCCATGCATGGACTTTTAAACACCATACAACCTTAGCTTTTCCTCAAGGTTACCATGTATGGACTTCCATCCGCCATACACCCTTGACATGCACAAGGTCTTTTCCGTATGGACTTTCAACCACCATACAACCTTTGCATAACCGATTGGTAGTTGTAGACATCATCTAACGAGGTACGGGACATCACACACAAGATCCACACATGGACTTAAACACTGCCATTGTGATCTTAACAAGTACAAGGTTCTCACATAAGGACTTTTAACCACCTTATAACCTTTACTTAACCAAGGTCCTCGAATGGGCAACAACCTCCATTATGACCTTAACAACTTAGGTCCTCGAGTGGGCAACAACCTCCACTATAACCTCTTCTCGTTAGGAATACTTGAGGGGAGTCTAACCGGTCCACACTTGACCACTCCGCCTTCAAGGCGACTTTATTCACGGTGCACCCAATCCTATAGCCGGCTAATTATACCCGATCAACGAACCAAGAACCATTCACATCTCTTGCCAACATAACCATCTTACCATAATATCCAATGTTCCACATGCATAAACACAATGCAAGGTCATCACATCATTAGCTCAATGATTCACATGCATACACATAATGCAAAACCACCACATCATTAGCTCAATGATTCACATGCATAAACAATATGCAAAAGGTACAATTATCATCATTAATCATCATCAACTCACTGTTTTTAAGCATCATACAAAGCCAATGAACAACATGCATCACTATGCATCAAAATCACAATTTCCATAAACATAACCAAGGATCTCTTACCTTGAGCATCCTTTTCAATTGACTTTCATAACCAGCATTTAACCATGCTAAAACATGCTTACAAAACAGAATTAAACCATGCAATAACACATGCACATCAATCATCAACCACAATTGATTTTAAAACCAAATCATACACAATCCAAAAGCAAAAACCTCTTCACTTACTCTTGAGCTTAGCAAAGTTGTTTAGACTTAAACTAAGCTCCCAAGAACCTTCAAACCATGTTTCAAAAGCTGAAATCCCAACTTCACTCACCAATTACCAAACCAAGCTAGCCAACAAGCTTTCCAAGCTTCCGAAACCTTCCGAAAACACCTCCAAAGCTCAAGGATCAACCTCCCCTGTTTCAAGCACATAAAAACAGAACATTAATGCATCCATATGCATTAAAACACCAGCAACATCAACACAACTCGCTGCTCATCACAAATCTAACAATTTGGCTACCAAACACAACCGAAATCATCTCCAAACACTTCCAAAACTTAACCCAGCCAAGATCCATCACTTCTAACCATTTTTATACATCAAATAACATGCAAAATGATCACAACCACGTCCTTATACCTCCAGGTATAACAGATCACCAAAAACACTCCAAAAACAACCAAAAACTCAAGCCAAACTTAGGAAATTCAACCCATCCGGGATTGCATTGATTAAACCTCAACTTCTAAACATTTTAGCATTCATTTAACATCAATTTAACACCTCAAAACCCTGCTTAAACAGATCACACGAAATTTTCACCAAAATCACCAAATCTTGCATTTTAGCCAAAAATCAAGATCTCAATTGAAAAGCCTTTAATAAAACATGAATCAAGGATTGAGAACTTAGGAATTTCAGTAAAGAACTGATAGTTTAGAGGAGAAGGACGTTCTTACCTCCAAACTTGAATTTCTCCATTTTAGAGCCAAAATGCTTGATGAATCAACTTGTAAATTGTGAGGTTTTGATGATGAGATGATTAGGAATCAAATAAGAATTGAAATGAGAGATTAAGAAGTCAAAATCAGAGAAAGAAATCTGGAGAATCTTGTTTGGGTAGAGAGAAAATGAGAGAAAAGAGAATTTGAGAGAAAATAGAAAATTAGTTGGAAATTGGTTAAAATGATTTCCCTCTCCTTTCTTCATCTTTAAAATCAGATTTTAGACTTAAAATATCTTAGAAAAATCTGGAGAAATCCTTTTTGGAATAATAGCTCCTTAAAGATTCAAAGTTTCAATCCTTTATAAAACTGTCCCGCAACTTTCAAAAATTACATTTTGGTCACTAGCCAAAATGTCAACCTTCCGAACCTCATTTTCCAAAATTGATTTCACAGTTCACTTTTATATATTAAAAGATGATTTTAGAATATTTTTCCATATTTTTAATGCAACCCGAACTAGGTTTTCCTAAATTCCCTCTTTTATATTCGATCAGCACTTTGACCGAACCGGTCAACGCCCAAAACTTCTGAGCCCAAAACCGGGGCGTTACATGGGAAGGGTATAAGTCCTCAAACACAAGGCAAATATGCATCAAGTAAACATGGTCTACAATCCACGACATAAAGGCATACACATACATGACCAACATAGAATCAACAATTTAACATGCTCGTCCAAACACAAAACCAAACTAAGGAGTTTGACACCAACTCCAACAAGTCTACACCCCCATCATCTAGGCATTATTTCAAAATACGTAAATCATACTTGAGCTACTTGAGAACTCCAAAAGCTCCTCCCTTGCCCACTTGCCTCCCAAACTCTAACGATCCGCATGTTGGAAATAAAGGAGAGCGTAATGTCACGTCCCGCCAGGTCGCGGCCCAGCTAACCGAGGGGCACACCCGCCAGGGTGCACCGAGCAGCACCGAGGTGCGCCACCCATGTGCGCCATGCGCGCCCGAACAGCCCCACCTAGGTGCGCTCTGCGCGCCCAAGACGCCCCATCTAGGTGCTCATGGGCTAACTTGGAGGAAATGAGGAGCCATGATCCTTTTAAGGCCAAGGAAGACTCTAGAACGACCTAGAGGGCCCCAAACGTCTCCACACATCTCCGAGGGGTTCCAGAAGGTTCCACATCAATCTAGGCTCACCCGGAGGAACCTAGAAGACCCGAGAATGATCAAGAAGGCTCGGGACAACTCCGGACGTCTCCGGAATATTCTAGAATATCTTAGAATATGTTAGAGCTTTTAGACCATTTAGGATATAACTAGATATGTATAGAACTATCTAGAGATATCTAGGTTTAGGAGATATTTTGGGAGGCAAAATGTGAGCCGTCTGATCAAATAAATCTCCACCATCCATTATGGAGGTTGGAGGCTATAAATAAGCTTGCCTAGCTCATTTGTAAATCATCCAAGAGTTGTGTACTCAAACACTTGTAAAGCTCTCTCTTGTAGGCTTCCGTTGCTTAATACAAGGTCCTTTCCTTGTAAACTCGTTTGCTCCTTGTGTTTGCCATAGCGTTGCGACATTAAGGCTGACTAGCATCGTGCCGAGAGTGCTAGTGTCGCACGGATTTGAGCTTGAAGAATTAAGTCCGTGACAGTTGGTATCAGAGCAAGTTCTGATCCCTCGGGAGCATGGCCAAGACCAGCAAAACCCAAGTTGCTAGCCCGTCCGAGACCGAGGTCACGCATGACCAAGGTGGGCATGAAGTAAAGGCAGACCTTGCCGAGGGAAGGCCTCGTTCCAAATCCAAGGATGTACTCTTTAGCCTTGAGTCGCGCCTGACTCGCGTGGAGGAAGGCGTATCGGGCATGGGTGCCCAAGTGGACGACCTTCATGAGCGGATTGAAGGCCTTGAGGTGGAGGATGCCGAGATCCACACAGCCGTGAGGGCAATGAAGATCAAGCTAGAGGAGTCCCTGCGCGCAGAAATGGGTGAAGTACGCGACGCACTTATGGGAGAGCTCACAAAGGTACGCGAGTCGTTCCAACATGAACTTATCAACGTGTATGCTCAACTAGAAGCATTGCTAGGCGAC
Source organism: Hibiscus tridactylites (assembly GCA_958450335.1). Classification (NCBI taxonomy): domain Eukaryota; kingdom Viridiplantae; phylum Streptophyta; class Magnoliopsida; order Malvales; family Malvaceae; genus Hibiscus; species Hibiscus tridactylites. The sequence goes on from OY288273.1 coordinate 72,469,702, forward strand.
CTTGCCTTGTGCAAATGTGCTATGGCAGCCGGGCTAAGCAACACCGTGGAGGCTAGAAGGGTCGAGGTGCCCAAGCCTCAAACTTTTTCAGGGACACGCAACACCAAAGAAGTAGACAACTTCTTGTATGGCTTGGAACAATACCTAGAAGCCGTTGGCATTAGGGACGATGCCTCTAAAATCCAGACCGCAACCTTATACCTCACAGAAACCGCCATGCTTTGGTAGAGGAGAAGGCGTCTCAATGTCGAGAGAGGTACGTGCACCACCACTACCTTTGTTGATTTTAAAAGGGAACTCAAATGGCAATTCTATCCGGAGAATGCCGAGGAAGAAGCAAGGGCACGATTACGAAGGCTCAAGCAAATAGGGAGCATCCAAGACTATGTCAAGGAGTTCACTAGCTTGGTGCTCGAGATCCCCGATCTCTCAGAGAAGGACTCACTCTTCAACTTCACCGATGGCCTCCAAAGTTGGGCTAAGGCCGAGCTACGACGAAGGGGAGTACAAACCCTCGCCGACGCCATTGCCGTGGCCGAGAGCCTCATTGACTATTCCACCCACAAGGAGTCCAACAACGAGCCGAGGGACAAGAAGAGTGGTCACTCCAATGGTGGAAGAGATAAGAGCCCTCGTAAAGAGAGTCACAAGGACGAGGACACTCCGAAGCACAAAGGCTCGTCCTCATGGAGGGACAAGGACCGAGGCAGGTCTAGAGACTCTCAAGGTGCCAAGAAATCCCCGCCTAGTAGTTGCTACATCTGCGATGACGACCATTGGGTTCGGGAGTGCCCACAACGTCGAGCCCTTAGTGCAATCCTAGCAACGCATCAAGAGGGAAGCGATGCCGATGAAGGTAGTGATGTAGAAAGGGACCAAGGTGCACAAATGGGATCGCTACAGCTCTTGAATGGAATCCAGTCCGCCCCAAAGACCCAAGCCAAAGGGTTGCTATTCGTGGACGTCACCATCAACGGAAAAGCATCAAGGGCTATGCTCGACACAGGTGCGTCCCATAACTTTGTTTCTTTGGAAGAAGCAAAGAGGCTAGGTCTTAGTGTCGTGAAAGGGGGAGGATCCGTCAAGGCCGTAAACTCTGCCGCTCAACCCATCTATGGGTTCGTTCGAGGAGTCAAGACCATCATTGGGACATGGTCAGGCCGCATGGACTTCTCGATTGTGTCGTTAGATGACTACCCGATCATCCTAGGGATCGAGTTCTTTGAGCAAGCCAAGGCAATTCCGATGCCATTTGCCAATAGTTTGTGCATCACGGAGGGTGCACCATCATGTGTGGTACCAGCAATAAGGGCCACCAAGCCAGGGACGAGAGTGGTCTCTGCACTTCAGCTCAACAAGGCCGTCCGTAGGGCCAAGCCGTCCAAGGGACTAAACGAAGACAAAGGGGTGACCGTGTCTAGGAAGGCCACCAAGCATGTTCAAGAGGAGAACATCGCTTCAAAGACCACCGAGAGTCAAGGTTCGAAGGGAAGGTCTTCCAACAATGCCGACAAGCCAAGGGCAAAGGCAAGGCGAGCTAGGAGACGAGGGAAGCGCTCCAGCAACACCCCTGTTCCACAAAGACGCGACGAGGGCGTCGCGAGATCGGGTGGGGGAGGATGTCACGTCCCGCCAGGTCGCGACCCAGCCAACCGAGGGGCACACCCGCCAGGGTGAACCGGGCAGCACCGAGGTGCGCCACCCATGTGCGCCATGCACGCCCGAACAGCCCCGCCTAGGTGCGATGTGCGCGCCCAAGACGCCCCATCTAGGTGCTCACGGGCTAACTTGGAGGAAATGAGGAGCCATGATCCTTTTAAGGCCAAGGAAGACTCTAGAACGGCCTAGAGGGCCCCAAACGTCTCCACACATCTCCGAGGGGTTCCAGAAGGTTCCACATCAATCTAGGCTCACCCGGAGGAACCTAGAAGACCCGAGAATGATCAAGAAGGCTCGGGACAACTCCGGACGTCTCCGGAATATTCTAGAATATCTTAGAATATGTTAGAGCTTTTAGACCATTTAGGATATAACTAGATATGTATAGAACTATCTAGAGATATCTAGGTTTAGGAGATATTTTGGGAGGCAAAATGTGAGCCGTCCGATCAAATAAATCTCCACCGTCCATTAGGGAGGTTGGAGGCTATAAATAGGCTTGCCTAGCTCATTTGTAAATCATCCAAGAGTTGTGTACTCAAACACTTGTAAAGCTCTCTCTTGTAAGCTTTCGTTGCTTAATACAAGGTCATTTCCTTGTAAACTCGTTTGCTCCTTGTGTTTTCCATAGCGTTGTGACATTAAGGCTGACTAGCATCGTGCCGAGAGTGCTAGTGCCGCACGGATTTGAGCTTGAAGAATTAAGTCCGTGACAGTAAGCTAACTAGCTTAGTGAGTGAAGCTCTAAAACTCAACAAGCATGCAGTTTTCAAAACACTTTTCATAATTGACAACTAAACCAATGGATGCACGAATGATATCACAACAAGACCACACATGGTTTGCACATGCACAACCAACATGCACACGGTGGGACCACACATCACCGTTTGACTAGTAGTTTTCCGATGGGACCACTCATCACCTTACTCTACTACTAGTCACTACCGGTGGGACCACTCATCACCGTAGTTATGACAACCATCACGTGAGACTCGACTTCAACACGACTACACAACAACAACGGTGTAAAACAACTCAAGATGCGCATGATACCACAACATATAGCCACTCCTCAACACATAACAAAAAGGTAGGAGTAGTAACTTACACTTGGGTTTAGGTGAACCACCTAGGTCCTACCCAAAACCCCAAGAGTCCCATTTCGAAAGCAAAACAAAGTTTGACATTTCTACTCACCGTTGCTACCCAAACGGAAGCCGAATACCAAGCTCAAGTCTCCAAATTCTTCGGATTCATTCTTGAGGCTTCACCAACAAGATTCCTTGCTTTTAATCATCCCAACACAATCATAATTCAATCCACGATTCAATGTAGAAAACCACGGACACAAAGCAAGCACAACATACATAATTTCAAGCTAAAGACAAATCCCAAATTCCTCATTCCCGAGCAGCCCTAAAGCACAACCTAAAACCAATGTTTCCAAAGCTTATTTTACTCCCAAAAGCTTCTAAAACAACCCTTATATATAGCCTAACCATCAGCCAACAAATTTCCACATTAAACACCCCCAAAACTCAACCTAAAACCCTTCAAAAACCTCCCTAAAACCAAATTTCGGGAAACACCATAAAACCTTGTAAAAATCGAATATGTTGGACCTTATATATAGTAAACAATTTATATAACATTAATAAATAAAAAGCTTAAGTTTAAGCTAATAAAGTTCCCATTTTTAATCCAAACTTTCAAAACTCCAAAATGAGAAATCATGGGTTTTAATGAAAAATAAAACCATAGACTTGTAGAGGATGATAAGGACAAGTCAAAAGTGAGTTTACCTTTGAGAAATCTCCAACAATGAGCAAGAGAGATGATGGAATAGTAAACTAGGAGGGGAGGAGTGTTTGTCGTTGAAAAATGGGAAGGAAGAGGGAAGAAGATGATGAAAAAGCTCTTTTAAAATAAAATGGGTTTTTATTTCTCAAGTCTATTTATTTACAAGAATGCCATTAATGAGATGGCTATCTCAAATATCCAAAAATCCATGGAATTGGGTTTTAAATCAAAACAAGTCCAACATAAAATTTTTTGTTTTGAAAACATGAGGCCCAAAATAATATTTCATTATTTTAATTCACCCGACCCCCAAACTCGGGTGTTACATTTTATATAAAAGATACTGGCCAGATGTGTTTTCTCTCTGTGCGCAGGTACTCGCCTAGGCAACAAAGAGAGCAGGAGAGGAGAAAGCTGAAAACTGATGGAGGAAGTTGTTGGACCATTTGGAGAGCTGATCAAGGAGGAGATTCTAGAATGAAGATATGTGCCAACCCCTACACACCAGCCAAACCTCTGCCGAGGCAGCAACACGAGGAAGGGTGGAAATATGCAAAGTGGTATGCGACTGAAAGAGCCCATCAAGCCCGATATTTGGAGACCACTTGCACGTGCATTGGAGCCCATGAGCCGAAGTAAAGCCATGGTCAAAGTCAAGGTGGAAAAAGTCAAAGAGGAATCTAAGAAGATTTAATGTTAGATTTGTTCTTTTAATGAGTTGTAATTATATTCGAACTACTATTTCTTCCCTAAACCGACTTAAGACCTAAGCTTCTCCCCTATATATATGTAATCGACTTGAAAGAGAAGAACACAATAGAGATTAGAGAGAAAACTCCTTCTTGTCGAAAAACCCTTGTGCCACCACCTTCATTATGTTCTAAATCTTGCCTAGGGCTAAGGGTTGGTTGCCTAGTAGTTGTGAAAGTGTTGCTTGTATTTGTTTAGGGTTTTTAATTTTTGCAATAAAATTTAAGGTTTGTTTACTCTTGGTTCTTCATTGTTACAATCTTTATCGGGAGAGAAGAGAGCATCAATCTATTTGTTTAATATCGGGAGAGTTGGACTCACGAAACGAGTAAACACGGTTTTATCAAACTATAGGATAAAGCTACTTCAACTTAGGGAAAAGTTAGAAGTTCAGCGGCTAAGAGAGGCTTCATAATCGGTTGGTGTTCATCCTTAGATTCACGCCGGGAGGTATCATCCAAGACGTGCTCGCCAATAGTACTTCAAGCTCAGGGATAAGAGGAAGTCATAGAAGGGAACCTTGTCGAACCTTGAATCATTGCTTAACTACCCAGGCAGTCACATTGGTCTCTGCCGAGGTGGGCATCTGTCGAGGCATACTCGTGGGCTGCTACAGAAAGTTGTTAAGTTGATCTGCAAAACTGTGCCGAGACAGTGCATCCAATCTCCACACTACAAAGCATTTCAATACCGGCCCATTTTCTCACTCGAATTTTTCAATTTACTTTATTTGCTTTAGTTTTAGTTTTAATTCATACATCTCGTGTTTTTACTTTTATTTTGTTCAGAAAGTGAATTCTGAAGGTTGTCACATTCCCTGTGGAGACGATATCTTAAATACTATAATTTGGCACCGTGTACACTTGCACGCAATTTGCGCACCACTTTTGCACGCAACAGCCCATTTGACCCCTGAAGTATACATAAAATACGAAATTGCCCCCTAAACTATTTTTTGAGACATTGTAGCCCCTGAACTAAAAATCGTTACCCCGTTTGGCATCTCCGTCTAACGTCGTTAAACAAATTTTCACGAGCCAACCAGAACGCATCACATATCATTTTATGAAAAAAAAATAAGTTGACTTAAATTAAAGGGGTAAATTGCACGTTAAGTGTGTCAAATTTTATATTTTATTTATTTTAGTCCCTTATTTGCTTCTGTTTATTTTGCTTTCGACTCTGATGTTTTCCATTTCGGCATCGTTGTTGTGCTCTTCATCAACTCCATCTCGCTTGCTTCTTTTTGCATTATATTCATCGATTTCGACAAGAATTTGAAATTCTGGGACTATAAGAACTTTACAACTCAAACAAAATCCACGAGTTTCAATTCTTCCTTTTATGGTTCTGCAAACCAATTTCCCAAGATGAGCGAGATGATAAAGATGACAAAACCATTCATGGTTTGAATCTGCACCAGTTAGTTTCATGGCTATAACAAGCCTTGAGTCTCCTTCCCCTTCAAAATCTTGAATCGAGATTGAAGGCAAATGAAGAGAAATCATTGCCACTTTCAAAGGGGATTTCTGGGGTTGAATTGAAAAGAGCATAAGAAAAAATTTCCCATCATCAGATATTCCTACTGCTGAAACTAGCAATGCTGCAGAATAAATCAAACATTAGAGACCCATAAGCATTCTGAAACGATTTTTCTTAACAAAAAATCAGCAAATATTTTCATTAATGAACTTACAAAATTGATTTGTTTTTGAATGGTTTTTCCTACATATATAATTGCAATTATAGGTTAAGTTATTTACACTGTATAAGCATCAACATTGAAAAATGGGATTCAAAGAAAGAAAAAATGGAGCCATATGTGCAAGAAATTGAGGAGGAACAATGCAGAATTAGATTACAGAGAGACGAGTCAGATTTTACAGAGTTAAACAGTGGTTGGGGAAGAAGCCAAAGAAACAGAGAGAACCAATCGGCATTACACAGAAAATTCTAATTATCTGTACCAATGGTGGTTGAATTCTTTTTTAACTTTGCCTTCTTCTCAAATCTGTTCTTTCCCTTGTTTGGATTGCTAAGCTCATTTGGTTCATGCATGCAGATTTATTGTTTTAGTCTAAAATTTAACATTTCTTTCTTTCGTTTTTCTCCAAAAATTCAACAACGGTAATCTCAAGTTTTATATTTACTCACCATTGATTTCCCCGACTCCTTGACCCCAGATCAGTTGTAGAAGATGGCAGGATTTGTTTGAAACGAGGGAGGAAGAGGATGGCTAAATTGAATAAATATAAAATTTGAGAGACTCAACATGTTATTTACTCATTTTTATTAAACTCAGTCATTTTATTGGTCAAAAGAGCCACATGGCGCGATCTAATTGGACCAAAAAAAATTAAACGGACGTTAGATAAGAGGGGCCAACGGAGGTCACAATTGTTTAGTTCAGGGGGCAAAATCGTCCTAAAAAAATTTAGGGACAGTTTGGTATTTTGTGTATACTTCAAGGGCCAAACGGGCCATTAAGCCTAGATCAAAATGTTTACTTTTTAAACACATATCGACTATATTGTTTCATTTTATAATAGGAAAATGAAATGAACATTTAAGTATAATACACTTTAAACTAGGGGTGGGCAAAAAACTCGATTACTCGGTTCCGGTTTTGGATCTGGTCAGACCGGTGGATTTTTACTCGAAATTAGTTTCGGTGGAACCGAGACTGGATCCAAAATTTAGATCCCGATTGCAACCGGGACCAGGACTAGATCCTGCTTTTTTAGACCCGGTACCCGGTGGGTACCCAATAGGACCGGGACCAGTACCAGGTACCCGATACTGGTATGGTACTGAATGACGTTGAAGAGGTTGAAAAAACTGAAAGCGCTCCTTTATTTCTCTTTATGTATGAATAGTATGAGTATGACTCGTTTTAAGACGTCAATCTTCAAGCCTACAATATTCTGACTTTGTTATTTAATATTATTATTGATGGTTAGAATTTTTTCCCCTATTGCTCAAATTTTAATAATAATAGACTAATTGACCAGGTACCCGGTATTGGTATCGGTTCCCACTAGAACTGAAACCGGTTCCTGAAATCTTTGACACGGTTTAACCGGAACCGAGACTGATTCTAATTTTCAGAAACTGAAAATTACCAAAACTGAAACTAATTTTAGACAAATTGACCGGGTACCCGGTCTTTCCCACCCCTACTTTAAACCATCAATTCATACACTGAAAAAAGAAACATGTTTTAAACCATTTTATTTCCTCCAAAACATGTTTTAAATTATTTTATGACCAATTCCTTAGTTTGGAATCAGATATGAATGAAGGATGTTGTGAGGAATCATTATTATGGTTGGGTTTCTGCAACACTCCGATGGCCTCTTCCTTGGTTTCTTCCAAGTCCTTGCAATCTTTGAAGATGAGGAACTCCATTATTTCCACGTGGAAGAAAATAAATGTTCCATACAAGTGCGAAATGCAGGACCCAAAGCCTTTCCCAACCACACAATGCCATGCTGCCCCATAAGCTTCATCAAACTTCTGCACACAAAGTTAAGAGTAGAGCTGTTTGATGTAAGGAGCAATGGATTGACAGTCGGAAACCTCATGGAGATGGAGAGCCTGATATGCCAACTCCATTACACGACTCTGCATCTCCATTGGCATATCAGTCTCACGCACCACGGCTTTGCCTTCAAGCATCCCTTGTGTTTCACAAGTTCAAACTGTAGTTGGGGACTAGAAGAAGCTTCCGAGCTAATTACATTATATATGGTACTGTGTGAAATGAATGAGAGGTAGAAATCGGGAGTTGCAGGCTGATATTTTCTCCAAGTAGTCGTATTTGTTTGTATTAGGAAATGTTATGATCAACCACAGCTGGCCTGGCAAAAACGGCCAAAAGGGAAATCAAAATATATAATAGGTCAAAGTTATACGTCCCCATGCACAATTTGGAGCTCCATAAACATACGGATGTAATTAGTGACGTAAAAACAGGTAATCGGACGGGTTTCAGGTCCGGTACTGTCAGGTCGGGTAAAATCGAATACAGGTCATTTCAGGTCATTTTTTTTGTTTTGACTCGACTCGAGTCGGGTGCGAGTCCATTTCAGGTCGGGTCCATTTCAGGTCAGGTCCATTTCAGGTCGGGTCCATTTCAGGTCGGGTCAAAACGGGTCGGTCCGAAGCAGATAATTGACAGGTTAATTCGGGTTCGGATACACTTCAGGTCGGGTCCATTTCAGGTCGGGTCCGTTTCAGGTCAGGTCCATTTCAGGTCGGGTCCATTTTAGGTCGGGTTCATTTCAGGTCGGTTGCATTTCAGGTCGGGTAATTTCAAGTTGGGTAGTTTCAGGTTGGGTAATTCAGGTCGAGGTATTTTCAGGATTGAAATTCATATTGAGTTTGAGTTCGGTACAACTGTATAAGCAGTCGATAGACTATAGGTTGACCTTCGTCAATCGTCATTGATTTGGAGTTAATTATTTAAAGTCATATCAAATTAAAATTATAAAACATTAGAGTAATTAAAAAATAATGAAAAGGGGTCAATTTGGACTGAAAATGAGTCAATTTGGATTAAAAATAAAGTTTCACGAATTATAATGAACAAAAATATCAAATTAAAATTATAAAACATTAGACAAATTTAAAAGAAAACAAGGGAAATTGGTCAATTTGAAATAAAAATAAAGTTTTGAGGACTATAATGAACAAAAATATCAAATTAAAAGTATAAAAATTAGAGTAATTAAAAAAACAATAAGTAGATGTCAATTTAGAATAAAAATAAAGTTTTAGGGTATAGAATGAACAAAATTTCAAATTAAAATTATAAAACATCATGAATTAAAATATATATAGGGGTGAATATGGAATTAAAATAAAGTTAAGGGACTAGAATGAAGAAAATATTAAATTAAAATAATAAAACATTCGACAAAATAAAAAAAATTAAATGTGGGTCAATTTGAAATAAAAATAAAGCTTTAGGGTCTAGAATGATAAAAATATCAAATTAAAATTATAAAATATTGGACGGATTAAAAAAATAAAGAATATGTGTTTAGGGTTCATACATTGATAGGTGCATTATACACACATACATACTTATATACATTAGGGTTTAGGGTTTAGGGAAAATTCATTAAGGGTTTAGGGTTCTTACATTGATAGGTACATACATACTTACGTGTATTAGGGTTTAGGGTTCTAGTTTAGAATTTTGGGGTTAGGGTTCTGGGTTCTGGGTTTAAGGAGAAATTCATTAAGGGTTTAGGGTTCATACATCGATATGCACATATATACATACTTGCATACACTATGGTTTATGGTTTAAGGTTTAGAGTTTAGGGTTCATACATTAATAGGTACGTACATACATACATACTTACTTACATATATTATGGTTTAGGGTTTAGCATTTATGGATAAATTCATTAAGGGTTTAGGGTTCATATATTGATAGGTACATACACACTTACTTACACACATTAGGGTTTAGGGTTTAATATTTAAGGTTTAGTGATTAGGATTTTGGGTTTAGGGAAAACTCATCAAGGGTTTAGGGTTCATATATTGATATATACATACATACTTATATACATTATGGTTTAAGGTTTACGGGTTAGGTTGTAGATTTAAGGGTTTAGGGTTTAGTGTTTGAGTTAAGGGAAAACTTCATTAAGGGTTTAGGGTTCACAAATTGATAGGTACATACATACTTACATACAATAGGTTTTAGGGTTTAGGTTTTAGGGTTTAGCAAAAACTCATCAAGGGTTTAGGGTTCATACATCGATGGATATATATATACTTGCATATATTATGGTTTAGGGTTTAGAGTTTATGGTTGATGATTAAGTGTTTATAGTTTAAGGATAAGGGTTTAAGATTTAGAGTTTAGGCTTTAGGAAAAATTCATTAAGGGTTTAGGGTTTCTATATTGATAGGTACATATATGCATACTTACATATATAGATTAAGGGTTTAGGCTTTAGGATGTATAATTTAGGTTTGGGATCTAAGGGTTCAAGGTTTAAAGAAAATTTATTAAGAATTTAAGGTTTATAAATTGATAGATATATATACATACTTACATATATTAGGGTTTAGAGTTTTATGGTGTATGGTATGGCATGACATGCATGTCGAACAGTACCTATGATTGATGAAACATTGTTTTCAATGACATGACATGACATGCATGTCGAACAGTACTTATGATTGATAAAACATTGTTTTTAATGGTGTCGCTGAGATCGAGGTTGATGAGATCATTGAGGATCGACATGGCCGCTGCTATTGGCTGGTCAGTGAAAAGAATCAAATAAATTACTAAGAAGGAAAGTGGTGAGAAAAAAAGAGCTGTTCGGTGGGACTTAAATAGCCGGGAAAATAAATAAAAATAAAGGGTTCCAAAAGTCATGGGAAATTTTATAAGCAAGGAATTGAAAGAATCAAGGAGACAACCGGTGCAAGTTGTGCCACCAATAAATCCATTACCTAATAATGTTGATACTTTAAGAGAAAAATTTAATGTTTATTATATAGGTCTAACGACATTTTTAGTCCTTAATTTTTTTTTAAAAATCATTCATGTCTTTAGGCTCAAAATTTTTATTTTATTTTTTAGGTTAATGGTTTGAATCCTGACGCTGTGAACGAAAAAAACTGAGTTGGGAGGATTGTTCTCATAATGGACCTCTACAAAACACGATATAAATTAGTCAGTCAATGGGTCAAAAAACAATAATTAAACAAAAAGTCACATACCGGTCAAAATGACACCAACTATTTTATTTTTTTCAATTTGTATATTTTAAATATTTTTAATAAATATTATAATTCCAATAGTTTAAATATATTTTATGTTTTTCAATATCTATATTTGAATTATTTTTTCAATGTAAAATGACAAAAACAAAATGTATCAACTTATGCGCGCATATTTATTTTTTCAACTTTAGTACTTAATATATATGTATATATATATATATGTATGCGCGCATATACATCATGCATATTAATATATGTAGTGTATATGTCTATGATATATCAACTTATGAAAGTTTTTAATTCATCATGTCATAGATTTCGGGTCAATATCAGTTCAGGTCAACAACAGGTCGGGTTTAAAACAGGTCGGGTCCATTTTAGGTCGGGTCCGTTTCAGGTCGGGTCCATTTCAGGTCGGGTTCATTTCAGGTCGGGTAAAATCGGTTATCGGGTCAATTTAGTCGGGTAAATTCGGTTATCTGCCAGGTCGGCTTCGGCTTCGGGTTCGTTTCAGTCGGACACAGGTCGAGTTTCAGGTCCACAGTAACAAGTCCAATTCGGGTTCAGGTCGTTTTCAGTCGGACGCATATCTGGTTCGGTTACTACAGTAACAGGTCAAAATCGGGTCCGGGTCAACAACAGTCGGTTACAGATCGGGTTCGGGTCATCAAATCTTCGAGTCAAATCAGGTTCTGACTCGAGCAGGTTTCAGTCGAGTTTTCAGATCGGATCAGCTTTTTACATCCCTAGCTGTAATGTTTCGATTCTTTCTTACTTTTCTTGGTGGGTACCAACCCCCTGTCTCGGTTCAACCATTCGTCCAATCAGAAATCAGATGTCACGTTTGGTCAAATTCTAGTTTCTTTTTTATTATTTAATTCTTACATTATAATTTAGTTATTTTATTTTTATAACATCATCATTAATTGTTCATGTTAAAATGTTGTGGTAAGAATTTATTTAAAACATATAACTAAAAAAATAAGAAGACTAAATCCCGAATGGAAGCATAACAAAAGTATCAAGATCATAATTTGACTGTCATGGGTGGTGGGAAAGGTAACTGTTTTTGGAGGAGAATGTCGGGTATTGCTACCTGTTTACGTGTTTAGTATAGGTATTGCTGATGGAGGACTTTCATAGGATATATATTATATTTTTCCAAGCAATAAAGTGAAATGAAATTGAGGCAATTCAACATTCTTATGCTACATGCGACTTACCAAGAATCTGATATGAAATTCAAAAGTAAAAACTAAATGTGGAATTGTACATAAATCTGTTGATGCACATAAGCAGGCATAATGGGTACCGAGGATTCTTCGTTTTACTCCAATTCTTCACGGCTTCTTATGTCTCGTCCTCTTCTTGATTAGAAGAAACTTTTTTCCCGGCTCCAAAGAACAGACCTTAAGTTAACTTTCCGCTGCATTTCAAGGGGGGATCTGCTGTTGTTCGGCCACCATATGAAGTTTTTGAAGATGGTATTTCAGAATGGAAGCTCTCTTTGGCCCAACCCCAAATTTCAATGCATTGCATAAACTAGTTGATTTGCTTCGGTTAAGAGGTAAGCCTCTCCGGTCCTAACTTGTACGTGTTTTCCTTTACCAAAGCTACTACTCGTGACTGGGCATTGGAGAATGGCCCTTGGCATTTCCAACATACACCGTTGATTTTGAGGAAATGGGAACCAAATATGGTAAATTACATTTCGATTTAGTTAAAATGTTAGTGTGGATTCAGCTTTTTAATGTGCCATTGGAATTGTGCTCCGAAACTGGCATTAGTTATATAACCAGTGCAATAGGAATCCCCTTATATATGGATACAATTACAACTTCCCGCGAGAAGCTCCATTTTGTTAAAGTTTGTGTGGAAATAGAAGCATGTGCTACAATTACTAAACAAGTAGATGTTGTACTGAGGAATGCTACTTCTGTTGCTATTAAGGTCATAGGCCCTTGGTTACCATCTAGTCGTACTAAATGCTCAAGATATGGACTTAGTGACAAAACTTGTGCGATGTAAGCTCCTAAGATTGCTAAAGTTTGGAAGCTAAAAGTTGTAATTGAAGACACGGATGTTAGTGTCCCTGCAGTTGGAGAACTTGGAGAACCATCTCATGTCGGTACTGTACATGACACGGTTGTAGCTACAGAGTTACAACTTTCTGCTGGTAATGATGTATATGAGAATTCTGCAGATAGTGTTGTTGCAGACTAATCTGATGTGCTGCAGAATTGTTCAGCTAGATCTATTGATTCTGGAACTGTTGTTTCCATTACAGTCTTAGTTGATGCTACAGGAACTGGGGTACATATAACTCCGCTGGATGCTACAGCTGTAGTGAAATTGGACAACAAGCTGTTGTGGTGATTGATCCTATAGTTGAATCCGAAAGCATTGAATTTCCTCTCTTCCAAGCCTCACTACAAAAAAAAAAAAAAAAGGGTAGAGGTCGGCCTAATAAGGAGAGGAAGAAGCAAATGTTTACTGCTTCTACTAATAAAAAGTATAATTTTGCTGATATTATTATGGTGGATGCTGCAAGGAAGCCTAGAGTAGCTTATCAGGGAGTATCTAATTTGCTTCAGGAAATTAAATCTAAAATGAAGGAAGTAGTTGATTAGTCCTGGATGGCAAACGAGGCAGATGTTTAGTTTAGCTGGAGGTAATACGCTTATCCCTCCCGAATGACAGTGTGCTTTTGGAATGTGATCGGGTTTAACAACCCTCGAAAACAACAACAAAAATATGTCTAGAATTTCCAAGCTTGATGTTGATGTTTTTTGTTTACTGGAAACCATAATTAGACAACACAATTCTATAGATATTGTTTCCAAATTTAGTGACGATTGGAATTACAGTTTTAATTATAGTTCAGTTGACAATGGTTGAATTTGGTAATTTGGAGGAAGGGGTTGGATTTTTTTGTGGTATCTTCTAGTGATCATGCCAATTGCCATCTCAATCAAAGGTGCTAGAAGATATCGGCAAACACCAATCTTTTACTAAAGTATATTGTTGTTTCCAGATATAAAATGAAACAGCTGTTTGCTATTTTTATGTTAAAACAACTAGTACTATTTTGCATCGAAACTAAACACTACAACATCAACCTGCTTTAAACTATAACTATTGTTGTCTATCTCTATTAACTATTGTTTATATTAGCAGTTTTCAACTTTATTTTCAGCATATGAAGTAAACAGAAAAGTTGGTGGTTAACCGAGTTATTTATTTAGGCATTTTAACAGTCAAACATGTCACAACAATTATGTTAAAGTAAAGTACTTCTAACCAAAATTTCCAGCAGTTAAGTATCATGTGATAGCTCTCTAAAGAGCACGTCTTTTTCCTCTATCAATAGATTCTTTTATCTCCACATTAGTAATTCATGCATCTATTTCTTCATTTTATGTTTATTATTTTCATTTTGTCTAACTCTAGTCATAATTGCTCTTGTTATACAAATTTCTTCCTTTTTTGCTATAGTGTCGTTGTATTACTAATGTCCCTGCAAAGGAAGTTTCACCATTGTAGCTAATTCGACACTACAACGGCCAAATGTCCGGACTACCAAGGGTAAGGACAAATTTGCCAGTTGAATTTTCGATTACAACAAATTGTGCGCGACAGAAGTTCACGCAAATCACCTGAAGGACAAGTGTCCTTACCTCAGGCTATAAAATGATACTTTTGGAGGAGAGAGAGGAGAATACACATGATTATCATTTTTTCTATCATCTTCAACCTTCTGAACTCTCCTCCCATGGTGGCTTAAGCTTCCTTTCTGGAGAACCAAGATGATGCGAGATAGAAATACCCGAGGAAATGAAGATGCATGTGCTGGAACAAGGAGGGATATGTGTTATCTTCTTTAAATGTTTCTAGCTATAGATGTTTATTGAAGATTTTATTATATTTCTTGTGTTATTTGAAGATGGTTTAACTTTTTAGCTTTGTATGAACTTGTTTAAACATGGTTTTTAAGTTCAATAAATCTTATTAGCTTTCGTCTTATTTCAATTGTTTGATCTGATCTTTGTTTGTATGAGAGCGTTTACCATCATCACTGACATTGAGAGATGCAATGACAGCTCGAATTAACAAGCCATTACAACGAGATTTGAATGGGGATACAACAAGTGTTCATCCACTTGTTCGAGGATTTGTAGTTTTGACGAATAACGAGAGTTGTGGTTGATATGCATATTTGCGTCATTAGGTGAGAATTGAATGGAAATTAGTAAGCAAGCTTAGTCTTTTATTTGTCTAATGAAACATCGTTTATTGTTTCCTTGTTGCACTTGATAATCTTCCAAGTTAAGCCGAGGGGATCCAGATCTGTACTTAATATTTCTTTTATATTCATTATATTGTTTCTTTTTGCTCTCACAATCGATCTTATATTCGATCCTTTACTCTTTCATTGCATCCACAATTACACTAACAATTTCTGTATTTTTCATATTTGCTTGCAGTGGCATAAAAATACAACTAAATACCTATCATCGTGGGATCAATATCTAACAGGATTTACCTGTTTACTATACTTACATCGGCAGTGTACACTTTCACATTTCGTGTGTCATTTATGCACTGATCAAGTTTTGGCGGCGTTGTCGTGGATGGCGTTATTTAGTGTTTATGTTTCTGCTTGCAACTCTATTTTCTTTCTGTATTTTATAGTTGTTACTAATCTATTTGCTTTCTTTTCTTTTTATTACATTTTTGGTGTTGTAGAACCTGAAGTTCTGCTACACCACTTTTCGTACCTGATCTAGAAGTTGAACGGACTCTTCGACGTCAACTTAGAGAAAAAGTGCGATGACAAGACAAGTCAACAATGAGGGTATCCCACAAGATCCTGAAAACCCACCACTGCATCCACCAGTTTAAAACAGAACAATCTGCGAGGTTGTAGTCCTTGAATTGGATGATTTTCAACCAAGAGTTGTTCGACCACCTATTCAAACTGAAAATTTTAAGTTGAAGCCATTCATGTTTCAAGTGCTCAACTCAAATGGGTAGTATACGAGATTTCCACATGAAGACGCTAGAGAACATCTTCATCATTTCTATTAATTTGTACTTCTTTTAGCCAACAAGGTTTTCCTGGTGATGCTTTATGTATGCAATTATTTCCTTATTCTTTGCAAGGAAGAGCTCGCATGTGGTTTCGTAGACACCCTGTCAGATATATTATGTCATAGAATGATCTTGCAACGCAGTTTGTATTGTGCTTTAATCCAGTGAAAATGAACTCGCGCCCGAGGAATGATTTCACTGTTTATTAGCAGTTGGATGATGAAACTTTCCACACTACATAGGAAAGATATAAGTCATCAATGTGACGATGTCCCAGCCATGGCCTTCAACAAGAAACTCAAACTGGGATTTTCTTCAATGGGTTGAATGCAACCACAATATTATTCTTCATAAACTCAATAATCGCAATATGGCACGCAATCACCGTATGGAGCACCGTCTCATATACAGTCACGAGCTAGTCATTATGCTTCATCATATATATATGATCCATTTTCTCTCTTTGAGGAAACGATGCGCGAACACTTCTCTCGTACAAAAGCTATTGTACAAGGTCACTCTTCTTCGATCCGTACTCTGAAAGCTCAACTGGGGTAGTTGGTTACTGATATGAAATCTCGTCAACCGGACACACTTCCTAGCCATACTGAGAGCCCAGTAATCAAGGGTAAAGAACACTTCAAGGCTATTACTGTAACCCCCGTAGCCCGGCCTGGACGGTTGACCCGAACTACGAAGATTACACGGGGAAAACCAAAGTCAACCCGAAAGTCAACCTTGATTAACGACCCTTTTTTTTTCCTTTTTAATCTTATCTAGATGCACATTAACCTTAGGTGTGATCACGCAAACACCATGCTCAAAGATCACAAACATCAGAGATCAAACAGGGACCCAATTGAACAAATTACAACTTTAGGGACCAAATTGTAATTTCTGAAAACTTTAAGGACTTAACCAGATTTTAAGTTACCAACTTAAAATTAATCATGTTTCATGCTTCCATGCCAAATTTCAGCTCAAACGGACATCCCGAACTCATACAATTGCACAAACAAGATTCAGGACCAAAATGCAAACATTTTGAAACATTTAACCGCCCATGTCAGCCCCCAACGGTCACCCGTTCCGAAACAGGCCAAGCCCGTTCCGAAACACGGGCCGTTCCGCAACGCGTTCCGCAACGGGGGTCTGGCAGAATACATTCCGTTTCGGAACGGTGACACCCGTTTCGGACGCCTGGGTTCATGCAGGGCACCCGTTCCGAAACGGTGTTGCCTGTTCCGAAACGCCTAGCCCAGAATGTTGCATTTTGCTCATTCAAACACACAATTGGTCATTCAAACATGCTCCAAAAGCCACCAAACTTTGCCAACATGCAATTCAACATAAAAGGGACATACTTGCACCAACAATTCAACATATGAACAACACATATGAAAAGCCCCAATTCTATAGGCATGCTTCCTACACAAGCAACCATTTAAGCACAAACCTTTCAATTCAACCTCAATTAAGCCAATTCATGTTTCAACAACATTAACAACAGCATTTAATCACTCATGATCAACACATACGATCACAATAACAACAATCCGAGAGATTCTACCCCATTGCCCTTATTAACTATAGCTATTCACCGAGACATACATCTCCATTGGAGTCCACCTTGAATCCCTTGCTCCTTGCTGCCCAAACCTCAAGAATCTGCATTGATGGACAAAAAGGAGCGTAAGCACAAAATGCTTAGTGAGGAATGCTCAAAACCAAAACACCATCAATGCAGCGGGTCTTTAAAACACTTTAAAACCAACCCGATTTGCTTTCCAAAACCATGTTCGAAAACACTTTCAACATCAAGCTCAAAACCATGCATAAACACTATATGCCAAGCTTTAAACAAAACCATGGAAAACACTTCCAATTTGCAACATACCTTTCTTTAACTTGGAAACCACATCAAGCAAGAAACCATTTAAAACCATAGTTCAATCAAACCATTTCATGCATTTAACCAAGGCAACATAAACCATATCATCATCTTCACATGCCTTAAACAACAAGTCATACAAGACTCCAATGCAACATAGACAACTCATGCTCTCATACATCATTTATCAAATGATTATCAACACTTGATCAACTTACAAGTAAACATGCAATCACTAGCATTATACACATTTCATGCAACAATGCATCTTACCAAGCATCTCATGCTTCCCATGCAAACATGCATCAATTCAAGCATCTCATGCTTCACATGCAACCATGCATCATTTCAAGCAATCCCATGCTTCACATGCAACTATGCATTATTTCAAGCATCTCATGCTTCACATGCAACCATGCATCATTTCAAGCATCTCATGCTTCACTATGATCAAGAACATTACATTGGCATCCAAGTGATCAACCACATTCACTTTCCAACTTATCGATTCGATCGGATACGCGGATTACAAGCGTGTCCCAACGCTTCCTACACACTACCCAATCCAAGGTCTTCCAAATGGGCAACAACCTCCATTTGACCTTAACAACCTAAGGTTCCCATGTATGGACTTTTAAACACCATACAACCTTAGCTTTTCCTCAAGGTTACCATGTATGGACTTTCAACCACCATACACCCTTAACATGCACAAGGTCTTTCCGTATGGACTTTCAACCACCATACAACCTTTGCATAACCGATTGGTAGTTGTAGACATCATCTAACGAGATCCGGGACATCACACACAAGATCCACACATGGACTTAACCATTGCCATTGTGATCTTAACAAGTACAAGGTTCTCACATAAGGACTTTTAACCACCTTATAACCTTTACTTAACCAAGGTCCTCGAATGGGCAACAACCTCCATTATGACCTTAAACAACTCAGGTCCTCGAGTGGGCAACAACCTCCACTATGACCTCTTCTCGTTAGGAATACTTGAGGGGAGTTTACCCGGTCCACACTTGACCACTCCGCCATCAAGGCGACTTTATTCACGGTGCACCCAATCCTATAGCCGGCTAATTATACCCGATCAATGAACCAAGAACCTTTCACATCACTTGCCAAAGTAACCATCTTACCATATTATCAAATATTCCACATGCATAAACAAAATGCAAGGCCATCTCATCATTAGCTCAATGATTCACATGCATACACATAATGCAAAACCATCACATCATTAGCTCAATGATTCACATGCATAAACAATATGCACAAGGTAACAATTATCATCATTAATCATCATCAACTCACTGTTTTTAAGCATCATACAAAGTCAATGAACAACATGCAACTCTATGCATCAAAATCACAATTTCCATAAACATAACCAAGGATCTCTTACCTTGAACATCCTTCTCAATTGACTTTCAAAACTAGCATTAAACCATGCTAAAACATGCTTACAAAACAGAATTTAACCATGCAAATCACATGCATATCAATCATCATCCACTTTTGATTTTTAAAGCCAAAACATACACAATCCAAGAGCAAAAACCCATCCACTTACTCTTGAGCTTAGCAAAGTTGTTTAGACTTAAACTAAGCTCCCAAAAACCTTCAAACCATGTTTCAAAAGCTGAAATCCCAACTTCACTCACCGATAACCAAAACAAGGCTAGCCAACAAGCCTTCCAAGCTTCCGAAACCTTCCGAAAACACCTCCAAAGCTCAAGGATCAACCTCCCCTGTTTCAAGCACATAAAAACAGAACATTAATGCATCCATATGCATTAGAACACCAGCAACATCAACACAACTCGCTGCTCATCACAAAACTAGCAATTTGGCTACCAAACACAACCGAAATCACCTCCAAACACTTCCAAAACTTAACCCAGCCAAGATCCATCACTTCTAACCATTTTTATACATCAAATAACATGCAAAATGATCACAACCACGTCCTTATACCTCCAGGTATAACAGATCACCAATTACACTCCAAAAACAACCAAAAACTCAAGCCAAACTTAGGAAATTCAACCTATCCGGGATTGCATTGATTAAACCTCAACTTCTAATCATTTTAGCATTCATTTAACATCATTTTAACATCTCAAAACCCTGCTTAAACAGATCACACGAAATTTTCATCAAAATCGCCAAATCTTGCATTTTAACCAAAAATCAAGATCTCAATTGAAAAGCCTTTAATAAAACATGAATCAAGGATTGAGAACTTAGGAATTTCAGTAAAGAACTGATAGTTTAGAGGAGAAGGACGTTCTTACCTCCAAACTTGAATTTCTCCATTTTAGAGCCAAAATGCTTGATGAAACAATTTGCAAATTGAGAGGTTTTGATGATGAGATGATTAGGAATCAAATGAGAGTTGAAATGAGAGATGTAGATGTCAAAATCAGAGAAAGAAATCTGAGGAAATCTTGTTTGGGTAGAGAGAAAATGAGAGAAAAGAGAATTTGAGAGAAAATAGAAAGTTAGTTGAAAATTGGTTAAAAATGATTTCCCTCTCTTTTCATAATCTTAAAAATCAGATTTGAGTCATAAAATATCTTAGAAAAATCTGGAGAAATCCTTTTTGGAATAATAGCTCCTTAAAGATTCAAAGTTTCAATCCTTTATAAAACTGTCCCGCAACTTTCAAAAATTACATTTTGGTCACTAGCCAAAATGTCAACCTTCCGAACCTCATTTTCCAAAATTGATTTCACAGTTCACTTATATATATTAAAAGATGATTTTAGAACATTTTTCCATATTTTTAATGCAACCCGAACTAGGCTTTCCTAAATTCACTCTTATATATTCGATCAGCACTTTGACCAAACCGGTCAACACCCAAAACTTCTGAGCCCAAAACCGGGGCGTTACAACTCCCCCCCCCCCCCCTTAGGAAATTTCGTCCTTGAAATTTCAACCGGAAAAAGTGAACCACAACCTTCTCAAAACAACACACAAAGCAACACAAAAGCCTCAACCAACACCACTGATCACTTTCTACACAAACCTCCACCATACACTGTTCACAAAACCAAACTCTCAAAGGTAACCACGACTCAACCTTTCACACAACCAGATTATGCACAATCCCAACATCAACCTGAAAACTTCAGCTCTTACAGCAGACAACACTGTAATACACATCTTCCAAGACTTGTCTACACAAAGACAACAACCAAACCAACTCGGCCACTAGACAACCTCTCAGCCTCTAAAACTCTTGCAAACTCCCAAACCTTTTCCAAAGATTTCCCAACAAGCAGAAATCCTTAAACATCAACTGTTTACTCAAGCTCTTCAACGAAGCTGACAATCCTTCACATCCGTCAAAACATTACCACAACAGCTCACCAGCACTATTTACACAAAAACCAAAATCACATCACAACCTCAACTTGAAACCTTCAGCCATTCCACATACCACCAACAGACTTCAAACAGAACTTTCTTAACCACAACTAGCCAACCACTGCTCACAAGAACCCAAACAACCAACAAAAACCTTCGATCTTTCACAGCCCTTTCACTACAAACTCAACCAGAACACTTGCACTACCAGAACATTATTGAACCAAAACACACATAACAGCTTCAGAACTCTTCAAAGATTGCTAAGAACAAACACAACCCTTTCACAACAACTTAAAAGCTAAACCACTTCAGCACCTGGAAACACAACTTCAACTGCAACATCACTTAGCAGATACTAACCTCAAACAGATACCCTTCACCACCAAACCACTAAACTCTCAGAGCATCAAACTCTATCCTTCACCAACAGGCCATTCCACTCTCACTTCCATTAGCAACAAGATAACAAACTCCAGCACTCCACTCAGCACCAACAACCTCTAAAAACCGTCATCCCACTTAATCCAACCACAACACTAACAGATTCGATTAGTTATTAGCGAGCGTGAACATCGTATGCATGATCACCTACATGCCCTATCAATGCCTGATGTACATGTATGCAAAACCTCTAATGTCATGCCACATGTATGCATGGACCAACATATATAATATAGCATATAACAATGATTTTATCTGTGCATGAATGCCAGTTCACACCCTCCAATAACATCCTCAAAATCTGTCTAAGAACAACCTCCTTACTCACCTTTAACCTATCTAACTCCATCATACCAACAACCATTAACCACAAGATACTTACCCAAGCCTTCTTCACACCCAAGATATTACCAAACCACAACTATCATTACCCCAAACATGCTAGCAACAAGACTAAACTTACTACGAAAGGAAAAACCAACAGAAACCAAACTAAGCAACTAAAGCAAAGATCACTTAACAAGGTTACCTGAAAACACAACACCACCCTGAAGCTTCATCGAACGAGCTCTCTCCCTTGCGAAACCATCATCCTTCCGCGGCACAACTGCAGCACCAACAAACACACCAGGGTCACCACCAACTCCTTGCGATAAGAAACCTTGGTTGTTCCGCGCCAACATCAAGCAATCACGCTTCATGTGTCCAGCAGACCCACATTTCCAGCAAACTTCATTTCCCAAACTTTTCACAACTTTCTGCTTTTTATGCCACCTCTGAACCTCGCCTCGGTCGCGCCCACGACCTTTCTGAGATCCTTTGGCTAACACCAAAGCTGACTTCACTCCATGAGGACAATCACGCTTAACATGCAACTTGGAACCACAATTCCAACAAACACTTGCGCCCCAACAATTTCCAACATGTTGCCTTTTACAACGGTCACAAACAGATGACTGAGCTTCCACTCCTTGCTCAAGCAACACTTGCTCACCCACAGCATTAGCCGCACCTTGCCCAACCCTTGGAAATTCCCTTCCAAGATACCTTTCATAGAAAGCAGATACGAAGAAATCCCAATCAATATCAGGAATATGTGACGCCACAGCCACAGATGCCCACCAAGCACAAGCATCCTCCAGCATCAAAGAAACAACACTCCCCAGCTTACAGGCACAATCACAACCTTCCTGATCCAAAATCAGAACCACACTGGCCAACCAAGCCTCAAACATCTCCGGGGAAGAACCATGGTACTCCTCAGCACCCAAATCAAACAAATGCTGCTTCGACAAACCCACACATCTAGCCAGCACATCCACTGACTCTACCTCAACCGTAGCCTGTGATGTTTCCAACACCTCCTGAACAACAGATGATGAACTTTCCATCACAGAACCAGCTTCCTTCCCTTGCCTTACCATCTCAACTTCAGTCACAGAAGACTGAGACAAAACACCTTTACAAAAGGGTGAATCCTTTGACTTAACAACCTGCCCCAAGGCAGCAACCATTTCACTCATCCTCCACTCTTTCATCACCTTTGCCATACCACTAACAACAAACAACATACAATCACAACAAACAAACAAAACCTGTTAGACCAGCATTAAGCAAGGATTCAAACTCCAACTCCAAATAACACAATAGCTATATTAATAAGGCAATGGGTATCCCGAATCCTCCCCCCTTTACATGACATAACAGCCAACACAACATGAATATCACAACATCAAGCATATCAACAACATACCTTGATCATGCTTTCACCAAACAACATCCAATAGCACCAGCACATTAGCAACATAACATGCTCAAAACACATTCATCATGCATAGCATCAGCTCATAGCATCAACACATATCCACATGATCTCAACCAAGATTCATAACCACAAATCATGCTTGCACACACCAGCAACATGCTCAAAAACATCAACAGCATACTCAGAAACACATGCTTCAACCAGCTTTCAACCATAATACAAGGTAAACATCAAGCACACTTACCACAACAACTTACCGTTTTCCCCAACCTTCGCAACTCAGCTCTGATACCACCAAATGTAACCCCCGTAGCCCGGCCTGGACGGTTGACCCGAACTACGAAGATTACACGGGGAAAACCAAAGTCAACCCGAAAGTCAACCTTGATTAACGACCCTTTTTTTTCCTTTTTAATCTTATCTAGATGCACATTAACCTTAGGTGTGATCACGCAAACACCATGCTCAAAGATCACAAACATCAGAGATCAAACAGGGACCCAATTGAACAAATTACAACTTTAGGGACCAAATTGTAATTTCTGAAAACTTTAAGGACTTAACCAGATTTTAAGTTACCAACTTAAAATTAATCATGTTTCATGCTTCCATGCCAAATTTCAGCTCAAACGGACATCCCGAACTCATACAATTGCACAAACAAGATTCAGGACCAAAATGCAAACATTTTGAAACATTTAACCGCCCATGTCAGCCCCCAACGGTCACCCGTTCCGAAACAGGCCAAGCCCGTTCCGAAACACGGGCCGTTCCGCAACGCGTTCCGCAACGGGGGTCTGGCAGAATACATTCCGTTTCGGAACGGTGACACCCGTTTCGGACGCCTGGGTTCATGCAGGGCACCCGTTCCGAAACGGTGTTGCCTGTTCCGAAACGCCTAGCCCAGAATGTTGCATTTTGCTCATTCAAACACACAATTGGTCATTCAAACATGCTCCAAAAGCCACCAAACTTTGCCAACATGCAATTCAACATAAAAGGGACATACTTGCACCAACAATTCAACATATGAACAACACATATGAAAAGCCCCAATTCTATAGGCATGCTTCCTACACAAGCAACCATTTAAGCACAAACCTTTCAATTCAACCTCAATTAAGCCAATTCATGTTTCAACAACATTAACAACAGCATTTAATCACTCATGATCAACACATACGATCACAATAACAACAATCCGAGAGATTCTACCCCATTGCCCTTATTAACTATAGCTATTCACCGAGACATACATCTCCATTGGAGTCCACCTTGAATCCCTTGCTCCTTGCTGCCCAAACCTCAAGAATCTGCATTGATGGACAAAAAGGAGCGTAAGCACAAAATGCTTAGTGAGGAATGCTCAAAACCAAAACACCATCAATGCAGCGGGTCTTTAAAACACTTTAAAACCAACCCGATTTGCTTTCCAAAACCATGTTCGAAAACACTTTCAACATCAAGCTCAAAACCATGCATAAACACTATATGCCAAGCTTTAAACAAAACCATGGAAAACACTTCCAATTTGCAACATACCTTTCTTTAACTTGGAAACCACATCAAGCAAGAAACCATTTAAAACCATAGTTCAATCAAACCATTTCATGCATTTAACCAAGGCAACATAAACCATATCATCATCTTCACATGCCTTAAACAACAAGTCATACAAGACTCCAATGCAACATAGACAACTCATGCTCTCATACATCATTTATCAAATGATTATCAACACTTGATCAACTTACAAGTAAACATGCCATCACTAGCATTATACACATTTCATGCAACAATGTATCTTACCAAGCATCTCATGCTTCCCATGCAAACATGCATCAATTCAAGCATCTCATGCTTCACATGCAACCATGCATCATTTCAAGCAATCCCATGCTTCACATGCAACTATGCATTATTTCAAGCATCTCATGCTTCACATGCAACCATGCATCATTTCAAGCATCTCATGCTTCACTATGATCAAGAACATTACATTGGCATCCAAGTGATCAACCACATTCACTTTCCAACTTATCGATTCGATCGGATACGCGGATTACAAGCGTGTCCCAACGCTTCCTACACACTACCCAATCCAAGGTCTTCCAAATGGGCAACAACCTCCATTTGACCTTAACAACCTAAGGTTCCCATGTATGGACTTTTAAACACCATACAACCTTAGCTTTTCCTCAAGGTTACCATGTATGGACTTTCAACCACCATACACCCTTGACATGCACAAGGTCTTTCCATATGGACTTTCAACCACCATACAACCTTTGCATAACCGATTGGTAGTTGTAGACATCATCTAACGAGATCCGGGACATCACACACAAGATCCACACATGGACTTAACCATTGCCATTGTGATCTTAACAAGTACAAGGTTCTCACATAAGGACTTTTAACCACCTTATAACCTTTACTTAACCAAGGTCCTCGAATGGGCAACAACCTCCATTATGACCTTAAACAACTCAGGTCCTCGAGTGGGCAACAACCTCCACTATGACCTCTTCTCGTTAGGAATACTTGAGGGGAGTTTACCCGGTCCACACTTGACCACTCCGCCATCAAGGCGACTTTATTCACGGTGCACCCAATCCTATAGCCGGCTAATTATACCCGATCAATGAACCAAGAACCTTTCACATCACTTGCCAAAGTAACCATCTTACCATATTATCAAATATTCCACATGCATAAACAAAATGCAAGGCCATCTCATCATTAGCTCAATGATTCACATGCATACACATAATGCAAAACCATCACATCATTAGCTCAATGATTCACATGCATAAACAATATGCACAAGGTAACAATTATCATCATTAATCATCATCAACTCACTGTTTTTAAGCATCATACAAAGCCAATGAACAACATGCAACTCTATGCATCAAAATCACAATTTCCATAAACATAACCAAGGATCTCTTACCTTGAACATCCTTCTCAATTGACTTTCAAAACTAGCATTAAACCATGCTAAAACATGCTTACAAAACAGAATTTAACCATGCAAATCACATGCATATCAATCATCATCCACTTTTGATTTTTAAAGCCAAAACATACACAATCCAAGAGCAAAAACCCATCCACTTACTCTTGAGCTTAGAAAGTTGTTTAGACTTAAACTAAGCTCCCAAAAACCTTCAAACCATGTTTCAAAAGCTGAAATCCCAACTTCACTCACCGATAACCAAAACAAGGCTAGCCAACAAGCCTTCCAAGCTTCCGAAACCTTCCGAAAACACCTCCAAAGCTCAAGGATCAACCTCCCCTCTTTCAAGCACATAAAAACAGAACATTAATGCATCCACATGCATTAGAACACCAGCAACATCAACACAACTCGCTGCTCATCACAAAACTAGCAATTTGGCTACCAAACACAACCGAAATCACCTCCAAACACTTCCAAAACTTAACCCAGCCAAGATCCATCACTTCTAACCATTTTTATACATCAAATAACATGCAAAATGATCACAACCACGTCCTTATACCTCCAGGTATAACAGATCACCAATTACACTCCAAAAACAACCAAAAACTCAAGCCAAACTTAGGAAATTCAACCTATCCGGGATTGCATTGATTAAACCTCAACTTCTAATCATTTTAGCATTCATTTAACATCATTTTAACATCTCAAAACCCTGCTTAAACAGATCACACGAAATTTTCATCAAAATCGCCAAATCTTGCATTTTAACCAAAAATCAAGATCTCAATTGAAAAGCCTTTAATAAAACATGAATCAAGGATTGAGAACTTAGGAATTTCAGTAAAGAACTGATAGTTTAGAGGAGAAGGACGTTCTTACCTCCAAACTTGAATTTCTCCATTTTAGAGCCAAAATGCTTGATGAAACAATTTGCAAATTGAGAGGTTTTGATGATGAGATGATTAGGAATCAAATGAGAGTTGAAATGAGAGATGTAGATGTCAAAATCAGAGAAAGAAATCTGAGGAAATCTTGTTTGGGTAGAGAGAAAATGAGAGAAAAGAGAATTTGAGAGAAAATAGAAAGTTAGTTGAAAATTGGTTAAAAATGAGTTCCCTCTCTTTTCATAATCTTAAAAATCAGATTTGAGTCATAAAATATCTTAGAAAAATCTGGAGAAATCCTTTTTGGAATAATAGCTCCTTAAAGATTCAAAGTTTCAATCCTTTATAAAACTGTCCCGCAACTTTCAAAAATTACATTTTGGTCACTAGCCAAAATGTCAACCTTCCGAACCTCATTTTCCAAAATTGATTTCACAGTTCACTTATATATATTAAAAGATGATTTTAGAACATTTTTCCATATTTTTAATGCAACCCGAACTAGGCTTTCCTAAATTCACTCTTATATATTCGATCAGCACTTTGACCGAACCGGTCAACACCCAAAACTTCTGAGCCCAAAACCGGGGCGTTACAATTACTCTCTACAGTGGCAAGCAAACTGCTGATTCGACGCAACAATCACCCTATCTACTCAAGAGCGAGGGGAATCATCGAAAACTGACCATATATTAAAAGATGGAATGAAGGATGGTGACTGTAACACCCCAATTTTGGGCTTAGAAGTTTAGGGTCTGAACCGGACCGGTCTGATAAGCGGTTCGAATATAAAATGAGGTTTTAGGGAAAGCCTAGTTCGGGATGTTTTAAAAATATAGAAAAATATCTAAAAATCCTCTTTTAATATATATAAGAGAATGGTGAAGTCAATTTTACAAAACTAGGTTTGCAAATACTACATTTCGGTGTAGTGACCAAAATGCGATTTTTGCAAAGTTTAGTAGTGACTGTTTTGTAAATGGTTGAAACTTTGAATCTTTAAGGAGCTAATTTTCCCAAAAAAAAATTCTCCAGATTTTTCCTTAATTTGGGTGATTTAATTAATGCTTTAATTAAATAAAAAGAAAAGGGAAACTACTTTTTGGATTTTCATAACTACCTTTTCCTAATTTTCTCTCATTCCCTTTTCTCTCAAAATCCCATCATCCAAACACTTTTTCTCCAGCAACTTTCACATAGATTTTCACTTCAATTGATGAGATTTCCATCATCTATTGGTTCCTAATCAATCTTGCATCAAATCCTTTTGATTTCCACATTGAATTTTCATGGAATTTGGCCCAAATCAAGGAGAAATCATCATTTAGAGGTAAGGATGTTCTTTTCCTCTAAATACTCAGTTCTTTACTGAAATTCCCAAGTTTTCAATCATTTATTAAAGTTTTATAAATGGATTTAATGTTAGAAACTTGATTTTGGCTTAAAACTCAAGATTTGGAAGAGATCTTGAAGATTTTCGTTGTAATGGATTGGGCTCTGTTTTGAGATGATTCTCTAATGTATTTTGGATGTCTAATGATGTTAGAAATGAGGTTTTATCAATCCAATCCCGAATAGGTTGAATTTCCCAAGTTTTTGCTTATGAAAATGGTGGTTTTTGAGGTGTTCTTGGTGTTCTGTTATAGCTGGAGGTATAAGGACGAGTTTAGGTTTATTTTGGATGTTAATTGATG
Organism: Hibiscus tridactylites; assembly: GCA_958450335.1. Classification (NCBI taxonomy): domain Eukaryota; kingdom Viridiplantae; phylum Streptophyta; class Magnoliopsida; order Malvales; family Malvaceae; genus Hibiscus; species Hibiscus tridactylites. The sequence goes on from OY288273.1 coordinate 72,498,797, forward strand.
TTTATAAATGGTTAGAAGTGATGGATCTTGGCTGGGTTAAGTTTTGGAAGAGTTTGAAGTTGTTTTCGGTTGTGTTTGGTGGCTGAAATGTTGGTTTTGGGTAGAGCAGCGAGTTTAGGAGTGTTGGCTGAAGATTTCAATGCACGATGATGCATTAATCCTCTGCTTTGATGTGTCTAAAACATGGGAGACATCTTCGGACGCTTTAGGAGTTGATCCGGAAGCTTAATTGGCGTTTCGGCAAGCAAGCGAAACGAAATTGGTGAGTGGAGTTGGTTTCCAGCTTTGGAACATATATTTGGAGGTTTTGGGAGCTTAGTTCAAGTCTAAACAACTTAGCTAAGCTCAAGAGTAAGTTTTCGGAAAAACTCCCTCGGATGTGCTAGATTGTGGTTTGATGCATTGGATATGAAATGCATGATTAATTATTGTTTTGAAAGCATGTTTTAACATGATTAATTCTGGTTTTGAAAGCTTTGTATTGAGGGATGCTCAAGGTAAGAGATCCTTGGTTTGACATGTTATTAAAATGGTTTTGATGCATAGTGATGCATGATGTTAAGTGGCTTTGGTTAATGCTTTAAAACAGTGAATTGTTGATGGTATTTGATGTATATTGGCAAGTGATGTAATGGTTTTAAAGTACGTGAATCGGATATAGTTAGCCGGATATAGGATTGGGTGCACCGTAAGTAAAGTCGCCTTGGATGTCGAGGGGTTGTGATTGTACCGTAAACTCCATCCAAGTACCCTAACGATTGAGGAAGATCACAACGGTGGTTGTAAAGTCCGTGTGTGGATCTTGTGTTATGTGTCCCTTACTCTCGTTAGTGGAATTATACAACTACCAGTGAGTGGTGTTGAGGGGTTGTGATTGTACCGTTATACTCCACCACGGGTGTCACATCAATGGAGGGATTGCTCTTGAGTGTGAACCTTGTGTAGTCCGGTAGTGTGTATGAAGCGTGTGGGACAACGCTTGTAATCCGCGTATCCGATTGTGTTTTGTGTTTAAATGGTTATGAACTATCACTTGAAAGCCAATATATTGTATTGATTGTAATGAAGCATGAGATGCTTGAAAAAGATGCTTGGTAGCATGAGAAAGAGAAGTGCATGTGGTTTAAAAGCTTTGTTAAAAGTGTTTTTCTAAAAATGCATTATTGTAATGATTTTGCTTAGAGCATGCCTCACTAAGCATTTGTGTTTACACTCTCTCTTACCATTAATGCAGATAATTGAGGTGCTTTGGGCATCAAGGAAGCTAAGTGCATCCAAGGGAATCCAAGCTCACGTATGGTGATGTTTTTCATATACTATTGGTTTTGATAAATTGACAATGGGAACATAAGATGTGTTTTGGGAGATGTGTTGAAATCCTTAGGTTGTGGTATGTTGCCTTTGTTTGTTTGAATTTGTAAATGGCCTTTAAGTGCTTGATTTGAAGTTTGTTTGCTTACTTGGTTTTGAATAATAGGAAGCATGCCTCTATACATGTCATATTTCATGTTTGATGCTATGAATGTGTTTAGGAGTTCTAAACTTGCACCTTATATGTTTGATGACATGTTGGTATGTTTGGGAAGTCATTAGGACGAGTTTGAATGGGTTTGTGCATGAAAAACCTGCAAAATCTGCAGTTTCTGGGCAAACCGTAACGAAACACTCTCTGGCGTTTCGAAACGGGGGCTTGTAAAGGCCTTCGTGTTTCGAAACGGTTGGAGGCTGTTTCGAAATGATTTGGCTACTAGAGAGCCGTGTTTTGGAACCAGTATCAAAACGGATGAGTGATTCCCCGCGCTTCGATACGGTTGTTAAGTGTTTCGAAACAGGTGACCGTTGGGCACTGATTTGAATGGTGCTGAAGTTTACGAGCTTTACATTTTAGTCCCGAAAGTTGAGTTTGCAATGGTATGAGTTTAAGATGTCCATTTAAGGTGAAATTTGACAAGGAAGCATGTAACGTTACTAATTTCCTATTGGTAACTTTAAAATCAGTTTTGACCTTCTAATTTACAGAAATTACATTTTGGTCCCTAATCTTGTAATAAGTGCAATTGAGTCCCTGTTTGTTATCCGATCGCTGTGCCATTTTCAAATAAGTTTTACAGGAACTCACTTAGGTTTAATGTGCATCTAGACAAGTTTAAAAAGAAAAAAAAGGGTTGTGAATCAAGGTTGACTTTCGGGTTGACTTTGGTTTTCCCCGTGTAATCTCCGTAGTTTGGGTCAACCGTCTAGGCCGAGCTAAGGGGGTTACATGTGTTGGTATCAGAGCTTGGTTCTCATGTAATTGGGAATTTTTATGTGGGTGATGTATGTGTCTTTGTATGACGAGCTTTTTAGGAGAAAGGATGTTTTATGAATTGTGATGCATGGTTGCAATTGTGATGTTATGCTATATTGAAGCGTGTTAGGGGAGCCCATTGCCATATCAAAACTAATGAAAGGAATTGTTTTTGGAAAATGAGCTTGAGTACTTGGATTACTTACTTATTGAGCCTAATTGTGTTTATTGCATTTATGTTAGTGCATTGTTTTCTTTGTAAATGGGGCCTCGTAGAGAAACGAGGATTAATACAAGAGCTATGGCTCAGAATGAAAATGAGGAGAATGCTGAGAATGTTATGGATTTACCTCCTCCTCCTGGTGGTGGACCACCTGGTGGTGATGGTGGTGCTGGAGCCGGTAATGCTGGAGCTGGTGCTGGGGTCGCTGGACCTGAAGGTGTGCAGGGGCAAGCTGCTCCTGACATGATTGTGTTAATTCAGGCTATTGCTGGAGCCTTTCAGGCAGCAGTAGCTGGAGCTCATGGAGCTGCGCATCAGGACGATGCTAATGTGAGATTGCCTTTGGAGCGTCTTCGCAGTCTGGGAGGGACTGAGTTCAATGGTTTGTCTCCAGAGGGATTTGAGTCTTGGTTGGAAAGCACTAAGAGGATTTTGGGGCAAATGAACTGCAATAATGTGCAGAAGTTGGGTTGTGTGGTGTCACTGCTGCATGGTGATGCTTATACGTGGTGGACGACCATTATCTATGGAATAGAGGACAATGATGTAACTTGGATATTTTTCCTTAATGCGTTCAAGTGGAAGTATCTGGGTGTGCGATACCTAGATGAGAAGAAAAGAGAATTTATGTCTCTTGTGCAAGGCAACATGACGGTAGCTGAGTATGAGATCCAGTTTGTTCGCCTTAGTCAGTATGCACCTGAGCTGATCCCTGATGAGCGGGAGAGGTGTGAACGTTTCCGTTATGGATTAGTGACAGGCGTGAAGACATATATGCTTGCGACTGATTATACCGATTTTGATGTGCTTGTGTGTCGAGCGAAAGACATCGAGCAGAACTTGGGTTTGTCTTCGAGAGGCGTTAGTTCTGGTTCGGGAAAAAGAGCCGCTGATCATAGTTCTAGTGGTGGACGGAACAAAAGAGGACGAGATAGGAGGTATCAGCCTACTGCTAGGCGTGGTGGTGGAGGACATGGTACGGCTGTTCAAGGAGATATGATGAGGGTTGATCAGAACACGTGTTGGACATGTGGATCTCGTGGCCATTTGAGGCAAGATTGTCCTCAGGCAGCGAGGGAGGTTTAGGCTCTTGTTGCAGCGACCGGTAACTCATGTTGGAATTGTGGTTCGGCAGACCACATGAGGAGAGAGTGTCCTTTGTTGGCCGGTGGTGGTCAGGGACGTGCTCCTGGGGTAGTTGCACCTTAGAGAGGCCGTGGGCGCGGCCGTGGTAACTTTTAGCGCAGAGATGATGGTGGGAGGAATGTAGCGCATGTTGTGGACGTTCAACCTGAGGGTGGTGGCCAGGCTCGAGTGTATGCTCAGCGTGAGGGAAGGAATGATACGGATGTGATCGCAGGTACCTTTACTTTGCAATCCTTATCATTACTTTCTTTGATTGATTCTGGATCTACACACTCATACATATTGCGTGAACATGCTCAAATGCTTAGTTTACCTGTTGAGTCTTTGGATGTTGGTATGCGTGTGACTAGTTCCTTTGGTGAGACAGTTGTAACACGAAAGTTGTATAGAAGATGTCCCTTGAAAGTGCAAAACCATGTTTTTCTTGTTGATCTCATGGAGTTGCCATTCTATGGCTTTGATGTAATCCTTGGTATGGATTGGCTTGTTGAGCATCGAGCTGTGGTAGATTTTGAAAGCAAGCGAGTTTCGCTGAAACTTGCGGATGATTATGAAATAGTGGTGGTTGGTGAGAATGTGAAGTTTCTTGCCAATGTGGTGTCTACGTTGGAAGCAAGTCGAATGCTGGGGCAGGGTTGCGAGGCTTACCTAGCCTTTGTTATGAATCCAAGTTCGAAGGAGGTGCGCGTGCAAGATATAAGAACCGTACGAGAGTTTCCAGGAGTATTTCCGAAGGAATTACCTGGATTGCCTCCTAGTAGAGATGTAGAGTTTAGAATTGAGTTGTATGAGAACACAACGCCAGTGTCCATTGCTCCTTATCGTATGGCACCTAAGGAGTTGAAGGAATTGAAGACGCAGCTTCAGGAGTTGCTTGACCGTGGTTTCATTCGACCTAGTGTGTCACCGTGGGGTGCACCGGTCTTGTTTGTGAAGAAGAAGGATGGCACTATGAGAATGTGCATTGATTATCGTTAGCTGAACAAGTTGACTATCAAGAATCGGTATCCTTTGCCGAGGATTGATGATCTTTTTGATCAATTTCGGGGAGCGGCTGTGTTCTCTAAGATTGACTTAAGGTCATGATACTACCAGCTTAAGGTGAAAGATGTGGATGTGCCAAAAATAGCCTTTAGGACGAGGTATGGGCATTATGAGTTCCTTGTAATGCCGTTTGGTTTGACGAATGCTCCTGCAGCTTTTATGGACATGATGAATAGAGTGTTCCATGAATGCTTTGATAAGTTTGTTGTTGTGTTCATTGACGATATCATTGTGTACTCTCGTACTGAGGAGGAGCATGAAGGTCATTTGAGGGTTGTCTTGCAAGCGCTTCTAAAGAATCAGCTTTATGCTAAGTTGAGCAAGTGCAAATTCTGGCTTAAGGAAGTTGTTTTCCTTGGTCATGTGGTTTCTGCTGAGGGGATTCGTGTTGATCCTCAGAAGGTTGAGGCGGTGATGAATTGGAAGCCTTCTAAGTCTGTTCATGAAGTCTGTAGTTTCCTTGGGTTGGCAGGATATTACCGGAGGTTTGTAGATGGATTTTCAAAGATTGTTGCCCCTTTGACGAAGTTGTTGCAAAAAGATGTCAAGTATGAGTGGACGGAAGCGAGACAACAAGCTTTTGAGAAGCTTAAGGAAACTTTGACGCAAGCTCCTATCTTGGTTCAGCCTGAATCAGGAAAAGAGTTTGTGGTGTACAACGACGCATCCTATGTTGGTTTGGGGTGTGTGCTAATGCAGGAAGGTAAGGTGGTGGCGTATGCATCGCGTCAATTGAAGGTGCATGAGCGCAATTACCCTGCGCATGATATTGAGTTAGCTGCGGTGGTTTTTGCTTTGAAGATTTGGAGACATTATATGTATGGTGAGAAGTGTACTGTGTACACGGATCATAAAAGTTTGAAGTATCTGATGTCTCATAAGGAGTTGAATCTTAGGCAAATGCGTTGGGTGGAGTTGCTGAAAGATTACGATTTGACGATCGAGTATCAACCAAGAAAAGCTAATGTTGTAGCGGATGCCTTGAGTAGGAAGGTGGAGGTAGAGCTGAGGGCTATGTTTGCTAGCTTGAGCATTTCGCAAGATGGAGGTCTTGTAGCTGAATTGCAAGTGAAACCATCTCTGGTTCAGTTGATAAAGGATAAGCAGTTGTTGGATGATTCTTTAGTGCCACATGTTCAGGATATTGCTGAGGATAGACCATCATATTTCTGTTTTAATGATGATTGAGTTTTTTGTTTCGGAAGGCGGATAGTAGTGCCAAATGATGCGGAATTGAGGCGTACTATTCTGTCTGAAGCTCATAGTAGTCCTTTTTCTATGCACCCTGGTAGTACAAAGATGTATCGTGATTTAAAGGATGAGTACTATTGGGTGAGTTTGAAGAAAGATGTTGCAGAGTATGTGAGTAAATGTATGGTTTGTCAGCGGGTTAAGACTGAGCACCAGTTTCCTTCAGGGTTGTTGCAACCGTTGAGGATCCCTGAATGGAAATGGGAAAGGATCACCATGGACTTTGTGTCTGGTTTGCCTCTTTCACCATCAAAGAGAAATTCGGTGTGGGTGATTGTGGATCGTCTTACGAAGTTTGCGCATTTCTTACCTGTGCATACTACGTATACTTTGGATAAGCTTGCAGAGCTGTACATTGCTGAGATTGTGCGATTGCATGGTGTGCCAAAGTCTATAGTGTCAGATAGAGATCTGAGGTTCACATCGCGTTTTTGGGAGTGTTTGCATCAAGCTTTGGGTACGCGGCTGAATTTCAATACTTCTTATCATCCAAAGTCGGATGGACAGTCTGAGCGTGTCATCCAAGTGCTTGAGGATATGTTGAGGTGTTGTGTGCTTGAGTGTCAAGGCTCTTGGGAGAAGCATTTGCCATTGGTAGAGTTTGCTTATAATAATAGCTTACAGGCAAGTATTCAAATGGCACCTTATGAAGCCTTGTATGGGAGGAAATGCAGAACTCCTCTTTGCTGGGCTGAAACAGGACAGAAGTTGGTTTCAATGCCGGCTTTGTTGAAAGGAACCACCGAGAAGGTGAAGCTCATTTGTGAGCGGTTGAAGCCAACTTCTGATCGACAGAAGTCTTACGCGGATTTAAAGCGTAAGGAGATTGAGTTTGCGGTGGATGACCGTGTGTTTTTGAAGGTTTCGCCTTGGAAGAAGGTGATGAGGTTTGGCCGGAAGGGTAAGTTGAGCCCTAGGTATATTGGACCATACGAGGTGATTGAACGTGTGGGTCCTGTTGCTTATAAGTTGAGGTTACCGCAAGAGTTGGAGAAGATACATGATGTGTTTCATGTCTCTATGCTTCGAAGGTATAGATCGGATCCTTCGCATGTTATGCATGTGGAAGAAGTAGAGTTGAATCCAGATTTGACCTATGACGAGGAGCCGGTTGAGATTTTGGATTCGGACAGTAAAATTCTTCGAGGTAAGACCATTGAGTTGGTTAAGGTGTTGTGGAGGCATCGTGGTGTTGAGGAAGCCACTTGGGAAAGAAAGGATGGCATGAAGAAGCAGTTACCTTACATTTTTCCTTCAGGTAAATTTCGAGGACGAAATTTCTTAAGAGAGGGAGAGTTGTAACACCCCAATTTTGGGCTTAGAAGTTTAGGGTCTGAACCGGACCGGTCTGATAAGCGGTTCGAATATAAAAGGAGGTTTTAGGGAAAACATAGTTCGGGATGTTCTAAAAATATAGAAAAATATCTAAAAATCCTCTTTTAATATAGGGTAAAGTACACAGACGGTCACTGAACTTTGGTAAAAAAAACAAAATGGTAACCAAACTTTCAAAAATCACAAAATGGCAATTAAACTTTATGTTTTATAACAAAATGGTAACTAGACGTTAAATGCCGTTAAGTGGCTGTTATAAACTTTGGTACAATAACATATTTAGTCCTTCATATTTATACATTCAATCAATTTAGTCCTAATTCGAAACAATTCACTAAATTTAGCCCTCGTTATTTACACATTCTTTCAATTTGGTCTTAAAGAAAAATTCCAAAGTATGGTAACATGATAAATAATTACAATTAAATTTTTATAGGAACTCAAAAACTCGACTCGACTCGAATCGAAAAATTTTCAAATAAAGTTTGAGTTGTAAAATATGACGCGACAACTCGAATAACTCGAAATTTTTTGACTCGACTCGATCGAACGCTCATCTCTATCTTAAGATATGACGCGTCAACACGAATAACTCGAAATATTCGAATATTTTAAATCATTTTTTCCTTTTAAATCGAATATTTTTTTAAAATAGAATATTTAAATCACATCAATTATTTAATAACTACTTTAAATATTCAATTCAATTTAAAAATATTCGATTTTAAATATTAAATATTTAATAACTACTTTAAATATTTATTAAATATTAGAATATTTTAAATCGAATATTTTTAAATTAAATCGAATATTTAAAGTAGTTATTAAATATTCGATGTGATTTAAAAGAAAAAATGATTTAAAATATTCAAATATTTCGAGTTGACGCGTCATATCTTAAGATAGAGGTGAGCGTTCGATGGAGTCGAGCCAAAAAATTTCGATTTATTCGAGTTGACGCATCATATTTTACAACTCAAACTTTATTTGAAATATTTTCGATTCGAGTCGAGTCGAGTTTTCGATTTTCTATAAAAATTTAATTAAATATTCGAATATTTTAAATCAATTTTTTTCTTTTAAATTGAATATTTTTAAATTAAATTGAATATTTAAATTAGTTATTAAATATTCAATATGATTTGAATATGAAAATATTAAATATTCTATTTTAAAAAATATTCGATTTAAAAGAAAAAATCATTTAAAATATTAGAATATTTAGAGTTATTCGAGTTGACGCGTCATATCTTAAGATAGAGGTGAGCGTTCGATCGAGTCGAGTAAAAAAATTTCGAGTTATTCAAGTTTACGCGTCATATTTTACAACTCAAACTTTATTTGAAATTTTTTCGAGTCGAGTCGAGTTTTCGAGTTCCTATAAAAATTTAATTAAATATTCAAATATTTTAAATCATTTTTTCTTTTAAATCAAATATTTAAAGTTGTTATTAAATAATAAATGTGATTTAAATATGAAAATATTAAATATTATATTTTAAAAATATTCGATTTAAAAGAAAAAACGATTTAAAATATTCGAATATAGAGTTATTCGAGTTGGCGCGTCATATCTTAAGATAGAGATGGGTGTTTGATCGAGTCGAATCAAAAAATTTTAAGTTATTCGAGTTGACGCGTCATATTTTACAACTCAAACTTTATTTGAAACTTTTTCGATTTGAGTCGAGTCGAGTTTTCGAGTTCCTTTAAAAAATTAATTGTGATTATTTATCATGTTACCATACTTTGGGACCAAATTGAAAGAATGTGTAAATAACGAGGGCTAAATTTAGTGAATTGTTTCGAATTAGGATTAAATTGATTGACTGTATAAATATGAAGGACTAAATGTGTAATTATGCCAAAGTTTATAACAGCCACTTAACGGCATTTAACGTCTAGTTACCATTTTGTTATAAAACATGAAGTTTAATTTCCATTTTGTGATTTTTGAAAGTTTGGTTACCATTTTGTTTTTTTTACCAAAGTTCAGTGACCGTCTGTGTACTTTACCCTTTATTATATATAAGAGAATGGTGAAGTCAATTTTACAAAACTAGGTTTGGAAATACTACATTTCAGTGTAGTGACCAAAATGCAATTTTTGCAAAGTTTAGTAATGACTGTGTTGTAAAGGATTGAAACTTTGAATCTTTAAGGAGCTAATTTACCCAAAATGTTTTTCTCCAGATTTTTCCTTAATTTGGGTGATTTAATTAATGCTTTAATTAAATAAAAAGAAAAGGGAAACTAGTTTTTGAATTTTCATAACTACCTTTTCCTAATTTTCTCTCATTCCTTTTTCTCTCAAAATCCCATCATCCAAACACCTTTTCTCCAGCAACTTTCACATAGATTTTCACTTCAATTGATGAGATTTCCATCATCTATTGGTTCCTAATCAATCTTGCATCAAATCCTTTTGATTTCCACATTGAATTTTCATGGAATTTGGCCCAAATCAAGGAGAAATCATCATTTAGAGGTAAGGATGTTCTTCTCCTCTAAATACTCAGTTCTTTACTGAAACTCCCAAGTTGTCAATCCTTTATTAAAGTTTTATAAATGGATTTAATGTTAAAAACTTGATTTTGGCTTAAAACTCAAGATTTGGAAGAGATCTTGAATATTTTCGTTGTAATGGATTGGGCTCTGTTTTGAGATGATTCTCTAATGTATTTTGGATGTCTAATGATGTTAGAAATGAGGTTTTATCGATCCAATCCCGAATAGGTTGAATTTCCCAAGTTTTTGCTTATGAAAATGATGGTTTTTAGGTGTTCTTGGTGTTCTGTTATAGCTGGAGGTATAAGAACGTGTTTAGGTTTATTTTGGATGTTAATTGATGTTTAGAAATGGTTAGAAGTGATGGATCTTGGCTGGGTTAAGTTTTGGAAGAGTTTGGAAGTGTTTTCGGTTGTGTTTGGTGGCCGAAATGTTGGTTTTGGGTAGAGCAGCGAGTTTAGGAGTGTTGGCTGAAGATTTCAATGCATGATGATGCATTAATCCTCTGCTTTGATGTGTCTAAAACAGGGGAGACATCTTCAGACGCTTTTGGAGTTGATCCGGAAGCTTAATTGGCGTTTCGGCAAGAAAGCGAAACGAAATTGGTGAGTGGAGTTGGTTTTCAGCTTTGGAACAATTATTTGGAGGTTTTGGGAGCTTAGTTTAAGTCTAAACAACTTAGCTAAGCTCAAGAGTAAGTTTTCAGAAAAAATCCCTCGGATGTGCTAGATTGTGGTTTGATGCATTGGATATGAAATGCATGTTTAATTACTGTTTTGAAAGCATGTTTTAGCATGATTAATTCTGGTTTTGAAAGCTTTGTATTGAGGGATGCTCAAGGTAAGAGATCCTTGGTTTGACATGTTATTAAAATGGTTTTTATGCATAGTGATGCATGATGTTAAGTGGCGTTGGTTAATGCGTTAAAATAATGAATTGTTGATGGTATTTGATGTATATTGGCAAGTGATGTAATGGTTTTAAAGTACTGGAATCGGATATAGTTAGTCGGCTATAGGATTGGGTGCACCGTAAGTAAAGTCGCCTTGGATGTCGAGGGGTTGTGATTGTACCGTAAACTCCATCCAAGTACCCTAACGATTGAGGAAGATCACAACGGTGGTTGTAAAGTCCGTGTGTGGATCTTGTGTTATGTGTTCCTTACTCTCGTTAGTGGAATTATACAACTACCGGTGAGTGGTGTTGAGGGGTTGTGATTGTACCATTATACTCCACCACGGGTGTCACATCAATGGAGGGATTTCTCTTGAGTGTGAACCTTGTGTAGTCCGGTAGTGTGTATGAAGCGTGTGGGACAACGCTTGTAATCCACGTATCCGATTGTGTTTTGTGTTGAAATGGTTATGAACTATCACTTGAAAGCTAATATATTGAAAAAGATGCTTGGTAGCATGAGAAAGAGAAGTGCATGTGGTTTAAAAGCTTTGTTAAAAGTGTTTTCTAAAAATGCATTATTGTAATGGTTTTGTTTAGAGCATGCCTCACTAACCATTTGTGCTTACGTTCTCTCTTACCATTAATGCAGATAATTGAGGTGCTTTGGGCATCAAGGAAGCTAAGTGCATCCAAAGGAATCCAAGCTCACGTATGGTGATGTTTTTCATATACTATTGGTTTTTATAAATTGGCAATGGGAACCTAAGACGTGTTTTGGGAGATGTGTTGAACTCCCTAGGTTGTGGCATGTTGCCTTTTTTGGTTTGAATTTATAAATAGCCTTTAAGTGCTTGATTTGAAGTTTGTTTGCTTACATGGTTTTGAATAATAGGAACCATGCCTCTAGACGTGTCATATTTCATGTTTGATGTTGTGAATGTGTTTAGGAGTTCTAAACTTGCACTTTATATGTTTGATGACCTGTTGGTATGTTTGGGAAGTCATTAGGATGAGTTTGAATGGGTTTGTGCATGAAAAACCAGCAAGATCTGCAGTTTCTGGGCGAACCGTATCGAAATACTCTTTGGCGTTTCGAAACGGGGGCCTGTAATGGTCTTCGTGTTTCGAAACGGCTGGAGGCTGTTTCGAAATGATTTGGCTACTAGAGAGCCGTATTTCGGAACTAGTATCGAAACGGATGAGTGAGGCCCCGCGTTTCGATACGGTTGTTAAGTGTTTCGAAACAAGTGACCGTTGGGCACTGATTTGAATGGTGCTGAAGTTTGCGAGCTTTACATTTTAGTCCCGAAAGTTGAGTTTGCAATTGTATGAGTTTAAGATGTCCATTTAAGGTGAAATTTGACAGGGAAGCATGTAACGTGACTAATTTCCTATTGGTAACTTTAAAATCAGTTTTGACCTTCTAATTTACAGAAATTACATTTTGGTCCCTAATCTTGTAATAAGTGCAATTGAGTCCATGTTTGTTATCCGTTCGCTGTGCCATTTTCAAATAAGTTTTACGGGAACTCACTTAGGGTTAATTTGCATCTATACAAGTTTAAAAAGAAAAAAAAGGTTGTGAATCGAGGTTGACTTTCGGGTTGACTTTGGTTTTCCCCGTGTAATCTCCGTAGTTTGGGTCAACCGTCTAGGCCGGGCTAAGGGGGTTATAGTGAGGAGAAAGATACGATTCCAGATATTACTCTGTTACCACTAATTTTACAATCTAATTTGTCAGCAAAATTTCAGACGTCGGCACAATCATCAGATCCTCCATCTCCACCTTTTTTCTAAGAGATTCAAGAACATTGAGTCTGACAAACAATTTCAATTCTTTCAAGATACTTTGAAACAGCTTACAGTGCAAATCTCCTTGATGGATGCTCTTAAGCAGATTTCTAATTATGCAAAGTTCATGAAAGAAATTCTATCTAAGAAGAAAAGGCTCAGTGCCATAGAAATCATTACGCTCACAATGGAGTGTAGTGCTCTCATTTCTACTCTTTTACCAAGAAAAATGAAAGACCCGGACAGCTTTATCATTCCCTGTTCTATTGGAAATCACTACTTCAGCAAAGCTCTTTGTGATCTAGGGGCCAATATTAATCTAATGCTTTTATCAACTTTCCAAAAGTTAGGCATTGGACAAATGAAACCCACTGTGGTCATATTGCAACTAGCAGACAGATCTTTGACTCGTCCGAATGGACAAATTAAAGATGTGCTTGTTCATATGGACAAGTTCGTATTCCCAACAAATTTTATTATTCTTGACTGTGAGGAAAACAAAGATGTCCCTATTATTCTTGGTCGGCCATTCTTAGCAACCAAGAAGGCTACTATTGATGTCTCAAAAGGAGAACTCATAATTCGGGTCGATAATGATCAAGTTAATTTTCGAATGTTTAATATAGACCTTGGAAGTAATACAGAGGAATGTCATCATATTGATGTTCTTGACAATATCATCCAAGAAGACTTGAATCATCGTAGTATACTCATTGGTGAGGATATTGCGCTAACAAATGCAGAAGATGATCTCCTAAATTGTGACAACATTGTCGAAGTGCTCACTATTGTTGTTCAACACAAATGGCAGGTTGAGTCGCTAGATCTTGCACACCGCACAATTCATACTTTTAAACCATTTATTGAAGAAGCTCCTACGCTGGAACTGAAACCATTACTTGCTAATCTTAAGTATGTATTCCTTCAAGATGCAGAAACACTCCTAGTGATTGTCTTAGCAACTCTAGATGCAATTAAAGAAGCTAAGTTGATAAATATTCTGAAGCAGCAAAAATGTGATATTACCTGGACCGTTGCGGACATTAAAGGCATTAGTCCATCTTTGTGCATGCATAAGATCAAGTTGGATGATGATAGCAAACAATTTATTGAGTCGCAATGCCGACTCAATAAAAAGATGAAAGAAGAGGTCAAGAAGAAATTCTCAAATGGTTGGACGTCAGTATTATCTATGCCATTTCTGATAGTGCATAGGTGAGTCCTATCCATTGTGTTCCCAAGAAAAGTGGCATCATTGTTGTCTGTAATGATGCTGGTGAATTGATTCCGACTCGTATTCCTACGGGTTGGTAGATTTGCATGGATTACATTAGACTTAATGCAGACACAAGGAAAGATCACTTCCCTCATCCGTTTATTGATCAAATGCTCGATAGGCTTGCGAGCAAGGAATATTATTATTTTCTATATGGGTATTCGGGCTACAATCAAATTGCTATTGCACCTGAGGACCAAAAAAAGACTATGTTTACATGCCCATTCAGTATGTTTGCTTTTCGTTGCATGCCTTTTGGTCTTTGCAATGCACAAGCCATATTTCAAAGGTGTGTGATGGCAATATTCCCAGATATGATTGACAATTCCCTGGAAATCTTTATGGATGATTCTCAGTGTATGTGAATAACTTTGACCATTGCGTGGACAGTCTTGAAAGAGTATTGCCTCGATGTGAAGAAACTAATCTTGTTCTGAATTAGGAGAAATGTCATTTTATGGTCACATAGGGAAATGTTTTAGGTCATCGAATTTCTAAAGCATAAATTGAGGTCGATAAAGCTAAGGTGGATGTTATTGAGAGATTGCCTCCACCAACTAATGTAAAGATCATTCAGATTTTTGTGGGCCATGCGGGATTCTATAGAAGATTTATTCGTGATTTTTCAAAAATCACAAAGCCGTTATGTTTATTGCTGGAGTAGAACATGAAATTTGTCTTTGATGATGCATGTCTGGATGCATTCAATAAAATTAAGAAGCAGCTTGTGAACGCACCTATCATCATTGCACCCAACTGGAGCAACCATTTGAGCCCATGTACGATGCTAGTGATTTTGCGATTGGGGCACTTTTAGGTCAAACAAGAGACAATATATTTCATGCAATCTATTATGCTAGTAAGACTCTAACTGAAGCTCATATTAATTACACTACTATTGAGAAAGAGTTATTAGCATTAATCTTTACTTTTGATAAGTTTCGTTCTTACCTTGTGGGTGCAAAGATTAAGGTGTTCGCTGATCATTCTTCCTTGAGATACTTATTTGCTAAAAAGACGCAAGACCAAGGTTGATTCAATGGATCTTGTTGCTACAAGAATTTGACATTGAGATAAAGGACCGAAAAGGGTCAAAAAATCAAGTTGTCGATCATCTTTCGAGATTGGAATCAAGCAGCGTAGATAGAAATAAACTGCAAATTGTCAATGCTTTTCCTGATGAAAAGATTTTTTTCGTGATGTAACTAAATATTATTGGAATAAACCTTATTTGTTCAAGTTATGCAATAATAATATCAGTCGACGTTGCATCCCTAAGTAAGAAATGATACCAATATTACATCATTAGCATGATGCTTCATATGGAGGGCATTTTGGCAGTATAAGAAATGTTGCAAAAGTCGTTCAGTCAGGATTTTATTGGCCTTTATTATTTAAAGATCCCCTTAAATTTTCCCAGCGCTATGATTGTTGTTAGTGCACAAGACCAATATCCAGAAGAAATGAGATGCCACAACAGTCAATTAAGGAAATTTAGCTATTTGATGTTTGGGGCTTGGATTTCATGGACCCCTTTCTGAATTCTTTTGGTAATCTCTATATTTTAGTTGTTGTGGATTACGTTTCCAAGTGGATAGAAGTTGTTGTTGTGCCGAAGGATGATGCCAAAGTGGTTTTAAAGTTATTTAACAAACATATACTTTCCCGTTTTGGGACACCAAGGGCATTAATTAGTGACCAGGGAAAGCATTTTTATTGTAGCCAAGTGGCTGTTGCGTTAAAATGATATGAAGTGAATCATAGACTCGCTACAACATATCATCCTTAGTCCAAAGGACAAGCCAAGATCTCTAATCGGGCTATCAAAAATATATTGGAAAAGGTGGTAAATACCACTCAAAAAGACTGGTCTTCGTGCTTAGATGATGCTTTGTGGGCTATTCGTACTGCGTACAAAACTCCACTTGGAATGTCACCGTATCAACTTGTCTTTGGAAATTCCTATCACTTGCATGTTGAACTAGAACACAAGGCTATGTGGGCTTTGAAACAAGTTAATCTGGATTATGAGGCTGCGGGGAAGAAACAAATGTTGGATATCATTGAATTGGAAGAAACTCGTCGCAACGCTTATGAAAATGCCTCTATTTACAAGGAAAAGAGTAAACGCTGGCATGATAAGATCATATTGCAGCGAAAATTTGAAGTTGGACAATTGGTTTTGTTATTCAATGCAAGACTGAAGCTACACCCAGGAAAATTGCGATCACGTTGGTTGGGACCTTTTGAAGTTGTGGAATTCTTTCTACATGGAGCAGTCACACTCAAGCATCAAAAAGAGGGGATCCCATTCAAAGTCAATGGACAAAGACTCAAGCATTATTTTAGTGACTTTGATTCTAAAAGTGTTGAGACCATTAAGTTGGCTGAATTTTTTGATGATTTTCTTTAATTTCTTTGATAGATATAGATTCAGTTTCTTTTTCTTTGTTTGTTTAATTTTCTTTTAAGCTTTTGTTGTCATTTTGCAGAATAAATTCTTCCTTGTTATGGCAAGGAATCTTTTTTTATTCCAAAGGATGGTACGACAACACAAGTTATGCATAAGTTTGAGGGCATTTCAGGTAATTTAATTACACTGATTTACCCACCCCATCACAACCATTGATTTGTGAGAGCGAGATATGCATCGAACGAGCATGATTTTTGTGCCACAATCAGAACCTCCAAAACTCATCACATTCATTTCCTTCTTTTTTTTCTTTCTCTTTTATTTAATAGATCTGGATTCACTAACCGTCTTTGCTTAGATTTCTCTATTTTTTCTTTGATTCTCCAAAGCTCCATTTTTTATGCATAATTCTTCTTTTTCGTCTTTATCCTTATTCTCTTATAGCAAAGACAAGAGCTTCCCAAAAATTTCCATGGAGACTTCTTCAAAAGAGACTCAAGGCTCCGCTTCCAACCCTCAAGACGAGGACCCTGTGGCACCAGTCGAGACCAGTGAGTATGAGTTGTTTCAAACACCAATGGAAGAATTGCGGTACAAAGAACACATCCTCAAGCAGAATATACTTCCCGGGCAAGGGATTGTGCTGTTTCATGAGAAGGAACCTGGAAAGTTGATTCACCAAACCATAAAGCTTCACAACTGGGGCACCTTTTGCACTCACCCTGGAAGTCACAGTGCTGCTCTGGTAAAGGAATTCTACTCTAACCTTTACAAGCCTTCTTTGAAGTTGGTTTTTATGAAGGAGAGTTCTGTACCCTGGAGTGTTGCCACGATTAATAAATTGCTAAAGACTACTGTAAGCATTAATGAACATGCCATTCTTGTGAAAGAAATTGATGAGGAAAAACTAGACTTTCTAGTTAGGGATTTGTGCATTGCTGATGCATTCTATTCGGGGACCAATATGGGAAACTTTACAATGTATAGGAATTTTCTAACCCTGCCTGCAAAGATCTAGTTCTAGTTTGTCAATTCCAATTTGTTGCCATCGAATCATAGCACCACGGTTTCCTTTGATATAATGTGTCTAATACATTCTATTGTCAAGGGGAGGAAGATAAATGTTGGTGAGATCATCCACAAGGAGATTGTTGATTGCGCTAAGAGAAAGAAAAGAATCTTGGCATTTCCATCATTGATCATACAACTATACAACCTAAAGGGGAACAAACCCTTGAAGAATGAAGAGACGACAGTAAACAAAGGGCCACTGAATGAGGTCTCCATTGAGAGAATGGTGAGAACCATTGAGTTTCCTACACCAAAAATGGGCACTGCAACGAGACATGAGAAAGAGAAGGAAAATGTGGAGTCTGTTGTTGAAGACATCCCTACAAGCAATGAAGTGTGGATGAAAGTCCTGGCTACTGAGGACAAACTTGATGCTGTCACAAGCACGTTGGGGAAGGTTGCAGCCACAGTTCAAACGATTGACCTTGAAAATAACTTGTTCTATGAATATGTCAAGACATGGCATAAATCTGTTCTCTCTGCAATGAGT
Organism: Hibiscus tridactylites; assembly: GCA_958450335.1. Classification (NCBI taxonomy): domain Eukaryota; kingdom Viridiplantae; phylum Streptophyta; class Magnoliopsida; order Malvales; family Malvaceae; genus Hibiscus; species Hibiscus tridactylites. The sequence goes on from OY288273.1 coordinate 72,516,529, forward strand.
AGAGTTACCCCAGTCTCTTTGCCGGAGTTCCCAAAATTCCCACCAATCATCTGCAACTATTAATTCTTCTTTAACGCAGCCAAAAAATGTCCTAGCAAAGTTTGTCAATTCTCCCAAAAATGTGAGTGAGGCTGATGACACACCAAAAGAGGAAGTCTCGAGCAAGATTATCAAATATTATCTCTTTGATTTGAATGTCACAATTGAGGAGGATGTCACCCCTACTATTCCAGAAAAAGAAGTTCTATTGGAAGACATTAATCAAGATGAGGAAGAAAGTACCAAAGTTGAAAAGGTAGATGTTGAAGAAGTTGATGATGAATGAAAGTTTGTTGCATCCAGGGTAGCTGATGCAACTTGGGAAGGACTAGATCTTGTGCGAGATACATCGAGACCGACAGAAGCTGTCTCTACAATGGATGAACAAGAGGACAACCCTCTTGCAATGGTGGTTTACAAAGCACCATTCGAGTTCATCCCTATAATGACGACTGATGATTCCGACAATGATGAGGAGCCTAAAAAGAAGAGGATGCATCTCCTATGAAAAAAATAGAAGAAACGCAAGCGCTCAAAATCCAAGGACAAACACAAGAAGAAGCGCAAGGAAGAAAAAAAAGGAAAGAAGAAGAAACGTCGCACTGCCTCCTCCTCTCAAGAGCCATGAATGACTGAGTTAGTTTTTAGTTTTTTGTAGGCATACATACCATGTAGTTTAATTTCATTTTATTTACTATTTTGTCATTTCATCTACATTGTTATTGTAATTGCATTTAGTTTTATTGTCATTGTATTATCATTGTAACTACATTCTGTAATTGTATTATGTTTTTGCATTAGGGATAATGCAATTTTTAAGTTTGAGGGTATACACCTGGGAGTTGAAATGCACCTCCATTTCCAAAAATAATTCTAAGCAAATGCAAGGTTCTTTTTGTAATAAAAATCTTTTGCTTACATTTGATGTGTAAATCTTAAATCTTTCTAATTTTTGATAAACCGGTTGGATATATATATGTTGGATGATCACATTATAACTCTACATAAATATATTTATTTGTTTGAGTAAATGATATCTAGCATCATCTCTTTGATTTTGGATGAATTCTGCCTTATTCAGCTTGTGTTATATATGTTAGTAGTACTTATTATGTGTAAATAAATGGCATTCCAATGTAAGTGCAATAAGAGTAGCTTCAAAAGGGGAACACTCCTCCGCATGCTTTAGAAAAATGAATCTGGCAAAGGTTGTCATTGCATGAGTGTGCATAGAAGCAATAAAGTACCTCCTAGGGGTTTGTTGCACAACATCTTATTTCTCAAGATTTAAGGTGCATTCATTGTTCGATATCTCTCGCTATATAAAAAGAAAACAATGAAATTAAAAATGAAAAATATATATAATGACATTTTCTTATGAGTTGTATTAAATAAATGTTGATAGGTGAAAAGAATTTGAGATGATAGGCATGATGCTAGGTATTGTTGAAATTCTTGTTCATATGTTGATGTTCGAGTTGTTAATGCAATCCTCTATCGTGTCGGTGCACTTGATTTATTGACTGATTGGAGTGGTTTAAGTAGCTAGAATGTCCTTAAACTTTTGTTAGACCTTGCTGCTTTTAATTTTACTTGAGGACAAGTAAAAACTCAAGTTTGGAGGTGTGATAGCTCTCTAAAGAGCACGTATTTTTCCTCGATTTATGAATTTTTTGTCCCCACATTAGTATTTCATGCATTCATTCTTGCATTTTATGTTTATTATTTGCATTTTGTCTAACTCTAGTCATAATTGCTCTTGTTATACAACATTATGCATTTTTGCTATATTGTCGATGTATTACTAATGTCCCCTACAAAGGAAGTTTCACCACTGCAGCCAGTTCAACACTGTAGCGGCCAGTTGTCCAGACTGTCAAGGATAAGAACAAATATGCCAGATGGATTTTCTATTACAACAAATTATGTACTGCAGAAGGACACGCAAATCACCTGAAGGACAGGTGTCCTTACCTCAACAACCTATAAAATGGTACTTTTGGAGAGAGAGAGAGAGAGAGGAGAATACATGCGATTATCATTTTTCTTATCATCTTCAACCTTTCGAGCTCTCCTCCCATGACAGCTTAAGCTTCCTTTCTAGAGAACCAAGGCGTTGCGAGACAAAAATATTTGAAGAAATGAGGATTCATGTGTTGGAGCAAGGAGGGATATGTGTTATCTTCTTTAAATCTTTCTACAGATAGATGTTTATTGAAGATTTTATTATCTTTCTTGTGTTATTTGATGATGGTATAACTTTTTAGCTATGTATGAACTTGTTTAAACTTGGTTTTTAAGTTCAATATAATCTTGTTAGCTTTCTTCTTATTTCAATTGTTGGATCTAATCTTTGTTTGCAAGAGAGTGTTTAACATCGTCACTGACATTGAGAGATGCAGTGATGGTTCAGATTAACAAGCCATTACAACGGGAGATGAATGAGGATACAATGAGAGTTGATCCACTTGTTCGAGGATTTGTAATTTTGACGAACAACGAGAGTTATGGTTGATATACATATTTGTGTCATCAGTTGAGAATTGAATGAAAGTTAATAAGCGAGCTTAGTATTTTATTTGTCTAATAAACCATCGTATATTGTTTTCTTGTTGCACTTGAGAATCTGCCAAGTTGAGCCAAGGGGATCCAGATCTTTACTTAATATTTCTTTATCTTCATTATATTGCTTCTTTTTGCTTTCACAATCGATCTTATATTCAATTCTTTACTATTTCATTGCAGCCACAATTACACTAACAATTTCTTTATTTTCATATTTGCTTGCAGCAACATAAAAATATGACTAAATACCTATCCTCGTGGGATCGATATCTAACAGAATTTACATGTTTACTATACTTATATCAGTAGTGTACACTTGCACATTTCGTATGTCATTTATCTACCTATCAATGTTTTAACTATAAATATGTATTGTGTTATTTTCCAATATGATATGTCAATAACATGCAAGTAAATTGAAACATATGCGCACTAAAATATTTATATTATTATTTAAAATAGTCCCCTCACTCACTCCTTAATAATGTTTTGATTGCTTCTAAAGAAACCTAAATAGAGAATTTATTGATGAGAAGCATAATAAATTGTAAATGGACCAGACATTATAGATGCATGAAGTACATTTGGCCATGGACATAGTCACACTCAGAATCTAATGTTGATATAACCAAAATAATCTTTCAGATATTATAAGTTCTATCCTTAGCAAACTTTCATCCTGTCACATTTGTAAATTCGGGCTAGGAGAATTGGTTAGAATTTGGATCCGAAAATGACTATCGAATGACCTGAAAATGATTCACTATTTTAAAATGAATTTTTAAAAGAAAAAATCAAGAATATTTTAGTAAAATAAAGTTCATTGAAAATTGAGTATCGGAAAATGTTTTAAAGATTTTGTGAAGGTTATTAAAGGTTTTCTTTATTAAAAGGGATTTATAAAATAGAGTAAAATTTAGCTTTAAAATTACAAAAAAAAAAGAATAAGCTCTTAAAGGCAAGTATATCATTCATTCAAAAATTAGTTTCCGTCCAATAACTTTCACGTCCATTTTCCTTTTAAAAATTTACTCTAGAATTTTTTTAAAACAGTTCTAATTATGTTATGAATATTTATTTATGTAGATGTCTATCATGATTAGAGTTTAATGTATTATGTATTTCTTATGCCTATAAATAGATGATTCATTGAAGACATTGTACACACAATTTTATATTTGAGAATAATACAAATCTCTATCTTTCTCTCATCTCTTTATTCTTTTATACTTGTTCGTTCTTCTTCATTATTTTGTTTACAACACGTTATCAGCATACTCTAATCAACTGAGGTCTTCATTGTTTAAATCCAAAAGAAGTTATTGGAAAGAATTCGATTCTAGGATAAACGAATGATAAGTTTTTTTCTCTCTTCATTCTTTTAAATTACCGATTGTCTTTTTCTTTATATTTTAACTTAAATTTTTTTTTGAAAAGTTTGGAAGTATGTTTAATTTTATTCGAACATTGGAAAGAGATAAATTTGTGGCTTCTCACAAACCAAAAGACGAATCGACAGAGACGAAGATGTTGCGTTTGGTGTAAATTATGTGTGTTTTCTCTTGTTCCTAAAATGGTTAATTAGCGGTATGTTTATTCATACTTTTACTTATATGATTATATTTGATATTTTTCATATTATTATTTATGTCATTTTATTTGGTAAAAGTTAGTATTTTTAACCGTGTTTTGAGTTTTACATGATATGCTTAAATGACTTGGAAAAAAGATGTGATGTAAAGGGACTATGAGAGGCTATCTCGGTCATATGCTATGTCCCCATTGTCCACGAGAGAAAAATAAATATCGGTAAATTTTGGTTTTATTTTTATTCTTTATAATATTATTTTAGAGTGCGATAAATCATGATGATTTTGAATTTACAAGAAGATTATTATAAAGTCTATATTTGCTCGAAAGCAATATTTCTTCTTCGTCGAAAAACTCGACCATAAACTTCTCCCAATTTCAAGTTACGAAAATTCATCTTGATCCAAAAAGTTTTATGGGAGGCATTCCCTGAAGTGAATGCAAAGCATGATATTTATTCTATGCGATTATCAATGATGGGGCATTCTCTAAAGTGAATGCAAGCATGATGTTTATTCCATGCAATTATTGGAACCGTTTCATTACCTGAAGTGAATGCAAACATGGTAAATCATTATTCAATTAGAGACATAATCTCGATATAATCCAAGTATAATGGTTGGACATCCCGTTCTGTGAGACTACTGGTCTCAAAGAAAGTTTTTAAAGGACCTTGTGGACATATTTAACAATGCCGCGTACGAGGATTAAATATTTGTTCACTGTGATAAGGATATGTGAAAAAGGTTTTAAAGGCCCACTAGCTCTACTCCATTCCCTGAAGTGAATGTGAGATTATATTATGGAAGGAATAAAAACCACATTAGAAGTTGTGGTCGTGGTCGAGGCTATGAATATAGACATGAAAAATATGGTCATTTTAAGAATACTTCTATCCACCGGTAGTGAGGTTATAAGGATGACAAGAGTGATAGAGATCATTCTATTGAAGTAAAACTCTTCTTATTACCAATGCGATGTTATAAACCATTGGTCTCGTACGTGTTGTACGATGAAAAATTAAGAATCATTGAATGATAAAGGAAAGAAAATAGAAGCAAATTTTGTTTGCGAAACATGAAGAAGATTATACTGGTCCAAGTTTATTTGGACACTGTTGGTCCAACTCTTTTGGACGTTGTTGATTTTCTTATAACCCTCGAAAGGAATAAATCATCTTCTAATTATTCTCATAACTTTGAAGAGAATTATTTATTTATTTTTATTTATTTTACTTTATGTTTATTTATTTTACACACACTAATTATTTACGTTTTATATTTATATTTATATATTATGATATTTATTTATTTTGTTTAACATGATTACTTGTCAAATACAATTTATGGTGGCGATTTATGCTCAACATAAGCATAAGATATATTTTCTCATTTAAATGCAAGGGAATAATGTGAGTACTATATCTCAAAGTACTGAAAATATTGATGCTCTAGAAGAGCAATAAATTTTTGAGAGAAAGCACATTATGAAAAGTGTAGAATTGCGGATATTGCAATAATTACCACTAATGGTAATAATATTGTCACCACTATAAGTGGAAATTTTAAGAGAGCAATATGAGTTCGCAAACTATCCATTTGGGAATTATAGATAACATATGTTATCAATTGGCATTTGAAATAAGCCAATATGAATATAAGTTTTGGTAGCCAAAAAGTCGGTTGAAAGCTCTAGAAGAGCTATATATTGCTACCAAAAGATAATTTCAATTGAAAGCTCCGAAAGAGCTAAATATATTCCTATTTAAAGGAACAATTTTGGTGACCGTACTAGAAATGTACGAGTGAGATTGAATTACATGTTATGGTAAACAAGGAGTTTACAAATTCAAAGATATATACACACATATATATAGTTGGCATGATCGGTTAGACCATCCTGATCAATAATGGTGCAGAAATTATTGAGATTTACATGCACATGTATTAAAAGAACATGTAGTTCTTGTGGTACTTATTCTCAAAGGAATGGATTAAATTCCACTTATTAAAGAACGTGAAGTTCTTGTGTTACTTAAAGAAATTGATTAAATTCCACTTACTAAAAGAACCTGAAGTTCTTGTGTTGTTTGTTCTCAAAGGATATAGATGATCCCACTTACCAAAAGAATTAGAACTTAAAGTTTTTGTACTGAAGTTGAGACTGTATGTCTTGCACATCTGAACAAAATATGAGCCCGTATATCCACAAATGTGGAAAGTTTTATATGATTTTAGTAGATGCATCTACATTGTTTTATCGACTTACAACCAGGAGTTTGTGAGATTGATTCTAAAAAGATTCAGATTATGCAATTAGATTATTCGTCTTGAAAAGCTAGTGGGTTTATATTTTAGGCTATATCGGTTGTTACAAAGCCTATTGATTATGAAAATATGGTTTAGCAAATTTTTAATTGGATGTCTCATATTTAATAGCTAAACTGTGAGAACAAAACATTTATTATTTATATGGTATTTCCATATAGCAACACTTATACGCATCAACCCAACGAGTTATAATAAACTCCCCATTATGATTTGACTTTTGGTCAGAAGTCATATTTCCTATTTTTGAATTTTTGAATGTGCGATGTATAGTTGAATTGCTCCACCATAACGCACAAAATGGGCAAGTAAAAAGGGTTGAGAATATATATTGATTACGAGTCTCCCTTTATGTTTAAATTCTTAAACATTAATTGGAGAATCATTTATGACATGATTTTTCTCAACATCATGGGAGATAATAATCATCTGGATAGATGAAAATGAATTATCATTATCTAGATACTCGTATATGAACTAGAAGTTCATAAAATAATTCATGTTATTACATGTCAACTGCCAGACATATTTACTGACTTAATGAGAGTAATTAAGTCTCATATACCAGCTGAAATGCTCTAAGTTTAAATTACATGTTAGAGCGAGAGAATGTAAATCATGCCTGAAGCATGATAGTTGAAATGGTTCCAATGATTAAAATTCTTGTAAATAGAAAGTAATATAATATGATCATATATTGGAGGCGGATGCTCCTGAAGAGACCCAAGACATAACTAATAATAAAACTCTTGAAGAGTTTTAGGTACCTGAAATAAAGATTAAAATCTTGAAGAGATCTCGATGAGTTATGTCATTACGAGAATGGAACCAGAAAATTGAAAAGTTGTCGACAACGATTTTACAAATAGTTTTAAATAGAATATTTCTATAGAAGTAAAGAAAGAAAACGAGGATCTTGTATAGAAATCTATCAAGAAGTATAGATATTGAATTGGCCAATATAAAAAGACGCTTGAACTTCTAAAAGAAAAGTATTTGGACCAACAGTGTAACACCCATGAATTGGCTATTTAAAATGTATGTAAAAAAAGGAAAAAAATAGAAATGGGTATCATGTGGTTTGAACACGTAACCTTTGGGTTGGTGTATAAAAAACTTAACCATATGAGCTAAGCCTTTATTTTGGTTTTAGTTTCACTCAGTTTTTATGTGATTTATGTTTCTCGGGTTGGACCAAAAATAAAATAATTCAAACCAACCTCAACCAATTATTGCACCTGCATCTAAAGAGACAAAAATTGGGAAACTTCTTCAAACTTTTCACCTTCCCCAAAATTTGTCCGGCCGCCCGATCTGCCAGCACCAGCAGAACCGCCGCGTCGTCCCAACCACGCCCATAGCCGTCACACGTGTGTCTAAGCTGCTTTTCGCCGGTAAGACTTGTTCAAAGTCTTGGCCAAAAACCTAGATCGCCTCTACGGTTTTTGCCGGTTTTTGTCGCCGTCTACCATTCGTTTGCTACGTCGTCGCCTCCTGTGAGTTTCTAGCTCCGAGACGAGTCAAACCCAGATGGCCGAGCTTTGATCCGATGTCGCTAAGGCCCTTGTCGGGGCTTCGTTGCTTTCCGACCATCCCTTGGGATTTCAGGTAAAATCCGACCAATTTTTTGGTTTGTTTCGTTGAAGTCTGGTTGTGTTGGGTTGTTTGACTGACGAGTTATGTTTTTTCAGTAGAAATCGTGGTGTTTAGCGTCTCTGGTGGTTTTTCCGACGGCCGTCCGGTGACCTAAAAGCTAAGGTGAGTGAACCGGGTTCAAACCGACTGAACAGGCTAGACCGGTTAAACCGGTCGGCCCGTGACCCATGCCCAAACCCGAGTCTGACCCAACCCGTGTCCGACCCGAACCAGACGCCCAACCCGTCTGTCGAGTCAACTCAGTCCGAGTTAGCAACTGAGTCAACTCAACTCGAGTCAGCACAGTGAATCTGTCGAGTCAACTCGGTTGACTTCTGCCCGTTGACCTACTGACGTAAGCGTTGGCCTACTGATGTCATCGTTGACTCTGACCTGTTGACATCAGCATTGACCTGCTGACATCAGCGTTGACTTTGACCATTGACTAAAAAGTCAACTTTTCCGAAAACTCCTATTTTATGTTTTTCAACGTTCTGAGTCCATTTTTTAAGCCCGTTTCGCAAAATTCTGACCCGAAAGCCTCCAAACCTGACCTTGAACTCGAACTTCTATATGTATTAATATTGCATTTAGGAGTACTGTAAGGACTGAAATGTGAAATTGTGTAATTGAAGGTACTCATATCTTCTTGCAATACGAATTGTAGATGGATGTCGAATTCGAGTTCGAGTGCAATCGAATGAGGTCTCATGAATCGTCTGATATAGCTCGGAGTTAAGGTAATACAATACTACCCCTTGTATGCTTTATGAACATGATGATATCCAGTTAACGCATGCATGCTTATGATGAAGTGTATTGTAAACTCTGCTTAAGTCGAATCAGATACGAGAAATAAGTATAGAAACTATTAAAACTATAATATTCGAATAAGAATATTAATAGGCTAGAAGTATCGGAAGTTCTAATAGTAATTAATAATATAGTTAAATCCGCAACTCGATCAATAGTGCCTAAGAATCATTGCCCAGTATATGGAGTAAGGGATATTGGATATGAGATTTTAGAAATGCCCTTGAGGTATATGAATGACTAAATTGCCCCTGATAAAGGAAGTGACCCAAAATCTGCATTCAACTTGATTGAAAAATTACCCTACCTAAGATGTATGTTCTATTGGAAAAGACATCAGCATCATTATTCAAATGCGTGTGATACTAAAAGAAACTTGGATTTTCCCCTGAGCTCTGTATAACACATGAATGTGAATTTACTAGAAATATCATTGTATTCCTGAGCTGATCCTTACGATAGTAATGAATGAATTAATTGGAATGATCGTAATGACCAAAAAGATTGTAGTGCTTTCGAGCACCGAAATTCCTAATTAATTAGAATGGCAATTATACCTTTAAGCTCTAAAATGAGTAAACCGTCTATAAGGGTCGAAGGGATTAGAACAACTTAATTTCTACCGAGTATGTAAACGATGGATGTGTTAAATAGTAAAATTGACGAAAAGGGTAGATTTATCCCAATTTCCAAATGACTAAAATGCCCCCTTGAGTTAAATAGGCAGCTATGCTTTTGATGAAATTCTGGGATTTCTAATAAGACTGTTAAAGTGCCCCTAGGTTGGGATATGCTGTTTTAAACAAATTTTAGAGGCTTGATAAACCGTTGGAGCCCATAAGCATTACAATCATCATTCTGTTATGATTGTGTTATATTATAAAATTTTCATACTAGTCAAATATCTAAAATGTCCCGTTGGCCAAAATGGTTGGAGCATCCCTGGAAATATTCGATAACCTAAATGATCTTGATACATAAATTTTCGAATGCCTTGTTAGAAAATACTGATGACCAAACAGAATTCCTGAGTTTTGTGAATCTTTGTTTATTCATTGTTGGTATAATTTACCAAAATGCCCATGAGCGTCGAAATGACCATAATGCCCTCGTGGGCTTAAATGATTGAACCATTCACGATATATCTGAATTCAAAGAGTCTAATGTATAAACTCTTGAAATGTTTGATTTGAGCTGAAGGTACGAATCCTATTTAATAGGGACCTCATTTTTGAAATTCGTTTAAATTTCCAAAAGTTCAATGTGTCTCATCCCGTAAATATCAAGTATTTCTGAGAAATAAAATTGATCTATCTAGTGTGTTTCATGTGTGCTATATTCTATTGAATGAATTGTATAATGATTGCATATTAGTAAACAATCTAACGATTTAATCATGAACAATGCTATGTTTGATGAATGTTTAATTGTTATTGAGATTGCATCATTAGGTTAGAAAATGAGATGAAATGATGAACTGGATATATGATGACATTCTCTGCCTACCTGATGTATATCTGCTCAATTTGTATACTTGGTATGTGATTGCTTGATTTGTGATGGTATTGCCTGGTTGTCTGATGAATTTGATAGTATGATCTGTTAGCTTGACCTATGATGGTACAATCTGTTTGCATGATGAATGATGAAAATGTCTGCTCTGCTCAATGGTATGCCCATTTATCTGTCAAAAGCATGAATCTTCCGTTTCTGATACTCTGAATGGAATATGTCTGTCACATGTATTATGTTACTCATGTCTGGAATCTGAACACCGATTACTATCTGGGGTATACTGTTGGGTTATGGTATGAAGTCTCTGCAGGTGCAGCCCTGATCCAGCTGGTAAACTCTTATGGACTCAAGGTCTCCCCTTGGGTAGGTGTCGATGCTTTAGCACGAGTAAATCCTTATGGACCTAAGGCATCCCCTTAGGTGGCACCTATACCCATCGGGCCTAGGGTAAGTCCTTATGGATGCAGTTCTGGGGGACTACATATTGGTGTAAGGTTGGAGGGTAGTTACTAGTAAACCCTTGTATGTACTTGATTATTTGCATTGAATTGTTATGTGTTCTCATGATATGATTGGTATGCATTTATGACTGTTTGATATGCACCTTTGGAACACACTAGACATTAAACTTGTTGTTTCCATCTTCATAATCTATCAGCTTGTATAATTCTCGTTTGTTACTCGATGATTGAAAAAAGGAACAAGTATCGTTATTCTCAAGTATAACGTTACCCTAAAATAACGGAAAGGAAATGAGGACTGTTACTGCTTGGAACATCATGAAAATGTTATATCTACCATATATCTGCATGAGCTTAAAGCATCTTTTGGTAGTTCTGTATTACTGAGCTTTTCCAAGCTCACGTTGTTTTTACCATCGCAGCTTATAATATCGTTGTTTTGAAACGTATGTTTAGGTCTCGTATGAGTTAGTTTGTTCAAACATAACTAAATAGGATTGAATAGCTTGGTAAATGTGTTAAGACACTATGATTTTAGTATGTGCATAAGTAATTTTTGGTAACATAATAGTAACTTGAAAGTGAAGTAACTTGCTGGGACATGTTCTAGGGTTGTTTGCGTGTTAAGTAACGAGTCCTAACCCAATCAATTAATAATCCTTGCATGAAACATAAGTATGCAGCGTGTAAGATTATGTAAAATTTTAATTTATTCGTGTTTTCATTAAGTATAAATACGTGATTCGTTCGTGGGTCACTTTAGTAATTAATGTGACGTAATAACGTAAATATCGGTAGTAAGATATTCGGTCTACTAAATTTAATTTTAATAAAAAGAGAGAATAGTCATATTAAATTATAATAAATAGAAGACATGATTATTATTTAGAAAAGAATTTAAAATTCACTCATATAATATAAACATCCCCTGAAATTCCAAATATAGACGTTCTCTCTAAAGTATTCTTCGAAACTAATTTATATCTCCGAGTAAAAAAACTCCGATGAAATCATTATTGTGGGGGAAAAGAAAGAGAAGCAATTTAGATCATCACATGGGAGCTGGGGCAGGGGCTTCGACGGAGGCCATTGCTTGACTAGAAACAGGGCCAGGGGAAGCGCCGGAGCTCGCTATGAGCTCGACCATGCTACGCCGAGGATTGGAGCGCTGAGCTTTACAAAGATCAGGCAAAAACACTCCTGCAAACCAAAACGTAGAAAATAAAACATTAGTCCTTTCATTGAATAAAAAGGTAAAGTGTTACCGATTACGAAGGCGAGGAAGCAATACCTTCACCGGCTGCCAAATTGAAGTAGAGGTCAACAATGTTGGGGCATTTTTGGAAGCAAGCAGGGGAACAAAGCTTGGCAGTGAATTGCGAGTCGAGAAGGGCATCGGATGAAATGCCAACGGAGTTCCTATCAGCCCCACAAGCGCCAACGCATTCGTCGGTCTCTATGTACTCCGCCATTCTCTCCACAACCACCTCCGATGTGCGGCACTGGTACTCTACCTTTCCGTCTTTTCCCACCGCCGTTTCCAACAAACATCTTTTCCCCGACGATGCTATCGAAAACGCGCATACATCGTTCGGCAAATTTTCGCAAATAATCTCAGCTGCAAAACGAAACAACAAAGACGTTAAAATTATTTATAATTAAGAGATTCGTAGAACCTTCATGAAATCATAAAAACGAAACAAGTGAACTCTGATATATTTTGCATACCTAGAGAAGCGTGGAGGAAAAGAGAAGAAAGGAAGAGAAAGACGGGGAATTTGAGAGAAGCCATGGAATATTGGATGATCGAATTAGTTTTTTTGGGTTTAATGAATTAAGATGTGAGAATTGGTGAAACAAACAAGAGGGTATATGTATATATATATACTATAGAGCAAGCGATGGCTTCGTTTTCTTAAGATAGTCTCTTTATAAATGTTTATTTATTTTATTTTGGAGGTAAAGACGCGTTTGGCCGTTTACCGGTCTATAGTGTTTGTTTACATGCATGCTCAAGAAATTTCCAAGTTCCACGCCGTTTGTAATTTTTTTTCTAGAATTTTGAAATTTACAAGTTTAAAGTTTGAACGACTTGGCTCAGCTAGTCAACTCGTCTCATTCGCTCAATGCCAGATTCTGAGGTAGACATTGTTTAACTTAGAGATGAATATGGGTCGGGTTGGTCGATTTGTACTCGACCCAAAAACATAGCACTTTAACTCGAACTCGGCCGATATTTTATAATGTCTCACCCGATTCAAACTTGACCCGAATTTAAAAATAAAAATTTTAACTCAAACCCAACTCGACTTGATATAAATAAAATTTTTTATTCGATAAAATATGGAGTTAATTGAAAAAAATACAAATAGAGAATGAGCATTATAATAATTATTTCATTTTTATCGGTCAAAATAAGGAGATGATTGAATAATATATATAATAAGACATTATAGCTATTACACCTATATATTAAGAATGAAATTATACTATTATTTTAAGTCGAGTTGGATATTCTTTACCTAAAACTCAAACTCGACCCTACACTATCTTAGAAAATTTCAGCCTGAACCCAAAATTTTCTTTAAAAACCCAACTCTATATGGTTTGATCGGGTCGAAACCCATCGGGTATGGGTCAAATGCCATCCTAGTTTAACTAATATCATAATGGATGAACTACGGATATAGTCACTCAATTTTTATTGTATTTATGTTTTGGTAATTTAATTTTAAAAGTTTTTTTTATCAAATTTCAATTTTTTGTCACACAATCGATAAGTGTCTACAATGGTAGAACTCAACTTTATTTATAGAGGAGACTATTTAAAAAAATTAAATTTATGTGGGGCTAGCAATGAATTATATTTACAAGACTAAATAATAATTTTACCATTATAACAACTTATAATTTTTTAATTTTAAAAGTTTTTTTGGGGGTCGTGACCCATCGGTCCCTTCAAACTTCGGCTAAAAGTGTCTGACACCATTTTTTTTTTGGCCGGGGGGGGGGGGGGGGGGAGGGGGTTAAATTTATGCAAAAAGCTACTGAAACTTTCTTCTCCAACCTAGATTTCTAAACTCCTTTTGATTCACAGACTTGAATATTTTCTTCCAAGTTCAGACGATGGGGAGGTCAAGAAGGAGGACAATGACATTATATCTATATCCCACGGTGATCAGATGGTGGTGATCACATAATGGACAAAGATAACATTGAAGCATTAAAATGAGTTTATTCGAATTTTGAGAGGACTTCGAGGAAAACCAAAATGAGATTAAGAAAGATAGGAGAAAGATGAACGTTCTAGTACTAATTACATCGCAAATAATGGTCAGAGACCGTCAAACGACAATGAAAAGCATATTGTCTATGAGAAGATGGGTGAAATATCAAATTAATTTCATAAATAAAACTACCCAAAACTAACTATTGCCATTACAAAACTATCGACTAGCCCGGAAAAAAAGAAATTCAAAAGATGAGTGGTAAAATAAACAAATTAAAATTAGGTGACCAAAATAAAAATGTGATAGTTATAATTATCTTCTTTCAAAATTCATTATTTTCCAACCAAAAACAAAAATTATATTGAACAAATTAAATTATGTCATTTTAAAAGTATATGAAAATACTTTTCAAATGTATAAAAAATTTGAACAAAAATATACAAAGAATTAAAAAATAAAGATATTTGTGCCTAATTATACATATTCATACTTAATCCTACATTTTATCGTGGATTGGTATAGATTGTAGTAAATTATAATATTTTTGTGAAAAATCACTATTTAGGAGAGAAATGAAGATGTCAACTGAGAATTTTTAATCATGTGCTTTAAAAATTGTTAACGTAATTATAATATTTAGATGAATTTTTTTTCCATAATTCACATAAATGAATGGAAATAATAAAACCATCGAGAATAGACACGTCGCACACGTTTACGTATTAATTTTCTGAATTGACTTGTATTTTCTATTTCGTTGGGACAATTCCCATTTTTGAATAAAGAATAGAAAAGAAAAGACGGACTTTGAGACCAGGTCAAGTTTCATGTTAAATAACGAGTGATAAGTTAATATTTGTAATTTTAATGATGTATTATCATCAAATTTATTACTTGTATTTTAATATAATCACCAATAAATTAATTAAATATTATTAAAAGTTTATTTATATTAAATGAAATAAATTGAGTCTTCACAATACTTAATTTAAATTAGTTAACTAATAAATTAATAACGATAAATCATAAGTATATAAAAAATAATTAGATCAGCAAGTTAAATTGAAACCCTAAATATGGAAGGAACAGTTGTGCCTGGGCCCCTTTGAAAGCCACCTTTATATACTTTTTCTTAGTTTTGTATATTAAATTAGTTAGTTGTGGTAAAAGCTTAAGAAGTTTCGGAGTCTTCGCCACACTATGACCAGATCCGGAGCTTTCAAGGAAATTATGTGAATTGTTATTGCATTTGCTCACGTCATCTTCATTCTATATCCTAAGGTTTCATTTGCTTGTTTGGTATTGTTAATCATGGTAATAACGTTTCTTGTGTCTTTAAGCACTCCATTACCTAAGAAACTTGAGACATCCATAGTATTAAGTTGCGATTGCGGTTACGGACGCAATTGCAACATCACAATTGCGGTTATAATTTTAAATACAATCGCGGTTTGTGATATTATAAAGATTTTTAAAAATATTACGACGTGACCGTTATATTGTGGCCGCAGTTTAATACTATGGAAACATCTGTAAAACCTGAAAGTACGTTAGTGTGTAAAAAATAAAAATAAAAAAGCTTTCCAAATGACCCATGATGATTGAAGCTAACAAAGTCGGCTCATACAATTTACTATAATTTGATGCAAAGAAGGGAGAGTTGACTATGAGGTTGGAGGATAAAGTTTAACCTTTAACATATTTAGAGTAACTAATGGTGTCGACACCAGAAACTGCATGGTGATAACTAGTCAGGGCAGAAATTTTTAGGATAGGCTTGATTACCCTTGTGTCTTTATGAACAAATATGTAAATCCAAATAAGGATATTCCTTTTGAAAAGGGAGATATATTAGAAGATTGTTCAACCCAGGTTTGGGAGAAACCATGATTTTAACGTCCCGATTTTGAGCTTGGAAGTTAGCCGAGTTAGCTAAAATGTTTGATAGAATCGGTTCGAACAAGTTAGACTAGTTTCGAGATTAATTTGACATAAATAGTTTTCGAATGAGATAAAATTTGGATAAATGGTTTTAAATCATTATTTTGTATATGAGTTATTTTGGTGAAACCAATTTTGAGAAATGAGTTTCGGAAGAAAGACATTTTAGCTTTAGTGACTAAAATATAATTTTTAAAAACTGTCTTTTTAGTGGCTAAATTGTAAAAGACCATAACTTTGAATCTTTAAGGAGTAATTGACCAAAGGTCTAACTCAACCTCTTTCCTCTCAATTGATTTATTTTAAAATAGTTTATTAAATAAAATGAATTGATAAAGATTAAAAAGCCTTTTATTTCTAAAGACACATTTTATATAACTAACTTTCTCTCTATCTTTTTCTCTCAAATTCTCATTAGCCAAACATGGTTTTTAACTTCAAAAATTTTAGATAAACTTTAGATTTGATCTATCTTTGATTTCCTATTGATCTATTATAAAAATCTCATGTTTGTATCTTTGGTTTTCTTATAAAAATCCATTTAATTGGAGGAAAAACCAACATTAGAGGTAATTTCGTTCTTCTCCTCTAATGATAAATTTTTTATTGAAATTCTCAAGTTTTTGGTCTTTTATGAATGATTTTTATTGGGTTTTGATATTATGTTTATGGAAAATGGATTAGATTGATGTGGTTGGGGTTTAATTAAGAGATTTTTGTTCTAAACTGATTTTGTGAGTTTTCAATGAGATTTAGATATGTTTATGATGTGTTAAAATGTTGATTTAATGAGTTTAAGTAATGAAAACTCAAAACTAGTTAGATTACTTGATTTCTTGAGTGAAATATTTGATATTATGAGTTGTTTGTGTGGATAATTGATAGCTGAAGGTTCTTTGGTGTTGAGGAGATGTTTTAAGTGTAAACCGATGTTGTTCAGATGTTAATCCCATTGGGTAGTGGCTAGAGGTTAATTAGAGAGGGTTTGTTGATGATTTTAGTTGTTTTCAGATGCCAATTGTTTGGCGATTGAGGGTAGAAGCCGAGATGTTATGTTGCTGGAAATTTTGGTGCAATGTGGTGCACTAATTCTCTGTTTTGCTTTGGTTAGAAGCATGTGATGATGTTTCGTAAGCTTTCGAATGAGTCACAGTTGATTTGAAAAGCTTGTTTATGCTTCGGCAAAGCGAGCGAGGCATTGTCGGTGAGTGAAATTGGTTTTAAAGCCTTTCAAAGACTTGAAAGCAAGGTTTAGGAGTTTATATTAAGATTGAAATGCTAATTTAAACTCGAAAGTAAGTTTGAGTTGTCTCGCTCTCGTTTCTCGGTTTTAATCCAATATTTTATGTGATCATGCTCATGTTTTGAAGATAAAATTAAATCTAAGGCATGTTTTGAGAAATGTTTTGACAATTTATGCAATCTCATGAGATATATTTATAATTTAAAGAGATAAAACTTGTTGAGAAAATGCTATGCAATATTTATGCTTTTGAAATGGGATGAGAATGATTTATGTTTATGCATTGAAAAACAGTAGGTAAATGATGTTTAATGATGTATTTGCATGAGATGAGATTACTTTTACCGATTATAATTGGTCGACCAATAGGATGATAATTGCACTATAATATACAAAATTCGTACGTTCTCTTTGGTTCGGGCAATGGGGGTAGTGCCATCCCGTTCCAAAGTGAGAGTGTGATGATGAGAGATTCCACCGCGGTAGGTCTTGATGATGTGAGATTCCATCAAGTTTTGTGGTGATGAGAGATACCGCCATGAGAGTTATGTGATGAGAGATTCCACCGAGGTAGGACTTGACAATGTGAGATTCCGTCAAGCTATCCGCATATCCGAGTAATGTTGCTAAAATGCCAATATATGAGATTCACATGTACCTTGTTTATAAATAATTTTATACATTGTGTTTTGCATATGAGAACATAATTTGAGAAATACTTTATGTGAAACAAGCATGAGTAGCTTTGCCTTGAGATTTTGCATTATGATTAATGCATGAGATAGATGATACATGTGGTTTTAATGATGTGGTTATTGTTTTGAAAAGGGTTTCAAGCATGAGATAGAATGAGCATGATGAGATAGAGATTTTAATTGAGAATATGGTTTTAAATGCATTGTCGTGGTTGGTTTTGTTAGAGCATCCCTTAGTAGGCATCATTACTTATGCTCTCTTTTTCCAACAATGCAGAGAAATAGCTCATTTTGGGCAGCAAGAAAGCAAGAAGGATACCAATGAGTGATACATAGCTCAAGTATGATTTTATGTTTTCCTATTAGTAATAATTAGTAATGTGAGGATGTCTTAATATTTTGGGAGGGTGTGTTTTGAAACTCCCTGTTTTGCGGCAAGTTTGTGATGCTTATGTTGACTTGTATATGGCCTTTGGTACTTGGTTTATGCTTGGATATGCATTTTAATATTTTGCTTGGCTTATTTTCTAGGTTGCATGCCTAAAGTTTACTCATGTTACTAATTGCTATGGAATGATGTTGATCATGCTTGGAATGTATGAAGATTGATGTTTGGATATATTAAAGGTAAGTTGGAAGCATGCTTGAATGTTTATGGTTGTTTAAAAATGAGAAAAACCAGCAAAAATATAACATTTCAGGTCCAGTGTTTCGATACACCTAAGGCTGTAACGAAACATGGTCTTTGAAATAGGCATGGGGTTTCGAAACAGGGCATGGTGTATCGAAACATGCTCGTGAGGTTTGGCTACTTGAATTTAGCGTACCAAAATGTTTTAGAGGGTGTTTCGATACGAGATCGTGTTCCGAAACACTAAGCCTTGTTTCGATACATGCGTTTCGGTACGGTGCTCTGTGTACCGAAACACCAAGATGTTAAAAGTTATGTTTCTTTACGTTTTAGTCCCTGAATGATGTCGTTGCAATGAAATGGTCTTGGATGACTGTTTTGAGCTAAGATTTGACAGAGTAGCATGTAATATGACTAATTAAAGGATGGTAATCTAAAATTTAAATAAGTCCTTGTAAATTATTAAAATTACAAAATAGTCCCTACAATGTGGTTGTGCTCAATTGAGTCCCTAATCGTTGGCTGATTGAGTTGCTAATCGTTCCGCTGTGAAGTTTACCACATAGGATAATAAAGTGCATCTAGACAAGATAAAAGAAAAAGAAAAATTGTTTATTGAGGTAAACTTCTCAGTTTACTTCAATATTCCCCGTATGACTCGTTCGGTTCGATCTTTCACCCAGGCTGGGTCGAGGGGGTTACAATGATCCCCTTATGATTATCTTAAGATACAACCTTTGTCTGCTGATATCAAAAGCGTCAACCGTGTCGATATATTCAAATATTTCACTAAAAATCACAATAGAAGATGGATACAAAAGTTGACAAATAAAGAAAAAGAAAATACATTGAACGATATTGGTTTGCCAACAGCGAGATGGATTAAATCATAAACTAGCGAGTGGCACGTGCCCAGAAACGAGTTAACAAAGCAGGCAAGAATTTGGATGCATTTTGTACGTTCTCTCCTCTTACCCACTCTTCCTAATTTTACCTGTCATATAGATAGGGTGCTCTTCGCGCACTCTATAATTTTTGAGGAAAATTAATGTTTTCAAAAGCATATCATCAGCCATTTTCAACTTTGTTGAGGCACCAACTACGACAATGTCATTCCCCTCTCTCATCACAACACTTTGTCTGCAAGTCGTAGTGCCAAAATTTGATAGTGATGAACAGGTAAAAAAAATATGGGAGCTCTCACCTCAGCCTCTATCGTAAAGCGAAATAAGAATTCTGTTGAAAAATCAAGAATTAGGGACCCAAAATTATGTTTTCTCAACAGAGAGCGTATTAGAAGTACGCCAAGCAGCGCGATGAAATGATTAAGAAGGCTCTTCTAGAGGTGCCAACTGTGGATAGCCAATGGTTCCCAAAATTCTCATATAATGTGGTTTGGGATTCTCTAGTTGACCAAGGAGAGGAAGAGAAAGAGATAACGACGATAGGGATACCCAAGATGTCGTTACCGAACTTTATATTAATTTTGAGATTCCCAGGAACCTTATAATCAAGACACCTGCTGAGGTCCTTAGTCAACTTGTAACAACCCAATTTCGGGCTTGGGTAATGGGTCTTGGATCCGTATTTGAGTATTTTAAGATGTAAGTTTTAAATTAAGAAAAATAAAATTGGAAAACTAAGTTGAATGGATTCATGGATTGATTAGAATAAAGATTTTAAGTTTGAGTCTAAAAGTGATAGAGAGGAGTATCTAATTATTTTTGGGCCCATTATATTGGGAGATAAAGTGTTTGAATTAAAAAGAGAGAGAGAATAGGTGAAAAGTAAAAAGTTGATGGGGAGAGAGAGAAGAGGAAATGAGAGAAAAAGTTGAGGGGGAGTCTTTAAACTCCAATTTACCGAGATTCGGCCGTCTATTTTCGACACCTCCACCGTCATTTTGTTCATGTCGTCGAGACGAGTACATCGATACCAGGGGCACCATCATCGGAGCCGTCGTCGAAGGGGGTAAGAGAGAGAGAGAGAGAGAGGAAGCTTTGGGTTGTTGAGTTGATGAGGGTATAGTGCTCAAAACGAAGAACGAAGGCCACCATCGTGTTCACCAGCTTGAGAATAGTCGGCCGGTGAAATTTAGTCATCGTTCGCCGCCGAAGGGCGCCGCACGCGCTGTTGCATGCGCATGGGCGTGCTCTAGTAGCGGTTGGAGCTTGGTAGCCGACTGGGCCAACCTGGTTGGGTCAAGTCGGTTGGGCTAGCCGCCAAGCCGGTCCAGACCATTGACCCCAAGCCGAGCCGCGTTGACCGAGCCGCTGACCGTATTGACCGAGCTATTGAATTTTTTCAGGGAATGAATAAGGTTAGTTAATATTTGTGGTATTCGTATATTTGTGAGGATTGTTCAGGCTCAAATATCGGATCAAGAGGAGCATTTGAGGAGCTCGAGTAAGGATTTATCAATAATCGCTTAAGGTTAGTACACCTCGAATCATATTACTTCATGAACATCATAAATGTGATTGTTTTGCATGTTAGTATCTGCAAAATAGGCCAACGATGAATATGCATGTTTGGAGGTCGATTGTATGAGACTTGATATCTATGAGATGCATGATGATGTTATGAATATGATGAGACTCATGAAGGATTTAGAGCCCGTGTAGGATCGTTTGAGATGCTTGTATGATTATTTGATGATTGTTTGATTGATTGATATAATTGTGATGCCTTGTATGTTTGTTCGAAAAGATTGACGTGATTTGATGGGAATTATGCTTAAGGGGTAAATACTCGATTAAATGATTATGAAGCAGTAATTAATATTAATTGAATGAATACATTAGTAAACAAATCTAATGACTTTTATAAGCTTTAGGGATCGAATAAAGCGTTGTAAATCGTAATCCAAGGAAATGGTACGACCCCGTGAGTAGGGTACCCGTATAAGCTTTGGTCGTATCGGTACGCGATTGGGGGTCGTATCGATACGGGTCGACCCGTAATGGTACTTATAAAAATCTAGGATTTCCAGTAATCAATATCAGTATCGGTACGCGTATGAAGTACCGGTACCTAGGGGTACCGTATCGATACTCGTGTTCGAGTACCGGTACCCACTGAACAGAATAATCTGTAATGCAAATAAAAAGATGGAAATTGATGTAGGATGTTAATGAGATAATATGGGCTGATAGAGATAATTAATGAGGATGATTAATATACACTTTCATAATGTATTAACAAGTTGTTAAACTTAAATGAATAGTTTGATAATTGATATAAACCATAGTGTTTGAGGATCATGTAAATGTTGTATGTTGTTTTGTAGTCGTGTCTATGTTGTGTGCTATTTGGACACTTGGTTGGTTGAGTGACGCCTAATTGATGGGATCCGAATACCCAAAGAAAGAGTGTTGCAAAACCATGGTTAGAGATACCGAATGTACGTTCCTGAAGCTATGTGGCACCGAGTCTTATTTGAAGATGCTCGACAAGAGATTCTGAGCATGAGTGTACATTCCTGAAGCTGTGTGACACTAGGCCTTACCCAAAGAGTGTACGTTCCCGAAGTTGTGTGGCACCGGGCCTCACTCCTTGTTTGTGGTTATGACTTAGTGTGCTTTAGCTTGGATGATCTGGTGAGATCTCGAGTATGGTTGGGCCTTGTGTGCCAGGTATGATATTTTACTATGTTGAGAGCATGTGTTTAGGCGACTACTGGTAGCGCCACGTGTTTATTTATCTTTCTTATTGCTCATACTACCTTTCATGCTTATGTTTATGATTAGCATGTAGTATAGTAGAGTAGGTGTATACCATCGAGCTTTGTAAGCTCAGCGCTCCGAATTGTTGTTTTCATGCGTAGACTGATCGTCAGATCATGGGATCAAGGAGCACTATAAGTACGAGATTCCAACATGTGGGGATTTCCAGAGTAAGATACTTGTGTTTAGTGGGCTATGTATTCATAGGACCTTACGTGGTGGAGTTTGTAGTTCTTATTTTTTAAAATTGTATTAATCAAGTTGGATGTTCAAATATTTTAAATTAAATGGGAGCTCATTTGTAACGTTTTGATTATTTATCTATATTTTCAACTATTTGATTTAAACGTTTTTGGAAAATACCTTGTTGGGCTAAATCAAATTGAGAAATTTTATGGTAGCATTTTGGGCTTAAGGCTCAAATGTGACATCCGTGTTTAGGGTGTTACATTTAGTGGTATCAAAGTCTAGGTTTAGCTAGTTCTAAAAACCCTAGGGTGGTATAGGTGTTTTAGTAAGATGTCTAGTGAATACAAGCCCTTAGATTAAGTTCGTACTGCTTACGAATGGAATCCTGATAGTGCGTCCAATGTTGCGACGCTAAGATGGTTACGATGGTGGTCGAAAGGGCCGAGTTAAGTGCTGAGCCGCTCATGGGAGCGATTTCACGGGTGAGGTCGCCTCGGACTGTAGAGATGCGCGTTATTTGAATGATGTTGGAGTCGAGGATGTGTCCTCCTTCCGCCACCTGAACAATGCCTTTCTTTTGCGTAGTAGTCGTTTCGAAGCCTTCAGATACGTTATGAGAGTTTGTGGCAAAGAATCTTCATCGTTATACGTGAATAACGTTTATGATGCGATTATGGATAACCTACTCTCGAAATCGATTAGTGGATGCACGTTGGTTGTGTAACGACGTTTTTTGAAATTAAACTTTAAAGTATCCCACATTTTTAGAAAATTGATTAAATGGGGAATTTCTTTTAAAAAATTCGTGTTTTGGAAACAATAAAGACTTGGTGTCGCCACCGGCCACTAAGGTAGGCCGTACACCACAAAAACTAGAGATTAATTTGAAAGAGTTCGAGAGTTGGTTACGTGTGGGGAAGGGTTAGCACCCCCATCACGCTTGGAAATCGGTACCAAAATATTTATTGCTTTTAGTTGATGGAAATTGCTGAAATTTAAAATGAATTTAATTAGGGGTTCTTAATTGAAAATTAACCTTAATTGTACGGGATTTATCAAATTGGTGAGTTCGAATTAATCAGACATTTAATTAATAAGGGTGACGGTACATCGAACCATAGATTAATCTGCCATCGAATAAGCCCGACTACCGTGTTAATTCATAGTTTGACTTTTGTACGTCACCTTTATGCATGATGCAAACATTTAGATATGATGTCATGATGTGGTCGATTTTAAATTAAATTTTACCTTTAGACGGTGAGAATTAATTCATATATTTGGCCAACATTCATTAAAGTAGGATAATTACGACGCAAATATTAATATTAATAAATACCTCCTTTTTTAGATTTTAATTAATTATCATAAAAATTAAAATATTAAAGGTCACGTGAATGACAATTAGAAATGCATGCCAAATAAATATCACATGAAGAAAAATAGGGCAAATACGAATGAGATCTTCAAACATTATATGAACATTACTACGCGTAAAAACGTTACATTATACTAAGGTAATATACATGTATATTTATTATGCGGGTAATCATCATTATATATATTATGTTAAAAAATTATAATTATATATATATTAAAACCATATTATATATATAACTATATATTACATACATACTATATATTTCATATAAAACTATATATTATATATAAAAACGTATTATGTATAAACCATATTATATAAACTATATATTATATATGAAACTATATATATAAAAAGCTTATATTATGTATAAACTATATATTATAAAAAACATTATATAAATAAACAAAAGATGTCAAACAAGACTAAAAAAACAACCACATATATATATACAACAACCACAAACCATATACATGTCCATCCACATATCACATATCAACATGGCAATCACATATGCTAAACATAAACATTATATTTATCAATATGGAAAAAAGCATGAATAATGGAACGTAATATAACAAAATAAAAATTAGAGTAGAGAATTAAAATGCATGACAAGAGGGGGAAAAAGGGGTTTAAGATAAAGAAAAAGGGATTAAATTGATTGAAAACCAAAATTCAAGGGGACCAAAACGGAGATTAAACCCCTAAAACGGACTAAAAGAAGAACATGGACGAATATGCGAAACGACTCAAAACTAGAGAGACTAGGGAGGGTATTTCAAAAAGCGGAATGGCCACCGGTGTGAATAGTCTGGGGCGGAAGGGTTTAAGAAGCAACTAAACCAATTTTAAAAACTTAAAACTCTATAAAAATGCGTTTATCCCCTCCCCAAAACACCCTTTTTGCCATATTTTCCTTTAATACGAATGTAATCCCCCTTTATTTTCTCTGAAAACCGAACGAATGTCGTCGTGTCACCGTTTTGGTCGCCGTTAGCCGGTGCCAAAAATCCTAAAAAACCTCTTTTTCTTTTCAAACCTAATCTGAAACAAAATTTCAAAGCAACCCCCTTTTTTGCATAAACCTTAAGGAACAGAGACCCAAAAGCCGTTTAAAAAAAAGCCCAATTTTACCTTCGATTTCTCACCGGCTCACCCCTTTGTATTCCCGGAGGAAAATTGTGCGGGCTTCTCACCGAAAGGAAGCGAACGGCAAAGAAAGTCGAATCGGCAAAGGTAAAAGACCAGAAACCCTAAAGCTTTGTTTTTTATGCTTCGAATGAAAAAGGAGAGGAAGTATACTTCTGAAAACTTTGAGGCTGCCGTTTTTTCTATTGATTATAAATATTTTCTCTGTTCGAAAAACTTGGGGTTTACATCTCTTCGGTTTCGGTTTTATAGCCTGAAAATTACATTGAATAAAACCCTAGAAAATTGCTATTGGATGCCTCTGATATCTCTAAAAAATTGGTGCATTTCTGAAATTCTTCGATTTTTTTGCGCATACTTGTCCTTTTTGACATTTTGGGTGGCCTCTTCACCGTTTTTGGTTGTATGTGTCGACGTGGTGGACATCAAGGAGGAGAGGACCAGAGGGGGAACGTTGCGGCCGACGTAGCTGTACGAATCGCGCGTAGGAGCTGAAGAGGTGCGAGTGAACGGGACGAGCGCGTGGTGAACCGTTCGATCAGCTTCAGATCTTAAGGCTGGGAGATGAAGCGTTGGGCAACTGAGATCAGCTCGATTTACTTCGGATCCAATGGATGAGATTGAACGGCGCAAGATCAAGTGTGGAGTAGCTAGGGTATTCTTTCATTGGATTGTTCTGGACCGTTTGATCTCCTCTCTAGATCTGGTAGTCCAAGATGGGCTGCGCAAAAAGAAAGAGATTATCATATTAGGGGCTTTTGATGTAATTAGGCTTAGGGTTTAATATCTGGGCCTTATTAGACAGAATAAGTAATATGTGTATAATATTTTGGTTTGGGCTTTTAAATTGTAATGTTTTCTTTTTGGGTTTTAAAATTTTGTAAATGGACTCTTAATATATGAACAGGCTTATTTATATACGTATTGGGCTTTTGTTTAATTAATAAGCATATGTATTTATATTTTTAATTTAATAATAATAATAATAATAATAATAATAATAATAATAATAATAATAATAATAATAATAATAATAATAATAATAATAATAATATAAGGGTGATACTATAATATATTCATAATATTTAGGTTTTTTCAAATTGATAATAACATAATAATAATAACTACACATGATAGTAAATAGTACTATATATACCACTTACGTATAAATAATACTAATAACTATATAATTGAAGTAGATAAATAAAGCCATTATTGCAAAATATAAAAATGGGTTAACACTCCCGACAAAACTAGTTATTACAGTTGCCCCTCTTTGCTTATACTTGTACGACAAGAATAAAGCAAAGACCATAAGCACTAATTTTGTCCAACTTCCCTGTTTAATTCCCGAATCACCGTGCACTTGAACTATTGGTGGTTCAGGAGTCGGCATGAGAAAATGTAACGGTCACGGAGGCTTGAAGATGTTCTTCTCATTTCGACATTCTTCAACCCTTCGAGGTCCGAACGGATAGAAAATTAGTGAAAAATAAAAGTTCCATTCTCTTTGCGCCCGAACGAATAGGTGGATTCCATTCTTAAAGTGCCCGAACGGATAGGCGGGATTCCATTTTTCTCATGCCCGAACGGATAGGTGTGTTCCATTCTCCTCATGCATGAACGGATAAGCAGGTTCTATTCTCATCATGCCCGAATGGATAGGCGTGTTCCATTCTCTTCATTTTCGAACGGATAGGCGTGTTCCATTCTCCTCAAGCCCGAAGGCGGATTCCATTCTCCTCATGCCTGAACGGATAGGCAGGTTCCATTCTCCTCATGCCTGAACGGATATCCAGGTTCTATTTACTAAAAAAACTTTAATATACATATCAAATAGGCAAAATAATTTGATGATATGGGTTAGCATGCCCCTAACCTAGGGATGTCTAACTACAAATGATGTATGAATTGTGACATCAAAATTGCTCGGACGCTTTCCCTCTTCGAGTCGGTCGATCTTGACTTTCTTCTTGTTTTATTCTTTTTCTTGGTCTTTTTTTTACTTTCTTTCCTTGACAAATTTTCATTTTTTGTCTCGTCTTGAAAGTGGACAGCTGATTTTCACTGGTCAAAATAGAATATAACACTCCTCCTAGCGTTCATTCTTGTAACACTCCCCCACTCAACTTGGGGTTCAACTATTCTTTTTGCTTTGACTCATCATGGCGAGCTTTCCTCTAACTTGACATTAGGGGAAGCACATGCCCCCAAGTCATTAAACTTTTCTCTAAAGTTCAATAAGGTCCATTTTTCATTTTCTGAACCAATCAAAGCATTTCGACAGAAACCTGCATCAAGTCCCTGAACTATCTAGCATATAAAATCTTGAAACTATCCTTACCATGTCCACTGATGAGTTAATCCTTCATGTTAGGTCAATCATTTGTATCCATGACCTTGCATTTTAGATCTTATCATTGAAGTAATGCAAATAAATCTTTTTGTTTCCACTATAAATCTTGGACTACATCTTCTAATTTCAATATGAGATGCATTTTCAAAAAAACTAGGTTTTCCTTTCAAATTATGGATATAATCAAACTAAATTAAATTCCCTGATTTTCAAGTGCACGAGCAACACTAAAAGGCTTACCAAGGATTGCCCCAAGCATCATGTGTCTAGGAGACCTCAAAAATTGAGTTGATGTCTAAAGATGTAAAGTACCCTCCGAGTTATTTTAGTTTTTAACCAATTTAGATTTACCTCTTGTTGGCTTTGCCTTTATCATTATTGCTTTGTCTCATTTCTTTCTTATTTTGGGAAAGTCAACTCATCACATTCCTTCGGCTCAAAATAAATGATGGAGCAAACAACAAAACCTCGAGCTACTCGACATTGTCATGGTTTAAAAATATCACCATCAGTCATGTAGTTGAGGTTTGATTTGGATGGTGCGTAGCAACCTTATTGGTCCTTCTGCTATAGTGGAGTGCCTTAAAATTTCCACACTCTTATCCGAAAATGCCTATTACCAGGTTTCGAACATTTGAGTGCTTTTGTTATGCCTTTTTTATTCTCGATTTTTTTCTCTCTTCTTTTTAGCGCGACAGATTTCTTCTTGTTCTCCCGAACGCCTTAATGCCCTATGTACTCAAAAAATGACCAAATTAAATTGGAGAGTAAGACACATATTCATCATCTTCGCAACTTCTGATTTCTACTAGACACATGCTGCTCGAAATCAACCTTTGGGAAAAAATCAATGTCCATCGCGCAATTGATATACAGGGATCCAATAGACAAATATATACACAAAATAAAGAGATAATTGAAACACTGAATACAATGCATCCTTTCATTGAAATTTAAAACATGCATTCTTGGGCCCTTACAAAAAGATCTTTGCTACCTTCGGGCAAAGGATAACAAGGTTGATTCCATACATTACTTCCAGGAAAAGATTAAAATGCAATAAAATGAAAACAAGTCAACACTAAACTAACCGCTTAATTTCAGAAAACACTGAATCTCATGCCCCGCAGTCTGATGGTACTCACAAAATGATTCATGGCCATCATACACTCCCTTCGTACCATTCTCAATCAAGCCCACTGTGCACAGCTGTTCGAACACCCAACTTAGAGGGGACTTGATTTCCGACACTTCCATCCTTACTTTCTTCGCATCTACCTCTTCAAGGGCATTCACACCTCGACCTCTATGGTTTGGAAGTGGGTTGGCCCCCACATTGGGTCCCTCACATTTGATGACCCCATTGTTGATCATGTTTTGCATGAGTTTCTTGAACGCTGTATAATTTTCTATCGTGTGCCCCGGTACTCTGCCGTGGTACTCACAATGTGCTTTTCCGTCATACCATGGAGGGTAAGGTGACTGGAAGGGAGTAACATGATACAGACGTACCAAATCAACCTCGTATAGGTGTTCGTACACCTTCTTGTATGAAATGGATAGAGGTGTGAAAGACATCTTCTCATTTTCCTTCTCGGGAGCCCTATTATCTCATCTCTTTGAGCTTTGCGCGTTCCCTATTGTGGCTTGAGGCAGTGAGATTATGAGGTGCTGAGGAGCCTTATAGGTACCAGTGTTGTTCACCTCACGATCTCTCTTCTTGAATTGCTTCCGAGAATTTTCTCCTCCATTAATTCTACCACTCTTGATTTCTGCCTCAATACGTTGACTGATCATAACCATATCCGAGAAATTATCAATATGGTTACTTATCATGCGGTCATAGAGGGTTCTCTTCAAAGAATCGACAAACATATGAGAGATCTCATTTTCGCGGAGTGGAGGTTGGACTTGCGCCGCCACATCTCGCCAACGCTGGACGTATTCACGGAGGCTCTCATTGTACCTTTGCTCCAAACCTTGTAGCAAGAGTCGATTTGGGACCATATCAGTTATGTGCTTATACTGATCTGTGAAAGCCTTGGCCAAATACTTACACGACCTAATCTGAGCATGGGTTAACTGATTGTACCATCTCACTGTGGGCCCCGCTAAGCTATCTTGAAACCAGTGAATTAGAAACCTCTCATTGTCGATGAAACCCATCATCTTTCTACAGAACATGGTTATGTGGGAAGTAGGGCAAGTTGTCCCATCAAACTTTTCAAACTATGATGTTTTCAACTTGGGTGGAATTACCAAGTCTGGAACCAAACTGAGATCTCTAGAATTCATCCCATATGACCCTTCTTCTTCCTTCTTTCTTCGAAATTTCTCCTCGAGGTCCTTCCCTGTCTCTTGTAGTTGTTTTGAGAACTCCGCCTTGACCTTGTTCAATTTCTCAATCTCATCCAAATCCGGGACACTATCCCCATCATTTTCCCCACGATTAAAAATCAAACATGATGGAGCACGGCTAGAGGCTCCCGCCTGATGCGATGTTGTCCCATCTCCTTGAGTAGCCGCTTCTTGCGAGGGCTTAGGGGTGTTAACGGCTTGGTTCCGTAGGAGCAAGTCAGAAAGAATATTGCCATGACCCCCAAAATTAATTTTATTTGTTTTATGAATTAATGTATGCAATGCATCACATGCATAACAGAAATAGATGATTGAAGGCAATAAATTTAAAAAACACAATCAAATACAAAGAAGTGTTGATTCGATGAACATCCTCATTAAACAACTTTTTATAATGAAGATCAAGTCTCATTACAACGAGATAAGAAAATAGGTACATAGGGTACAATTTTCAATAAGTTTTACTCGTCTCCTTCCTATAAATTAGCGCATTCTGGAAACTCCGTTGCTATCCGTGCTAAGGCTTGAATACATTGAGGTACTCTTTGCTTTGACGATCAAATGACTTAATTTCTAGGGGCTGAGATAAACTAGATCAACTTGGATGGTAGCACATCAACTTGGCCCAAGCCAACTAAATTGGCTTCTTTGTTCATTGTTCATTCCCTAATCGCTCTTGAGCTCCAAAATTCGTCAACTCGTTGTTATGGACTATTTCTCCCATTATGAAAGTTTTTAATTTTAAATTGTTCTCGAATCAACACTTCGTATGAAAATGCCATGAATATGTGCAAAAATAATCAAACACAAACACAAGAGAAGAGAAGAGAGTAAATGAATTAGTAACAAATATAATGAATACTGAATAAAAACAAATAAAAACACACCACACCAAATTAACAATGCAAGACCTATTAAGATGAATTCTAATTTGCCATGGTTGTCCACATGGCTCTAATTGGGGTGGGCTCCCTAGATTCTCACGCATGTGGGTTCGGTTCTAAACAAGGGTACCCGAATGTATCTTATTACTACTAAGGCAACAAGAACCCCAATTCTGGACTATTACAAGCTTGCAAATTGGTTTCAGTTCGAGGGAAAGCACAACCTAGTGATGTGGAGGGTTGTTAACGTGTCAAAGGCGTGGATTCCGGAAGTGAATTACCGACCCGTGGAGGGATGCTCACGTGGGTATGTGGCGTTTCACTCCCACTTAAGGAACGATGCTCGAGTATAGAGCTTAATGATCATGATGCAAAATGTGTCGGTGATTCCTTAGAAATTAAATGAAAGATTAATTCGAAGGCTGCCAATTATCAAAGCTCGTACAACCTAAGTCACATTTTCAAGGAAGAATCAACCTCATTAAAGTCAAATTAAATTTCAAAATTTTCCATCATTAAAATCAACAATTATTTTCTTGGCTTACCACTCTCATTGTTTTGTAAAAAACAAAAAATTCTCCCCAGCAGAGTCACCAAGCTTTAGCGACGTTTTTTGAAATTAAACTTTAAAGAATCCCACTTTTTTAGAAAATAGATTAAATGAGGAATTTCTTTTAAAAAATTCGTGTTTTGGAAACAATAAAGACTTGGAGTCACCACGGGCTACTAAGGTAGGCCGGACACCACAAAAATAAGAGATTCATTTGAAAGGGTTCAGAAGTTGGTTACGTGTGGGGAAGTGTTAGCACCCCCATCACGCCCGAAAATCGGTACCAAAATATTTGTTGCTTTTAATTGATGGAAATTGCTGAAATTTAAAATAAATTTAATTATGGGGTTCTTAATTGAAAATGAACCTTAATTGTATGGGCTTTATCAAATTGGTGAGTTCGAATTAATCGGACATTTAATTAATAAGGATGACGGCACATCAGACCGGATTAAACTGCCATCGAATAACCCCGATTGCTGTGTTAATTTATGGTTCGACTTTCGTACGTCACCTTTATGCATGATGCAAACATTTATATTTGATGTCATGATGTGGTCGATTTTAAATTAAGGTTTAACTTCAAATGGTGAGAATTAATTCGAATATTTAGCAACCATCCATTAAAGCAGGACTGTTACGACGCAAATATCAAAATTAATTGATACCTCCTTTTTAAGATTTTATTAATTATCATGCAAATTAGAATATTAAAGGTCACATGAATGACAATTAGAAATGCATGCCAAATAAATATCACATGAAATAAAATAGGGCAAATACGAATGAGATCTCAAACATTATCTGAACATTACTATGCGTAAAAACGTTAAATTATACTAAGGTAATATACATGTATATTTATTATGCGGGTAATCATCATTATATATATTATGTTAAAAAATCATCATTATATATATATATTATATTAAAACCATATTATATATATAAAACTATATAATACATACATACTATATATTATATATAAAAACGTATTAAGTATAAACCATATTATATAAACTATATATTACATATGAGACTATATATAAAAGCTTATATTATGTATAAACTATATATTATAAAAAACATTATATAAACGAACATAAAATGTCAAACAAGACTAAAAAAACAACCACATAACATATGTATATCTACAACAACCAAAAATAATATACATGTCCATCCACATATCACATATGAACATGGCAATCACATATGCTAAACATAAGCATTATATTTATCAATATGGAAAAAACCATGAATAATGAAACGTAATATAACAAAATAAAAAGTAGAGTAGAGAATTAAAATGCATGACAAGAGGGAGAAAAGGGTTTAAGATACTATAAAAGGGATTAAGTTGACTGAAAATAAAAATTCAGGGGACCAAAACGGAGATTAAAACCTTAAAACGGACTAAAAGAAGAACGAGGGAAATTGCGAAACGACTCAAAACTACAGGGATTGGGGATGGTATTTAAAAAAGCGGAATCGCCACCGATGTGATTAGTCTGGGACGCAAGGGTTTAAGAAGCAAATAAACCAATTTTAAAAACTTAAAACACTATAAAAACGCGTTTACCCCCACCCAAAACACCCCTTTTGCCATATTTTCCCCTTAATACGAATATAATCCACTTTATTTTTTCTTAAAACCGAAAGGATGGCACCATGTCACCGTTAGCCGACGCTGGAAACCCTAAAAAACCTATTTTTTCTTTCGAAACATAATCTGAAACAAAATTTCAAAGTAACCCCTTTTTTGCTTAAACCTTCAAAAAAAGAGACCCAAAACCTGTTTAAAAAAGCCCATTTTTACCTTTGATTTCTCACCGACTCACCCTTTCGTATTCCTGGAGGAAAATCGCGCAGGCTTCTCACCGAATGGAAGCGAACGTGAGTGGAAGCCGAATCGGAAAAGGTAAAAGACCAGAAACCCTAAAGCTTTATTTTTTATGCTTCGAATGCAAATGGAGAGTAAGTATACCCCTAAAAACTTTGAGGCTGCCTTTTTCTATTGATTCTGAATATTTTCCCCATTCAAAAAACTTGGGGTTTACATCTCTTTGGTTTCGGTTTTATAGCCTGAATTACATTGAATAAAACCCTAGAAAATTGTTATTGGATGCCTCTGATATCTTTGAAAAATTGGTGCATTTATGAAATTCTTGGAATTTTTTGCGCATACTTGTCCTTTCTGACATTTTGGGTGGCCTCTTCACCGTTGTAACGCTATGTTTTGGTTGTATGTGTCGACTTTGTGGACGGCGAGGAGGAGGGGACCAGAGGGAGAAAGTTGCGACCAACGTGGCTGGACGAATCATGCGTAGGAGCTGAAGAGTTGCGAGTGAACGGGACGAGCGCGTGGTGAGCCGTTTGATCAGCTTCGGATCTGATGGCTGGGAGATGAAGCGTTGGGAAACTGAGAGAACCTCGATCTACTCTGGATCCAATGGATGAGATTGAGCGGAGCAAGATCAAGTGTGGAGTAGCTAGGGTTTCCTTCATTGGGTTGTTCTGGACCGTTTGATCTCCTCTACAGATCTGACGGTCCAAGATGGACTTCACAAAAACAAAGACATTATCATATTAGGGTTTTTATGTAATTAGGCTTAGGGTTTAATATTTGGGACTTATGGGACAGAATATGTAATATGTGTATAATATTTTGGTTTGGGCTTTTAAATTGTAATGTTTTCTTTTTGGGTTATAAATTTTGTAAATGGACTCTTAATATATGGACATACTTATTTATATATGTATTGGGCTTTCGTTTAATTAATAAGCATATGCATGTATATTTTTAATTTAATAATAATAACAATAATATAAGGGAGATACTATAATATATTAATAATATTTAGGTTTTTTCAAATGGATAATAACATAATAATATTAACTACACATGATAGTAAATAGTACTATATATACCACTTACGTATAAATAATACTAATAATATTTTTGTTTGTTTTAGTTTTAATCATACTACATAATTGAAGTAGATAAATAAAGCCATTATTGCAAAATATAAAAACGGGTTAACACTCCGGACAAAATTAGTGATTACAGGTTGAAGGACCATTTTTTCGCTTAAAGGGAGTCTCGTTGATACTTGGGAAGTATCATCGCCCTTCTCAAGTGCATTTCTCGGAGATAGTGGATTTAGGATCCACTAGTTTGTTAGAGATTAACCAAAGTTAGACGTTTTACAGGTTTGATAGAGCTACCTTCTTGAGAGTTGTTGCACCTTGGAAATTGATTTGGTAAAATTGAGCACGATGCTAGCCAGTAATGTCGAGAGTTGTGCTCGAGGCTTCGAGATCTCGAGGGGACCCAACCTTTGGTGATGAGAATGTTGAACCGTTACCCTTCTATTGTGATTTTCGTAGTGGTTGATTGGGAAATTGCACAACGGAGTTATGGGACATGTTTGACTGTTTGGTAGATGTCAATGTGTGTAGTTCAACGCTCAAGAGCTTTTGATCTGTCTAAGTGTTTGTTTATGCTTCTTGGAGGAGTCGTCATGATTTCTTTCCTATCAAGAACGTGAGTAAATGTTGAGCTAAGGCCGAGTTGGACATTGGCGCCCATCGCCATTTTTAGAGGATACCAACCTCGTTGAGGAGTCAGAGATTTAGTTGCGAAGGTACAACTTGATTGATGTTTCTTTTGTCTGAGTGTTTTGACCAAGGGAGAATCGTGCTTGTTCACTAGTAAGAAGTTTGTTCGTTGAGGTGATGCTTAAACTGTTGATAGCTTGATAAGTCATCGTGAAAGACTGTTACTTGTCTCCTAAGGTGGATGACTCATTTAACCAATTGTGAAGTACCTGTGAGTTTTTCTTGGATTTGTTTGAGAATTAGATGTTTACAGTTAAAGTGTTGGAGGCTAGTAAATTCGAAACAAATTTTGGAATTAGGATTTCTCTCTTTAGGGGTGTCATGGTAATGTTTGATTTTTGTAGTGACGTTTAAGGTGTTTCAGCGATAATAGGATGGGGGTCACCATATTGTCTCTCGAATATCAATTTGATGCTTTGCGTGACACATGTGAATATATGAGGATTTTGGAGATGTAAGCATTGATAAGATAATTACCTTAATGACCTTGTGTGTGGGAGAGGTTAGTTACCGTGTGATCAGTTTAGGAAGCAAAGGTTTGAGACTTCGTAAATGCTTTTGACTTGTATCACAATTTCCTTGGAATGAGTCGAGGAACGTTGGTGGAGATTTGAGCCGTGTAAGACTATTTTGTTGTGAAAGTGGTGCTGACTCGATTAAAGTCGAGTAAGATTTCAAGATCTTCGAGGATGTTTTGTTGTATTGTTAGGGCTGTATTTTTGTGCTAGAAGAGGGAAGGTTGTGTCTACCCCAACGTCAGGAAATTTTAAGTGCTTGTTTGCTAAGGAAATTGACATTCGAGACAACGAAGTGAGTCAAAGTAATTAAGAACTATTAATAGTGTGATAGATCACCACCTAAGTAAAGTGAACTTGGTAAGTGGTGGATTGTATGGAGTTAGTTCGAGTTAGAGTATCATGATGCCCATGTGGGGCGATCAAGGATGGCATGTGACGGTCATGTGAAAGAGTACTGATACTAGCTTCATGGAGTACTGGTACTCGATTCATCTAGTGTCGGTACTGATCGGTCAGTACCAGTACCCGTGTGTTTTGTTGGTTTAGCTACGAGTAAAGGATTTGGGTAACTTGGAAGCCGCGAGAAGTAGCATCTGATTGTAATTAAGAGGATACAATGTTATGATTGTGCTTAGGTCCGATTGTTTCTGATGGACTTTGAGATCTTGTTGTAGGTGTTTTAGAGGAAGATATGTCTAGGCAAAAGATTCTTCCTATATATTACAATGGTTAGTATATAGGTAGTTCTAAGAGCTATAAATTGTACCAAACTTTCTTCATGTGCTTTGGGAGACAGTGTGGAGTCGTGTGTTTGAGATAGTGATAAGTGTTTGACTTGCCATCAATTGGGAGTCAAACATTGAGTTCTTAAGAGTTGTTGTGATGCTTTGATGATTCCTCGGTGGAAATTAATTAGATGACCATGGATCTTGTAAAGGATTTGTGAGTGCAAAGTTTCGATGGGATCTCGTTGAGTAACGATATAGTTATTGGTAGGTACCGTTTGATATTTTAGGAAAAGGTGAGATCCATATGGGAAGTCTTCTTGGATTGATTGTGGGTTGGGTTGTACGACACTGCGGTGTGTACATGGTACCTTTTGACACGAGATTGACGTTTGTAATGGGACCTTATCCTTTGGTTGGATTTCATGTGGTGGCAAATCTTAGTGAGTGTACAAAGGACATGTTTTCTAGACACGTTATAGCTTGGATTGTAAGACTCATGCATGAAATGAGTTTGTGGGAACTGCTTTAGTTGATGTTTTGATGTAAAACATGCCGTGATCTAAGGTCAACCTTGAGACATGTAGAGACGTCTTTTTCTTTAAGAAGTCTTCCACCGGGCAAGCAGTGATATTGATAAG
The DNA here is from genome assembly GCA_958450335.1 of Hibiscus tridactylites. Classification (NCBI taxonomy): domain Eukaryota; kingdom Viridiplantae; phylum Streptophyta; class Magnoliopsida; order Malvales; family Malvaceae; genus Hibiscus; species Hibiscus tridactylites. The sequence goes on from OY288273.1 coordinate 72,553,314, forward strand.
GGATGCTATTGGAGTTAGAGTCTCCTTCAAGGAGTCACCACGAGAGGAATCATTTCGTTTTGGTTGTAACGACTATTTAGCCTCCTATTCTTTTAGATCATACGGAGTAGTGGAAAGATTTTGTTGTGCAACAAACTTTTGGGTTCTACAACATAAGATAAGTTTCTTTGATGACGTACTCATGTGAAGAATTTGATAGAGTATCGTTGGGTTTATATCTGCCTTCAGTAATGCACCGAATGAGGATGAATTCCTTCTAAGACAAAGAATCATTTAAGATTATGTTTGTATCGTTAGAAGACAAAGGTTATTTTTTATAAGTGTTGAGATCAGAGTAGCGAAGCAGGAAATAATAGGTGGCGACGAAGAGTTATAAAGGTTTTAGCATCTTCTTTGTTTTATGGGTACAAATTTCGAGGACATAATTTTCTTTAAGGATAAGAGAGTTGTAACGACCCAATTTTGGGTTTGGGATATAGGTCTTGGATCTGTATTTGAGTATTTTAAGATTTAAGTTTTGAATTAAGAAAAATCGAGTTGGAAACTAAATTGAATGGATTCTTGGATTGATTTGAATAAAGATTTTAAGTTCGAGTCTAAAAGTGGGAGAAAAGAGAAAGACAAGTATCTGATTATTTTTTGGGCCCATTATACTGGGAGATAAAGTGCTTCAATTTTTTTTAAAAGGATAAGTGAAAAAGTAAAAAGTTGATGGGGTGATTGAGAGAGAAGAGGAAAAGAGAGGAAAATTTGAGGGGTGAGTCTTTAAAATCCAATCTACCGAGATTCAGTCGTCCTTTGTCGACACCTCCACCGTCATTGTGTTCATCTCGTTGAGACGAGTTCACCGAGACCAACGACACCATCATCAGAGTCGTCGTTAGAGAGGGTGAGAGAGAGAGGTAGTTTTAAGTTGTTTAGTTAAGAGGGTTAGAGTGCTCAAACCAAAGAACGAAGGCCATCATCGTGTTCACCAGCTCGAGAACAGTCAGTCGGTGGAGTTTGGTCATCATCTGCTGCCGCACGTGCTGCCGCTTGCGCGTGAACATTCTCCAGCAGCGGTTGGAGCTTGATAGCTGGTGGGGCCAGCCGTCAACCCGGCTTGTTAAGCCAATATAGACTGTTACCCCTAAGCCAAGCCGCTATTGACCCCGAGCCAAGCCGCTGAACCCGTTGACCGAGTCGTTAACATTTTTCGAGAGATCCTACTTGGGAATTTCTCGACGTTTTGAGTTCGTTAGCGCAGTCCGTTTCACCAAATTCGAATCTGATAAGTTGTTTTGTTAGACTTATTTTTATTTTGGTATAAGTGAAAGGATTAACTTGCAAAAATTTGTAAACTCTATATTCGATTCAAATTTGTCAAATATACTATTTTTAACATGAACAATTTTTTCTAAAAGGTTTAACTTAATACCCATATTAAATTCTCTTTGAAAAAGTCAAAAAGTCAAAACAATGCATTTTTAAGTAGAGCTTTCGAAACCATCTAGGTGGTTTCGATACCACTTTGGCAGTAACGCCTAGAAACCTATTTTTGACTACATATTTCGAAACCCCCTTGGTGGTTTCGAAACCAGGGCGTGTAACAGCTAGTTTTTTAGTTTAAATTTCTCCAAGGTTTCGAAACCTCTTTAATGGTTTCGAAACCACTATGCATGTGAGCATTTAATGCTCGATTTTAATGGCTTCCAACGGCTCCCAACGATTAGAAAAGATCAAGAGCACATAAAATAGGTATGAAAATAGTATTGAAGCAACAAGAAAGCATATCCAAACATTTACACAATCAAAATCCAATTTGTGCTCAATTTTTCATCTTTCTTGTAAACACTAATGTTGTTCTTCATTGTAATTCATTTCCTAGAGTTTTTGTTGGGTGTGTGAGAGAGCTTAAACTTCGCAAACACCTTTCTTGTGAGGATTTCCTAGTTTGCTTCTTTGTATTTGTTTTGGGGAAATGATTCAATAGACTTTGGGGTATAAGTCTATTGAATTGTGTAAGGTTACTCCTTATCCTTAAAGAAAAGACAAATTAGTGGATTTGTGGAAAATCCTTAGTATGGTAACTAAGGTAGTGGAAGCAGAATTCATTAAGGGAGTTAAACCACTCTAAATCACCTTGCGATTTCTATCTATGCATTTAGTGTCCACTATCTTTTAAAAATCCAATTCAACCCCTCTTGGTTTTATTCGATCGATTGCCACTCTCAACAATTAGTATCAGAGTGTAACACCCGAGTTTAGGGGTCGGGTGTTAGGAGAGTTAATTTGGGTTCGAGTTGTTGGGCATGGTTTTAATTTTAAAAGGCCTTGTGTTTTCATTAAGGGTAAATGGGGAATTTTCAAATAAGGAAAAATAAAATAAGTAAAAAGGGTGTTTTGAAAGTCACCATCTTCTTCTTCCTTCAACTAAAACCACGACAAAAACCTCCCCAACCCCAAGTTACTGTTCCATCATCTTCCTCATTGATTTCAAGTGTTTTTATCAAGGTAATGATGTTTTTTACTTCTCCTCTTCATCCTTAACATTTCCATGGTTTTATATTTTCATAAACTTCATTTTTGAATTTCTTCAAGTGTTCAAATTTTAAGTAAAAGGTAGAAACTTTGTTGGGTTTTTATTGAGCTTTTGATTTGTAAACTCTAAATATGTTATAATCTTGCTTTTAAGTGTAACATATCTTAAAATGGTGAGGTTTTGCTGAAATCCCGAAATGAGTATTTGTGGGTGTGTTTAAGGGTAGAAATATTGAGTTTTGAGGTAGTTTTGTGAGGGAAAGTTGGGCCGATGGTATGGTTATGCTTGGGGGTTGTTTTGAGCAAGTTTAGTGACGATTTGGGTGATGGAATCGATAGGTATTTGCTGGGTTGTGTTCAAGTCCGAAAATGAAGAGTTTGGGTTAGTTTTGGCTTGGAAATGTAGTGAAATGGTCTTGAGATTGTAATCTATATTTGTGGCAGTGATTTTGTGGATGTTTTGATGAGTAATACGTTGTTTTTGGTTGATTAGAAACAAGGGAAACCGTTGGAGAAGCTTCGGGCTCGATTCCGGGAAACTTGGAGGCTTGATCGACCTTCTTGGCTTGTATTGAGGGTGTTTGGTGAGTGGATTGTTTTCAATGGTTTTAAGTTTGTCCAAAGTGTGTTGTTGAGGTATTAGATTGTGCGTGGTAGGCCAATCTAACGTGGGATGGTGTTGGTAGCTTAATCCCTTGTTCAATCTTATGTATCCTTGTTAAATGTGAATAAATGTGGTCTTGTGCGATAAGTGTTCTATTATGCATGTTATGAGGTATTTATGTTGCATGATGGTGGGTTGTATGTTGTGTTGCATGATTTGTGAAATTACGGTGAGAACTAGTTTAGTATGTTGACACTAGTTATAATTACCGTATATAAATGATCGATCATTAGGATGAGTGTGCACACGGTAAGAGTCAAATTCGCGCGTGGCCTTGGTGATGTGTAGTCATCAAGGTGGAGTACGGTGAAGTATCATTCCACCGAAAAGTGTATATGTGTAGATGATGAGTGGAAACCCATCCGTAAAAGAAAACGGTGATGTGTGAAATCCCACCGGAAGGTAATATTGTTGTTTGAGTACGTTGGGTAAAAATCCCAACGGAAGTTATCTGCATATCCGAGTAAGCTATATAGTTGCCAATATACCTTGTTTATGTGTGGTTGATGTGGTAAGATGTTCGGTTATATCTATGCTAAGCATAACATGAGGTAAGATGCCATGTTCATGCATTTCTTGTAGCGGTTGGCTATGTTGTTATGTTTGTGTTAATGCATGCTTTGTTGATGTTTTGTGGATACCATGCTTTGGACCCTGCATTGTCGATATTTTTTTTTGAGATCCCTCACTAAGATTTCAAGCTTACGCTCTCATTTTCGACAATGCAGATCATTAGTGTGGAAGTTAGCAAGGAGCAAGGAAGGGGCACCCAAGAGCGTGTGTTGCTGCTCAAGTATGGTTTTTCTTAAATAATGTAATAGATAGCAATAGGGATGTTATCTGTTGTAGGAGCGTATGTTAGACTCCTATGTTGGCTTTTATGCTGTTGAATGCTTATGTTTTGTGTTCAAGGGTTGTAAACCTTGTTTATGTGATGCTTTTGTGGATGTATGTTTCTTAATAGCTAAATGTCTCATATGCATGCTTGTATGTTTGATCATGCTCGTGGTAGGATATGATGCCTCTAGACTGTGAGCATGATGGTTGCTTGTGATCTTTGATGTTTGGGGCAAGTTTGGGGACCATTGGGGATGCTAAAGTATGTCTTTCGATCCACTCTGTGAGCAGGCGTATCGAAACGCTTGAAGTGGTTTCAGAACAGTTGTAGCTCCAGGGATACTCGTATCGGAATGGCGGTGGTACCATTTCGATACAATTTGACACTGTGAGCTCCCGTTTCGGTACGCGTATCGATACGGTTTGCCACTGTGTGTGCCTGTTTCAGAACAAGTTCTGAAACGTTTTGTCACTGTTGACCCCCGTTCCGAAACAAAGTGAACCGTATCGAAATGGCATGGTCTGGCTTTTAAACTAGAGCCCGCGTATCAAAACGGGCAAGCCTGTTTCAAAACTCGGGCAGGTAAATTGACTATTTGGAATCTTCAAAGGTTCTTGGACGTTGTGTTTTAGTCCCTAATGTGTGTTTTCTTCCTTGTTGAGTTCGTATGTACCGTTTATGAATGGTTTTGCTTCGTTCGCATGAAATCGGACTAACATGTCACTTGGTAAATTTAAGTTGCCTTATGTTCTGTTTTGTTTGTTTCGTTATCATCTTCCATTGCCGCTTTCGCACATAGGACTAAATGTAACATTTAGACAAGATAATTAAAAGAATGTTTTCTAGGGTTGCTAATCGGAGTGGAGCCTTAGCGGGTTTCGCTCCGGTTTTCCCCGTGTAACCCGTTCGGACCGGTCTGTCTGCTAGCCCGGGACGAGGGGGTTACATTTGTTGGTATGAAAGCCAGGTTTCTGCGACCTCGGGAAGGTAAGTAAGGTAAGTTTGAAGTGTTATGTTGCAATATTTCGGTGTATGTTGTGTGGTGAATGCTTTTTCTATGTATGCTTGTTGTTCGCTTGCTTGCATGGTGTTTGAAAGCATGTGTTGGTATGGTTGTTGTGTTGAGGCATAGTTGTTGAGTTCCCATTGCTACTATTACTTTATTGGAAAAGATTTTGTAAAGGAATACTTGAGCACCTTGGACCCTTGTCTTTGCTAACTCAATCCTTGTGTGTTTATTTTGTTTGTAGTTGATATCTTGCTTGACGAAAGATGAGACCTAGAGGCAGGCCTAGAGTGGTTCATCCGAAACCACGAGCAGCAGCTTCTGAAGTTGAGCCGGAGGCTCCTCCACCCCCTTCTTCTCCTCCTCGTTAAGAGGGAGGTGAGGCTAGAGCTGAGGGCGTAAGACCTCAGGTTGGCCAAGGTCTGGTCGGTATAGATCTAGCTCCGTTGGTTCAGGCTATAGCTGGGGCTTTTCAGGCAGATGTGGCCGGGGGACAGGCTGTGGCACAACCTCATGGTGAGGGCACCGGTTTGCCACTTGAGAGGCTTTGCAGTTTGGATGGAGAAGAATTCTGAGGGTTGGCACCCGAGAGATCAGAGGCTTGGTTTGATAAGACTTTTCGTATTTTGTCTCAGATGGGTTGTACTGGGCACACAGACTGGGATATGTTGTTTCTTTGCTTCAGGGTGATGCCTACACTTGGTGGGTCACCATTACTACAGGCATGCCAGATGCCGAGATTACTTGGGAGTTCTTTTAGTATGCCTTTCGCAAGAAGTATCTGGGTCCCCACTATCTTGATGAAAAGAAGAGAGAGTTCATGGCCTTGCTTCAGGGTGACATGACAATGACCGAGCATGAGGTACGAGTTGTCAGATTGAGTCAGTACGCATCCGAGCTAGTTCCTACTGAGAGGGAACGATGCGACCGTTTCCGTTACGGGTTGAGTGAGGAAGTGAAGAGGTATACCTTGGCTACGGATTACACGGACTTCGATTTCTTGGTCGCTAGGGCCAAGGACATAGAGCACAGTTTGGGTCAGACCAAACGTTTAGGTGGTTCTGGTTTTGGGAAGAGGTCTGCTGAGTTTGATAGAGGTGATGCCAAGGTCATCCTTCAAGCCACGATACATCTTAGTACTACCAGGGTGCATAGCAAAAGGACTGCTATGAGCCTCAAACAAAATAGTGCGCCTCAACTCAACATCTTCTAGCACCACTATTTGACTTTTGAAACGTAAGACTCCATCATCATTAAAGCAGAAATTCGTAGCCTTAATCAATTGAATTAAAGAAGGTTTCATTTGTAACTCGGCTATCAAGCCACCATCACGTGATATACTCAAACGAGCAAACATAGCTCTCAGCTCAATAGCCATCTTCCTACTCAAAGCATCGGCCACAACATTGGCCTTCCTAGGATGATACTTAATGGTCAAATCGTAATCCTTAAGCAACTCCAACCATCTTCGTTGCCTAAGATTCAACTCCCTCTGAGACATAAGGTACTTCAAACTCTTATGGTCGGCGTAAACTACACACCTTTCCCCATAAAGGTAATATCTCCAAATCTTCAAAGCAAAAACCACCGCCGCGAGTTCAAGATCATGCGTAGGATAGTTGCGCTCATGCACCTTCATTTGTCTGGATGCATATGCATCGGTACGCAACCCAAACCAACATATGATGCGTCGCTATAGACCACAAACTCCTTACCCGATTCTGGTTGAACCAAGATAGGAGCTTGCGTCAAAGCTTCCTTCAACTTTTCGAAAGCTTGCTGCCTAACATCTGTCCACTCGAAGCGAACATTATTCTGCAACAACTTAGTCAAAAGAGCAGCAATCTTAGAAAAACCTTTAACAAACCTTCGGTAGTAACCAGCCAACCCAAGGAAACTACGCACTTCCGTCACTAACTTAGGCGTCTTCCAACTCATCACCACCTCAACCTTGTGTGGGTCAACTTGGATACCTTCGGCTGACACCACATGTCCAAGAAAAACCACTTCCTTGAGCCAAAACTCACACTTGCTCAGCTTAGCATAAAGCTGATTCTCCAACAACACTTGCAACACAATTCTCAAGTGTCTATCATGATCCTCCTCGGTACGTGAGTACACAAGAATATCATCGATAAATACCACTACAAAATGATCTAGAAACTCATAGAACACCCTATTCATCATGTCCAGGAATGCAGTCGGTGCGTTCGTCAAACCAAACAACATCACCAAGAACTCATAATGACCGTACCTCGTCTGAAAAGCTGTCTTAGGTACTTCCACATTCTTAACCTTAAGCTGATAGTACCCAAACCTCAAATCTATCTTTGAAAACACCGAAGCCCCACGAAACTGATTGAACAAATCATCAATCCTCGGCAAAGGATACTTGTTCTTAATCGCCAAATTGTTCAATTTCCGATAATCAATGCACATACACATGGTGTCATCCTTCTTCTTCACAAACAAGATCGGCGCACCCCAAGGCGAAATACTCGGCCTTATGAACCCTCGGTCAAGTAACTCCTGAAGTTGCGTCCCCAACCCCTTCAACTCTTTAGGTGCCATGTAGTAAGGAGCAATGGACACCAGAGTCGTATTCTCGTACAACTTTATACCAAACTCAACCTCTCGGTTGGGTGGCAACCCAGGAAACTCTTTCGAAAAGACACCTAGTACTCACATACAGTTCGTATATCCTGCACCCGCACTTCCTTCATACCAGGATTCACCACATACGCTATGGAAGCTTCACATCCTAACTTCAACATCTGGCTTGATTCAAGAGCCGAAATTGCATTAGACAAGAACATCATGTTCTCACCTACAATTACTGCCTCGTAATCACCCGCAAGATTTAAAGCGACTCTCTTAACATCAAAATCCAACATAGCTCGATGCTTAACCAACCAATCCATTCCAAGAATCACACCAAACCATAAAACGGTATTTCCATCAAATCAACCGAAACACATGACCTTGAACAGATAAAGGACGTCTCTTATACTGTTTTCCTTGTAACAACAGTTTCACCAAAGAAACTAGTTACTCACACTCCCGCATCTATCACCTCTGAAGAAAACATTCGAGTTACAACTTCCAAATCAACTTACAACAACATGAGCGAAAAGCTATACCCCACCGATCAAATGTGGACAAGCTCGCCTAACATGGTCATATGATCCACCTACTTAATAGGTACCAAACGTTACTCAAGCCTCATGTGGTCAGCGGACCCACAGTTCTAACACGAATTAGCTCCCGCCACAGGATCCTACACCCCACGAGTCGCACGAGGGCAATCCCTCCTCATGTGCTCCCGTGAACCACACGTCCAACAGTACTATAGCCTCGCCTGAACCTAGGCGGTACTCTTAAAACATGACCATTCGTACGCTGACTACCACTAAACTAGAGTTCACAACTCACTTCCTAGCGCTTGAACCTCACGCACGAACTATTAAACTCAGGTTCCACTAAAAGACCTCACTCATGTTACCAACACGTCAAAAATAATGTAGCTAATAAATCAACAATTATGGCTCATCAACAAGCATCAATCCATAAAGGTGCCAACACAACGATGTCTCATATCCATTTCCAATCTAGGAGCACACATGCTCAACTAAATAATATGTATCTTAACTCAACTACAACTTACGATTTTCAAACCCAAACCACAGATTCACCTTTCTCAACATCCAAGTATCTAACCCCCAGATACTTCTCCTTTAACACAGTTCAAAAGAACTCTCAGAACAATACATCAAGTTCTATGCCCACAACCATAATTGTCCACGAACTAAACACATCTCTATATAATCGAGATACAACTCATTTCTACACTATGGGCATCACTACAATCCATTTATTCCACACTCTTATTCATACAAATCATCCACTCCCTGGATACCTCCGATGCCAACCTTCAAGCTCAACTTCTACTCGACTTGCGTAAGCGCTAACCACAGCTCATAACATCCACCAGCTAGTGCAGTCATGTGCACCTTAGCAATAACAACTTCACAAGCTCTAAACATTGCCTATACACATGGCGCCATACAATCCAACACTTACCCAACTAACACAGGTTGTACGTACATCGAGGCACATCGAGGTGTCTAGCCCCTAAGAGACTTTACACACTCTTATTTTCCTTGCCCTAAGGCAACATCAATCATACCAGATCGCTACTCTCTCATCGGTTTATTATGCTGTTATTTTTAATGCATGACAACAACTTATAAACCAAACAAAACAAATTGCTCAGGCCAGCTCCAAGCAAGGATCCAAGACTTCGATTTCAACTTAAAACATTTCACTAGGAAATAAGGCAATGGGCATCCCAATTTCCCCCCAACATAGCTCAAAGCATACTACATGCATATCTCAACCATCATACGACACAAGCATCAAGATTCAGCCTAACCAGACATCATAACAACTTGTATTCATGTTCTATTATCATATACACTACAAGAAAATGTATTTTTAGTGACATTAATAATAGTCACAAAAAGTGTTAAATTTAGTCACTGAAATTTGCAGTGACTATTTTTCTGAGTCATCACCAGTCGTCACTAATAACTCCGTCACTATTATATTAGTGGCAACTTTCATGTATTTCTTCACAATAGTTATATTTTTATGACCACACTATTTGACACAAATGATTATTAATAGTGACTAAAATTTAGACACTAATGTTATTCTAACTAGTGACAAACATTCTATCACAAATACATATTTAAATAGTGTCTAAAATATGTCGTCACTGTCAATAATAAAAAAAATAATTATATTTTTAGTTGTAAACATTTTATTTAGGGTTTAAACTAATCACTAATTGTCCCTGAAATTTAATGGAGCTTTTGCAGTTTAGTCAGCAAACTTTTAAGTTTTCATTAGATCACTGAAATTTAATTATAGATGATGTAGCATATTCACATATCAATTTTTAGTAAATAGATGCAATGCCTGGCTTCAAGAGGAAACAAACTTGGAACCTTTAGGGCGAGAGTGCAATACTTATCCACTAGGCTAGGCAAGAAATTTAATACTATTTTGAAAGAAAAATAATATTTAGGGTTAATTGTAATTGAAATTAATTTTATTTATTTTAAAAATATTTATTAATTATAACACTAATTATTATAATAATCATTTAACTAATTTTTCTATGGTTTCTTATACGAAGTATGTGTGTTGAAGAAACTGTTTAGATTTTTTTTGAAGAAAAAACTAATTAAAATGGAATATATCTTTTAAAATTTTCAGTAAAATTCTATCATATATTATGCTAAAGTTGATCAAAATAGATTGACTAAAACAACAATTTACACATAGTATAGACTATAGAAATATTTTACCTTTAGACAAACTAGTTTATGATAACTTTAATTTTTATAATTATAAAAATAAATTTATCATTGTGACAATGTCTAATTTGTCATTACTTAACATTAACGTGCTTTAATGTTCACCAACCAAAGCATACATCACCAAAACACTCATTACCACAATAATGTCACTTATCAACAACTTACCATCATCCCAACCTTTCGTAACCTGGCTCTGATACCACCAAATGTAACCCCCTCGACCCGGCCTGGCTGATAGACCGAACCGAACGAATCACACAGGAAATATTGAAGTAAACTGAGAAAGTTTACCTCAATAAACGACCCCTTTTCTTATATGTCTAGATGCATCTTAGGTTTCAATGTGTACGTACAAAAACAACAAATTCAAAATCAACACAATCACCTTCCAATTAAAGTCAATTTAGGTTTAGGGACCATTTTGTAAATTTGCTAACTTATAAGGACTTTTGCCGAATTAAAGTTACCAATCTTCAATTAGATTCATTACATACTTCCTAGTGAAATTTCAACTCAAAAAGACATTTGCAACTCATTAAATTGCATGCAAGGAAAGTAGGGACCGAAATGCAAGAAACAGAACTCAGGACAATTCAAATACAGACCCAACGGTCAAGTGTTTCGGAACAGAATGCCTCATATCGGAATGGCTGTTTTGAAACATGGCTGACCGTTTCGATACGCGGGTTCGTTTCAAAACCCCCTGGAGACACGTTTCGGTACAATGGTACACAGAGGCAAAAGGTTCTTGAACGAGACTCACCGTTTCAAAACACCAAGGCCATTACATGCCAACGTTCCGAAATAAGTAAGGGCGTTCCGAAACGTCTGGGCCTGCAACTTTCCAAAAAGCTGGTTTTAATCAGTTCCTACCCTCCGGAATCATCCTGACACATGCCCTAACCTACATACAACTTAAATACACATTAATGACAACATATACGAAGCACAAGCAAGGAAAACACTAAAGCAACCAACATTTATAACATCGAACGCCCCATTGCCTTCATTACACTAGTTCCAAAACCAAGACTTACCTTCAGTCAAAGTCTTCCATCGATCCCCTTGCAAGTGCTGCCTCCAAAGCTTAAATTGACCGCGTTGATGAACAAAGAGAGCATAAGCATACAAGCTTAGTGAGGATTGCTCAAACCAAATACATCATCAATGCACAAAACCATTTTCACTCTTTTCAAAACCATCAAGCTTCCTTCGACAAAACATGCACTTTAACCTCAAAAACGTTGTAATGAACATCATGTAACATGATACATATAAATTCAGCAATTAAACCATTGCTTTCCATAATACAAGCCTTCCAAGCATAATCACCTTTATGCTAAGCTTAAACCAAAACATGCATCTTTCAAATTATGCATCAACAACATTTTCCACAATGTTTCATTTCATTATATTGGCTCATAAGTGATAAACACAATCTCAAAAACATATATCAGATACACAGATTACCAAGTGTTGTCCCACACCCTTCATACAACCTACCAGCATTTCAAGGTTCACACATGAGAGCGACCCTCCATCGTTGTGACACCCGTGGTGGAGTATTCGGTATAATCACAACCCCTCAACACCACTCATCGGTACATGTATAATCCACTAACGAGAGACGAGACACATACAAGGTTCGCATCCAGGAGCTACCCTCAACCGTTGCAACCTTAAACAATCCTCAATCGTTAGGTTACTTGGATGAAGTATTCGGTACAATCACAACCCCTCAACATCCGAGGCGACTTGTTTACAGTGCACTCAATCTTAGAGCCGGCTAACAACATCTGATTTCATTTATAAAACATTTTATACAACATCACTTGCCAATATAATCCATACCACATGCATACCTCACTGTTTTTACAAAGCATTCATGATGAGCCATAAATCAAGCATTAAACCATGCTTCAAACCTCATTCATCAACACATGCATACAAGGATCACTTACCTAGTGCATCCTTAAACCACATTGCATCATCAACCTCATTTCACATATTCAAAACATGCTTTAAAACAATAGGTAAATGCAATTAAAACCAAGTGCAATCAAAGGTTCAAAACTAGCACAATATGAGAGGGAATTTCACTTTACTTACTTCCGAACTTAGTAAAGCATTTCAAGCTCTTTCTAAGTTCCCCAAACCTTTTCTAAAACGTTTCCACGCTGGAAAACCAAGTTTCACTCACCAACTTGCGAAACCACGCTTGCCGACGCGACTATCAATCGTCTGAAGCCTCCAAAATCACTTTGTTTGATTCCGAAATATTATCCCCTGTTTTCAACACATCAAAACAGAAATTCAATGCATTAAAATGCATCCAAAACTCCAGCACACACAAGAAATCCCGCAGCCCTGCTCTAAAGCATCAAAACACCCATCCGAAACAACCGAAAACTCAATCGATTGACCTTAAACCTCAGCCCAGCCATTACCCAACTCATCCAAAACATTCTAAGAATTAATCAACATATTAAACAACCTAAAATCATCCTTATACCTCCAGCAACTCGAAATCCTCAAGAACACCTCAAAAACTCACCCAAAAACACTCCAAAAACTAAGGATCTCAAGGATTTCGGGATCTATATGATTAAGACTCCACTTCAACACTGAAAACCTTTCAAAACTCATTTAGAAACAATCTCAAACCATCCAAATCAATTAAAGTCCAAAAATCACCTTTTAAATCAATTTTTCATCAAGATTTCAAGAGTTTATCAGTCTAAACACAAAACCTCAATCAAATTCAGTATTAAAGAGTCAAATATCTTTAGGATTTCATTAAAGAACTTAGATTAGAGGGATAGGATGAAAATTACCTCCAATCCTTGCTTCTCCTCTAATTTGGCAAGATTTGCTTGAAGAAACTTGAAGGAAAATGGAAGAAATCAATGGAGAAAAGATAGAAATCAAGAGAGGGTTTGAGAGAAAATATTTTCTAGAAAATTGAGAGAAAATGAGAAGTGTTTGGCTGATGTGAAAGTGAGAAATGAAAAGCTCGTCAAAAGTTTCATTAACCGTTTAACTACCTCCCTTAATTAATTAAGCAAAAACCTTTTTCATTATTTTATAAACATTTAAAACACATGCCAAATTAGGGAAAAGGCATAATTTCCAAGTAGCTCCCTAAAGATTCTAAGATTTTGACTCTTCTAAGGAAAACACATTTTTCCAACTTTTAAATCTTTATATTTTGGTCACTTCCCAAAATGTACCCTTTAGAAAACTCGTTTTGTAAAATTGATTTGACCATCATTTTAGAGGATTTTAGGAATTTTTATCACAATTTTTATCCTATCCTGAACTCTGATCTCCCTAAACCACCTTTTAAACGATTCGAACAACCGAAACTGGTTCCACCGGCCTAACCCGACTTGCCAAAACATCTAAGCCCAAAATCGGGGCGTTACATGGTGCGCACATACTATGGCTGCCTGGGTGGAATTGGGGGTTGCTGTCTAGGCGGAATTTGATGCTGCTCTTTGGGCGGCGGATCTTGCTGCCCATCCCTGTCGTTTCGAGCATCAATGACAGGGTTGTCTTCTTGGCCGTTATGCATGGTTGCTTTTGCTTTTCCCTCTTCCTTGGATTTCCCTAGGGGTTCTCTAACTTCTTTCTTAAGTTCTCTTGCTCTTCATTCGATGTCGTCAAAGAAAACGATTTCACCCTTTGGATTTGCTCTGGTCATGCACTAGACAAGAAAACTGTAAAATTGTTTTCTTTTTTTTCGAATATAATAGTAAAAAATATAAAAAAGTTAAATGCAAATAAAAATAAAAGTGCAGAAATATAAAAACAAATTATTGTTGTCAATCCCCGGCAACGGCGCCAAAAACTTGTAGAGCGTTTGAGTGTTCTCTAAATATGAGCGCAAGTGCACACTCTTGTCAAGTTATAGTATAAAAGATATCGTCTCCTACAGGGATTGGACAACTTAACTCGAATTGCAATTCCTGTACAAATAAAATTAAATGCACAAATAATTTTAGTTTGTAAAGGAATTAAAAATAAATAAAACACAAGTAATAGATAAAAAAGATCAGGGTGATAGAATGGATTAGGCTATGCTGCTTAGTAGTGTGAAACTGTGTTGAATAGGTTAAGATGCTTTGCGCTGCCAGACTTTGCTGCCTCGGCGGAGGATGGCAGATTGGCTGCTTTGACACTTTTGTTGCCTCGGCAATGGAACAGACGGTTGGCTCGGCAACAAACTCAACAGACCTTCAAGGCTCGGTAGAACGCTTTGATATTGATCCCGCTTATGTCTAAGTCAGAATGTTGTTGTTTCCCACTACAGATGATACCTAACACGACATGAATCTTGTAAAGACAGCAACCTTGGTTCGTCCTCTTTTAGCCACCTTAAACTCGTACCTATGTCTAGGCCAAATTGATCAACACCTGATTAGGATGAGGATCATACTTATCTCTTTCGTGAGTTCGACTCTCTCGATACCAAACAAATAGATAATTAACAACTAATCTTTCGAACTTAATTGAAAACTATGAAGAGCATGGAATAAGCAAACCTTGAAGTTTTATTGCAAAAACAAACTTAATTCCTAAACAACCGTTCTCGCACTATTTTACAACATAACCAAAACCCAAGAAAGAATTTAGAACATAATGGCGGTAAGAAAACTTAGACTATGCCCAAAGGAAAACCTAAGATGTTTTTAATTACAAAATATATCAAGTATATATAGGCATTAGCTAGGTCAAGTCCTCCTTGGAGTAGAAGTCTTCAAAGTAGCTTTTACATTAAATGCAACCTTTAATTCTGACTTCTTTGAGTTGAATGTGGACTTCTTCTCGTTGCCTTGTACCGCAACTTATCTTGATCTCCTCCTTCGGCGGCTCTATCCGCTGCTCCAGGCGTCAGAAAATTGAGTGGATGACATCGTTAGAATCAGGATTTTCTGCTCCACATATCGCACTTCAATTCTCCAATTCCTCAGCTTGCTGCCCTAGGCGGCAGGTACTCGGCAGCGGCTTTCTCTGCTTAGAACTATATCAGTACAGCTCCTAGGCTTGTTGCCTCAGCATCCTCTCCTCTGGTCTGTCCTCCTCCTAACAACTTCTAGCCCTAAAATGCAAACTAAACTAAAATATCATCTTTTCCTTACCAAATTAAAGATATTCAATAAAATCATGGGAAAGTAAAGAATACTGTAAATATGCAATGCATGAACCTAAATATGCCTAAAATGTACTTAAGAACAACAATAATATGAGATGGAATGTATATAAAATGTAGGACTTACGAGCACTTTACAGTGGTATGTCGTGGCAAGCTTATGTTTGACACAATATTTTGCCAATGCCTTGCCAATCAGTTTATTATCAAAGTGTTTCCCCTCGTCACTTATTATGGCTCTGGGAACTACAAACCTTGTAAAGATGTGTTTTTGGAGAAAATTCAGCACGATCTTGGAGTCATCCTTTGGTGTAGCAATGGCCTCCACCCACTTGGACACATAATCTACTGTCGGTAATATGTATAAGTTCCCACATGATGATGGGAATGGGCCCATGAAGTCGATTCCCCAAACATCAAAATTGTTTGACTTCCAGGATATTCTGTAATGGCGTCTCGTTTCTCCTTGAGATACTGCATGTTTTTTGGCATCTATCACACTGTTTGTAGTATGCCTGAGCATCCTTGTACAATGTCGGCCAGTAGAATCCTAATTGGAGAACCTTGGCGGCAGTTCTAGTTCCTCCAAAATGTCCTCCATATGGTGAGTTGTGGCAATGTTGGAGGATTTCATGTTGTTCTTCCTCTAGTATGCATCTCCGAATTACCTGGTCTTCACATTGTTTAAAAAGGAGAGGTTCGTCCCAATAATAATGTTTTGCGTCATTTTGGAACCTCTTTTTCCCTTGGTAATTCATGTCAGGAGGAAAAATGCCACTAGATAAAAAGTTTATGATATCAGTGTACCAGGGTGTGGTGGAGTCTATTTTTGCTACTACTAGAGAGTCTGTCGCGGTGACTATGGCGTATGTTTCCTGGATTTCGGTCGCATCTGTAGGTCTCGACTCTATGCGTGACAAGTGACCAGTCATGTAATACCCCAATTTTGGGCTTAGAAGTTTAGGGTCTGAATCAGACCGGTTTGAGAAACGATTTGAATATAAAAGGGAGTTTTAGGGAAAGCCTAATTCGGGATGCTTTAAAAATATAGAAAAATATCTAAAAATCATCATTTAATATATAAAGGTGAATGGTGAAATCAATTTTACAAAATAGGGTTTGGAAATACTACATTTCGGTGTAGTGACCAAATCGCGATTTTTACAAAGTTTAGTAGTGACGGTTTTGTAAAGGATTGAAACTTTGAATCTTTAAGGAGCTAATTTACCAAAAATGTTTTCATCAGATTTTTCCTTAATTTGGGTGATTTAATTAATGATTTAATTAAATAAAAGAAAGGTGATAAACTACCTTTGACTTTCATAACTACTTTTCTCTCATTTCATTTTCTCTCAGGATTGTTGCAACCATTGAGGATTCCCGAATGGAAGTGGGAAAGAATCACCATGGACTTTGTGTCTGGTTTACCTTTGTCGCCATCGAAGAAGAATTCGGTGTGGGCGATTGTAGATCGCCTTACAAAGTGTGCGCATTTCTTACCTATGCATACTACGTATACCTTGGATAAGCTTGCAGAGCTGTACATTGCTGAGATTGTGTGTTTGCATGGTGTACCAAAATCTATAGTGTGGGATAGAGATCCGAGGTTTACATCACGATTTTGGGAATGTTTGCATCAAGCTTTGGGTACGCGGCTGAATTTCAGTACTTCTTATCATCCACAGTCGGATAGACAGTCTGAGCGTGTTATCCAAGTGCTTGAGGATATGTTGAGGTGCTGCATGATTGAGTTTCAAGGCTCTTGGGAGATGCATTTGCCTTTGGTGGAGTTTGCTTATAATAATAGGTACAAGGCAAGTATTTAAATGGCACCTTATGAAGCCTTGTATGGGAGGAAGTGCAAAACTCCTCTTTGCTGGGCTGAAACAGGTCAGCAATTGGTCTCGATGCCGGCTTTGTTGAAAGGGACCACTAAGAAGGTGAAACTCATTTGTGAGCGGTTGAAGGTAGCTTCTGATCGGCAGAAGTCTTACGCGGATTTGAAGCGTAAGGAGATTGAGTTTGCGGTGGGTGACCGTGTGTTCTTGAAGGTTTCGCCTTGGAAAAAGGTAATGAGGTTTGGCCGGAAGGGTAAGTTGAGCCCTAGGTATATTGGAGCATATGAAGTGATAGAACATGTGGGTCCTGTTGCGTATAAGCTGAGGTTGCCGCAAGAGTTAGAGAAGATACATGATGTGTTTCATGTATCCATGCTTCGGAGGTATCGGTCGGATCCTTCGCATGTTATGCCTGTGGAGGAAGTTGAGTTAAATCCAGATTTGACATATGATGAGGAACCGATTGAGATTTTGGATTCGGATAGTAAGGTTCTTCGTGGTAAGACCATCGAGCTGGTTAAAGTGTTGTGGAGGCACCGTGGTGTTGAGGAAGCCACGTGGGAAAGGATGGAAGATATGAAAAAGCAGTTTCCTTACCTTTTTCCTCCAGGTAAATTTCGAGGACGAAATTTCTTCAGAGGGGGAGAGTTGTAACACCCCAATTTTGGGCTTAGAAGTTTAGGGTCTGAACCAGACCGGTCTGAGAAATGGTTCGAATATAAAAGGGAGTTTTAGGGAAAACCTAGTTCGGGATGCTTTAAAAATATAGAAAAATATCTAAAAATCCTTATTTAATATATAAAGGTGAATGGTGAAATCAATTTTACAAAATAGGGTTTGGAAATACTACATTTTGGTGTAGTGAACAAATCACGATTTTTACAAAGTTTAGTAGTGACTGTTTTGTAAAGGATTGAAAATATGAATCTTTAAGGAGCTAATTTACCAAAAAATGCTTTCATCAGATTTTTCCTTAATTTGGGTGATTTAATTAATGATTTAATTAAATAAAAGAAAGGTGATAAACTATCTTTGACATTCATAACTATTTTTCTCTAATTTTCTCTCATTTCATTTTCTCTCAAAATCCTATCAACCAAACACTTTTTCTCCAGCAAAATTCACTTTGATTTCCACTTCATTTGATGAGATTTCCATCACTCATTGATTCCTAATCAATATTTCAACAAAATACACTTGATTTCTACATTGTATTTTCATGGAAACTTGCCCAAATCAAGGAGAAATCATCTTTTAGAGGTAAGCTTGTTCTTCTCCTCTAAATATTCAGTTCTTTACTGAAATTCCCAAGTTGTCATCCTTTATTAAAGTTTTATGAATGGTTTTAATGTTGGAAACAAGAGTTTGGCTTAAAACTCAAGATTTTTGAAGAGATCTTGAAGATTTTCGTGGTAATTGATTGGGATCTGTTTTGAGATGGTTTTCTAATGTATTTTGGATGTTCAATGATGTTAGAAATGAGGTTTTATCAATCCAATCCCGAATAGGTTGTTTTTCCTAAGTTTTTGCTTGTGAAAATGGTGGTTTTTAGGGTGATTTTGGTGTTTTGTTTTAGCTGGAGGTATAAGGACGAGTTTAGGGTTGTTTTTTTATGTTAATTGATGTTTAGAAATAAATAGAAGTGATGGGTCTTGGCTGGGATATGTTTTGGAAGAGTTTGGAGGTGATTTCAGTAGTGTTTGGTAGCCTAGATGTTGTGTTTAGGTAGAGCAGCGAGTTTAGGAGTCTTGGTTGAAGATTTCAATGCATGGTGATGCATTAATCCTCTACTTTTATGTGTCTAAAACTGGGGAGGAATATTCGGACACTTTTGGAGTTGATCTGGAAGCTTAATTGGCGTTTCAGCAAGCAAGCGAAACAAAATTGGTGAGTGCATATGGTTTTAGAAGTGCTTGAGGGACAAAGAACCAAGGTTTGGGGATTTAGGAAAGGTTTGAAACACCATGCTATGCCCGGAAGTAAGTATTGGCTAGATTGCTCTCTAGAATGTGGTGATTGCCCCTTAAATGCTTTTACATGCTCATGGTTTTAGATTGATAAATTCCTACTGTTTTTATGCATGAATTATAGCATGAGATGATGCTTGAAATGATTTCATTAAGTAACATTTTGCATAGTTGAGATTTGAGCTTTTATGTTGAAGTATAGCAAATGTTATGGTTTTGAAAAGAGATGAGAATATTGAGTTTTAATGCATGAAAAACAGTAGGTGAGATGTTGATTTGACATAATATATTGGCATAGATGTTGAGAAACTTACCGGATATAATTGATCGATCAATAGGATGGGAGTGCACTATAAACTAAAAATTCGTACGTACTCTTTGGTTAAGCCAAAGGGAGATATTCCGATGATGGGCATTCCATCAGGTAGGACTTGGGAAATACCCAAGCTTGGTGGCGATGAGAGATTCCGCCATGTGAGTACGGTGATGAGAGATTCCACCGAAAACTATGTTGCTAGACGAGTGAGTACGGTGATGAGAGATGCCACCGGAAGTGTCTAGTGAGATGTTCGCATATCCGAGTAATAAGTAGATGCGAAATGCCAATATAAAATATGTTATGGTTTTGATTCACATGTACCTTGATATAATGATTTATGCTATGAGAAATGCATATGTAGTTTGTTTATGAAATGCTTTAGAGTACAAGCATGATTTTGGCCTTGCCATGGATTTTGCATTGGTTTAAATGCATGAGATAGAATGAAGGTACATGTGGTTTCAATGAGTATTGCTTTGAAAGTTTTCCAAGCATGAGAAAGAGATGAGCATGTGGTTTAAAAACTTTTGATGAAAGTGTTTTCAAAATGTGCATTATTATGTTGGTTTTCTTTAGAGCATGCCTCACTAAGCATTTGTGCTTACGCTCTCTCTTTTACCAATAATGCAGATAATTGAGGTGTTTTCAGGCATCAAGGAAGCTAAGTCCATCCAAGGAAATCCAAGCTCACGTATGGTGAAGTTTTCATACACTTTAGTTATGATAGATTGGCAATGGGAAACCAAGTTTTGTATTTGGGAGATATGTTAAACTCCCTAAGGTTGTGGCATGTTTTTTTTGGCTTGTTAGATTGTAAATGGTCTTGATTGCTTGTTTTTGAGGTTGGATTGCCTATTTGTGTTTTGATATTAGGAAGCATGCCTCTAGACTAATGAGATTTTATGTTTGATGATATGATTGTGTTTGTGTGTTCCAAATATGTACCTTATATGTATGTTGACTTGTTGGTATGATTAGAGAGTCCTTGGTACGTGTTAGACTAGGTTTTTGAGTGAAAAACCAGTCTTTTTTGCAGTTTCTAGGCAAACCGTATCGAAACACCCTCTAGTGTTTCGAAACGGGGGCCTGTAATGGCATTCGTGTTTCGAAACGATGGAGGTTGTTTCGAAATGATTTGGCTACTAGAATGCCATGTTTCGAAACTGATCTCGGAACACACCCGCGTACTAAAACGGTCAACGCCGTTTTGATCCAGCGTTTCGATACGGCAGGTAAGTGTTTCGAAACGGGTGACCGTTGGACACAGATTTGAATTGTTCTGATGTTTTCATGTTTTACATTTTAGTCCTAAATGTTGAGATTGCAATTGCTTGGGCTTGAGATGTCCAATTAAGATGAAATTTGGCAGCGAAGCATGTAACATGACTAGTTTCATATTGGTAACCTTAAAATCAATGAAGACCTTCTAATTTACAGAAATTTCAATTTGGTCCTTAAACTTGTATAAAGTGCAATTGAGTCCGTATATGTTATCCGATCACTGTGCCTTTCTCAATCGTATTTTGTGAGAACTCACTTAGGGTTAACGTGTATCTAGACAAGATTAAAAAGAAAAAAAAGGGTTGTGAATCAAGGTTGACTTTCAGGTTGACTTTAGTTTTCCTCGTGTAACCTTCGTAGTTCGGGTCAACCGTCTAGACTGGGCTAAGGGGGTTACATTTGGTGGTATCAGAGCTTGGTTCTCGTATAATTGGGGTTTGATAGGTGCATGATGTATGTGTAATTGCATGATCTAACTTTTTGGTGAAAGAATGTTGTGTGAATAGTGATGTATGATTCAGTTGCGATGTTTGGAGTGTGATAGGGGATCCTATTGCCATATCAAAACTAAGGAAGAGGAATTGTTTTCGAAAATGAGCTTGAGTACTTGGATTACTTACCTTATTGTGCCTAATTGTGTTTATTGCCTTTTTGTCAGTGCATTGTTTTCTATATAATAGGGCCACGTAGAGAGATGAGGATAAATACAAGAGCTGTGGCTCAGAATGAGAATGAGGAGAATGCCGAAAATCTACCTCCTCCTCCCCCTGGTGGTGGACCACCCGGTGGTGGTGGTGCTAGAGCTAGTAACATTGGTGTTGGTGCTGGGGTTGTTGGACCCGAGGGTGTGCAGGGGCAAGCTGCTCCTGACATGACCATGTTGATTCAGGCTATTGCTGGAGCTTTCCAGGCAGCAGTAGCTGGAGCTCATGGAGCTGCGGATCAGGATGATGCCAATGGGAGGTTGCCTTTGGGACGTCTTTGCAGTCTAGAAGGGACTGAGTTTAGGGGTTTATCTCCGGAAGGATCTGAGTCTTAGTTGGAGAGCACCAAGCGGATTTTTGGACAGATGAACTGCAATAATATGTAGAAACTGGGTTGTGTTGTATCACTACTGCATGGTGATGCTTATACGTGGTGGACGACCACTATCTCTGGGATGGAGGATGTTGAGGTGACTTGGACGTTCTTCTTGAATGCGTTCAAGCGGAAGTATCTGGGTGTGCGTTACCTAGACGAGAAGAAAAGAAAGTTTATGTCTTTTATGCAAGGTAGCATGTCAGTAGCCGAGTATGAAATTCAGTTTGTCCGCCTCAGTCAGTATGCACCTGAGCTAATCCCTAATGAGCGGGAGAGGTGCGAACGATTCCGTTATGGGTTGGTAACGGGTGTGAAGACTTTTATGCTTGCGGCTGATTATATAGATTTCGATGTCTTGGTCTCTAGAGCCAAGGACACTGAGTCAAATCTTGGTCTGACTAGCCGAGCGGGTGGATCTAGCTCTGGGAAGCGAGCGGCTAAACGGGATTATGGTAGAGATCGCAACAAGAGGCATAAGAATAGGAGGCCGCACTATGATGCTAGGTGTGGGGGTGGTAACCCTGCTAGAGGTCAGCAAGGACCTAATGATGTTCTGAGGACTCCTAAGTGTAACCGTTGTGGTAGACGACATGGTGGCGAGTGTTGGGGTAACCTTAGGACATGCTGGAATTGTGGAAACCGTGGACATTTGAAGAAGGATTGTCCTCAGCCTCTAAGAGAGGGACATGCTCCGGTGAGAGCAGCTGAGCCGTAGAGAGGTCGTGGGCGCGGCCGTGGTAATTTTCAGCGCAGAAATGATGGTGGGAGGAAGGTAGCACATGTTGTGGCCGTTCAACCTGAGGGTGGTGGTCATGCTCGAGTGTATGCTCATCGGGAGGGAAGGAATGATACGGATGTGATCGCAGGTACTTTTACTTTGCAATCTTTGTCATTACATTCTTTGATTGATTCTGGATCTCCACACTCGTACATATTGCGTGAACATGCTCAAATGCTTGGTTTACCTGTTGAGTCTTTGGATGTGGGTATGCGTGTGACTAGTTCCTTTGGTGAGACGGTTGTGACACGAAATTTGTATAGAAGATGTCCCTTGAAAGTGCAAAATCATGTTTTTCTTGTTGATCTTATGGAATTGCCATTCTGTGGTTTTGATGTAATCCTTGGTATGGATTGGCTAGTTCAGCATCGAGCTGTAGTGGATTTTGAAAGCAAGCGAGTTTCTTTGAAACTTGCGGATGATTACGAAGTAGTGGTTGTGGGTGAGAATGTGAAGTTTCTTGCCAATGTGGTGTCTACATTGGAAGCAAGTCGAATGTTGAGGCAGGGTTGCGAGGCTTACCTAGCCTTTGTGATGAATCCTAGTTCTAAGGAGTCGCTTGTTCAAGATATAAGAACTGTACGTGAGTTCCCTAGAGTGTTTCCAGAGGAGTTACCTGAATTGTCACCTAGTCGAGAAGTGGAGTTTGGAATTGAGCTGTATGAAAACACAACTCCGGTGTCCATTGCTCCCTATCGCATGGCACCTAAGGAGCTAAAGGAGTTGAAGACACAACTTCAGGAGTTGCTTGACCGTGGCTTTATTCGACCTAGTGTGTCACCTTGGGGTGCACCTGTCTTATTTGTGAAGAAGAAGGATGGCACTATGAGAATGTGCATCGATTATCGTCAGCTGAACAAGTTGACTATCAAGAATAAGTATCCTTTGTCGAGGATTGATGATCTTCTTGATCAGTTTCGGGGAGCGGTTGTGTTCTCCAAGATTGACTTAAGGGCAGGGTACTATCAGCTTAAGGTGAAAGATGTGGATGTGCTGAAAACAGCCTTTAGAACGAGGTACGGGTACTATGAATTCCTTGTAATGCCGTTCGACTTGACGAATGCTCCTACTGCTTTCATGGACATGATGAATAGAGTGTTCCATGAATACTTGGACAAGTTTGTGGTGGTGTTCATTGACGATATCCTTGTGTATTCTCGTACTGAGGAGGAGCATGAAGGTCACTTGAGGATTGTCTTGCAAGCGCTTCTAGAAAATCAGCTTTATGCTAAGTTGAGCAAGTGTGAGTTTTGGCTAAAGGAAGTTGTGTTCCTTGGTCATGTGGTTTCGGCGGAGGGGATTCGTGTTGATCCTCAGAAGATTGAGGCAGTGATGAATTGGAAACCTCCTAGGTCCGTTCATGAAGTCCGTAGTTTCCTTGGGTTGGCAGGATATTATCGGAGGTTTGTGGATGGATTTTCAAAGATTGCTGCCCCTTTGACAAAGTTGTTGCAAAAAGATGTTAAGTATGAGTGGACGGAAGCAAGACAACAAGCTTTTGAGAAGCTTAAGGCAGCTTTGACGCAAGCTCCTATTTTAGTTCGACCTGAATCAGGGAAATAGTTTGTGGTGTACAGTGACGTATCCTATGTTGGTTTGGGGTGTGTGCTAATGCAAGAGGGTAAGGTGGTGGCTTATGCATCGCGACAGTTGAAGGTGCATGAGCGCAATTATCCTACGCATGATATTGAGTTAGCTGTGGTGGTTTTTGCTTTGAAGATCTGGAGAAATTATCTATATGGTGAGAAGTGTACTGTGTACACGGATCACAAGATTTTGAAGTATTTGATGTCTCAGAAGGAGTTGAATCTTAGGCAACGACATTGGGTGGAGTTGCTTAAAGATTACGATTTAACGATCGAGTATCATCCGGGAAAAGCTAATGTTGTGGCGGATGCCTTGAGTAGGAAGGTGACAGTAGAGTTAAGAGCTATGTTTGCTAACTTGAGCATTTCGCGAGATGGAGGTCTTGTGGCTGAATTGCAAGTGAAACCATCTCTAGTTCAGTTGATAAAGGATAAGCAGTTGTTGGATGATTCTTTGGTGCCACATGTCCATGATATTGCTGAGGATAGACCATCGAATTTTTGTTTTAATGATGATGGAGTTCTATGTTTCGGAAAACGGATAGTAGTGTCGGATGATGTGGAGTTTAGGCGTACTATTCTGACCAAAGCTCATAGTAGTCCTTTTGCTATGCACCCTGGTAGTACAAAGATGTATCGTGGTCTGAAGGATGAGTACTATTGGGTGTGGTTAAAGAAAGATGTTACGGAATATGTGGGTAACTGCATGGTTTGTCAGCGGGTTAAGGCTGAGCATCAGTTTCCTTCAGGATTGTTGCAACCATTGAGGATTCCTGAATGGAAGTGGGAAAGAATCACCATGGACTTTGTGTCTGGTTTACCTTTGTCGCCATCGAAGAAGAATTTTGTGTGGGTGATTGTAGATCGCTTTACAAAGTGTGCACATTTCTTACCTGTGCATACTACGTATACCTTGGATAAGCCTGCAGAGCTGTACGTTGCTGAGATTGTGCGTTTGCATGGTGTATCAAAATCTATAGTGTCGGATAGAGATCCGAGGTTTACATCGCGATTTTGGGAATGTTTGCATCAAGCTTTGGGTACGCGGCTGAATTTCAGTACTTCTTATCATCCACAGTTGAATGGACAGTCTGAGCGTGTTATCCAAGTGCTTGAGGATACGTTGAGGTGCTGCGTGATTGAGTTTCAAGGCTCTTAGGGGAAGCATTTGCCTTTGGTGGAGTTTTCTTATAATAATAGCTACCATGCAAGTATTCAAATGGCACCTTATGAAGCCTTGTATGGGAGGAAGTGCAAAACTCCTCTTTACTGGGCTGAAACAGGTCAGAAGTTGGTCTCGATGCCAGCTTTGTTGAAAGGGACCACCGAGAAGGTGAAGCTTATTTGTGAGCGGTTGAAGGCAGCTTCTGATCGGCAGAAGTCTTACGCAGATTTGAAGCGTAAGGAGATTGAGTTTGCGGTGGGTGACCGTGTATTCTTGAAGGTTTCGCCTTAGAAGAAGATGATGAGGTTTGGCCGGAAGGGTAAGTTGAGCCCTAGGTATATTGGACCATATGAAGTGCTAGAACGTATGGGTCATGTTGCGTATAAGCTGAGGTTACCGCAAGAGTTAGAGAAGATACATGATCTGTTTCATATATCCATACTTCGGAGGTATCGGTCGGATCCTTTGCGTTTTATGCCTGTGGAGGAAGTTGAGTTAAATCCAGATTTGACATATGATGAGGAACCGGTTGAGATTTTGGATTTAGATAGTAAGGTTCTTTGTGGTAAGACCATCGAGCTGGTTAAAGTGTTGTGGAGGCACTGTGGTGTTGAGGAAGCCACGTGGGAAAGGAGGGCGGATATGAAGAAGCAGTTTCCTTACCTTTTTCCTCCAGGTAAATTTCGAGGATGAAATTTCTTAAGAGGGGGAGAATTGTAACACCCCAGTTTTGGGCTTAGAAGTTTAGGGTCTGAACCGGACCGGTCTGAGAAATGGTTCGAATATAAAAGGGAGTTTTAGGGAAAACCTAGTTCGGGATGCTTTAAAAATATAGAAAAATATCTAAAAATCCTTATTTAATATATAAAGGTGAATGGTGAAATCAATTTTACAAAATAGGGTTTGGAAATACTACATTTTGGTGTAGTGAACAAATCACGATTTTTACAAAGTTTAGTAGTGACTGTTTTGTAAAGGATTGAAAATATGAATCTTTAAGGAGCTAATTTACCAAAAAATGCTTTCATCAGATTTTTCCTTAATTTGGGTGATTTAATTAATGATTTAATTAAATAAAAGAAAGGTGATAAACTATCTTTGACATTCATAACTACTTTTCTCTAATTTTCTCTCATTTCATTTTCTCTCAAAATCCTATCAACCAAACACTTTTTCTCCAGCAAAATTCACTTTGATTTTCACTTCATTTGATGAGATTTCCATCACTCATTGATTCCTAATCAATCTTTCAACAAAATACACTTCATTTCTACATTGTATTTTCATGGAAACTTGCCCAAATCAAGGAGAAATCATCTTTTAGAGGTAAGCTTGTTCTTCTCCTCGAAATATTTAGTTCTTTACTGAAATTCCCAAGTTGTCAATCCTTTATTAAAGTTTTATGAATGGTTTTAATGTTGGAAACAAGAGTTTGCCTTAAAACTCAAGATTTTTGAAGAGATCTTGAAGATTTTCGTGGTAATTGATTGGGATCTGTTTTGAGATGGTTTTCTAATGTATTTTGGATGTTCAATGATGTTAGAAATGAGGTTTTATCAATCCAATCCCGAATAGGTTGTTTTTCCTAAGTTTTTGCTTGTGAAAATGGTGGTTTTTGGGGTTTTGTTGTAGCTGGAGGTATAAGGACGAGTTTAGGGTTTTTTTATGTTAATTGATGTTTAGAAATGAATAGAAGTGATGGATCTTGGCTAGGTTATGTTTTGGAAGAGTTTGGAGGTGATTTCGGTAGTGTTTGGTAGCCGAAATGTTGTGTTTAGGTAGAGCAGCGAGTTTAGAAGTGTTAGCTGAAGATTTCAATGCATGGTGATGCATTAATCCTCTGATTTTATGTTTCTTAAACAGGGGAGGCATCTTTGGACACTTTTGGAGTTGATTCGGAAGCTTAATTGGCGTTTCGACAAGCAAGAGAAATGAAATTGGTGAGTGTGTATGGTTTGAGAAGTCTTTGAGGGACAAAGAACCAAGGTTTGGGGATTTAGGAAAGGTTTGAAACACCTTCCTAAGTCTGGAAGTAAGTATTGGCTAGATTGCTCTCTAGAATGTGGTGATTGCCCCTTAAATGCTTTTACATGCTCATGATTTTAGATTAATAAATTCCTATTGTTTTTATGCATGAATTATAGCATGAGATGATGCTTGAAATGATTTCATTAAGTAACATTTTGCATAGTTGAGATTTGAGCTTTTATGTTGAAGTATAGCAAATGTTATGATTTTGAAAAGAGATGAGAATATTGAGTTTTAATGCATGAAAAATAGTAGGTGAGATGTTGATTTGACATAATATATTGGCATAGATGTTGAGAAACTTACCAGATATAATTGATCGATCAATAGGATAAGAGTGCACTATAAACTAAAAATTCGTATGTGCTCTTTGGTTAAGCCAAAGGGAGATATTCCGATGATAGGCATTCCATCGGGTAAGACTTGGGAAATACTCAAGCTTTGTGGCGATGAGAGATTCCGCCATGTGAGTACGGTGATGAGAGATTCCACCGGAAACTATGTTGCTAGACGAGTGAGTACGGTGATGAGAGATGCCACCGAAAGTGTCTAGTGAGATGTCCGCATATCCGAGTAATAAATAGATGCGAAATGCCAATATAAAATATGTTGGTTTTGATTCACATGTACCTCAATATAATGATTTATGCTATGAGAAATGCATTTGTAGTTTGTTTATGAAATGCTTTAGATTACAAGCATGATTTTGGCCTTGCCATGGGTTTTGCATTGGTTTAAATGCATGAGATAGAATGAAGGTACATGTGGTTTCAATGAGTATTTCTTTGAAAGTTTTCCAAGCATGAGAAAGAGATGAGCATGTGGTTTAAAAACTTTTGATGAAAGTGTTTTCAAAATGTGCATTATTGTGTTGGTTTTCTTTAGAGCATGCCTCACTAAGCATTTGTGCTTACCCTCTCTCTTTTACCAATAATGCAGATAATTGAGGTGTTTTTGGGCATCAAGGAAGCTAAGTCCATCCAAGGAAATCCAAGCTCACGTATGGTGAAGTTTTCATACACTTTAGTTTTGATAGATTGGCAACGAGAAACCAAGTTTTGTATTTGGGAGATATGTTAAACTCCTTAAGGTTGTGGCATGTTTGTTTTGGCTTTTTGGATTGTAAATGGTCTTGATTGCTTGTTTTTGAGGTTGGATTGCCTATTTGTTTTTTGATATTAGGAAGCATGCCTCTAGACTAATGAGATTTCATGTTTGATGTTAAGATTGTGTTTGTGTGTTCCAAATTTGTACCTTATATGTATGTTGACTTTTTTGTATGATTAGAGAGTCCTTGGGACGTGTTAGATTAGGTTTTTGAGTGAATAATAGTCTTTGTTGTAGTTTCTGGGCAAACCGTATCGAAACACCCTCTAGTGTTTCGAAACGAGGGCCTGTAATGGCCTTCGTGTTTCGAAACGATGGAGGCTATTTCGAAACAATTTGGCTACTAGAATGCCATGTTTCGGAACTGGTCTCGGAACACACCCACGTACCGAAACGGTCAACACCGTTTCGATCCAGCGTTTCGATACGGCATGTAGGTGTTTCGAAACGGGTGACCGTTGGACACAGATTTGAATTGTTCTAATGTTTGCATGTTTTACATTTTAGTCCTAAAGATTGAGATTGCAATTGCTTGGGCTTGTGATGTCCAATTAAGATGAAATTTGGTAGAGAAGCATGTAACATGACTAGTTTCATATTGGTAACCTTAAAATCAACGAAGACCTTCTAATTTACAGAAATTTCAATTTGGTCCCTAAACTTGTATAAAGTGTAATTGAGTCCCTATATGTTATCCGATCACTGTGCCTTTCTCAATCATATTTTGTGAGTACTCACTTATGGTTAACGTGTATCTAGACAAGATTAAAAAGAAAAAAAGGGTTGTGAATCAAGGTTGACTTTCGGGTTGACTTTGGTTTTCCCCGTGTAACCTTCGTAGTTCGGGTCAACCGTCTAGTCCGGGCTAAGGGGGTTACAAGTCACTTGATTCTCCATCCCTTTTCTTTCCTTGATTTCTACGTCGAACTCTTACAGGAGGAGGATCCATCGTATCAACCATGGTTTTGTATCTTTCTTTGAGAAAAGGTATTTGATGGCTGAGTGATTTGTGTGCACTATCACCTTTGTCGCAAGGAGATATGCTCGGAACTTCTCAAAAGCAAAGACTACTGCCAACAGCTCTTTTTCAGTGGTAGTGTAGCTCACTTGGGCCTCATTGAGCATCTTGTTGGCGTAGTATATGACATAGAGGACTTTGTTTTTCCTCTTTCCGATCACTACCCCGATAGCATGGTCACTGGCATCACACATTATTTAAAAGGGCATAGTCCAATCTGGGGGTACTACAATGGGAGCTGCTACGAGTTTTTGCTTTAATGTCTCAAATGCCTCGGTGCATTTATCATCGAAGTTAAAGGGCTTATCCTGTTCAAGAAAAGAACAAAATGGTTTAGTGATTTTCGAAAAAAATTCAATAAAGTGTCGATAAAAACCAGCTTGTCTCATAAAACTCCTGATCCCTTTAACATTGGTTGGCGGCGGCAGTTTCTTGATAACATCTATTTTGGCTCTGTCAACTTCGATGTCGCGGCGGGAAATTTTATGGCCCATGACAATGCCTTCGTCTACCATGAAATGACATTTTTCC
This sequence comes from Hibiscus tridactylites, assembly GCA_958450335.1. Classification (NCBI taxonomy): domain Eukaryota; kingdom Viridiplantae; phylum Streptophyta; class Magnoliopsida; order Malvales; family Malvaceae; genus Hibiscus; species Hibiscus tridactylites. Next base: position 72,583,576 of record OY288273.1, read on the forward strand.
CAATTTAAGACCAGATTGGATTCTTTGCATCTTTCGAGTACTTTCTCCAGGTTACTGAGGCATTTGTCGAAGCTTTCCCCAAATACTGAAAAATTGTCCATGAAGATTTCCAGGAAATCCTCTACCATGTCTGAGAAGATGGCCATCATACACCGTTGAAAGGTTGCGAAGTCCGAACGGCATTCTTTTAAAGGCATATGTCTCGTATGGGCATGTGAAGGTGGTTTTCTCTTGGCCCTCCAGGGCAATAGCAATCTGGTTGTAACCTAAGTACCCATCAAGAAAACAGTAGTAAGGTTTTCCATCCAATATGTCTAACATTTGGTCTAAGAAAGGTAAGGGGAAATGGTCCTTTCGAGTAGCTTTATTTAGCTTTTGATAGTCAATACAAATCCTCCAACCGGTCATAGTCCTTGTTGGGATTAATTCGTTGTCTTCATTTGTAATGACTGTCATCCCTCCTTTCTTGGGCATACATTGGACGGGGCTCACCCACTTGCTATTAGATATAGCATAAATGATACCAGCATCGAGCCACTTGATTATTTCTTTTCTCACCACATCCTTCATTGCCTCATTTAGCCGCCTTTGAGCATCAACAGTAGGCTTATGATCATCCTCGAGGAGGATCTTATGTATGCAAATTGCCAGACTGATTCCTTTCAGGTCAGCTATTGTCCATCCAATGGCTTTTTTATGCCGCCCGAGCATCGTGACTAAGCGTTGTTCCTGTTCCTGTGTTAACTTGGAAGAGATGATTTTGGGGAAAATATCGTTCTGTCTAAGGTAAACATATTTAAGTTGTTCGGGCAGGGGTTTCATTTCCAGTTTAGGCGGCTGTTCAATAGATGGCTTTTCAATGGTACTGTCTTTCGTTGTATATTTAAGAGATTTGAAGTACTTACCTGGGCGAGCACCAGTCCAGTTTACCTCTTCAGTGTCATCAAAGAAGTCGTCAGGTAAGCTACCGAGGCAGTCGTTTGAAAAGATGCCATGACAGCGTTCAGAATCTCTACCCAGGCAGTGACTGTTAAGGCAGGGAGTATCCAATGCGAAAAACAATTCCGTTTTTGTCTGTATCAGCTGGCACTCCTCTATGCTATATGTTTCCTTGATGGTTTGAAGTACATTGAGTTTTATGTTATGATCGTTTACCCTCATGGTCAGTTCTCCCTTCTCCATATCAATTAGAGTTCTGCTCGTGGCCAGGAATGATCTTCCCAGTATGATTGGTGCATGCTCATCTGGTTCACAATCTAAAATGAGGAAATCAGCCGGAAAAATAAATTTATCTACTCTTACCAAGATGTCTTCAAATTTCCTTTCGAATGTACGTAAGAGCGGTAGGCTAACTAGAGAATGACGGTGGTGGGTTGAGCTTTCCCAATTCCCAGCTTTTCAAACACCGATTTGGGCATCAAGTTAATACTTGCCCCAATATCACATAAGGCTTTCCCCTTGTAATGGTCCCTAATGGCGCATGGTATGAGGAAGTTGCCTGGGTCTCTTAGTTTTGTTGGCGCTCGGTGTTGGTACATTTCCATGCAACCTTTTTTCATGGACATTGTTTCGAATTCCCTATCCTTGCTCGCCTTGACCCCATGTCCTTGAGGAACTTTGCATAGTTTGACATTTGTTCTATGGCCTCGACGAAGGGTATGTTGATGTGTACCTGTTTGAGAATGTCCATGAATTTCTTAACCTGGTACTCTTGCTTCTGCTGCTTTAACCTTTAAAGGAATGGGGGAGGCGGCCGAATATTTTCAATGCCCTTCTTGCATTGGAATCTAATCTGAGGGAGTGTGACCTACTCTGGTTTTTCAGCTTTCTCTTTAGTTTTGTCTAGGATATCAGCATAATTGGATGTCGGAATAGATGGTTCTAATTCTGCCAAGGTAGTAGCATCAGGGTCTCTAGCGGCGGCTGGCTCTGCCTCTTTTGGATTGTCGGCACGTGGTTCCTTCAGTTGTTTCCCACTCCTGATTGTGATTGCCTTGCATTGTTCATGAGTGGGTCTTCTTGTGACTTCACTATTGTAGGTAGTCCTCCAATGTGTCTAGTATTCAGTAGATGCACAAACTGCCCTACCTGAGTTTCTAGCGACTTTAAAGTTGCCTCATGATTTTGCATTCTCATTTCAGTCTTGTCCATGAAAGCATCAGTTTTTTGAACAAATAAATCCATGTTGGACATATAGGTACCTGTTTGAGTCATGAAGGCATTTAATGTCTACTGTAAAGCACTAGGTGCTGCTTGTTGCTACTACGGCGGCTACTACCGTAGCATAGTTTGTTGGAATCCTTGCGACTGGTTCATCTGGTTAGTCGGATTTAGAGCGTTGTTGGGGTTACTTTATGAAAATCTAGGGTGCCTATTCTAGCCTGGATTGTAGGTGTTCGATGTTGGTGTAAAAGTAATGAATTGATTTTGATATAACAAAGGATTTAAGGACTAAATTGAAAAAGAGAAAATCAAGTTTTAAGTCCTCAAAACTTCCCAAAATCTCTAAGCAAATGGTCCAATTCAAAGCCAATGTTTATGAAAATTTTCTAAGTGTTTTCCAAGTCAAAACAGTGATTTTCGAGTCGCCGTTTCGAAATGGCTCTTAGGCGTTTCGGAACTTTTGAAACTGTTAACATGTGTTTCGAAACAAGCATTCCCGTTTCGATACGGGTGTATCGAAACAGGTATTCATGTTTCGAAACGGATTAAGAACAACGGAACGGGTTGAACCATCTCGATACAGTAGTATCGAAAAGACCTCAAACATTTCGTAACGTTTTCAAACTTGGATTCAAAAATATGATCGTTGCAATTTTATAACTGTTTTTCAGAGAAACGGTTACAGTGTATCGAAATGTTTTAAGTTGTTTCGATACAGGTTTTGGCAGTGAAAAAATGTTTTGAAACGGGCTCTAGCACATTTCGAAACGGGATCTTAGCGTATCGAAACGATCAGGTCCATTTTGATACTGTCTCTTAAATACACCCTAACGGCTATTTCTATTTTGGTCTGTTTCGAAACAGGTTCGAACGTTTCGAAACGGGTAGTTGCAGAAGTGCATTTTGGTGGAAAGATTGCATCCCAACGGCTATAATTATGATGGCAACAACTCCAATGGCTAGAATTCAATGAGAAGGTATAAAAGGGAGTCCTAAAAGCACCAACAACAATTATTGATCCTAAAAGAAACATCCAAACATCAAATCCAAGCTCTTATGCAAAATTTCCATATTCCTTGTAGAACCCCAATTGTGGTTCTTTGTATTTCCCATTTTTCCTGATTCAATTGGGTTGAGTGCTTGTAATTGGGCAACATTTGTATTGAGATATACTTGTTATTTGCCTTCATCTTCTTTGTAAACATTGTGTGAAGTTTGCGTCAATTTTGGGTAGAAAATTGACAATTGTGCAAAGGTTTCCTCCTAGGCCTAAAAAAGGGAAAGATCAACTAGTGGAGTTGTTGGAAAATCCTTAGTGGGAGCTAAGGTAGTGGATGTAGAGTTCAATGGGAACTTGAACCACTCTAAGTGCCTAGTCTTGATATTTTTATTTTACCACTTCACCACCAAACTTTCTAAAAATCCAATTCACCCCCTCTTGGCTTAAATCGATTCAATGATCCACTCAACAATTGGTATCAGAGCCTACCTCTTTTGAAGGATTAACAACCACAAGAGGAGTTCCTAGGAGAGTGTGATCAAGTTTAAAAACAAGCCATGACATCTACTTTAACCTCCAACCTTTGTGAGTCACAATCCACCACTAAACCACCTTTCATCAATGGGGACAACTACCCATATTGGAAGAATCGGATGCGTCTCTTCATCAAGACCACGGGTTATATGGTTTGGGATGTAGTGGAAGAAGGTCCTTACATTCCGGTTAAAAGAAACGATGAAGGAAGACTAGTTCCGAATGTGAAGTCGGAGATGACCGAGGAAGATAGACGAAGGATGCAAGTCAACGACAAAGCTCTACACATTATATTTTGTGCACTTGGTCCAGATATCTACTCCAAGGTTTCATCTATCGAAAGCGCGAAAGAAGTGTGGGACACTTTAGAGACGGCTTATGAAGGTTCTAGCGATGTGAAGGAGACGAAGATCGGGTTGTTAAATTTGAGCTATGAAAATTTCAAGACGGACCCCGATGAGAGCGTCTCAAAGATGTTTGATCGGTTTTCGATCATCGTCAACAGTCTTAAAGGATTCGGTGAAGTGATTCCCAAAGATAAGCTAGTAAGGAAGCTTATACTCTCTCCCGAAGTCTTAGGATGGTAAAAGGACGGCCATCATTGAAGCTAAGAATTTGAAAACTTTGAAGCTTGATGAGCTCGTTGGGTCTCTTCTTACACATGAGATCATGAAGCAAGGGAGAGAAGAAGAAAATAAGAAGGAAGAGAGAAGAATAGAGAATCATGAGGTGGAAAAGAAGAAGAAGCTATGAGTTGCTCTCAAAGCCTCTCTACAAGAGGAGAGCTCTTCTAGTGAGGAGGAAGACTTTGAGGAGTTAGCTATGATAGCCAAACGATTCTCACGGTTCATGAAGTCCAACCGAGGGAGAAAATTTCAAAGAAAGATGGACTTCAAGAACAAAGGCAAAGAAGAAGAAAGGGATATGATCATTTGCTTTGAGTGCAAGAAGTTGGGTCACATACGTTTCGATTGCCCTCAACTTAAGAAGAAGGGCTTTGAGAAGAAGAAAAAGCTCAAAGATAAGCTTGCTACTTGGAGTGATGAGAAGTCATCCGAGGATGAGGAACATGAAGTGGCCAACCTTTGCCTCATGGAACTTAAGGAGGACTCGATGGTAACCTCTAACTCATCTTGCTTTGATTTTACATTTGATGAATTGCATAATGCATACAATGAGTTACAAGAGGTATATGACGAGTTAGTAGAGAAATATAAGGAGTCTGTTTTGAAAAATAAAAAGGTCATTTCGGATTTAAAAGCTCAAAACGATTTACTCTCTAAGGCTAACTCGGATTTTGAGAAAAAGGTTTTAAGCTTACAAGATGATTTGAAGTTTTTTGAGCAAGAAAACATTGATTTAAATAACTTTCTTTCTCATTGTAATGATGAACACCAAAAATTGGTGAATGAGCTAAAATAGCTCAAAAATTCTTTCAAAAATGTTGGTTCTTCAAGGGTTGAAAAAGGTGAATCTTCAAAAACCAACTTTGTAAAAAGAAAGAATTTTAACTACAAATAAAGTGGGTCCAATAGGCATAATAGAACTAAAAGAATTAGAAGTGTATGGGTTCCTAAGGAACTTGTCAAATCTAATAACATTATTGCCATGTCACCTTGGATTCCTAAGGGAACCAAGCTTTTGGGAGCTAACACTCATCGACCCAAAATGATTTGGGTACCAAAAATCAAAGTTTAACTCTTTGTTTGTCGGGTGCATTGCTACAAGGCCAAAGCACAAAGTCAAAATTTGTGGAACCTTGATAGTGGATGCTCAAGGCACATGACCAGAGACAAGAGTCGATTCATAGAATTAAAGTCAAAAAATGGAGGAGTAGTAACATTTAGTGACCACTCCAAAGGCCATATTGAAGGTATTGGCTCCATAGGTAATCACTCTTCCATACTCATTGAAAATGTTTTGTATGTCAATGGTCTAAAACATAACTTATTGAGCATAAGTCAACTTTGTGGTAAAGGGTTTAATGTCATGTTTGATGTAGATGGGTGTAGAATAGTTGACATTAAATCTAATAAAACAATACTCATTGGTTATTACATAGGCAATATATATATGGTGCATCTAGATGACATTCATACATCCCATGCATACTTAGTTGCACAAAATGAAAATGATGCATGGTTATGGCATAGGAAACTAGGAGATGCTAGCATTAGTGTTTTGGAAAAATTAGTTTCCCTTAATCTAGTTAGAGGCCTACCTAAGCTCAAGTTCTCATTAGATAAAATTTGTGATGCATGTGCTAAAGGTAAACAACATAGAGCCTCGTTTAAGTCCATTAATGATGTTTCTACAAGTAGGTGTTTGCAATTGATCCATATGGATCTCTTTGAGCCAATTAAGACTACTAGCTTGGGTGGAAAATCATATACTTTTGTGTTTGTTGACGATTACTCTAGATATACTTGGGTTCTCTTTTTAAGCACCAAGGATGAGGCTTTAGAAAACTTCATCACATTTTCAAAAATAATCCAAAATGATCTTGAACTTAAAATTTCACATATTAGAAGTGATCATGGAATGGAATTTCAAAATATGGGTTTTGATGAGTTTTGTAATGAAAATGGGATTAGCTATAATTTTTCGGCTCCTCGAACTCCTTAACAAAACGGGGTAGTTGAGAGGAAAAATAGAACTTTAGAAGAAATGGCTAGGACTATGCTTTATGAAAATAATTTACCTAAGTATTTTTGGGCAGAAGCCACTAACACCGCTTGCTATATTATAAACCGAGTAAAGATTAGGCATATTTTGAAGAAAACCCCTTATGAGATTTTAAAATCTAAAAAGCCTAACATTAGCTATTTCATCCTTTTGGTTGAAAGTGTTTTGTTTTAAATAATGGAAAAGACAATTTAGGTAAATTCGATGCAAAAAGTGATGAAGCTATTTTCTAGGTTACTCTTTAAACTCTAAAGCCTATCATGTGTTTAACAAAAGAACTTTAGTTGTAGAGGAATCTATTCATGTGGTTTTCTATGATAACCTCCTTCCAAGGAAGGATTCTTGTGATAATGATAATGTAGGGATCATTGAAGTCAATGATGGTTGAGAATCATCAAAGGTGAATGAGATTCCAACCAAAGAGGAAGAAGTACAAGAACCGCCTCTAGAAGCATTGCAAGACATGTCTCTTGAGGAAAAGGAAGTGAGCTACCCAAAAGAGTACAACTATGTCAAGGGTGGTGAGATCTTGGGTGATCCATCCAAGGGGGTAACTACTGGCTCTTCTCTTAAAATGCTTAATCATGTTGCATTTACATCATGCATTGAGCCTAAGAATGTTAAAGAAGCATTAAAAGATGACTTTTGGATTATGGTCATGCAAGATGAGTTAAATCAATTTGAGAGAAGTAAAGTGTGGACATTAGTTGATAGGCCTAGAAATAAATCTACTATAGGAACTAAATGGGTCTTTAGAAACAAACTATATGAGAGTGGTAACATAGTGAGAAACAAGGCTAGACTTGTTGCTCAATGTTACACTCAAGAAGAGGGAATTGATTTTGATGAAACCTATGCACTCGTAGCTAGAATGGAAGTCATTAGGATGCTACTTGCATTTGCATGTTATCATGATTTCAAGCTTTTTCAAATGAATGTCAAAAGTGTGTTTTTAAATGATTTTATAAACGAAGAAGTTTATATGGAACAACCATCGGGTTTTGAAGATCCCATTTTTCCAAACCATGTCTTTAAATTGTCAAAAGCTTTATATGGTTTAAAACAAGCTCCTAGAGCTTGGTATGAAAGACTTTCAAGTTTTCTAGTTGGAAATGGTTTTGAGAAAGGAAAGGTGGACACAACACTTTTTATTAAAAACAATGGCAAAGATATCTTAGTAGTTCAAATTTATGTTGATGATATTATATTTGGTTCTACTAATGAATTGCTTTGTCAAGATTTTTCTAAGTTGATGCAAGGTGAATTTGAAATGAGCATGATGGGGGAGCTCTCATTCTTTTTGGGACTCCAAATCAAACAAATGAAGGATGGCATCTTCATCAATCAAGCTAAGTACATCAAAGATATGCTCAAGAAGTTTGGCTTGGAGCAAGTAAAGCCTCAAGCTACACCAATGAGTTCATCCACAAAGCTTGATAAAGATGAAGGAGGTAAGTGTGTTGACTTTAAGTTTTATCGCTCTATGATTGGATCTTTGCTTTACCTTACCGCAAGTAGACCGGATATATTGTTTAGTGTTTGCTTGTGTACTAGGTTTCGATCTAGTCCTAGAGAGTCTTACCTTATAGTCGTTAAAAGAATCTTTAGGTACCTTAGAGATACTCCTTGTTTAGGTCTTTGGTACCCTAGAGACTCAACCTTTAACCTTCATGCTTTTTTGGATGCGGATTACGGGGGTTGCAAAATAGATAGGAAAAGTACTTCTGGCACTTGCCAATTCCTAGGTAGTATGTTCATATCTTGGTTCTCTAAGAAACAAAATAGTGTAGCTTTATCTACCACCGAAGTCGAGTACATATCCTTAGGGAGTTGTTGTGCTCAAGTCCTTTGGATGAAACAACAAATCTTAGACTATGGAATTAAAGTAGACACCATACCCCTTAAGTTGATAACACTAGTGATATATGTCTTACCAAAAATCTCATCCAACACTCTAGAATCAAACACATAGAAATAAGGCATCATTTCATTAGAGATCATGTCCTTAAGTAAGATGTTTTAGAGTATGTAGACACCTTAAATCAATTAGCGAACTTATTTACCAAACCTCTAGATAAGGAGCGTTTTTGGTCCCTTAGGAGAGAGTTAGGTCTAACTAGCCTATTTTGACCTTTTAGGACCTTTTTATGCTTAAATTGATTGATTTCTTGTAAAATGTCAAGCTTATGTGTTTTTTATCCTAATTTCATCTATGCTTATAGTTAGGGGGAGTATGTTTGTGTTTTGATATGTTTTTCTTAATCATTCATATCATTTATGCATCTAGGATCTATTAAAATTCAGCTTTTCTGCAATTTAGAGCCTCATCTGCACCTCCAGGCCTAGGCGTATCGAAATGGGTCACCCTGTTTCGATACGAGTGCCTTGAATGAATATAAAATAGTCCAGGTTGTTTCGAAATGCCTCAAAGGGTTTCGAAACATTTTGGCTCTGCCAAGACATATACCGAAATGGCCCAAATGTGTTTCGATACAAGCAATCTCTTGGGCTTCGATACGGTCAAATCTGTATTGGAACGGCCAGCAGGTTTCAGAACATTCGTAGACATTTCGGTACGCCTGTTTCGAAACGGTCTAGCATGTTTCGAAACGCGTATCCGAAAAGCCTTTTTAAGGGGTTTTAAATGCTCAAAATTCACTTTTTACTCAAACTCAAAAACCCTAAAAACCCTAACAATTTCCTCTATAAAAACCCTTCAAGCCTCATTGTTTTTCATCAAATCTTGAGGGTTTTTCCTCCCAAACGAAAATCTAAGCAAGCTTCAACAATTTGGTGCAATTTCATCCATCAATTCTTCTAAAATCCCTCTTTTAAGGTATTTTCTAACTTTTTTTCTTTTTCCTTTGATTTCATTCGAATCTTAGGTTAAAAATTATAGGTTTGTATAGAATATATGTTTTACATCATGGGTTTTCCAAAACTTGTAAAAAAAAATCAAAATCTCAAATTTTTTATTCGAATATATTTGATTTTAATCGTATTTTTAACACATTTTTTTCAAAATTGTTTTCTTCAAAAAAAATTTAATATATGTATATACTTTCAAAGTGGTTTTAAAACCTTAATGGGATTTTTATTGGATTGAATTAGGATTTAAATGCTTACACTCAAAAAAATTCTTGCTTGCTTTGTGTTTTTAGGAATTTTTAATGGAAAACAAGAAACGAAAGACTCAAGTGGGTGAAGATTCGACCCAAGACAACATTCGTCCAAGCCTTACCTTCCTTTTTCAAAAAATTCTTAAGAATCAAGATGCTAAGGAAAGATTCAAAATCATTCATGATTCCACCGTTCGAAGAGAGCAAATCGTGGATATAGATTTCCTTGACTCTGAACGTTTCGAATTTTGTTATCTACCTCTCTTGCAAGAATGGAGTTTCTTGGCCTTTTTGAGCATTCCCGACATCGTCTACAAGAACATGGTCTTGCTCTTTTACTCAAATGTCATTCTCATCGACAATGAGAATCATTCCGAGGTCATTGGCATCGAGTCTTATCTTTTGGGCAAGAAGTTCCTTATTGATCCATCCGTCTTAGTGAACACCCTTGGGCTTAAAGATGAAGGTATTGAGGATGAAAATCACTTTGGAGCTTACACCGGATCGGTTCTTACCTTGGATGCTCATGACCGGTTCCTACATTTGATCATCTCTTGGTTCATTCGCCCTTCAGGAGGTAAATTTGCCCACATCCGACAAGTCGATCACTTTTGGCTCGAGTGTTTTCACTAAGCACAATGATCGAACTTGGTAAAAATCATGTTCGCCAAGATGGACCATCAAGTGAAGATTTGTACAACCGACTCACTTACATCCTTCACTTATGGGACAATGTTGAGCTATATCTTTGGAAGCCTCGGACTTGATAGTTCCTATGATTCTCTAGAACCCCGAAAGTAAATGATTGGTGAATCTTCTTTTGTGAAGTTCGGGTTTCGTTACACACTTGGCCATTGGGTTCGTGTTGATAGAAGAGCTCATGCACCTCAAGAAGAGCCTCAACCTCAAGCTCCGGCTCCCGTTGCGACTCCTAACAATGATGCTCTTATGGCCTTCCTTACCGGGCAGTTCAACATGAAGGATACGAACATGGCTTCGGGTTTTGATGCTCTCAACACTCGTATTCAATCCTTGGAGGATCTTGTTTCCACTCTTGAGAATCAACAAGCGTCCATGGATCTCTCTTTCTCCACCTTCTATGGTGATTCGAGGCGCTTTCATCAAGATCAAGCTAAGGACAAGGATGATTCTTTTGATGACATTGGAGGCGATGATGGTGATGAGGCCTAGGATTCATATTGCGTATCATATTAGTATGTCATATTAGGATTAAGTTTACACCTATTTATTTTTTTTATCTTTAAAGACCTATGCTTTGAATATTTGTTTTTAGGATTGAGCTTGAACTTAAACGTTTTGAATATTTATGTTTTTGATGTTGTTTCTTGAACTTAAATGCTATCTATAATATCATGTTGTTTGGTTTATTGTTTATGACTTTTTTATTCTCTTATTAGCCTTGTTTATCTTTTTTTGATCTAACAAAAAGGAGGAGAAGTAATCTAAGAGCCTAAGTGTTTTTAATTCGGTTTTGAGTTTCAAAAACTTCAATATTAAATCTTTTCAAAACTTTAAAACCTATCTTAAATTGAGGGGGAGTTAAACTTTTTCAAAGATTTCAAAACACTTAAAATTTTATACTTGGTTTTGTTATATCAAAAAGGGGGAGATTGTAAAACTAATGAATTGATTTTGATATAACAAAGGATTTAAGGACTAAATTGAAAAAGAGAAAATAAATTTTAAAGTCCTCAAAACTTCCCAAAATCTCTAAGCAAATGGTCCAAGTCAAAGCCAATGTTTATGAAAATTTTTCTAAGTGTTTTCCAAGTCAAAACTATGATTTTCGAGTCACTGTTTCTAAACGGCCCTTAGGCATTTCGGAACGTTTTGAAACTGTTAACATGTGTTTCGAAACAAGTCTTCCCGTTTTGATACGGGTTGAAGAACTAAGTGTTTTGATATAATATTTGAAAAATGTTTTGGACTAAATTGAAAAGAATTTAAAATGTGTTTTTAATAAAAAAAACAACAACTTGAAAACATGTTTAAGGGTTTTACAAGGCTTTGGAATGATTTAAAATGCATTTAAAGAAGTCAAAACCGAGCTTTTCAAGTACCCATACCGATACAGTCTGGTACCGTACCGATACGCCCTAGGGTTTCAACTACAGAAATTTTCCAATAGCTAAAACCCGTACCGATACACTTAGCCGTATTGATACAGTGTGATTTAAAACAGCCCAACGGCTAGTCGCGTACCGATATGGTTGTATTGCATAACGATACGCCTAATTACCCCTAACGGTCAAATTTCCCAACAGTCTTTTAAACTACAGAACCGTGCCGATACGCTATGCAAGCGTATCGATACGCACCAGCTGAAGTGCACAACAGCTACTTTTTTATCGGGACCGTATCGATACATTTTGAAGGGTATCGATACACCAAGTTGTAGAACTGCATTTATGGTGGGAAATAAAGGCTCCAACGACTCTAATCCAACCTCAATGATCCTCAATGGCTACAAACTCAATTAGATGTATAAAAGGGACCTCCAAGCATCAAGAGATGGTTAATGCTTCAATTGTCAACAACACTATGATTAAGAATTTGTCTTAGGGCTTTATTGTTCAATTTCTTGTAATAGACAAACACTAGTGAGCCAAAATTGTTATATTTGCTCAAGTGTTTTAGGATTGGGTGAATGCTTAATTGTGCAAACAAATACCTATTAGAGGGATTTGAGTTTGCTTATTTTCCATCTCTTTGTAAAGAGGGTTTGATCAAGCTTTGGGTAGAAAGCTTAATCGATTTTGTAAGGGTTTCCTCCTAAGCCTAGAAAAGGGGACGAATCAATAGTGGATTAATTGGAAATCCATAGTGGGAAGCTAAGGTAGTGGATGTAGACCTTGGTTAGAAGGTTGAACCACTATAAATCATCTTGTCTTTATCTTTTTAGCTTCCACACCTCTATCACCCAACAATACACTTCTCCACCCCTTGGCGAGCAAGAACGGTTGAAGGAATTAAGCATCTTAAAACCTAAAAATTGGTATCAGAGCTTGGCTCAATTGAAGAGGATTAACATCCTATTGAGTCGATCCGGCAAGCTCGTACAACATTTCAACAACAGGTTCAATGGCACAATCCATCGACAAGCCGCCCTTCTTCGACGGGACAAATTATGCTTATTGGAAGATGAGGATGATGTTCTTTGTCAAATCCAAAGACTACAAGATTTGAGATATCATTGAAGATGGCCCGTTCGTACCACAAGGAAGCAAGGCGGAGTGGAGTTCTGACGAACGCAAGAAGATGGAGCTAAATTGCAAGGCTTTCCACTTCATCTTTTGTGCACTTAGCCTCAACATCTACGAGAAGATGTCTTCTTGCGAGAGTGCCAAGGAAGTTTGGGACAAGCTTGAAGTTACGTACGAGGGGACAAACGAAGTAAAGGAGACCAAAATCGGCTTCCTCAACCTAGAGTATGAAAACTTCAAGATGGACCCGGAAGAGGACATTGAGATGATGTTCCATCGATTCTACACCATCACCAATGGACTCAAAGGTTACGGAGAAGTCATTTTAGAGGAAAAGCTTATCCGAAAGCTTATCTATTCTCTTCCTGAGTCATGGGACTCAAAGAGGACCGCCATCATCGAAGTTAAGAATTTGAAGACCTTGAAGCTTGATGAACTCATGGGGTCACTTATCACTCACCAAATTATGAATAAAGACAAAGAAAATGAGAAGAAGAAGAAGGAAGAGATAAGAAAGATGGGGAAGAAGAAGATCATGGAACTAGGCACCAACGCAAGTGTCGTTGCTCTCAAATACTCCACATGCCATCATGTAGAACTAAGTGAGGTGGAAAGCGAAGATGAAGAGATGGCCTATCTCTTCAAGAAATTCACTCGGTTCATGAAGAGTGAAATGGATAAATCCAAGCATGAATCGAAGAAGAAGAAGATGAAAGATTCTCATAAGTCCAACAAAAAGGGACCATCTTCAAAGAAAGCATATGTGGCTACATGGAGTAATGAAGACTCCACCGATGATGAGGTAGCCCACCTATGCTTCATGGCTCTCAATGAGGGGGGTAACTTCTAACTCATCTAGTTCAAATTCATATTCTTTTGATGAGTTACAGAAGCCTATGATGAATTGGTTTTTGAATTCAATGCTTCATTTTCGAAAAACAAGAAATTGATTTCAAAGTTAAGAACCAAAAATGATTTGCTTTCTAAAACCAATTTAGAGTTTGAAGCAAAACTTAAAGATTTTGAGCTTAAAGTTTTAGACTTACAAAACTTGCTTCAAACGATGGAAAAATATCATCAAAAAGAAGTTGATGATCTCAAGAAAGAAAAAGAATTGATTTTCAATGAACTTCAAAAGAAAAATAATTTAGGAAAATCAATTTTTTATGTAAGACAATCTAGTGCCTCTAGATTTGTGAACGGTAAATGTTTTAAAAGTATTTTGGTCCCAAAAGGACTAAGTACTTCAACTAAAAAGGATGAAATTGAAAAATGGATTCCTAAGGGGACAAAATTATGTGCTACTAACGTCTATGGATCCAAAGCAATTTGGATACCAAAAATATTGAGGGGGAGCTCCATGCACACAAAGAAAGACACTTGAAGAGGAAAGCTTCACATCCTCCCTTGGATTCAAATGTTGGTAAAATCTAGTTTCTATTGTTTGTTTAATTTGATTTATTTTAATTCAACTATATTATCATGTGTTGGACTAACATTGTTTGATGCTTTGAGTAAGGGGAGGCAATTTTAAAACCAAATTTTTAATGGTGTCAATTTTCTTTTTACCTCCTAAGTTATTTTGAGTCCAATGTCATTTTAAATTCTTTTTGATATAACAAAAAGGGGAGAAATGGTTTGAAAAATTGATTTTTCAAGTTTTTCAAGAGAATAAGGGGGAGCTTTAATCTAATTCAAATTTTAAGTCTCTTATTCAAATTTTAAAATACAAATCTGGAGAAAATCCCAAACAACTTTTCAAGTTGGTTTTATTATATCAAAAAGGGGGAGATTGAAGAACTAATTGTTTTGATATAATATTTGAAAAATGTTTTAAACTAAATTGAAAAGAATTTAAAATATGTTTTAATCAAAAACAACTTGAAAAAATGTTTAAGCATTTTACAAGGCTTTGGAATGATTTAAAGTGCATTTAAAGAAGTCAAAATCGAGCTTTTCAAGTACTTGTACCGATACGGTCTGGTACTGTACCGATACGCTTAGTCGTATCGATACGGTGTGATTTAAAACAGCCCAACGACTAGTCGCGTACCGATACGGTTGTATTGTGTACCGATACGCCTAACTACCCCCAACGGTCAAATTTCCCAATGGTCTTTTAAACTGCAGGATCGTACCTATATGCTAGGCAAGTGTATTGATACGCACCAGCTGAGGTGCACAAAGGCTACTTCCTTATCGGGACCGTATCGATACGGTTTGAAGGGTATCGATACGCCAAGCTGCAGAACTACATTTATGGTGGGAAATAAATGTTCCAACAGCTCTAATCCAACCCCAACGGTCCTCAACGGCTACAAACTCAATTAGGAGTATAAAAGGGACCTCCAAGCATCAAGAGATGGTTAATGCTTCAATTGTCAACAACACTATGATTAAGAATTTGTCTTAGGGCTTTATTGTTCAATTTCTTGTAATAGACAAACACTAGTGAGCAAAAATTGTTATATTTGCTCAAGTGTTTTAGGATTGGGTGAGAGCTTAATTGTGCAAACAAATACCTATTAGAGGGATTTGATTTTGCTTATTTTTCATCTCTTTGTAAAAAGGGTTTGATCAAGCTTTAGGTAGAAAGCTTGATCGGTTTTGAAAGGGTTTTCTCCTAAGCCTAGAAAAGAGGACGAATCAATAGTGGATTGATTGGAAAACCTTAGTGGGAAGCTAAGGTAGTGGATGTAGACCTTGGTTAGAAGGTTGAACCACTATAAATCATCTTGTCTTTATCTTTTTAGCTTCCACACCTCTATCACCCAACATTACACTTCTCCACCACTTGGCGAGTAACAATGGTTGAAGGAATTGAGCATTTGAAAACCCAACACGGATGTATCGAAATAGGTCTTCATGTTTCGAAACGGATGAAGAACAATGGAACATGTTGAACCGTTTCGATACGGCGGTATCGAAATGACCTCAAACGTTTCGAAACAATTTCAAACTTTGATTCAAAAATATGATTGTTGCAATTTTATAACTGTTTTTCAGAGAAACGGTTAGAGTGTATCAAAACGTTTTAAGCCGTTTCGATACGGGTTTTGGAAGTGGCAAAATGTTTCAAAACGGGGCTCTAGCACGTTTCGGAATGGGCTCTTAGTGTATTGAAATGATCAGGTTCGTTTTGATACGGTCTCTTAAGTACACCCCAATGGATATTTCTATTTTGGTATGTTTCGAAACAGGTTCGAGCATTTCGGAATGGGTAGTTGCAGAAGTGCATTTTTTGTGGGAAGATTGCATCCCAACGGCTATAATTATGATGGCAACAACCCCAACGGCTAAAATTCAATGAGAAGGTATAAAAGAGAGTCCTAAAAGCAACATAAACAATTATTGATCCAAAGAGAAAAATCCAAACATCAAATCCAAGCTCTTGTGCAAAATTTCCATATTCCTTGTAAAACCCCAATTGTGGTTCTTTGTATTTTTCCATTTTTCTTAATTCAATTGGGTTGGGTGCCTGTAATTGGGCAACATTTGTATTGAGATATACTCGTTATTCTCCTTCATCTTATTTGTAAGCATTGTGTGAGGTTTGGGTCAATTTTGGGTAGAAAATTGACCATTGTGTAAAGGTTTCCTCCTAAGCCTAAAAAAAGGGGAAGATCAACTAGTGGAGTTGTTGGAAAATCCTTAGTGGGAGCTAAGGTAGTGGATGTAGAGTTTAATTGGAACTTGAACAACTCTAAGTGCCTAGTCTTGATATTTTTATTTTACCACTTCACCACCAAACTTTCTAAAAATCCAATTCACCCCCTCTTGGCTTAAATCGATTCAACGATCCACTCAACAGTAGGGTTGTTGCTTCTGTTGAAGTTCCCCACAAAGTAGCTGGTTTCTACTCCCTGTTGGCATTCGTACAAGTCATGGTCTCCCCCACATTGGATGCGAAAGGCATCAATGGCTTTAACTTGTTGGGTATTGTTCTTCCATTGCATATCTTCTACCATTTTTGTCAACCGAGCAATTTGTGCTACGACTGCCTCTGATGCTCCTAGCTCGTTTGCTGTGGCCTTCCTTCTTATGACGTCGTGGCGGACATTAGGGAACTGGGAGTCATTTTTGGCCATCCTTTTCAATATTTGAATTGCTCCGACAGGCTCCTTATCGAGTAATGTACCATTGGCAGAGGAATCCATCATCATCCTTATTGGTGTGTATACACCATTGTAGAATATGGATACTTGTGTCAACTCTGGAAATCCATGGGAGGGGCATTTATTCAGCAACTCGCAATATCTCTCACATGCCTCGTACATTGGTTCATCATCTACCTGTCGAAAAGTAGTGATGTTAGTCCGCAATTTATTAGTTAAATGGACAGGATTAAATCGAGCTAAGAAATCTCGGCATAGTTCTATCCACGATTCAATGGACTCTGATGGTAAACTATTGAACCAAGTTTTGCCTATCCCTCGGTGAATAGGGAAATAATCTGAGTTAAAGCACGGCGGGGTGGACTCCATTGATTTTGAAGGATTTGCAGATATCCAGGAAGGATTTCATGTGTTGGCGGGCATCTTCAGTGGCGGATCCTCCAAACTGTCCAAGTGTATTCAGCATGTTGAACATGACTGGTTTGAGTTTGGAGTGGTCCGCTTCTATTTCTGGATCAATCACGCCAGAGTTCAGCCTTCTGAGATCCTCCTCCAAGTAGTCACGAACTAGCCGCCGAGCGGCAGGAGGTTGCCTTCCATTGCCCGCCACGACATTGTCGATTGGGGGCGGTGGTAGATTTTTGTCCTGGATGTTTGCTTGGTCACCCATGACTTCTCTGGTTGCTTGTCTTAATCTTTGTGCAGTACGTTCAGACTCTGGATCGTATTCTCGCAAGGGTGAATTCTGGTTCGCTCTGGTCATAAACCAACGAAAACCAGGGGGTTAAACAGAAAAAATAAAAAGTCCAAAAAAATAAAAATAAAAAGTTGTACACCAATCCCCAGCAACGGCGCCAAAAAAATTGTTGCGTGCAAAAGTGATGCGCAAATTGTATGCAAGTGTACACAATGCCAAGTTATCGTATTTAAGATATCGTCTCCACAGGGATTGTGACAACCTTCAGATTCACTTTTCTGTACAAGTAAAAATAAAAACACAAATATTAAGAGTTAGTTTGATTAAAACTAAGACTAAAACAAATAAAATAAATTGAGAATTTAGAGTGAAAGAATGGGCCGGTATTGGAATGCTTCGTAGTGAGGAGATTGATGCACTGTCTCGGCACAGTTTTGCAGATCAACTCAACAACTTTAACAACCACCCACGAGTATGCCTCGGCAGAAGCCCGCCTCGGCAGAGACCAATGTGACAGCCTAGGCAGTTAAGCGATGATTCAAGGTTCGAAAAGGCTCCCTTCAATGACTTCCTCTCATCCCTAAGCTTGAAGTTTTATTGGCAAACACATCTTGGATAATACCTCCCGGCGTGAAACTAAGGATGAACACCAACCGATTATGAAGCCTCTCTTAGCCGCTGAACTTCTAAATTATCCCTAAGTCGTAGTAGCTTTACCCTATAGTTGGATAAAACTGTGTTTACTCGTTTTGTTAGTCCAACTCTCCCGATATTGAACAAATAGATTGATGCTCTCTTCTCTCCCGATAAAGATTGCAACAATGAAGAACCAAGAGTAAACAAACCTTGAATTTTATTGCAAAAACTAAAAACCTAAATGAATACAAGAAAAACTCTCACAACTACTATACAACCAACCCTTGGCCCTAGGGAAGGTTTAGAACATAATTGAAGATGGCGGCACAAGGGTTTCGACAAGAAGAAGTCTTCTCTCTAATCTCAATTGTTTTTTCCTCCTTCAAGTCCATCACATTTATAGGGGAGAAGCCTAGGTCTAAGTCGGTTTATGGCAGGAATCCTAGTTAGAGTCTAATTACAACTCATTAAAAGAACAAATCTAACATTTAATCTTCTTAGATTCTCGTTTGACTTTTTCCACCTTGACTTTGACCATGGCTTTTCTTTGTCTGCTGGGCTCCAATGCATGTGCAAGCGGTCTCCAAAAATCGGGCTTGATGAGTTCTTTCAATCGCATACCATTTTGCATATTTCCACCCTTCCTCGAGTTGCTGCCTCGGCGGCATACTGTTGACTGCCTCGGCAAAGGTTTGGGTTGGTGTACAGGGGTTGGCACAGCTCTTCATTCTGGGCCTCTCCTCCTCGATCAACTCTCTAGATGGTCCAATAGCTTCCTCCATCAATTTCCAGCTTCTCATATTCTACCCTTTCTGCTGCCTCGACGACATCTGCCTGGGTGGGTACCTGCGCACAGAATGAAAACACACTTGAGCAGTATTTTGTATATAAAAACAATTAAGTTCATCAAATAAGGCAAAATATCTAATATATGCAGTTTTGTGTATGTTTTCCAAATAAATGCAACTAAAGTATTCTTAAGAACAACAATAATTGAGCTAAACTAGGGCATAAATATAGGACTTTTGCACACTTAACATGACTCTCTTTCCAAATATAATAAGGAATTTGAAAGTAAAGTTGAGGAAATGCAAGTTAAAATAAAAGAATTTGAAAATAAAAATCAAGACTTGCACAACTTACTTTCAAAGGTCAATGTTGATCATCAAAAGGAACTTGATGATCTTAAAGCTTTTTTAACAAAGTTGGTACAAAACTATTTGAAAAAAGTGAAAATTCAAAATCCAACTATGTTAGAAAGAACTTTAATGGATATAAACATAGTGGTCCCCAAAGATCATATAATAGAAAGATAGTTAAAAGCATTTGGGTCCCTAAAGGACTCATTGCTAACAAAGAATATGATCTTTTATCTAAATGGATTCCAAAAGGGACTAGAATATTAGGAACTAACTCTCATGGATCCAAAAGAGTTTGGGTGCCAAAACATGCATAGTTCTTTATTTTGGGTGTGTTGGAGCCATGGTGAGAAAATTGAAGAAATTGGAAAGCTCTAGAGTCTAGACACACTAGAAGGAAGGACACTTGAAGAGGGTAAGGCCTAATCAGCCTATCTTGGTTCAAGAGGTAACATTTTATTTAACATGTAATCTTTATCCATTCATGTTGATTATATGTGTTTATATGTTTTAAAGCATGTTTGAATATCCGCATATGTTGTTTAAATGCTTTTAGTAAGGTGGAGTTATATGTTGCATGGATTGCTTAATTTTGGCCCTATGTGCTTTTGTATAACTTTTGGCCTTAAATTTAGCAATATTGTTTTCTAGTCATTGTTTTCCTTGACTTTTGTGCTTATGTGCTTATCTTGACTTAAAATTGTTTGTTTGTTCTTGCTTGAGTGGCCTTAGTTAAGTTAGTCACTTTCATCTAAATATGAACTTTTTAGGATCCAACCTTTAGCCTCTTTTTTTGATTTTTTGTTATAATCTTTTTCTTTGGTCATTGTTTGCTTGATTGATAGATACCTTTAAACTTATCTCAAAGTATCTTAAATGCCTATAATAGTCATAATCCTTTAGAATGCATATTCGGATCATATAGAGGCATAAAAATGTCATTTTTGTTGTTCCAGGGCCATACGTATCGAAACCACTTACACTGGTTTCAAAACCATTTTTTCAGTGTTAAAAGTTTTGAAATCTGGGCTAGGAGGTTTCGAAACTACCCAACCAATTTCGAAACTAATCAGGCAGTTTCACGGGCTGGGGCATGTTTTGATCTAAAATTCCCAATTCTAAAACACTCAAACCCTTATTCTTTGCTCTTTTAACGAAAAACTCTTCAAACCCTCTCAAAATTTCTTTCACTCAAACTCTCACTCCTTCAAGTTTCATATTGGATTCATCATCAACACATCTTTGGCTCTTGATTTTATTCATTGGGTGGTCCTCATTCAATCTTTTGGTGAGTTTTCAAAACCCTAATTTTTTATTCGAATTTTCATTGATTATTTGACATAATAAGATGTTTTTCATGCTTTCAAATCATATAAATCATGTTAGTTTTATAACTTTCCTTCTTTCAAGCATAATTCTTAATAAAACCCATTGTGTTTCACAAATTTTTTCATGATTGTCGGTATTTCGAAAATCTTTTAATTTTGGAGAATTTGTGCATTGAAATATTGAATTGGGTTGAAATTTCATTTGTTATATCTTGTTCAATTTGCATGAGGCTTTGCCCAATCCAACACAAACTCTTCCAAAATTTTCTCAAACCCTTGCTCACCAAGGGTTTGTTAAAATTCCCCAACAAACCTTTTTGAAGCCAAAACTCAAATTTCTTTTTTAAAAAATGCCTCGTAGAACCAATCCCTCTAGAGCCAAACATCCTCGTCTTGAAAGAGGTCAAGGGTCTCGTTCTAATCAACCTCATCTTCAAAACCCAAATTTCTTAAATCTTTGTTTTGAAGATAATGAAAAACTTGAGCGTTTTCATCAAATTTATGAATCCAAAAGGGTTAGAGAAGATCGAACCATTGATTTAGACTTTTTAACCTCCGAGCTCTATGAATTTGATTTTTGGCCTTTATTTATTGAATGGGGTTGGATGGAATTTCTTGAAATCAAACCTCATTTTTTTCATAACCTTGTCAAAGCTTTTTATGCAAATGCTACTCTTGTTCACGATCCTAATGATAACACCAAGGTTGTTGAAACTGATTCATTCCTTATGGGTACCCATTTTACTCTTTCTTCGGCAAGTATTGCTGATCATTTAGGGATTCCCAATAATGGTGTTTTTAATGAATCTGAAGTCGTTCCTATCCAAGATTTTGATGATCATAGTCCTACCCATCTTCATATTTACTGTAGGCTTCTTCACCTTTTCACTACTTGGTTCTTTCGTCCTTCCGGTGGAAGATGTACGTGCATGTGTCGTATTGACTATTGGTGGCTTCATCAACTTCGCACCGGTAATCATCCCAATATTGCCTGAATCATCTTTTCTCTCTTAATTATGGATGTATTCTAAGCCACATCTTTAAGAAGCTAAACATTGATACCTCCCTTAATCCTGTCATCCGTCTAAAGAGCAAGATTGATGAGACAACGACTAAAAAGACCGGTTGAAGGTTTATTGATGGTGAATGGGTTCACAAGAATGATGAAGATGAAGCCCACGTTGGTCCAAGAATTGTTGTTGCACCGGATGCTCCACTTCTCATGACCATCGAGTCCATGTTTGTGGCCATGGCCACTCGCTTCGACCACATTGATGCATTTCTTCGTAACTCTCATAAGGAGACTACTGGATTGCTTCGTAGCCTAGATAGTCGTGTGACTTCCTTGGAGCATGACATGCATGATGTTCGTGGTCATCTTTTTCCACCTACATCACCTCATGATGCACCGGATGCTTAGGAGTTTATGCATTCTTCTATGACTTTAAGCTATAGGATTATGGACTTATTTTGATTCAGTTCTTTGGTTTATGCTTTTAGGCTTTTATACTCTTTGTTGGTTATTTTGGTTTAAGTCTATGACTTCTTGTTGGATTTCTTTTAATGGATTATTTGATGCTTGGAGATTATGGTTTATATTGTTATTGCTTTTTGGATATATATATATACCATATTTCTCTAATGTTGATTTCTCTTCTTGTAGTTACTTATTTTCTATTTTTGCTCTAACAAAAAGGGGGAGAAAATGAGATAAAAATATTAAAAAAAATCTTTTGCCAACTAGTTTTTCAAAAACTAAAAATGTCTTCAAAACTTAAATTTTAAAGATTCATAAAGACATTTTTCTTAGGGGGAGTTT
The DNA here is from genome assembly GCA_958450335.1 of Hibiscus tridactylites. Lineage (NCBI taxonomy): Eukaryota > Viridiplantae > Streptophyta > Magnoliopsida > Malvales > Malvaceae > Hibiscus > Hibiscus tridactylites. The sequence goes on from OY288273.1 coordinate 72,606,035, forward strand.
AAATGGGAGATTAAAAGGTTTGACAATTTTTTTACAAATTTTATCAAGTATTTTGTTATATCAAAAGGGGGATATTGTTAGACTTATTTTCATTTTGATATAACTAAAAGGATTAACTTGTAAAAATTTGTAAACTCTATAATCGATTCAAATATACTATTTTTAACTTGAAAATTTTTTTCTAAAAGGTTTAACTTAATACCTATATTAAATTCTCTTTGAAAAAGTCAACAAAAGTCAAAACAATGCATTTTTAAGTAGAGGTTTCGAAACCATCTAGGTGGTTTCGATACCACTTTGGCAGTAAGGCCTGGAAACTTGTTTTAGACTACAGGTTTCGAAACCCCCTTGGTTATTTCGAAACCAAGGTCTATATCGGCTAGTTTTTTAGTTTAAATTTCCCCAGGTTTCGAAACTTCTTCAATGGTTTCGAAACCATTGTGCATGTGAGTATTTAATGATTGGTTTTAATGGCTTCTAACGGCTCCAAAGTCCCCAAACGGTTAGAAAAGATCAAGAGCACATAAAAGAGGTCTGAAAACAGTATTGAAGCAACAAGAAATCCTATCCAAACATTCAAGCAATCAAAATCCAATTTGTGCTCTATTTTTCATCTTTCTTGTAAACACTAGTGTTGTTCTTCATTGTAATTCATTTCCTAGAGTTTTTGTTGGGCGTGTGAGAGAGCTTAAACTTTACAAAAACCTTCCTTGTGAGGATTTCCTAGTTTGCTTCTTTGTATTTGTTTTGGGGAAAGGATTCAATATACTTTGGGGTATAAGTCTATTAAATTGTATAAGGTTACTCATTATCCTTAAAGGAAAGACTAATTAGTGGATTTGTGGAAAATCCTTAGTGCGGTCACTAAGCTAGTGGATGTATACTCCATTAAGGGATTTGAACTACTCTAAATCACCTTGCAATTTCTATCTTTGTATTTTGTGTCCACCATCTTTTAAAAGTCCAATTCACCCCCTCCTCTTGGTTTTATTCGATCGATTGCCACTCTCAACATGTTTTTATATGTTGGACCTTATGTATTAGCTAGTGAATTAGGTTAATTAATATTTGTGGTATTTGTATATTTATGAGGATTGTTTGGGCTCAAATACCGGATCAAAAGGAGTGTTTGAGGAGCTCGAGTAAGGACTTATCAATAGTGGCTTAAGGTTAGTACACATCGAACTCCTATTGCTTCATGAGCATAAAAATGTAATTGCTTTGCACGTTAGTATCTACAAAATAGGCAGACGAAAAATATTCATGTTTGGAGGCTGATTGTATGAGACTTGATATCTATGAGATACATGATGATGTTAAGAATATGATGAGACTCATGGAGGGTTTAGAGACCGTGTAGGGTTGTTTGATATGCTCATATGATTATTTGATTATTGTTTGATTGATTGATGTGATTTGATGGGAATTATGCTTAAGGGGTAAATACTCGGTTAAATGATTATGAAGCTAGTAATTAATATTAATTGAATGAATACGTTAGTAAATAAACCCCAATGACTTTCATAAGCTTTAGAGATCGAATAAAGCATTATAAATCGTAATCCAAGGAAATGGTACAAACCTGTGAGTAGGGTATCGGTATGAGCTTTGGTCGTACTGGTACACGATTGGGGGCCATATCGGTACGAGTCAACCTGTATCGATACTTGTAGAAATCTAGGATTTCCATTAATCAATATTTGTATCGGTACGTGTATGAGTACATGTACCTAGGGGTATTGTATCGATACTTATGATTGAGTACTGGTACCCGCTGAACGGAATAATCTATAATGCTAATAAAAAGATAGAAATTGACGTGGGATGTTAATGAGATAATATGGATTAATATAGATAATTAATGAGGATGATTAATGTACACTTTCATAATGTATTAACAAGTTGGTAAACTTAAATGTGTGGATTAATAATTGATAGAAACAATAGTGTTTGGTGATCATGTAAATGTCGTGTACCGTCTTGTAGTCGTGTCTATGTTGTGTGCTATTTGGACACTTGGTTGGTTGAGTCACCCTTGATTGATGGGATCCGGATACCTAGAGAAACAGTGTTGCAACACCATGGTTAGAGATGTCGAAGGTACGTTCCCAAAGCTATGTGGAATCGAGTCTCATTCAAAGATGCTCGACTAGAGATTCTGAGCATGGGTTTACGATCTCAAAGTTGTGTGGCACCGAGCCTCACCAAAAGAGTGTATGTTCCCGAAGCTGTGTAGCACCGAGCCTCACCCAAAGAGTGTATGCTCTCGAAGCTGTGTGGCACTGGACCTTACTCAAAGTGTACGTTCTCAAAGCTTTATGACACTGAGCCACACTCCAGGTTTGTGGTTATGACTTTGTGTGCTTTAACTCGGATGATCTGGTGAGATCCCGAGTATGGTTAGGCCCTGTGTGCCACGTATGATGCTTTGCTATGTTGAGAGCATGTTTTTAGGCGACTAGTGGTTGCGCCACATGTTTATTTATCTCTTCTTATTGCTCGTACTAGCTCGCATGCTTATGTTTATGATTAGCATGAAGTATAGTAGAGTAGATGTGTACCACTGAGCTTTGTAAGCTCACCGCTTAGAACTGTTGTTTTCGTGCCTAGGTTGATCGTCGAATTGTGGGATTGATGAGCACTATTAGTATGGGATTCTAGCATGTGATGATTTTCAGGGTACGGTACTTGTGTTTAGTGGGCTATGTATTTGTAGGACCTTACGTGGTGGAGTCTTTAATTCTTATTTTTGAAATTGTATTAATCAAGTCGGATGTTCAAATGTTTTAATTTAAATGAGAGCTCTTTTGTAACGTTTTGATTATTTATCTATATTTTCAACTATTTGATTTAAATATTTTTGGAAAATACCTTGTTGGGCTAAACCAAATTGAGAAATTGTACAGTAACAGTTTGGGCTTAAGGCCCAAATGTGGCATTCGAGTTTAGGGTATTACACAACTTAATGTTTCAATAGACTATAATTTGTGCTGCCACAGACTAACTCTACTTAATAGGTTTGGGGGTGCATTCCCTTAGTTATTAGTTATTAGTATTAGTATTAGTTATAGTTTTTATTTTGTATCAATCAACTTTCATTTTGTGCCGACAATTTGTAGTCAATTTTTTTAGAAAAATAGTCTATTTTAAATTTTTATCCTAGGAAGTTTGATAATGGCATGTTGGATACTTAGAAATTAGAAGATTGGTTAGTATGAATTATGTGACTTGAACCTAAGTAGATGAAAGTTCATGAGAGCTATATATATATATATATATATATATATATGAAACTTAAGAATAAGTTAGTATTTGTGTCAACCTTGAGACATGTTTAACTTTGTCACGACAAACTTGTCTACGAGTAAAAAGAGGCGGTAATACCGAATAGAATGCTCAACAATAAAAAGGTGCTAAAACCAAAACAATCACGAGCAAAAGAAAAAGAAACTCTTCTGTGCTGATATGAGTGTAAAAAATGACAAATAAAAATGAAAATTTCCTTTATGTCGATCAGGTTGGAATATAAAAAAGCCAATGTTTATGTAACGACCTTCCTTCTCTCAATACTAAAAAAATAGACTTGAGAACTATGTCAAAATGCAAAGCATGCAAGAATAAATATAGAGTTTTGATCGATCACAAAAAAACATAGCATGTCGACACAAGAGCACACAACACATTTTATACTACACTTTATGATATGAATCTATGATTTGTTTGAGTTGCACAATTTTTGTTAACCTTAGCTAATTTAGATTTGTCCAGCCTCTCTAAAATTGAGGATAGTATATTCTATAAAGAAACTTGAATATGTGCTACAGTTTTTGTAACCCCCTCGACCCGGCCTAGCCGATAGACCGAACCGAACGGGTCACTCAGGGAATATTAAAGTAAATTGGGAAGGTTTACCTCAATAAATGACTCGTTTTTTTTCTTTTTATCTTGTCTAGATGCACGTTAGGTTCCTATGTGTTTAACAAAGCAGCAAATTAATCAACAACTCGAACGCTCATCGATTAATACCAATTTCAGTTTTAGGGACCATTTTGTAAACTTATCATGTTGCAAGGGTATTTTACCAAATTTGGTTTACCAACCTTTAATAATACTCATTGCATGCATCTCTATCAAAACTCAGCTCAAGATAACCATTAGAACTCATTTAATTGCATACATGACAAACAGGGACCAAAATGCAAAGAAACAGAACTTCAAAATATTCCAATAACTGTCACAACAGCCCGTCGTTTCGAAACATCAAGCCCCGTATCGAAACGAGTGTATCGTAACAGGGTCACCTATTTTGAAATGTGGGCTCGTACCGAAACTGCCCTTGACTCGTTCTGGAACAAAGATTCACAGTAGCAAAATGTACCGAACCGGACCTCCCCATTTCGATACCCCCAAGGCATTTTCAATCACCCATTTCGTAACAGACAAGGGTGTTCCGAAACACCTGGGTCTGCAAAGTATAATTTTGCTGGTTTGACTCGATGTAAATTATCCGAAACTAACCCAACATATATTTAAACATGCTTGCAACTCAAATGCACTTCAACAAACAAGAATACATGGCAATAAAATCATCAAAGCATCACTATCAACATCAATGAGATCTAAAGGCATGCTTCCTAAGAAAAACAAACATCAAAAGGTTAATTCTCAAATCCAAACATAAACCAACATTTAAAGGCCATTTACATACCCAAATATGCATACCAAACTTGTATCAAACCAGAAAATACTAAAACAACCAACATTCATAGCTTTGGACACCCCATTGCCTTTATTACACTAGTTCAAAACCAAGACATACATTCAACGAAGTCTCATGAAAATCCTTTGATAGATGCTGCCTCCAATCACTTAATTATCTGCATTGATGAGCAAAAGAGAGCATAAGCATACAAGCTTAGTGAGGAATGCTCAAAACCAAAAACACCATCAATGCTCAAAACCATTTTCACTCTTTTGAAAACCATCATACCTTCTTTAGAAATTCGTGCACTTCATCATTAAAATTAGCATGCTAAACACCATGCAATAAGTAACACATACTTCTCAGCAATTAAACCATTGCTAAACAAAAATCAAGCCTTTCAAGCATATTCATCAATATGCAAAGCTAAAGATAAAACATACGTTTTCCACAATATGCATCATCAACATTTCCATAATATTACAATCCATTATATTGGCTTACAAGTGATTAGCAACATTATCATTTCTCGAGAAAAAAACATATCAGATACACGTATTACCAAGTGTTGTCCCAAACACTTCATACACTCTATCGGCATCTCAAGGCTCACACACAGGAGCAACCCTCCACCGTTGTGACACCCGTGGTGGAGTATTCGATACAATTATAACCCTCAACAGAACTCATCGGTAGATGTATAGCCCACTAACGAGAGACGGGACACATACAAGGTTCGCACCCGAGAGCTACCCTCTACCGTTACAACCTTAAACATTCCTCAATCGTTAGGGTACTTGGGTGGAGTTTTCGGTACAATCACAACCCCTTAACATCCAAGGCGGCTTGTTTATAGTGCACTCAATCCTATAGTCGTCTAACTATATCCAATTTCATTTACAAAACACTTTACACAACATCACTTGACAATATAATCCGCATTTCATGCATACCTCACTATTTTGCAAAGCATTCATAATAAGCGATATCTCAAGCATTAAACCATGCTTCAAATTCTCATGCATCAACACATGCATACAAGGATCACTTACCTAGTGCATCCTTAAACCATATGGCATTATCAACCACAATTTATAAACTTAAAACATGCTTTAAAATAGTAGGTAAATGCAATAAAAACAGGTGCATCCAAAGGCTCGTAATAGCACAAACAGAGAGAGAAATTCACTTTACTTACTTTCGAACTTAGTAAAGCATTTCAAGCTCTTACTAAGTTCTCAAAACCTTTTCTAAAAATGTTTCCACGCTAGAAAATCAGTTTCCACTCACCGACTTGCAAAACCACACTCGTCGATGCAACAATCAACCGTCTGAAGCCTCCAAAACCCCTTCGGTCGATTCCGGAACACTATCCCATGTTTTCAACACATTAAAAACATAGATTCAATGCATCATAATGCATCCAAACACCAGCACTCAAAAGGAAATCTGTTGCCCTACTCTAAAGCATCAAACTACCCATCTGAAACAACCGAAAACTCAATCGATTGATCTCTAAACTCAGCCCAACCATCAACCAACACATCCAATGCGTTTTACCATAAATCAACATCCAAAAGCAACCTAAAACCATCCTTATACCTCTAGCAACTCAGATCTCACATAACACCCCCAACCATAAACACCTTTAAAACCAAAGATCTCAAGGATTTCGGGATTAATATGATTAAGACTCTATTTCAACATCATAAACCTTTCAAAACTCAATTAGAAACCATCTCAAACAAATCAAATCAAAACAACTCCGAAAATCACATTAAATCATCTTTTTCAACAAGATTTCATCATTTTATCAAAACCATAATGAAACTTCAATCAAAAACATAAATAAAGAGTCAAATATCTTTGTAATTTCATTAAAGAACCTTGATTAAAGGGTTAGCACGAAATTTACCTCCAATCCTTGCTTCTCTTCTAATTTGGCAAGTTTGCTTTCAAGAAACTTGAAGAGATTTGAGAGAAATCACGAGAAAGATGTTGAAAATCAAGAGAGGAAATGAAAGTGAAAAAATGAGAGAATTGAGAGAGTGTTTGGCTGATGTGAAATGAAGAAAATGAAATTGACGTCAAATTTTGCTTAACCAAAATAACTACCTTTTTAATTAAATCAATAAAAGTCACTTTATTATTTAATAAACCATTTGAAACACATGACAAATTAGAGAAAAGGCTTAATTTCCATTTAGATCCCTAAAGATTCTAAGATTTTGACTCTTTTGAAAAACACCCCATTTTCCACAGTTTTAAAACTTTACACTTTGGTCACTGCCCAAAATGTATGCCTCCCAAAACTCATTTTGCAAAATTGATTTAACCAACCTCTTAAATATAATTTTAGAGGATTTTAGAAATTTTTACCACATTTTTATCTCATCCCGAACCTTGATTTCCCTGAACAACCTTTAACGCCTCGAACACCCGACTGTCGGTTCCACTAGCCTAGCCCGATGCACAAAACACCTAGGCCTAAAACCGGGGCATTACAGTTTTATTACTTATTTGTTAGTACATTATTCTTGATTTGATACATTAGAATTTTTTTCTTGAGAATAAGAAAAAGCTTTGGTTTAGGGTGTGATAACTCTCGAATATACATATATTTCACAACTCCCTTACTTAAGATTTTGTCTTGTTTGTATATATTTTTGCCTTTACGTAGCTTTTCTCATGCATTCTAATTAGTTTTGTATCTTATGCCTTTTGTGTCGGCACTTGACACAATTCTATCGATACATAGTTGTTTACCTTGTGTGCTAGTGCGTGCAGAAAATTTAAAAAATAAATGAGTTGTCTTTATATTGCAAGGATCACAGCACAGTTGTTCAGACAATATAGCTTGGGATCACTCGGGGCTACAAAGACTACATGACATTCACGGGTGCCCCATTACAGCTAAATAAAAGAGCCACACGGTGCATATATTAGTCGAGACCAACAAGGTGATTGAAGCCACAGTCTGTCCACTATATCACGACAAATCCCAAGGATGGGGTACCATACTAAATCTGAAGGCGCAAGATGGTAGCTGCATCAAGACAAAAGTACTTGTCAGGGTAAATCACAAGAGTGGGACAACAAGTGTTGTATTCTATTGGTTGGTCATTTCTCCTTCCTCTACCTATATATAGAGTTTCTCATCTTGCGAGCAAATAAGGCCTCTTTGGAGAGTTTTCTTAGAGAAATTTCCCAATAAAATGGCTATGGCCATGGAAGCTTAGAAAGCTAGGAGGTCTTGGTGTTGATGGAAGCAACAAGAAGTCCGAAAGGCCCCATGAATCGACGAGTTGCAGTAGTGGTCGTCGTAAGCCTCACTAGTCTGAGATCATGTACTCGATATAAGATGTGTTACTTGTCGTGGATCCTGCATGGTCTGAGAATATTGGTGTTTTCTGAGCTTATATGTCTTTATATTTGTAGAACTTAACTCTTTACTTAACGTAGTAACCCTTGGTTTGATGCTCATTGTTAATGGTTATGTTCTTATTTGTTGCTATATATACGCATGTATATGGAGTAGGTGCATTTAACATTCCAATAGCAGAGAATGATAAATAGTTCAGCACCATGAGTAACGAATGTTACCGTCTAGCTAAGTCAAGTGACACAATGGAGCTTAGTCAAGGATGGTCGTATCGACACCTGAATGGATGGTGTACCAACGGGTTAGGTCAAGTGACACAATGGGACGCTAGCCTGAGTATTTCATTTGTGGTCTTGAAAGAGCATCTCCCACCATCTATGTTGTACAATGGCAAAAAAAATAAACAACACAACAAGTGTTACGTTAGGTTTAAATATCTATTTTGATCACAACTCATTTGTTGCAACTAGAAGTACCGAGATCCCCTCTTCAGTTTCCTTTGAAATTTATCTCTATATTCCTAAATGCATTCATGACTCATATATCTAATTGTTTAATTTACTTACATTCAATAGCAATTAAGATTACGTCATTTCTCGCAGGATTGACTACCCGGCACACACTTTGTGTGTGTGCACTTTATTACTTGTGTCAACAGTGTATGCGTGTACGTTCTACGTGTCAGTGTGTAAATACCAATTCACTTGGAGATATTAAAAATATGCATGTAGATCTTTTAATGCACAACAATATGAGCTATAAAGAAATCAAAGAGTTGAAATTCTAACCTCTTATAGCAAATTTTGGGATTCATCAAAAACCCTGGCTAATTCTTCACTTGGCTCTATCATAACACTTTAGGGGTTGAGGAAGAACAATCCACTTGTGATTTGTTCAAAATCTTTAAAATCCTACAAACCATATTTTTCTATCCTCTTTAGACTTGATCTTTATACAAATTGGTGGGGGATTTTGAACAAAGTTATGGGAAACACAAAACACATCCAAAAATTGACATAGAACAAGAAGAAAATGATGAGGGAAGTGAATGCCAGAACAAAATCTAGTAGCTATGAATTTGTGGAGAAACTCATTTAAAATCTAATGGCTCTCTTTTTTTCATCATTTTAGAATTGTAAGAACTTTGGGTAAATTATAGTGCAAAGGTTCTAACTTTTGTAAAATTTTAGTTTGGCCCACACTTTTTCACATTTATGATGTGATCCCAACAATTGTTTTAATATCATGATTTAGTCCTTGTTAAAAAATTTGGGGCGTTATAAATATGTTATAATCCATTGTTGATATTGTATTTATGTTATACCGATACTAAACCTTGAGTGTCAACACTAATTTTTTCATTGGAATGTTAGTGTTTAAAACGAGTTTTGCTTTCTTCACATTTTAGTTTTGAGTTTTCAATTTGCAGTTAAATGGTGAATTTAAGTCTAAACTATATGAGATTTTGTCGGTGACCTTAAATTTTGTTTAAATCGTGATTATTAAGTTTTAGACTATCTCTTACAACCTGAGTCTACTACCATTTTCCTCAAATACATTTTTAATTGAAACAACTGATGATAATCTCTCTCTCTCTTAAAAAATTAGTGTTGAGAAATGAAAATTTCCCAAATATAAGAGATTTTAGAAATTGGGAATTTAAAATCTAGGGTTTTATTAGGGATAAATGGGTTGTGACACCAATATTATTAATAGGGATTTATGATATTTAATCAATTACAGTTTCATCTTTTTTAGGTTTATTTCTAAACATAAAGTTAAAGAAGATATCACATAGACCCATTTTTCTATTTTATTTTTCTCAAGTTTTATTTCTTGAGTTAATTCAAGCTTTAAATCCAAACCAAATTTCTATATTGGACCATTTTTTCGGCTAAAACCAACTTATATTATTATAAAAGGATAAATTACATAACATGTCATTTAATTATAAATTTAGTAACAAACATGTCATTTTTTTTCTAAAAATAATAATTTATACATTCAATTATAATTTTGTGACAAACATGTGTTAATTTATCGTTAAAAGTGAAATAGCCGGCTTGATATAATAACAATTTTAATATCAAAAGTTATATATTATATTAAATTAGTTTTAATTTAATATTTATAAATTTTTATATTTAAAAATTCACTATTTTAATAGATGACGTTAAGAAAGTAATTGAACTATTTCAATAGTTTATCAATTGTTGAATACTGAAATGTGTATCTATAGAAATATCACATCCATCAATTATCAAGCCAAAAAACAGTATCATATAGTACCGCGAGTGGTTAAAGATGTATCATAAGAGAACAATATCATTTTTTTAATATAAAAGGTAATTTTATTGAATTATATTTAAATTAATATCAAATTGATAGAATGTGTAAATTTAAAAACTAAAATAACTATTATTTCATGTAATATTTCAATTTAACGCCAAAATAATATATTTATCATAAAATTTAAACCGAGTACTTTTTAAAAAAATATTGAATCTGTAATTTAATTACTTGTGGTGTGTTTTAGCTATTATAAAAAAAATAATTGTTTTGGGGCATGGGGGCGGGCCATGGTATTCGCCCATGCCTGAAAGAGCGTCTGCTGAAGCACCCAGTGTTGGTTGACAAGGGTAGCCACTTCATTCACATCCAAGATCAAAATCCACCAACAGTTGGGTGAAGGAGAAATTTTCTCCAAAAGCATCTAAATCAGGCAAATCAAGGTCAAAAAGATCTGCATTCATTTCAGACTCGGATGTTGAAGTCTGATCCATTATCGGTTTCTCCGCATCATCGGAACCATCAAAGTCCAGCCTACTTTTCACATGATCCCTCTTGCCAACCCTCTTCAAGCATGCCTTAACTGGTGAACAAGAAGAACTCATTTGTTTTAAAGGACTGACTGTAACCCTCTTGGTTGAAATTACAGTGCAGTTGGTAGGAGTATTGCTGTGACTGCAATTTACATATGAGGAACCACCCAGTGGAGTTGTCGATATATGGCTCCCAGGGGAATCTGCTTGTGGGAGTGTCTTAGGACATGAAGATTTGGTTGGAGGGGACGACTGTGTCTGTGGCTGATTGAACAAGCACTTTGCAACACCAGATACGTGCGTTGTAGCTTCATCAGCTGCACGATTGGGGGCCGATGAAGTTAGCTGAGCACCTATATTGTTATTCATTCCATTAGCAGACTCTGGAGGATTATCCCTTCCTGCGACCAACATGTGAGTTATGTTATAGATGTAGCAGAGGCATAAGAATGAAGATAACTCTACCTTGGGCTGTCGATCTCCTAGAAGTGTATTTGGTACGACTTCTTTTTGTAGCTGTTGGGGCTTCAATGGCAGACTCCGAACTCCTTTTATTTCTTGTTAATGGCTCATTTGTAACCGGAGAAGAATAGTTATTACCCTCCACTGTGTAACTCTTAGGACCGGATGCTGGAATAATAGTCGGTGTACTATACAGAGCATGGCCTAAAGCAAAATATAAAAATAGCTTAGCAAAGATGGCCCAAGAAGTACACAAATCGTTCTTAATTATGAAATAGAGTTGGTCAATGTTTTTTTTTACAAGGGACAAACCCACGCAACTGTTGTTAAATTTAAACAAGAATTAGATTATATAATCTATTGTTAAATTTAATAAACAATTGTTTGGAGACATCTCCAAAAAAGGTTATGTTTTATACACCGACAGTATACAACTTTGAGATTTCAATCATGAGTAGAAACAAAACAATTTAGACATCTCCATAGCAGTCTAAAGCCTAATGGTATCAAATTGTCAATTAAAAAATCCACCCAAAAAAAATACAAAAATTGCTATGATCCAACAAACAAATTATTAGTCCAACTAAAACCAATTCAATATATACCATCATCCTAATTAACATGCTTTGAAATATAACAATAGTTTAGAGTTAAACTAACTTAACATATTCAAATACATATTGTAAGACTAAGAGTTGACAAAATATGTCCAATTCCCGATCTATTAAGCAACCACCCAGAGCTGAAGATTTGTACCTGTAGTAGGATTAGACTGAGGAGTGATAAGAATAGGTTTAGTTGCATTAGCATGAGAGACCAAAGGCAGGGGCGCGTTGGCGCTTGCATTGAAAGTGTTCAACACAGTTTGCATTCCCTGCAAAAGAGACTGAACCCTGCATTTCTCTTGCTCCAAACCAGCTTTTTCCTGCTCCACCATCACCTTTTGCTCTTTTAAACTAATGTACTCGTTTAATATCGCCCCTAAACTTAACAAGCTCTTCGGCGCCTGCCAAAAATATTAACAAAATTAATCTCAAGAAGAAAAAAGAGGGCTACGAAGTGAAATATAAGGGATTCGGTTAATTGGGTATGCATGTACCTCTCGAACCGGGGATTTGGAGATGAGAGAAGAAGCTTCGGTTCTGAAAACGGAACGGGTTTCGGAGAAATTGTTATCGGAAAGGTAGCGGTCGACGATGAATGCGACTTGGACCGGAGTTACTTTTCCTTTGCCCAGATTCTCTACTGCCTTGCTTCTGCTTTGCTTTCCCATTTTTTCTCTCTCAAGTGAAGAGGCAGTAGTACCGTTGCAGATATGTGTTGAAGGATTAAAGAGAGGGAAATTTGGCGATGGCGCCATTGCTGATGGACGTTGGTATTTTGTTTAGAGGAAACAAAACGCGGGAAAGTTTGAAATTTTCTTAATTAATTATTTTTATTGAGTTTGAGGCTTTGAACGCTTTTACTTGCTTCGTCATTTTCAGTTTGCCGGGAAAATGTAGGTCACTGGCGGTAAAGACATGGGCCGGTTTTACCTTTTTACTAGAACTTCCCTAATCATGTTTTTAGAATATTTTTTAATGTAATATTTAATCGATACATTGATAGACCCTAAACTTATTAGGATACTTTTAATATGATCACAAACTTTAAAAACCTGTAATATAGCCACTAAGCTTTTAGTTCGTTTCCTTTGCGGGTAATATTGTATGTTTCTGTTAAGAAAAATGTATGTGCCACATTAACTTAAAAATTGCTTTCCCACTCTCTTCCCCCTCCCCCCCCCCCCCCCCCCTTCCATTTTCCTTAGTCCAAACAAGTCATCTTCCTCCTCTTTTTTATTCTTTATCTCTTCACTAACCTTGTTTGGAATCTTTAAGGCATAACTCTCGTTGTGTTTTCCCTTGTTATTTTCACAATTAAGATTTAGTTTATTTCAAAATTTATAATTAATCCCCGAAACTTTTAAGTTTTGTGAATTGGTCTTGAATGTCAAATATTCAGTTTTTAACATCAATTCAAAAATTAGAATTTTTAATTTGGGATTAAAATCGGGTTGTGACACCTCTCCCCTTCATAAATTTTTTTATAAGTATCAAACTTGGCTCATTAACGAATAATTTAAGAGTGATCAACCTTAGCGAACTACGTTTTTTATCGTAAAAGTATGATTTTCTTAAAGGTGAATCATATATAGGAATACCAAGTGAGCCTCATTAAACCCCCCCTAAACTTAGATGGGGAAAACAATACTCAACATGGTATTATACAAGGAACGGACATCACACGAAACTAATGGATAACTTGGAACCACGACGAACGGCCAACACTGTTCTTGGCTAGAGCATCGGCCAAAAAGTTTGCCTCGCGAAAGACATGGTGAAACACAACCAAATCATAAACGCCACAAGCCTCATCAATTAGCCTAAACTAATGTGCCAATATCCACGGTATGCGACTCCAATGAAGTATCCATGAAATAGCAATCTGGAAATTGGACTCCACAATGATAGAATAACCATTGCACCATTTAGAATGAAGTAGTAAGGACAAGGCATGTGCAATCGCCTGCACCTCCGCAATATTGGAATCTAATCTTCTAAAGGGACCCGAGAATAAGGTCAAAATACACCTTCAAGCTTCACGTAGCACACCCCCACAACCCGCAGGTCTCGATTTACCTAAAGTGAATCCATCAACATTAAATTTTAACACACTTATCGGTGGTGCCACCTGTGAGACCCCAACACGCGAAGGGGATATCACGCACACTCCCTCACACGGTCTATCCCACTATAGTGATTCTATCATGTCCGGTGAAACACCCGCCTTCACTCAAAAAAGGAACGCAAACGGACTAAAAAGAAAATATCCTCACACTACAACAAATTTATCAATTTGTGACGAAATTTCTATATGATGTTTCGTGTAACCTCACAAAATATACATTAAACGTGGTAATTTTTTATTTTCGTCACAATTAGTGAACAGTGATATAGCCTTTTTGGCAATTTTAAATAACGCCATTGGTTTTCGTCATTGTATGTTTTGGCGCTTAAAAAAACTTGGAGGGAAATATTTCAATGACGTTTTTAACAAAATGGCGACGTTGTAAAATTGTCGTTAATAAAATGAAAATATTAGTGGCGAATTATTATTATGAAGATTCAATGTTCAATAGTGACATTGTAAATTCATCATTGATAAGCTTTATTTGTGACAATTTTATTCGTAATATTTTAGAAGACATAAAAGTGATGTTTTATTTGTGTCACAAAAAAGTTGGTTTAATGCGATGAAAGTCACCATTTGTCACTAATTTTTATATTCATTATATTTTATATGGTCATTTTAAAAATATTTTGAGATTGAGTCACTTAATATTTGGCTCCAATAACTAATGTGAAAAATGTTGCGAAAATTTGTTAGTGACGATTTTTCTACATATTGATTGCGTGGTTAATTCAAAATCTTATTAATGAGGAAATTTTAAACATTTTGAATTTTAGGCTCCTAATTTAAATCGTTGACTATTATTGTGTGAACGATGATGTGAAAGCCAAGCTTGATTGTTTTTTTAAAGTTTACATAATTTGATTGATTTTTTAAGAAAATACAAGGGCTTATATCAAAGTTCAAAAATATATAAAATTTTGAGAAAAATAGAAAAATGTAAGTACTAAAAAATTAAATTTCAAATTATTTTTATAGAAATTAAAATGTCTTAAATTATTTAATGAATTAAAATTTGTTAAAAAATATTTTTAATTCATTATAAAATAATTGGAAGCAATAAAAATTTAAAAAAGTTTAAAATAAAGAAAAAAAATAAATATTAAAAATGAACTTCTTTACCAAAGGATTCTTTGTTATTTCTAGTTTGAGTATATTGTCATTTCTCGAACACATTCTCAATTTAAATTAAACATGGGATTAGAGTATTAAATTGTTGATTGTGTTGTTAATGACAGAACGGCGATCAATTTTATGATTCAGAAGAACGTCGGAACCCTAGAGTACCAACGGAGAAGAAAAGGGGATCGGAGGATTTTAGAGAAAGAAAACGAAAAAGAGGATAAAATGTTTTCTTTATTTTGTAATAAAATGTAGGCCAAAAAACGTAATTGGGCCAGTACCACAACAGTGGTTTATATAGTCCAATACAGCTCACAAACTGATATAAAGAATGGACCAGTTTGTTATAACTGTAAGTGGGTCGTGCCGTTACGAAAGTTGTTAGGCCTTCAACCGATTCAACAATCTTCATCTGCTCCAATATTCACTCTACTTCTTCAACCTTTTGAAGCTGCTTGAGAGACCAAACACACAATTGATTCCGAAGTTCCAGAAATCGAGAAACGGTCAATGGTTTAGTAAAAATATCAGCAGTCTGAAATTGAGCTGGAATGTAATTAACTTCAAGATGTCTTGTCATAACCCTCTCCCTAACGAAATGAAGATCCAATTTAACATGTTTTGTCTTGGCATGTAGAACCGGGTTGGCTGCCATTGCAACTGTACTTGTATTGTCACACCACATCTTTAATGGTTCTTCATAAGCAACTCTCATGTCACCAAGAACAGCTTTTACCCAAAGAACCTCCGAAGCAGCATCAGCCAAACTCCTGTACTCTGCTTCCGCAGTCGACCGAGACACTGACCGTTGCTTCTTAGAGCTCTACGCAATTAAATGTGAGCCGCGAAACACACAATAACCAGAGATTGAACGTCGATCATCTACGTCACCAACCCAATTAGCATCGGAAAACACTTGCAAGTCATTCGAGTCATCCTTAGAAGTAAACAAAAACCCATAACTAGAAGTACCACTCAAATAACGAAGAATCCTTTTAACCGCAAACCAATGAACATCCTTCGGTGCTTGCATATATTGAGCCACCTTGTTCACAGAAAACGACACATCTGGACACGTGTGACAGATATAAAGAAGTGCACCAACAGTACTTCGATATAACTGAGCATCAGTATCAACAGATCCAGCTTCTTTACTGAGCTTAGGTGAAGTTACCATGGGTGTATCAACAGCCTTAGGTGCAGCCATATTATTCTTAGTCAACAACTCTTCAATAAACTTCTGTTGACTTAAAAATAACCCCTCTTTAGTATGAACAGCTTCTATTCCAAGAAAATAATGAACCAACCCTAGATCTTTTAAAGAAAATCTATCATGTAAAGCACAAATCACAGCATCAACCTGACTAGAATCTGAACCAGTTAATAAGATATCATCTACATAGACAGCAATGTATGTCACATGTGCATCAAGTCTTGAAACAAACAACGAAGGATCTGCATAAGAGGCTACAAAACCAAGACTGAGAAGAAATTCTTTCAACTTACTAAACCAGTTCCGAGGCGCTTGTCGTAACCCATAAAGTGCCTTTCTCAGCTTACAAACTAGAGGAGAACCATCATTGGCATATTGTTCAAAGCCTTCTGGTTGCCTCATATATACGTCCTCATGTAAATCGCCTTTCAAGAAGGCATTATTTACATCAACTTGTCGTATCTGCCACTTCTTAGAAACAGCCAAAGAGAAAAGAATGTTAACTGTAAAGAATCTGACAACTGGACTAAAAGTTTCACCAAAGTCACAACCTGGAACTTGAGAGAATCCTTTCGCTTCAAGTCGTGCTTTGTAACGACTTACCGTACCATCTGAATTGTATTTAACTCGAAAAATCCACTTACACCATATGGCCTTTCGATCAGACGGTAACTTTACCAAATCCCAAGTGTTGTTGTTAAGAAGGGCATTGTATTCTGAGTAAACTGCCTCACGTCACTGTGAATTTTCAAGAGCAAGTTGCACATTTCGAGGAACCTCTGGACAAGTAACAGTGTACACTTTTGGTTTATGTATTCCCATCTTACTTCTAGTAACCATGGGGTGTTGATTGACAGTACTAACTTTATCCATAGTGCCAGGCAGAACAAGACCATTACTAACTCTAGTACAATCCACAGAATCAGAAACTGACTCACCACAGTTAGTAGGTTGACCTGTCAGACCATTACTAATTTTGTCCTCTGACATAACCAATTCTTGAGACTCACATGCAGGAGGCAAATCAGGAGGTGTAGCAATATCACAAGCAGTTACAGACCCTTCACCTATACCATTATGATGATGCTCAGAAATTAAAGTAGAACCAGAACGTTCACCTTGTTCAGTACAGCAACCTGAAGCAGGGACAGTAGATGCTACCAAGTCAGCATTTTGCTCAGTGGACAAAGGACTTCTTCTAGTTTCATCAACCACTTGTCCACTATGAACAGAACCATGTTGGTGGCATAGGGGTGTGGACTCTACTGGCACATCACTTTGTTCAGAAGGCAAAGGACTTCCTGGAGTTTCAGTGACCATTTGATCAATTTGTGGTGTATCAACTGATGCACCACATTGTACAGCAGGCAAAGAACTTCCTGAAGTCTCATCAGCCATTCTACCAGCTGGAGGTGAACTTTGCTGTCTACATGTGTCAGCAGTTGTATCTTGCACAGCAGTTAAACCAGCATCAGTAGCAACATGTTGAAGATGATCAGGCTTTTGTGCATTGGTCAAAGAAGAGCATTCATAAGACAAAGGAAACGATTGAGACATAAATGTCTTATCTTTGACACTAGAAGTTTTGAAAGTAACTCCCGAAGCAAATGGAAAGACATGTTCATTAAACTTAACATGTCGAGATATAAAAATCCTTCCATTAACATCCATACATTGGTATCCATGATATTTTGGCGAATAACCCAAGAAAACACAGGCTTTTGACCGAAAGTCAAACTTATGTGTGTTATATGCAGTGAGACAGGGAAAACACTCAGATCCAAAGACTCTTAGAAATTTATAGTCTGGACATCGACCATACAATTTTTGATGTGGTGAAACACCTCCCAAAACCTCTGTTGGCAGTCTATTAATAAGGTATACATCACTCAACACAGCAAAAGACCAATATTGGAAAGGAACACTAGCCTGAGCTAATAAGGTTAAGGCTGTATCAATAATGTGACGGTGCTTTCTTTCTACGACACCATTTTGCTGAGAAGTATGTGGAGAAGTTATCCTATGTTGTATACCCATGGAAACAAGTTCAGGTACTAAAGCTCTAAACTCACCACCTCCATCTGTTTGCAGAGCTTTAATCGAAGTGGAAAATTGATTATTAACAAGAGCAACAAAAGCCTTAAAAGCAGCAGCAACTTCAGATTTATTCCTTAGCAAAAACAACCAACAATTTCGACTATACAAATCAACAAAAGAAACATAGTATTGCCACCCTAAAGACTTGAGAGGCGCCGGTCCCCAAACATCAGCTTCTACAAGCTCAAATGGCTTGTTGTAAACAGTAGTAGATGACTCAAAAGGTAACTGGTGACTTTTCCCTAACTGACACGCAGTACACAAGTTCAATCTATCTACAGAAACAGGTTTATTCAGAACAGAAACAACAACTTTAGAGGTTGGATGGCCAAGCCTCTGATGCCAAAGCCAGAAGTTAGAGCTGACCAGCCTTATTTGCAGAAATTGAATTACCAGATGTTGAAGACGCTGAGTTATCCACAGGAGTAGATGATGTAGTGTTGTGACACAACATCCGAGAAGACTAAACATGTGATCCAAGATGAAAACAATACAGACCATCCTCAAGTTGTCCTTCCATCAGAACTTCCTTGGAAACATTGTCCTTCTTTAACGCACGAAGTTTGCAATGCAGATTCATGATTTTCGTTGTAGACAACGTCGAATATAGCTTGACTACTGCACTCCATATGGTTGATGTAGTCTCGGCTCCGACCAGTTGTGGTAGGACTGTAGGTCCGATTGTCGAGAGGAGCCACGAAGCAAGCGAGCTATCTTGCTTGCGGTACCGTCGATAGGCTGGATTAACAACAAGCTCACCGTTGGAATTTGTGATAACCTTAGAAGGTAACGGATGCGTCTCATCCAAATAATGCTCGAGTTCATGACCTCGTATCATCAATATAACCTGTTGCTTCCAAAGCAGAAAATTATAATCATCCAATTTTACATTTACTTGTTTATTAGCAAAAAAGGATGTTTCCTGATCATCAGAGGACTGAAAGGTTACAGTTGGCTCTACCGGAGTACTCGAATCAACCACAGGAGAGGGCATACTTACAAAACTTCATAGAAACCACAACTCTCTGAGCTTGACGAAGAGAAAGATTGTCTCAACGAACGATATGACAACCGAAATTGGAAGAAGAAAACACGAACCTGCTCGGAATAAGCAGCACCTTGAACACGCGACAGAGGAAAATCAACCACCACGAACAACACCGGTAGCGGAAACGGAGGAGAAAGGCTCTGATACCATGTTGTTAATGACAGAACGGCGATCAATTTTATGATTCAGAAGAACGTCGGAACCCTAGAGTACCAACGGAGAAGAAAAGGGGATCGGAGGATTTCAGAGAAAGAAAACGGAAAAGAGGATAAAATGTTTTCTTTATTTTTTAATAAAATGTAGGCCAAAAAATGTAATTGGGCCAGTACCACAACAGTGGTTTATATAGTCCAATACAGCTCACAAACTGATATAAAGAATGGACCAGTTTGTTATAACTGTAAGTGGGTCGTGCCGTTACAAAAGTTGTTAGGCCTTCAACCGATTCAACAATCTTCATCTGCTCCAATAGCTTGTAAGTCTAACTTTATTCTTAATTTGGTTAGAGTAATGCACAATTAATTGAAAAAAGTGTTCCAAGAATGACAATATACTTAGTGTTGTAAAATTTGGTCAAGATAATAGCATATAATCGCAAATCAAAAGAAAGAAATAGAATGAACACACAAATTTTACGTGAGAAAATCTTATACATGAGAATGCTATAACTGAAGGAGAAGAAGTTCACTATAATAAAAATTTGTCTAAAAAAATATAATCTAATCATAACGATCCTAGAAACCCCATATATGTGTGTGTGCGCGTGTGTGTACGAACATTGAATAAGTCACATAGTCCATACCACAGGGGTATAGTCACTGTACAAAATCAGTGGTGGGAATACGTGTGTATGTGTGTGTACGAACATAAAATAAGTCACATAGTCTATAGCATAGGGGCATAGTCCCCGTACAAGATCAGTGGAGGGAATGTGTGTGTACGAACGTAATTCTATCATTATTCTCGATAATCTTGCCAGTTTTATTCTTGGTACAGGTCTTGCAATTTGTGATATGATGCAGTGCATTGAGTTTCCTATCAACACAATCTGTTTGAGGCAAGTTGCATCATCCATGGTATCGTATTGTAGTTTCGTTATAAACATGTATGTACAATAGCGTGATTGTATGAGTGCTTGTCACCATCTGAACTAGTGTTGCTCAAGAACTAAAGTTTCACCGGCAATTACTATCTTTGTATGCCTCGAACTTCATATTCAATACACGAATCTAAACCAAAAATCTAATATTATAAAGTCTATTATTATGATAAGTTTTTTGTGAGTCTTTTTTATAGTAAATTAAAAAAAGCAGATGTTTAACATATAAATTCACTGGTAAGGTCTGTGTTGTCCAATAAACATAGCTAAAGATGATCAGCTTGAGGTTAAGGAGGGAGGACAACAAACAAATTCAACATAAATAGTGGGTAAGTTCAGTTGTGGGAATGAAAGGAAATTAAGTAAAATTGTTGTTTTTATATTATTTTTTTAAAGGCAATGGGCAGCAACATATTTTTGGGACAACCGTTGTCCCCCTTTGCATGATAATAAAGAAGAGATAAAGAGCTGGGTCTCACACACAGGGGGACAGTTAGAAGGGAGTGGATAAATTTTAACATTAAATTTTACCCAACTCACAGGCCCCGATTTACCCAAAGCAGATCCATCAACATTAAATTTTAACACACCTATCAGTGGTGCCACCCATGAGACCCCAACACGCGAAAGAGATATCGCACTCACTCCCTCCCACGGTCTATCTCACCATAATGATTCTATCATGTCCGGTGAAACACCCGCCTTCACCCAAAAAAGGAAACACAAACATACTAGAAAGAAAATATACTCAACCGAGCATCTCTTCTTACTAAAAAGTAAGTCATTATGTGCTAGCCACAAGGTCCAAAGTGTCACCGAAAAACACAACAACCAACATTGACGTGTCACCCCCAGAAAACATGCCTAACACACACTGGTGAAGGAAATCATCAAAGCAAAACAGGAACACTAAAGCAAGTTGCCTCCATTGCAATACCAAGAACCAAACCCGACGGCTAAAATGGAAAGAAAGATATGTTCTGATTCATCCAACACTTCTAAACACCATTGACAACGTACCACATCTTCATCAAATACCATACCACGCTCTTGTAAAAATCGTACGGTTGCGTGTAGTGAAGTGTCGTACAATTGTGTAAGTATACACGTCGCAAGTAATAAAGTAATAAGTTTTAAGTATCGTCTCCACAAGGATTGGACTTTGGGCCACTTGCTTAAGTTACTGCACTGTAAAAAATAAAAATAGAAATAAGTGATAGGAAGAGTTTTATCTAACTAATAAACTAAATAACAATAAAAATAAAAGATAGATAGGTCGAATAAGAGAGAAGAGTAGGCCGGATTAAGTTGCATCGTAGTGTGGAAACCAGTTGACTTGTCTCCGTCTTTGAATGCAAGCAACACAGAACTACCTTGGTAGTGACCTAAGTCCCTACCGCGGTCGCAACGGTTGAGTCCCTGCCTCGGTAATCCCTTGCTCGTGGGCAGATGCTGTTAAGGTTCGGCAAAGCGTCCTTAAATGGCTCCTCTTTACCCCTAAGCTCGGAACATTGGCTGGTGAATGAACTTTTATGATACCTCCCGGTGTGAACCAAAGACAAACACCAACTATTCTAACGCTACTTATTCGTTTTGTGAGTTCAACTCTCCCGATATTGAGCAAATAGATAATCTCGCAATACTCTCTCCCGATAAGTATGCAAGAATGATTCAAAGCCAAGAATAAGAAAACCTTAACTTTATTACATTAAAAACTTAAACAAAATACAATTGTTTACCCACAACTATTAAACAAAATAACCCTAGCCTAAGAAAAGAACTAGAACATGTTAAACCTCTCAAACTCTCTATACTTGACGAACTCAATTTGGTGGCTTGACCTTCTTTAGATAGGAGGAAGCTTGGGGCAAAGTCTTTCTTGGATAGGAAGTTAAGTTGGAGTTGGACTTGTCTTCATTAAAGATGTGAATCTCTTTAATTTAATGCATTTTTATCCATTTTTGTTGAATTTCATCTTTAACCTTCCTTCCATGCTTTTGTCGTCTTCCCGAACTCCGATTGTCATGCAAAGTATGTAGAAAAATTCAGCGTTTTATGCTCTTCAAATCAACTGCCACTTTGCATATTTTGCCCGCCGACAAGTTTGGTTGTACAATGCCTTGGCATTAGATGCTGCCTCGGTAATGAGCTGTCGCAGAATAGAATTCTGCTGCCTCGGCATGGGTCTGAAACTGGATCTGCTTCGTAAGGCTTTATCTTCATAAATCAGCTTCCTTCACTAGAAGGTGTCATCTTTGGCTTGGCTCGATCTGGACCTGTCGAGAGCTTGTTCCGCACCATCCTCCCTTTTCTTCATTGCTCACGCGGCATCACATGCCCTGGCAGTAGCTCGACAATGAACTGACGCGGCAATGTCTCAGCATGGCTTGGCAATGATCTGTCGCGGCATCGCCTGCCGACACGACATCACATGCTAGTGCATCACCTGCTCGACATCACCTGTCAGGGCATCCCTTGCCATGGTAGTGAGTAAATCTGCACAAGCACCAAAATGCATCGAAACAGTACATTTTTTATTAAATAAATCAAATGTAAGGCTCAAAGATAGAAACAATATAATTAATGCATAGAGGGCCATAATGGAGCTGAATTGGGTGTAGTTTGAGCAATAATTGCCATGTAAAAAGGGTGAAAATATCGAACTTTTAGACACTTATCATGTACTGTGGGGAGACGATGGACCATAATGAACCGAAGGAAACATTGTACGTTTAGGGGTATCGGAAACTTCTATATGTGAAACGCATCCAAATACTCCGACGAAATACCAAACAATGCCATAAGAGATAGAGGTGGTGCACCAAAAAATTGCATGTATCGGCATGTTTCCAAACCAGCCTATCACACATAAGGGGCAGCAATCGAATAGGCAAAACCAAAGCCTTTAAGTTTGCGCCACTGTTTAACTTCAAATGAACGAAGCTCCTGGGAAAAAAAAGATTGCCATATACCATGAACAAAGGAATTATCCACAGCATAGTCAAGAACACAAGCTAGTTAAGCGAAAAAGGCGCGTGAAAAGCTCACAAAAGGGACTATCTAAGCACCATCGGTCAAACCAAAATAGAGCACACGCACCATCACCTATCACCCAAGCAAAATAGTCTGCATCCATGAAATGCAAAACTTCCAAGGAATTTTGCATTTCAACAATATTATGCCACACAACAAACATGCAATTTTGGTGTGTGGAATTGAGCCTCCATTCCAAACAATTGGAACCATATTTGGAGTTGACGATAGATCGCCACAAAGAATATGGCTTTATAGCGTAACGCCAAAACTACTTGGCAAGCAAGGATAAATTATAGAGATGCAGATTTACAAACACCCAAACCACCAAGTCTCTCAGGTAGACAAACAAGTTCCCATCGTACCCCGACTCATCTTATATTTCTTCTCAGAACCCCCCATAAAAACTGTCGACGAATATGGTCAAGCTTACAGATAACTCCATTGGGCACTACAAAAATGAACATATAATACAACGACAAACAAGAAAGAACAGAATTTACCAATACCAACCTCGCAGCAAAAGACAAAGAAGATCCTTTCCAACCAGCAAGACGTTGTCGAAACCTCTGAAATATAGGCTCCCACACACTTAGATTACGGGGGTTAATCCCAATCAGAACCCCCGAGATAAGTGAAGGGGAGTTCACCACACGCACAACCCAATACACACGCCATTTCATCCTTAATTGAGTCTGCAACACCTATTGCAAATAAAGAGGATTTCAAAAAAATTAATTTTCAAACCCGACCCATATTAGAAGCAAGTAAGAATACGCTTTAACTGGACAACCTCCTCCATATTTCCCGCAAGAATATAACGGTGGCATACGCAAACTGTAAGTGGGAGAAAGTAATTTGACTTGTAACATGCACGTCATGGAGTAAACCACAATTAACCCCATTTAGAAGAAACTGATGCAAAGCCTCTACAACCAAAAGAAAGAGCAAATGTGAGAGAGGATCGCCTTGACGTACGCCTCGTTGCATAAGAAATTCTTGGAGGCATTGCCATTAACCAAAATAGATTAGCGAGCCGTGCTAACGCATATAGAAATCCACCCCCTCCAACGAACACCAAAACCCATAGGTGCCATCACTTGATCAAGAAACTCCCAACGAAAGCAATCATACACCTTAGTAAAATCAAGTTTTAAAATCACACCTCCTTCCTTATCTCGGCCAGACTGTAAAGAATGAATTACTTCATTTGTGAGAAAAATACCATCCGATATTTGGCGTCCTCGAATAAAAGTCGATTGCACGTTGCTTATTAAACAATTCATAACCGGCTGAAGGCGAACTGTCAAGACTTTTGACAGGATCTTGTATGCCGAGTTAAGTAAGAAAATCGGACGATAATTATTTACAAAGATAAGATTGTCTACTTTCGGTACCAAAGCGAAAAACATTGAATTAATTCCTTTTGGTGGATACTCTTTCTCAAAGAAATCTGACATCATACTAAAAACATCCACCATAAGGAATGACCAACCACATTTATAAAAAGCAAACGTGAAACCATCAGGCCCCGAGGCTTTCGAGCCCTCACAACTCCAAATCGCGTCGCGAACTTCCTCTTCAGTAAATGGAAGCTCCAATTTCGCACTCTGAGCCGCACATCGGGCTCAAGCTTACCCGTCAAATTCACCTTAGAGAAATGTTTCCGAAATGGTACAAAAATATGATGCTTTATCGTATCCGGTCGGGTCAGCCACTTACCATTCACACGCACACCCTCAATCCCATTGCGCATAGATCACGCCTTCGCCATCCAGTGAAAGAACTTAATGTTCCGATCACCTTCCTTCAACCAAGTTACCCTCGACTTCTGACATCAAATTGGTTCCTTGAACTTGTATTGTTTCCACAACTTAGACGTGAGAGCTCTATACTTGTCGAAACGATCATCACCCTGAGACACATGAAGCCCTGCGTCAAAATCATCAATCTCCCTTTCCAACTCTATAATCCGAGTATCCACATGAGCAAAGCATTTTTTATTCCATTTCCTCAAAAAAATCATGGAAATACGCAATTTTTGTACCAGGTTACCACTTCCCAAAGCAACATACAATTTCTGCCATTCTTCATAAAAAAATGTTCACATTTCGTCGTTCCTCAAGCCAACAATTTAGGAAGCAAAAGGGGCGAGCCCCCCCAATCAAATTCATCACTTATAAGACACAAAGAGGAATGGTCTGAAACTCCTTTCGGGAGATTTTGCTGCAGCAATTTGGTGAAGCGATCGAACCATTCACAAGTAACCATAAAACGACTGAGGCAACTACAACGGCCTTCTGGACCGAACCAGGCGAAACCTTTACCCTTAGTACGGATATCCATCAGGCCGCGAGCATCACAAAAACCAACAAACTCCTCTAACCCACGATGATGCATCAAACAACCTTGCATTTCCGATATATCTTTGACAACGTTGAAATCGTCGCCAATACATAGAGGTGTATCTAACTCCGAAACAACAGCAGACAAAGTTTCCTAAAGCCTAACCTGGTCATCAAAACCACAAGGAGCATAGACATTACATATAAAACACAACCAATCATCTTTAACCCACGTAATAAGGATAAAATTCGGATGAACCACGACTGAGTCTTTACAGAATCTTGAGCTTTCCCAAACAACCAGTAGACCCCCCGATTTCCCTAACGGTGGCAAGAAAACAAACTAAAAGACATCTGAATGCCACACACGACTAACCACTCGAGCTTCTATATTCTCCATTTTCGTCTCCTACAACAAGGCCATCTCACCATGGCGCTACCTTAACAGATCATGAACATATCGTTTTTTCATGCCGACCCTAACCCTAGAACGTTCCATGACAACACTCGCATAATTCACCGCTACTGAACCTTATCCCGTCCCTCAATTAGACGGGCAATGTCATGTTCAATGTCCTCCTCGTTTCCAATCGTCGATGCTCGAACTAACTGGCCAATTTTAAGAGTTTCCTCAGCCTCACGCAGAATTTGTTTCTTCTGTCGAACAAAATCCGAATCGGAAAGGGAACAATTAGCAAAGCCTTTATCCAAGTTGGAAGCTTTCTTTGGCCGGCCACGACCTTTCTTGTGCAGTTTTTCCTCCGCGTTAGCCCTAGACTCTGATGTAAGAAAACCTAATACAATCTTCGATACATGCCTGACTCTTCTATCCACCCCATCATAATTCACAAAATCAGCTTTAAACGCTCTGTTAAACGGCACAAGTTTAAGCACAACATCCTGGGTGGTCATACGGTCCTGAGTTTCAAATTCCGATACATCTAAAACCCTAGGGCCAACGTCCCCATCACGATCCACCAAGCCCACAAATTCATCCAAGACCTTCATTCTAGAGTGTAGAATTCTCTCCTCAACATACTCGTCACAAAGACCAAGTCGATCATCCACCCCAAACAGAGATGCAACAATCGTGTTCGAGACAAGGCTTAAGGGTCTCCCCGGACGATTACAATTCCCCCGGAGAGCATTGTTCGGTTGCATCATTTTCCCTAAAAGGTGTAACTCTTAGTGGAGATTCAGTATCCACATTTAACCTTGTCTCAAGATAGTCAGTCTCAAGTCTCAACTAGCAGAGATTGGTTATCCTCTTCAGATTCAGCAGTTGTTTCAATCGTCGCATCCTGTTCGAGCCCACGCTGAAAGAATCTAGGATTCTCAGCAATCGTTGCAAATGACAGAGAATGAAGAAGAAAAACTCTCTTGTTATTTTATTAATAATCTTGTAATATCTCTAAAAGAGACCAAGATGAAATTTATACAAGAGGAATATGATGAGCTTTCCAAGAACGAACTAACAGTAGTCTAACCGTTCCAGCTCAGCAAGAGAATAACAAATATAACAAACTTTAACTAACCTCTTATATCTAATACTCACCCTACATTCTCCATTTCCTGCATCTCGCAAATCATGTTCTTGCAGATCATGTTTTCCTGCAACAGTCCAGGGCAAACTTTCATCTAACATTATATCTAATACTCACCTTGAATTCTTCACTTCTGACATCATGACTCCACGTGTAGAAACATACATCATGTAGAAATAGATTGCAAAGGCACCACAGATAAATTGGCACGAAACCTGCAAAACATAGGCACCGATAAAGGCTTGGTTAGTATATCAGCCACTTGTTCACAAGCTGGAATTTCATTTACATCCAACTGTCCAGCAGCAACCCTTTCGCGAACAAAGAATAAATCGAGCTCTACGTGTTTAAACTTCGAATGCATGACAGGATTAGTCGAGATAGCCACTGCACTAGAATTATCTGACCAGAAAACGGACCGACCACGAGGTGTAACGTGTAACTCTTGAAGCAAAGATTCAAGCCATAAGATTTCAGAAGTGGCACAGGCAACACTCCTATATTCAGCCTCAGCCGTTGAACGAGAAACAACATGCTGCTTTTTCGAACCCCACGCTATCGGATTGCCACCGAGAAACACACAAAATCCTGTTGTAGAGCGACGATCATCTAGATCGGACCCCCAATTAGCATCAGCAAACGCAACAATAGACAAATAAGGAGAGGAAACAAACCGAAGACCATAATCAAGCGTACCCTGCAAGTATCATAAGATATGTTTAACAGCATGAAGATGAGTATCTAACGGGTTCTGCATAAATTGACAGACGTGATTCACCGCAAACGCAATGTCCGGTCTAGTGACCACCACATATTGCAAGGCACCAACTATGCTCCTGTAAAAAGAAGCATCCTCAATAGGACTGCCAGCATGCACCGAGAGCTGACAGTTTGTGACCATCGGAGTAGGCAGACTATTAGCCTTGTCGAGACCACCGCGACAAAGTAACTCGCCAATATATGTTTTCTGACTCAACAAAAGACCACCACGAAAATGATGAACTTCGATGCCTAAAAAATAATGCAAAGGACCAAGATCTTTAAGAGATAAAACATTGTTGAGTCCTTCAATTACCCGCTGCAGAACACTATTATCACTGCCTGTAACAATAATATCATCAACGTAGATGAGCAGATAAACGGCACCACTGTCAGTCTTCCTAACAAATAAATATGAATCAGATTTTGACAAACTAAACCCCTCGGAAAGAAGATATTCCTGAAGCTTTTCAAACCAAGCTCGGGGAGCCTGCTTCAAACCATAAATCGCCTTATTCAGTTTACAAACAACTCGTCGTTTGTCTCTTTGTTCATAACCAGGAGGCTGGTACATATAGACCTCTTTCGTCAAATCCCCGTTCAAAAAGGCGTTGTTAACATCAACTTGCCGCAACACCCATCCACGAGTAACATCGATAGACAAAATGGTTCGAGCAGTGGTGGGTTTGACTACCAGACTGAAAGTTTCATGAAAATCAAAACCAGGTTGTTGTAAGAATCCCTTGGCCACCAACCGAGCCTTGTACCGAGAAACTGAACCATCAGGATTCTTCTTCACCTTGAAAATCCATTTGTAACTCACTGGTCTCCTATTTGCAGGCAGATCAACCAAGGACCAGGTATTTTTTCTAACAAGTGCATCAAACTCGTCCTGGGATGCCTTCTTCCAATGTTCATGAAGGAAAGCTTCCTCAATAGAACACGGTTCAGTAGTATCTTGTAAACTCGTAAAACTAGTGCTAACACTATAAACCTTGGGTTTACGAATCCCATTCTTGCTGCGAGTTGTCATCGGATGAATATTTTGCACTGCGTTTGAAACACCAGTTGAATCATCATTGGGAGTGGGAATCGGAGAAATAATGGAGACAGGAAACCCAGCATTGGACAGAACCTCATGACTAGATTGAGGTAGAATCGAATCAAATGCAACATCACTTACCACACCAACACCAGAAAAATCATTTTGCATTAATTGCACAAATTTCTGGTGAGAAATGAGAGTCCCCAATTTCAGGAGAAACTAAAGGTTGCGCATTTCCAGGAGAAGCAGACCTAACACCATTGTCTTGTGAATCGGCAGAACCTTGGCCATTAGTGTCAATTCTAGGGGAAGAAGCAAAGCGAACACCAATATCTTGTGAATCGGCAGAGTCTTGACCATCAGTGTCCACGGATGTATCACTCGTGCATTGAGCATCTCCAAGGACAAGAGAAGCACGACCACCAGTAAATTCCCCTTCCAACGGAGGAATAGTCTGTTCTACCAATTGGGTCTGTTCTACCAATTGGGCTGGAGCAGTAGTAACATCCACCGATTGGGCCGAAGTTGGACCAGAACATGGACGTGTGACAACAGCTGGGTGAGAACAATCAGTCTCCAAATTTCCAGATTGGAACGAGTCACTAACCGGAACATCTGTTGACTTGGACGGAGTCACGATTACAAGAGGAGCACATGTGAGAGAATTATGAGGAGGAAAAGAGTCACCGGTCGAACAAGACGAACCAGAATTTTGACACACAAACGGATAAATATTTTCGTCAAAAACAACATGCCTTGAAATGATCAACTTGCCATCATTAGCCAAACATTTGTATCCCTTGTGACGGGGGCTGTATCCCAGAAAAACACATTGACTTGTGCGAAAATCAAACTTATGATGAAGATATGGGCGTAACAAAGGATAACATGCACAACCGAAAGCTCGTAAGCATCCATAATCCGGTTTTTGACGCCACAACAACTCATATGGAGACTTCCCATCCAACAACGGAGTTGGCAGCCTGTTAATGAGATATACAGAAGTTATGAAAGCATGACTCCAGAATTTAAGTGGTAAACCTCCCTAAGATAGTAGCGTTAGTCCCATATCAACAATGTGTCGATGTTTTCGCTCGGCTTTCCCATTTTGTTCAGATGTGTATGGACACGAAACCCGATGTTGAATCCCATTTGTTTGTAACCAACGTACCAGACTTTGATACTCACCACCACCATCAGTCTGCAAAGCCTTAATTTGACGACCAAATTGAACTTGAACCATCTTATGAAAATCAAGAAACACTTGAAACACATTAGACTTCTTCTTAAGTAAATAAATCCACGTGTGCCGGCTGTAAACATCAATAAATGAAACGTAATATGAAAAACCATCAGAAGGAACATGAGCAGGCCCCCACACATCGGATACAACCAGATCAAATGGAGAATCATAAACAGTCGAAGACAAATTGAAGGGAAGTTTATGCGCCTTCCCTTGCAAACATGACACGCAAACATCGGGAATTTTATTATCCAAAAACTCAACATTACAAGACTTTAGAGCAGCCTTCAGAACACTCAACGAAGGGTGTCCAAGGCGTTTATGCCATAAACTCAAAGGAAACCTAGACTTAGAAACATGACAAGCCTGAAACGACAAGTTATCATCATCAACCAAGTTCGAAGAAGAACTGCCAGTAGACAACACAACAGAATCCAGCTCATATAAGCCTTCAGGAGTGAGCCTCCCCTCCATTAGAGTGACCCTAGTCTGTAAATCCTTCACAAAACATTTATACGGATGAAACTCAAAAACAACATTGTTATCACGAGCAAATTGTGAAACAGACAACAGATTCTTCGTGATATTAGGCACACACAATAAATCACGCAAAACTAAAGACATGTTCCCAGCAACTAAACAACCAGTACCAACGTGAGATATATTAACCGCATCACCATTACCCATTAGCAAAGAATTAGTACTTGTATACGAAGTGCATGTCTGAAGATTATCACGATCATTCGTGACATGATGGGAGGCCCCAGAATCAGGATACCACACAACACCACGAGAATCACTGCAGATAGGTCCCACAAATGCAGTGTTGAAACCAGGAGTTGCCACAAACGAGGAAGGGGAGGGCGAAAGAAGAGTAGCATTTGGAGTACTTGAAACAAAACCACTAGACAGACCAGAACTGGGAGCCATACCACTACTCATATTAGGACTGTAAAAGCCTCCCACAGGGGTGAAAGCATAAGGCACATTAGTCGGCATCGATGGAAGAGGGCCATGAAAATATGTAGGAGGAGAGGGTACAACCACATGAGAAAAAGCTTGAGCAGGAGCGCGAACAAATTGATTAGAAGAAGTAACACCCCTAGGACGAACATCAGAAGAAGAGCCACGGGAAGTGTTCTCCGAACCTGGAGCATTATAGTCTTGATTAAAACGATACCAACATTTTTGTGCCATATGCCCATAGTGTTCGCAAATTTGACATTGAGGATGATTGTTAAAACGCCCTCGACCTCTACCACGAGCAAAACCAGCACCACGCTGAAATTGACCCCTAGAAGAGGTAGTCGAGTTTTGATTCTGATATTGACCCTGCACTGGACTCTTAGAGAACTCATCAGCATCATCTAGGACTTCAGCTTTATCACCTCCTTTCTGAACAGCCACATTTGCTTGAATAGAAAAACCTTCAGTTAAAAAATCTCTTTGCCTCGACTCACATTCAATGAGCATTTCAGTGAGACTTTCAAGAGACTGAAGTTCACGCGAGGCAATGGCAATTACAGATTCAAATTCAGCCGTTAACCCAGCAAGAATGACACTCACCTGCTCTTGCTCAGTAACAATATTTCCAGAGGCATTAAGTGTATCACAAATGAGTTTAATTTTTGCTAAATATTCATTGACCGACAAACCACGCTTCTTTTGAGAGTGAAGACTATGGCGAAGCGCAGAAACTTTAGTCGTGGATCGTGCTGCATACATACGAGACAACGTAGTCCATATAGCACACGCTGTGATCAAGCCTGTAAGGAGTGGTAAAACCTCAGAACTAACAGTAGATAGAATCCAAGATGCAAGTAACTTATCTTGTTTCAGATAAGCGAGAAAAGCTGGATTATCAACATTCTGCCATGCTTCATCTGTCACAACCTTATCCGGAGCTTTGTGATCAGAAATATAAGGAGCTAAACCATAGCCATCAATAATCAGCATCACTTGATACTTCCACAGAATGTAATTACTCTCAACCAACTTGACTGTATCAAGTTTTGGTAACTGTTGAACATTATAAGAGCTCGATGTTGATGAAGATATGACAATAGCAATCGAGTTGGCACTCGAGGAGTCAGGACTAGACGCGCGAGGAGTGGAAATATGCGAGTCAATAGCCATTCTAGTTCTTATAGGCAAACTATCAAACAGATTCTAGGCAGGAAATCAAGACGCTGGCAATTGAACGAATCCGCAATCACAAACACAATACACAAACTGAAAAACCAAGCAAATTAACACCAATACCAGGATCAAACGCACAAACCTTGAAGAAATACTGAACCACAAAGAGTTGACTGAAAAAGGTATCTACAGACTACTAGTCTCTTCTTCAACAATCAACACAAGAAGAACTTACTCACAGTCAAACTAAGATAACCTTTATTTTCATATCAGAAACTTGCAAGGATCAGATTAGGTAAGTACAGTAATCTTACCACGTTAGCTGAGTTCATCACTATTCCGTCGCAACTTGCAATATCAGAAATTCTCACGATCGAGACTCAGACAAGCGTGAATCTGATTTTTGAGTTACCTATCTAATCCATGAAATCAGCGTTCTTCATCACAAATGAAAACAGAGAAGCTGCCAGGAGTGACGAAAAAGACAAAAATCAACAATAGAACAGAGAAAGGACCGTTACAGCAGGACTGCAACCACCACCGGACCACCGGATCTAACTCCGACGCCGGAGAAAAAGCTCTGATACCATGAAGGAATCTAGGATTCTCAGCAATCGTTGCAAATGACAGAGAATGAAGAAGAAAAACTCTCTTGTTATTTTATTAATAATCTTGTAATATCTCCAAAAGAGACCAAGATGAAATTTATACAAGAGGAATATGATGAGCTTTCCAAGAACGAACTAACAGTGGTCTAACCGTTCCAGCTCAGCAAGAGAATAACAAACTTTAACTAACCTCTTATATCTAATACACGCCACTGACCAATCTCCTGAACATGGATTGGATAAGATCTCTCCCCCACAACCAAATCTAAAACTTCATCAATCTGTATGAATCATAATCTATCCCCTCTCAAACGACGTAGGTCGCTCCGTGTTATCCGCAAGGCACACCAACGACCCCCCACAAAGCTGTAATGTTTGTTGAGACCAAACATGAATAGGGATACCACTTATTGATAACCAAAGCCCTTTAGAAGACATGACAATCTCAGGCGACCAAAATGATAACTTAGAGAACCAACGATCTAAGTTTCGGTGAGAAAGAAAGTTTTCCTTGACTTCATTCGTGACGCACATGATGTGAACCATAGAACCTTCAATACACATAATAGAGAATCCCGCTAGACCAATCTGGCTTAGGTCCTTCGCTATATCAAGTTATCAACGATCATATCATTGCAAACTGTCCATCCCACTAGACTCCGTTGCAAAATTGAAACATTATTTTGGTCATGACTGTTTTTTTAAAATAGGGTTAGGCTGTGCAATCGGCTGAGGCAGTGTTTGTGGTGTGGTTTTGCACC
Source organism: Hibiscus tridactylites (assembly GCA_958450335.1). Taxonomy (NCBI): domain Eukaryota; kingdom Viridiplantae; phylum Streptophyta; class Magnoliopsida; order Malvales; family Malvaceae; genus Hibiscus; species Hibiscus tridactylites. The sequence continues at coordinate 72,640,192 of OY288273.1, forward strand.
ACCAGAAAGTGGAGCGGCTGCCATTCCTTGCCCATGCCACTGTGATCTTTGATCCATGCAGCCAAAAGCCGTTTAAACGCTCAATCACACGTTCGATATCACTTCTCGAAGCCATTCCTACGAAACCAAAACAATATCCATCTTGTGCTCTCTTGTTGGAGATAAAGACATCAACCACAATCACATGGCGATCAAACGCTTGCCGCTTGCCAGAGGCCCTTCCAATGGAATCGGGGTGGGATGTTTCCCACAAAACACGTCCAGACCTGTCGTCGACTTGCCTCATCCGATTTTCCACTATTCCTGATAGTCTAAAGACTAAAGTCATTGGGGTATATGGTACTTCCCGAACTTTTTACTATTCAAAAATCATAAAAGAAACATTGGCCACTTAAAGAATTTTCAGAATCAACTATGGTTCATCATAGTCGGAATTACAAATAAAACCTTTTTATTTCAGAACTAATGAGAGTGACTTATTCGTTCAGGATTTTGTCGTATCGAACTGAAATTTCACCAAAGAACACGAACATGTTAACCCATTCCTTAGTTCTAGTTCGAGTTGTTGATAAAATTTCAAAAGAAAGCACGACATTAAACTGTACAAAATTTCTAGAGATCTTCCTGCACGAAGTCAATTTGATGGATCAAGATGGTCAAATAAAGTTCTTTTAGTGATTTGCTATCCATTAATGTCTAAAGATAAGTTTATGGCTCTGGTCCGTTCAATAATGCTTCTAAGAAGCACTTTTGAATGGAAAAGTGCTTTTAAGGGATTAACCGATGCTAAAGGACTGAATTTTAAGAGATAAGTACTTTTGGACAACACTCAAAAGTTCCTAACATAAAAGCTTTTAAGGGACAACACTCAAATAAAATTCTTAGCTTCTCGTTCTCGAAATCACGGTAGAAGTATGACTTATGTTTATACCCCAAAATTGATGAAGCCAACGATAAACAATAATTTCATCTCCGTTAAAGGCTTGCATTGAGCAAAACCTAACTTGCTTTTCCTTTTTCCTTCAAGAACTGAAATGGGTATAAGAATACACTGAAGAGATAAGAAGGGTTCCAAGATCTTCTTAGATCATGCTTACAAAATTGAGAATTTGGTTTGCTCTATTTGTTAAGGTCTCATTTTTTTCCTGGTTTTTGAACTTTTTTTTTATTAATGTGAAGGGTGTTTTGCTTGTTTTATTTGAATGTTTTTCAAAAAAAATGAAGATTTTTAGTTCATGTCTAGTTTCAGCTTTATTTTCCTTAAAATGTATGTGCTTCATAATACAAATAATAATGTTTTAATAATTTTGGTGTTGCTCTAAGTGCCTTGTTCTCTGATCTGGCTAAATGAGATAAAAAAAAACAATCCGTAATTGTGGTGCTCTCTCTTGGGGATTGTTTGTCGATTATGGATTGACTTTGAAATTGTAACTTGACGCTAAAAATGGTTATTTGTTGCTGAGACTTTAGGCAAGAGATTTCTATGGTAATTTGAACGTTGAAAAATGTTAGAAAATCGTTAATCTAAAAATAAAATAAGCAGTAAAATACAAATCTTGTATTAACATATTAGATCGAACAGAACATAAAAAATAGATACAAAATATCTAGAATAAAGAATTGAATATAAACAAATTAAAATCGTTTACTTGTAATAGACATGAAATCATTAGAAAGAATCAAGTTGAGGCATGTAGCTACACAATTTATTTAAGAAAAAATTTTAGCTGCTGCTTTGGTACTTGAGAATGTCGATCGTCTATCTCTCAAGATACAACAACTAGATAATCAATTACTTTAGCACAACTGCAGAGATCACGAACTGCAACAATATTGTCTTTCATATCACCGAAAACTAGGTTGAAAATAAAGAGATAATTTTTTAGTTATGTGTTTTTAACCTAGTAGGTTTAACATGTTATTTATAACGGTTTTACTTAGTGAATTATTAGAAATATTTGAACTAATGAAACATTTAATATTTGATACTCAATAAACTTTTAAAGAGAAATTTTTAAAATTATTGTATGAATTAAAGGAACCTTTTAATATTTATTCTTTTAGTTCCAAAACATAATTTGGAAAAGGTACGCTCTATTTGAGGAAAAATTATTTTAAATTTGTGTTAAAATATTTGTAGTCCCGTAGTGGGCTCGACTAGTCTGGACATTCTTGTCACCCACGTCATGCACGGTTGCACATTTACTAACCAACAATTGGTTCAACGTTTTCCTCAACAACATTTGGATCAATTTCTTATTTAAAGCTCAAAAAATATCTATTTTCCAACAAGTCCCCACATGAATGAAATTGATCATTTAATCAAAAATATTTTGACTCGATGTGATGATAGAAACTGCGATCGATAGATGCATAAGATAGATAGATGTCCACTCATGAACCTTCTCTTGTGAAAATATATTTACTTTACTAGTTGACCAGTAGACACGATGTCCTTGAACGGTTCTGTTGTTTGTGTAAACGATGATATACTTCACAAAACTACCTCTCTGACAAGAATATTAGTTCTCATTGGCATGTTCTTATAGCCGTGTACATCATCTGGTTCTACAAGAGTTTGAAAGAATTATTCTCAACACTCTTCTTGAAGTGATTTCACTTCACTCTCATATAGATGACTTATGTTGCTTGGTTCAAGGAAGCACATAATGGCTACTAAAGCTTTGTTTGGCCTAATCCACTTTGATCACTATTTACATAATAGGAATAGACTTGGGATTAAAGCCCTCACAGGGACCGCGCAAGTAGGGGTTGGCATTCGATCGAGTGGAGTTGAGTGATTTTTTTTAAGTTATTCGAGTTGACACGCCATATTTTACAACTCAAACTTTATTTGAAATTTTTTTCTATTCAAGGCGAGTTGAGTTGAGTCGAGTATTCGAGTTCCTATATAAATTTAATTGTAATTATTTATCATGTTATAGTAAGGTTTGATTCCAATTTAAATAATTTTCTCTAATTATATAAGATATGCATAAACATTTCTTCATATTTTGTCATATGTTGCATATATTTCTTCACATTTTTTTATATTAGTGTATATATATATCAGGAAAATTTGAGGGACTTTGACTCAAACTTAAAAATAAATCCACTAAATACTAAAATTTTTGAGTTATTCGAATTTCCATTTTACAACTCAAACTTTTTCGAGTTGGGTCGAGTCAAGACGAGTCGAGTTTTTTCACCTCGAGTCGAATCGAAAAATTCAATATTTTCGAGTTGAATCGAGTTTTGCTCACCCCTACGCACAAGGTGTATGCAATTAGGTTGTCTTTTTGAACCTAGATCTTGGGATCTCAAGTTTACTAGGTAGGGTTTTCTCAACTTGATCTCTAAGTAAACCTTTAGTTAGTGGATTCGCAATGTTATCTCAATCAGATCCATAGCTTTAGTTTCATTTCTTTATATGTTTTCTCAACTTGATCTTTAAGTAAACCTTTAGTTAGCAGAACCACGATCTTATCTTCTGACCATATAAAATTAGTAGAAATAAATTCATTTGAGATTAATGGTTTAACGGTATTATGTTGACACATATGTCTCAGTTTAGCGTTATACACGAAGTTTTGTGCTCTGCCCATTGTTGTTTGGCTGTCACAATATATGCATATTACTTTGGCCATTAAGGAATATCCTTCAAAAAAATCTGAAACCATTTAGTTTCTTCTATAGACTTGTTTGGAGCTACAAACTCAAATTCCCTTGTAGATCTAATTGTAAACATTTTTCTTGAAAATTCTCATGACACAATTCATCTTTCCAATGTGAAACATACACTTGTGTCTTTGATATCTTGAATATCAAATATTCAAATGATATCAAAGAATCCTTCTAAATAGTATGATCCCTGATATAATACAATTTATAGTCATGGGTATATTTGATATATCTCAATATTTTCATGATCGTTTTTTAAAGGTTTGACCTGAGATTGCTTATGATTTTTTTAAATTGCTCAAAGTGAAAGCAGTATGTGGTCTTGTACAGTTCATTTAGACTGTCTAAAGCCCTTGCATATTCCATTTGGTTAATGTTCTAACCTTTGATTCTGGACAAATGTTGACTCGTATTTATCGGAGTTATGGCTATTTCGAAAATAATCATTGCCAAACTTCTCTTATCCACGTAGTGTGATTGTGTCAATATGAGACCCTTAGATAGTTGTTAGTTTTTATGCTCAAAATCAATTCAGTTAGTCTCATATCTTTCATGTCAATCTTGAATTTAACATGTCTTTGGTACGTTTTATCATTTTATTGTTACTTATAACAATGGGTATGTCATCAACAATAGATCATATATCCTAATTTCAGTAGTAGACACATATGTCACACTCATTTATTGTCATGACAATATCTTAGTTTCAACCTTTGTTGAACGTATAGACTATCTTCATCAATAGTTTTTAAAGTTTTATTCGTCGAACTTGAATCAACTTCCCTAGTTGTTCAAGGGAGTGTATTTTTAAAGAATGAAGCATTCTTTGATTTCATATTATATTTTTGTGGTTCTCAGGGTTATTTGATTCATATGCAAGAAATTGATATATGTTATTATGATTTGCATAATTAATGAACATACAATCTACTATTTTGAGATTTATTTTTATTTATTTTGGTAACGATGTTATTACCTTTGCAAGACATCCTACATTTTTAAGTAATTGTAGGAAAATTTTATGTTATTCCATAACTCTTATGATGTATTTTCTCTTTTATTGTGGGAGCCTTATTTAAAAGTTAATTAGCTGGTGTAGTATGTCAACATGTAATTAGATGATGATGTGATATTAAAAATTATTTATTAAATTAATTATAATATTTTATTACATTAATTATAACTAATTAGATAATACTTACATGACATCGCCTAATTGATTTAAATCGTCTAATAATTTTTATTTTTCAATAGATTAAAAATATTATAATAGAAGAAACATCAAAGTCAATATTGTACATATACATTAATTTACATTACAATTATTTATAACCACAGTTTGCATTAATTAAATAGAACATTTGGTAAAGGTGAAAAGTGATAACTGATAACTAGTTGGTTTGGCTTCCCTACCCACGAGACCTGTGTTCAATTTACCGTACCTTCGTTTTTTATTTCTCAATATTTTATTTATTTTCTTTCTTTTTTAGATTTAAACCAATTAGATAATGTCATATGACATTATTTGATTGATTATAATTAATGTAATAAAACTATTTTAATTAAGTTTATAAATATTTTTAATACTATGTCATCGCTTAATCACACGTTAACATATCGCGTCAACAATTTAATTTATATAAATTTATCTAGTCAGTAAAGACGTTGACTATCAGTCAATTATCAATTTTCATACAAACATAGTTATTTTGACAAAAAATTAAAACACTATAATAAAATGTTAAATAAAATATAAGTCAAAGTGCCAATCAGAGTGAAACACCGAATGCTAATTTTGACATTATATTACAGTTACCTATTTTAATCCAACCAACAACTCACTTTTCTATGTATGTTGCAACAAAAACCGTGCCAAATCAGAATAAATTCCAATCGGCGTAGTTTAGTTAATCAAAAAGTTAAACCATTAACATTGTTAAAATATTTTATTAGTCATAGATGTAAATTTCCTCTAAAATGGATTTAATTATGACATTTAGTTTTTTTTAGGTTATTGGGATATTTTTGTCTTGAGTTCATACCAAATAATCAATTCAGCCCTGTTACGAAAAACACACCTAATTAAGTTTATAAACTTGCGAATTGCATCAATTTAATTTTTTGACTAACGTTGACAGTTAATGTGATGATGTGATAGTTAATGGTGCTGATGTATTAGCCTAGATGTGAATGATGATGTGGTAGAGGGGCAACATCTATTTTTTTAAGGAGTTCGAGGAAAAGACTGTTTTGAGGGAGTTCGATGACTTAATTGATTTTATGTCATATTTAAAAAACAAGATATCAAAATATTAAAACAAAAAATACTATTAAAATTTTAAAAAATAAGTGAAATTTTAAAATTTTCAAAAATTTATAAAAACTATAAAATAATAAATTATAATTTATTAAAAATCAAAATTTAAAAAATTTATAAAGGGTTAGAGTTATAAATTAAAAAACAAAATTATATTGAAAATAGACACTATAAAAAATTAAAAATTAATATTTTAAAACTTAAAATTTTTAGATTTTGTAGGGCTTGCAATGCTCTAGTAACAAAAAGGGGCAACGTTGAAGTTAACAAACTAGCTAAAAAAGGCATTTTTCGAACATATTATTATGAAAAATTTAAACTCACACATGAGTAGAGGACATAAAAACACAATAAATAAAACCGTTAAGCACGTCTGACAAATACTTTCCTTAGCTAGTTTGTCAGTTTCACTATTACCATACAAAAATCTAGAACAAATCAATATAAATAATTTAAAATTTTTAAATATTTTTTGAATTTTTATTTTTTATAATGCAACATACTTTCAATATAATTTTAGTTTTTTTTAATTATCACTTTATAACTTTTGGTATTTTTAATTTTAAAAAAGTTTTTTTTTTAATTTTTGATAGTATTTTTAATAGTTTTTCATATTTATTTTTTTAAAATATTATAATAATGTATTTTGTATTTTTAATATTTTAATATCTTAGATTTTTATTTAAATATTACATAAGAAATAATTTAGACCTCGAGCTTTCAACAAATCAATTTTGCCCTTAAATTTCTTAAAAAAAATTAAATGTTCCCCATTTTGCCACATCAACATTCACATGTGGGCTACTATGTCAGTACCTTTAATGATCACATCAACACATTAACGATCAATGTTACTCAAAATACTAAATTGATGCAATTGACGATTTTAAATGATTAAATTGATTATTTGCTACTAATCCATGGGCAAAATACCCATTAAGCCTTTTTTATTGATGAAAGTAAACTATTTTGATAATCATAAGTTCACTTATTAAATAGGCTTATATCACACACAAGTATTTAAGGTATATCACTTTTTTCATCTATGTGCTTAAAGTAATTTTTTGTTCAAAATAAATACCTAAAATATATTTTTGATCAAAATAAGTACCTAAATTATAGATATTTTCATCTACGTTCTTAAAAATTAACATATGACATTGATTAAAAAAATACTTTAAGTACTTATTTTGACTAAAAATATATTTTAGGTATCAACATTGACGAAAAATACTTTATGTACTTAGATAAAAAAAATATAGTATGCTTTGGGTACCTATTTTGGCGAAAAATACTTTATGAACCTAAATGAAAAAAAAATTGGTGTACTTTAGATACTTATTTGTTAATTGTAATATAAACTTTTAAAATAATATAAAGTTTTATATTTCTGATTTTTAAAATACTTTATATCATTTGAGCAACGAAATCTTTTAACCTTATTAATAATTTGAAATAATATGAATAATATTAAGAAAATAATAAATTATATTAAAAGAAAAATTTCAAACTAAGTAATACATAAAAAATTATATTAGAAAAAGTAATACATAAAAAAATTTGTGAAGAAAATATAATACACAAACAAAATCATTCCATAAAATGGGTTGAGTCGGATTTGTGTGTTGATTTCTCAGGCATGGTGGAGCTAATTAGAATGGGTACTCGCATGGCCCAAATCTCGCATGTCCAACGAAAGCCATGCGCCCATTCAAACCATACTATAAATTCCTCCTTTTCGCTCATGACTAGGGTTTTTCTTCTTTCACAGGCAAAGCGGCAGCAACGGCTTCCTTTCTTTGATTCACAATGGTGAAAGGTCGCCAAGGAGAGCGTGTCAGGTTTAACCTTTCGATTCCCGTGCTTTGTTTCCATTGATTTCGCGACACCTCTTACCCAATTCGCCTTTTGATTATCTGTGTTTGTAGGCTCTACGTTCGTGGGACCATTTTGGGCTACAAGAGGTAACAAAAAAAATCATCCTTTTCATCTGTCGAGCTGCTAATTTAGTCTTTGGTTTGGTTTTCAAGATTGGGTTTTTGATTTCGTTACAGGTCGAAGTCGAACCAGTATCCAAATACGTCACTGATTCAGATCGAAGGAGTGAACACTAAGGAGGAAGTGGGATGGTACCGTGGGAAGCGAATGGCGTACATTTACAAAGCCAAAGTGAAGAAAAACGGGTCTCATTATCGTTGCATTTGGGGTAAAGTATCTAGGCCTCATGGTAATAGTGGCGTTGTTCGTGCTAAGTTCAAGTCTAATCTCCCTCCCAAATCCATGGTAATTAGTCGAGCTGTAACCGACTAAGTACTTATTATATTTTCTTTTTGTTATTTTTGTTTCCTTTGATTTTGCTGATTTGGTTTTCTTTTTGGTTGATTAGGGTGACAGAGTTAGAGTTTTCATGTATCCCAGCAACATTTGAGGTAATTTAATGCTATTGTTTTACTCCCCTTAGAATTTGCCATACTATGTTTGTATGTAGGTGATTGAATAAATTTTTAAATTTATCTTGGTTTTATCCATGAGTAATGCAGTGATGGTGAGACTTTTGGTCTGGTTATTGAAATTTGTTTCTCTATTGGCATCCTTGTTTAAAATATACTATGTAATACACGTATTATCCCCCTTTTGGCATCCTTTGTTTGTTGTGTGGCATATGGATATCAGTAATTGTTAACCATTGCATTAGCTGAATTCTAATCATCTCCCTGTTTATACCCCTTGTTTCTTTAGCTTTTGGCGTTCCCCAATACTAATTTGTGGGTTCATCCGTATCATCTTAAGACCCCTAACACCGGAAACACTTAAAAGAGTGGAGAAACTCAAAGTGGTCAAAATTACTAATGAATCCTAATGAAATAGATACTTTCTACTCTGTTGTCTTGAACTCTCTTGACATATTGGTTCATAACCTTTATGCTTTCATAGATTTGTAACTTTGAATGTCTTGTATTTAGTTGTGTGTAATAAATTTGTTTGGCGTTTGTTTGTATTAGATTTCATGGAATATGCAATTCTATTTTATCCATCTATTTATTCTCTTATGTGTATTGCAGTGAGATTTTGTAGGTGCTAGACTGGCATTGCAAGCGAATAGGATGAGTCGGGACTGAATTGTTATTTAGATAAATTTTATATCTATGGTGTTCTTATGAGAATCAATATTACAAGTTCTAAATGTGGATTTTGGATCTTAAATGCATGAATGGAAATCCATTTTGAACTATTGCTATTAGGGTCATGTTATTATTGCGGTTCAATCAATCAAAAGAATGTCTTCACTTCAGTCATGTGATGTAATTGTTTCTAAATTGTTTGAATGTATTTTTGTTGTGGAGGACTTTGTAGCTTTGAGTGTTGGTGGATCTTCATTTTAGACATTTTTCAACGCAGTTGTCTATGTTATTTGAGAAATGTAGCTGCTGACTTTGATCTTTCCCTCGAAAGAGGATCCTCCTGGACTTTTAACTTTGGTTCGAACGGGCCTTGAAAATAATGAAACAAGTGCTTCCCAGTTAAACAAGTTTAGCATTTAAGGCCTGCTGGAGATTTTAATCAAACATAGTGTAATACTGTTGAATTTTGAACTGAGAAATTGATAAATTCATATTTGGGAACTATGAAACGGGGGAAGAACACATTTATGACGTTTTTTGCTGTTTAAGGGCAAAAGTAGGATCTTAAAATCTTATTATGCCCAATGCAACACTCGAAATCTTAAATTTCTAAAAGTTTCTTAAAGTAAGAAGTGACCGCTTAGGTCCTCAACTAACCTAGGGCTCCCAACTAGCTTAGGGCTCCCAATTAGTCTAAGATTCGTAAAATTTAATTATTCATATATTTTTATTCTTATTTTTTAGTTTATTAAATAAATAAATTAATTTAATAGTAAAAATAATTCCCTTTTCAAATAAATAACTTAGTTAATCTAACAACGAAAATAATGTGTTTTAAATATTAAATTAATTTTTCAATGTAATGAAATGAATAAAAAAATTGTCATTTTTTGTACTCATTTCTATGCTCAACACTAAAAAAAATTAAATTTTAAGTCATAACCCTAACTTTTAAATACTAAATCTTAAACTCTATACCCAATACCTTAAACCCTAATCATAAATCACAACTTTAAAATGTAACTCTAAAATTTAAACCTAACTTTTATTGTTGGGGCATAAATAGCGGCAGAGAAATTTTATTCGTAATGAGATATGCTTTCATTATATAAGGGTCCATTTTTAGTATTCGTTCAGGGCCTCAAAAATTTTCGAGACGGCCTTGTGCACCACTACGGCGAGTTTTAAAATTATATTATTTTTTTATCGAACTGGCCTTGATTGTATGGTGAGAATTAAAAGAAAATGGAACTCACTGTGGTGGTGCGACGAGTTTAATGTAAGGATCTTACTTTTGAGAATTTAAGATTTCGAGTTGTGTGTTGGAGATAATAGGATCCTAAATAATTATGCCCTTATCCCGTCTTTTGCTGGGTTAGTGTTCAAATCTTTATACCCTCGCTTGTTTTCCCATCATTTTCTATGAGTTTGAATTGTTCATTGAGCATCGGGGTACTGCCTAGAATTGCTTAAATCATCAGTGAGGAAAATCATTGTGACCCGACCTGCAAAATTGACTGAAATCGACTTGAGCTAGAAATGTTTGTAACTCGAGGTGGTGCTGACACGAAATCAATTTGAGTCTGAACTGGTGTTGATCTGAACCCGAGTTGGACTTGAAAATTTTGGATCTAAACCTGACTTGCACCCGACTTGAACCCGAGTTCAACTTGATAATGTAGTAACCGAACCCGGCTTGCATCTGACTTATATTTTTACTCTTCGTGTTCTCCATGTTGCTAATGGATTTTTTGTTTCTTTCATTTGTGGAGGTAGGCAAGGCTGAACCATGTTAAATCTCATCTCTTGCGCATATATATTATTTTATGTTGTAATCGATTTGGTTATTTTTCGCATACCAAATTTCTAACAAATGATATCAGAGCTATGATTTGGGTTGCACAATTTTGAAGGACTTTTTGCTGCGAATTTTGTTAACAATATTGGAGACATGCAAGAGGAGTACTGTTGCAATGAGTTTTCAGTTGCAGGGGGAGTAATTATGTTGAGTTGATCAAACAATTACAAATGGCTGAGAGAGGGTGAATTGACGATAAAAATTTTAAGAGTGAAAATTTGAAGAATAAAAATTGAGACACAAGGCAATTAGAGTGGTTCAAGTTCTCCAATGACCTCTAAATTCACTAACTTAGCTTCCACTAATGATTTTCAACTAATCCACTATTGATTCTTCCCCTTTTCTGGATGAGGAGGAAATCTTACAATTTTGATTAAGCTTTCTACCCAAAGCTTAATCCATTCACTTTTACAATAGAAAAAAATAATAAACCTTACAAATTTCTCTCAAAAGTTGATTTGTTTACCAATTACAATTTTTCACTCCCCAAATTCACAATACAAATAATAATGAAACACTCAATTGAGTTGGATACAAGAATTTGACAATAAAAGGCACAAGCTTGGATGATTCTTTTAGGTTCAAAAAATTGTTGTTGGTGCTCAAAATGCTTGCTTTATACCTTCTTATTGATTTCTAGCCGTTTGGGTGGTTGACATCATAAATATAGCCATTGAGACTTCATCTTCCCACCATTAATACTGTTTTGCACCTACCCGTACCGAAATGGCATCACTTGTATCGAAACAGAGCAAGAAAAAAACTAGCCATTGGGAGCATTTAAGAGACCGTATCGAAACGATCGTGGTCGTTCTGAAACTAAAAGAGTCCGTTTCGAAACAGGACAAGGCCTTATCGAAACATTTTGCAACTGTGAAAAAACCGTATCGAAACACACTTAAAGCGTATCGACACACTTAACTAACTTTCAAGAAACGGTTATGACAAGAAGAAAACGGTTATGAAAAACAACGGTCATATTTTTTAAACCAACTTTCAAAACTCATACCGAAACGAGTGATACCGTTTCGAAACTACCGTATCGATAAGTGTTCTCTCATTTCGAGCCCGCACTTGACAATTTCAAAACATTTTGAAACACCTGAGGGTGTATCGATACGACTAGTCAAAATTCTCTTTACAGTTTCAAATTGTTTCGAAACACCTAAGAGGTGTATCGAAACGGTTAGTCAGAAATCATTGTTTTGGCTTGGAAAACACTTAGAAGAATTTATGGGACCTTGAGTTTTCGACTTAAATATTTTACTTGTCAATTTTGGAAAGTTTTTGGACTTAAAAATTTATCTTCTTTTCAAATTAGTCCTTGAAATATTTGTTATATCAAAATTAAAGTTTTGGTTTTACAATCTCCCACTTTTTTGATTTAACAAAACCAAATACAAATTTTTAAGTTTTGAAAACTTTGTAAAACTTACTCCCCTCAATTTAAGATAGGCTTTTAAAATTAAGTTGCAAAGTTTCAAAGTTTTAAAATTGGCTCAACCATATATCTCCCCCTTTTTGTTAGATCAAAATAGACACAATTCAATGAGAAATAAAAGGGCAACTAAATCAAAGCAAATAACATAATATATTAAGTTCATTAACCCAAAGCATAAGACAAAAATATCTAAACCCAATTCCTAAAAACATGACATAGGAAATAAACATAGTTCAAATAACTAAAAAGAAGTGCATAAGGAAAACTAGATAATATGATATGCCATGAAATGCAAACTAGTCTAGGGGTCCATATCACCACCATCCGCATCATCTGCATCATCCTCATCATCTCCATGATTGACATCTTCGTCTTTGTCTTCCTCTTGATTTCTCCGAAAGTGTTTCCATTCACCATAGAAACTGGTGAAGGAGAGATCCATCGAGGCGTATTGATTTTCAAGAGAAGTGAGACGATTTTTCATATTAAGAACACATTCCTCCAAAGCGGTTAAATGTGTATCGATGGTAGCAAATTCGGAGGAGATGTCGGTTCGCAAGCCGGTGAAATGCGTGTTGAGATAATCCATAAGCGCATCATTGTTTTGAGAAGCCGTGGGAGCTTGAGGAGCTTGAGGTGGAGGATCAACCAAAAGATCTCTTGCCCCTCTTTCCACACGAACCCATTCAAGCACCATCTTGGCAAACATGATCTTTACGAGGTTTAGTCGCTTTTCTTGACGGAAGCACTCAAGCCAAAAGTTGTTAACTTGGCGGATGTGAGCAAACTTGCCTCTTGGAGGGATGGAACCACCAAGAGATCATAAGATGCAAGAACCAATCATGAACATCTAAGGAGAGAACCGAGCCGGTTCGAGATCCTAATGAAGCTTCATCTTCAATGCCATCATCGACAAGGCCTAAGAAATTTACCAAGGTTGATGGCTCAATTCGGACCTTTTTCCCCATAAGATAGGATTCTATGGCTATGACTTCGAAATGGTCTTGGTTACTCACTAACCGGGTATTAGCATAAAATAGCAAAACAAGGTTACGATAAAGAATACCGTGTATAGTCATGAAAAATAAGAACCCCCAACACTGTAAAAGAGGTAGATACTTGAAGTAAAAGTGTTCAGAATCAAGAAAGGTTACATCAACCATACGCTCACGACGAATGATGGTGTCTTGATAGAGCATGAAGTTCGTGCGAGCTTCGTTGTTTCTGAGACTCTTAGTGAAGAGAAGAGCTAGGTTGGGACGAGAGGAGTCATCAACATTAGCTTTAGATCCTTTGCCCGTCTCCTCGGTCTTTCGTTTTTTGCGAGCCATTAAAAAGAGCCTAATAACCATTTTAAGCAAGCAAAAATATGTATGCATTAAAATTCATATTCAATCCAATGGATATCCTATAATCAAGGTTTTAAATATATACAATAAAAGAAATTTAAGAAAATGATTTGAAAAACTGAGATAAAAATATACTATTTAAAAATTTTATATTCGAATTAAAAAATTTGAGTTTTGAAGAAATTGCTGCAAAAAACTTTGAAACCCATAGTATAAATATAGAATATATACAAAAGAGATAATTTTTAAATCAAAGAATTCAAACAAAAAGTGAAAGAGAAAAGAAAAAAAGGAAAATACTTTGATTTGGGATTTTGAAGGAATAGATGAATGTAGATGCACAAATTTGATGACTCTTGCTTAGATTGGGGTTGAAGACTAAAAACCCTTAAGATTTGAGTGAAAAATGTTTAAGGTTGATGGGTATTTAAAGGAAAAGTTAAGGTTAGGGTTTTGAGAGTTTTGTGTTTAATGGAAAATTGTTTTAAAGATGAAAACCCTTTAAATAGAGCCTTTTCCGGATACGCGTTTCGATACAAGTAGAGTCGTATCGAAACAGGCGTATCGAAACGCTTTCGACAGTTCTTAAACCCTATGACCGTTTCGATATAGGTTTGACTGTATCGATTCTCACAAAGATGATCGTATTGAAACATATGGAGGGTTTTTCGATATAGATTGTTCTAGAACCAAAACGTTTCAAAACCAATGTGTCCGTTTTGATACAGTTTGGTTCAATGATCTCCTTTAAGGTAGCTCGTATCGAAATAAAGGTATCTGTTTCGATACACATATGCCAGAATGTGCAGTTTGGGCACAAAGGTGCAGAAAAATCAATTTTTAATCGATTCAAGATGCATGATTAAGATGAATGAGTAAAGACTATAGGCAAAAACATTTTTATACTCTCCTAGCTACAAGCATAGAAGCAAAATAATGCAAATTAACATAGGCATGAATATCAATTAATTTTAACTATTTTTTTTTGAAAAAATATAAGGGCCTCATTAAAACCCCCCTCTAAACCTAGGTAGGGGGAAAAGAGTGCCCGATATTATTCATTAAAAAGAGAAAAGTCGATGGATACAACCAAAATAAAGTTCATCGGATTAACCGATCCCCTCCTTAGCTAACAAGTCCGCCTTCATATTACAACCTCTAGGGATCCATCTAAGAACGAGACCTTTACGGTTGATTAGTCCTCTAATTTTATTGATAATGTGCATCTATACCCGAGGGGCACTGTCATTCCCGACCTCCCAATCAACCATCTTTAAGCAATCAGATTCAATAATTAACCTTCCACTGTGCCCCCAAACAGATTCCAAAAACACGTCAATTCCTCGGTTGCACGCTAACAGTTCAGTAACAGCCGGGGGATGAGGGGCACACGCTTCCCAGAATTGAGCTAAGGTTACCCCATAATGATCTCTCAAGACCCCCCCAATTCCGCACTTACCAGTTTCCTTGCTTACAGCCGCATCTACATTCTTTTTCAGAAATCCCACCAGAGGAGGTTCCCACCTCGGCCTAGCTTTGCTTCTGTTTCCGCCCACGCCCGCTCTTGCCGCCAGGCTCATGTCAGCCATTAAACTCTCAACCGTTATATCATCAAGCCGCAGTTTCGATTTGATCCACCATGCCAGTCGAAATCTGACCAGGAAGAGGAGCTGGTCTCCATCTATGATTTTCTCCTTAAAAATGATCTCGTTGCGCAGCAACCAAACCGTCCATAGCACCGCGAAGGGAACAACCTTCCACCAACAATCATGTTCGGCTCTGCCCAGCTCTCCCCACATGGTAAAAAAAGCCTCCAGGCAATTAGGCACCACTGTCGATATTCCCATTAGCCTGCAAAAATAAGACCATACCATCTACACTGTTTTGCAGTAAATAAATATGTGGCTTACTGTTTCAACCTCCTTTTGGAAGAGAGGGCACTCGACTCCACCGTTCAAATCAATCCCTCTTTTTAACAACTCTATTTTAACCGGAAGTCTGCCCCATAAAGCCCGCCATGCAAGGATTTCCACCTTTGGTGGAGCAATCCCAAGCCAAATCGATTTCTCCCATATTGTGTTGCGAGGTTCATTATTCGACAAAAAACTCCCTTACCGATTTGATAGAGAAGCTTCCGTCACTCGACCCACACCACTTAACCCAATCTCCATCAACCATGCTTGAATTGAAATTACTCAATTTGGTTATTAGATTCTCCCATTGCACCTTTTCCCATTCGAACAACGGTCTCCGGAGCGTGATATTCCACACCCAACTTTCTCCTACTTTTGTTCCGTAATCAGCCAAGAAACCATCTTTATTAATAGCTGCAGCGAAAATTCGAGGGTACACCCTTTTAAGGGGGCTGCTCTCGAGCCATACATTAGTCCAAAACTTAATATGTCTTCCATTTCCTACTTGCATCGCCAAATTCTTCCTCATCCACTGCCCAAGATCATCATCTTTAAGAACTGCCTTGCTTATATCGTTCCAAACCCAGGAAAAGCAACGCAGGGCAGCAGCAGGGAGTAACCCATTAGAGGAATCAGTCGGATATAAACACGTTATAAACCTCCTCCACAGACAACTTGTTTCATTCCCGAACCTCCAATGCCACTTACCCAACAAGGCTCTGTTTGTAACTGCAAGACTGTTAATGCCCAAACCACAAAGATATTTCGAGCAACAGACTTTACTCCAATTAATCCAATGTATACAAGATTTATTTGCATCACCACCCCACAAGAATCTAGCCATAAGGCCATTAAGACGATTGGACACCGCCGATGGAATTCGAAATAATGACATAAAGTATATTGGTAAGCTCGACAAAATTGATTTTATTAAGACTAACCTTCCACCAATAGAGAGCAGCTTCGACTTCCACCCCTCAAGCCATTTAGTGAATTTACTTAACACAGGTTCCCATAATGATATGCCATTCCTCCGCGCTCCAAGAGGTAAGCCAAGATAGTTAGTGGGAAAAGTTCCGGCGGAACATCCGATCTTCATCGCCCACTCCTTTAACCTATCACTATCAACATTAATCCCGTATAAATTACATTTCTTAAGATTAAGCTTGAGGCCGGACTCAAGTTCAAAAACTCTTAATACCCTCTTGACGTTGCGGACTTGTCTTTCTTCAGCTCCATAAAAATTCAGCAGGTCATCAGCGAATTGGAGATGAGAAATCTCCATGCCTTCTCCATTCTTCCCCACTTCGATACCTTCGAATAAATCCAGGTTCAAAGCTTTCTTAAGAGCCAGGCTTAACGCTTCACCGACTAGATTGAAGAACAGCGGGGTTAGGGAACATCCCTGTCGTAAGCCTCTCGAGATGGAAAAAGATTCGGTAGGTGAGCCATTAACAAGCACTGCAATTGTTGCTGTGGAAATACATCTCTGAATCCAATTCTTCCACTTTCTTCCAAATCCACTTTTCTTTAGTACCAACAGTAGAAAATCCCATGAAACCGTGTCATAAGCCTTCTGGAAATCAATTTTAAAGGCGACACCTTTCCTTCCATTCCTTCTCGCAAATTCAATCGTCTCGTTGGCAATCAAAGAGCAGTCCAAAATCTGTCTCCCCGGGACAAAGGCGAACTGACTTTCCCCCACAATGGATTCTAGCATCGTTCGTAACCTTCGCGCTAGAACCTTCGGGAACAGCTTGTACATTCCCCCCACCAGGCTAATAGGCCTAAAATCGTCCAAAGAATCCGTATTAGATATTTTGGGAATAAGGGTAATATAAGATAAATTTGTTCCCTCCTCCCAGCCTTTCCCTGTATAGACATCATCAAAAAACTTCATAATATCTGCTTTCAGCTCCTTCCAGAATTTTATGAAAAAATTCAGATTGAACCCGTCAGGGCCCGGAGCCTTGTTCCCATCCGACGAATTAAGGGCGTGCCACACCTCTTCCTCTGTAAAAACAGATTCTAATTCACGAGCTTGTAATCTGCTAATTCGATTGAAGTCCAACCTCATATCCATTAATTCCAGTGTGGTGCGTGAGTTGTAGGCAACATTGAAATGACTAGCAATCCTTGCTCTTACCAATTGGGGGTCTTCAATCCATACCCCATCCACCTTCAACCTAGGAATGAAGTTCTTCCTTTTTCGGTTTGATGCAAAAGCATGGAAGAAACGCGTGTTCTTGTCCCCATCGTGGTGCCACTTTAGTCTTGATTTTTGAAGCCAACAACTTTCTTCGAAACGGTATTCTTTCCACAACATTTCTCTCCATTTGCACAAATCGCACCACATACCATCTTCCATACCAAAATCATGGATGTGCTTTTCTGTTTCAGTAATCAACTTTTCCAGAGCTTCAACTGAATAAGGATTACTGTTTCTCTTCGCGGTTGACCAAACCTTAGCTGTATTCTTGGTAGATTTTAATAACGCCCCAATCTTCACCCTATGATTATTAGCCTTCGCATTCCTCCACGACTCCGATATAGCCTCTATGAAATCCTCTTCCTCCAACCAAGCATTAAAACATTTGAAAGGCCTTGGTCCCCAATCCGATCGAGATTCCTCAAGTGACACGACATTATGATCCGACAAGGATTTCCCCAGCAGTTTTTGAACAAGATCCGGGAAAATGAGGCCAAAACTCTCTGTTATAAGGAAGCGGTCGAGCCTTACAAAGATCAGATTCTCTCTGTTGTTACACCACGTATAATTCCCACCCAGCAGTGGAAGATCCATCAGACCGGCATCGAAGACGAACGCGTTGAAAGAGTCGATAACCGCTGCATTAATAGACAATCCCATCTTCTCATCTGCGTTCAATATGGCGTTGAAATCCCCCCAATGCACCAAGGGATCGCCCATAATTTTAAAAAATCTAGCACCTCGCTGAAGAACAATTTCTTTTCCGCATCCGTGCTCGGACCGTATACATTCAGAAAACCACACAAGAAATTCCCCTTCTTGACATTTCCAATGAGAGCAATAAACATCTGGGTTACCACTTTGTTACAAACCTAAAACCAGCCCCCCTTCCACATGCACAACAAACCTCCTGCCGATCCGATTGCTGGGGCAAAAACCGAGTCCACTCCTTCTTCGTTCCAAATTCTCTTGAGCAATTTCGTCTCAATATTCTCTAGCTTGGTTTCTTGAATCAATAGCAATGATGGCTTCGACTTCCGAATCAGATCTTTTACCGCCTTTCTTTTTTCTACCCTCTTAATCCCCCTTATATTCCAAGTAATGGCTGTAAAACACATAAAAACAATATCCCAATACCCTCCAGAAACATAACATCAATACCCCTTCCTCACATCCTTTTCCAATTCCATAACTTTCTTGGAGATTTCCTATTTCCCCCCTTTAAAGGAGAACTCGAGCATGTTGCTGACCATCCAAACTCCTTCTGCCTCGTCCGAAAGGTGCACTTCGCCTCCATCGATATCCCCCTGATTTCCAGAATCCAATGATTGTCCCCTCTGATCTTCCAACGAATCTCTAATCATTCTCCTCAAAAGAAATCTGGTTTTCGCTCTAGACCGGGAGGATATTGTAGGTTGCCTATCGAATTTATAATGGCTTTCTTGGAACTTAAAAGATGAGGAGCCTTCGTTACTCACCGAACAATTTCCTTCACGACTGTCTGAGACCATCTTCTCCACTTCACTGCCTGACAAACAGTGTGAAGAGAAAATAAAGGGATTCATTCTCTTAGATTTTTTCGCCATGTTCAACTCTAAAGCCCCCAAATCGGGTGAGACCTCATTTAGGGCCCTATTTGGGTTTTCAAGATTATCCACAGGACCGTGTACAAGGCCAACCACAAAATCTAGGCCCACCTCTGGAGCCCTTTCTACTCCCCCATCTTGATTGAAGCTCAAATTATTGGAACCAGGTATATTCGACTCCCCCAGACTGATATGTGGGTCCCTCAGAATGTTTTGTACACCCTCCCCATTTATTCCTACCATCATGGAGTTGACATTGAAGTCACCTCGGGAAACAGCGCCATGATGGCCAACTTCAACCGAAACAGGGCCCGAGGCGTCTGACGAAACTGAAGCGATGAAATCAGCCCCCATCTCAGGACGACCATCGTCATCACCGGCCGCCATGACCGGTGAAGCCTCACCAGGGGCCTGTTTATCGCTCTCCTTGAACGGTCCATCTTCCTCACCCAAACTTTCAGAGCCCGTGTCGATTTCAACAGGTTCTCCAGTGGACACTTTTACGCAGTAGGGAACTCCCTTAACCGTAACCCTTATCGCCTTTGGGATACTCCCAGGACAAGCCGCTCTGATCCAGAGCCTTCCCACATCGAATCTATCTCTATTTTTGGTAGCTTTGTCTACTCCAACATAGACACCCCATTGCTTGCCCATCAGTTGGAAAAAACTCCTCGTTCCATACCGCCAAAGGAACCCCTGATAATAATACCGAGATGTACTGACAAGGAATTCCATCGTTCAACAGTGGTGCCAGGTGATCGAACCAATACCAGATTGCTTCATTTTTCGAGTCCCAAACCTCTTTCAACATCTCCACTGTTTTGAGCCTAATTATGTAAACCTTACTCTCAGGGCTCTATCTTGATATCTTGGCCTGGATGCCTTCATGAGACATCGCCTAGTGTACGAAACCAATTTCATAGTTTGGTTTCAAAACCCCTACCAAACATGCCTTCATCCAATCGATATCAGTCGGCTGGATGTTGAGGTCCATGTTCTTTGTTTCTATTTTATAACCCTGTTCATCTTCCTGCTTTCGCTGGCTTCTTGCTTGGCTTGTGCCATCCTCCCTATTGAGTAGAACGTCCCTATATGACGTGCCCGAAACTCTCTCCGACCACTGTTTCCTATTGAAACCTGGAACCTCCTTTAACCTATTATGTGAGTCAAAGTACACCCCATCGGTTTCCTCCCTCGACTTTTGTTTTCTAAGGAAACCCTCCCTGGATTTTAGAAATTTAGCTACAGATACCCTCACTGTGAAACCATCAATGGTTGTGTTGTCCAGCACTCTAATGATACGATCTATATCCTCCTTCTTCATGACCGAAACAATGGCGAAGGTAGTTTTCTTATATTTCGGTCTGTTGTTAATGCCAGGAATGAAAACTCTCGTCACCCTACCATAGTGCCCAAACAGTTCCTTCTCCAAAGGCTAGTTAGACCTAACTCTCTCCTAAGGGTCCAAAAACCTTTTTATCTAAAGGTTTGGTAAAAATATCTGCCAATTAGTTTAATGTGTCAACATATTCTAGAACAGCATCATTTTTAACACATGGTCTCTAATGAAATGATGTCTAATTTCTATATGTTTAGTTCTAGAGTGTTGGATGAGATTCTTAGTGGGAAAAATGGCACTAGTGTTGTCACACCTAAGGGGTATGATTTCTACTTGAACACCTTAATCTAAGAGTTGTTGCTTCATCCAAAGGACTTGAGCACAACAACTCCCTAAGGATATGTACTCCGCTTTGGTGGTAGATAAGGCTACGCTATTTTGTTTATTAGAGAACCAAGATACGAGCATACTACCTAAGAATTAGCATGTCCCTGATGTACTTTTCCTATCTATCTTGTATCCCCCATCATCCGCATCCGAATAAGCATGAAGGCTAAAGGAAGAATCCTTAGGATACCAAAGACCTATGTTAGGTGTGTCTCTAAGGTATCTAAAAATTCTCTTAATGGCTAGTAAGTGTGATTCTCTAGGACTAGCTTGAAACCTAGCACACAAGCAAACGCTAAACATAATATCCGGTCTACTTGCGGTAAGAAAAAGCAAAGAACCTATCATAGATCTATAAAGCTTAAAATGAACACACTCACCTCCTTCATCTTTGTCAAGCTTTATAGAAGAGCTCATATGGGTGGCTTGAGGCTTTACATTCTCCAAGCTGAACTTTTTGAGCATATCATTCACATACTTTGCTTGATTTATGAAGGTACCATCCTTCCTTGTTTGATTTGGAGCCCCAAAAAGAATGAGAGCTCCCCCATCATGCTCATCTCGAACTCACCTTGCATTTGCTTAGAAAATTCTTTGCAATAACATTCATTAGTAAAACAAAAAATGATATCATCAACATAAATTTGCACTGCTAAGATGTCATTACTATACCTTTTTATGAAAAGTGTAGTGTCCACCTTACATTTTTCAATCAAAAAGTTTGAAAGTCTTTCATACCAAGCTCTAGGAGCTTATTTTAAACCATAAAGAGCTTTGGTTAGTTTAAAAATATGATTTGGAAATTTTGAATCCTCAAAACCCGGTGGTTGTTCAACATACACTTCTTCATTTATAAAACCATTTAGAAAAACACTTTTTACATCCATTTGAAAAAGCTTGAAATCATGGTAACATAGAAATGCTAGAAGCATCCTAATAGCTTCCATTCTAGCTACAAGTGCATATGTGTAGAACTAATGTTTTGATATAATAATTGAAAAATGTTTTGGACTGATTTAAAAAGTATTTAAAACATTTCCAAAGTCCAAACAACTTGAAATTATGTTTAGGGAAGTTTTTAAAAGAGTTTTACATGTTTTTCAAAGCCAAACTTTACAAAACTGTCCAGGCGTTTCAAAACACCTTAGGGCGTTTCGATACGGGAATTCCAGTAGCAAATACGTTTCGATACTCGCATCAAAACGAACATTCCTTGGATAAGATTTTTGCCCAGCATTTCGAAACGGGCTATGTCGTTTCGATACGCCTACGTGGCATTGACCACAACGGTCATAAACCCCAGCGACTATTTCCCAACTAACATTTAAATGCAGGGTGTTTTGATACGAGTTTAGGGTGTTTCGATATGAGTTCCGAAACGGCCAGGGGCGTTCCAAAACGGGTGCCTTGTCAGACTGAAACAACTCTTTCTACTTAAAGGGTGTTTCGAAATGGGCACGGCTGTTTCGAAACGAGGAGCTGTAGAACTGCATTTATGGTGGGATTTAAAGTCCTCAACGGCTCCAATTCAATCCCAACGGCTAGTAATGACTACAAACTCATCAAGGAGTATAAAAGGGACCTCCAAGCATCAAGTAAAGGCTAATGCTCATATTGTCAAACATCAAATGATCAATAATTGTCTTAGAGCTTAAATTGTCATTTATTGGATAGACAAACACTAGTGAGCCAAAATTGTCAAATTTGCTCAAGTGTTTTAGGTCTTGGGTGAGTGCTTAATTGTGCAAACAAACACCTATTAGAGGGTTTTAAGTTTTCTTCTTGTTTCTCTTTGTAAGAGAGGGTTTCAATCAAGGCTTTGGGTAGAAAGCTTGATTGTGTATAAGGGTTACCTCCTAAGCCTAGAAAAAGGGACGAATCAATAGTGGATTGATTGGAAATCCTTAGTGGGGAGCTAAGGTAGTGGATGTAGACCTTGGTTAGAAGGTTGAACCACTATAAATCATTGTGTCACATTTCATTTTAGCTTCCACAACCCTTCCACCTAAAAATCCACCTCTCCACCACTTGGTGAGCCTTATTGGTTGAACGAATCGAGCCCCACACAACTCAACAATTTGTATCAGAGCTTGGCTCAATCGAAGGGGATTCACATCCTATTGAGAATATCCGACAAGCTCGATCACTATTTCATCAACCGCCTCAAATGACACAATCAATCGATAAACCGCCTTTCTTTGACGGAACCCACTATGCCCATTGGAAGACAAAGATGAAGTTCTTCATCAAATCAAGAGATTACAAGCTATGGGATATAGTTGAAGATGGTTCATTCGTACCTCAAAGAAGCAAAGCGGAGTGGAGTTCCGACGATCGCAAGAAGATGGAGCTTAATTGCAAAGCCTTGCACATATTGTTTTGTGCTTTTGGCCCAACCATCTATGAGAAGATGTCTTCTTGTGAGAGTGCCAAGGAGGTATGGGACAAGCTTGAATTCACATACGAGGGGACCGATGAAGTCAAGTAGACCAAGATTGGGCTCCTAACCTTAGAGTATGAGAACTTCAAAATCGACCCGGAAGAGAACATCGAGAAGATGTTTGAGAGGTTCTCCACTATCACAAATGGTCTCAAAGGCTATGAAGAAGCCATCTCGGAGGAAAAGCTTGTTCGAAAGCTCATCTACTCACTTCCCGAGTCATATGACTCAAAGAGGACCGCCATCATCGAAGCCAAGAATTTGAAGACCTCGAAGCTTGATGAACTCATGGGGTCACTCCTTACTCATCAAATCATGAAGAAGAATAAAGAAGATGAGAAGAAGAGGGAAGAAATTAGAGCTATGGGAGAGAAGAAAATCAAAGGGCTTGGCATCAATGCAAGTGCCATGGCTCTCAAATCCTCCACATGTCATCATGTCTACTCAAGTGAAGAGGAGGATGAAGATGAAGAGATAGTTCATCTCTTCAAGAAGTTTGCCCCGTTCATGAAGAAAGCCTAGAGAGAGCTTGAACGAGATTTGTAACCCCCTTAACCCGGCCTAGACGGTTGACCCGAATTAAGAAATTCACACGGGGAAAACCAAAGTCAACCCGAAAGTCAACTTTGATTAACGACCCTTTTTTTTCTTTTTAATCTTATCTAGTTGCACATTAACCCTAATTGTGATCACAGAAACAACATACTCAAAGATCACAAACATCAGAGGTCAAACAGGGACCCAATTGAACAAATTACAACTTTAGGGATCAAATTGTAATTTCTGATAAATTAAAGGACTTAACCCAAATTAATCTTACCAACTTGAAATTAGTCAGGTTTCATGCTTCTCTGTGAAATTTCAGCTCAAAAGGACTTCTCAAACTCATACAATTGCTCAAACAAGATTCAGGACCAAAACGCAAACATTTCAAAACATATAACTGCCCATGTCAGCCCCCAACGGTCGACCGTTCCGAAACAGGTTGACCCTGTTCCAAAACACGGGCCGTTCCGATACCAGTTCCGCAACGGGGGTCTGGCAGAGGCCAAACCGTTTCGAAACGGTGCACCCCGTTTCGGACCCCTGGGTTCATTCCAGGGACCCGTTCCGAAACGGTGCTCACTGTTCCGAAACGCCTGCACAAAAATCAGCAAACTAGCATACCAAAACATGCAATTGATCACTCAAACATGCTCCAAATGCTACCAAACTTTACCAGCATGCAATTCAACATATATAGGACATATTTGCATCATCAATTCATCAAAATATCATCACATGCAAAAAGCCCCAATTCTATAGGCATGCTTCCTACACAAGCTAGCTATTCAAGCATTAACTTCTAAAACAAGCATATAAGGATCCAATCCAAAAACCGGCATTCACAACAACATTCAACATACTTAGGGAGTTCCAAACACCTCCCAAAACATACACATTGGTCCCCCATTGCCAAATCATCCAAAAGCTAAAATGTTTAACAAAAACCTTCCATACATTGAGCTCTACTTGTACTTGAACTCTTGCCCTTCTTGCTGCCCTTCAAGATACTCTAGTGCTCTGCATTATTGAATTAAGAAAACGAGAGAGCGTAAGCAAAAGCTTAGTGAGGAGTGCTCTTTAAAAACCATTCAATAATGCAATTAAAAACATTTACAAAACATGCTTATAATCAACCTTTGCACAGGCTCAAAAGCATATTTAAAACAAGAAATCTCATGCCTCAACATAATCATTAAAACAAGCATCTCATGCTTCACAATATTCTTAACATGTCATATTGGCTCAAGTGATACATTTCATTTATTAAAACAAGTTCATCAACTTTCCCAAGGACTTTTAAACACCTTGGCCCCAAGGACTTTTAAACACCTTGGCCATGGACTTTTAAACACCATGAATGAGGACCACACAAGGACTTTTAACCACCTTTGTGTCCAATGCTTGAATCACCCCAAGGACTTTTAACCACCTTGGTCCCAAGGACTTTTAAACACCTTGGCCCCATGGACTTTTAAACACCATGGAAAGGAGCACCTAAGGACTTTTAACCACCTTAGTGTCCGCAACAAGAACCATCCAAGGACTTTTAACCACCTTGATGTTCTTAAGTAACAAGGCTCACTCAAGGACTTTTAACCACCTTAGTGACCTTAACATTTTCAAATCATCACTTGCCAATATACATCTTTTTCATCATATAATCCACTGTTTTAAAGCATTAAACCAAGCCATTTTCATCATGCATTTCAAAGCATCAAACCACATTATTTCAATGTATAAAATCAAGGAACTCCTACCTAGAGTTACCTTCAACATATGGCTTAAAACATCAGCAAATACCATGCTAAAACATGCTTTCAAAACAGTAATTAAAACATGCAAATCATCATTTTGCATCACATCAAAATCATGGCCACCACTAGAGAGAAAATCCAAAAACTTACACTTGAGCTTAGCAAAGTTGTTTAGACTTAGACTAAGCCCCCAAAACCTTGGTTTCAAAGCCGAAAACCATTTTCACTCACCGATTTCCACTTTGCTTCAAGCCAAAGCACCAAATCAAGCCTCCGGATCAACAACTCTTGGATCCAAGGATGCCTCCCCTGTTTCAACACATCAAGGCAGAGGATTAATGCATCATCATGCATTAATTGCTTCAATGAAAGCACCTAAACTCGCTGCTCTCACACAACCTCCATTTTCGGCCACCAAACACAACCGAAAATGCATCCTAAACACTTCTAAACAAAGCCCAGCCATAAACCAGCAAAACCTCACTTCCATTAACATCATATAACATCTAAAAACAAACTAACAACATCCTTATACCTCCAGCAACATCAGATCCACAAGATCACCACAAAAACTACCTTGAAACACAAGCTAAACTTAGGAAACTCAACCTATCTGGGATTGCATCAATCAAAACTCAATTCCTTATCAATTTAGAGGTCATTTAACATCAAAAACACCTCTCAAATCACAGATTACTCAGATCTAACGAAAATCATCAAAAATCATCAAAATCTTGCATAATAAGCCAAGATCCATTTCAACACTTTAAAACCTTTAATTAAACATCAATTTAGGATTGAAAACTTAGGAATTTCAGTAAAGAACTTGAAGTTCAGAGGAGAAGGACGTTCTTACCTCCAAACTTGAGTTTCTCCTCTTTTTGGAATGAAAATCCTTGTTGAAACAAGTAGCAATTGAAGAGGTTTTGAAGATACAATGATTAGGAATCAAATGAGAGTTGAAAGGAGGAATTTAGGTGAGAAAATCAGAAACAAATCTCTGGAAATGGAGTGTTTGGGTTGAGAGAAAAAGAGAGAAAGAAAATAGAGAGTTAGTTATGAAAATGGCTAAAATGAGATTTCCCTCCTTTTTGATATCTTTAAAATCAGAATTATAACTCAAAATATCTTAGAAAAATCTGGAGAAACTCCCTTTGGGTAAATAGCTCCTTAAAGATTCAAAGTTTCAACCCTTTATAAAACAGCCACCAAACTTGCGAAAATTACATTTTGGTCACTAGCCAAAATGTCACCCTTCCAAAACTCATTTTCCAAAATTGATTTCACAGTTCACTTAATTATATTAAAAGATGATTTTAGAACATTTTTCCATATTTTTAATGCAACCCGAACTAGGCTTTCCTAATTTAACCTCTTACGATTCGAACAGCACTTTGACCGACCGGTCAACGCCCAAGACTTCTAAGCCCAAAACCGGGGCGTTACAACTCTCCCCCCCTTAAGAAATTTCGTCCTCGAAATTTACCTGAAGGAAAGAGATAAGGAAACTGCCTCAGCATGTCTTCCTTCCGCTCCCACGTGGCTTCCTCAACGCCTCGATGCTTCCACAGCACCTTCACCAACTCAATGGTCTTGCCACGAAGAACCTTGCTATCTGAATCCAGAACCTTCACCGGTTCCTCATCATAGGTCAAATCCGGATTCAAAACCACTTCCTCCACAGGCATCACATGCGAAGGATCAGATCTATACTTCCGAAGCATAGAAACATGGAACACATCATGAATCTTCTCCAGCTCCTGAGGTAACCTCAACCGATACGCAACAGGACCCACACGCTCAACAACCTCATACGGTCCAATGTATCTAGGGCTCAACTTACCCTTTCGACCAAACCTCATCACCTTCTTCCAAGGCGAAACCTTCAAGAACACACGTGTAACGCCCCGGTTTTGGGCTTGGAAGTCTTGGGCGTTGACCGGTTGGTCAAAGTGCTGTTCGAATCGTAAGAGGTTAAATTAGGAAAGCCTAGTTCGGGTTGCATAAAAATTATGGAAAAATGTTCTAAAATCATCTTTTATTATAATTAAGTGAACTGTGAAATCAATTTTGGAAAATGAGTTTCGGAAATGTGACATTTTGGCTAGTGACCAAAATGTAATTTTTGAAAGTTTGGTGGCTATTTTATAAAGGGTTGAAACTTTGAATCTTTAAGGAGCTATTTACCCAAAGGGAGTTTCTCCAGATTTTTCTAAGATATTTTAACTCATAATTCTGATTTTAAAAGAATCAAAAGGAGGGAAAATCCAATTTTAGCTATTTTCCCATTTAACCACCTATTTTCTCTCTATCTTTTCTCTCAACCCAAACACTCAACTCCAGAGATTTTATTCTGATTTTCTCACCTAAAATCATTCTTTCAACTCTCAATTGATTGCAAATCATTGTGTCTTCAAATCCTCTTCAATTGCTTCAAGATTTATCAAGCTTTTCTATTCCAAAAAGAGGAGAAACTCAAGTTTGGAGGTAAGAACGTCCTTCTCCTCTGAACTTCAAGTTCTTTAATGAAATTCCTAAAGTTTTCAATCCTAACTTGATAATTGATTAAAGGTTTTAAGGTTGATTTATGGATCTTGGCTAATTATGCAAGATTTTGATGATTTCACTTGATTTTCGTTTGATCTGTTAAATCAGTGTTTTGAGAAGTGTTTTTGATGTTAAATGATCATTAAATTGATGTGGAAATGAATCTTGATTGATGCAATCCCGGATAGGTTGGATTTCCTAAGTTTAGCTTGTGTTTTAAGGTAGCTTTTGTGGTGATCTTGGTGATCTGATGTTGCTGGAGGTATAAGGATGCTTATAGGTTGTTTTTAGATGTGTTTTGATGTTGATGGAAGTGAGGTTTCACTGGTTTGTGGCTGGGCTTTGTTTAGAAGTGTTTCGGATGCATTTTCGGTTGTGTTTGGTGGCCGAAAATGGAGGTTTAGTGAGAGCAGCGAGTTTAGATGCTTTCATTGAAGCAATTAATGCATGATGATGCATTAATCCTCTGCTTTAATGTGTTGAAACAGGGGAGGCGTCCTAGGATCCAAGATTTGTTGATCCAGAGGCTTGTTTTGGTGCTTTGGCTTGAAGCGAAGTGGTAATCGGTGAGTGAAAATGGATTTTTCAGCTTTTAAACCAAAGGTTGAAGGTTTTGGGAGCTTAGTTTAAGTCTAAACAACTTTGCTAAGCTCAAGTGTAAGTTTTCGGATTACTCTCTTAAAGTGGTGGCCATGTTTTGTTGAAATGTGAAATGATGATTTTGCATGATTTGCTATTGTTTTGGAAAGCATGTTTTAGCATGTTAATTGCTGATGTTTTAGTATGATTTATGCTGATGATTTAAGCCATGTGTTGAAGGTGTCTCTAGGTAAGAGTGCCTTGTTTTTATGCATTGTTAAATGATGATTTAATGCTTTGAAATGCATGATGAAATGGCTTGATTTAAATGCTTTAAAACAGTGGATTATATGATGTATAAAGTGTGTATTGGCAAGTGATGGTTTGTAAAAGTGAAGGTCACTAAGGTGGTTAAAAGTCCTTGAGTGAGCCTTGTTACCTAAGATCATCAAGGTGGTTAAAAGTCCTTGGATGAATCTTGTTGCGGACACTAAGGTGGTTAAAAGTCCTTAGGTGCTCCTTTCCATGGTGGTTAAAAGTCCATGGGGCCAAGGTGTTTAAAAGTCCTTGGGGCCAAGGTGTTTAAAAGTCCTTGGGGTAATTCAAGCTACGGACACAAAGGTGGTTAAAAGTCCTTGTGTGGTCCATTCATGGTGTTTAAAAGTCCATGGCCAAGGTGTTTAAAAGTCCTTGGGGTCCAAGGTGTTTAAAAGTCCTTGGGGAAAGTTGTTGAACTTGATTTCATAAATGAAATGTATCACTTGAGCCAATACGACATGTATAGTACATGAGATGCATGAGATGCATGATTTAATGTTTATGTTGAAGCATGAGATGCTTGTTTAAATGAAATGTGGAAGCATGTTATTGCTTGATTTAAAGTATGCTTTGAGCATGTGTAAAGGTTGTTTACAAGCATGATTTACAAATGGTTTTAAATGCATTATTGAATGGTTTTTTTTAAGAGCACTCCTCACTAAGCTTTGGCTTACGCTCTCTCGTTTTCTTGATTCAATAATGCAGAGCATTAGAGTGCATTGAGGGCAGCAAGAGGAGGCAAGCAAACAAGTTCAAGTAAAGCTCAATGTATGAAGGTTTTATAAGTGTTTTAGCTTTTGTATGTTTTGGCAATGGGGGACCAATGTATTTGTTTTGGGAGGTGTTTATGACTCCCTAAGTATGTTGAATGTGGTTGATATTGCTGGTTTTTGGTTTGGACCTTATATGCTTGTTTTGCAAGTTGATGCTTGAGTAGATAGCTTGTGTTGGAAGCATGACCTTAAATTTGGGGCTTTTTGCATGAGATGTTGTTTTGCTGAATTGGTGATGCTCTTATGTCTTAAATATGTTTAATTGCATGCTGGTAAAGTTTGGTGATGTTTGGAGCATGATTGAGTGTCCAATTGCATGATCTAGTATGCTTGTTTGCTGGTTTTTGTGCAGGCGTTTCGGAACAGGGGTGTACCGTTTTGGAACGGGTGCCTTGCATGAACCCAGGCGTCCGAAACGGTATGCACCGTTTCGAAACGGTTTAGCCTCTGCCGAGGCCATGTTCCGGAACCCGTTTCGGAACGGCCCGTGTTTCAGAACAGGGCTAGCCTGTTTCGGAACGGTCGACCGTTAGGGGGCTGACATGGTTGTTATATGTTTTGAAATGTTTGCGTTTTGGTCCTGAATCTTGTATGATCAATTGCATGAGCTGTGGATGTCCTTTTGAGCTGAAATTTCACAGAGAAGCATGAAACTTGACTAATTTCAAGATGGTAACTTTAATTTGGGTTAAGTCCCTTAATTTATCAGAATTTACAATTTGGTCCCTAAAGTTGTAATTTGTTCAATTGGGTCCCTGTTTGATCTCTGATGTTTGTGATCTTTTGTTATGTTGTTTGTATGATCACAATTAAGGTTAATGTGCATCTAGACAAGATTAAAAAAGAAAAAAAAAGGGTCGTTAATCAAGGTTGACTTTCGGGTTGACTTTGGTTTTCCCCGTGTAATTTTCGTAGTTCGGGTCAACCGTCTAGACCGGGCTACGGGGGTTACATTTGGTGGTATCAGAGATGAGTTCTCGAGTAATTGGGAATGTGTGTATGCATGATTGAAGCATGGTTTGGTTTGTATGCTTGTTGAGTGAAAGCATGTTCAGTGATATGATATGATGATGTGTATGTGATGCATGTTGTGATGATGCATGATGAGGGTACCCATTGCCATACAAAAGCTAAAGAGATGATGTTGTTTTTGAAAGAAATTGAGCTTGAATACTTGGAATTTGCTTACCTTGCTGGTCCTGACTTGTTTTATTTTGTATTGTTATGCATGGTAATAGTATGGCACCACGTAGAGAGTTAAGGAGTAGCGTGAGAGCTACGACCCCGGAAGGGAATGTGAACGATGAGCACACTGGTAGTGCTGTGTTACCTCCTCCTCCACCAGGTGGTGGTGGTGCGGAGAGGGGAAGAGCTGGAGCTGGAGCTGAGGCAGCTGGTGCTGGAGCTGCAGGACCTGAGGTTGGTCAGGGGCAAGCGATGCCTGACATGTCTGTGCTTGTACAAGCTATTGCGGGTGCGTTTCGAGCAGCAGTAGCTGGAGCTCAAGGAGTTGGGCATCAGGGAGATGTTGGTGCTAGACTACCCTTGGAACGTTTGCGCAGTCTTGGTGGGACTGAGTTTAGGGGTATGTCAGCTGAGAGGTTAGAAGCATGGTTGGAAAGTACCAAGCGTGTCTTGGGGCAGATGAGTTGCACTGATGTGCAGAAGCTGGGATGTGTGGTGTCACTGCTGCAAGGTGATGCTTATACGTGGTGGACGACCACAATCTCTGGGATGGCTGATGCTGATGTTACATGGACGTTCTTTCAGCATGCGTTCAAAAGGAGATATCTGGGAGTTAGATATCTGGATGAAAAGAAGCGTGAATTCATGTCCTTGACCCAAGGGAACATGAGTGTGGCTGAGTATGAGGTACAGTTTGTACGTCTTAGCCAGTATGCACCTGAGTTGGTACCTGATGAGCGCGAGAGGTGCGAAAGGTTCCGTTATGGTTTGGTAACGGACGTTAAGACCTATATGTTGGCTGCGGAGTATAATGATTTCGATGTGTTGGTTAGTCGGTCCAAAGACATCGAGATGAACCTGAGTTTGTCTGTTAAGGGTGCTGGAGCTAGTTCTGGGAAGAGAGCTGCTGAGTATAGTTCCGGTGGACGGAACAAGAGAGGGCGTGATCAGAGGTTTCAGTCTTCGTCTAAGAGAGGTGGAGGTGCACCTGCTAGGGGTGGCAGTGCTAGAGCTGACCCTAGTGCTTGTTGGATTTGTGGTTCCCGTGGTCACTTGAAACGTGACTGTCCTCGTGCTGGGAGGGAGGTGCAAGCTCCTGTGATAGCAGCTGGTTATGAGTGCTGGAACTGTGGTTCAGCTGATCATCTGAGACGTGACTGTCCGAGGATGGCTGGTGGTCAAGAGCGTGCTCCTGTTGTTGCAGCACCGCAGAGAGGTCGTGGGCGCGGCCGTGGTAATTTTCAGAGGCGAGAGGAAGGTGGGCGTGGTGTAGCTCATGTTGTGGCTATTCAACCTGAGGGTGGAGGCCAAGCGAGGGTGTATGCTCAGCGCGAAGGAAGGAATGATGCATATGTGATTGCAGGTACCTTTACTTTGCAATCCTTGTCATTGCTTTCTTTGATTGATTCTGGATCTACACATTCATACATTCTTCGTGAGCATGCTGAGTTGCTTGGTTTGCCTGTTGAGTCTTTGGATGTTGGTGTTAGAGTCA
This sequence comes from Hibiscus tridactylites, assembly GCA_958450335.1. Lineage (NCBI taxonomy): Eukaryota > Viridiplantae > Streptophyta > Magnoliopsida > Malvales > Malvaceae > Hibiscus > Hibiscus tridactylites. Next base: position 72,673,031 of record OY288273.1, read on the forward strand.
CTAGTTCTTTTGGTGAAACTGTTGTGACTCGTAAGCTTTATAGAAGGTGTCCTTTGGTTGTTCAAGAGCATGTCTTTCATGTTGATCTTATGGAGTTGCCCTTTTATGGTTTTGATGTGATCCTTGGTATGGATTGGCTTGCTGAGCATCGTGCTGTTGTGGATTGTGAGAATAAGCGGGTTTCGCTTAAGCTTGCGGATGATTATGAAGTGGTGGTGGTTGGTGAGAATGTGAAGTTTCTTGCCAATGTTGTTTCTACCTTGGAGGCGAGCAGGATGCTGAGGCAAGGTTGTGAAGCTTTTCTAGCTTTTGTGATGAATCCTAGTTCGAAGGAGCTGAGGGTGCAGGATATCAGGGTTGTGAAGGAGTTTCCTGATGTTTTTCCTGAGGAGTTGCCTGGTTTACCTCCTAATCGTGAGGTGGAGTTTGGTATTGAGCTGTATGAGAATACCACTCCTGTGTCCATTACTCCCTATAGAATGGCACCTAAAGAGCTGAAGGAGCTGAAGACGCAGTTGCAAGAGTTGCTTGATCGTGGTTTCATCCGGCCGAGTGTTTCGCCTTGGGGTGCTCCTGTTTTGTTTGTGAAGAAGAAGGATGGCACAATGAGGATGTGCATTGATTACCGTCAGCTGAACAAGTTGACTATCAAGAATCGGTATCCTTTGCCGAGGATTGATGATCTCTTTGATCAATTTCGGGGAGCTGCTGTGTTCTCTAAGATTGACTTGAGGTCAGGGTATTATCAATTGAAGGTGAAGGATGTGGATGTGCCTAAGACAGCTTTCAGGACAAGGTATGGGCATTATGAGTTCCTTGTGATGCCGTTTGGTCTGACAAATGCTCCTGCTGCTTTCATGGACATGATGAATCGTGTTTTTCATGAATACCTTGATAAGTTTGTTGTGGTGTTCATTGATGATATCCTTGTGTACTCGCGTACTGAGGAAGAGCACGAAGAGCATTTGAGGATTGTGTTGCAAGCTTTGTTGGAGAATCAGCTTTATGCTAAGTTGAGCAAGTGTGAGTTCTGGCTTAGAGAGGTTGTTTTTCTTCGGCATGTGGTCTCAGCTGAGGGGATTCGTGTTGATCCTCAGAAGATTGAAGCGGTGATGAACTGGAAAGTTCCTAAGTCTGTTCAGGAGGTTCGTAGTTTCCTTGGTTTGGCAGGATACTACCGAAGGTTTGTGGATGGTTTTTCCAAGATTGCTGCTCCTTTGACGAAGTTGCTGCAGAAAGATGTTAAGTATGAGTGGACAGAAGCGAGACAGCAAGCTTTTGAGAAGCTGAAGTTGGCTTTGACGCAAGCTCCTATCTTGATTCAGCCTGAATAAGGGAAAGAGTTTGTAGTCTACAGTGATGCATCCTATGTTGGTTTGGGGTGTGTGCTGATGCAAGAGGGTAAGGTTGTGGCTTATGCGTCGCGGCAGTTGAAGGTGCATGAGCGCAATTATCCTACGCATGATATTGAGCTGGCTGCAGTGGTCTTTGCTCTGAAGATCTGGAGACATTATCTGTATGGTGAGAAGTGTACTATGTACACGGATCACAAGAGTTTGAGGTATCTGATGTCTCAGAAGGAGTTGAATCTCAGGCAGCGACGTTGGTTGGAGTTGCTCAAGGATTATGATCTGACGATTGAGTATCATCCTGGAAAGGCCAATGTTGTTGCGGATGCCTTGAGTAGAAAGGTAGCTGTTGAGCTGAGAGCTATGTTTGCTAGCTTGAGTATATCGCAGGATGGTGGTCTTGTAGCTGAGTTGCAAGTGAAACCTTCGTTGGTTCAGTTGATCAAGGATAAGCAGTTGTTGGATGATTCCTTGGTGTCTCATGTTCAGGATATCGCGGAGGGTAGACCTTCGGATTTCTGTTTTAATGAGGATGGGGTGTTGTGTTTTGGTAGTCGGATAGTAGTGCCTGCAGATGCTGAGTTGAGGCATGCTATTCTGGCTGAAGGTCATAGCAGTCCTTTTGCTATGCATCCTGGTAGTACAAAGATGTATCGCGATCTTCGTGATGAGTACTATTGGGTGGGCTTGAAGAAGGATGTGGCAGAGTTCGTGAGCAAGTGTTTGGTGTGTCAGCGAGTTAAGGCTGAACATCAGGTTCCTTCTGGTTTGTTGCAACCGTTGAAAATCCCTGAATGGAAGTGGGAGAGGGTTACCATGGATTTTGTATCTGGTTTGCCTTTGTCTCCGTCAAAGAAGAATTCTGTTTGGGTGATTGTGGATCGCCTGACGAAGTGTGCACATTTCTTGCCTGTGCATACTACGTTCTCTTTGGATAAGCTGGCAGAGCTGTACATTGCTGAGGTTGTGAGGTTGCATGGTGTGCCTAAGTCGATCGTGTCAGATAGGGATCCGAGGTTCACATCGCGTTTTTGGCAGTGTTTGCATCAAGCTCTGGGTACAAGGTTGCATTTCAGTACATCCTATCATCCTCAGTCGGATGGCCAGTCTGAGCGGGTTATTCAGATTTTGGAGGATATGTTGAGATGTTGCGTGATAGAGTTCCAAGGTTCTTGGGAGAAGCATTTGCCTTTGGTTGAGTTCGCTTACAACAACAGTTTTCAGGCGAGTATACAGATGGCACCTTATGAGGCTCTGTATGGGAGGAAGTGTAGGACTCCTCTGTGTTGGGCTGAAACTGGTCAAAAGTTGGTTTCGATGCCTGCTTTGTTGAAAGGTACCACCGAGAAGGTGAAGCTCATATGTGAGAGGTTGAAGGCTGCTTCTGATCGGCAGAAGTCTTACGCGGATTTGAAGCGTAAGGAGATAGAGTTTGCGGTGGGTGATCGCGTGTTTTTGAAGGTTTCGCCTTGGAAGAAGGTGATGAGGTTCGGGCGGAAGGGTAAGCTGAGCCCTAGATACATTGGACCGTATGAGGTTGTTGAGCGTGTTGGTCCTGTTGCGTATCGGTTGAGGTTACCTCAGGAGCTGGAGAAGATTCATGATGTGTTCCATGTTTCTATGCTCCGGAGGTATCGATCTGATCCTTCGCATGTGTTGCCTGTGGAGGAAGTGGAATTGAATCCGGATTTGACCTATGATGAGGAACCGGTGAAGGTTCTGGATTCAGATAGCAAAGTTCTTCGTGGCAAGACCATTGAGTTGGTGAAGGTGCTGTGGAAGCATCGCGGTGTTGAGGAAGCCACGTGGGAGCGGAAGGAAGATATGCTGAAGCAGTTTCCTTATCTCTTTCCTTCAGGTAAATTTCGAGGAAGAAATTTCTTAAGGGGGGGAGAGTTGTAACGCCCCGGTTTTGGGCTTGGAAGTCTTGGGCGTTGACCGGTTGGTCAAAGTGCTGTTCGAATCGTAAGAGGTTAAATTAGGAAAGCCTAGTTCGGGTTGCATAAAAATTATGGAAAAATGTTCTAAAATCATCTTTTATTATAATTAAGTGAACTGTGAAATCAATTTTGGAAAATGAGTTTCGGAAATGTGACATTTTGGCTAGTGACCAAAATGTAATTTTTGAAAGTTTGGTGGCTATTTTATAAAGGGTTGAAACTTTGAATCTTTAAGGAGCTATTTACCCAAAGGGAGTTTCTCCAGATTTTTCTAAGATATTTTAACTCATAATTCTGATTTTAAAAGAATCAAAAGGAGGGAAAATCCAATTTTAGCTATTTTCCCATTTAACCACCTATTTTCTCTCTATCTTTTCTCTCAACCCAAACACTCAACTCCAGAGATTTTATTCTGATTTTCTCACCTAAAATCATTCTTTCAACTCTCAATTGATTGCAAATCATTGTGTCTTCAAATCCTCTTCAATTGCTTCAAGATTTATCAAGCTTTTCTATTCCAAAAAGAGGAGAAACTCAAGTTTGGAGGTAAGAACGTCCTTCTCCTCTGAACTTCAAGTTCTTTAATGAAATTCCTAAAGTTTTCAATCCTAACTTGATAATTGATTAAAGGTTTTAAGGTTGATTTATGGATCTTGGCTAATTATGCAAGATTTTGATGATTTCACTTGATTTTCGTTTGATCTGTTAAATCAGTGTTTTGAGAAGTGTTTTTGATGTTAAATGATCATTAAATTGATGTGGAAATGAATCTTGATTGATGCAATCCCGGATAGGTTGGATTTCCTAAGTTTAGCTTGTGTTTTAAGGTAGCTTTTGTGGTGATCTTGGTGATCTGATGTTGCTGGAGGTATAAGGATGCTTATAGGTTGTTTTTAGATGTGTTTTGATGTTGATGGAAGTGAGGTTTTGCTGGTTTGTGGCTGGGCTTTGTTTAGAAGTGTTTCGGATGCATTTTCGGTTGTGTTTGGTGGCCGAAAATGGAGGTTTAGTGAGAGCAGCGAGTTTAGATGCTTTCATTGAAGCAATTAATGCATGATGATGCATTAATCCTCTGCTTTAATGTGTTGAAACAGGGGAGGCGTCCTAGGATCCAAGATTTGTTGATCCGGAGGCTTGTTTTGGTGCTTTGGCTTGAAGCGAAGTGGTAATCAGTGAGTGAAAATGGATTTTTCAGCTTTTAAACCAAAGGTTGAAGGTTTTGGGAGCTTAGTTTAAGTCTAAACAACTTTGCTAAGCTCAAGTGTAAGTTTTCGGATTACTCTCTTAAAGTGGTGGCCATGTTTTGTTGAAATGTGAAATGATGATTTTGCATGATTTGATATTGTTTTGGAAAGCATGTTTTAGCATGTTAATTGCTGATGTTTTAGTATGATTTATGCTGATGATTTAAGCCATGTGTTGAAGGTGTCTCTAGGTAAGAGTGCCTTGTTTTTATGCATTGTTAAATGATGATTTAATGCTTTGAAATGCATGATGAAATGGCTTGATTTAAATGCTTTAAAACAGTGGATTATATGATGTATAAAGTGTGTATTGGCAAGTGATGGTTTGTAAAAGTGAAGGTCACTAAGGTGGTTAAAAGTCCTTGAGTGAGCCTTGTTACCTAAGATCATCAAGGTGGTTAAAAGTCCTTGGATGAATCTTGTTGCGGACACTAAGGTGGTTAAAAGTCCTTAGGTGCTCCTTTCCATGGTGGTTAAAAGTCCATGGGGCCAAGGTGTTTAAAAGTCCTTGGGGCCAAGGTGTTTAAAAGTCCTTGGGGTAATTCAAGCTACGGACACAAAGGTGGTTAAAAGTCCTTGTGTGGTCCATTCATGGTGTTTAAAAGTCCATGGCCAAGGTGTTTAAAAGTCCTTGGGGTCCAAGGTGTTTAAAAGTCCTTGGGGAAAGTTGTTGAACTTGATTTCATAAATGAAATGTATCACTTGAGCCAATACGACATGTATAGTACATGAGATGCATGAGATGCATGATTTAATGTTTATGTTGAAGCATGAGATGCTTGTTTAAATGAAATGTGGAAGCATGTTATTGCTTGATTTAAAGTATGCTTTGAGCATGTGTAAAGGTTGTTTACAAGCATGATTTACAAATGGTTTTAAATGCATTATTGAATGGTTTTTTTTAAGAGCACTCCTCACTAAGCTTTGGCTTACGCTCTCTCGTTTTCTTGATTCAATAATGCAGAGCATTAGAGTGCATTGAGGGCAGCAAGAGGAGGCAAGCAAACAAGTTCAAGTAAAGCTCAATGTATGAAGGTTTTATAAGTGTTTTAGCTTTTGTATGTTTTGGCAATGGGGGACCAATGTATTTGTTTTGGGAGGTGTTTATGACTCCCTAAGTATGTTGAATGTGGTTGATATTGCTGGTTTTTGGTTTGGACCTTATATGCTTGTTTTGCAAGTTGATGCTTGAGTAGATAGCTTGTGTTGGAAGCATGACCTTAAATTTGGGGCTTTTTGCATGAGATGTTGTTTTGCTGAATTGGTGATGCTCTTATGTCTTAAATATGTTTAATTGCATGCTGGTAAAGTTTGGTGATGTTTGGAGCATGATTGAGTGTCCAATTGCATGATCTAGTATGCTTGTTTGCTGGTTTTTGTGCAGGCGTTTCGGAACAGGGGTGTACCGTTTTGGAACGGGTGCCTTGCATGAACCCAGGCGTCCGAAACGGTATGCACCGTTTCGAAACGGTTTAGCCTCTGCCGAGGCCATGTTCCGGAACCCGTTTCGGAACGGCCCGTGTTTCGGAACAGGGCTAGCCTGTTTCGGAACGGTCGACCGTTAGGGGGCTGACATGGTTGTTATATGTTTTGAAATGTTTGCGTTTTGGTCCTGAATCTTGTATGATCAATTGCATGAGCTGTGGATGTCCTTTTGAGCTGAAATTTCACAGAGAAGCATGAAACTTGACTAATTTCAAGATGGTAACTTTAATTTGGGTTAAGTCCCTTAATTTATCAGAATTTACAATTTGGTCCCTAAAGTTGTAATTTGTTCAATTGGGTCCCTGTTTGATCTCTGATGTTTGTGATCTTTTGTTATGTTGTTTGTATGATCACAATTAAGGTTAATGTGCATCTAGACAAGATTAAAAAAGAAAAAAAAAGGGTCGTTAATCAAGGTTGACTTTCGGGTTGACTTTGGTTTTCCCCGTGTAATTTTCGTAGTTCGGGTCAACCGTCTAGACCGGGCTACGGGGGTTACAACACGATCACCCACCGCATACTCTATCTCCTTACGCTTCAAATCCGCGTAAGATTTCTGCCGGTCAGAAGCAGCCTTCAACCGCTCACAAATGAGCTTCACCTTCTCGGTGGTCCCTTTCAACAAAGCTGGCATCGAAACCAAGTTTTGACCAGTTTCAGCCCAACAAAGAGGAGTCCTACACTTCCTCCCATACAGAGCCTCATAAGGTGCCATCTGTATACTCGCCTGATAACTATTGTTATAAGCGAACTCAACCAAAGGCAGATGCTTCTCCCAAGAACCTTGGAACTCTATCACGCAGCATCTCAACATATCCTCCAAAATCTGAATAACTCGCTCAGACTGACCATCCGACTGAGGATGATAGGATGTACTGAAATGCAACCTTGTACCCAAAGCTTGATGCAAACACTGCCAGAAACGCGATGTGAACCTTGGATCCCTATCCGACACAATCGACTTAGGCACACCATGCAGCCTCACTATCTCAGCAATGTACAGCTCTGCCAGCTTATCCAAAGAATACGTAGTATGCACAGGCAAGAAATGCGCACACTTCGTCAGGCGATCCACAATCACCCAAACAGAATTCTTCTTTGATGGAGACAAAGGTAAACCAGATACAAAATCCATGGTAACCCTCTCCCACTTCCATTCAGGGACTTTCAACGGTTGCAACAAACCAGAAGGAACCTGATGTTCAGCCTTAACCCGCTGACACACCAAACACTTGCTCACAAACTCCGCAACATCCTTCTTCAAACCCACCCAATAGTACTCATCACGCAGATCACGATACATCTTAGTACTACCAGGGTGCATAGCAAAAGGACTACTATGACCTTCAGTCAGAATAGCACGCCTCAACTCAACATCAGCAGGCACTACTATTCGACTCCCAAAACACAACACTCCATCCTCATTAAAGCAGAAATCCGAAGGTCTACCCTCCGCGATATCCTGAACATGAGACACCAAGGAATCATCCAACAACTGCTTATCCTTGATCAACTGAACCAACGATGGTTTCACCTGCAACTCAGCAACAAGACCACCATCCCGCGATATACTCAAGCTAGCAAACATAGCTCTCAGCTCAACAGCTACCTTCCTACTCAAGGCATCCGCAACAACATTAGCCTTTCCAGGATGATACTCTATCGTCAGATCATAATCCTTGAGCAACTCCAACCAACGCCGCTGCCTAAGATTCAACTCCTTCTGAGACATCAGATACCTCAAACTCTTGTGATCCGTGTACACCGTACACTTCTCACCATACAGATAATGCCTCCAGATCTTCAGAGCAAAAACCACTGCAGCCAGCTCAATATCATGCGTAGGATAATTGCGCTCATGCACCTTCAACTGCCGCGACGCATAAGCCACAACCTTACCCTCTTGCATCAGCACACACCCCAAACCAACATAGGATGCATCACTGTAGACCACAAACTCTTTCCCTGATTCAGGCTGAATCAAGATAGGAGCTTGAGTCAAAGCCATCTTCAGCTTCTCAAAAGCCTGCTGTCTCGCTTCCGCCCACTCATACTTAACATCTTTCTGCAACAACTTCGTCAAAGGAGCAGCAATCTTGGAAAAACCATCCACAAACCTTCGGTAGTATCCTGCCAAACCAAGGAAACTACGGACCTCCTGAACAGACTTAGGAACTTTCCAGTTCATCACCGCTTCAATCTTCTGAGGATCAACACGAATCCCCTCAGCTGAGACCACATGCCCAAGAAACACCACCTCCCTAAGCCAAAACTCACACTTGCTCAGCTTAGCATAAAGCTGATTCTCCAACAAAGCTTGCAGCACAATCCTCAAATGCTCTTCGTGCTCTTCCTCAGTACGCGAGTACACAAGGATATCATCAATGAACACCACAACGAACTTGTCCAGGTATTCATGAAAAACACGATTCATCATGTCCATGAAAGCAGCAGGAGCATTTGTCAAACCAAACGGCATCACTAGAAACTCATAATGCCCATACCTTGTCCTGAAAGCTGTCTTAGGCACATCCACATCCTTCACCTTCAACTGATAATACCCTGACCTCAAGTCAATCTTAGAGAACACAGCAGCTCCCCAAAATTGATCAAAGAGATCATCAATCCTCGGCAAAGGATACCGATTCTTGATAGTCAACTTGTTCAGCTGACGGTAATCAATGCACATCCTCATAGTGCCATCTTTCTTCTTCACAAACAAGACAGGAGCACCCCAAGGCGACACACTCGGCCGGATGAAACCACGATCAAGCAGCTCTTGCAACTGCGTCTTCAGCTCCTTCAGCTCCTTAGGTGCCATTCTATAGGGAGTAATGGACACATGAGTTGTATTCTCATACAGCTCAATTCCAAACTCCACCTCGCGATTAGGAGGTAAACCAGGCAACTCCTCAGGAAAAACACCAGGAAACTCCTTCACAACCCTGATATCTTGCACCCTCAACTCCTTAGAACAAGGATTCATCACAAAAGCTAGATAAGCTTCACAACCCTGCCTCAGCATCCTGCTCGCCTCCAAGGTAGAAACAACATTGGCAAGAAACTTCACATTCTCACCAACCACCACCACTTCATAATCATCCGCAAGCTTAAGCGAAACCCGCTTATTCTCACAATCCACAACAGCACGATGCTCAGCAAGCCAATCCATACCAAGGATCACATCAAAACCATAAAAGGACAACTCCATAAGATCAACATGAAAGACATGCTCTTGAACAACCAAAGGACACCTTCTATAAAGCTTACGAGTCACAACAGTTTCACCAAAAGAACTAGTGACACGAACACCAACATCCAAAGACTCAACAGGCAAACCAAACAATTCAGCATGCTCACGCAAAATGTATGAATGCGTAGATCCAGAATCAATCAAAGAAAGCAATGACAAGGATTGCAAAGTAAAGGTACCTGCAATCACATCTGCATCATTCCTTCCCTCGCGCTGAGCATACACCCTCGCCTGGCCTCCACCCTCAGGCTGAATAGCCACAACATGGGCTACTCCACGACCCCCTTCCTCTCGCCTCTGGAAATTACCACGGCCGCGCCCACGACCTCTCTGCGGTGCAGCAACAGCAGGAGCACGCTCTTGACCACCAACCATCCTCGGACAATCTCGCCTCAAGTGGTCAGCAGAACCACAATTCCAGCACTCATAACCAGCTGCCGCAACAGGAGCTTGCACCTCCCTCCCAGCACGAGGACAGTCACGCTTCAAGTGACCACGTGAACCGCAGGTCCAACAAGCACTAGGGTCAGCTCTAGCATCGCCACCCCTAGCAGGTGCACCTCCACCTCTCTTAGCTGAGGACTAAAACCTCTGATCACGTCCCCTCTTGTTCCGTCCACCTCCGGAACTATACTCAGCAGCTCTCTTCCCAGAACTCGCTCTAGCACCCTTCGCAGACAATCTCAGATTCATCTCAATGTCCTTTGCTCGGCCCACTAACACATCAAAATCGTCATACTCAGTGGCCAGCACATACATCTTTACCTCCGTTATGAGACCATAACGAAACCTCTCGCACCTCTCCCGCTCATCAGGAATCAGCTCCGGTGCATACTGACTGAGTCGCACAAACTGCACCTCATACTCAGCCACACTCATGCTCCCTTGGGTCAGAGTCATGAATTCACGCTTTTTCTCATCCAGATATCTCACTCCCAGATATCTCCTCTTGAACGCATTCTGAAAGAATGTCCAAGTGATGTCAGCTTCAGCCATTCCAGATATTGTGGTCGTCCACCACGTATAAGCATCACTCTGCAGCAAAGACACAACACATCCCAACTTTTGCACATCAGTGCAGCTCATCTGTCCCAAGATACGCTTGGTACTTTCTAGCAAGGCTTCCGACCTCTCAGCTGACATACCACTAAACTCAGTCCCACCAAGACTGCGCAGACGCTCTAAGGGTAATCTAACACCAGCATCTCCCTGATGCCCAGCTCCTTGAGCTCCAGCTACTGCTGCTCGAAAAGCACCCACAATAGCTTGCACCAACACCGACATATCAGGCATAGCTTGCCCCTGACCAACCTCAGGTCCTGCAGCTCTAGCACCAGCTGCTTCAGCTCCAGCTCTCCCTCCCTCAGCACCACCACCACCAGGCGGAGGAGGAGGTAACACAGCACTACCCGCATTCTCATCGTTCCCATCCGGGGTCGTAGCTCTCACGCTACTCCTTAACTCTCTACGTGGTGCCATACTTTTACCATGCATAACAATACAAATAAAACAAGTCAGGACCAGCAAGGTAAGCAATTCCAAGTATTCAAGCTCAATTTCTTTCAAAATCAACATCATTTCTTTAGCTTTTGTTTGGCAATGGGTACCCTCATCATGCATCATCACAGCATACATCTCAAAAACATCAACACCTCAAACCACTGAACATGCTTTCATACAACAAGCATACATGCCAAACATACTTCAATCATGCATACAAACATTCCCAATTACTCGAGAACTCAGCTCTGATACCACCAAATGTAACCCCCTTAACCCGGCCTAGACGGTTGACCCGAATTAAGAAATTCACACGGGGAAAACCAAAGTCAACCCGAAAGTCAACCTTGATTAACGACCCTTTTTTTTTCTTTTTAATCTTATCTAGATGCACATTAACCCTAATTGTGATCACACAAACAACATACTCAAAGATCACAAACATCAGAGGTCAAACAGGGACCCAATTGAACAAATTACAACTTTAGGGACCAAATTGTAATTTCTGATAAATTAAAGGACTTAACCCAAATTAATCTTACCAACTTGAAATTAGTCAGGTTTCATGCTTCTCTGTGAAATTTCAGCTCAAAAGGACTTCTCAAACTCATACAATTGCTCAAACAAGATTTAGGACCAAAACGCAAACATTTCAAAACATATAACTGCCCATGTCAGCCCCCAACGGTCGACCGTTCCGAAACAGGTTGACCCTGTTCCGAAACACGGGCCGTTCCGATACCAGTTCCGCAACGGGGGTCTGGCAGAGGCCAAACCGTTTCGAAACGGTGCACCCCGTTTCGGACCCCTGGGTTCATTCCAGGCACCCGTTCCGAAACGGTGCTCACTGTTCCGAAACGCCTGCACAAAAATCAGCAAACTAGCATACCAAAACATGCAATTGATCACTCAAACATGCTCCAAATGCTACCAAACTTTACCAGCATGCAATTCAACATATATAGGACATATTTGCATCATCAATTCATCAAAATATCATCACATGCAAAAAGCCCCAATTCTATAGGCATGCTTCCTACACAAGCTAGCTATTCAAGCATTAACTTCTAAAACAAGCATATAAGGATCCAATCCAAAAACCGGCATTCACAACAACATTCAACATACTTAGGGAGTTCCAAACACCTCCCAAAACATACACATTGGTCCCCCATTGCCAAATCATCCAAAAGCTAAAATGTTTAACAAAAACCTTCCATACATTGAGCTCTACTTGTACTTGAACTCTTGCCCTTCTTGCTGCCCTTCAAGATACTCTAGTGCTCTGCATTATTGAATTAAGAAAACGAGAGAGCGTAAGCAAAAGCTTAGTGAGGAGTGCTCTTTAAAAACCATTCAATAATGCAATTAAAAACATTTACAAAACATGCTTATAATCAACCTTTGCACAGGCTCAAAAGCATATTTAAAACAAGCAATCTCATGCCTCAACATAATCATTAAAACAAGCATCTCATGCTTCACAATATTCTTAACATGTCATATTGGCTCAAGTGATACATTTCATTTATTAAAACAAGTTCATCAACTTTCCCAAGGACTTTTAAACACCTTGGCCCCAAGGACTTTTAAACACCTTGGCCATGGACTTTTAAACACCATGAATGAGGACCACACAAGGACTTTTAACCACCTTTGTGTCCAATGCTTGAATCACCCCAAGGACTTTTAACCACCTTGGTCCCAAGGACTTTTAAACACCTTGGCCCCATGGACTTTTAAACACCATGGAAAGGAGCACCTAAGGACTTTTAACCACCTTAGTGTCCGCAACAAGAACCATCCAAGGACTTTTAACCACCTTGATGTTCTTAAGTAACAAGGCTCACTCAAGGACTTTTAACCACCTTAGTGACCTTAACATTTTCAAATCATCACTTGCCAATATACATCTTTTTCATCATATAATCCACTGTTTTAAAGCATTAAACCAAGCCATTTTCATCATGCATTTCAAAGCATCAAACCACATTATTTCAATGTATAAAATCAAGGAACTCCTACCTAGAGTTACCTTCAACATATGGCTTAAAACATCAGCAAATACCATGCTAAAACATGCTTTCAAAACAGTAATTAAAACATGCAAATCATCATTTTGCATCACATCAAAATCATGGCCACCACTAGAGAGAAAATCCGAAAACTTACACTTGAGCTTAGCAAAGTTGTTTAGACTTAGACTAAGCCCCCAAAACCTTGGTTTCAAAGCCGAAAACCATTTTCACTCACCGATTTCCACTTTGCTTCAAGCCAAAGCACCAAATCAAGCCTCCGGATCAACAACTCTTGGATCCAAGGATGCCTCCCCTGTTTCAACACATCAAGGCAGAGGATTAATGCATCATCATGCATTAATTGCTTCAATGAAAGCACCTAAACTCGCTGCTCTCACACAACCTCCATTTTCGGCCACCAAACACAACCGAAAATGCATCCTAAACACTTCTAAACAAAGCCCAGCCATAAACCAGCAAAACCTCACTTCCATTAACATCATATAACATCTAAAAACAAACTAACAACATCCTTATACCTCCAGCAACATCAGATCCACAAGATCACCACAAAAACTACCTTGAAACACAAGCTAAACTTAGGAAACTCAACCTATCCGGGATTGCATCAATCAAAACTCAATTCCTTATCAATTTAGAGATCATTTAACATCAAAAACACCTCTCAAATCACAGATTACTCAGATCTAACGAAAATCATCAAAAATCATCAAAATCTTGCATAATAAGCCAAGATCCATTTCAACACTTTAAAACCTTTAGTTAAACATCAATTTAGGATTGAAAACTTAGGAATTTCAGTAAAGAACTTGAAGTTCAGAGGAGAAGGACGTTCTTACCTCCAAACTTGAGTTTCTCCTCTTTTTGGAATGAAAATCCTTGTTGAAACAAGTAGCAATTGAAGAGGTTTTGAAGATACAATGATTAGGAATCAAATGAGAGTTGAAAGGAGGAATTTAGGTGAGAAAATCAGAAACAAATCTCTGGAAATGGAGTGTTTGGGTTGAGAGAAAAAGAGAGAAAGAAAATAGAGAGTTAGTTATGAAAATGGCTAAAATGAGATTTCCCTCCTTTTTGATATCTTTAAAATCAGAATTATAACTCAAAATATCTTAGAAAAATCTGGAGAAACTCCCTTTGGGTAAATAGCTCCTTAAAGATTCAAAGTTTCAACCCTTTATAAAACAGCCACCAAACTTGCGAAAATTACATTTTGGTCACTAGCCAAAATGTCACCCTTCCAAAACTCATTTTCCAAAATTGATTTCACAGTTCACTTAATTATATTAAAAGATGATTTTAGAACATTTTTCCATATTTTTAATGCAACCCGAACTAGGCTTTCCTAATTTAACCTCTTACGATTCGAACAGCACTTTGACCGACCGGTCAACGCCCAAGACTTCTAAGCCCAAAACCGGGGCGTTACAAGATTCCAAGAAAAAGGAGAGGGCAAGCACTTCAAGCCGTAAGAAGAAGGCATATGTGGCTACTTGGAGTGATGAGGACTCCACTGACGATGAACAAGACAACCTTTGCCTTATGGCCATCGAAGAAGATTCAAGGGTAACTTCTAATTCATCTACTTCATGTTCTTACTCCTTTGATAAATTACAAGATGCCTATGATGATTTGATTTTAGAGTTTAAAAATCATATTTTGAAAAATAATAAATTGATTTCAAAGTTAAGAATTCAAAATGATTTGATTTCTAAAACCAAACTTGAACTTGAAGCAAAACTCGAAGATTTTGAATTAAAATGTTTTGATTTACAAAATTTGCTTCAAAAAGTTCAAGAAGAAAAGGATTTGATTTCCAAAGAGCTTGAAAAGAAAAACAATGTTGGAAAATTGGAAAATCAAATTTTTATGTAAGACAATCTAGTGCCCCTAGATTTGTAAAAGGAAAATGTTTTAGAAGTGTTTGGGTCCCGAAAGGACTAACCACTTCAATTAAAAAGGATGACATTGAAAAATGGATTCCTAAGGGGACTAAAATTTGTGCTACTAATGTTCATGGATCCAAAGCAATTTGGATACCAAAAATTACTTGATTGTCTTTTTCTAGGTGTGATGGAGATGCTCAACAAGTCAAACATTGAGGGGAGCTCCATGCACACAAGGAAGAACACTTGAAGAAGGAAGGCTTCACATCCTCCCTTGGTTCAAGTGTTGGTAAAAATCTAGTTGTTTTTCTATTTATTTGTTTTAATTTTTTTATTTAATTCAATTAGATGATCATATATATTGGACTAACATTTTTAATGATACTTTGAGTAAGGGGGAGCCATTTTAAAACCAAATTCTTATTTTTGTCAATTTTTACCTCTATTGTTATTTTGAACTTAATGTTTTAAATTCTTTTTGATATAACAAAAAGAGGGAGAAATGGTTTGAAAAATTGAATTTTCTAATGAATAAGGGGGAGCTTTATTTGATTTCATATCTCCAATATCTTATTCACATTTTTAAAGTTAAAGGGGGAGAATCCCAAACAAATTTTCAAGTGAGTTTTATTATATCAAAAAGTGGGAGATTGTAGAACTAATGTTTTGATATAATAATTGAAAAATGTTTTGGACTGATTTAAAAAGTATTTAAAACATTTCCAAAGTCCAAACAACTTGAAATTATGTTTAGAGAAGTTTTTAAAAGGGTTTTACATGTTTTCAAAGCCAAACTTCACAAAACTGTCTAGGCGTTTCGATACGGGAATTCCAGTAGCAAAAACGTTTCGATACTCGTATCGAAACAGACATTCCCTGGATAAGATTTTTGCCCAGCGTTTCAAAACGGGCTATGCCGTTTCGATACGCCTACTTGGCATTGACCATAACGGTCATAAACCTCAACATCCATTTCCCAACAAACATTTAAATGCAGGGCGTTTCGATACGGGTTTAGGGCCTTTCGATACGTGTTCCGAAACGGCCAGGGGCGTTCCGAAACGGGTGCCTTGTCAGACTGTAACGACTCTTTCTACTTAAAGGGTGTTTCGAAATGGGCACGACTGTTTCAAAACGGGGAGCTACAAAACTGCATTTATGGTGGGAATTAAAGTCCTCAACGGCTCCAATTCAATCCCAACGGCTAGTAACGACTACAAACTCATCAAGGAGTATAAAAGGGACCTCCAAGCATCAAGTAAATGCTAATGCTCATATTGTCAAACATCAAATGATCAAGAATTGTCTTAGAGCTTAAATTGTCATTTATTGGATAGACAAACACTAGTGAGCCAAAATTGTCAAATTTGCTCAAGTGTTTTAGGTCTTGGGTGAGTGCTTAATTGTGCAAACAAACACCTATTAGAGGGATTTAAGTTTGCTTCTTGTTTCTCTTTGTAAGAGAGGGTTTCAATCAAGGCTTTGGGTAGAAAGCTTGATTGTGTATAAGGGTTACCTCCTAAGCCTAGAAAAGGGGACGAATCAATAGTGGATTGATTGGAAATCCTTAGTGAGGAGCTAAGGTAGTGGATGTAGATCTTGGTTAGAAGGTTGAACCCCTATAAATCATTGTGTCACATTTCATTTTAGCTTCCACAACCCTTCCACCCCAAAATCCACCTCTCCACCACTTGGTGAGCCTTATTGGTTGAACGAATCGAGCCCCACACAACTCAACAACATGTTTCATCAAAATCAATTCCCCCTTCTTGAGTGTAACCTTGAGCAACAAGCCTAGCCTTGTTTCTCACTATGTTACCACTCTCATTTAGTTTATTCCTAAAGACCATTTTAATTCCTATAGTAGGTTGATTACTAGGCCTTTCAACTAATGTCCATACTTTACTTCTCTCAAATTGATTTAATTCTTCTTGCATGACCAAAATCCAAAAACATCTTTTACTGCTTCTTTGATATTTTTAGGCTCAATGCACAAAAGAAATACAACATGGTTCATTAATTTGAGAGAGGATCTAGTAGTTACCCCATTGGATGGATCACCCATGATTTCACCACCTTTGACATAGTTGAACTTCCTTGGATATGTCACCTCATTTTCCTCAAGAGCCAAGTCCTTCAAGGTCTCAAGAGGTGGATCTTGTGCATCTTCTTTTTTGGTTGGAATCTCATCCACCTTTGATGTTTGCCCTCCATCAATGATTTCAAGGATCCCTACATCATCATCATCACAAGAATCCTTCCTCGGAAGGAGGTTATCATCGAAAATAACATGAATAGACTCTTCTACTACTAAAGTTCCCTTATTAAATACACGATAGGCTTTAGAGTTGAAAGAATACCCTAAGAAAATAGCTTTATCACTTTTAGCATCAAATTTACCCAAGTTGTCTTTTCCATTATTTAAACTAAAACACTAGGAACCAATTGGATGAAAATAGCTAATGTTAGGCTTCTTAGATTTTAAAATCTCATATGGTGTTTTCTTCAAAATTGGTCTAATCATTACTCGATTTATAATGTAGCAAGCGGTATTTGTGGCTTCCGCCCAAAAATATTTAGGTAAATTATTTTCACAAAGCATGGTTCTAGCCATATCTTCTAAAGTTCGATTTTTCCTCTCAACTACTCCATTTTGTTGAGGAGTGCGAGATGCAGAAAAATCATGGCTAATCCCATTTTCATTTAAAAACCCTTCAAAACCTAAATTTTGAAACTCGATTCCATGATCACTTATAATATGGGAAATTTTAAGCTCAAGATCATTTTGAGTTATTTTTGAAAATGTGATGAATTTTTCTAAAGTCTCATCTTTTGTCTTTAGGAATAGAACCTAAGTAAACCTAGAATAGTCATCAACAAGTACACAAGCATACGATTTACCACCCAAGCTCATAGTCCTAATTGGCCCAAAAAGATCCATATGAATCGATTGTAAACATCTACTTGTAGAAACATCATTAATGGATTTAAATGAGGTTTTATGTTGTTTACCCTTAGAGCATGCATCACATATTTTATCATTAGAGAACATAAGTTTGGGTAAAACTCTAACTAGATTAAGGGAAACCAATTTTTCTAAAACACTCATGCTAGCATGTCCTAATTTTCTATGCCAAAGCCATGAGTCATGTTCATCATGTGCAACTAAACATGCATGAGATGTATGAATGTCATCTAAATGCACAATGTAATTATTTCCTATCCTATACCTTATGAGCATTGTTGCGTGTAAAAGAGTCTATCGCAATTGAGTGCAAGTGTACACGTCGCAAGTAATAAAGTGATACTAGAGTATCGGATATCGTCTCCACAGGGACTGGGCTAACCCTTTCCTTTGCTATCTGCACAAGGGGAAAATAATAGATTAAGATATTGTCACGAAAATAATAAAGAATACTTGAAAATAAGATTAAAGAAATCAAGATAGAGAGAATGGGCTGGTATTGAATTGCTCAGTAGTGCAGGTATTGCAATGCTTAGGAACTCCAGTTCTGTCGTCGTGCCCGTCGCGGCAGCACCTGTCGCGGCGGCTGTCCGTTGGCTGTCGCGGCAGCAAACACACCAACT
Source organism: Hibiscus tridactylites (assembly GCA_958450335.1). Lineage (NCBI taxonomy): Eukaryota > Viridiplantae > Streptophyta > Magnoliopsida > Malvales > Malvaceae > Hibiscus > Hibiscus tridactylites. The sequence continues at coordinate 72,691,315 of OY288273.1, forward strand.
CTGTACTTCAAGTTTGGCAAGAATCCCAGATCTGCCTTGGCCTATCCCTAGGTCCAAGTCTGTCGATGATCACGTCTTTGATGATACCTCCCGGCGTGAATCGAAGGATGAACACCGATGTGTATGAATTCTTCTTTAGCCACTTAACCTTGCCCTATCCCTAGGCACAAGATAGTTCAACTATAAACTAGAGAACTCGCTCTTATTTCTTTCGTATACTTAACTCTCCCGATGCTAAGTAAATAGATAACCTCACAATGCTCTCCCGATGCTCTTGCAAGATGTTAATAACCAAAATAAGAGAACTTGAAGTTTATTTTATTGAACTTGGAAAATCCTAAAGCAAAACAACCCTTGCAACTACTTTACAAATCAACCCGTGGCCCTAGGGGGAATTTAGAACATGTCGGTGACGGGTAAACGACGGGTAAACGGCGGAGGGGTTTTAGTTGTCGGTTATGGGGAAGATGTCTCCTAGGTTAAAATCTATGCCCTTATATAAGCTTTGGGCTCAAGTATTCTAAGTTAACAAGGATTACAACTTTAATGAAAAGTAAGATTCTAATAAATGCTTAATCTCTAAGGATTCCTACTTTTCAGCCGCCTCCTTGTTTCATGGGAATTCCTCTCCTTGAGCTTTGGCTTGACATATCTTTTGATCCGGGGCTTGGAAAAATATTTGGCTTTCACACGACAGACGAGCAGATTTTTCTCTATCTATCGAGGTCCACTTTACTTTTCCTCTTCATAAGGCTGCTGTCACCTTGCTGTCACGACAGGTCCATGACAGCTTCGTCTTCTTCATCTGCTCCAGTTCAGCTTTCCTGCTTCTCTGCCCTGCGCCTGCCTTCTTTGTCAACTGTGGCAGCTACCTACAAAATCAGCCATCTTTTAGTAGAATCCGTGCCTTTAATCCATTTGTGATGTTTTACTGTAAATTGACCTAAATGCAATGCAATGATGCTTGAATGCAGCAGAAATATGGGTTAAAAAGGGTGTAAATAATATAACTTTTACACACTCAACACACCCCCAAACTCAAGTTTTTGCTTGCCCTCAAGCAACTAGACCTAAAAGAAAGATGAAAATTTTTGTGTTAGCCTTCAAACAGTGAACTGTCCCTTACCCGTCGCTCATTCTTTGTGGCGGCAGCAACCTGTCGGAAAGGTTAGGATCTGTCCGGAATCTCCCTATAGCTCTCGTGCAGTGTGTGCATGCTTGTGGACAGTTATATGCCAAGACTCTCTTAGTTTCACTAGAATATTCAACTCCTTAACTTGAATTTTTATGCCAAAGTTTATTTTCTTGAAGACACATTTTCATGCTTCTTTTTTTCTTCTATTTTCAAGCTAAGTTTTTACTAGAGCCAGTTTTAGGCACCTCTAGTTTGCTTCCTAGAGCCGGCTTCGGGCACCTCTAGGTTTTTGAGTCTCTTTTGCTAAACTTCTTTCCTAGAGCCAGTGTTAGGCACCTTTAGGGGCTATTCAAGTGCTAAGCTTCCTATTCTAGTTTGGCTAAAAGAAATCTAAGCAGTATAACAGTCACAATGGTGTTTAAGTTTTCAGAACTATAGAAAGGCTCTAAACTTCTCCTTAAACTGTCCTAAAGATGCTGCCACGACAGAGCTGTCATGACAGGTAAGTTAACTTCACAGTTTTAAGCCAACAGTTTTATATTTTTTTTAAGAGAGAACTTAATTAAAAAGAAGACACAACAATTAATAAAAAGATGTACTTAAGACTCCATTAATGATGGAGGGTTGCCACCCCCAAACTCGAGGGTTGCATTGCCCTCAATGCAAAATGACAGATAAAACAAAAATATGAAGATAAGGACATCACAAAAGATATAAGCAGGCAACAAAAAGGAAAATAAAAACTTAATTTTTCAGTCGCTGTCCTCGCTGCTGCTGCTGACACGGATCTGACGGTGGCGTTTGGGCTGTGGAGGATGTTGGGCAGGTTCATGGGCAGGTTCAGGAGCAGGTTGTTCCACGAGCCGGACGTCAGAACTGCTGCCACTGTCCCAAGTGATGCTGGTGGTGGTGCTAGCCTTGGGCATTAGTTTCCTGTCTGCCACGTGTTTTATTCTCTTGACCGGCGTAAATTCCCTTTCCAAATTCCTCCTGATCAGAGGGCTGTCATCGGAGGCAGGTCTTTTTGTTCCTCTGGCAGAGGTGTCGGCCGGTGGGCTGCCTGCTGCCGTCGGGGCAGGTGATGGGGTGGAAGCAGTAGAGTGGGAATGTGGGGAAGCAAGTGGTGTGGGTGTGTGGACAGGGGAGGGGATATGGAAATAATGGGCAGGAAAAGTAGCGAAATGAACATCGGGAAAATTTAAAGTGTGGGTAATGAAGTTTACCGTCGAATTTGTGAAATCCCGGATGAAGGTCATCAATCCCATTTGTCTCTCCTCTACCCGTTGTAGCGCAGCAAGGATGTGGGCAGACTGGTCTGTCGGAGCGGTGGCGGCAGCAGGTTCAGGGGCAGGCTCCTCATCTGAGTCTGCTGGTGAGGCAGCTGGGTTGAAGGAAGAGATAGGCGTAGCCGCTATCAACTCCATGAGGCTGTTGATATTGTTGTCTGTCCAGCCTCTGCCCTTTATTATTTTGTCGGAGGATTCCTCGGGGACAGCAGCACATCGGCATAAGGAGGTTATTGTGAATGGCAGGCAGAGGCGGGAGTCTGAGCGGAAGGTGCAGTCCAGGATGCTGTCCCTCATATAGCGGCCCACATTGATAGGCCTGTCGTGCATGATGGAATGAATGAGGGCGAGCCGCTGCCGGTTAACCATCGTGTGGTGGGAAGAAGGCATGATACGCTTTTTGATGAAAGCGTTCCAGAGCTTGGCTTCCGGGAGGAGCTGCCCCTGTTGACGGAGTGGGGGTTCTTTTTGCTGGTTGTCCATGATGTTTCGTCCTCTGTTACCTCCACCATGACAACATCATAAGCGGCAGCATCGAGGGTGTCGAGAAATTTCTGGTGGGCATCATCATCGGGGCCAAAGTAGAGGCCAAACATGTGGTTGATGTTGCCAGCAGTGAATGGCACCTTTACTCCTCGAACGGTGACAGATGTTGTCGTTCTACTGTCTATGGCTGCATAGAACTCCCGGACTAATGTGTCGTTTAGTTCTGCCGGTTGTTCAGCAAAGTGCTCCCATAGTTGAGCCGTGATGGCCTTTACGATGAACGGCTGGAGTCCCATGTTGGGTGCTTTTCGGATGTACACGAAACCCCTTTCCTCCCATAACTCTTTTGTGGCGAAGGGCGTCGCTGCTGCTGAAGAAGAGGCTGAGGCAGCACTGCGGCGGGTCTGTCTGGACGACATGTTAGTGGCAAGGGTTGTGAAAAATAAAGAAAGCAAATGAAAATGAGAGGAGAGAGCAAGGAAGAATAAGTAGAAGTGAGGAAAAATGAAAGGGAAAAACGGGGTTTTATAGCGGTCGAGGATCTGCCCATTTAATGCCGTAACAACAGGCGTGAATAACGGGGCGACGGATGGGATTTAGCGTGTCTGACGCGTCTGACACGCATTTATGCGTCTGTTACGCGTCTGCCACACGCTTCTGCGTCTGCCGTGTCAGTCTGTTGACAGCCTGTCTTATCCGTCTGCGACGACAGCCGAAACGACAGGCTTCCATAAATGGGCTCTATTGGGCTGATGGATGGATGGTGGGCTTGAGTCACTTCTCCTTTTCTTCTTGACTCCTTTATTTTCTAAAAACAGAAATTAGAAAAACAAAACATTATTCGAATAAAATAAACCTAATTTCCTAATAAATAATAAATAATAAAAATAAAATAAAAATAAAATTTAGGTTAAATTAGGGATGCCTTGTGGGGCATCTCCTAAAGTAACCACTTCCTGTATTCCTGGGGCTTCAGTCCCCTGATAATGCTTGAGGCGTCGTTTCCGGTACTTCTTGAAGTCTATCTGTACCCTCCATCTGGTGATTATTCTCATGGTGGGGGCTCCTTTCTTTCTCTTCCTTTTGTAGTCCATGAAGTCCTCCCTTCTTGGTAATGTTTCTGAGGGCATGAATATATGATTAGAAAAAATTAAATTGACATTCGACCACAAACTTACCTTGTTTTCGTTGAATGTTGTTGTGGTTGAATGTAGCCCTTGCTGTCGTGTCTGCTGATGTGGCAGCCAATTATTTTGACAGTCCGTTGTCAGGTTACTTTGCAGGTCAATGGGACATTGGTAAGTGCCGTCACTCTCTATACTAAATTCTATTGACCACTCGTAGATCTCCATCAGTAGAGACTTTGATGATTCTATGTCCACCGGCTTTGGTTCCTCTAATACCTGCAATGGAATTGGTGAGTTTTCATATAATTCAAAAGGTTCGTTTATTACCTGCTCATATTCCATTGGCGAGACATTGTCATTGGGTAGCTCTTCTAGGTGGTCGTGCGAGTGCCATGACAGGGATGGATGTGTGCAATCTTGGTCAGGCATAATCGAGGTAGTGGGTTGAGAATTTGCCTCTGATGTGGTTGCTGCTTCAGCATCAGTTGCTGCCGAGGCGGCAGTTGCTGTCGAGGCAGTAGTTTCTGTCGAGGCGGCAGTTTCTGCCTCGAAAGTGGTTGCTGCCATGACATTCTCTTGAATTTCACTCAGCGTTGTCGCGGTGTTGCTCCATTCTGGCTCCTCGATCATTGCCATGGCAAGTTGTTGCTCAGACTCATCATATGTTGGGTATTCCTTCACATGGGCATCCTCGTCATCTTGCCTCAGGATTTCAGGTTCATTTGTGGCATGAATGAGGACTGGTTTGCTCAAGAGTTCATTCATCTTGGCGATACTTGCGTTCGTAGAAGCTGACACTTTTTGAGTGAGTGCCAAGAAGGCTTGCAGTGTGTCTTCTAAGGATTTTGACTCCTCTTGAGGGTGATGACATTGCCAGGGCAGGTCGGGTTCTGTAGCAAAACTGTTATGGTATAAAAAATTTTGTGGGTTTTGATCGTACCATAAAAAATTTTGCTGCTGCGACATCGGCATTTGCTGCCCCTGTTGCTGCCATGGCTGCTGCCCTGGCAGCATATCTTTACGGTAATTGCAAGAACTTTCCCACATCAATTCTCGAATGATTTTTCCTGGCATGTTGATGCCCTTGAACCTGTATTTTCACCTGAGTTTTTTTTTTGTAAAAAATAAAAATAAAAATAAAAATAAAAATAAAAAATAAAAGAAAAATGCAGAAGCTAGAGTAAGAGTGTGTTGCCAGTCCCCGGCAACGACGCCAAAAACTTGTTTCGTGTAAAAGAGTCTATCGCAATTGAGTGCAAGTGTACACGTCGCAAGTAATAAAGTGATACTAGAGTATCGGATATCGTCTCCACAGGGACTGGGCTAACCCTTTCCTTTGCTATCTGCACAAGGGGAAAATAATAGATTAAGATATTGTCACGAAAATAATAAAGAATACTTGAAAATAAGATTAAAGAAATCAAGATAGAGAGAATGGGCTGGTATTGAATTGCTCAGTAGTGCAGGCATTGCAATGCTTAGGAACTCCAGTTCTATCGTCGTGCTCGTCGCGGTGGCTGTTCGTTGGCTGTCGCGGCAGCAAACACACCAACTCCATACTTCAAGTTTGGCAAGAATCCCAGATCTGCCTTGGCCTATCCCTAGGTCCAAGTCTGTCGATGATCACGTCTTTGATGATACCTCCCGGCGTGAATCAAAGGATGAACACCGATGTGTATGAATTCTTCTTTAGCCACTTAACCTTGCCCTATCCCTAGGCACAAGATAGTTCAACTATAAACTAGAGAACTCACTCTTATTTCTTTCGTATACTTAACTCTCCCGATGCTAAGTAAATAGATAACCTCACAATGCTCTCCCGATGCTTTTGCAAGATGTTAATAACCAAAATAAGAGAACTTGAAGTTTATTTTATTGAACTTGGAAAATCCTAAAGCAAAACAACCCTTGCAACTACTTTACAAATCAACCCGTGGCCATAGGGGGAATTTAGAACATGTCGGTGACGGGTAAACGACGGGTAAACGGCGGAGGGGTTTTAGTTGTCGGTTATGGGGAAGATGTCTCCTAGGTTAAAATCTATGCCCTTATATAAGCTTTGGGCTCAAGTATTCTAAGTTAACAAGGATTACAACTTTAATGAAAAGTAAGATTCTAATAAATGCTTAATCTCTAAGGATTCCTACTTTTCAGCCGCCTCCTTGTTTCATGGGAATTCCTCTCCTTGAGCTTTGGCTTGACATATCTTTTGATCCGGGGCTTGGAAAAATATTTGGCTTTCACACGACAGACGAGCAGATTTTTCTCTATCTATCGAGGTCCACTTTACTTTTCCTCTTCATAAGGCTGCTGTCACCTTGCTGTCACGACAGGTTCATGATAGCTTCGTCTTCTTCGTCTGCTTGTCTAGTTTAGCTTTCCTGCTTCTCTGCCCTGCGCCTGCCTTCTTTGTCAACTGTGGCCGCTACCTACAAAATCAGCCATCTTTTAGTAGAATCCGTGCCTTTAATCCATTTGTGATGTTTTACTGTAAACTGACCTAAATGCAATGCAATGATGCTTGAATGCAGCAGAAATATGGGTTAAAAAGGGTGTAAATAATAGAACTTTTACACACTCAAGAAGCATCAATTGATTCGTTTTAATGTTCACTATTTTGAAATCATTTTTATCAAATAAAACATTAAAACCTTTATCACATAATTGACTAATGCTCAACAAATTATGTTTAAGACCGTTGACATATAAGACATTTTCAATGAAAAATAGAAGAGTGATTACCAATGGAGCCAATTCCTTCAATGTGGCCTTTAGAGTTGTCACGGAAAGTTACTACTTAACCACTCTTTGGCTTTAGTTCCAAGAATATACTCTTGTCACTGGTCATATGTCTTGAGCATCCACTATCAAGGTACCATGAGTTTTGACATGAAGCTTTGGCCTTGTAGCAATGCTCCCCTTACAAACAAAGAAATTATGCTTTGGTTTTTGGTACCCAAATCATTTTGGGTCCATGCGTGTTAGCCCTCAAAACCTTGGTTACCTTAGGAATCCAAGAAGCAGTAGCATTCATATTATTAGAAACAATGAGTTCTTTAGGAACCCAGACACTCATAATTCTTTGACTTTTAGATTGCTTAGAAAAATTTCTTTGTTTAGGATAAAAATGTTTTCTTTTTACATATTGGGTTTTAGAAGAATTTCCTTTTTCAAAATTGTTTCTCCCAATAGTAATAGAAGTTTTAAGATTATCCACCTCCTTGGTGTGATAATCTTGAAAATTGGAAAGAAGTTTTTCAAGATCAAGGTTTTTCTTTTTAAGATCATTTGTAAGGTTTATCAAGTATAAAACATTCTTTTCCAATTCAGAGTTAGCTTGAAAGAGAATCATTTTGAATTTTTAAATCAAAAATATTTTTCTTATTTTTCAAAATTGACTCTTTATATTTTTCAACTAACTCATCATAGACCTCTTGCAACTCATCATATGCATCATTAAGCTTATCATAGGTAAAATCGAAATTAGATGAGTTGAGGTTTACCTTTGGTTCATCATCAATAGCCATGAGACAAAGGTTAGCTACTTCCTCCTCCTCCTCCTCGGATGACTCCTCGTCACTTGAAGTTGCAACTTGAGCTCTAAGCTTGTTCTTCTTCCCAAAACTCTTCCTCTTTAATTGAAGGCACTCGGAACGAATGTGGCCGGATTTCTTGCACTCATAGCAAATGATTTGGTCCTTCTCCTCTTCTTTACTCTTATTCTTGAAGTCCCCCTTTTATTGAACTTTCTTCCTCGGTTGGACTTCATGAAGCGAGTGAATTGTTTGGCCAACATGGACATTTCCTAATCTTCATCTTCACTAGAATCACTTTCATGATATGAAGCTTTTAGAGCGATTCCATTCTTTTTTTTCTCAACTTCCTTCTTCTCAACCTTCTTCATGATCTCATGGATAAGTAGAGATCCAACAAGAGAATCTAGCTTGAGAGTCTTCAAATCTCTAGCTTGAGTAATGGCCGTTCTCTTGCTATCCCATGATTCCGGAAGAGAATACAACAACTTCTTCACTAGCTTGTCTTCGGACATGATTTCAGCGAATCCCCTCAATCCATTGACGATGACCGAGAATCGATCAAACACTTTGGAGACACTCTCATCGGGATCCATTTTGAAGTTTTCATAGCTTATATTGAGTAGCTCGATATTTGTTTACTTGGCATCGCTATTTCCCTCATAGGTTGTCTCGAGGGTGTTCCAAACTTCCTTGGCATTCTCGATCGAAGACACCTTGGAGTAGATGTTGAGTGTGTAAAAGTTCTATTATTTACCCCCTATTTAACCCATATTTTTGCTGCATTCAAGCATAATTCAGTGCATTTAGGTCAGTTTACAGTTAGACATCACAAATATATTAAAAGGCACAGTTTCTACTGAAATCAGTTGCTTTTGCAGGTTGCTGCTGTAGCAACTGAAGAGGCAGGCGCTGGGCAGTGAAGCAGAAGAGATGGAACTGAACGAGTAGTCAAGGAGGACGATGCTGCCATGGTTGCCACCGTGACAACGGAGGACGACAACATTTTTGAGGAGAAGAAGCAAAGTGGACCTCGATAGATAGAGAAAATTACGTCCGTCTGTTGTGGAAAAATAATATATTTTTCCAAGCCCTAGATCGAAAGGAATGCCAAGTCCAAAGTTCAAGGAGAGAAAATCCCAAGCAAGAAGGAGGACGACTTAAAGTTAGATTCTTTGAAGATTTAGTCTTTATTAGAGTTGTACTATAATTTAAAGTTGTATTCTTGCTATTTTAGAAAACTTGGACCCAAAGCCTATATAAGGGCATGTATTTCGACCTAGGGAGACATCACACATTATCTAGCTTTCCTCCTAAAACCCTAGCCGTTTTCCTTCGCTCAACATGTTCTAAATTCCCCTTAGGGCCACGGGTTGTTTTGTAAAGTAGTTGCAAGGGTTGTTTTTGTTTTAGGAATTTTCAGTTCAATAAAATAAACTTCAAGTTCTCTTATTCTGGTTATTAACATCTTGCAAGAGGATCGGAAGAGCATTGTGAGGTTATCTATTTACTTAATATCGGGAGAGTTAAGTATACGAAATGAATAAGTGCGAGTTCTCTAGTTTATAGTTGAACTATCTCGGACCTAGGGATAGGACGAGATTAAGTGGCTAAAGAAGAATTCAACAACATCGGTGTTCATCCTTCGATTCACGCCGGGAGGTATCATCAAAGACGTGATCATCGATAGACTTGGACCTAGGGATAGGCCAAGGCACAACAAGGATTCTTGCCAAACTTGAAGTACCGAGTTGAGTGTTCGCTGCCGCGACAAACAACAGACTGCTGCTGCGACGGGGACGACGACAGAACTGGATTTCCTAGACTTAGCAATACCTGCACTATTGAGCAATTCAATACCAGCCCATTCTCTCTATCTTTATTTCTCTATTCTTTTATTTAAGTTTTCTTTATTATTCTCGTGACAAACTTCTCAATTATTTTCTTTACTCTCGTGCAATAATTCAAGGTGAAGCTATTAGCCTAGTCCCTATGGAGACGATATATGATACTTCATATCACTTTACTACTTGCGTCGTGTACACTTGCACTACAATTGCGATAGACTCTTTTACACGCAACAAGTTTTTGGCACCATTTCCGGGGACTGGCAACATAACTCTACCTTCTCTTTTACTGCACTTTTCGTTTTTATTTTTATTTTCTGTTTTTTTTGGTTTGTTCAACTCTTGCTTTTCACAAGGTTTCTTGTTTATGCACAGATCGAGACAAGGAAAAGAACCTGAATATCCATTAGATCTAGAAATCGAACGTTCATTCAATCTTAAGAACCGACTTAATCACATACTAGCCAGGAACGAGTACCTTGAGGAACAGTTAGAGACGATGCAAAACCAAGGGAACCCCCTAGGTAATGACCCCCTGTCGGAGATGGAGAGATTATACCTCCTGTCGGCAACCCGCCCAATGCTGCCGCACGACGGTCCTATCGAGACTACATGTTTAATGATCATGTAGAACTGGAAACCACGCTGCTAGATATAGATGTTGACAACTTCGAGCTGAAACCTGTCATGTTTAGCATGATCAACAATGCTGGTCAATTTAGTGGTGCTGCTACCGAGGATGCTATGGAGCATCTCAAAACGTTCCAGGAAATCTGTGGTTCGTTTAGACTACCAGGAGTTAATCCGAAGATACTGAGGCTTCGGTTATTTCCCTATTCGTTGAGGGACAGAGCAAAGACTTGGTGGAATAAACTTACGCCGGGTTCAATTAGAACTTGGGCAGATTTGTCTCGTGAATTTTTATCACGTTTTAATCCTTCACACTTATCTGAGCGATTAAGTAATGAAATTGCTACTTTTCAACAGGAAGATGACGAGCCGATGCACGAGGCCTGGGACAGATTTACCACTCTTCTACGGAACTGCCTAATGCATGGATTCCCCATATGGAACCAGGTAACCAAGTTTTATAATGCTGCCAATTTACAAACTCGTATTGGAATTGATTCAGTAGCAAACAGATTAGTATTGGACAAAGACCCGGATGAGGTGATGCAAGTATTGAAAAATCTGGCTAAGAATGAGGAGCAGTTTCCGATAGCAAGAAGAGGGGGTAAACGGGTCCTAGCTGTTAAGGATTATGAGGCCGACAGCACGATGAAATCACAGGTGGCATACCTTACTAAGGCAATGAAAAAGCTCTTGAACGATGATTCACAACCGGCATTTGCTAACGAGGAGGTATGTGAAATTTGTGAGGGAAATCATAGTTCGGATGAGTGTCCTATACAATTAGAAGAGGGAAAGTATGTTGGAAACTACAAGCAGAATTATAACTCCAACAACTACAATCCTAGCTGGAGAAAGGATCCCAAGTTCTCTTGGAGTAATCCCAACAATGCCCTAAATCCTCAAGCACACAATAATCAGAATCAGGGAGGACCTAGATTGCTGACTCGACAACAACTGCAGCTGCAACAACAGCAACAACAGCTACCAGCTGCCACAAACAGTATACTAGAACAGACTCTGGCTACGTTTATGTCTCAAACGGGAACTTATATTGAGAACATGAATCAATTTGTCAAGAAGAATGAGACATTCATGGATAAAACAGAGATGCGGATGACAAATCATGAAGCTACTCTGAAATCGTTGGAGACACAGATGGGTCAGGTTTCCCAGCATATCAACCCAAGGCAGACTGGCGGATTTCCTAGCAATACAGAAAATGCTAGGTAGCCCACACATGAGCAGTGTAAAGCCATCACTACTAGGAGTGGGAAGAAACTACCAGGGCCAGAGAAAGAAGCTGCAATAGTAAAGAAACCAGCCTTGGACATACCTGCCGAGGAAGCTGCCTCGACAGGTAACAAACAACCTGCTGTCGATGAGCCTGTCACGACATCAGAAGCGACATAGGAGAAAAATGATGAACCCAAACCTCCTCAGATTCGTATGTAGCGGGAAAGGCGTATTGCTGATTATCGTCCCCCACCTTCTTTTCCTCAACGGTTAGAGCAATTGAAGCAAGAAACACAGCTTAAAAAGATTTATGATATTTTTAAGCAGGTTCATATTAACATTCTGCTGTTAGATGCCGTTAGGGAGATGCCCAGTTACGCCAAATTTCTCAAGGATGCCATGTCGATGAAATCTAAACTTGGGGAATTTGAAACGGTTAAGATGACAAAAGGATGCATGAGTATTCTTCATAAGCAACCACCCCAGAAAAAGAAGGATCCGGGGAGCTTCATCATACCTTGTGTAATCGGAGATAAATATGTGGGTAAGGCACTTTGTGATTTTGGTGCTAGTATTAACTTAATGCAAAAATTTGTTTTTCAGAAATTAGGTATTGGAAAAGCTCGGCCCACGACAGTAATTCTGCAGCTGGCAGACTGCTCTTACGTTCATCCGGAAAGAAAAATCGAAGATATTCTAGTAAGAGTGGATAAATTTATTTTTCCTAATTGTGAAGCAGATGAAAACGCACCAATCATCCTGGGGCGACCCTTCTTAGCCATGGGAAGATCACTGATTGATGTGGAAAAAGGAGAACTCACCATGAGAGTGAACGATCAAGAAATAAAGTTGAATGTTCTACAAGCTATGAAGCATGCTGATGCAGAATAGGAATGCAAGGTTATCACTGAAGTTACCCTTGACCAACCCTGCATCAGGTCGGGCTATCACGACATCAAAATTGGTCACTGCATCGACATCCACTTACAGGACTGTCACAACAGCACCGACGACAACAACTCCTCAGAATTCGATATATATGATACTGAAGATCAGGAGGAGGTAAACTGGATAGGCAATCGTCTAGGTAAGTTATTCGAGCCTTTAAATTATACCTCGGATAACCATGCAATCCAAAAGCCATCAACTGTTGAGCACATATTTTAGATCTGAAGCCCCTGCCCGGGCAGCTAAAATATGCTTTTCTTGGTTTAAATGATACGTTGCCCGTAATCATCTCTTCCAAGTTGATGCAGGAACAGGAACAACAGTTAATAGGGATGTTGCAGCAGCACAAAAAGGCTATTGGATGGACGATAGATGATATTCAAGGCATTAGTCCGGCCTTATGTATGCATAAAATCCTTTTAGAGGATGATCATAAGCCGACTATAGATGCTCAAAGGCGACTAAACCATGCGATGAAAGAGGTGGTGCGTAAAGAGATAATCAAATGGTTAGATGCTGGTATAATTTACGCTATCTCGGACAACAAATGGGTGAGCCCAGTGCAATGTGTTCCCAAGAAAGGAGGAATGACCGTGGTGACCAACAAAAGCAATGAGCTAATCCCAACCAGGACTGTGACCGGTTGGAGGGTTTGTATGGACTATCGGAAGCTTAACAAAGCTACTCGAAAGGACCACTTTCCTTTACCCTTTATTGATCAAATGCTTGATAGACTAGCGGGTAAACCTTACTATTGTTTTCTTGATGGTTATTCAGGTTACAATCAAATAGCTATCGCACCAGAAGATCAAGAAAAGACGACATTCACATGCCTCTACGACACATATGCTTTTAGGAGGATGGCATTTGGACTATGCAATGCACCAGCCACCTTCCAACGATGCATGATGGCCATATTCTCCGATATGGTGGAGGACTTCCTTGAGATTTTTATGGATGACTTTTCAGTCTTTGGAGACGATTTTGACAGTTGCCTAGGCAACCTACAAAAGGTACTCGAAAGATGTGAAAAAGCGAACTTAGTGTTAAACTGGGGAAAATGTCACTTCATGGTGGATGAAGGGATAATCCTTGGCCATAAGATTAGCTGACGTGGCATTGAAGTCGACAGGGCTAAGATAGAAGTGATCGAAAAGCTGCCGCCGCACACCACAGTCAAGGGAATCAGAAGTTTCTTAGGACATGTTGGTTTTTATCGAAGGTTCATTGCAAATTTTTCAAAAATCACCAAGCCTCTATGCCATATTCTGTAGCAGAACCGACCCTTCGACTTTAACGATGAATGTACTGAAGCATTCAAGGTTCTGAAAGAAAAGCTGGTAACAACCCCAATAATACAGCCACCGAACTGGACACAACCATTTGAGATTATGTGTGATTCTAGTGACTATGCTGTTGGATTCTGCTATTGCAAGAATTCGACCTTGAAATCAAGGACAAAAAGGGGACAGAAAATCAAGTAGCAGATCACTTGTCAAGGTTGGAGAAGGGAAAGAGTCTACCGAAAGATGAGACAAACATATTGGAGACCTTCCCAGATGAGCAGCTCTTTGCTGCCGCAGTCACTGCTGCGACAGCCATGGTGGCAGGTAAGTCTTTTGAACTCCCCTGGTATGCTGATTTCGTTAATTTTTTAGTTAGCAAAATAATTCCTTCTGACCTCAATTATCAAGCAAGGAAAAGGTTCCAAAATGATGTTAAACATTATTATTGGGACATACCTCTTCTTTTCAAAATATGTGCAGATCAGGTTATAAAGAGATGTGTACCACATGAAGAGCAAGAAGACATACTTCATCACTGCCATGCTTCACAGTATGGAGGTCACTTAGGAGGCAACAAAACTGTTGCCAAGGTGCTGCAGTCAGGGTTTTATTGGCCGTCACTATATAAAGATGCACAAATCTTCTACAAGAGTTGTGACAAGTGCCAACGGACAGGAAACATCTCAAGGAGACACGAGATGCCGCTGCAGAACATTCTAGAAGTCGAGATCTTTGACGTTTGGGGGATTGATTTTATGGGACTATTCCCATCTTCATGTGGAAATCTATACATCCTCCTGACAGTAGATTATGTCTCTAAGTGGGTTGAAGCTATCACCACTCAAAAGAATGATGCAAGACAGTACAGAGGTTTTTACACAAAAACATCTTTTCTAGGTTTGACATCCCTAAGGCGATCATCAGTGATGAAGGGAGACATTTTGACAATAGGGTTATTGCTGCTGCCTTGAAGAAGTATGGTGTCAAGCATCGGATCGCAACAACATATCACCAAAAGACCAATGGACAAGCTGAAATATCCAATAGGGAAGTTAAGAACATTATTGAGAAGATGGTTAAGCCAACTAGGAAAGATTGGTCTTTACTCCTTAATGATGCATTATGGGCTTATAGGACAGCTTTTAAAACTCCATTGGGAATGTCTCAATACCGATTGATTTATGGGAAAACATGTCATCTACCTATCGAGATCGAGCACAGAGCATACTGGGCTATCAAGTAAGTGAATATGGACTTGGACAAGGCAGGGCAGAAAAGGCTATTAGATCTGAACGAAATTGAAGAAATCCGGACAATGACCTATGACAATGCAAGAATCTACAAGGATAAAACTAAGAAGTGGCATGACAAGAAGTTTCTGCCACGATAGTTCTGTCCAGGGCAACTTGTATTGCTATTCAATTGTAGATTAAAACTCTTCCCAGGAAAGCTAAAATCTAGGTGGTCTGGCCCGTTCCAAGCCATACAGGTTTTCCCCCATGGTGCCATCACAATCCGATCATTAAAAGATGGGCACCAATTCAAAGTCAACGGACAACGCTTAAAGCATTATCAGGGGATTGAAGCCCCAAGAATGCAGGAAGTGGTTACCTTAGGAGATGCCCCACCCGGCATTCCTAATTTAACCTAATTTTTATTTTTATTTTTATTATTACTTATTATTTATTAGGAAATAAGATTTATTTTATTTGAATAAAGCTTTTGTTTTTTTTTCTTCAGTTTTTAGGAAATAAAGGAGACAAGAAGAACGGGAGAAGTGAACTCAGCCCACCTTCCATCCACCAGCCCAACTTTGGAGCCTGTCGTTACAGCTGCCACGACATACACAGAAAATATAGGCTGTCAACACGCTGTCACGACAGACGCAGAAACACGTCACATACATGCAGTAGACACGGAAACGCGTGACATACGCGTCAAACACGCTAACGCATAACAGCTGGCCTCGTTACTCGCGCCTACCGTTACAGCTCCAACGGGCATCAAATCCTTCTCTATATAACCCCGTTTCATCTTTCATTTTCACTCACTTCTACTCTTCTTACTTGCTTCCTCTAGATTTTACTTGCTTTCATTTTCATTTTCACAACCCTTGCAAAAATGTCTTCTAGGCAAACCCGTAGGAATGCTGCTTCCAGTTCCACACCGATAGCAACCACCCCACGCTCCTTTGCGATCAGAGATATGTGGGAAGAGAGAGGTTTCATTTACACATCAAAGGAGGAAAATTTGGGCCTAAAGCCGTTCATCGCCCGGAAAATTCGAGCTCTACAGTGGCAAACCTTTGCCGAACAGCCTGAAGAAATGAACGTCTCGTTGGTACGAGAATTCTATGCTGCCATTAGCAGCAGGACGGCAACAACGATGATTGTACGAGGAAAAGAAGTGTCGTTCGAAGCTGAGTACATTAACACACTGTATGGATTCTACGTCGGCAGCAACGACGACGCTCACCAACAGTTCCTCAACACTTTAGACCCTGCAGCCTATGATGTTGTCATGGCAGAGCTGACATATGAGGGCACTCAATGGAACACCAGTCGCAAGAACCCACGGACGGTAAAGAGGACTCAACTGCTGCCGGAGGCTAAATTATGAATGCTTTTATCAAAAAGCGTATCATGCCGTCGTCACACAATACAACGGTTGACCAACCCAGGTTAGCCTTAATTCACTCCATACTACATGAGAGGCCCATTAACGTGGGCAACTATATCCGTGAAAGCATCTTGGAGTGCGCACACAGACCGACGAGTCCGCTTTACCTCCCATACCTCATCACCTCACTCTGCCGTGGCCATGGCGTACCAGAAGTGATCACTGACCTTCGAGTCCCAGGGAAAGGTTGGACAAAAAAGAACATACTCAGCCTCATGGAGATGACCGCTGTCACTCCTCTGTCGTCATTTGATTCAGCTACCACAACATCAGACACGACAGAGCAGCCAGAAACTGAACCAGCTGCCACAGCAGCCGCCCCGACAGACTTCTCCTCCCAGATCTTAGCTGCCATTTAGAAGATGGAGGAACGGCAGATCGGTCTGATGACCTTCATCAGGGATTTTACTGCCTCTACGGTAAACTTTATCCATAATTCTTTAAATTTTCCTGATGTTGTCTTCCCCACCTTCCCTGCACATTACTCCCTCCGTCCCAGTAAAACTGTCACATGATGACATTTTTCTGGTCAAAATTTTTCAACTTTGACTATAATTTATTTAAATATTTTAATTAATTAAAAATTATAAAAAATATATTTAAAAACTAGTTGATTCAAGGTTTTTAAAATATATTTTTTCATATTTTTATCAATAATAAATTTTAAATTATAAGAGGTCAAAGTTGAAAAAGTTTGACCCAAAAAAGTCAACATGTGACAGTTTTAGTGGGACAGAGGGAGTATTTTACTGTCACTACACCTGCCCACACTCGCACACCTGCTGCCACACCACAGACACCCTCTGCCGTCTCAACACTATCACCTGCCCCGACAGCCGCTGACAGCAATCGTGCTGAGCCGTCTACTCATGGCACGAAACGCAGAATGGCATCGAAGAAGCTTGACGCCTTTATTCCCGGGTTCTCGTCCTCCTCTGTTTGGGCCGCCAGTGACAATGAACCTCTATTAAGAAGAATCTATCGAAGGAATTCTCACCAGTGAAGAGGCAGAAGCGAATGGAGGACAAAAACAAAATGCCAAGAGCCAGCGACATTAGTAGTGACATCAGCAGCGGTGATGACAACAACAACAGCTCTGAAGTCCAGGTTGTGGAGCAACCCCCTCATATCTCCCCAACCAGGATCCAACCACCACGAGAGGCTAAAGCAAAGAATACATCCACCTCCCCCATCCGCCAGCCAGCTCCGAAAGCTCGTGCCCGCCGCCAGATCAGAGTCAGCAACAGCAGCAAAGACAACGATTAAAAATTTAAGTTTTTATCTTCTTTTTGCTGTCTACCGATCTATTTTGTGATGTACTATTTTATCTTTATTTTTGCTTGTCATTTGCATTGAGGGCAATGCAACCCTCGAGTTTGGGGGTGGCATCCCTCCGTTAATGGAGTCCATTTTAGTTTCAAAATTGTGTCTTTTACTTAGTTTAGTGCCTTTAAAAAAATGAAAATATGAAAATTGGCTTAAGTCTGTGAACTGAACTTACTTGCCGTGACAACTCTGTCGTGGCAGTGCCTTTAGGATAGTTTTTAGGAGAAGTTTAGAGCCTTCCTATAGTTCTGAAAACTTAAACACTATTTGTGAATGTTATACTGCTTAGAACTCTTCTAGTTAACTAGAATAGGAAGCTTAGCACTTGAATAGCCCCTAGAGGTGCCTAACACTGGCTCTAGGAAAGAAGTTTAGCAAAAGAGACTCAACATCCCTAGAGGTGCCCGAAACTGGCTCTAGGAAGTTAGCTAGAGGTGCCCAAAACTGGCTCTAGTGAAAATTTAGCTTAAAAAATAGAAATCGAGTCAAAACAAAAAAATCAAGGGAGCATGAAAAAATGCCTTCAATAGATAAACTTTGGCATAAAAATTCGAGTTAAGGGCTGAAATATTCTAGTGAAACTAAGAGAGTCTAGGCATATAACTGTTCACAAGCATGCACACACTGCACGAGGACTATAGTGAGACTCCAGACAGATCCTAGATTATCCGACAGGGTGCTTCCGTCACATGGAACGAATGAAGGGTAAGGGAAATTTCACTATTTTTAGACAAAACAAAACTATTTCATTTTTCTTTTAGGTTTGAATTGCTTGAGGGCAAGCAAAAACTTGAGTTTGGGGGTGTATTGAGTGTGTAAAAGTTCTATTATTTACCCCCTATTTAACCCATATTTCTGCTGCATTCAAGCATAATTCAGTGCATTTAGGTCAGTTTACAGTTAGAAATCAAAAATATATTAAAAGGCACAATTTCTACTGAAATCAGTTGCTTTTTTAGGTTGCTGCTATAGCAGCTGAAGAGGCAGGCGCTGGGCAGTGAAGCAGAAGAGCTGGAACTGAACGAGTTGTCAAGGAGGACGATGCTGCCATGATTGCCACCGTGACAACAGTTTTGAGGAGAAGAAGCAAAGTGGACCTCGATAGATAGAGAAAATTACGTCCGTCTGTCGTGGAAAAACAATATATTTTTCCAAGCCCTAGATCGAAAGGAATGCCAAGCCCAAAGTTCAAGGAGAGAAAATCCCAAGCAAGAAGGAGGACGACTTAAAGTTAGATTCTTTGAAGATTTAGTCTTTATTAGAGTTGTACTTTAATTTACAGTTGTATTCTTGCTATTTTAGAAAACTTGGACCCAAAGCCTATATAAGGGCATGTATTTCGACCTAGGGAGACATCACGCATTCTCTAGCTTTCCTCCCAAAACCCTAGCCGTTTCCTTCCCTCAACATGTTCTAAATTCCCCTTAGGGCCACGGGTTGTTTTGTAAAGTAGTTGCAAGGGTTGTTTTTGTTTTAGGAATTTTCAGTTCAATAAAATAAACTTCAAGTTCTCTTATTCTGGTTATTAACATCTTGCAATAGCATCGGGAGAACATTGTGAGGTTATGTATTTACTTAATATCGGGAGAGTTAAGTATACAAAAGGAATAAGTGCGAGTTCTCTAGTTTATAGTTGAACTGTCTCGGACCTAGGGATAGGACGAGGTATCATCAAAGACGTGATCATCGATAGACTTGGACCTAGGGATAGGCCAAGGCACAACAGGGATTCTTGCCAAACTTGAAGTACTGAGTTGAGTGTTCGCTGCCGCGACAAGCAACAGACTGCTGCCGCGACGGGGACGACGACAGAACTGGATTTCCTAGACTTAGCAATACATGCTCTATTGAGCAATTCAATACCAGCCCATTTTCTCTATCTTGATTTCTCTACTCTTTTATTTAAGTTTTCTTTATTATTCTCATGACAAACTTCTCAATTATTTTCTTTACTCTCGTGCAGTAATTCAAGGTGAAGCTATTAGCCCAGTCCCTGTGGAGACGATATCCGATACTTCGTATCACTTTACTACTTGTGTCGTGTACACTTGCACTACAATTGCGATAGACTCTTTTACACGCAACAATAGATATCCAGACCAAAAGCACAAAAGATGACATGTAAGGCTTTATCGTTGACTTGCATCCTTCTTCTATCATCTTCAGTCATTTCGGATTTGACCTTTGGGACAAGTCTTCCTTCACCATCTCTCTTCATCGTAGTGTATGGCCCTTCTTCAACTACATCCCACACCATGAAGTTGGTAGATTTGATGAAGAGTCTCATCCTATTCTTCCAATATGGGTAGTTATCCCCATTGAAAAATGGTGGTTTGGTGGTAGATTGAGACTCATAGAGGTTGGAAGTGGAGGTGGATGCCTTTGCTTGACTTGTTGTTGATCAAACTCTCCTAGAATCGACTTAATAGGGTTGTAATCCTTCCAATGAGTGTTGCTCTGATACCAATTGTTGAGTTGATCAAACAATTGCAAATAGCCAAGAGGAGGGTGAATTAGCGATAAAAAATTTAAGGGTGGAAATTTGAAGAATAAAAATTGAGACACAAGGAAATTAGAGTGGTTCAAGTTCTCCAATGAACTCTAAATCCACTACCTTAGCTCCCACTAAGGATTTTCAACCAATCCACTATTGATTCTTCCTCTTCTCCTGGATGAGGAGGAAAGCTTACAATTTTGATTAAGCTTTCTACCCAAAGCTTGATTCACTCACTTTTACAATAGAGAAAAATGGTAAACCTTACAAATTCCTCTCAAAGGACGATTAGTTTACCCAATTACGTTTTTCACTCCCCTAACTCACAATACAAATAAGAACGAAAAAATCAGTTGAGTTGGGTACAAGAATTTGACAATAAAAGGCACTAGGGTATGGATTTGATGCTTGGAGGACTCTTGTAGGTTTAAAAAATTGTTGCTGATGCTCAAAATGCTTGCTTTTATACATTCTCATTGATTTCTTGCCGTTTGGGTGGTTGACATCATAAATATAGCCGCTGGGACTTCATCTTCCCACCATTAATGATGTTCTGCACATACTCGTACAGAAACGATATCACATGTTGTAGAGTGTCCATGAGTTCTATATTTTGTACACATTCCTGCCCGTATTATCGATGTTCTTAAGCTCATTTAGGCATATGTAGGTGCATTGCATGCATTATAACAATATCTTCTCTTTTACCAGGTTTTATTGAATATTTTATGTTTGGTTGAGAAATGTTACTGTTTTAGTTTAGTTTATATATTCAGGTGCTATAGCTAGGAGATGAGAGGACAAGACATGACATAAGGATGGAACCAAAGAAGCTGTACTAAAGTAGTTCTAGATGCCACCAAGGACGTTGCTAAAGCAGCATTGCCGCCAAGTGCCGCCCGGGTAGGAGTTACACCGACTTAGCCAAGATGGGTCGCCATTTAAAGAGGTCAATTTCCTAAGCCCAATGAGCCCACTATTGCAATTTTCTGAAGCCTGTAGTTGCCGGTAGAGCTGATCCAAGATCAATAAGTAGGAGCACTTATCCTTACTTACAGAAGAAGGCAACATCAAAAGAGTCCATATTTAAGTAATAAAGGAGTATGCATTTAATGTAACTTACTTTTAGAACTCCTACTTCAAGGAGGACTCAAACTTAGGCCATGAGCCCTATATATACCCAAGGTATGTAAGGGTATATGGGTATGATGACAAGGGTGAGGGGATCGAGCCTGAGCAGCCGCACAACAAAGATGTAGTTAGATATGTTGGAATAGTTGGGGGGTCGCGTCCCAACTCTCCTAGGGTTTAGGCGCATGTATGTAAAGTAGTTTGAGCGAAACTATTGTATTAGTCTTGAGTTGTTTTCAATAAAATTCCAAAGTTTGCATAATCTATGCTCTTTGTTCTTTCAATTAGTCTACACCAGTAAGTTGAGAGAAAATTCATTTGTCGGGCATGGAAGTGCAAGGCTCACGAAAGGGTTAAGCACGGTCACAACATGCAAAGGTGTGACTAACTTGGTTCCACACTAGTCCACAAGTTTCAACGGCTAAGAGGGATCACCAATCGAATGAACTTGCATGTGTTAGGTTGACGCTGAAATTGCTAGGCATTGCCTACATCACGTGAGTGTTCGAGCATCCTAACCTATAAATAGGAGGGATCACTGTCGACTATCTCGCCGAACTTTGGAATGTCTGCCAGACTTGCCGCCAAGACTTTTTTCCATTCCACATGCCGAGATAGTACACTCCTTCAGTGGCAGTGACCTGCTGCGGCCGCGTGACAGGGTCGTAGTTTGTCACCTGCCATCCCGCCGAGGCAGCAATTCATGGCAGTGCAAAACATGCTCAGACTTTACAATGCAATCCACATGCTACTGAGCTGCATTTGTCTTACCTAATCTATCGACCTAATCTCTCTCTATCATTCCTCTCATCACTATCTTTATTTTTACTTGTGTTTTTATATTTCCAGATAATGAGATTCAATTGCGCATTTACTAAATCTTTGTGCAAGAAACCATTCTTATGAGTTGCTCCAATCCCTGTGGGAGACGATATCTTTTACACTATAACTAGACAAGAGTATGCACTTGGTCTCATAAATAGAGAACACCCAAACACTCTAGAAGATTATGGCGCCTTTGCCGGGGATTGGTAACAGCAACTACGTTTAAATTTTTGCACTCCTATTTAGTTCTTGCACATTAAATCTCTTTTCATTTATATGCCGAAAAAAGCCTCTTTGTTTTTTTAGTGTATGTCCCGCCAGGGCAACAAGGTTGGCAGCAACATCCACCTGAGGAGGGGAAGGACATGCCCAGATGAATAGCCAAACATAAAAACCCTCAGGAAGTGGTTATGCTTGGGAAAAGCGCAGCCCGACATAGCCTAATTTTTATTTTTAATTTATTTTTATGCATTAGAATTAGATTTAATTTTTATTTAATTCTTGTATTTAATTTATTTCAGGTTAGGAATGAAGGAAAGATCAAGAAAGATGAAAGAATAAAGAAGAGGCCCAACTAGCGGCCAAGGTAGCCCAAGGCAGATAAGCATAACGGCTAGCCGCAACGACTATATTTTGCCCCAGCGAGCGGAACAAATATTTGCGTAACGACTAGAATTCTGTTATTCGCGCCGCAATAATTGCCGCTCGTTGACAGCGTGCCCGCCAAGGTAGTGGAGAGAAGCGACTATATAAAGCCAACTATTCTCCCCATATTCTTCACTTTGCTTTCTCCTTTACTCTGAATTCTTTCTGCAACCTTTGCTTCTAAGATTTCCGTTGTTTTATTTTCTTTCATGTTCTTTCTTTTCTTTCTTTAGGAAATACAACGATCCCACAACTATGGTCTCATCACAACAACCTGCCGCCACCTCCAAAACCCCTTACAAAAGGTTCTTGAACCCTACTGTCGAGGAGACCAGCAAGAAACAATGTAGAGAGACAACTATGGGCGAAGATGGGTTTCCAATATACTCAGTCTGATGGGGATTTTGGTTTGGAGCTCTCTCTATTCGAAAAGATCCACAATATGGGTTGGGACCAGTTCGCTTGACAGCTAGAAGGAATCAATAACAACCATGTGCGAGAGTTCTACGCCCACAGACTGACACCGACAAGCCCTTTCGTATACGTCTGCGGAGAAGGTGTCAAGTTCACATCTGACACGATCAACAAATTTTACAGCATAGAAGTCAGCGAAAATCCACACGAGGTATGGAAGTCCTACTTAACGGTGGCTGACTACAACAAAATTAAGAGGGAGATCTGTAAGCCAAACACCAAGTGGCTAACAGGTAAAAACAATGGGTCAGTACACCGCCGCGATTTGCTGCCGGAGGTAGCTCTTTGTAGTTACTTTGTCCAGCACCGCCTGATGCCTTCCATGCACGGATCGAAAGTAAATAGGCCAAGGCTCGCCCTTATCTACAACATCATGATGGGGAAACATATCAACATTGGCGAGGTAATCATAAAGGAGGTCTATGCCCACGCAGAAAAACCAAACGCCAAGGGACCCCTTTTCTTCCCTGCACTCACCACGGGCCTTTGCGCCAACTTTCACGTGTCGTCGGACCCCAAAGACAAAATTCTTCTAGCCAAGGAAGGATGGAAAAGAAGGGTACGCCAATAGATGATGCATAACGCGGAGCCAGACACACCTTCCACCGCCTTGCCGTCGTCCTAAGCTGCCGCTACCCCAGCCACAACATGCAGTACTAAAGCTGCCCTCCCATCTGAAGTGATCCCCTACTGCGCAGCCTAGTTGAAAGCTGCCAGAGGATAGAGAACAAGCAGGCTATCTTCACCAAATACGTAGCGGACGTGCAAGAGGCCTTTGTGGCCTACTTGCTAGACAAGTATAAGGACGCCGACCCACAGTTTCCCGCCTTTCCCACGGAGTTAGCAGCTTCCAAGCCAATCCAGATCACTCCAAGACCAGCTGATGCTCCTGCCGCCGATGACAGCGAGGGGCCGCACCACCGCCCCAAGAGAAGAACCTCTCCAACCCCTATCCATCCATATGAACTTACCTCGTCATTTGAATCAGAGAAGGGGGAGGAAACCACTACGACATTCCCAGTAGCAAAAGGGGCCGTTGCCAAAGACACCAACGACTCAGACGTGGAGATCTCAGACTCCTTTGATGACAAACTAGAAGAGGAAATTAAAAAGAGAAATCGGCCAACAACAGAGCCCAGGGTGGAGGAGCTGAAAAACAAACAAAGAAAACCACCCCAGCCATATCCAGGCGCCGTGTAGCAAGAAGAAGAGCCCGGCCGATAGACCATCTGCTACGCTCCGCCTCGTCCTGCCCACCTCCTCAGCATCCTTCTCTGACGCGGCAGCAATAGAGGGGAACTCCCTCAGTCTATAACACCATTTCTCTTTTATGTTCTTTTTAACTTTTTATGTTTTATTTTCTTTTTTTATGTATTATTTTATTTTCTATTTTCTATTTTTCTTTTTATATTTTATGTTTTAATTTTTGTTTTAGAGGCATTGAGGACAATGCCAACCTTGAGATTGGGGGGAATTAGTCCTCTTTATTTTAGGTTCATTTAGCAGCATTTAAATGTATATGTAAATTTTGCCTCCTAGCACTTAATGAAGTAGAAATCTTTAGTTCAAAAACTTGTGCCTATGATAGTTTAGCCGACTAATTATATTCGCACCATACTAATTTTTTTGATCTAACTATGGGAAGAAGCATGAAAAACACTTCGATTTTTTTTTTCTTTTTTTGCCAATCATCTTTACACTTGTCTGTTAAATGCTGAATTTTGCTTGAGTTTTGAGTTTAACACTGCCTGCCTTACTTAATAAATAAATACCTTGATTGAATATAGGTTTGCCGCCACATTAGCACATGGCAGCACAACAAAAATGATGAAAGACCTAGAGGTGCCCGAAATAGGCTCTAGGAAGAATCATGAGCAAGGACACTCCGCTGCTATCAAAGTCCATGAATCTAAACCAAGTGACAGACAAATTAGCAAGAGTGAATGAAAGTCTTCACGGGATGACTCTATTCAAAGGGTTCGAAGTTTTGTAGAGAACACCTACCTTAGCTTTAGACCCGGAGAATAGTTGTGATGAGTTGAAGCCCTTAAAGCCATGATAAAAAAAAAGAAAACAAAAGTGCCCAACTGTGCTGCCAAGGAAGCAACTCGTATCCTTTCTAGTAATTTAATTATTTTAGGCATTCTTTTTTAACATAATTATCTCAACATGATTAGCATGAGCACAAACCTGCACATACTACATCGACATTAAGAAAATTAAAACCTAAGTTATTTCATGCCATTCCCTATCACTAACATCAAAACATGTGCCACGACCTTGAGGTAAGAAATCAAGTTAGAGGCTAATGTTTCTATTAATTTTGTGCTAAGGGCAGGTTTTCTAGCTAGGTTGCATTGCTTGCGAACAAGCAATAGTTCGAGTTTGGGGGTCTGTAGAGTGTCCATGGGTTCTATATTGTGTACATATTCCTGCCCGTATTATGGTTGTTCTTAAGCTCATTTAGGCATATGTAGGTGCATTGCATGCATTATAACAATATCTTCTCTTTTACCATGTTTTTATTGAATATTTTATTGTTTGGTTGAGAAATGTTACTGTTTTAGTTTAGTTTATATATTCAGGTGCTATAGCTAAAAGAGGAGAGGACATGACAGAAGGCTGGAACCAAAGGAGCTGTACTGAAGTACTTCTAGATGTTGCCAAGGACGCTTCCGAAGCAGCATTGCCGCCAAGTGCCGCCCGGGCAAGAGTTACACCGACTTAGCCAAGACGGGTCGCGATTTAAAGAGGGCAATTTCTTAAGCCCAATGAGCCCAGTCTTGCAATTTTCTAAAGCCTGTAGCTGCCGGTAGAGCTGATCCAAGACCAATAAGTAGGAGCACTATCCTTACTTGCGGAAGAAGGCAATGTCAAAAGAGTCCATATTTTAGTAATAAAGGAGTATGTATTTAATGTAACTTACTTTTAGAACTCCTACTTCAAGGATGACTCAAACTTAGGCCATGAGCCATATATATACCCAATGTATGTAAGGGTATAGGGGCATGATGACGAGGGTGTAACACCCCAATTTTGGGCTTAGAAGTTTAGGGTCTGAACCGGGCCGGTCTGATTTTTGGTTCGAATATAAAAGGAGGTTTTAGGGAAATCCTAGTTCTTGATGCTTTAAGAATATGGAAAAATATCTAAAAATCATCTTTTAATATATATAAGAGAGTGGTGAAATCAGTTTTACAAAATATGGTTTGAAAATGCAACATTTTGAAATAGTGACTAAAATGCGACTTTTGAAAAGTTTAGCGGTGACTGTTTTGTAAGGATTGAAACGTTGAATCTTTAAGGAGCTAATTTACCCAAGAATGATTTCTCCAGATTTTTCTTAGATTTAAGTGATTTAATTAATGTTTAATTAATTAAATGAAAAAGAGAAACCGCTTTTTAGATTTTCATAACTAATTTTTCTTAAAATTTTCTAATCTCTTTTTCTCTCAAAATTCTCTCATCCAAACACTTTTCTCCAGCAACTTTTCCATTGATTTTCACTCTAATTGATGAGGTTTCAATCATCAATTAATTCCTAATCCATTCTACATCAAATCCTTTTGATTTGCTCATTGTAATTTCAAGAAAATTGGCTCAAATCAAGGAGAAATACACATTTAGAGGTAAGGTTGTTCTTCTCCTCTAAATACTCAGTTCTTTACTGAAATTCCCAAGTTATCAATACTTAATTTAAGTTTTATAAATGGTTTTAATGATATGAACTTGATTTTGGCTTAAAACTTAAGATTTGGAAGAAATCTTGAAGAATTTCATGGTGATTGTTTGGGCTCTGTTTTGAGATGGTTATTAAATGTATTTTGGATGTCTAATGATGTGTAAATGAGGTTTTATCAATGCAATCCTGAATAAGTTGTGTTTCCTAAGTTTTTGCTTATGAAAATGGTGGTTTTTGGGGTGATCTTGGTGTTCTGTTATAGCTGGAGGTGTAAGGACGAGTTTAGGTTCATTTTGGATGTTAATTGATGTTTAGAAATTGTTAGAAGAGATGGATCTTGGCTGGGTTATGTTTTGGAAGAGTTTGGAGGTGATTACGGTTGAGTTTGGTAGCCGAAATGTTAGAATTGGTTAGAGCAGCGAGTTTAGGTGTGATGGCTGAAGATTTTAATGCATGATGATGCATTAATCCTCTACTTTGATGTGTTTAAAATATGGGAGACATCTTTGGACACTTGTGGTGTTGATCCGGAGGCTTGATCGGCAATCTTGCGAAACGGAATTGGTGAGTGAAGTTGGGTTTCCAGCTTTGAAATAAATGTTTGAAGGTTTTGGGAGCTTAGTTTAAGTCTATGCAACTTAACTAAACTCAAGAGTAAGTTTTCAGAAAAACTCTCTTGGATGAGCCATGGAGTGGTTCGATGCATTTGTTTATAAATTGCATGTTTAAATTCTATTTTGAAAGCATGTTTTAGCATGGTTAATGTTGGTTTTGAAAGCCGACTATAGGGCTGGGTGCACCGTGAATAAAGTCACCTTAGATGTTGATGGGTTGTAATTGTACCCTAAACTCCATCCAAGTACACTAACGAGAAATGTAAGATCACAATGGTGGTTAAAAGTCCTTGTGTGGATCTTGTGTTGTGTGTCCCGTGTTCTCGTTAGTAGAGTTATACAACTACCTATGAGTGATGTTGAGGGGTTGTGATTGTACCGGTAAACTCCACCTTGTGTGTTCGGTAGTGTGTATGAAGCGTTTGGGACAACGCTTGTAATCCACGTATCGGATTGAGTTTTATGTTGTAAATGGTTATGGATGATCACTTGAAAGCCACTATGACATGTTGATTTTAATGAAGCATGAGATGCTTGTTTATGTATGCAAGGTTGCATGAATAATGATGATTATGTGATGGAAGATTTTGTTAAAAGTGTTCTATAAAAAGCATTATTGTGTTGTTTCTTAGAGCATGCCTCACTAAGCAATTGAGCTTACGCTCTCTCTCTTCAAACAATAATGCAGATAATTGAAGTGTTTGAAGGCAACAAGGAGGCTAAGAGTCCAAGGGAAAACTAAGCTCATGTATGGTGACGTTTTATAACACTATTAGTTTTGATATTTTGATAATGGGAACCTAGGTTGTGTTTTGGGAGATGTTTTGGACTCCCTAATTGTGGCATGGTGCCTTTGATGATTTGAATTTGTAAATGGCCATTTTGATGCTTGATTTGGTGTTTTGTTGGTTGCTTGGTTTTGGATAGTAGGATGCATGCCTATAGACTTGTGGAATTCCATGATTTTTGCCATGAACGTGTTTTGATGTTGCAAACATGTACCTTATATGTATGATGACTTGTTGGCATGATTAGGAAATCATTAGGATGTGTTGAGTGGCTAAATGCATGTTAAACCAGCAAATTCTGCAGTTTCTGGGCAACCCGTATCGGTACACTCACAAGCGTTTCGAAACGGGGGCTTGTAATGGCCTTGGTGTTTCGAAACGGTTGGTGACCGTATCGAAACAGTTTGGCCACTGAAGGCCCTATTTCGAAACAAGTCTCGAAATGAACCCATGTTTCGGAACGATCAACACCGTTTCGAAACAGGTGACAGTTGGGCATTGATTTGAATGGTTTTAAGGTTTGCAAGCTTTACGTTTTAGTCTCGGAAATTGTATTTGCAATTGCATGAGTTTTAGATGTCCGATTAAGATGAAATTTGACAGGGAAGCATGTTATATGATTAATTTGATATTGGTAACTTCAAAATCAGTTAAGACCTTCAAATTTCTAGAATTTACAATTTAGTCCCTAATATTTGTGATTTGTGCAATTGAGTCCTTTATCGATATCCGGTCGCTGTGCTTTTCCATAATTGTTTCTCAAGGATATGTTTAGGGTTAATGATCATCTAGACAAGATTAAAAAGAAAAAAGGGTCGTTAATCAAGGTTGACTTTCGGGTTGACTTTGGTTTTCCCCATGTAATCTTCGTAGTTCGGGTCAACCATCTAGGTCGGGCTAAGCAGGTTACATTTGGTGGTATCAGAGCTGAGTTCTCGTGTAAACGGGGATGGTTATGTGGGTGAAGTATGTGTGATTGCATGATATGCCTTTTAAATGAAAGTATGATGTATGAATTGTAAAGTATGTTGCAATTGTGATGTTATGCTATGTTAAAGCATGTTAGAGGAACCCATTGCCATATCAAAACTAATGAAAGGAATTGTTTTTGAAAAATGAGCTTGAGTGCTTGGATTACTTACCTTGTTGAGCCTGATTATGTTTATTGCATTTGTGTCAGTGCATATTTTTTCTTGTAAATGGGGCCTCGTAGAGAAATGAGGATGAATACGAGAGCTATGGCTCAGAATGAGAACGAGGAAAATGTTGAGAATGTTGTGGATATACCTCCTCCTACTGGTGGTGGACCGTCCGGTGGTGGTGGTGTTGGGGGTGAAAATGCTGGTGTTGGTGCTTGTGCTGGGGTCGCTGGACCTGAAGCTGTGCAGGGGCAAGCTGCTCCTGACACGACTGTATTGATACAGGCTATTGCTGGAGCCTTTCAGGCAGCAGTAGTTGGAGCTCACGGAGTTGTGCATCAGGGTGATGCTAACGTGAGATTACCTTTGGAACGTCTTCGCAGTCTGGGAGGGACTGAGTTCAGAGGTTTATCTCCTGAAAGTTCTAAATCTTGGTTGGAAAGCACCAAGAGGATATTGGGACAAATGAACTGCAATGATGTGCAGAAGTTAGGTTGTGTAGTATCGCTGTTACATGATGATGCATATACTTGGTGGACGACCACAATCTCCGAGATAGAGGAAGTTGATGTGACTTAGACGTTCTTTCTGAACGTGTTCAAGCAAAAGTATCTAGGTGTGCGATACCTGGATGAGAAGAAAAGAGAATTCATGTCTCTTGTGAAAGGAAGCATGACGGTGGCTGAGTATGAGATCCAGTTTGTCCGTCTTAGTCAGTACGCACCTGAGCTTATCCCGGATGAGGGGGAGAGGTGTGAGCGTTTCTGATATGGTTTGGTGACGGACGTGAGGACCTTTATGCTTGCAGCTGAGTACACAGATTTTGATGTGCTGATGAGTAGGGCGAAGGACATTGAGCAGAACCTGGGTTTGTCTTCCAGAGGTGTTAGTTCTAGCTCGGGCAAAAGAGCTGCTGAGTATAGTTCCGGTGGTGGACAGAACAAGAGAGAACGAGATAAGAGGTATCAGTCTTCTTCTAGGTGTGGTAATGGAGGGCATGGTGCGCCTGTTCAGGAAGACAAGATGAGAGCTGATCAGAACACGTGCTGGACGTGTGGATCGCGTGGTCATTTGAGATGTGATTGTCCTCGAGCAGCGAGGGAGGTTCAGGCTCCTGTGGCAGTGACCGGTAATTCGTGCTGGAATTATGGTTCGACAGACCACATGAGGAGGGAGTGTCCTTTGTTGGCCGGTGGTGGTCAGGGACGTGCTCTTGGAGTTGTTGCACCATAGAGAGGTCGTGGGCGCGGCCGTGGTAACTTCCAGTGCAGAAATGATGGTGGGAAGAATGTGGCACATGTGGTGGCTGTTCAACTTGAGGGTGGTGGCCAGGCTCGAGTGTATGCTCAGCGAGAGGGGAGAAATGACACGGATGTGATCGTAGGTACCTTTACTTTGCAATCCTTGTTATTACTTTCCTTGATTGATTCTGGATCTACACACTCATACATATTGCGTGAACATGCTTAATTGCTTGGTTTACCTGTTGAGTCTTTGGATGTTGGTATGCATGTAACTAGTTCCTTTGGTGAGACTGTTGTGACACGAAAATTGTATAGAAGATGTCCTTTGGTAGTGCAAAATCATGTTTTCTTGTTGATCTCATGGAATTGCTATTCTATGGTTTTGATGTAATCCTTGGTATGGATTGGCTTGTTGAATATCGAGTTGTGGTGGATTTTGAGAACAAGCGGGTTTCGTTGAAGCTAGCGGATGATTATGAGGTAGTGGTGGTTGGTGAGAATGTGAAGTTTCTTGCCAATGTGGTGTCTACATTGGAAGTAAGCCGAATGTTGAGACAAGGATGCGAGGCTTATCTTGCCTTTGTGATGAATCCTAGCTCTAAGGACTTGCGAGTTCAAGATATCAAGACTGTGCGAGAGTTTCCTAGTGTGTTTCCGGAGGAGTTACATGGATTGCCTCCTAATCGAGAGGTGGAGTTTGGAATTGTGCTGTATGAAAACACAACTCCAGTGTCCATTACTCCTTATCGAATGGCACCTAAGGAGTTGAAGGAGCTGAAGACGCAACTTCAGGAGTTGCTTGATCGTGGTTTCATTCGGCCGAGTGTGTCACCTTGGGGTGCACTGGTCTTGTTTGTGAAGAAAAAGGACGACACTATGAGAATGTGCATTGACTATCGTCAGTTGAACAAGTTGACTATCAAGAATCGGTATCCATTGACGAGGATTGATGATCTTTTTGATCAATTTCGGGGAGCGGCTGTGTTCTCTAAGATTTACTTAAGGTCAGGTTATTACCAACTGAAGGTGAAGGATGTTGATGTGCCAAAAACAGCCTTCAGAACCAGGTATGGGCATTATGAGTTCCTTGTGATGCTGTTTGGTTTGACGAATGCTCCTGCATCTTTTACGGACATGATGAATAGAGTGTTCCATTAGTATTTGGACAAGTTTGTTGTGGTGTTCATTGATGATATCCTTGTGTACTCTCGTACTGAGGAGGAGCATGAGGGGCATTTGAGGATTGTGTTGTAGGCTTCGTTAGAGAATCAACTTTATGCTAAGCTGAGCAAGTGTGAATTTTCGCTTAGGGAAGTTGTGTTCCTTGGTCATGTGGTTTCTGCTGAGGGATTCGTGTTGATCCTCAGAAGATTGAGGCAGTGATGAATTGGAAGCCTTCTAAGTCTGTTCATGAAGTCCGTAGTTTCCTTGGTTTGGTGGGATACTACCGGTGGTTCGTGGATGGATTTTCAAAGATTGATGCACCTTTGACGAAGTTGTTGCAGACGGATGTCAAGTATGAGTGGACAGAAGCGAGACATCAGGCTTTTGTGAAGCTTAAGGCAGCTTTTACGCAAGCTCCTATCTTGGTTCAACCTGAATCAGGGAAAGAGTTTGTGGTGTACAGTGACACATCCTATGTTGGTTTGGGGTGTTTGTTGATGCAAGAGGGTAAGGTGGTGGCTTATGCATCGCACCAGTTGAAGGTGCATGAGCGCAATTATCCTACGCATGATATAGAGTTAGCTGCGGTGGTCTTTGCCTTGAAAATTTGGAGACATTACCTGTATGGTGAGAAGTGTACTGCGTACACGGATCACAAAAGTTTGAAGTATCTGATGTCTCAGAAAGAGTTGAATCTTAGGCAACGACGTTGGGTGGAGTTGCTTAAAGATTACGATATGATGATCGAGTACCATCCGGGAAAAGCTAATGTTGTAGCGGATTCCTTGAGTAGGAAGGTGGCAGTGGAGTTGAGGGCTATGTTTGCCAGTTTGAGTATTTCGCGAGATGGAGGTCTTATGGCTGAATTCCAAGTGAAACCATCTTTGGTTCAGTTGATAAAGGATAAGCAGCTGTTGGATGATTCCTTGGTGCCACATGTTCAGGATATTGCTGAGGATAGGTCATCGAATTTCTATTTTAATGATGATGGAGTTCTATGTTTTGGGAGTCGGATAGTAGTGCCGAATGATGCTGAGTTGAGGCGTGCTATTCTGACTGAAGCTCATAGTAGTACTTTTGCTATGCATCCTGGTAGTACTAAGATGTATCGTGATCTTAGGGATGAGTACAATTGGGTGAGATTGAAGAAAGATGTTGCAAAGTATGTGAGTAGGTGCATGGTTTGTCAGCGAGTTAAGGCTGAGCATCAGTTTCCTTCTAGGTTGTTACAACCATTGAGGATTCCTGAGTGGAAGTGGGAAAGGATTACCATAGACTTTGTGTCTGGTTTGCCTTTGTCGCCATCGAAGAAGAATTCGGTGTGGGTGATTGTGGATCGCCTTACGAAGTGTGCTCATTTCTTACCTGTGCATACTACGTACACTTTGGACAAGCTTGCAGAGTTGTACATTGCTGAGATTGTGCGGCTGCATGGTGTGCCAAAGTCTATTGTTTTGGATAGAGATCCGAGGTTTACATCGCGTTTCTAGGAATGTTTGCATCAAGCTTTGGGTACACGTCTGAATTTCAGTACTTCTTATCATCCACAATCGGATGGACAGTCTAAACGTGTTATCCAAGTGCTGGAAGATATGTTGAGGTGCTGTGTGATTGAGTTTCCAGGCTCTTGGGAGAAGCATTTGCCTTTGGTGGAGTTTGCTTATAACAATAGCTACCAGACAAGTATTCAAATGGCACCGTATGAAGCCTTGTACGGGAGGAAATGCAGAACTCCTCTTTGTTGGGCTGAAGCAGGTCAGAAGTTGGTTTCAATGCCAGCTTTGTTGAAAGGAACCACCGAGAAGGTGAAGCTCATTTATGAGTGGTTGAAGGCAGCTTCTAATCGACAAAAGTCTTACACGGATTTGAAGCGTAAGGAGATTGAGTTTGCGATAGGTGACCGTGTGTTTTTGAAGGTTTCGCCTTGGAAAAAGGTGATGAGGTTTGGCCGAAAGGGTAAGTTGAGCCCTAGGTACATTGGACCATACGAGCTGATTGAACGTGTGGGTCATGTTGCATACAAGCTGAGATTGCCGCAAGAGTTGGAAAAGATTCATGATGTGTTTCATGTCTCTATGCTTCGGAGGTATAGATCGGATTCTTCGCATGTTATGCCTGTGGAGGAAGTGGAGTTGAATCCAGACTTGACCTATGATGAGGAGCCAGTTGAAATTCTGGATTTGGACAGTAAAGTTCTTCGAGGCAAGACCATTGATTTGGTAAAGGTGTTGTGGAAGCATCGTGGTGTTGAGGAAGCCACGTGGGAAAGAAAGGATAACATGAAGAAGCAGTTTCCGTATCTATTTCCTCCAGGTAAATTTTGAGGACGAAATTTCTTAAGAGAGTTGTAACACCCCAATTTTGGGCTTAGAAGTTTAGGGTCTGAACCAGGCCGGTCTGATTTTCGGTTCGAATATAAAAGGAGGTGTAACCCCCTTAACCCGGCCTAGACGGTTGACCTGAATTAAGAAGATTACACGGGGAAAACTAAAGTCAACCCGAAAGCCAACCTTGATTAACGACCCTTTTTTTTCTTTTTAATCTTGTCTAGATGCACATTAACCCTAGATATGATCATACAAACATCATACTCAAAGATCATAACCATCAGAGAACAAACAGGGACTCAATTGCACAAATTACAACTTTAGGGACCAAATTGTAAATTCTGAAAATTATAAGGACTTAAACCAAATTAAAGTTACCAACTTGAAATTAATCAGGTTTCATGCTTCTCTGTCAAATTTCAGCTCAAACGGACATCCCAAACTCATACAATTGCATAAACAAGATTCAGGACCAAAATGCAAACATTGCAAAACATTTAACCATCTATTTCAGTGCCCAACGGTCGAGTGTTTCGAAACAGGGAAGACCTGTTTCGAAACGCGGGACCGTTCCGCAACGGGTTCCGAAACGTGGCCTGGCAGTAGCCAAACTGTTCCGAAACAGTGCCTCCCGTTTCGGAACGCCCTGGCCATTTTAGGCCCCCGTTCCGATACGGTAGCACCTGTTCTGAAACAGGTTGCCCAGATTGCAGCACATTTGCTGGTTTATCATGCAATTGACCTATCAAACATGTTCCAAATGCTACCAAACTTTACCAGCAAGACATTCATTATACAAAGAACATAAATGCATCAACCAAACATCAACATGGCATCAAATATGAAAAGCCCCAAATCTATATGCATGCTTCCTACTTAGCAAACCATCCAAGCAACATTATTCCAATAACATCCCATAAAGGCCAATTACAAACACCAACATTAACAACAACATATATCCAACTTAGGGAGTCCAAAACATCTCCCAAAACAACAACATAGGTCCCCCATTGCCAATTTACCAAAAGCTAATAGTGTTTAAGAAAACCTTCACCATACATGAGCTTTGTTCACCACTTGGATTCTTCACCACCTTGCTGCCCTCAAATGCACTCTAATGATCTGCATTATTGGTTTAAGAAAAAGAGAGAGCGTAAGCAAAAGCTTAGTGAGGAATGCTCATTAAAACCACACAATAATGCATTTACAAAACACATTTATAAACCTTGACTCAAATCACCATTTCAACATGCTCATAAGCATTTAAAACATGCATCTCATGCATCAAGTTCATAACATGTCATATTGGCAACAAGTGATACATTTCACATAAGACTCACACATGGACTTTTAAACACCATTGTGATCTTACATTAACCAAGGACCACACATGGACTTTTAAACACCATTGTGTCCTTAACCCCATGGACTTTTAAACACCATGGCCCATGGACTTTTAAACACCATGGCAAGGACCACACAAGGACTTTTAAACACCTTTGTGTCCTTAACAAGAACCATCCAAGGACTTTTAAACACCTTGATGTTCTTAAGTAACAAGGCTTACACAAGGAATTTTAACCACCTTTGTAACCTTAACCAAGGACCAATCATGGACTTTTAAACACCATATTGTCCTTAAATAAACAAGACTCATCCAAGGAATTTTAACCACCTTGATGATCTTAATCAAGAACCAACCATGGACTTTTAACCACCATGTTGTTCTTAAGAAACAAGGCTCACACAAGGACTTTTAACCACCTTTGTGACCTTAACATCACTTGCCAATATGCATCATTAATCAACAACAATCCATTGTTTTTAAGCATTTACTCAAGCCATAAACATCATGCATCTTTAAGCATTAAACCACATTATAACAATGTTCAAAAACAAGGATCTCTTACCTTGAGCATCCTTCAACACATGGCTTATAAACTCAGCAACTAACATGCTTAATCATGCTTTCAAAACATAATTTAAAACATGCAAACAACCACATTGCATACAACCAAAACCATGGTTCATCCACAAGAGAGTTTTTCCGAAAACTTACTCTTGAGCTTAGCTAAGTTGCTTAGACTTAAACTAAGCTCCCAAACCTTCAAAAAATTGGTTTCAAAGCTGGAAACCAAAATCCACTCACCGATTCCGTTTCGCCTCTCGCCGAAACACAAATCAAGCTTCCGGATCACCACCACTTGGATCCAAAGATGACTCCCCTGTTTTAAACACATCAAAGCAGAGGATTAATGCATCATCATGCATTAATATCTTCAATGAAAGCACCTAAATCCGTTGCCCTCACCCACACTCCATTTTCGGCCACCAAACACAACCGAAAATGCATCCAAACAACTCCTCAACATCACCTAGCCAAAATCCATCAAAACTAAACATTCTTAAACATCAATAAACATCCAAAATGGATCTCAAAACATCCTTATACCTCCAGCCACAACAGATCAACAAGATCACTCCAAAAACCATCAAAAACACAAGCTAAACTTAGGAAATTCAACCTATCCGGGATTGCATTGATTAAACCTTGATTTCTCATCAAATTAGCATTCATTTAACACCAAAAATACACCTCAAATCACTGCTTAAACAGGTCATACGAATTTTCATCAAAATCAAGCAAATCTTGCATTTTAAGCCAAGAATCAAGAATTCAACCATAAAACCTTTTATAAATCATCAATTAAGGATTGAGAACTTAGGAATTTCAGTAAAGAACTGAGAGTTTAGAGGAGAAGGACGTTCTTACCTCCAAACTTGAGTTTTCTCCCTTTTTTGGAACCAAAATCTTGAAAATCCAATTAGCAAATGGTGAGGTTTTGGTGATGAGATGATTAGCAATCAAAAGAGAATTGAAGAGAGATGTTTAGGTGACAAAATCAGAGAGAAAAGTTCTGGAGAAAGATGTTTGGTTTGAGAGAAAGTGAGAGAAAAGGAAAATAGAAGATTTGAGAGAAAAGTTAGTTAGAATAGGAAAATATCTTCCCTCCACTTTTCTTTTGTTTAAAAATCAGAAATAAATCATTTAATATCTTAGAAAAATTTGGAGAAATTCCTTTTGTGTAAATAGCTCCTTAAAGATTCAAAGTTTTAATCCTTTTTAAAACAGTCACGCAGTTTTCAAAAATTACATTTTGGTCACTAGCCAAAATGTCACCCTTCCAAACCTCATTTTGTAAAATTGATTTCACAGTTCACTTATATATATTAAAAGAGGATTTTAGAACATTTTTCCATATTTTTAATGCAACCCGAACTAGGCTTTCCTAATTTCACTCTTTTATATTCGAACAGCACTTTGACCGAACCGGTCCAAGCCCAAAACTTCTAAGCCCAAAACCGGGGCGTTACAACTCTCCCCCCTTTAAGAAATTTCATCCTCGAAATTTACCTGAAGGAAAGAGGTACGGAAACTGCTTCAGCATGTCATCCTTCCGTTCCCACGTGGCTTCCTCAACACCACGGTGCTTCCACAACACCTTCACCAACTCAATGGTCTTGCCACGAAGAACCTTGCTATCCGAATCCAGAACCTTCACCGGTTCCTCATCATAGGTCAAATCCGGATTCAATTCCACTTCTTCCACATGCATCACATGCGAAGGATCAGATCTATACTTCCGGAGCATAGAAACATGAAACACATCATGGATCTTCTCCAACTCTTGAGGTAACCTCAGCTTGTACGCAACAGGACCCACACGCTCAATCACCTCGTACGGTCCAATGTACCTAGGGCTCAACTTACCCTTCCGGCCAAACCTCATCACCCTCTTCCAAGGTGAAACCTTCAGAAACACACG
Organism: Hibiscus tridactylites; assembly: GCA_958450335.1. Taxonomy (NCBI): domain Eukaryota; kingdom Viridiplantae; phylum Streptophyta; class Magnoliopsida; order Malvales; family Malvaceae; genus Hibiscus; species Hibiscus tridactylites. The sequence continues at coordinate 72,729,188 of OY288273.1, forward strand.
GTCACCCACCGCATACTCAATCTCCTTACGCTTCAAATCCGCGTAAGACTTTTGCCGATCAGAAGCTGCCTTCAAACGCTCACAGATGAGCTTCACCTTCTCGGTGGTTCCTTTCAACAAAGCCAGCATCGAAACCAACTTCTGACCCGTTTCAGCCCAACAAAGAGGAGTCCTACACTTCCTCCCATACAAGGCCTCATAAGGTGCCATTTGAATACTTGCTTGATAACTATTGTTATAGGCAAACTCCACCAAAGGCAGATGTTTCTCCCAAGAGCCTTGGAACTCAATCACGCAGCACCTCAACATATCCTCCAAAATCTGGATAACACGCTCGGACTGACCATCCGACTGAGGATGATAAGATGTACTGAAATTCAACCTTGTACCCAAAGCTTGATGCAAACACTGCCAGAACCACTATGTAAACCTCGGATCCCTATCCGACACAATAGACTTAGGCACACCATGCAGCCGCACAATCTCAGCAATGTACAGCTCCGCAAGCTCATCCAAAGAAAACGTAGTATGCACAGGCAAGAAATGCGCACACTTCGTCAAGCGATCCACAATCACCCCCACTGAATTCTTCTTCGATGGTGACAAGGGCAAACCAAAGACAAAATTCATGGTAACCCTTTCCCACTTCCATTCAGGGATTCTCAACGGTTGCAACAACCCTGAAGGAACCTGATGCGCAGCCTTAACTCGCTGACACACCATACACTTGCTCACAAACTCTGCAACATCCTTCTTTAAACCTACCCAATAGTACTCATCACGAAGATCACGATACATCTTAGTACTACCAGGGTGCATAGCAAAAGGACTACTATGACCTTCAGTCAGAATAGCAAGCCTCAACTCAGCATCATTGGGCACTACTATCCGACTCCCAAAACACAACACGCCATCATGATTAAAGCTGAAATCTGAAGGTCTACCCTCCGCGATATCCTGAACATGCGGTACCAAGGAATCATCCAACAACTGCTTTTCCTTGATCAGCTGAACCAAAGATGGTTTCACTTGCAACTCAGCCACAAGCCCACCATCACGCGAAATACTCAAACTGGCAAACATAGCCCTCAGCTCAACAGCTACCTTCCTACTCAAGGCATCCGCAACAACATTAGCCTTTCCAGGGTGATACTCAATCGTCAGATCATAATCCTTGAGCAACTCCACCCAACGTCGCTGCCTAAGATTCAACTCCTTCTGAGACATCAGATACCTCAAACTCTTGTGATCCGTGTACACAGTACACTTCTCACCATACAGATAATGTCTCCAGATCTTCAAAGCAAAAACCACCGCAGCTAACTCAATATCATGCGTAGGATAATTGCGCTCATGCACCTTCAACTGCCGCGATGCATAAGCCACCACCTTACCCTCTTGCATCAACACGCATCCCAACCCAACATTGGACGCATCACTGTAGACCACAAACTCTTTCCCTGATTCAGGTTGAATCAAGATAGGAGCTTGCGTCAAAGCCGCCTTAAGCTTCTCAAAAGCCTGTTGTCTCGCTTCTGTCCACTCATATTTAACATCCTTCTGCAGCAACTTCGTCAAAGGTGCAGCAATCTTCGAAAACCCATCCACGAACCTCCGGTAGTATCCCGCCAAACCAAGGAAACTACGAACCTCATGAACAGACTTAGGAACCTTCCAATTCATCACCGCATCAACCTTCTGAGGATCAACACGAATCCCCTCAGCAGAAACCACATGCCCAAGAAACACCACCTCACTCAACCAGAACTCACACTTGCTCAGCTTAGCATAAAGCTGATTCTCCAACAAGGCTTGCAACACAATCCTCAAATGCTCTTCATGCTCCTCCTCAGTACGCGAGTACACGAGGATATCATCAATGAACACCACAACAAACTTATCCAGGTATTCATGAAACACACGATTCATCATGTCCATGAAAGCTGCAGGAGCATTTGTCAAACCAAACGACATCACAAGAAACTCATAATGCCCATACCTTGTCCTGAAATCTGTCTTAGGCACATCCACATCCTTCACCTTCAACTGGTAATACCCTGACCTCAAGTCAATCTTAGAGAACACAGCTGCTCCCCGAAATTGATCAAAGAGATCATCAATTCTCGGCAAAGGATACCGATTCTTGATAGTCAACTTGTTCAGCTGACGATAATCAATGCACATTCTCATGGTGCCATCCTTCTTCTTCACAAACAAGACCGGTGCACCCCAAGGTGACACACTTGGGCGAATGAAACCACGATCAAGCAATTCTTGCAATTGCGTCTTCAGCTCCTTAGGTGCCATTCTATAAGGGGTAATGGACACAGGAGTTGTATTCTCATACAGCTCAATTCCAAATTCCACTTCACGATTAGGAGGTAAACCAGGCAACTCCTCAGGAAGCACACCAGGGAATTCTCGCACAACCCTGATATCTTGCACCCGCAACTCCTTAGAGCTAGGATTCATCACAAAAGCTAGATAAGCTTCACAACCTTGCCTCAGCATTCGGCTTGCCTCCAACGTAGACACCACATTGGCAAGGAACTTCACATTCTCACCAACCACAACCACCTCATAATCATCCGCAAGCTTCAACGAAACTCGCTTATTTTCACAATCCACAACAGCACGGTGCTCAGCAAGCCAATCCATACCAAGGATTACATCAAAACCATAGAAAGGCAACTCCATAAGGTCAACATGAAAAACATGATCTTGAACAACCAAAGGACACCTTCTATACAGCTTTCAAGTCACAACAGTCTCACCAAAAGAACTAGTGACACGCACACCAACATCCAAAGACTCAACAGGCAAACCAAGCAATTCAGCATGCTCACGCAATATGTATGAATGCGTAGATCCAGAATCAATCAAGGAAAGCAATGACAAGGATTACAAAGTAAAAGTACCTGCGATCACATCTGCGTCATTCCTCCCCTCCCGCTGAGCATACACCCTAGCTTGACCGCCACCTTCAGGCTGAATAGCCACAACATGAGCTACACCCCTACCACCTTCCTCTCTCCGCTGGAAATTACCACGGCCGCGCCCACGACCTCTCTGTGGTGCAGCAACAACAGGAGCACGCACTTGGCCACCAGCTAACATAGGACACTCTCGCCTCATATGATCCGCAGATCCACAATTCCAGCACCCATTACCAGCTGCTGCAACAGGAGCTTGCACCTCCCTCACAGCTCGAGGACAATCACGTTTCATATGACCACGTGAACCACATGTCCAACATGCACTCGGATCAACTCTAGCATTACCTCCCCGAGCAGGCGCACCACCACCTCGCTTAGCTGAGGACTGATACTTCTGATCACGTCCCCTCTTGTTCCGTCCACCACCGGAACTATATTCAGCAGCTCGCTTCCCAGCACTAGAACCAGCACTCTTAGCAGATAAACCCAAGTTCATCTCAATGTCCTTTGCTCGGCCCACCAGCACATCAAAATCATCATACTCGGTTGCTAGCACATACATCTTCACCTCCGTCACTAAACCATAACGGAACCTTTCACACCTTTCTCGTTCATCCGGAACAAGCTCAGGTGCATATTGACTGAGTCGAACAAACTGCACTTCATACTCAGCCACAGTCATGCTCCCTTGGGTAATAGTCATGAACTCTCGCTTCTTTTCATCTAGGTACCTCACACCTAGATACCTTCTCTTGAACGCATTCTGAAAGAATGTCCAAGTTACATCAGCTTCTGCCATCCCAGAGATTGTGGTCGTCCACCACGTATATGCATCATCCTGTAGCAAGGATACTACACAGCCCAACTTTTGCACATCAGTGCAACTCATCTGACCCAAGATCCTCTTGGTACTCTCTAGCCAAGCTTCAGAACCTTCAGCAGACAGACCCTTGAACTCAGTCCCTCCCAGACTGCGCAGACGTTCCAAGGGTAGTCTAACTCCAGCATCTTCCTAATGCCCAGCTCCTCGAGCTCCAGCTACTGCAGCTTGAAAAGCTCCAGCAATAGCTTGTATCAGCACTGTCATGTCAGGAACAGCTTGCCTCTGACCAGCCTCAGGTCCAGCGACCCCAGCACCAGCTGTAGCTTCAGCTCTTTCACCCTCAGCACCACCACCACCAGGTGGAGGAGGTAAAACCGCACTCTCAACATTCTCTTCATTCTCATTCTCATTTTGAGCCGTAGCTCGCACATTACTCCTTAACTCTCTACAAGGTGCCATACTCTAACACACAATCACAATGCAAACAAACAAAGTCAGGCCCAGCAAGGTAAGCAATCCAAGTACTCAAGCTCATTTTCACTTAAAAACAACATCATTTCATTAGCTTTGATTTGGCAATGGGTACCCACAACATGCTTCATCCCAGCATACACCACAATTGCATCACATATACAATTCACTCAACATGCTTTCACTCAACAAGCATACAAAGCATACATACTTTAATCAACCACACAATCATTCCCAAATACTCGAAAACTCAGCTCTGATACCACCAAATGTAACCCCCTTAACCCGGCCTAGACGGTTGACCTGAATTAAGAAGATTACACGGGGAAAACCAAAGTCAACCTGAAAGTCAACCTTGATTAACGACCTTTTTTTTCTTTTTAATCTTGTCTAGATGCACATTAACCCTAGATATGATCATACAAACATCATACTCAAAGATCATAACCATCAGAGAACAAATAGGGACTCAATTGCACAAATTACAACTTTAGGGACCAAATTGTAAATTCTAAAAATTATAAGGACTTAAACCAAATTAAAGTTGCCAACTTGAAATTAATTAGGTTTCATGCTTCTCTGTCAAATTTCAGCTCAAACGGACATCCCAAACTCATACAATTGCATAAACAAGATTCAGGACCAAAATGCAAACATTGCAAAACATTTAACCATCTATTTCAGTGCCCAACGGTCGAGTGTTTCGAAACAGGGAAGACCTGATTCGAAACGCAGGACCGTTCCGCAACGGATTCCGAAACGTGGCCTGGCAGTAGCCAAACTGTTCTGAAACAGTGCCTCCCGTTTCGGAACGCCCTGGCCATTTCAGGCCCCCGTTCCGATACGGTAGCACCTGTTCCGAAACAGGTTGCCCAGATTGCAGCACATTTGCTGGTTTATCATGCATTTGACCTATCAAACATGTTCCAAATGCTACCAAACTTTACCAGCAAGACATTCATTATACAAAGAACATAAATGCATCAACCAAACATCAACATGGCATCAAATATGAAAAGCCCCAAATCTATATGCATGCTTCCTACTTAGCAAACCATCCAAGCAACATTATTCCAATAACATCCCATAAAGGCCAATTACAAACACCAACATTAACAACAACATATATCCAACTTAGGGAGTCCAAAACATCTCCCAAAACAACAACATAGGTCCCCCATTGCCAAATTACCAAAAGCTAATAGTGTTTAAGAAAACCTTCACCATACATGAGCTTTGTTCACCACTTGGATTCTTCACCACCTTGCTGCCCTCAAATGCACTCTAATGATCTGTATTATTGGTTTAAGAAAAAGAGAGAGCGTAAGCAAAAGCTTAGTGAGGAATGCTCATTAAAACCACACAATAATGCATTTACAAAACACATTTATAAACCTTGACTCAAATCACCATTTCAACATGCTCATAAGCATTTAAAACATGCATCTCATGCATCAAGTTCATAACATGTCATATTGTCAACAAGTGATACATTTCACATAAGACTCACACATAGACTTTTAAACACCATTGTGATCTTACATTAACCAAGGACCACACATGGACTTTTAAACACCATTGTGTCCTTAACCCCATGGACTTTTAAACACCATGGCCCATGGACTTTTAAACACCATGGCAAGGACCACACAAGGACTTTTAAACACCTTTGTGTCCTTAACAAGAAGCATCCAAGGACTTTTAAACACCTTGATGTTCTTAAGTAACAAGGCTTACACAAGGAATTTTAACCACCTTTGTAACCTTAACCAAGGACCAATCATGGACTTTTAAACACCATATTGTCCTTAAATAAACAAGACTCATCCAAGGAATTTTAACCACCTTGATGATCTTAATCAATAACCAACCATGGACTTTTAACCACCATGTTGTTCTTAAGAAACAAGGCTCACACAAGGACTTTTAACCACCTTTGTGACCTTAACATCACTTGCCAATATGCATCATTAATCAACAACAATCCACTGTTTTTAAGCATTTACTCAAGCCATAAACATCATGCATCTTTAAGCATTAAACCACATTATAACAATGTTCAAAAACAAGGATCTCTTACCTTGAGCATCCTTCAACACATGGCTTATAAACTCAGCAACTAACATGCTTAATCATGCTTTCAAAACAGAATTTAAAACATGCAAACAATCGCATTGCATACAACCAAAACCATGGTTCATCCACAAGAGAGTTTTTTCGAAAACTTACTCTTGAGCTCAGCTAAGTTGCTTAGACTTAAACTAAGCTCCCAAACCTTCAAAACAATGGTTTCAAAGCTGGAAACCAAAATCCACTCACCGATTCCGTTTCGCCTCTTGCCGAAACACAAATCAAGCTTCCGGATCACCACCACTTGGATTCAAAGATGACTCCCCTGTTTTAAACACATCAAAGCAGAGGATTAATGCATCATCATGCATTAATATCTTCAATGAAAGCACCTAAACCCGCTGCCCTCATCCACACTCCATTTTCGGCCACCAAACACAACCGAAAATGCATCCAAACAACTCATCAACATCACCCAGCCAAAATCCATCAAAACTAAACATTCTTAAACATCAATAAACATCCAAAATGGATCTCAAAACATCCTTATACCTCCAGCCACAACAGATCAACATGATCACTCCAAAAACCATAAAAAACACAAGCTAAACTTAGGAAATTCAACCTATCCGGGATTGCATTGATTAAACCTTGATTTCTCATCAAATTAGCATTCATTTAACACCAAAAATACACCTCAAATCACTGCTTAAACAGGTCATACGAATTTTCATCAAAATCAAGCAAATCTTGCATTTTAAGCCAAGAATCAAGAATTCAACCATAAAACCTTTTATAAATCATCAATTAAGGATTGAGAACTTAGGAATTTCAGTAAAGAACTGAGAGTTTAGAGGAGAAGGACGTTCTTACCTCCAAACTTGAGTTTTCTCCCTTTTTGGAACCAAAATCTTGAAAATCCAATTAGCAAATGGTGAGGTTTTGGTGATGAGATGATTAGCAATCAAAAGAGAATTGAAGAGAGATGTTTAGGTGACAAAATCAGAGAGAAAAGTTCTGGAGAAAGATGTTTGGTTTGAGAGAAAGTGAGAGAAAAGGAAAATAGAAGATTTGAGAGAAAAGTTAGTTAGAATAGGAAAATATCTTCCCTCCACTTTTCTTTTGTTTAAAAATCAGAAATAAATCATTTAATATCTTAGAAAAACTGGAGAAACTCCTTTTGGGTAAATAGCTCCTTAAAGATTCAAAGTTTCAATCCTTTTTAAAACAGTCACGCAGTTTTCAAAAATTACATTTTGGTCACTAGCCAAAATGTCACCCTTCCAAACCTCATTTTGTAAAATTGATTTCATAGCTCACTTATATATATTAAAAGAGGATTTTAGAACATTTTTCCATATTTTTAATGCAACCCGAACTAGGCTTTCCTAATTTCACTCTTTTATATTCGAACAACACTTTGACCAAACCGGTCCAAGCCCAAAACTTCTAAGCCCAAAACCGGGGCGTTACAGGAGGTTTTAGGGAAAGCCTAGTTTGGGATGCTTTAAAAATATTGAAAAATATCTAAAAAAATCCTCTTTTAATATATATAAGAGAGTGGTGAAATCAATTTAACAAAATAAGGTTTGGAAATGCAACATTTTGAAATAGTGACTAAAATGCGATTTTTGAAAAGTTCAGTGGTGACTGTTTTGTAAGGATTGAAACTTTGAATCTTTAAGGAGCTAATTTACCCAAGAAGGATTTCTCCAGATTTCTCCAGATTTTCTTAGATTTAAGTGACTTAATTAATGTTTAATTAATTAAATGAAAAAGAGAAACCACTTTTTAGATTTTCATAACTAACTTTTCTTAAAATTTTCTCATCTCTTTTTCTCTCAAAATTCTCTCATCCAAACACTTTTCTCCAGCAACTTTTCCATTGATTTTCACTCCAATTGATGAGGTTTCAATCATCAATTAATTCCTAATCCATTCTACATCAAATCCTTTTGATTTGCTCATTGGAATTTCAAGAAAATTGGCTCAAATCAAGGAGAAATCAACATTTAGAGGTAAGGTTGTTCTTCTCCTCTAAATACTCAATTCTTTACTGAAATTCTCAAGTTATCAATCCTTAATTTAAGTTTTATAAATGATTTTAATGATATGAACTTGATTTTGGCTTAAAACTCAAGATTTGGAAGAAATCTTGAAGAATTTCGTGGTGATTGTTTGGGCTCTGTTTTGAGATGGTTATTAAATGTATTTTGGATGTCTAATGATGTGTAAATGAGGTTTTATTAATGCAATCCCGAATAGGTTGTGTTTCCTAAGTTTTTGCTTATGAAAATGGTGGTTTTTGGGGTGATCTTGGTGTTCTGTTATAGCTGAAGGTATAAGGACGAGTTTAGGTTCATTTTGGATGTTAATTGATGTTTAGAAATGGTTAGAAGTGATGAATCTTGGGTGGGTTATGTTTTGGAAGAGTTTGGAGGTGGTTTCGGTTGTGTTTTGTAGTCGAAATGTTAGAATTGGTTAGAGCAACAAGTTTAGGTGTGATGGCTGAAGATTTTAATGCATGATGATGCATTAATCCTCTGCTTTGATGTGTTTAAAACATGGGAGACATCTTCGGACACTTGTGGTGTTGATCCGGAGGCTTGATCGACGTTTCGGCAAGCTTGCGAAACGGAATTGGTGAGTGAAGTTGGGTTTCCAGCTTTGAAACAAATGTTTGAAGGTTTTGGGAGCTTAATTTAAGTCTAAGCAACTTAACTAAGCTCAAGAGTAAGTTTTCAGAAAAACTCTCTTGGATGAGCCATGGAGTGGTTCGATGCATTTGTTTATAAATTGCATGTTTAAATTCTATTTTGAAAGCATGTTTTAGCATGGTTAATGCTGGTTTTGAAAGCCATATGTTGAAGGATGCTCAAGGTAAGAGATCCTTGGATTGGTATGTTGTAAATGTGGATTTGATGCATAGTGTTGCATGATGTTAAATGGCTTTGACTAATGCTTTAAAACAGTGAATTGTTGATGATAAATGATGTATATTGGCAAGTGATATGTTGGTTTAAAAGTACTTGAATCGGATATAGTTAGCCGCCTATAGGATTGGGTGCACCATGAATAAAGTCGCCTTGGATGTTGAGGGGTTGTAATTGTACCATAAACTCCATCCAAGTACACTAACGAGAAAGGTAAGATCACATTGGTGGTTAAAAGTCCATGTGTGGATCATGTGTTGTGTGTCCCGTGTTCTCGTTACTGGAGTTATACAACTACCGATAAGTGATGTTGAGGGGTTGTGATTGTACCGTTAAACTCCATCACAGGTGTTGAGGGGTTCTGATTGTACCGGTAAACTCCACCTTGTGTGTTCGGTAGTGTGTATGAAACGTTTGGGACAACGCTTGTAATCCGCGTATCCGATTGTGTTTTATGTTGTAAATGGTTATAGATGATCACTTGAAATCCAATATGACATGTTGATTTGAATGAAGCATGAGATGCTTGTTTATGTATGCAAGGTCGCATGAATAATGATGATTATGTGATGGAAGATTTTGTTAAAAGTGTTTTATAAAAAGCATTATTGTGTTGTTTCTTAGAGCACGCCTCACTAAGCAATTGTGCTTACGCTCCCTCTCTTGAACCAATAATGCAGATAATTGAAGTGTTTGAAGGCAACAAGGAGGCTAAGAGTCCAAGGGAAAACTAAGCTCATGTATGGTGACGTTTCATAACACTATTAGTTTTGATATTTTGGCAATGGAAACCTAGGTTGTGTTTTGGGAGATGTTTTGGACTCCCTAATTGTGGCATGATGCCTTTGATGAATTGGATTTGTAAATGGCCATTTTGATGCTTGATTTGGTGTTTTGTTGGTTTCTTGGTTTTGGATACTAGGATGCATGCCTATAGACTTGTGGAATTCCATGATTGTTGCCATGAACATGTTTTGATGTTGCAAACATGTACCCTATATGTATGATGACTTGTTGGCATGATTAAGAAATCATTAGGATGTGTTTGAGTGGCTAAATGCATGTTAAACCAGCAAATTCTGCAGTTTTTGGGCAACCCGTATTGATACACTCACAGGCGTTTCGAAACGGGGGCCTGTAATGGCATTGGTGTTTCGGAACGGCTGGTGACCGTATCGAAACGGTTTGGCCACTGGAAGGCACTGTTTCGAAAAAAGTCTTGAAATGAATCCGCGTTTCGGAACGGTCAACACCGTTACGAAATAGGTGACCGTTGGGCACTGATTTGAATGGTTTTAAGGTTTGCAAGCTTTACGTTTTAGTCCCGAAAAATTATATTTGCAATTGCATGAGTTTGATATGTTCAATTAAGATGAAATTTGACAAGGAAGCATGTAATATGATTAATTTTTTATTGGCAACTTCAAAATCAGTTAAGACCTTCAAATTTCTAGGATTTACAATTTAGTCCCTAATATTTGTGATTTCTGCAATTGAGTCCTTTATCGATATCCGGTCGCTGTGCTTTTTCATAATTGTTTCTCAATGATACTCTTAGGGTTAATGAGCATCTAGACAAGATTAAAAAGAAAAAGGGTCGTTAATCAAGGTTGACTTTTGGGTTGACTTTGGTTTTCCCCGTGTAATCTTCGTAGTTCGGGTCAACCGTCTAGGCCGGGCTAAGGGGGTTACAGAGGGTGAGTGGATGCGAGCCTGAGCATCCGCAAAATAGAGATATAGTTAGATAGGTTGGAGTTGTTGCGGGTCGCGGCCCAACTCTCCTAGGGTTTAGGCGCGTGTATGTAAAGTAGTTTGATGGAAACGATTGTATTCGTCTTGAGCTGTTTTCAATAAAATTCCAAAGTTTGCGTAATCTATGCTCTTTGTTCTTTCAATTAGTCTACACTAGTAAGTTGAGAGAAAATTCATTTGTCGGGCACGAAAGTGCAAGGCCCACACAAGGGTTAAGCACAATCACAACATGCAAATGCTTGACTAACTTGGTTCCACACTAGTCCACAAGTTTCAGCAATTAAGAGGGATCACCAATTGAATGAACTTGCCTGTGTTAGGTTGACGCTGATATTGCTAGGTATTGCCTACATCACGTGAGTGTTCGGGCATCCTAACATAGAAATAAGAGGGATCAATGTCGACTATCCCGCCGAACTTTGGAATGTCTTCCAGACTTGCCGCGAGGACTACTTTTCGTTCCACCTGCCGAGACAGTACACTCCTGCAGTGGCAGTGACCTGCTGCGGCCGCGTGACAGGGTCATAGTTTGCCGACCACCATCTCGCTGAGGCAGCAATTCGTGGCAGCGCAAAACATGCTCAGACTTCACAATGCAGTCCATAGGCTATAGAGCTGCATTTGTCTTACCCAATCTATCGACCTAATCTCTCCCTATCATTCCTCTCATCACTATCCTTATTTTTACTTGTGTTTTTATATTTCCACATCATGAGATTCAATTGCGCATTTACTAACTCTTTGTGCAGGAAACCATTCTTAGGAGCTGCTCCAATCCCTGTGGGTGATGATATCTTTTATACTATAACTTGACAAGAGTGTGCACTTGCGCTCATAAATAGAGAACACCCAAACGCTCTACACCTGTATCAAAATAGAGCAAGAACAGAACTAGCCATTGGGAGCATTTAAGAGACCGTATCGAAATGTACGTGGTCGTTCTAAAACTAAAAGAGCCCGTTTCGAAATGGGACAAGGTTGTATCGAAACATTTTGAAACTGTGAAAAAACTGTATCGAAATGCACTTAAAGCGTATTGATACGCTTAACTAACTTTCAAGAAAACGGTTATGACAAGAAGAAAACAGTTATGAAAAGCCACGGTCATATTTTTAAACCAACTTTCAAAACTCGTACCGAAACGAGTGAGACCGTTTCAAAACGTTTCGAAACACCCGAGGGTGTATCGACTAGTCAAAATTCTTTTTACAGTTTCAACTCATTTCAAAACACCTAATGGGTGTATCGAAGAATTTAGTCAGAAATCACTGTTTTGGCTTTGAAAACACTTAGAAGAATTTATGGGACTTTTAGTTTATGACTTAAATATTTTACTTGTCAATTTTGGAAAGTTTGAGGACTTAAAAATTTATCTTTTTTTCAAATTAGTCCATGATATTTTTTATATCTAAATCAAAGTTTTGGTTTTACAAATTCTCAATTGATACAACGGTGCTTCAACGAATATTATGTAAGAATTGAAGTTGTTGAAAACTTGGCGGCGGTGCTTCAATGAATATTTGGTTTACATAAAAATTAAAGTTTTGAAGACTTGAATACCAATGCTCGAATGGAATTTGTGTCAAGAGGGGGATTTGTTATATTTTAACTCAAATTCTAATTAGTAATTAAGTTGGATATTATTGTAATTCTAGTGATTGAAGATTAATCGGTAATTAGGGTTTATTTTAATGTGTACATATTTATATTAGATGAGAGATCTTAATGAATAAGATTTTTTTGGTGACCAAGTAATTGGGTCTAGAAATATAAATTAGGGTTTAACCTTTAGTATTATGAGAGATAAAGAGAATTACTTTGGAGAGATGTAATCATTTTTTAGGATCTCTACAACTATAGCGACTATGTTTTAGAGATAGGTATTGTAGATACGTTGTTAAGAGTGTTTTTGGTAACACCGAGTTCTAGGATACACATATCGGGTTGTGTGATACATCAGATGTCATGTATATGTACTCTTTGTGTTCTCTACGTCGATAGTAGATTCTTCGTTTCTTTCATCCGTGGCAGTAGGCAAGGCTGAACCACATTAAATATCTTCTCTTGCGCATGGCTTATTTTATGTTTTCATCGCTTTAGTTATTTGCCGCATACCAAAATCCTAACAATAGCCATGGATGGGAGGCTTTTTTTTGTTTATAAAGAAAGCTTCAAGAATCAAAATTGATGTTTGAGTTTTAAATGAATTTGGAAGACATATATGGTCAAAGGAACATAGTAACATTATTGACTCAAATGATTTTATAATATTGGGATCAACTTCTTTAGGGCAAACCAAGGAAGGCAAGGATTAGTCGAAGAAAGACAAGTTATCACATTCTATAGTAGGGGTAAAACTACTCATTTTAGATAAGAAATGTTGAGTTGATCAATCAACGGAAATGGCCAAGAGGGGGTGAATTGACAATTAAAAAATTTGGTGGAAGCAATGAGAAAAAAAATTGCACAAGTGGTTAGAGTGGTTCAACCTTCTAAACAAGGTTTACATCCGCTACCTTAGCTATCAACACTAAGGATTTTCACAAATTCACTAACTGTCTTTCCTTTTCTGCTAAAGGAGATAACCTTTCAATCACCTAGACTTATACCCCAAAGTCTAGCAATCCATTTTCCTAAAGGTAGATACAAAGAAGCAAACTATGAAATCCTCTAAAGGATGAATGTTTGCACAATTTAAAGTTCACTAAAACCCCAAACTTGATAAAAAAATGAAATACAACAAAAATCACTCAAGTGGCTTACAAGAATATAGCAATTTGAGCTCAAAGATGTTGGATGTGTGCTTTAATGCTTTTGAGTAGTTATCTTATTTTTGAAGAAGCTTTGGAGACTTTTTTATACCCCTAATTGGTTTCTATTCATTTGGGTTGTTGGGATATTGAATAGAGCCATTGGACTGCAATTTTCTTGCATTAAATGTTGTTTGAAAAGGTGGGTATCGGTACACGAGCATCTGTATATGTACCTGTTCAAAATAGAAATAGTCGTTGCAACAAAGGGGTACCGGTAAGCGGCCTGACATATCAGTACGGAGTGAAAATTTTACAAAGGGTTCCGTTACTAGCCATACCATATCGGTACTCATTTTACTCACTAGAATCCTTAGAAAATTTTGTTAACAAAGGGTATTAGTACACGTATAGCTGTACCGGTATGCATATCAGAATCTTTAAATTTTGGTTCCAAGAAATTTGATAAGCTAACGATCACAAACTAACTTAAAATTATTAAACTCTCGTACTGGTACGCCATAGGACGTACCGATACTTGTAGCACATTTAGGATTATAGATTCAAAAGGCCGTACCAGTACATGTATAATTGTACCGATACTTGTAAGTCATTACATTTTAAAAACTTTTCGGTAAGTAAAATCTGTACTGGTACGCCATAGGCCGTATCGATGCCCAGTTACCAAAATGGTTGGTTTGAGTACCAAAACACTTAGAAAATTTTTGGGGATTGATAAGATGATTTGGAAAATCATTTAAGTTCGAATGCTTGTCAGTTTAGTGAGTAAATTTGAGTACCTTAAAATTTTATTTGTTTACAATTGAGTTATTTTTATATCAAAATCAATTATATGTTTAACAATATCTCCTTTTTAATATAACTAAACCAAAATAAATTTTTAGTTCACTCCCCTTTTCTTTAAGACTAAAAGGCTATTTGTTTTTGAAAAAAATTAAAAATTTTATACCTCACACTTCCCCGTTTTTATCAAAATCAATAGAGCAAAAATAAAGCAAAGATAAACTGAAAACCATAATATTATAAATTCAAAGTATAATATTCAAGACATAAAATCCAACAAAATTCAAAAACATAAACCAAAGCAAAATGCCATAGGAAATATCAAAGAAACATAGGTGTATAAACTCAAATCCTAATAGATATGATATGATATGATATGATATGATATGATATGATATGATATGATATGATATGATATGATATGATATGATATGATATGATATGATATGATATGATATGATATGAGATGCAAAGCTCAAAGCCTAAGGGCCTTCATCATCATCTTCCTCTTCCTCTTCGTTATTATCTCCATGAATATGTCCACGCCACTCTTGATGAAAAGCAGTAAGAGAGATGTCCATAGAAAACACACGTTGTTCAAAGATAGTCAATCTACCATCCTTGGAAGTCAAGCGTGCATCAATGGTGTCAAACCTTGTATCTATGGCGACAAATTTCCCATCAAGATAAGTCATGAGAGCATCAAGGGAAGGCGGAGCAACCGGAGCTTCGAGAACATCTTCAATCGGTTCAACATCTACGAGGACTACACCATGAAGGTTAGCATTGCGAACCCATTCACCATTGAGAAAGGTAAACTTGGCTTTCCTAAAGGATCTCACATCAATAGGCTCGGTGAGGGGAACCCCTATATTGAGGGAACAATCGATGTGAAGCTTATGGAAGATGTAGCTAAGGATGGTTTCATAGGAGAAAAATTTCAAAAGAATGGTATGATGATTGTTGACAATGTGTACCATCTCGACAAAAATGATTTGGTCTAGGTTAGGGCGTTTTCTTTCACGAATTCAATGAAGCCAAAAGTCATCCACTAAGCGATTAGTGGACCACTTACCACATGATGGTCGAAACTACCAAGTGATGAGAAGGTGAAGGAAACGCTCATGGGATTCAAGAACCCTGACTGAGCCACTATAGGTTGTAGCAAAAGAGTTTTCATCATCTATACCAATGTTTTCCATCCCCAAAAGATTGGCTAGTTTTTGAGAATGAAGAATTTTTCCCCATAACATAAGATTCAAGAGAAATAGTTTCAGTTTTCTCTTCATTTAAAATACACCAGTCATTGGATTAAAAATACGGACAAGGCTTTTGTAAACAATGCTCGGGATGTTTAGAAAATTCATGAACTTCCATTCCCTCATTAAATCAAGGTATTTAAAACCAAAGTCATCGGAGCACATATAAGCATAGTCAACAATACACTCACGATGGACATTAAAGTTCTAAAATTGTTTGAAATATTATATTTGGTTTGGATTGTGAGGTTAATTCAAATAATGGGCATAAAGTTGACACGATTAGGTTTGGTACCATTGTTACCGGGAGAGGAAGAACTAGCACTAGCTTCGTCTCTAGGGCGTTTTTTAAGAGGCCTAGGTAAGGGTTTTCATAAAACCTGCAAAATTCAAACAAAAAATATATGTATCCAATAATTCAACCAACAAGAAATGTAGTGTTAAAAATATATAATATATAGTTTAAAACCATATAAGAGTATAAGAATTTCTTTTGATAAGTTTAAAACTTGAAAATTGTAAAGTAATATATACAAGTATACATATATATTCCTATGGATTTATACATCCTAAATTTACAAAATTTAAACCTAAAAGCTATACATATATAAATAAATTCGAAATATTATAAAAATAGGATTTTTACCTTGAATGCTGGATGAATGGGTGAATGAGTAGATGATTCACAAAAAACTTGATGATAATAGCTTGGCTTTGATGTTGAAAACAAAAGCCCCAAAAATATTTGATGAAATTTGATGAAAAATTAAGAGATTTGAAGGGATTTTATAGGGAAAAATGACTAGGATTTTTGACAGAAAAAGTTAGAGTTTGATATAAAATAGGAAACCCTATTTATTGGATTTAGCGCGTACGCGCACGATACGACTAAAGAGCGTATTGGTATGAGAATTGCCCTTACCAATTCTCGACCCGTACCAATATAGACCTGTTTGTACCGAAATGTTACCCTTGAAAACCATACAGGTACAGTAACTCCTATATCGACACCCTTTGCCTAGAAAGTACAAATCTACCTATAAAGGACCTAAAATTCGATTTTACTCAAATCGATATGCATGATTATGATATGTGAGCAACATGAATGGGTAAGCAAAGATACATACTCCCCCTAACAACAGGAATAGATTCATTCAAGGAGAAGATCACACAAACATGAAATTCATACAAATTCAAGCAATTTTAAGTTCAACCAAAGGCTCTAAGGTTCAAGAAAGGCTAGTAAGCTCCAACTCTCTCTTAAGAGTCCAAAAATGCTCTTTATCTACAGGTTTTGTAAATATATCCGCTACTTGATGCATGGTATCTACAAACTCTAGAACTTCATCATCTTTTAAGACATGATCTCTAATGAAATGATGTCTTATTTTTATATGCTTGATCCTAGAATGTTGGATGGGGTCTTTAGTGTGACAAATAATGTTGCGTGTAAAATAGTCTATCGCAATGGTAGTGCAAGTGTACACAACGCAAGTAGTAAAGTGATACGAAGTATCGGATATCGTCTCCACAGGGATTGGGCTAATAACTTCACCTTAATTCACTGCAAGAAAGTAAAGAAAATATTTGAGATTGTTGTCACAAAAATAATAAAGAAAATGTAAATAAAAGAGTAGAAGTATCAAGATAGAGAGAATGGGCTGGTATTGAATTGCTCAGTAGTGCAGGTATTGCAGAGTTTAGGAGATCCAGTTCTGTCGTCGCGCCCGTCGCGGCAGCACCTATCGCGGCAACAGTCTGTTGGTCGTCGCGGCAGCAAACACACCAACTCAGTACTTTCAAGTTTGGCAAGAATCCCAGATCTGCCTTGGCCTATCCCTAGGTCCAAGTCTGTCGATGATCACGTCTTTGATGATACCTCCCGGCGTGAATCGAAGGATGAACACCGATGTGTATGAATTCTTCTTTAGCCACTTAACCTTGCCCTATCCCTAGGCACAAGATAGTTCAACTATAAACTAGAGAACTTGCTCTTATTTCTTTCGTATACTTAACTCTCCTGATGCTAAGTAAATAGATAACCTCACAATGCTCTCCCGATGCTCTTGCAAGATATTAATAACCAAAATAAGAGAACTTGAAGTTTATTTTATTGAACTGAAAAAATCCTAAAACAAAACAACCCTTGCAACTACTTTACAAATCAACCCGTGGCCCTAAGGGGAATTTAGAACATGTCGGCGGCGGGTAAACGACTAGGGGTTTTGGTTGTCGGTTATGGGGTAATCGGCTATGTTATCTTCCTAGGTTAAAATATATGCCCTTATATAAGCTTTGGGCTCAAGTATTCTAAGTTAACAAGGATTACAACTTTAATTAAAAGTATGATTCTAAAAAAGACTTAATCCTCAAGGAATCTACTTTCCAGCCGTCCTCCTTGTTTCTTGGGATTTTCTCTCCTTGAACTTTGGGCTTGACATATCTTTGGATCTTGGGCTTGGAAAAATATAAGGTTTTCACCCGACAGACGAACATAATTTTCTCTATCTGTCGAGGTCCACTTTGCTTTTTCTCCACTAACTTGCTGTCATCCTCTGCTGTCACAGCAGCACCATGGCAGCATCGTCCTCTTTATCTGCTTGTCCAGTTCAACTCTTCTGCTTCTCTGCCCTGCGCCCGCCTTCACCATCTACGACGGCGGCAACCTGCCAAAAACAACACTTTTTAGTAGAATCTGTGCCTTTTATATATTTGTGATGTTTTGCTGTAAACTAACCTAAATGTAATGAAATGATGCTTGAATGCAGCAGAAATATGGGTTAAAAAGGGTGTAAATAATAGAACTTTTACACACTCAACAAATAACACTAATATTGTCACACTTTATGGGAATGATACCTACATCAATTCCATAATCTAATAGTTGTTGTTTCATACATAAGACTTGAGCACAATAATTACTAGCTGAAATATATTCCGCCTCGGTGGTAGATAGCATGTTATCTAGGAATTGACAAGTACCAGAGGTACTCTTTATATCGATTATACAACCTCCATAATTCGCATCTGAATAAGCATGCAAACTAAAGGACGAGTCTCTAGTATACCAAAGACCTAAACTAGGTATGTTTCTAAGGTATATAAAGATTCTCTTAATGACTAGTAAATATGATTCTCTAGGACTAGCTTGAAATCTAGCACACAAGCAAACACTAAACATGATATCCGATCTACTTGCAGTAAGATAAAGCAACGATTCTATCATAGATCTATAAAGCTTAAGATAAACACATTTACCTCCTTCATCTTTTTCAAGCTTTGTAGAAGAGCTCATTGGAGTGGCTTGAGGCTTCACATTCTCTTAGCCAAACTTCTTAAGCGTATCCTTGATGTACTTAGCTTGATTGATGAAGATGTCATTTTCTTTTGTTTGATTTGGAGTCCCAAGAATAATGAGAGACCCCCCATCATGCTTATTTGGAACTCACCTTCCATTAACTTAACAAATTCTTGGCAAAGAAATCCATTAGTATAACCAAAAATAATATAATCAACATAAATTTGAACTACTGAAATATCCTTGTCTTTTCTTTTTATAAAATGTGTAGTATTTACCTTCCCTTTGTCCAAACCTTTTTCGACTAGAAAATTTGACAATCTTTCATACCAAGCTCTAGGAGCTTGTTTTAAACCATATAAAGCTTTTGAAAGTTTGAAAACATGGTTTGGATATTTTGGATCTTCAAAACTGAGAGGTTATTCCACATACACTTGTTCATTTATTAAACCATTTAGAAAAGCAATTTTAACATCCATTTGAAAAAGCTTGAATTCATTAAAACATGCAAATTCAAACAACATCCTAATAGTTTCCATTCTAGCTACAGGTGCATAGGTTTCATCAAAATCAATTCCTTCTTCTTGAGTGTAACCTTGAGTAACAAGTCTAGCCTTGTTTTTCACTATGTTACCACTCTCATAAAGTTTGTTTCTAAAAAACCATTTAGTACCTATTTTAGATTTATTACTAGGCCTATTAAGTAATATCCAAACTTGACTCCTCTCAAATTGATTAAAGTCTTCTTACACAACCAATATCCAATAATCATCATTTAATGCTTCTTTGATATTTTTAGGCTCTATGCATGAGATAAATGCAACATAATTACAAGTATTTCTAAGAGAGGATCTAGTGGTTACCCCTTTGGATGGATCACCCAAAATCTCACAACATTTGGCATAGTTGAACTCCCTTGGGTAGGTGACCTCTCTTTCCTCTAGAGACATGCCCTTCAAGGCTTCTAGAGGTGGATCTTGTGGTTCTTCTTTTGATGGAATTTCATCTACCTTTGATGATTTTCCTTCACCATTATTGGCATTCGAAATTCCTACATCATCATCACAAGTATCCTTCCTCAGAAAGAGGTTATCATCGAAAACAACATGTATAAACTCTTCAACCATTAAAGTTCTTTTGTTAAATATATGACAGACTTTAGGGTTTAAAGAGTAACTAAGAAAAATAGTTTCATCACTTTTTTGCATCAAACTTGCCTAAATTGTCTTTTCCATTGTTTAAAAAAATATTTACATCTAAAAGTATGAAAATAGCTAATGTTAGGCTTTTTATTTTAAAAGCTCATAAAATTTTTTCTTTAAAAGTGGCCTAATCATTACTCTATTATAAATATAGCAAGCATTATTTGTTTCTTCTGCCCAAAAATACTTCGGCAAATTATTTTCACAAAACATGGTTCTAGCCATTTCTTCTAAAGTTCTATTTTCCCTCTCTACAACCCCATTTTTTTGAGGAGTACAAGGAGTCGAAAAATTATGGCTAATTCCATTTGAGTTGCAAAACTCTTCAAAACCAAGATTTTGAAATTTCGTTCTATGGTCACTCCTAACATGAGAAATAGAATAACCAGCATCATTTTAGTTTGCTTTTGAAAAGTGATGAATTTTTCTAAAGCCTCATCTTTGGTACTTAAAAATAGAACCCAAGTAAATCTAGAGTAATCATCAACAAACACAAATGCGTATTATTTTCTACCCAAGCTCATAGTTCTAATAGGGCCAGAAAGATCTAGATGGATCAATTGTAATATTCTACTTGTTGAGACATCATTAATGTATTTAAAAGAGACTCTTTTATGTTTGCCTTTAGCACATGCATTACAAATTTTATCAAGAGAAAACTTGATTTTAGGCAAACCTCTTACTAGATCATTAGAAATTAAATTTTCTAAAACACTCATTGTAGCATGTCCTAGTTTTCTATGCCACAACCAAGAATCATGCTCATCTTTAGCAAAAAAACATGTATTTGGAATATGAATGCCATCTAGATGCACCATGTATATATTTCCTATTCTATGACCAATAAGCACACTTTTATTAGATGCAATGTCAATTATTTTGCAACCATTTAAATCAAACATGACATTGAAACCTTTATCACAAAATTGGCATATGCTTAAATAATTATGTTTAGACCGTTGACATACAAAATATTCTCAATAAGTATGGAAGAGTGATTACCAATTGAACCAATTCCTTCAATGGGGCCTTTGAAGTTGTCACCGAAAGTTACTACTCCTTCACTCTTTGGTTTTAGCTCGAAGAACCGAATCTTGTCACCGGTCATGTGTCTCGAGCATCCACATTTAAGGTACCATGAATTTGTAATTGATGTTTGAGCCTTGTAGCAATGCTCGCCCTACAAACATAAAATCAAGTCTTGATTTTTGGTACTCCAATTCTTTTGGTTCCATGAGTATTAGTGTAGAGCATTGAGATGTTCTCTATTTATGAGCGCAAGTGCACACTCTGTCAAGTTATAGTATAAAAGATATTGTCTCCCACAGGGATTAGAATAGCTCATATGAATGATTTCTTGCACATAGATTTAGTAAATGCGCCATTAAATCTCATGATGTGGAAATATAAAAAAAAACACAAGTAAAGATAAAGATAGTAATGAGATGAATGATAGGGAGAGATTAGGCGATAAGCTGGGTAAGACAGGTGCAACTTAGTAGCCTGTGGACTGCATTGTAAAGCTTGAGTATGTTTTGCGCTGCCAAGAATTGCTGCCTCGGCGAGTATGGCGAGCGGCAAACTACGACCATGTCACGCGATCGTAGCAGGTCACTGCCACTGCAGCGGTGTGTACTATCTCGACAGGTGGAACGGAAAGAAGTCCTGAAGACAAGTCTGGCAGACATTCCAAGCTCAGCAGGATAGTCGATAGTGATCCCTCCTATTTCTAGGTTAGGATGCTCGAGATTGCTTAACTTGAGGACTAGTGTAGAACCAAATTAGAGAACTCGGCTGATAATCCCTTTTAACCGATGAAACTTGTGGACTAGTGTGGAACCAAGTTAGTCACGCCTTTGTGAGTTGTGACCGTGCTTAACCCATTCGTGCGCCTTGCACTTTCGTGCCCGACAAATAAATTTTCTCTTAAACTGACTGGTGTAGACTATTTGAATGAACAAGAAGCATAGATTTAGCAAACTTAGAACTTTATTGAAAACGACTCAAAACTATACAATCGTTTCCACAAATTACTTTACATACACACGCCTAAATTCTAGGAGAGTTGGGTCGCGACCCCTAACGCTCCAACTTATCTAGCTATCTCCCCATCTATACTCTCATCGGCAGTTGGCGTCAATTCCCTCACGACATGCCCCTATACCCTTACATACATTGGGTATATATAGGGCTCATGACCTAAAGTTGAGTGCTCCTTGAAGTAGGAGTTCTAAAAGTAAGTTACATTAAATATAGACTCCTTTATACTTTAAATACAGACTCTTTGGACGTTGCTTCGTCCGCAAGTAAGGATAAGTATCCCTACTTATCGATCTTCAATCATCTCTACCAGCCGCTACAGGCTTTAATAAATTGCAAGACTGGGCTCATTGGGCTTAGGAAATTGTTCTCTTGAAATCGCGACCCATCTTGGCTAAGTCGGTGTATCTCCTGCCCAGGTAACACTTGGCGGCAATGCTGCTTCGGCATCATCCTTGGCGGCATCTTGAGTTGCTTTAGTACAACTTCTTTGGTTCCAGCTTTCTTGTACTTTCCTGTTCTTTCCTCTCCTCTCCTAGCTATAGCACCTGAAAAATATAAACTAAACTAAACAGTAACTTTTCTCAACCAAATATGAAATATTGAATAAAAGCATGTTGTAAGAGAAGATACAACTATAATGCATGCAATGTACCTAAATATGCCTAAATGAGCTTAAGAACAACAATAATAAGAGAAGGAATATGTACAAAATATAGAACTTATGGGCACTCTACACACCCCAAACTCGAACTATTGATTGTCCTCAAGCAATGCAACCTAACTAGTAAAACTACCCTTAGCACAACATTAATAGAATGTTAGCCTTTAACTTGATTTCTTGCCTCAAGGCCGTGACATCAATATAATGTTAGTGACGGAGAATGACATGAAATAACTTAGATTAATTTTTCTTAATGCCAGTGTAGTGTGTGCAGGTCTGTGTTCATGCTAAACATGCTGAAGTTACCAAGTTAACAAAGTATGCCTAAAATAATTAAGTTACTCGAAAGGATACGAGTTGCTACCTTGGCAGCACAGTTGGGCACTTTTGTTTTCTTTTTCTGATCATGGCTTTAAGGGCTTCAACTCATCACAACTATTCTCTGGATTTGAAGCTAAGGTAGGTGCACTCTACAAAACTCTGAACCCTTTGAATAGAGTCATCCTGTGAAGACTTTTATTCACTCTTGCTAATTTGTTCGTCACTTAGCTTAGATTCATGGACTTTGATAGCAACGAAGTGTCCTTGCTCATGATATTTCCTAGAGCTTGTTTCGGGTACCTCTAGAGTTTTTATTCTTTCTGCCTAGAGCCTGTTTCGGGCACCTCTAGGTTTTTCATCATTCTTGTTGTGCTGCCCTGTGCTGCAGTGGCGGCAAACCTGTATTCAATCAAGAAACTTTTATTAAGTATGGCAGGCAGTGTTAAACTCAAAACTTAAGAAAAAATTCAGCATTTAACAGACAAGTGTAAAGATAATTTGGCAAAAAGAAAAATTTTCTAAGTATTTTTCATGCTTCTTCGCATAGTTAGGTAATTTTTTTAGAATGGTGTGGATAAGTAATCGGCTAAGCTATCATAGACACAAGTTTTGAACTAAAGATTCTATTTCATTAAGTGCTAGGGGCAGAATTTACATATGCATCTAAATGCTATGAACCTAAAACAAAGAGGATTAATTCCCCCCAAATTCAAGGTTGGCATTGTCCTCAATGCACATACAAAACAAAAATTAAAAACAAAACATTAAAAGAAAAAGGAAAAAAGTACAAATAGAGAAATATAAAATTAAACATAAAAAAGTAAAAAAGAAAAGGAAAAAATGGTGTTATAAACTGGGGGAGTTCCCCTTTGTTGCTGTCGCGTCAGAGGAAGATTCTGAGGAGGCAGGCAAGACAGGGCGGCGCTTAGCGGATGGTTTTTCTGCTGGGCCTTTCGTCAAGCTATGCGATGGCTGGATGCGGCTGGGGGTGGCTTTCTTGGTTTTTCATTCAGCCTCTCCACCCTAGGGATCTGCTGCTAACCGCTTTCTCTTTTTG
Organism: Hibiscus tridactylites; assembly: GCA_958450335.1. Classification (NCBI taxonomy): domain Eukaryota; kingdom Viridiplantae; phylum Streptophyta; class Magnoliopsida; order Malvales; family Malvaceae; genus Hibiscus; species Hibiscus tridactylites. Next base: position 72,753,568 of record OY288273.1, read on the forward strand.
GCTGCCTCTGCCGGCTCGTCGTCAAGGGAGTCTGAAATTTCCATGTTTGAGTAGCTGGTATCTATGGCAGCGATCATTTTGGCTACTGGGAGGCAGCAGTTGTCTCATCTTCCTTCTCTGATTCTGAGGAGGAGGTGAGGTCATATGATTGGATAGGGGTTGGGGAGGTTCTTCTCTTAGGGCGGCATTGTGGCCTTTCGTTGTCATCGGCGGAAGGAGCATCAACGAGTCTTGGAGTGATATGAAATGGTTTGGATGCTGCTAGCTCCATTGGAAAGGTGGGAAACTATTGCCCGATGTTATGGTATTTATCTAGCAGGTAGGCCACAAAGGCCTCCTGCATGTCTGCTACGTATTTGGTGAAGATCACCTACTTGTGTTCGATCCTCTATCAACTTTTCACTAGGCTGCATAGTAAAGGAATTGCAGCAGACGTAAGGACAGCTTCAGAACTGCCTGCTGCGGCTGGGGTGGCGGCAGCTTGAGACGGCGGCTTGGCGGTGGAAGGTGTGTCAGGCTCTACACTATGCATCATTTGTTGGCATACCCTTCTTGTCCATCCTTTCTTCTGAAAGAATTTTATCTTTTGGGTGCAACGCCATGCCAAAATTGGCACACAGTCCAGTGATGCGTGCAAGGAAGAAGAGTGGACCTTTGACGGTTGGCTATTTTGCGTGGGCGTAAGTCTCCTTTAGTATTACTTCGCCAACGTTGATCTATCACTCATAATACTGCTGATGAGGGCGAGCCGCGACATGTTTACCATCGATCCGTGCGAGGTTGGAATCAGGCGGCGTTGGACAAAGTAGCTCCAAAGGGTTACCTCTGGCAGCAAGTCTCTACGGTTGACTGACCCATTATTTTTTCCTATCAGCCATTTGGTGTTTGGCATGCAGAGCTCCTTCTTGATTTTGTTGTAGTCAGCCCCTGTCAAATATGATTCCCACTCTCCATGCTGGTCGCCACTGATCTCTATGTTGTAGAAGCTGTTGATCATGTCAGCAATCAACTTAACACCTTCTCCCCGGACGTAGACAAAAGGGCTCTCTGGGTTTGGCTGGTGGGCGTAAAACTCTCGCACATGGTTGTTTTTGATCCTTTCAGGCTGCCGTGCGAATTGGTCCCAGCCCATGTTGTGGATTCTCTCGAACAGGGAAGGTTCCAACCCAAAATCACCATCGGGCTGGGTGTATTGGAAGCCCATATCCCCCATAGTTGCCTTTATTTGTAAAACTGGTTGTAGGTCTCCTCGACAACAGGTTTCAAGAACCTATTGTTTTGGGATTTGGAGGTGGCAACGAGTTTCTGTGATGAGGCCATAGTTTGTAGAACAATTATTTTCCTAAAAAAAGAAAAGAATGTGAAAGAAAAATAAAACAAAGAAATCTTGGAAGGGAAGACTGTAGAAAGAGTTCAGAGAAAAGAGAGAGCAAAGTGAAGAACGTGTGGTAGAATAGTTGGCCTTATATAGCCGTTTCTCTCCACAACCTTGGTGGGCACGCTGTTAACGGGCGGCAATTATTGCGGCGCAAATAATGGGATTCTAGCCGTTACGCATATATCCGTTCCGCTCACTGGTGCAATTATAGCCATTCCGACTGGCCGTTATGAAGCCACTAGCCGTTATACTTATCTGCCTTGCGCTGCCTTGGCCGCTAGTTGGGCCTCTCCTTTATTCTTCCATCTTTCTTGGTCCTTTCTTCCTTCCTAACCTAAAATAAAACTAATACAAGAATTAAATAAAAATTAAATCTAATCATAATACATAAAAAAAAATTTAAAATTTAAAATAAATAAAAATTAGGTTATGTTGGGTTGCTCTTTTCCCAAGCATAACCACTTCCTGAGGGTCTTTGTGTTTGGCTATTCGTCTCGGAATGTCCTTCCCCTCCTCAGGTGGATATTGCTGCCAACCTTGCTGCCCTGGCGGGACATACACCAAGAAAACAAAGAGGCTTTTTTGTGCAAATAAATAAAAAGAGATTTAATGTACGGAAACTAAAAAGAAGTGCAAAAATTCAAATGTAATTGCTGTTGCGAATCCCGGCAATGACGCCAAAAATTTGTAGAGCGTTGAGGTGTTCTCTATTTATGAGCACAAGTACACAATCTGTCAAGTTATAGTATAAAAGATATCGTCTCCCACAGGGATTGGAATAGCTCCTATGAATGGTTTCCTGCACATAGATTTAGTAAATGCACCATTAAATCTCATGATGTGGAAATATAAAAAAACACAAGTAAAGATAAAGATAGTAATGAGATGAATGATAGAGAGAGATTGAGAGATAAGCTGGGTAAGACAGGTGCAACTTAGTAACCTGTGGACTGCATAGTAAAGCTTGAGTATGTTTTGCGCTGCCACAAATTGCTGTCTCGGCGGGTATAGCGGGCGGCAAACTACGACTCTATCACGCGATCACAGCAGGTCACTGCAACTCCAAGGGTGTGTACTGTCTCGATAGGTGGAACTAAAAGAAGTCCTGGTGGCAAGTCTGGCAGACATTCCAAGCTCGACAGGATAGTCGACAGTGATCCCTCCTATTTCTAGGTTAGGATGCTCGAGATTGCTTAACTTGAGAACTAGTGTGGAACCAAATTAGACAACTCGGTTGGTAATCCCTTTTAGCCGCTGAAACTTGTGGACAAGTGTGGAACCAAGTTAGTCACGCCTTTATGAGTTGTGACCGTGCTTAACCTTTTCGTGAGCCTTGCACTTTCGTGCCCAACAAATAGATTTTCTCTTCAACTGACTGGTGTAGACTAATTGAACGAACAAGAAGCATAGATTAAGCAAACTCAAAACTTTATTGAAAACAACTAAAAAATATACAACCGTTTCCACAAATTACTTTACATAGACATGGCTAAACCCTAGGAAAGTTGGGCCGCGACCTCCAACACTCCAACTTATCTAGCTATCTCCCCATATATACTCTCATCGGCAGATGCCGTCAATTCCCTCACGACAAGCCTCTATACCCTTACATACATTGGGTATATATAGGGCTCATGACCTAAAGTTGAGTCCTTCTTGAAGTAGGAGTTCTAAAAGCAAGTTACATTAAATATAAACTCCTTTATACATTAAATATAGACTCTTTGGACGTTGCCTTCTTCCGCAAATAAGGATAAGTATTCCTACTTATCGATCTTCAACAAGCTCTACCAGCCGCTACAGGCTTCAGGAAATTGCAAGACTAGGCTCATTAGGCTTAGGAAATTGCCCTCTTGAAATTGCGACCCATCTTGTCTAAGTTGGTGTAACTCCTTCCCAGGTGACACTTGGCGGCATCTTGAGCTGCTTCAGTATAGCTTCTTTGGTTCCAGCTTTCATGTTATATCCTGTCCTTTCCTCTCCTCTCCTAGCTATAGCACCTGAAAATATAAACTAAACTAAAACAATAACTTTTCTCAACCAAATATGAAATATTCAATACAAGCACGGTGTAAGAGAAGATACTGCTCTAATGCATGCAATGTACCTAAATATGCCTAAATGAGCTTAAGAACAGAAATAGTAAGGGTATGAATGTGTACAAAATATAGAACTTATGAGCACTCTACAATTAGCTCCCCAAATCTTGGTTCCCTTGAGAATCCAAGAAGCAATAGCATCAACATTGTTAGAAGTTACAAGTTCCTTAGGAACCCAAACACTTCTAACTCTCTTACCGCTAGAGGACCTTTGGAAGCCTATATGTTTATACCCATTAAAGTTTGTTTTAAAATAGTTGGGTTTTGACTGACTTTCCTTTTCAAAATGAGTTGTCCCACATTTGTTTAAAGAATCTTTAAGATCACCCATTCCCTTTGGCGATCATCATGGACTCTTGAAAGTAATCCATGCAAGTCTTGATTTTTCTTTTCAAAATCATTTATATTTTCTTGCATTTCTTTTACTTTACTTTCAAGCACCAAATTTGTTTTAGACAAAATTCATTTTCATTTTTCAAATTTGAAATAATATTTTTTTTAAAAATTGACCCTTTAAATTCTAAAACCAACTCAACATAAACCTCTTGCAATTCATCATAAGCATCTTGAAGTTCATCGAATTCAAAAGTGGATAGATTAAATGTTACCTTAGGATCCTTCTTAAGTGCCATGAGACATAGGTTGGCTACCTCTTGCTCTTTCTCATCGGATGAGCCTTCACAGCTCCAAGTAGCCACATGTGCCTTGAGCTTCTTCTTCTTCTTCCTGAAGCTTTTCTTCTTTAATTGGCAACAATCAAACTTGATGTGTCCCAGCTTTCTCCACTCATAGAAAATGATTTGGTCATTCTCTTCTTCCTTTGGCTTGTTCTTGAAATCCTCTCTTCGTTAGAACTTCCTTCCACAGTTGAATTTCATGAACCTTGTAAATCTCTTGGCTAGCATAACCATTTATTCATCTTCTTCTTTGCTTGAATCACTCTCTACTTGTGAGGCTTTGAAAGTCCTTCTTATTCTCATCATCCTTTTTTCCTTTCTTCATAAGCTCATGAGTGAGAAGTGATCCCATAAGAGCATCAAGCTTCAAGGTCTTGAGATCCTTGGCTTCGATGATGGCGGTCTTCTTTAAATCCCATGATTCAGGAAGAGAATAGATAAGCTTTCGAACAAGCTTGTCATTCAGAATGACTTCTCCATAGCCTTTTATCCCATTGACAATAATGGAGAATCGATCAAACATCTTGGTGATGTCTTTATCCAGTTCCATCTTGAAGTTCTCATAGCTAAGATTGAGAAGGCCAATCTTGGTATCCTTCACTTCATTGGTACCTCATGAGTAACTTTTAGCTTTTCTCATATCTCTTTGGAAATCGAGCAAGAAGACATATTTGCATACACGTCCAGTCAAAGAGCACAAAACAATATGTGCATGGCTTTTTTTTAGTTGCAACTTCTTCTGATCATCAACAGTCTATTCTTATCTTTCCTCGAGGATGAGTCGGCTTTCAACTCTCTTCATCAGAATGGTTGGTCCATCCACCACCACATCATATTCTTCCAATAAGGATAATTTACTCCATTGAAGTATGGAGGCTTGAAGATGGATTGAGATTCCTCGACGGAGTAGTTGTTGAAAGATTGATTAAGCAAAGTTTGGATCTACTCAAGAAGGTGTGAAAACTTCAAATGGGTGTAGCTTTGATACCAATTGTTAAGTTGATCAATCAATGGAAATGACCAAGAGGGGGTGAAATGACAATTAAAAAATTGGTGGAAGCGATGAGCAAAAAATGTGTTAGGATGATCTATCGAAGTGATTTGGCCAAGAAGGGGTGAATTGGCAATTTAAAAATTGAAGGTAAGCAAATGGAAAGATAAAAATTGAGATACAAGGTATTGATATTCGTTCAACCTTTTAACAAGGTCTACATCCACTATCTTAGCTTCCCACTAAGGATTTTCACAAATTCACTATGAATTTCTTCCCCTTTTCTAGGCTAAGGAGGCAACCCATTACACAATCAAAGCTTTCTAACCCAAAGCTTTGATCAAACACTCTCTTTTAAAAGAAATTGAATAGAAAACTGAAAATCCTCTCAAAGGTGCAATTACAAGTTCACTCAACCCAAAAGCTTGAATAAAAATGATTACAAGAAAGGTCACTCAAGTGGGTTACAAAGATTTGACTCTAATAGGCTTCAAATTGTTGGATTTGTGATTTAATGCTTAAGACTTGTTCAATAGTTGTTAATGTAGCTTTGGAGACTTGAACATATACCCATCATCGATATCTAACCGTTTGGGTAGCTGAGATCATAATTATATTCGTTAGAGACCATTTTCCCGTAATAAATGTTGTCTGCCAACCCTCGGTATCGGTACCGGTTAAAAGAAGAAATAATCGTTTTACAAAGGGGTATCGATACGCGAGAGGGTGTATCAGTACGTGAAGTCAAATTTTCAAAGGCGTACCGGTATTGTAACACCCCAAAATTCAGTCTAGTCAAAATTAGGTTCTGGTGATCAGAAATCTTATATTGATAAAATCCAAACATTGTATTGGCTAGTTAATTATTGATATTGGACTCTAATTGAGTTAAATCATTGCCATCAGACCCTATTGAATAATACCGAAAAAATTATAGTGATTAAATTGAGGAAAAATGCAAGTTGGAGGTCAAAATTATAGTATTGTGAGAGTTGAGGGACTAATCTTGCGATTAGCCCCTCCCCATATGAATTTCTATCTACGTGGGATAGTTTAAGAGCTTTCCTTCATGTGAAGGAAAGCTAAATAGTTAAAAGAATATATAATTGCAAAAGAAAAGAAAAGGGGATAGAAAGCTAACTGAAAGTCTCAAGCAAGCACTCACCTCTTGTCATCTTCATCATCTTCCTCCAAGCTAGCACCTCCATTGGAGAGCAAGCTTTAGTTTAGTTTTTCTTCGTTTTATTGGTATCGAATCATTGCTATCGATCGGGTAAGCTATATTCCTCAATCGGTTATTAGACTCCATAGATATATCGAGCTTAATCTTAAGCTAGGGTTTTGACTATCCATGGATATCTCATCGTTTTCATCTAAATTGAAATCGAATATCGATTTTGATGTTGTTATATTGATTTTGATATAGTAATCGATATTAATAGTCTTCTATCGATTTCCTAGCTCAAGAAGTTGATAAAGAGCATCCATCGTCTCCATCCAAACCTAGGAACAAGGGGATTGTTATCCGAAAGCCATAGGATCATCAGATTAGTAAGGTGATTGTAGTCAGAGTCTCGAGAATTAGGCAAAAAGCCTTCCCGAATCTTTATTTGATGTTTTAGATTATATCGCTAATATTATCATTGAAGAAGTTGCATTGGATGGTTAATCGGACACCTTGGTAAGTGTCAGTAAGTTTGTTATTGAACATCAAACATAGTTATTGGTATTGTCATTGTGCATAGTTATTGATATAGATATTGTCATCGAAACATTGTAAACAAATCATCATATATTGATATTGATATTGAACCATGAAACATTGATAATATTGAGATCATTGGTCATTAGATTCCTCATTGAACAATGAACACTGAAATGAACATTGAAACTTTGGATTTGAATAGACATTGGATACAATTGGCATGCCATAGAATTCACGAGCTTAGTGTCCGGGTGGACTACGGTCCTAAGGCTACGACCTATATTGATTTGGCGAGGCGGAAGGATGTGTATTGATATTGGTCATATTGGCAAGGCAGAGAGACTTGACCATTCATTGATTTGGAGAGGCGTAGGAATTCGCGTATCCACTATCTTGATTCAATCCAAGGACTAATGACGAAATGAATATGTTAAACCTTGTATATATAGATACTTGATATATTGTTGTTCATATTGTTTATGACTACCTCACTAGGCAATATATGCCTAACATGTCACATCTCATACATTTCAGGTTGAAAAGATCGAGCGTAGAAGGATCGGATTGTCAAGGCAAGACAAGTCACTACAAGCCTTAAAGTAATGTATTTTGACCTTGTGAACTCCTAGGAAGGTGGCAAAGTAGTCGAACTAGTCGTTTATGCCTATTTTGATGTGTTTGTGAAATGCCTATGTTGTAATATGGTTAATAGCCCTAAATGGCTTTTTTGGTTGACTTAAAATGGCTTAAAAGTTCATACATGACTCATAAAGGTCAAAACATAGTAAACATATTCGTATGATCATGAAATTTGGCATGCTAGTAGTTTATACAATTGAAATATTGTGTGTGAAGTTTCGTTGCATTTGGACATCGTTCAGTAGGTCAAATTGAATAAATACAAAAAAACTTTCATTACAGGTCAGACCGTATCAAAACGGGTGATGACGTTTCAATACGGGTAAGCATAATTGAGCTTGATAAAAAGGGCATATCGGAACAGTTCATAGCCATTTCGAAACATTTTGTCATTGGAATCCCTTGTTTTGATACAAGTTTATAGTGTATCGAAACAGGTCAAAGTCAAAGTCAAAAGAAGTCAACTCGTTTCGATACAGGGCATGCCCGTATCGATACAATCAAAAGGGTAAAGTCAACAAGGGTTGACTATCATTCACCCATTTCGAAACAACCCTAGGGTGTTTTGATACGGGGTTAGTTAAGTTAGTTAAAGGCATATTGTAGAGTGTCCACAAGTTCTATATTTTGTACACATTCCTGCCTTTATTATTGCTGTTCTTAACCTAGTTTAGGCATATTTAGGTGCATTGCATGCATAATAACAATATTTGCTCTTTTACCATGCTATTGTTGAATATTCTATGTTTGGTTGAGAAAAGATACTGTTTTAGTTTAGTTTTCTTTTTCAGGTGCTATAGCTATGTAGAAGAGGAGTGTATAGGAAAGTAGGGAGATAAAGGAGCCGTACTGAAGCAGTTCCAGTTGCTGCCAAGGACGCTGCCACATCAGCATTGTCACCGACTGCCGCCTATGCAAGAGTTAAACCGACTTAGTCAAGATGGGTTGCAATTGAAAGAGGAAAATTCCCCGATTCCAATGAGCTCAGTCTTGCAGTTTTCTAAAGCATGTAGTCGCCTGAAGAGCTGATCAAAGATTGATAAGTAGGAGTACTTATCTTTTCTTGCTAAAGAAGGCAATGCTCAAAGAGTCCAAATTCAAGTAAAAAAGGAGTCAGCATTTGATGTAAAGTTACTTTAAGGACTTCTAATCCAAGGAGGACTCAAACTTAGGCCAAGCCCTATATATACCCAATGTATGTGAGGGTATAAGGGCATAACGGAGAGGGAGATAGATAGATTAAGTGAGGGTGTTGGAGGGTGCAACCCAATTCTCTCTTAGGGTTTAGGTTGTTGTATGTAAAGTAGTTGTGAGAAACAGTTGTATAGTTTAAGTTGTGTTTTGCAATAAAATACTCTCAAGTTTGCTTAATTCACGTTCTTCACTTCTTCAATTAGTTCCAAAAGTCCAGTTGAAGAAATCTATTTGTCAAGCACGAGAGTGTCAAAATCACGAAAGGATTAAGCACAATCTCGTCATGTCGAGGTGTTGACTAATTCGGCTTAGATATAAGTTATAATTTCAGCGGCTAAAAGGAGCAACCAAACGTCGACTGCCTGTGTTAGGTTTACGCTGAGATTTCTAGGTATTGCATACATAACGTGGTGATAGAATCCTTGCCTAGACATAGGAATGATCAATTCGGAATTGCTCTACAGAACTTGGAGTATCTTCCAGACTTGTTGTCGGGACTTCTCTCCATTCCACCTGCCGAGACAGTGAAAGTTGCAGGAGCAGAGATCCGCTGCGGCAGCGAAAAGGTCGTAGCCTCAATCCGCCATTACCCGCAGAGGCAACAAATCGTGGCAGCGCAGAATACAATTAAGCTTTACAATGCAGTCTACACACTACTGAGCTACAACTACCTGGCCCGACCTATCATCCTCATCTCTTCCTATCACTATCTTAATTTACTTGTGTTTTTATTTTTACGTTTTTAATATTCAAAAATTTAATTTTGCATTTACTATTTCCTTGTGCAGGAAAACATTCATAGGAGTCGTTCCAATCCCTGTGGGAGACGATATCTTTTATACTATAACTTGACAAGAGTGTGCACTTGCTCTCATAAATAGAGAACACACAAACGCTCTACAAGTTTTTGGCACTATTGCCGGGGATTGGCAACATCAACTGCGTTTGAATTTCTGCACTTTTGTTTTAGTTTTTGCCCTTAAATTTCTGTTTACTTTATTTTATAAAAAAATTCCTCTTGTTTGTCTTTGGCGTATGTCTCGCCAGGGCGGAAAAGATGGCAGCCAACATCCACCTGAGGAGGGGAAGGACATACCTGGACGAAAAGCCAAACACAAAACCCTCAGGAAGTAGTTATGTTTGGGAACCGCACAACCTAACATAACCTAATTTTTTTATTTATAATTTATTTTAAGCATTAGGAATAGATTTAATTTTAAGTTATTTTTAAAAAAATTTTCGCATTTAATTTGTTTCAGGTTAGGAATGAAGGCAAGACTACAAAGGAAAAAATAATAAAGGAGAGGTTCAACCCAACATCCAAGGCAGCCCAAGGCAGATGAGCATAACAACTAGCGGCTTCATAACGGCTAGCTGCAACGACTACATTTGCAACAGCTAGCAGAACGGCTATCTGCATAACGACTAGAATCGTGTAAATCACACTGCAATCATTACCCCCGTTGACAGCGTGCCCGCCAAGGCAGCGAAGAGTAATGGCTATATAAGGCCAACTATTCTCTCCTCATTTTTCACTTTGCTCTGACTTTTACTCCCAATTCTTCTTGTCATCTTTGCTTTCAATATTTCGTTTGTTTTATTTTCTTGCAATTTCTTTCTTTTCTTAGGAAATACAGTCGTTCTCACAACTATGGCAACATTAAAACCCATGCCCTCAACCTCCAAGCGCACCTTCCAGTGGTTCTTGAATGCCGACATAGTGGCAACCCATCGACAGCACTTTGATGAGCAACAACTATGGGAAGAAAGAGGCTTCTAATACACCATGGAAGATGGGGATCTTGGCCTTGATCCCATCGTATTCGAAAGGGTCCACACCCTATGACGGCACATTTTCGCACGACAGCCAGAAGAGATAAACAACAACCTAGTTCGAGAGTTTTATGCCCACAAACCTACCCTGGGAAATCCTTTTGTCTATGTTGATGGCGAGGACGTATAACTCACAATGGCAACAATCAATAGCTTCTACAGAATATAAATCAGAGGGAATCCGCATGATGAATGGATGCCGTATTTAACGAAAGCATAATACGAGAAGATCAAAAGAGAAATCTACCAGCCCAACGCTAAGTGGCTAACCGACAAGAACAACGGTTCAGTCAACCGTCGTGATCTGCTTCCAGAGGCAATTCTTTGGCGTAACTTCGTTCAGCATCGCCTAATGCCCACTTCGCACGAATCTACAGTCAACTAGCCGTGTGTAACCCTCCTTAGCCCTGCCTAGACGCTTGACCCGAACCATGAAGATTACACGGGGATAACCAAAGTCAACCTGATAGTCAACCTTGATTAACGACAATTTTTTTTTTAAGTTTTAATCTTGTCTAGATGCACATTAAGCCTATGTGAATACTCACAAATCATGGAAGAGAAAGGCACAGTGATCGGAAAACATTTAGGAACTCAATTGCACAAATTATGTGTTTAGGGACCAAAATGTAATTTTTAGAAATTATAAGGACTTAATAGATTTTAAGCTTACCAATATTTAATTAGTCATATTGCATGCTCCTCAGTCAAATATCAGATTAAAAGGACCTCCCAAACTCAAGCAATTGCATCCACAACATTCAGGACTAAAATGTAAAACATGAAAACTTAAGAGAATTCAAAAACAACATCCAACGGTCGCCTGTATAGGAACACTCACCCTCCGTACCGAAACGCCCATATCAAAACGGTGTTGACCATTTCGGTACTCAGGTATGTTCCGAGACCGATATCGAAACAAGCCTCACCAGTAACCAAACTGTTTCGAAACACCTTCAGCCATTCCGAAACACTATGGCCAATACAGGCCCCCGTTTCGAAATAGTGGAGGGTGTTTCGATACACCTTGCCCAATGAAAGCAGAAAATGCTGGTTTTTCACCCTTTAAACCATTCAAACATGCCTCAAAGAGCATCTAATCATGCCAACAACTCATTTTGGTATTAAGGAACATATATAAGACCTTTAGGCTAGAGCATGGCATCAAGTACGAAAACACACAATCTAAAGGCATGCTCCCTAGTCTCAAAACCAATATAAGAAACCAAACCTCAACCAAACATTTAGGACCATTTACAACCCATAAAGGCCATCACAAATATGCCACAAACTTAAGGAGTTCAAACACATATTCCAAATACAACCTTGAAGTCCCATTGCCAATATCAAAACTAAAGTGTATAAAAACATCACCATACATGAGCTTTTCACTTCCTTGGATGTTCTTATCCTTCTTGATGCCCCAAAACACCTCAATTATCTGCATTATTGGTAAAAGAGAGCGTAAGCACAATAGCTTACTGAGGCATGCTCTAAAGAAAACCAACACAATAATGCATATCTTGAAAACACTTTCTCAAAAGCTTTTTCGACCACATGCTCATTCTATCTCATGCTTGAAATCCATTTCAAAGCAAAACCTCAATGAAAACACATGTACCTTAATTCTATCTCATGCATCTAAACCAATGCAAATCTCATGGCAAGGCCATACACATGCTTGTAAAACCAAAGCATTTCATATACAAATCTCATATACATTTCTCATAGCATAAATCAACTCATCGAAGGTACATGTGAATCAAAAGCATTTTCATATATTATATTGATATTTCACATCTCATCATTACTCGGATATGCAGACAACATTCTCTAACCACTAGACGTTTTCGGTGGAATCTCACATCACCGTACTCACTTGTCTAGTAACATAATTTCCGGTGGAATCTCACATCATCGTACTCACATGGCGGAATCTCTCATCGCCACAAAGCTTGGGTATTTCACCAAGTCCTACCCGATGGAATGCCCATCATCGGTTCTCTCCCTTTGGATTAACCAAAGAGCACGTACGCATTTTTAGTTTATAGTGCACTCTCATCCTATTGATCGGTCAATAATATCTGGTAAGTATCTCAACTTCTATGCCATTATATTATGTCAAATATCATCTCACCTACTATTTTTCATGCAACACTTCTCAAATCATTCTCATCTCATTTCAAAACCATAACATCTGTCATGCTTTAAAACAAAAGCTCAAAACTCATCTATGCAACATGTTCTTTAATGAAATCATCTCAAGAATCATCTCATGCTATAAATCATGCATAAAAACAGTATGAATTCATCTATCTCAAATCATGAGAATGTAAAAGCATTTTAGGGTCAAACACCACATATAAGAGAGCAATCTAGCCAATACATACTTCTAGACTTAGGAAGGTGTTTCAAACCTTTCCTAAACCCCCAAACCTTGATTCTTTGTCCCTCAAGGACTTCTAAAACCATACGCACTCACCGATTACGTTTTGCTTGCTCGCTGAAACGCTATCTAGGCTCCCGTATCAACACCAAAGGCGTCCAAAGATGTCTCCCCTATTTATAAGAAATAAGACCAAAGGATTAATGCATCATCATGCATTGAAATCATCAGCCACACATCTAAACTCGCTGCTCTACTCAAGCACTCCATTTCAGCTACCAAACACAACCGAAAACATCTCCAAACTCTTCCAAAACAAAGACCAGCCAAGATCTACCACTTCTAATCACTTTTAAACATCAATCAACATCAAAAATCACCACAAACACGTCTTTATACCTCCAGCTATGACAGAACACCAAAACCACCCCAAAAACCACCATTTTAGCATTCAAAACTTATGGATCCAAGCATATTCGGGATTTTTTTGATAAAACCTCATTTATAACATTAATTAACATCCAAAACTCATTAGAAAACAACCTCAAAACAAAGTCTAATCATCAACCACGAAAAATCATCAAGATCTCTCCATAAACCTTGAGTTTTAAGACAACTTCTTGTTTCTATCATTAAAGTAACTAAAAACCATTAACAAAGGATTGATAACTTGAGAATTTCAGTAAAGAACTGATCATTAGAGAAGAAGGATGAAGCTTACCTCTAATGGCTGATTTCTCCTTGAATTGGGCAAGTTTTCCTTGAAAATCCAATGTAAAAACAAGAGGTTTTGATGAGGAAAAGATTAGGAATAAAAAGGAGATTAAAGTCTCATCAAAAGGAATGAAAATCAAAGGATTATTGCTGGAGGAAATGTGTTGGGCAGAAAAGAAATTGAGAGAAAATGAAATGAGAGAAAATTGATGAAAGGTAGTTATGAAAAGTCAAAGGTAGTTTCCTTTTAATTAATCTTTATTTTCCTTTAATTAAAACATTAATAAAATCACCCAAGTTAAGAAGAAATCTGATTAAAAACTTTTTGGTAAAATTAGCTCCTTAATGATTCAAAGTTTCAATCCTTTACAAAACAATCACTATTTAACTTCTGCAAAAACTACGATTTGCTCAGTACACCGAAATGTAGTATTTCCAAACATTATTTTGTAAAATTGATTTCACCATAATAATTCATATAATAAATGAGGATTTATAGATATTTTTCAATATTTTTAAAGCATCCCGAACTAGGTGTTCCCTAAACCTCCCTTTAAGATTCAAACCGTTTCCGACCGGTTCGATTCGGATTCTAAAACATCTAGGCCCAAATTTGGGGTGTTACACCGCGGCTAGCCCTCATCCATAGCATAATGAAGGGGCGGCCGATCAATGTTGGAGAGGTTATTCTTGATGAAATTCATGCCCACGCAGACAAGTCCAACTCCAAGGGACTCCTCATCTTCCTGCATGTAACCCCCTTAGCCCGGCCTAGACGATTGACCCGAACTATGAAAATTACACGGGGAAAACCAAAGTCAACCCAAAAGTCAACTTTGATTAATAACCTTTTTTCCTTTTTATCTTCTCTAGATGCTCATTAAGCCTATGTGATTACACAAGTACATAGGAGAGAAAAGCACATCGATCGGAAATCATTTAAGGACTCAATTGCGTGATTTACACTTTTAGGGACCAAAATGTAATTTTTAGAAAATATGAAAACTTTGCAGAAATTAAAATTACCAATATGTAATTAGTCATATTACGTGCCTCTCTGTCAAATTTCAGCTTAAAAGGACATTCCAAGCTCAAGCAATTTCAACCACAACATTTAGGACTAAAATGTAAAACCTGGAAACTTAAAACAATTCAAAAGCACAAACCAACGGTCAACCGTTTCGGAACGTTGACCTTCATATTGAAACGCTCGTATCAAAATGGTGTTGACCGTTTCACAACTTGGGTGTGTTCCAAGACCAGTATCGGAAACATGCCTCTCCAGTAGCCAAAATGTTTTGAAACACCTTCAACCGTTCCGAAACACTATGGCCATTACGAGCCCCTGTTTCGAAATAGTTAAGGGTGTTTTGATACACCCTGCTAAACAACAGCAGAAAATTCTGGTTTTTCACCTCTTAACCCACTCAAACATGCTTCAAATCATACCATAACATACCAACAACTTGTTTTGACATCAAAGGACATATATTTGAAACATAAGCTCAAGCATGGCATCAACCACAATAACACTCAAACTACATGCATGCTTCCTATCCGCAAAACCAAATATAGAACTTAAACCTCCAACCAAACCATTAGGACCATTTACAACCCATAAAAGCCATCACGAACATGCACCAAACTTGTGGAGTTCAAAACACATCTCCCAAATACAACCTTGGAGTCCCATTGCCAAATATCAAAACTAAAGTGTATAAAAACATCACCATACATGAGCTTTGCACTTCCTTGGATGTTCTTAAACTTCTTGCTGCCCAAAACATCTCAATTATCTGCATTATTGGTAAAAGAGAGCGTAAGTACATTTGCTTAGTGAGGCATGCTATAAAGAAAACCAACACAATAATGCACTTTCCAAAACACTTTCTCAAAAGTCATTTTCAACAACATGCTCATTCAATCTCATGCTTGAAAACAATTTCAAAGAAAATATTCATTTGAAACCACATGTATCTCTATTCAATCTCATGCATTTAAACCAATGCAAATCTCATGGCAAAGTCAAACATATGCTTGTGAAAACTAAAGCATTTCATATACAAATCTCATATGCATTTCTCATATCATAAATCATCTCAACATTAGGAACATGTGAATCAAAAGCATTTTCATATATTATATTGGCATTTCCCATCTCATTATTACTCGGATATGCGAATAACTTTCTCAAACCCACTAGACACTTTCGGTGGAATCTCACATCACCGTACTCACCCGTCTAGTAAAACATAATTTCCGGTGGAATCTCACATCACCGTACTCACATGGCGGTATCTCTCATCGCCACAAAGCTTGGGTATTTCACCAAGTCCTACCCGATGGAATGCCCATCATCGGTCTCTCCCTTTGGATTGAATCTAAAGAGCACGTACGAATTTTTAGTTTATAGTGCACTCTCATCATATTGATCGATCAATTATATTCGGTAAGTATCTCATCTTCTATGCCAATATATTATGTCAAAACATCATCTCACCTATTGTTTTTAATACAACATTTCTCAAAGTTTTCTCATCTCATTCAAAATCATAACATTTGCCTTGCTTTAAAACAAAAGCTCAAAACTCATCAACACAACATGTTATTTCATGAAATCTTTTCAAGCATCATCTCATGCTACAAATCATGCATAAAAATAGTAGGAATTTATCTATCTAAAAACATGAGCATGTAAAAGCATTTTAGGGGCAACCACCACATATATGAGAGCAATCTAGCCAATACTCACTTTCGGACTTAGGAAGGTGTTTCAAAACTTTCCTAAATCCCCAAACCTTGTTTCTTTGTCCCTCAAGGACTTCTAAAACAATTCGCACTCACCGATTATGTTTCGTTTGTGTGCCGAAACGCTATCTAAGCTCCCGAATCAACACCAAAGGCGTCCGAAGATGTCTCCCCTGTTTATAACACCTAAGAGCAGAGGATTAATGCATCATCATGCATTGAAATCATCAACCAAACATATAAACCCGCTGCCCTACTCAAGAGCCTCATTTCGGCCACCAAAAACAACCGAAATCATCTCCAAACTCTTCCAAAACAAAGCCCAACCAAGATCTATCACTTCTAATCATTTCTAAACATCAATCAACAGCAAAAATCACCATAAACTCGTCCTTATACCTCCAGCTATAACAAAACACCAAAACCACCCTAAAACTACCATTCTAGCATACAAAACTTAGGAATCCAAACCTATTCGGGATTTGCTTGATAAAACCTCATTTATAACATCAATTACCTTCCAAAATACATTAGAAAACAACCTCAAAACAGAGCCTAACCAACAACCATGAAAATCAAGATCTCTCCAAGAACCTTGAGTTTTAATACAATTTCTTTTTTCTAACATTAAAGCAACTCAAAAATCATTAAAAAAGGATTGATAACTTGGGAATTTCAGTAAAGAACTGATCATTAGAGGAGAAGGATGAAGCTTACCTCTAATGGTTGATTTCTCCTTGATTTGGGCAAGTTTTCTTGAAAATCCAATGTGAAAACAAGAAGATTTGGTGAGGAAAAGATTAGGAATCAAAAGGAGATTCAAAATCTCATCAAAAGGAATGAAAATCAGAGGCTAATTGATTGAGGAAATGTGTTTGGCTGAAAAGAAATTGAAATGAGAGAAAATTGACCTTAGTTATGAAAAGTCAAAGATGGTTTTTCCTTTTAATTATCTTTATTTCCCATAATTAAAACATTATTAAAAACACTTAAAATAAGGAGAAATATGATTAAAAACATTTTGGTAAAATTAGCTCCTTAAAGATTCAAAGTTTCAATTATTTACAAAACAATCACTATTTAACTTTTGCAAAAACTGCGATTTGGTCACTACATCGAAATGTAGTATTTCCAAACCTTATTTTTATAAAATTGTTTTCACCATAATCATTCATATAATAAATGAGGATTTTTAGATATTTTTCCATATTTTTAAAGCATCTCGAACTAGGTGTTCCCTAAATCTCCCTTAAAGATTCAAACCGTTCTCGACCGGTCCAGTTCGAACTCTAAAACATATAGGCCCAAAATTAGGGCATTACAACTCTCCCCCTCTTAAGAAATTTCATTCCTCGGCACCACGATGTCTCCACAACACTTTGACCAGCTCAATGGTCTTACCATGGAGAACTTTACTATTCGAATCCAGAATCTCAACAGGTTCCTCATCATATGCCAAATTTGGATTCAACAGCACCACAGAGAACCCAAAATTGCTTCTTCATGTCTTCCTTCCTTTCCCGCGTGGCTTCCTCAGCACCACGATGTCTCCACAACACTTTGACCAGCTCAATGGTCTAACCACGGAGAACCTTACTATCCGAATCTAGAATCTCAACGGGTTCCTCATCATATGTCAAATTTGGATTCAACTCAACTTCCTCCACATGCATAACATGCGAAGGGTCCGATCTATACCTCTGAAGCATGGATACATGAAACACATTATGTATCTTTTCTAACACTTGAGGTAGTCTCAGTTTATAAGCAACAAGACCCACACGTTCTTTCACCTCGTATGGTCCAATGTACCTTGGGCTCAACTTGCCCTTCCGGCCAAACCTCATCACCTTCTTTCAAGGTGAAACTTTCAGAAACACACGATCATCCACAACAAATTCTATCTCCTTACGCTTCAAATCCGCGTAAGACTTTTGTCGATCTGATGCTGCCTTCAACCGCTCACAAATGAGCTTCACCTTCTTAGTGGTAACTTTTAACAAAGCTGGCATCGAAACCAACTTTTGTCAAGTTTCAGCCCAACAAAGAGGAGTTCTGCACTTCCTCCCATACAAAGCTTCATAAGGTGCCATTTGAATACTCGCCTCGTAACTGTTATTATAAGAAAACTCCACCAAAGGCAAGTGCTTCTCCAAAGAGCCTTGGAATTCAATAACACAACACCTCAACATATCCTCAAGCACTTGGTTAACACGCCCCGACTGTCCATTCGTTTGCGGATGATAAGAAGTACTGAAATTCATCCGCGTACCCAATGCTTGATGCAAACACTCCCAAAACCTTGCGGTGACCCTCAGATCTCTATCCAACACTATAGATTTTGGTACACCATGCAAACGTACAATCTCAGCAATGTACAACTCCGCAAGCTTATCCAATGTGTATGTAGTATGCACAGGCAAGAAATGCGCACACTTCGTAAGACGATCCACAATCACTCAAACAAAATTCTTCTTTGATGGCGATAAGGGCAAACCATACACAAAATCCATTGTGATCCTCTCCAACTTCCATTCAGGAATCCTTAACAGCTGCAACAATCTTGAAGGAAATTGATGTTCAGCCTTAACTCGCTGACAAACCATGCATTTTCTAACATACTCAGCGACATCTTTCTTCAATCCCACCCAATAGTACTCATCCTTCAGATCACGATACATCTTTGTAGTACCAGGGTGCATAGCAAAAGGACTACTATGAACTTCGGTCAAAATAGTGCGCCTCAACTCAACATCACTCGGCACCACTATCCGACTTCCAAAACACAAAACACCATCATCATTAAAACATAAATCCAATGGCCTACCTTTTGCAATATCCTGAACATATGGCACCAAGGAATCATCCAACAGTTGTTTGTCCTTTATCAACTGAACTAGAGATGGTTTCACTCGCAAATCAGCAACAAGACCACCATCTCGCGATATGCTCAAGCTAGCAAACATCGCTCTTAACTCCACCGCCACTTTCCCGCTCAAAGCATCAGCCACAACATTGACCTTCCCCGGATGATACTCAATCGTTAGATCGTAATCCTTAAGCAACTCCACCCAACGTCGTTGCCTAATATTTAATTCCTTCTGAGACATCAAATACTTCAAACTTTTGTGATCCGTATACACAGTACACTTCTCACCATAGAGATAATGTCTCCAGATCTTTAGAGCAAAAAACACTACAGCCAACTTAATGTCATGCGTAGGATAAGTGCGCTCATGCACTTTCAATTGTCGTGATGCATAACACACCACCTTACCCTCTTGCATTAACACACACCCCAAACCAACATAGGATGTGTTACTATACACCACAAACTCTTTCCCAGATTCAGGTTGAACCAAGATAGGAGCTTGCGTCAAAGCTGCTTTTAGCTTGTCAAAAGCTTGTTGTCTAACTTCCGTCCACTCATACTTGACATCCTTCTGCAAAAACTTCGTCAAAGGGGCAACAATCTTAGAGAATCCATCCACAAATCTCCGGTAGTAACCTGCCAACCCAAGGAAACTACGGACTTCATGAACGGACTTAGGAGGCTTCCAATTCATCACCGCCTCAACCTTCTGGGGATCAACTCGAATCACTTCCGCCGAAACCACATGACCAAGGAAAACAACTTCCTTTAGCCAAAACTCCCATTTGCTCAGCTTAGCATAAAGCTGATTTTCTAATAGCGCTTGCAAAACGATCCTCAAATGACCTTCATGCTCCTCCTCGGTACGAGAGTACATAAGGATATCATCGATGAATACCACAACGAACTTGTCCAAGAATTCATGGAACAACCTATTCATCATGTCCATGAAAGCAGCAGGAGCATTCGTCAACCCGAACGACATCACAAAGAACTCATAATGCCCATACCTTGTTCGAAAGGCTATTTTCGGCACATCCACATCCTTCACCTTTAATTGATAGTACCTTGACCTCAAATCAATCTTTGAAAACACAGCTGCCCCCCGAAACTGATCAAAAAGACCATCAATCCTCAGCAAAGGATACTTGTTTTTAATGGTCAACTTATTCAGCTGACGATAATGAATGTACATCCTCATCGTGCCATCTTTATTTTTAACAAACAAGACCGGTGCACCCCAAGGTGACACACTAGGCCGAATGAAGCCACGGTCAAGCAACTCCTGAAGTTGCGTCTTCAACTCCTTCATCTCTTTGGGTGTCATGCGATAGGGGAAATAGACACCGTAGTTGTGTTCTCAAACAACTCAATTCCAAATTCAACCTCTCGACTAGGCGGCAAACCAGGTAATTCCTCCGAAAACACTCTAGGGAACTCACACACGGTTCTTATATCCTGAACGCGAACCTCCTTTGAACTAGGATTCATAACAAAGGCTAGATAAGCCTCACACCCTTGACGCAACATCCGGCTTGCTTCCAACGTAGACACCACATTGGCTAGAAACTTCACATTTTCTCCCACCACCACAACCTCATAATCGTCCGCAAGTTTCAATGAAACTCGCTTGCTTTCAAAATCCACAATGGCTCTATGCTCAACAAGCCAATCCATGCCAAGAATTACATCAAAACCATAGAATGACAATTCCATAAGATTAACAAGAAACACATGATCTTGCACCTTTAAGGGGCATCTCTTATACAACCTTCTTGTAACAACCGTCTCACCAAAGGAACTAGTCACACGCATACCAACATCAAAAGACTCAATAGGTAAACCAAGCATTTGACCATGTTCACGCAATATGTACGAGTGTGTAGATCCAGAGTCAATCAAAGAAAGTAATGACAAGGATTGCAAAGTAAAGGTACTCTCGATCACGTCCGTGTCATTTCTTCCCTCTCGGTGGACATACACTCGAGCCTGGCAACCACCCTCAGGTTGAACGACCACCATATGCGCCACATTCCTTCCACCCTCATCTCTACGTTGAAAATTACCACGGCCGCACCCACGACCTCTCTGTGGTTCAGTTGCTCTCACCGGAGCATGTCCTTCTCTCAACTGCTGAGGACAATCTTTCTGCATATGCCTCCGATTACAACAGTTTCAACATGCACCCAGATTACCCCAGCACTCACCAGCATGTCACTTACCATACCGGTTACACTCAGGAGTTCTCAAGAAAGCATTCGGTCCTTACTGACCTCTTCCAGGGTTACCACCCCCGCGTCTAGCATCAACATGCAACCTTCTATCCTTATGCCTTTTATTGCGATCTCTACCAAAATCACGTTTTGCAGCCCGCTTTCCCAAGCTAAATCCTCCTGCTCGACTCGCCAAACCAAGATTCAACTCAATGTCCTTGGCTCTAGTGACCAAGACATCGAAATCAGTATAATCGGCTGTGAGCATATAGGTTTTTACATCCGCCACCAGCCCGTAACAGAATCGTTCACATCATTCTCACTCACTAGGAATCAGCTCAGGTGCATATTGGCTAAGGCGAACAAATTGCACCTCATATTCTGCTACTGTCATGCTCCCTTGCACAAGGGACATAAACTCCCTCTTTTTCTTGTCGAGGTAGCGATCTCCTAAATATTTCTGCTTGAACGCATTCAAGAAGAATGTCCAAATCACATCATCATCCTCCATTCCCGCAATAGTGGTCGTCCACCACGTATATGCATCACCATGCAATAGTGACACAATGCATCCCAACTTCTGAACATTGTTGCAGTTCAGTTGTCCAAGTATCCTCTTGGTACTCTCTAACCAAGACTCGGAACCTTCTAGGGTCAACCCCTTAAACTCAGTCCCTCCCAGATTGCGGAGACGCTTCAGCGGCAATCTCACATTAGCACCATCCTGAGGTGCAGCTCCACGAGCTCCAGCTACTGCTGCTTGGAAAGCCCCATCAATAGCTTGTATCAACACGGTCATATCAGGAGCAACTTGCCCCTGAACTCCCTCAGGTCCAGCAATCCCAGCACCAACTCTGGCAGCACCAACCCCAACTCCACCACAACCAGGTGGTCCACCAGGGGGAGGAGGAGGTAGATCCTCAGCATTCTCTATATTCTCATTCTCAACCGTAGAACGGGTATTGATTCTAAGCTCTCTATGTGGCCGCATAATAATACAATGCACTGACAAAATACAACAAACTCAATTAGGCATAATAAGGTAAGAAATCCAAGTACTCAAGCTCATTTTTAAAAACAATTCTTCTCAATAGTAATGATATGGCAATGGGATCCCCAACTATACCCCAAACATAGCATAGCATCACAATTTCACCTAATCTGAACCATACATCATCAATTATACCTCATACTTTCACCGAAAAATCACAAAAATTCATAACTGCAAACAATAACTACCTAACAAGCCCCAATTATTCGTTAACCTGGCTCTAATACCAACAAATGTAACCCCCTTAGCCCGGCATAGACGATTGACACGAACTACGAAGATTACACGGGGAAAACTAAAGTCAACTCGAAAGTCAACCTTGATTAATAACCTTTTTTCCTTTTTATATTCTCTAGATGCTCATTAAGCCTATGTGATTACACGAGGACATAGAAGAGAAAAGCACAACGATCGGAAATCATTTAAGGACTCAATTGCGTGATTTACACCTTTAGGGACCAAAATGTAATTTTTAGAAAATATAAAGACTTTGCAGAAATTAGTATTACCAATATGTAATTAGTCATATTACGTGCCTCTCTGTCAAATTTCAGCTTAAAAGGACATTCCAAGATCAAGCAATTGCAACCACAACATTCAGGACTAAAATGTAAAACCTTGAAACTTAAAACAATTCAAAAGCACAAACCAACGGTCAACCATTCCAGAATGCTGACCTTCGTACCGAAACGCCCGTACCAAAATGGTGTTGACCGTTTCGGAACTCGGGTGCGTTCTGAGACCAGTATCGGAACGACCTCTCTAGTAGCCAAAATGTTCCGAAACACCTTCAATTGTTCCGAAACACTATGGCAATTACAGGCCCCTGTTTCGAAACATTTAAGGGTGTTTCGATACACCCTGCTAAGCAACAGCAGAAAATGCTGGTTTTCCACTTCTTAACCCACTCAAACATGCTTCAAATCATACTATAACATACCAGCAACTTGTTTTGACATCAAAGAACATATATATGAAACGTAAGCTCAAGCATGGCATCAACCAAAAGATCACTCAAACTGTATGCATGCTTCCTATCCACAAAACAAAATATAAAACTTAAACCACAACATTTAGGACTAAAATGTAAAACCTGGAAACTTAAAACAATTCAAAAGCACAAACCAACGGTCAACCATTTTGGAACGCTGACCATCGTACCAAAACGCCCGTATTGAAATGGTGTTGACCGTTTCAGAACTCGGGTGCGTTCCGAGACCAGTATCGGAACGGCCTCTCTAGTAGCCAAAATGTTCTGAAACACCTTCAACTGTTCCGAAACACTATGGCAATTACAGACCCCTGTTTCGAAACAGTTAAGGGTGTTTCGATACACCTTGCTAAGCAACAACAGAAAATGCTATTTTTCCACCTCTTAACCCACTCAAACATGCTTCAAATCATACCATAACATACCAGCAACTTGTTTTGACATCAAAGAACATATATATGAAACGTAAGCTCAACCATGGCATCAACCAAAAGAACACTCAAATTGCATGGATGCTTCCTATCCACAAAACCAAATATAGAACTTAAACCTCCAACCAAACCATTAGGACCATTTACAACCCATTAAAGCCATCACAAACATGCCACAAACTTGGGGAGTTCAAAACACATCTCCCAAATACAACCTTGGAGTCACATTGCCAAATATCAAAACTAAAGTGTATAAAAACATCACCATATATGAGCTTTGCACTTCCTTGGATGTTCTTAACCTTCTTGCTGCCCAAAACACCTCAATTATCTGCATTATTGGTAAAAAAGAGCATAAGCACATTTTCTTAGTGAGGAATGCTCTAAAGAAAACCAACACAATAATGCAGTTTCCAAAACAAATCTTCATTTTCAACAACATGCTCATTCAATCTCATGCTTGAAAACCATTTCAAAGCAAATCTTCATTTGAAACCACATGTACCTCTATTCTATCTCATGCATTTAAACCAATGCAAATCTCATGGCAAAGCCATACACATGCTTATGAAAACTAAAGCATTTCATATACAAATCTCATATGCATTTCTCATAGCATAAATCATCTTAACATTAGGTACATGTGAATCAAAAGCATTTTCATATACTATATTGGCATTTCCTATCTCATTATTACTCAGATATGCGGATAACTTTCTCAAACCCATTAGATACTTCCGGTGGAATCTCACATCACCGTACTCACATGGCGGTATCTCTCATCGCCACAAAGCTTGGGTATTTCACCAAGTTCTACCGGATGGAATTCCCATCATCGGTCTCTCCTTTTGGATTGTATCCAAAGAGCACGTACAAATTTTTAGTTTATAGTGCACTCTCATCCAATTGATCGATCAATTATATCAGGTAAGTATCTCATCTTCTATGCCAATATATTATATCAAAACATCATCTCACCTACTATTTTTAATGCAACATTTCTCAAAGCTTTCTCATCTCATTCAAAATCATAACATTTGCCTTTCTTTAAAACAAAAGCTCAAAACTCATCAATGCAACATGTTATTTCATGAAATCTTTTCAAGTATCATCTCATGCTACAAATCATGCATAAAAACAATAGGAATTTATCTATCTCAAAACATGAGCATGTAAAAGCATTTTAGGGGCAACCACCACATATATGGGAGCAATCTAGCCAATACTTACTTTCGGACTTGGGAAGGTGTTTCAAACCTTTCCTAAATCCCCAAACCTTGTTTCTTTGTCCCTCAGGGACTTCTAAAACCATTCGCACTCACCGATTACATTTCGCTTGCTCGCCGAAACGCTATCTAAGCTCCCGGATCAACACCAAAGGCGTCCGAAGATGTCTTCATTGTTTATAACACATAAGAGTAGAGGATTAATGAATCATCATGCATTGAAATTATCAGCCACACATCTAAACCCGCTGCCCTACTCAAGAGCCTCATTTCGACCACCAAAAACAACCGAAATCATCTTCAAACTCTTCCAAAACAAATCCCAACCAAGATCTATCACTTATAATCATTTCTAAACATCAATCAACACCAAAAATCACCATAAACTCGTCCTTATACCTCCAGCTATAACAGAACACCAAAACCACCCCCAAAACTACCATTCTAGCATACAAAACCTTAGAATCCAAACCTATTCGGGATTTGTTTGATAAAACCTCATTTATAACATCAATTACCATCCAAAATACATTAGAAAACAACCTCAAAACAGAGCCTAACCAACAACCATAGAAATCACCAAGATCTCTACAGGAACCTTGAGTTTTAGTACAATTTCTTGTTTCTAACATTAAAGCAACTCAAAAATCATTAAAAAGGGATTGATAACTTGGGAATTTCAGTGAATAACTGATCATTAGAGGAGAAGGACGAAGCTTACCTCTAATGGCTGATTTCTCATTGATTTGGGCAAGTTTTCTTGAAAATCCAATGTGAAAACAAGAGGATTTGGGGAGGAAAAAATTAGGAATCAAAGGGAGATTGAAATCTCATCAAAAGGAATGAAAATCAGAGGCTAGTTGATGGAGAAAATGTGTTTGGCTGAAAAGAAATTGAGAGAAAATTGACGTAAGGTAGTTATGAAAAGTCAAAGATGATTTTTTCTTTTAATTATCTTTATTTCCCATAATTAAAACATTATTAAAAAACACCCAAAATAAGGAGAAATCTGATTAAAAGCATTTTGGTAAAATTAGCTCCTTAAAGATTCAAAGTTTCAATTATTTACAAAACAGTCACTATTTAACTTTTGCAAAAACTGCAATTTGGTCACTACATCGAAATGTAGTATTTCCAAACCTTATTTTGTAAAATTGTTTTCACCATAATCATTCATATAATAAATAAGGATTTTTGGATATTTTTCCATATTTTTAAAGCATCTCGAACTAGGTGTTCCCTAAATCTCCCTTAAAGATTCGAACCGTTCTTGACCGGTCCGGTTCGAACTCTAAAACATCTAGGCCCAAAATCTGGGCGTTACACCGCACTCATCACAGGCCTCTTCGCAAACTTTCGTGTGTCGTCACACCCAAAAGACACTATCATTGCCGCCAAGGAAGAGTAGACAAGGAAGGCGCCCCTCTAGATGAAGCAGGAGCTAGAGCTGGAAACTCCAACAACAGCCCAGCCGCCACCCAGGCTGCAACAGTCAGTACTACTGGTGCCTTTCCTTCCACCGTGATTCCTTTGCTACGAAGCCTTGTAGAGAGCTGTGAGAGGATCGAGCATAAACAAGTAATCTTCACCAAATACATTGCGGAGGTAGAAGAGGCCTTTGTGGCCTGTTTGTTAGACAAGTATCATGACGCCGACCAACAGTTGCCCGCCTTCCTATCGGAGTTAGAAGCTTCCAAACCGACCCAGATCATACCTCGACCAGTTGCCACTCCAGCCGCCCCAGCTAGCGAGGGGCCACACATTCGCCCCAAGAGAAGGACCTCACCCACTCCCACCCAACCGTACAACCTTACCTTCTCGTCAGATTCTGAGAAAGAAGAGAAGACTACCGACGCCTCCCCATCAGCAAAGAAGGCAGCTGCCAAAGAAGCCGAGGACTCAAACATGGAGGTATCTAATTCCCTCGACGATGAGCCGGCCGAGGCAGCAAAGAAAAATACTTAAAATTCGAAGTTATTTCATGACATTCCCTATCACTAACATAAACTAGGTGTAATGGCCTTGAGGTAAGAACTCAAGTTAAAAACTAAGTTTCTGTTAATTTTACGCAAGGGACATGTTTACTAGTTAGGTTGCATTGCTTGAGGACAAGCAATAGTTCAAGTTTGGGGTGTGTAGAGTTTCCACAAGTTCTATATTTTGTACACATTTCTTCCCTTATTATTGATGTTCTTAAGCTCATTTAGGCATATTTAGGTGCATTGCATGCATAATAAAAATATTTGCTCTTTTACCATGCTTTTGTTGAATATTCTATGTTTGGTTGAGAAAAGATATTGTTTTAGTTTAGTTTTCTTTTTCAGGTGCTATAGCTATGTAGAGGAGGAGTGAGCAAGAAAGCAAGGAGCTGTACTGAAGCAGTTCCAGTTTCTGTCAAGGATGCCGCCGCAACAGCATTGTCGCCGACTGCCACCCAGGCAGAAGTTAAACCGACTTAGTCAAGATGGATTGCGATTGAAAGAGGACAATTCCTTGAGTCTAATGAACCCAGTCTTGAAGTTTTCTGAAGCCTGTAGCGGCCTGAAGAGTTGATCAAAGATTGATAAGTCGGAGTACTTATCTTTACTTGCTGAAGAAGGAAACGTCCAAAGAGTCCACATTCAAGTAAAAAAGAAGTAAGCATTTAATGTAAAGTTACTTTAAGGAATTCTACTCCAAGGAGGACTCAAACTTAGGCCAAGCCCTATATATACCCAATGTATGTGAGGGTATAGGGGCATAGCAGAGAGATAGATAGATATATTAAGTGCGGGTGTTGGAGGTCGCGACCCAATTCTCTCTTAGGGTTTAGGTTTTTGTATGTAAAGTAGTTGTGAGAAACGATTGTATAGTTTAAGTTGTGTTTTGCAATAAAATACTCTCAAGTTTGCTTAATTCATGTTCTTCACTTCTTCAATTAGTTCCAAAAGTTCAGTTGAAGAAATCTATTTGTCGGGCACAAGAGTGTCAAACTCACAAAATGATTAAACATGGTCTCATCATGTCGAGGTGTAGACTAATTCGGCTTAGACATAAGTTAGAATTTCAGCGGCTAAAAGAAGCAACCAAACATCGACTGCCTGTGTTAGGTTTACGCTGAGATTGCTAGGTATTACCTATATCACATAGTGACAGAATCTTTCCTAGACATAGGAAGGATCACTTAAGAATTTCTCTGCCAAACTTGGAGTATCTGACAAACTTGCCATCGGGACTTCTCTCCATTTCACGTACCGAGACAATGAAAATTGCAAGAGCAGAGATCCGCTACAGCAGCGAAAGGGTCGCAGCCTCAATCCGCCATTACCTGCCGAGGCAGCAAATCATGGCAGCGCATAATACACTTAAGCTTTACAATGCAGTCTACACACTACTGAGCTACAACTACCTGGCCCGATCTATCATCCTCATCTCTCCCTATCACTATCTTAATTTACTTGTGTTTTTATTTTTATGTTTTTATTATTCAGAAATTTAATTGTGCATTTACTATTTCCTTGTGCAGGAAAACATTCATAGGAGTCGTTCCAATCCCCGTGGGAGACGATATCTTTTATACTATAACTTGACAAGAGTGTGCACTTGTGCTCATAAATAGAGAACACCCAAACGCTCTACACATTTTAAACAGATTGCAAGGTTCACAATTTAGTCACTGAATATTGGAAGATTAAATTGAATGAGCTAATGGTCTCCAAATTGTATGAAACCTTACAGGTATGTTAATAATGTAGTGAATTTCAACATGGTAAAATCGATTGCATTGAAGGACTCCTAATTTGTAGAATTTACAATTTAGTCTATAAAGCTTGTAATAATTGCATTTTGGCCTCGGTTGATCAACTATTGCTTCACATGGATTAATTGGACTAAAATGCATTGAGGCATTGTGTTATTGTATGATATTGGTTTAAAGGTTATTATTAAAAAGAAATTTTGTTGCACTATATACTGTATTAAACACCGATATCACCTTATGACTCGGTTCTCGACCAGACCGAGAAGGGGGTGTTACATTTGTTGTATCAGAGCTAGAGTTTAGTCGATTCTAGAACTAAACCAAAGCTTGTTGCATTGTTATTGTGTTACTTTGCCACCTAGGAGTTATATATTGTGTATATTACGACTTGTTTACTAATCTGATCTTTTATATAGATATGTCTAAGACTAACAAAGCTCACATAGACGAGCTTGCTACCGGCTCCTCAACGCATGTCGAGGAGATTAGAGGAGGAAATCCTCAGAACCCACCGCAATGGCAGGACCCTCCTGTTAAAGGTACCGAGCCTGCAGCACCTACCGCTTTGGCTGAGTGTTATAAGAACATGGCCGACATGTTCAAGCAGTTTATGACTGCTTTGAGGACCGAACAAATCGTGCAAACTATCACCCCTGTCATTCAATACACTCGAGCACCTATTGATAAGCTCTCACAGTATTGAGCTTATACTTTCACTGGACAACATGAGGATAACCCTGAAGTTGCCGAATACTGGTTGGATAACACCTTGCAGATTTTGAATAAACAACTTCAGTGCTCAGACGAGCACAAGCTTGAGTGCGCCATCGCATTGTTGGCCGATGAGGTACTCTATTGGTGGGAAACTACCATTTTGGCAGTTTCTGAAGATACAATGACTTGGGAGTTCTTCCTTAAAGAATTTTGCAAAAAGTATATCAGTGAATTTTACCTTGCTGAAAGGCGAAGCATCTTCCTTCACCTCAAATTGGGTGGACGACTGATCGAACAGTACATCCATGAATTCTGCAAGTATTGTAGATACGGTGTTGAGTACATTAAGAAAGAGGAAGAAAAGTGCCGGATGTTCATTGTAGGGCTTAATGATGAACTACACCCTATGTTCATTGCGTTAAGCATTTCTAATTTCCAAAACCTTGTGAATTGGGTTAAGGACATCGAAGCTGCACTAAGAGCTCAACGAGCTTGTGGGTCAGGAAAGTCTGAGAAGAGGTTCATGGATGATTCTCAACCTCTAAGATGGAACAAGAAAGAGAGATATCAAGTCCCCAAATAGAATATCTATCTACAGCCCTCCCGTTCTAGAAATATTGATAAACCTCATTCTGTGATGCAGTCTTTTGATAAAGCAGCATTTGTTGATAGCATTGGAGGTTCGAATCGAGGCAATCTGCATCCACTTTGCAATTATTATCAGAATTGACATCTAGCGGGTCAATGTCGTAAGCAGACTGGAGCCTGTTACTACTGTGGTGAGTAGAGTCACTTTATTCGTGACCGCCCTTTGAATTTAACCAAATTTGTTGTCACACCGAGTACTGTTGCTTCTCTTACACAATCCTTTCAAGGTAAAGGATCGAAGCAAGGATCATCGAAAACTTTTGGGCGATCGAGTGGTCCAGGGAAACCTTTTGGTAAGCAAGATTCAAAAGCTCCTGCCCAAATGTATCATGTGAGGAGTAGAGAAGAAGATGATGAACTTGATGTCATTGTAGGTACCATCGAGTTATATGCGCATTCCTTATATGCATTGATTGACCCTGGTTCTACTCATTATTTTATAAGTACCATTGTAGTTAAGAAGTATAATATGTCTTCCGAACAAATATCATCAAGAATTTATGTAACCAATCCCCTAGGAGATTGTGTCATCATAAGGGTGGTGTGCAAGAACTGTCCCTTAATGATCCAAGGGATTCCTTTTTCGGCCAATTTGTTGACTTTACCAATCATTGAATTTGATGTCATCTTAGGCTTAGACTGGCTCAGTGAGTATCAAGCCTAAGTAGATTGTTGTAAGCGGAAATTGTATCTTCGAGGTCTGGGTAAGGAAAGTGTTGTACTGGTGAACGCGAAGAATCCATTATTGTATGCTTTGACACTGGAAACCAAAGACCAAGCACAACTACAAGATATTGACATTGTGTGTGAATTTCCTATTGTCTTCCTTGATGAGCTTCCGGGATTGCCCCCAACCCGTGAAGTGGAGTTTGGCATCGAAGGGCAACCTGAGACTGCTTTGGTTTCCATTGCACCATATCATATTGCAGCTGTGGAATTAAAAGAATTAAAGACTCATATTCAAGACTTATTGAACAAAGATTTCATTCAATCGAGCTCTTCGCCCTGGGAAACTCTGGTTCTCTTTGTTAAGAAGAAAGATGGTTCTATGCGATTGTGTATTGAATACCGACAATTGAATAAAGTAACCATCAAGAATAAATATCCATTGCCTAGAATAAACGACCCATTCGATCAATTAAAATATGCCTATGTGTTTTCCAAGATCGATTTAAGGTCGTGCTATTATCAAATGAGAGTTAAGGAGTGTGATGTACCAAAGACTACTTTCCGTACAAGATATGAACACTATGAATTCTTGGTGATGCCCTTTGGGTTAACCAATGCACCAGCGGCCTTTATGGATTTGATGAATCGAGTTTTAGACCCTACCTTGACAAATTCGTAGTGGTGTTTGTATATGACATATTGATCTACTACAAGAATGAAGCAGAACATCGGGATCATCTTCGTATTGTGAGTTTGGGCTCACCAAAGTTGCCTTTCTAGGACATATTGTGTCAGCTTCGGGTATTCAAGTGGACCCGATGAAAATTCAAGCAATTGTGGATTGGCACCCACTGAAGAACATTGGTGAAGTCAGAAGCTTCCTTGGGCTTGCTGGCTACTATCGTAGATTCGTAAAAGGACTACACAGTTTGGACCGAGGCTCAGCAGCAGAGTTTTGATCAATTGAAACAAGTATTGACCCATGCACCTATCCTAACCCAACCCGAGTCCGGAAAGGACTACACAATTTACAATGATGCATTGCATCTCGGGTTAGGATGTGTATTGATGCAAGAAGGCAAAGTCATCGCTTATGCTTCGAGACAACTTAAGCCACACAAGATGAATTACCCCACCCACGACCTTGAATTGGATGTAGTTGTCTTTGCTTTGAAAATCTGGAGACATTATCTCTACAGAGAAAAATGCTATCTTTTCACAGACCATAAAAGCATTAAGTATCTATTGAATCAAAAGGAGTTGAATCTCTGGCAACGGAGGTGGATAGAACTTCTTAAAGATTACGATCTGGTCATTGATTACCATCCAAGCAAGGCCAACGTTGTAGCTGATGCGCTCAGCCGCAAACCTTTTCCTGGTAAGCATTGACAATAAAGTTTGGAGTTATATGTATTGTGTAGTATATTAACTCATCGCAATATTTCTATATTGTAGCCCCTCGAGCAATTAACGCTTACTTCTGACTTCGGAAGCATCGTTGCCTTGCAGCTGAACTTCAAGTTCAGTTTACCATTATTTCACGAATTAAGGGTTTGCAAGAGCAAGACCCCGAGCTTCAATCCGTTGTCTCCAAGCTATCGGATAACTCCAACTTCAGAATTAATTCTGAAGGAATCTTGTGTTTTCATGACCGAGTCTGTGTACCTAATGATGAATCTCTTCGCACCGATATTTTTTCTGAAGCTCATTCGAGTTCTTTTTCTGTCCACCCTGGGTATGTAAAGATGTACAAGGACCTGCGTGAACTCTATAGGTGGCCAGGCATGAAGCAAGCCATAGTTGATTTTATTTCCAAATGCCTCACATGCCAACGTGTTAAGGCAGAACATTGTGCTCCTACCGGATTATTTCAGCCTATCGATCCACCAAAATGGAAATGGGTAAAGATCACTATGGATTTTGTTAGTGGTTTACCGTTAACTCCAGCGAAGCATGATGCTATATAGGTCATTGTAGATCATTTCACGAAGTTGGCTCATTTTATATCGGTTAAATGAACTACGATCTCCCTAAACTAGCCGACTTTTAATATCGAGGAAGTAATCCGACTTCACGGAGTACCTAAGTCTATTATCTCTGATCGAGATCCCTGATTTGCATCTCGGTTTTGAAGAACCTTACAAGGAGCTATGGGCACCAGAGTTAATCTTAGCATAGCTTTTCACCCTCAATCTGACGGCCAGTCAGAAAGGGTAATCCAGGTAAAATATCAAAAAACTTATCCATTGAAACCTTAAAAATTTGCATTGTTATTGAACCTTCCTATGCAGATCTTGGAAGACATGCTTCGGCCATGCATTATCGACTTTGGAGTGACTTTGAAGAAATCTCTACCCATTTTTGAATTTGGCTACAATAATAGTTACCAAGCATCAAACCAAATGGCCCCGTATGAAGCATTGTTTAGTAGGCGATGTAGAACTCCATTGTGTTGGTCGGAGCTTGGCGAGGGCAAGATGTTAGGCCCCGACTTTCTTCGAGAAACTGAAGAGCGGGTGACCTTTATTCACGATCGTTTAAAGGCTTCCTTTGACCGACAAAAGGCTTATACTGATCTTCAGAAAAGAGATATTGAGTATGAAGTTGGTGAAAGAGCCTTCCTCAAAGTATCATCATGGAAAAAGGTTTTAAGATTTGGCAAAAAGGGAAAATTGAGTCCCCAATTCATTGGACCCTTTGAAGTCATTGAAAGAGTTGGCCCCGTGGCATATCGACTATTGGTGCCGGCTGAATTGAGTAAGATCCACGATGTTTTTCATGTATCGATGCTTCGGAAGTATCGTTCTGATCCCTTGCACATTGTGGAACCCGAGTCCGTAGAACTTTAACCAAATCTATTTTATAAGGAGGAATCAGTTCAAATTTTAGAAAGAGAAGTCAAGAGTCTTCGCAACAAAATTGTACTGTTGATTAAAGTGCTATAGAGTAGCCACACCATTGAAGAAGCACATGGGAGCCTGAAGAGACCATGAAACAACAGTATCCTTATCTCTTCGGTTCAGGTAAAAATTCGAGGATGAATTTTTCTTAAAGGGGGAGAGTTGTAACACCCCAAAATCCGGTCTAGTCGGAATTAGGTTCCGGTGATTGGAAATCTCATATTGATAAAATCCAAACATTGTATCGGCTAGTTAATTATTGATATCAGACTCTAACTGAGTTAAATCATTGCCATCGGACCCTATTGAATAGTATCGAAAATATAACAGTGACTAAATTGAGGAAAAATGCAAGTTAGAGGTCAAAATTATAGTATTGTGAGAGTTGAGGGACTAATCTTGCGATTAGCCCCTCCCCAATTAAATTTCTATCTACGTGGGATAGTTTAAGAGCTTTTCTTCATGTGAAGGAAAGCTAAATAGTTAAAAGAATATATAATTGCAAAACAAAATAAAAGGGGATAGAGAGCTTGCCAAAAGTCTCAAGCAAGCACCTTTCCTCTTGTCATCTTCATCATCTTTCTCCAAGCTAGCACCTCCATTGGAGAGCAAGCTTTAGTTTAGTTTTTCTTCATTTTATTGGTATTGAATCGTTGCTATCGATCAAGTAAGCTATATTCCTCAATCTGTTATTGGATTCCGTAGATATATTGTAGAGTGTCCATGAGTTCTATATTTTGTACACATTCCTATCCTTATTATTGTTGTTCTTAAGCTCATTTAGGCATATTTAGGTGCATTGCATGCATTATAGTAGTATCTTCTCTTACACATTCTTTTATTGAATATTTCATATTTGGATAAGAAAAATTACTATTTTAGTTTGGTTTATATTTTTAGGTGCTATAGCTAGGAGATGAGAGGAAAGGACATGATAGGACAATAAAGCTGGAACCAAAGGAGTTGTACTAAAGCAGCTCAAAATATCGCCAAGGACGATGCCGAAGCAAAATTGCCACCAAGTGCCGCATGGGCAGGAGTTACACCGACTTAGCCAAGATGGGTTGCGATTTCAAGAGGACAATTTCCTAAGCCCAATGAGCCTAGTCTTGCAATTTCCTGAAGCCTGTAGCGGCTGGTAGAGCTGATTAAAGATCGATAAGTAGGAATACTTATCCTTACTTGCAGAAGAAGGCAACGTCCAAAGAGTATGCATTTAAAGTATAAAGGAGTCTGTATTTAATGCAATTTACTTTTAGAACTCCTACTTCAAAGAGGACTCAAATTTAGGTCATGGGCCTTATATATACCCAACATATGTAAAAGGTATAGGGGCATGTCGTGAGGGAATCGACAGCATCTGCCGATGAGAGTGTAGATGGGGGGATAGCTAGATAAGTTGGAGTGTTGGGGGTCGCGGCCCAACTCTCCTAGGGTTTAGGCACGTGTATGTAAAGTAATTTGTGGAAACGGTTGTATAGTTTTGAGTTGTTTTCAATAAATTTCTGAGTTTGCTTAATCTATGCTTCTTGTTCGTTCAATTATTCTACACCAGTCAGTTGAAGAGAAAATCCATTTGTCAAGCACGAAAGTTCAAGGCTCACGAAAGGGTTAAGCACAGTCACAACTCACAAAGGCATGACTAACTTGGTTCCACACTAGTCCACAAGTTTCAGCGGCTAAAAGGGATTACTAACCGAGTTGTCTAATTTGGTTCCACACTAGTCCTCAAGTTAAGAAATCTCGAGCATCCTAACCTAGAAATAGGAGGGATCACTGTAGACTATCCTGCTGAACTTTGAATTTCTTCTAGACTCGCCGCCATGATTTCTTTCCGTTCCACCTGCCGAGACAATACACACCCCTGCAGTGGCAGTGACCTGCTATGATCGTGTGACAGGGTCGTAGTTTGTCGCCGCCATACCTGCTAAGGCAGCAATTCGTGGCAGTGCAAAACTTACTCAAGATTTACAATGCAATCCACAAGATACTAAGCTACACCTGTCTTACCCAGCTTATCGCCCAATCTCTACCTATCTTTCCTCTTATCAGTATCTTTATCTTTACTTGTGTTTTTATATTTCCACATCTTGAGATTTAATGGCGCATTTACTAAATCTTTGTGCAGGAAACCATTCATAGGAGCTATTCCAATCCATGTGGGAGACGATATCTTTTATACTATAACTTGACAAGAGTGTGCACTTTCGCTCATAAATGGAGAACACCCAAACGCTCTACAAGTTTTTGGCGTCGTTGCCTGGGAATAGCAACAACAACTACATTTGAATTTCTGCACTTCTATTTAGTTTTTGCACATTAAATCTCTTTTTATTTATTTGCTTAAAAGAGACCTCTTTGTTTTCTTGGTGTATGTCCCGCCAGGGCAGCAAGGTTGGCAGCAACATCCACCTAAAGAGGGGAAGGACATGCCCAGATGAATAGCCAAACACAAAGACCCCCAGGAAGTGGTTATACATGGGAAAAGTGCAGCCCAACATAAGCTAATTATTATTTTAATTTAATTTTTAAATTATTTTTATGTATTAGATTTAATTTTTAATTCTCGTATTTATTTTATTTTAGGTTAGGAAGGAAGGAAGGACAAAGAAAGTTGAAAGAATAAAAGAGAAGGGCAACTAGCGGCCAAGGCTGCCTAAGGCAGATAAGCATAACGGCTAGCCGCAACAGCTATATTTTCCCCAACGAGCAGAACAAATATCTTCGTAACAACTAGAACCCCATTATTCGCGCCACAATAATTCACGCCCGTTGACAGCGTACCCGCCAAGGCAGTGGAGAGAAACGGTTATATAAGGCCAACTATTCTACCACACGTTCTTCACTTTGCTCTCTATTTTCTCTGAATTCTTTGTACAGTCTTTCCATCCAAGATTTCTTTGATTTATTTTCTTTCACATTCTTTTTTCTTTCTTTAGGAAAACAACCGTTCCAAATACTATGGCCTCATCACAGAAACCCCCCGCCACCTCCAAAACCCAATACAAAAGGTTCTTGAAACTTGTTGTCGATGAGACCAACAACCAGTTTTACAAAGACAAATAACTATAGGAAGAGATGGGCTTCCAATACACCCAACCTGATGGTGATTTTGGGTTGGAACCTTCCATGTTCGAGAGAATCCACAACATGGGCTGGGACCAATTTGCACGGTAGCCAAAAGGGATCAACAACAACCACATGCGAATGTTTTGCGCCCACCAGCCAAACCCAGAGAGCCCTTTTGTCTACGTTCGGGGAGAAGGTGTTAAGTTGACTGCTGACATGATCAACAACTTTTACAACATAGGAGTCAACAGTGACCAGGACAGAGAGTGGGAATCGTATCTGATGGCGGTTGACTACAACAAGATTAAAAAGGAACTCTGCAGACCAAACGTCGCCTGATGCCAGCCTCGCACGGATCGACAGTAAACAGGCCACGGATCACCCTCATCAGTAGTATTATGATGGGGCGACAAATCAAGATTGGCGAAAAAATACTAAAGGAGATTTGCGCCCACACAGAAAAGCCAACCGTCAAAGGTCCACTCTTCTTCCCTACACTCATCACTGGCTCGTGTGCCAATTTTGGCGTGCCGCTGTACCCAAAAGATAAAATTCTTTCTACCAAGGAAGGATGGACAAGAAGGATATGAAAAATGATGCATAGTGGCAGTAACCTGTTGTGATCGTGTGACGTGGTCGTAGTTTACCGCCCGCCGAGGCAGAAATTCATGGCAGCGCAAAACTTACTCAAGCTTTACTATGCAGTCCACAGGCTACTAAGTTGTACTTGTCTTACCATGCTTATCACCCAATCTCTCCTTATCATTCTTCCCATCATTATCTTTATCTTTACTTGTGTTTTTATATTTCCACATCTTGAGATTTAATGGCGCATTTACTAAATCTTTGTACAGGAAACCATTTATAGGAGCTATTCCAATTCATGTGGGAGATGCTATCTTTTATACTATAACTTGACAAGAGTGTGCACTTGCATTCATAAATGGAGAACACCCAAACGCTCTACATATATCGAGTTTAATCTTAAGCTAGGGTTTTGACTATCCATGGATATCTCATCATTATCATCTATATTGAAATCGAATATTGATTTTGATGTTGTTATATTGATTTTGATATCGTAATATCGGTCCTAATAGTCTCATATTTATTTCCTAGCTCAAGAAGTTGATAAAGGGTATCTATCGTCTCCATCCAATGCTAGGAACAAGGGGATTGTTATCTGAGAGTCGTAGGAGCACCGAATTAGTAAGATGAGTGTATTTGGAGTCTCGTGAATTAGGCAAAAAGACTTCCCGTATCATTATTTGATGTTTCAGATTATATCGCTAATATTGTCATTGAAGAAGTTGCATTGGATGGTTAATTGGACACCTTGCAAAGAAATCATCATATATTGATATTGATATTGAACCATGAAACATTGATAATATTGAGGTCATTGGTCATTGGAATCCTTATTGAACATTGAACACTGAAATGAACATTGAAACCTTGGATTTGAATAGACATTGGATACAATTGGCATGCCATATAATTCATGAGATCAGTGTACGGGTGGACTACGGTCCTAAGGCTATGACCTATATTGATTTAGCGAGGCGGAGGGATGTGTATTGATATTAGTCATTGTTGCGTGTAAAAGTGTCTATTGCAATTGTAGTGCAAGTCTACACGACGCAAGTAGTAAAGTGATACGGAAGTATCGGATATCGTCTCCACAGGGACTGGGCTAATAGCTTCACCTTGAACTACTGCACGAGAGTAAAAGAATGATTTAAGATTTTGTCACGAAAATAATAAAGAATACTAGAAAATAAGAGTAGAGAAATCAAGATAGAGAGAGAATGGGCTGGTATTGAATTGCTCAGTAGTGTAGGTATTGCTAAGTCTAGGAAATTCAGCTCTGTCGTCGTCCCCGTCACGGCAGCACCTGTCGTGGCGGCAGTCTGTTGCTTGTCGCGGCAGTGAACACAAAACTCCGTACTTCAAGTTTGGCAAGAATCCCTGCTGTGCCTTGGCCTATCCCTAGGTCCAAGTCTGTCGATGAACGCGTCTTTGATGATACCTCTCGGCGTGAATCGAAGGATGAACACCGATGTTGTTGAATTCTTCTTTAGCCACTTAACCTCGTCCT
The DNA here is from genome assembly GCA_958450335.1 of Hibiscus tridactylites. Taxonomy (NCBI): domain Eukaryota; kingdom Viridiplantae; phylum Streptophyta; class Magnoliopsida; order Malvales; family Malvaceae; genus Hibiscus; species Hibiscus tridactylites. Next base: position 72,792,553 of record OY288273.1, read on the forward strand.
ATCCCTAGGTCCGAGATAGTTTAACTATAAACTAGAGAACTTGCACTTATTCCTTTTGTATACTTAACTCTCCCGATATTAAGTAAATAGATAACCTCGCAATGCTCTCCCGATACTCTTGCAAGATATTAATAACCAGAATAAGAGAACTTGAAGTTTATTTTATTGTACTGAAAATTCCTAAATCAAAAGCAACCCTTGCAACTACTTTACAAAACAACCCATGGCCCTAAGGGGAATTTAGCACATGATGAGAGGATGAAAACGGCTAAGGTTTTGGGAAGAAGGCTAGAGATAGGTGATATTTTTTCTTAGGTCGAATTACATGCCTTTATATAGGCTTTGGGTCCAAGTTTTCTAATATAGCAAGAATACAAGTTTAAATTAAAGTACAACACTAATAAAGACTAAATCTTCAGAGAATATAGCTTTAACTCGTCCTCCTTCTTGCTTGGGATTTTCTCTCCCTGAACTTTGGGCTTGGAATTCCTTCTGATCTAGGGCTTGGAAAAATATACTGGTTTTCCACGACAGACGAGCTTAATTTTCTCTTTTTGTCGAGGTCCACTTTGCTTCTTCTCCTCAAAACTGCTGTCGTCCTCTGCTGTCACAGCGACAACCATGGCAGCATCGTCCTCCTTGACTGCTTGCCTAGTTCCAGCTCTTCTACTTCGCTGCCCAGCGCCTGCCTCTCCATCTGCTACAACAGCAACCTGCAAAAGCAACCAATTTCAGTAGAAACTGTGCCTTTTAATATATTTGTGATGTCTAAATGTAAACTGACCTAAATGCAATGAATTATGCTTGAATGCAGTAGAAATATGGGTTAAATAGGGGGTAAATAATATAACTTTTACACACTCAACACACCCCCAAACTCAAGTTTTTGCTTGCCCTCAAGCAACTAAGACCTAAAAGAAAAATAAAATATTTTTGTTTTGGCTTAAAACAATGAACTTTCCCTTACCCTTTATTCATTCTCTGTGACGGCAGCACCCTGTCGGATAACTTAGGATTTGTCCGGAGTCTCACTATAGTCCTCGTGCAGTGTGTGCATGCTTGTGCAGTTATATGCCAAGACTCTCTTAGTTTCACTAGAATATTTCAGCCTCTAACTTGAACTTTTATGCCAAAGTTTATCTTTTGAAGGCATTTCTTATGCTCCTTTGATTTTTTTGTTTTGACTCGATTTCATTATTCTTTAAGCTACAGTTTCACTAGAGCCAGTTTTGGGCACCTCTAGCTAACTTCCTAGAGCCGGTTTTGGGCACCTCTAGGGCTGTTGAGTCTCTTTTGCTAAACTTCTTTCCTAGAGCCAGTGTTAGGCACCTCTAGGGGCTATTCAAGTACTAAGCTTCCTATTCTAGTTAACTAGAAGAATTCTAAGCAGTATAACAGTCACAAATAGTGTTTAAGTTTTCAGAACTATAAAAAGGCTCTAAACTGCTCCTAAAACTATCCTAAAGGCACTGTCACGACAGAGCTGTCACGGCAGGTAAGTTCAGTTCACAAAACTTAAGCCAAAATTTTTATATTTTCATCATTTTTTAGAGAACTTAGAATAAACTAAGTAAAAGACGATATTTTAAAAATAAAATAGACTCCATTAATGGAGGGATGCCACCCCCAAACTCGAGGGTTACATTGCCCTCAATGCAAATGACAAGATAAAATAAAGATAAAAACAGTACATCACAAAATATATAAGCATACAGCAAAATAAGTGAAGAAATTCAAATTTTTAGGCGATGTCGTCACTGCTGCTGCTGACTCAGATCTGGCGGCGGGCACGAGCCTTCTGAACTGGCTGGCGGATAGGGGGGGGGCAGATGTGTTCTTTGTTTTAGCCTCCCGCGGAGGTTGAATTCTGGTCGGGGAAATATGAGGGGGTTTCTCCACAACACGGACTTCTGAGCTGTTGTTGTTGTCCTCACCATTGCTGTTGTCACTACTGTTGTCACTGCTGCTGCCGCTGCCACTGTCCGACTTGTTCTTATCTGCCATTCTTTTCTGCCATTTCACCGGTGTAAACTCCTTTGAGAGATTCCTCTTAACAGAGGGTTCATTGTCGCTTGCGGCCCAAACGGAGGAAGAAGAGAACCCGGCAATGAAGGCGTCAAGCTCTTCCGAGGGCATTCGTTATTTTGTTCCATGGGCAGAAGTCTCAGCATGGGTGCTGCCAGCGGCTGTCGGGGCAAGTGTTGGTGTTGATGCTGCAGATGGTGTCTATGGTGTGGCAGCAGGTGTTGGGGTGTGGGCAGGGGTTGGTACAACAAAATAATGTGCAGGGGAGGTGGGAAATACGACATCAAGGAAATTTAAAGAGTTTTGGATAAAGTGTATCGTAGATGCAGTAAAATCCCTGATGAAGCTCATCAGACCGAGTTTTCGTTCCTCCATCTTTTGTATAGCAGCAAGGATCTGGGAGGAGGAGTCGGTCGGGGCTGCTGCTGCTGGTTGCTGCCTGGCTTCTGTGGTAGCAGGTTCAATCACCGTCGGCTCTGTCGTGTCTGTTGTCGTGGCAGCTGGATCAAATGAGGACAGAGGGGTGGCAATAGTCAGCTCCATTAAGCTGAGTATGTTCTTGTCCGTCCATCCCTTCCCTTGGACTTTAATATCCGTGGCAGCTTCAGGTACCCCATGGCCGCGGTAGAGGGCTGTGATGAGGTAAGGAAGATAGAGCAGTCCCGTCGGCCGGTGTGCGCACTCCAGAATGCTTTCGCGGATAAAGTTGCCCACGTTAATGGGCCTCTCATGTAAAATGGAGTGAATTAAGGCTAACTTGGGCTGGTCGAAAGTGGTATTGTGCGAAGACGACATGATGTGCTTTTTGATAAAAGCGTTCCATAATTTGGCTTTCGGCAAGAGTTGAGTCCTCTTTACCGTCCTTGGGTTCTTGCGGTTGGTGTTCCACTGTGTTCCTTCATTAGTCAGCTCTACCATGACAACATCATAGGCAGCAGGGTCAAGGCTGTTCAGAAACTGTTGGTGGCCGTCGTCGTTGTTGCCGACGTAGAATCTGTACAAGGTGTTGATATATTCAGCTTCGAACGACACTTCCCTCCCTCATACGGTAACTGTTGTCACCATTCTGCTGTTGATGGCAGCATAAAAATCACGTACTAAAGAGACGTTCATCTCCTCAGGTTGTTCGGCAAAGATCTGCCACTGTAGAGTTCGTATTTTGCGAGCAATGAACGGCTTTAGGCCCAAATTTCCCTCCTTTGAACTGTAAATGAATCCCCTTTCTTCCCACATGTCTCTGATCTGGAATGAGTGTAGGGTGCTTGCTGTCGGGGTGGAGCAGGAGGCAGCACTTCTACGGGTATTTCTGGAAGACATTGTTGCAATGGTTGTGAAAATGAAAGCAAAAGTTCTAGATGAGTAAATAAGAAGAGTAGAAGTGAGTGAAAATGAAAAAATGAAATGGGGTTTATATAGAGAAGGATTTGCTGCCCGTTGGAGCTGTAATGGTAGGCGCGAATAACGTGGCCAGTTGTTACGCGTTTGAGTGTCTGACGCGTCTGTCACGTGTTTTCGTGTCTGATGTGCGTCTGTTACGCGTTTCTGTGTCTGTCACGATAGCGTGTCGACAGGCTGTATTTTCCGTGTCTATCGCGGCAGCTGTAACGACAAGCTCCAAAATTTGGGCTTTTTGGGCTGGTTGAAGGATGGTGGGCTGAATTCAATTCTCCTTTTCTTCTTGTCTCCTTTATTTCCTAAAAATAATAAAAATAAAAACATTATTTAAAAATAAAGTAAATCTAATTTCCTAGTAAATAATAAATAATAATAAAACTAAAAAAATAAAAATTAGGTTAAATTAGGGATGCCAGGTGGAGCATCTCCTAAAGTAACCACTTCCTGCATTCTTGGGGCTTCAGTCCCCTAATAATGCTTTAAGCGATGGCCATTGACTTTGAATTGGTGCCCGTCTTTTAAAGATCTGATTGTGATGGCACCATGGGGAAAAACCTGTACAACTTGGGATGGGCCAGACCATCTAGATTTCAGCTTCCCTGGAAAAAGTTTTAATCTAGAGTTAAATAGCAATACAAGCTTCCCTGGGCAAAACTGTCGTGGCAGCAACTTCTTGTCTTGCCACTTCTTAGTTTTATCCTTGTAAATTCTTGCATTGTCATAGGCCATTGTCCGGATTTCTTCAATTTTGTTTAGATTCAATAGCCTTTTCTGCCCTGCCTTTTCCAAGTCCATATTTACTGCCTTGATTGCCCAGTATGCTCTGTACTCTATCTCGACAGGTAGATGACATGTTTTCCCATAAATTAGTCGGTAAGGAGACATTCCCAATGGAGTTTTGAAAGATGTCCTATAAGCCCATAACGCATCATTCAGGTGTAAAGACCAATCTTTCTGAGTTGGCTTAACCATCTTTTCAAGAATGTTCTTCACTTCCATGTTGAATATTTCAGGTTGTCCATTGGTCTGAGGGTGATATGATGTTGCGGTCCGATGCTTGACACCATACTTCTTCAAGGCAGCAGCAATAACCATGTTGTCGAAATGTCTCCCTTCATCGCTGATGATCGCCTTAGAGATGCCAAATCTAGAGAAGATGTTTTTGTGTAAAACCTTTGAACTATCTTGGCATCATTCTTTTGAGTGGCGATAGCTTCAACCCACTTAGATACATAATCTACTGCCAGGAGGATGTATAGATTCCCACATGAAGATGGGAATGGTCCCATAAAATCGATCCCCCAAAAGTCGAAGATCTCGACTTCAAGAATGTTCTGCAGTGGCATCTCGTGTCTCATTGAGATGTTCCTTGTCCGTTGGCACTTGTCACAGCTCTTGTAGAAGATTTGAGCATCGTTATACAGTGACAACCAATAGAATCCGAACTGCAAAACTTTGGCAGCAGTTTTATTACGTCCTAAGTGTCCTCCATACTGTGAAGCATGGCAGTGATGAAGTATATCTTCCTGCTCATCCTGCGGTATGCATCTCCTTATAACCTGATCTGCACAGATTTTGAAAAGAAGAGGTTCGTCCCAATAATAATGCTTAACATCATTTTGAAACCTCTTCTTGGCTTGATCATTAAGGTCAGGAGGAATTATTCCGCTAACTAAAAAATTAACGAAATCAGCATACCAAGGGAGTTCATAAGACTTACCTGCCGTCATGGTTGTCGCGACAGTGACTGTGGCAGCAAAGAGCTGCTCATCTGGGAAGGTCTCCAATATATTTGTCTCATCTGTCGGTAGACTCTGTCCCTTTTCCATCCTTGACAAGTGATCTGCCACTTGATTTTTTGTCCCCTTTTTGTCCTTGATTTCAAGGTCGAATTCTTGCAATAGCAGGATCCAACGTATCAATCGAGGCTATGCATCCTTTTTCGCGAACATATACTTCAATGCAAAGTGGTCTGTGTGCACTATGACCTTCGTTCCAAGTATATAAGAACGAAACTTGTCAATGGAGAATACCACAACTAATAACTCCTTCTCTATGGTGGTGTAGTTCACTTGGGCGTCGTTCAGTGTTTTGCTGGCATAGTATATGACATGAAAAAGTTTGTCTCTCTGCTGCCCAAGTGCTGCCCCGACAGCATAGTCACTAGCATCACACATAATCTCAAATGGTTGTGTCCAGTCTGGTGGCTGTATTATTGGGGTTGTTACCAGCTTTTCTTTCAGAACCTTGAATGCCTCAGTACATTCATTGTTAAAGTCGAAGGGTCGGTTCTGCTCCAGAAGATGGCATAAGGGCTTGGTGATTTTTGAAAAGTTCGCAATGAACCTCCGATAAAAACAAGCATGTCCTAAGAAACCTCTAATTCCCTTGACTGTAGTGGGCGGCGGCAGCTTTTCGATCACTTCTATCTTGGCTCTGTCGACTTCTATGCCACGGCAGCTAATCTTATGGCCAAGGACTATCCCTTCATCCACCATGAAGTGACATTTTTCAAAGTTCAAGACTAAGTTTGCTTTTTCACATCTTTCGAGTACCTTTTGTAGGTTGCTTAGGCAACTTTCAAAGTTGTCTCCAAAGACTGAAAAATAATCCATAAAGATCTCTAGGAAATCCTCCACCATATCGTAGAATATTGCCATCATGCACCTTTGGAAGGTGGTTGGTGCATTGCATAGTCCAAATGGCATCCTCCTAAAAGCACAAGTTCCGTAAAAGCATGTGAACGTCGTCTTTTCTGGATCTTCCGGTGTGATAGCTATTTGATTGTAACCTGAATAACCATCAAGAAAACAATAATAAGGTTTACCCGCTAATCTATCAAGCATTTGATCAATAAAGGGTAAAGGAAAGTGATCCTTTCGGGTAGCTTTGTGAAGCTTCCGATAGTCCATACAAACCCTCCAACCGGTCACAGTCCTGGTTGGGATTAACTCAATGTTTTCGTTGGTTACCACGGTCATTCCTCCTTTATTGGGAACACATTGCACCGGGCTCACTCATTTGTTGTCCGAGATGGCGTAGATTGTTCCAGCATCTAGCCATTTGATTATCTATTTCCGTACCACCTCTTTCATTGCATGGTTCAGCCGCCTTTGAGCATCTATAGTCGGCTTATGATCATCCTCTAAAAGGATTTTATGCTTACATAAGGCCGGACTAATGCCTTTAATATCAGCTATCGTCCATCCAATAGCCTTTTTGTGCTGTTGCAGCATCCCAATTAATTGTTGTTCTTGTTCATGCATCAACTTGGAAGAGATGATTACGAGTAACGTATCATTTAAACCAAGAAAAGCATATTTTAGCTGCCCTGGCATGGGCTTAAGATGTAAAACAGGGGGTTCAACAATTGATGGCTTTTGGATTGCATGGTTATCCGAGGTATAATTTAAAGGCTCGAATAACTTACCTGGATGATTGCCTAACCAGTTTACCTCCTCTTGATCTTCAGTATCAGATGTATCAGATTCTGAGGAGTTGCTGTCGTCGGTGCTGTCGTGACAGTCTTGTAAGTGGCTGCCGAGGCAGTGACCAATTTTGATGTCGTGACAGCCCAACCTGATGCAGGGTTGGTCAAGGGTAACTTCAGTGATAACCTTGCATTCTTCTTCTTCACTAGCATGCTTGATTGCTTTGAGAACATTCAACTTTATTTCTTGATCGTTTACTCTCATGGTGAGTTCTCCTTTTTCCACATCAATCAGTGATCTTCCCGTGGCTAAGAAGGGTCGCCCCAGGATGATTGGTGCGTTTTCATCTGCTTCACAATCTAAAACAAGAAAGTCAGCAGGAAAAATAAACTTATCCACTCTTACCAGAATATCTTCGACTTTTCCTTCCAAATGAAAGTAAGAGCGGTCTGCCAGCTGCAGAATTACGGTTGTGGACCGAGTTTTTCCAATACCTAATTTCTGAAAAAACAGATTTTGGCATTAAATTTATACTAGCACCAAGATCACAAAGTGCCTTACCCACATATTTGTCTCCGATTACACATGGTATGATGAAGCTTGCAGGAGCCTTCTTTTTTTGGGGTGGATGCTTGTGCAGAATACTCATGCATCCTTCTGTCATCTTGACCATTTCAAATTCCCCAAGTCTCGATTTCTTCGACATGGCATCCTTGAGAAATTTGGGGTGGAATTACGACATCTAACAACGGAATGTTGATATGAACCTGCTTAAAAATATCATAAATCTTTTTAAGCTGTGATTCTTGCTTCAATTTTTGTAACCATTGAGGAAAAGGAGGCGGGGGACGATAATCGGCAATACGTCCTTCCCACTGCATACGGATCTGAGGAGGTTTGGGTTCATCATCTTTCTCCTATGTCCCTTCTGCTGTCGTGACGGGCTCATTGGCAGCAGGTTGTTTGTTACCTGTTGGGGCAGCTTCCTCGGCAGGTATGTCCAAGGCTGGTTCAACTAATTCAGCTTTGTTCTTAGGCCCTAGTAGTTTCTTTCCACTCCTAGTAGTGATGGCTTTACACTGCTCATGTGTGGGCTACCTAGCATTTTCAGTATTGCTAGGAAATCCGCCAGTCTGCCTTGGGTTGATATGCTGGGAAACCTGACCCATCTGTGTCTCAACCGATTTCAGAGTAGCTTCATGATTTGTTATCCGCATCTCTGTTTTATCCATGAATGTCTCCGTCTTCTTGACAAATTGATTCATTTTCTCAATGTAAGTTCCTGTCTGAGACATAAACGTAGCCAGAGTCTGTTCCAGTATACTGTTTGTGGTAGCTGGTAGCTATTGTTGCTGTTGCTGCGGCTGCAGTTGCTGTCAAGTCAGCAATCTAGGTCCTCCCTGATTCTGATTATTGTGTGCTTGAGGATTCAGGGCATTATTATGATTACTCCAAGAGAACTTGGGGTCCTTTCTCTAGCTGGGATTGTAGTTGTTGGAGTTATAATTCTGCTTATTGTAGTTTCCAACATACTTTCCCTATTCTAATTGTATAGGACATTCATCCGAACTGTGATTTCCTTCACAAATTTCACATACCTCTTCGACAGCAAATACAGGTTGTGTATCATCGTTCAAGAGCTTTTTCATTGCCTTAGTAAGGTATGCCACCTGTGATTTCATTGTGCTGACGGCTTCATAGTCCTTAACAGCTAGGACCCTTTTACCCCCTCTTCTTGCTGTCGGAAACTGCTCCTCATTCTTAGCCAGATTTTCAATACTTGCATTGCCTCATCTGGGTCTTTGTCCAGTAGTAATTTTTTCGCTGATGAATCAATTCGAATACGAGTTTGTAAATTGGCAGCATTATAAAACTTGGTTACCTGGTTCCAGACGGGGAATCCATGCATTGGGTAGTTCCATAGAAGAGTGGTAAATCTGTCCCAGGCCTTGTGCATTGGCTCGTCATCTTCCTGTTGAAAAGTAGCAATTTCGTTACGTAATCGCTCAGATAAATGTGAAGGATTAAAACGAGATAAGAATTCACGAGACAAATCTGTTTGAACCCGGCGTAAGTTTATTCCACCAAGTCTTTGCTCTGTCCCTCAATGAATGGGGAAATAATCGAAGCCTCAGTATCTCCGGATTAACTCATGGTAGTCTAAACAAACCACATATTTCCTTGAACGTTTTGAGATGCTCCCTAGCATCATCTGTAGTAGCACCACTAAATTGACCGGCGTTGTTGATCATGCTGAACATAACAGGTTTTAGCTCAAAGTTGTCAACATCTATATCCGACAGCGTGGTTTCTAATTCTACATGATCATTCAGCATGTAGTCTCGACAGGATCGTCGTGCGGCAGTGGCAGGAGGGTCGCCGACATGAGGAATAATCTCTCCATCTCTGGCAGGATTATCAACCTGGGGGTTCCCTTGGTTGTTCATCGTCTCTAACTGTTTTTCAAGGTACTCGTTCTTGGCTAGTACGTGACGAAGTCAGTTCCTAAGATTGAACAAATGTTCTATTTCAGGATCTAATAGATACTCAGGTTCTTCTCCTCGTCTCGATCTGCGCATAAACAAGAAACCTTGTGAAAAGAAAAGTTGAACACACCAAAATAAAATAGAAAAATAAAAATAAAAAGAAAAGTGCAATAAAAGAAAAGGTAGAGTTATGTTGCCAGTCCCCGGCAACGGCGCCAAAAACTTGTTGCGTGCAAAAGTGTCTATCGCAATTGTAGTGCAAGTGTACACGACGCAAGTTGTAATGTGATACGGAAGTATCGGATATCGTCTCCACAAGGACTGGCTAATAGCTTCACCTTGAATTACTGCACGAGAGTAAAAGAATGATTTAAGATTTTGTCACAAAAATAATAAAGAATACTGGAAAATAAGAGTAGAGAAATCAAGATAGAGAGAATGGGCTGGTATTGAATTGCTCAGTAGTGTAGGTATTGCTAAGTCTAGGAAATTCAGCTCTATCGCCATCCCCGTCGCGGAAGCACCTGTCGCGGCGGCAGTCTGTTGCTTGTCGCGGCAACGAACACACAACTCCGTACTTCAAGTTTGGCAAGAATCCCTGATGTGCCTTGGCCTATCCCTAGGTCCAAGTCTGTCGATGAACACGTCTTTAATGATACCTCCCGGCGTGAATTGAAGGATGAACACCGATGTTGTTGAATTCTTCTTTAGCCACTTAACCTCGTCATATCCCTAGGTCCGAGATAGTTCAACTATAAACTAGAAAACTCTCACTTATTCCTTTCGTATACTTAACTCTCCCGATATTAAGTAAATAGATAACCTCGCAATGCTCTCCCGATACTCTTGCAAGATATTAATAACCAGAATAAGAGAACTTGAAGTTTATTTTATTGAACTGAAAATTCCTAAAACAAAAGCAACCCTTGCAACTACTTTACAAAACAACCCGTGGCCCTAAGGGGAATTTAGAACATGATGAGACGATGAAAACGGCTAGGGTTTTGGGAAGAAGGCTAGAGATAGGTGATATTTTTTCCTAGGTCGAATTACATGCCTTTATATAGGCTTTGAGTCCAAGTTTTCTAATATAACAAGAATACAAGTTTAAATTAAAGTACAACTCTAATAAAGACTAAATCTTCAAAGAATATAGCTTTAACTCGTCCTCCTTCTTGCTTAGGTGTAACACCCCAATTTTGGGCTTGGAAGTTTAGGGTCTGAATCGGACCGGTTTAAATTACGGTTCGAATATAAAAGGTGGTTTTTAGGGAAAGCCTAGTTCGGGATGCATTAAAAATATGGAAAATATCTAAAAATCCTCTTTTATTATATATAAGAGAGTGGTGAAATCAATTTTACAAAATGGGGTTTGGAAATATGACATTTCAAGTTAGTGACTAAAATGTAATTTTTGAAAAGTTGGTGACTGTTTTAAAAGGATTGAAACTTTGAATCTTTAAGGAGCTAATTTACCCAAGGGAGGGTTTCTCCAGATTTTTCTTAGATTTTAAAGACTCATTTAATGTTATTAAATAAAAAGAAAAGAGGGAAAAGAGATATTTTAGTTTCATAACTAACTTTTGCCAAAAAATTTCCCATTTCATTTTCTCTCAATTTTCCCTCAGCCAAACACATTTCCACAACCACTTTTCCTTTGATTTTAACACCTAAAGTTAAGATTTCAATCTCTAAATGATTTCTAATCATTTCCACACCAAATCCTCATCATTTGCTTATTGAATTTTCAAGAATTTTGGCTCTAAACAAGGAGAAATCCACATTTAGAGGTATGAACGTCCTTCTCCTTTAAATACTCAGTTCTTTACTGAAATTCCCAAGTTCTCAATCCTTAAATTGAGTTTTATTAAAGGTTTTGATGTTGTGATCTTGATTTTGGCTTAAAATGCTAGATTTGGATTTAATTTTGAAGAAATTCGTATTAAATGATTGGGCTCTGTTTTGAGATGTCTTTTTGATGCATTTTGGATGTCTAAATGATGTGTAATTGAGGTTTAACCAATGCAATCCCGAATAGGTTGATTTTCCTAAGTTTTTACTTGAGTTAATGGTGGTTTTTGGGGTGATTTTGATGTTCTGCTATAGCTGGAGGTATAAAGACGTGAATAGGTCCTTTTTAGATGTTAATTGATGTCTAATAATGATTGGAATTGATGGATCTTGGCTGGGTAATGTTGTAGAGGTGTTTGGATGTGATTTCGGTTGTGTTTGGTAGCCGAAATGTGAGTTTTGATGAGAGCAGCGAGTTTAGGTGTTTTAGCTGAAGATTTTAATGCATGATGATGCATTAATCCTCTGCTTTGTTGTGTTTAAAACAGGGGAGACATCTTCGGATCCTTGTGGTGTTGATCCGGAGGCTTGATCGGCATTTCGGCAAGCTTGCGAAACGGAACCGGTGAGTGAAGTTTGGTTTTCAGCTTTGAAACAAATGTTTGAAGGTTATGGGAGCTTAGTTTAAGTCTAAACAACTTAGCTAAGCTCAAGAGTAAGTTTTCGGAGAAACTCTCTTTTTGAAGAACCATGAGATGGTTGAATGCAATGTGTTTATTTTCCATGTTTAAATTCTATTTTGAAAGCATATTTTAGCATGTTTAATGATGGTTTTGTAAGCCATGTGTTGAAGGATGCTCAAGGTAAGAGATCCTTGATTTGAACATTGATAAATGTGGTTTGATGCATTGTATTGCATGATTATTTAATGGCTTTGTTAAATGCTTTAAAACAATGGATTGGTGATGGTAAATGATGTATATTGGCAAGTGATGTGTTGGTTTAAAAGTACTTGAATCGGATATAGTTAGCCGGCTATAGGATTGGGTGCACCGTGAATAAAGTCGCCTTGGATGTTGAGGGGTTGTAATGGTACCGTATACTCCATCCAAGAACACTAACGAGATGTCTAAGATCATAATGGTGGTTAAAATGCCATGTGAGGATCTTGTGTTGTATGTCCCGTGTTCTCATTAGTGATGTTATACAACTACCAATGAGTGATGTGGAGGGGTTGTAATTGTACCGTAGACTCCATCACGGGTGTTGAGGGGTTGTGATTGTACCGGTAAACTCCACCTTGAGTGTTTGGTAGTGTGTATGGAGCGTATGGGACAACGCTTGTAATCCGCGTATCCGATTGTGTTTTGAGTTGAAAAATGGTTATGGATTATCACTTGAAAGCCAATATGACATGTTGATGAATTGAAGCATGAGATGCTTGGTTTGTATGCATAAATGCATGATAAATGATGTTTTGAAATTAAAGGCCTTGGAAAGGTGTTTTTACAAAGTGCATTATTGTGTTGTTTTATTAGAGCATTTCTCACTAAGCATACGTGCTTACGCTCTCTCTTTCTTGAACCAATAATGCAGAGCATTGAAGTACTTTAAGGCCAACAAGGAAGTAAGGGATCCAAGTGAAAGTCTAAGCTATTGTATGGTGACTATTTTCACAACACTATTAGCTTTTGGTATTTGGCAATGGGAACCTAGATTGTGTTTTTGGGAGATGTTTTGGACTCCCTAAGTTTGTTTTAAAGCCTATGGTGTTTGGAACCTGTAAATGGCCATTTGGTATTTTGTTTTAGAGATTTGATGATTGTTTTCTTTTCTATATAGGATGCATGCCTTTAGACTTGTGGTTTTTCTTATTTGAGGTCGTGATTGAGCTTTGATGATGCAAATGTGTTCCTTTAATGTTTGATGACTTGTTGGCATGACATGGAGGTCTAATGAGCGTGTTTGGTGGGTCGAAAGAGTGTAAAACAAACCTTTCTGCTGTTTCTGGGCAGGGTGTTTCGAAACACCCTTGCCTATTTCGAAACAGGTGCATATTTTGGCCTGGGTGTTTTGAAACGGGCAGAGGTGTTTCAAAACACTTTGGCTACTGCCAAGGGGTGTTTCTGAACGACCTAGACCCGTTTCGAAACACTTGACCGTTGGGCACTGATTTGAATGGTTTTGAGGTTTGCAAGCTTTACGTTTTAGTCCTGATTTTTGTATATGCAATTGATTGAGTTTGAGATGTCCGTTTGAGATGAAATTTGACAGAGAAGCATGAAACATGACTAATTTCATAATGGTAACTTAAAAATTGGTAAAGTCCTCCTAATTTCCAGAATTTACAAATTGGTCCCTAAATTCCTATGTTGTGCAATTGAGTCCCTTATTGTTTTCCAATTGTTGTGATTTTTGAGTATGCTTATCTCAAGAGTACACCTAGGGTTAATATGCTTTTAGACAAGGTTAAAAAGAAAAAAAAGGGTCGTTAATCAAGGTTGACTTTTGGATTGACTTTGGTTTTCCCCGTGTAATCTTCGTAGTTCGGGTCAACCGTCTAGGCCGGGCTAAGGGGGTTACATTAGGATTTTCTCTCCTTGAACTTTGGGCTTGGCATTCCTTCTGATCTAGAGCTTGGAAAAATATATTGGTTTTCCACGACAGACGGGCTTAATTTTCTCTTTTTGTCGAGGTCCAATTTGCTTCTTCTCCTCAAAACTGCTGTTGTCCTCTGCTGTCACGGCGGCAACCATGGCAGCATCGTCTTCCTTGACTGCTTGTCCAGTTCCAGCTCTTCTGCTTCACTGCTTAGCGCCTGCCTCTCCATCTGCTACAGCAGCAACCTGCAAAAGCAACCAATTTCAGTAGAAATTGTGCCTTTTAATATATTTGTGATGTCTAACTATAAAATGGCCTAAATGTAATGAATTATGCTTGAATGTAGCAGAAATAGGGGTAATTAATAGAACTTTTACACACTCAACAGTCATATTGGCAAGGTGGAGGGACTAGACCATTCATTGATTTGGCGAGGCGTAGGAATTCATGTGTCTACTATCTTGATTCAATAAAAGGACTAATGATGAAATGAATATGTTAAACATTGTATATTATTGCATGGCACTAACATTGATGAGCATGAGATCATATATATATAGATACTTGATATATTGTTGTTCATATTGTTTTTGACTACCTCACTAGGCAATATATGCCTAACATGTCACATCTCATGCATTTCAGGTTGAAAAGATCGAGCGTAGAAGGATCGGATTGTCAAGCCAAGACAAGTCACTACAAGCCTTAAAGTAGTGTATTTTGACCTTGCGAACTTCTAGGAAGGTGGCAAAGTAGCCGAACTAGTCATTTATGCCTATTTTGATGTGTTTGTGAAATGCCTATGTTGTAATATGATTAATGGCCCAAAATGGCCTTTTTGGTTGGCTTAAAATGGCTTAAAAGTGCATACTTGACTCATAAAGGTCAAAACATAGTAAACGTATTCGTATGATCATGAAATTTTGCATGCTAGTAGTTTATACCATTGAAATTTCGTATGTGAAGTTTCGCTGCATTTGGACATCGTTCAATAGGTCAAATTGAATAAATATTAGCAAAAATTTGCCATTGCAGGTCAGACTATATCGAAACGAGTGATGGCGTTTCGATACGAGTAAGCATAATTGAGCCTGAGGAATAGGGCGTATCTGAATAGTTTATATGCGTTTCGAAACATTGTCACTGGAATCCCTTGTTTTGATACGAGTTTATTGTGTCTAGAAACGGGTCAAAGTCAAAGTCAAAAGAAGTCAACTCGTTTTGATTTATGGCATGCCCATATCGATACAGTTAAAAGGGTACAGCCAATAGGGGTTGACTATCGTTCACTCGTTTCGAAACAACCCTAGGGTGTTTCGATACGGGGTTAGTTAAGTTAGTTAAAGGCATATTAAACATATTGCAAAGTTCACAATTTAGTCATTAAATATTGGAAGATTAAATTGAATGAGCTAATGATCTCCAAATTGTATGAAACCTTACAAGTATGTTAATAATGTAGTGAATTTCAACCTGGTAAAATCGATTGCATTGAAGGACCCCTAATATTTAGAATTTATAGTTTAGTCCCTAAAACTTGTAATAATTGCGTTTTAGCCCCGGTTGATCAATTATTGCTTCGCATGGATTAATTGGAATAAAATGTATTGAGGTATTGTGTTATTGTATGATATTAGTTTAAAGGTTAATATTAAAAAGAAATTTTGTTGCAATGTCTACTGTATTGAACACCGATATCACCTTTCGACCCGGTTCTCGACCAGACCGAGAAGGGGGTGTTACATGTATGAGCTGTACCGTATCCGTAATGGTTTTACTCATTGGAATCTAAGAAATTTGAGAGCACAAAAGTGTATAGGTACACCTAAGGGCGTATCGATATGGTATAACCAAATTTTAAAGCTTCTGATTCCAATAAACGGACAAGGTAACAACTATATTATTAAATGCAAGATTTAGTAAATCTAAACACCTCGTATCGGTACGTGTAAAGTCGTGCTGATACTCAAAGCTTATTTGGTTTCCAGGATTGAATGGTGTACCGATACGACTATATGAGTATTGATACCCAATAGCCATTATGTATAAAAACGTTTCCAGTAGCTAAGATGCGTATCGATACGGCCAAGGGCGTATCACTACTCCTAGACCAAAAGCATCTATTTGAGTACAAAAACACTTAGAAAATATTTTGGATTTTAGTTTTTGACTTAGAAATAATTTTAGTTCGAATCCTTGTCATTTTGTGAGCATTTTTAGTACTTATTTTTTTTTTCAAATTTATGATTTAGTCCTTTAATATAATTGTTATATCAAAATCAAATATTGGTTTCACAATCTCCTCTTTTTGATATAAGAAAACCCAAAATAAAATTTTAAGACTTTTGAAATTTCTCCCCCTTTTATGGCTAAAAGATGTATCTTTGAAAATTCCTTTAAAAAAATTTAATCCTCATTTACTTCTCTCCTTTTTGTTAGATCAAAATCAATGGGATAAATAAAGCAAGATATACTAAATAGCTTCAAGCATAAAAGAAATAACATAGATATTATAAATTCAAAGCATAAGGTTCAAAGCAACTTAACAATCCAACTTAAACCTAAAAACATAAACCAAAGCAAATATTCAAAAACAACATAGGAATACAAAGACAAATAACATAGGTGTATAAACTCAAGTCCTAAATATGATATGATATGAGATGAGATGCAAAAGCCTAAGGAGCGTCTTTCTTCGTCTTCATCCTCATCTTTATATACCATGCCAATATCGTCAAGAGAGTGACCACGCCATTCACCATGGAATGTGTTAAGGGTCATGTCCATCAAAATTTGACAATTCTCTATAGAAGTGACTCTAGCCTCCAAAGATGTCAAGTGGGTATCAATAAGAGTGAAGTCGGAGGTCATACTCGTATCCAAAGAAGAAAACTTCCCATCAAGATATGTCGTAAGAGCATCAAAGAAAGGTTGAGCAACCGGAGCCACGAGATCCATGACAGCAATGGGAACATTCTCTATGGGATTGTGTTGAGCATCAACGGGAAGATCCGCATTCCGAACTCATTCTCCACGGAAGAAGGTGAACTTGGCCTTTAGAAGAGACTTGTCATCAATGGGATCAATGAGAGGCACGGCAAGATCATAGGAGCAATCGATGTCTAACTTGTGGAACATGAAGCTCAAGGCGGTGGCATAGGTGAAGGATGAAACTTGAGAGGTGAAAAAGTTTTGGACAAGGAAGACAAGTTCAGAAAACATGATTTAGGCAAGATTTGGGCCTTTCATTTCACGAAAGCAATATAGCCAAAAGTCATCGACTTGACAAACCGAAGACCATTTACCACCGGATGGTCGAAACCACCAAGTGATAAGAAGATGGAGGAAACGATCACGAGCATCAAGAACGGTTACGAGGCCACTATAAGTATAAGGAAAATCATTTTCATCATCTAAACCAATGTCATCCATCCCCAAAAGTTCGGTTATATTTTTTGAATCAAGACGAAAGGTTTTTCCCATAAGATAAGATTCAAGAGCTATAACCTCGATTTTTGCTTGGTTGTAAATACACTGAGAATTAGAATAGAAAATAAGGACAAGGTTTTTGTAAACAATGTCGAGTATGCTTGAAAAGGTCAATAACTTCCATTGATTTAATAAATCAAAATAACGAAAGTGAAATTCATCAGAAGTCAAAAAAGGAATGGAAACCACACGTTCCCGACAAATTCAAAGAGTTTGAAAGTGTTTAAAACGGTCATGGGAATTGGGATTTTTGGGTTCATTAAAACACTTTTGATAAAGTTGAGAAAGGTTTGGTTGAGTACCAATGTTTTCAGAATTTGGATTTGGATTGGTCAGATTAGGATTTATAGAGCTAGTTCCAATTTCCCTTCTCGATCTTTTTTTAGGACCCATGAGAAAATCCTAAAAATCAATTTCAAACCACAAAAACAATGTATGCATAAACATCACATTCAATCCAATAAACAATCCAATGATCAAGGTATTATAAAAACCTATATTGTATAGTTTAAGAACATATACAAGTATAAAAAGAAAAAATTTTGTTGAAAGAAAAACTGAAAAACAATGTTGAAAAAATATACAAGTATAATTTTATATTCGAATAAAAAAATAGTTTTAAAAGAATTTTTGTAAAATCTTTGAAAACAAAGTTATATACATAGTAAATATATAACTTTTTATGAAAAATAGTATACAAGTATAGAATAAATCGAAGATAAAAGAAAAGAGTTTATACCTTTAGTATGTGGAATATGGATGAATGTTGATTTTGCACAACCTTGATGATGCTAAGTTGGGTTTGATGTGAAAACCAAAAGCCCCGAAATAGATTTAATGATTTTTGATGAAAAATAAGGGATTTGGGTGTTTTATATAGATGAAAAATGACCTAGGGTTTTAGAGAAAAGTAAGAATTTGGTTTAAATTAGGGAAACCCTCTTTTAATGGCATTTAAAGGCTCTAGCGGCTACGCGTACCGATACACGATATATGCGTACCGAAACCGAGTACATGTACCGATATTGTCCCATGATACCTGTAAATATACACGATATCCCATATCGATACCTAGAGGGATGGTACCTACATCAATTCCGTAATCTAAGAGTTTTTGTTTCATCCAATGGACTTGAGCACAACAACTTCCGGCCGAAATGTATTCCGCCTCGGTGGTAGATAATGATACACTATTTTGCTTCTTAGAAAACCACGATATAAGCATACTAGCTAGGAATTGACAAGTGCCGGAGGTACTCTTTCTATCTATCTTACAACCTCCATAATCTGTATTTGAATAAGCATGCAAACTAAAGAAAGAGTCTATAGGATACCAAAGACATAAACATTGGGTGTCTTTAAGGTATCTAAAGATTCTCTTAACGGCTTGAAGGTGTGATTCTCTAGGACTAGCTTTAAATCTAGCACACAAGCAAGCACTAAACATGATGTCTAGTCTACTTACGGTAAGATAAAGCAAAGATGCTATCATTGATCTATAGAGCTTTAAATCAACACACTTACCTTCTTCATCTTTGTCAAGATTTGTAGAAGAGCTCATTGGTGTGGCTTGATGTTTCAAATTCTCTAAGCCAAACTTCTTGAGCATGTCCTTGATATGCTTAGCCTTATTGATGAAGATGCTATCTTTCCGTTGTTTGATTTGGAGTCCCAAAAAGAATGAGAGCTCCCCCATCATGCTCATTTCGAACTCACCTTGCATCAACTTAGCAAATTCTTAGCAAAGTGATTCATTAGTAGAACAAAAAATAATATCATCAACATAAATTTGTAATACTAAGATATATTTCCCTTTTTCTTTTTATGAAAAGTGTAGTATCCACCTTTCCTTTGTTAAAACCTTTTTCAATTAAAAAGTTTGACAATCTTTCATACCAATCTCTAGGAGCTTGTTTCAAACCATATAAAGCTTTTGAAAGTTTAAAAGAATGGTTTGGAAATTTTGGATCTTCAAAACCGGGTGGTTGTTCTACATACACTTCTTCATTTACAAAACCATTTAAAAAAGCACTTTTTACATTCATTTGAAAAAGCTTGAATTCATGATAACATGCAAATGCAAGAAGCATCCTAATAGCTTTCATTCTAGCTATGGGTGCATAGGTTTCATCAAAATCAATTCCTTATTGAGTGTAACCTTGAGCAACAAATCTAGCCTTGTTTCTCACTAAGCTACTAGTCTCATCTAGTTTGTTTCTAAAAATTCATTTATTTCCTATGGTAGATTTATTACTAGGCCTATCAACTAATGTCCATACTTTACTTCTCTCAAATTGATTACCTATTTAGCAATAATCCCCATTTAATGCTTCTTTGATATTTTTAGGCTCTATGCATGAGATAAATGCACCAAAATTACATGCATTTGTAAGAGAAGATCTAGTGGTTACCCTTTTGGATGAATGACCTAAAATCTTAACAACTTTGACATAGTTGAACTCCCTTGGGTAGGTCACCTCCTTTTCCTCTAGGGTCATGTCCTTCAAGGCTTCTAGAGTTTAAGGAATAACCTAGAATAATTGATGCATCGCTTTTTGCATCAAATTTTCCCAAATTGTCTATTCCATTGTTTAAAACAAAATATTTACATTCCAAATGATGAAAATAGCTAATAAGGTGTTTTCTTTAAAATAGGTGTAACACCCTAAATCCTAGTCTAGTAGAATTAAAGCCAATTACCCAAATTGATGTCTCAATCGAACTAGGAAAACTAGTCAATTAAGTTGCCTAAGGACTTAATTGAAAGATTAAATGAAATTAGTGACCAAATTAAAGTGACCTAGTCAAATGAGGTAGGAAATTATATGATTGCATGGCAAATTCTTGATTTCTCATTTGCCCTTGGTTAATTCTATGATTAAGGATTAAACAAAGGGTAAATTAGACATTTTCTATTTCCACTATTGGATGATAACTATTGTCATCTTCATTCCTTCTCCCATTACCCGAATTGAATGAAAAAAAAGGAGAGAGAGTTGAGAGAGTGAACAACCATAGTTAAGGAGAAATTAAGCTTTCATGCTCTTGAATTTTCTATAGGAATTGATCTAGCAAAGCAATATAAGCTCCCAACCTTCTCATTCTATTCGAATAGGTAGTTAGATTAGTAAAATTTATTTGTTGTTGTTTTTATTGAATTAATTCATGTTGATAGCTAGCATGATACTTGAATTAGGAGGCAACTATGTTAGATTAAGTTTAGGGTAAAGTACACAGACGGTCACTGAACTTTGGTAAAAAAATAAAATGGTAACCAAACTTTCAAAAAATCACAAAATGGCAATTAGACTTTATGTTTTATAACAAAATGGTAACTAGACGTGAAATGCCGTTAAGTGACTGTTATAAAATTAGGTATAATAACACATTTAGTCCTTCATATTTATACATTCAATTAATTTAGCCCTAATTCGAAACAATTCACTAAATTTAGCCCTCGTTATTTACACATTCTTTCAATTTAGTCCTTAAAGCAAAATTGAAAGAATTCGTAAATAACACTCGAGTTTTCAACATCATTCTAAAGTGCAAACAATTGCTACCTGGACAGAACCACTTTTATCATCATCGTGTTGTTGGCTAGTTGATTGGAAAAAATGTTCTCCTAGTTTATTTAGATCTTGGTCTGGAAAATGCCAATTAGGACGTAACCATGTAATATCTTCTTGTAACTGTCTTATCTCATCAGTCAAGCGACTAAATTCTGATTTTAAGAAACTGTTCTTCGAAGTCATCCTTTCTAACTCTATCTGCAAAATAAAAGGCAACAGATATAATATGATTGACAGTTAAGTTTCTTTTAATCTCGTCCAAAATAAAAAAATTTAACCTCAAGATCACTTGTCATTAACATCTTTGTTTCAACCCCAATACCTTCATCTTTGCAACAATAGACCATAAAGGATGAGGATTAGATGTCGTTAAATCGTTTTCAGTACTACTTACAGAAGAAATTGAGAGTAAAGATTGGACAAGCACAAACATATAGATATTAGTTACTATGAGTAGTCAGTGTCCTCATTTATATTCATAGTACATACCTGGGGGTAGAATCTAATATCAGCATGTAAGTCATAATAATTATTGAATGACACGTAGTTTAGGATAATATTTACTGCAATTAAAAGGTTCTAGGCATGTAAAGTTATTCTAAATGGTAACTTTTCAAGATATCTCAAATCAAATGGACGTAAAGAACTTGAAAGATTATCCATACCCCAACAACAGCTTCTTCGTTGCCAAATTTCTCCATATGACGACTATTCTGCAAGTTAAAAGAAACAGACAAGAGAAAGAGATTACACACAGTAATTAGTAAAGACATCTCAAGCCAAAAAACTTATTAATGGCATTCTCAGTATTCTCAAATTAAATTCAATTGTTTAGTTTTAGCAGATAAGCAAATTTCTGTTTCATAAGGCAAAAGTTATTTTTCAGTTCTTTAACATTCAGAAGCCACACACAGTTGCAACGTGGACATAAACATTTTGATCAACCTGGCATTTTGGTTGGGAAATTCGACTGTCTTGTCTCTGCGGAACTTCTAGAATTTGGCTCTTGCCTCGCAGGCCTTTGATAACATCTGCCAAGTGTTCGATCTCTAGCTTTAACAAGCTATTCTCCTCTTTTAGATGTCGGTTCTCGATACTCAGCCGTCCAATTTCCTCTTTTAAGAGTCCACTTGATTATTTATCATGTTACCATACTTTAGAATTTTGCTTTAAGGATCAAATTGAAAGAATTCGTAAATAACGAGGGCTAAATTTAATGAATTGTTTCGAATTAAGACTAAATTAATTGAATGTATAAATATGAAGGACTAAATATGTTATTATACCAAATTTTATAACAGTCACTTAACGACATTTAACGTCTAGTTACCATTTTGTTATAAAACATAAAGTTTAATTACCATTTTGTGATTTTTGAAAATTTGGTTACCATTTTGTTCTTTTTACCAAAGTTCAGTGACCGTCTGTGTACTTTACCCTTAAGTTTATATAACTAGGAAATTTGTTAAGATTGACCAAACTATGGGTTATCACATTGAAAATAATAACCGAATGAATTATAAACTCTTGTGGATAAATTGAGAAATTGAGAAAGATAAGTATTGAATTGGAAAATTGATGTAGGAGAAAGTTGCTGGAGATTAAGTTAACTAATGAATTGAGGTTTGGGATTAATGAAAATGATGTTGGATTCGTAAAAATTGAAATTGATAAGGAAAGTAGCCACATAGCCAACTTAATCACGATTTAGGGATTGTTTTGTGTAAATTGAAAGATTTGGGACTTAATTGGGATAAAATGGATGATGGGGAAGTTAGTTAAAAATAGGAGAAGTATTGAAATAAATATTAGATAACTTGGATTGCATGAATTATTGCTAATTGAATTGCTTAAAGTGACTAATTGACAGAATAGCTGAATATAGACTGTTATGAATAAATTAATAAATTCAGGACTTTTTTGGATAAGATTCATTACTCGAAAATTTAGTAAGAATCAGGGGAGGAATTAAAATGAATGTTTTTTAGTTAAGATTTCATGAATTGTAGTCAAATGAAGTGTCTTCATGTGTATATTGACAGAATAGGTAAAAATGGACTAAACTGTAAAATTTGCTGAATTAAAGACTTAGTTGAACTAATTAGGGGTCTGCCTTGACTTGAAAGAACAAGGTAAAGACATAGTAAACATTCTTAAAAAGTTCTAAAATGAAACAATAAGGGTTCTAGGTGAAATAACTCACTAAAGTACACTAAACTACAAAACTGACAGAATAGTCATTAGAAAATGGAACCGACTTTAAATTTAAAATTGTATTGATGTAGAAGGAATTAAATATGAGGCTTATATCGTTAAAAAGGTAATTGAATTAGCTTTCTAATGGTGTAAATTAATCGAAAATCCAACGTGTACATTAAAAGATATGATCATATTAGTAACTAGTGTGCAATCTGCCAGGACCAGAAAATAGTTTAGCGTTGAAATGAAATTGTACTTGCTTGATTGAGCTTGTCTAATTGAATTGTGTACTAATGTGATTTTATGTGTATGTGTATGACTTGTTAGACCAAAGGATAGAGGATTTCGTGAAGGAAGAAAGGTTTAGCTCAACAACTAGGAAGGAAAAGGGGATCTATATCAAGGAACAACATTAGCTTGCTATTGCTTGGAATATTGTGAGTGTAACTCCACTTAGGGTTAGGACTTAGGTCCTAATCAATATCTTTTCTTGAATCGATGCCATGTAAAATGACTAACCTATATTTCGTAACCAAGGGAAGAATGATCTAATTGAAAACTTGTTTGATGCCATGATGAATTTTTTCTTTGAATTGTATTGAACACCTTGGTTGTACTAAACTATTTCATGTCTAAATTCATGTTCCCATATGCACTGCTTATGCAAAAGGTATGTAATGGCATGCTAGCTTGCTTGGATACAAGGTACGTACAAACATGCATAAATGAGATTTGATTGAATGCTTCTATGTCTGCTGATATGTTCAAATGGCCTACTAGATTTAATGCTCTTTTGTGATGATTGATTATCTATGAATTGAGCTAAGATTGAATGCTTCTATGTATGCTTGTTCGAATGGCTGGTTACCATGAATGCTCGTGCATGGTGCTTATGCATGCTTAATCACTTGAAATGCATTTCTTAAAAATAAGAGTTAACAAGACCTTGGTTGCTAGTTGGTCTTAGGTAGAACTACATGTCTTAGAGTCTAGAGCTCGACTTGTTTAGGTACTTCATGTACCATTTTGATTGGTGTTGTAAGCACCTCCTTGTTAGATACCTTGGGTATCATCTTGCTAGGTACCTTGTGTACAATCTTGTGTGGTGTAATAGACACCTTCTTGTTTAGATACCTTGAGTATCATCTTGTACTTGTGACTTGATTACCTAGTCCTAACTATGTACCAAGGCAAAACAAGATTAATGAACTTGTAAGATAGACTTGCAATCTTGAATAATGTATGAATAAACTTGAAAATGATCTTGAAATGAGTTAGATGCTCTCCTTGTTACTTACACTTTATTGACTAGCCTATTGTACTTGATATGAAACCTTGTTCTCTTGATTTGTTGTGCTTGAATGGGATATGGAAACTGGCTAGGTAAACTTGATTAAAATGAATAATGATATTAAATACAAATAAGCTTGATAATATGTTAGGTAGTTGTTACCTCACTAAGTACACTATGTACTTATCACTCTCGTCTTTTATTCTTCCCAAACCACAGGTCTAAAGTGATCAAAGCTTCTCGATCTTGAGCCGAGCATATCACAAGTGAATATTGAGAGTATTGCTTGTCTATGTCTTGTTGCACTCCCAGTTGGTGGCTTAGTCTTGTATCTAGTTATACAAGCCTCAAGCATTTGGCTTATATTAGAGATGTATATGAAATGTATGTAAAACTTGATGGATGGATGGTAATGTTTTAAGTCACTTTGGTTATGTAAATAAATAATCATATGGATGTATGAACTTGAATGACATGTTAGCCTCTTTTGATATGTATATATGAATGAAGTTAAGTAAAAGCTTGTTTGAATGTGTTAATGAATCATTGATGATTAAGGTTATGATTATAAGTATTCGAATGTGCTTTGGGTCTTAAAATGGTTATGTTCAAATGGTGTAGGGAATCTAAGTTGTAAATTGAATTGATATTAAGTGTTTGCATGGTAGTGAGATTAGGTAACTTGAATTAGTAACTTGATTTGGTATTCAAATGGAATTAGTTTGGAGATGAATATATAGTTTCATGTATGACAAGTAAGTAGTTCGAATGGAAAGGTTATAATGTTTGAAATGAATTGAACTTATTATATTGGATTAATCACATTGGTAATTTAATCACTAAGTAAATTTTAGGAAAGGTTCAAATTGGCCCCGAATTCTATGTGCCCTTGTTTCACTTCTTGCAGCGACACTCCTTTCTCCTAACCCGGATGAGGGGTGTTACATAAAGTGGTAATTAGAGCTTTAGGTTTAGACCCTAGAACTAGATCGAGTCTACATGCATCATATAGGGTTGAATTATGCCACCTAGGAGTCGTATTCTTGATATGCTTCTATTTTGATCATCTAACTCCTTCCTTTTATCCAATCGTAGTATGTCTGTGACGAGACTAGCTCAGAACGATGAAAGTCCTCAAGGCTCCTCTAATGAGGGCAGATGTGTAAGATTGGAACCAAATCTTCCAAGACAAACCAAACCTCAAGAACCCGTTCAACCTCGAGTTCAAGCTCAACAACAGTAGAATGCTCCTGCTGTCCAAGCTGTCCAGAGAGAATGTCTCCTTAGCATGAAGGAGATGTTTGATCAACTTGTATCAAACCTTAAACGAGATCAGCCCGTTGCCCCTCCTGTTGCCACATTTAATAGAGCTCTGATTGATAAACTTGCCAAATACCGAGCTTATACCTTTACTGGTGCAAACGATGAGAAACCTGAGGATGTCGAGTATTGGCTCAAGAACACTATCAAAGTCATGACCAAACAATTACAATGCTTGGACGAGCATAAATTGGAGTGTGTTGTAGCCCTGTTAGCAGATAAAGCTATGAGCTAGTGGGAAACCACTATCCTGACTGCTTCGGCTAAAGCTGTAACATAGAAGTTATTTGTTGATGAATTCAAGAAAAAAGTATATTAGTGAGCAATATTTGGCCAAGCGTCGAAGGCGATTCTTGTATCTCAAGCAAACCAACAAGCCCATTGAACAGTATGTTACTGAATTTTGCAAGTATTGCAAATACGGCTCGAAATACATCAAAATCGAGGCCGAAAAGTGTCGGATGTTCATCAACGGCATGAACGATGAATTAAGTCCAATCTTTATAGCCTTGGGAATCTCTGATTTTCAAAACCTTGTTAACCGAGCCATCGTAATCAAGGTAAAGATGAAAGTCGCGGAAAGGAGAAAGGGGGAAACTGAAATGACAAGAAGCATAAACGAGACGATAAGCCTAATTGGCAATCTAAGAAAGATAAGTATCACAAAGAGAACTCATCGACCTATACTCCTGCTCCGAGAAGCAATTTCACACCGAGACCTCAATCGATGAATAAGCCCTCAGCCCCTGTTATCTCGATCAATAGCATGAGGGATTCCAGAAAAGTCCTTACTTGTAATTTCTGCCAAAATCTACATTTTGGTCAATGTCGATCTCAATCAAACTTGTGCTATGTGTGTGTTGGAGCCGTTCTGCACCATCTAATAGAGGCAAAGGCCCTAACAAAGCTCGATTCTATCATATTCGAGGAAGGGAAGACGAAAAATCTCCTGATGTTATTGCAGGTACCGTCGAGCTAGACTCAATACCTATTTATGCTTTAATAGACTCATGATCCACTCATTCATTTGTATGTTCAAACTTGATAGAAAAATTGAATATAAAACATGAACTTGTTAGAACAAGCCTTGTTGTTTCTAATCCTTTAGGGGGATTTTGATCATCAACTTGATTTGTAGAGATTGCCTCTTGACTATTCGAAACATGCCCTTTCTTGTCGATCTCTACATTTTACCATCTTATGAATTTGATTTAGTACTGGGTTTAGACTGGTTAAGCAAACACAAAGCTTAGGTAGATTGTCAAAATATGAGACTTTATATCCGGGGTTTAGGGAAAGAACCTATACTCCTAATCGATAAAAAGCCTACTAATGCGTGTGATAAGTGCTACGCAATTGTACAAGTATATAGGCCGCAAGTAATAAAGTGATAAGTATTGAGTATCCTCTCCACAAGGATTGGGCTTTGGGCCACTTGCTTAAGTTACTGCACTGTAGAAAATAAAAACATAAATAAGTGATAGGAAGAGTTTTATCTAACTAATAAACTAAAGAACAATAAAAATAAAAGATAGATAGGTCGAATAAGAGAGAAGAGTAAGCCGGTTTAAGTTGTGTCGCAGTATGGAAACCAGTTGACTTGTCTCCGTCTTTGAATGCGAGCCACACAGAACTACCTTGGTAGTGACCTAAGTCTCTGCCGCAGCCGCAATGGTTGAGTCCCTATCGCGACAATCCCTTGCTCGTGGCCAGATGTTGTTAAGGTTCGACAAAGCGTCCTTGGATGGCTCCTTTTTACCTCTAAGCTCGGAACACTGTTGATGAATAGACTTTGACCATACCTCTTGGCGTAAACCAAAGATAAACATCAACCAATCACACGCTTCTCTTAGCCGCTAAAACTCTTAACTTATCTCTAGGCCGAGTTAGTTAACACCACATGGGATGAAAACCGTACTTATTCGTTTCATGAATTCGACTCTCTTGATATTGAACAAATAGATAATCTCACAAACACTCTTTCGATAAGTATGCGAGAATGATTAAAGCCAAGAATAAGCAAACCTTAACTTAATTGGATTAAAAATTTAAACAAAATATAATTGTTTTCCCACAACCACTAACCAAATAACCCTAGCCTAAGAAAAGAATTAGAACATGCTAAACCTCTCAAACACTTTATACTCGATATTTTCAATTTGGTGGCTTCTTTAAATAGGAGGCTTGGAACAAAGTCTTTCTTGGATAGGAAGTTAAGTTGGAGTTGGACTTGTCTTCATTAAAGAGGTGAATCTCTTTAATTTAATGTATTTATCCACTTTGGCCAAATTCCATCCTTAACCTTCCTTCCATTCTTTTGTTATCTTCCCAAACTTCGATTGCCACACAAAGTGTGTAGAAAAATTCAGCGTTTTATGCTCTTCAAATTGCCTACCACTTTGTATATTTTTCCCACTGGCAAGTTCAATTTTATAATGACTTGACATTAGATTCCACCGAGGCAATGAGCTGTCGTGGTACAAAATTTTTCTGCCTTTGCATGGGTCTAAAACTAGATCTACTCCGCAAGGCTTTAGGTTCATAAATCAGCTTCCTTAAGTACAAGTTGTCTTCTTTGGCTCAGCTCGATCTGGACTTTTCGAGAGCTCGTTCCGCACAATCCTCTCTTTTTTTCATTGCCCTGGAGGCATCACATGACCTGGCGGCATCACCTGTCCTAGAAGTGAGTAAATCTGCACAAGCACCAAAATGCATTGAAACAATACCTTTTTCATTAAATAAATCAAATGTAAGGATCAAGGATAGAAACAATGTAATTAATGCATAGAGGGCCATAATGCAGCTCAATTGGGTGTAGTTTGAGCAATAATTGCCATGTGAAAAGGGTGAAAATATAGAACTTTTAGACATTTATCACACCCCCAAGCTCGAACTATTGTTTGTCCTCAAGCAATGCAAACCATCAATTGCCAAACCTTAATTTTCATAAACCTTCTCATTGGTCTTACTTTTCCTTCTTCTCTCCAAACCATGGCCTTGACTATTCTTGGCCCTTAATGCTTCAGATGACTTAGGAATCCGTTCGGATCAAGCTATAAGAAATAGTGAGCAAATTATGACAAGATTATTATATGGGTTCTAGATAAACACT
The DNA here is from genome assembly GCA_958450335.1 of Hibiscus tridactylites. Taxonomy (NCBI): domain Eukaryota; kingdom Viridiplantae; phylum Streptophyta; class Magnoliopsida; order Malvales; family Malvaceae; genus Hibiscus; species Hibiscus tridactylites. The sequence continues at coordinate 72,821,265 of OY288273.1, forward strand.
TAAGCATTAAACTACTTAACTTGGGTATTTCATTTTTTTTTCTTTTCTTTTTCTTTTTCCTTTTTTTCCTTTTTCTTCTTTTATAAGCATCCTAAACTACTAGATCCAGTTTCGGGCACATCTAGTGATTAGCCAAGAGCCGGTTTCGGGCACCTCTAGGGCTTCCTTAAGCTAGAGCCAGTGTTAGACACCTGTAACTTTTTTACCCAAAATTTTCTTTCTAAGCAAGTCTATGCCCTAAGTGTACTAGAACTCCTTAAATCATTCAAGTCATAAAAGTCTCAAAAGTTCTAATAGCATTTTCCTAAGTTATCTTCCTTATGCATCCTAGAATTAAAGGCTCTAAACAGTTCAAAACAATGGTAAGAAGAGAGAGATATTGCCAAGAAAGAAATTTTCATTAAAATTAAACTAAGGCAATTGATAAAGAGTATTGCCGAGGCATAAGCTTCATTCGGTTAAGGCAATGCATGCAGTAAAAAATGACAATTATTAAACAAAATTGTGTTATAATGCTGCGGCATGGCTGTGCCTCGGCAATGAAACCTACACCCTCAAACTCAATATAAGAATTGCCCTCAATGCGTTAATCAAAATATATAAAATGGGAAATATATGCAGAAAAATTATGGGCAGGAAATAAAGGCAAAAGAGAAGAAACTAGAGTGGTTGAGACTCAGATGAGTCTTCGCTTTGGATGACCAGTCTCCTCGTTGCCATATGCTTGACTCGTTTGGTGGCTCTTGGTGGTTGGGTATGTAGCATATGCATCCTATATGTTGGCATGCATTTTTGCCTGGGCATTAACAATAGGCATTGTCGAGGCAGCATGTCTTGCCGAGACTTGGGCTTTAGGGGTTGTCGAGGCATGCCCTTCATCGGTTGTCGAGGCATCAGGTATTGCTGAGGCATGCGCTATCTCGTCCGTTTTGGCAGCAGTTTTGGGATAGATGTTTGCTCCTTTGGGTGAGCTTGGGCTTGCCATTATTTTGAGGTTCTTGGCCATGGTGGTTTTGTTTCTTGATGTGGAAAACAAAGAAAACCTGAAAACTAATTATACTAAAGACAAAAAAATTATCTCCTAAAATAACTGAAAATAAAAATAAAGGTTTAAAAATTGAAAACGAAAAATTAAAAATTCTTAGAAAAAGCATTTTCATGCATCTTCTAAGGTTACCGTATATCTGAGAAAGCTTGAGGAGGGTCATTTCCGATACTTCTTAAAGTCCATATGCACCCTCCATCGAGTGACAACATTGCCCAAAAAGAGTTGGGCCAATGTGCTCGCAGCTACTCCCTTTTGCGTTACCTTGGTGGATACATCTTTCTTCTGTGTTCCCTTATAGTCCATGTATACACTCCACCTTGAGACTTTTTCTAAAGACATGAATATATTATTAGGAAAAATTATGTCAATATCTAACCATTTACTTACCTCATTCTTGTCGAAATCCTTTATGGTTGGATGTAGCGTTCGTTTTCGTGGAAATTGCTTCGGAAACCAATTGTCGTGGCAATCTTCTACCATAATTCGGTGCAAGTTAAGGGAAAACGCAATTTTTTGAAAAACTTTATGGATCCAAACCCCATTTTCTTTAGGCCCCTCAAATATCTCCATCAGAAGAGATTTTGATGGCTTCAATTCTACCATCGTTGTTTCCTCAAAGAATACCTGCAATGGAAGAGGTGAGTTTTTAAAGAATTCAAAAGGTTCAACCATTACCTGCTCATATTCCATTGGCAAAGTATTTTCATCTAGTTGATGTGGTGGAGGTCGAATATCCTCAATCTTTTCATATGTTTAAAACTTATTCATAGAATTATCGAGGCGTCAGGTCTTGCCAAGGCATGTGTAGTTGCTGAGGCATGTGGTGCTGCCATAGCATGTGGTGCTACCATGGCATTCGTCATACTTTTCTAAACCTGGCTAAGTGTTGTAGCGGCATTGTTCTGTTCAGGCTCCTCAATCATTGCCAATGTAATTTGTTGCATAGGCTCATCATGTACAGGGCATTCTCTCTTATTGGCATCCCCTCTACTCAGAGGTTCAAGTTGTTCCCCACACATCGGGGAGCTCTCTTCGCATTGCTCCTCGTCATCTTGCCTTGGGACTTCAATATCCCTAGGAACCGGTTGTTGGTGCATGTTATCCATGGCTTATGTGGATCTCTTCAATCGATCTTTCGCTTTTCTCACGAGTTCAGTCATCATGGTAATGCACGCATCCATGGAATTTAATAGCTCTTAACGAGGACTACATTTCCATGACATATTTCTTTCTGTGACACTCTACTGTTGATAAGGACTAAATTGCCAAGGCATGTCTACTGTCGAGGCATTGCATTGCCAAGACATGTCTATTGCTACAACAAAATTGTTATGGTAAAAAAAATTGAGCTTTTTGATCATACCATGAAGGATTTTGTTGTTGCTTCCATCATTGGTTCTCCATGTAGTTATGTGCACCGAAAAGGTGAGGGAAATTTTCAAACACATGATTTTCTCCACACGTAAAATAAAAGTTTTCCACAATAGATGTTTTTCCCGGTTGATTCATCTCTTCCAACATCAACTCTCAAACAGTTTTCCTTTTATTTCCCCTCATGTTGATGTCCCTTAACTTGTAGCACACCTAATTTTTTTGATAAAACAAATAAAAAGAAAAATTAGTAAAACTAATAAAAATGTAATAACAAAAACAACTGACACCAATTTCCAATCCTCGACAATGGCACCAACAACTTGATGCGTGTAATAAGTGCTACGCAATTGTGTAAGTATACACGCCACACGTAATAAAATGATAAGTATTGAGTATCGTCTCCACAGGGATTGGGCTTTGGGCCACTTACTTAACTTACTACACTATAGAAAATGTAACGCCCCGGTTTTGGGCTTAGAAGTCTTGGGCGTTGACCGGTTGGTCAAAGTGTTGTTCGAATCGTAAGAGGTTAAATTAGGGAAGCCTAGTTCGGGTTGCATTAAAAATATGGAAAAATGTTCTAAAATCATCTTTTAATATAATTAAGTGAACTGTGAAATCAATTTTGGAAAATGAGTTTTGGAAGGGTGACATTTTGGCTAGTGACCAAAATGTAATTTTTTGAAAGTTTGGTGGCTGTTTTATAAAGGGTTGAAACTTTGAATCTTTAAGGAGCTATTTACCCAAAGGGAGTTTCTCCAGATTTTTCTAAGATATTTTGACTCATAATTCTGATTTTTAAAGTAAAACAAAAGGAGGGAAATCTCATTTAGCTAATTTTCATAACAAACTTGATATTTTCTTTCTCTCTTTTTCTCTCAACCCAAACACTCCATTTCCAGAGTTTTAATTCTGATTTTCTCACCTAAAATCCTCCTTTCAATTCTTAATTGATTGCAAATCAACATATCTTCAAAACCTCTTCAATTGCTACAAGTTTCATCAAGGTTTTCCATTCCAAAAAGAGGAGAAACTCAAGTTTGGAGGTAAGAACGTCCTTCTCCTCTGAACTTCAAGTTCTTTACTGAAATTCCTAAGTTTTCAATCCTAAATTGATGTTTAATTAAAGGCTTTTAAGTTGATTTATGGATCTTGGTTAAATATGCAAGATTTTGATGATTTCACATGATTTTCGTTTGATCTGTTAAATCTGTGTTTTGAGAAGTGTTTTTGATGTTAAATGATCTCTAAATTAAAAAGGAAATGAGTTTTGATTGATGCAATCCCGGATAGGTTGAGTTTCCTAAGTTTTGCTTGTGTTTTAAGGTAGTTTTTGTGGTGATCTTGTGGATTTGGTGTTGCTGGAGGTATAAGGATGGTTGTAGGTTGTTTTTAGATGTTAAATGATGTTAATGGAAGTGAGGTTTTGCTGGTTTATGGCTGGGCTTTGTTTAGAAGTGTTATGGATGCATTTTCGGTTGTGTTTGGTGGCCGAAAATGGAGGTTTTGTGAGAGCAGCGAGTTTAGGTGTTTTCATTGAAGCAATTAATGCATGATGATGCATTAATCCTCTACTTTAATGTGTTGAAACAGGGGAGGCATCCTTGGATCCAAGAATTGTTGATCCGGAGGCTTGATTTGGTGCTTTGGCTTGAAGCAAAGTGGAAATCGGTGAGTGCATCTTGTGAAAATGGTTTTCGGATTTGAAACCAAGGTTTTGGGGGCTTAGTTTAAGTCTAAACAACTTTGCTAAGCTCAAGAGTAAGTTTTCGGATTTCTCTCTAAGTGGTGGCCATGTTTTGGTGTGATGCAAAATGATGATTTGCATGTTTTGATTACTGTTTTGGAAGCATGTTTTAGCATGATAATTGCTGATGTTTTAGCACGATATTTGCTGATGTTTAAAGCCATGTGTTGAAGGTGACTCTAGGTAGGAGTACCTTGTTTTTATGCATTGATTAAATGTGGATGTAATGCTTTGAAATGCATGATGAAATGGCTTGGTTTAATGCTTTAAAACAGTGGATTATATGATGTATAAGATGTATATTGGCAAGTGATGTTTTGTAAAAGTGAAGGTCACTAAGGTGGTTAAAAGTCCTTGAGTGAGCCTTGTTACTTAAGATCATCAAGGTGGTTAAAAGTCCTTGGATGAATCTTGTTGCGGACACTAAGGTGGTTAAAAGTCCTTAGGTGCTCCTTTCCATGGTGTTTAAAAGTCCATGGGGCCAAGGTGTTTAAAAGTCCTTGGGGCCAAGGTGTTTAAAAGTCCTTGGGGCCAAGGTGTTTAAAAGTCCTTGGGGAAAGTTATTGAACTTGTTTTATAAATGAAATGTATCACTTGAGCCAATATGACATGTAAAGTACATTGAGATGCATGAGATGCATGTTTTAATGATTATGTTGAAGCATGAGATGCTTGTTTAAATGAAATGTTGAAGCATGGGATTACTTGATTTAAAGTATGCTTTGAGCATGTGCAAAGGTTGATTATAAGCATGTTTTATAAATGGTTTTGAATGCATTATTGAATGGTTTTTAAAGAGCACTCCTCACTAAGCTTTGGCTTACGCTCTCTCGTTTTCTTGATTCAATAATGCAGAGCATTAGAGTACATTGAGGGGCAGCAAGAGAAGGCAAGCAAACAAGTTCAAGTAAAGCTCAATGTATGAAGGTTTTATAAGTTCTTTTAGCTTTTGGTTGATTTGGCAATGGGGGACCAATGTGTATGTTTTGGGAGGTGTTTGAGACTCCCTGAGTTTATCAATTGATGTTTGAATTGCTGGTTTCTGGATTGGTTTTATATTGCTTGTTTATGAAGGTTTATGCATGAGTGTTAGCTTAAGTTGGAAGCATGCTTAATAAATTGGGGCTTTTCATATGTGTTGTTTAAGTGCTGAATTGATGATGCAATTATGGTCCTTGCATGTTGTGTGATTAAGTGTTATGGTTTGGTGAAGTTAATTTGATGTTTGAAGCATGTTTGATGTTGGTTTTGAGTCGAAATCAGGCAGGGGTATCGGTACTCGGGCTTGCGTATCGATACGCCTGAGCCAAATATGCATATTCCTGCTCAGACGTATCGGTACGGTTGAACAGGTACCGATACCGTATGAAGGCCGTATCGATACGGGGAAACTTGTATCGATACCGTTGTTGAAGTTTGGTTACTGCCTTCCCCGCGTATCGATACGACACGTGGCGTACCGATACCAGACCGTTAAATTCAGTTAAAAGTATCTTTATATGTTTTATTTTGTTTACGTTTTGGTCTTGAATCTTGTTTGTTCAATTGAATGAGTTTGAGAAGTCCTTTTGAGCTGAAATTTCACAGAGAAGCATGAAACCTGATTAATTTCAAGATGGTAACTTTAATTTGGGTTAAGTCCTTTAATTTATCAGAATTTACAATTTGGTCCCTAAAGTTGTAACCTGTTCAATTGGGTCCCTGTTTGATCTCTGATGTTTGTGATCTTTTAGTATGTTGTTTGTATGATCACAATTAGGGTTAATGTGCATCTAGACAAGAGTAAAAAGAAAAAAAAGGGTCGTTAATCAAGGTTGACTTTCGGGTTGACTTTGGTTTTCCCCGTGTGACTTTCTTAATTCGGGTCAACCGTCTAGACCGGGTTAAGGGGGTTACATTTGGTGGTATCAGAGCTGAGTTCTCGAGTAATTGGGAATGTTTGTATGCATGATTGAAGCATGGTTTGGCTTGTATGCTTGTTGTATGAAAGCATGTTCAGTGGTTTGAGATGATGATGTTTTGAGATGTATGTTGTGATGATGCATGATGAGGGTACCCATTGCCAAACAAAAGCTAAAGAGATGATGTTTTTTTTTTGAAAGAAATTGAGCTTGAATACTTGAAATTGCTTACCTTGCTGGTCCTGACTTGTTTTATTTTGTATTGTTATGCATGGTAAAAGTATGGCACCACGTAGAGAGTTAAGGAGTAGCGCGAGAGCTACGACCCCGGAAGGGAATGTGAATGAGGAAAATACGGGTAGTGTTGTGTTACCTCCTCCTCCACCTGGTGGTGGTGGTGCGGAGAGGGAGAGAGCTGGAGATGAGGCAGCTGGTGCTAGAGCTGCAGGACCTGAGGTTGGTCAGGGGCAAGCGATGCCTGACATGTCTGTGCTGGTACAAGCTATTGCGGGTGCTTTTCGAGCAGCAGTAGCTGGAGCTCAAGGAGCTGGGCATCAGGGAGATGCTGGAGCTAGATTACCCTTAGAGCGTCTGCGCAGTCTTGGTGGGACTGAGTTTAGGGGTATGTCAGCTGAGAGGTCGGAAGCTTGGCTGGAAAGTACCAAGCGTGTCTTGGGACAGATGAGTTGCACTGATGTGCATAAGTTGGGATGTGTGGTGTCTCTGCTGCAAGGTGATGCATATACGTGGTGGACGACCACAATCTCTGGGATGGCTGATGCTGATGTTACTTGGACGTTCTTTCAGCATGCGTTCAAGAGGAGATATCTGGGAGTTAGATATCTGGATGAGAAAAAGCGTGAATTCATGTCTCTGACCCAAGGGAGCATGAGTGTGGCTGAGTATGAGGTACAGTTCGTACGCCTTAGCCAGTATGCACCGGAGCTGATACCTGATGAGCGCGAGAGGTGCGAAAGGTTCCGTTATGGCTTGGTGACGGAAGTAAAGACCTACATGTTGGCTGCTGAGTACAATGATTTTGATGTGTTGGTTAGTCGATCCAAGGACATTGAGATGAACCTGAGTTTGTCTGCGAAGGGTGCTGGAGCTAGTTCTGGGAAGAGAGCTGCCGAGTATAGTTCCGGTGGTGGACGGAACAAGAGGGGGCGTGATCAGAGGTTTCAGTCCTCATCTAAGAGAGGTGGAGGTGCACCTGCTAGGGGTGGCAATGCTAGAGTTGACCCTAGTGCTTGTTGGATTTGTGGTTCACGTGGTCACTTGAAGCGTGACTGTCCTCGTGCTGGGAGGGAGGTGCAGGCTCCTGTTGTGGCAGCTGGTTACGAGTGCTGGAATTGTGGTTCTGCTGACCACTTGAGGCGAGATTGTCCGAGGATGGCTGGTGGACAAGAGCGTGCTCCTGTTGTTGCAGCACCGCAGAGAGGTCGTGGGCGCGGCCGTGGTAATTTTCAGAGGCGTGAGGAAGGTGGGCGTGGAGTAGCTCATGTTGTGGCTATTCAACCTGAGGGTGGAGGCCAGGCGAGAGTGTATGCTCAGCGCGAGGGAAGGAATGATGCTGATGTGATTGCAGGTACCTTTACTTTGCAATCCTTGTCATTGCTTTCTTTGATTGATTCTGGATCTACGCATTCATACATTCTTCGTGAGCATGCTGAGTTGCTTGGTTTGCCTGTTGAGTCTTTGGATGTTGGTGTTAGGGTCACTAGTTCTTTTGGTGAAACTGTTGTGACTCGTAAGCTTTATAGAAGGTGTCCTTTGGTTGTTCAAGAGCATGTCTTTCATGTTGATCTGATGGAGTTGCCCTTTTATGGTTTTGATGTGATCCTTGGCATGGATTGGCTTGCGGAGCATCGTGCTGTTGTGGATTGTGAGAATAAGCGTGTTTCGCTTAAGCTTGCGGATGATTATGAAGTGGTGGTGGTTGATGAGAATGTGAAGTTTCTTGCCAATGTTGTTTCTACCTTGGAGGCGAGCAGGATGCTGAGGCAAGGGTGTGAAGCGTATCTGGCCTTCGTGATGAATCCTTGTTCTAAGGAGTTGAGGGTGCAAGATATCAGGGTTGTGAAGGAGTTTCCTGATGTTTTTCCTGAGGAGTTGCCTGGTTTACCTCCTAATCGCGAGGTGGAGTTTGGTATTGAGCTGTATGAGAATACCACTCCCGTGTCCATTACTCCCTATAGAATGGCACCTAAGGAGCTGAAGGAGCTGAAGACGCAGTTGCAAGAGCTGCTTGATCGTGGTTTCATCCGGCCGAGTGTGTCGCCTTGGGGTGCTCCTGTCTTGTTTGTGAAGAAGAAAGATGGCACGATGAGGATGTGCATTGATTACCGTCAGCTGAACAAGTTGACTATCAAGAATCGGTATCCTTTGCCGAGGATTGATGATCTCTTTGATCAATTTCGGGGAGCTGCTGTGTTCTCTAAGATTGATTTGAGGTCAGGGTATTATCAGTTGAAGGTGAAGGATGTGGATGTGCCTAAGACAGCTTTCAGGACAAGGTATGGGCATTATGAGTTCCTTGTGATGCCGTTTGGTTTGACAAATGCTCCTGCTGCTTTCATGGACATGATGAATCGTGTTTTTCATGAATACCTGGACAAGTTCGTTGTGGTGTTCATTGATGATATCCTTGTGTACTCGCGTACTGAGGAAGAGCACGAAGAGCATTTGAGGATTGTGCTGCAAGCTTTGTTGGAGAATCAGCTTTATGCTAAGCTGAGAAAGTGTGAGTTTTGGCTTAGAGAGGTCGTTTTTCTTGGGCATGTGGTCTCAGCTGAGGGGATTCGTGTTGATCCTCAGAAGATTGAAGCGGTGATGAACTGGAAAGTTCCTAAGTCTGTTCAGGAGGTTCGTAGTTTCCTTGGTTTGGCAGGATACTACCGAAGGTTTGTGGATGGTTTTTCCAAGATTGCTGCTCCTTTGACGAAGTTGCTGCAAAAGGATGTCAAGTATGAGTGGACAGAAGCGAGACAGCAGGCTTTTGAGAAGCTGAAGATGGCTTTGACTCAAGCTCCTATCTTGATTCAGCCTGAATCAGGGAAAGAGTTTGTAGTCTACAGTGATGCATCCTATGTTGGTTTGGGGTGTGTGCTGATGCAAGAGGGTAAGGTTGTGGCTTATGCGTCGCGGCAGTTGAAGGTGCATGAGCGCAATTATCCTACGCATGATATTGAGCTGGCTGCAGTGGTTTTTGCTCTGAAGATCTGGAGACATTATCTGTATGGTGAGAAGTGTACTGTGTACACGGATCACAAGAGTTTGAGGTATCTGATGTCTCAGAAGGAGTTGAATCTTAGGCAGCGACGTTGGTTGGAGTTGCTCAAGGATTATGATCTGACGATAGAGTATCATCCTGGAAAGGCCAATGTTGTTGCGGATGCCTTGAGTAGGAAGGTAGCTGTTGAGCTGAGAGCTATGTTTGCTAGCTTGAGCATATCGCAGGATGGTGGTCTTGTTGCTGAGTTGCAAGTGAAACCATCGTTGGTTCAGTTGATCAAGGATAAACAGTTGTTGGATGATTCCTTGGTGTCTCATGTTCAGGATATCGCGGAGGGTAGGCCTTCGGATTTCTGCTTTAATGAAGATGGAGTGTTGTGTTTTGGTAGTCGAATAGTAGTGCCTGCTGATGCTGAGTTGAGGCGTGCTATTCTGACTGAAGGTCATAGTAGTCCTTTTGCTATGCATCCTGGTAGTACAAAGATGTATCGCGATCTTCGTGATGAGTACTATTGGGTAGGTTTGAAGAAGGATGTGGCAGAGTTCGTGAGCAAGTGTTTGGTGTGTCAGCGAGTTAAGGCTGAACATCAGGTTCCTTCTGGTTTGTTGCAACCGTTGAAAATCCCTGAATGGAAGTGGGAGAGGGTTACCATGGATTTTGTATCTGGTTTACCTTTGTCTCCGTCGAAGAAGAATTCTGTTTGGGTGATTGTGGATCGCCTAACGAAGTGTGCGCATTTCTTGCCTGTGCATACTACGTTTTCCTTGGATAAGCTGGCAGAGCTGTACATTGCTGAGGTTGTGAGGCTGCATGGTGTGCCTAAGTCGATCGTGTCGGATAGGGATCCGAGGTTCACATCACGTTTTTGGCAGTGTTTGTATCAAGCTCTGGGTACAAGGTTGCATTTCAGTACATCCTATCATCCTCAGTCGGATGGCCAGTCTGAGAGAGTTATTCAGATTTTGGAGAATATGTTGAGATGTTGCGTGATAGAGTTCCAAGGTTCTTGGGAGAAGCATCTGCCTTTGGTTGAGTTCGCTTATAACAACAGTTATCAGGCGAGTATACAGATGGCACCTTATGAGGCCCTGTATGGGAGGAAGTGTAGGACTCCTCTTTGTTGGGCTGAAACTGGTCAAAAGTTGGTTTCGATGCCTGCTTTGTTGAAAGGAACCACCGAGAAGGTGAAGCTCATTTGTGAGCGGTTGAAGGCTGCTTCTGACCGGCAGAAATCTTACGCGGATTTGAAGCGTAAGGAGATAGAGTTTGCGGTGGGTGATCGTGTGTTCTTGAAGGTTTCGCCTTGGAAGAAGGTGATGAGGTTTGGTCGGAAGGGTAAGCTGAGCCCTAGATACTTTGGACCGTATGAGGTTGTTGAGCGAGTGGGTCCTGTTGCGTATCGATTGAGGTTACCTCAGGAGCTAGAGAAGATCCATGATGTGTTCCATGTTTCTATGCTCCGGAAGTATAGATCTGATCCTTCGCATGTGTTGCCTGTGGAGGAAGTGGAATTGAATCCGGATTTGACCTATGATGAGGAACCGGTGAAGGTTCTGGATTCAGATAGCAAAGTTCTTCGTGGCAAGACCATTGAGTTGGTGAAGGTGCTGTGGAAGCATCGAGGTGTTGAGGAAGCCACGTGGGAGCGGAAGGAAGATATGCTGAAGCAGTTTCCTTATCTCTTTCCTTCAGGTAAATTTCGAGGACGAAATTTCTTAAGGGGGGAGAGTTGTAACGCCCCGGTTTTGGGCTTAGAAGTCTTGGGCGTTGACCGGTTGGTCAAAGTGTTGTTCGAATCGTAAGAGGTTAAATTAGGGAAGCCTAGTTCGGGTTGCATTAAAAATATGGAAAAATGTTCTAAAATCATCTTTTAATATAATTAAGTGAACTGTGAAATCAATTTTGGAAAATGAGTTTTGGAAGGGTGACATTTTGGCTAGTGACCAAAATGTAATTTTTTGAAAGTTTGGTGGCTGTTTTATAAAGGGTTGAAACTTTGAATCTTTAAGGAGCTATTTACCCAAAGGGAGTTTCTCCAGATTTTTCTAAGATATTTTGACTCATAATTCTGATTTTTAAAGTAAAACAAAAGGAGGGAAATCTCATTTAGCTAATTTTCATAACAAACTTGATATTTTCTTTCTCTCTTTTTCTCTCAACCCAAACACTCCATTTCCAGAGTTTTAATTCTGATTTTCTCACCTAAAATCCTCCTTTCAATTCTTAATTGATTGCAAATCAACATATCTTCAAAACCTCTTCAATTGCTACAAGTTTCATCAAGGTTTTCCATTCCAAAAAGAGGAGAAACTCAAGTTTGGAGGTAAGAACGTCCTTCTCCTCTGAACTTCAAGTTCTTTATTGAAATTCCTAAGTTTTCAATCCTAAATTGATGTTTAATTAAAGGCTTTTAAGTTGATTTATGGATCTTGGTTAAATATGCAAGATTTTGATGATTTCACATGATTTTCGTTTGATCTGTTAAATTTGTGTTTTGAGAAGTGTTTTTGATGTTAAATGATCTCTAAATTAAAAAGGAAATGAGTTTTGATTGATGCAATCCCGGATAGGTTGAGTTTCCTAAGTTTTGCTTGTGTTTTAAGGTAGTTTTTGTGGTGATCTTGTGGATTTGGTGTTGCTGGAGGTATAAGGATGGTTGTAGGTTGTTTTTAGATGTTAAATGATGTTAATGGAAGTGAGGTTTTGCTGGTTTATGGCTGGGCTTTGTTTAGAAGTGTTATGGATGCATTTTCGGTTGTGTTTGGTGGCCGAAAATGGAGGTTTTGTGAGAGCAGCGAGTTTAGGTGTTTTCATTGAAGCAATTAATGCATGATGATGCATTAATCCTCTACTTTAATGTGTTGAAACAGGGGAGGCATCCTTGGATCCAAGAATTGTTGATCCGGAGGCTTGATTTGGTGCTTTGGCTTGAAGCAAAGTGGAAATCGGTGAGTGCATCTTGTGAAAATGGTTTTCGAATTTGAAACCAAGGTTTTGGGGGCTTAGTTTAAGTCTAAACAACTTTGCTAAGCTCAAGAGTAAGTTTTCGGATTTCTCTCTAAGTGGTGGCCATGTTTTGGTGTGATGCAAAATGATGATTTGCATGTTTTGATTACTGTTTTGGAATCATGTTTTAGCATGATAATTGCTGATGTTTTAGCACGATATTTGCTGATGTTTAAAGCCATGTGTTGAAGTTGACTCTAGGTAGGAGTACCTTGTTTTTATGCATTGATTAAATGTGGATTTAATGCTTTGAAATGCATGATGAAATGGCTTGGTTTAATGCTTTAAAACAGTGGATTATATGATGTATAAGATGTATATTGGCAAGTGATGTTTTGTAAAAGTGAAGGTCACTAAGGTGGTTAAAAGTCCTTGAGTGAGCCTTGTTACTTAAGATCATCAAGGTGGTTAAAAGTCCTTGGATGAATCTTGTTGCGGACACTAAGGTGGTTAAAAGTCCTTAGGTGCTCCTTTCCATGGTGTTTAAAAGTCCATGGGGCCAAGGTGTTTAAAAGTCCTTGGGGCCAAGGTGTTTAAAAGTCCTTGGGAGGATTCAAGTATTGGACACAAAGGTGGTTAAAAGTCCTTGTGTGGTCCTCATTCATGGTGTTTAAAAGTCCATGGACAAGGTGTTTAAAAGTCCTTGGGGCCAAGGTGTTTAAAAGTCCTTGGGGAAAGTTATTGAACTTGTTTTATAAATGAAATGTATCACTTGAGCCAATATGACATGTAAAGTACATTGAGATGCATGAGATGCATGTTTTAATGATTATGTTGAAGCATGAGATGCTTGTTTAAATGAAATGTTGAAGCATGGGATTACTTGATTTAAAGTATGCTTTGAGCATGTGCAAAGGTTGATTATAAGCATGTTTTATAAATGGTTTTAAATGCATTATTGAATGGTTTTTAAAGAGCACTCCTCACTAAGCTTTGGCTTACGCTCTCTCGTTTTCTTGATTCAATAATGCAGAGCATTAGAGTACATTGAGGGGCAGCAAGAGAAGGCAAGCAAACAAGTTCAAGTAAAGCTCAATGTATGAAGGTTTTATAAGTTCTTTTAGCTTTTGGTTGATTTGGCAATGGGGGACCAATGTGTATGTTTTGGGAGGTGTTTGAGACTCCCTGAGTTTATCAATTGATGTTTGAATTGCTGGTTTCTGGATTGGTTTTATATTGCTTGTTTATGAAGGTTTATGCATGAGTGTTAGCTTAAGTTGGAAGCATGCTTAATAAATTGGGGCTTTTCATATGTGTTGTTTAAGTGCTGAATTGATGATGCAATTATGGTCCTTGCATGTTGTGTGATTAAGTGTTATGGTTTGGTGAAGTTAATTTGATGTTTGAAGCATGTTTGATGTTGGTTTTGAGTCGAAATCAGGCAGGGGTATCGGTACTCGGGCTTGCGTATCGATACGCCTGAGCCAAATATGCATATTCCTGCTCAGACGTATCGGTACGGTTGAACAGGTACCGATACCGTATGAAGGCCGTATCGATACGGGGAAACTTGTATCGATACCGTTGCTGAAGTTTGGTTACTGCCTTCCCCGCGTATCGATACGACACGTGGCGTACCGATACCAGACCGTTAAATTCAGTTAAAAGTATCTTTATATGTTTTGTTTTGTTTACGTTTTGGTCCTGAATCTTGTTTGTTCAATTGAATGAGTTTGAGAATTCCTTTTGAGCTGAAATTTCACAGAGAAGCATGAAACCTAATTAATTTCAAGATGGTAACTTTAATTTGGGTTAAGTCCTTTAATTTATCAGAATTTACAATTTGGTCCCTAAAGTTGTAACCTGTTCAATTGGGTCCTTGTTTGATCTCTGATGTTTGTGATCTTTTAGTATGTTGTTTGTATGATCACAATTAGGGTTAATGTGCATCTAGACAAGAGTAAAAAGAAAAAAAAGGGTCGTTAATCAAGGTTGACTTTCGGGTTGACTTTGGTTTTCCCCGTGTGACTTTCTTAATTCGGGTCAACCGTCTAGACCGGGTTAAGGGGGTTACAGAAAATAAAAACACAAATAAGTGATAGGAAGAGTTTTATCTAACTAATAAACTAAAGAACAATAAAAATAGAAGATAGATAGGTCGAATAAAAGATAAGAATAGGCCGGTTTAAGTTGCGACGTAGTGTGGAAACCAATTGACTTGTCTCCGTCTTTGAATGTGAGCCACACGAAACTTCCTTGGTAGTGACTTAAGTCCCTGCCGCAGCCGCAATGGTTGAGTCCCTGCCGCAACAATCCCTTGCTCATGGGCAGATGTTGTTAAGGTTCGACAAAGCTTCCTTGGATGGCTCCTCCTATTCTTTAAGCTCGGAACACTATTGTTAAATGAACTTTGACCATACCTCTAGGCGTAAACCAAAGATAAACACCAACCAATCACATGCTTCTCTTAGCCATTGAAACTCTTAACCTATCTCTAAGCCTAGTTAGTTAACACCACGTGGGATGAAAACCGTACTTATTCGTTTCATGAATTCAACTCTCTCGATATTGAACAAATGGATAATCTCACAAGCTCTATCTCGATAAGTATGTGAGAATGATTAAAGCCAAGAATAAGCAAACCTTAACTTTATTGTGTTACAAACTTAAACAAAATACAATTGTTTTCCCACAACTACTAAACAAAATAACCCTAGCCTAAGAAAAGAATTAGAACATGCTATACCTCTCAAACTCTCTATACTCGAAATGTTCAATTCGGTAGCTTAGCCTTCTTTAAATAGGAGGAGGCTTGGGGCAAAGTCTTTCTTGGATAAGATGTTAAGTTAGAGTTAGACTTGTCTTCATTAAAGAGGTGAATCTCTTTAATTTAATGCCTTTACCCACTTTGGTTGAATTCCATCCTTAACCTTCCTTCAAGGCTTTTCTCTTCTTCTCAAACTTCGATTGCCACGCAAAGTGTGTAGAAAATTTAGCATTTTATGCTCTTCAAATCGCCTACCACTTTTCATATTTTGCCTGTCGGCAAGTTTGGTTGTACAATGCCTTGACATTAGATGCCGCCGAGGCAATGAGCTACCGCGATATACAATTCTGCTGCCTTTGCATGGGTCTGAAACTGGATATGCTCCGCAAGGGTTTATCTTCATAAACTAGTTTCCTTTAGTAGAAGCTGTCATCTTTGGCTCGGCTCAGTCTGGACCTGTCGATAGCTCATTCCGCACCATCCTCCCTTTTCTTCATTACCCACGCGCATCACCTGCCAGAGCATCCCCTGCCCTGGCAGGGAGTAAATCTGCACAAGCACCAAAATGCATCAAAACAGTACCTTTTCCATTAAATAAATCAAATGTAAGGATCAAGGATAGAAACAATGTAATTAATGCATAGAGGGCCATAATGCTGCTCAAGTGGGTGTAGTTTGAGAAATAATTGCCATGTGAAAAGGGTAAAAATATAAAACTTTTAGACACTTATCACCTACCTCTATTTTTGCTTCTATGGTCTTACAAGATCAAATTGAATTCGGTTTACCTGAGATGCCAATTGTTTCCGAATTCGTTGACGTTTTTCTCGAAGAACTCCCTAGTCTCCCTCTGACTAGAGAAGTGGAATACGTGATTGAAGTCCAGCCTGGAACGAATCTGTTGTCCATCACTCCATATCAAATGGCACCACTTGAATTGAAAGAAATTCAAAAACAACTCTAAGAACTTCAAGACAAGGGCTTTATTCGTCCTAACACATCTCTCTGGGGTGTACCTGTCTTGTTCGTGAAGAAAAAGGATGGTACGATGCGGATTTGCATTGACTATCGCCAATTGAACAAGATCACAATCAAGAACAGATATCTGCTCCCAAGAATAGAAGATCTCTTTGATCAACTTAGGGATGCTTCAGTATTCTCAAAGATCAATCTTTGATCGGGTTACTACCAAGTGAGAGTTAAGGAAAATGATGTGCCCAAAGCATCTTTTAGAACAAGATACAGCCACTATGAATTCCTTGTAATGAAATTCTAGCTAACCAATGCCCCGACCACATTCATGGATCTCATGAACCGAGTATTAAAGCCCTATCTCGACAAATTTATAGTCGTCTTCATCGATGACATCTTGGTCTACTCTCGTAACGAGAAGGAACATGTTGAACACCTCCGAATTGTCTTGCAAACTTTTCAAAAAATGCAGTTGTTCGCCAAGTTCTCCAGGTGCAAATTTTGTCTATCGAAAGTTTCATTGTTGATTGGAGACCTCCGAGGAATGTAAGTGAAGTCCAAAGCTTTCTCGGTTTAGCTGGGTATTATCGAATATTTGTTAAGGGGTTTCCTACTATTGCCTTGCCCCTAACTAAGCTTCTTCGAAAAGACGAGCCTTTCGAATGGTCGGAGAAGCAACAACAAAGTTTCGACCAACTTAAGCAAGCCCTAACTCATGTCCCGGTACTTATCCAACCATAAACGAGAAATGAGTTCACGGTTTATAGCGATGCATCTCATTCGGGTCTTGGATGCGTCTTGATGCATGGAGATAATGTACTTGCTTATGCCTCACGCCAATTGAAGCCTCATGAACTCAATTATCCGATACACGACCTAGAACTTGTCGCGATCGTGTTCGCTCTCAAAATTTGGATGATAACTATTGTCATCTTCATTCCTTCTCCCATTACTCGAATTGAAAGAAAAGAGAGAGATGGTTAAGAGAGTGAACAACGATAGTTAAGGAGAAATTAAGCTTGCATGCTCTTGAATTTGCTATAGGAATTGATCTAGCAAATCAATGTAAGCTTCCAACCTTCTCATTCTATTCTAATAGGTAGTTAGATTAGTAAAATTTAACTGTCGTTGTTTTTATTGAATTAATTCATGTTGATAGCTTGCATGAAACTTAAATTAGGAGGCAACTATGTTAGATTAAGTTTATATAACTAGGAAATTTGTTAAGATTGAGCAAACTATGGGTTATCACATTGAGAGTGATAACCAAATGAATTATACACTCTTGTGGCTAAATTGAGAAATTGAGAAAGATAAATATTGATATGGAAAAATTGATGTAGGAGAAAGTTGCTGGAGATTAAGTTAACTAGTGAATTAAGGTGTGGGATTAATGAAAATGATGTTGGATTCGTTAAAACTGAAATTGATAAGGAAAGTAGTCACCTAGCTAGCTTAATCACCACTTAGGGACTATTTTATGTAGATTGAAAGATTTGGGACTTAATTGGGCTAAAATGGATGCTGGAGAAGTTAGTTAAAAACATGGGAAGGATTGAATTGAATATTAGATAACTTGGATTGCATGGATTATGGCTAATTGAATTGTTTAAAGTGACTAATTGACAAAATAGGTGAATCTGGACTGTTATGAATAAATCAGTAAATTTAGGACTGTTTTGGATAAGATTCATTACTGGAAAATTTAGTAAGAATCTGGGGAGGGAGTAAAATGAATGTTTGATAGTTAAGATTGCATGAATTGTAGTCAGCCGAAGTGTCTTAATGTGTATATTGGCAGAATAGGTAAAATTGGACTAAATTGTAAAGTTGGTTGAATTAAGGACTTAGTTGAACTAATTAGGGGTATATCTTGAGTTGAAAGATAACAGGAAAGTGTAGAGGGTCCATGAGTTCTATATTTTGTACACATTCCTGCCCCTATTATTGTTGTTCTTAAGCTCATTTAGGCATATTTAGGTGCATTGCATGCATTATAACAATATCTTCTCTTTTACCATGCTTCTATTGAATATTTTATGTTTGGTTGAGAAAAGATATTGTTTTTGTTTAGTTTATATTTCCAGGTGCTATACCTAGGAGAGGAGAGGACAGGACAGGACAAGACAGAAGGCTGGAACCAAAGGAGTTGTACTAAAGCAGTTCTAGATGCCACCAAGGACGTTGCCGAAGCAGCATTGCCGCCAAGTGCCGCCCGGGAAGGAGTTACACCGACTAATCCAAGATGGGTCGCGATTTAAAGAGGGCAATTTCCTAAGCCCAATCAGCCCAGTATTGCAATTTTTGAAGCATGTAGCGGCCGGTAGAGCTGATCAAAGACCGATAAGTAGGAGCACTTATCCTTACTTTCGGAATAAGGAAACGTCCAAAGAGTCCATATTTAAGTAATAAAGGAGTCTGTATTTAATGTAATTTACTTTTATAACTTCTACATCAAGGAGGAATCAAATTTAGGCCATGAGCCCTATATATACCCAATGTATATAAGGGTATAGGGGAATGATGATGAGGATGATGGATGCGAGCCTGAGTAGCCGCACAATGAGATGTAGTTAGATAGGTTGCAGTTGTTGGGGGTCGCGACCCAACTCTCCTAGGGTTTAAGCGCGTGTATGTAAAGTAGTTTGAGGGAAACGATTGTAATAGTGTTGAGTTGTTTTCAATAAAATTCCAAAGTTTGCTTAATCAATGCTCTTTGTTCTTTCAATTAGTCTACAGCAGTCAATTGAGAGAAAATCCATTTGTCGGGCACGAAAGTGCAAGACTCACGAAAGGGTTAAGCACGGTCACAACATGCAAAGGCATGACTAACTTGGTTTCACATTAGTCCACAAGTTTCAGCGGCTAAGAGGGATCCCCAATCGAATGAACTTGCACGTGTTAGGTTGACGCTGAGATTGCTACGTATTG
The DNA here is from genome assembly GCA_958450335.1 of Hibiscus tridactylites. Taxonomy (NCBI): domain Eukaryota; kingdom Viridiplantae; phylum Streptophyta; class Magnoliopsida; order Malvales; family Malvaceae; genus Hibiscus; species Hibiscus tridactylites. The sequence goes on from OY288273.1 coordinate 72,840,186, forward strand.
CCTACATTATGTGAGTGTTCGAGCATCCTAACCTAGAAATAGGAGGGATCATTGTCGACTATCCCGCCGAACTTTGGAATGTCTGCCAGACTTGCCGCCAAGACTTCTTTCCGTTCCACCTGCCGAGACAGTACACTCCTACAGTGGCAGTGACCTGCTGCGGCAGCGTGATAGGGTCGTAGCTTGCCGCCCGCCATCCCGCCGAGGCAACAATTCATGGCAGCGCAAAACATACTCAGACTTTACAATGCAGTCCACATGCTGCTGAGATGCATTTGTCTTACCCAATCTATCGACCTAATCTCTCCCTATCATTCCTCCCATCACTATCTTTATCTTATTTGTGTTTTTATATTTCCACATCCTGAGATTTAATTGCGCATTTACTAAATCTTTGTGCAAGAAATCATTCATAGGAGCTGCTCCAACCCCTGTGCGAGACGATATCTTTTATACAATAACTTGACAAGAGTGTGCACTTGCACTCACAAATAGAGAACACCTAGACGCTCTATAAGTTTTTGGCGCCGTTGTCAGGGATTGGCAACAACAACTACATTTGAATTTCTGCACTCATATTTAGTTTTTGCACATTAAATCTTTTTTCATTTATTTGCCGAAAAAAAAGCCTCTTTGTTTCCTTGGTGTATGTCCCGCCAGGGCAGCAAGGTTGGCAGCAACATCCACCTGAGGAGGGGAAGGACGTGCCCAGATGAATAGCCAAACACAAAGACCCTCAAGAAGCGGTTATGTGTGGGAAAAGCGCAGCCCAACATAACCCAAATTTTATTTTTATTTTACTTTTAAATTATTTTTAAGCATTATGATTAGATTTAAGTTTTATTTAATTCTTGTATTTAATTTATTTCAGGTTAGGAATGAAGGAAAGATCAAGAAAGATTAAAGAATAAAGGAGAGGCACAACTAGCGGCCAAGGTAGCCCAAGGCAGATAAGCATAACGGCTAGCTGCAACGGCTACATTTTACCCCAGCGGGCGGAATGAATATCTGCGTAACGGCTATAATCTCGCAATTCACGCTGCAATAATTATCGCCCATTGATAACGTGCCCGCAAAGGCAGAGGAGAGAAGCGGCTATATAAAGCCAACTATTCTCTCCCCTTTCATCACTTTTCTTTCTCCTATACTCTAAATTCTTTATGCAATCTTTGCTTCTAAGATTACCCTTGTTTTATTTTCTTTCATGTTCTTTCTTTTCTTTCTTTAGGAAACACAACCATCCCACAAACTATGGCCTCATCACAGCAACCCGCCGCCACCTCTAAAACCCCTTACAAAAGGTTCTTGAACCCTGTTGTCGAGGAGACCTACAAGAAACACTATAGAGAGCGGCAACTATGGGAAGAGATGGGTTTCCAATATACCCAGTATGGTAAGGATTTTTTGCTTGGAACCCTCTCTATTCGAAAGGATCCACAATATGGGCTGGGACCAGTTCACACGGAAGCCAAAAGGAATTAACATAAACCATATGCGAGAGTTTTACGCCCACAGACCGACACCAGCAAGCCCTTTCATGTACGTTCGCGGAGAATGTGTCAAGTTTACTGTTGACATGATCAACAGCTTCTACAACATAGAAGTCAGCGGCAACCCACATGAGGAATGGGAGTCCTACTTAACAGTGTGTTACTATAACAAAATCAAGAGATAGATCTGTAATCCAAATACCAAGTGGCTAACAGGTAAGAACAATAGGTCAGTCAACCGCCGAGATTTGTTGCTGGAGGCAACCCTTTGGAGTTACTTCATCCAATGTCGCCTGATGCCCAGCATGCACGGATCCACAGTCAACAAGCTGTGGCTTGCCCTCATCCACATTATTATGATGGGGTGGCAGATCAATGTTGGCGAGGTAATCATAATGGAGGTCTATACCCATGTAGAGAAGCCAAACGCCAATGGACCCCTCTTCTTCCATGCACTGATCACTGGCATGTGTGTCAATTTTTGCGTGTCGTTGGACCCCAAAGACAACATTCTTCCTGTCAAGAAAGGATGGACAAGAAGGGTACGCCAGTAGATGATGCACAATGCGGATCCGGACACACCTTCCACCGCCCAGTCACCGTCCCAAGTTGTCGCCACCCCAGCCGCAGCTGGCAGTACTGAAGCTGCCCTCTCGTTCGAAGTGATCCCCCTACTGCGCATCCTAGTTGAAAGCTGCCAGAGGATAGAGCACAAGCAGGTGATCTTCACCAAATACGTGGAGGACGTGCAAGAGGCCTTTGTGGCCTACTTTCTGGACAAGTACTAGGACATCGGCCCATAGTTGCCCACCTTTCCCACAGAGTTAGCAGCTTCCAAGCCAATCTAAATCACTCCAAGACCACTTGTTGCTCCTACAGCCAATGACAGTGAGGGGCCGCACTGCTGCCCCAAGAGAAGAACCTCTCCAACCCCTATCCAACCATATGAACTAACCTCCTCATCCGAATCAGAGAAGGAGGAGGAAACCGTTGCTGCATCCCCAGTAGAAAAAGGGGTCACTGCCAAAGACGTTGACGACTCAAACATGGAGATCTCAAACTCCTTTGATGACGAACCAGTATAGACAAATAGAAAGAGAAAGCGGCAGCAACAGAGCCCCAGGGTGGAGGAGCTGAAAAACCATCCAAGAAAACCACCCCAGCCGCATCCAACCGCCGCGTAGCAAGAAGAAGAGCACAACTGACAGACAATCTGCTACGCGCTGCCTCGTCCTGCCCGCCTCCTCTAACGCGACAGTAACAGAGGGGAACTCCCTCAGTCTATAGCACCATTTTTCTTTTATTTTCTTTTTTACTTATTTAATTTAATTTTATTTCTTTTTTATGTTTTATTTTTCTATTTTTAATTTTTAATTTTTTATGTTTTGTTTTTTTTTATTTTTGTTTTGTAGAGGCATTGATGACAACGCCAACCTTGAGTTTGGGGGGAATTAGTCCTCTTTGTTTTAGATTCATTTAGTAGTATTTAAATGCATATGTAAATTCTGCCCCTAGCACTTAATGAAATAGAAATCTTTAGCTTAAAAACTTGTGCCTATGATAGCTTAGCCGACTACTTATATTCGCACCATTCTAATTTTTTTTAAATCTAACTATGGGAAGAAGCATGAAAAAGCCTTAGAAATTGTTATTTTCTTTCTGCCATTTATCATTACACTCGTCTGTTAAATGCTGAATTTTTGCTTGAGTTTTGAGTTTAACACTGCCTGCCTTACTTAATAAAAATTCCTTGATTGAGTACAGGTTTGCCGCCACGGCAGCATAGGGCAGCACATCAAAAATGATGAAAAACCTAGAGGTGCCCGAAACAGGCTCTAGACATGAAGTTCAAATACCCTAGAGGTGCCCAAAACAGGCTCTAGGAAGGATCATGAGCAAGGACACTCCGCTGCTATCAAAGTCCATGAATCTAAACTAAGTGACAGACAAATTAGCAAGAGTGAATGAAAGTCTTCACGGGATGACTCTATTCAAAAGGTTTGGAGTTTCGTACAGTGCACCTATCTTAGCTTCAGACCCGACGAATAGTTGTGATGAGCTGAAGCCCTTAAAGTCATGATCAGAAAAAAAAGTGCCCAACTGTGTTGCCAAGGCAGCAACTCGTATCCTTTCTAGTAATTTAATTATTTTAGGCATTCTTTGTCAACTTAATTATCTCATCATGATTAGCATGAGCACAGACATGCACACACTATAGTGACATTAAGAAAATTAAAACCTAAGTTATTTCATGTCATTCCCTATCACTAACATAAAAACAGGTACCATGAACTTGAGGTATGAAATCAAGTTAAAGGCTAATGTTTCTATTAATTTTGTGCTAAGGGCATGTTTACTAGCTAGTTTGCATTGCTTGAGGACAAGCAATAGTTCGAGTTTGGGGGTGTGTAGAGTGTTCATGAGTTCTGTATTTTGTACACATTCCTGCTCGTATAATTGTTGTTCTTAAGCTCATGTAGGCATATTTAGGTGCATTGCACGCATTATAACAATATCTTCTCTTTTACCATACTTCTATTGAATATTTTATGTTTGGTTGAGAAAAGTTAATGTTTTAGTTTAGTTTATATTTTCAGGTGCTATAGCTAGGAGAGGACAGGACAGGACAGGACAGAAGGCTGGAACCAAATAAGTTGTACTGAAGTAGTTCTAGATGTCGCCAAGAACGCTATCGAAGCAGTATTGCTGCCAAGTGCTGCTCGGGCAGGAGTTATACCGACTTAGCCAAGATGGGTCGTGATTTAAAGAGTGCAATTTCCTAATCCCAATGATCCCAGTATTGCAATTTTCTGAAGCCTGTAGCGGCCGGTAGAGCTGATCCAAGACCGATTAGTAGGATTACTTATCCTTACTTGCGGAAGAAGGCAACATCCAAAGAGTCCATATTTAAGTAATAAAGGAGTCTGTATTTAATGTAATTTACTTTTAGAACTCCTACTTCAAGGAGAACTCAAATTTAGGCCATGAGCCTTATATATACCCAATGTATGTAAGGGTATAGGGGCATGATGACGAGGGTAAAGGATGCGAGCTTGAGCAGCCGTACAACGAGATGTAGTTAGATAGGTTGGAGTTGTTGGGGGTCGCGACCCAACTCTCCTAGGGTTTAGGCGTAAGTATGTACAGTAGGTTGAGGGAAACATTTGTAATAGTTTTGAGTTGTTTTCAATAAAATTCCAAAGTTTGCTTAATCTATGCTCTTTGTTCTTTCAATTAGTCTACACTAGTCAGTTGAGAGAAAATCCATTTGTCGAGTACGAAAGTGCAAGGCTCATGAAAGGGTTAAGCACAATCACAACATGCAAAGGCGTGACTAACTTGGTTCCAAACTAGTCCACAAGTTTCAGCAGCTAGGAGGGATCACCAATCGGATGAACTTGCTCGTGTTAGGTTGACGTTGAGATTGCTAGGCATTGCCCACATCACGTGAGTGTTTGAGCATCCTAACCTAGAAATAGGAGGGATCACTGTCGACTATCCCACCAAACTTTGGAATGTCTGACAGACTTGCCGCCATGACTTCTTTTCGTTCCACCTGCCGAGACAGTACACTCTTGCAATGGCAGTAACCTGTTGCGGCCACGTGATAGGGTCGTAGTTTTCCACATGCCATCCCGTCGAGGTAGTAATTCATGGCAGCGCAAAACATACTCAGACTTCACAATGCAGTTCACATGTTGTTGAGCTGCATTTGTCTTACCTAATCTATCGACCTAATCTCTCCCTATCATTCATCTCATCACTATCTTTCTCTTATTTGTGTTTTTATATTTCCATATCGTGAGATTTAATTGCGCATTTACTAAATCTTTGTGCAGGAAACCATTCATAGGAGCTGCTCCAATCTCTGCGGGAGACGATATCTTTTATACTATAACTTGACAAGAGTGTGCACTTGCGTTCATAAATAGAGAACACCTAGACGCTCTACAGAAAGACATGGTAAACATTGGTAAAAATGTATAAAATGAAACAGTAAGGGTTCTAGGTGAAATAACTCATTAAAGTACACTAAACTACAAAACTAGCAGAATAGTCATTGGAAAATGGACCGGACTTTAAATTTAAAATTGTATTGATGTAGAAGGAATTAAAATATGAGCCTTATATGGTTAAAGGTAATTGCATTAACTTTCTAAGGGTGTAAATTAATTGAAAATAAAACTTGTAGATTAAAAGATGTGGACAGATTAGTAACTAGTGTGCAATCTTTGCTAGGACCAGAAAATAGTTTAGGGTTGAAATGAAATTGTACTTGCTTGATTAAGCTTGTCTGATTGAATTGTGTACTAATGTGATTTTATGTGTTTGTGTATGACTTGTTAGACCAAAGGATAAAGGATTTTGTGGAGGAAGAAAGGGTTAGCCCAGCAACTAGAAAGTAAAAGGGGATCTATGTCAAGGAACAACATTAGCTTGCTATTGCTTGGAGTATTGTGAGTGTAACTCCACTTAGGGTTAGGACTTAGGTCCTAACCAATCTCTTTTCTTGAATTGATGCCATATAAAATGACTAACCTATATTTGGTAATCAGGGGAAGAATGGTCTAATTGAAAACTTGTTTGATGCCATGATGGATTTTTTCCTTGAATTGTATTGAACACCTTGGTTATACTAAACTATTTCATGTCTAAATTCATGTTCCCATATGCATTGCTTATGCCAAAGGTATGTAATGGCATGCTAGCTTGCTTGGATACAAGGTACGCACAAACATGCATAAATGAGATGTGATTGAATGCTTCTATGTATGTTGATATGTTCGAATGGCCTATAAGATTTAATTCTCTTGTGTGATGATTGATTATTGATGAATTGAGCTGAGATCGAATGCTTCTATGTTTGCTTGTTCGAATGATTGGTAACCTTGAATGCCCCTGTATGGTGCTTATGCATGCTCAATCACTTGAAATGTATTGCTTGAAAATAAAAGAATTAACAAGACCTTGGTTGCTAGTTGGTCTTAGGTAGAACGAAATGCCTTGAAGTCTAGAGCTCGACTTGTTTAGGTACTTCATGTACCATCTTAATTGGTTTTGTAAGAACCTCCTTGTTAGATACCGTGGGTATCATCTTACTAGGTACCTTGTGTACCATCTTGTGTGGTGTAATAGACACCTTCTTGTTTAGATACCTTGAGTATCATCTTGTACTTGTGACTCCATTACCTAGTCTTAACTATGTACCAAGGCAAAACAAGATTAAATGAACTTGTAAGAAGAGCGACAATCTTGAATAAATTATGAATAAACTTGAAAATGATCTTGAAATGAGTTAGATGCTCTCCTTGTTCGAATTACTTACACTTGATTGACTAGCCTATTGTACTTGATATGAAACCTTGTTCTCTTGATTTGTTATGCTTGAAAGGGATATGGAAACTAGCTAGGTAAACTTGATTAAAATAAATAATGATATTAAATGCTAATAAGCTTGATAATATGTTAGGTAGTTGTTACGTCACTAAGTATACTATGTACTTATCACTCCCGTCTTTCATTCTTCCCAAACCACAGGTCTAAAGTGATCAAAGCTTCTCGATCTTGAGTCGAGCATTTCACAAGTGAAGATTGAGAGTATGGCTTGTCTATGTCTTGTTGCACTCCTAGTTGGTGCCTTAGTCTTGTGTCTAGTTATACAAGTCTCATGCATTTTGCTTATATTAGAGATGTATATGAAATGTATGTAAAACTTGATGGATGGATGGTAATGTTTTAAGTCACTTTGGTTACGTAAATAAATAATCATATGGATTTATGAACTTGAATGACATGTTAGCCTCTTTTGATATGTATTTATGAATGAAGTTAAGTAAAAGCTTGTTTGAATGTGTTAATTAATCATTGATGATTAAGGTTATGACTATTGGTATTTGAATGTGCTTTGGGTCTTAAAATGATGATGTTCGAATGGTATAGGGAATCTAAGTTGTAAATTGAATTGATATTAAGTGTTTGAATGGTTAGTAAGAATAGGTAACTTGAATTAGTAACTTGATTTGGTATTCAAATGAAATTAGTTTGGAGATGAATATATAGTTTCATGTATGGCAAGTAATAGTTCGAATGGAAAGATTATAATGTTTGAAATGAATTGAACTTAGTATATTAGATTAATCACATTGGTAATTTAATCACTAAGTAAATTTTAAGAAAGGTTCAAATTGGCCCCGAATTCTACGTGTCCTTGTTTCACTTCTTGCATCGACACTCCTCGCTCCTAACCCGAGCGAGGGGTGTTGCAATAGGCCTAATCATTACACAATTGACAATATAACAAGTGGTATTTGTGGCTTCTGTCCAAAAATACTTAGGCAAATTGTTTTCACAAAGCATTGTTCTAGCCATTTCTTCTAAAGTTCGATTTTTCCTTTCAACAACCTCTTTTATTGAGGTGTGCGAGGAGCAGAAAAATTATGGCTTATACAATTTGAGTTACAGAAATCCTCAAAACTTAGATTTTAAAATTCGGTTCCATGATCACTTCTAATGTGAGAAATAGAGTGACCAACATCATTTTGAGTTATTTTTAAAAATGTGATGAATTTTTCTAAAGCATAATCCTTGGTAATTAAAAATAGAACCCCAAGTAAATCTAAAATAGTCATCAACTAAGACAAATGCATATGATTTTCCATCCAAGCTCATTGTTCTAATGGGGCAAAAAAATCCATGTGGATCAATTGTAAAATTCTACTAGTGGAAACATTATTAATATGTTTAAAAAAACTCTTTTATGTTTGCCTTTTGCACAAAATCATAAATTTTATCATATGAAAACTTTCTAAATTTTCAAATGTAATTTTTTAAATTCGGTATTATTTTCTCGGGTGGGCTTAGGGTTACAAAGCGTTTTGATAGTTCCACGTTTGAGAAAACACCAAGAATTATTGCATCTATTTGGTAGTGGCGCACCAATCCATTACACTTTGCCTTAATCTTCACAATGGAAGCTTCTTGGATTTGTTCAATGATGTTCAGACACATTTCAGTACACCATCAGTTATTCATGTAATAATCGTTGGCCTGAAAGGAAGCTCTCGCTTGCCAACACGAATTTGTCTCCTTTAGGCAGTTTTTGTCAAACTATCCAATTCTCCATTTTTATTATTATTATTATTATTTTAATCTTTTTAACCTGAGCCCACACCTAGAGGAGATATAATTGCTTTCTTTAGTTTTTCCTTATATATTGGTAAAGCTTCTTCCCTACAAGTGGCTACAGCTTCACTTTCAACAAGCTTCACATTTTGACTCTAACACTGCTTCAACCTGCAGGTATTTAACCATCTCCTGTCTTCTTCTTTCGTTTTCTTTGCCAGACTTCATGTTTTGCTGTTAGAATTTTGGTTATTTTCAATTATGGTATTGTATGAATCTAAAATATAGGGCTTACTTTCCTTTTTTAGTGAAGAATGAAATAAAGCTGAAGCTATGAAGATGGTTTGTAAAGATTGTTTCTTTATGGAGAGGCCATCTAGGGTTATCTGGTTCTCTTTTTCGTTGTTTCTTTTACTGCAAATTGAAGGATCTTTATCAGCTTCCAATTATTTGATTGGCCTTGGAAGCCATGACATAACGGGGCCTGCTGCTGATGTTAATATGATGGGTTATGCAAATATGGAACAAATTGCATCCGGCATTCATTTTAGATTGCGTGCTAGAACCTTTATCGTCGCTGAACCTCAGGGGAACCGTGTTGTATTTGTGAATCTTGATGCCTGTATGGCCTCCCAAATTGTTACAATTAAAGTACTTGAGAGATTAAAAGCTAGGTACATTCCGAACTTTTATGCTGCTTTTGGGATTAAGCAGGTTGTAAGCCTAGTTTTCAATAATAGTTCTTTACTTTGTTTAGGTATGGTGAGCTTTACACAGAGAAGAATGTTGCCATCAGTGGCATTCATAGTCATGCCGGTCCTGGGGGATATCTTCAATATGTTGTGTATATTGTAACTTCTCTTGGATTTGTAAGAGAATCCTTTGATGTTATTGTTGATGGGATCGAGAAAAGCATTATACAAGCTCATGAAAATATCCGCCCGGGTTCTATTTTGATAAACAACGGTGAGAAAGTTTACTCACAGTCATTGACTCATTATGCAATTACCTTTTTCGGAGTTGATATGAATATTTAGGTGCACAATTTTGGTACAGGAGAACTCTTGGATGCTGGTATAAACCGTAGTCCGAGCGCTTATCTGAATAATCCAGCTGGTGAACAGAGTAAATATAAGTATAACGTTGATAAAGAAATGACACTGATTAAGTTCGTTGATGAAGAGTGGGGTCCCATAGGTAGCTTTAATTGGTTTGCTACCCATGGAACTTCTATGAGTCGTACGAACACATTGATCAGTGGCGACAACAAAGGTGCTGCAGCACGATTTATGGAAGATTGGTTCAAACAGACAGGTTTTATGACAGATTCTGATAGTCTCTCTTTCAACAAATCTGCAAGTGAGAGGATCCCTCGAAGAGTTTCAAGCATCATTCCTAACTTTCGTGAAAAACGTAAGTGAATCTTGCTTTTAAGTTGTATAGAGAATTATTGCATCAAGTACAAGAAGCTTGATCAAGTAATGTTAGTTAGCAATTATCCTTTTGCCATAATATATCCTTCTATGCTTACTAGGAGAACGAAGAGAACTTGGTGATGGAATCCAATTCTATGAGTAAAGCATTCTTTTCATCTCACCCAGAAATGCCATTTTTGTATTATTTTCAAACCTTAGGTTGGCTTGGTAAATGTGCCTGCCTGAATTACATCCAGAGCCAAGTAAACGTATTTAGAAGCACAACTAGTAGAGATGGCAATTATGCACACACACTGTTCATGAGAAAATTCCAATGGTGCATATCATTTGTTATTCCTAAGAAGACATGCCACTTGCTGTTGGATTCAAACAGGTAAGGAGTTGATGGAACTTGCTGCTTCATTCAAATCCTCTCAAGGACGATCTACTACTAGACTTCTAAGTGTTTCAAAACGAGTTAGGAATCCTTTAAGGCAGGCAGATAGACCCCAGTTTGTATCAGCATTCTGTCAATCAAATTGTGGCGATGTCAGCCCAAACACACTTGGCGCATTTTGCATAGAAACTGGATTGCCATGTGATTTTAATCATAGCACCTGCAACGGGAAGAATGAACTGTGTTACGGGAGGGGTCCAGGGTATGCTGTTGACATGTTACATATTCATTTTGCCTCCTTTATCACTTTTTTTTTTCGTTTCTTAGTTCAGCTAAAGATAGGATACCGATCGAACCATGTTAACATTTCCTGGCAGCTACCCTGATGAATTTAGAAGTACCGAGATAATTGGAAGAAAGCAATTCAAAAAGGCAGTTGAACTTTTTAATATTGCAACCGAAAAGTTGAAAGGAAAGGTCAGGTATCAACATGCCTTTCTAGATTTCTCTAACCTTGAAGTTTCAGTTCCTAAAGTGGGAGGAGGGAATGAGGTGGTGAAAACATGCCCTGCTGCTATGGGGTTTGCTTTTGCTGCTGGAACAACTGATGGTCCTGGAGCTTTTGATTTCACACAAGGAGATGACCAGGTAAGAGAACTGACGCTGCAGACTTGACACATTTTTCTTAGTGTCATGCAACGATTGAATAGCTAATTTTGTGCAGTGATTCTACTACTATATTTCCTTTCAGGGGAATGCCTTTTGGAGATTGGTGAGGAACTTGTTGAAAACACCAAGTGAGGAACAGATCAATTGTCAGAAACCAAAGCCTATTTTGCTTGATACTGGTGAAATGAAGCAACCGTATGACTGGGCAGTAAGTGTTTAGTTTGGGTGCACTTAATGTATGTGGTGAAAAAGCGTTGGACCATTGGATGTATATATATGCTGTTTTCATGCCGGAATGCACCACTTTGTATAAAACAGCACAGGTCATGCAGCCTCAATTTGCTTTCAAAATGATATACAAATTGTTCGGCTATTCAGGATTCTGATTCATGTTTAAGACTAATATGACCCTCCAAATATCTTAGATTTAGATCTTTTGGATTGGCTGAGCTTGGTAAACAAATGCCATTATTTCAATCTTGAAAGTGTGACTACAAATGGCTGGTTTTTGTAAAACCTTGATCTCAGAGCTGTTAGTAAAGAGGCACAAACTGCAAGATGAAGTATCAAGTGGTGTATTCGGATGAATGATAAAAGTACTTGGTTAAATCATAGGGACAAGAATTTGTGAATATTCTAATTTTGTCCTCATATTGAATAATTCATGCAGCCATCTGTACTTCCATTTCAAATTTTGTGTATAGGGCAACTTGTCATTCTCAGTGTACCTGCAGGTAGGAGCGATCTTTATTATTATTATTATTATTTTTTTCCATCTTAGAGGGTGCTGCTGTTCTTGACACCATCTAAGCTTGGTGTTTCTTAACTTTAAAGAGAGTTTCATCTTCCTCGTGTTTTTATTTCATGGCTACTATAATCTACCTCTCTAATGACTTGTAATTTTATCGTAATGATGGCTTGAATCTTCATGCATGGTGAACTATTTCCCTAACGTTATTTCTTGCAGAATTTACAACCATGGCTGGCAGGCGCCTCCGGGATGCTGTTAAGACAGTGCTTACTTCGGGACGCAATAAGCAATTCGACAGCAATGTCCATATTGTCATTGCAGGGTTGACAAATACTTATTCCCAATATGTTACCACTTTTGAGGAGTATCAAGTGCAGAGATATGAGGTTCGTGTTTTGCGCCTTTTCTCATTATTGAACCTTTCATTTATCAGTCCTTTTGTAACATTAGCTGGTTTATTGGGTCAGTTCATCATGTTGTTACGGTGCATCATTATAGTCTAGATCTTTGATCGACGGATAATATTATTGTAGGGAGCCTCTACTCTGTATGGACCGCACACGCTTAATGCATACATACAAGAGTTCAAGAAACTAGCAGCAGCTCTTATCAGTGGCAGATCTGTTGAAGCAGGGCCACAGCCACCAGATCTTCTCGATAAGCAGATAGGCTTATTAACACCGGTTGTGCTTGATGCAACCCCCCTTGGTGTGAATTTCGGAGATGTTAAAGACGATGTCTCTAATTCCACCTTCAAGCAGGGTGATATGGTTTCAGTCACCTTCTGGTCTGCTTGTCCTAGGAATGACCTCATGACGGAGGCCACATTCTCATTGGTTGAACTTCTCCAAGATCAAAATACATGGATCCCGGCGTACGACGACGATGATTTTTGCTTAAGGTTTAAGTGGTCAAGGCCTGCAAAATTAAGTCCTCATAGTTATGCAACCATAGAGTGGAGGATCCCAGAATCAGTGGTCACCGGTGTGTATAGGATAAGACATTTCGGTGCTTCGAAATCACTGTTTGGTTCAATTCGTCATTTTACAGGGACCTCAAGTGCCTTTGTAGTGGAATAGCAAAGGGGAAAATATTGTATCATAATGAACACACTTACGGACACATTGTGGTATCGGATACAATTATGTACGAGATAGCAAAGCCAGATATGGAGATGATGGAAGAATAAAAGAATTTAGTTGTATTGTGTACAATAAGACAGCTGCAAAATGTAAAGACGCCATGTTCTCTGCTGCCAGCCTCTCACCATGCCTCTGAATGTGTTGTATTCTATAATCTATATGCTTATTTGATATGCGACTTTCAGAGATGCTTTCTCATAGATTACATAATTTGTGTAAAAAAATTACACAACCCTTCTTATTTAAACTATAAAACTTGAAAGATACGGGCTCACTTAAATTTAGTTTACACGATATGTATCAAATAACTTTTCTTTTTCTTATAACCGTAGGGTACAAACCCAACACAAGAATAAGAATATACGCGCAGGTTTGATTTTGGACGGGTTAAGTTAGACAACCATTCCTTAATTAGGGAGAAACTGAACATGCAAACTCAAAATGCTCAGATTATAGAGGCGAGTACTGGTACGCAATGAACTTGTTTCGATACACACTGCTTGTATTGTAGATTCGAATCTACAATACTAGCTTAAAACATCCAAAAACAACATCAATCAACCTAAACATGCGCATATTAATATACCAACATAAAATACACTTGAACAAGTATTTATATGATTCATGACAAAATATTATAGAATCTAGAGATATGCTTCCTATACTTGTATCAATCATACCAAAAAGAACCATAAAGGTCTAAAGATGCATACAAGGCTAAAGCTCACTAGGGATGGCAAAGGGACGGAGAGCTAACCTGGCCTTGACCCTGTTATATATATTCAACCCAACCTCGAAAATAATTTTATTTCACCTCCCTCGAGAGTTGATATGTTGGAAGCGTTGAAGTGGACACTCAATTTTATTACTCGAATAATATTATTACAAACCTGACAAAAGAACAAATTTGATTTGCTGCTGCAAATACACTCCTTTCTATTTTTCTCACTTGCACACGCACACTCTGTTTCTTTTTCTCACAATACACACACAAACTCACAACTTTGAATCCTATTTATAGGCCACTAAACCGACTTAGGAAACCATCTAGAATCTAACTAAAATATTATTTAAATTAATCCTAGAATTCTCTAGCAATTGCCGATGGTTCTAGTTATTGTCATATTCTTCTTGATCTTCATGGAAATGCTGCCATGTGTACATAATGTTGCCGCCATTAGTAGTTCCTTAATTGTGAAGAATTCTTGATTCTTCTAGCTTCTACCACATTTAGAAGCTTCAAGATATTTCCAACACTTTGGTTATAATTGCTACGCAAATCATGAAGCTTCTCCACAACACTTTATCTTGCCGACATAAGTAATTGTAGTTGGATTTTCCTAACACCCTCCTCAAGCAAACCTTCATTTCGAGCTTTTCTTTTAATCTATGAAATGTTTCAGCTTTCAACGGTTTCGTAAAGATGTCTGCAAGTTGATCTTTTGTTCTGCAATAAACTAGCTCCACGATCTTATTCTTCACTTGCTCTCGAATAAAGTGATATTTCGTATCGACATGCTTGCTTCGGCTATGGGAGACGAGATTCTTTGCAAGAGATATAGTGGACTTCTTGTCGACATATATTGTAGTTGGTCCTTCTTGTGCAAAATTTAACTCGTCCAAAATATTTTTCAACCAAATTGCTTGAAAAGTGAACGCTGCAGCGGCTATGTATTCTACTTCACATGTTGAGAGAGCTACCATTTGTTGTTTATGTGAAACAAGTATTTTAATTTTGATATAACTAAAAACCTAAGGACTAAATTGAAAATGTCAAAACGAATTTTAAGTCCTCAAAATATCCCTCATATAATTTTAAGATTATGCCCAAGTTAAAAACAAGTCTTTCAAATATTTTTCTAAGTGTTTCAAGTTAAAACAGTGAATTTTAAGCTCCTGTTTCGAAACGGCCCTCAGGCGTTTCGAAACGTTTTCATCACAGTCAACCACCGTTCTGAAACGTGTATCGAAACACTTTACCTCGTTTCGAAACGGTATCACTCGTTTCGAAACTGTTCTTCATATTTGATTTAAAAAGACTACAACAGTTCAAATATATGCTGATTTTTTAAATATAAAAGGGGTGTTTCGAAACGGATCAAGGCCGTTCCGAAACGACCCTTGACAGTAGCAATTTCGTTTCGAAACGGATTCATATCGTTTCGAAATAGGTCTTAAGTTGGATTTAAAAAATATGATCGTTATGTGTTTTTAACTGATTTTCTGAAAGTCGTTAAGGCGTTTCGAAACGGGCTAAGACCGTTCCGAAACGACCCTTGACAGTGGCAAAATCGTTCCGAAACGGCCCTAAGGCGTTTCGAAACGGGCTCTTAAATGCACCCCAACGGCTCTTTCTATTTTAGTCCGTTCCGAAACAGGTACCCTGTGTTCCGAAACGGGTTGGTGCAGACTGCATTTATGGTGGCAAGAGAGGGTTCCAACGGCTCCATTTATGTTCCCAACCACCCAAACGACTAGAAATCAATGAGAAGGTATAAAAGAGACATCCAAAAGCATCAGCAACAACTATTGATCCTAAAGCAAACATCCAAACATCAAATTCAAGCAATTGTGCAAAAATCCCACTTTGTGTAAAAATCCCAATTTGTGTTATTCATTCATACTTTGTAAAATTGGGTTGAGTGCTTGTATTGGGGCTATCATTTGTATTGAGAGATACCTTATTAGCCTACAAATTTCTTTGTTCTCTCGTGTGAGGGTTGGGTTGATTTTTGGGTAGAAAAATCAACCGAAATTGTAAAGGGTTGCCTCCTTGTCCTAGAAAAGGGGAAGATCAATTTAGTGAAATTGTTGCAAATCCTGAGTGAGGCTAAGGTAGTGGATGTAGAGTTCATTTGGAACTTGAACCACTCTAAATCTCTTGTCCATCAATTTTTAATTTGCCAATTTCCACCACAAACCTTTAAATTTCCAATTCACCCCCCCTCTTGGTTAATTTCGATCTTGCGATCCACTCAACAATTGGTATCAGAGCTTAACTCTTTGAGGATTAACAACCACAAGAGGAGATCCTTGGAAGAGTGTGATCATCAAAATATCAAGAGATGGCTTCAACCTCCGGTTCCGGCATGTACGAGTCACAATCGACCACAAAGCCTCCTTACTTCAATGGTGACAACTATTCTTTTTGGAAGAATAAAATGCGTCTATTCATCAAGTCTAGTGACTATCTTGTGTGGGATGTCATTGAGGATGGGCCATACATTCCATGGAAGCAAGACGGTGAAGGCAAGATGGTGTTGAAGAAGAAAGCCGAAATGAATGAAGAGGAGAGGAAGAAGATTCAAGTCAATGATAAAGCTCTTCACATGCTATTTTGTGCTTTCGGTCCGGACATCTACTCAAAGGTCTCATCAATTGAAAGTGCCAAGGAAGTGTGGGACACTCTTGAGACCACCTATGAAGGCACCAATGATGTTAAAGAAACTAAGATTGGAATTCTCAATCTTAGTTATGAAAATTTCAAGATAGACCCCGATGAGACGGTGTCAAAAATGTTTGATCGATTCTCCACGATTGTCAATGGTCTAAAGGGCTTTGGAGAGATCATACCGGAAGACAAGCTTGTCCGGAAGCTACTCTATTCACTTCCCGAATCTTGGGATGGGAAGAGAACCGCTATCATCGAAGCAAAGAACTTGAAGACATTAAAGCTTGATGAGCTTGTGGGTTCTCTCCTTACTCATGAGATCATGAAGCAAGGAAGGGAAGATGAGAAGAAGAAAGAAGAGAAAAGGGTAGAGAAGCTTGAGGTTGAGAAGAAGAAGAAGAAGATGGGAATAGCTTTCAAGGCTAAAGCTTCACAACTTGATGAGAGCTCATCTAGTGATGAGGACGAACTTGAAGAATTGGCTATGATAGCCAAACTGTTCTCACGTTTCATGAGGTCCAACCGGGGAAGAAAAATCCAAAGAAAGATGGACTTCAAAGGGAAGAACAAAGAAGAAGGAAAGGATCCCATCATTTGCTACGAGTGCAAACAACCCGGCCACATCCGTTCGGAGTGCCCTCAACTCAAGAAGAAGGGCTTTGAGAAGAAGAAGAGACTCAAAGCCAAGCTTGCTACTTGGAGTGATGAGGAGTCATCGAAGGATGACGAACAAGAAGTGGCTAATCTTTGTCTCATGGCACTTGAGGAAGATTCCTCCTTGGTAACCTCTAACTCATCTACTTTAGATTTTTCATATGAAGAGTTAAATGATGCATATGATGAGTTACAAGAGGTATATGATGAATTAGTTGAGAAGTTTAAAGAGTCGGTCATTAAAAACAAGAAAATCATTTTAGAACTAAATGAGAAAAATGACTCACTCACTCAAGCTAATTCTAAATTTGAGAAAAAGATTTTAGGATTAAAAGATGAACTTAAATTTTTTCAAGATGAAAATGTTGATCTTAATAATCTTTTGTCTCAATGCAATAATGAACACCAAAAGGTGTTGTGTGAGCTAAATGAGCTCAAAAAGTCTTTAAAAAATGTTGGTAGTGTCAAGCATGAAGTAGGAGAATCCTCTAGAACACACCAACCTAAGAAAAAGACTAATTACTACAAACAAGGTAGCTACCCTAGACATAGTAGAGCTAAAAGAATTAGAAGTGTATGAGTTCCTAAGGAACTTGTAAAATCTAATAATATTATTGCTATGTCATCTTGGATTCCTAAGGGAACCAAGGTTTTGGGAGCTAACACTCATGGACCCAAAATGATTTGGGTACCAAAAACCAAAGTTTAATATCTTTGTTTGTAGGGGGAGCATTGCTACAAGGCCAAGGCACAAAGTCAAAACTCATGGTACCTTGATAGTGGATGCTCGAGACACATGACCGGAGACAAGAGTCGATTCATGGATCTAAAGCCAAAAAGTTGAGGAGTAGTAACATTTGGTGACAACTCCAAAGACCACATTAAAGGTATTGGCTCCATAGGTAATCACTCTACCATTCTTATTGAAAATGTCTTATATGTCGATGGTCTTAAACACAATTTATTGAGCATAAGTCAATTGTGTGATAAAGGATTTAATGTTTTATTTGATAAAAATGGATGCAAAATAGTAGACATTAAATCAAATAATATTATGCTCATAGGTCATCGCATAGGAAACATATACATGGTGCATTTAGATGACATACATACATCTCATGCATGCTTAGTTGCTCAAAATGAAAATGATGCATGGTTGTGGCATAGGAAGCTAGGACATGCTAGCATTAGTGTTTTAGAAAAACTAGTCTCTCTAAATCTAGTTAGAGGTTTGCCCAAAATAAAATTTTCAAATGATAAAATTTGTGATGCATGCTCAAAGGGTAAACAACATAGGTCTTCCTTTAAATCCATTAATGATGTTTCTACTAGTAGATGCTTACAATTAATTCACATGGATTTAAAGGGTAAGTCTTATGCTTTTGTGCTAGTTGATGATTTTTCTAGATTTACTTGGGTTCTATTTTTAAGTACTAAAGATGAGGCTTTGGAAAAATTCATCACATTTTCAAAATTAACCCAAAATGATCTTGAGCTTAAAATTTCTCATATTAGGAGTGATCATGGAACCGAGTTTCAAAATTTAGGGTTTGAAGAATTTTTAAAAGAAAATGGTATTAGCCATAATTTTTCGGCTCCTCGAACTCCTCAACAAAATGGGGTAGTTAAGAGGAAAAATAGAACTTTACAAGAAATGGCTAGAACTATGCTTTGTGAAAACAATTTACCTAAATATTTTTGGGCGGAAGCCACAAACACCGCTTGTTATATTGTAAATCGAGTAATGATTAGGCCAATTTTAAAGAAAACCCCTTATGAGATTTTAAAATCTAAAAAGCCTAACATTAGCTATTTCCACCCTTTTGGGTGCAAGTGTTTTGTTTTAAATAATGAAAAAGATAACTTAGGTAAATTTGATGCAAAAAGTGATGAAGCCATTTTTATAGGTTACTCTTTAACCTCTAAAGCCTATCGAGTATTTAACAAAAGAACTTTAGTAGTAGAAGAATCTATTCATGTTGTATTCGATGATAACCTCCTTCCTAGGAAGGATTCTTGTGATGATGATGTAGGGATCATAAATGCCTTTGATGGAGGTCAAACTTCAAAGGAGGATGAGATTCCAACAAAGGAAGAGGACTCACAAGATCCACCTCTTGAAGCCTTGAAAGACTTGGCCATTGAGGAAAAGGAAGTGAGCTACCCAAGGGAGTTGAACTATGTCAAAGATGGTGAAATCTTGGGTGATCCATCCAAGGGGGTAACCACTCGTTCTTCTCTTAGATTAATGAACCATGTTGCATTTATCTCATGCATAGAGCCTAAAAACATAAAAGAAGCATTGAAAGATGACTTTTGGATTATGGCTATGCAAGAAGAGTTAAATCAATTTGAGAGAAGTAATGTATGGACATTAGTTGATAGGCCTAGTAATCAATCTACAATAGGAACTAAATGGGTCTTTAGGAACAAACTAGATGAGAGTGATAACATTGTGAGAAATAAAGCTAGACTTGTAGCACAAGGTTACACTCAAGAAGAGGGAATAGATTTTGATGAAACCTATGCACCCGTAGCTAGAATGGAAGCCATTAGGATGTTACTTGCATATGCATGTTATCATAATTTCAAGCTTTTTCAAATGGATGTTAAAAGTGCATTTTTAAATGGTTTTATAAATGAAGAAGTGTATGTGGAACAACCACCGAGTTTTGAAGATTCAAAATTTCCAAATCATGTTTTCAAACTTACCAAAGCTCTTTATGGTTTAAAACAAGCTCCTAGAGCTTGGTATGAAAGGCTTTCAAATTTTTTGATTGAAAAAGGATTTGAAAAAGGTAATGTGGACACTACACTCTTTATAAAAATGTATAAAAATGACATCTTAGTAGTTCAAATTTATGTTGATGATATTATTTTTGGTTCTACTAATGAATGTCATTGTCAAGAGTTTGCTAAGTTAATGCAAGGTGAATTTGAGATGAGCATGATGAGGGAGCTCTCATTCTTTTTGAGACTCCAAATCAAGCAAAAGAAGGATGGCACCTTCATCAACCAAGCAAAATACATAAAGGATATGCTCAAGAAGTTTGGCTTGGAGAATGCAAAGCCTCAAGCCACTCCTATGAGCTCATCTACAAAGCTTGACAAAGATGAAGGAGGTAAGTGTGTTGACTCTAAGCTTTATCGTTCTATGATTGGATCTTTGCTTTACCTTACCGCAAGTAGACCGGATATCTTGTTTAGTGTTTTCTTGTGTGCTAGGTTTCAAGCTAGTCCTAGAGAGTCTCACCTCATAGCCGTTAAGAGGATCTTTAGGTATCTTAGAGACACTCCTTGTTTAGGTCTTTGGTACCCTAGAGACTCTACCTTCAACCTTCATGCTTACTCGGATGCGGATTATGGGGGTTGCAAAATTGATAGGAAAAGTACTTCGGGAACTTGCCAATTCTTAGGTAGTATGCTCATATCTTGGTTCTCTAAGAAACAAAATAGTGTAGCCTTATCTACCACCGAAGCCGAGTACATATCCTTAGGGAGTTGTTGTGCTCAAGTCCTTTGGATGAAGCAACAACTCTTAGATTATGGAATTAAAGTTGAAACCATACCCCTAAAATGTGACAACACTAGTGCTATTTGTTTAACAAAAAATCCCATCCAACACTCTAGAACCAAACACATAGAAATAAGGCATCATTTCATTAGAGATCATGTCCTTAAGGAAGATGTGGTTATAGAGTATGTAGACACCTTGAATCAATTAGCGGACATTTTTACAAAACCCTTAGACAAAGAACGTTTTTGGTCCCTTAGGAGAGAGTTAGGTCTAGCTAGCCTATCTTGATCTTTTAGGACCTCTTTTGTGCTTAAATATTCTTGATCTTGTGAAATGCCATGTTGATGTGTTTAAACTTCTAATTTCATCCATGCTTATAGTTAGGGGGAGTATGTTTATGCTTAAATATGTTTTGCCTGCTCATTCATAACATTTATGCATGTTAGGCCTCGTAAAACTTCACTTTTCTGCATTTTTAGAGCCTTTTCTGCACTTCCAGGCCCAGGTGTATCGAAACGGGTGAACCTGTTTCGATACGGATACCTTAAATCCAGCTCTGAGAGAAGGGCGCTTCGAAACGCCTCCAAGGCGTTCCGAAACGTTTTTGCTACTGCCAAGGGGTGTATCGAAACGTGTTTCGATACGGGTCAAAGGGGTTTCGATACAGTCAACACCGTATCGAAACGGTCAGCCTATGGTCTTAAAACGGTCAAAACCCTAGCCGCCCCGTTCCGAAACGGCATCGCGGATTGCTTTATTTAGGGCTTTTAATGATACAAATTCACTTTTTATCAAACTCTTAAAACCCTAAACCGCCTCCCTCTCTATAAATACCCTCTCAAACTCTTTGATTTTCACAAAATTGTGAGGGGTTTTACTCTACAACTCAAGTCTAAGCAAGTTTCATCAATCTTGTGCAAGGATTTTAATCAAATCATCCAAAATCCCAAACTAAGGTAATTTTTCTATTTTTCTTTTTCTTTCAATTTATGTTCGAATCTTAGGTTAGAAAATTTTATTTTTGTATAAATTATATGTTTTTTGTTGTGGGTTTTCAAAATCTTGTAAATTTTTTTTCAAATCTCAAAATTTTTGATTTGAATATATAATTTTTCAATCGTATTTTTTTAAACTGTTTTTTTTATTTTAATTTTGTTTTCAAAAACCTAAGTGGGATTTATTATTGGATTGATTTTTAATTATCAATGCATATATTTAATTTTAAAACACTTACTTAATGTTTTTAGATGGCGGATCAAGCTAACAAAAAGCGCAAGGCCGTTCAATCCGGTGATTCGAGCATTCGTCCAAATCTCTCTATGCTTTTTCAGAAATCCTTTAAAAATCCAGAGGCACGTGCTCGATTCTCTTATGTCAAGGATTTCGAAATTCGCAAGGAACGTGTCATTGATGTTGATTTCCTCAATTCTGAGCGTTTCCTATTCCGTTATCTCGGCCGTTTGGATGAGTGGAATCTCATGTATTTCTTGAGCATTCCGGATGTTCGCTACAAAAACATGGTACTCATCTTTTACTCTAATGCTCGTTTTATTTATGATGAGTCCAAAACCGAGATTATAGGAATTGAATCATCCTTATTGGGCAAAAAGTTTGTTGTTAATGTTGCTCTTTTGGAGTCTGCTCTTAAACTTAAGGATGAGGGTCTTGAGGATGAACGCCACTTTGGCACTTTCACCGGTAAGGCACTTCACTTGGATGTGCACGATCGAGTTCTTCACTTGATAGTATCTTGGTTCATTCGACCTTCCGGAGGTAAATACTCCCACATCCGTCAAACCGATCATTTTTGGCTAGAGTGTTTCCGTAGGGGTGAGCGCCCAAATGTGCCTAAGATTATTTTTGCCGAGATAGTCAATAATATTAAGCTTATTGACAAATGAGTTGAAGTCTTTCACTTATGGCATAGTCTTGAGCGCCTTATTTCATGATCTTGGCATCGATTGTTCTTATGATTCTCCGGAACCTCGCAAGACCAAGATTGGTGAGTCATCCCTTCGCAAGTCTGAGTTCACATATGCGAATGATGTTTGGGAGAGAATTGATAGAGAAGCCGTTCCTCCTCCCGTTGCTCCTCCACCGCAAGTTCAAGTTGCAAACAATGATGCCCTCACGACTTTCCTTACCGTGCGATTCAATGCTTTGGACTCTCGGTTCGATGCTTTGGACACTCGCCTTACTTCGGGCTTTGAATCTATGGGCAATCGGTTGAAGAATGTCGAGGATCATCTTCATACTCTTGAGACTTCGCATTCCAACTTGGATCTTTCCTTCTCCACGCTTTATGGGCAATGGACGAAGTTTCACCGTTCTCAAGCCAAGAGCGATGATGATACTTCGGATGATGATGACGAGGCTTAGGAACTCCATATCATATCATATCATATCATATTATCTATGCTTTTTAGGATTAAGATTGCATCTTTATGTTTTCTCATGTTTTAGGAACCTATGCTTATGGCTTTTTATTTGGGATTTTATGTTGAACTTAATGTTTGAATTATGTTTTGGATATTTTGATTATGAATTAATATTATGGTTGCTTATTATTGCTTATTGGTACTAATCCTTTATCTTCTCTATGAGCTTTTATTGTTCTTTTTGATCTAACAAAAAGGGGGAGAAGAAATTTAAGAGCCATATTAAAATTCGTTTTAAATTTTAAAAGGTTTTTAAAGGTTTACAACTTGGATTTCAAATCAAAAATTTCTTTTATCTTTAAAAACCTATCTTAAATTAAGGGGGAGTTAGAATATTTTCAAAACTTTCAAAATTTCTCAAAAAATTCTAACTTTGGTTTTGTTATATCAAAAAGGGGGAGATTGTGAAACAAGTATTTTAATTTTGATATAACTAAAAACCTAAGGACTAAATTGAAAATGTCAAAACAAATTTTAAGTCCTCAAAATATCCCCATATAATTTTAAGATTATGCCCAAGTTAAAAACAAGTCTTTCAAATATTTTTCTAAGTGTTTCAAGTCAAAACAGTGAATTTTAAGCTCATGTTTCGAAACGGCCCTCAAGCGTTTCGAAACGTTTTCATCACTGTCAACCACCGTTCTGAAACGTGTATCGAAACACTTTACCTCGTTTCGAAACGATATCACTCGTTTCGAAACTGTTCTTCATATTTGATTTAAAAAGACTACAACGGTTCAAATATATGCTGATTTTTTAAATATAAAAGGGGTGTTTCGAAACGGATCAAGGTCGTTCCGAAACGACCCTTGACAGTAGCAATTTCGTTTCGAAACGGATTCATATCGTTTCGAAACAGGTCTTAAGTTGGATTTAAAAAATATGACCGTTATGTGTTTTTAACTGATTTTCTGAAAGTCGTTAAGGCGTTTCGAAACGGGCTAAGACCGTTCCGAAACGACCCTTGACAGTGGCAAAATCGTTCCGAAACGGCCCTAAGGCGTTTCGAAACGGGCTCTTAAATGCACCCCAACGACTCTTTCTATTTTAGTCCGTTCCGAAACAGGTACCCCGTGTTCCGAAACGGGTTGGTGCAGACTGCATTTATGGTGGCAAGAGAGGGTTCCAACGGCTCCATTTATGTTCCCAACCACCCAAACGGCTAGAAATCAATGAGAAGGTATAAAAGAGACATCCAAAAGCATCAGCAACAACTATTGATCCTAAAGCAAACATCGAAACATCAAATTCAAGCAATTGTGCAAAAATCCCACTTTGTGTAAAAATCCCAATTTGTGTTATTCATTCATACTTTGTAAAATTGGGTTGAGTGCTTGTATTGGGGCTATCATTTGTATTGAGAGATACCTTATTAGCCTACAAATTTCTTTGTTCTCTCGTGTGAGGGTTGGGTTGATTTTTGGGTAGAAAAATCAACCGAAATTGTAAAGGGTTGCCTCCTTGTCCTAGAAAAGGGGAAGATCAATTTAGTGAAATTGTTGCAAATCCTTAGTGAGGCTAAGGTAGTGGATGTAGAGTTCATTTGGAACTTGAACCACTCTAAATCTCTTGTCCATCAATTTTTAATTTGCCAATTTCCACCACAAACCTTTAAATTTCCAATTCACCCCCTCTTGGTTAATTTCGATCTTGCGATCCACTCAACAGTTTATTTGATGACTATTTAAATGTTGCGGAGTCGATATTGAATAGATATCCAGACGTGCTTTTTCGATCATCTATGTCTCCCCCATAATCACTATTGGAGTAACCAACTAACTTTGAATTTTTATGCATGTAGAACAAACCATGATCCAACGTACCTTTGATATATCTCAAAATTCTTTTTGCGGCAATCCAATGATCTTTGTTTTGGATTCTCCATGAATCTGCTTACCAATCCCACATCGTATGTTATGTTTGGTCGTGTGATAGTTAGATACCTTAAACTCCCAACGATGCTTTTGAACAATGTTGGATTCACCGACTCTCTTGTTGAATCAACACTTAATTTAATGCATATTTCTGCTGGAGTGGCTATCGACTTGCAATCTTTCATTCTGAATTTGTTTAGGATTTGCTCTTCGTACTTCTTTTGGGATAAGAAAATTCATTCTTCCATTTGCTTCAACTCAACTCCAAGAAAATATGACATCTCGCCAATATTTGTCATTTCAAATTCTTTAGTCATAGCTTTTTTGAAATCATGAAACATACATGGTTGTTTTCAGTGAAGATCATGTCATCCACATATAAGCACACAATCATGATATCGCCGTCTTTATTTTTCTTTGTATATAATGTATGTTAATATGGACTTTTTATGAATCCATTCTCTTGAAAGTTTTCATCTATTATTGTGTTCCATGCTCTTGGTGCTTGCTGCAATCCATATGTAACACCCTACACCGGTTAGGAGCGTAGAGCGTTACGACGCGCAGCGAACAATTAATTAATACATACTTAACATATAACTTATGGTTATAAAAGGGTGGATAAATAAAAAAATTTAATTCTTTATTCATGACACTCGAGTTACTATCTTACCATATGTTCATGCTTATATTAGTCTATTAACGTGCTTTTAAATCATGTTGTCTATACAAGGCTTTACTTCCAAATTCGGACCAATAACAAGTAATGAATATTCATTCGATTTAATTTCACTTAATCAACTAAATATTTCCACTTCTATATACATAACAAAGTCTTATATACATCAAAACATGTTTGCTTACACTTTCCTACTAGCCATTCATGATTTATATACATATCAAAATGAGCATATATTTTATAGGGCACTTACTACATATTAAGCCCTTATACAACCCATGACCCGTATCACTAAGAACGGATCCAAAATGATTATATATAATATGTATCTATTTACATAATTAGATTTATATTAACACTCCTTACTAACTTATATGTATCCCAAATATGAGCTATTCATCAACCATAAACAAACAACTTGAATAACTATGCTCGTAACTAAGCCACCAACTAGAAGGACTAATAAAATGAGGTAAGGCATACTTGAATCCACTACTTGTGACTACTACAGAAATAGGATCAGGACTGCTTCAGATCAGACTATCTTGTTGGTTTGGGAAGAGGAAAATAATAGGGTTATAAGTACAAGGTGTACTTAGTGAGGTAGTTCTTATAACTAGTAGTTTCCATTTGTTTCATTAAATGTCTTATTTAGTTAAATGAGATTACCTAGTTAAGTTTCCAATCAATTGAGTACACCCTAACTAGGCTAATGCACATATAAGTAGCATTCATAATACATTATGATATCATATCAACCATCATAGAACATTTACATGGCAATTTAACAAGTAACAAACCAAGTAATATAATATTCTAAATCATTATCTTATACCATTCAAAAGGGAGCATAGAAACATATAAGCAATGTTCATATCCTGTATAACTATTAATGTTACACCAAATACATCAAAACATCCATGTGTGCATATTAAATCTTAAATCGAATCCCTTTTAACACATGGCCTTGGAATCTTAGTGACTAGGTAATCGAGCCTATACTCAAGGCACCTTAATAAAGGATGCATAGCTTCAAAATCAGAGGTTGCACTATTGCAACAATAGGTTTAAACACCTTCAAGTTTAGAATTTGAATTGCCAACAGAGTATGCCAAAGCATCTAATACTTTAGGTGTCACAACACCACACTATGAGTACACTTGTACTAAATCAGAGAAGCTAGACTCTAGGCATGCCATACTACTTAAGACCACTAGTTAACCGAGGACTTTTAATGTCTTTTTAAGCATATTACAAGTAATTATCAATCACAAACAACAATTTTACATGTCATATTCAAGTTACTAGTAAGTAGAACCAATCTCATTTTCATCATTTCACAATTTCCAGCCTATAGCAATCATATAATCATTTTTACAAAATCATGAATCACACATTGACAATAACATATCACTCATTTTATGCTCATTTTATCAATCACATAGCCATTCAATCATAGGTAATTAAATCATGCTTCAACAAGACAAACATCTAGCAACATAGAACATGCTTTAATGTTTTTCATTTAATCCATCTTCCCATAAGTTAATTACCAAACCATGATTAAATTAATTTCATGCTTCATGTTAAACTTCATAAATTAATAATAGATAGTGGTTAGGATACTAATCCTAACCCTAAAGTTAACTACACTCACTATACTCCAAGCTAATTTTGATCTTTGATAACAATGCCCTTGCTCTTCTTTTTGGATTGCCCTAACTTTGACTCCTCCAAGGTTTCTTCAAATTCTTGGTCTTATCATCCATACACAAATATAAACAAAGCATATCAGGAGACAATTCAAGCATATAAACTCATTTGAACAATTGTAACCACCAAACACTCAAAACTGTTTTTCCTATTGGCAGCTTGAGCACCTGTTACTAATTCAATCATAACTTTTAATCCATACGTCGGAATTTCAATTAATTTACATTGTTAGAAATTTTATTCAAATATCTTTTTATCCTTGTATGATTCATATTTTTCCTATTTGTAAATTAATACAGTTTATTATTTAAACATAGGTTATTTTGTTGTTCTGGACAATTTGCAGTACCTACACAATTTCGATTCTAGATTTTTCTATAGAGATCTAATTTTAGTGACATTTGTTTCTAGTTAAAATAGACATCCTCAAGTAGTTTCTATAAAAATTTTAGGTCTAAATTCCGTGTATTTTATTTTTGGTGAATTTTTGAAGGTCACTATCCAAAACAGGGCAATGTTGGGCAGATTACACTAATTTCTGACTTAATCTCCTCACAATTTATATTTATGGCTTCACCACCTAATCTTATTTTACCAGCTAATTCTAAATTTCCTCATAAAAATATCTAACACTTTCAAACATCAATTTCTAGATTTATTACGGATCAATTTAGGGCTTTACTATTTTCAACTTTTCCAAAACAACCCCTTTAACTATTTTGTCTTTGCATGTGACCTATTCCCATTCTAACTTACAAGTCAGTCAAATTATCCTTATGAAAACCTTACCACCACTTACATACATCAGGTTATGGCATTTTCCTCCTAGTAAAAATTTTCCAAAAATCATTTCTAACTCTTCAAATTTCTAGATTTGCTAAAACAGTCCCTATGAGTGTTCGGTTTCCATTTTACACTATATATTGGTTCAATTTAATATTTCTCCTACATCCCGTGTGAAAATCACCAATTTTTCTTCATCATATGACTAAATTTCCAGTCTTAAAATCATCATTCATGACATGCAACCACATTAGAACAAAAAATGAAATTAGACCAATCTTAAAAACCTAAGCATGCATTCGGTTCTACCTTGAGTAAGATCACTTACTTGGTTGTTGTTTTTCCTTTTTAGCTTGGATTTCCTAATTTTCCTTCCCCTACATGCAACTAAAATCCCCCTTCAATGGCTGAATCCAACTCTCTTCTCTCTAATTCCTCTTTCTTTAGAGGTAAGGAAGGAGGAATGATGAGGAAGAGAACTATTACTTAGATTTTAGTGGATTTAAGCAATCACAAGACTACCCCTAGTTTACTTGGACTAATCCATCTTTGTATGGGTAGTTTAGGGGATTTTGGTTATTACCATGCAACCACTAGAGTTATATATTAATTTTGATTTAGTCACTTTAATCCAAACCTTTCGGTTTTAGTAGTCTTCCCAATTTAATCCTTAATAGCCAAATTATAGGGTAATTTAGTTTAACGCCCCAAATTTGAGCCTAGATGTTTTAGAGTTCGAATTGGACCGGTCGAGAACGGTTCGAATCTTAAAGGGAGATTTAAGGAACACCTAGTTCGGGATGCTTTAAAAATATGGAAAAATATCTAAAATCCTCATTTATTATATGAATGATTATAGTGAAATCAATTTTACAAAATAAGGTTTGGAAATATTACATTTCGGTGTAGTGACCAAATCGCAGTTTTTGCAAAAGTTAAATAGTGACTATTTTCTAAAGGATTGAAACTTTGAATCTTTAAGGAGCTAATTTTACCAAAATGTTTTTAATCATATTTATCCTTACTTTGGGTGATTTTAATAATGTTTTAATTAAAGGAAATAAAGATTAATTAAAAGGAAAACTATCTTTGACTTTTCATAACTACCTTTCATCAATTTTCTCTCATTTCATTTTTTCTCAATTTCTTTTCAGCCAAACACATTTCCTCCATCAATTAGCCTTTGATTTTCATTGCTTTTGATGATATTTTAATCTCCTTTTGATTCCTAATCTTTTCCTCATCAAATCCTCTTGTTTTTACATTGGATTTTCAAGAAAACTTGCCTAATTCAAGGAGAAATCAGTCATTAGAGGTAAGCTTCGTCCTTCTCCCCTAATGATCAGTTCTTTACTGAAATTCTCAAGTTATCAATCCTTTGTTAATGATTTTTGAGTTGCTTTAATGTTAGAAACAAGAAATTGTATTAAAACTCAAGGTTTTTGGTGAGATCTTGATGATTTTCGTGGTTGACGGTTAGGCTCTGTTTTGAGGTTGTTTTCTAATGTATTTTGGATGTTAATTGATGTTATAAATGAGGTTTTATAAAAAAAAATCCCGAATAGGTTTGAATTCCTAAGTTTTATATGCTAGAAGTGGTAGATCTTGGTTGGGCTTTGTTTTGGAAGAGTTTGGAGATGATTTCGGTTGTGTTTGGTAGCCGAAATGAGGTTTTTGAGTAGAACATCGAGTTTAGGTGCGTGGCTGGTGATTTCAATGCATTATGATGCATTAATCCTCTACTCTTCTGTGTTATAAACAGAGAGACATCTTCGGACGCCTTTGGTGTTGATCCGGGAGCTTAGATAGCGTTTCGGCGAGCAAACGAAACGTAATCGGTGAGTGCAAATGGTTTTAGATGTCCTTGAGGGACAAAGAAACAAGGTTTGGGGATTTAGGAAAGGTTTGAAACACCTTCCTAAGTCCGGAAGTAAGTATTGGCTAGATTGCTCTCTTATATGTGGTGGTTGCCCCTAAAATGCTTTTACATGCTCATGGTTTGAGATAGATAAATACCTACTATTTTTATGCATGATTTGTAGCATGTGATGATGCTTGAGGTGATTTCATGAAATAACATGTTGCATTGATGAGTTTTGAGCTTTTGTTTTAAAGCATGTCAAATGTTATGGTTTTGAAATGAGATGAGAAAGATTTGAGAAATGTTGCATGAAAAGCAGTAGGTGAGATGATGTTTTAACATAATATATTGGCATAGAAGATGAGATACTTTCCAGAAAAAATTGATCGATCAATAGGATGAGAGTGCACTATAAACTAAAAATTTGTATGTGCTCTTTGGTTTAATCCAAAAGGAGAGACCGATGATGGGCATTCCATCGGCTAGGACTTGGTGAAATACCCAAGCTTTGTAGCAATGAGAGATTCCGCCATGTGAGTACGGTGATGTGAGATTCCACTGGAAATTATGTTACTAGACAAGTGAGTACGGTGATGTGAGATTCCACCGGAAGTGTCTAGTGGTTTGAGAATGATGTCCGCATATCGAGTAGTAATGAGATGTGAATGCCAATATAATATAGGGTAAACTACTGTGCAGGTCCCTTATGTTTAACGAGTGTACAGAGTTAGTCACCACTTTTGAAAAGTGCATATTAGTAGTCCTCTACGTTTTCGATGTGTAAATACTTGGTCACTCCGACGTTAACTCCGTTAGTCCCTTAACGGAATGCTGATGTGGCGAAAGGATAAATTACTGCAATAGCCATTAAAATTTATCTCATGTACTTTTTTTCTCCTCAATTTAAAAAAGTAAACATTATAGTCACTAATAAAACTGTTTCTTTATAATTTCACCCTTAAATTTTTAAAAATTCATTTTTCAATCCTAAAACTTTACAATCAATTAACACAATAATATTATAAATGCTTAGATGAAAAATAGGTGCCCAAAGTATACCCTTTGAAACTTAGGTGCCCAAATTGCTCCTATTTAATAACTCAAACTTAAAATTTTAGCCCACTAACTACTAAAAAATTCGAGTTATTGGAATTTCTATTTTATAATTTAAACTTTATTTTGAATTTTTGAGTCGAGTTTATGAAATTATGAGTCGAGTATTTTCACATCAAACCAAAAAATTTAATTTTTTCGAGTCAAGTCGAGTTATTGGAATTTCTATTTTATAATTCAAACTTTATTTTGAATTTTTGAGTCGAGTTTATGAAATTATAAGTCGACTATTTTCACATCAAACCAAAAAATTTAATTTTTTCGAGTCAAGTCGAGTTATTGGAATTTCTATTTTATAATTCAAACTTTATTTTGAATTTTTGAGTCGAGTTTATGAAATTATGAGTCAAGTATTTTCACATCAAACCTAAAAATTTAATTTTTTCGAATCAAGTCGAGTGTTGCACTTCCCTACATATAATTTTTAATTTTAATCCGTGTTTGTCCCAAGGTCCGGGCTCCTAAAAAATTTAAATTTTTAATTTTTAATTTATTCTCACAGAAGTGGACCCAAAAGCATAGTTAAATCCGAAAATACCCTACGATTATATGATATAAATTTAATTTAAAATTCTTGTTAAAATGTATTGCAAAATATAATATGATATGAAATATAATTTTAGTTTATAAGTATGAAGAATTATATGTTTGCGCTCTATAAGGACAAGGCCTCCTTGCGTCCTGTGTCTGCATGATCAGGCTGTAATATTACTTTCTTTTAGAGTAAAATATAATTTTTACTAATCAAGTCGAGTGTGGCACTTCCCTAAAAATTTAATTTTTTCGAATCAAGTCGAGTATTTTCACACCAGATCCGGGCTCCTGACGTGGCGGCGAGCAAAACTCCTAAGGTTCCGAGTCCAACCGACGTCGGTTGAGCCTCTATCGGAGCTACGTAAGTTCCGACGACGACCGAAGTTTTTCTTGGGACAAACACGGATTAAAATTAAAAATTATATGTAGGGAAGTGCAACACTCGACTTGATTCGAAAAAAATTAAATTTTTAGGTTTGATGTGAAAATACTCGACTCATAATTTCATAAACTCGACTCAAAAATTCAAAATAAAGTTTGAATTATAAAATAGAAATTCCAATAACTCGACTTGACTCGAAAAAATTAAATTTTTTGGTTTGATGTGAAAATAGTCGACTTATAATTTCATAAACTCGACTCAAAAATTCAAAATAAAGTTTGAATTATAAAATAGAAATTCCAATAACTCGACTTGACTCGAAAAAATTAAATTTTTTGGTTTGATGTGAAAATACTCGACTCATAATTTCATAAACTCGACTCAAAAATTCAAAATAAAGTTTGAATTATAAAATAGAAATTCCAATAACTCGACTTGACTCGAAAAAATTAAATTTTTTGGTTTGATGTGAAAATAGTCGACTCATAATTTCATAAACTCGACTCAAAAATTCAAAATAAAGTTTGAATTATAAAATAGAAATTCCAATAACTCGACTTGACTCGAAAAAATTAAATTTTTTGGTTTGATGTGAAAATAGTCGACTCATAATTTCATAAACTCGACTCAAAAATTCAAAATAAAGTTTGAATTATAAAATAGAAATTCCAATAACTCGACTTGACTCGAAAAAATTAAATTTTTTGGTTTGATGTGAAAATACTCGACTCATAATTTCATAAACTCGACTCAAAAATTCAAAATAAAGTTTGAATTATAAAATAGAAATTCCAATAACTCGACTTGACTCAAAAAAATTAAATTTTTTGGTTTGATGTGAAAATACTCGACTCATAATTTCATAAACTCGACTCAAAAATTCAAAATAAAGTTTGAATTATAAAATAGAAATTCCAATAACTCGACTTGACTCGAAAAAATTAAATTTTTTGGTTTGATGTGAAAATACTCGACTCATAATTTCATAAACTCGACTCAAAAATTTAAAATAAAGTTTGAATTATAAAATAAAAATTCCAATAACTCGAATTTTTTAGTAGTTAGTGGACTAAATTTTTAAGTTTGAGTTATTAAATAGGAGCAATTTGGGCACCTAAGTTTCAAAGGGTATACTTTGGGCACCTATTTTTCATCTAAGCATTTATAATATTATTGTGTTAATTGATTGTAAAGTTTTAGGATTGAAAAATGAATTTTTAAAAATTTAAGGGTGAAATTATAAAGAAACAGTTTTATTAGTGACTATAATGTTTACTTTTTTAAATTGAGGAGAAAAAATGTACATGAGATAAATTTTAATGGCTATTGCAGTAATTTATCATTTCGCCACATCAGCAATCCGTTAGGGGGCTAACGGAGTTAACGTCGGAGTGACCAAGTATTTACACATCGAAAACGTAGAGGACTACTAATATGCACTTTTCAAAAGTGGTGACTAACTCTGTACACTCGTTAAACATAAGGGACCTGCACAGTAGTTTACCCTATAATATATGACAATGCTTTTGAATCACATGTACCTATTGATGAGATGATTTATGCTATGAGAAATGCATATGAGATTTGTATATGAAATGCTTTGGTTTTTAGAAGCATGTGTATGGCCTTGCCATGAGATTTGCATTGGTTTAAATGCATGAGATAGAATTGAGGTACATGTGTTTTCAATGAGAAGTTGCTTTGAAATGGTTTTCAAGCATGAGATAGAATGAGCATGTTGTGGAAAAAGCTTTTGAGAAAGTGTTTTGAATAATGCATTATTGTGTTGGTTTTCTTTAGAGCATGCCTCACTAAGCAATTGTGCTTACGCTCTCTTTTACCAATAGTGCAGATAATTGAGGTGTTTTCGGGCAGCAAAAAGGTTAAGAACATCCAAGGAAGTGAAAAGCTCATGTATGGTGATGTTTTTATACACTTTAGTTTTGATATTTGGCAATGGGAAACCAATGTTGTATTTGGGAGATGTGTTTTGAACTCCCTAAGTTTGTGGCATGTTTGTGATGGCTTTTATGAGTTGTAAATGGTCCTATTGGTTGGTTTGAGGTTTGAGAGCTCATGTTTGGGTTTGTGACTAGGAAGCATGCCTTTAGATTGAATATTTTTGTATTTGATGCCATGCTCTAGTTTAAGGGTCTTAAATACGTTCCTTATTATCAATATGAGTTGTTGGTATAATTTGATGCTCTTTGAGGCACGTTTGGTTGGTTTAAAAGGTGAAAAACTAGAAATTTCTGCTTTCACTGGGCAAAGTGTATCGAAACACCCTCAACTGTTTCGAAATGGGGACCTGTAATGGCCATAGTGTTTCGGAACGGTTGAAGCTATTTCGAAACAGTTTGGCTACTAGCGAGGTCTATTTTGATACCGGTCTCGGAACATACCCGAGTACCGAAACAGTCAACACCGTTTCGATACGGGCGTTTCAGTACGAAGGGTGGGTGTTTCGATACAGTTGACCGTTGGATGTTGATTTGAATTGTTTTATGTTTTCATGCTTTACATTTTAGTCCTGAATGTTGTGGAGTCAATTGCCTGAGCTTGGAATGCCTTTTTAAGCTGAAATTTGACAGAGGAGCATGCAACGTGATTAATTACATATTGGTAAACCTAAAATCTGCAAAGTTCTTATAATTTCTAAAAATTACATTTTGGTCCCTAAAAGTGTAACTTATGCAATTGAGTCCCTAAATGATTTCCGACCGCTATGCCTTTCTCTCCCATGATTCTTGAGTGTTCATAGGTTTAATGTGCATCTAGAAAGGATTAAAAAGGAAAAAAGGGTCGTTAATCAAGGTTGACTTTGGTTTTCCCCGTGTAATCTTCGTAGTTCGGGTCAAGCGTCTAGGCCGGGCTAAGGGGGTTACATTTAGCCTAATTAAATTAATTCTAAATCAATTAACTTGAATAAATTTTAGGGTATATTTGAGGGTGTTACACCATATAAAGCTTTTTTTTTCAAGCGGTAGGCATTGTCTTCATGTCCTTGTTTAATGTACCAAGGTGGTTGCTCGATATAAAATTCTTCTTCTAGGTAGCCATTTAAGAATGCTGACTTCACATCCATTTGATAAATCTTCTATTTCTTTTGTGCTGCAACTGCTGTGAGAAGTCTGATAGTGTCAATTCGTGCGACTGGAGCGAATACTTCATCTTAGTCTATTCTTTGTCTTTGCTTGTAGCCTTTGGCAACTAGTCTCGCCTTGTATTTATTTACTTGTCCTTATTTATTTATCTTTGTCTTATACACCCACTTGACTCCAATTGAATTATGTCCTTTTAGTAGGTTTGTGAGCTCCCATGTATCATTTCTTTCTAATGATGCATTTTCTTCATGCATAACATTATTCCACTTGTCATCTTCGATTGCTTCTTCGTATGTTATTGGATCACTACTTGCAAGTAAACAGAAAAGAAAAATATTTTCAGTTTGATAATCCTTCTACCTTTTTGGTGCTCTTCTTTCCCTCGTAGATCTTCGAACTTCGGCCGATTGTACTTTAGGATTTTCTGTTTCAGTATTATTGCTTGATGAAGACGGTTCAATCAAATTTTGTTAAGGACTTTGATCATCACCTTGTTCATCTTGGTTGATGCAGTCATCATTGTTAAAAAATAGTCCTTCAACTTTCTTTTCTTCTGTGTTCCATCTTTAGTGTTCTACTTTATCGAACTCAACATCTCTTGAGATTATCAACTTCTTGGTTAAAGGATTATAGAGTATGTAAGCCTTACTTCATTAATCATAGCCGATGAAGATGTACTTTTCTCCTTTTTCATCAAGCTTCTTTCTTATCTACTCAGGTACGTGGGCATATGTGATGCATCCAAAAATCTTGAGGTGGCCAATTCTTGGTTTTTTACATGTCCATGCTTCGTTTGACGTCATGTTCCTCACACTCTTTATTGGGAAACAATTTAATAGGTAAACTGCACATCGAACTGCTTCGGCCTATAAATTTATTAGTAGATGCTTACCTTTTACCATGATTTTTTCCATGTCGAGAATGGTGCGATTCTTTCTTTCTGCAACTCTATTTTGTTGAGGATGTATCTAACTGTGAACTGATAAATGATACAATGCTCCTTGAAAAAGTTTTCAAATAAATTTATTGTATACTCGCCTCTTCTATCAGATCTGAGTATCTTTACGTATTTACCGCTTTGTTTTTCCACCACTGATTTAAATTCTTTGAATTTGTCCAATTCTTCTGATTTTTCTTTAAGAACATATACCCAACACTTTCTGCTATAATCATCAATAAAGGTTAGGTAGTACATGTTTCCTCCAAGTGATGGTATGTCGAAAGGACCGGCTATGTCAGTGTGGACTATCTCTAATGGTCTTCTAGCTCTCTAGGATTTGCCAACTTTAAAGCTTTGTCTGTGTTGTTTTCCTTTGATGCAAGCCTCGCACAATTGATTTGGAGGGTTGATTTCTTGCAATCCATTCACCATGTTTACTTTTTACAATAGCTTCAAGCTAGAAAACCCAAGATTTCCATACCTCAAATGCCATAACCACAAATCATCTTTAGTTGAGGACTTCATGCATTTCACGTCTCCTGCTTCGATGTCCATGATAAAGAGGCGATTCTGCGTCATATCCACTTGGGTGATCAATTCTCCATTTCAATTCTTGATAGAAAGTGAGCCATTCTTCATCTGCACTTCATATCCTTTTCTAGAAGCTGGCCAAGGCTGATGATGTTACTTTTCACAGCTGGTACATAGTAAACATCCGATATGTATTTTTTCTCTATTTTTCTGTGTAATCATGACTTTAGATTTGCCTTTGACTTCTGCGTGTGAGTCGTCGCCAAAAGTTACTAATCCACAGACTGTTTCATCTAGCTCCGCGAACAATTCTTTTCATCCACACATATGATTGTTGGCACAATTATTGAGATACGAAATATTTTTCTTCGATTCGTCATTTTCTTTAGTGAGGAATACATAAGATTCATCATTTTCTCTTCTTTAGCTGCTGCTACATAACTTATTTGTTTCTGATTTGGAGCTGATCAATACTCATAACTGTAGTGGCCATAGTTATTGCAATTATAACACTGTACATGAGATTTGTTTCCTTGTTGATATTTTCCTCTACCCCGGCCTCTAAAACCTCATCCTCGTCTTGATGTTTGACAATATTTACTTGTTTGGTAGCTACCATATGATCGACCGCCAAATCCATGTGTTCCTCGTCCACGGTATCCAACATAGTTTTCTCTGCCTCATGCATAGATTCTGTTCGTTTCGCCGTCGTTGACGTGCAACTTGCTTTGTAGGACTTGCTCTAGACTTTCACTCTCTTCGTTTAGCTTCATTTTTTGCTCATGGGCTTCGAGTGATCCCACAAGCTCATCGATAGTCATTTGAGTTAAATCTTTTGATTCTTCAATTTCAACGACCACGTAATCAAATTTTCGTACCAACGATCGTAAAGTATTTTCCATGACTCTAACCTCGCCAAGTGTTTCACCATTTCATTTCATTTGCTATGGCTTTCACACGGTTAACATAGTCATTTATACTTTCCGTGTTTTTTCATTTTTAACCTTTCAAACCCAGCTCTAAGTGATTGAAAACGTACCTTTTTGCCTTTTTAACTATTTGGAGTGATTTTTTTAGAGTTTCCCATGCTTGCTTCGCGGTTTTTGCTTCTGCAATTTTTTCAAAGTTAGATTCATCTACTGCTTGAAAAATATAGTATAACGCTCTTTGGTCTATTTTACGAGCATCCTTTAACGCTCTCTTCTCTTTGTTTGTTAGAGCCACTTCTGCTACTGCATTTTCTGGCTCAACATATCCTTTTACGACAATGTCTCCACGATCCTGAGAATCGAGTAGCGCCTTCATCTGGATATTCTAGTTTCCATAATTCGTCTTTGTCAATCACGAGATTTGTGGCTGGATCATGTGCTCCATCTTCTCGTGACATGAACTCAGACTCGAACCTGGCTCTGATACCACTTGTTGGAAGTGTTGAAGTGGACACTCAATTTTATTACTCAAATAATATTATTACAAACATGATAAAGGAACAAATTTGATTTGTTGCTGCAAATACACTCCTTTCTTTTTTTCTTTCTCACTTGCAGACTCACACTCTGTTTTCTTTTTCTCACAATACACACACAAACTCACAACTTCGGATCCTATTTATACGCCACTAAACCGACTTAGGAAACCATCTAAGATCTAACTAAAATATTATTTATATTAATCCTAAAATTCTCTATCAATTTCTGAGGGTTCTAGTTATTGTTATATTCTTCTTGATATTCGTGGAAATGCTACCATGTGTACATAATGTTGCCGCCATTAGTAGTTCCTTAGTTGTGAAGAATTCTTGATTCTTCTAGCTTCTACCACACATAGAAGCTTCATGATATTTCCAACAATTTGGTTACAATTGCTATGCAAATCATGAAGCTTCTCCACAACACTTTATCTTGCCGACATAAGTAATTGTAGTTGGGTTTGATTCTTAACATGATATACATATCTGTTCTCGACCCGATCCAGCCCGTCAATAAACAAAATAATTCAAAAACAAAATCTTTAAAACATATTAAAGACCATAAAATCTCAAAAGCACACTAAAAATAGAAACTTCAACCCCGTAAGAGCTAAAAGAACAACTCCAAACTTCAAAACCCGTGAAACAAAAAAATCAGATTTGAAATGTATATTAATATAAAATCTCAAAACACAAACTAAAAGGTTAAAAATATATAACAAAATAGAATAAAAATATCAAATCTCAAAAAACTCAAACACTTATGATGTTCCAATATTTTAGATATGGATTACATGTATTTCTGATAAGCATTTTTATAACAAAAAAGAAAAAATTTAAAATGAGATAAGAATAGTATGGAGAGAGACGGAAAAGTCAGAAAATTAAGAAACGAAAAGGTACAAAACTGAGGGAGGCATCAGATTAAAGGAGAAAGAAAAAAATTAAAAGGGGGAGAAAATGAGTGACACATATTGAAAAAGAAAGAAAAAGATTTGAAACTGAAGATAAAAGGGAGGCATCATGATAATGAAGTAGTTTGGAGTGATTAACCTAAATGGTATATATAAGGGTAATTTTGTAAATAAATAAAATGGCATTATTTTAAATTTATCGGGTCATGTTAGGAATTTTAAACTTTTAATTCAATCCCGACCCGATCCAAACCCTAATTTTAATAATAAAAAATTTCCCCAATCGGGTCGGATCGGATCGAGACACGTCAAGGACGGGTATTATAGCCATCCCTAATGCTCACTTTAAACCCATAACTCATGTTATTTAAGACCCTTGAAACTTGTCTAACCCACGAAGCCCCATTATACCAAAATATAGACATTGGATCAAACAACTCATACATGTTTCAACTACACATGATTTGTATCAAACATGTAAAATTCAAAATCCAAATCACCACAAAATTAACAAATTGAAAGTATATAAACCAATAACAAAGGAAACAAAAGATCCAAACAACCAACATAAGTGGCACACATTGCCTTATTACAAAACTTAGCTGAAATGGCTAAACATACTCAAAATAGTGTTTGTCTTTTTTTTGAATTCCTTGCCACGACTAGCAGCTCTGTAACATCCCAAAATCCGTGCTAGGAGAATCAGGTAAGTGAACCAGTTCAATTGGCTAGTTTAGTGAATTTAGTTAAATTAAATTAATTTCGAGAAATTTAAAATAAGAATTTAATTGGGAAATTGAGAGTGTATTAAGTGCAATTTATTTAATTCATATATATGTATATATTAAATAAATGGTTTTAATAAGTCAAAATATGTGACAAGTGATTTTAGTGACTAAATTGATAGTGAATACATGTTATGAGTCTTTAAGGACCAATTATGCCATGTAATCTTTTAAAATGAGTTTTAATTTTATTTTCTTTAAATAAATTAGTTAAATAAATAATTAATATTGTATTGATTTAATCAAAATGTTTTTAACAAAAAGGGAAAGAGGATTAATTAGTTTCTATAGAATATAGTTTTCTCACCATATTTTTCTCTCATAATCTTTTCCCACTGATTTTCTAAAATCTTAATTCTTTCATAGAATCTTAAAGTTTTCTTCTCAATTCTTTTACTAAATCATTCCTAATTTCTATTGATTTCAACCTTAATTTGACCACATCAAATTTTGGTGATTTCATTCAAACCTTGATTCAATCAATTGCAAGGTATAATAATGATTTTTATTAATTTCACATGCTATGTATTTCTAATCCTTGATTTTATTGTCTTTTAATTGATTTAAATGAAAATTTATGTTGAATTGGATTTTCTTTTATTTCTTAAGAAATCTTGATTCATTGGAGAAAATGAGTTGAAATAGGTTTGATTACAATGATTTATAATGGGTTAGACATAATCTAAACTTGATTTTGTAAAAATAATCCCGAAATTGAATTAATTGATTAAATTAGTTGAGTTGTTCTTGATGGTTGAGTTGAATGATGGTGATTTGGATTCCTAAGTGTTAGTTGTTGTAAGTAGGGTGTTTTGATGATAATCGATGTATTTTGAAGTTAAGAGTTGATGTGATAAGGCTGAGTTTAAGTTAGAATGATTTTGGAAGTGAATTGTGGAGGTTTTCGGTTGTTAGAATGTGAGTTGAATTAGATTACAATAATGCTCTATTTTTTGGGAATTATTGGATGTGAAATGATGTTAGTTTATATGTTAATGAGTTGCAGAATCACTGAAATCACATCCGGAAGCCTCGAGTTGATTTTTCGGTGATATCGGCAATAGAACGAGCTTATGCGAGTGGGTGAAAGCTTGTCGGCGAGTGCAATTGTGTTACTGTTGAGTGGATCAATGACACAATATAAGCCAAGAGGGGGGCGAATTGGATTTTTGGAACTTTGGTGGTGGAATGGAAAAATAAAAATGATAGACAAGAGGATTTAGAGTGGTTCAAGTTCTAATCAAACTCTACATCCACCACCTTAGCTTCACTAAGGATTTTCCAACAATTCCACTAATTGTTCTTCCCCTTTTCTAGGCTAAGGAGGTAACCATTACAATATCGGTCAAATTTTCTACCCAAAATTTGACCCAATCCTCACTTGAAAAATACAAAGAAGATAAAGGCTAAAACAAGTATCTCTCAATACAAAATATAGCCCTCTTACAAGCACTCAACCCAATTGAATAGATAAAAATGGAAATTACAACTTCACAATTGGTGTTTACAAGAGATAATGGGATTTTGGCACAAATGCTTGGCTTTGATGTTTGGATGTTTCTTTTGAAATCAATAGTTGTTGTTGAATCTTTTAGAGGTCCCTTTTATACATTCTCATTGAATTCTATCCGTTGGGTGTTGAGTGTGTAAAAGTTCTATTATTTACACCCTTTTTAACCCATATTTCTGCTGCATTCAATCATCATTGCATTGCATTTAGGTTAGTTTACAGCAAAACATCACAAATATATTAAAGGCACGGATTCTACTAAAAGATGGCTGATTTTGCAGGTTGCTGCCATAGTTGACAAGGAAGGCAGGCGCAGGGCAGAGAAGCAGAAGAGCTGAACTGGACAAGAAGACGACAAGGACGAAGCTGCCATGGATCTGTCGTGACAGCAAGATGACAACAGCTTTATGAAGAGGAAAAGTAAAGTGGATCTCGATAGATAGAGAAAAATCTGCTCGTCTGTCGTGTGAAAGCCAAATATTTTTCCAAGCCCCGGATCGAAAGATATGTCAAGCCAAAGCTCAAGGAGAAGAAATCCCTAGAAACAAGGATGGCGGCTGCAAAGTAGGACTCTTGGAGATTAAGTCTGTATTAGAATCTTACTTTTAATTAAAGTTGTAATCCTTGTTAACTTAGAATACTTGAGCCCAAAGCTTATATAAGGGCATAGATTTTAACCTAGAGAGATCATACCCCATAACCGATAATCTAAACCCCTCCGTCGTTTACCCGTTGTCGACATGTTCTAAAAACCCCCTAGGGCCACGGGTTGTTTTGTAAAGTAGTTGCAAGGGTTGTTTTGTTTTAGGATTTTTCAAGTTCAATAAAATAAACTTCAAGTTCTCTTATTTCGGTTTTAATATCTTGCAAGAGCATCGGGAGAGCATTGTGAGGTTATCTATTTACTTAGCATCGGGAGAGTTAAGTATACGAAAGAGATAAGAGCAAGTTCTCTAGTTTATAGTTGAACTATCTCGTGCCTAGGGATAGGGCGAGGTTAAGTGGCTAAGGAAGAATTAATACACATCGGTGTTCATCCTCCGATTCACGCCTGGAGGTATCATCAAAGACGTGAGCATCGACAGACTTGGACCTAGGGATAGGCCAAGGCAGATCTGGGATTCTTGCCAAACTTGAAGTACGGAGTTGGTGTGTTCGCTGCCGCGACAGCTAACGGACATCCGCCGCGACAGGTGCTGTCGGCGACGGGCGCGACGACAGAACTGGATTTCCTAAGCATTGCAATACCGGCACTACTGAGCAATTCAATACCAGCCCATTCTCTCTATCTTGACATTCCAACTCTTTTATTTACGTTTTACTTTATTATTCTCGTGACAATGTTCTCAATATTTCTTTTACTTCCGTGCAGTGAATTAAGGTGAAGTCATCAGCTCAATCCCTGTGGAGACGATATCCGATACTTCGTATCACTTTACTACTTACGTCGTGTACACTTGCACTGCAATTGCGATAGACTCTTTTACACGCAACAAGTTTTCGGCGCCGTTGCCGGGGATTGGCAACATAACTACACCTTTCTTTTATTGCACTTTTCATTTTTATTTTTATTTTTATTTTTGTTTTTATTTTTATTTTTATTTTTCTTTAATTTTTCTTTTGTGTTTCCAACTCTCGCTTTTCACGAGGTTTTCTTGTTTATGCGCAGATCTAAAAGAGGTGAAGATCCTGAGTATTCACTAGATCCGGAAGTTGAACGTTCCTTTAATCTCAAGAAACAACTTCGCTGACTTTTAGACAGAAACGAATACCTCGAGGAACATCTAGCGAAAATGGGCCATAACCAACCTGCTGGCGGTGGCATACCACCCCTTGGCGATCTAAACCCGCCTGTCGGAGACCCGCCCGCAGCAGCCGGACGACGATCATGTCGTGACTACATGCTGAACGATCATGTAGAGTTGGAGACCACACTGCCAGATATTGATGTTGATAACTTCGAGCTTAAGCCTGTCATG
Organism: Hibiscus tridactylites; assembly: GCA_958450335.1. NCBI lineage: Eukaryota > Viridiplantae > Streptophyta > Magnoliopsida > Malvales > Malvaceae > Hibiscus > Hibiscus tridactylites. The sequence continues at coordinate 72,883,342 of OY288273.1, forward strand.
TTTAGTATGATCAACAACGCCAGACAATTTAGTGGTGCTGCAACAGAGGATGCTAGAGAGCATCTCAAGACGTTCCAGGAGATCTGTGGTTCGTTTAGACTACCAGGCGTTAATCCGGAGATACTGAGGCTTCGGTTATTCCCCCATTCATTGAGGGACAGAGCCAAAACTTGATGGAATAAACTAACACCAGGTTCAATCGTAACTTGGGCAGATTTATCTCGTGAATTCTTATCTCGTTTTAATAATTCGCATTTATCTGAGTGATTACGTAACGAAATTGCTACTTTTCAACAGGAAGACGACGAGCCAATGCACGAGGCTTGGGACAGATTTACTACTCTTCTTCGAAACTGCCCAATGCATGGATTCCCCGTCTGGAATCAGGTTACAAAGTTCTACAATGCTGCCAATCTACAAACTCGCATTCGAATTGATTCAGCAGCAAATGGACTATTATTGGATAAAGATCCGGACGAGGCTTTGCAAGTTTTGAAAAATCTGGCTAAGAATGAGGAGCAGTTTCTGACTGCAAGAAGAGGGGGTAAACGGATACTTGCTGTCAAGGATTATGAAGCCGACAGCACGATGAAATCACAGGTAGCCTTCCTTACTAAAGCAATGAAAAGGTTATTAAATGATGATGGTTTACAAGGATTTGCTGTTGAGGAAGTATGCGATATCTGTGAAGGAAATCATAGTAGGGATGAGTGCCCAATAAATGTAGAAGAGGGAAAATATGTTGGAAATTACAAGCCAAATTATAATTCCAACAACTATAATCCCAATTGGAGGAAGGATCCTAAGTTTTCATGGAGTAATCCCAACAATGCCCTGAATCCTCAAGCACATAATCAGAATCAGGGAGGTCCTAGATTGCTGACGCGACAACAACAGCCGCAGAATCTGCCGCCGCACCTGCCGCCGCAACAGCAACAGCAGCCACCAGCTGCCACGAGCAGTATATTGGAACAGACTCTGGCCACCTTTATGTCTCAGACCGGTACTTATATTGAGAATATGAATCAGTTTGTCAAGAAGACAAAGAATTTCATGGACAAAACAGAGATGAGGATGACAAATCATGAAGCTACTTTGAAATCTCTGGAGACACAAATGGGTCAGGTGTCGCAACATATTAAGCCGAGGCAGAATGGAGGATTTCCTAGCAATACTGAAAATGCTAGGCAGCCCACGCATGAGCAATGTAAGTCGATTACTACTAGGAGTGGGAAGAAACTGCAAGGGCCGGAAAAGGAAGCTGAAACAGTAAAGGATCCAGCCTTAGACAAACCTGCCGAGGAAGCTGCCCCGACAGGTGACAAACAGACTGCTGCCGATGAGCCTGTCACGACAGCAGAAGCGACAGAGGAGAAAAAAGATGATTATCGTCCTCAGATTCGCATGCAGTGGGAAGGACGCATTGCTGATTACCGTCCACCACCGCCTTTTCCCCAACGGATACAGCAAGCTAAGCATGAATCTCAACTTAAAAAGATTTATGATATTTTTAAGCAGGTTCATATTAATATTTCGTTGTTAGATGCCGTTAGGGAGATGCCCGGTTATGCTAAAATTCTCAAGGATGTTATGTCAAAGAAATCTAAACTTGGGGAGTTTGAAACGGTAAAGATGACAGAAGGTTGCATGAGTATTCTTCATCGGCAGCCACCCCAGAAAAAGAAGGATTCGGGGAGCTTCATCATACCTTGCGTAATCGGAAATAAATTCGTGGGTAAGGCACTTTGTGATCTTGGTGCTAGTGTTAATCTAATGCCCAAATCTGTTTTTCAGAAATTAGGTATTGAAAAGGCGCGGCCCACGACAGTAACTCTGCAGCTGGCAGACCGCTCTTACGTACATCCAGAGGGAAAAATTGAAGATATTTTGGTAAGAGTGGATAAGTTTATTTTTCATGCTGACTTCCTTGTTTTAGATTGTGAAGCAGACGAAAATGCACCAATCATCCTTGGGCGACCCTTCTTAGCCACGAGAAGATCATTGATTGATGTGGAGAAAGGAGAACTCACCATGCGAGTAAACGATCAAGAGATTAAGTTGAATGTTCTCCAAGCAATGAAACACGCTGATGTAGACGAGGAATGCAAGGCTATCACTGATGTTACCCTTGAACAACCCTGCATCAGGTCGGGCTGTCACGATATTAAATTTGGTCACTGCCACGACAGCCACCTACAGGCCTGTCACGACAGCACCGACGACAGAAACTCCTCTGAATCCGATTCATCTGATACTGAAAATCAGGAGGAGGTGAACTGGATAGGCAATCGTCCAGGTAAGTTATTCGAACCCTTGAATTATACTTCGGATAACCATTTAATCCAAAAACCACCTACTGTTGAACCACCTGCCTTAGAACTGAAGCCCCTGCCAGGGCAGCTTGAATATGCTTTTCTTGGTTCAAATGATACGTTGCCCGTAATCATCTCTTCTAAGCTGCCTCAGGAACAGGAACGACAGCTAATCGACATGCTAAGGCAGCACAAGAGGGTGATTGGATGGACGATCGCTGACATTCAAGGCATTAGTCCGGCGTTATGCATGCACAAAATTCTTCTAGAGGAAGATCATAAGCCGACTATAGATGCCCAAAGGCGGCTTAACCATGCGATGAAGGAGGTAGTGCGTAAGGAGATAATCAAATGGTTAGATGCTGGTATTATTTACGCCATCTCCGACAGCAAATGGGTGAGCCCGGTGCAATGCGTTCCAAAGAAAGGAGGAATGACCGTGGTAACCAACAAGAACAATGAGTTAATCCCAACCAGGACTGTGACCGGTTGGAGGGTTTGTATGGACTATCGGAAGCTTAACAAAGCTACCCGAAAGGACCACTTTCCTTTACCCTTTATTGATCAAATGCTCGATAGACTAGCGGGTAAACCTTACTATTGTTCTCTTGATGGTTACTCAGGTTACAACCAAATCGCTATCGCACCAGAGGATCAAGATAAGACGACTTTCACATGCCCCTACGGAACATACGCTTTTAGGAGAATGCCGTTTGGATTATGTAATGCACCCGCCACCTTCCAAAGGTGCATGATGGCCATATTCTCCGACATGGTGGAGGACTTCCTTGAGATCTTTATGGATGATTTTTCCGTCTTTGGAGACAATTTTGAGAGCTGCCTCAGCAATCTACAAAAGGTACTTGAAAGATGTGAGAAAGTTAATCTTGTTTTGAATTGGGAAAAATGCCACTTTATGGTGGATGAAGGGATAGTCCTTGGCCATAAGATCAGCTGCCGTAGGATAGAAGTCGACAGGGCCAAAATAGAAGTAATAGAGAAGCTGCCGCCGCCGACCACAGTCAAGGGCATTAGGAGTTTTTTAGGGCATGCTAAGTTTTATCGGAGATTTATTGCTAATTTCTCAAAAATCACCAAGCCCCTATGCCATCTTTTGGAGCAGAACCGACCCTTTGAATTTAATGATGAATGTACTGAAGCATTCAAGGTTCTAAAGGAAAAGTTAGTAACAGCCCCCATAGTACAACCACCAGACTGGACGCAGCCATTTGAAATTATGTGTGATGCTAGTGACTATGCTGTTGGGGCAGCACTTGGGCAGCGCAGAGATAAGCTGTTTCATGTCATATATTATGCCAGCAAGACATTAAATGACGCCCAAGTGAACTATACCACCACAGAAAAGGAGCTGTTAGCTGTGGTGTTCTCCATTGACAAGTTTCGTTCTTACATACTTGGGACGAAAGTAATAGTGCACACAGACCATTATGCCCTTAAGTATTTGTTCGCAAAGAAGGATGCCAAGCCTAGATTGATACGGTGGATCTTGCTATTACAAGAATTTGACCTTGAGATCAAGGACAAAAAGGGGACAGAAAATCAAGTGGCAGACCACTTGTCAAGGTTGGAGACGGGACAGAGTCTGCCAATAGATGAGACACATATACTGGAGACCTTCCCAGATGAGCAGCTCTTTGCTGCCGCAATCGCTGCCGCGACAGCCATGGCAGCAGGTAAGTCTTCTGAACTTCCCTGGTATGCTGATTTCGTTAATTTTATAGTTAGCGGAGTATTTCCTTCTGATCTTAATTATCAAGCCAGGAAGAGGTTCCAAAATGATGTTAAGCATTATTATTGGGACGAACCTCTTCTTTTCAAAATGTGTGCAGATCAGGTTATAAGGAGGTGTGTACCACAAGAAGAGCAAGAAGACATTCTCCATCACTGCCACGCTTCACAATATGGAGGTCACTTAGGAGGCAATAAAACTGCTGCCAAGGTGCTGCAGTCAGGGTTCTACTGGCCGACACTGTATAAAGATGCACATGACTTCTACAAGAACTGTGACAGGTGCCAGTGGACAGGTAACATCTCGAGGAGAAACGAGATGCCACTGCAGAACATTCTAGAAGTCGAGATCTTCGACGTTTGGGGGATCGATTTTATGGGACCCTTTCCATCTTCATGTGGGAATCTTTACATCCTCCTAGCAGTGGACTATGTCTCCAAGTGGGTAGAAGCTATCGCCACGCAAAAGAATGATGCCAAGACGGTCCAAAAGTTTTTACACAAAAACATTTTTTCTAGATTTGGCATTCCTAAGGCGATCATCAGTGATGAAGGGAGACATTTTGATAATAGGGTAATTGCTGCCGCCTTGAAGAAATATGGTGTCAAGCACAGGATCGCGACAGCATACCACCCACAGACCAATGGACAGGCTGAGATTTCCAATAGGGAAGTAAAGAATATTCTTGAGAAGATGGTTAAGCCAACTAGGAAAGATTGGTCTTTACTTCTGAATGATGCATTATGGGCATATAGGACAGCCTTTAAGACTCCATTGGGCATGTCTCCGTACCGTTTGATCTATGGGAAAACCTGTCATCTGCTTGTCGAGATAGAGCACAAGGCATACTGGGCAATCAAGGCAGTGAATACGGACTTGGACAAGGCAGGCCAGAAAAGGTTGTTAGATTTGAACGAGATCGATGAAATACGGACAATGGCCTACGACAATGCAAGAATATACAAGGAGAAAACTAAGAAGTGGCATGACAAGAAGTTGCTGCCACGACAGTTCTGCCAAGGGCAGCTTGTGTTGTTGTTCAACTCTAGACTGAAACTCTTCCCAGGGAAGCTAAAATCTAGATGGTCCGGCCCATTCCAAGTGGTACAAGTTTTTCCCCATGGTGCCATCACAATCCAATCATTAAAAGACGGGCACCAATTCAAAGTCAACGGACAGCGCCTCAAGCATTATCAGGGGACTGAAGCCCCAGGAATACAGGAAGTGGTTACTTTAGGAGATGCCCCACAAGGCATCCCTAATTTAACCTAAATTTTATTTTTATTATTTATTAATTATTAGGAAATTAGGTTTATTTTATAATTTTTATTTTATTTTTCTGTCGTTAGGAAATAAAGGAGTCAAGAAGAAAAGGAGAAGTGACCCAAGCCCACCATCCATCCATCAGCCCAACAGAGCCCATTTATTGAAGTCTGTCGTTTCAGCTGCCGCCGCAGACGGATAAGACAGGCTGTCAACAGACTGACACGGCAGATGCAGAAGCGTGTGACAGACGCGTAACAGACGCATTAATGCGTGGCAGACGCGTCAGACATGCCAACTCTCAACAGTCGCTCCGTTATTCACGCCTGCCGTTACACCATTAAATGGGCAGCAACTCGACCGCTATAAAACCCCGTTTTCACTTTCATTTTTCATCACTTCTGCTTATTCTTACTTGCTTTCTCCTCTCGTTTTTTCTTTGCTTTCTTTACTTTCAAACCCTTGCAACTAATATGTCTTCTAGACAGACCCGCCGCAGTGCTGCCTCAGCCTCTTCATCAGCAGCACAGTCGCCCTTCGAAACCAAGGACTTATGGGAAGAAAGGGGCTTCATATACATCCGCAAGGCACCGAACATGGGGCTCCGACCATTCATCGCGAAGGCAATAAGGAACTTGCTATGGGAGCAGTTCGCCGAACAACCGGCAGAACTAAACGACACGTTGGTGAGGGAGTTTTATGCTGCCATCAACAGCAAAACGGCAACCTCAATCACCGTCCGAGGGGTAGAGGTGCCATTTACAGCAGACATCATCAAACACATGTATGGCCTATATTTTGGCCCCGACGATGACGCCCACCAGCAATTTTTAGAGACCCTCGATGCTGCCGCCTACGGTGCTGTCATGGCGGAGGTGACAGAGGAAGGAACAACATGGACCACGAGCAAAAAGAACCCCAACTCTGTAAAAAGGGGGCAGCTGCTCCCAGAAGCAAAGCTATGGAACGCTTTCATCAAGAAGCGTATCCTGCCGTCCTCACATCACACGACGGTGAACCAGCAGCGGTTGGCTCTCATTCACTCGATAATGCACGACCGGCCTATCAACGTAGGCCGCTATATGAGGGAAAGCATCTTGGACTGCACGTTCCGCTCCTCTTCCCGTCTTTGTCTACCATTCACGATCACCCTTCTTTGTCGCTACGTTGCTGTCCCAGAGGCCACCACCGACAAACTAATCAAGGGCAGAGGCTGGACAGAAAACAACATTACCAGCCTCATGGAGCTGATAGTCGCAACACCTATCAACTCCTTCAACCCAGCTGCCTCCCCAGCAGATTCAGACGAGGAACCTGCCACTGAACCTGCCGCAGCAGCTGCCCAGACAGACCAATCCGCCCAAATCCTTGCCGCCATACAATGGGTGGAAGACAGACAGATGGGGCTGATGACATTCATCCGGGATTTCGCAACTTCCACGGTAAATTTCATTACCAATACTTTAAATTATCCCGATGTTAATTTCCCCACTTTCCCCGATCACTATTTCCATATCCCCACCCCTGTCCACACACCTACACCACATGCCTCCTCACATACCCACTCCACCGCTTCCACCCCATCACCTGCCCCAACGGCAGCCGCGAGTCCTCCGGCCGACAGCCCCGCACGTGGAACGAAGCGGCCAGCCACAGCCGACAACGAGGAGGAACCTTTGATTAGAAGGAATTTGGAGAAGGAATTTACGCCTGTCAAGAGGCAGAAACACGTGGTAGACAGAAAGCTAATGCCCAAGGCCAGCACCACCACCAGCAGCACTTGGGATAGCGGCAGCAACTCAGACATCCAGCTCGTGGAGCAACCTGCCCAACCTCCCCCACAGCCCAGACGCCGCCGTCAGATCCGTGTCAGCAGCAGCAGCAAGGACATCGATTAAAATTTAAGTCTTTTATTTTTCTTTTCTTGCTGCCTGCTTTATCTTTATTTTGTGATGTACCTGCCATCATTTTATCTGTCATTTTGCATTGAGGGCAATGCAACCCTCGAGTTTGGGGGTGGCACCCTCCATAGTAATGGAGTCTTAGTACATCTTTTTATTATTGTTGTGTCTTTTATTTAATTAAGTTCTCTTAAAAAAAGACTAAAACTGTTGGCTTAAAACTGTGAAGTTAACTTACCTGTCATGACAGCTCTGCCGTGGCAGCATCTTTAGGACAGTTTAAGGAGAAGTTTAGAGCCTTTCTATAGTTCTGAAAAACTTAAACACCTTTGTGACTGTTATATTGCTTAGATTTCTTCTAGCCAAACTAGAATAGGATGCTTAATACTTGAATAGCCCCTAGAGGTGCCTAACACTGGCTCTAAGAAAGAAGTTTAGCAAAAGAAACTCAAAAAACCAAGAGGTGCCCGAAACCGGCTCTAGGAAGCTAACTAGAGGTGCCCAAAACTGGCTCTAGTAAAACTTAGCTTGAAAAGAAGAAAAAGAAGCATGAAAATGTGTCTTCAAAAAAATAAACTTTGGCATAAAAATTTGAGTTAAAAAGTTGAATATTCTAGTGAAACTAAGAGAGTCTTAGCATATAACTGTTCACAAGCATGCACACACTGCACGAGAGCTATAGGGAGATTCCGGACAGATCCTAATCTTTCCGACAGGTTGCTGCCGGCACAGAGAATGAGCGACGGGTAAGGGACAGTTCACTGTTTGAAAGCCAACACAAAAATATTCATTTTTCTTTTAGGTCTTAATTGCTTGAGGGCAAGCAAAAACTTGAGTTTGGGGGTGTGTTGAGTGTGTAAAAGTTCTATTATTTACACCCTTTTTAACCCATGTTTCTGCTGCATTCAAGCATCATTGCATTGCATTTAGGTTAGTTTACATCAAAACATCATAAATATATTAAAGGCACGGATTCTACTAAAAGATGGCTGATTTTGCAGGTTGCTGCCATAGTTGACAAGGAAGGCAGGCGCAGGGCAGAGAAGCAGAAGAGCTGAACTGGACAAGCAGACGACAAGGACGAAGCTGCCATGGATCTATCGTGACAGCAAGATGACAGCAACTTTATGAAGAGGAAAAGTAAAGTGGATCTCGATAGATAGAGAAAAATCTGCTCGTCTGTCTTGTGAAAGCCAAATATTTTTCCAAGCCCCGGATCGAAAGATATGTCAAGCCAAAGCTCAAGGAGAAGAAATCCCTAGAAACAAGGATGGCGGCTGCAAAGTAGGACTCTTGGAGATTAAGTCTTTATTAGAATCTTACTTTTAATTAAAGTTGTAATCATTGTTAACTTAGAATACTTGAGCCCAAAGCTTATATAAGGGCATAGATTTTAACCTAGAGAGATCATACCCCATAACCGATAATCTAAACCCCTCCGCCGTTTACCCGTCGTCGACATGTTCTAAAAACCCCCTAGGGCCACGAGTTGTTTTGTAAAGTAGTTGCAAGGGTTGTTTTGTTTTAGGATTTTCCAAGTTCAATAAAATAAACTTCAAGTTCTCTTATTTCGGTTTTAATATCTTGCAAGAGCATCGGGAGAGCATTGTGAGGTTATCTATTTACTTAGCATCGGGAGAGTTAAGTATACAAAAGAGATAAGAGCAAGTTCTCTAGTTTATAGTTGAACTATCTCGTGCCTAGGGATAGGGCGAGGTTAAGTGGCTAAGGAAGAATTCATACACATCGGTGTTCATCCTTCGATTCACGCCGGGAGGTATCATCAAAGACGTGAGCATAGACAGACTTGGACCTAGGGATAGGCCAAGGCAGATCTGGGATTCTTGCCAAACTTGAAGTACGGAGTTGGTGTGTTCGCTGCCGCGACAGCTAACGGACATCCGCCGTGACAGGTGCTGTCGGCGACAGGCGCGATGACAGAACTGGATTTCCTAAGCATTGCAATACCGGCACTACTGAGCAATTCAATACCAGCCCATTCTCTCTATCTTGACATTCCAACTCTTTTATTTACGTTTTACTTTATTATTCTCGTGACAATTTTCTCAATATTTCTTTTACTTCCGTGCAGTGAATTAAGGTGAAGTCATCAGCTCAATCCCTGTGGAGACGATATCCGATACTTCGTATCACTTTACTACTTGCGTCGTGTACACTTGCACTACAATTGCGATAGACTCTTTTACACGCAACATTGGGGTTGTTGCATTCATCAATAGAGTCATTGGGATGTTATCTTCCCTCCATAAATGCAGTATGCAACCACCCATTTCGAAACGCCCGATCCTGTTTTGAAACAGACCAAAAAAGAAAGAGCCGTTGGGGTGTATTAAATAGACAGTACCGAAACAGGCACGATCCTTTTTATTCGCTAAGAGCACGTTTCGAAACTCGTTTCGAAACACTTTGCCACTGTCAAAGCCTGTATCGAAACAGCTTGGAAGCGTTTTGATACGCCTTAACGACAAGTTTAAAATTAGTTAAAAACTTCAACGATCATATTTTTAAAACCATGTTTGAATGCCGTTTCGAAACATTTGAGTTCTTTTCGATACTACCGTATCGAAACGGGTCAAACCGTTCTGATGTTCTTTATCTGTTTCGAAACACGTTTCGAAACAGATGTTAACAGTTTCAAAAGTGTTCTGGAACGTCCAATGGCCGTTCCAAAACGGTGACTCGAAAATCACTGTTTTGGCTTCAAAAACACTTGGAAAACTTTTGACAAGTTGAGTTTTTAACTTAACCAGTTTTCTTTAAATATATAGAGAGGTTTGAGGACTTAAAAATTCGTTTTCTCTTTTTCAATTTCTTCCTTAAATTCTTTAGTTATATCAAAATCAATTTATCGGTTTCACAATCTCCCCCTTTTTGATATAACAAAACTGAGTTAGAATTTTTAAGAGTTTTGAATTTTTGAAGACGTTCTAACTCCCCCTCAATTTAAGATGGATTTTTAAGTTTTTGAAAAGATTTAAAGTTCAAGTTTTAAAACTCAAAACCGACTTAAAACAAATTTTGACTCTTATATTTTCTCCTCCTTTTTGTTAGATAAAAAAGAATAAGAAACAATACTCATCAAGAGAAGAAACAAGGTTAAAATAGGCAACATAATATATATTCATATAATTCAAATATCCAAACATAAAACTTAAACAATAAGGTTCAAAGCTCAATCCCAAACAAAGTAATCAAAGCATAGGTTCATGAAACAGAAATAAAATAGAGGTGCAAACTTAGTCCTAATATGATGATCTAATATGCGATGCAATAAAGATCCTAAGCCTCGTCATCGTCATCATGAACATCCGAGGAATCATCATCGTTCTTAGCTTGAGAGCGACGAATGGCCATCCATTGACCATAGAAGGTAGAGAATGACAAGTCCATTGATTGATGTTGATTCTCAAGGGAGGTGAGATGATTCTCCACGGATTGCAAACGATTATTAATAGCACCAAGACCCGACTCTATTGAGTTGAACCGCTCTGTGAGAAAAGCCATAAGAGCTTCATTGTTAGGACCCGAAGCTTGAGGTTGAGGTTCAAGTTGAGGTGGAGGAGCATGCATATCAACTCGTTCCCATTGGCCAAGAGTGTAATGAAACTTGGACTTGTGGAGAGAATATTCACCAATCTTTTACTTACGGGGTTCCAGAGAGTCATACGAGCAATCAAAGTTGAGCTTGCCAAAGATATAGCTCAAAATAGTCCCATAAGTGAATGATTTAAGAGCATCGGTTTCACGAAGCTTCACATTATTATTAACCATCTCGGTGAATATAATCTTGACAAGATTTGGGCGTTCTCCTCGGCGAAAGCACTCAAGCCAGAAATAATCAACTTGACGTATATGAGAGAATTTACCTCCGGAGGGGTGAATAAACCATGAAATCATCAAGTGAAGGAAACGAGCATGAGCATCCAAAGAAAGCACGGAACCGGTGTGAGCACCAAAATGGGTTTCATCCTCAATGCCTTCGTTCTTGAGCCCAAGACAATTCTCTAAAAAGGAGATGTTGATAACAAAACTCTTCCCCAAGAGATATGACTCAATGCCAATGACTTCGGAGTGATCTTCATTATCAATAATCTAGGCAATTGATTAGAAGATGAGAACCATGTGCTTGTAGATAATGTTGGTATGTTCAAGAAAGCCATGAAGTTCCATTCTTGTAAGTGCTCTAGATAACGGAAGGCGAAACGCTCTGAATCAAGGAATGAGACATCAACAACACGCTCGCGAAGAACGATAATGTTCTTGACATAAGTGAATCGATCCCTCATCTCTGGAGTACAAAGACTTTTGAGAAAAAGTTGGGTGAGATTAGGACGGATATTGGATTGACTAGCAGCTTCACTCGCTTGACCCGTCTTACGTTTCTTGTTAGCGTTTTCCATTGAAAAAAATCCTAAAAACATAAAGCAATCAATTTTAAAATTAAAGTGTATGCATGAATATCCTCAATTCAATCCAATAACAAATCCCATTTAGGTTTAAAATGATTTAAAAAAATTAAGAGAAAAACAACATTTGAAAAACTGAAAAAATATACGAGTTAAAAATAATATATTTGAACAAAAAATTTTAAGATTTTAAATTTTTTTACAAGTTTTGAAAAACACAAGAAACAAAACATATAAATTATACAAAATTGAGATTTTCTAACCTAAAATTCGAATAAAATCAAAGGAAAAAGAAAAAAAGTAGAAAATATACCTTAGATGGGGATTTTGGATGAATGAATGGAAAATCTTGCACAAGATTGATAAGGCTGGCTTAGACTTGAGTTTGTGTGTAAAAGCCCTCAAGATTTGATGAAAAACAATGATGTTTAGAGGGTTTTTATAGGGAAAACCGGGTTAGGATTTTTAGGGTTTTTGAAGAGTTTTAAATTAAAGTGAATTTTATCATTAAAAGCCCCCTTTAAAGCTGTCCGCATACCCATTTCAGAACAGGCACGATCGTTTCGAAACGTGGGTATCGAAACGTTGACTGACGTTTCGAGTCTAGTTAACTGTTCTGATACGACTTTGACTGTATCGAATCCCATGAGTTGACCTGTATCGAAACTCATTTCGATACACACTTTGGCAGTGGCAAAATCGTTTTGAAACCCTTTTAAGGCGTTTCGAAATACCCTACTTGTAGATCACTCTTTTAAGCACGCGTATCGAAATAGTTGGACCCGTTTCGATACACCTAGGCCTGGAAATGTAGATGAGGCTCTAATATTGAAGAAAAATGGATTTCATGAAGTCATATATGCATAAATGTCATGAATGAGCAGGAAAGACATGTATAAACAAAAACATACTCCCCCTAACTATTAGCATGGATGAAATTAGGAGCAAAAACACATAAGCATGGCATTTTAAAGAATTCAAGCAATTTAAGCATAAAAAGGGTCCTAAAAGGTCAAGGAAGGCTAGTTATTCCTAACTCTCTCCTAAGGGACCAAAAATGCTCCTTATCCAAAGGCTTTGTAAAAATGTCCGCTAGTTGGTTTAAGGTGTCAATGTACTCTATAACAACATCTTCCTTAAGGACATGATCTCTAATAAAATGATGCCTTATCTCTATATGATTAGTTCTAGAGTGTTGGATGGGATTTTTAGTTAAGCATATAACACTAGTGTTATCACACTTAAGGGGTATGGTTTCAACTTTAATACCATAATCTAAGATTTGTTGCTTCATCCAAAGGACTTGAGCACAACAACTCCCTAAGGATATGTACTCGGTTTTGGTGGTAGATAGAGCTACACTATTTTGTTTCTTAGAGAACCAAGATATGAGCATACTACCTAAGAATTGGCATGTTCCCGAAGTACTCTTCCTATCGATTTTACACCCCCCATAATCCGCATCCGAATAAGAATGAAGGTTGAAGGTTGAGTTTCTAGGGTACCAAAGACATAGACAAGGAGTATCTCTAAGGTACCTAAAGATTCTCTTAACGACTATAAGGTGAGACTCTCTAGGACTAGCTTGAAATATAGCACACAAGAAAACACTAAACAAAATATCTGGTCTACTTGCGGTAAGGTAAAGCAAAGATCCAATCATAGACCGATAAAGCTTAGAGTCAACACACTTACCTCCTTCATCTTTGTCAAGCTTTGTAGATGCGCTCATAGGTGTGGCTTGAGGCTTTGCATTCTCCAAGCCAAACTTCTTGAGCATATCCTTGATGTACTTTGCTTGATTGATGAAGGTGTCATCCTTCCTTTTCTTGATTTGGAGTCCCAAAAAGAATAAGAGCTCCCCCATCATGCTCATCTCGAATTCACCTTGCATTAACTTAGCAAACTCTTTGCAATGACACTCATCAGTAGATCCAAAAATAATATCATCAACATATATTTGTACTACTAAGATGTCATTTTTATACCTTTTTATGAAAAGTGTAGTGTCCACCTTACCTTTTTCAAAACCTTTTTCAATTAAAAAGTTTGAAAGTCTTTCATACCAAGCTCTAGAAGCTTGTTTTAAACCGTAAAGTGCTTTAGTTAGTTTGAAAACATGATTTGGAAATTTTGAGTCTTCAAATCCCGGTGGTTGTTCCACATACACTTCCTTATTTATAAAACCATTTAAAAAGCGCTTTTAACATCCATTTGAAAAAGCTTGAAATCATGATAACATGCATATGCAAGCAACATCCTAATGGCCTCCATTCTAGCTACGGGTGCATAGGTTTCATCAAAATCTATTCCCTCTTCTTGAGTGTAACCTTGAGCAACTAATCTAGCATTATTTCTCACAATTTTACCACTCTCATCTAGTTTGTTCCTAAATACCGATTTAGTTCCTATAGTAGTTTGATTACTAGGCCTTTCAACTAATGTCCAAACATTACTTCTCTCAAATTGATTTAAATCTTCTTGCATAGCCATAATCCAAAAGTCATCTTTTAATGCTTCTTTAATGTTCTTAGGCTCTATGCATGAGATAAAAGCAACATGATTCATGAGTTTAAGAGAAGATCTAGTAGTTACCCCCTTGGATGGATCACCCAAGATTTCACCACCTTCGACATAATTGTACTCCCTTGGGTAGCTCACTTTCTTTTCCTCAAGAGCCAAGTCCTTCAAGGCTTCAAGAGGTGGATCTTGTGTATCATCTTCTTTTGTTGGAATCTCATCCTCCTTTGAAGTTTGTCCTCCATCAAAGGCATCAAGGATTCCTACATCGTCATCATCACAAGAATCTTTCCTCGGAAGGAGGTTATCATCAAATACAACATGAATAGACTCTTCTACTACTAAAGTTCTTTTATTAAATACACGATAGGCTTTAGATTTTAAGGAATAACCTAAGAAAATAGCTTCATCACTTTTATCATCAAATTTACCTAAGGTATCTTTTCCATTGTTTAAAACAAAACACTTGCAACCAAATGGATGAAAATAGATAATGTTAGGTTTTTTTAGATTTTAAAATCTCATATGGTGTTTTCTTTAAAAGTGGCCTAATCATTACTTGGTTTACAATGTAGCAAGCGGTGTTTGTGGCTTCCGCCTAAAAATATTTAGGTAAATTCTTGTTGCGTGTAAAAGAGTCTATCGCAATAGAATGCAAGTGTACACGACGCAAGTAGTAAAGTGATACATGAAGTATCGGATGTCGAATCCATAGGGACTGGAAATAGCCTTAACCTTGAATTGCTGCACAAGAAAGAAGATAATTTAATTGTTTGCAAGGGAATATTAAAGAATACTGAAGATAAAAGATTAACGGAATTAAGATAGAGAGAATGTGCCGGTATTGATTTGCTTAGTAGTGTAGGTGTTACAATGTCTATGACTGTCTGTTCTATCGTTGTGTCTGTCGCGGCAGCACCTGCGGTGGAAACGGTCTGTTGTTGTCGCGGCAGCGATCACAGTACTATGTACTTCAAGCTTGGAATGAATTCCTGCCGTGCCTTGTCCTATCCCTAGGTCCAAGTCTATCGATGAAAACGTCTTTGATGATACCTCCCGGCGTAAATCGAAGGATGAACACTGATGTTGTTGAATTCTTCTTTAGCCACTTAACCTCATCCTATCCCTAGGTCTGAGATAGTTCAACCATAAACTGGAGAACTCGTACTTATTCCTTTCGTATACTTAACTCTCCCGATATTAAGTAAATGTATAATCTCACAATGCTCTCCCGATACTCTTGTAAGATGTTAAAACCAGAATAAGCAAACTTGAAGTCTATTTTATTGAACAGAAAAAAAATCCTAAAACAATGCAATCCTTGCAACTACTTTAGAGAATCAACCTTTAGCCCTAGGGGAAGTTTAGAACATGATGAGAAGGGGGAAAACGACTAGGGTTTAGGGGAAGACGGCTAGAGAATAAGATGTCCTTCCCTAGGTCGAATTACATGCCTTTATATAGGCCTTGGGTTCAAGTTTTCTAATATGGCAAGAATACAAGTTTAAATTAAAGTGCAACTCTATTAAAGACTAAATCTTTAGATTGGATGTCTTTAATTCGTCCTCTCTTCTTGCTTGGAGTTTCTTCCTTGAACTTTGGGCTTGGGATTCATTCTGATCTAGGGCTCGAAAAATTATATGAGTGCTCCATGACAGACCGACTTAATTTCCTCTTTCTGTCGAGCTCCATTTTACTTTTTCCCTCCACCATTGCGGTCGTCCTTAGCTTCCACGGTAGCGGCCTCGGCAGCATCGTCCTTCTCGACTTCAGTCCTGTGTTCCAGCTCTGCTTCTCCACTGCCCTGAGTCTACTACAGCAGCTACCTGCAAAAGTAACCAAAATCGGCAGTAACTGTGCTTTTTTATATAATTGTGATGTATAACTGAAATCTATCCTAAATGCAATGAATTAAGCTTGAATGCAGCAGAAATATGGGTTAAATAGGGGGTAAAATATAGAACTTTTACACGCTCAACACACCCCCAAACTCATGTTTTTGCTTGCCCTCAAGCAATTTAGACCTAAAAAAGAAATAATTTTTTTGTTTGGCTTAAAACAGTGAACTTTTCATTACCTACCATTCATTCCCTATTGTGAACAACACCCCGTTGGATAATTCAGGATTCACTCGGAACCTTCCTATAATTCTCGTGTAGTGTGTGCATGTTTTGTGAACATATATGCCTAGACTCCCTTAGTTTACTAGAATAGCTAAGCTTCTAACTTGAATTTTTATGCCAACTTTCATCTTTTTGGAGGCAATTCTTAGGCTCCTTTAGTTTTTATTTAGACTCGATTCTCTTTTCTCAATTTAATTTTGACTAGAGCCGGTTTCGGGCACCTCTAACTATCTTCCTAGAGCCAGTTTCGGGCACCTCTAGGTATATTGAGTCTACTTTTTCTTAACTTCTTTTCCTAGAGCCAGTGTTAGGCACCTCTAAGGGCAACTCAAGTGTTAAGCTTTTCCTATTCTAGTTTACCAGTAGAGTTTCTAGACAGTATAAAAGTCACAAAGGGTGTTTAAGAATCAGAACTATAGTAAGGCTCTAAACTGCTCCTAAAACTATCCTAAAGGCACTGCCACGACAGAGGCTGTCACGGCAGGTAAGTTTAGTTCAAAGATTTAAGCCAAATTTTCATTTTTTTAAGCAAAAATAAACTAACACTTAGAAACAAATCTTAAACAAAATAGACACTTCATTAATGGAGGGATGCCACCCCCAAACTCAAGGGTTGCATTGCCCTCAATGCATGATGACAGAATGAAGAAAAGAAAATAAAAAAAAACATCACAATTATACCAAAATAACAGACAACAAAGATAAGATAAAAAAAACTTAAATTTTAAATGCTGTCGTCGCTGCTGCTGCTGCTGTTGATCTGTATCTGCCGGCGGGCAGTGACCTTCATCGTCAGTGCCGGCAGATGGCTTGGAGAGGTAGAGGCGGTCTTTTTTTTGCTTCCCTCGGGGGCTGAATGCGAGTAGGGGGTATCTGGGGTAGTTTTTCCAGCACTTGAACCTCCTCGGAAGAGCTGCTGCTGCTGCTACCACTGCTACTGCTGCCGTCAGAATTCCCTTGGCCGGAGGGCCCGTCACCGGTGTTGGGTTTCTGCTGCTTCATCTGGGTGAATTCTTTGGACAGGTTCCTCTTGACTGAGGGCTCGCCATCTGATTCCTCCCAAATTGAGGAAGAGGAGAAATCAACAATGAATTCGTCGAGGTCGGACGGAGGCTCCTTTCTCTTTTCTCCCCTGGCACAGGATGTGGCAGTGTGGCTGCCACCTGGAGCTGTCGCGGCCGTGGTTGGAGTGGAAGCAGCATAAGGTGTTCTCGGTGTGGCAGCAAGGGTAGGGGTGTGGGCAGGTGTGGGGGCAGCAAAATAATGATCTGGGAAAACAGGAAACTATACATCTGGAAAATTTAAAGTGCTTTTAATGAAATGTACCATTGCTGTTGTGAAGTGTCGGATAAAGCTCATCAGGCCCAGCTTTCGTTCCTCCATTTTCTATAGAGCGGCAAGGATTTGGGTGGAGGAGTCTGCTGTGGGAGCTGCTGCTGTGGGCTGCCTCTGTTCTATGGCGGCATGTTCTGTCTGGGTAGGCTCTGCTGGCTCACCTGCCGCGGCAGAAGGGTTGAAGCAGGAGATTGGAGTTGCAGCTTTTAGCTCCATCAAACTGAAGATGTTTTTCTCCGTCCACCCTTTACCTCGAATCTTCATATCTTCAGAAATTTCAGGGACATTGTGGCCACGACAGAGTTCTGTGATGAGGTAGGGGAAGACAAGGGGTATCGATGGCCGCAATGCACAATCCAAAATCCCTTCCCGAATATATCGACCAACATTAATGGGCCTCTCGTTTAAAATGGAATGAACGAGAGCTAACCTTGGTTGATCCACTGTGCTATTGTGTGAGGAGGGCATAATCCTCTTTTTCACGAATGCGTTCCACAGTTTGGCTTCGGGGGTGAGTTGGGCTCGTTTCATCTTTCGTGGGTGTTTTGGGTCTGTGTTCCATTGGGTTCCTTCCTCGGTGAGTTTTGCCATGACAGCATCATAATCTGTTGCCTCCAGGCTCTCCACGAACCTCTTATGCCCATCTTCTTTGCTGCCGACGTAGAGTCTGTAGAGGGTGTTAATGTACTCCAGCTCAAGAGGGACTTCCTTACCACGAACTGTCACTGATGCCGTGTCTCTGCTAACGACGACATCGTAGAATTCTATGACCAGAGTGACGTTCATCTCCTCCGGTTTCTCAGAAAACATCTTCCAATGAAGTGCTCTTATCTTGCGGGCGATGAATGGTTCGAGCTCGAGATTCTCCATTCGTTTTCTGTATATGAAACCTTTTTCTTCCTACATCTCCCTTTTCTGGAAGGAGGTGCAGTATCGGTCATTGGAATCTGCGTTGGAAAATCGGTTTGGGATTCTATAGTGGCTAGGAGTGGCTGCTGCTGCAGCAGAGCTTGAGGCAGCACTTCTTCTGGTGTTTCTGGTACTCATAGTTGCAAGAGACTGTAGAAAATGAAAGCAAATGAAAATCTAGAGAGAAAGAAAGTAGAGAGTGTAAAAGTGAAGTGAAAAATGAATAGTAAAACAAGGTTTATATAGATGAAGAGTTTGCTGCCCGTTGGAGCTGTAACGGCATGCGCGAATAACGGGGCCAGCTATTACACGGTTTCTGACGTGTCTATCACGCGTTTCCGTGTCTGTTGCGCGTCTGTTACGCGTTTGCGTGTCTACCGCGACAGCGTGTTGACAGGCTGGATTTTTTACGTCTGTCGCGACAACTGTGACGACAACTTACTCCCTTGGGCTTTTTTGGGCTGATGGTGAGATGGTGGGCTAGTTCACTTCTTCTTCTCTCCTTGTCTCCTTTATTTCCTAAAAATATTTAAAATAAAACTTAATAAAATAATTCTAATTTCCTAATATATATATAAATATATATATATATAATAAAAATAAAATTAAGTTAAATTAGGGATGCCATGAGGGGCATCTCCTAAAGTAACCACTTCCTGCATTCTTGGGGCTTCAGTCCCCAGAAAATGCTTCAGTCTCTGTCCATTGACTTTAAATTGGTGCCTGTCTTTTAAGGATTTGACCGTGATGGCACCATGAGGAAAAATTTGCACCACTTGAAATGGGTCAGATCATCTAGATTTCAGCTTCCCTGGGAAAAGTTTCAACCTAGAGTTGAATAATAACACAAGCTGCCCTGGGCAGAACTGTCATGGCAGCAACTTCTTGTCGTGCCACTTCTTTGTCTTGTCTTTGTAAATCCTTGCGTTGTCATAGGCCATTGCTCGAATTTCTTCAATCTCATTCAAGTCAAGTAACCTTTTCTGCCCTGCCTTTTCCAAGTCCATGTTCACTGCCTTGATGGCCCAGTATGCTCTGTGCTCTATCTCAACAGGTAGATGACATGTTTTTCCATAGATCAGCTGGTAGGATGACATTCCCAATGGAGTTTTAAATGTTGTTATGTAGGCCCATAATGCATTATTGAGGAATAAGGACCAGTCCTTCCAAGTTGGTTTAATCGTCTTCTCAAGAATATTCTTTACCTCTCTGTTGGATATTTCGGCCTGTCAATTGGTTTGAGGGTGATAAGCTGTTGCAATCCGATGCTTAACGCCATATTTCCTTAAGGCAGCAACTATTACCCTATTGTCAAAATGCCTCCCTTCATCACTAATGATCGCCTTAGGGATGCCAAATCTTGAAAAAAATGTTCTTAGGTAGAAATCTCTGAACAGTCTTGGCATCATTTTTCTGTGTGGCGATTGCTTCAACCCATTTGGACATGTAGTCCACTGCCAGGAGGATATAAAGATTCCCACATGATGCTAGGAATGGTCCCATGAAATCAATCCCCCAAACGTCGAAGATTTCAATTTCAAGGATGTTTTGCAGCGGCATCTCATGTCTCCTTGTGATGTTTCCGGTCCGTTGACATTTGTCACAGCTTTTGTAGAATGCATGGGCATCCTTGAACAGTGAAGGCCAATAAAAACCAGACTGCAAAACCTTGGAAGCAGTTTTGTTACCACCTAAGTGTCCTCCATATTGTGAAGCATGGCAGTGATGAAGCACATCTTCCTGCTCATCTTGTGGTACACACCTCCTGATAATCTGATCTACACAATTTTTGAAAAGAAGAGGTTCGTCCCAATAATAATGCTTAACACCTCCTGATAATCTGATCTACACATTTGTCACACCTCTTCCTAGCTTGATAGTTAAGATCGGGAGGAAATATTCCGCTAACTAAATAATTAACGAAATCAGCATACCAGGGGAGTTCAGAAAACTTACTTACTGCCATTGATGTCGCGGCAGTGCTCGTGGCAGCGAACAACTACTCGTCAGGGAAGGTCTACAGTATGTGTGTCTTGTCTGTTGGGAGACTCTTTCCCCTCTCTAATCGTGCAAGTGATCTGCAGCTTGGTTCTCTGTCCCCTTTTTATCCTTGATTTCTATGTCGAATTCTTGTAGCAGCAGAATCCAACGAATCAGTCTGGGCTTTGCGTCTTTTTTAGCAAACAGATATTTCAGTGCAGAGTGGTTTGTGTGAACCACCACTTTTGTTCCAAGTATGTAGGATCGGAACTTGTCAATTGAAAACACCACGGCTAAGAATTCCTTCTCTGTTGTGGTGTAGTTTACTTGGGCATCGTTGAGTATTTTGCTAGCGTAATAAATTACATGGAATAGCTTGTCCTTCCTTTGCCCAAGTGCTGCCCCTACAGTGTAATCACTGGCATCACACATAATTTCGAATGGCAACTTCCAGTCAGATGGCTGTACAATTGGGGCTGTTACTAGCTTTTTTTTCAGAATTCTGAATGCCTCAATACATTCAGTGTTGAAGTCGAAGGGACGATTCTGCTTTAATAGGTGGTATAATGGCTTGGTGATCTTTGAAAAATTTGCTATAAACCTTCGATAGAACCCAACATGCCCTAAGAAACTTCGAATTCCCTTGATTGTGGTGGGTGGCAGCAACTTTTCAATTACCTCAATCTTGGCTCTGTCGACTTCTATGTCGCGACAGCTTACCTTATGGCCTAGGACTATCCCTTCATCCACCATGAAGTGACATTTCTCCCAGTTTAGTACCAAGTTCGCTTTCTCGCATCTCTCGAGCACTTTCTGTAGGTTGCCTAAGCAGCTTTCAAAATTGTCTCCAAAGACAGAGAAATCGTCCATGAATATCTCTAGGAAATCCTCCACCATGTCAGAGAATATAGCCATCATACACCTCTGAAAGGTTGCCGGTGCGTTGCAAAGTCCAAATACATCCTCCGAAAAGCGTAAGTACCGTATGGGCAAGTGAAGGTCATTTTCTCTTGATCCTCCGGTGCGATGGCTATTTGGTTATAACCTGAGTAACCATCAAGAAAACAGTAGTAAGGCTTTCCCGATAATCTATCAAGAATTTGATCAATAAAAGGCAGGGGAAAGTGGTCCTTCCGGGTATCTTTGTTAAGCTTCCGATAGTCCATACAAACCGTCCAACCGGTCACAGTCCTGGTTTGGATTAACTCGTTTTCTTCATTGGTCACCACGGTTATTCCTCCCTTCTTAGGAACACACTGCACCGGGCTCACCCACTTACTATCCGAGATGGCATAAATTATCCCAACGTCTAGCCATTTGATAATTTCTTTTCGTACCACTTCTCGCATAGCATCATTCAAGCGTCTCTGGGCATCAATGGTCGGCGTATGATCATCCTCTAGGAGAATTTTATGCATGCATAGTGCCAGACTGTTGCCTTGGAAATCAGCTATCGTCCATCCAATAGCCTTTTTTGTGCTGCTGCAGCATCCCTATTAGTTGTTGTTCCTGTTCCTGCATCAACTTGGAAGAGATGATTACGGGCAACGTATCATTTAATCCAAAAAACATATTTGAGCTGCCTTGGCAGGGGCTTAAGATCTAGAACAGGTGGCTCGACAGTTGATGGCTTTTGGATGATATGTTCATTCGAGGTATAGTTTAAGGGCTCGAATAACTTACCTGGACGATTGCCTATCCAGTTTACCTCCTCGTGATCTTTAGTGTCAGATATGTCAGAGTCTGAGGAGCTGCTGTCGTCGTCGCTGCCGTGACAGTCTTCTAAATGGCTGCTATTGCAGTGGCCAAATTTGATGTCATGGCAGTCCGACCTGATGCAGGGTTGGTCAAGGATTACTTCAGTGATGGCCTTGCATTCTTCTTCTGCATCAACGTTTTTTATTGCTTGGATAACATTTAACTTTATCTCTTGATCATTTACTCTCATAGTGAGTTCTCCCTTTTCTACATCAATCAGTGATCTGCTTGTGGTTAAGAAGGGTCGCCCTAGGAAGATTGGTGCATTCTCATCTGCTTCACAATCTAAAACAAGAAAGTCAGCAGCAAAAATAAATTTATCCACTCTTACCAGAATATCTTCAATCTTCCCTTCTGGTTGCACGTAAGAGCGGTCTGCCAGTTGCATCATAACTGTTGTTGGTCGTGCTCGTCCAATACCTAATTTTTGGAATATAGATTTTGGCATTAAATTAATACTAGCACCTAGATCACAAAGTGCCTTTCCCACAAATTTATCACCGATTATGCACGGTATTATGAAGTTCCCAAGATCCTTCTTTTTCTGGGGTGGATGCTTGTGCAGAATAGTCATGCATCCTTCTGTCTATTTAACCGTCTCAAATTCCCCAAGTCTGAATTTCTTTGACATAGCATCCTTGAGAAAATTGGCATAACCGGACATCTCCTTGATGGCATCTAACAACGGAATATTGATGTGGACATGCTTAAAAATATCATAGATCTTCTTAAGCTGGAACTCTTGTTTATGCTTTTGCAGCCGTTGTGGAAAAGGAGGTGGAGGACGATAATCTTCAATGCGTCCTTCCCATGGTATTCGGATCTGAGGAGGCTTAGGTTCTTCCTCCTTCTCCTCTGTCCCTTCTACTGTTGTAATAGGTGTGGCGGCAGCAGGTTGTTTATCGTCTGTCGGGGCAGCGTTCGCGGCAGTCGATTCTAGTGCTGGTTCCTTAACTGGTTCAGCTTTCTTTTCCGGCCCTGGTAATTTATTCTCACTCCTTGTTCTGTTAGCTTTGCACTGCTCATGTGTGGGTTGTCTAGCAACCTCAGTATCGCTAGGGAATCCTCCGTTCTGCCTTGGCTTAATATGCTGGGAAACCTGACCCATCTGTGTTTCCAATGATTTTAGAGTAGCTTCATGGTTAGTCATCCACATCTCTTTTTTATCCATGAACGACTCAGTCTTCTTGACGAAGTGATTCATGTTTTCAATGTAAGTTCTTGTCTGTGACATAAATGTGGCCAAGGTTTGCTCCAATATACTAGGTGTGGCTGCTGGCGGCTGTTGCGGCTGTTGCCGAGTCAGAATTCTAGGTGCCCCCTGGTTTTGAGTGTTCTGTGCTTGAGGATTCAGAGCGTTGTTAGGGTTGCTCCAAGAGAATTTGGGATCTTTTCTCCAGTTGGGATTGTAATTGTTGGAATTGTAATTTTTCTTGTTATAGTTTCCAACATACATCCCTTCCTCTAGCTGTAACGGGCAGTCTTCCGAACTATGATTCCCACTGCAAGTTTCACATACCTCTTCTGCAGCGTAGACCGGTTGAGAATCTTTCTTTAGCAAGTTTTCTACTGCCTTTGTGAGATACACAACTTGTGTCTTTAGGGAATTATCGGCTTCATAATCCTTCACAGCTAGTACTCGTTTACCTCTCCTCGATGTGGGGAATTGCTCTTCATTCTTCACCAAATTCTTTAACACTACCATGGCTTCATCTGGATCCTTATCCAACAACAATCCATTGGCTGTTGAATCGATTCTCATGTGAGTCTAGAGGTTGGCAGCATTGTAGAATTTGATGACTTGATTCCAAACAGGGAATCCGTGCATCGGGAAATTCCTCAGAAGAGTAGTAAATGTAACGCCCCGGTTTTGGGCTTAGGAGTTTTGGGCGTTGACCGGTTTGGTCAAAGTGCTGTTCGAATCTAAAGAGGTGAAATTAGGAAAACCGAGTTCGGGTTGCATTAAAAATATGGAAAAATGTTCTAAAATCATCTTTTAATATAATTAAGTGAACTGTGAAATCAATTTTGGAAAATGAGTTTTGGAAGGGTTACATTTTGGCTAGTGACCAAAATGTAATTTTTGAAAGTTTGGTGACTGTTTTCGAAAGGGTTGGAACTTTGAATCTTTAAGGAGCTATTAATCCAAAAGTAGTTTCTCCAGATTTTTCTAAGATATTTTGAGATATATTCTGATTTTAAAACATATCAAAAGAGGAGGGAAAAAGCCATTTGGCTATTTTTGTTAACTAACTTTCCAATTTTCTTTCTCTCATTTTCTCTCAACCCAAACACCTATTCTCCAGAGAATTGTTTCTGATTTTCTAACCTAAATCTCTCCTTTCAACTCTCTTTTGATTCCTAATCAACATATCTACAAAACCTCATCATTTGCTACTTGATTCATCAAGGTTTTTGATTCCAAAAAGAGGAGAAACTCAAGTTTGGAGGTAAGAACGTCCTTCTCCTCTAAACTATCAGTTCTTTACTGAAATTCCTAAGTTTTCAATCCTTAATTGATGTTTTATTAAAGGCTTTTAAGATGTGAATTGGATCTTGGCTTATAATGCAAGATTTGGTGATTTTTGATGATTTTCGTTTGATCTGATTAATCTGTGATTTGAGATGTGTTTTTGATGTTAAATGAACACTAAATTGATAAGGAATTGAGTTTTGATCAATGCAATCCCGGATAGGTTGAGTTTCCTAAGTTTAGCTTGTGTTTCTTGTATGTTTTTGAGGTGATCTTGTGGATCTGGTGTTGCTGGAGGTATAAGGATGTTATTAGGCTCTTTTTAGATGTTAAATGATGTTAAAGGATGTTAGGTTTTGATGGTTTATGGCTGGGCTTTGTTGAGAAGTGGTTTGGATGCATTTTCGATTGTGTTTGGTGGCCGAAAATGGAGTGTGGATGAGAGCAGCGAGTTTAAGTGCTTTCATTGAAGTAATTAATGCATGATGATGCATTAATCCTCTGCTTTGATGTGTTAAAACAGGGGAGGCATCTTTGGATCCAAGAGTTGTTGATCCGGAAGCTTGTTTTGGTGCTTCGGCAAGAGGCGAAGTGGAATCGGTGAGTGAAAAATGGTTTTCGGCTTTGAAACCAATGTCTTGGGAGCTTAGTTTAAGTCTAAACAACTTTGCTAAGCTCAAGTGTAAGTTTTCGGAAAGTACTCTCTAGTGGTGGCCATGATTTTGTTGTGATGCAATGTGGTTTATTGCATGATTTAAATACTGTTTTGGAAGCATGATTTAGCATGGTAATTGCTGTTTTTGTAAGCCATATGTTGAAGGAAACTCAAGGTAAGAGTTCCTTGTTTTTGTACATTGATTAAATGTGGTTTGATGCTTTTAAATGCATGATGAATATGGCTTGGTTTAATGCTTTAAAACAGTGGATAAATTGATGATAATGATGTATATTGGCAAGTGATGTTTTGAAAAGGTTAAGGTCACTAAGGTGGTTAAAAGTCCTTGAGTGAGCCTTGTTTACTTAAGAACATCAAGGTGGTTAAAAGTCCTTGGATGGTTCTTGCTATGGACACAAAGGTGGTTAAAAGTCCTTGTGTGATCCTTTCCATGGTGTTTAAAAGTCCATGGGGCCATGGTGTTTAAAAGTCCATAGGGCCAAGGTGTTTAAAAGTCCTTGGGGCCAAGGTGTTTAAAAGTCCTTGGGGTGATACTTGATACGGACACAAAGGTGGTTAAAAGTCCTTGTGTGGTCCTCTTTCATGGTGTTTAAAAGTCCATGGCCAAGGTGTTTAAAAGTCCTTGGGGCCAAGGTGTTTAAAAGTCCTTGGGGTGAAAGTTGATGAACTTGTTTTAAAGAAATGGAACTTATCACTTGTGGCCAATATGACATGTTATGATATGAAGCATGAGATGCTTGTTTTAAGTATGCTTTTGAGCATGTGCAATTGATGATTTGAAGCATGATTTATAAATGTTTTATAAATGCATTATTGAATGGTTTTATGAGCATTCCTCACTAAGCTTTTGCTTACGCTCTCTTTCGTTTTCTTAATTCAATAATGCAGAACATTAGAGTACCTTGAGGGCAGCAAGAGGGTCAAGCAATCAAGTGAAAGTAAAGCTCAATGTATGGAAGGTTTCTTAAGTACACTTTTAGCTTTTGGTAATTTGGCAATGGGGGACCTATGTGTATGTTTTGGGAGAGGTTTTGAACTCCCTAAGTATGTTGAATGATGTTGAGAATGCTGATTTTTAGTGTTTGGCCTTAATATGCTTGAATTGGAAGTTTATGCTTGTGTGGCTTGCTTGTGTAGGAAGCATGCCTATAGAATTGGGGCTTTTCATATGTGATGTTGTTTTGATGAATTGTTGATGCAAGTATGCCTTATATATGTTGAATTGCATGCTGGTAAAGTTTGGTTGCATTTGGAGCATGATTGGATGTTTAATTGCATGTTTAAGAATGCATTTTGGGGCAATCTGTGCAGGGCGTTTCGGAACAGTGCAACCCGTTTCGGAACAGGTGCCTTAAACAAGCCCAGGCGTCCGAAACGGGAGGGACCGTTCCGAAACGGTTTGGCTACTGCCAGCCCGTGTATCGGTACGCGTTGCGGAACGGCCCCGCGTTTCGAAACGGGCTCTGCCTGTTTCGGAACGGGTGACCGTTGGGGGCTGACATTGGCAGTTATATGTTTTGAATTGTTTGCGTTTTGGTCCCGAATCTTGTTTGTGCAATTGTATGAGTGTGGAATGTCCGTTTGAGCTGAAATTTCACAGTGAAGCATGAAACCTGACTAATTTCAAGCTGGTAACTTTAATTTGGGTTAAGTCCTTATATTTATCAGAAATTACAATTTGGTCCCTAAAGTTGTAAATTGTTCAATTGGGTCCCTGTTGATCTCTGATGTTTATGATCTTTGAGTATGTTGTTGTATGATCATATCTAAGGTTTAATATGCATCTAGACAAGATTAAAATGAAAAAAAAGGGTCGTTAATCAAGGTTGACTTTGGTTTTCCCCGTGTGACTTTCTTAATTCGGGTCAACCGTCTAGGCCGGGTTAAGGGGGTTACAGTAAACCTGTCCCATGCCTCGTGCATTGGCTCGTCATCTTCCCGTTGAAAAGTAGCAATTTCGTTACGTAATCGCTCAGATAAATGGGAAGGGTTAAAATGAGATAAAAATTCATGAGTTAAATCTGCCCAAGTTCGTACTGAACCCGGCGTTAGTTTGTTCCACCAAGTTTTAGCTCTGTCCCTCAATGAATGAGGAAATAACCAAAGCCTCAGTATCTCCAGATTTACGCCTGGTAGTCTAAACGAACCGCAAATTTCCTGTAACGTTTTCAAATGTTCCCTAGCATCCTCTGTAGCAGCACCACTAAATTGGCCAGCGGAATTAATCATGCTGAACATGACAGGTTTTAGCTTGAAATTTTCAGCTTCCACATCTGGCAGGGTGGTCTCTAGTTCCACATGATCATCGATCATGTAATCACGACATGACCGGTGTGTGGCCTCAACAGCAGGAGGAGCGGCAGGTCGCCCGTTTCCTCCATCTCCGATAGGATCTTCAGGACCTTAGGGATTCCCTTGGTTGTTCATGGCCTCTAACTGTTCTTCAAGGTAATCGTTTCTGGCTAACAAGAGTCGGAGTCAGTTCCTAAGATTGCATAAGCGTTCGATTTCAGGATCTAGCTGATACTCAGTTCCTTTCCTCGTCTTGATCTGCGAATAAGCAAACGGAAAACCTTGTGAAAAGCACAGGGTGAACAAGCCAAGTAAAAACAAAAAAATTAAAAGAATATGCAGTAAAAATAGGGTAATGATATGTTGCCAGTTCCCCGGCAACGACGCTAAAAACTTGTTGCGTGTAAAAAAGTCTATCGCAATAGAGTGCAAGTGTACACGACGCAAGTAGTAAAGTGATACACGAAGTATCAGATGTCGAATCCACAGGAACTGGAAATAGCCTTAACCTTGAATTGTTGCACAAGAAAGAAGATAATTTAATTGTTTGCAAGGGAATATTAAAGAATAATGAAGATAAAAGATTAACGAAATTAGGATAGAGAGAATGGTCGGTATTGATTTTCTTAGTAGTGTAGGTGTTGCAATGTCTAGGACTGTCTATTCTGTCATTGTGCCTGTCGCGGCAGCACCTGCGGCGGCAGCGGTCTATTGTTGTCGCGGCAGCAATCACACAACTCTGTACTTCAAGCTTGGCAAGAATCCCTGCTGTGCCTTGTCCTATCCATAGGTCAAAGTCTGTCGATGAATACATCTTTGATGATACCTCCAGGCGTGAATCGAAGGATGAACACTGATGTTGTTGAATTCTTCCTTAGCCACTTAACCTCGTCCTATCCCTATGTCCGAGATAGTTCAGCCATAAACTAGAGAACCCGTACTTATTCCTTTCGTATACTTAACTCTCCCAATATTAAGTAAATGTATAATCTCACAATGCTCTCCCCGATACTCTTGTAAGATGTTAAAACCAGAATAAGCAAACTTGAAGTCTATTTTATTGAATAGAAAAAAAATCCTAAAACAATGCAATCCTTGCAACTACTTCAAAGAATCAACCCTTAGCCCTAGGGGAAATTTAGAACATGAGAAGAAGGGGGAAAACGACTAGGGCTTAGGGGAAGACGGCTAGAGAATAAGATGTCCTTCCCTAGGTCGAATTACATGCCTTTATATAGGCCTTGGGTTCAAGTTTTCTAATATGGCAAGAATACAAGTTTAAATTAAAGTGCAACTCTATTAAAGACTAAATCTTTAGATTGTATGTCTTTAATTCGTCCTCTCTTCTTGCTTGGAGTTTCTTCCTTGAACTTTGGGCTTGGCCTTCATTCTGATCTAGGGCTCGGAAAAATATATGAGTGCTCCATGACAGACCGGCTTAATTTCCTCTTTCTGTCGAGCTCCATTTTACTTTTTCCCTCCACCATTGCTGTCATCCTTAGCTGCCACGGCAGCGGCCTCGGCAGCATCGTTTTTCTCGACTTCAGTCCTGTGTTCCAACTCTGCTTCTCCACTGCCCTGAGTCCGCTACAGCAGCTACCTGCAAAAGTAACCAAAATCAGCAGCAACTATGCCTTTTTATATAATTGTGATGTATAACTGAAATCTATCCTAAATGCAATGAATTATTCTTGAATGCAGCAGAAATATGGGTTAAATAGGGGGTAAAATATAAAACTTTTACACGCTCAACAATTGTTTTCACAAAGCACGATTCTAACCATTTCTTGCAAAGTTCTATTTTTCCTCTCAACTACCCCATTTTGTTGAGGAGTTCGAGGAGCCAAAATTTGTGGCTAATACCATTTTCATTTAAAAACTCTTCAAAACCAAGATTTTGAAATTCTGTTCCATGATCACTTCTAATATGAGAAATTTTAAGTTCAAGATCATTTTGAGTCAATTTTGAAAACGTGATGAATTTTTCTAAAGCCTTATCTTTAGTACTTAAAAATAGAACCCAAGTAAATCTAGTATAATCATCAATAAGTACAAATGCATAAGATTTACCACCCAAGCTCATAGTTCTAATAGGCCCAAATAAATCCATGTGAATAAGATGTAAACACCTACTTGTAGAAACATCATTAATGGATTTAAAGGATAATTTATGTTGTTTACCCTTAGAGCATGCATCACAAATTTTGTCATTTGAGAACTTAATTTTAGGTAAACCTCTAACTAGATCTAGGGACCACTAATTTTTCTAAAACACCAATGCTAACATGTCCTAGTTTCCTATGCCATAGCCATGCATCATTTTTATTTTGTGCAACAAAGCATGCATGTGATGTATGAATGTCATCTAAATGCACCATGTATATATTACCTATGCGATGTGATCAGTGCATAAAAGTTCTATATTTTACCCATCATTTATCCTTATTTTTGCTGCAATCAAGCATGTTTAATTGCATTTTAGGTTAAGTTTTGCATCAACATCACATTTAGATAAAACTACGCAGATACTGCTAAATTTGGTTACTTTTGCAGGTATCTGCCGTGATAGTACCCAGGGCAGCATCCAGGGCAGCAGTCGTGACAGCAGACGTGACAACACCCAGGGCAGCAGTCGTGACAGCATCCAGGGCAGCAGTCGTGGCAGGCGCTGGGCAGTGATGCAGAAAAGCTGGAACTAGCAGTCAAGGAGGACGATGCTGCCATGGTCGCCGCCGTGACAGCAAAGGACGACAGCAGTTTTGAGGAGAAGAAGCAAAGTGGACCTCGACAGATAGAGAAAATTAAGCCCGTCTGTCATGGAAAACCAGTATATTTTTCCAAGCCCTAGATCAGAAGGAATGCCAAGCCCAAAGTTCAAGGAGAGAAAATCCCAAGCAAGAAGGAGAACGAGTTAAAGTTAGATTCTCTGAAGATTTAGTCTTTATTAGAGTTGTACTTTAATTTAAATTTGTATTCTTGCTATTATAGAAAACTTGGACCCAAAGCCTATATAAGGGCATGTAATTCGACCTAGGAGGCATCATAACCTAATCTCTAGCCTTCTTCCCAAAACCTTAGTCGTTTTCATCCTCTCAACATGTTCTAAATTCCTCTTAGGGCCACGGGTTGTTTTGTAAAGTAGTTGCAAGGGTTGTCTTTGTTTTAAGAATTTTCGGTTCAATAAAATAAACTTCAAGTTCTCTTATTCTGGTTATTAACATCTTGCAAGAGCATCGGGAGAGCATTGTGAGGTTATCAATTTACTTAATATCGGGAGAGTTAAGTATACGAAAGGAATAAGAGTGAGTTCTCTAGTTTATAGTTGAACTATCTCGGACCTAGGGATAGGACGAGGTTAAGTGGCTAAAGAAGAATTCAACAACATCGGTGTTCATCCTTCGATTCACGCCGGGAGGTATCATCAAAGACGTGATCATCGACAAACTTGGATCTAGGGATAGAACATGGCATAGCAGGGATTCTTGCCAAACTTGAAGTACGGAGTTGAGTGTTCGTTGCCGCGACAGGTGCTGCCGCGACGGGGACGATGACAGAACTGGATTTCCTAGACTTAGCAATACCTGCACTACTGAGCAATTCAATACCGGCCCTTTCTCTCTATCTTAATTCCATTACTCTTTTACTTAAGTATTCTTTATTATTTCGTGACAAACAATTTAAACTATTTCTTTTCCCCTTGTGCAGATAGCGAAGGAAAGGGTTAGCCCAGTCCCTGTGGAGACGATATCCGATACTCTAGTATCACTTTACTACTTGCGTCGTGTACACTTGCACTACATTGCGATAGACACTTTTAATGGCAACAAGTTTTTGGCGCCTTTGCCGGGGACTGGCAATACACTCTTACCATAGCTTCTGCACTTTTCTTTTCTTTTTCTTTTTATTTTTTTTATTTTTCTTTTTCTATTTTTATCAACAAAAAAAACTCAGGTGAAATACAGGTTTAAGGAGCATCAACATGCCAGGAAAAACCATTCGAGAGCTGATGTGGGAAAGTTCTTGCAATTACCGTAAAGGTAATCATGCATTCGAAAGTCGTCCCTATTTTTTCGGTGAATATATGGACAACCAACGATGGAACCAACAAGAACAAGATATTCTGCCACAACAGCAACAGGGACAACAAATGCCGATGCCGCAGCAGCAAAATTTTTTATGGTACGATCAAAACCCGCAAATTTTTTATACCATAACAGTTTTGTTACAGAACCCGACCTGCCCTAGCAATGTCATCATCCTCAAGAGCAGTCAAAATCCTTAGAAGACACATTGCAAGCCTTCATGACACTCACACAAGAATTGTCAGCTTCTATGGACGCAAGTATCGCCAAGATGGATGAAATCTTGAGCAGACCGACCCTCATTCATGCCACAGATGAACCTGAAATTATGAGGCAAGGTGACGAGGATGCCCATGTGAAGGAATACCCAACACATGATGAGTCTGAGCAACAACTTGCCATGGCAATGATCGAGGAGTCAGAATGGAGCAACACCGCAACAACGCTGAGTGAAATTCAAGAGAATGTCACGGCAGCAACCACATCCGAGAAAAACTCTAAACCCACTACCTCGGTTATACCCGACCAAGATTGCACACATCCATCCCTGTCATGGAACTCGCACAACCACCTAGAAGAGCTACCCAATGACAGTGCCTCACAAATGGAATTCGAGCAGGTAATAAATGAACGTTTTGAATTCTTTGAAAACTCACCGATTCCATTGCAGGTATTTGAGGAACCAACGCCGGTGGATTTAGAATCATCAATATCTATACTGATGGAGATCTACGAGTGGCCAACAGAATTTGATATAGAGAGTGATGGCAGTTACCAATGTCCCATTGACCTACAAAGTAACCTGACAACAGACTGTCAAAATAACTGGCTGCCACAGCAGCAGACACGACAGCAAGGGCTACATTCAACCACAACAACATTCAACGAAAACAAGGTAAGTATGTGGTCAAATGTCAATTTGATTTTTTCTAATCATATATTCATGCCCTCAGAAACATTACCAAGAAGGGAGGACTTCATGGACTACAAATGGAAGAGAAAGAAAGGAGCCCCCACCATGAGAATAATCACCAGATGGAGGGTAGGGATGGACTTCAAGAAGTACCGGAAACGACCCCTCAAACATCAATAGAACAAGGAGCAGTTACTTTAGGAGATGCCCCTCAAGGCACTCCTAATTTAACTTAACTTATTTTATTGTATTTTAATTTTATCTTATTTTATCTTTATTATTTTAGGAATTAGAAATTTGATATTAGTTTTTAGTTTGTTTGTGTTATTAGGTAAACAGAGAAAACCCTTGCAATGATGATACAAGCAACCCGAGGAAGCTCTGCCTCCACCCTTACCGCGGCAGCACTCATACTCTCAGGGCAGCACCCACAGCTCCTCCGACAAAGTCCAAGGAGATTGCCCGCCGATAGCTCCTCATCCAAAGCTCCAGCAGCAGCAACGACAGCCGCACAACTTAAGTTTTCTTTTTCCTTTTCTCTGCCGCCTGCTGTATATATTATCTTTTTGTGATGTTTCACTTTTCTGTCATTTTTATTTTCTGTTTTTCATTTTTATGTCTTGTGTCATGCATTGAGGACAATGCAACCCTTGAGTTTGGGGGAAGGCAATCCTCTTAATTATTAATATAATATTGCATTTAGTTTTAATTGTGTCGCATTTATTTTTATGCAAAAAAATGAAATATTGAAAATTTTGGCTTAAGTCTTTGAACTGAACTTACCTGCCGTGACAGCTCTGTCGTGGCAGCGCCTTTAGGATAGTTTTAGGAGCAGCTTAGAGCCTTTCTATAGTTCTGAAATTTAAACAACATTTGTGACTGTTATACTGCCTAGAACTCTACTAGTTAACTAGAATAGGAAGCTTGGCACTTGAATAGCCCCTAGAGGTGCCTAACACTGGCTCTAGGAAAAGAAGTTTAGCAAAATAGACTCATTAGACCTAGAGGTGCCCGAAACCGGCTCTAGGAAGTTAGCTAGAGGTGCCCGAAACCGGCTCTAGTGAAACTTAAGCCTAAAAAAATCGAGTCTAAACAAAAAAAATTAAAGGAGCATAAGAAGTGCCTTCAAAAAAATAAAATAAACTTTGGCATAAAAATTCGAGTTAAGGGCTAAATTATTCTAGTGAAACTAAGAGAGTCTTGGCATATAACTGTTCACTAGCATGCACACACTGCACGAGGACTATAATGAGACTCCGGACAGATCCTAGATTATCCGACAGGGTGTTGCCGCCACAAGGAACGAATGAAGGGTAAGGGAAAGTTCATTGTTTTGAGCCAAAACAAAAATATTTCATTTTTCTTTTAGGTCAGATTTGCTTGAGGACAAGCAAAGATTCGAGTTTGGGGGTGTGATCAGTGCATAAAAGTTCTATATTTTACCCATCATTTATCATTATTTTTGCTGTACTCAAGCATGTTTAACTGCATTTTAGGTTAAGTTTTGCATCAACATCACATTTAGATAAAACTGCACAGATACTGCTAAATTTGTTTACTTTTGCAGGTATCTGCCGTGACAGCACCCAGGGCAGCAGTCGTGACAACATCCAGGGCAGCAGTCGTGATAGCACCCAGGGCAGCAGTCGTGACAGCATCCAGGGCAGCAGTCGTGGCAGGCGCTGGGCAGTGATGCAAAAAAGCTGGAACTAGCAGTCAAGGAGGACGATGCTGCCATGGTCGCCGCCGTGACAGCAAAGGACGACAGCAGTTTTGAGGAGAAGAAGCAAAGTGGACCTCGACAGATAGAGAAAATTAAGCCCGTATGTCGTGGAAAAACAGTATATTTTTCCATGCCCTAGATCAGAAGGAATGCCAAGCCCAAAGTTCAAGGAGAGAAAATCCCAAGCAAGAAGGAGGACGAGTTAAAGTTAGATTCTCTGAAGATTTAGTCTTTATTAGAGTTGTACTTTAATTTAAATTTGTATTCTTGCTATTTTAGAAAACTTGGACCCAAAGCCTATATAAGGGCATGTAATTCGACCTAGGAGGCATCATAACCTAATCTCTAGCCTTCTTCCCAAAACCCTAGCCGTTTTCTTCCTCTCAACATGTTCTAAATTCCCCTTAGGGCCACGGGTTGTTTTGTAAAGTAGTTGCAAGGGTTGTCTTTGTTTTAAGAATTTTCAGTTCAATAAAATAAACTTCAAGTTCTCTTATTCTGGTTATTAACATCTTGCAAGAGCATCGGGAGAGCATTGTGAGGTTATCAATTTACTTAATATCGGGAGAGTTAAGTATACGAAAGGAATAAGAGCGAGTTCTCTAGTTTATAGTTGAACTATCTCGGACCTAGGGATAGGACGAGGTTAAGTGGCTAAAGAAGAATTCAACAACATCGGTGTTCATCCTTCGATTCACGCCGGGAGGTATCATCAAAGACGTGATCATCGATAGACTTGGACCTAGGGATAGGACAAGGCATAGCAGGGATTCTTGCCAAACTTGAAGTACGGAGTTGAGTGTTCGATGCCGCGACAAACAACGGACTGCTGCCGCGACGGGGACGACGACAGAACTGGATTTCCTAGACTTAGCAATACCTGCACTACTGAGCAATTCAATACCGGCCCTTTCTCTCTATCTTGATTCCATTACTCTTTTACTTAAGTATTCTTTATTATTTCGTGACAAACAATTTAAACTATTTCTTTTCCCCTTGTGCAGATAGCGAAGGAAAGGGTTAGCCCAGTCCCTGTGGAGACGATATCGGATACTCTAGTATCACTTTACTACTTGTGTCGTGTACACTTTCACTACATTGCGATAGACACTTTTACACGCAACACGATGACCAATGAGCATTATATTATTTGAATTAATGTCAACAATTTTGCACCCATTTTTATCAAATAAGACATTAAACCCTTTGTCACATAATCGAATCTTGTCTTCGGTCATGTGCCTCGAGCATCCACTATCAAGTTTCCATGAATTTTGACTTTGTGCTTTGGCCTTGTAGCAATGCTCCCCCTACAAACAAAGATATTAAACTTTGGTTTTTGGTACCCAAATAATTTTGGGTCCACGAGTGTTAGCTTCCAAAAGCTTGGTTCCATTAGGAATCCAAGGTGACATAGCAACCACATTATTAGACTTGACGAGTTCCTTAGGAACCCATACACTCCTAATCTTCTTAGTTCTATTATGTCTATGGAAAGCACTTTGTTTGTAGTTATATGTCTTTCTCCTAGGTTGGTTTGTTTTAGATGATTCACCTTTTTCATGTTTCACATTACCAACATTTTTGAAAGACTCCTTGAGCTTGTTAAGCTCATCTAACACCTTTTGGTGTTCACTATTGCATTGAGAAATAAGATTATTTAGGTCTACGTTTTCATCTTGAAAGAATTTAGGTTCATCTTGTAAACCTAAGATCTTTTTCTCAAATTTTAAGTTAGCTTGAGAAAGTAAGTCATTTTCAGCATTTAATTCCGAAATAATCTTTTTATTTCTAATGACCGACTCTTTATACTTCTCAACTAGCTCATCATATACCTCTTGTAACTCATCATAAGCATCATGCAATTCATCAAATGTAAAATCAAAAGATGATGAGTTAGAGGTTACCATGGAGGAATCCTCCTCAAATGTCATGAGGCAAAGGTTGGCCACTTCGTGTTCGTCATCCTCGGATGACTCCTCGCCACTCCAAGTAGCAAGCTTGACTTTGAGCTTCTTCTTCTTCTCAAAGCCTTTCTTCTTGAGTTGAGGGCATTCCGAACGAATGTGACCGAGTTTTTTGCACTCGAAGTAAATGATTTGATCCCTCTCTTCTTCTTTGTTTTTGGTTTTGAAGTCCATTTTTCTTTGCATATTCCTTCCTCGATTGGACCTCATAAACCGTGAGAACGTTTTGGCTATCATAGCCAATTCTTCTAGGCCTTCCTCCTCACTAGAAGTGCTCTCCTCATGTAGTGAAGCTTTGAGAGCCACTCCTATCTTCTTCTTCTTATCTACCTCTAGCTTCTCCACTCTTTTTTCTTCATTCTTCCTTTCATCTTCCCTTCCTTGCTTCATTATCTCGTGAGTTAGGAAAGAACCCACTAGCTCATCAAGCTTGAGTGTCTTCAAATTTTTTGCCTCAATGATGGTGGTTCTCTTCCCATCCCAAGATTCGGGAAGTGAGTAGAGTAGCTTCCGGACTAGTTTGTCTTCCAGGATTATCTCTCCAAAACCTTTAAGTCTGTTGATGATTGTTGAGAAACGATCGAACATCTTTGACACGGTTTCGTCGGGCTCCATTTTGAAATTCTCGTAGCTAAGATTGAGAATTCCAATATTCGTTTCTTTCACATCACTTGTTCCTTCATAAGTGGTCTCTAGTGTATCCCACACTTCCTTGGCACTTTCAATGGAGGAAACTTTGGAGTAGATGTCGGGACCAAAAGAGAAAAACAACATGCGAAGAGCTTCATCATTGATTTGAATCTTCTTTCTCTTTTCTTCACTCATCTCAGTCTTCTTCTTTAGCACCAATCTTCCTTCGCCGTCTCTCTTCATTGGAATATAGGGACCATCTTTAATGGCATCCCAAACTAGATAATCATTGGATTTGATGAAGAGGCGCATCCGGTTCTTCCAAAATGGGTAGTTATCACCATTGAAGAACGGTGGTTTTATGGTTGATTGAGATTCATACATGCTTGACCCGGAGGTAGATGCCATGGCTTGATTTTTGGATGATCACACTCTTCCTAGGAAATCCTCTTGTGGTTGTTAATCCTTCAAAGAGGTAGGCTCTGATACCAATTGTTGAGTGGATCAATGACACAATATAAGCCAAGAGGGGGTGAATTGGATTTTTGGAACTTTGGTGGTGGAATGGAAAAATAAAAAATGATAGACAAGAGGATTTAGAGTTGTTCAAGTTCCAATCGAACTCTACATCCACTACCTTAGCTTCACTAAGTATTTTCCAACAATTCCACTAATTTTTCTTCCCCTTTTCTAGGCTAAGGATGTAATCGTTAAAATACTGGTCATGTAACCCCCTTAGCCCGGCCTAGACGGTTGACCCGAACTACGAAGATTACACGGGGAAAACCAAAGTCAACCTTGATTAATGACCCTTTTTTTCTTTTTAAACTTTTCTAGATGCACATTAAACCTAGGCATACTCTTGAGATAAGCATACTCAAAAATCACAGCAATCGGAAAACAATAAGGGACCCAATTGCACAAAATACGAATTTAGGGACCAAATTGTAAATTCTGAAAATTAAGAGGACTTTACCAATTTTTAAGTTACCATTATTAAATTAGTCATGTTTCATGCCTCTCTGCTAAATTTCATCTCAAACGGACATCTCAAACTCAAGCAATTGCACATACAAGAATCAGGACTAAAACGCAAAGCTTGCAAACCTCAAAACAATTCAAATTTTATGCCCAACGGTCAAGTGTTCCGAAACGGGTCTAGGCCGTTCAGGAACACCCCTTGGCAGTAGCCAAAGTGTTCAGAAATGGGCTAGGCCGTTCAGGAACACCCAAGCCAAAACAAGGGCCTGTTTCGAAACAGGCAAGGGTGTTTCGAAACACCCTGCCCAGAAACAGCAAATTGGCTTGTTTTAACACCTTTAAACCCCATCAAACATGCTCCAAACCATTCCACAATAAATCAACAACATGCCAAACATCATACCTACCAAATTGCATCAAAATCTAGATACAAAACCACCCCTAGGTGCACCAACTCATCCAACACATTTAACACTTAATCATGCTTTTAAAACAAGAAGCATAGCATAGCGACTTATGAATAAGGAGATTCAAACGTTGCAAGCGTTAAACCACATAGTTCAAAATCATAAACCAAACTTGTCCAACATACACAATCTCATTAAACATCAACATAAGAGATTCTCCCCCCATTGCCTTTATCATCTATAGCTATTAACCGAGACATACATCTCAAATGGAGCTCTCCTTGAATCCCTTGCTTCTCGCTGACCCAACTTCAAATATCTGCATTGATGGAAAAAAATGAGCGTAAGCACATAATTCTTAGTGAGGAATGCTCAAAACCAAAACACCATCAATGCAGCGAGTCATAAAACCTCTTTTAAAAGTAAACACAATTCGATAAACCAAAGCAATGTTTGAAAACCCTTTTTAACAACATACTTTAAATCATGCATTGCTCAAACATGAAAACCAACCATTAGCTTAGAAAAGCTAAGTAATTCACTTCAAAGCACAACCTTGCAAAAACCATCAATTTAACCATTCCATGCATAAACATCATATGCAAAGTTAAATACAAGATCCTTGGAAAACGCTTCCACTTCACATTATACTTTTCTCATACTTGAAAATCATTTCAAAGCAAGAAACCTTTAAAAACCACTTACACCCTCAATTCTATCTCATGCATTAAACAAATGCAATACATAAACCACAAAATCAACATTTGCATTACATGCCTTTAAAAACAAGCCTTCACAAGACTTTAATGCACTAAAGAGATTCACATGCACAAATGCACCATTTTCAATATAAGATAAACACTTGTACAAGCTTAACAAGCAATACATGCATTCTTTGTACATTACACACTTTCCATGCAACCTTGCATCATTTCAAGCATCACATGCTTCATTACACAAGACCCACACATGGACTTTTAACCACCATTGTGATCTTAACCATACACAAGATCCACACATGGACTTTTAACCACCATTGTGATCTTAACCATACACAAGATCCAATACACAATCGGATACGCGGATTACAAGCGTTGTCCCACACGCTTCATACACACTTCCGAACAACACAAGGTGGAGTTTACCGGTA
Organism: Hibiscus tridactylites; assembly: GCA_958450335.1. Classification (NCBI taxonomy): domain Eukaryota; kingdom Viridiplantae; phylum Streptophyta; class Magnoliopsida; order Malvales; family Malvaceae; genus Hibiscus; species Hibiscus tridactylites. The sequence continues at coordinate 72,922,914 of OY288273.1, forward strand.
CAATCACAACCCCTCAACACCCGTGATGGAGTTTACCGGTACAATCACAACCCCTCAACACCCGTGATGGAGTTTAACGGTACAATCACAACCCCTCAACATCACTCATCGGAAGTTGTATAATACACTAGCGAGAGCCGGGACACATCACATGGAAGCTACCACAACCATTGTAATCACCTTAACCAAGCTCACACACGGGAGCAACCCTCCACCGTTGTGACGCTTAACAAAGTCCACCCATGAGAGCCAACCTCCATCATGGTGACACCAATTGCCTCAATCGCTAGGAATCTTGGATGGAGTTTACGGTACAATCACAACCCCTCGACATCCAAGGCGACTTTATTCACGGTGCACCCAATCCTATAGCCGGCTAACTATATCCGATTAAAGTAACCAAGAACCACTTACATCAATTGCCAATATAACCATTTTACCACATTAATCCATTGTTTTACAAGCATAACCAAAATGCCAAAACCACCAATTACCATCATCAATCCACTGTTTTGAAGCATTAAACAAAGCCATTAAACAACATGCAACACTATACATCAATTCCACAATTCCAATGTTCAAAACCAAGGATCTCTTACCTTGAGCATCCTTCACACATGACTTTCAAAACCAGCATTAAACCATGCTAAAATATGCTTTCAAAACAGAATTTTAAACATGCAAATCACATGCATTGCATCCAACAATCACAAGTGCTTTAAAAACCAATTCATAATACAAACCAAGAGAGAAATTCCATTTACTTACTCTTGAGATTAGCTAAGTTGTTTAGACTTAAACTAAGCTCCCAAAACCTTCAAACCTTGGTTTTAAAGCTGAAAACCCAACTTCACTCACCGATACACAAAACAAGGCTAGCCAACAAGCCTTCCAAGCATCCGAAACCTTCAACGCCACCTCTATTGCTCACGGATCATTCTCCCCTATTTCAAGCACATAACAACAGAGGATTAATGCATCGTAATGCATTAAAACACCAGCAACACACCTAAACTCGCTGCTCTTTGCAAATCCAACATTTCGGCTACCAAACACAACCGAAATCACCTCCAAACTCTTCCAAAACTTAACCCAACCAAGATCCATCACTTCTAACCATTTTTAAACATCAAATAACATCCAAAATGATCCCAAACACGTCCTTATACCTCCAGCATTAACAAAACACCAAGATCACCCCAAAAACCACCATTTTCACAAGTAAAAACTTAGGAAAATCAACCTATTCGAGATTGCATTGATCAAGCCTCAATTATACATCATTTAGACATCCAAATTACATCAAAAAGACATCTCAAAACAGAGCCCAATCAATTATTACGAATTTCTTCAAAATTAAATCCAAATCTTGCATTTTAAGCCAAAATCAAGATCACAACATCAAAACCTTTAATAAAACTTAATTTAAGGATTGAGAACTTGGGAATTTCAGTAAAGAACTGAGTATTTAGAGGAGAAGGACGTTCATACCTCTAAATGTGAGTTTCTCCTTGTTTAGAGCCAAAATTCTTGAAAATTCAATAAGCAAATGATGAGAATTTGGTGTAGGAATGATTAGAGATCAAATAGAGATTATAATCTCATCTTTATATGTAAAAATCAGAGGAAAAGTGGCTGGGGAAATGTGTTAGGCTGAGAGAAAAATGAGAGAAAAAGAAATGGGAAAGTTTTGACAAAAGTTAGTTATGAAGTAAAAAATATCTATTTCCCCTTTTTTCCTTTTATTAAAAATCATCAATTAAATCTTTAATATTAAGAAAAATCTGGAGAAAACTCTTCTTGGGTAAATTAGCTCCTTAAAGATTCAAAGTTTCAATCCTTTTAAAACAGTCACCAACTTTTCAAAAATTACATTTTAGTCACTAACGCAAAATGTCATATTTCCAAACCTCATTTTGTAAAATTGATTTCACCACCCTCTTATATATAATAAAAGAGGATTTTTGGATATTTTTCCATATTTTTAATGCATCCCGAACTAGGCTTTCCTTAAAACCACCTTTTAAATTCGAACCAAAAATCCGACCGGTCCAGTTCAAACCCAAAACTTCTAAGCCCAAAATTGGGGTGTTACAGGTCAAATTTCTACCCAAAATTTGACCCAATCCTCACTTGAAAAATAAAAAAGAAGATAAAGGCTAAAACAAGTATCTCTCAATACAAAATATAGCCCTCTTACAAGCACTCAATCGAATTGAATAGATAAGAATGGAAATTACAACTTCACAATTGGGGTTTACAAGAGATAATGGGATTTTGGCACAAATTCTTAGCTTTGATGTTTGGATGTTTCTTTTGAGATCAATAGTTGTTGCTGAAGCTTATAGAGGTCCCTTTTATACCTTCTCATTGAATTCTAGTCGTTGGGGTTGTTGCTTTCATCAATAGAGCCGTTGGGATGTTATCTTCCCTCCATAAATGCAGTCTGTAACCACTCGTTTCGAAACACCCGATCCTGTTTCGAAACAGAACAAAAAAGAAAGAGCCATTGGGGTGTATTAAATAGACCGTACCGAAACGGGCACGATCGTTTCGATGCGCTAAGAGCCTGTTTCGAAACTCGTTTCGAAACACTTTGCTACTATCAAAGCTTGTATCAAAATGGCTTGGAAGCGTTTCGATACGCCTTAACGACAAGTTTAAAATCAGTTAAAAACTTCAAAGGTCATATTTTTAAAACCGGGTTTGAATGCCGTTTCGAAACGTTTGAGGTCGTTTCGATACTACCGTATCGAAACGGGTCAAATCGTTCTGATGTTCTTCATCTGTTTCGAAACCCGTTTCGAAACAGATGTTAAAAGTATCAAAAGTATTTCGGAACGGCCAATGGCCGTTCCTGAACGGTGACTCGAAAATCATTGTTTTGGGTTCAAAAACACTTAGAAAGCTTTTGACAAGTTGAGTTTTTAATTTAACCATTTTTCTTTAAATATATATAGAGGTTTGAGGACTTAAAAATTCATTTTCTCTTTTTCAATTTAGTCCTTAAATTTTTAGTTATATCAAAAATCAATTTATCGGTTTCACAGTTACGCTTTCAAACAAGATTTGAAATCATATCTTAGGAATTTAGAATTAGACTAGCAAGCTTAACTAAGCTCGGATGTAAGTGGTTCTAATTTTTCCATTGAAATATCGGATAAATATGAGAGCATGTTTTACATGACTTGATTTGAAAGCATGGATTGCGGTACTATTTTTTATGCATCATTATTTGATATGCTATGGTTTATCAAGCATGAGAGTGCATATGCATTCGAAAATAAGTTTCTAAAATGAAATGTCTTAGTTTCCAAGAGCAACGTTATTTGAATATGTTTCTATTTTTTAAATGCGTAAGAAAAATAATAAGTAAAAGTGTTTAAATTTATTATATTGGCTTGTGATAAAGAAAAATTATAGTCGGATATAGTTGACATGCCATAGGATAAGAGTATTGTTGCGTGTAAAAGAGTCCTATCGCAAATAGTGCAAGTGTACACTACGCAAGTAGTAAAGTGATACTTGGAGTATCGGATATCGTCTCCACATGGACTGGAAGTAACATTATCCTAGAATTGTTGCACAAGAGAGAGAGAGAGAGAGAGTCTAATTGGGTTGTAAAGTGATCGTGATAAACAACTAAAATAAAAGAGTAAAGAATCAGGTTTAAGAATTAGGCCGGTATTGAATTGCTCAGTAGTGTAGGTGTTGCACTGTAAGAGAACTTCTGTGTTGTCGTCGTCCCTGTCGCGGCAGCACCTTCGCGGTAGAAGTCTGTTGATGTCGCGGTAGCGATCACGCAACTCTATACTTCAAGCTTGGCAAGAATCCCTGCTATGACTTGTCCTATCCCTAGGCCCAAGTTCTATTGATGAACACTTCTTAGATGATGCCTCCCGACATAAATCGAAGGGTGAACACTAATGTTGTTGAATTTTTCTTTATCCACTTAACCTTATACTTATCCCTAAGCCGAGATGGTTTAACCATAAACTGGAAAACGCGTATTTATTCCGTTCGTATGCTTGACTCTCCCGATATCAAACAAATAGATAACCTCACAATGCTCTCTCGATACTCTTGCGAGATATGAAAACCAGAAAAAATAAACTTGAAGTTTTTATTGCTTGAACAGAAAATTCCTAAAACAGTACAATCCTTGCAACTACTTTACAAAATCAACCCTTATCCCTAGGGGGAGTTTAGAACATGATGAAGAAGGGAAAACAACAAGGGTTTTGGGAAGACGACTAGGAATGAGATATCCTTCCCTAGGTTGAATTACATGCCTTTATATAGGCCTTGGGTCCAAGTTTTCTAATATGGCAAGAATACAAGTTTAAACTAAAGTACAACTCTATTGGAGATTAAATCTTTTGAGTATATGTCTTTAATCCGTTCTCTTTTCTTGTCTTGATTCACTTCCTTAGACTTTGGGCTTGGCCTTCATTCTACCTTAGGGCTCAGAAAAATATAGGAGTGGCCCACGACAGACCGGCTTGAAGTCCTCTATCTGTCGAGCTCCACTTCACTTGTCCACTTCATCTTTCTGTCTTCATGACCACCATGATAGTGGCCACGACAGATTTGCTCATCGACTCTAGTTCTGTGATCCAGCTTTGATCCTTTGCTGTCTTGAGTCTGCCACAATAGATACTTGCAAAAGTGACCAAAATCAGTAGCAATTGTGCCATTTTATCTAATTGCAATGTATATGCATAATCTACCTAAATGCAATGAAATATGCTTGAATGCAGCAGAAATATGGGTTAAATGAGGGGTAAAATATATAACTTTTAAACACTCAACACACCCCCAAACTCAAGTTCTTTCTTGCCCTCAAGCAACTATGACCTAACTAAAAATAAAAACTTTTTTGGTTTGGCTTAATTCAGTGAGCCTTTCATTACCTACCACTTATTCCCTATCAAGAGCAATACCTTGCCGGGCGTTTCTGGATTTATTCGGAACCATTCTATAATTCTTGTTCAGTGTGTGTAGGTTTTGTGAGTAACTATATGTCTAGACTCCTTTAGTTTACCAGAATATTCATGCTTACAAACTTGAGTTTTATGCCAATTCATTTTTTCTGGAGGCAATTCTTAGGCTCCTTTAGTTTTTTTCCGACTCTTAATTTAACTGCATCTTTTATGGAGGCAATTCTTAGGCTCCTTTAGTGCTTTTCTAACTTAAGCTCAAAGAGAAATCTCCATAACATCAATTCAAGGCAGTTTTTAGGCAAATGAGTCTTAATTCTTGCTTTCCTTTATTCCTTTCCTAGAGCCAGTGATAGGCACCTCTAGGGCCAGTCTCAAGTGGGTAAACATTCCTATTCCAGTGCACTATAGAAGTCTAGATAGCATAAGAGTCACAAAGAGTGTTGTACAGATCATAATTATAGCAAGGCTCTAAACAGTTCCTAAAATTTCCTAAAGGCACTGTCACGACAGGGTATGTCACAGTAGGTAAGTTAGTTCAAAGACTTAAGCCAAAATTTTGTTTTTTTTTTGTTTTTTTCTTTTTTTTGACACAAAAATAAACTAATAATTAGACACAAATTAAGTCACAACTAATAACTTCATTAATGGAGGGATGTCACCCCCAAACTCAAGGTTTATATTGCCCTCAATGCATGACAAAATGAAAAATAAAAAACAGAAACGCAAATACATCACAAAATAGATATAACAACAAAGACAGAAAAATATAAGAAATAAACTTAATTTGAGGAGCTGTCATCGATGTTGCTGCAGATTTGGAGCTGCCGACGGGCAGTGACTTTCATAGCAGGGGCTGGTAGGTTGCTGGGGGAGGCAGAGGCCGTTTTCTTCTTTGCCTCTCGAGGTGGTTGGACACGTGTTGATGAGATGCGTAGGGGCTATTCCAAGACCTCGATGTCATCGTCGGAGCTGCTGCTGCTGCGACTGGCAGATCTGCCTTGGGAGGGCCCTTCGACAGTCTCATTGAGCTTCTTCCTTTTCATCAGCGGGAAGTCTTTTTAGATGTCTCGTGCTACGGAGGGCTCGGAGTTAGAATCCTACCAGACGGAAGAGGAGGAGATCCCTTCAAAGTACTTGGGGTCGATCTCTGGTAGGGGGTCCTTCCTCTTCTTTCCTCTAGTAGTGGCAGACTGTCTACCGCCTTCGCCTGTCATGGCAGGGGTAGGTGTGGAGGCAGCTGAGGGAGTTTTCGGGCTCGCAACAGGGGTGGGGGCAACAAAGAAGTTTTCTGGGAAGGAGGGGAATTGCACATGGGTAAAATGTAAATTATTTTGAATGAAATTTACCGTTGCGGCTGTGAAGTCTCTCAAAAAGCCCATCAGTCCGAGCTGTCGTTCCTCCAACCTTTTCAGCATCGACAGAATCTAGCCGAAGGTGTCTGCTTGAGGTGCTGCTGCCATCTGCTGTGGCTCTGCTGCGACAGGTTCTGGGGAGCTGGGGCCTACCGTTGGCTCTGTCGTGCCAGAGGGGTTGATGTACGACAGCAGGGTGGCTGCTTTCAACTCCATTAGACTGTAAATATTCCGGTGCGTCCACCCCTTTCCTTAGACCTTGACGTCCTTCTCAATTTCCGGTACATTGTTGCATCGACAGATGGTGGTGATGAGGTATGGAAAGACGAGGGGGCCTGACGGTCGTAGAGCACACTCAAGGATCTCGTCCTGGATGTAGCGGCTGACATTAATTTGCCTCTCGTTTAAAATAGAATGGACAAGGGCTAACCTTGGTCTGTCGACAGTGCTGTTGTGGGAGGTAGGAATGAGACGCTTTTTGACGAAGTGATTCCACAGTTTGGCTTATGGAGTCGGTTGGGTTCTCTTCACAGTCCATCGGTGTTTAGGGTCGTCGTTCAACTCCGTTCCTTCTTCAGTAACCTCTGCCATGACTGTGTCATAGTCTGCCGAAGACAGACTATTCACAAATCATCTGTGGGCGTCTTCCCTCTTGCTCACGTACAGCCTGTATAATATGTTGATATACGCAGGCTCGAGAGAGATTTGCTTGCCTCAAACGGTTACTGCCATGGCATCCTTACTATCAACGGAAGCGTAGAACTCTCGGACGAGGGTTATATTCATCTCCTTGGGTTGGGCAGCAAATTTCTGCCACTTCAGGGCTTGAATTTTCTTGTCTGTGAAGCTCTCTAGCCCTAGGTCTCCCGTTGGTTATGTGTAGATGAACCCTCGATCCTCCCACATTTCCCTCTTTTGGAAGGAAGTGTAGTACCTCTTGGCAGATTCGATGGAAAAGAACCGGTCGGGGATGGCATTATGACTTGGGGTTGATACTGCCGTGGCAGAAGTGGAGGCAGCGCTGCGACGGGTGTGTCTGCTAGCCATTTTCAAGTACTGTAGCAAAAATGAAAAGAAATTTTTGAGAGCTAAAATAGAGGAAGCAGGTTGAGAGAATGAGAATGAGATGAAAAATGAATAGGAAGTGGGGGTTTATATAAAATGGGGATTTTCTGCCCGTTGGGTCTGTAACGGCAGACGCAAATAACGGAGCCAGCTGTTACGCGGTTTCTGACGCGCCTGTCACGCGTTTCCGTGTCTATTGCGCGTCTGTCGCGACAGCTCTATGACAGGTTGTTTTCTCCGCGTCTGTCGCGACAGCTGGTGACAGGCTGTGGCGACAGACTCGTCCGTTGGGCTATTTGGGCTGCTGTGAATGTGGTGGGCTGGTTCATTCCTTCTCTATGCTTTTCTTCCTTTATTTCCTAAAAATAATTAAATAAATAAATAAAAATAAAATCTTGGTTCCTAAAGTAAATAAAAATCTTAACACCTAACAAATAAATAAAATAAAATAAAATCTAAGTTAAATTAGGGATGCCTTGAGGGGCATCTCCTAAAGTAACTACTTTCTGCATCCTTGGGGCTTCAGTCGCCTGATAATGCTTGAGTCTCTGTCCATTGACCTTGAACTGGTGCCCATCCTTTAGGGATTTGATTGTGATGGCACTATGGGGGAAAACTTGGACAACCTGGAAAGGACCGGACCACCTAGATTTAAGCTTTCCTTGGAAAAGCTTCAACCTAGAGTTGAATAACAACACCTGCTGCCCTGGGCAGAACTGTCGTGGCAGCAGCTTCCTGTCGTGCCACTTTTGGTTTTGTCCTTGTAGATCTTGGCATTGTCATAGGCTATTGCTCGGATTTCTTCAATTTCATTCAAGTCTAGTAGCCTTTTCTATCATGCCTTATCCCAATCCATATTTACTGCCTTGATAGCCCAGTAAGCTTTGTGATCTATCTCAACAGGTAAATGACAGGTTTTCCCATAGATGAGTTTATAGGGTGACATCCCTAATGGTGTTTTGAACGTTATTCTATAGGCCCAGAATGCATCATTAAGATGTAGAGACCAATCTTTTCGAGTGGGTTTAACAATCTTCTCAAGTATGCTCTTTACTTCTCTGTTGGATATCTCGGCCCGCCTATTGGTTTGAGGGTGGTATGTTGTTGCAATCCGGTGCTTTACTCCGTATTTTCTCAGGGCAGCAGCAATTACCCTGTTATCAAAGTGTCTCCCTTCATCACTAATTATCGCCCTTGGGATGCCAAATTTGGAGAAGATGTTCTTGTGAAGAAATCTTTGAACAGTCTTGGCATCATTCTTTTGAGTGGTGATTGCTTCTACCCATTTTGACACATAATCCACTGCCAGTAGGATGTACAAGTTCCCACAAGATGCTGGGAATGGTCCCATGAAGTTGGTTCCCCATACATCAAATATTTCGACCTCTAATATGTTCTACAATGGCATCTCATGCCATCTCGATATGTTCCCAGTCCTTTGGCATTTGTCACAGCCTTTGTAAAAAGCTTGTGCATCTTTGAACAATGTAGGCCAATAGAGACCAGATTTCAGAACCTTGGCAGTGGTTTTGTTTCCACCTAGGTGTCCTCCATACGGGGAAGCATGGCAGTGGTGAAGCACAGCTTCCTATTCATCCTGTGGTACGCATCTCCTGATAATCTGATCTGCACAGTGTTTGAAAAGAAGAGGTTTTTCCCAATAATAATGTTTTGCATCATTTTGGAACCTCTTCCTTGCTTGGTAATTAAGTTTAGGAGGTAGTAAACCGCTTACAATGTAATTAACAAAGTCAGCGTACCAATGGGTTTTAGAAAGCTTACCTGCCGCCATGGCTGTCGTGGCAGAGCTGGTGGCAGCAAACAACTGCTCATATGGGAAGGTCTCCAATATGTTGGTCTTGTCTGTGGATTGACTCCTTCCCGTCTCCAGCCTCGACAAGTGGTCTGCTACTTGGTTCTCTATTCCTTTTTATCCTTGATATCAATGTCAAATTCTTGCAGCAGCAGAATCCAACGTATCAATCTAGGTTTTGCATCTTTCTTCGTGAACATATATTTCAGTGCGGAATGGTCTGTATGGACCACTACCTTTGTTCCAAGTATGTAAGAACGAAACTTGTCGATTGAGAACACCACTGCTAACAGTTCCTTCTCTGTCATGGTGTAGTTGACTTGGGCATCATTCGATATTTTGCTGGCATAGTAAATCACATGGAAGAGCTTATCCTTCCTCTGCCCTAGTGCTGCCCCGACAACATAGTCACTGGCATCACACATTATCTCAAATGTCAAACTCCAGTTTGGTGGTTGTACTATCGGGGCTGTTACCATCTTCTCCTTCAAAATTCTGAATGCCTCAGTACATTCAGTATTAAAATCAAAGGGACGATTATTCTCCAATAGGTGGCATAAGGGCTTGGTAATCTTCGAGAAATTTGCAATAAGAAACTTCGAATCCCCTTAACTGTGTTAGGTTGCGGCAGCTTTTTGATGACTTCTATTTTGGCTCTGTCCACCTCTATGCCGCGGCAGCTCACTTTGTGGCCTAATATTATCCCTTCAACCACCATGAAGTAGCATTTTTCCCAGTTCAAAACCAGGTTCGCCTCTTCGCATATTTCAAGAACCTTCTGCAAGTTGCCTAAACAATCTTCAAAACTGTCTCCAAAGATGGAAAATTCGTCCATAAAAATCTCTAGAAAATCCTCCACCATGTCGGAGAATATTGCCATCATGCACCGTTGGAAGGTTGTTGGTGCATTGCAGAGCCCAAATGGCATTCTCCGAAAGGCATAGGTGTCGTACGGGCATGTGAAGGTAGTTTTCTCTTGGTCCTCCGGTGCAATTGCTATCTTATTATAAGCTGAGTAACCATCAAGAAAACAATAGTAAGGTTTCCCCGCTAATCTATCAAGCATTTGATCAATAAAGGGTAAAGGGAAATGATCTTTTCGGGTAGCTTTGTTAAGCTTCAGGTAATCCATACAAACCCTCCAACCGATCACAGTCCTGGTTGGGATTAGCTCGTTTTCTTCGTTGGTTACCACGATTATGCCACCTTTATGGGCACACACTGCACCAGGCTCACCCACTTGCTATCCAAGATGGCGTATATGATTCCGGCGTCGAGCCATTTGATAATCTCTTTTCTCACCACTTCCCGCATAGCCTCGTTCAAATGTCTCTGGGCATCAATAGTTGGCTTATGATCATCCTCCAAGAGAATCTTGTGCATGCATAATGCTGGACTAATGCCTTGGATATCAGCTATAGTCCATCCAATGGCCTTCTTATGCTGCTGTAGCATTCTGATTAGCTGTTGCTCATGTTTCTGCATTAACTTGGAAGACATGATTACATGCAACATATCATTTAAACCAAGAAAGACATATTTAAGCTGCCCTGGCAGGGGCTTAAGATCTAAAACATGTGGCTTTTCAATCGAAGGCTTCTGGATTATATGTTCATTCGAGGTATAATTAAGAGGCTCGAAGAACTTACCTGGACGAGTGCCTATCCAATTTACCTCCTTAGGACCTTCCATGTCGTATGTTTCTGAGTCGGAGGAGTCATTGTCGTCATTGATGCCGTGACAGTCTTCCAGGTGACTGTTGTGGTAATGACCAATCTTTCTGTCGTGGCAACTTGACCAAATGCAGGGTTGGTCAAAGCTTACTTCAGAGATTGCCTTGCACTCTTCTTCTGCATCAGCATGTTTAATTGCTTGGAGAATATTGAGTTTGATTTCTTGATCATTCACTCTCATGGTCAGTTATCCTTTCTCCACATCGATCACAGTTCTGCCTATGGCTAGGAAGGGTCGCCTCAGGATGATCAGTGCGTTTGCATCTGCTTCACAGTCTAAAACAAGAAAGTCAGCATGGAAATTAAATTTATCCACTCTTACAAGAATATCTTTGATCTTCCCTTCTGGTTGTACGTAAGAGCGGTCTGCCAGTTGCAGCATGACTGTCGTGGGCCTTGCTCATCCAATACCTAATTTCTGAAACACAGATTTGGGCATTAGATTTATGCTAGCACCAAGATCACAAAGTGCCTTACCCACGAATTTCTCGCCAATTATGCACGGTATGATGAAGCTCCCAGGATCCTTCTTCTTCTGGGGTGGATGCCTGTGTAAGATAGTCATGCATCCTTCTGCCATCTTCACCCTTTCGAATTCCCCAAGTCTGGACCTTTTTGACATGGCGTCCTTGTGAAATTTCACATAACCGGGCATATGCTTGATGGCCTCTAACAACGGTATGTTAATGTGCACCTGCTTAAAAATATCATAAATCTTTTTGAGCTGGTATTCCTGTTTCTGTTTTTGTAACCGATGTGGTAAAGGAGGGGGAGGACGGTAATCTTCAAGACGTCCTTCACATGGTATTCGGATCTGAGGAGGTTTAGGTTCTTCAGCATCATCTGTTTGCTCCTCTGTCCCTTCTGCTATCGCGGCAGGTGTGTCGACAGTAGGTTGTTCTTCCTCTACCGGGGCAGTGTTCACGGCAAGTAAATTTAGGGTCGGTTCCTCACTTGGTATGTTCTTCATCTCCGGCCCTTGTAATTGTTTCCCACTCCTAGTTGTAACTGCTTTACACTGTTCATGTGTGGGTTTTCTAGTGACCTCAATATCACTACGGAATCCTTCGTTTTGCCTTGGCTTGATATGTTGGGAAACCTAGCACATCTGTGTCTCCAGAGATTTCAGGGTAGCCTCATGGCTTGTCATTCTTATCTCTGTCTTGTCCATGAATGACTCAATTTTCTTGACAAAGTGATCCATATTCGCCATGTAAGCTCCTATCTATGACATAAATGTTGGCAATGTCTGCTCCAGTATACTAGGTGCGGTCGCCGGCTGCTGTCACGACAGGATTCTGGGCACCCCTTGATTTTGGTTGTTCTAGATTGGAGGATTCAGTGCATTGTTCGGATTGCTCCAGAAAAACTTAGGATCTTTCCTCCAGTTGGGATTGTAATTGTTGGAATCATAGTTTCTTGGCTTGTTATAATTCCCAACATACATCCTTTCTTCCAACTGTAAAGGACAGTCTTCTGAACTGTGATTCCCACTACATGTTTCACATACCTCTTCTGCAGAATATACGGCTTTGGAATCTTTTCGCTGCAGATTTTCCACTACCTTTGTGATGTACGCAACCTGTGATTTCATCGAATTGTCAGCTTCATAATCCTTTACAGATATCCCTCGTTTGCCCCCTCTCCTAGCTGTAGGAAATTGCTCATCATTTTTTGCTAAATTCTTCAACACTATCATTGCCTCGTCTGGTTCCTTATCCAGTATTAGACCATTTGCTGCTGAATCTATTCTCAGACGGGTGTGTGCATTGGCAGCGTTGTAGAATTTGACGACCGAATTCCACACGGGGAATCCATGCATCGGGCAGTTCCGAAGAAGAGTTGTAAATCTGTCCCATGCTTTGTGCATTGGTTCGTCGTCCTCTTGTTGAAAAGTAGCAATTTCGTTACGCAATCTTTCAGATAAGTGAGAAGAATTAAAACGAGATAAGAATTCACGAGAGAGATCTGCCCAAGTTCGTATTGAACCCGACGTTAGTTTATTCCACCAAGTTTTAGCTCTGTCTCTCGATGAATGAGGAAATAACCGAAGCCTTAGTACTTTCGGATTTATTCCTGGCAGTCTAAACGATCCACAGATTTCTTGGAACGTTTTCAGATATTCCCGGGCATCCTCAGTTGCAGAACCACTAAACTGGCTAGCAGAATTTATCATGCTGAACATGACAGGTTTCAGTTCGAAGTTCTCAGCTTCCACGTCTGGCAAGGTGGTTTCCAGTTCAACATGGTCATTTACCATGTAGTCGCGGCATGATTGTCGTGCGGCAGCAGGCCGTTCATTCCGGAAATCTTAGGGAGGATCTTCAGCAACCCTCTGGTCATTGTTGTGTGGGTCATCTACCTCGTTGTTCTGCCTTCCGTTCACCATTGCTTCTAGTTGTTCCTCCATATAGTTGTTTCTTGATATCAAGAGTCAGACTTGATTCCTGAGTTGGTACGTGCGTTTGATTTCAAGGTCTAGTTCGTACTCAAGTTCTTTGCCTCGTCTAGATCTGCGCATAAGCAAACAGAAAACCTTGTGAAAAGCACAGGGTAAATAATTCCAATAAAACAAAAAAAAGAAAAAGTGCAGTAATAGTAAGAGTAAAGATATGTTGCCAGTCCCCGGCAATGACGCCAAAAACTTGTTGCGTGTAAAAGAGTCTTATCGCAAATAGTGCAAGTGTACACGATGCAAGTAGTAAAGTGATACTTGGAGTATCAGATATCGTCTCCACAGGGACTGGAAGTAACTTTATCCTAGAATTGCTGCACAAGAGAGAGAGAGAGAGAGAGAGTTTAATTGGGTTGTAAAGTGATCGTGATAAACAACTAAAATAAAAGAGTAAAGAATCAGGTTTAAGAATTAGGCCGGTATTGAATTGCTCAGTAGTGCAGGTGTTGGCACTGTAAGAGAACTTATGTTTTGTCGTCGTCCCTGTCGCAACAGCACCTGTCGCGACAGAAGTCTGTTGATGTCGCGGCAGCGATCACACAACTCTGTACTTCAAGCTTGGCAAGAATCCCTGCTATGACTTGTCCTATCCCTATGCCCAAGTTCTGTTGATGAACACTTCTTAGATGATACCTCCCGGCGTAAATCGAAGGGTGAACACCAATGTTGTTGAATACTTCTTTAGCCACTTAACCTCGTACTTATCCCTAAGCTGAGATGGTTTAACCATAAACTGGAAAACGCGTATTTATTTCGTTCGTATGCTTGACTCTCCCGATATCAAACAAATAGATAACCTCACAATGCTCTCCCGATACTCTTGCGAGATATGAAAACCAGAATAAATAAACTTGAAGTTTTTATTGCTTGAACAGAAAATTCCTAAAACAGTACAATCCTTGCAACTACTTTAGAGAATCAACCCTTAGCCCTAGGGGGAGTTTAAAACATGATGAAGAAGGGAAAACGACAAGGGTTTTAAGGAAGATGGCTAGGAATGAGATATCCTTCCCTAGGTCGAATTTCATGCCTTTATATAGGCCTTGGGTCCAAGTTTTCTAATATGGCAAGAATACAAGTTTAAACTAAAGTGCAACTCTATTGGAGATTAAATCTTCTGAGTATATGTCTTTAATTCGTCCTCTTTTCTTGTCTTGAGTTACTCCCTTGGACTTTGGGCTTGGCCTTCATTCTACCTCAGGGATTAGAAAAATATAGGAGTGACCCACGGCAGACCGGCTTGAAGTTCTCTATCTGTCGAGCTCCACTTCACTTGTCCACTTCATCCTTCTGTCGTCATGGCTGCCACGACAGTGGCCACGACAGCGTTTGCTCCTCGACTCCAGTTCTGTGATCCAGCTTTGCTGCCCTGTGTCTGCCGCAGCAGATACCTGCAAAAGTGACCAAAATCAGTAGCAATTGTGCCATTTTATCTAATTTTGATGTATATGCATAAATCTACCTAAATACAATGAAATATTGTAACCCCCTCGTCCCGGTCCGGACGCTTGACCGGTCCGAGTAGGCTACACGGGGAAAACCGAGGTGAAACCCGTTAAGGTTCCCCCTCGGTTAAGGACCTAGGGAAAACTTTTTCTTTAATTATCTTTTCTATATGCCTTATTATATAGCCTATGTGAGCAAACGATAGCGGAAGCAACGAGCAAAGTGAACAAATGAACTTAAGACATAAAACAGCCCATTTTACCTTTTTAAAGCAGGCAGTATCGATACTCTAAGAGAGGGTAACGATACGCCTTGACCAAGTCAACGACCCAAGCTCAAGCCAGGGAGACTGTATCGATACAACCCTTGGGCGAATCGATACACTCTCCTCAGTCAACATCTCGAGGTCAACGATACAAACCCGTATCGATACACCCAACACCCGTACCGCAACACCGAAATCTCCCCAATACCTCGGATTTCCATTGAGGAATTGGCGTATCGATACGCCCTCGTGTATAGGTACGCTAGGCCAAACTTGAGTCCAGAAGGGTAGGACCGTATCGATACGGCCCTCAGGCGTACCGATACGCCCTGCTCTGCAATGCTCAAGGTTGCAGCCTAAGACTCTCAAACACGACTCTAGATGCAATTTAAGACTTCCCTACGCACATCCAAGCATTCATACAACATCTATCAACCAAGTGTAATCATACGAGGCACCCAACAAGAACAAACATCATTCAACCAAGGAATTCATGCATTTGATCAAAAGATGACTCACAAGCACTTAAGGTTTCATGCTTCAACAACCAAACACTTAGGCATCCTCAAAAGGCACATGGCCAACATACATGGTAAGCAAATAAGGCATGGTTTTACAATCCACACATGGCATCAACAAGCCACACAAAAACAACATAATAAGGAGTCTAAACATGCTCCTAAACAACCAACAATATCCAACAAAAGCACAAATCCCATTGCTTAACTATTACATGTTTATAACTTAAAATTCATACTTGATAAACTCAAAAGCCAACAAGCACACTTGGAGGCCCTCCACTTGCTCTAGCAACCCACGAACTAAGGATCGGCATTGTCGAACAAAAGAGAGCGTAAGCATAAAGCTTAGTGAGGGTAAGCTCTTTAAAAATAAACCTCGACAATGCAGGGTCCAAGCACGAGCACAACAAGGTAAATGTATGTTCTTACCTTCAATCCACATGAGCCAAATATACATGATGCATGAACAATTATCCCATGATATGTCATGCTCCACAAGCTCAATCCACAACATATGTAAACACATATATTAATCCAATTAGGATTCACATTTCATATCACATTGATACACATATCAACTCATATTGGCACCTAGCTATGACTCGAATACGTGGATGAACACGTTGGAACTCACATCCAACAACAACTTTACCTCACAGTGGGATTACACTCATCACCGTTCTCGCGGAGGGGATTCCACTCATCCTCACGCCCCGTCGATGGGATTACACTCATCACCGACTATCATATACATAAGAAGAATTTACGGGCGAACCCGTACTCCATCTTGATGACTACCATCATCAAGACCACGCGCACATTTGACTCCCGTGTTCACACTAACATCCTAATGATCGATCATTTGTACCCAAGCATACTACGGCCAATACTAACACAATCCACAAAATCATTCAATAACAACTTCCGTGCTTAGCACGTACTCACCATGATTAACATCATGCCCATTCCTCATGCATATAACAATGCATCACAACCATGCCTCAAGATACATGTATAACACATTATACATAACACCATAAACGCATACCATCATGAGGCAATAACATCAATTAAAGAGTTCAACCAAAGTCTCTAATTAAAGCTTAGGATTAGGCTACAACTCTAATCATAACTCTAGGTGGGTCTACCAAGCCCAACCTAGTCCACATGCTTGAACCAAACACTTAAAAACACTTTGAAAACATTAAACCATTCACCTTCACTTCCAAGCTCAACTATCAAGCAACCAACACCTTTAAGCTTCCAGATTCACTCTCGATGCTTCACCAACACAAGTCCTTGTCTCTAAACAATCTCAACACAATCCAAACAACCTCAAATCAGCTCATACATCAATGTAGTTAACCCGGAATACTATTCAAACATCAAACACAACAATTCAAGCTATGGACAACCCCCAAAAACCACAATCTCGAGCAGCCAACAAACCTCAACCAAAACTCATGATTTCAACACTTTTTACACTTCCAAATGATTCCAAAACAACCCCCAACTATTATACTAACCTCAGCCCACAAATTCCAACCTAAAACAACCCCAAAAAACCATTCTAAAACCATTCTAAAACCCCTTGGAAACCCAAATCTGGGAATGTGTATAAAACCATGTAAAATTCATATATGTTGGACCATTTGATTCACAAACATCATATCTCACATTATTAAATCAAAACCTTAAGTTAAAAACAATAAAGTTACCATTTTTATTCAAATCCTCCAAAAACTCAAATTCCAAAACATGGATGAAAATAAAAATTATTTGTACTTTCAAGTAGAAGAAGATGAGAGAAAGTCGGAAATGTAGTTACCTTTCAAAACCGAGCTAAAATAAGGGAGAAAGAAGATGGAATAGTGAAATCCATGGAAGAGGGAGGGGTTTGTCGTTGGCCTTTGTTGGAGAAGAAGATAGAAATTTTTGTTTGTTTGAAATATAATAAAAGGAAATGGGTTTATTTGAAAAGGTCATCTATTTACAAAAATGTCATTAAAATAGCTATTGGGATTAAACATTAAAATTGGCCCAACACAATAAATTTAATTTTGCAAGATAAAACTGAAACATTTATTTATTTATTTATTTATTTCACCCGACCCCCAGACCCGGGTGTTACAACTCTCCCCCACTTAAGGAATTTCGTCCCTGAAATTAACTGACGAAAACAGATACGGAAACTGCTCAAGCATATCAGCTTTCCTCTCCCACGTGGCCTCTTCCACACCTCTATGTCTCCACAACACCTTGACCAACTCTATGGTCTTTCCACGCAACACCTTGCTATCAGAAGCAAGTATCTCAATAGGCTCTTCATTGTAAGACAAATCCGGATTCAACTCTATCTCCTGAACAGGCATAACATGAGAAGGATTTGATCTATACCTCCTAAGCATCGACACATGAAAGACATCATGGATCTTCTCTAACTCAGAAAGCAATCTCAAACGGTAAGCTACAGGCCCAATCCATTCAACTATCTCATACGGACCAATAAACCTCAGACTCAACTTGCCTTTCCAGCCAAATCTCATCACCTTCTTCCACGGAGATACTTTCAGAAACACTTTCTCACCCACGGAGAACTCAATCTCTTTTCTCTTCAAATCTGCATAAGACTTCTGATGATTGGAAGCTGCTTTCAAACGGTCACAAATCAACTTCACTTTTTCTGTAGTCCCTTTAAGCAAATTCGGCATAGGTAACAGCCTCTGACTTGTTTCAGCCCAACAAATCAGAGTCTTACATCGTCTACCATACAAAGCCTCATACGGAGCCATCTGTATACTAGACTAATAATTGTTGTTGTAAGCAAACTCAACCAAAGGTAAGTGCTTCTCCCAAGAACCCTGGAAGTCAATCACACAACAACGGAGCATATCCTCTAGAATCTGTATCACTCGCTCCGACTCTCCATCGGACTGCGGATGATAAGAAGTACTGAAATGCAAACGGCTACCTAGAGCACTATGCACACAACCCCAGAACCTCGAAGTGAATCTCGGATCTCTATCTGAAACAATAGACTTCGGAACACCATGAAGTCTCACAATCTCGCGGATGTACAAGTTTGCCAACTTGTCTAAAGAATCTGTAGTGTTCACTGCTAGGAAGTGAGCACACTTAGTGAATCTATCCACTATTACCCAAACAAAATTCTTCTTCGAAGGAGACAACGGTAACCCCGACACAAAATCCATGGTGATCCTCTCCCATTTCCATTCCGGAATCTTCAAAGGCTGTAACAAACCTGAAGGAACCTGATGTTCTGCCTTCACTCTCTGACAAACTATACAACAGCTCACATACTTAGCTACACCCTTCTTTAAACCAACCCAGAAATAATCATTCTTCAAGTCACGGTACATCTTGGTACTACCCGGATGCATAGAAAAGGGACTCGAATGTGCTTCACTCAGAATCAGACGTCTCAACTCAACATCTTATGGTACAACAACTCTATCTCTAAAGCACAACACATTCTCACAACTGAAGTTATACTCGGTTGGTCTACCTTCGGCTATGTCTTGAACATGAGGAACTAAAGACACATCTTGCAACTGCTTCTCTCTAATCAACTAAATAAAAGAAGGCTTTACTTGCAACTTGGTGATCAACCCACCATCATCGGATACACTCAATCTAGCAAACATAACTCTCAACTCAACTGCAACTTTTCTACTCAAAGCATCAGCTACTACATTTGCCTTACCCGGATGGTACTCAATAGTCAAATCATAGTCTTTCAACAACTCAAGCCATCTTCTCTGTCTCAAGTTCAACTCTCTCTGTGTCATCAAATTCTTCAAGCTCTTATGATCGGTGTAAACTATACACTTCTCACCATACAAGTAGTGACGCCAAATCTTCAATGCAAATACAACTGCGGCTAACTCTATATCATGAGTAGGATAGTTATTCTCATGAACCTTCAACTGTCTAGAAGCATAGGCAACAACTTTCTTTCTTGCATCAAAACACAACCTAAACCTACGTAGGAAGCATCACTATAGATCACAAATTCTTTACCTGAAACTGGTTGCAATAACACTGGAGCATTTGTCAAAGCTTCTTTCAATTTCTCAAAGGTTTTCTGTCTTGCATCTGACCATTCAAACTTAACTCCTTTTTGCAACAATTTAGTCAAAGAAGCAGCTACTCTAGAGAAACCATCAACAAATCTCCTATAGTAACTGGCTAACCCTAGGAAACTCCTAATCTCAGTCACAGACTTAGGTTGTTTCCACTCAACGATAGCCTCAATCTTCGACGGATCAACACGGATACCTTCGGCCGAAACAGCATGGCCAAGAAATACAACCTCTCGAATCCAAAACTCACATTTACTAAGCTTTGCATACAACTGGTTGCTCAACAACCTCTGTAAAACAAATCTCAAGTGCTTATCATGCTCTTCTTCTGTCTTCGAATACACAAGAATATCATCTATGAAAACAACTACAAAGCGGACTAGATAGTCTCTAAAAATTCTGTTAATCATATCCATGAATGATGCAGATGCATTCGTGAGCCCAAACGACATCACAAGGAACTGATAGTGACCATATCTAGTCCTAAAAGTTGTCTTCGGAACATCACACTCTTTCACTTTCAACTGATAGTACCCTGATCTCAAGTCTATCTTCGAAAACACTGAGGCACCTCTCAACTGATCAAACAAATCATCTATACGAGGCAACGAATACTTGTTCTTCACGGTCAACTGATTCAACTGCCTGTAGTCAATACACATATGCATACTGCCATCTTTCTTCTTTATAAACAACACAGGAGCACCCCAAGGAGAACTACTCGGCCTAATGAAACCACTGTCTAATAATTCTTGCAACTGACTCTATAATTCTTTCAACTCTTTCGGAGCCATACGATACGGTGCTATAGAAACTGGAGTAGACCCTGAAACAGTCTCAATCACAAACTTAACATCTCTGTTAGGAGGCAAACCTGGTAACTCTTCATCAAACACATCCGGAAAATCACATAATGTTCTAATATCTTTCGGTCTAGCTTCACTCATATTCGGATTCATAACATAATCTAAGTAAGCCACACATCCGGAATCCATCAACCTATGAGCCTCTAAAGCTGACACAACATTAGACAAGAACTTAATGTTCTCGCCTACCACTACTACCTCGT
This sequence comes from Hibiscus tridactylites, assembly GCA_958450335.1. NCBI lineage: Eukaryota > Viridiplantae > Streptophyta > Magnoliopsida > Malvales > Malvaceae > Hibiscus > Hibiscus tridactylites. Next base: position 72,943,679 of record OY288273.1, read on the forward strand.
AGTCATCAGAAAGTTTCAAAGAAATCCTCTTCGTCTCAAAATCCACACTAGCTCGGTGCTCAACTAACTAGTCCATACCCAAAATAATATCAAAACCATAAAAAGGAAGCTCCATCATATCAACAGAAAACACATGACCGTGAATCTTCAGCGGACATCTCCTATAAATTCGTCTAACTACAACTGTCTCACCAAAGGAACTAGTCACATGCATACCTACATCTAAGATCTCAACAGGTATATCTAACTTCCGTGCATGCTCACTCAAAATGTAGGAATGTGTAGAACTCGAATCAACCAAAGAAAGCAAAGACATAGACTGTAACTCAAAATTACTTGTTATCACATTAGTGTTATTCCCGGCCTCTCTTTGAGCATAGACTCTCGCTGGTCCACCTGCCTCTGGCTGTACTGCCACAACATGAGCAAGGTTCCTCTGAGCATCTACCCTATGTGTATCAACCCTAGGCTGGAAGTAGCCACGACCGCGCCCATGGCCCCTTTGAAAATCATTAGCCCTCGCAGGAGCCTGAGCTATGTTCGGTGCCTGTGCCGCCTTTTGCGGACACTCCCTCCTAAAGTGGTCCCTCGAACCACAGTTCCAACAAGCATGGAAGTTACCCCAACACTCACCAGAATGCTATCTCCCACAACGTGCACACTCGGGCAAACGCCCTCCACCTCTATGGCCCTGGTGGCCTCTACCATGGTGGCCACCGCCACGCCTATGGTCAAACTGCTGTCCCCACCTCTATGCCTCTTGGCATCCCCACGGTCAAAGTTGTTATGCCTTTTACCAGAACTAGAACCTCCTGAACGCTTGGTCAGCCCCAAGCTATGCTCAATGTCCTTGGCTCTAGCAACCAAGACATCAAAATAAGAATAATCTGAAGCGAAGGTGTACCTCTTAACTTCCTCATGAAGCCCATATCTGAATCGATCACAACGGTCCCTCTCAGTAGGAACTAACTTTGGGGGCAAACTGACTCAAACGAAGAAAAAGGATCTCGTAGTCAGTCACAATAGCATCTCCCTGAACAAGAGCCATAAACTCTCGCTTCTTCTCATCTAGATACCTCGGACCCAAGTATCTCTTTCTGAATGCAGACTCAAAGAAATCCCAACCTATCTCAGCCTCTGGAACTCTGATAGTAATGGTGACCCACCAGGTGTAGGCATCACCCTGAAGTAAAGAGATAACACAACCCAATCTACGAGCACCCACAAAACCCATCTGAGTTAAGATGCGGACGGTCTTCTCTAACCACAACTCAGACCTCTTCGGTGTAGATCCTCTAAACTCTTCAGCCCCTAAGCTACGGAGCCTCTCCAACGGTAAACTAGCATCATCGCCCCTAGGATGAGCTGCAGCCTGAGCTCCGGCAACTGCGGCCTGAAATGATCCCGCTATGGCTTGCACAAGCAGATTCATATCTATTCCGACCGGACCTTGGCCACCCTGAGGTCCCTCTCCTTCAGCTCCATCCTCGCCTCTAACTCCAGGCGGAGGAGGTGGTGGTGGTGGAGATGGTGGAGGAGCTCCAATTCCAGCAGCAGGCTCCACTACATAAGCCTCAACTCCAGCCACCGGGTCATTAACAGGAGCCGCAACACGTGGTTCCTGACGAACCACCCTCGTCCTACCCCTTGGCCTCGACATCGCTCTTACAGATAATAACTACAACCACAACAACAAACACACAAGATTGGGTTAGCAGGGCAAGGCTTCCAAGTGGCTCAAGTATGTTCCCTCACTTTAAAATCTTTTTTCCAATGTAGTAGTAGCAATGGGACTCTAAACATCATGCTTTAAAACAAAACAACGAGTATTCTTGATAAGCAAGCAATCATACATTAAGCATACTTGACAAGCTAGCAACCACCGTGCATAACAATACAAAAACTTAAACTTACCTCACTTACCTGCCCAAGGTCTCGGTAACCTTAGGCTCTGATACCAACAAGTGTAACCCCCTCGTCCCGGTCCAGACGCTTGACCGGTCCGAGTAGGCTACACGGGGAAAACCGAGGCGAAATCCGTTAAGGTTCCCCCTCGGTTAACGACCCGAGGAAAAAATTTTCTTCAATTATCTTTTCTAGATGCCTTATTGTATAGCCTATGTGAGCAAACGATAGCGGAAGCAACGAACAAAGCGAACAAACGAATTTAAGACATAAAACATCCCATTTTACCTTTTTAAAGCAGGCAGTATCGATACTCTAAGAGAGGGTATCGATATGCCTTGACCAAGTCAACGGCCCAAGGTCAAGCCAGGGAGACCGTATCGATACAGCCCTTAGGCGTATCGATACACTCTCCTCAGTCAACATCTCGAGGTCAACGATACAAACCCATATCGATACACCCAAGACCCGTACCGATACACCAAAATCTCCCTAATATCTCAGATTTCCAGAGAGGAATTGGCGTATCGATACGCTCTCATGTATCAGTACGCTAGGCCAAACTTGAGTCCAGAAGGGTAGGACCGTATCGATACGGCCCTCAGGCGTACCGATACGCCCTGCTTTGCAATGCTCAAGTTTTCAGCCTAAGACTCACAAACACGACTCTAGATGCAATTTAAGACTTCCCTAGGCACATCCAAGCATTCATACAACATCTATCAACCAAGTCTAATCATACGAGGCACCCAACAAGAACAAACATCATTCAACCAAGGAATTCATGCATTTGATCAAAAGATGACTTACAAGCACTTAAGGTTTCATGCTTTAACAACCAAACACTTAGGCATCCTCAAAAGGCACATGGCCAACATACATGGTAAGCAAATAAGGCATGGTTTTACATGCCACACATGGCATCAACAAGCCACACAAAAACAACATAATAAGGAGTCTAAACATGCTCCTAAACAACCAACAATATCCAACAATAGCACAAATCCCATTGCTTAACTGTTACATGTTCATAATTTAAAATTCATACTTGATAAACTCTAAAGCCAACAAGCACACTTGGAGGCCCTCCACTTGCTCTAGCAACCCACGAACTAAGGATCGGCATTGTCGAACAAAAGAGAGCGTAAGCATAAAGCTTAGTGAGGGTAAGCTCTTTAAAAATAAACCTCGACAATGCAGGGTCCAAGCACGAGCACAACAAGGTAAATGCATGTTCTTACCTTCAATCCATATGATCCACATATACATGATGCATGAACAATTATCCAATGATATGTCATGCTCCACAAGCTCAATCCACAACATATGTAAACACATATATTAATCCAATTAGGATTCACATTTCATATCACATTGATACATATATCAACTCATATTGGCACCTAGCTATGACTCGAATACTCGGATAAACACGTTGGAACTCACATCAAACAACAACTTTACCTCACGGTGGGATTACACTCATCACCATTCTCGCGGAGGGGATTCCACTCATCCTCACGCCCGTCGATGGGATTACAATCATCACCGACTATCATATACATAAGAAGAATTTTCGGGCGAACTCGTACTCCATCTTGATGACTACCATCATCAAGACCATGCGCGCATTTGTCTCTCGTGTGCACACCAACACCAAATGAACGATCATTTGTACCCAAGCATACTATTGCCAATACTAACACAATCCACAAAATCATTCAATAACAACTTCCGTGCTTAGCACATACTCACCATGATTAACATCATGCCCATTCCTCATGCATATAACAATGCATCACAACCATGCCTCAACATACATGTATAACACATTATACATAACACCATAAACACATATCATCATGAGGCAATAACATCAATTAAAGAGTTCAATCAAAGTCTCTAATTAAAGCTTAGGATTAGGCTACCACTCTAATCCTAACTCTAGGTGGGTCTACCAAGCCCAACCTAGTCCACATGCTTGAACAAAACACTTAAAATCACTTTGAAAACATTAAACCACTCACCTTCACTTCCAAGCTCAACTATCAAGCAACCAACACCTTCAAGCTTCCCGATTCACTTCCGATGCTTCACCAACACAAGTCCTTGTCTCTAAACAATCTCAACACAATCCAAAGAACCTCAAATCAGCTCATACATCAATGTAGTTAACCCGGAATACTATTCAAACATCAAACACAACAATTCAAGCCATGGACAACCCCCAAAAACCACAATCTTGGGCAGCCAACAAACTTCAACCAAAACTCATGATTTCAACACTTTTTACAATTCCAAATGATTCCAAAACAACCCCCAACTATTATACTAACCTCAGCCCACAAATTCCAACCTAAAACAACCCAAAACCATTCTAAAACCCTTCAAAAACCCCTTGGAAACCCAAATCCAGGAATGTGTATAAAACCATGTAAAATTCATATATGTTGGACCATTTGATTCACAAACATCATATCTCACATTATTAAATCAAAACCTTAAGTTAAAAACAATAAAGTTGCCATTTTTTTCCAAATCCTCCAAAATCTCAAATTCCAAAACATGGATGAAAATGAAAACTATTTGTACTTTCAAGTAGAAGAAGATGAGAGCAGGTCGGAAATGTAGTTACCTTTCAAAACCGAGCTAAAATGAGGGAGAAAGGAGATGAAATAGTTAAATCCATGGAAGAGGGAGGGGTTTGTCGTTGGCCTTTGTTGGAGAAGAAGATATAAATTTTTGTTTGTTTGAAATATAATAAAAGGAAATGGGTTTTTTTGAATAGGTCATCTATTTACAAAAATGCCATTAAATGGCTATTGGGCTTAAACATTAAAATTGGCCCCACACAATAAATTTAATTTTGCAAGATAAAACCGAAACATTAATTTATTTATTTATTTAGCCCGACCCCCAGACTCGGGTGTTACAAATATGTTTGAATGCAGCAGAAATATAGGTTAAATGATGGGTGAAATATAGAACTTTTATACACTCAACAAGCATACTTGATAATAAATTGATAAGCTCCATTCATTTGTTGGATGTTAGTCGAAGGCTTCACTCATATGTTGGGTGCTAGTCAAAGACTTCACTCATTGGTTGTGTGTTAGTCGAAGGCCTTAGGGTCATTGGTAGGGCTGAATTCTAAGCCCGTAATTTGAAATTCTGATCCTTGTATCCGATGGTTTTGAATAATGAGTATTCATACTCAGAGTCGCAACCCTTTCGAGCCAGGCATTTTTTGAAAATTAAAACCAACAGAGTCGCCACCAATCTTTTTTGAAAAAAGAGTATAATTGAATCACTTTAAAACAGGGTTATTTTAATAAAACATTTATTTATTAAAATAACGTTTTTGGTCTACAAAAAACCAAAAATAGGTTCAGAGGTCGGTTATGCGTGGGGAAGGATTACCACCCCCACAACGCCAAAAAATTGGTACCTTATTGATTTCAAAAAGAATTTTCAAAATTGGAATTTGCAAGTTCACAAAGGTTCAATTTACTTGTCCGTTTAATGAATATAAATCTATTTTAATGGCCTTACCGCCTGGAAAATGAACTCCAATCACCGCCAACACTCTTGGTGCTAACCCGTCATTTCCATTTGCTAAGACACCACATTTAGTTAATTTTCACTTTTCAACAAGCAACAAGAAAAGAATAAGTGTGTTAGGTTTCTTCAATTATGACTTTTTAATGACTAAACCTTAAAAGAAATGTCTAAGTTCATTTTAATTATTAAGGTTTAAATATATTTAAGTATATTTTATTCCAAGATATAAAAGAAATTTTAATTCACACATGACTCTAATATAAAATTCAAAGGCCCTAATCCTATGTTTTCAAGCGTACACGTATTCACATTAAAAGCAACAAGAAATAAATTCTAAATAAGGAAGGGATAATTTTTGGAAGATTATAAAATTTCGGTTAAGGGTTACATTGAAATAAAAGTAGAATACGAAGGCTGATTCGAAAGCAATTGAAAAGTTGGTGCTAAATTGAAAGGAAAACGATTGAAATTGGATGATTTCAAAAAAAAGGTGCTTGCGGCGCAAGACCCATGGGTATGCGCGGGTCAAAAATGGATTTGGGTTAAATCATCGGGTCAATATATAAAGCTAAAACAAAGCTTTTAATTCATTTTCCCCTCCCCTCTTTCAGACTGCTTAAGCTAGCTTCTAATTTTCTCTAAAAGTTCGTTGAACGTCCACCGTGCCGCCCGCCATCCACTGGCGCCGGTCGCCGTTTTTGGCGGTAGAAATTCTCAAAATATCCCTTTTCAGAACGTTTAAAACTTCCCCTTTAAACTCTTTTTGAATCCCCCATCTTTTTGAATAAATTTCGAGAAAACAAAAACCTCAATCCTTTTTGAAAATTAAATTTCCAGAATTTGATGAGAACCGGAACTTGCATCCGTCATCGGAACAAGGCCTCATATGCTTTTCAATGGTGATAAAAGGTAAAAAAAGCTTTTCCTTTTTCCTCATTCAAATTCGAACATGCAAGTAGTAAATTACAAGAAAATGACATGCTTTATTCCTCTAAAAAATCTGAATACAAGAGCTTGTTTCCCATTGATCCGAATGCTATTTTTTCAGTATATTTTCGGTGAGAATTGTTGTGAAATCGTGTGAGATTACAGTGCTTTATATAGTTACATTTTGCTTGAATTACAAGAACAAGTCCCTTGATCCTTTCCAAATTGTTTTTGTCTTGGTTTCAATTTTAGCTTGATTCTTGTCGTAGCTTTAATTTAGGGATTATATCTTCTAACTTCGATGGATTTTGCTTCGGTTTTGGGGTTTAACCCCCTTTTCTTCCTTTTCATGTCTCTAGTGGCTACAAACAACACCGCTAAGGAGCGATCCGCGGCGAAAATGAACTGGTGTTCATCTGAGAAGGCGTAAAGGCTTGATCTGAGCTCAAGCATCGCATGTGTAACTGCCACACACGAGTAACGATCCATGTGCTTTTCGACGATGTGATCTGGGTCGTTGATTTTCTTCTTGATCCAAAGACATAAGGAAGCACAACGCTACACACTTAAGGCTAGGATTTCCTGTGTGTAATCTGCATCGTTGGATCAGCTTTTGATCCAACTGTCTTTCTTTAGCTACATGTAGAGTAAACAAAAGGGATTATGGTTTAGCTTAATAAAATTGGGCCGAATAGGCCCTTATGTATTCAAACATGGACTCTTTATTTGTCTTAATAGAATATTTCTTTATTAATGGACTCTTTACTTAATGGATTTATTTAATTCAAACAGATTTATTTTTAAGTATATCTTGACTTAGATGCTTGCAAAACGGGCCGAGAAAGGCCTTTATGGTATATACATGTAATTATTTGTAATCTAATTCAAAAGGACTCAATTATTATCTCAAACTTGTTAGCTTTCCAGCCAAATGGGCCTTTACTATCTTAATTCAATTAAATGGGTCACAAATATTTTGGGTTCTATACTAACCATCTAACTATGATACATAATACTACTATGTATTAAAAATAAACTGACGTCAATAATAACCACGGAAAAAATAAAAACAAATAAAAAGGTTAGGTGAAAATTCCGTGACAACAACTACCGCTCTTTGGTCGTTTCGGTGAAACAGGAACAAAACAAAGAACAAAAGGACACTGATTTTCACCAATTACCAAACCATCAAAACTTCTTGTACATACGAACTGGCGGGCTTCGTTCTCCTTTTGCACAAATGAATAAGCATGTTTCATTCTCCAAACGCCCGAACGAATAGGCGAGTTTTATTCTCTTTATGCTTGAATAGATAAGCGAGTTCCATTCTCCAAATGTCCGAACAGATAGGCGAACTATATTCTCCTTAAGCTTGAATAGATAAGCGGGTTCCATTCTTCAAATGCCCGAACGGATAGGCGGGTTCTATTCTCCTTATGCTTGAATAGATAAGCGGGTTCCATTCTCCAAATGCCCGAATGGATAGGCGGTTTCTATTCTCATTATGCTTGAATAGATATGCGGGTTTCTATTGCTGAAAAAGCCTTCATATACTTGTAAAAATGCAACACACAATGCATTTATGATGAACATGCCCCTAGGGATGCCTAAAACATGAATGCATGCCATTTTATGGTTTTTTAAAGAAAAATCCTCTTATCTGAATTAATTTTTGTCAGGCAGCTGATACAAAAAATTTGAAACTCCGGAAAACCTGAATTGTATCATCTCAAACATTTTCTCGACTTTGACAAAATACACTTATACGTCTATGAATTCCTCTCTATACTGAGTGATGTTATTAGGACTGCAACGTAGGAAGCTTAACATCATACCATCTTACATTATTCCACCAATTTCTTTGTGAAAATATTTTCCATTCTTTGTACCTCTTTGCTTCATTGAAAACATTGGATATTTGCTCACTTAATCCAGTAATCTTGTACTCTTTGATTGGAAGGATAGACTTCTCCGTCTTCATCATTCTCATTCTTTGTACCGCTTTGCTTCATTGAAAACATTTGATCTTTGTATGCATACGTCCTAAAACCTATTATCATTGTAGTTGATACATCCATATTCAAGACAAGCCTCTTGGATGCCTCTGGAGCATGAATGAGAATGCTTATAACTTAGGTTTTGTCATCTCCAATGTCTGTAAAATTGTTTTCATTATCATGGAAGAAGGACTGGCGACCAGGAAGGCACCCCCTTATTTCGCGACATGTTGCTTTAAAGACATCAAGACACTTTTAAGGCTTCTTTGAAAATTCTCAGATTCTTGCCTACTTGGAATACTTGTGTGAGAATCTTTGCAATGAAACTTGTTTTGACTTTGAATGCCTTTGATATTGGTGCTACATGCCCCCGAGTTTTAAACTTAACCATGAAATGCCTCATAGTCCTTGTACTTTTTAAAACTTTTTCAAAGTAATGCTAAAAAATCTTTTTGTATGTTTTAAGTAATGTCAAACCTATTAATTCTTATTTCAACGCAAGATGATTTTGAAAAGGGAAAGAATCAACAAATAAGGTCAATAAAATTTTATTCATATTGTGGCAAGCAGAATGAAAATCACAAGAACAAGAATTCAAGTATCAATGACAAAAACTTATCCTGGTTAGAATGATGTGAGATGCCTTGAATGCTACTCATATCAAGTAGACTTCGAAAAGGGTGACAACACGAGTGGATCTATATGTTCCATGTAACACCCCAAATTTGGGCCTAGATGTTTAGAGTTTGAACCGGATCAGTCTGGAAAACGGTTCTAATCTAAAAAGAAGTTTTAGGGAACACCTAGTTCGGGATACTTTAAAAATATAGAAAAATATCTAAAAATCCTCATTTAATATATAAAAGAGAATGGTGAAATCAATTTTACAAAATAGGGTTTGGAAATACTACATTTCGATGTAGTGACCAAATCGCAGTTTTTGCAAAGTTTAGTAGTGACTGTTTTTTAAAGGATTGAAACTTTGAATCTATAACGAGCTAATTTACCAAAAATGTTTTCATCAGATTTTTCCTTAATTTGGGTGATTTAATTAAATAAAATAAAGGAGATAAACTACCTTTGACTTTCATAACTACTTTTCTCTAATTTTCTCTCAAAATCATATCAACCAAACACTTTTTCTCCAGCAAAATTCACTTTGATTTCCACTTCATTTGATGATATTTCCATCACTCATTGATTCCTAATCAATCTTTCAACAAATCCACTTGATTTCTACATTGTATTTTCATGGAAACTTGCCCAAATCAAGGAGAAATCATCATTTAGAGGTAAGCTTGTTCTTCTCCTCTAAATACCCAGTTCTTTACTGAAATTCACAAGTTGTCAATCCTTTATTAAAGTTTTATGAATGATTTTAATGTTGGAAACAAGAATTTGGCTTAAAACTCAAGATTTTGGAAGAGATCTTGAAGATTTTCGTGGTAATTGATTGGGCTCTATTTTGAGATGGTTTTCTAATATATTTTGGATGTTAAATGATGTTAGAAATGAGGTTTTATCAATCCAATCCCCAATAGGTTGTTTTTCCTAAGTTTTTGCTTGTAGAAATGGTGGTTTTTGGGTGGTTTTGGTGATCTGCTGTTGCTGGAGGTATAAGGTCATGTTTATGTTGCTTTTTGATGTTAATTGATGTTTATAAAAGGTTAGAATTGATAGATCTCTGCTTGGCTTTGTTTTGGGAGAGTTTGGAGGTGATTTCGATTGTTTTTGGTAGCCGAAATGAGGTTCTTGAGTAGAGCAGCGAGTTGGGTTGTATGGCTGGAGATTTTACTGCATGATGGTGGATTAATCCTATGCTCTTATGTGTTAAAAATAGGGGAGAGTGATCCGGAAGCGATTGAGGTAGCGTTGGAGGTTTCAGACGCTTGGGAGGCTTGTCGGCTAGCTTAATGTTGTGTATCGGTGAGTGAGATCGTGTTTTCCAGCTTTGGAATGATTTTGAAAAGAGGTTTGGGAACTTAAATTTAGGCTTGAAACGCTGGTTTAAGTTCGGAAGTAAGTAAAGTGGAATTCTCTCTCAATTGTGCTATTATTGTTTTGAAAACTATCGAAATGGGTTTTGATGTGATTGATTTGACAATGTGGTTTAATTTGTTGTTTGAGTATGGTTTTAAAGCATGTGAGTTGGTTGTCAAACTTGTTTTGAAGAAGGATGCATGAAATTAATATTCCTTGAGAGTATGTGTTGTTAGTTTGCGTCTTAAGGCAATGTTCGGCATTTTGGCCTTGAAGGTGTTGCATGCTTTAAAAACAGTTAGTGTGTTGATGATGTTAACATGATATATTGGCATAGATGATGTAAAGATTACCGGATATATCGATCGATCAATAGGATGTAGAGTGCACTATAAACTAAAATTCGTACGTGCTCTTGAGATTCATCCCAAAGAGAGAGACTAATGATGGGCATTCCATTGGAGTAGGACTTGGTGAAATATCCAAGCTTTTTGGCCACAAGATTTATTGCCATGAGACAGATGAGGGGCATACTATCGGGGTAGGACTTGATGAAATACTCAAGCTTTTTGCGAAAGTAGAATCGCCATGAGAGTACGGTGTGGTGGAAGCCTCCCGAAGATTATGTTCTAGACGGATGAGTAGGGTGATGGTTGATGCCACCGGAAGTGTCTAGTGAATTGTCCGCATATCCGTGTACAACAGAGTATGTAAATGCCAATATATGAGAATGTGTGTCACATGTACCAATGCTTGAAATGTTTTATGCTATAAGGTTTGCATATGAGATGATGAAATTATGAAATGCTTTTGTGTAAACAAGCATAGGTGGCTTTGCCATGAGTTTTTCGTAGGTTGTATGCATGAGATAGCTAGATGGTACATGTGGTTTTCAAATGGAGATTTGCTTTTGCAAAAGAGTATTGGGTTTATGAAATGCTTTTGAGTAACAAGCATGTGTGACCTCATCATGAATTTTGCATTGGTAGAGTGCATGAGATAGACATTTGATACATGGGATTTCAAATGGTGTTTGCTTTGAAATGGTTTTTATGTATGAGAAAGGAAGAATGTGGAATGGAAATGGTTTCCAAGGAAATTGGTTTTAACTTTGTACGAAGCACTATTGCGTGAAATGGTTTAAGCGGAAGTTATTGCAAGAATGTTGTTTGGGGTTGAGTTGCTTAATGCATTTGAGTTCAATGTTGATCTTATGTTAAGTAATGCTTAATTATAAGGTGTTGATGTTTTATATGAGGTTTTCAAACAATACTTGGTTTATAAAGGTGTGATTGCTTTTGAAAAGGGTTTTAAGGTTTGCTACATTGATGGTGTTTTGGTTTTGAGCATTCCTCACTAAGCATTATATGCTTACGCTCCTTTTGTCCATCAATGCAAATAAATGATTTCCTTTTGTCCATCAATGCAAATAAATGATTTTGGGACAGCAAGAAGCAAGGGATTCAAGAAGAGCTCCACTTGAGAAGTATGTTTTGGTTTATAGCTATAGATAATAAAGGCAATGGGGGAGGGTCTTTTACATTGATGTGTAATGAGATTGTTTATCTTGAGCAAGTTCGGTTTTTGGTTTGATACTTGTTGATGACCGTTTTGCGATATTTGGATCTTCTTCTCCATATTTTTATATAGCTACGTTTTTTGTCTAAAGGTAAAATCATGTGTTTAATGTGATAAATGAGTAGGTGTGCTTAATGCTTGTAATGTTTCTAGCCTTTGATGCAATATGATGGTTTTAATACTTAGCATGTTGCTGATATGTTGAGGAATGATTTTAAGTATGTCTGATGGTGTTTTGAAGTGAAAAAACAGAAGTTTCTGCTATTTCTGGGCAGGGTGTATCGAAACACCCTTAGCTATTTTGAAACAGGTGCCTAAAATGGCCTGGGCGTTTCGGAACGGCTAGAGGTGTTTCGAAACACTTTGGCTACTGGAAGTGTCTGTTTCAGAACTGGTTTCGGAACATACCCGCGTATCGAAACGGTCAACACCGTTTCGATACGGGCGTTCGACACGGGTGTTTCGAAACGGGTGACCGTTGGACACAGATTCTGCATGCTTTACATTTTAGTCTGAAAGTTGTAATTGCAATTGTTTGAACTTGAGATGTCTTTTTAAGATGAAATTTGACAGGGAGGCTTGTAATATGATTAATTAAGGTTTGGTAAGATTAAAATCTACAAAGTCCTTATGTTTTCCAAAATTTACATTTTGGTCCCTAAATGTGTATTTCTTGCAATTGAGTCCTTAAACGTTTTCCGATCGCTCTGCTTTTCTCTTCCAAGGTTCTTGAGCATTCACATAGGCTTAATGTGCATCTAGAAAAGATAAAACAAAAAAGGGTCGCTAATCAAGGTTGACTTTCGGGTTGACTTTGGTTTTCCCCGTGTGATCTTCGTAGTTCAGGTCTAACGCCTAGGTCAGGATAAGGGGTTACATTTGTTGGTATCAGAGCTAAGTTGCGAAATTTTGGGGAAATGGTAAGTTTGTGGTAAGTTGTTATGGTAAGTGTTTGATGTTTAATCTAATGTGTGGTTGAAAGTTGGTTGAAAATATGACTTTGAATGAATTATTAATGTTTTTATCATGCTTTTTTGTTATGAATCTTCTGTGAGCTGGTGTGAACATGTATTGGTGGTATGCTGATGTTGTAAGTTGATTTTGAATAATGAAAATGTGATGGGCGTGATGTGTTGATATTATGTTGTTGAGGGTGAATGTTGTTTGATGGGAGCATGATTGAAGTTTTGCGGATTGATATGCCGATATTTGGGATATCAATGTTTTTATGGATTGTTATGTCGTGTAAAAGGGGAAAACTCGGGATACCCATTGCCTTATTATTATAGCTATGTGTTAGTTTGGAGTTGGAGTCTTGAATCCTTGCTCGAAGCTGGTCTGATCATTTTATTTGTTTTGTTATTGTTGCTTTGTTAATAATAGCACAATGGAATCGTTGAGAGAGTGGCAACTGGGTACGATGATTGCTGCTTTAGAGCAGGTTGTTAAGGGGTGGAATTCACCTTTTGGTGGAGGTGTTTCGTTTCAGTCAACTATGCTTGGAGTTGAGGTGGTAAGGCAGAATGAGAGAGTTGGTTCTGTGATGAAGGATTCGTCATCTGTGGGACATGAGAGTTTGTCAAAGTAGCGTTTGCATGATTTGGGAGCTGTGGAGTATCATGGTTCGACGCCTAAGGCGTTCGAGGCTTGGTTAGCCAATATAATTTCGATTCTAGATCGGGAAGGGTGTGACAACCCCTGTAAGCTAGGAAGTGTTGTCTCGCTAATGCTGGAGGATGCTTGTGCTTGGTGGACATCGGTGTCAGTGGAAACAAATATCCGTGATATAGGATGGGAGTTCTTTGTGTCTGTTTTTAATAGAAGATACCTTGGAGATAGGTTTCCATGGGTTAAGCAGCGTGGGAGTGTGGGTTCAGTTTGTGATGGTGAGAAAAATACAAGCAAAAGAGCTGTGAGTACCGACCTTGAGAGTGGTCAGCGTAAGAGGTTACGCGACGGAAGGGTTTGCCTGAACCAAGGTTTTGGTGGTGGTGCTGATGTGGGTCAAGTACAATATGACCAAGGAGTGATAGTTCGCTTGCCGAAGTGTGATCGTTGTAGAAGGCTTCATGTTGGAGTTTGTTGGGGTGTTGGAGTTTGTTGGAACTGTGGTTTTAAGGAGCATGTGAAGTGAGATTGTCCTCAAGTAGTGAGATCAGCTTCAGTGCGTGAAAAAGGGTCTCGGAAGGGTCGTGAGCACGGCCGAGACAGAGTTCGGAGGTGGCAAGAAAGGCAAGGAGGTGTGAGGTGTCTGGAGGATGGATCTTGTTGGAATTGTGGGTCCGTTGGACATGTGAGACGGAATTGTCTGGAGTTAGCTCGGGGTGGTCAGGGTTCTTTGCAGCAGGGAGACGGTGATGACCTTAAGGTGTTCGTTGGTGCTGCGTCAGTACGACCAGAGAATAGTGGTTCTATGGGGAAGGGAGTTTGTTTGTTGAAGTTCCGGGGCAATGAGGTGATTACATGTAATTTTGTTAAGTAATCTTTGCCCTAGTTATCTTTGTTTGGTTCCGGTTTGGATTTCTTTGTGTAGTGAGTAAATTCTTATAACTAGAAAGTTTGGGTAGTAGCCGGTGTTGTTTTGAAAACAACTTTAGTGTGAAGAGGGTATTAGTGGAGTATTTTGTAGTTAGCAAATTATTAGAGTGGTAGGGCTGTAAAAGTTGGAAATGAGGTCAGAGGTTGTTTTTAGGTGGATTCTGAGGATGTTATTGGTAAGTGTGAACCGACATACATGCACAATTAAAATCATTTGTTTATATATTGTATATATGTCGGTACATGCATACATGTGACATGACATTAGAGGTTTTGCATACATGTGCACATGCATTGATAGGGCATGTTGGTGACCATGCATACAAACGTTCACACTTGCTAATAGCTAATTGGGTCTGATAGTGTTGTGGTAGGATTAGTTTGGTTTATGGGTTTAAAGTGTTATTTTGGTACCATGTGGATGATAGAAGTAGTAGAAGATAGTAAACATGTTGTCAGTAGTAGTAGGTGTGATCTAGCATGGTGGCAGAAGGAAGGTGTTTAGGTGCTTAAAGAGTTAGCGGTGTGGTGATAAGGAGGTGATCGTTTGGAGTTAAAATCGTGTGAGGTGGTTGCGAATGACAGATAAGTGTTGTAGTTTCTTTGTGTTCGGTGATTGTTGTAGGATAGTGGATGTGTTTCCGGAGTGTGGAGGTATCTTGCGTTGATAGTTGCAATAGGAGGGTTTTTCTATGTAGGTGATGGTTCGAAGTAACCTTAGGGAAGTTGGAAGGAGGTTATGTTGAGAGCTTTAGGTGAGGTTTGGTTTGAGGTGAGAGGAGGTTTCAGGGTCTCAATATGTTTGCATGTGGATGAGTGAGTGGCATCCCGGTAAGATTAGTGTCATAGTTTAAGCTTGATGTGGAAAGGCAATGTAAGTTCAAGGGCCATTGTTGGTTGGCCGGGTTTTTGTGAGAAGGTGGTTGGTTTGTCGTGTACAAGTAAATCTTCCTAAGAGAGTTGGGGTAAGTGAAACAACTGTTGAGTTAAGGATGGAGTCTCGTGATGTGGATTTTGGGTGTTGTGGGCAGTGTTTGATGGGCTGTTAAGTCAGGTGATGGTAACGGATTTGGAAGAATGTTGTCAATACATTGGGAAATGTGAGCAAGCAGTTGTTACTTAAGAAATTTTTGCTTGTTGTGGTGATCGTTGAAAGGAGTTGAGCGGTTTTGCAAGGGGGTTTTAGAAGCTGAGTAGGTTGTGGGTCACATGGTGGCTGAAAATGGATGGATTGGTGTTACCGTGTGTGTGAGTTTTGTTGAAGGAGTTATGAGGTAAGGCGGAGTATGTTGTGAAGGCTTAAGAAGTTCTTCGGGTTGTTGAGGGTCTTGCATAGTTTAAAAGTGTGAAAAGTTAAGCTGAGACTAATAACCGAGTGTTCTGGAAGTCTTGCACCGTAAGTAGTGGTGTTGGATTTGGGTATAGTGTATGTTTGATTTGAGGATGTGTTGGTTTCGTAGTGTTTTGGGTTGAGGATGTTTCTGCAGTGGTTAAGTCTCCTTTGTTATATTGTGTGTTGCTTTGGGAAGTTTGGTATCATGCTCCTTTCGCAGGTTGAAATTTCGAGGACAAAATTTCCTAAGAGGGGGAGAGTTGTAACACCCCAAATTTGAGCCTAGATGTTTAGAGTTTGAACCGGATCAGTCTGGAAAACGGTTCGAATCTAAAAAGGAGTTTTAGGGAACACCTAGTTCGGGATACTTTAAAAATATAGAAAAATATCTAAAAATCCTCATTTAATATATAAAAGAGAATGGTGAAATCAATTTTACAAAATAGGGTTTGGAATACTACATTTCGATGTAGTGACCTAATTGCAGTTTTTGCAAAGTTTAGTACTGACTGTTTTGTAAAGGATTGAAACTTTGAATCTTTAACGAGCTAATTTAACAAAAATGTTTTCATCAGATTTTTCCTTAATTTGGGTGATTTAATTAATGATTTAATTAAATAAAATAAAAGAGATAAACTACCTTTGACATTCATAACTACTTTTCTCTAATTTTCTCTCATTTCATTTTCTTTCAAAATCCTATCAACCAAACACTTTTTCTCTAGCAAAATTCACTTTGATTTCCACTCCATTTGAAGAGATTTCCATCACTCATTGATTCCTAATCAATCTTTCAACAAATCCACTTGATTTCTACATTGTATTTTCATGGAAACTTGCCCAAATCAAGGAGAAATCATCATTTAGAAGTAAGCTTGTTCTTCTCCTCTAAATACTCAGTTCTTTATTGAAATTCCCAAGTTGTCAATCCTTTATTAAAGTTTTATGAATGGTTTTAATGTTGGAAATAAGAATTTGGCTTAAAACTCAAGATTTTGGAAGAGATCTTGAAGATTTTCGTGGTAATTGATTTTAGAAATGAGGTTTTATCAATCCAATCCCGAATAGGTTGTTTTTCCTAAGTTTTTGCTTGTTGAAATGGTAGTTTTTGGGGTGGTTTTGGTGATCTCCTATTGCTGGAGGTATAAGGTCATTTTATGTTGATTTTTGATGTTAATTGATGTTTATAAAAGGTTAGAATTGATAGATCTTGGCTGGGCTTTGTTTTGGGAGAGTTTGGAGGTGATTTCGGTTGTTTTTGGTAGCCGAAATGAGGTTCTTGAGTAGAGCAGCGAGTTGGGTTGTATGGCTGGTGATTTTAATGCATGATGGTGCATTAATCCTCTGCTCTTATGTGTTAAAAAAAGGAGAGAGTGATCCGGAAGCGATTGAGGTAGCGTTGGAGGTTTCAGACGCTTGGGAGGCTTGTCGGCTAGCTTAGTGTTGTGTATCGGTGAGTGAGATCGTGTTTTCCAGCTTTGGAATGATTTTGAAAAGAAGTTTGGGAACTTAAATTTATGGTTGAAACGCCGGTTTAAGTTCGGAAGTAAGTAAAGTGGAATTCTCTCTCAATTGTGCTATTATTGTTTTGAAAACTATCGAAATGGGTTTTGATGTGATTGATTTGACAATGTGGTTTAATTTGTTGTTTGAGCATAGTTTTAAAGCATTTGAGTTGGTTGTCAAACTTGTTTTGAAGAAGGATGCATGAAATTAATATTCCTTGAGAGTATGTGTTGTTAGTTTGTGTCTTAAGGCAATGTTCGGCATTTTGGCCTTGAAGGTGTTACATGCTTTAAAAACAGTGAGTGTGTTGATGATGTTAACATGATATATTGGCATAGATGATGTAAAGATTACCGGATATATTGATCGATCAATAGGATGTAGAGTGCACTATACACTAAAATTCGTTCGTGCTCTTGGGATTCATCCCAAAGAGAGAGACCAATGATAGGCATTCCATTGGAGTAGGACTTGGTGAAATATCCAAGCTTTTTGGCAACAAGAGTTATTGCCATGAGACCGATGAGGGGCATACCATCGGGGTAGGACTTGATGAAATACTCAAGCTTTTGGCGAAAGTAGAATCGCCATGAGAGTACAATGTGGTGGAAGCCACCGGAAGATTATGTTCTAAACAGATGAGTACGGTGATGGTTGATGCCACCGGAAGTGTCTAGTGAATTGTCCGCATATCTGTGTACAATAGAGTATGTAAATGCCAATATATGAGAATGTGTGTCACATGTACCAATGCTTGAAATGTTTTATGCTATGAGGTTTGCATATGAGATGATGAAATTATGAAATGCTTTTGTGTAAACAAGCATGGGTGGCTTTGCCATGAGTTTTGCATAGGTTGTATGCATGAGATAGCTAGATGGTACATGTCGTTTTCAAATGGAGATTTGCTTTTGCAAAAGAGTATTGGGTTTATAAAATGCTTTAGAGTAACAAGCATGTGTGACCTTATCATGAATTTTGCATTGGTAGAGTGCATGAGATAGACATTTGATACACGGGATTTCAAATGGTGTTTGCTTTGAAATGGTTTTCATGTATGAGAAAGGAAGAATGTGGAATGGAAATGGTTTCCAAGGAAATTGGTTTTAAATTTGTACGAAGCACTATTGCGTGGAATGGTTTAAGCGGAAGTTATTGCAAGAATGTTATTTGGGGTTGAGTTGCTTAATGCATTTGAGTTCAATGTTGATCTTATGTTAAGTAATGCTTAATTATAAGGTGTTGATGTTTTATATGAGGTTTTCAAACAATACTTGGTTTATAAAGGTGTGATTGCTTTTGAAAAGGGTTTTAAGGTTTGCTACATTGATGGTGTTTCGGTTTTGAGCATTCCTCACTAAGCATTATGTGCTTACGCTCCTTTTGTCCATCACTGCAGATAAATGATTTTGGGACAGCAAGAAGCAAGGGATTCAAGAAGAGCTCCACTTGAAAAGTATGTTTTGGTTTATAGCTATAGATAATAAAGGCAATGGGGGGAGAGTCTTTTACGTTGATGTGTAATGAGATTGTTTATCTTGAGCAAGTTCGGTTTTTGGTTTGATACTTGTTGATGATCGTTTTGCGATATTTGGATCTTCTTCTCCATATTTTTATATAGCTATGTTTTTTTGTCTAAAGGTAAAATCATGTGTTTAATGTGATAAATGAGTAGGTGTGCTTAATACTTGTAATGTATCTAGCCTTTGATGCAATATGATGGTTTTAATGCTTAGCATGTTGCTGATATGTTGAGGAATGATTTTAAGTATGTTTGATGGTGTTTTTAAGTGAAAAACCAGAAGTTTCTGCTGTTTCTGGACAGGGTGTACGGAAACACCCTTAGCTGTTTCGAAACGGGTGCCTGAAATGGCATGGGCGTTTCGAAACGGCTAGAAGTGTTTCGAAACACTTTGGCTACTAGAAGTGTCTGTTTCGGAACTGGTTTTGGAACATACCCGCGTATCGAAATGGTCAATACCGTTTCGATACAGGCGTTCGACACGGGTGTTTCGATACGGTTTTCAGTGTTTCGAAACGGGTGACCGTTGGACACAAATTCTGCATGCTTTACATTTTAGTCCTGAAAGTTGTAATTGCAATTGCTTGAGATTGAGATGTCTTTTTAAGATGAAATTTGGCAGGGAGACTTGTAATATGATTAATTAAGGTTTGATAAGATTAAAATCTACAAAGTCCTTATGTTTTCCAAAATTTACATTTTGGTCCCTAAATTTGTATTTCTTGCAATTGAGTCCTTAAACGTTTTCCAATCGCTGTGCTTTTCTCTTCCAAGGTTCTTGAGCATTCACATAGGCTTAATGTGCATCTAGAAAAGATAAAACAAAAAAGGGTTGCTAATCAAGGTTGACTTTGGGGTTGACTTTGGTTTTCCCCGTGTGATCTTCGTACTTCGGGTCTAACACCTAGGCCGGGCTAAGGGGGTTACATGCCATGTCCCCGAGAGGATCTCTTGCCATATCAACTACCTGAGCTGCCCTTTACGGGTTTTCATCTCAAGTTCTCCTTTGGTTTCAAAACGCCCTTTACATGTTTTCATTTTGATCCCCCTTTATTTTTTTCTTTGTCTTCTTTTCTTTTCTTTCTTTCTCTTTTCTAACCACAATACTTCTTGACTTAATCTGAATTTATTGGGCTCTGAAATTCATATTCGTCCATCTTAGCCAAAATCAATGCATCGCCAGAGGAAACCTTTGTTACGATATATGGTCCTTCCTAATTTGGTGTCCATTTTCCTTGAGGGTCACTCTGGATTGGTAACTTCTTCTTCAGCACCAAATCGCCTTCCTGGAATTCTCTTGGTCGAACCTTCTTCTCATGAGCCCTTATCATCCTTCTTTGGTACATATGACCATGGCATAAGGCTTTCAGTCTTTTCTCATCGATTAGGTTCAACCGATCATACCTTTCCTGAACCCATTCTGTCTTATCTAACTTTGCCTCTATTAAGACTCGAAATGACGATATTTAAACCTCAATTGGTAGCACTGCCTCTACTCCGTATACTAGCGAAAACGGCGTTGCCCAGTTAATGTTCGTACTGTAGTTCAGTATGCATATAAGGCAAATGGTAGTTTCTCGTGCCAGTCTTTATAAGTGTCGATCATTTTTGCAACGATCTTCTTGATGTTCTTATTTGCATCCTCCACTGCCCCATTCATCTTTGAGCAATATATTACTAAATTATGATGTTTGATGTTAAACTGCTCGCAAGACCTAACAATCATCCTATTATGCAAATGAAAGCATTATCAATAATGATACTTTCGGGCAAGCCATACCGACAAATGATTTCCTTCTTCAAGAATTTACAGACCGTAGACCTAGTAACGTTTGCGTACGAGGCTACTTCCACCCACTTCGTGAAATAATCAATGGCTACCAAAATAAAACGATGCCCGTTTAACGCCTTTGGGTGAATCTGACCGGTGACATCTATGCCCCAAATGGAAAAACGCAAGAGAGCTTAAATGACATGGAGAGATTAAGGAGGTGTATGAACCTTATCAGCATAAATTTGACACTTGTGGCATTTGCAGGAGTAATCGATACAGTCACCTTCCATGGTTGACCAATAATATTCAAAGCGCATGATCCTTCTGGCCATGGTGAAATTGCTAGGGTGAGTTCCACAAACTCCCTCGTGAACCTCTTCTAAAATCAATGGAGCCTCTTTCGCGTCCACGCATCTTAGGAGCACCTGATCTCGACTCCTCGTGAACCTCTTCTAAAATCAATGGAGCCATTGTCCTGATCATTTTCTTTTCATTCTCTGTAGCTTGTAGTGGGTATTGCTGAAGTTTTATATATTGCAAGATATCATAGTACCAGTGCAAGCAATTTGCTTCCTCTTCCACGTCATAACAGTGAGCTTAGGAATCTAGCATTTGCAACCTGATGGGCGTCATTTTTGAACCTTCACTTGCTTTAAACATAGCCGCTAAGGTGGCTAAGGCATCTGCCATCTGGCTGTCTTCCCTAGGAAGATATTTGAAGGTGATTATGGCAAATTCTTTAGTCAATTCGAGAACCAACTTGTGGTATTCTACCAACTTTGCATCCTTCATCTCTCATTCCCCTCGTACATGGTAAATAACCAACGTTGAATCCACAAATACCTTCAAGTTAGGTATTTTCCTTTCTATGGCCTCCTTTAGACCCATTATACATGGCTCGTATTCTGTCATGTTATTAGTACAGAAAACTTCAATCGACTAGTGAAAGGGTAATAATTTCTTTCTGTCAAAACTAAAATTGCCCCGATTCAACGTCCCAATGCATTTGTGGCACCGTCAAAATTCATGACCCAAGATTTTGCTGGAGCCTCATAATCTTCTGAGATGCACACCAGGTCCTCATTAGGGAAATTAAAATTTAATGCCTCATAATCATCGCAAGTGCGACTTACCAAAAAGTTAGGTATGGCGCTTCCCTTTACACCTTTCTAACTCACGTACTGGATATCAAACTCTGACAACAGCATCTGCAATCGCGCTAACCTTCTAGATAAGGCTGAGGCTTCCATCATGAACTTCAGTGGATTTAGTTTTGAAATCAACCACGTAGTGTGATATAGCATATATTGCCTAAGCCTTTTAGCCGCCCAGACTAGTGCACAACATAGTTTTTCAATTGAGGAATACGTGGTTTCACAATCAGTGAACTTTTTACTCAGGTAATATATCACCTTTTCTTTTCTTCCAGTTTCATCATGTTGCCCAAGCACACAACCCATAGAGATTTCATACATCGTTAGGTATAGAATTAATGGCTTTCTAGAAACTTGCAGGACCAACACATGAGGATTAGTTAGCTGCTCCTTAATTTTCTCCAAAGTCGTCTGGCATTCTTCATTCCATGTGCACGGGTTATTCTTTCTAAGTAGCCTGAACATTGGATCACATTTTTCTGTCAGTTGGGAGATGAAGCGGGCAATTTAGTTTAATCTTCCCAAAAAACCCCAAACTTCCTTCTGTGTTTGTGGTGGTGGATGATCTTGTATGACCTTAATCTTGTCAGGATCAATCTCTATTCCTTTTCTACTTACCACAAAGCCTAATAACTTCCTTCTGTTTTAACTGGAATTTCCTCAACCTTTGAAAGAGTTTTTCTAAATTTGCTAGATGATCTTCCTCAGATCGAGACTTAGCAATCATATCATCAACATACACCTCTATTTCCATGTGCATCATATCATGGAATAGGGTAACCATGGTTCTTTGGTAAGTTTCCCCGACATTCTTCAAGCAAAAAGGCATTACTTTATAGCAGAAAGTTCCCCACAATGTTATGAACGTGGTCTTTTCCGTATCTTATGGACATATTTTTATCTGAATATACCCAGAGAACCCATCCATAAAGGAAAAGGGAAATGCCCAGCTATGTTGTCCACCAATGTATCAATATACGGTAGTGGAAAGTTGTCTTTTGGGCTTTCCCTATTGAGGTCTATGTAGTCTACACACATTCGTACCTTTCCATCTTTTTTGGGAACTAGGACGATGTTTGCCACCCATTTTGGATATTTTGCCACTTCTAGGAACCCTGCGTCGTATTGGTTTTTCACTTCATCCTTAATTTTCAAGAGTTTCTCAGCTTTCATCCTTTTAAGCTTCTGCTTTATGGGCTCACATCTATCTTTATTGGCAGCCGATGTACAACAATGTCAGTGTCAATATCAGGCATGTCTTGGTAAGAACGAGCAAAAATATACTTATATTCTTTTAGGAGCTCGATCAGGCTTTGTCGAGTAATAGCTGAAATGGTGATGCCAATCTTTACCTCGCGCTTCTCTTCTTCTGTGCCAAGGTTCAGAACTTCCAACTCCTCCTTGTATGGTAGAATCTGTTTCTCTTATCCTTCTACCATTCTGAGCAAATCTTCGGGAAAATCATATTATTCTTCATCATCAATGTTTTCAACTTCTGCATGATATGAAGGTAGTTCAAAGTTTACTTCGGATTCTGGCTCGGAATTGTTTGAGTCACTAATATTTGAAGACCAGCAAAGGAACAACAAGGAATATTTATACGAAGGAAAAAGATGAACCAATGAATGGAATAATTTGTTTTAGTTTTTTACTTTGTGGGTTATTCATGGTTTATAGAAGAAATTGCCACAAGACTAGTTAGAAGGAAAAATGCATATTTTATTGAATTTCAAATGAATAGTTTTAACATAGGTCATTTACATAAGATCCCCTATTGTCTCCGGGCCTGGAGCAAAGGGGTTGTTTTGAGAATTACTCTGAAATTGTCTTAAAGACTACATGAATTTCTTCAGCAGTCCAGTTGTCAAGTTCAAAGCAGGGGCTAATCATGGACAAGTACTTGTTCTCTTCTTCCTCATTCATCAGGGCGCTGATGCTCAGGTTCTCAAATGCTTCACACAGGTCATTCTTTCTTTCCTCCTCCTCGTTAACTTGGGCGTTTATGGTCCAAAAAACCTCCAGGATCTGATGTTATGGCTCAGAGGTTGGAATGTCATGGGCTCCCACTCAATTTCTTCCCCTTTCAATCTTTCCCTTCTCCTTTCCCGATGGTTTTTTATTTCTGTCTTTCTTTGCCAATGGTTGGGCTTGAATCCTAGCCCAAATCGACCAATTTTTGTAGGGATAACCACTGGGTAAAGCCTCCTTTGGTGCCTCTTTCCAAATCCTTTTCCAGCTTCAACTCCTTTTCTCAGTGTTTGTTTCACTTGTATTTTCGTGCTGTTAGATAGCTTCGGTTCTTGTACTTTGTTTCCCTCGGTGACAAAGGCCGCATTGACTAGCTCTTGTGTTCTAAAGTGACACTTGAGCGCTCCCTCATCTATCTCGATAAAGGGTGCATCAGTGGTTACTGATGCAATGATTCCTCCTCTGCACCTATTGTTACTAGTTGTCCATCGATCACGGGTTTCAAATTTTGATGTACGATAGAAGTGTAACGCCCTGGTTTTGGGCCTATATGGTTTAGACATCGGATCGGGCCGGTCGAGAACGGCTCGAACCGCGTAAGGTGATTTAAGGAAATAAAGGATCGAGATAGGATAAAAATGTGGTAAAATTTTCTAAAATCCTCTAAAAATATGTTTAAGAGGTTGGTCAAGTCAATGTTACAAAATGAATTTCGAAAATGGGACATAGAGTAGTGACCAAATTGTAAAGTTTCAAAACTGGGAAAATGTGATTTTTAATGTGGAACCCAAAATATTAGAATCTTTAGGGGGCTTTAAGTCAATTTGACCTTTCCTCAATATGACATGTGTTTTAAAACGCTTTTAATTAAATGGATTTAATTGGGTTTATATTCATTAATTAATAAAGTTAGTTAATGTGAGATTTCCCATTACGTAACTACCAACTCTTTCTCATTTTCAGCCAAACACTAATTCACTCATCTTTTTCCAAAATTTTTTCTCCCAAAAACTCTCTCAACATTTTCTAAACCATTCTCAAGAAATCTTTTCTAATCCTTCAAGATTTTGCTAAGGAAAACTTGTCATTCATTGAGGGAAGGAAGGATTGGAAGTAAATCCCATTCTCAACCTCTAATCTAAGATATTTATTGAAATTCCCAAGATATTTGGCTTCTAAATACTATTTTTCGTTGAGTTTTCATTATAGCTTTGATTGGAGATCAAAATCTTGTAAAAACATGGTTGAAATCTTAACTTTCAGACTTGATGAGTTAAGCTATGTTTTGTGTTGTTTTTAATTGAGTTCTAAGTTGATTAATATGTTAAAATGATATGTTGATAACATAGATCCCGAAGTCCTTGAGATCCTTGAGTTTCTTGTTAGTTTTAATTGAGTTTTTGAGGTGGAATTTTGCTTACTAGAGGTATAAGGTTGGGTTAGGTTGTTTATTAGATGTGTTTTGATGTTTATTATGGTTTGGAAATGATGTATGTTCGCTGGGCTTGGTTTAGGAGGCAATCGATTGAGTTTTCAGTTGTTTTGGATGGGTATTCTGGTGTAGTTTGGGTGAGCAACGAGTTTGTGAATTGTTGTTGGTGTTGTAATGCATTTTAATGCATTTAGATCTCAATTTTGATGATGTGAAAACATGGGATCTTGATCCGGACGCAAACGAGGTGTTGTTGGAGGCTCCGAAAGGGCAATTATCGTGTCGGCAAGCAAGGCTTCACGTATCGGTGAGTGGAAATGCAATTTTCTACTTTGTAACGCTTTGGGCGTGGTTTTGGGAGCTTAGTGTAAGTTTGAAACACTTAGCTAAGCTCAAGAGTAAGTGGTCCAAATGTTCTCTCTTTGAAATGTGCTATGTTTTGATGAAAATGCACTTGAGATAAATTCGGTTTTGTTTACTGTTTTTAAGCATGTTTAAGCATGGTTTAATGCTGGATTTTAATGCCATTATGTTAAGGATGCATTAGGTAAGTGATCTTTGGTTTTCATGTGTTTAATGCATATGATGTTAAGCATGTTATTCTTGTGGAAATGGCATTGTGGTTATGCTTGTAAAACATTGGATTAATGTGGTTAAATGATTATATTGGCAAGTGATATAAATGGTTTTTGGTTGCTTTAATCGAATATAGTTAGCCGGCTATAGGATTGGGTGCACCATGAACAAAGTCGCCTTGGATGTTGAGGGGTTGTGATTGTACCGTATACTCCATCCAAGTACTCTAATGATTGAGGTTAAGGTCACAACGATGGATGTTAATTTCGTGTGTGGATCATGTGTGATGTGTTCCGTGCTCTCGTTAGTGGAATTATACAACTACCGGTGAGTGGTGTTGAGGGGTTGTGATTGTACCATTATACTCCACCACGAGTGTCACAACGATGGAGGGTTGCTCTCGTGTGTGAGCCTTGTGTAGTCCGATAGTGTGTATGAAGCGTGTGGGACAACACTTGTAATCCGCGTATCCGATTGTGTCTTGAGTTGAAATGGTTTATTGATTATCACTTGTGGTCCAATATAATGTCAATGATAAATGTGAAGCATGAGATGCTTGTAAATGATGCAAGAATGCATGAAATGCTTAGTAAAGCATGAGCAACGGTTTAATTGTTGTTTTAATATGTTACATTTGAGCATATGTTATTAAATGTATTGTTGTCTTGAGAAGACATGATTTATGAAAAGGCGTGTGATAAAAGTGGTGGTTTTGCAAGTCATGTGAAATGCATTGATGAATGTTGTTAGCGATTCTCACTAAGCTATATGCTTACGCTCTTTTGTTTCATCAATGTAGAGAATTGAGCATTTCAAGACAGCCCAAAAGCAAGGGGATTCCAAGGCTTTGTTAAATAGGTGTATGTGGTTCACCCTTAGTGTAACAAGTGGCAATGGGTGGGATTTCTATTTCCTGATTTTGTCGGTGGTGTTTGTTGTTTCAAGCATGTTAAGTTCTGATTGTTGACTTGTATTTGGCCTATTTATGGTTCTATGGTTTGATTGTGGTGTTTTACCTTTGCTATAGCTTAGTATCTTAAGCATGTTTGGATAGCTTAAATGTTACCTTAGTATGATGTGGTTGAGGAGTATGCTTTGTTGTTTGATGATGTTTATAAATCTATTAGATGGATTATATCATGTATGCATGATTTAAGCTTGTTTGGATGTGTTTTTGAATGTCTAAATGATGTTGAAATGTGCCAATCTGGTATGCGTATCGATACTCAGGGAAGTGTATCGATACGCTAAGGCAAATCTGAGGCATTTCTGTATAGGGGTACCGAAACAAATTGTATGCGTATCGATACGCCTAGGCCAAGTTTGAATGTCGTAACGATATGCGGGGAAGTGTTTCGATACGCTCAACCTGTAACGCCCCGGTTTTGGGCTTAGAAGTCTTGGGCGTTGACCGGCTGGTTAAAGTGTTGTTCGAATCGTAAGAGGTTAAATTAGGAAAGCCTAGTTCGGGTTGCATTAAAAATATGGAAAAATGTTCTAAAATCATCTTTTAATATAATTAAGTGAACTGTGAAATCAATTTTGGAAAATGAGTTTCGGAAGTGTGACATTTTGGCTAGTGACCAAAATGTAATTTTTGAAAGTTTGGGGGCTGTTTTATAAAGGGTTGAAACTTTGAATCTTTAAGGAGCTATTTACCCAAAGGGAGTTTCTCCAGATTTTTCTAAGATATTTTGACTTATAATTCTGATTTTTAAAGTAAAACAAAAGGAGGGAAATCTCATTTAGCTAATTTCATAACAAACTTTCTATTTTCTTTCTCTCTTTTTTTCTCTCAACCCAAACACTCCATTTCCAGAGTTTTAATTCTGATTTTCTCATCTAAAATCCTCCTTTCAACTCTCAATTGATTGCAAATCAACATATCTTCAAAACCTCTTCAATTGCTACAAGTTTCATCAAGGTTTTCCATTCCAAAAAGAGGAGAAACTCAAGTTTGGAGGTAAGAACGTCCTTCTCCTCTGAACTTCAAGTTCTTTACTGAAATTCCTAAGTTTTCAATCCTAATTTGATGTTTAATTAAAGGCTTTTAAGTTGATTTATGGATCTTGGCTAATTATGCAAGATTTTGATGATTTCACATGATTTTCGTTTGATCTGTTAAATATGTGTTTTGAGAGGTGTTTTTGATGTTAAATGATCTCTAAATTGAAAAGGAAATGGGTCTTGATTGATGCAATCCCGGATAGGTTGAGTTTCCTAAGTTTAGCTTGTGTTTTAAGGTAGTTTTTGTGGTGATCTTGTGGATCTGGTGTTGCTGGAGGTATAAGGATGGTTGTAGGTTGTTTTTAGATGTTAAAGGATGTTAATGGAAGTGAGGTTTTGCTGGTTTATGGCTGGGCTTTGTTTAGAAGTGTTTTGGATGCATTTTCGGTTGTGTTTGGTGGCCGAAAATGGAGGTTATGTGAGAGCAGCGAGTTTAGGTGCTTTCATTGAAGCAATTAATGCATGATGATGCATTAATCCTCTGCTTTGATGTGTTGAAACAGGGGAGGCATCCTTGGATCCAAGAATTGTTGATCCGGAGGCTTGATTTGGTGCTTTGGCTTGAAGCAAAGTGGAAATCGGTGAGTGCATCTTGTGAAAATGGTTTTCGGCTTTGAACCAAGGTTTTGGGGGCTTAGTTTAAGTCTAAACAACTTTGCTAAGCTCAAGAGTAAGTTTTCGGATTTCTCCCTAGGTGGTGGCCATGTTTTGGTGTAATGCAAAATGATGATTTGCATGTTTTGATTACTGTTTTGAAAGCATGATTTAGCATGATAATTGCTGATGTTTTAGCATGATATTTGCTGATGTTTCAAGCCATGTGTTGAAGGTAACTCTAGGTAGGAGTACCTTGCTTTTATGCATTGATTAAATGTGGATTTGATGCTTTGAAATGCATGATGAAATGGCTTGGTTTAATGCTTTAAAACAGTGGATTATATGATGTATAAGATGTATATTGGCAAGTGATGTTTTGTAAAAGTGAAGGTCACTAAGGTGGTTAAAAGTCCTTGAGTGAGCCTTGTTACTTAAGATCATCAAGGTGGTTAAAAGTCCTTGGATGAGTCTTGTTGCGGACACTAAGGTGGTTAAAAGTCCTTAGGTGCTCCTTTCCATGGTGTTTAAAAGTCCATGGGGCCAAGGTGTTTAAAAGTCCTTGGGGCCAAGGTGTTTAAAAGTCCATGGGGCCAAGGTGTTTAAAAGTCCTTGGGGCCAAGGTGTTTAAAAGTCCATGGGGCCAAGGTGTTTAAAAGTCCTTGGGGCCAAGGTGTTTAAAAGTCCTTGGGGTAATTCAAGCTACGGACACAAAGGTGGTTAAAAGTCCTTGTGTGGTCCTCATTCATGGTGTTTAAAAGTCCATGGCCAAGGTGTTTAAAAGTCCTTGGGGAAAGTTATTGAACTTGTTTTATAAATGAAATGTATCACTTGAGCCAATATGACATGTAAAGTACATTGAGATGCATGAGATGCATGTTTTAATGATTATGTTGAAGCATGAGATGCTTGTTTAAATGTTATTTGAAGCATGGGATTGCTTGAATTTAAGTATGCTTTGAGCATGTGCAAAGGTTGATTATAAGCATGTTTTATAAATGGTTTTGATTGCATTATTGAATGGTTTTTAAAGAGCACTCCTCACTAAGCTTTTGCTTACGCTCTCTCGTTTTCTTAATTCAATAATGCAGAGCATTAGAGTACCTTGGAAGGGCAGCAAAAAAAGGGCAAGCAAACAAGTTCAAGTAAAGCTCAATGTATGAAGGTTTTATAAGTTCTTTTAGCTTTTGGTTGATTTGGCAATGGGGGACCAATGTGTATGTTTTGGGAGGTGTTTGAGACTCCCTAAGTATGTTGAATGTTGTTTGAATTGCTGGTTTTTGGGATTGGTTTTATATTGCTTGTTTATGAAGGTTTATGCATGAAAGTTAGCTTAAGTTGGAAGCATGCTATATAAATTGGGGCTTTCCATATGTGATGTTTAAATGCTGAATTGATGATGCAATTATGGTCCTTGCATGTTGTGTGATTAAGTGATATGGTTTGGTGATGTTAATTTGATGTTTGAAGCATGTTTGATGTTGGTTTTGAGTCGAAGTCAGGCAGGGGTATCGGTACTCGGGCTTGCGTATCGATACGCCTGAGCCAAATATGCACATTCCTGCTCAGACGTATCGGTACGGTTGAACAGGTACCGATACTGTATGAAGGCCGTATCGATACGGGGGAACTCGTATCGATACCGTTGCTGAAGTTTGGTTACTGCCTTCCCCGCGTATCGATACGACACGTGGCGTATCGATACCGGACCGTTAAATTCAGTTAAAAGTATCTTTATATGTTTTGTTTTGTTTACGTTTTGGTCCTGAATCTTGTTTGTTCAACTGAATGAGTTTGAGAAGTCCTTTTGAGCTGAAATTTCACAGAGAAGCATGAAACCTGATTAATTTCATGATGGTAACTTTAATTGGGACTAAGTCCTCATATTTATCAGAATTTACAATTTGGTCCCTAAAGTTGTAATCTGTTCAATTGGGTCCCTGTTTGATCTCTGATGTTTGTGATCTTTAAGTATGTTGTTGTATGATCACAATTAGGGTTAATGTGCATCTAGATAAGATTAAAAAGAAAAAAAAGGGTCGTTAATCAAGGTTGACTTTCGAGTTGACTTTGGTTTTCCCCGTGTGACTTTCTTAATTCGGGTCAACCGTCTAGACCGGATTAAGGGGGTTACATTCGGTGGTATCAGAGCTGGGTTCTCGAGTAATTGGGAATGTTTGTATGCATGATTGAAGCATGGTTTGGCTTGTATGCTTGTTGTATGAAAGCATGTTCGGTGGTTTGAGATGATGAAGTTTTTGAGATGTGTGTTGTGATGATGCATGATGAGGGTACCCATTGCCAAACAAAAGCTAAAGAGATGATGTTGTTTTTGAAAGAAATTGAGCTTGAATACTTGAAATTGCTTACCTTGCTGGTCCTGACTTGTTTTATTTTGTATTGTTATGCATGGTAAAAGTATGGCACCACGTAGATAGTTAAGAAGTAGCGCGAGAGCTACGACCCCGGAGGGGAATGTGAATGAAGAGAATACGGGTAGTGCTGTGTTACCTCCTCCTCCACCTGGTGGTGGTGGTGCGGAGAGGGAAAGAGCTGGAGCTGAGGCAGCTGGTGCTAGAGCTGCAGGACCTGAGGTTGGTCAGGGGCAAGCGATGCCTGACATGTCTGTGCTGGTACAAGCTATTGCGGGTGCTTTTCGAGCAGCAGTAGCTGGAGCTCAAGGAGCTGGGCATCAGGGAGATGCTGGAGCTAGATTACCCTTAGAGCGTCTACGCAGTCTTGGTGGGACTGAGTTTAGGGGTATGTCAGCTGAGAGGTCGGAAGCTTGGCTGGAGAGTACCAAGCGTGTCTTGGGACAGATGAGTTGCACTGATGTGCAAAAGTTGGGATGTGTGGTGTCTTTGCTGCAAGGTGATGCTTATACGTGGTGGATGACCACAATCTCTGGGATGGCTGATGCTGATGTTACTTGGACGTTCTTTCAGAATGCGTTCAAGAGGAGATATCTGGGAGTAAGATATCTGGATGAGAAAAAGCGTGAATTCATGTCTCTAACCCAAGGGAGCATGAGTGTGGCTGAGTATGAGGTACAATTCGTACGTCTCAGCCAGTATGCACCGGAGCTGATACCTGATGAGCGCGAGAGGTGCGAAAGGTTCTGTTATGGCTTGGTGACGGAAGTTAAGACCTACATGTTGGCTGCTGAGTACAATGATTTTGATGTGTTGGTTAGTCGATCCAAGGACATTGAGATGAACCTGAGTTTGTCTGCGAAGGGTGCTGGAGCGAGTTCTGGGAAGAGAGCTGCTGAGTATAGTTCCGGAGGTGGACGGAACAAGAGGGGACGCGATCAGAGGTTTCAGTCCTCATCTAGGAGAGGTGGAGGTGCACCTGCTAGGGGTGGCAATGCTAGAGATGACCCTAGTGCTTGTTGGATTTGTGGTTCGCGTGGTCACTTGAAGCGTGACTATCCTCGTGCTGGGAGGGAGGTGCAAGCTCCTGTTGTAGCAGCTGGTTATGAGTGCTGGAATTGTGGTTCTGCTGACCATTTGAGGCGAGATTGTCCGAGGATGGCTGGTGGACAAGAGCGTGCTCCTGTTGTTGCAGCACCGCAGAGAGGTCGTGGGCGCGGCCGTGGTAATTTTCAGAGGCGTGAGGAAGGTGGTCGCGGAGTAGCTCATGTTGTGGCTATTCAACCTGAGGGTGGAGGCCAAGCGAGGGTGTATGCTCAGCGCGAGGGAAGGAATGATGCTGATGTGATTGCAGGTACCTTTACTTTGCAATCCTTGTCATTGCTTTCTTTGATTGATTCTGGATCTACGCATTCATACATTCTTCGTGAGCATGCTGAGTTGCTTGGTTTGCTTGTTGAGTCTTTGGATGTTGGTGTTAGAGTCACTAGTTCTTTTGGTGAAACTGTTGTGACTCGTAAGCTTTATAGAAGGTGTCCTTTGGTTGTTCAAGAGCATGTCTTTCATGTTGATCTTATGGAGTTGCCCTTTTATGGTTTTGATGTGATCCTTGGTATGGATTGGCTTGCTGAGCATCGTGCTGTTGTGGATTGTGAGAATAAGCGTGTTTCGCTTAGGCTTGCGGATGATTATGAAGTGGTGGTGGTTGGTGAGAATGTGAAGTTTCTTGCCAATGTTGTTTCTACCTTGGAGGCGAGCAGGATGCTGAGGCAAGGTTGCGAAGCGTATCTGGCCTTCGTGATGAATCCTTGTTCTAAGGAGTTGAGGGTGCAGGATATCAGGGTTGTGAAGGAGTTTCCTGATGTTTTTCCTGAGGAGTTGCCTGGTTTACCTCCTAATCGCGAGGTGGAGTTTGGTATTGAGCTGTATGAGAATACCACTCCTGTGTCTATTACTCCCTATAGAATGGCACCTAAGGAGCTGAAGGAGCTGAAGACGCAGTTGCAAGAGCTGCTTGATCGTGGTTTCATCCGGCCGAGTGTGTCGCCTTGGGGTGCTCCTGTCTTGTTTGTGAAGAAGAAAGATGGCACGATGAGGATGTGCATTGATTACCGTCAGCTGAACAAGTTGACTATCAAGAATCGGTATCCTTTGCCGAGGATTGATGATCTCTTTGATCAATTTCGGGGAGCTGCTGTGTTCTCTAAGATTGACTTGAGGTCAGGGTATTACCAGTTGAAGGTGAAGGATGTGGATGTGCCTAAGACAGCTTTCAGGACAAGGTATGGGCATTATGAGTTCCTTGTGATGCCGTTTGGTTTGACAAATGCTCCTGCTGCTTTCATGGACATGATGAATCGTGTTTTTCATGAATACCTGGACAAGTTCGTTGTGGTGTTCATTGATGATATCCTTGTGTACTCGCGTACTGAGGAAGAGCACGAAGAGCATTTGAGGATTGTGCTGCAAGCTTTATTGGAGAATCGGCTTTATGCTAAGCTGAGCAAGTGTGAGTTCTGGCTTAGAGAGGTGGTGTTTCTTGGGCATGTGGTCTCAGCTGAGGGGATTCGTGTTGATCCTCAGAAGATTGAAGCGGTGATGAACTGGAAAGTTCCTAAGTCTATTCAGGAGGTTCGTAGTTTCCTTGGTTTGGCAGGATACTACCGAAGGTTTGTGGATGGTTTTTCCAAGATTGCTGCTCCTTTGACGAAGTTGCTGCAGAAAGATGTTAAGTATGAGTGGACAGAAGCGAGACAGCAGGCTTTTGAGAAGCTGAAGATGGCTTTGACTCAAGCTCCTATCTTGATTCAGCCTGAATCAGGGAAAGAGTTTGTAGTCTACAGTGATGCATCCTATGTTGGTTTGGGGTGTGTGCTGATGCAGGAGGGTAAGGTTGTGGCTTATGCGTCGCGGCAGTTGAAGGTGCATGAGCGCAATTATCCTACGCATGATATTGAGCTGGCTGCAGTGGTTTTTGCTCTGAAGATCTGGAGGCATTATCTGTATGGTGAGAAGTGTACGGTGTACACGGATCACAAGAGTTTGAGGTATCTGATGTCTCAGAAGGAGTTGAATCTTAGGCAGCGACGGTGGTTGGAGTTGCTCAAGGATTATGATCTGACGATAGAGTATCATCCTGGAAAGGCTAATGTTGTTGCAGATGCCTTGAGTAGGAAGGTAGCTGTTGAGTTGAGAGCTATGTTTGCTAGCTTGAGCATATCGCAGGATGGTGGTCTTGTTGCTGAGTTGCAAGTGAAACCATCGTTGGTTCAGATGATCAAGGATAAGCAGTTGTTGGATGATTCCTTGGTGTCTCATGTTCAAGATATCGCGGAGGGTAGACCTTCGGATTTCTGCTTTAATGAGGATGGAGTGTTGTGTTTTGGTAGTCGAATAGTAGTGCCTGCTGATGCTGAGTTGAGGCGTGCTATTCTGGCTGAAGGTCATAGTAGTCCTTTTGCTATGCACCCTGGTAGTACTAAGATGTATCGCGATCTTCGTGATGAGTACTATTGGGTAGGTTTGAAGAAGGATGTTGCAGAGTTCGTGAGCAAGTGTTTGGTGTGTCAGCGAGTTAAGGCTGAACATCAGGTTCCTTCTGGTTTGTTGCAACCGTTGAAAATCCCTGAATGGAAGTGGGAGAGGGTTACCATGGATTTTGTATCTGGTTTACCTTTGTCTCCGTCGAAGAAGAATTCTGTTTGGGTGATTGTGGATCGCCTGACGAAGTGTGCGCATTTCTTGCATGTGCACACTACGTTTTCTTTGGATAAGCTGGCAGAGTTGTACATTGCTGAGGTTGTGAGGCTGCATGGTGTGCCTAAGTCGATCGTGTCGGATAGGGATCCGAGGTTCACATCGCGTTTTTGGCAGTGTTTGCATCAAGCTCTGGGTACAAGGTTGCATTTCAGTACATCCTATCATCCTCAGTCGGATGGTCAGTCTGAGCGAGTTATTCAGATTTTGGAGGATATGTTGAGGTGTTGCGTGATAGAGTTCCAAGGTTCTTGGGAGAAGCATCTGCCTTTGGTTGAGTTCGCTTATAACAACAGTTTTCAGGCGAGTATACAGATGGCACCTTATGAGGCTCTGTATGGGAGGAAGTGTAGGACTCCTCTTTGTTGGGCTGAAACTGGTCAAAAGTTGGTTTCGATGCCTGCCTTGTTGAAAGGAACCACCGAGAAGGTGAAGCTCATTTGTGAGCGGTTGAAGGCTGCTTCTGACCGGCAGAAATCTTACGCGGATTTGAAGCGTAAGGAGATAGAGTTTGCGGTGGGGGATCGCGTGTTCTTGAAGGTTTCGCCTTGGAAGAAGGTGATGAGGTTTGGTCTGAAGGGTAAGCTGAGTCCTAGATACATTGGACCGTATGAGGTTGTTGAGCGAGTGGGTCCTGTTGCGTATCGGTTGAGGTTACCTCAGGAGCTGGAAAAGATCCATGATGTGTTCCATGTTTCTATGCTCCGGAAGTATAGATCTGATCCTTCGCATGTGATGCCTGTGGAGGAAGTGGAATTGAATCCGGATTTGACCTATGATGAGGAACCGGTGAAGGTTCTGGATTCAGATAGCAAAGTTCTTCGTGGCAAGACCATTGAGTTGGTGAAGGTGCTGTGGAAGCATCGAGGTGTTGAGGAAGCCACGTGGGAGCGGAAGGAAGACATGCTGAAGCAGTTTCCTTATCTCTTTCCTTCAGGTAAATTTCGAGGACGAAATTTCTTAAGGGGGGGAGAGTTGTAATGCCCCGGTTTT
This sequence comes from Hibiscus tridactylites, assembly GCA_958450335.1. NCBI lineage: Eukaryota > Viridiplantae > Streptophyta > Magnoliopsida > Malvales > Malvaceae > Hibiscus > Hibiscus tridactylites. The sequence goes on from OY288273.1 coordinate 72,979,152, forward strand.
GGGCTTAGAAGTCTTGGGCGTTGACCGGCTGGTTAAAGTGCTGTTCGAATCGTAAGAGGTTAAATTAGGAAAGCCTAGTTCGGGTTGCATTAAAAATATGGAAAAATGTTCTAAAATCATCTTTTAATATAATTAAGTGAACTGTGAAATCAATTTTGGAAAATGAGTTTCGGAAGTGTGACATTTTGGCTAGTGACCAAAATGTAATTTTTGAAAGTTTGGGGGCTGTTTTATAAAGGGTTGAAACTTTGAATCTTTAAGGAGCTATTTACCCAAAGGGAGTTTCTCCAGATTTTTCTAAGATATTTTGACTTATAATTCTGATTTTTAAAGTAAAACAAAAGGAGAGAAATCTCATTTAGCTAATTTCATAACAAACTTTCTATTTTCTTTCTCTCTTTTTTTCTCTCAACCCAAACACTCCATTTCCAGAGTTTTAATTCTGATTTTCTCATCTAAAATCCTCCTTTCAACTCTCAATTGATTGCAAATCAACATATCTTCAAAACCTCTTCAATTGCTACAAGTTTCATCAAGGTTTTCCATTCCAAAAAGAGGAGAAACTCAAGTTTGGAGGTAAGAACGTCCTTCTCCTCTGAACTTCAAGTTCTTTACTGAAATTCCTAAGTTTTCAATCCTAATTTGATGTTTAATTAAAGGCTTTTAAGTTGATTTATGGATCTTGGCTAATTATGCAAGATTTTGATGATTTCACATGATTTTCGTTTGATCTGTTAAATCTGTGTTTTGAGAGGTGTTTTTGATGTTAAATGATCTCTAAATTGAAAAGGAAATGGGTCTTGATTGATGCAATCCCGGATAGGTTGAGTTTCCTAAGTTTAGCTTGTGTTTTAAGGTAGTTTTTGTGGTGATCTTGTGGATCTGGTGTTGCTGGAGGTATAAGGATGGTTGTAGGTTGTTTTTAGATGTTAAAGGATGTTAATGGAAGTGAGGTTTTGCTGGTTTATGGCTGGGCTTTGTTTAGAAGTGTTTTGGATGCATTTTCGGTTGTGTTTGGTGGCCGAAAATGGAGGTTATGTGAGAGCAGCGAGTTTAGGTGCTTTCATTGAAGCAATTAATGCATGATGATGCATTAATCCTCTGCTTTGATGTGTTGAAACAGGGGAGGCATCCTTGGATCCAAGAATTGTTGATCCGGAGGCTTGATTTGGTGCTTTGGCTTGAAGCAAAGTGGAAATCGGTGAGTGCATCTTGTGAAAATGGTTTTCGGCTTTGAAACCAAGGTTTTGGGGGCTTAGTTTAAGTCTAAACAACTTTGCTAAGCTCAAGAGTAAGTTTTCGGATTTCTCCCTAGGTGGTGGCCATGTTTTGGTGTAATGCAAAATGATGATTTGCATGTTTTGATTACTGTTTTGAAAGCATGATTTAGCATGATAATTGCTGATGTTTTAGCATGATATTTGCTGATGTTTCAAGCCATGTGTTGAAGGTAACTCTAGGTAGGAGTACCTTGCTTTTATGCATTGATTAAATGTGGATTTGATGCTTTGAAATGCATGATGAAATGGCTTGGTTTAATGCTTTAAAACAGTGGATTATATGATGTATAAGATGTATATTGGCAAGTGATGTTTTGTAAAAGTGAAGGTCACTAAGGTGGTTAAAAGTCCTTGAGTGAGCCTTGTTACTTAAGATCATCAAGGTGGTTAAAAGTCCTTGGATGAGTCTTGTTGCGGACACTAAGGTGGTTAAAAGTCCTTAGGTGCTCCTTTCCATGGTGTTTAAAAGTCCATGGGGCCAAGGTGTTTAAAAGTCCTTGGGGCCAAGGTGTTTAAAAGTCCATGGGGCCAAGGTGTTTAAAAGTCCTTGGGGCCAAGGTGTTTAAAAGTCCTTGGGGTAATTCAAGCTACGGACACAAAGGTGGTTAAAAGTCCTTGTGTGGTCCTCATTCATGGTGTTTAAAAGTCCATGGCCAAGGTGTTTAAAAGTCCTTGGGGAAAGTTATTGAACTTGTTTTATAAATGAAATGTATCACTTGAGCCAATATGACATGTAAAGTACATTGAGATGCATGAGATGCATGTTTTAATGATTATGTTGAAGCATGAGATGCTTGTTTAAATGTTATTTGAAGCATGGGATTGCTTGAATTTAAGTATGCTTTGAGCATGTGCAAAGGTTGATTATAAGCATGTTTTATAAATGGTTTTGATTGCATTATTGAATGGTTTTTAAAGAGCACTCCTCACTAAGCTTTTGCTTACGCTCTCTCGTTTTCTTAATTCAATAATGCAGAGCATTAGAGTACCTTGGAAGGGCAGCAAAAAAAGGGCAAGCAAACAAGTTCAAGTAAAGCTCAATGTATGAAGGTTTTATAAGTTCTTTTAGCTTTTGGTTGATTTGGCAATGGGGGACCAATGTGTATGTTTTGGGAGGTGTTTGAGACTCCCTAAGTATGTTGAATGTTGTTTGAATTGCTGGTTTTAGGGATTGGTTTTATATTGCTTGTTTATGAAGGTTTATGCATGAAAGTTAGCTTAAGTTGGAAGCATGCTATATAAATTGGGGCTTTCCATATGTGATGTTTAAATGCTGAATTGATGATGCAATTATGGTCCTTGCATGTTGTGTGATTAAGTGATATGGTTTGGTGATGTTAATTTGATGTTTGAAGCATGTTTGATGTTGGTTTTGAGTCGAAGTCAGGCAGGGGTATCGGTACTCGGGCTTGCGTATCGATACGCCTGAGCCAAATATGCACATTCCTGCTCAGGCGTATCGGTACGGTTGAACAGGTACCGATACCGTATGAAGGCCGTATCGATACGGGGGAACTCGTATCGATACCGTTGCTGAAGTTTGGTTACTGCCTTCCCCACGTATCGATACGACACGTGGCGTATCGATACCGGACCGTTAAATTCAGTTAAAAGTATCTTTATATGTTTTGTTTTGTTTACGTTTTGGTCCTGAATCTTGTTTGTTCAACTGAATGAGTTTGAGAAGTCCTTTTGAGCTGAAATTTCATAGAGAAGCATGAAACCTGATTAATTTCATGATGGTAACTTTAATTGGGACTAAGTCCTCATATTTATCAGAATTTACAATTTGGTCCCTAAAGTTGTAATCTGTTCAATTGGGTCCCTGTTTGATCTCTGATGTTTGTGATCTTTAAGTATGTTGTTGTATGATCACAATTAGGGTTAATGTGCATCTAGATAAGATTAAAAAGAAAAAAAAGGGTCGTTAATCAAGGTTGACTTTCGGGTTGACTTTGGTTTTCCCCGTGTGACTTTCTTAATTCGGGTCAACCGTCTAGACCGGATTAAGGGGGTTACACAACCCTTCTTTAGCTACTGTCTTCCCGTGTATCGGTACAGGCTCAGGTGTATCGATACGAGTAGTTAAATTTCAGTTAAAAGTATCTTTTAAAGTTTGGAAATGTTGCATTTTGGCCCCTGAATTTTGTGTGTGCAATTGAATGAGTTTGGTCGATCCGTTTGAGCTAAAATTTGGCATGATGGCATATTACATGACTAATTAAATATTGGTAACTTTAAAATCTTGAAAGTCCATGTAATGTATTGAAATTACAGTTTAGTCCCTAAAAGTCAAATGTATACAATTAAACCCCTAATTGAACTCCGACCGTTGTGTCGTTTTCAACTAATCACTTCACTGAACATATAGGATAATAATATGCATCTAGAGAAGATAAAAAGAAAAAAAAGGGGGTCGTTAATCGAGGTTGACTTTAACGAGTTGGCTTTGGTTTTCCCTGTGTAATCTTCTTAGTTCGGGTCAGGCGTCTAGGCCGGGCTAAGGGCGTTACATTTGTTTGTATCATAGCCAGGTTACGAAAGAATTGGGGATGTTGGTATGAGAAATTGATATGTATTGATGTATGTTGTTTGAAAAGCATGCAATTGGTTGAATTTTGAAGCTTATGATATGCTTAATTTATGTGAATCGCATGTGAAGTGAATATGATCGCCTGACGATGATGCAATGTTGTTAAGTACTGAATTTGGATGATGAAAAACATGTTGAGCATGATGTGTCATTGTATGCTATGCCATGTTGGGGGAAATCGGGGTGCCCATTGCCTTATTACACTAATCAAATGTTTTTTTTGTAAACTTGGATCCTTGCTTGATGCTGGCCTAAATGGTTTGATTTGTTTTTGTTGTTTTGCTTTGTTAAAATAGCACTATGGGACCGAGAAGAGAGCTGAGGTCCAATACGATAATACCTGCAGCTGACCAGGGTGAACAAGGGGCTGATGTCCCTCATGGTGGAAATCTACCTCCTCCGCCACCACCTAGAGTGGGGAGAGCAGGTGCAGCAAGGACCTGCTGGTCCTGGTTTGGGTGATTTGGCGCCACTGGTTAAGGGCGATCACCAGAGCGTTTCAAGCTGCTGTTGCTGGAGCGCATGTGCAGGCCCCTACAGCTGGGCAGGCGGGCTTATCGTTAGAGATATTGAGGAGCCTAGGAGTTGTGGAGTTCTTTGGTATGTCTCCTGAGGCGTCTGAGGCCTGGTTAGCGAGTACGATCCGTATCATGGATCAGATGGGCTGTAATGATGTGCGCAAGCTGGGGTGTGCAGTATCTTTGTTGCAAGGCGATGCCTACAGCTGGTGGACGACTACCACAGCTGGTATGGATCCCAATAAGGTTGATTGGGAGTTTTTCAGAGGTGCCTTCAGGAGGAAGTATCTAGGGGTGAGATACTTGGACGAAAAGAAACGTGAGTTTATGTCGCTTGTTCAGGGCAACCTTTCTATGGTTGAGTTCAAGGTCCAGTTCGTACGCTTGAGCCAGTATGCTCTTGATCTGGTACCTAATGAGAGGCACCGATGTGATCGCTTCTGGTACGGGTTGGTACAGGAAGTTAAGACGTATATGTTGGCTGCTGATTATACTGATTTTGATGTGCTTGTTTGTCGAGCGAAGGACATCGAGCAGAATTTGGGTTTGTCCTCTCGAGGTGTTGGTTGTAGCTCTGGGAAGAGAGCAACTGAGTCTAGTTCCGGTGGTGGACGGAACAAGAGGGGACGAGATAGGAGGTACCAGCCTGCTGCTAGGCGGGGTAATGGTGGACATGGTGCACCTACTTAGGGAGATAGGATGAGGGCTGAACAGAACACGTGCTGGACGTGTGGTTCTCGTGGTCATTTGAGGCGAGATTGTCCTCGGGCGGCTAGGGAGGTTCAGGCTCCTGTGGTGGTGACAGGGAATTCCTGTTGGAATTGTGCTTCGGCAGATCATATGAGGAGGGAGTGTCCTTTGTTGGCTGGTGTAGGCCAAGGACGTGCTCCTGTGGTAGTTGCACCTCAGAGAGGCCGTGGGCGCGGCTGTGGGAACTTTCAGAGGAGAGACGAGGGGCAGCGAGGTATTGCTCATGTAGTAGTCATTCGACTTGAGGGAGGTGGACCAGCGAGGGTTTATGCTCAGCGCGAGGAGCGTAATGATATCGATGTTATCGCATGTACCTTTGCTCTTCAGTCTTTATCTTTTCTGGCTTTGATTGATTCTGGATCCACGCATTCTTATATCTTGAGTGAGCATGCACATTTGCTTGATATACCTGTTGAGATGCTTGAAGTAGGAATGCAAGTGACTAGTTCTTTCGTGAGACTGTAATCACTAGGAAGTTGTATAAAAGATGCCCTTTATCTGTACAAGGACATGTTTTCCTTGTAGATTTGATGGAGTTACCTTTATACGGATTTGATGTAATCCTTGGCATGGATTGGTTGTCGGAGCATAGGGTGGTGGTTGACTTTGATGTCAAGCGAGTTACCTTAAAGTTGGCCGATGATTATGAGGTAGTTGTAGTAGGCGAGAATGTGAAATGCTTGTCGAATGTGATTTCGGTTTTGGAAGCAAACCGTATGATGACGTTGGGTTGCGATGCTTACATTGCCTATTTGATGAATCCTGGCATCAAGGATGTGCATGTACAGGACATTCGAACTGTTCGCAATTTTCCGGTTGTCTTTCCGGAGGAATTGCCTGGATTGCCACCAAACAAAGAAGTTGAGTTTGGTATAGAGTTGTACGAGAAAACGAATTTGGTGTCTATTGCTCCTTATCGCATGGCACCTAAAGAGTTAAAAGAGTTGAAAACGCAATTGCAGGAGTTGTTGGACCGAGGTTTCATCCAGCCGAGTGTGTCACCTTAGGGTGCACCAGTCTTGTTTGTTAAGAAGAAGGATGGGACAATGCAGATGTGCATAGATTATTGGCAACTGAACAAGTTGACGATCAAGAACAAGTATCCCTTGCCTAGAATTGATGATCTCTTTGATCAGTTTCGGGGAGCCTCAGTGTTTTCTAAGATAGACTTGAGATCAGGGTATTATCAACTGAGAGTGAAGGATGTGAACGTACCTAAGACAACTTTTTGGATGAGGTATGGACATTATGAATTCTTGGTGATGCCATTTGGTTTGACCAACGCGCCTGCTGCTTTCATGGACATGATGAATCGTGTATTCCATGAATTCCTGGATCAGTTTGTGGTGGTGTTCATCGATGATATCATTGTGTATTCGCGTACCGAGGAGGATCATGGTAAACACTTTAGAATTGTTTTGCAAGCGTTGTTGGAAAATCAGTTGTATGCCAAACTGAGTAAGTGTGACTTTTGGCTTAGGGAAGTGGTCTTCCTTGGACATGTTGTTTCAGCTGAGGGCATTCGCGTTGATCCACACAAGGTAAAGTCTATGATGAGTTGGAAAGTACCTAAGTCAGTGACAGAGGTACGGAGTTTCCTTGGATTAGCTGGGTACTACCGTAGGTTTGTCAAGGGTTTCTCGAAGATAGCGACACCTTTGACCAAGTTGTTGCAGAAAAATGTTCGCTTTGAGTGGACTGATGCGAGACAGCAAGCTTTCGAGAAATTGAAAGAAGCTTTGACGCAAGCTCATGTTCTGATTCAACTTGAGTCTGGTAAGGAGTTTGTGGTTTATAGTGATGTGTCCATTGTTGGTTGGGCTGCGTGTTGATGCAGGAAGGTAAGGTAGTGGCCTATGCATCTAGGCAGTTGAAGGTGCATGAGCTCAACTATCCCACTCATGATCTTGAGCTTGCGGCTGTGGTGTTTGCCTTGAAGATTTGGAGGCATTACCTGTACGGTGAGAAGTGTGTTGCGTTCACGGATCATAAGAGTTTGAAGTATCTTATGTCTCAGAAGGAGTTGAACCTTAGGCAGCGTCGTTGGGTAGAGTTGCTTAAAGATTATGATCTGACGATCGAGCATCACCTGGGTAAGGCTATTGTTGTAGCCGATGCTTTGAGCGGGAAAGTAGTTGTGGAGTTGAGAGCGATGTTTGCTGGCTTGAGCATATCGCATGATGGTGGTCTTATTGCAAAATTGCAAGTGAAACCATCTCTGATACAGTTGATCAAAGATAAGCAGTTGCTTTATGATTCTCTTGTTTCGCATGTTCAGGACATTGCGGAGGGTAGACCTTCGGATTTCAGCTTTAGTGATGATGGTGTTTTGTGCTTTGGGAGTCGAATAGTGGTGTCAGATGATACTGAGTTGAGGCGCGCTATTCTGACTGAAGCTCATAGTAGTCCTTTTGCTATGCATCCTGGTAGTACAAAGGTGTATCGTGATTTGAAAGATGAGTACTACTGGGTGGGGTTGAAAAATGACGTGGTTGTGTTTGTTAGTAAGTGCATGGTGTCAGCGAGTGAAGGCTGAACATCAGGTTCCTTCTGGGTTGTTGCAACCTTTGAGAATCCCATAATTGAAGTGGGAGAGAATCACCATGGATTTTGTGTCTAGATTGCCCTTGTCACCATCAAAGAAAAATTCAGTTTGGGTGATTGTAGATCGGCTTACAAAGTGTGCATATTTTCTACCTGTGCATACTACGTATACCTTGGACAAGTTGGCTGAGCTATACATAGTTGAGATTGTGCGGTTGCAAGGTGTACCAAAGTCCATTGTGTCGGATAGAGATCTGAGGTTTACAGCACGATTTTGGGAATGTTTGCATCAAGCCTTGGGTACACGGTTGAATTTCAGTACTTCTTATCATCCTCAGACAGATGGACAGTCGAAATGTGTGATCCAAGTGCTTGAGGACATGTTAAGATGTTGTGTGATAGATTTTCAGGGTTCTTGGGAGAAGCACTTGCCATTGGTTGAGTTTGCGTATAATAACAGTTACCAGGCAAGTATTCAAATGGCTCCATACGAGGCTTTGTATGGGAGAAGATGTAGAACCCCTCTCTGTTGGGTAGAAGCTGGGAAAAAGTTGATTTCGATGCCAGCTATGCTGAAGGGAACCACCGAGAAGGTGAAGTTATTTGTTAACGTCTAAAGGCAGCATCAGATTGGCAAAATTCTTACGCGGACCTGAAGCTTAAGGAGATTCAGTTCGCGGTTAACGAACGTGTGTTCTTGAAAGTATCGCCTAGGAAGAATGTGATGAGATTTGGGCGTAAGGGTAAGCTTAGCCCAAGGTTCATTGGTCCTTACGAGATTGTGGATCGTATTGGTCTTATGGTATATCGGTTGAGATTGTCTGCAGAGTTGGAGAAGATACATGATGTGTTTCATGTCTCCATGTTATGGAAGTACAGATCGAATCCTTCGCATGTGATGCCTGTTGAGGAGATAGAGTTGAATCCGGATCTGTTGTATGATGAGGAACTAGTGAAGGTTCTGGAAGTGAGTAGCAAAGTTCTTCGTGGCAAGACGATAGAGCTTGTGAAGGTGTTGTGGCGACACCGAGGAGTTGAGGAGGCCACGTAAGAAAGTAAGGCGGACATGCTAAAGCGGTTTCCGCATCTCTTTCCATCAGGTAAGAATTTCGAGGACGAAATTTCCTAAGTGGGGGAGAGTTGTAACGCCCTGGTTTTGGGCCTAGATGGTTTAGACATCGGATCGGACCGGTCGAGAACGGTTCGAATCGCGTAAGGTGATTTAAGGAAATCAAGGATCAGGATAGGATAAAAATGTGGTAAAAATTGCTCAAATCCTCTAAAAATATGTTTAAGAGGTTGGTCAAGTCAATTTTACAAAATAGATTTCGAAAATGGGACATTTTGAGTAGTGACCAAATTGTAAAGTTTCAAAACTGGGAAAATGTGATTTTTAATGTGGAAGCCAAAATCTTAGAATCTTTAGGGGGCTTTAAGTCAATTTGAAATTTCCTCAATATGACATGTGTTTTAAAAGGCTTTGAATTAAATAGATTTAATTGGGTTTATATTAATTAATTAGTTAATTAATAAAGTTAGTTAATGTGAGATTTCCCATTACGTAACTATCAACTCTTTCTCATTTTCAGCCAAACACTAATTCACTCATCTTTTTCCAAAATTCTTTCTCCAAAAAACTCTCTCAACATTTTCTAAACCATTTTCAAGAAATCTTTTCTAATCCTTCAAGATTTTGCTAAGGAAAACTTGTCATTCATTGAGGGAAGCAAGGATTGGAGGTAAATCCCGTTCTCAACCTCTAATATAAGTTCTTTATTGAAATTCCCAAGATATTTGGCTTCTAAATGCTGTTTTTGGTTGAGTTTTCATTATAGTTTTGATTGAAGATCAAAATCTTGTAAAAACATGGTTGAAATCTTAATTTTCGGACTTGATGAATTAAGCTCTGTTTTGTGTTGATTTTAATTGAGTTTTAAGTTGATTAATATGTTAAAACGATGTGTTGATAACATAGATCCCGAAGTCCTTGAGATCCTTGAGTTTCTTGTTAGTTTTAAGTGAGTTTTTGAGGTGAAATGGTAGAATCATGCTTGCTGGAGGTATAAGGTTGGGTTAGGTTGTTTATTAGATGTGTTTTGATGTTTATTATGGTTTTGAAGTGATGTATGTTGGCTGGGCTTGGTTTAGGAGGCAATCGATTGAGTTTTCAGTCGTTTTGGATGGGTATTTTGGTGTAGTTTGGGTGAGCAACGAGTTTGTGAACTGTTGCTGGTGTTGGAATTCATTTTAATGCATTTAGATCTCTGTTTTGATGATGTGAAAATAGGGGATCTTGATTCGGAAGCAAACGAGGTGTTGTTGGAGGCTCCGGAAGGGTAATTTCCGTGTCGGCGAGCAAGGCTTCGCGTATCGGTGAGTGGAAATGCAATTTCCTACTTTCTAACGCTTTGGGCGTGATCTTGGGAACTTAGTGTAAGTTTGAAACACTTAGCTAAGCTTAAGAGTAAGTGGTTCGAATGTTCTCTCTTGGAAATGTGCTATGTTTTGATGAAAATGCACTTGAGATAAATGTGGTTTTGTTTACTATTTTTAAGCATGTTTAAGCATGGTTTAATGCTGGATTTTAATGCCATTATGTTAAGGATTCACTAGGTAAGTGATCATTTGTTTTCATGTGTTGAATGCATATGATGTTAAGCATGTTATGCTTGTGGAAATGGCATTGTGGTTATGCTTGTAAAATAGTGGATTAATATGGATAAATGATTATATTGGCAAGTGATATAAATGGTTTTTGGTTGCTTTAATCGGATATAGTTAGATGGCTATAGGATTGGGTGCACCGTGAACAAAGTCGCCTTGTATGTCGAGGGGTTGTGATTGTACCATATACTCTATCCAAGTACTCTAACGATTGAGGTTAAGGTCACAACGATGGATGTTAATTCCGTGTGTGGATCTTGTGTTATGTTTTTTCGTGCTCTCGTTTGTGGAATTATACAACTACCGATGAGTGGTGTTGATGGGTTGTGATTGTACCGTTATACTCCACCACGAGTGTCACAACGATGGAGGGTTGCTCTCGTATGTGAGCCTTGTGTAGTCCGGTAGTGTGTATGAAGCGTGTGGGACAACGCTTGTAATCCACGTATCCGATTGTGTCTTGAGTTGAAATGGTTTATGGATTATCACTTGTGAGCCAATATAATGTCAATGATAAATGTGAAGCATGAGATGCTTGTAAATGATGCAAGAATGCATGAAATGCTTAGTAAAGCATCAGCAATGGTTTAATTGTTGTTTTAATATGTTACATATGAGCATATGTTATTAAATGCATTGTTGTCTTGAGAATACATGATTTATGAAAATGGATGTGATAAAAGTGGTGGTTTTGCAAGTCATGTGAAATGCATTGATGAATGTTGTTAGCGATCCTCACTAAGCTATATGCTTACGCTCTTTTGTTTCATCAATGCAGAGAATTGAGCATTTCAAGGCAGCCCAAAAGCAAGGGGATTCCAAGGCTTTTTTAAATAGGTGTATGTGGTTCACCCTTAGTGTAATAAGTGGCAATGGGTGGGATTTCTATTTCCTGATTTTGTCGGTGGTGTTTGCTTTTCAAGCATGTTTAGTTTTTGATTGTGGATTTGTATTTGGCCTCTTTATGGTTCTATGGTTTGATTGTGGTGTTGTACCTTTGCTATAGCTTAGTATCTTAAGCTTGTTTGGATAGCTTAAATGTTACCTTAGTATGATCTGGTTGAGGAGTATGCTTTGTTGTTTGATGATGTTTATAAATCTATTAGATGGATTATATTATGTATGCATGATTTGAGCTTGTTTGGATGTGTACTCAAAATTCGAGTTTACAGCATGTCTATCCAAAAAATTTAAATAAAAGAAATACACTTATATCATAGTTAAAGGACTTTAATTTTAATATGAATTAGATAATCTTTTTAAATAATAATATACATTACATAATTTTAAATTAACATATAATAAAATATGGAAAAAATCTTTAAACTCGAATTAGAAGTAAATCAGAAGCTCTGACAATTTAAAAAATACCCCTGAGTTGTTGCTTGAGGTTTGGGAATTCTTTCATCTTCTGGAATAGGCAATTTGATTTTTTCTTTCTAAATAACTAAGGATGGTTCCCTTCAACTTCTTAATCGTGAAAAAATAAACAAGTATTCTATTATATTAACAAAAGATATATCGATTGCAATTCCTTTTCCTTTTTAAACTCATTTCTTTTTCTCAACGACAAACCATCGTTTCATCGGTCAACTCTAATAAAGGAGTGCAGATTAGTTGTGAAGAAAAAAGCATGACGGATTGGGACCAATGGTGATGGCGGATTAGTTGTTTCATTTTTGGGGAGGAACAAAGTGGTGGAGTTTGGGAACAATGAAATTTAAATAGCTGAAGAAGGAAATGATTGGGGAAGGTTAAAGTACTAAGGCTTAAAACAAAACAACGTAGTTTTATAAGTTCGATTTTTCGGTTATTCGAATTTCTAAAATTGCAACGCCCAGGGTTTGGAGCCCGGGAGATAATCGGGTTTGGTTAAACCGGTTCGGGTTAAGTTATTTGAAAGAAAATATTATTAAATAACACTAAAGAGGATTTTTATTGAGTAAGGGCAAAAGGGGGAATTTGGGATTTTAAAAAAACAAAAGGGTTTTTATCTCATCTCTTCTCAAAATCAAAAAGAAAAGCTATCATCTTTTTTTTGAAAGGCAAAAAACTCATAAATTTTTCAAGAGCAAGCTTTTCATCATCAAATCTTTAGTTGTGGTGATTTCTTCAAAGTAAACGTCTTAATCTATTGACCATTGCTAGATTAAGATAGATTTCAACTTAGTTTTCCATTTACCCAATGATTTCTAAGTTTACCCTAAAACCCATTATTTCGAAAAATGGTGATTTATTGATGATTTTCGAGTGGGCTTTGATATATGTGTTTTTGGGTGGTTAAAAATCACATTTTTGTGTTAGTAAAGTGTTGAAATGAAGCTTTAAATCAATAAACCCGAAACTAGGGCAGTGGGTAATTTTTGAAGGTGAAAAAGTGGTGGTTTTTGCTTAGTTTTATGGTAAAATGAGGGCTGGAGGTATACGGACCTAGGATGGGTGTTTTTAGATGATTTTGGTGTGTTTTGGATGTTTAATTTGATGGGTTATTACTGGGCTCTACTTAAGAGCGGACTTGATGATATTTTGGTAGATTTCGGCTTTGTTTTGATTGAGTAAATGTATCGATTGATAGACTGTTGCTTTTCAGCGAATTTATGGAAGAGTAAGGGAGTAATACTTTGTTTTTGGTTGATTAGAAACAAGGGAAATGAGTTTGGGTCCTTTGGACGCGAGGCCGGGTAGTTCGGAGGCTTGAGATCGGTGTTTTGGCTTTCGTTTGGGCTCTATCGGTGAGTGAAAATGTTTTAAAACTTTAAAATGCTTCAAGAGGTATTCTCGGGGGTTTGGGTGGAGCCTTAAGGGCTAACCTAAACCCAAGTGTAAGTTCGTCTAACTTGCCTTGTTTCGATAAGTGTTGGTGAGTGCGAATATTCGTGTTGTTGTGTGAAATGTGGATTGCTTTTACTCTCCGTTCTAATGTTGTTGTGTAGTCGTAGTTGACGTCAAGCCTCACGCGATGGTTAGTTGTTGTATACGGTGATGTGTAGTCCCACCGGTAGTGACTAGTAGATGAGTACAGTGATGTGTAGTCCCATCGAAAAATGCTAGTTGTTGTGTACGATGATGTGTAGTCCCGCCGGGGATGGTTGTGCTTGTGCAAACCATGTTTCGTCTATGTTTCCATTTCATTGTATCTCTTCTTAAGTGGTTTCATTTTTAAAACCAAGATATATGTTTTAAACTACATTGTTGTTGTGTTTTAGAGCTCCGCTCACTAAGGTTTTAAGCTTACGATCTCTTTTTCCAACAATGCAGATCGTTAGAGGCTTCGGGAGGCAAGTTGGCAAGGGAGGAGTTCTTGGAGTTCTTGCTAGCTCAAAGTATGATTTTACTAGTTGTAATAATGCTTAGATGATGGGAATACTAGACTTTTATGTTGGGAGTTGGTGTCCAAACTCCTATGTTTGACTTTGTTTAAGTTGCTAGCATGTTTTAAATGTTGATACCATGATATGTTGAGGCTTGTTATGGCTTTTGGTAGATTACCTTGCATTTTGACTTGTTGGTGCTTTTGAAGCTAAGTGTTCTTATGAGCTTTGGGTTGAGATCCTTTTTGTTGCGTGTATGCATGTTTGGAGTCGTGTTTAGGGTGTTTTGCCTTTAGATTCTTTGTATGATAAGTTGCTATGTGGTTTGTGATGTTTCGGGGCAAGTTTAGGGACGTTTGGAGATGCCAAAATATGTTTTCGAGCCAAACTGTGTCCAGGCGTTTCGGAACGCCTGATATGGTTTTGAAACGGTCGAGCTCCAAGGGCACCTGTATCGAAACGGGGGTGGTGCCATTTCTGTATGATTTTCCACTAGAGGCTCTTATTTCAGAACCATATGTAGGGTCGTTCCGGTACGTTTGGCCACTGAAGGCTCATGTTCCGAAACCATGTGGGACAGTTCCGAAACGGCTTGATATTACTTTTTGAAAGATGCCCGCGTTTCGAAACGGGCAGGCGCGTTTCGAAACGGGCAGGCCAGTTTCGAAACACATGTAGTTAAAACGTTTAAAAGGCATCTTCGAGGGTTTCCAAATGTTGCGTTTTAGTCTCTATTGCTCGTATGCTTCCTAAATGAGTTATATGTGCCCCTTTGTGATGGTTTGCCTCGTGAGCATGAAATTTGACAAATAAGCTACTTGGTAAGTTTAAATTTTCGTATCCCTTCTGTTTGGTTTGTATTTTGCTTTTGCTTTTGCTTTTCCGTTGTTGCCTTCACACATATGATTAAAAGTGATATTTAGACAAGATAAATAAAATGAAAAAATTAAGGTTGTTAATCGGAGTGAGACCTTAACGGATTTCGCTTCGGTTTTCCCCGTGTAACCCGTTCAGTTCGGTCTGTTGGCTAGGCCGGGACGAGGGGGTTACAAAAATTCAGACTCGACTCGAACTTGAAATTTTAATGAGTTATTCGAGTGATTGGAATAACTCGAATCAAACAACTCGAAATTTAGAGAAAAAAAATCAATTTTTTCGAGTCGAGTCATGTTTTGCCCACCCATTAGATACGGCTTTTTTGTATCAATACAGAGTAGGGTCGTATCGATACGCTTTGAAGCGTACTGATACCCTGTGTTTTAATTACAATGGCAATTTCCAACTACCCCAACGGCTATCTTCCAACGTATTTTTAAAGTGCAAGTCATACTAATACGCTCAAAAGCGTATCGATAGGCATCAGCTGAGGGATGCACAACGACTCTTTCCCAAAGGAATCATATTGATACGGGTACCTCACGTATCAATACACCTTGCACCAGAATTGGGAAATAAGCATGAAAATCAGCCCTAACTGCTCCAATTTAATCCCAACGGTCTCCAACAGCTATGAACTCAATTGGGAGAATAAAAGGGACCTCCAAGCCTTTATGGAAGACTAATGATCCACAACTCAAGAACATTATGTTGTCAAATGTGTCTTAGTGCTTAAATTCTCACTCTTTGTATAGATTATTTTTTGAGCTTAATTGTCAATGTATGCTCAAGTGTATTAGGTTTTGGGTGAGGGCTTATTAGTGCAAACACATACATTTTAGAGAGATTTCCAGTTTGCTAGATTTTCTCTTGTTTAAGAGTGTTCCCAAAGCTCGATTTGTGAGTTGCTAGACTTGGTGAGTGAGTCTAGGTTGTAAAGGTTTCCTCCTAAACCTAGAAAGGGGGAAAATTTCTAGTGAAATTGGTTCCAAAATCCTTAGTGGGAGCTAAGGTAGTGGATGTAGATATTGTTAGAAGCTTGAACCACTATAAAATCCTTTGTCAATTTGTCTAATTTTTGCTTCCACCAAAAACACTCAAAAATCAATCTTCTCCACACTTGGAAAGCAACTCGGTTGAAGGATATCGAGTCTAACACTTTCATTCTTTATCGCAAGACGCCAGAATCTTTAGGCTTTACTTTCGTTTTGTTGATCATGGTCAGTGTGAGAATGTTGGTGGAGAAGGTAGAAGAGGATGCAACTGTCGATGTGGTAACCAATGAGATTGAGTGTCAGGTTGATGTCGACGAAGCAAAGAGGATACTGGAGTGTCGTCGCTTGCAGTGGCTGAATTTTGAGTTTGAGTTCGAGATTTCGAAGGGGAGGTTCCGCTTGAACAATTGCAGAGAGGGAGTGGGCGGTGCGCCGAAGTGGTTTTATCTTCCTCTCTTTTTGCTAGAGGTCGGGTTCCACTTGTTGCTTCATCAGTTTATCGTCGTGTTGTTGGTGGATTTCGGTATTGCCCTAGGGCAGCTGGCAGTGTTATCTTGGCGAATCATTATCGGCTACCTCGTTAGATATGTTAAGATGGGCTAGATTCCCTCCATGAAAGTTTTGAGGAGGAGAAATTTCAAAAACAATTTTTCAAGTAGTTTCGTTATATCAAAAAAAAGGAAGATTGTTGAGATATTGATTTTGATATAACTTAAATGAAAAATATTTTTGAACTTAAACTAATCTGCAAAAATATTTTAAAAATCTATTAACTTAAAAAATATGTTTAAAAATTTTTCAAAGAGTTTTTGATTTGTTTAAATGCTTTTAAAATGGACAAAGTGTCAAAAATTGGATGTGAGTGCCAGTATAGATGCCCTCGTACCGATACCGAACAACTCGTACTGATACGGCCAAGCTCGTACCAATACGCCCTTTATTTCCCAAGGGTTTCATTTTCCAATAAGCAAATGTCATACCGATGCGACCAAGGCCGTATCGATACGCGTGGTCCTGTACCGATACCAAAGTATCACATACTAATACCTCTCGCAAAATGTTGTAACGACTCTTTCTATTTTAAAATGAGTACCGATACTCGAAGACACGTATTGATACTGACATGCCCAAAAGTGCATTTGTTGCTAGAAATTAAGTCACCAATAGCTCTTAACAGTCCCCAACGGCTAAAAACGGTCATGAAGCCATTATAGAGTTTAAAAGACCTTTTCAAGTAACCTTGGAACAACAAGAAACTTAATGCCAACATTCTTTGTATAGAGAAATTATTTTAGTGCTTAAATTGTTAAATTTAGGCCTATAAAGGAACCGAACGAATATGAATGAGGGTATGTTCATGTTTGTTTGTTTAATTTTAACCGAACAAATGAACGAACACGAACAACTAAACGAACATAATTCCTTGTTTGTGTTCGTTCGTTAAAATAATAAACGAACACGAACAAATATTGAGTATTGTTTATATTTTTCTTAAGAAATCTGAAGTCTCGTACATTGAGTATTTGTTTAATTTTTTCTTTTTATTTCATATTTGTAATATATGTTTTTAAAATTTTTAAATAGAATACTTTTGTTATGAAAAATAATAAATATAAATAGACATATGCAAATAAATTTAAACGAACATAAACGAACGAACTACTGAACATTCACAAACGTAAATGAACGTTTAATAAATAAAAGAACATAAACGAACTTCCCGCCGAACGGTTCACTGCACGTTTGGTTCGTTTGTAGCCCTAGTCAATTTCCTTGTAGAAAACACTAGTGAGTCAACTTATCACATTTGTCTTGTGAGGTTTTTCATTCTTTGCTAAATTTACAATCTCTTCGTGAGGGTGTCTCAATGCTTTGGGTATAAGCTTTGAGGGTTGTAAAGGCTATGTCCTGAGCCTAGGAAAAGGAGAGACATGTTTAGTGAATGTGTAGAAAATGCATAGTCTGGATAGCTAAAGTAGTGGAGGTACACTTATTTGAGAAGTCGAACCACTATAAATTATTGTGTAATTTTTTTAATTTCCTATTGCTTCCACCAATTCCACTCGCAAAGCCAATTCACCCCCTCTTGGTGTATTCGGTTGATCGTTTGAGCCCAATACAACACCTTTGGAGAAATATAAATATTATAGGCGGAGCTTATCTCGACGCCTTTGGAGAAACGTAAATATTATAGGCGGAACTTATCTCCACGCCTTTGGAGAAACGTAAATATTATAGGCGAAGCTTATCTCGGCGCCTTTGAAAAATATAAATATTACAGGCTAAGCTTATCTTGACGTCTTTGGAGAAATATAAATATTATAGGCAGAGATTATCTCGACGCCTTTAGAGAAACGTAAATATTATAAGAGGGGCTTATCTCGACGCCTTTAGGGAAACATAAATATTATAGGCAGAGCTTATCTCGATGCATTTGAAAAAACGTAAATACTATAGGTGGAACTTATCTCAACGCCTTTGGAGAACCAATTGTTTTTCCTAGGTTGAGGCATTCCATACCCTTATAGAATCGAGCACTATAGAGTGGAACTCTTCTCAACACTCTTGTAGCATCAAGCACTAAAGGTGATGGCATCTCCTTTCATGCTCTCAGAAGGTTTCTCCTGAGAAGCACGAAGGTAATTTTTAGGGTACCCGCGTATTTGTAGAAACATGTATATACATCTTCCTCATGAGGCGGTTGTTCGTTTGTAGAACTCGCATGCTTTTTTTGACATAGGGTTCATGCCCCTTCGTCCTTGTAGCATCGCGATATCTAATGGATCGATTGGTCGAGTATTCCCTTTTAGGAGGCTGCGGTCCGATTATGACTGTTGGAGAGATAGAGTTGGATTAGTTGAGGTTATTCTTGTAGCGTGTTGGGACCAAGGCGGTCCTGTCAGTTGCTTTTTGGCAGTCATAGAATCATTTGTGAGTTAGGGTAGAGTAATGATCGGGCCCCTCTTGTAGAAATAGTCTGAGTTCGGGAGGCAGATGTATATAAAGTAGATAGGCGGAGAAATGCGTAGCTATTTCATAATGAATTTGATCTCTCCCTTAGAACCGTACAAAGTTCCTAGGATGTTCGGGTAAAGTGGGTTTCCCCAATACCTGAAGGTTTTGGAGGAGTGTTTTTGCAGCGGTGATTACTTGTTGAAGAGATATCGTAAAAAATTCGTTGTTGTGTAAATTCCATTTTCATTCCATTTGTGAGATTCCCTGCACTTCCCCTAGTCATGTACACAGAGATTACTAGGCGGCAGAGATTACCCTATAATTCATATATTTTACATTTTCCCTGGAAGACATTTGCTCCAGACGTGTTCGAATGGGGTCACCATAGTGATGATCACTAGTTACAAAGGAGTCTTCGGCCAAGAGTGTTTTTTATGCGTGTTATCTTCATTGTTACTTCTCCGCTTCCCCTGGGATGCATCCTCTTTAGACGCCTTACGGGTTAGGCCCCGGTGCTTTCGCGAGAAGTTCCCCGGGCCTTCCCCCTTTAGGACTTTCCCATCACGACTACCGTGGTGGGTCCAACAATGCTAAGGGAGTCTCAGGATTTTTACGAGCGAGGCGTGGCTACCGCTTTACGGCCTCGTTCGTGAGGTGGCCATTTTTTATCGCCATCCGGGCAAAACGGTGTTGCTTCGTCGGTTCTCTAGCATTGTCTCCAATTGTTGGTGGTGAGATATCGTTGACCCATGTTGTTTGACTCATGTTGTTTGCTTTCTTCTCTTCTATAGCCGGAATAGTTCGAAGCTATGGGAGGATTCGTGACTGATTCTCTTGGTCATAAAGTGTTTCACGCTCACCGCACGAATTGTAAGTCGATTTTGGTCAACACCAGACATGGAAGTGGAGATGGTGGTTGGGGACGACGACGATGGGTGATTCACACGTCGAAGGACGAGCCAAGAGCCATAAAAGACCATAATTGGTCATTGAGTTGGGTGGTTCACCCTTGGCTAGCTTAGGGTTGGGAGCCGCTGTCAGCGTAAAGCTTGTGGTCGAAGCTATTCAGGAAAGGAGAGAATGAGATGGGCGATGATAGCCTTTGTAAAGAGTTAAGGGAGCCATCCCCATCCCCGTGCCTTTGGTTTTTGGGTATTTATATCCCCTTGATGTTGTGGATAGAAGGACATTTGATGGGATTGCGTCAGGCCTAATGATAGTTGTTGGTAGGCTGGCAAACGATAGCTCGGCTTTTTAGGGCACGAGCTTAATCGAATATGATGATTGTTTGTCCTGGCGTACTGGCCGAGTGAGGTAATCTCCAGGGACTGATGGGTCTAGAGATGTGAGAGGGTCCGAACTTCGTGATGGTTCAGAGCGTGGCGCGAAGATGTTGCTTGGTGGTTCACCCATTTTGATGTGGACTCTCCACCACAATAGTTTCCGGAGGCATTTAGCAGAGGCACAACCTTCTAGAGTACTCGATCAAGAATAGTTAGTTCCATAGAAACTTCTCCAATACTCAATCAAGATTAGTTAGTCTCACAATAAACTTCTAATCAAGATTAGCTAGTCTAGCAAAAAAATCTACATTAAAATAAAATCACGTCATCACTTTGAAAAGGCAACAACTGATAGGGTCAAGAATTCGGAGTATTAAAACATTATAAAACAGAATAATCAAATCATGCCAAATCAAGTTAAATATTAAACTTCAACAGAAAAAGTTTAAACCTTATTACTATTATATATAACTTTATTTATATGTATACCTATATGATAAAGGGTTGCTTGAAACCAACGACTCCCAAAAGAAATAAAAAGAACCAATGCAACAATTAGGAGATCTAAAACTATCAGCAAAATTACGAGGACACATCTCAGAAAAACTCCTTTTACAATGTTAAGTTTTGACTTGAAACTGTATAATTAATGTAAACACTACGCAATGCAACAACCTCGAGCCAAAGATGCCGGTTCAAGCCATAGAAAATCTGACAGAAATAATTCACTTGCCCAATATATATATATATATATATATATATATATATCAAAAAGAATATTTCTCATGTTGTATTTTCCTTGATGTCTTTATTTTCAGTTTTAGGGTTGCTGACCTCAGCACTTGCTGTGGCTGGAGAAGAATCCATCAAACTTGCAGCGATCGCAGCCCTCAAATCTTCATCTTCCATATCTGAAAGCAGTTGCAGATCTGCCTCGGCTAATGAAGGCAGCCGCTCAGGATGTTGTTGAGTCATATTGTCTCTTTGAGGAGGAGCTTGTGTTAAGTTGCACGATTTAGTTATCCTCTCAGCATCCTCTGGGGACAGCCACTGCCCGTAACCGTTAGAAGCTTCAGAGGAAGAAATAGGGCACTCTTTAGGAAAGTTTCCCCTCACCAGGAAAATACTCCACCCAGATCCTTTTAATGAGTCCAGATAGGCTGAGAGATAGAACTTTGAGAAGTGCTGCGGGGCAGCATAAAGACTATCGAAATTATACCATTCTCCACTGACTTTCCGGATACAAAACCAATGGTCATGCAGATGACAAATGAAAGCATTTTCCAGCTCAGGGTCGATCTGGGCAGGCTCAGCAACTGGGCAGTCAAGGGGAATAACTTGCAAATCCCAGACTTCTAAAGCCTTTTGCAAAACCTATGAAAAAATTTTCCAGAGTAGATCTCATCAGACAATGCCATAGATATCATCAGACAAATACATGTACTTGTTTGGACAACAAACCGGAACAAAATGATTCCTTACAACACTAAATAGGGGAAGAGCAAGAAAGTTTTTGTGTGTATGTGGGAGGGAGAAAAGCAAAGCATAAACAATGGCGATAAGATTACCTTAACCGAGTTCTATGTTCCAAGGACACTGAACCATCTTGATTTATAAAGCAAAAACTGAAGCAAAACAATGCCAATAACTAATACCCTAAGGTGACCGATGGTCCACCTAACTTTCTTAGCCTTCTTATTAGCAAAGCCAATAGCATTTTTAGTTTCGCCTTGCTAATGTTATTCTCAAGATATCTAAAAATGGAATCATAAGTCCTAACACTTGATGCATTCACATATTGGATGCATATTTAAGGAGTATGGAGATGCAACGGTTTGACGGTATCAACTATATTCTTTTGCTTTATCCAATCGCATGTATACATGACAAAGCTTTTATATGTAGAAACCAACTGTAGATGTCAATAACCACCTAACATTGACCTTACCATAGAAGGAATTATCGTAAAGAAATTTCAAGATGAAATCCTTATCCAGAGGTGGAACTTAACAATGGCTGGGGCCTTGGCTCCCCCAAAGTTTTGAAAAATTTTCATTAAGGCCCTCAAAGCTTCTGAAAAACATTTCATTTAGCCCCAAATTTTTTAAATTTTTTTATTAGGTCTACAAAACTTTTAAGAATTTCCATTACTATAGATTTATATGTATTTATATATTAAATTGACACCTTCAAAATAATTTTTATATATGTGTGACTTTATGCATTATAATAAAATCTAAAAATTCGTTACTATCTATCTTTTCATTTTACTACCAATATTCACAAACTCTTCAAATTAATTGGTTTATATTTAATGAGAAGTCACAATCATCCAAACTTAAACTAATTTTCTAAATATTAGTTTCCTCAGCTAAGTTTTCAACAAATAATGTTGAAAAATCAATTTTTTCTACTTTTGTCAATATGTACTTGTACCGGTTTTTTCTATTTCCACCTCCAAATTCAAAATTTTAATTGGTAGTTCAGAACCATAATAGAAGTATGTATTGATTGATTTGTAAGGGTGAAGAAGGAAAAGACTGGGGGCTTAGGTTAATACTGATCGGAAATTCATTTACTTTTATTATTATGGTTTTTTTTCTCTAAACATGTTTATTAAGTTACTAATGAACATTTTCCTCTTTTATACCCTTTTTTATAGTTAATACCATCACACATGGTGCTTTATTCTGTTATTTAACCTATCATTAAAATATGGGCAACAAGTTCAAAATTTCGAATTTCTTACAAGTAATAAGGTCATCGATATTAAAAGAAAGGTTCTAAATGTTTTTTTAACATTTTATTTATTATTGATAAAAATCATGGTTTTACAAGTTATTTTTATTAGTATAGTACTGCCTATATGCTTTTATATTGGTAAAATATTATAAGATATCTTAATTCAAATATATTGTTTAAAAAGTTAAAATAAGTACAAACAAACAAACATATAACGCATAATAAACCGACAAATACATAGAACTTGCTTTAATACATACCCCCATATTCCATTTCAGCGAACCAAATATAACGGATATATAGTCCGTCCCCCCCCCCCCCCCCCCAAGTTTAATGTCAAGATCTGCTAGTGGCCTTATCCTACATTACTTCTTTATAATTGCACAAACTCCCAGCATTTTTATAACAACAGGATTCGAACATGCCAGAAATAATCAAGGTGTAAAGTTTCTCACGCATTTCACTATGTAGAAGAAAGGCTTTTCATTCATATTATACTTCTAAAGATGCTTTTTTCCCCTCTGGATGAGAGTATTCAAACGTTGGATACTGAATATCTAGCCCTGCCCAGGTTTACATGCATGCAAACCACCCATGAAAGTATTTTGAAGGCGTAAGGTGGCATATATGGAAAAGCCACTCATGAAAGGATAATATTTTTATTACCAATGTCAGCAATTATATCTACATTCATTCTATGAAGAGTGAAATGAATATGCATATAGGTCCTGCATATACACGAAGCTTTTCGAGTTTTACTCACAATGCACAACATAAATTGCAGTCTCGGTGTATGATCTCATACAGGCAAGTTCACTGATACATTGATATGATAATCACCGAAACCAACTAGATTAAACATATCAATGCAATCAACTTAGACCGCAACAAGTTGACACCGAGTGAAACACATAGTACTACAGTACCATATTAATTGCAATATGATTCCCATTTTTGGTGTTTCTTTAACTAACAGGACTCAAGTAGAAAATTAAGACAATTAGCTACTTTAGCACAAAGAAAAGATGCCAGAAGTTCAGGTTTAAACCTCTTGGCGAAACAATCATACTTACAAGACTATAATTGTAAATCTCAACATCACAAGCAAACTGAATAAAACATTCAAATTATGCAAGTCTTAATCTAACAATTCAGTTGCCAAACTGATAATCCTAATTACTGAACAAAAGCCCTTTCAATCTCGATCTTTCCACATTATGAGCAACTACAAGCTTTAACGTCTTCAACAAAGAAACCAGATTTATACACTTAAATCTAGAGTTTACCCTTCACTGCCGTTTAATCTCGAAAACAAGGGAAAAGGAAAGAAAGAAAAGGAACCTGGATGCTAAAATCGCCACCGAGGGAGACATTGTGGGATTCCTCAGAGAGGAAATCACCGGCGGAGGCGGCGGCGGTACCTTGGAGCATCATCTGGCGCTCTTTGGAGTCGAGATCGGAAGCTAACGCCGCTAAATCGAATTCGGAGAAGAAAGGTCCTTGTAACACCGTGTTGACGCAATGGACGGCGCACAGCTTCGACTCTTGTACCTCGTGGTACAACATACCGCCATTGCTCGCTCCCTCCATCGCCCCAAACCACTGAAGTTAAATTAAATAAATATAATTCCTAAAAGAAGACCCTTATTCGTTGATCTTTTCTGCCTTTATTTTGAATTTACGGCCAAAGAAATGGAAGTCCGAAGAAGAAGAAAAGAAGAAGAAACAAATTTATCAGTATATATTTACTTTTCTTTGAATTAAGGGATTTGGCTTGGCTTAGATAGACATTAGGGGAAACCCAGCATGTGTAAAGAAATTATTCCCACGTGTAAACGCTCCTTTATTTTCCCTTCTTAGGCTTCCTGTTTGTCGTCTAATGGAGAAAACAAATCGAGAATTTTTGTAAAGGTTAAAGTTAGTCTATGGTATAAAGTAGTATTTGTCTATAAATATTTTTAATTTTTTGATACGTTACACCTTATAAACAAATAAATTTGAACATGTTTTTCTAAAATGAACATTACTTACTTTTCTACTAGAACACTTGTTGGGTTCTAATACTTGTAATTCTGCTTTTAATAAAATATTTAATTTGATATTATTTGACAACGTAACAACGTCAAAAAGTAACATGTCAAATAATAATATTGACGTTTTACAATGAAACATTTAATTCGATAAATAAAATTTGAGTTGTTTCGTTGTTTCATGTTATCTAATATGTTTTTCAATTGCCTTCCGAATCAAGGTTTACCATACAAACAAGGTTACGCTTATATTCTATCTTGTTCTCATTTTTTGTTCTTGATTCAACTGTTTTGAAGTTTTGGGGTCCATGAAAGGGGGAAACTTGGGCCTTTTGAGAATGGAGAGTGTTAACCCCTTATGCTTGGATTCAAATCCTCTCAAACCTATTTCAA
Source organism: Hibiscus tridactylites (assembly GCA_958450335.1). Lineage (NCBI taxonomy): Eukaryota > Viridiplantae > Streptophyta > Magnoliopsida > Malvales > Malvaceae > Hibiscus > Hibiscus tridactylites. The sequence goes on from OY288273.1 coordinate 73,004,086, forward strand.
ATTCTTTAGTTTTAATCCAATCAGATGATGTCACATTCTACCAAGTTATTTGACTGGAAGTGTAACGATCCGAATTTCGGGTTAGTTAAATGAGTCTCGGATCCGAATTTCAAATCTTAAGGTGGTAATTAAAAAAAAATTATTGTGGAAGCTCGATTTATTTGAAATGTGGGGACTAAATGAAAAAGGATCAAAAGTTGGAGCCTAAAGTTAAGACAAGGAGAAAGATGTGTGTTTATTAATTGATTTATCCATTTTGTTTGGGAATAATGTTATTTAAAATAAAATGGTTGTGGGCGGTGGAAAAAGATGACAAGAGAGGATAAGATATTTTTTGAGAGAGAGAAAAATATGAGAGAAAGTGAGGGGAGGAGTATTTTAACCTCGACTTGTTGTCGTCTAGACTGTTAAGAGTGAGACCGCCGAAATTGATCATTTCAACATCGGTACTCGAGGGGTCAATACCAATACCAATCGACCTTTTTCAGAAAACAATGAGTCTTGTCCGTATTATATTCGGGTGAGTACCAAAAGGACCGTACCAATACATGAGATCGAGTACCGGTACCCTCTAGGCGTTCTTCCCTATAATGTTATGGGAGGCTATTTGGACCAGCATGATCTAAACCTTGGGCTAATGCTTGGTTATATACTCGATGATCTAAATAACCTAAAAATGAGAATGATTAAATACTCCCTTATAATGTGTGAACAACTCGGTAATGAAATTTTGTGATACGTGATATTTAACAATAATAGGAGATCCATGTGATCTTGTTGCTTGTATGTCGGGTAGGCACTTGACTCGTTGAATCATTATGTTTGATGGGAATCCGGATACCTTGTTCTTAATACTACAATATAATAGATTGATGTGTACTTGATGTTTTGTGATCCCGAGTACGGTTGCGATGTACCGGATGCTAGGTGATCCTGGGTACAATGTTGTGATTTTATTTTCGATGATAGGTGATTCTGAATACGGTTGTACGAAATACTCGATGTTGTGTAATCTCGAGTATGATCGCATTGTACTTGATGTTGTGTGATCCTGTATACAGTCGCGGTACACATAATGCTAGGTAATCCCAAGTATTGTGTGTAAGTACTAATTCATTAATTGATATTGATTATGAATCGTTGGACTTCTATCACTATAGCATGGGTTTAGGCGTAGTACTACCATTCAATATTCTTACCTTATTGCTCATACTAGCTTGCATGCTTATATTTATAATTTGCATAAAGTATATTAGAGTAGATGTGTACTACTGAGCTTTGTAAGCTCAACGCGCGGATTTGTTGTTTTCGTGCGTAGGTTGGTAGATTTGATCGTGATCTTCATGAAGCACTATCAGTGTGGGATTCTAACAAGTGGTATGTTCTAGAGTACGATACTTGTATTTAGAGGGCTGATTATTCATAGGACCTTACGTGGTCAAGTCTGTAACTTTATTTGAAATACTATTTTTATATACAATGTATAAACTTGGAGCTCTTATTTTATAATTTGTTTTGCGTTGCTTATTTAATTATATAAAGGAATGGATAGTATAATATTTTGAATAAAGGCCAAATTTATAGTTTTTAAATAAAAAAATTAGGTTGAATTTTGGGTGACCCGAATGTAGCACTTCGGATCCAGAGTAAGATCGAGGTAGTATATAAAGTGATTGGTTTAATATAAAAATATTTACAATTAAGTACGTAATTATTTTTTGTTGATATGACATTCTACCACATCGCCACTACTGACATGTGAACATGTTGTGTCTCCTTTCTAGTACACATTTGTCTAGTTTGTAAAATACGTTGATCAATAGTCAACTAATGATTTTTGTCCAAAAATAATTCTTTCGAGCGAATAAACAAATATTGAAAACTAAAATGCATAAAAAATGGTGAGTAAAATGACTATTCAGACAAAAGTAAAATGTGAATTTTGACCTTATACTTTTACAAAAGGTCCATCAAGTATGAGGCTCGAAAAAATAATCATATTTGGCTACCTCTTTAAAACGTAAAAAGACATTTGATTATAGATTATATATATATATATATATATATAATTTAGAATAATCAAGTTTGATGTAAGTTTGATAAACTTTCCAAGATTATGATTTAATCCTTGGAAAATCATGTTTTGTGATAACAATAAGAGTTTTAACCTTGATTAGGGTTATAGTTTAGATGAAAATGTTATAAAAGGTTTTCTCTTTAAAGGAATTATAAACTATTGAGTTTAAACGAATTTTAGAGTTTTATTTGAAAAATGTGACGAGTTGGATTTAATTTGAAAATCTCGAACGTTTTAAAATAAAAACAGAGTCGTCACCAACCTTTTAAGGCTAGGTAAGACCGGATACCTAGACAATTATTTTTGGATAAAGTACACAGACGGTCACTGAACTTTGGTAAAAAAAACAAAATGGTAACCAAACTTTCAAAAATCACAAAATGGCAATTAAACTTTATGTTTTATAACAAAATGGTAACTAGACGTTAGATGTCGTTAAGTGACTGTTATAAAATTTAGTATAATAACACATTTAGTCCTTCATATTTATACATTCAATCAATTTAGTCCTAATTCGAAACAATTCACTAAATTTAGCCCTCGTTATTTACGCATTCTTTCAATTTGGTCCTTAAAGCAAAATTCTAAAGTATAGTAACATGATAAATAATTACAATTAAATTTTTATAGGAACTCGAATTAGGACTAAATTGATTGAATGTATAAATATGAAGGACTAAATGTGTTATTACACCAAATTTTATAACAGTCATTTAACGGCATCTAACGTCTAGTTACCATTTTGTTATAAAACATAAAGTTTAATTGTCATTTTGTGATTTTTGAAAGTTTCGTTACCATTTTGGTTTTTTTACCAAAGTTCAGTGACCGTCTGTTTACTTTACCCATTATTTTTAAAAGAACAATTTTGAGAAACCCTTTTAAAAATCAATTTTAATGTGTGCTTAAAACTAGAGAAAAATAGGGTTCGAGAGTCAGTTACACATGTGGAAGGAATAACATCCCACTATGCCCAAAATTGGTACCTAATTAAATACAAATTATCTTAATAATAGAATTTGCGAGTTCAATGATTAATTTTAATATACAATTCTTTATGCATTTCAATTTTATTTTAAAAGAGTGAACTAAAAAAATACAAAGCGTGCACAAGAAAATGGAGTCTCGGTCGAACACAGTGTAAAACTAACATGTAGACACAAGGGCACACAATGCACTTCATGCTTTACTCTATAATTTGATTCTATGATTTGTTCGAGTTGTACAATTTTTGTTAAACTTGATTAAATTATATTACTTCAGCTTGCCTAGAACTGAGGATAGTATGCTCTAAAAAGATACTTGAATATGTGCTAGAATTTGTTTTAGGGCTTCCTTGTAGGTACATTATATTATTTTTGATACACTAAAAAAATTTCTTAAGGAAAAACAAAGGCCTGGGTTTGGGGTGTGATAACTCTTGAATATACATATATTTTTGCACCACATTTGCCTTTGATTTTGTCTCTTTTGTATTTTTTCCCTTTATTTATGTTTTCTCAGGCATCTAGGGTAATTTTGTATTTTTATCCCTATTTGTCGGTACTTGGCATATTAATGTCAAGACAGAGCTGCATGACTTGTGTGCTAGTGCATGTAGAAAGCTTAAGGATAAAAGAGATGCATTTATTATATAAGAGCCAAACATAGTTTTTCTTAACAGAGAAAGGAGCCACACGAGAGCATAAATACAACCTGGACTTCACGGGTGCCCTTCTATAGACAATGTTAGAGACGCACGGAGCATGGACGAGCCAAGACCACGTTGGTGGTTGAGGCCGCAGTCTGTCTGCTACATCAAGACAAACCTTAAAGATGTGGTACCAAACAATATCTAAAGCCACAAATTGTCCATTTCATCAAGACAAAATGACTGGTCGGGGTGGACCATCAAGACAAACTGTCAATTTTTTCTTAATGGTTTGATGTTTTTTTTCTAGTGGCTTTATTTTTATACTACTTCATTGTAACACCCCAAATTTTTGCCCCAAATTGAAAACTATAATCTGAAATCCCTAAATTCAAAACCTTAACATTTGGGGATTTTATATTCAAAACCATAATTAAAAAATGGGAATTAAATTGAATTTTAGTTATGATTATAGTGACCAATTTGTAAAAATTGAAACTTTAGTGACCATTCTGATAGACAGATAAAGTTTATGCCTTTATTATGTGTTTTACCCTTTGAGTAGGGTATTTATACCTAATTATAACAAATCAGACCTTATTCAGATTCTTTATTTATGTGGACGTCTCCCTATCTCCCTTATTTGATTACCCCCTCACTCTCTCCCTTTTGAAAAAGTTCTCTCTCTCACCCTTCTCCGACGAAGCTCCGACCGCCACCCTACCGGTGTCTGTGTGTTGTAGAGTACCTTTCATCGTGAGTGTCTCATTGTCGCGAGCCTAACCCTGCCATCAGATCATTCCTGCGTCGCTCGCTTTTATCGGAATCCGAGGAAAACATTTTGATTTTCACCCTCACTGTCGTGCTCCACCGTCGTCTACTCTATCGTTGTGTTTGGGTAAGTCTCGAATCCATAATTTTTGGTTTTAAATTAGTGTTTTTGAGTTTTGAGTTGTGATTTGATTCGAATTTCATTTATTTTATGGTCGCGAATGACTGTTGTGGTTACCGTTTTGTGGTTCTGACGGGCTGTCACCGCCCTTGCCGATCTCTGTCGCTGTCATTTAGTTGTCACCACCACCGATTTGTATCCTTACCGTCTCCATTTGTATTCTGTAAACCCTAGGGTCAGTGCAACATAGTGAAAGGGGTGATGGGCTGTGTAAGTTGGTATTATTTGGTTGAGCCCAATTGCCTTTACTCTATTTAGCCTGAACCCAAACCATGTGCCTAAGTGAATTGTGTGTATGTGTGATCGTTAAGCCCAGAACCAATTATATGGAATAGACCAATTAAATAAACCAGACCAATCACTCGAACCGACAGAACTGACCTAATCGAGGGTTTAACCCGAGTTGACCCGCTGACCTAGACAATTGACCAGACCTGGTCTGTTGATTGATAGTTGACATGTTTAACCGACATGTTGACCTTTTGACCAGTTTGACCTTTGACCAATTGATCAGTCAAGTCAATGTTTACTTTGACTTTGACTAGAGTTGACTTTGACTGTTGACCAAGAGTTGACTTTTTGGATAACCTTCATTTTACCTTTTTTGACGTCCTGAGGCCATATCCGTTGTCTATTTTGTCAAATTCGAACCCGAAAGATCTTTCTACTATTTACAATTATTTTATACTTAGAATCTAAAGAGTTTTGAATTTTTGAATCTGATTCTAAAAATTCTCGTGCTCAGGTGTCACCTTTGAGGCCGTTGAGTTACCTCTAGTTGTTCTAACTGACCAGGCGCGTTTTTCGAGATTCACACATGAGTATACATTCGGATTAGTCTTATGTTTATAGTTGGCGGCTTAGTGATAGTAATAAATATTAATGTTGAGTTATCCTAGTAGGTTCTGATTCAGCTAGATCTGAGCGTCAGACTCGCCCTTCTCAGCGATAGAGCTATTGGCTGCTTAAGGCGTGTTTCTTTCTGTGCCATATATTTGTGGAATGATATTCTATACTTGCTTGATTTATTATCTTATTGATTGTGATTTGAGAATGGTTTTGAAAACATCATGCGTGACATACTAAACTGTGTTTTTAAATCAAGCATCGAATTTTCAGAAAATGAGACACTCGTAAGATTTTAGATTTATGGTTTTCAAATCATATCATGAGTCATGGGATCAGAAATATGTTTGGAAAAGTGAGGGAAACCTCCACTCTGGCGAGGGAAACCTCCACTCTAGCGAGGGCAACCTCCACTCTGTATGATATCGAATAGTTGGGTATTGAGTCATGCATCGAACATCATATCATCATGATTCAGATTTTATGGTGCTTTCAGAAAATACTTTATCAAAAAATAAGTATATTGTTTTAGTTTTGTATTTGTTTTCACTTTGGAGGCACACTAAGCTCTTTAGCTTACACCCCCATAGTCTTTCTCTTTCAGATATATACTCAGACTCTTAGGCGACTCGGTACTTGGATCATCTCGCTTTTACTTGGATATTATCATTATTCAGTATGAACTCTTTTCAATTATTTTAGACTAATATTTTTAGGACATTTATGTAACTAAGAGTTTGAGACTGTTTATAATTTGGATTTTATTGGATGCATGCATTTATAAAGTTATTTTTGGATATTTAATCAAACTATCGGAACAATGTTTTACGACTACGTTTTATAATAAATGAAAATGTGTTTATTTACCTTTAATAAGTATTTTAAAATATTTAAACCTAAGATTTACAACTTGAGGGACAAGTTTTTAACCGTGACTTCCTAAATTCGGCATTTTCTTTTATGCCGAGTTTAGGGGGTTATATTTAGTTATTATTATAATATATTTATTAAATTATCATTATAATTTTTAAAATTGGTTTTCATGAGGGTTAAGTTTACAATCGCAACCTAAATTCGGTTTTTTCTTATAAGCTGAGTTTATGCGGTTACATTCATATATGTATGCATGTGTGTTACCACTAGCTTAAGTCAAGTGACATAAATAGTGCTTAGCATGGGATGGGCGTACCGACACCTGAATGACTGGTGTACTAACAAGCTAGGTTAAGTAACACATGGGGTGCTAGCTTAGGTGCACTTAATATGAGGACTCAAAAGAGAATCCACCATCAGCTTTGTCGTGCCATAGTAAAAAGATAAAAATCCCGACAAGTGCTATATTAAGTTCATAAATCAATTTGATCACAACTCGTTGGTTGCAATCGGAAGTACCATGGTCCTATCTATATGATTTCCCTTGGAAATTATCTCCATACTTCTCACATGCATTCCTGACCACTCATAAACTTTTATTGATTATAAACAACTATAAACAATAGAGAATGTAAAATGATTAAGCACCATGACTAACGAAAGTTACCACTAGCTTAAGTCAAGTGACACAATAATGCTTAGAATGGGATGGGCGTACCGAAACCTGAATGATTGGTGTACCAACAGGCTAGGTTAAGTAACACATTGGGGGTGCTAGCTTAGGTGCACTTCATATGAGGACTCGAAAGAGAATCCACCATCAGGTTTGTCATGCCATAGTAAAAAGATAAAAATCCCGAAAAGTGCTATATTAAGTTCATAAATCAATTTGATCACAACTCGTTGGTTGCAACCGGAAGTACCATGGTCCCATCTATATGATTTACCTTGGAAATTATCTCCATACTTCTCACATGCATTCCTGACCACTCATAAATTTTTATTGATTATAAACAACTATAAACTGTCTAAATCCTCGTGGCATTTGACAACCCGACACACACACAAATACACACTTTATGTGTGTCCACTTTATTACTTGTGTCGATAGTGTATACTTGCACCTATATTGTGGTGGGAAATAGATACCATCGCAAGGGAAATCACGGTTCGTTAGAGCCCGTTAGCAATAAACGATGTCTATGGCCTGGTCAATTAAGTGGATGACCATTCTCGGTTCAAGGCTAAATGAAATACTTAGGAAATACTGGACATACTGTTGTAGGAGCACTACAAGGAAGGCCCAATGTGGACCAAAATCATTGCGGGAGCATTGGCAGTGAAAAGGTTAAATATGAAGTTGGGCTTGAGGGTCTGGTTTCAATTTATTTGTACCAGGATCTTGCCTTCGCAACACACTAGCATATGTTCTAAGGATAAGTTGATGCTCGTGGATTCCTTCTTGAACAACTAGAAAACATTTTTTTTTGTAAAATCATAATAGAAGAAATTTTTGCTGCTACCAAAGCGAAAAAGGGATGTTTGAAGTTCCCTAGTTTAATCACTAGTTGTGAGCTCGTAAGGATTTGCCCATATTAAAAGGGGAAGAATTGATAAAAAAAAAAGGCATTCTAAGTGATGTATTTTTTCAGAATCAAAAGAATGAGAATGAAGCCAATAATGTTCCTGCAACATTTGTCACAAGAAGAAGAAAAGGTAAAGCCCAGGATGAAACATCGATTAAGCCCGCATAGGAAGCATCTCACAAAGTGAGGACAATTCAAGAGGCTTTAGTCTAAATTGACCCCACATTAGAAGACCAATGAGTGAATTAGTTGAACCTTTTAAGTAGAATAGAAGAGCTATAAAAGAATGTTGATGAGGCAAGGTATGTCAATCTCATGTATTGGTAGTATACAAAACCCAGGGATGGCGCAATTTAAGGTGCTTTCGAAGAGAACTTCACTGGAAGATATCCTCAATTTCTAGCATTTCTCATACATTTGATTGACCCAAATGATTTTATACCTAATGATATAGGTTCTCCACTTTTTGTGCCTAGCATCAAGTTTGGATAGGTTAGTGGACGAAATCCAATTGTACTTGGTTACCAAGGGGTTAATGTGGCCACATCACCAACTTTTACAAATGCTGACACAAGAGAAGAAAGATGAGAAAGAAAAAGAAGATTATAAGGAAACAATCCCTAAGCTAGAGAATACAATACCTATAACAACCCGGATTTCAGAATCCAAGGTTCGGTTTAACCCGAGCCATGGGCCTCATGAGTTTGGGCCAAGAGTTGGGCTCTTGAGAGCCTTTCTAGGCTTGCTTGTTGTTGATGGGCCTGAGGTTTTGAACATGTGAGTGATTAGGAGTTTGGTGGAAGAGTAAAAGGGTAAAGTTACCCATTTTCTTTGAAGGATAAAAAGGGGTTTTAATTTCCTTGAAAAAACCAAAGATGATGAGCTCACTGTTAAGTGTGAAAAGTACAATATTTTATACTTTTTTACTCATATTAATGTTTAGACTTAGGCCCATTTAGTTGCATTTGCAGTAATTCATGCATAAATTTGTTGTCCTTCCGTTTCTTGGGCTTGGCCTTGCATTTTGCTATTTTTATGGAGAAATCATTGTTGTGTTGGTTCTTTTTCTGTGCAGATTCAACTTACCGAGCTGATTGTCAAGCAGTTGTCAAGGCAAGTCGAAAATAAATGCAGATTTCTTCAAGATCGCATAGGATAAACCCAAATTCAATTTATGAGCTGTTGAAGATGAATATGAGAGAATTTTGGGACCATTAATCATGATTTATCTGCTCTTAAATGGGATAATATGCAAATAAGGATAGGAAATTATTCTTGAATTATTTCCTCATCTAACCATATCTTTAGATAAGGGAATAAATCTTGAGTTATTTCCATATCTTTAGATAAGGAAATAAAACCTAAAATCTCTCCTCAAGATACATGGATAAACCTCATCTTTTGAAGATCAAATGGAGCTCTTCCTCTCTTATAAAAGGTTATCGCAGATTCAAAGATTAGAGGGGAGAGATCAAAGATAAAGAGAGATCGTGAAGAAGAAGGATCAGATCTTGGAGGAGCTCGTCTCCTCTAGACTATATTTCTTTTATCTTTCGATTTACCCGATGTTTGGATTTTATTCATTGTTATTTTCTTTTTACCCAACGATGAACTAATTTAAATTAGTTGGGGTTATTTGGGTTTTGTGGTGTGATAAACGATTGGATGGTTGTTAGTTTTGATTTCAATAAATTCGAAGTTTGTTCATTCTTGATTTCTTATTTTTCATCTTGAGATAATTAGGAGAGGATCTCGAGTGTTATCCATTTATCTAGACTTGGGAGAGCTAGATTCAAGAAATGAATGAACATGATTCTCATTCAAACAATCATTAGTGAGAATTAATCCAGCTTAGAAATAAGGATTAGATTTCAATGGTTAAGATGAGTGTAAGATCGATTGTTGTTCACCCAAGGTTAACGCAAGAATGTATCACCAAGGCATGCTCAATTAACTAGTTCTTCGGTTAGGTATAACAAGAAGGCATTGAAGAACACTCTGTCGAACTTTGAAGGAAGGAACCAGTTGCCACGTCATTAAGACCAGTCCTAGTTGTCGTGGCATAAATTGTGACCTAGTTGCCACGACAATTCAGCCGGTCTTAGTTGCCACAACAATCAATTGCCACGACAATCCATTCAACAATTGCACCACTACTCACAATAACTCGACCTACTCTCTTAATCAATTACTCTTTCCATTTATTTTTCTATTTACTTGGTTTATTTTACTTAATATTCATCATCATCAATCTATTTCTTTAACATTGTAGTAACTCAAGCAATGGCCCAAACTAATCCATGTGGAAATGATACTTGATACATATCACTTTATTACTTGTGACGTGTATACTTGCACCGTTTGCATTGCACTTAAATCACGAAACAAGTTTTCGGCGCTGTTGCTAGGGATTGACAATTGATGTTAGTTGTTTTTGTTATTGCATTTTTCTTCTTATTTTTATTGACTTTTCTTTTTGTTTGTTTTATTAAAAAAATCAAGTGCGCTACAAAGTTAAGGGATATCATGGCGCGAAATAAAAGTTGATATATTCGAGAGTTGATGTGGGAAGATATGAATCAATCCACTCAAGAATTTCTTACACCCTTCGATGATTACCTATACCAACCGAGAAAAGCCAAAAGAGCCTATACCGTGGAAAACTCTTACGCTTGTTGTGGAGAACATTATGTGTTTGAAAATTGCTCTTACAATCTCGGTGCATATGACTACATGGAGGACCATAGGTGGAACCAGCAGAAAAATCCTTCATGGTATGACCAAAAAGCTCAATTTTTTTTTACCATGACAGTTTTTCCACGACAACAGATATGTCATGGCAATGTAGTCCTCGTCTAAAGCTATCAAATTCCATGGATGCAAGGATAGCAAGAATGGATGTACTATTGAGAGAAGCGGAAGATCGATCGAGGAGATTAACATATGTCATGAATAACATGCACCAACAATTCATTCCGAGGGATACTGAAATTCCAAGGTAAGAGGACAAGGGAAAATACAAAGAGAGCTCTCTAATGTGTGAGGAATAACTAAATCCTCCAAGTCGAGAGCATGCCAATAAGAAAGATTGCCCAACAGTTGATGAGCCTAAGCAACAATTTGCCACGAAAAAGATTGAGGAGCCTAAATCCACATTTGCCACGGCAATGGCACGACCACATGCAAGATCAATAAGATGGCGATACTCTGCTAATGGAATATGAGTAGGTGATGACTGAACCTTTTGAATTCTTTAAAAACTCACCTCCTCCAATGCGGGTATTTCAAGAGGAACCAACGTTGGAAGATTTGAAGCCATCAAAATCTATATTGATGGAGATATTTGAGAAGCCTAAAGAAAACGGTGGTTGGATTTATGAAGCTTTTCAAAAATTGGTCATTCCCTTGACTTACACCAAATTATGGCAGAAGATTTCCATGGCAATTGGCTAGAGCAGCAATTGCCACGATAATGAAGGTTACACCTAACCATGATGAATGAGGTATTTAAATGGTTAGGTGTTGATATAGTTTTTCCTATTAATATATGCATGCCTTCAGGAACAGTAGCAAGGTGGAGGGTATGCATAAACTACAAGGGAATAAGAAAAAATACACCTCCACCACGGTAACACAAAAAGGGAGTAGTAGCAAGCACATTGGCCCAACTCTTTTTGTGCAATATTGTCACCCAATGGAACGTACAGATGGACTGCAAGAAATATCAGAAACGACCCTCATCAAGTTTTCTTTAAGGCAACCCTATTCCCTTCAACTTTTCTTTTCTTTTATGTTTATTTTGATTTTAGTTTTTTTTGTTATGTTTTCCATTCTAATAAGACCAGGGTGTTGATAGAAGCCCAGACAAACAAACTTGTCACAACAAAGGAACTTGCTACGGAAATTGGCCCGATCAAAGAAGAACTTTTAATCCCACTGTTGCAACGATTGGATCAATTGGAAATGAAGCAACATATGTTCTGGCACTTTGCGAAGGATCAAGATATCACTATATGATGCTGGCAATTCTATGCCAGTTACGAGTGACATTGCTGCAGCAATCCCCATAACGCACAAAGGTAAAAAAACCAACTCAATATCCGTAATGTATTAACTCTTGTCATGATTTTTCAGATCTCGAAGACACTACCTCTAAACCGTTGAAGTCCCCACCTTCAAATGTGCCATCAAAGACAATATCAAAGCGTAAAACTTTACCACTAGACAAAGTCGAGAAGGGGGTGAGCCGGTTGAGGATATCGAAGAAATTGCGGACAATGATCACGCACCAACTCCACCACCACCAGCAAGGCAAGGCAGCAAACGCCTCAAGCAAATGGACCAAAGGACACTACGAATTCGAGGTGTGGACCTCTTTGATCAACTCATTTGCATTTTATTTTCCTTTTTCGTTCGTTTATTTTTGCATGCATTAAGGATAATGCTTCTCTCGAGTTTGTGGGGGTTGTCTCAGTTTTGTTTTTATTTGTCTCGTGTTAGTTTGCATAGTTTTGTCTAGATTTTAGTGTCTCATGTTAGTTTGCATATGTTACTTGCCATGACAATTACTTGATAAAACTGCTGAAACATGTGTGATATCCTATGATGAGTTTTGCCACTGCGCTTAGGTGAGAAAACCTTAGATTTTAGGATTAGCATGGAGTTTGCTTGAAATTTTTCTATGATGCTGCTTATTTTGACACTGTTGTGACTTGTTGATTGAGGGAGACCTAGTAAACTTTAAGTTATTAAAATTGGTAAAATGTGCTAGAGGTTCCTAACTGGCTCTAGCCAAAATGAAATACAAGTTAAATTAAGATAATTTCTTACTAGATGTGCCCATCTGGCTCTAGTTGTCACGCATTGAGAATCGCTAGAGGTGCCTATCTAGCTCTAGTTGATTTAAATTAAAAAGAAATTTCTTTGCTAGAGGTGCCTAAAACTAGCTCTAGCAGACTTAATTGCCCCAACACTTAAATAATAAAACCTACGATTTGCATGGAATCTTGTTGATTTACTTGTACACAAATCTGCATACACATTTTCACTAGCATTATGGTTTAACTTTGAGTAATTCTCTGTGTTGTCTAAAGATGAAAATGTAATCAATTCTTCGTGCCACGGTTCTGAAGATTGAAGTCAAGTAAGAAAGCATGGTTTTGGTGGTAAATGCCTTGGCAGGTAATTGTTAGGTTTTTCATTGCTTAAGGACAATAAATAGTTCGAGTTTGGAGGTGTGTTAAGTGTGAAAAAGTACTATATTTTATACCCTTTTTACTTATATTATTGTTTAGACTTAGGCACATCTAGTTGCATTTGTAGTAATTCATGCATAAATTTGTAGTCCTTCCATTTATTGGGCTTGGCCTTGCGTTTTGTTATTTTTGTGGAGAAATCACTGTTGTTTTGGTTCTTTTTCTATGCAGATGTGAATTGCCGAGCAGTTACCAAGGCAAGTCACAAATAATGCATATTTCTTCAAGATCTCATATGATAAACCCAAATTCAATTTATGAGCTATTGAAGATGAATATGAGAGAATTTTGGGATCATTAATCATGATTTATCTCCTATTAAATATGATAATATGCAAATAAGGATAGGAAATTAATCTTGAATTATTTCCTCATCTAACCATATCTTTAGACAAGGGAATAAATCTTGAATTATTTCCATATCATTAGATAAGGAAATAAAGCCTAAAATCTCTCCTCAAGATTCATGGATAAACCTCATCTTTTGAAGATCAAATGGAGCTCTTCCCCTCCTATAAAAGGTTTGCAGATTCAAAACATAGAGGGGAGAGATCGAAGCTAGAGGGAGATTGTGAAGGAGGATCGAATCTTGGAGAAGCTCGTCTCCTCCAGACTGTATTTATTTTATCTTTTGATTTACACGATGTATGGGTTTTATTCATTGTTATTTTCTTTTTACTCAACAATGAACTAATTTAAATTGGTTGGGGGTTATTTAGGTTTTGTGATGTGATAAACGTGTAAAGCCCCAGTTTTGGGCCTAGGAGTTTTTAGGTTGGGTTCGGGGTCTGTAGGACCGAGACTAGAGATCAATGTTAGTTTGGGATTGGTTCAGGGAAAACCTAGTTTGGGAAGTGATAAAAATATGAAAAAATTGCTAAAATCCTTTTAAATGTATATAAGGGTTTGGTGAAGTCAATTTTGGAAAATGACTTTTGGAAGGTGGACATTTCAGTTTGGTGACTAAATCGTAAAAATGTAAAATTTGTTTTTAATGGCTATTTTGTAAAAGAGCCAAAACTTAGAATTTTTAGGGACCTAATACAAGTATAATCAGCTATTACCTTAATTTGACATGTTTTTAAATGTGTTTAATCAAAAAGATTGAAAAGGGTTTTGATTAAAAAGAGAATTAAGCTTTACAAACTTATTTTGACGTAACTTCCATTTCTCTCTTTTTCTCATCATCCTACCACATTTTTCTTTCAAAACTTCCAGAGATCTTTTCCTTTTTCCTTTTACTTTGATTTCCAAATGACTTTCATGGAGTTTTCTCAACTTGTCTCAATGGATTCTTAAAGATTTTCAATCAAATCTTGTCAATTGAAGGAATAGCAAGGGATTAGAGGTAATTTTTGTGCTTCTCCTCTAATCAAGGTTCTATAATGAAATTCCCAAGTATTTGGCTCTTTAGCTATGTTTCTTAACAAGATTTTCTGATTGATTTGAAGAAAATGGTTAAATCAAGCTTTAAATGATGATTTTGTGTAATTTTTGTAATGGATCTGTTTTGGTTGATTTATGATTGATTTTAATCATGTTTTGCTAGTTTATTAATGTTGAGATTGAGGTTTAAGCATGGTAATCCCAAAACTATTTGGATCTCTAGTTGATTAGGTTGTTAGAATTGGGTTTTTGTGGTGTTAATGTGATTTTGTGAATGCTGAAGGTATAAGGTTGATAATAGGATGATTTTGGATGTTAATCATGATAATAAATGGTTGGAAGTGTTAGGTTTTTGTTGGGTTGAGTTTGTGGAGCAACCAATGGTATTTTCGGATGGGCGTTTTAGTGGATTTGGGCAGAACAACGTGGTAGGATTGCTTGCTGGAGTTTTTAATGCATTGAGATGCATTAATCCTCTGTTCTTATGTGATTTAAATAGGAGAGAACGTTTCGGAAGCAACTGGTGAGGTTTTAGGAGCTTCGGACGCTTAGTTTCACGTCGACTAATCAAGGTTTCACGTGTCGGTGAGTGAGAAAATGTATTTCAGCTTAGAAATGTTTTAAAGGTGGTTTTGGAAACTTAGATGTAAGCTTGAAACTCTTGTCTAAGTCTGAAAGTAAGTATAAGGAATTTCTCTCTCGGTTTCGCTATTATGAAATGGTTTTTATGCACTTGGTTTGAATTCATGTTACCAACTGTTAATGCATGTGGCTTGCTGTTTTTAATGATGTGTTGATGAAGGATGCACATGGTCTTGAATGTTGTGGATGCAATTAAACATGTTTGAATGATCGAATTGAGCTGAGATTTGACACAGTGGCATGTAATGTGACTAATTAAAGGATGGTGGATTGATAGCTGAGTTGCAAGTGAAACCTTCCTTGGTTCAGTTGATTAAGGAGAAGTAGTTGTTTGATGATTCGTTGGTTCAAGATATAGCAGATGGTAATTCGACGGACTTTTGTTTTAATGGTGATGGTGTTTTATGTTTTAAGAGTCGAATAGTTGTGCCGAATGATGTTAGGTTGAGGCGCACTATTCTGAATGAGGCGCATAGTAGTCCTTTTGTTATGCATCCTAGAAGTACTAAGATGTATCGTAGATTGAAGGATGAGTACTATTGAGTTGGGTTGAAGATGGATGTTGCTGATTTTGTGAGTAAGTGTATGGTTTGTCAGCGCATGAAAGCTCTATTTCCTTCTGGGCTGTTGCAACCTTTGAAAATACCGGAATGGAAATGAGAGAGGATTACGATGGAAATCGTGTCGGGTTTGCCTTTTGCCCTATCACATAAGAACTCTATTTGGGTGATTGTAGACCGTCTTACGAAGTGTGCGCATTTCATAGCTGTTCATACTACGTATACGTTGGATAAGTTGGTAGAGTTGTACAGTGTGGATGTTTTGAGGTTACATGGTGTACCTAAGTCCATAGTTTCGGATAGAGATATGAGGTTTACAACGAGGTTTTGGGAGTGTTTGCATAGAGCTTTGGGTACACGACTCAATTTCAGTACCTCGTATCATCCTCAAATGGATGGTCAGTCTGAGCGAGTTATCCAAGTGCTGGAGGATATGTTGCGGTGTTGTGTTATAGATTCACAAGGTTCTTGGGAGAAACAATTGCCTTTGATGGAGTTTGCTTATAATAATAGCTATCAAGAAAGTATACAATTGGCTCCATGCGAAGCCTTGTACGAAAGGAAGTGTAAGACACCTCTTTGTTGGGCGGAAGCGGGGCAAAAGTTAGTTTCATTGTCGGATTTGCTTAAACGAACGTGTAACCCCTTTGACCCGGCCTAGCCACTAGACCACACTGAACGGGTTACACGGGGAAAACCAAAGAAAAACTCGTTAAGGCTTCACCGATTAGCAACCCTAATTTTATTTAAAATTAATCTTGTCTAAATGCCATTTTAATCCTATGTGATGAGACATGCAACGGATAAGCAAACACGAACATGAATCAAGCAAGGCGGACATTAGAGGTCAACTTTTAACAATTTTACTACAGGCCGAATACACACACCTAAGGCTCGTATCGATACACCTTCAACGGTCAAACTCCCCAAAGTCAACTTCAAGAGGCCGTATCGATACCCTTCAAGGCTGGTATCGATACGCCCTTAATTGTCAAGCTCCCAAAGTCAACGCCAGGGACCGTATCGATACAACTAAGGCCCGTACCGATACTCAAATTTCTCGCCAAAATCTCAGATTTCCAGAGACCAAAACAGGTATCGGTACGCCCCCGTGTATCGGTACGATAGGCTTAAAACAGGTGACTGTATCGATACTGCCCTTGAGCGTATCGATACCCGTTGCCCATAAAGACAGATTTCAGCAGATTTAAACACAAGGAAGCTAGCACAAATACATTAAGCAAGCACTCAATCAACTCATAAACATACATGCAACATAAGGCAACCATTCTAGAGGCAAACACCCTAAAAACGGGTTTCGATCATACACACATACAAACATGGATCTCAAACTTAAAAGCCCCAAAAGAACACTTTAACTCAAAGCACCAACAAGCCAAAACAAAAGGAATTTAACCAAAAGCCAAAGCAAGTCTCAACATAGCATGGTTTCAACATTTAAAATATGTAGCAACATGATTAAACACATGGGAGTTTACATCAACCTCCCTAACCACAAGTGCAAGTATTCTCATTGCTAATATATTATTACAACTTAAAATCATACTTGAGCTTAAGCTACGATCACCGGAGCCTTTCCCTCACCTTCCCTTGCTTCCCGGATCACTAATGATCTACATTGTTTGAAAGGAGCGCGTAAGCATAAGAGCTTAGTGAGTGGTGCTCGAAACCACAACAACAACAATTCCGTTTTAAAACCATTTTTGAGTTGAAAACAAAACCACAATCGTAGTTCCACAAGCATGAATTCCCAACAACGAGATTAATATCAACCCTACATATGCTTGGATTCGATGGCATCTTACATCACCGAATCTATAAGAACAACAAGACTCAGGATGACATCTTACATCACCGAAGTCTAATAATAAAGCTTCTCGTGGCATCTTACATTACCGTACTCCTCCATAATGGCACCTTACATCACTAGGGCCACGCGCGAATTTTACTAGTGCACTCAAACCCTATGGTCGACCAATTATACCCAGTAAGACCCTCATATTTGCCAATACACAAAACATCAACAATCCATTTAACCAATTCAACCACACATGGTAATGCATAAGCACCGAACCACAATTCATAAGGGTAAGAGCATAATGGTTTCATCCAAAGTCAACACTCATCGCATGCTTTATAAAAGGAAGTAAAAAGATAAACGAAGGCAACGTTAATAATTAAAACTTACTCTCGAGTTTAGGTTGGCTCTTTAGGCTCAACCCAAACTCTCAAAAACATTTCCACTCACTAGTAGTACGCCACACTAGTCGAACTCCCTTTTAAGCTTTCGTAACTTCTGGTAACACGTCCGAAATCCTCAAACTCGATTCCGCTGATTCAAACCAGACCAAAAAAAATTAATGCACTTTCCAATCACAAAACCCATTATTATCAATATAACAAATATCTCACAACACCTATTTCCCGATTCAAACCCAGAATTAGACAAAACCCATCTTCAACAAAAACCCAGCTATTACTAAATCAAATCATCATCTAAAACATACTCGGAAGCTTCAAAATCATCAACACACATCCACAAACCCCTTAGGAACCATTTCCAACCATAAACAACCCAAAAACCCATGTTTCTCTAACTCAAATTTTACCCATTTATTCCATTTTGGGATTTTAGGTTTAACCCACTATTTAAACACTTATGAACACCCAAAACTTAGGTTATAATTTACTCAAAAACGTCATTTAACCAAATGATTGCTTAAACCCTTCAATAACCCATTTTACCCAAAAGAGAGAATTTGAGAAATCATCAAGTTTTTGGAAAGAAAAAGTTACAAGCAAGTTTGAAATGAGGAGAAGAGTGAAAACCAAGTTATTTACCTCTTTGAATCCTTCAAAATGGTGAAGATTGGTGAAGATGGATAGTGGCTAGGCTTAGGGAATTTTAACTTGAAAAGAAAATGGAAAGGGAAGAAGAAAGTGGATAACTTGATTTTTGAAATATATTATTTTATTCCTCCTTTATTTTAAAAAGCCCTTATTAAAAAAATCCATTATTTTACTTTATTATTATTACTATTTATTTCTTTAAAAATCACATTTAATTTAAAACTCTTTTATGAAACCATTTTCATTTAAAGTCAACCCGAACCCTAAAACTCAATTTACAAACCTTTCCCAGGTCTCGATCCAAACTCCCAGACCCTAAACCTAGGGTGTTACAACTCTCCCCCACTTAAAGAATTTCGTCCTCAAAATTTACCTGATGGAAAGAGGTACGGAAATTGCTCTTCCATGTCCGCTTTTCTCTCCCAAGTGGCTTCTTCCACACCCCGATGTCTCCACAAAACCTTAACTAACTCAATGGTCCTCCCACGCAAAACTTTACTATCTGTAGCAAGAATCTCAACTAGTTCTTCATCATATGACAAATACAAATTCAATTCAATCTCTTCCACTAGCATCACATGAGACGGATCTGATCTATATTTTCAGAGCATCGAAACATAGAACACATCATGAATCTTCTCAAGCTCGGATGGCAATCTCAACCTATATGCAACATGACCAATCCTCTCAACTATCTCGTAAGGACCAATGAATCGCGGACTCAACTTCCCCTTTCTACCAAACCTCATTACCTTCTTCCATGGGGAAACCTTCAAGAACACTTTTCACCGATAATATACTCAATTTCTTTCCTCTTCAAATCTGCATATGATTTATGTATGTTTGAAACTGCCTTCAAGCAATCACAAATCAGTTTTACCTTCTCGGTAATGCCCTTAAGCAAGTTTGGCATAGGTACAAGCTTCTATCCGGCTTCGGCCCAACAAACAGGTGTTCTACATTTCCTACCATACAGAGCTTCATACGGTGCCATATGAATACTAGCCTGATAATTGTTATTGTACGCAAACTCTACTAGCGGTAGATGTTTTTCCCATGAACCCTGAAAGTTGATGATGCAACACCTCAACATGTCCTCTAACACCTGAATAACTCTCTCTTACTGGCCATCTGACTGTGGGTGATACGAAGTACTGAAGTTCAACCAAGTCCCCAAGGCACGATGCAAACACTCCCAAACTCTAGCTGTAAATCTCGGATCTCTATCTGATACAATAGACTTCGGTACACCATGCAGTCTCACAATCTCAAAAATATGCAATTCTGCCAACTTGTCTAAGGTGTAAGTAGTATGAACATGTATGAAATGGGCACACTTATTGAATCTATCAACTATTACCCATACTGAATTCTTCTTCGAAGGAGTCAACGGCAAACCTGACACAAAATCCATAGTAATTCATTCCCACTTCCATTCCAGAATTTTCAGTGGTTGTAACAAACCTGAAGGAAACTGATGCTCGACTTTAACACGCTGGCAAACCATACATCTACTCACATACTCGGTCACATCTTTCTTTAACCTAGTCCAGAAGTACTCATCTTTCAACCCACGATACATCTTCATGCTGCCCAGATGCATAGCAAAAGGACTGTTATGAGCTTCATTCAAAATAGTAATCTCAACTCGGCATCTTCTAGAACAACTACTCTATTCTTGAAACATATGATCCCATTCTCACTAAAGCAGAAATTTGTGGGTTTACCCTCGGCTATATCTTGCACGTGAGGTGCAAAAGATCTGTCTTGCAACTATTTCTCTCGAATCAACTTAACTAACGAAGGTTTAACCTGCAGCTCGGCTATCAAACCGCCATCTTGTGACACACTAAATCTCGCAAACATAGCTCGTAAATCAACTACCACCTTCCTACTCAAAGCATCGGCCACTACATTTGCTTTACCCGAAGGGTACTCTATTGTAAGGTCATAGTCTTAAAGAAACTCTAACCACCTACATTGTCTAAGATTCAAATCTTTCTGAGTCATCAAATATTTCAAACTCTTGTGGTCGGTGTAGACTGTGCATTTCTCACCATAAAGGCAGTGACTCCAAATCTTCAAAGCAAAGACCACAGTCGCTAACTGTATGTCATGGGTGGGGTAATTCTTCTCATTAACCTTCAATTGTCTCGAAGCGTAAGCTACAACTCTTCCTTCTTGCATAAGCACACACCCTAAACCTACATATGACGCATCACTGAAGATTCCGAACTCTTTCCCTGGTTCAGGCTGAACCAAAATAGGAGCTTCTGTCAATGCTTTCTTCAACTTTTCAAACGCTTGTTGACTTGCATCTTTCCACTCATACGTAACATTTTTCTGTAACAATTTAGTCAAAGGTGCAGCAATCTTCGAGAATCCCTCAACAAACCTTCGATAATACCCGGACAAACCTAGAAAACTACAGATTTTGGTCACTGACTTCGGTTGTTTCCAACTCAATATCGCTTCTATCTTATTGGGATCCACACTAATCCCATCGATTGAGATCACATGACCTAGAAAGACTACTTCCCTAATCCAAAGCTCACATTTACTCGACTTGGCATACAACTGATTCTCAAGCAAGGTCTGAAGTACTAATCACAAATGTTCATCACGTTTCCTCAGTCCTACTACAAACCTATCCAAAAACTCGTGAAACACTTTGTTCATCATGTCCAAAAATGCAGCTGGGGCATTAGTCAAACCGAAGGGCATTACCAAGAACTTGTAGTGCCCATATCGTGTACAGAAAGCTGTCTTCGGTATATCCACATATTTTACCCTCAACTGATAGTAACCCGGTCTCAAATCAATGTTCGAAAACACCAAAGCACCTCTCAACTGATCAAGCAAATCATCAATCTGAGGTAAAGGATACTTGTTCTTCACTATTACCTTGTTCAACTGCCTATAATCTATGCATATCCTCATACTGCCATCCTTCTTCTTCACAAACAAGACCGGAGCACCCCAAGGTGAAATATTAGGCCTAATAAAACCTTTATCTGACAGTTCCTGAAATTGTGTCTTCAACTCCTTCAACTCTTTAGGTGCCATTCTATACGGAGCAATTGATACGGGAGCAAAATCTTAATACGTCTCAATAGCAAAGTCAACATCTCTATGTGGAGGCAAACCATGCAATTCTTCTGGAAAAACACTAGGAAAGTCACAAACTATTCTAATGTCTTGCGGTCTAACTTCACTCATATTCGGATTCATCACATAGGCTAAGTAAGCTTGACAACCCAAATCCATCATCCTCTGAGCCTCTAGAGCTGAAACAACATTAGACAAGAACTTAATGTTCTCGCCAACTACTGCTACCCCGTACTCATTAGAAAGCCTCAAAGAAACTCTTTTAGTCTCAAAATCTATCCTAGCTCTATGCTCCACAAGCCAATCCATATCCAAAATTGCATCAAAACCATAAAAGGGCAACTCCATCATGTCAAAGGGGAACACGTGACCCTGAATCATCAAAGGATATCTCCTGAAAACTTTCCTAACTACAACTGTCTCACCAAAAGAACTCGTAACATTCATACCTATATCTAACAACTCAAAAGGAAAACCTAATGATCTTGCATGCTCACCCAAAATATACGAATGCGTCGAGCCAGAATCAATCAACGAAAGCAAAGATAAGGACTGTAACATAAAATTACATGCGATCACATCCGTGTCATTCCCAGCCTCACGCTGTGCATAAACTCTAGCCGGTCCACCGCCCTCGGGCTGTACCGCGACAACATGAGCTACATTTTTCTGACCATCATTCCTAGGCTGAAAGTTACCTCGACCGCGCCCATGGCCTCTCTGATGCTCAACAGCTCTAGCTGGTGCCTGACCATCCCTAGCCGGATGAGGACACTCACACCTCAAATGCGTTTGAGATCCACAGTTCCAACAAGCACGAAAGGTACCCTAACACTCTCCGGAATGGTTCCTCCCACATCTAGCACACTCGGGTGTGTGAGCAACAAAACCTCGACCCTGATGGCCTCGTCCCATGTTACCACATCCACGCCTAGATTTCGGTTGGTGCCTTCTATCCTTGTATCTCTTGTTACGGTCTCGCTCCCACTCGGCAGACCTTTTCCCTAAACTGGATCCACCCCATCGAGTAACCAAACTTAGACTTTGCTCAATGTCTTTGGCCCTAGAAGCCAAGAGATCGAACTCAGTGTAATCAGAAGCAAGCATGTAGGTCTTCACCTTCGTAACCAACCCGTAATGAAACCATTCACACCTTTCCCACTCAGTGGGAACCAACTCTGAAGCATACCGACTCAAGCGTACAAATTGTACCTCATACTCGGATACGGACATACTACCTTGCACTAAAGCCATGAATTCTCTCTTCTTCTCGTCTTGATAACGAGCACCAAGGTACTTCTTGTGGAGCGCACTACGGAAGAATTCCTAAGTAACCTCGGCCTCGGGCATACCTGATATAACTGTGGTCCACCAAGCATACGCATCTCCCTGAAGCAACGAGACAATACAACCCAACTTGCGAGTGTCCGAGCACTCCATCTGACCCAAGATGCATGTAGTACTCTCAAGCCATGCCTCCGAACCCTCGAGAGACATACCACAAAACCCAACTCTGCCTAAGCTACGAAGTCGCTCAAGGGGCAAACATGTCCCCGCACCCTGAGGTGGTGCTGCAACATAAAGACCAGCAATAGTTGTCTGAAAAGCTCTGGCTATAGTCTGAAGTATCTGAGCCATGTCCACACCGGTCTGACCAAGGCTAACCTGAGGTCCATTACCATCACCTCCAACATCCGACCCATTACCATCGGGAGTAGGAGGAGCAGGAGGCACATCCCCAGGTGCCTGGTCACCCGGTCTAGGTCGTCCTCTCGATCTCACCATAACAATAAAACAATCTAAAACAATAAACACAAAACATGAGAGAAACATTGGGTCAACAAAGGCAGAGTTCCATATGTTTAAGCTCCTTTGATCAAAACCACTTTACCATAATAATACCTAGCAATGGGAATGCTTAACCAACCTTCAAACATCAACAGAAACACAAAGTCATGCTCACAAACACCGTGCAAAAAAGGCAAACATATACAGAATCAACTTACCTGACTTACCTTCCCGAGGAAACTCGTAACCGAGGCTCGGATACCACCAAATGTAACCCCCTCGACCCGGCCTAGCCACCAGACCGCATCAAACATGTTACACGGGGAAAACCGAAGAGAAACCCGTTAAGGCTTCACTCTGATTAGCAACCCTAAATTTTTTCTAAATTAATCTTATCTAAATGCCATTTTAATCTTATGCGAGGAGACAAGCAGCAGATAAGCAAATACGAGCATAAATCAAGCAAGGCGGACATTAGAGGTCAACTTTTAACAAATTTACTACATGCCGTATCGAAACACTTAAAGCCCGTATCGATACGCCTTCAACGGTAAAACTCCCCAAAGTCAACTTTAAGAGGCCGTATCGATACCTTTCAAAGCTGGTATCGATACGCCCTTAATGGTCAAGCTCCCAAAGTCAACGCCAAGGACCGTATCGATAAACCTAAGGCCCGTACCGATACTCCAATTTCTCGCCAAAATCTCAGATTTCCAAAGACCAAAACAGGTATTGGTACGCTTCCACATATCGGTATGATAGGCTTAAAACAAGGGACCGTAACGATACTGCCCTTGAGCGTATCGATACCCCTTTCCCATAAAGACAAATTTCAGCAGATTTAAACACAAGGAAGCCAAAACAAACACACTAAGCAAGCACTCAATCAACTCATAAACATACATGCAACATAAGCCAACAATTCTAGAGGCAAAACACCCTAAAAACAGGTTTCAATCATACACACAAACACAAGCATGGATCTCAAACTTAAAAGCCCCAAAAGAACACTTTAACTCAAAGCACCAACAAGCCAAAACAAAAGGCATTTAACCAAAAGCCAAAGCAAGTTTCAACATAGCATGGTTTCTATTGCGTGTAAAAGTGTCTATCGCAATGTAGTGCAAGTATACACGACCCAAGTAGTAAAGTCATACGTAAGTATCGGATATCGTCTCCACAGGGACTGGGCTAATAGCTTTAACCTGGAATTACTGCACGAGAGGGAAAAGAAATAGTTTAAATGTTTGTCACGAGATAATAATGAATACTGAAAATAAAAGAGTAAGAAATCAAGATAGAGAGAATGGGCCGGTATTGAATTGCTCAGTAGTGTAGGTGTTGCAAAGTCTTGGAATCTCTGTTATGTCGTTGCGCCTGTCGCGGCAGCACCTGTCGCGGCAGCGGTCTGTTGTTTGTCACGGCAACGATCACAAAACTCTATACTTCAAGCTTGGCAAGAATCCCTGTTGTGCCTTGGCCTATCCCTAGGTCCAAGTCTGTCGATGAACACGTCTTTGATGATACCCCCCGGCGTGAATCGAAGGATGAACACCGATGTTGTTGAATTCTTCCTTAGCCACTTAACCTCGTCCTATCCCTAGGTCTGAGATAGTTCAACCATAAACTGGAGAACCCGTACTTATTCCTTTCGTATACTTAACTCTCCCGATATTAAGTAAATGTGTAATCTCACAATGCTCTCCCGATACTCTTGCAAGATGTTGAAAGCCAGAATAAGCAAACTTGAAGTCTATTTTATTGAACAGGAAAATTCCTAAAACAAATGCAATCCTTGCAACTACTTTACAAATCAACCCTTAGCCCTAGGAGAAGTTTAGAACATGATGAGAAGGGGAAAACGGATAGGGTTTTGGGAAGAAGGCTAGAGAGTAAAATCTTCTCTCCTAGGTCGAATTACATGCCTTTATATAGGCCTTGGGTTCAAGTTTTCTAATATGGCAAGAATACAAGTTTAAACTAAAGTACAACTCTATTAAAGACTAAATCTTCAGAGCATATACCTTTAATTCGTGCTTCCTTCTTGCTTGGAGTTTCTTCCTTGAACTTTGGGCTTGGCCTTCATTCTGATCTAGGGCTTGGAAAAATATAAGGGTGCTCCACGACAGACCGACTTAATTTTCTCTTTCTGTCGAGGCCCACTTCACTTCTTCTCATTACCACTGCTGTCGTACTTGGCTGCCGCGGCAGCGGCCATGGCAGCATCATCCTTCTCGTCTGCAGTCCAGTTCCAGCTCTACTTCTTCACTGCCCAGCGTCTGCCTTTCCACTTCCTTCCGTCTGCTACAACAGCTACTTGTAAAAGCAACCAATTTCAGTAGAAAATGTGCCAATTGATATAATTGTGATGTATAAATGAAATCTAACCTAAATGCAATGAATTATGCTTGAATGCAACAGAAATACGAGTTAAATAGGGGTAAAATGTAGAACTTTTACACACTCAACACACCCCCAAACTCAAGTTTTTGCTTGTCCTCAAGCAATTCAGACCTAAAAATAAATAAACAATTTTTTTTTTGTTTTGGCTTAAAACAGTGAACTTTTCCTTACCTACCATTCATTCCCTATTGTGAGCAACACCCTATTGGATAGTTCAGAATTTATTCGGAACCTTGCTATAATTCTCGTGTAGTGTGTGCATGCTTGTGAACAATTATATGCCAAGACTGCCTTAGTTTACTAGAATAGCTAAGCTTCTAACTTGAATTTTTATGCCAATTTTCATCTTTTTGGAGGCAATTCTTAGGCTCCTTTAGTTTTTATGCAGACTCGATTTTATTTTCTCAAGCTTAAGTTTGACTAGAGCCGGTTTTGGGCACCTCTAGCTAACTTCCTAGAGCTGGTTTCAGGCACCTCTAGGTGTATTGAGTCTATTTTTCTTAACTTCTTTTCCTAGAGCCAGTGTTAGGCACCTCTAGGGGCAACTCAAGTGTTAAGCTTTCTATTCTAGCTTACTAGTAGAGTTCTAAACAGTATAAAAGTCACAAATGGTGTTTTAAGATTTAGAACTGTAGCAAGGCTCTAAACTGCTCCTAAAACTATCCTAAAGGCACTGCCACGACATAGGCTGTCACGGTAGGTAAGTTCAGTTCAAAGACTTAAGCCAAATTTTCATTCTTTTTTTAAGCAAAAATAAACTAATCAAAAGACACAATTTTTAAACTTAAAAAGACTTCATTAATGGAGGGAAGCCACCCCCAAACTCGAGGATTGCACTGCCCTCAATGCAAATGACAGATATGAAAAAGAAAAAGAAAAACAACATCACAAAATATAACAAAATGGCAGACAACAATATAAGATAAGAAACTTAAATTTTCAAGCGCTGTCGTCGTCGCTGCTGCTGCTGCTGAGTTGAATCTGTCGACGGGCAGTGACTTTCCTTGTTGGTGCTGGCAGATGGATGGGAGAGGCAGATGTGTTCTTGGTTTTGGCTTCCCGTGGAGGTTGGATGCGGGTAGGGGAGATATGAGGTGGTTTCTCCAATACCTGAACCTCCTCGGAGCTACTACTGCTGCTACTACTGCTACTGCTGCTGCCATCATCAGATTTTTCTTTATCGGCAGGTTCTACTCCAAGGCCTGTTTTCTGCCGTTTCTCCAGGGTGAACTCCTTGGACAAGTTCCTCTTGACAGAGGGCTCGTCATCAGATGCCGCCCAGATTTTAGAGGATGAGAAGCCAGCAATATACCTATCGAGGTCTGACATAGGCTCCTTTCTCTTGGCTCCCCGGGCAGATGTTTCGGCTGTGCGGCTGCCGCCTGCAGCTGTTGTGGCAGGGGTCGGAGTGGACGCGACATATGGCGTTTTTGGTGTGGCAACAGGGGCATGGTATGGGCAGGTATGGGGGCAGCAAAATAATGGTTGGGGAAAATGGGGAACAGTACATCAGGGAAATTAAGAGAGGTGTGGATGAAATGTACCGTGGCGGTGGTGAAGTCTCGGATGAAACTCATCAGGCCTAGCTGTCGTTCCTCCATTTTCTATAGGGCAACGAGTATTTGTGTGGAGGTGTCTGCTGGAGGAGCTGCTGCGGTAGGCTGCATGGGTTCTGTGGCGGCAGGTTCAGGTTCGGTGGGCTCTGTCGGCTCACCTGCCGCTGTAGTGGGGTCAAAGGACGACAGGGGTGTGGCAGCCTTGAGTTCCATCAGGCTGAGGATGTTCCTGTCTGTCCAGCCTTTTCCTTGGACTCTTAAATCCTCGGCAGCTTCCGGTACATTGTGGCCGCGGCTGAGGGCAGTGACGAGGTATGAGTAGAAGAGTGGTCCTGACGGCCGGTATGCACAATCCAAGATTCCTTCCCAAACGTATCTGCCAACGTTAATTGGCCTCTCATTTAAAATAGAATGGATTAGGGCTAACCTTGGTTGGTTGATTGTTGTATTGTGCGATGAGGGCATGATCCGTTTCTTGATAAATGCATTCCAAAGTTTTGCCTCCGGAGTGAGTTGAACTCGTTTTACTGTCCTTGGATGTTTAGGATCGGTATTCCACTCGGTACCCTCATCTATAAGTTCTGCCATCACAACATCATAATTTGTCGGCTCTAAACTTTCTATAAATCTTTGGTGGCCATCTTTCTTTCTCCCAACATAGAACCCGTAGAGTGTGTTGATGTATTCGGGCTCAAAATGTACCTCTTTTCCTCGGACTGTAACTGCTGTCGCTTCCCTGCTGTCAATGGCAGCATAAAATTCCCGTATGAGAGTCACGTTTATTTCCTATGGCTGCTTGGCAAATATCTGCCACTACAGGGCTTTGATTTTGCGGGCTATGAACGGTTGCAGCCCAAGGTTCCTCGTTCTGGTGGTGTAAATGAAACCTTTCTCTTCCCACATGTCTCTGATCTGGAAAGAGCTGGGAGTGGATGCTGTTGTGGCAGATCCTGAGGCAGCGCTTCGGCGGGTATTTCTGGTACTCATGTTGTAAGGACTGTGGAGAGAAAATGAAAGCACGTAAAATTCTAGAGGAAACAAGTAGAGAGAGTAAAAGTGAGTGAAAAATGAATAGTAAAACGGGGTTTATATAGAGGGGGAGTTTGTTGCCCGTTGGAGCTGTAACGGCAGGCGCGAATAACGGGGCCAGCTGTTACGCAGTTTCTGACGCGTCTGTTACGCGTTTCCATGTCTGCTGTGCGTCTATTACGCGTTTGCGTGTCTATCGCAACAGCATGTTGACAGGCTGGATTTTCCGCGTCTGTCGCGGTAGCTGTAACGGCAGGCTCTAAAGTTGGGCTTTTTTTTGGGCTGATGGAAAGATGGTGGCTAAATTCACTTATCCTCTTCTCCTTGTCTCCTTTATTTCCTAAAAACAATAAAAACAAAAATTAGTTCCTAAAAATAAAAATAATTCTAAGTACCTAATATATTTAAATAAATAAGTATAAAAATAAAAATAAATTAGGTTAAATTAGGGATGCCAGGAGGGGCATCTCCTAAAGTAACCACTTCCTGCATTCTTGGGGCTTCAGTCCCCTGATAATGCTTCAATCTTTGTCCGTTGACTTTGAATTGGTGCTCGTTTTTAAAGATCTGATTGTGATGGCACCATGGGAGAAAACTTGCACCACTTGGAATGGGCCAGACCACCTAGATTTCAGCTTCCCTGGGAAGAGTTTCAACCTAGAGTTGAATAACAACACAAGATGCATTGGGCAGAACTGTCATGGCAGCAACTTTTTGTCATGCCACTTATTTGTCTTGTCCTTGTAAATCCTTGCGTTGTCATAGGCCATTGCTCGAATTTCATCTATCTCATTCAAGTCAAGCAGCCTTTTCTGTCCTGCCTTTTCCATGTCCATATTCACTGCCTTAATGGCCCAATAGGCTCTGTGCTCAATCTCGACAGGTAGATGGCAGGTTTTCCATAAATCAGCCGGTAGGGTGACATTCCCAATGGAGTTTTGAATGCTGTTCTGTAGGCCCATAATGCATCATTGAGGTGTAGAGACCAGTCCTTCCGAGTTGGCTTGACCATCTTTTCAAGAATGTTCTTGACCTCTCTGTTGGATATTTCAGCCTGTCCATTGGTCTGAGGGTGGTATGTTGTTGCGATCCGATGTTTGACACCATACTTTTTTAAGGCAGCAGCTATAACCCTATTATCAAAATGCCTCCCTTCATCACTGATGATCTCCTTGGGGATGCCGAATCTGGAAAATATGTTTTTATTCAAAAATCTCTGAACCGTCTTGGCATCGTTTTTCTGAGTAGCGATCGCTTCAACCCATTTGGACACATAGTCCACTACCAGGAGGATATATAAGTTCCCACATGAAGCTGGAAATGGTCCCATAAAATAAATCCCCCAAACGTCGAAGATCTCGACTTCTAGAATGTTTTGTAGTGGCATCGTGTGTCTCCTTGAGATGTTTCCAGTTTATTGACATTTGTCACAATTTTTGTAGAATGTCTGGGCATCCTTGAACAGTGACGGCCAATAAAGTCCTGACTGCAAAACCTTGGCAGCGGTTTTGTTACCACCTAAGTTTCCTCCATACTGTGAAGCATGGCAATGATGAAGCACAACTTCCTGCTCATCCTGTGGTATGCATCTCCTGATAATTTGATCTACACAGTTTTTGAAAAGAAGAGGTTCGTCCCAATAATAATGCTTAACATCATTTTGGAACCTCTTCCGAGCTTGATAGTTTAGGTCAGGAGGAGTTATTCCGCTAACTAAATAATTAACGAAATCAGCATACCAGGGGAGTTCAGAAAACTTACCTGTCGCCATGGCTGTCGCGGCAGTGCTTGTGGCAGCGAACAGCTGCTCGCCAGGGAATGTCTCTAATATGTGTGTCTCATCTATTTGGAGACTCTTTCCCTTCTCTAGTCTTGACAAGTGGTCTGCAACCTGATTTTATGTTCCCTTTTTGTCCTTAATTTCAAGGTCGAACTCTTGCAGTAGCAGAATCCAGCGTATCAATCGAGGCTTTGCATCCTTCTTAGCGAACAGATATTTCAATGCAGAGTGGTCTGTGTGGACTATAACCTTCGTTCCAAGTATGTATGAACGAAACTTGTCAATCGAAAACACCACAGCTAACAGTTCCTTCTCTGTTGTGGTGTAGTTTACTTGGGCGTCATTCAATGTTTTGCTGGCATAGTATATAACATGAAAGAGCTTGTCTTTCCTCTGCCCAAGTGCTGCCCCGACAGCATAGTAACTATCATCACACATAATCTTAAATGGTAATTTCCAATATGGTGGTTGTACTATTGGGGCTGTTACAAGCTTTTCTTTCAAAACCTTGAATGCCTCAGTACATTCAGTGTTGAAGTCGAAGGGACGGTTCTGCTCTAGAAGATGGCATAAGGGTTTGGTGATCTTCGAAAAGTTTGCAATAAACCTCCGATAAAAACCAGCATGCCCTAAAAAACTCATGATTCCCTTGACTGTGGTGGGTGGCGGCAGCTTTTCGATTACCTCGATCTTAGCTCTGTCGACTTCTATGCCGCGGCAGCTTACTTTATGGCCTAGGACTATCCCTTCATCCACCATGAAGTGACATTTCTCCCAGTTCATTACCAAGTTTGCTTTCTTGCATATTTCGAGCACTTTCTGTAGGTTGCCAAGGCAGCTTTCAAAATTGTCCCCAAAGACAGAGAAATCATCCATGAATATCTTTAGGAAATCCTCCACCATATCGGAGAATATTGCCATCATACACCTCTGAAAGGTTGCTGGTGCATTGCAAAGTCCAAAGGGCATCCTCCGAAAAGCGTAAGTACCGTATGGGCAAGTGAATGTCATTTTCTCTTGATCTTCCAGTGCGATGGCTATTTGATTATAACCTGAGTATCCATCAAGAAAACAATAGTAAGGCTTTCCCGCTAATCTATCAAGCATTTGATCAATAAAAGGCAGGGGAAAGTGGTCCTTCCGGGTAGCTTTGTTAAGCTTCCGGTATTCCATACAAACCCTCCAACCGGTCATAGTCCTGGTTGGGATCAACTCGTTTTCTTTGTTGGTTACCACGGTTATTCCTCCTTTCTTAGGAACGCACTGCACCGGGCTCACCCACTTGCTATCCGAGATGGTATAAATTATTCCAGCATCTAGCCATTTGATGATCTCTTTACGCACCACCTCTCGCATAGCATCGTTTAGACATCTTTGGGCATCTATGGTCGGCTTGTGATCGTCCTCTAAGAGGATTTTATGCATGCATAGTGCTGGACTGATGCCTTGGATATCAGCTATCATCCATCCAATAGCCTTTTTGTGCTGCTGCAGCATCTCTATTAGCTGTTGTTCCTGTTCCTGCATCAACTTGGAAGAGATGATTACGGGCAACGTATCATTTAAACCAAGGAAAACATATTTAAGTTGCCCTGGCAGGGGCTTAAGATCTAGGACAGGTGGCTCTACAGTCGATGGCTTTTGGACTATATGTTCATTCGAGGTATAGTTTAAGGGCTCGAATAACTTACCTGGATGATTGCCTATCCAGTTTACCTCCTCTTGATCTTCAGTATCAGATATTTCAGATTATGAGGAGCTACTGTCGTCGTCGCTGCCGTGACAGTCTTCTAAATGGCTGCTGGGGCAGTGGCCAATTTTGATGTCATGGCAGCCCGACCTGATGCAGGGTTGGTCAAGGATAACTTTAGTGATAGCCTTGCATTCTTCTTCTGCATCAGCATGTTTTATCGCCTAGAGAACATTCAGCTTGATCTCTTGATCGTTCACTCTCATAGTGAGTTCTCCTTTTTTCACATCAATCAGTGATCTTCCTGTGACTAAGAAGGGTCGCCCCAGGATGATTGGTGCATTCTCATATGCTTCACAATCTAAGACAAGAAAGTCAGCAGGAAAAATAAATTTGTCCACTCTTACCAGAATATCTTCTATCTTTCCTTCTGGATGAACGTAAGAGCGGTCTGCCAGCTGCAGTACTACTGTTGTGGGCCGAGCTTTTCCAATGCCTAATTTCTGAAAACAGATTTGGGCATTAAATTTATACTAGCACCAAGATCACAAAGTGCCTTACCCACAAATTTATCTCCGATTATGCACGGTATGATGAAGCTCCCAGGATCCTTCTTCTTCTAGGGTGGATGCTTGTGCAGAATACTCATGCATCCCTCTGTCATTTTAACCGTTTCAAATTCCCCAAGTCTGGATTTCTTCGACATGGCATCCTTGAGAAACTTGGCATAACCCGACATCTCCTTTATTGCATCTAACAGCGGAATATTGATATGGACCTGCTTAAAAATATCGTAGAACTTCTTAAGCTGGGATTCCTGTTTCAACTTTTGTAGCCGTTGAGGAAAAGGAGGTGGAGGACGATAATCAGCAATACGTCCTTCCCTGTAACGCCCCGGTTTTGGGCTTAGAAGTTTTGGGCGTTGACCGGTTCGGTCAAAGTGCTATTCGAATATAAAAAGGTGAAATTAGGAAAGCCTAGTTCGGGTTGCATTAAAAATATGGAAAAATGTTCTAAAATCCTCTTTTAATATATATAAGTGAACTGTGAAATCAATTTTACAAAATGAGGTTTGGAAGGGTGACATTTTGGCTAGTGACCAAAATGTAATTTTTGAAAGTTACGTGACTGTTTTAAAAAGGATTGAAACTTTGAATCTTTAAGGAGCTATTTACCCAAAGGGAGTTTCTCCAGAATTTTCTAAGATATTTTAATGTTTAATTCTGATTTTAAAATAAAAGAAAAGTGGAGGGAAATCATTTTCCTATTTTGTAACTAACTTTCCATATTTTCCAATTTTCCTTTTCTCTCATTTTCTCTCAACCCAAACACTTTCTCTCCAGAGATTTTCTTCTGATTTTGTCACATAAACATCTCTTTTCAATCCTCTTTTGATTGCTAATCATCTCATCAACAAAACCTCACCATTTGCTAGTTGATTCTTCAAGCTTTTTAGTTCTAAAAGAAGAGAAACTCAAGTTTGGAGGTAAGAACGTCCTTCTCCTCTAAACTCTCAGTTCTTTACTGAAATTCCTAAGTTCTCAATCCTTAATTGATGTTTTGTAAGTGGTTTTTGAAGTTGCATAAAGGATCTTGGCTTAAAATGCAAGATTTGGTGATTTTTGGTGGATTTTCGTATGATCTGTTTAAGCAGGGTTTGGTGGTGTGTTTTTGTTGTTAAATGAATGCTAAATTGATTAGAAGTTGAGGTTTAATTAATGCAATCCCGGATAGGTTGAATTTCCTAAGTTTTACTTGAGTTTTTGGTTGTTTTTGGAGTGTTTTTGATGATCTGTTAGGGCTGGAGGTATAAGGACGTGTTTGTGATCATTTTGGATGTTAATTGATGTTTAAAAATGGTTAGAAGTGATGGATCTTGGCTGGGTTAAGTTTTGGAAGTGTTTGGAGGTGATTTCGGTTGTGTTTTGTAGCCGAATTGTTGGATTTGTGATGAGCAGCGAGTTGAGTTGTGTTGCTGGTGTTTCTAATGCATAATGATGCATTAATCCTCTGTTATTGTGTGCTTGAAACAGGGGAGTTTGATCCGTGAGCATTAGAGGTGGTGCGGAAGGTTTCGGATGCTTGGAAGGCTTGTTGGCTAGCCTTGTTTTGTGTATCGGTGAGTGAAGTTGGGTTTTCAGCTTTTAAACCAAGGTTTGAAGGTTTTGGGAGCTTAGTTTAAGTCTAAACAACTTAGCTAAGCTCAAGAGTAAGTAAATGG
Source organism: Hibiscus tridactylites (assembly GCA_958450335.1). Classification (NCBI taxonomy): domain Eukaryota; kingdom Viridiplantae; phylum Streptophyta; class Magnoliopsida; order Malvales; family Malvaceae; genus Hibiscus; species Hibiscus tridactylites. The sequence goes on from OY288273.1 coordinate 73,038,339, forward strand.
ATTTTCGCTCTTGGTTGTGTTGTGATTTGGCTTTAAAAGCAATTGTGATTGATGGTTGCAATGCATTTGTTTTGCATGTTTTAAATTCTGTTTTGAAAGCATATTTAAGCATGGTTTAATTCTGGTTTTGAAAGCCATGTGTGAAGGATGCTCAAGGTAAGAGATCCTTGGTTTTATACATTGAAATTGTGGTTTTGATGCATGGTGTTGCATGATGTTTAATGGCTTTGTGTAATGCTTTAAAACAGTGGATTGATGATGGTAAATGATGGTTTTTGCATTATGGTTATGCATGTGAATCATTGGACTAATATGGTAAGAGGGTTATATTGGCAAGTGATGTAAGTGGTTCTTGGTTTCTTTGATCGGATATAGTTAGCCGGCTATAGGATTGGGTGCACCGTGAATAAAGTCACCTTGGATGTGGAGTGGTTAAGAGTGAACCGGTAAACTCCATCCAAGTATCCTAACGAGATGGTTAAGGTCATAATGGAGGTTGAGTGCCCATTCGAGGACCTTGGGTAAGCAAAGGTAATAATGGTGGTTAAAATTCCATTAGTGGACCTTGTGCTTGTTAAGATCACAATGGTGGTATAAAGTCCATGTGTGGATCTTGTATAGGGTGTCCCGGATCTCGTTAGTGATGTTATACAACTACCAATCGGTGATGCTAAGGTTGTATGGTGTTTAAAAGTCCATACATGGGAACCTTGTGCATGTTAAGGTTATATGGTGTTTAAAAGTCCATATATGGGAACCTTGTGTAAGTTAAGGTTGTATGGTGTTTAAAAGTCCATACATGGGAACCTTGTGTAAGTTAAGGTTGTATGGTGTTTAAAAGTCCATACATGGGAACCTTGTGAAAGTTAAGGTTGTATGGTGATTAAAAGTCCATACATGGGAACCTTGAGGAAGATAAGGTTGTATGGTGGTTAAAAGTCCATACATGGGAACCTTGTGAATGGTGAGGTCAAATGGTGGTTAAAAGTCCATTTGGGGACCTTGGATTGGTAGTGTGTATGAAGCGTAGGGACAACGCTTGTGATCCGCGTATCCGATTGGATGTTGAGTTGAAAAGTGGATTTGGATTATCACTTGAAAGCCAATATGATGTTCTTGATTATAATGAAGCATGAGATGCTTGGAATGATGCATGGTTGCATGGGAAGTGCATAATGTATTAAGAATGCATGTTTGCTTGTTAAGCTTGAACAAGTATTGATTAACTATTGAGAGTGATGCATGTGTGCATGAAATCTCTTAGTGCATTGGAGTCTTGCTAAGACTTGTTTTAAAGGCATTTGATGCAAATGTTGATGATGTGGTTCATATGTTGCATTTGTTTAATGCATGTGTTGGGATGATTGAATAAATGGTTTCAAAAGGTTTCTTGCTTGACATGATATCCAAGTATGAGAAATGTATGATGTGTAAAGGAAGTGTTTTCCAAGGTTTTGAATTTAACTTTGCATTCGGTGTTTATGCATTGAAGGGTTAAATTGATGTTTTGCAAGTTGTGCTTTGAAAAGGTTTACTTAGCTTGCTGAGCTAAGGGTTGGTTTTCATGTTTGAGCAATGCATGATTTTGAGCTTGTTGTTAAAAAGGGTTTTCAAACATTGCTTTGGTTTATCAAATCGGGTTAAGTCCTTGTAATTTGCAGAATTTACAATTTGGTCCTTAAAGTTGTAAATTGTTCAATTGGGTCCCTGTTTGATCTCTGATGTTTATGATCTTTGAGCATGTTGTTTGAATGATCATAACTAGGGTTAATGTGCATCTAGACAAGTTTAAAAAGAAAAAAAAATGTCGTTAATCAAGGTTGACTTTCGGGTTGACTTTGGTTTTCCCCGTGTGACTTTCTTAATTCGGGTCAGTCGTCTAGACCGGGTTAAGGGGGTTACATTTGGTGGTATCAGAGCTGAGTTGCGAATGCTTGGGGAAAACGGTAAGTTGTGGTAGTATGTGTTTGATGTCTATCTTGATGTGTGGTTGAAAGCTGGTTGAAACACGTGTTTCTGAGCAAGTTGTTGGTGTTTTCAAGCATGCTTTGTGTTTATGAATCATCGTTGAGTTAAGGTGGATTTGTGCTAATGTTGAGAGCTGATTTTATAATTAATTAAAGTATAATGAGTATGATATGTTGATATTATGCTGTTGTGAGTGGATGCTGTTTGATGTAAGCATGATCGAAGTATGTTGTTTGATATGCTTGATGTTGTGATGTCCATGTTTTTGTTGGCTGTTATGTCATGAAAAAGGGGAGAATACGGGATACCCATTGCCTTATTACTATAGCTATTGTGTTATTTTGGAGTTGGAGTTTGAATCCTTGCTTAAAGCTGGTCTAATTGATTTGTTTGTTTTGTTGTGATTGTTTGTTGTTAGTAGTATGGCGAAATCGATGAAGGAATGGCAGTTGGGTGAGATGGTTGCTGCTTTAGGGCAGGTTTTTAAGGCGTGGAATTCACCTTTTAGTGGAGGTGTTTCGTCTCAGTCTTCTGTGCTTGGTGTTGAGGTATTGAGACAGGAGGGAGAAGCTGGTTCTGTGATGAAGAGTTCATCACCTGTTGTTCAAAAGATGTTGGGAACATCTCAGGCTGTGGTAAAAGTAAAGTCGGTAGATGTGCTGGCTGTGGGATGTGTGGGTTTGTCAAAACAGCGTTTGTTTGATTTGGGTGCTGTGGAATATCATGGTTCTTCACCAAAGATGTTTGAGGCCTGGTTGGCCAGTGTGATTCTGATTTTGGATCAGGAGGGTTGTGATTATGCATGTAAGTTGGGAAGTGTTGTCTCTTTGATGTTGGAGGACGCATGTGCCTGGTGGACATCTGTGGCGGTGGCATCGCACATCCATGATATTGATTGGGATTTCTTTGTGTCTGCCTTTTATGAAAGGTATCTTGGAGAGAAATTTCCAAGAGTTAAGAAGTGTGAAGGTAGTGCAGATCTGGGGCAAGTGCGGCTTGAACAAGGAGTGGAGGCTCAGCTACCGGTGTGTAGTCGTTGTGGAAGGCGCCATGTTGGAGGTTGCTGGGGCGCAGGTACTTGTTGGAACTGTGGTTCTAAAGAGCATGTGAAGCGAGATTGTCCTCTTGGGGTGAAGTCAGCTTCAGTGGTAGCCAAAGGGTCTCTGAAGGGTCGTGGGCACGGCCGAGACAAAGTTCGAAGGTGGCAGGAAGAGCGGAAAGTTGTGAAGAGTTTGGGAAAGGAAATCTGTTAGAAATGTGGATCTGCTGGACATAGGAGGCGTGATTGTTTGAAGTTGGCTCGGAACAGCCAAGGTTCCTTACCGCAAGGAGTTGGGGGTGACCTTAGTGTGTTAGCTGATGCTGCCGTGGTGCGGCTGGAGGATGATGGTTCTGCGAGGAAGAGAGCTCGTCTGATGAAGCTTCAGGGTGGTGAGGTGTTTTCAGGTAACCTTGCTAAGTAACCTTTGCCTAGCTATCTTAGTTGGTTTATGTTGGTTTACCTTGCGTAGTGAGTATGATCTTGTTGCTGGCATGCTGAGGTAGGTGTTGTTGTTGTATTTGTTTGGAAACATCTCTAGCGTGAAGTAGGCTTAAGTGAGTATCTTGTGGTTAATGGTTGTTGGAATGATGGAGTTAGACAAGTTAGAGGTGAGGTAAGAGGTTGTTCTTAGACAGATTCTGAGGATGTTATCGGAGGGTGTGAACTGGCATTCATGCACAATTAAAATCATTTGTTATATACTATATTATATATGTGTTGGTCCATGCATACATGTGGCATGACATTAGAGGTTTTGCATACATGTACATCAGGCATTGATAGGGCATATTGGTGACCATGCATACGAATGTTCACACTCGCTAATAACTAATCGAATCTGTTAGTGTTGTGGTTGGGTTAGGATGGATGATGGGTTTTAGAGGTTGTTTTGGTGCTGAGTGGAAGTTAGAAGTAATGGAGAGTATTAAGTTAGTTGCTAGTAATAGTGGGGGCGGTATAGCACGTTGGTAGAAGGAAAGTGTTGATGCTTGAAGAGTTTAGTGGTTGGTGGAAAGGAGTACCGGTTGAGGTTAGAATCGGTCAAGTGGTTTGAATAGCTAGTAGAGGTGGTGGTTCCTTGGTGTTAAGTGATGTTGTAGGTAGTGAATGTGTTTCTAGAGTGCTGAGGTAGCTTAGCATTAATGTTGTAATAGAAGGGTTGTTATGTAGTGTTGGTTCTTAGTAACCTTTGAGGAGTTGAGAAGATGGTATGTATGTTTAAGCTGGGTGATGTTCTAGTAAGGCAAGTGTTGTGGTCAGAGTTGGAAGTGGGAAGGCAACGAAAGATCAAAGGTCAATGTTGGTTGGAAGGATGTTGGTGAGAAGTGGTTGGCTGGTTGTGAATAAGTAGTTCTTTTTGAGTTCAGCGGATGGTGTGTGGAATGGTGGGCGAAGTCAAGGTTGGGGTTAGTGACGTGATTATCTGTCAATGAGTGAGCAGTTCTGGTGAATCGATAGTAAAGATAGCAATGGGTGGGAAGTAAGGACAGTAATACGTTAAGAGGTTGGGTAAGCAGTTAGTGCTTAAGGATTTTTGCATGTTTGGAAAATCTTTGAAAGAGGTTGGGAAGTTTGCAAGGAGTTTTGGAAGCAGACGAGGTTGTAGTTTACATAGTGGCTGAATTGGATTGGTTGGTGTCACTGTGTGAACAGGTTTTAGGAGTTTGTGTCAAGGTGTTGTATGCTGTTAAAGTTTGAGGTTCTTCAGGATGTTGTTGGGGCTGTGTGCAGTCCGGAAGTGCGAAAGGTTAAGATGTGGTTAACATTTGAGTGTTCTGGAATTTGTGAACAGTAGTGTGGTGGTGTTGGGTTCGGTGGAGTTTTGTGTGGAAAGTGTTCAGTGGTGGTTGAGGCTTTTGTGTTGCCTTGTGTGTTGATTTGAGAAGGTTGTTGTTCTCTTTTCGCTAGTTGAAATTTCGAGGACGAAATTTTCTAAGAGGGGGAGAGTTGTAACGCCCCGGTTTTGGGCTTAGAAGTTTTGGGCGTTGACCGGTTCGGTCAAAGTGATGTTCGAATATAAAAAGGTGAAATTAGGATAGCCTAGTTCGGGTTGCATTAAAAATATGGAAAAATGTTCTAAAATCCTCTTTTAATATATATAAGTGAACTGTGAAATCAATTTTACAAAATGAGGTTTGGAAGGGTAACATTTTGGCTAGTGACCAAAATGTAATTTTTGAAAGTTGCGTGACTGTTTTAAAAAGGATTGAAACTTTGAATCTTTAAGGAGCTATTTACCCAAAGGGAGTTTCTCTAGAATTTTCTAAGATATTTTAATGTTTAATTCTGATTTTAAAACAAAAGAAAAGTGGAGGGAAATCATTTTCCTATTTTGTAACTAACTTTCCATATTTTCCAATTTTCCTTTTCTCTCATTTTCTCTCAACCCAAACACTTTCTCTCCAGAGATTTTCTTCTGATTTTGTCACCTAAACATCTCTTTTCAATCCTCTTTTGATTGCTAATCATCTCATCAACAAAACCTCACCATTTGCTAGTTGATTCTTCAAGCTTTTTAGTTCTAAAAGAGGAGAAACTCAAGTTTGGAGGTAAGAACGTCCTTCTCCTCTAAACTCTCAGTTCTTTACTGAAATTCCTAAGTTCTCAATCCTTAATTGATGTTTTGTAAGTGGTTTTTGAAGTTGCATAAAGGATCTTGGCTTAAAATGCAAGATTTGGTGATTTTTGGTGGATTTTCGTATGATCTGTTTAAGCAGGGTTTTGAGGTGTGTTTTTGTTGTTAAATGAATGCTAAATTGATTAGAAGTTGAGGTTTAATTAATGAAATCCCGGATAGGTTGAATTTCCTAAGTTTTACTTGAGTTTTTGGTTGTTTTTGGAGTGTTTTTGATGATCTGTTAGGGCTGGAGGTATAAGGACGTGTTTGTGATCATTTTGGATGTTAATTGATGTTTAAAAATGGTTAGAAGTGATGGATCTTGGCTGGGTTAAGTTTTGGAAGTGTTTGGAGGTGATTTCGGTTGTGTTTTGTAGCCGAATTGTTGGATTTGTGATGAGCAGCGAGTTGAGTTGTGTTGCTGGTGTTTCTAATGCATAATGATGCATTAATCCTCTGTTATTGTGTGCTTGAAACAGGAGAGTTTGATCCGTGAGCATTAGAGGTGGTGCGGAAGGTTTCGGATGCTTGGAAGGCTTGTTGGCTAGCCTTGTTTTGTGTATCGGTGAGTGAAGTTGGGTTTTCAGCTTTTAAACCAAGGTTTAAAGGTTTTGGGAGCTTAGTTTAAGTCTAAACAACTTAGCTAAGCTCAAGAGTAAGTAAATGGATTTTCGCTCTTGGTTGTGTTGTGATTTGGCTTTAAAAGCAATTGTGATTGATGGTTGCAATGCATTTGTTTTGCATGTTTTAAATTCTGTTTTGAAAGCATATTTAAGCATGGTTTAATTCTGGTTTTGAAAGCCATATGTGAAGGATGCTCAAGGTAAGAGATCCTTGGTTTTATACATTGAAATTGTGGTTTTGATGCATGGTGTTGCATGATGTTTAATGGCTTTGTGTAATGCTTTAAAACAGTGGATTGATGATGGTAAATGATGGTTTTTGCATTATGGTTATGCATGTGAATCATTGGACTAATATGGTAAGATGGTTATATTGGCAAGTGATGTAAGTGGTTCTTGGTTTCTTTGATCGGATATAGTTAGCCGGCTATAGGATTGGGTGCACCGTGAATAAAGTCGCCTTGGATGTGGAGTGGTTAAGAGTGAACCGGTAAACTCCATCCAAGTATCCTAACGAGATGGTTAAGGTCATAATGGAGGTTGAGTGCCCATTCGAGGACCTTGGGTAAGCAAAGGTAATAATGGTGGTTAAAATTCCATTAGTGGACCTTGTTCTTGTTAAGATCACAATGGTGGTATAAAGTCCATGTGTGGATCTTGTATAGGGTGTCCCGGATCTCGTTAGTGATGTTATACAACTACCAATCGGTGATGCTAAGGTTGTATGGTGTTTAAAAGTCCATACATGGGAACCTTGTGCATGTTAAGGTTATATGGTGTTTAAAAGTCCATATATGGGAACCTTGTGTAAGTTAAGGTTGTATGGTGTTTAAAAGTCCATACATGGGAACCTTGTGTAAGTTAAGGTTGTATGGTGTTTAAAAGTCCATACATGGGAACCTTGTGAAAGTTAAGGTTGTATGGTGATTAAAAGTCCATACATGGGAACCTTGAGGAAGATAAGGTTGTATGGTGGTTAAAAGTCCATACATGGGAACCTTGTGAATGGTGAGGTCAAATGGTGGTTAAAAGTCCATTTGGGGACCTTGGATTGGTAGTGTGTATGAAGCGTAGGGACAACGCTTGTGATCCGCGTATTCGATTGGATGTTGAGTTGAAAAGTGGATTTGGATTATCACTTGAAAGCCAATATGATGTTCTTGATTATAATGAAGCATGAGATGCTTGGAATGATGCATGGTTGCATGGGAAGTGCATAATGTATTAAGAATGCATGTTTGCTTGTTAAGCTTGAACAAGTATTGATTAACTATTGAGAGTGATGCATGTGTGCATGAAATCTCTTAGTGCATTGGAGTCTTGCTAAGACTTGTTTTTAAAGGCATTTGATGCAAATGTTGATGATGTGGTTCATATGTTGCATTTGTTTAATGCATGTGTTGGGATGATTGAATAAATGGTTTCAAAAGGTTTCTTGCTTGACATGATATCCAAGTATGAGAAATGTATGATGTGTAAAGGAAGTGTTTTCCAAGGTTTTGAATTTAACTTTGCATTCGGTGTTTATGCATTGAAGGGTTAAATTGATGTTTTGCAAGTTGTGCTTTGAAAAGGTTTACTTAGCTTGCTGAGCTAAGGGTTGGTTTTCATGTTTGAGCAATGCATGATTTTGAGCTTGTTGTTAAAAAGGGTTTTCAAACATTGCTTTGGTTTATCAAATCGGGTTAAGTCCTTGTAATTTGCAGAATTTACAATTTGGTCCCTAAAGTTGTAAATTGTTCAATTGGATCCCTGTTTGATCTCTGATGTTTATGATCTTTGAGCATGTTGTTTGAATGATCATAACTAGGGTTAATGTGCATCTAGACAAGTTTAAAAAGAAAAAAAAGGTCGTTAATCAAGGTTGACTTTCGGGTTGACTTTGGTTTTCCCCGTGTGACTTTCTTAATTCGGGTCAGTCGTCTAGACCGGGTTAAAGGGGTTACATTTGGTGGTATCAGAGCTGAGTTGCGAATTCTTGGGGAAAACGGTAAGTTGTGGTAGTATGTGTTTGATGTCTATCTTGATGTGTGGTTGAAAGCTGGTTGAAACACGTGTTTCTGAGCAAGTTGTTGATGTTTTCTAGCATGCTTTGTGTTTATGAATCATCATTGAGTTAAGGTGGATTTGTGCTAATGTTGAGAGCTGATTTTATAATTAATGAAAGTATAATGAGTATGATATGTTGATATTATGTTGTTGTGAGTGGATGCTGTTTGATGTAAGCATGATCGAAGTATGTTGTTTGATATGCTTGATGTTGTGATGTCCATGTTTTTGTTGGCTGTTATGTCATGAAAAAGGGGAGAATACGGGATACCCATTGCCTTATTACTATAGCTATTGTGTTATTTTGGAGTTGGAGTTTGAATCCTTGCTTAAAGCTGGTCTAATTGATTTGTTTGTTTTGTTGTGATTGTTTGTTGTTAGTAGTATGGCGAAATCGATGAAGGAATGGCAGTTGGGTGAGATGGTTGCTGCTTTAGGGCAGGTTGTTAAGGCGTGGAATTCACCTTTTAGTGGAGGTGTTTCGTCTCAGTCTTCTGTGCTTAGTGTTGAGGTATTGAGACAGGAGGGAGAAGCTGGTTCTGTGATGAAGAGTTCATCACCTGTTGTTCAAAAGATGTTGGGAACATCTCAGGCTGTGGTAAAAGTAAAGTCGGTAGATGTGCTGGCTGTGGGATGTGTGGGTTTGTCAAAACAGCGTTTGCTTGATTTGGGTGATGTGGAATATCATGGTTCTTCACCGAAGATGTTTGAGGCCGGGTTGGCCAGTGTGATTCTGATTTTGGATCAGGAGGGTTGTGATTATGCCTGTAAGTTGGGAAGTGTTGTCTCTTTGATGTTGGAGGACGCATGTGCCTGGTGGACATCTGTGGCGGTGGCATCGCACATCCATGATATTGATTGGGATTTCTTTGTGTCTGCCTTTTATGAAAGGTATCTTGGAGAGAAATTTCCAAGGGTTAAGAAGTGTGAAGGTAGTGCAGATCTGGGGCAAGTGCGGCTTGAACAAGGAGTGGAGGCTCAGCTACCGGTGTGTAGTCGTTGTGGAAGGCGCCATGTTGGAGGTTGTTGGGGCGCAGGTACTTGTTGGAACTGTGGTTCTAAAGAGCATGTGAAGCGAGATTGTCCTCTTGGGGTGAAGTCAGCTTCAGTGGTAGCCAAAGGGTCTCTGAAGGGTCGTGGGCAGGGCCGAGACAAAGTTCGAAGGTGGCAGGAAGAGCGGAAAGTTGTGAAGAGTTTGGGAAAGGAAATCTGTTGGAAATGTGGATCTGCTGGACATAGGAGGCGTGATTGTTTGAAGTTGGCTCGGAACAACCAAGGTTCCTTACCGCAAGGAGTTGGGGGTGACCTTAGTGTGTTAGCTGATGCTGCCGTGGTGCGGCTGGAGGATGATGGTTCTGCGAGGAAGAGAGCTCGTCTGATGAAGTGTAACCCCCGTAGCCCGGCCTGGACGGTTGACCCGAACTACGAAGATTACACGGGGAAAACCAAAGTCAACCCGAAAGTCAACCTTGATTAACGACCCTTTTTTTCCTTTTTAATCTTATCTAGATGCACATTAACCTTAGGTGTGATCACGCAAACACCATGCTCAAAGATCACAAACATCAGAGATCAAACAGGGACCCAATTGAACAAATTACAACTTTAGGGACCAAATTGTAATTTCTGAAAACTTTAAGGACTTAACCAGATTTTAAGTTACCAACTTAAAATTTATCATGTTTCATGCTTCTCTGCCAAATTTCAGCTCAAACGGACATCCCGAACTCATACAATTGCACAAACAAGATTCAGGACCAAAATGCAAACATTTTGAAACATTTAACCGCCCATGTTAGCCCCCAACGGTCACCCGTTCCGAAACAGGCCAAGCCCGTTCCGAAACACGGGCCGTTCCGCAACGCGTTCCGCAACGGGGGTCTGGCAGAATACATTCCGTTTCGGAACGGTGACACCCGTTTCGGACGCCTGGGTTCATGCAGGGCACCCGTTCCGAAACGGTGTTGCCTGTTCCGAAACGCCTAGCCCAGAATGTTGCATTTTGCTCATTCAAACACACAATTGGTCATTCAAACATGCTCCAAAAGCCACCAAACTTTGCCAACATGCAATTCAACATAAAAGAGACATACTTGCATCAACAATTCAACATATAACCATCACATAAGGAAAACCCCAAATCTATAGGCATGCTTCCTACACAAGCAACCATTTAAGCACAAACCTTCCAATTCAACCTCAATTAAGCCAATTCATGTTTCAACAACAATAACAACAGCATTTAAACATTCATGATCAACACATACGATCACAATAACAACAATCCGAGAGATTCTACCCCATTGCCCTTATTAACTATAGCTATTCACCGAGACATACATCTCCATTGGAGTCCACCTTGAATCCCTTGCTCCTTGTTGCCCAAACCTCAAGGATCTGCATTGATGGACAAAAAGGAGCGTAAGCACAAAATGCTTAGTGAGGAATGCTCAAAACCAAAACACCATCAATGCAGCGGGTCTTTAAAACACTTTAAAACCAACCCGATTTGCTTTCCAAAACCATGTTCGAAAACTCTTTTCAACATCAAGCTCATAACCATGCATTAACACCATATGCCAAGCTTTAAACAAAACCATGGAAAACACTTCCAATTTGCAACATACCTTTCTTTAACTTGGAAACCACATCAAGCAAGAAACCATTTAAAACCATAGTTCAATCAAACCATTTCATGCTTTTAACCAAGGCAACATAAAACCATATCATCATCTTCACATGCCTTAAACAACAAGTCATACAAGACTCCAATGCAACATAGGCAACTCATGCTCTCATACATCATTTATCAAATGATTATCAACACTTGATCATCTTACAAGTAAACATGCCATCACTAGCATTATACACATTTCATGCAACAATGCATCTTACCAAGCATCTCATGCTTCCCATGCAAACATGCACCAATTCAAGCATCTCATGCTTCACATGCAACCATGCATCATTTCAAGCAATCCCATGCTTCACATGCAACTATGCATCATTTCAAGCATCTCATGCTTCACATGCAACCATGCATCATTTCAAGCATCTCATGCTTCACTATGATCAAGAACATTACATTGGCATCCAAGTGATCAACCACATTCACTTTCCAACTTATCGATTCGATCGGATACGCGGATTACAAGCGTGTCCCAACGCTTCCTACACACTACCCAATCCAAGGTCTTCCAAATGGGCAACAACCTCCATTTGACCTTAACAACCTAAGGTTCCCATGTATGGACTTTTAAACACCATACAACCTTAGTTTTTCCTCAAGGTTACCATGTATGGACTTTCAACCACCATACACCCTTGACATGCACAAGGTCTTCCCGTATGGACTTTCAACCACCATACAACCTTTGCATAACCGATTGGTAGTTGTAGACATCATCTAACGAGATCCGGGACATCACACACAAGATCCACACATGGACTTAACCATTGCCATTGTGATCTTAACAAGTACAAGGTTCTCACATAAGGACTTTTAACCACCTTATAACCTTTACTTAACCAAGGTCCTCGAATGGGCAACAACCTCCATTATGACCTTAACAACTCAGGTCCTCGAGTGGGCAACAACCTCCACTATGACCTCATCTCGTTAGGAATACTTGAGGGGAGTCTAACCGGTCCACACTTGACCACTCCGCCTTCAAGGCGACTTTATTCACGGTGCACCCAATCCTATAGCCGGCTAATTATACCCGATCAATGAACCAAGAACCTTTCGCATCACTTGCCAATATAACCATCTTACCATATTATCAAATATTCCACATGCATAAACAAAATGCAAGGCCATCTCATCATTAGCTCAATGATTCACATGCATACACATAATGCAAAACCATCACATCATTAGCTCAATGATTCACATGCATAAACAATATGCACAAGGTAACAATTATCATCATTAATCATCATCAACTCACTGTTTTTAAGCATCATACAAAGCCAATGAACAACATGCAACTCTATGCATCAAAATCACAATTTCCATAAACATAACCAAGGATCTTTTACCTTGAGCATCCTTCTCAATTGACTTTCAAAACTAGCATTAAACCATGCTAAAACATGCTTACAAAACAGAATTTAACCATGCAAATCACATGCATATCAATCATCAACCGCTTTTGATTTTTAAAGCCAAAACATACACAATCTAAGAGCAAAAACCATCCACTTACTCTTGAGCTTAGCAAAGTTGTTTAGACTTAAACTAAGCTCCCAAAAACCTTCAAACCATGTTTCAAAAGCTGAAATCCCAACTTCACTCACCGATTACCAAACAAAGCTAGCCAACAAGCTTTCCAAGCTTCCGAAACCTTCCGAAAACACCTCCAAAGCTCAAGGATCAACCTCCCCTGTTTCAAGCACATAAAAACAGAACATTAATGCATCCATATGCATTAAAACACCAGCAACATCAACACAACTCGCTGCTCATCACAAATCTAACAATTTGGCTACCAAACACAACCGAAATCACCTCCAAACACTTCCAAAACTTAACCCAGCCAAGATCCATCACTTCTAACCATTTTTATACATCAAATAACATGCAAAATGATCACAACCACGTCCTTATACCTCCAGGTATAACAGACCACCAATTACACTCCAAAAACAACCAAAAACTCAAGCCAAACTTAGGAAATTCAACCTATCCGGGATTGCATTGATTAAACCTCAACTTCTAATCATTTTAGCATTCATTTAACATCAATTTAACACCTCAAAACCCTGCTTAAACAGATCACACGAAATTTTCACCAAAATCATCAAATCTTGCATTTTAGCCAAAAAATCAAGATCTCAATTGAAAAGCCTTTAATAAAACATGAATCAAGGATTGAGAACTTAGGAATTTCAGTAAAGAACTGATAGTTTAGAGGAGAAGGACGTTCTTACCTCCAAACTTGAATTTCTCCATTTTAGAGCCAAAATGCTTGATGAAACAATTTGCAATTTGAGAGGTTTTGATGATGAGATGATTAGGAATCAAATGAGAATTGAAATGAGAGATTAAGATGTTAAAATCAAAGAAAGAAATCTGGAGAATCTTGTTTGGGTTGAAAGAAAATGAGAGAAAAGAGAATTTGAGAGAAAATAGAAAGTTAGTTGAAAATTGGTTAAAAATGATTTCCCTCTCTTTTCTTAATCTTTAAAATCAGATTTGAGTCATAAAATATCTTAGAAAAATCTGGAGAAATCCTTTTTGGAATAATAGCTCCTTAAAGATTCAAAGTTTCAATCCTTTATAAAACTGTCCCGCAACTTTCAAAAATTACATTTTGGTCACTACCCAAAATGTCAACCTTCCGAACCTCATTTTCCAAAATTGATTTCACAGTTCACTTTTATATATTAAAAGATGATTTTAGAATATTTTTCCATATTTTTAATGCAACCCGAACTAGGCTTTCCTAAATTCACTCTTACATATTCGATCAGCACTTTGACCGAACCGGTCAACGCCAAAACTTCTGAGCCCAAAACCGGGGCGTTACAACTCTCCCCCCTTAGGAAATTTCGTCCTCGAAATTTCAACCGGCGAAAAGAGAACCACAACCTTTTCAAGCAACACACACAAGGCAACACAAAAGCCTTAACCAACACCACTGATCACTTTCCACACAAAACTTCCACCACTCACTGTTCACAAATCCACACTCTCAAGGGTAACCACAACCCAACCTTCCACACAACCAGATTATGCACAATCCCAACATCAACCTGAAAACTTCGGCTCTTACAGCAGACAACACTGTAGCACATAACCTCCATAACTGGTTTACACAGAAACAGCAACCAAACCAACTTAGCCGCTAGGCAACCTCTCAGCCTCTAAAACTCTTGCGATTCCCAAACCTTTTCCAATGATTTTCCCAACAAGCAGAAATCCTTAAACATCAACTGTTTACACAAACTCTTCAACGAAGCTGACAATCCTTTACATCCGCCAAAGACATTACCATAACAACTCACCAGCACTATTCACCCAAATACCAAAAATTACATCTCAAACCCAACTTGAAACCTTCAGCCACTCCACATACCATCAACAGACTTCAAACAGAACTTTCTTAACCACAACTAGCCAACCACTTCTCACAAGAACCCAAACAACCAATGAAAATCTCCGATCTTCCACAGCCCTTCACTACAAACTCAACCAGAACACTTGCATTACCAGAACATCACTGAACCAAAACACACACAACAGCTTCAAAACTCTTCAAAGATTACTAAGAACCAACACAACCCTTCACAACAACTTAAAAGCTAAACTACCTCAACACTTGGGAAACACAACCCCAAACTGCAACATCACTTAGCACCAAGGAACTACCACTTTCTTTAAACTAAACAAACCACTTAGCAGATACTAACCTCAAACAGATACCCTTCACTACCAAACCACTAAACTCTCAGAGCATCAAACACTATCCTTCTACCAACAAGCCATTCCACTCTCACTATCACTAGCAACCAGATAACAAACTCCAGCACTCCACTCAGCACCAACAACCTCTAAAAACCGTCATCCCACTTAATCCAACCACAACACTAACAGATTCGATTAGTTATTAGCGAGCGTGAACATCGTATGCATGATCACCTACATGCCCTATCAATGCCTGATGTACATGTATGCAAAACCTCTAATGTCATGCCACATGTATGCATGGACCAACATATATAATATAGAATATAACAATGATTTTAACTGTGCATGAATGTCAGTTCACACCCTCCAATAACATCCTCAAAATCTGTCTAAGAACAACCTCCTTACTCACCTTTAACTTATCTAACTCCATCATACCAACAACCATTAACCACAAGATACTTACCCAAGCCTTCTTCACACCCAAGATATTACCAAACCACAACTATCATTACCCCAAACATGCTAGCAACAAGACTAAACTTACTACGCAAGGAAAAACCAACAGAAACCAAACTAAGCAACTAAAGCAAAGATCACTTAACAAGGTTACCTGAAAACACAACACCACCCTGAAGCTTCATCGAACGAGCTCTCTCCCTTGCGAAACCATCATCCTCCCGCGGCACAACTGCAGCACCAACAAACACACCAGGGTCACCACCAACTCCTTGCGATAAGAAACCTTGGCTGTTCCGCGCCAACATCAAGCAATCACGCTTCATGTGTCCAGCAGACCCACATTTCCAGCAAACTTCATTTCCCTCACTCTTCACAACCTTCTGCTTTTTCTGCCACTTCTGAACCTCGCCTCGGCCGTGCTCACGACCTTTCAAAGATCCCTTGGCCAACACCAAAGCTGACTTCACTCCATGAGGACAATCACGCTTAACATGCAACTTGGAACCACAATTCCAACAAACACCTGCGCCCCAACAATTTCCAACATGTTGCCTTTTACAACGGTCACACACAGATGACTGAGCTTCCACTCCTTGATCAAGCAACACTTGCTCACCAACAGCATTAGCCGCACCTTGCCCAACCCTTGGAAATTCCCTTCCAAGATACCTTTCATAGAAAGCAGATACGAAGAAATCCCAATCAATATCAGGAATATGTGACGCCACAGCCACAGATGCCCACCAAGCACAAGCATCCTCCAGCATCAAAGAAACAACACTCCCCAGCTTACAGGCACAATCACAACCTTCCTGATCCAAAATCAGAACCACATTGGCCAACCAAGCCTCAAACATCTCCGGGGAAGAACCATGGTACTCCTCAGCACCCAAATCAAACAAATGCTGCTTCGGTAAACCCACACATCTAGCCAGCACATCCACTGACTCTACCTCAACCGTAGCCTGAGATGTTTCCAACACCTCCTGATCAACAGATAAAGAACTTTCCATCCCGGAACCAGCTTCTTTCCCTTGCCTTACCATCTCAACTTCAGTCACAGAAGACTGAGACAAAACACCTTTACAAAAGGGTGAATCCTTTGACTTAACAACCTGCCCCAAGGCAGCAACCATTTCACTCATCCTCCACTCTTTCATCACCTTTGCCATACCACTAACAACAAACAACATACAATCACAACAAACAAACAAAACCAGTTAGACCAGCATTAAGCAAGGATTCAAACTCCAACTCCAAAATAACACAATAGCTATATTAATAAGGCAATGGGTATCCCGAATCCTCCCCTTAACATGACATAACAGCCAACACAACATGAATATAACAACATCAAGCATATCAACAACATACCTTGATCATGCTTTCACCAAACAACATCCAATAGCACCAGCACATTAGCAACATAACATGCTCAAAACACATTCATCATGCATAGCATCAGCTCATAGCATCAACACATATCCACATGATCTCAACCAAGATTCATAACCACAAATCATGCTTGCATACATCAGCAACATGCTCAAAACATCAACAGCATACTCAGAAATACATGCTTCAACCAGCTCTCAACCATATAACAAGGTAAACATCAAGCACACTTACCACAACAACTTACCGTTTTCCCCAACCTTCGCAACTCAGCTCTGATACCACCAAATGTAACCCCCGTAGCCCGGCCTGGACGGTTGACCCGAACTACGAAGATTACACGGGGAAAACCAAAGTCAACCCGAAAGTCAACCTTGATTAACGACCCTTTTTTTTCCTTTTTAATCTTATCTAGATGCACATTAACCTTAGGTGTGATCACGCAAACACCATGCTCAAAGATCACAAACATCAGAGATCAAACAGGGACCCAATTGAACGAATTACAACTTTAGGGACCAAATTGTAATTTCTGAAAACTTTAAGGACTTAACCAGATTTTAAGTTACCAACTTAAAATTTATCATGTTTCATGCGTCTCTGCCAAATTTCAGCTCAAACGGACATCCCGAACTCATACAATTGCACAAACAAGATTCAGGACCAAAATGCAAACATTTTGAAACATTTAACCGCCCATGTCAGCCCCCAACGGTCACCCGTTCCGAAACAGGCCAAGCCCGTTCCGAAACACGGGCCGTTCCGCAACGCGTTCCGCAACGGGGGTCTGGCAGAATACATTCCGTTTCGGAACGGTGACACCCGTTTCGGACGCCTGGGTTCATGCAGGGCACCCGTTCCGAAACGGTGTTGCCTGTTCCGAAACGCCTAGCCCAGAATGTTGCATTTTGCTCATTCAAACACACAATTGGTCATTCAAACATGCTCCAAAAGCCACCAAACTTTGCCAACATGCAATTCAACATAAAAGAGACATACTTGCATCAACAATTCAACATATAACCATCACATAAGGAAAACCCCAAATCTATAGGCATGCTTCCTACACAAGCAACCATTTAAGCACAAACCTTCCAATTCAACCTCAATTAAGCCAATTCATGTTTCAACAACAATAACAACAGCATTTAAACATTCATGATCAACACATACGATCACAATAACAACAATCCGAGAGATTCTACCCCATTGCCCTTATTAACTATAGCTATTCACCGAGACATACATCTCCATTGGAGTCCACCTTGAATCCCTTGCTCCTTGCTGCCCAAACCTCAAGGATCTGCATTGATGGACAAAAAGGAGCGTAAGAACAAAATGCTTAGTGAGGAATGCTCAAAACCAAAACACCATCAATGCAGCGGGTCTTTAAAACACTTTAAAACCAACCCGATTTGCTTTCCAAAACCATGTTCGAAAACTCTTTTCAACATCAAGCTCATAACCATGCATTAACACCATATGCCAAGCTTTAAACAAAACCATGGAAAACACTTCCAATTTGCAACATACCTTTCTTTAACTTGGAAACCACATCAAGCAAGAAACCATTTAAAACCATAGTTCAATCAAACCATTTCATGCTTTTAACCAAGGCAACATAAAACCATATCATCATCTTCACATGCCTTAAACAACAAGTCATACAAGACTCCAATGCAACATAGGCAACTCATGCTCTCATACATCATTTATCAAATGATTATCAACACTTGATCATCTTACAAGTAAACATGCCATCACTAGCATTATACACATTTCATGCAACAATGCATCTTACCAAGCATCTCATGCTTCCCATGCAAACATGCACCAATTCAAGCATCTCATGCTTCACATGCAACCATGCATCATTTCAAGCAATCCCATGCTTCACATGCAACTATGCATCATTTCAAGCATCTCATGCTTCACATGCAACCATGCATCATTTCAAGCATCTCATGCTTCACTATGATCAAGAACATTACATTGGCATCCAAGTGATCAACCACATTCACTTTCCAACTTATCGATTCGATCGGATACGCGGATTACAAGCGTGTCCCAACGCTTCCTACACACTACCCAATCCAAGGTCTTCCAAATGGGCAACAACCTCCATTTGACCTTAACAACCTAAGGTTCCCATGTATGGACTTTTAAACACCATACAACCTTAGTTTTTCCTCAAGGTTACCATGTATGGACTTTCAACCACCATACACCCTTGACATGCACAAGGTCTTCCCGTATGGACTTTCAACCACCATACAACCTTTGCATAACCGATTGGTAGTTGTAGACATCATCTAACGAGATCCGGGACATCACACACAAGATCCACACATGGACTTAACCATTGCCATTGTGATCTTAACAAGTACAAGGTTCTCACATAAGGACTTTTAACCACCTTATAACCTTTACTTAACCAAGGTCCTCGAATGGGCAACAACCTCCATTATGACCTTAACAACTCAGGTCCTCGAGTGGGCAACAACCTCCACTATGACCTCATCTCGTTAGGAATACTTGAGGGGAGTCTAACCGGTCCACACTTGACCACTCCGCCTTCAAGGCGACTTTATTCACGGTGCACCCAATCCTATAGCCGGCTAATTATACCCGATCAATGAACCAAGAACCTTTCGCATCACTTGCCAATATAACCATCTTACCATATTATCAAATATTCCACATGCATAAACAAAATGCAAGGCCATCTCATCATTAGCTCAATGATTCACATGCATACACATAATGCAAAACCATCACATCATTAGCTCAATGATTCACATGCATAAACAATATGCACAAGGTAACAATTATCATCATTAATCATCATCAACTCACTGTTTTTAAGCATCATACAAAGCCAATGAACAACATGCAACTCTATGCATCAAAATCACAATTTCCATAAACATAACCAAGGATCTTTTACCTTGAGCATCCTTCTCAATTGACTTTCAAAACTAGCATTAAACCATGCTAAAACATGCTTACAAAACAGAATTTAACCATGCAAATCACATGCATATCAATCATCAACCGCTTTTGATTTTTAAAGCCAAAACATACACAATCCAAGAGCAAAAACCATCCACTTACTCTTGAGCTCAGCAAAGTTGTTTAGACTTAAACTAAGCTCCCAAAAACCTTCAAACCATGTTTCAAAAGCTGAAATCCCAACTTCACTCACCGATTACCAAACAAAGCTAGCCAACAAGCTTTCCAAGCTTCCGAAACCTTCCGAAAACACCTCCAAAGTTCAAGGATCAACCTCCCCTGTTTCAAGCACATAAAAACAGAACATTAATGCATCCATATGCATTAAAACACCAGCAACATCAACACAACTCGCTGCTCATCACAAATCTAACAATTTGGCTACCAAACACAACCGAAATCACCTCCAAACACTTCCAAAACTTAACCCAGCCAAGATCCATCACTTCTAACCATTTTTATACATCAAATAACATGCAAAATGATCACAACCACGTCCTTATACCTCCAGGTATAACAGACCACCAATTACACTCCAAAAACAACCAAAAACTCAAGCCAAACTTAGGAAATTCAACCTATCCGGGATTGCATTGATTAAACCTCAACTTCTAATCATTTTAGCATTCATTTAACATCAATTTAACACCTCAAAACCCTGCTTAAACAGATCACACGAAATTTTCACCAAAATCATCAAATCTTGCATTTTAGCCAAAAAATCAAGATCTCAATTGAAAAGCCTTTAATAAAACATGAATCAAGGATTGAGAACTTAGGAATTTTAGTAAAGAACTGATAGTTTAGAGGAGAAGGACGTTCTTGATGAAACAATTTGCAATTTGAGAGGTTTTGATGATGAGATGATTAGGAATCAAATGAGAATTGAAATGAGAGATTAAGATGTTAAAATCAAAGAAAGAAATCTGGAGAATCTTGTTTGGGTTGAAAGAAAATGAGAGAAAAGAGAATTTGAGAGAAAATAGAAAGTTAGTTGAAAATTGGTTAAAAATGATTTCCCTCTCTTTTCTTAATCTTTAAAATCAGATTTGAGTCATAAAATATCTTAGAAAAATCTGGAGAAATCCTTTTTGGAATAATAGCTCCTTAAAGATTCAAAGTTTCAATCCTTTATAAAACTGTCCCGCAACTTTCAAAAATTACATTTTGGTCACTACCCAAAATGTCAACCTTCCGAACCTCATTTTCCAAAATTGATTTCACAGTTCACTTTTATATATTAAAAGATGATTTTAGAATATTTTTCCATATTTTTAATGCAACCCGAACTAGGCTTTCCTAAATTCACTCTTACATATTCGATCAGCACTTTGACCGAACCGGTCAACGCCAAAACTTCTGAGCCCAAAACCGGGGCGTTACATGAAGCTTCAGGGTGGTGAGGTGTTTTCAGGTAACCTTGCTAAGTAACCTTTGCCTAGCTATCTTAGTTGGTTTCTGTTGGTTTACCTTGCGTAGTGAGTATGATCTTGTTGCTGGCATGCTGAGGTAGGTGTTGTTGTTGTATTTGTTTGGAAACATCTCTAGCGTGAAGTAGGCTTAAGTGAGTATCTTGTGGTTAATGGTTGTTGGAATGATGGAGTTAGACAAGTTAGAGGTGATGTAAGAGGTTGTTCTTAGACAGATTCTGAGGATGTTATCGGAGGGTGTGAACTGGCATTCATGCACAATTAAAATCATTTGTTATATACTATATTATATATGTGTTGGTCCATGCATACATGTGGCATGACATTAGAGGTTTTGCATACATGTACATCAGGCATTGATAGGGCATATTGGTGACCATGCATACGAATGTTCACACTCGCTAATAACTAATCGAATCTGTTAGTGTTGTGGTTGGGTTAGGATGGATGATGGGTTTTAGAGGTTGTTTTGGTGCTGAGTGGAAGTTAGAAGTAATGGAGAGTATTAAGTTAGTTGCTAGTAATAGTGGGGGCGGTATAGCACGTTGGTAGAAGGAAAGTGTTGATGCTTGAAGAGTTTAGTGGTTGGTGGAAAGGAGTACCGGTTGAGGTTAGAATCGGTCAAGTGGTTTGAATAGCTAGTAGAGGTGGTGGTTCCTTGGTGTTAAGTGATGTTGTAGGTAGTGAATGTGTTTCTAGAGTGCTGAGGTAGCTTAGCATTAATGTTGTAATAGAAGGGTTGTTATGTAGTGTTGGTTCTTAGTAACCTTTGAGGAGTTGAGAAGATGGTATGTATGTTTAAGCTGGGTGATGTTCTAGTAAGGCAAGTGTTGTGGTCAGAGTTGGAAGTGGGAAGGCAACGAAAGATCAAAGGTCAGTGTTGGTTGGAAGGATGCTGGTGAGAAGTGGTTGGTTGGTTGTGAATAAGTAGTTCTTTTTGAGTTCAGCGGATGGTGTGTGGAATGGTGGGCGAAGTCAAGGTTGGGGTTAGTGACGTGATTATCTGTCAATGAGTGAGCAGTTCTGGTGAATCGATAGTAAAGATAGCGATGGGTGGGAAGTAAGGACAGTAATATGTTAAGAGGTTGGGTAAGCAGTTAGTGCTTAAGGATTTTTGCATGTTTGGAAAATCTTTGAAAGAGGTTGGGAAGTTTGCAAGGAGTTTTGGAAGCAGACGAGGTTGTAGTTTACATAGTGGCTGAATTGGATTGGTTGGTGTCACTGTGTGAACAGGTTTTAGGAGTTTGTGTCAAGGTGTTGTATGCTGTTAAAGTTTGAGGCTCTTCAGGATGTTGTTGGGGCTGTGTGCAGTCCGGAAGTGCGAAAGGTTAAGATGTGGTTAACATTTGAGTGTTCTGGAATTTGTGAACAGTAGTGTGGTGGTGTTGGGTTCGGTGGAGTTTTGTGTGGAAAGTGTTCAGTGGTGGTTGAGGCTTTTGTGTTGCCTTGTGTGTTGATTTGAGAAGGTTGTTGTTCTCTTTTCGCTAGTTGAAATTTCGAGGACGAAATTTCCTAAGAGGGGGAGAGTTGTAACGCCCCGGTTTTGGGCTTAGAAGTTTTGGGCGTTGACCGGTTCGGTCAAAGTGCTGTTCGAATATAAAAAGGTGAAATTAGGATAGCCTAGTTCGGGTTGCATTAAAAATATGGAAAAATGTTCTAAAATCCTCTTTTAATATATATAAGTGAACTGTGAAATCAATTTTACAAAATGAGGTTTGGAAGGGTAACATTTTGGCTAGTGACCAAAATGTACTTTTTGAAAGTTGCGTGACTGTTTTAAAAAGGATTGAAACTTTGAATCTTTAAGGAGCTATTTACCCAAAGGGAGTTTCTCCAGAATTTTCGAAGATATTTTAATGTTTAATTCTGATTTTAAAACAAAAGAAAAGTGGCGGGAAATCATTTTCCTATTTTGTAACTAACTTTCCATATTTTCCAATTTTCCTTTTCTCTCATTTTCTCTCAACCCAAACACTTTCTCTCCAGAGATTTTCTTCTGATTTTGTCACCTAAACATCTCTTTTCAATCCTCTTTTGATTGCTAATCATCTCATCAACAAAACCTCACCATTTGCTAGTTGATTCTTCAAGCTTTTTAGTTCTAAAAGAGGAGAAACTCAAGTTTGGAGGTAAGAACGTCCTTCTCCTCTAAACTCTCAGTTCTTTACTGAAATTCCTAAGTTCTCAATCCTTAATTGATGTTTTGTAAGTGGTTTTTGAAGTTGCATAAAGGATATTGGCTTAAAATGCAAGATTTGGTGATTTTTGGTGGATTTTCGTATGATCTGTTTAAGCAGGGTTTTGAGGTGTGTTTTTGTTGTTAAATGAATGCTAAATTGATTAGAAGTTGAGGTTTAATTAATGCAATCCCAGATAGGTTGAATTTCCTAAGTTTTACTTGAGTTTTTGGTTGTTTTTGGAGTGTTTTTGATGATCTGTTAGGGCTGGAGGTATAAGGACGTGTTTGTGATCATTTTGGATGTTAATTGATGTTTAAAAATGGTTAGAAGTGATGGATCTTGGCTGGGTTAAGTTTTGGAAGTGTTTGGAGGTGATTTCGGTTGTGTTTTGTAGCCGAATTGTTGGATTTGTGATGAGCAGCGAGTTGAGTTGTGTTGCTGGTGTTTCTAATGCATAATGATGCATTAATCCTCTGTTATTGTGTGCTTGAAACAGGAGAGTTTGATCCGTGAGCATTAGAGGTGGTGCGGAAGGTTTCGGATGCTTGGAAGGCTTGTTGGCTAGCCTTGTTTTGTGTATCGGTGAGTGAAGTTGGGTTTTCAGCTTTTAAACCAAGGTTTAAAGGTTTTGGGAGCTTAGTTTAAGTCTAAACAACTTAGCTAAGCTCAAGAGTAAGTAAATGGATTTTCGCTCTTGGTTGTGTTGTGATTTGGCTTTAAAAGCAATTGTGATTGATGGTTGCAATGCATTTGTTTTGCATGTTTTAAATTCTGTTTTGAAAGCATATTTAAGCATGGTTTAATTCTTGTTTTGAAAGCCATATGTGAAGGATTCTCAAGGTAAGAGATCCTTGGTTTTATACATTGAAATTGTGGTTTTGATGCATGGTGTTGCATGATGTTTAATGGCTTTGTGTAATGCTTTAAAACAGTGGATTGATGATGGTAAATGATGGTTTTTGCATTATGGTTATGCATGTGAATCATTGGACTAATATGGTAAGATGGTTATATTGGCAAGTGATGTAAGTGGTTCTTGGTTTCTTTGATCGGATATAGTTAGCCGACTATAGGATTGGGTGCACCGTGAATAAAGTCGCCTTGGATGTGGAGTGGTTAAGAGTGAACCGGTAAACTCCATCCAAGTATCCTAACGAGATGGTTAAGGTCATAATGGAGGTTGAGTGCCCATTCGAGGACCTTGGGTAAGCAAAGGTAATAATGGTGGTTAAAATTCCATTAGTGGACCTTGTGCTTGTTAAGATCACAATGGTGGTATAAAGTCCATGTGTGGATCTTGTATAGGGTGTCCCGGATCTCGTTAGTGATGTTATACAACTACCAATCGGTGATGCTAAGGTTGTATGGTGTTTAAAAGTCCATACATGGGAACCTTGTGCATGTTAAGGTTATATGGTGTTTAAAAGTCCATATATGGGAACCTTGTGTAAGTTAAGGTTGTATGGTGTTTAAAAGTCCATACATGGGAACCTTGTGTAAGTTAAGGTTGTATGGTGTTTAAAAGTCCATACATGGGAACCTTGTGAAAGTTAAGGTTGTATGGTGATTAAAAGTCCATACATGGGAACCTTGAGGAAGATAAGGTTGTATGGTGGTTAAAAGTCCATACATGGGAACCTTGTGAATGGTGAGGTCAAATGGTGGTTAAAAGTCCATTTGGGGACCTTGGATTGGTAGTGTGTATGAAGCGTAGGGACAACGCTTGTGATCCGCGTATCCGATTGGATGTTGAGTTGAAAAGTGGATTTGGATTATCACTTGAAAGCCAATATGATGTTCTTGATTATAATGAAGCATGAGATGCTTGGAATGATGCATGGTTGCATGGGAAGTGCATAATGTATTAAGAATGCATGTTTGCTTGTTAAGCTTGAACAAGTATTGATTAAATATTGAGAGTGATGCATGTGTGCATGAAATCTCTTAGTGCATTGGAGTCTTGCTAAGACTTGTTTTAAAGGCATTTGATGCAAATGTTGATGATGTGGTTCATATGTTGCATTTGTTTAATGCATGTGTTGGGATGATTGAATAAATGGTTTCAAAAGGTTTCTTGCTTGACATGATATCCAAGTATGAGAAATGTATGATGTGTAAAGGAAGTGTTTTCCAAGGTTTTGAATTTAACTTTGCATTCGGTGTTTATGCATTGAAGGGTTAAATTGATGTTTTGCAAGTTGTGCTTTGAAAAGGTTTACTTAGCTTGCTGAGCTAAGGGTTGGTTTTCATGTTTGAGCAATGCATGATTTTGAGCTTGTTGTTAAAAAGGGTTTTCAAACATTGCTTTGGTTTATCAAATCGGGTTAAGTCCTTGTAATTTGCAGAATTTACAATTTGGTCCCTAAAGTTGTAAATTGTTCAATTGGGTCCCTGTTTGATCTCTGATGTTTATGATCTTTGAGCATGTTGTTTGAATGATCATAACTAGGGTTAATGTGCATCTAGACAAGTTTAAAAAGAAAAAAAAGGGTCGTTAATCAAGGTTGACTTTCGGGTTGACTTTGGTTTTCCCCGTGTGACTTTCTTAATTCGGGTCAGTCGTCTAGACCGGGTTAAGGGGGTTACATTCCCACTGCATTCGAATCTGAGGAGGCTTAGGTTCTTCATCTTTCTCCTCTGTCCCTTCTGCTGTCGTGGCAGGTTCATCGGCAGCAGGTTGTATATCATCTATCAGGGCAGCGTTCTCGGCAGTCGACTCCAAGGCTGGTTCCTTAACTGATTCAGCTTCCTTATCTGGCCCTGGTAATTTCTTCCCACTTCTAGTAGTGATGGCTTTACACTGCTCATGTGTGGGTTGTCTAGCGTTTTCAGTATCGCTAGGAAATCCTCCATTCTGCCATGGTTTAATATGCTGGGAAACCTGACCCATCTGTGTCTCCAATGATTTCAGAGTAGCTTCATGGTTGGTCATCCGCATCTCCGTTTTATCCATGAATGACTCAGTTTTCTTGACAAAGTGATTCATGTTCTCAATGTAGGTTCCTGTTTGAGACATAAACTTAGCCAAGGTCTACTCCAGTATACTAGTCGTAGCAGCTGGTGGCTGTTGCTACTGCTGTTGTGGTTGTTGCCGAGTTAGTAATCTAGGTCCCCCTGATTCTGAGTGTTCTGTGCTTGAGGATTCAGGGCATTGTTAGGGTTGCTCCAAGAGAACTTGGGATCCTTTCTCCAATTGGGATTGTAGTTGTTGGAATTGTAGTTCTATTTATTGTTGTTCCCAACATACATCCCTTCCTCTAACTGTAATGGACAATCTTCCAAGCTGTGATTCCCATCGCAAGTTTCGCATACCTCTTCAGCAAAATAGACAGGTTGTGAATCTTCTTTCAAGAGCTTTTTTACCGCCTTTGTGAGATATGCCACCTGTGTTTTTAGAGAACTGTCGGCCTCATAATCTTTCACAGCTAGTACTCGTTTACCCCTTCTTTTTGCTGTAGGAAACTGTTCCTCGTTCTTCGCTAGATTTTTTAATACTGCCATTGCGTCTTCTGGATCTTTGTCCAACAGCAATCCATTCGCTGCTGAATCAATTCTCATACGAGTTTGTGAGTTGGCAGCATTATAAAATTTAGTTACCTGGTTCCAAACGGGGAATCCATGCATAGGGCAGTTCCTCAAAAGAGTGGTAAATCTGTCCCAGGCCTCGTGCATCGGCTTGCCATCTTCCTGTTGAAAGCAGCAATTTCGTTACGTAATCGCTCAGATAAATGTGAAGGATTAAAACGAGACAAAAATTCACGAGTTAAATTTGCCCAAGTTCGTATTAAACCCGGCGTTAGTTTATTCCACCAAGTTTTCGCCCTGTCCCTTAATGAATGAGGAAATAACCGAAGCCTCAGTATCTCCAGATTAACTCCTGGTAGTCTAAACGAACCACAGATTTCCTGTAACATTTTCAGATGCTCCCTAGCATCCTCTGTAGCAGTACCACTAAATTGGCCAGCGTTGTTAATCATGCTGAACATAACAGGTTTCAGCTCAAAATTGTCAACTTCTACGTCTGGCAGGGTTGTTTCTAGTTCCACATGATCATTGAGCATATAGTCTCGGCAGGACCGAAGTGCGGGAGCGGCAGGAGGATCGGTAGGTTGTCTGTTCCTTCCATCTCCGGCAGGATCTTCAGGATCCTGGGGCTTCCTTTGGTTGTTCATGGCCTCTAACTGTTCTTCAAGGTATTCGTTTCTGGCTAATACGAGTCGGAGTCGGTTCCTAAGATTGCACGAGCGTTTGATTTCAGGATCTATCTGATACTCAGGTTCCTTTCCTCGTCTCGATATGCGCATAAATAGAAAACCTTGTGAAAAGCACAAGCTGAACAATCCAAGTAAAACAAAACAGAAAAATAAAAGAAATGCAGTAAAAGATAGGGTAAAGATATGTTGCCAGTCCTCGGCAACGGCGCCAAAAACTTGTTGCGTGTAAAAGTGTCTATCACAATGTAGTGCAAGTGTACACGACGCAAGTAGTAAAGTGATACGTAAGTATCGGATATCGTCTCCACAGGGACTGGCTAATAGCTTTAACCTGGAATTACTGCACGAGAGGGAAAAGAAATAGTTTAAATGTTTGTCACGAGATAATAAAGAATACTGAAAATAAAAGAGTAAGAAATCGAGATAGAGAGAATGGGCCGGTATTGAATTGCTCAGTAGTGTAGGTGTTGCAAAGTCTAGGAATCTCTATTCTATCATTGCGCCTGTCGCGGTAGCGGTCTGTTGTTTGTCGCGGCAACGATCACACAACTCTATACTTCAAGCTTGGCAAGAATCCATGATGTGCCTTGGCCTATCCCTAGGTCCAAGTTTGTCGATGAACACGTCTTTGATGATACCCCCCGGCGTGAATCGAAGGATGAACACCGATGTTGTTGAATTCTTCCTTAGCCACTTAACCTCATCCTATCCCTAGGTCCGAGATAGTTCAACCATAAACTAGAGA
The DNA here is from genome assembly GCA_958450335.1 of Hibiscus tridactylites. NCBI lineage: Eukaryota > Viridiplantae > Streptophyta > Magnoliopsida > Malvales > Malvaceae > Hibiscus > Hibiscus tridactylites. The sequence goes on from OY288273.1 coordinate 73,066,488, forward strand.
ACCCGTACTTATTCCTTTCGTATACTTAACTCTCCCGATATTAAGTAAATGTGTAATCTCACAATGCTCTCCCGATACTCTTGCAAGATGTTGAAAACCAGAATAAGCAAACTTGAAGTCTATTTTATTGAACAGAAAAATTCCTAAAACAAATGCAATCCTTGCAACTACTTTACAAATCAACCCTTAGCCCTAGGGGAAGTTTAGAACATGATGAGAAGGGGAAACGGCTAGGGTTTTATGAAGAATGCTAGAGAGTAAGATCTTCTCTCCTAGGTCGAATTACATGCCTTTATATAGGCCTTGGGTTCAAGTTTTCTAATATGGCAAGAATACAAGTTTAAACTAAAGTACAACTCTATTAAAGACTAAATCTTCAGAGCATATACCTTTAATTCGTCCTTCCTTCTTGCTTGGAGTTTCTTCCTTGAACTTTGGGCTTGGCCTTCATTCTGATCTAGGGCTTGGAAAAATATAAGGGTGCTCCACAAAAGACCGACTTAATTTTCTCTTTCTGTCGAGGCCCACTTCACTTCTTCTCATCACCATTGCTGTCGTCATTGGCTGCCGCGGCAGCGGCCATGGCAGCATGATCCTTCTCGTCTGCAGTCCAGTTCCAGCTCTACTTCTTCACTGCCCAGCGTCTGCTTTTCCACTGCCTTTCGTCTGGTATAGCAGCTACCTGTAAAAGCAACCAATTTCGGTAGAAACTGTGCCAATTGATATAATTGTGATGTATAAATGAAATCTAACCTAAATGCAAGGAATTATGCTTGAATGCAGTAGAAATACGGGTTAAATAGGGGGTAAAATATAGAATTTTTACACACTCAACAGTTTCAACATTTAAAACATGTAGCAACATGATTAAACACATGGGAGTTTACATCAACCTCCCTAACCACAAGTGCAGGGATTCCCATTGCCAATATATTACTACAACTTAAAACCATACTTGAGCTTAAGCTACGATCACTGGAGCCTTTTCCTCGCCTTCCCTTGCTTCCTGGATCACTAACGATCTGCATTGTTGGAAAGGAGCGCGTAAGCATAAGAGCTTAGTGAGTGATGCTCGAAACCACAACAACAACAATGCAGTTTTAAAACCATTTTTTAGTTAAGAACAAATCCACAATCATAGTTCCACAAGCATGAATTCCCAACAACGAGATTATCATCAACCCTACATATGCTTGGCATCTTACATCAAGCAACAATGTATAACTACATAGCATAACTCTCAACATCAAACATGATAACATTCAACCTTTCAGCACAAAGAGTATATTGGCAACTATGGTTACATTACTCGGATACGCGGATTGGATTCGATGACATCTTACATCACCAAATCTATAAAAACAATAAGACTCAAGATGGCTTCTTACATCACCGAAGTCTAATAATAAAGCTTTCGGTGGCATCTTACATCACTGTACTCCTCCCTAATGGCATCTTACATCACTAGGGCCACGTGTGAATTTTACTAGTGCACTCTAACCCTATGGTCGACCAATTATATTCGGTAAGACCCTCATATTTTCCAATACACAAAACATCAACAATCCATTTAACCAATTCAACCACACATGGTAATACATAAGCACCGAACCACAATTCATAAGGGTAAAAGCATAATGGTTTCATCCAAAGTCAACACACATCACATGCTTTATAAAAGAAAGTAAAAAGATAAATAAAGGAAACGTTAATACTTAAAACTTACTCTCGAGTTTAGGTTGGCTCTTAAGGCTCAACCCAAACTCTCAAAAACATTTCCACTAACCGGTAGTACGCCACACTAGTCGAACTCCCTTTTAAGCTTCTGTAACTTCCGGTAACACGTCCGAAATCTCCAAACTCGATTTCACTGATTCAAACCAGACTAAAGAAGAAGATTAACACACTTTCCAATCTCAAAACCCAATGTTATTAATATAGTAAATATCCCACAACACCTATTTCTCGATTCAAGCCCGAAAGTAGACAAAACACATCTTCAACAAAAACCCAGCTATTACTAAATCAAATCATCATCCAAAACATACTCGAAAGCTTCAAAATCATCAATACACATCCATAAACCCTTTAGAAACCATTTCCAACCATAAACAACCCAAAAACCCATATTTCCCTCACTCAAATTTTACCCATTTATTCCATTTTGGGATTTTGGGTTTAACCCACCATTTAAACACTTATGAACACCCAAAACATAGCTTATAACTTACCCAAAACGTCATTTTACCAAAAGATTGCTTAAACCCTTCAAAAACCCATTTTACCCAAATGAGAAGATTTGAGAAATCATCAAGTTTTTGGAAAGAAAAAGTTAAAAGCAAGATTGAAATGAAGAGAAGAGTGAAAACCATGTTATTTACCTCTTTGAATCCTTCAAAATGGTGAAGATTGGTGAAGATGGATAGTGGTTAGGCTTAGGGAATTTTAACTTGAAAAGAAAATGGAAAATGAAGAAGAAAGTGGATAACTTGATTTTTTAAAATATATTATTTTATTTCTCCTTTATTTTAAAAACCCCTAATTCAACAAAAATCCATTATTTTGCTTTATTATTATTACTTCTTATTTCTTTTAAAATCCAATTTAATTTAAAACTCTTTTATGAAACCATTTTCATTTAAAGTTAACCCGAACCCCAAAACTTGATTTACAAACCTTTCTTGGGTCTCAGTCCGAACTCTCAGACACTAAACCCAGGGCGTTACAGAACGACAGAAAAGATAAAGTGTGTTTGTGATCGATTGAAGGCGGCTTCGGACCGTCAAAAGTCTTACGTAGATTTGAAGTGTAGGGAGATTGAGTTGTCGGTTGGTGATCGCTTGTTTCTGAAAGTGTCACCTTGGAAGAAGGTGATTAGGTTTGGACGTAAGAGTAAGCTTAGTCCAAGGTTTATTAGACCATATGAAGTTGTGGAGTGTCTTGGTCCTATTGCATATCGGTTGAGGTTGCCTCTTAAGTTGGAGAAAATTCATGATGTGTTCCATGTCTTGATGTTGCGGAGGTATGGGTCAGATCCATCGCATGTTATGCCAATGGAGGATATTGAGTTGCGACCGGATTTGTCTTATGATGAGGAACTTGTTGAGATTCTTGATTCTATTAGCAAAGTTCTTCGTGGTAACATGATTGAACTTGTAAAGGTGTTGTGGCGTCATCGAGGAGTTGAGGAGGCCATGTGGGAAAGAAAAGCGGATATGTTAAAGCAGTTTTCAAACCTTTTTCCTCTAGGTAAAATTTCGAGGACGAAATTTCCTAAGTGGGGGAGAGTATTAACGCCCTAGTTTTGGGCCTAAGAGTTTTTAGGTTGGGTTCGAGGTCCGTAGGACCGAGACTAGAGATCTGGGTTAGTTCGGGATTGGTTCAGGGTAAACCTAGTTCGAGGAGTGATACAAATATGAGAAAAAATTGCTAAAATCCATTTTAAATGTATATAAGGGTTTGGTGAAGTCAATTTTGGAAAATGACTTTTGCAAGGTGGACATTTTGATTTGGTGAGTAAATCGTAAAATGGAAAAATTGTTTTTAATGGCTATTTTGAAAAAGAGCCAAAACTTAGAATCTTTATGGAGCTAATGCAAGTATAATCAGCTATTCCCTTAATTTGACATGTTTTAAATGTGTTTAATTAAAAATATTGAAAAGGGTTTTGATTAAAAAGGGAATTAAGCTTTACAAACTTATTTTGACGTAACTTCCATTTCTCTCTTTTCTCATCAGCCAACCACCCATTTACTTTCAAAACTTCCAGAGATCTTTTCCTTTTCATTTTACTTTGATTTCCCAGTTGAAACGAGCATATAAAACTCTCTAAACTATTTAGAGGGTTTTCCAAAAAATATTAATGACTGCTAGATCTCTCATGTCTTTATATAGGCTTTGTAATCCTAATTCAAATTATATTAGGATTTCAATATATATATATATAATCCTAATTTAAATTTAATTAGGATTTCAACATATATATATATATAATCCTAATTTAAATTTAATTAGGATTTCAATATATATATATATATATATATATATATATATATATATATAATCTCAATTTAACTTAATTAGGATTTCAATATATATATATATATATATATATATATATATATATATATCAATCTCAATTCAACTTAAGTAGGATTTCATTATATATCTATATTTTCTTAAATATAAGAGTTTTAAATGTTTTTATCCGGATTCATATATGGATTGGACTCGAATCGGATTCGGATCGGATTATGGCAATGTTCATATCCGATCCACCTCCTATTAAGACTCAGACCTTTTTTCGGATTCAGATTCAGACTTTTTTCGATTAGATTTGAATCAGATTTATTTTCGGATCGAATCAGATTCAGATTTGAACTTTTTTATCATATTTGAATCGGATTTTTTTCCGAATCGGGTCGAATTTGGATTATATTGTCATCCATAGTCTAAACTAAAATCTATACAACTCTATCTATTTATACTCTAATAGTTAAAATAAAAAACTTAAACCTTAATAGCTAAAAGTCTAAATTCTAATATCCTAAACCCTAAAATAAACAAAGTTTTGTAAACTATTTTTTAATAATCTTAAGACGGTTACAATATATTATATATTCAAACTTTTTAACCATTTGATAGCACAAACATACCTTACAAATAAAATTGTTCAAATTCGAGTCTCTCAACATAAACATCATTCTCTTTTCTACTGGATCACTTGTTGGATTCTTACAAAATTTGTATTTCATATAATTTCCCTTCTTTCTTTTATTCGCTAACAAAGGGGAATTAGGAGCTCAAAAGTTGCTCCTTGCAGATGAGTGGCACCACTGATACTAGCAAATCAACGATAATCTATTTTCTAGTTAGACAACCGCGGGACAACGAAGCTAAATAGTCAGCCATAACTAGAGATGTGTATTTTATCCAACCCGATCGGGTTTCTATCTGACACGACTTGATCGAATTAGATTTTTTTAAAAAAAATCATGTTCAGTTCGGGTTGTATTTTTATTAACGGTGTTTTCGGGTAAGTTCGAGTTTGGGTTTAGGGTGAAAAGTATTGTTAAGTGTGTAAAAGTACTAGATTTTAGCCTTAGGATAGCTCAATTATTGTTATACTTAAGCCCATTTTAGTTGCATAATTAGGTAAACATACTCAAAATTGCATAGATTAGATACCCTGCCATGTTTGATGAATTTCATTGTTCTTCTCTACAAAAGATACTGCTCAGGTATGTGTTTTACTGTGCGCAGATACCCGCCCATACAGACGATGCTGAGGCAGCAAGGAAGGCAGAAGGAAGGAACTGGACAATCGATGGACGATGCTGATGTACCTACTGGAGAGCTTATCAAACTAAGCTACAGAGGAAAAGCCCAGAATAAGGAGCCCTACTGAGCCATTCACACCGATACAGACCTTCTCCAAGGCAGCAGATGGTGTGCCGTCGAGGCAGCATCTCAAGGTAGCTGAAAATATGCAAAGTGGTATGCGATTGGAAGAACACATCAAGCCCAATTTTTGGAGACCATTTGCATGTAGATCGGAGCCCAAAATATGCAAAGTGGTATGCGATTGGCATTATTCTTGTTTGCAATCAAATCGGGAGAGAAGAGAGCAATTATCAATTTGTCTAATATCAGGAGAGTTAGACTCACGAAATGAGTAAATACGGTTTTATCCAACTTGGGGTGAAACTACTTCGGCTTAGGGATAAGTTAGAAGTTCAGCGGCTAAAGGGGGCTTAAGAATTGGTTGATGTTCATCCTTAGATTTACGTCGAGAGGTATTATCAAGACTTGTACACCAATGGAACTTCCAATTAGGGATAAGGAGGAGTCACTGAAGGAAGCCTTGCCGAACTTTGAAGCATCACTCAAGCGCTCGGGCAGCACATCTCTCTCTGCCGCGGCAGGTCATCTGCAAAGGCATCACTTTGACAACTGCCAAGACAGTTGAGTCGATTTGTAGCACTTTAACCAAGACAAAACATTTAAGATCCACACTACAACGCATTCTAATACCAGCCCATTCTCTCAAACTGAATTCTCAATCTTTTAATTTACTTGCTCTTAGTTTTAATCAAATCAAATCAAATCCCAATCACTTAAGTTTTTACTTTTACTTGTGTAGGAAGATAAATTCTGAAAGATTTCTCAATCCCTGTGGAGACGATATCTTTTATATTACAACTAGGCATCAGTGTACACTTGCACTTAAAGCATGACTCTTTGACAGCCTACAAGTTTTTGGCGTCGTTATCGGGGATTAGTGTTAAATTTCTTTTGTTTTTATTTTCTTGTATTTTTTTATTTGTAATCTCGTGGTTTTCTTTGGTTTATTTTTAGAGCGAACCCAACATCACCACTACGACTATTTGATCCTGAAATTGAAAGGACTACACGCATACTTCGACAAGAAAACACCAGAAACATGGATCGGGTTGGAGACGACAATGCCCACGGCAACCTACTTGCCAATGGCATTCTGCCGCCCGACGGCAATAGAGAAAATCCACCTGCTCCCCGATCGAAAGTCTGTGATTACCTGGAAGAGGACCTTAGGAAGTTGAACACTGGTGTTGTTGACCCTGAGATAGAAGCGGACGATTTTGAACTCAAACATGTCATGTTTAACATGCTTAACACACTTGGATAGTTTGGAGGATCCGCCACTGAGGATGCCAGACATCATATGAAATCTTTCCTAGACATCTGTAAATCCTTCAAGACACTTAGAGTTCAACTAGATGTACTAAGACTCATGCTATTTCCCTATTCACTGAGGGAAAGGGCAAAATCTTGGTTTAATAGTCTACCACCTGAGTCCATTGAGTCTTGGACAGAATTATGTCGTGATTTTCTAGCTAGATTTAATCTAGTTAATTTAAGTGATAAAATGCGAACTAAAATTACTACTTTTTGACAGACTGATGGTGAACCAATGTATGAGGCATGGGAACGGTTCTACGATATGCTAAACAAATGCCAACTACATGGATTCTCGGAGTGGACACAAGTCACGATGTTCTACGATGGTGTCAACATTCCAACAAGACTGATGTTGGATGCCTCAACAAACGACACACTTCTTGATAAAGAACATGCAGAAGCAATTCAGATATTGAACAGGATAGCCAAAAATGACAACTAGTTCCCTACCGCCCACCGAGGTGGAGTAAGGCGACATGCCACTGTCAATGATCTAGGAACATCTGACGCAATCACAACATAGTTTGCTCATCTAACAAAAATGATATAAGCAAAGCAAAGGCAGAACAACACCCAACACGTTAAAGTTGTTGATGCCTTTGTGAGCAATGCGGGGGAGACCATGACTCTTGAGAATGCCAGCAATTCCAGGAAACTAGCTGCTTTGTAGGAAACTACAATAGAAACAACAACCCAACATCGAACACATACAATCCTGGTTGGAAGAGGCATCTGAACTTTTCTTGGTGCAACCCCAATAATGCCTTGAATTTTCCCAACCAGACAAATCAACCCCACAGATTCCAACAGATTCTGCCGCAGCAGCAGCCGCTAAAGCAGCAAGTAGCAGCACTCAGTTCTCTAGAATAGACATTAAATGCCTTTATGTCTCAGATTGGCACATATATGTCTAACATGGATTCATTTGTTAAGAAAACTGACGCTTTCATGGACAAGACAGAGATGAGGATGCAAAACCATGAGGCAACTTTAAAGTCACTAGAAACTCATGTGGGGCAGTTTGCATAGCTAATGAACCCTAGACCAACAGGAGGACTGCCTAGCAATACTGTAGTCGCAAAAGATCCACTCATGAGCAGTGCAAACCAATCATAACCAGAAGTGGGAAAAAACTCGAAGAAATCGGTGTCGATGAACCAAAAGAGAAACAACTAAGGGAGCCAGCCGCCTCAGCAGACCTAAGGTCCTCTGTTTCAGTAACCAAACCTGCTGATACCCCTGATAAAATCAATGAAAAAACAGACAAACCTGAACATCTTACTCTCCATCAAATAAGGTTACCATGCAAAGAGGGTATAGAAAATATTCGGCCACCCCTCCATTTCCGTAGCGGTTGAAGCAACAGAAGCAGGAGTACCAGTTTAAGAAGTTCCTCGATATTCTTAAACAAGTACACATAAACATACCACTTGTTGAGGCCATATAAGAAATGCCAAATTATGCTAAGTTCCTCAAGAAGATGGTATCAAAACGAGCAAGGATAGGGGAATTCGAAACTGTTTCCATGACACAAGGTTGCATGGAAATGCTGCACAACCGAGCCCCGCCTAAGCTGAAGGATCCAGGCAGCTTCCTCATTCCATGTGCCATCAGAAATCATTACGTAGGAAAGGCTCTATGTGATCTAGGGGCAAGCATCAACTTAATGCCCAAATCAGTGTTTGAAAAATTGGGCATTGGGAAAGCTCGGCCCACCACTATCATGCTCTAGCTGGCTGGCCGCTCTTACGTACACCCTAAAGGAAAAATCGAAGATATTCTGGTAAGAGTGGATAGATTTATATTTCATGACGACTTCCTTGTTTTGGATTGTGAGGGTAAAACCATTCCTATCCTCGGGCAGAACTCTGATGGACATAGAGAAGGGAGAATTAACTATGAGGGTAAACGACCAGCAGATAAAGCTCAATGTACTTCAGACTCTCAAGCAAACTGATAGCAAAGAGGAGTGCCAACTGATCCAGGCAACCACAGAGGTAAATCTCACACGGGATGCCCCCTGCCTCAGCAGCCACTACCTGGGCAGCCAGCCTAAAGACTGCCCTGATGATATTGAAGAGGTAAACTGAACTGGTACTCGTCCAGGTAAGTATTTTGAACCTCTTAAATACACAAAAAATATAGTACCGTTGAAAAACCATCTATTGAGCAGCCGCCCAAACTGGAAGTTAAACCACTGTCCGAGCAGCTTAAATACGTTTATATTAGACTGAATGACACCCTGCCCATAATTATTTCTTCCAAGTTGACGTAGGAATAGGAACAGTAGCTGGTTGAGATGCTCGGGCGGCACAAACAAGCAATTGGATTGACCATCTTTGATCTAAAAGGAATTAGCCCGGCAGTTTGCATGCATATGACCCTCCTAGAGGACGACCATAAACCAACCATTGACGCCCAAAGATGGCTAAATGAGGCCATGAGGGAGGTAGTAAGAAAAGAAGTGATCAAGTAGCTTGATGTCGGCATCATTTACCTCATATCCGACAACACATGGTTGGAGGGTTTGTATGGAATATCGAAAGCTGAATAAAGCAACTCGAAAGGACCACTTCCCCTTACCTTTCTTAGATCAAATGTTAGATAGATTGGCCGGAAAACCTTACTATTGTTTCCTTGATGGATACTCAGGTTACAACCAGATTTCAATCGCTCCGGAGGACCAAGAGAAAACTACCTTCACTTGCCCGTACAGTACATACGCATTCAGAAGGATGCCATTTAGATTTTGCAATGCACCGACAACCTTCCAAAGATGCATGATGGCCATTTTCTCCTACAAGGTAGAAGATTTCCTAGAAATCTTTATGGATGATTTTTCATTTTTTTGGAGACAGCTTTGATAGATGCCTTGGCAACCTGGAAAAAGTACTCGAAAGATGTGAAGAATCTAACATGGTCCTAAATTAGGAAAAATGCCACTTTATGGTAGACGAGGGCATTGTGTTGGGCCATAAAATCAGCCGCCACGACATTAAGGTTGATAGAGCCAAAATCGATGTTTATCGAAAAACTGCCACCACCTACCATTGTTAAAGGGATCAGGAGTTTTCTGGGAGACGATTGTTTTTATAGACGTTTCATTGAATTTTTTTCCAAAATAACTAAACCATTGTGTTCCTTGCTTGAATAAGACAAACCCTTTAACTTCGATGAAAAATGCACTAAAGCATTTAAAACCCTGGAGGAGAAACTTGTAGCCGCTCCCATTGTAGTACCACCAGACTGGACACTGCCCTTTGAGATATTGTGTGATGCCAGTGACTACACCGTCGGGGCAGTGCTAGGGCAGAGGAAAAACAAAATCTTTCATGTCATCTACTATGCCAGCAAGACGCTCAATGAGGCCCAAGTTAATTACATCTCTACTGAGAAGGAGCTGTTGGCAGTAGTTTTTTCTTTTGATAAGTTTCGAGCCTATCTCATCAGAAAAAAAGGTGACAGTGCACACAGACCACTCAGCTATAAGATACCTTTTCTCCAAGAAAGATGCAAATCCAAGATTAATACGCTGGATTCTTCTCCTACAATAATTCGACATAGAAATCAAGGACAGAAAAGGAACAGAAACCAAGTAGCTGATCATTTGTCACGACTAGAGGGAAAACCTACAGACACGACTGAAATTCAAGAAAACTTCCCAGATGAGCAGATCCTAGCCACATAGGTAGTAGACATTGCAGCCGCCTAGGCAGCATATACCATAGCCGCCGCGGTAGAACCTCTAGCAGCCATGACAACCTCCAACACACATGGTATGTTGATCTTGTAAACTTCTTGGTTAGTGGTATTTTTCCACATAACATGAATTGCCAAGGGAAAAAGAGGTTCCAAAATGACGCAAAACATTATTATTGGGACGAACCTATTTTGTTTAAGCAATGTGCAGATCAAGTGATTGGGAGGTGTGTACCAGAGGAAGAAAGACAAGAAGTCCTCAACCATTGCCACAACTCATGATATGGGGGACATTTTGGAGGAACCAGAACTGCTGCCAAGGTTCACCAATCGGGACTCTACTCGCCGGCACTATATAGATATGCCCAGGCATACTACAAACAGTGTGACAGATGCAAACGAACGGGCAACATCTCAAGGAAGAACGAGATGCCACTGCAAAATATTCTAGAAGTTGAATTATTTGATGTGTGGGGAATCAACTTCATGGGCCCGTTTACATCATCTTGTGGGAACTTATACATACTACTAGCAGCGGATTATGTGTCCAAGTGGGTGGAAGCCATTGCTACACCAAAATATGATTCCAAAATTGTTCTAAAATATCTCAAAAAGCATATCTTTACACGATTTGGAATCCTGTAGAGTGTCCACGAGTTCTATATTTTGTACACATTCCTGCCCTTATTATTGCTATTTTTAAGCTCATTTAGGCATATTTAGGTGCATTGCATGCATAATCACAGTATTTTCTCTTTTACCATACTTTTATTGAATATTTTATGTTTGGTTAAGAAAAGATATTTTTCTAGTTTAATTTTTATTTTCAAGTGTTGTAGCTGTGGAGAGGAGGAGAGGACAAGAGAGGATAGGAAAGCTGGAAACAAAAGGAGTTGTACTGAAGCAGTTCCAGATGCTGCCGAAGCAGCATTGCCGCCAAGTGCCGCCCAGGCAGGAGTTACACCGACTTAGCCAAGATGGGTCGCGATTGAAAGAGGGTAATTCCCTGAGCCCAATGAGCCTAGTCTTGCCATTTTCCGAAGGCTATAGCGGCCGATAGAGCTGATCCAAGATTGATAAGTAAGAGTACTTATCCTAACTTGCGAGAGAAGGCAACGTCCAAAGAGCCCACATTCACGTCAAAAAGGAGTATGTGTTTAATGTAAAGATACTTTAAGAACTCCTATTTCAAAGAGGACTCAAACTTAGGCCGTGAGACCTATATATACCCAATATATGTGAGATTATAGGGGCATGAGGGGATGCACGCATGAATAGCTGCATATCGGAGAGGTAGCTAGATAGATGAGAGTTGTTGGGGGTCGCGGCCCAACTCTCCTAGGATTTAGGTCCTTGTATATAAAGTAGTTGTGAGAAATGGCTATAATAGTTTAAGTATGTTTTTAATAAAATTACAAGTTTGCTTAATCTATGCACTTAATTCTTTCAATTAGTTCTAATCGTTCAGTTGAGAGAATCCATTTGTCGGGCACGAAAGTGTAAGGCTCACGAAAGGGTTAAGCACGGTCACAACATGTCGAGGCGTGACTAACATGGTTCCAAAAGCTCACAAGTTTCAGTGGCTAAAAGGGATCACCAACCGAATTGACTTGCATGCGTTAGGTTCACACTGAGATTGCTAGGTATTGCCAACATCACGCAGGCATTAGAGCATCCTTTCCTAGACATAGGGAGGATCACTGTCGACTATCCCGCTGAACTTGGAATATCTGCCAGACTTGCCGCCAAGACTTATTTCTGCTCCACCTGCCGAGACAACGAAAGTTGCTAGGACAGTGACCCACTACGGCCGTGTGACAGGGTGGTAGCTGCCGCCCGCCATACCCGCCGAAGCAGCAAATCTTGGCAGCGCAAAACATTCTTATGCTTTGCAACGCAGTCTACACGCTACTCAGCTGCAATTGTCTTACCCAATCTATCGACCAAATCTCTCTATATCATATCTATCATCACTATCTTTATTTTACTTGTGTTTTTATATTTCCACATTGTGAGATTTGATTGCGCATTTACTAAATTTTTGTGTAGGAAACCATTCATAGAAGCTGCTCCAATCCCTGTGGGAGACAGTATCTTTTATACTATAACTTGACGAGAGTGTGCACTTGCGCTCATAAATAGAGAACACCCAAACGCTCTACAAGTTTTTGGCGTCATTGTCGGGATTGGCAACAACAACTACGTTTGAATTTCTGCACTTCTACTTTAGTTTTTACACATTAAATCTTCGTTTATTTTATTACTAAAAAAAGCCTCTTTGTTTACTTTGGTGTATGTCCCGCCAGGGCAGCAAAGATGGCAGCAAACATCCACCTGAGGAGGAAGGACATGCCCAGACGAAAAGTGAAACGCAAAGCCCTCAGAAAGTGGTTATGTTTGAGAAAAACGCAACCCGACATAATCTAATTTTTATTTTTAATTTATTGCATTAGGATTAGATTTAATTTTCAGTTATTCTTATTTATTTTTTACTTTTAATATATTTTAGGTTAGGAAAAAAGGCAAGATCAAGAAGGATAAAAGAATAAAGGAGAAGCCCAACCAGCGGCCAAGGCAGCCCAAGGCAGATGAGTACAACGGCTAGAAGCTTCATAACGGCTAGCCATAACGGCTACATTTGCAACCGCGAGCGGAACAACTATCTGCGTAACGGCTAGAATCCCGTAATTTGTGTCGCAATCATTGTCGCCCGTTGGCGGCGTGCCTGACAAGGCAACAGAGAGAAGTGGCTATATAAAGCCAACTATTCTCCCCCCGTTCTTAACTTCGCTCTCTCTTTCACTCTCAATTCTTTCTGCTATCTTTGCTTTCAAGATTTCACTAGCTTTACTTTCTTGCAATTTTTTTCTCGTTCTTTAGTAAAATACAACCATTCTCTAAGCTATGGCCATATCACAGCAACCCGCCTCTACCTCCAAGACCATCTTCCAAAGGTTCTTGAACCCTACTGTCCCGGCAACCTACAAGAAGTACTTCGCGGAGCGGCAACTCTGTGAAGAAATAGAGTTCCAATACACCAGGCTTGATGGGGATTTTGGCCTCGAACCCACCATATTCGAGAGGATTCATACTTTAGGATTTACACGACAGCTAGAAGGGATAAACAGCAACCAGGTGCGAGAGTTCTACGCCCACAAACCTACATCGGGAAATCCTTTTGTATATGTCCACGGAGAAGGTATCAAGTTCATAGCGGATACCATTAACAGTTTCTATAGCATAAACGTTCGAGGGAATCCGCATGAAGAATGGAAGTCCTACCTAACGGCGGCTGACTATGACAAGATCAAGAAAGAAACCTGCAAGCCCAACACCAGGTGGCTGACAAGCAAGAACAGTGGCTCAGTCAACCGCCACAATTTGTTGCCAGAGGCAGTTCTTTGGAGCAACTTCGTCCAACGCTGCTTGATGCCCACCACGCACGGATCAACAGTCAACAAGTTGCGGCTTGCCCTTATCCACAGCATTATGACCGGGTGGCTAATCAATGTTGGCGAAGTAATCCTAGAAGAAATCTATGCCCATGCAGACAAGCCAAACACCAAGGGACCTATCGTCTTCCATGCACTCATCACGAGCCTATGCGCCAATTTCTGCATGCCACCGCACCCCAAGGACACAATACTTCCTGCCAAGGAAGGATGGACAAAGGGGGGGGGCGCCAACAGATGATACATGATCTAGAACCGGAAACACCTTCAACTGCCCAGCCGTCATCCCAACCTGCCGCCACCCCAGCCGCAACGGGCAGTATTGAAGCTGCCCTCCCCTCCCCTGTGATCCCACTGCTGCGCAACCTCGTTGAAAGCTGCCAAAGGATCGAGCACAAACAGGTGATCTTCACCAAATATATTGCAGAGGTGCAAGAGGCCTTTGTGGCCTACTTGCTTGACAAATACCATGACGGCGGCCCATAGTTGCCCGCATTCTCATCAGAGATAGCAGCATCCAAACTGACCCAGATCACACCCAGACCAGCTGCTACTCCAGCTGTCACCGACAACAAGGGGCTGCATATCCTCCCCAAGAGACGGAACTCACTTACTCCCATCCAGCCATACGACCTCACCTCCTCCTCCGAGTCAGAGAAAGAAGAGGAGACCACCGCCGCTTCCCCAGCAACAAAGGAAGACGCTGCCAAAGATGCCAACGACTCAGACATGGAGATCTCAGACTCTTTTGATGACAAACCGGCAGAGACAGTAAGGAAGAGAAAGTGGCCAGCAACCGAGCCTCAGGGTGGAGGACCTGAAGGACAATCCAAGAAAACCACCCTAGCCGCATCCAGCCGCCGCGTGGCAAGAAAAAGAGCCCAGCCGCCAGACCATCTGCCAATCGTCGCCTAGTCCTACCCACCTCCTCCGAATCCTCCTCTGACACAACAACAACAGAAGGGAACTCCCCTAGTTTATAGCACTATTTTTCTTTTACTTTTTCTTTTTCTATTTTCTTTTTCTTTTTATGTTTTTATTTTCTTTTTATGTTTTACTTTCTGTTTTTGTTTTTGTTTTGTGTAAAGCATTCAGGACAATGTCAACCTTGAGTTTGGGGGGGTAGTCCTTTCTGTTTTTAGGTTCATTTAGTAGTATATATGAGCATATGTAAATTCTGCCCTCTACACTAAATGAAGTAGAAATTTTTAGCTTGAAACTTGTGCCTATGATAGTTAGTCGACTACTTATATTCGCACCATACTAAAAATTTTAACCTAACTATGGGAAGAAGCATGAAAAACACTTAAAAATATTTTCTTTTTGCCAATTATTCTTACATTTTCTGTTAAATGCTTACTTAATAAAAATTTCTTAATTGTATGCAGGTTTGCCGCCGCGGCAGCACAGGGCAGCAGAATGAAGATGGTGAAAACCCTAGAGGTGCCCGAAACAGGCTCTAGGAAAGATCATGAGCAAGGACACTCTGATGCTATCAAAGTCCACGTATCTAAACCAAGTGACGAACAAATTAGCAAGAGTGAATGAAAGCCTTCACGGGATGACTCTATTCAAAGGGTTCGGAGTTTTGTAGAGCGCACCTATCTTAGCTTTAGACCCAGAAAATAGTTGTGATGAGCTAAAGCCCTTAAAGCCATGATCAGAAAAAGAAGATAGAAATGCCTAATTGTGCTGCCAAGGTAGCAACTCATATCCTTTTTAGTAATTTAATTATTTTAGGCGTTCTTTGTTAACTTAGTTATCTCAACATGTTTAGCATGAACACAGACTTACACACACTGCACTGGCGCTAAGAAAATTAAAATCTAAGTTATTTCATGCCATTCCCTATAACTAACATACATAGGTGCCACGGCCTTGTGGGAACTTATACATACTGCTAGCAGTGAATTATGTGTCCAAGTGGGTGGAAGCCATTGCTACACCAAAAGATGATTCCAAAATCGTTCTAAAATTTCTCCAAAAGCATATCTTTACACGGTTTGGAATCCTGTAGAGTGTCCACGAGTTCTATATTTTGTACACATTCTTACCCTTATTATTGCTATTCTTTAGCTCATTTAGGCATATTTAGGTGCATTGCATGCATAATCACAGTATTTTCTCTTTCACCATACTTTTATTGAATATTTTATGTTTGGTTAAGAAAAGATATTGTTCAAGTTTAGTTTTTATTTTCAGGTGTTGTAGATGTGGAGACGAGGAGAGGGCAGGAAAGGATAGGAAAGTTGGAAACAAAAGGAGCTGTACTGAAGCAGTTCCAGATGCTGCCATGGACGCTACCGAAGCAGCATTGCCGCCAAGTGCCACCAAGGCAGAAGTTACACCGACTTAGCCAAGATGGGTCGCGATTGAAAGAGGGCAATTCCATGAGCCCAATGAGCTTAGTCTTGCAATTTTTCGAAGCCTATAGCGATCGATAGAGCTGATCCAAGATTGACTGTTGAGAGTGTAAAAGTTCTATTATTTACACCCTTTTTAACCCATATTGCTGCTATATTCAAGCATCATTGCATTGCATTTAGGTCAGTTTACAGTAAAACATCACAAATGGATTAAAGGCGCGGATTCTACTAAAAGATGGCTTATTTTGCAGGTATCTACCATAGTTGACGAAGAAGGCAGGCGCAGGGCAGAGAAGCAAAAGAGCTGAACTGGACAAGCAGACGAAGAGGACGAAGCTGCCATGGACCTGTCGTGACAGCATGGTGACAGCAGACTTATGAAGAGGAAAAGCAAAGTGGACCTCGATAGATAGAGAAAAATCTGCTCGTCTGTCGTGTGAAAGCCACATATTTTTCCAAGCCCCGGATCAAAAGATATGTCAAGCCAAAGCTCAAGGAGAGGAAATTCCTAGAAACAAGGTTGGCGGCTGTAAAGTAGGAATCATTAGAGATTAAGTCTTTATTAGAATCTTACTTTTACTTAAAGTTGTAATCCTTGTTACCTTAGAAGACTTGAGCCCAAAGCTTATATAAGGGCATAGATTTAACCTAGGAGACAACCGAAGACCCCATAACCGAAACCAAAAACCCCTGCCGTTTACCCGTCACCGACATGTTCTAAATTCCCCCTAGGGCTACGGGTTGTTTTGTAAAGTAGTTGCAAGGATTGTTTTGTTTTAGGATTTTCCAAGTTCAATAAAATAGACTTCAAGTTCTCTTATTTTGGTTTTAATATCTTGCAAGAGCATCGGGAGAGCATTGTGAGGTTATCCATTTACTTAGCATCGGGAGAGTTAAGTATACGAAAGAAATAAGAGCGCGTTCTCTAGTTTATAGTTGAACCATCTCGTGCCTAGGGATAGGGCGAGGTTAAGTGGCTAAGGGAGAATTCATACACATCGGTGTTCATCCTTCGACTCGCGCCGGGAGGTATCGTCAAAGACGTGATCATCGACAGACTTGGACCTAGGGATAGGCCAAGGCAGATCTGGGATTCTTGCCAAGCTTGAAGTACGGAGTTGGTGTGTTCGCTGCCGCGACAGCTAACGGACAGCCGCCGCGACAGGTGCTGTCGGCGACGGGAGCGACGACAGAACTGGAGATCCTAAGCAATCCAATACCTGCACTACTGAGCAATTCAATACCAGCCCATTCTCTCTATCTTGATAACTCAATTCTTTTATTTGCGTTTTTACTTTATTATTCTCGTGACAACTCTCAATTATTTCTTTTACTTCGTGTAGTGAATTTAGGTGAAGCTATTAGCCCAATCCCTGTGGAGACGATATCTGATACTTCGTATCACTTTACTACTTGCGTCGTGTACACTTGCACTACAATTGCGATAGACTATTTTACACGCAACAAGTTTTTGGCGCCGTTGCCGGGGATTGGCAACATAACTACACCTTTCTTTCCTTGCACTTTTTGTTTTTATTTTCGTTTTTTTTTTGTTTTTATTTAAATTTTCTTTTTCTTTTGTATTTTAAACTCTCGCTTTTCACGAGGTTTTCTTGTTTATGCGCAGATCTAAAAGAGGCGAAGATCCTGAGTATAAATTAGATCCGGAAATCGAACGTTCCTTCAATCTCA
Source organism: Hibiscus tridactylites (assembly GCA_958450335.1). Lineage (NCBI taxonomy): Eukaryota > Viridiplantae > Streptophyta > Magnoliopsida > Malvales > Malvaceae > Hibiscus > Hibiscus tridactylites. The sequence goes on from OY288273.1 coordinate 73,084,417, forward strand.
AGAAACAAATTCGCCACCTTTTAGACAGAAAGGAATACCTCGAGGAACAGCTAGAGAAGATGGGTCATAACCAACCTGCCGGTGGTCGCATACCACCCCTTGGCGATAACCACCCGCCTGTCGGCGACCCGCCGAGGGCAGAAGGACGACGGTCATGTCGTGACTACATGCTGAACGATCATGTAGAGTTGGAGACCACGCTGCCGGATATTGATGTTGACAACTTCGAACTAAAACCTGTCATGTTTAGTATGATCAACAACGCCGGACAGTTCAGTGGTTCTGCGACAGAAGTTGCTAGGGAGCATCTCAAAATGTTCCAGGAGATCTGTGGTTCGTTTAGACTGCCAGGAGTTAGTCCGGAGATACTGAGGGTTCGATTATTCCCCCATTCATTGAGGGACAGAGCTAAAACTTGGTGGAATAAACTTACACCGGGTTCAATTATGACTTGGGCAGATCTAACTCGTGAATTTTTATCTCGTTTTAATTCTTCGCATTTATCTGAGCGATTACGTAATGAAATTGCTACTTTTCAACAGGAAGATGACGAGCCGATGCACGAAGCCTGGGACAGATTTACTACTCTTCTACGGAATTGCCCAATGCATGGATTCCCTGTCTGGAATCAGGTAACTAAGTTCTATAATGCTGCTAACTTACAAACTCGCATTCGGATTGATTCTGCAGCGAATGGACTATTATTGGATAAATATCCGGACGAGGCATTGCAAGTTTTGAAAAATCTAGCCAAGAATGAGGAGCAGTTTCCGACAGCTAGAAGAGGGGGTAAACGGGTACTTGCTGTCAAGGACTATGAGGCCGACAGCACTATGAAATCACAGGTAGCATTCCTTACTAAAGCAATGAAAAAGTTATTGAATGATGATAGTTTACAAGGATTTGCTGTTGAGGAGGTATGCGATATCTTTGAGGGAAATCATAGTAGGGATGAGTGCCCAATAAATGTAGAAGAGGGAAAATTTGTTGGAAATTACAAGCCGAATTATAACTCCAACAACTACAACCCTAATTGGAAGAAGGATCCCAAATTTTCCTGGAGTAATCCTAACAATGCCCTGAATCCACAAGCACATCATCAGAATCAGGGGGTCCTAGATTGCTGACGCGACAGCAACTGCCGCCGCAGAACCTGCCGCCGCACCTGCCGCCGCAGCAGCAACAGCAGCCACCACCTGCCACGAGTAGTATATTGGAACAGACTCTGGCCACCTTTATGTCTCAGACCGGTACGCATGTGGAGAATATAAATCAGTTTGTCAAGAAGACGGAAAATTTTATAGATAAAACCGAGATGAGAATGACAAATCATGAGGCTACGTTGAAATCTCTCGAGACACAAATGGGTCAGGTGTCACAACATATTAAGCCAAGGCAGAATGGAGGTTTCCCTAGCAATACTGAAAATGCTAGACCGCCCCCACATGAGCAATGTAAGGCGATTACTACTAGGAGTGGGAAAAAGTTACCAGGGTCGGAAAAAGAAGCTGAAACAGAAAAAAAACCCACCTTGGATAAACCTGCCGAGGAAGCTGCCCCGACAGGAGATAAACAGACTGCTGCCGATGAGCCTGTCACGACAGCAGAAGCGACAGAGGAGAAAAAAGATGATTACCGTCCTCAGATTCGCATGCAGTGGGAAGGACGCATTGCTGATTATTGTCCTCCACCACCTTTTCCGCAACGGATACAGCAAGCTAAGCATGAATCTCAACTTAAAAAGATTTATGATATTTTTAAACAGGTTCATATCAATATTTCGTTGTTAGATGCTGTTAGGGAGATGCCCGGTTACGCTAAATTTCTCAAGGATGTTATGTCGAAAAAATCTAAACTTGGGGAATTTGAAACGGTAAGGATGCAAGAAGGTTGCATGAGTATTCTTCATCGGCAGCCACCCCAGAAAAAGAAGGATCCGGGGAGCTTCATCATACCTTGTGTAATCGGCGACAAATTTATGGGTAAGGCACTTTGTGATCTTGGTGCCAGTGTTAATCTAATGCCCAAATCTATTTTTCAGAAACTAGGTATTGGCAAGGCGCGGCCCACGAAAGTTACCCTACAGCTAGCCGACCGCTCTTACGTTCACCCCGAGGGAAAAATTGAAGATATTTTGGCAAGAGTGGATAAGCTTATTTTTCCTGCTGACTTTCTTATCCTAGATTGTGAGGCAGATGAAAACGCACCAGTCATCCTTGGGCGACCCTTCTTAGCTACGGGAAGATCATTGATTGATGTGGAGAAAGGAGAACTCACCATGCGCGTGAACGATCAAGAAATTAAGTTGAATGTTCTCCAAGCAATGAAACATGCTGATGTGGACGAGGAGTGTAAGGCCATCATTGAGGTGACCTTTGATCAACCCTGCATTAGGTCGGGCTGCCGTGATATAAAATTTGGTCACTGCCACGACAGCCACTTACAGGCATGTCACGACAGTGACGACGACAGCAACGACGACAGCACCGACGACAGCGACTCCTCTGAATCCAATACATCTGATACTGAAGGTCAGGAGGAGGTAAACTGGTTAGGCAATCGTCCAGGTAAGTTATTCGAACCTTTGAATTATACTTCGGATAACCTTTTAATCCAAAAGTCATCTACTGTTGAACCACCTGCCTTAGAACTGAAGCCCCTACCAGGGCAACTTAAATATGCTTTTCTTGGTTCCAATGATACGTTGCCCGTAATCATCTCTTCTAAGCTGCCGCAGGAACAGGAACGACAGCTAATCGACATGTTACGGCAGCACAAGAAGGCGATTGGATGGACGATAGCAGACATTCAGGGCATTAGTCTGGCGTTATGCATGCACAAAATCCTCCTAGAGGAAGATCATAAGTCGACTATTGATGCCCAAAGGCGGTTAAACCTTGCGATGAAGGAGGTAGTGCGTAAAGAGATAATCAAATGGTTAGATGCTGGTATTATTTATGCCATCTCCGACAGCAAATGGGTAAGCCCGGTGCAATGTGTTCCCAAGAAAGGAGGAATGACCGTGATAACCAACGAGAACAATGAGCTAATCCAAACCAGGACTGTGACCGGTTTGAGGGTTTGTATGGACTATCGGAAGCTTAATAAAGCTACCCGAAAGGACCACTTTCCTTTACCCTTTATTGATCAAATGCTTGATAGATTAGCGGGTAAATCTTACTATTGTTTTCTCGATGGTTACTCAGGTTATAACCAAATTGCTATTGCACCGGAGGATCAAGAAAAGACGACTTTCACATGCCCCTACGGAACATACGCATTTAGGAGGATGCCGTTCGGCCTCTGTAACGCACCTGCCACCTTCCAAAGGTGCATGATGGCTATTTTCTCCGACATGGTAGAGGACTTCCTAGAGATTTTCATGGATGATTTTTCCGTCTTTGGAGACGATTTTGAGAGCTGCCTCGGCAATCTTCAAAAGGTACTTGAAAGATGTGAAAAAGCTAATCTTGTTCTGAATTGGAAAAAATGCCACTTTATGATGGATGAAGGGATAGTCCTTGGCCATAAGATTAGCTGCCGTGGGATAGAAGTCGACAGGGCCAAAATAGAAGTCATAGAGAAGCTGCCACCGCCGACCACAGTCAAGGGCATTAGAAGTTTTTTAGGGCATGTGGGTTTTTATCGGAGATTCATCGCAAATTTCTCGAAAATCACGAAGCCCTATGCCATCTCTTGGAACAGAACCGACCCTTTGACTTTAATGAGGAATGTACTGAAGCATTCAAGGTTCTGAAGGAAAAGCTAGTGACAGCCCCCATAGTGCAGCCATCAGACTGGACACAACCGATTGAGATCATGTGTGGTGCTAGTGACTATGCTGTCGGGGCAGCACTTGGGCAGCGCAGAGATAAGCTGTTTCACGTCATATACTATGCCAGCAAAACGTTGAATGACGCCCAAGTAAACTACACCACCACAGAAAAGGAGCTGTTAGCTGTGGTGTTCTCCATCGACAAGTTTCGTTCTTACATACTTGGGACAAAAGTAATAATACACACCGACCATTCTGCCCTAAAGTATTTGTTCGCAAAGAAGGATGCAAAGCCTAGATTGATACGGTGGATCTTGCTATTACAAGAATTCGACCTTGAGATTAAGGACAAAAAGGGGACAGAAAATCAGGTGGCAGACCACTTGTCAAGATTGGAGACGGGACAGAGTCTACCTATAGACGAGACACACATACTAGAGACCTTCCCTGATGAGCAGCTCTTTGCTGCCGCAATCGCTGTCGCGACAGCCATGGCGGCAGGTAAGTCTTCTGACCTTCCCTGGTATGCTGATTTCGTTAATTTTATAGTTAGCGGAATATTACCTTCTGATCTTAATTATCAAGCCAGGAAGAGGTTCCAAAATGATGTTAAGCATTATTATTGGGACGAACCTCTTCTTTTCAAAATGTGTGCAGATCAGGTTATAAGGAGGTGTATACCACAAGAAGAGCAAGAAGACATTCTCCATCACTGCCATGCTTCACAATATGGAGGTCACTTAGGAGGCAATAAAACTGCTGCCAAGGTACTGCAGTCAGGGTTCTACTGGCCGACACTATATAAAGATGCACGGAACTTTTATAAGAACTGTGACAGGTGCCAGCGGACAGGTAACATCTCAAGGAGAAACGAGATGCCACTGCAGAACATTCTAGAAGTCGAAATCTTCGACGTTTGGGGGATTGATTTTATGGGACCTTTTCCATCTTCATGTGGAAATTTGTACATCCTCCTAGCAGTTGATTATGTCTCTAAGTGGGTTGAAGCCATCGCCACCCAAAAGAATGATGCCAAGACGGTCCAAAAGTTTTTGCACAAAAACATTTTTTCTAGATTTGGCATCCCTAGGGCGATTATCAGTGATGAAGGGAGACATTTTGATAATAGGGTAATTGCTGCCGCCTTGAAGAAATATGGTGTCAAGCACAGGATCGTGACAGCATACCACCCACAGACCAATGGACAGGCTGAGATTTCCAATAGGGAAGTGAAGAACATTCTTGAAAAGATGGTTAAACCAACTAGGAAAGATTGGTCTTTACTTCTGAATGATGCATTATGGGTATACAAGACAGCTTTCAAGACTCCATTGGGCATGTCTCCATACCGACTGATTTCGGGGAAAACCTGTCACTTGCCTGTCGAGATCGAGCACAAAGCATATTGGGCAATCAAGGCAGTGAACATGGACTTGGACAAAGCAGGCCAAAAAAGGTTATTGGATCTTAATGAGATTGAGGAATTACAGACAGTGGCCTACGACAACGCAAGAATTTACAAGGAAAAGACTAAGAAGTGGCATGACAAGAAACTGCTGCCACGACAGTTCTACCCAGGGCAGCTTGTGTTATTATTTAATTCTAGACTTAAACTCTTCCCAGGAAAGCTAAAGTCTAGATGGTCTGGCCCATTCCAGGTGATACAAGTTTTTCCCCATGGTGCCATCACGATACAATCATTAAAAGACGGGCACCAATTCAAAGTCAATGGACAGCGCCTCAAGCATTATCAGGGGACTGAAGCCCCAGGAATTCAGGAAGTGGTTACTTTAGGAGATGTCCCACAAGGCATCCCTAATTTAACCTAATTTTTATTTTTATTTATTTTATTATTATTATTATTTATTAGGAAATTAGGTTATTTTATTCGAATAATGTTTTGTTTTTCTAATTTCAGTTTTTAGGAAATAAAGGAGTCAAGAAGAAAAGGAGAAGTGAGCCAAGCCCACCGCCCATCCATCAGCCCAATAAAGCCCATTTATGGAAACCTGTCGTTTCGGCTGCCGCCGCGGACGGATATGACAGGCTGTCAACAGACTGACATGGCAGACGCAGAAGCGTGCGGCAGACGCGTAACAGACGAATAAATGCGTGTCAGGCGCGTCAGACACGCTAAATCCAATCTGCCACCCCGTTATTCCCGCCTGCCGTTGCGGCATTAAATGGGCAGCCCCACGACCGCTATAAAACCCCATTCCCATTTTCATTTTTTCTCACTTCTGCTTATTCTTCTTTGCTTTCTCCTCTAGTTTTATTTGCTTTCTTCAGATTTCACAACCCTTGCAACCAACATGTCTACTAGACAGACCCGTCGTAGTGCTGCCTCAGCATCCTCCTCAGCAGCAGCAACGCCCTTTGCCAACAAGGAGCTATGGGAAGAACGTGGTTTCGTTTACATCCGCAAAGCACCCAATATGGGACTCCGGCCGTTCATCGTAAAGGCCATCACGGCTCAATTATGGGAGCACTTTGCTGAACAACCGAAAGAGCTAAACGACACCTTAGTCCGGGAGTTCTACGCGGCCTTAGACAGCAGAACGGCGACATCTGTCACCGTTCGAGGAGTGGAAGTGCCCTTCACTGCCGACAGCAGCAATCACATGTTTGGTCTCTTCTTTGGCCCCGATGATGACGCTCACCAAAAATTTCTCAACACCCTCGATGTTGCCGCTTATGATGTTGTCATGGTGGAGTTGACAGAGGAGGGAACATCATGGACAACCAGCAAGAAGAACCCCCACTCCGTCAACAGGGGGCAGCTCCTCCCCGAAGCAAAACTTTGGAACGCGTTCATCAAAAAGCGTATCCTGCCTTCTTCCCACCACACGACAGTCAACCGGCAGCGGCTCGCCCTCATCCACTCCATCATGCACGACAGGCCTATCAATGTGGGCCGATATATGAGGGACAGCATCCTGGACTGCGCCTTCCGCTCCGACTCACGCCTCTGCCTGCCGTTCACCATAACTTCCCTCTGCCGATGTGCTGCTGTACCCGAGGAACCATCCGACAAAATAAGGAAGGGCAGAGGCTGGACAGACAACAACCTCAACAGCCTCATGGAGCTGATCGTGGCTACACCTGTCTCCTTCTTCAACCCTGCCGGCTCTCTAGAGGAATCATCAGAGGAGCCTGCTCAGGAACCTGCGGCCGCCACCGCTCCGACAGACCAGTCTGCCCTCCTCCTTGCGACGCTACAACGGGTAGAGGAGCGACAAATGGGATTGATGACTTTCATCCGGGACTTCACGAATTCGACGGTAAATTTTATTACCCAAACTTTAAATTTTCCCGATGTTCAATTCCCTACTTTTCCTGCCCATTATTTCCGTATCCCCACTCCTGTCCACACCCCTGTTCACACACCCACCCCACCTGCCTCCCCGCATTCCCACTCTACTGCCTCCACCACATCACCTGCCCCGACGGCAGCGGACAGCCCTCCGGCAGACACCTCTCCTAGAGGAACAAAGCGGCCTGCCTCTGATGACAGCCCTCTGCTCCGGAGAAATTTGGAGAGGGAATTTACACCGGTCAAGAGGATCAAACATGTGGCAAACAAGAAACGGCTGCCCAAAACTAGCACCACCACCAGCAGCTCCTGGGATAGTGGCAGCAGTTCTGATGTTCAGCTCGTGGAGCAGCCTGCCCCTGAACCTGCCCAGCCTCCTCCACAGCCCAGACGCCGCCGTCAGATCTGTATCAACAGCAGCAGCGAGGACAGCAACTAAAAATTTAAGTTTTTATTTTCCTCTTATTGCTGCCTGCCTTTATCTTTTGTGATGTATTTTTTTCTTATTTTTGTTTTTCTATCATTTTGCATTGAGGGCAATGCAACCCTCGAGTTTGGGGGTGGCAACCCTCCATCATTAATGGAGTCTTAAGTACATCTTTTCATTAATTGTTGTGTCTTTTCAGTTCTCTAAAAAAAATTCAGAAAATATAAAACTGTTGGCTTAAAACTGTGAAGTTAACTTACCTGTCATGATAGCTCTGTCGTGGCAGCATCTTTAGGACAGTTTAAGGAGAAGTTTAGAGCCTTTCTATAGTTCTGAAAACTTAAACACCATTGTGACTGTTATATTGCTTAGATTTCTTTTAGCCAAACTAGAATAGGAAGCTTAGAACTTGGATAGCCCCTAGAGGTGCCTAACACTGCCTCTAGGAAAGAAGTTTAGCAAAAGAAAATTCAAAAACCTAGAGGTGCCCGAAACCGGCTCTAGGAAGCTAACTAGAGGTGCCCAAAACTGGCTCTAGAAAAAACTTAGCTTGAAAATAGAAGAAAAAGAAGCATGAAAATGTGCCTTCTAAAAAAATAAACTTTGGCATAAAAATTCGAGTTAAGAAGTTGAATATTCTAGTGAAACTAAGAGAGTCTTAGCATATAACTGTTCACAAGCATGCACACACTGCACGAGAGCTATAGGGAGACTCCGGACAGATCCTAGCCTTTCCGACAGGTTGCTGCCGCCATAGAGAATGAGCGACGGGTAAGGGACAGTTCACTGTTTGAAGGCCAACACAAAAATTTTCAGTTTTCTTTTAAGTCTTCATTGCTTGAGGGCAAGCAAAAACTTGAGTTTGGGGTGTGTTGAGTGTGTAAAAGTTCTATTATTTACACCCTTTTTAACCCATATTTCTGCTATATTCAAGCATCATTGCATTGCATTTAGGTCAGTTTACAGTAAAACATCACAAATGGATTAAAGGCGCGGATTCTACTAAAAGATGGCTTATTTTGCAGGTATCTGCCATAGTTGACGAAGAAGGCAGGCGCAGGGCAGAGAAGCAGAAGAGCTGAACTGGACAAGCAGACGAAGAGGATGAAGCTGCCATGGACCTGTCGTGACAGCATGGTGACAGCAGACTTATGAAGAGGAAAAGCAAAGTGGGAGACGAAAATCTGCTCGTCTGTCGTGTGAAAGCCACATATTTTTCCAAGTCCCGGATCAAAAGATATGTCAAGCCAAAGCTCAAGGAGAGGAAATTCCTAGAAACAAGGTTGGCGGCTATAAAGTAGGAATCATTAGAGAATAAGTCTTTATTAGAATCTTACTTTTACTTAAAGTTGTAATCCTTGTTACCTTCGAAGACTTGAGCCCAAAGCTTATATAAGGGCATAGATTTAAACTAGGAGACAACCGAAGACCCCATAACCGAAACCAAAAACCCCTGCCGTTTACCCGTCACCGACATGTTCTAAATACCCCCTAGGGCTACGGGTTGTTTTGTAAAGTAGTTGCAAGGATTGTTTTGTTTTAGGATTTTCCAAGTTCAATAAAATAGACTTCAAGTTCTCTTATTTTGGTTTTAATATCTTGCAAGAGCATCGGGAGAGCATTGTGAGGTTATCCATTTACTTAGCATCGGGAGAGTTAAGTATACGAAAGAAATAAGAGCGCGTTCTCTAGTTTATAGTTGAACCATCTCGTGCCTAGGGATAGGGCGAGGTTAAGTGGCTAAGAGAGAATTCATACACATCGGTGTTCATCCTTCGACTCACGCCGCGAGGTATCGTCAAAGACGTGATCATCGACAGACTTGGACCTAGGGATAGGCCAAGGCAGATCTAGGATTCTTGCCAAGCTTGAAGTACGGAGTTGGTGTGTTCGCTGCCGCGACAGCTAACGGACAGCCGCCGCGACAGGTGCTATCGGCGACGGGAGCGACGACAGAACTGGAGATCCTAAGCAATCCAATACCTGCACTACTGAGCAATTCAATACCAGCCCATTCTCTCTATCTTGATAACTCAATTCTTTTATTTGCGTTTTTACTTTATTATTCTCGTGACAACTCTCAATTATTTCTTTTACTTCGTGCAGTGAATTTAGGTGAAGCTATTAGCCCAATCCCTGTGGAGACGATATCTGATACTTTGTATCACTTTACTACTTGCGTCGTGTACACTTGCACTACAATTGCGATAGACTATTTTACACGCAACATTGACAAGTAAGAGTAATTATACTAACTTGCGGGAGAAGTTAACATCCAAAGAGTCCACATTCAAGTCAAAAAGGAGTCTGTGTTTAATGTAAAAATACTATAAGAACTCCTATTTCAAGAAGAACTCAAACTTAGGCCATGAGCCCTATATATACCCAATGTATGTGAGGGTATAGGGACATGAGGGGATGCACACATGAATAGCTGCATATCGGAGAGGTAGCTAGATAGATGGGAGTTGTTGGGGGTCGCGGCCCAACTATCATAGGGTTTAGGTCCTTGTATGTAAATTAGTTGTGAGAAACAGTTGTAATAGTTTAAGTATGTTTTCAATAAAATTCCAAGTTTGCCTAATCTATGCACTTCATTCTTTCAATGAGTTCTAATCGTTCAGTTGAGAGAATCCATTTGTCAAGCACGAAAGTGTAAGGCTCACATGGTTAAGCACAGTCACAACATGTCGAGGCGTGACTAACTTGGTTCCAAAAGCTCACAAGTTTCAGCGGCTAAAAGGGATCACCAACCGAATGGACTTGCATGTGTTAGGTTCACGCTGAGATTCCTAGGTATTGCCTACATCACGCAAGCATTCGAGCATCCTTGCCTAGACATAGGGAGGATCACTGTTGACTATCCCGCCGAACTTGGAATATCTGCCAGACTTCCCGCAAAGATTTATTTCTGTTCCACCTGCCGAGACAGCAAAAGTTGCAGGGACAGTGACCCGCTCCGGTCGCGTGACAGGGTCGTGTCTGTCGCCCGCCATACCCGCCGAGGCAGCAAATCATGGCAGCGCAAAACATTCTTAGGCTTTACAACGCAGCCTACACGCTACTGAGCTGCAATTGCCTTACCCAATCTATCGACCAAATCTCTCCCTATCATCCATCTCATAACTATCTTTATTTTACTTGTGTTTTTATATTTCCACATTGTGAGATTTGATTGCACATTTACTAAATTTTTGTGCAGGAAACCATTCATAGAAGTTGCTTCAATTCATGTGGGAGACGGTATCTTTTATATTATAACTTGATGAGAGTGTGCACTTTCGCTCATAAATAGAGAACACCCAAACACTCTACAAATCCCTAGAGCCATCATAAGTGACGAGGGGAAACACTTTGACAACAAACTGATTGCCACGACATTGAAGAAATTTTCTGTTACACACAAAGTTGCCACATCATACCACCCTCAGACCAATGGGCAAGCTGAAATATCAAACAAGGAACTGAAGAGCTTTCTCGAAAAGGTGGTTAATCCATCTAGGAAAGACTGGTCTCTTTGAATCCATGATGCATTATGGGCATATAGAACAGCCTATAAAACCCCATTGGGCATGTCACCCTATCAGCTCGTGTATGGAAAAAACTGCCACTTTGCCCATTGAGATTGAACATAAAGCATACTGGGCCATCAAGACAGTAAACCTAGACTGGGACCAAGCCAGGCAAAAGAGACTCATGGACCTGAATGAGATCAAAGAATTCAGAGCCTTGGCATATGACAATGCGAGAATATACAAGGAGAAAACCCAAAAAATGGCATGAGAAGAAGTTGCTGCCAAGGCAGTTTATGCTCGGGCAGCAAGTACTCCTCTTGAATTCTCGATTGAAGATATTCCCGGGGAAATTGAAATCAAGATGGTCTGGCCCGTTCGAGGTAGTTAAAGCATTCCCACATGGTGCAGTCACGATCAAATCTACCAAGGATCGGTATGAATTTAAAGTGAATGGGCAGAGGTTAAAGCACTACTACACATGAACTCATGTTGCAAGAGACAAGAAAATGGTCATGTTAGAAGATGCATCCAAATGCACTCCTAATACAACCTAAATTTTTATGTTCTGTTTTTTTTTTAATTTTTAGGAATTAGATTTAAATTTCTTGCGTTTATTTTTCAACCACGTTATTTTTAATTTTTTTTGTTTTTGGGCATTAGATTTAATTTTAGTATGCAGTTTATAATATTTTTAAGCACTAATCAACCGTTCAAGCCCGCCCGTGAAGTCTGCCGCGACATTGCACAGCCGAAGACCCAGCCGTGAATGTCAGAGGGCGGCAAGTCGAGATCGATGCCAACAGAATCAATGCTTTCTATGGCACTCACATCGGCCACGATGAACATCAGGAGTTTGTTGACTCCTTGACGACAGAAAAGTACGAGGAGATCAAACAAGAGTTTTGCATCCCGGACACCGTATGGAACGTGGGAAAGAATAGGGGAACGGACAACAGAAGGAACCTTCTCCCGGAGGCAAAGTTGTGGAACACATTCGTCAAGAGACGAATCCTGCCCACATTGCACAACTCGACTGTGGACAAGCCCCGCCTAGCACTTATCCATTCTATACTCTACAAAAAAATTATTAATATTGGTGAGATTATTTCTAATGAAATCTATATTTGTGGGCAGAAAGGTAGGGGCCAGCTTTACTTCCCCAGCTTGATCACGGAGTTGTGCAACAAAGTATTCGTCCCCACCGATCCCAACGACAACATGACCCCGGAGCGTACAGGGTGGACGAGGGAAATAATCTTGAGAAAGATGGAAATACAAGAAGCCACCCCGAAGAACTATGTCGAGGCATCAGAGATTGCCAGCCAGCAACCATACCACCAGCCCGCCTTAGCAACCACGATCGACGGCTTTGCAACTCAGTTGGATCATATGGAAAGACGCCAGCTCACATTTATGGCATACATCAGAGATTTCAACGTTGTCACAATTGCGGTCCTCAAGGAAAATTCCCGACGCACACCGCCTAGTTCCCAGAATTCCCCACCGAGATTCATGCCCAGACGGCACCAGCCACCTCTGCTATCCCCTCTGCCTCGACATCACGCAATGCCGCAGACTCTGCCACTCCTACCCCTAAGTCTCGACCACACCACGAGCCGCCTCTAACTCTATGGAAGCAGCAGCCACAGCAACATAAGTCCTCTCCATCTCAGACGATCGTGTTGACACCGCAGCCACCCCAATCCGAGAAGAAGGACAATCATCAGGGTAGCAGCCCCCACGCCAGAACCATCCGAGTCTACCTTTCTCAACTCATTTTCATTAGATTCGGTGTGGCAAGACACGGTCTGATCCATCACAAAGAAGCTCGAGACGGCATACTCCCCAGCCAAAAAGAGGAAAGCATCCAACACCGAGGAGATATGCCCGGACAGCGAGGACGGAAGTGAATGAGAAGTTACAAAGTTGGACCAACCAACACTAACATCCTGCAAGCAGCCGCCGAGGGCGACCAAAAGACTCAAAGCACTAGCTTAATGGCGGATGATACTTAGCAATGACGAAGAAGATGATACCTCCCTCGCCAAAAATCTAAGCTATCATCTTCCTTCTTTATTTAATCTATGTTTTATTTTGAGTATGTATGTATGCATTGAGGACAATGCTCCTCTCGATTTTATGGGGAAATTAGTCCTAATTTTTTTCTTTATTTATTTTCTATTTTCATTACATGTAGTTGCATAGTTAGAAGCATATAGGACATAGTGTAACTGCCTTTATTTAACATGGAAGGAAAATTTTAGTTTGAAAAAAATTTTGAGTAGCCTTTACCCGTCGCGGCAGATTATCCGCTGAAACAACAACATTAGCATGACTTTGGAAGTATTTAGAATCCAACTATGTTCTGAACTTAAAGAAACACCCTTTGTGACTGGTTTGATTTTAGAACTTCTAGGAAACTTAGGTAATTCACTTAGTAGACTTGGGTAGAACTTGAAGTAATTAGAATCCAACTATATTCTAGAGGTGCCTAAAACTGGCTCTAGGATAGGCTAGAGGTGCCCAAAACCGGCTCTAGTAAGGTGCATAAAAAAGATACCTAACATTGGCTCTAGTAACTTTAAAGATACCCAAGGGAATTAAGGTGCTTTGCTGAAGTTTACTTAGAAGCCGGCGAATCATTCTTGTCACAAGACCCGCACACACTCACGAGAAACATAGTTCGGTTCCAGTAAGTCCATTGTCATTCGAAAGGTTGATGTCATGTGTGTAGGACAAGCAACAGTTCGAGTTTGAATGCGTGTTAAATGTGCAAAAGTACTAGATTTTAGCCCTAGGATAGCTCAATTCTTGTTAGACTTAAGCCTATTTTAGTTGCATAATTAGGTAAACATACTCAAAACTGTATAGATTAGATACTCTGCCCTGTTTGATGAATTTCATTGTTTTTCTCTATAAAAGATACTGCCCAGGTATGTGTTTTACTGTGCGCAGATACCCGCCAAGACAGACGATGTCGAGGCTGCAAGGAGGACAGAAGGAAGGAGCTGGACAATCGATGGACGATGCTGGTGTACCTGCTGGAGAGCTGATCAGACTAAGCTACAAAGGAAAAGCCCAGAATAAGGAGCCATGTTGAGCCATTCATATTGATACAGACCTCTGTCGAGGCAGCAGATGGTGTGCCGCCGAGGCAGCATCCCAAGGCAGCTGAAAACATGCAAAGTGGTAGGCGATTGGAAGAAAACGTCAAGCCCGATTTTTAGAGACTACTTGCATGTAGATCGGAGCCCAAAATCGCAAGAAAAGCTACGGTCAAAACTCAAGGATTTTGAAGTCAACCGGGAATAAGCTTGGATTAAATGAAGATTTAATTAGAGTTTAATCTTTTTAGGAGATCTACTTTAATTCCAACTTGTACTCTAGTCCCTTAACCAACTTCGAGTAGGCCAAGGCTTATATATAATGTATCTTAGCCGACTAGGAAAGATATCGAGAGTTCTTGGAGAAAAACTCTAGCCCTTCCATTCATCCATCATGTTCTAAACTTTTCCTAGGGCTAAGGGTTGGTTTTGTTGAGTAGTTGTGAGAGATTGTTTGTATTTGTTTAGGTTTTTAGTGTTTGCAATAAAATTTCAAAGTTTGTTTACTCTTGGCATTATTCTTGTTTGCAATTAAATCGGGAGAGGAGAGAGCAATTATCAATTTGTATAATATCGGGAGAGTTAGACTCACGAAACGAGTAAACACGGTTTTATCCAACGTGGGGTGAAACTACTTCGGCTTAGGGATAAGTTTGAAGTTTAGCGGCTAAAGAAGGCTTAAGAATTTGTTGGTGTTCATCTTTAGATTTACGATGGGAGGTATTATCAAGACGTGTACGCCAATAGCACTTCCACTTAGGGATAAGGAGGAGTCACTGAAGGAATCTTTGTCGAACTTTGAAGCATCACTTAGCCGCCCGGGCAGCACATCACTCTCAGTCGCAGTGGGTCATATGCCAAGGCATCACTTTGACAACTGCCAAGACAGCTGAATCGATTTGTAGCACTTTAACCGAGACAAAACATTCAAGATCCACATTACGACGCATTCCAATACCGGTCCATTCTCTCAAACTGAATTCTCAATCTTTTAATTTACTTGCTCTTAGTTTTAATCAAATCTCAATCACTTGTGTTTTTACTTTTACTTGTGCATGAAGATAAATTCTGAAGGATTTCTCAATCCCTATGGAGACGATATCTTTTATATTACAACTAGGCATCAGTGTACACTTGCACTTAAAGCAGGACTCTTTGACAGCCTACAACTATCTGACCCGACCCGAGACTAATAGTGTAAATTTTTCATAAATTTTTAAGGATATTTAGAATAATGCTCCCTCATCATATATATATATATATTCACAATTAGGTCATTAAAATTGATTTTTTCAATTAGATCCTTAAAATTTAATTTTTATAATTAAGTCCCTAAAATTTAATATTTTTAATAGGTCCGATTTGAGATTAAGTATATAATTTTTCGGGTCAGGTTTTTAAAAAGGTGAGATCATGTCGGGTTCATATTAAAGGTGCATATTTTCGAGTAGGCCAAAAACCCGACTCGTGCTCATCCATCCCTAGACATAACAGTCATCTCCCTTTGAAGCCGTCTAATATTGATTTCCCCTTCTTTTGATTACTATAATTTTTTTCAGTCAACTTCTTTATCATTAAAACCTTTTTAATTGATGATTAATTTATTTTAAATATCAACAAATGAATATATTCATCACAAAATTAATGTATAACAGAATGTAAATTTCAAATATTGAAATTTTACTTAAATTAAAGTCTATATTTTTGTACTATATATAATTCAAAAGCTTTTAATATTTATTATTTTATAAAGAAAGGTATTACCCTTCAGTCCAACTAAAATTATAAGTTTTAACTTTTATATTTTGTTATTATTTAAAATTTATTATAGATGCAATTTTGAAAATATATTTTAAAAGGTCTCAATTAAATAGTTTTTAAATATGTATATTATAAATTTTAATTATTTAAAATAATTATAATCAAAATTTTAAAAATTACCACCAAAATCAATAAGTGAACACTTTATTAGAACAAAGAGTATTATTAGGGATGTAAAAAGCTAATTCAATCTGTAAAATTGACTGAAACCGACTTGAGTCATAACTGATTGTGACTCGAAGGACTACTGATCTGAAATCGATTCGAGTCTGAATTGGTGTTGACCTGAAAATTTTGGATCTGAACCCGACCTGAGAACGACCCGAACTCGAATTCAACCTGATAATGTGATAATTGAACTCGAACCCGAGATTAACCTGGTAAATAACTGATATTACTCGACTTGTTATCGACTTGACCTGTTATGAACATGATCTGTAATTGACTCAACATGTTAATGATCCGACTTGTTATTGAACTAATTTGATATTTACCTGAGTTAGTATTTACCTGACTTGTAAGTTGTAAGTTACAAATTTACGATTGATGAAGTTGTAAGAATATGATTTTACTATATTAAAATGTGAGAAAATATATCTTCACAATTTAAGGTACATGACCATTAACTTAATAAATTTGTTTAGGATCATTAATTTATTTGTTATTGAAATTACTAATTATGGTCACTAAGTTAATAAACTTGTTTTTTTTAGACAAATTATAATCATTATATTAAACTTTTTATGGGTTTAATAGTTAATATCAATGGTTTGGTTTTAGTCTTAAGGTTACTAGTTTATGATATTAATTTGTATGTCTTAAGGTCCATGATTTTTGGTTTATAGGTTTAGTATTAACTGTTAAGAGGTTAGTTTAAGATTATTGGTTTATGAGATTGATTGATTTGTATTGCTTAAGGTTTATGCTTTAGGGTTTAAGGTTACTACTATTACTTAGTATTAAATTTCAAGTGAATACGTCATAACTCATACGTGAATGATAATATTATATTATTATTAACTAATTACAATACTTTATAGTTTAAATATGATATATCATTAATTGTTAAATTAAATTTATGATTATTTATGTAAAATGATATTACTTTTTAGGGGTTATAGCTAGTGGTGTTCAAATTCGAGTACCCGAAAATTCGGGTGCTTGAAATTCTGGGTACCTGAAAATTTTGGGTAGTGAAACCTCGGCCCGTTATCCAGCCCAAACAAACTGAGTACCTACAAAATTCGGGTACCCGTAAAATTGGATACTGGATACCCTATTCACTTTTTTATATTTTTTAATCAATTTTTTAAAAAAAATACATAGGAAACACATAAAATTTTATGATATATATTTTAAACACAAAAATTATTGATTTGGGATTAGTTTTAAGAGAGAAATATTTGGATATATATATATATATATATATATATATATATATATATATATATATATATATATATATATATATATTAAAGTTTATCGACGAAAGAAGGTATTAAAAATATTAATCTTGAACATGATTTGTCTTTCGAATCTCATATTGACAAATTAATATAATTTTTTTTTGAAAAATTTTAAAACTTAAAAGTATATAATACAAGTATAAAAAGAAATTAAATATTTAAAATTAATTTTATGGAAAAAAAATAGTAAGAAACATAAAATAAAAATATAATTTAAAATTTAAAATATATAAGTTTTAAAATTACCGGGTCAGGTCAGGTACCCGGTTATAAAAAAATTTTGGCCCTGACCCGGCCCAACTACCCGAGAAAAAATACGGGTCGGGTACCCGACCCGAAAAATTTGGGTATTTTTAAATAAATACTCGGTAATTTTCAATCGGGTAGGCAAGTCGACGGGCCGAGTATTTTTGAACACCCCTAGTTATAGCGTATAGGTTATGCGGTTAGTTTAGGGTTTAAGGGTGAAATTTAAGTTTAGTGTTCAATTAAGTCCCTACAAATCTTTATTTAACTAAAATTAATATTTATTTATTTTTAATTTGTGTAATTTAGTCTAATATTTGTAATTTGATGATATTTTTTTCATTTTAGTCACTAAAATTTTACTTTTAATTGATATTGATCCATATTTATTTCTAATTTTTGTTCATTAAATCATATTTATTTCTAATTTTTGTACTTTAGTCCACACCCTATAAATTAAATTATATTATAAACTCTAAATCCTATAAACTTTTGTTCACAAGACACAAACCATATAAATTATATCATAAACTAAACTACTAAAGGTTAAAATTTAGGACTCGATTGAATTAAATTAAAAACTATAATTTAGGACTTATATGAAAATCATCTAAAGTTATAAGAACTAAATAATGAATTTTCCCTAATCTAAAAGAATGAATAGGCGAGTTCTTTACTTCTTTCCCTCCAAAATCCAAATAGAATACCACTTTTTTCATTTTGGTACCTAAAGTATTTTTTGGTCAAAATAGGTACCTAAAGTATTTTTTCGTCAGAGTAAGTACCTAAAGTATATTTTTTGGTCAAAATAAGTAGCTAAAGTATATTTTTTTTATTAAAATAGGCACATAATGTATTTTTTAATTAGGACAATTATTCTATATACAAGTGCTTATGGAAACTTTTTTACACAAGCACCTTAGTTTTAGGGGTTAGGAATTTCGTTTAGAGTTTAAAGTTTAGAGGTTTAAGTGCAGTAGTTTTAAATTTATGTGTTGTTGATAGAATTTTGGGTTTAGGGTTTATATGTTAAAACCTAAATCCCTACCCATATTATTCTAAACCCTAAATTATGACCATAAACCTTAAATTATAAACTCCTAACTCTAAACCATATAATTGAGGCGCTTGTGGAAATAAAAAGGTTTCACCGCCAATGTATATGATAATAATCCTTTTAATTAATGTCACATGACAATTTTTAGGAACCTATATAAAAAATATGTATACTTTAAGTACCTATTTTGACTAAAAATATACTTTAGATACTTACTTTGATGAAAAAAATATTTTAGGTACTTATTTTGACCAAAAATTATACTTTAGGTACCAAATTGAAAAAGTTGTATACTTTAGGTACTAGTATGATATATAAGCCTTTTAAATTTTATCCAATACTAAATTTCAAGATTCATATATTTACATTTGCCGCCCAATTTTGTTTCTTAGTGATAAATTACCTTTAGATCCTAACTTGTTTAAAATTTTTTATTTTTGTTCTAACATTTATTTTTAAATTTTAATTTAATTCAATTTAGTCACAATTATATATATGTATTTATATATATATAATAAAATTTTCATTTTAGTCCTAACATTCACTTTTAAAATTTTTCATATTATGATATTAATCTTCAAAATTTTATTTTTATCCAAAATTTACCCACAATTACCAGACCAAAGTCTATTTATACACGATAAGTCATAAGACCCGACTTAAACTCTAATCAAAACCGATACTACCCTACCTAAATTTTATCCATCAACGACATGACCCGACCTGAATTCCATCCGAACATAAATTAACCCGTTAATTAATTAATTTGGACCCGAACCGTTTTGGCCTAAACTGAAATTTATCCGACCTAAAATTAACCCGACCCGAACCCGAACTCAATCAAATTTAAAACCAACCTGACAATGACCCAATTCTGAGTCGGCCCGGACCTAACTTGATTCGAGTCGAACCATTAAACTGGCCT
This sequence comes from Hibiscus tridactylites, assembly GCA_958450335.1. NCBI lineage: Eukaryota > Viridiplantae > Streptophyta > Magnoliopsida > Malvales > Malvaceae > Hibiscus > Hibiscus tridactylites. Next base: position 73,104,066 of record OY288273.1, read on the forward strand.
AACATAACCCGTATCTGATTTAACCTGACCTGATTACTGATTTCACAATATTATCACACAAACCTAATGGGGTTAGTACACTTATCCATATATGCGAGCCCAAATAACATAAGCTATCGACCATTCTAAACTCGTCCATTCAATGTTAAAACATGTCAGAGATTCAACTGGCTAAATCCATTGCTAAATTATACGAATCTAGGGGGGGGGGAAACCACCACCAAAGGTACAAAAAATGGGCCTTCATATTGGCAAAATTCAGTGTTTTAATCCATCGATTTGGAGCCGATACAATACTCTCAGACGAGCAGGTCGTAATGGTTTCTACCACTGTAAAGGAGCCTTACAACTTTCCTGGGTTTTCCTTTTCCGGAGCCCTTGCGGAATTCGGATCCATATTCTGCTATGGGAATGAAACCTGAGCCCCGTCCACCCTTTCTATGCTGCCGTATGGGAAACATCAAATAAACAAATACTTAGTGCAAGCATCAAACCAAGAGGATAAAAAAATAGCCAAGTGCATGCATTGGCCGTAGCAGCAGCTCATTTTTCATTTATATATCCATGAAGCAACTTGGAATTTATTACGCCAGTGGCGGCGGATGTATAGACTATAGACAATTCAAACCCCAGCACTCATTCATAAAATGCGAGTTTAGCTACAATATATTACTCGGTCTTGTGGATGACACCAAAAGGTCTAAATATGCAAGTTACCATAGATGCAGACATATGCAGGGTAACACAAATAAACAGGGAAAGCTATACTTGAAACCAGCCTAGAATTTTATAAGAACATTCCAGTTTTTATACCCTAGAGACAGAACATACCTCGTGCTCGGGGATATAAACAACTATTGGCTGACCACACAATCTTGAAAGCACCTGGTACAGAGATACGGAGATCATGGCCGTTAATCAGCAAGTCGTTTCAACAAAAAAGGTGACAATAGCCAGTTGCAAATATGTGAACAGTAATGTCTCATTATCTTTGAAGCTTGGGTAATATACGCAGCCAATATCAACTTGAAGAGAATCTAATAAATATGCATTGAAAGAATACTAACCAGGAGCTCCGATTCTCCTCCCCAAAAATCAGGTCGTTGAATGCGTTGGCAGTAACTGCAGAAGTTGATAGATTCTCATCACAAGGATATGTAAGCAATCAATCAAAAATAAATGCTAAAAGTCTACATGAGATTCCATGAATTATCAGTAAGATTAGAGTCTAACCGTTTCAAAGATTCTTCAACAGTAATTGCAACCAAAGCCTCTTCATACCGCTGCCTGTCCTTAGCATTGTCACATAAAACTTCTTTGACAGCCATCCGTAATTCATCTGCATTGATATGATTCAGAGCTTAGTAAAGAACCTAAAAGGTTTGAAGCATATAAACCAAGCTACTGGATAACTCATTGATAAATAAACGGAACATGTAATCATGTAGTTGCTTTTGGTTTCTCCAAGATTCTTGATTGAATTAACAAGCTCAAGCAAGAATAAGCGCTTGCTTCTCAACCATCAAAAATGTTGTACTAGGACAAAAGTGGGGAAGAAAAGGGGCAGAAAAAGACTAAACACAACTAAAATTTTCTCCTGGATCAACAATTAATCCTATGAATGGATCTTCTGTCCTATATCCCACGGTTTCAAATCAAGCCAATTACATCAACTTGATACTTGTAACTGCTAAAAGAAATAAAGAAGAAAATGAAAATGAAATAAAGAAAGATGGTATGTGAGAACTCAGCTACAGTGTGTGAATATGAAATATATGAGTAATACCTGCATCATCTCTCTCTTCGCGGGAGCTTAAAGCAATACCCTTGTTGAATGCCATCCCTTTGACCTGATTCACATTGTACACAATCAGAACATGATTAATTAAGGATATAACTCTACTGTAACGAGGTACATGTCAGAAAGGGGAGAAAGAAATCAGCAATGGAGAATACATGTCAACAAGTATCAGTTAGTTGTTAGAATCCAGCCAATTGAGCTGTTGTAGCAGATTATCAACCATTAACCTCTGATATAAGTACTTGTAACTCAAAGTTAAACATATGCTGAATACACATTATCATCTTGATTTCTCTATTCATTTCTCTTCTTGTAAACCAGCTTACCCTTTCCATCTTTGCACATTCTTGTGTACCATTCTGGTATCAGGACCACTTTCCAGGCACCGGCTAGGGCGGAGAACACTAGACTGCAAGTATTTCGAAGATTTGGAGATTTGGTTAAAACATCTCTGAAGAAGATGATGTGTATTCAGCATATGTAACGGTTGATAGTCCATTACAACAGCTCAAGTGACTGGAATCGCAGAACTAACACTTGCTGATGTGTCTCTCCTTGCTAACATGTAGCACACTCATCTGTTCTTTCATTATAATAGCACTAAAGCTGAATGTCTATAACCGGAAAGAAACATTTAGGTATCAAATGGAGTGTAAAATCAGGTAGTATTTATGGCATTAATATAATTACAGTACAAGTATCAAACCAATATCTGATAATGTAAGAACTCAGACAGAAGAGATCGCTATAGAGTTAACCAAATAGATTCATTCTTGATCACAACAAGACAGGCACAGCTAATACCTGAGAACATTCATTATCCCAATGGACAGTCAATATCAACCAACATCATCCACGGCTACAAACTAGAACCAAAACAAAAGGGAAAAGAGAAGATTCATCATCTTCGTCTTTTCCCTCAAAATATATTTCTAATACATGGAAAATTGTTATGTTAAAAAAATAGATGGAAAATTTACTCCAATGCATTAATCATGCTAAAAATTAAATTAAAAGGTACCCCAAAGAGAAACAAAGATCCAAGTGTTACCAGTGCTCGAAATAGGCAGCGGCCATCCCCAGTAACCCTTTGAACTGAATATTGCTCAACTTTCTTCGTTGCCGGCGACCCACCTCCTCTACCAAAAATAAAATATGAGTTTGAGGATTAAAGCCAAGGCCGCGTGGAGGCAAAAATTATATGGGAAAAAAGAGAGGTTTACAAAGATGGTCCGATTCTAGCAAAGAACCGACAGCTATTATCTGCTGGGAAAGATGTGGAGAATGCGTTAAACACGCTTGGGGATGAAATAGAAGAAACAGGGGAAGAAACGAGCTCAAACTTTGCAATTCCATGTCTGAGTTGCTCGATAATGTTCTCTCCTTATTCCGAAAGCAAAAACAAAACATCAAAGAAAAAGAAATTTGTAATTTGTCTGAGAATTCATAACACAATTAAGAATAACAAAAGAAAAAAAGAATGAAGTTTAAGAATACCATTGAAAAGCTTGTCGGCCATTGAACGAGATACTTAAAAACACTGCAAACTGTAGTGAAAATGGGGAGCACTGGATAAGAACAGGAGGAAATGACGAGACGAACCAAGTTATACACAGTTACACACACTCACAAAATTTAACACTATATCAAAAAGGTCTAATACACACTTTACCCTAAATTTACTTTGGTATGATTTTTTTTATTAAATAAAGAGGTATGATATTTTTTATATTTAAGGATGACAAAATTATCTAATCTCGACTGATTTGGTGTGTCTTGATTCGATCGGGTTTTTCTTCTTGGATTCCGAGGATCAGGTCGGGTGGGTTCAAAAATAAGATAGAAATTCTCCACCACATATATTTTTAATTATATATTTATACTTTTATTATATTTATGAAAATATCACTATATATAAATATTTTTAGGGGTTTAAAGCTATTTTTTTAGTTTGTGCATATCGTAAATTTTTGTTAGATGTTATTCGAGTTTTAACGTATTTATTCTGACAGTTAATGGTTTGAGTTTATTCTTTTAAATATGTATTTTTTCATGTGGGTAATTTAATTAATTTTATTTTTTATATAGGTTTAAAGTCCTTGAAACCTATATTTTGAAATTGTGATGGTGATTTTGTCAGATCTAACATTTATCGTCGGCGAAAATTAATATTTTTAAATTTTCGAATCGGGTTGGGTCAGAATTGAGTTTATTAGCTGATAGAACGGTTCAGGATGGATAAATTAATATCTATATTTGAGGCGAGACAAGATCGAATTTAGATATTTATAGATTAGGGCAGTCAAAAACTCGCTTTGTCCCGTTTCCCTACGCATATTAGACTTAAACAAATGGGGCAACATGAGTATAAATGAAGTTTTTTATATGTAAATATTTGAATACAAATATAGATACGTCTTAATCTTTATAATCATGAAAAATATGTTAGAAATATAATCTTTTTGTGATTTCTGCAATTAATAATAATAATAATAACAATTATTATTATTATTATATTGCAAAGATTGTTTTTTTCAGGATATTGAAAGAGATTTTGAAATGCATTGAATTTTAGGATACATGGAATTCTCGTGATATTTATGACCTCTACGTTTATAGTAAAAAATTATTTCTCTTATCTATAGAGATCGGCAATGTCGAACCACGTTACATTTCTTCCCTTGCACATGCATTATTTTATGTTAAATTCACGCAACTTACTTTTTAACTTATAAATTATGAAACATTCCATACCCGGTTTAGGATAAAATCGGATCAAAAATATCACTAAAAAACAAGTCAGAGAAACAAAGTTCAAACCCAAAGTTGAACAAATACATAACATATACAAAACATATTCAATTTCAAAGTAAGCCAACTAATCATTAAAGAATATATGTTTCTTAAATATGATTTAATCATTAGGGACCAAATTGCAAAGTTTTAAAGTATAGAGGCTTAATTATAAATTCGTCAAAGTTAAAGTATCTAACGGAACTATCTCCTGACTTTTCTTTTTACTGAATTTAATCTTATCAAATCAAAATCAGATTAACTAATGATTTAAGGGTCTGGATTTTACTTAAGGACTAAAATATAATTATTGAGTATTTAAGGTCATTTTCATAAATTAAGATTACACAAATGAAATTTACTTCAAATCATGCATACCTGTAAATTTTTAGCTTATTTGGGTGTTTATAACTCATTCAATTGATACATGAAACATTTAGGACTATATGTAATGATATTTAAACTGTAACAACATGTAATTAACTTAACTACTTTTAGTACCGGTACTCGAAAGGTCGAACCGGCACGCCATGTTTGATTACAAATTTTAATAGCTTATTTTTATACAAGTACCAACATCCGTACCGGTACTAGATATAGTCGCACACGTACTTAATACATATTATCATACCAGTATATTATACTTGAAATGATCAATTTTAGGTTATTCTCACGGGTACTCACAGTTATCATACTGGTACACCCTGAAGCTTTTAACCAGAAGTCAGATTTAATTCATTCTAAAGGATTACCGAAACATTCAAATCTTTTCTTAAGACTTTACATGAATTCAATGTATGATTCTTCAAACTTTTCGTCAACTATAACTTTAACCCATGGGTCTAAGGTTCATAGTAAAAAATGCAGATACATCTATCATGCAAATAATTTATCTTATGGTCCATAACTCAAAATTTACAAATCTAAGTTCAAAACCATAAACTAACAAAAGAACTCTTAAACTTACAAAAACTAACATATCAAACAACATAATACACGATCTAAACATGGTGTTTATACTTATATTGCTTACTATATGTACTTTAATTAAACCATATCAATAGAAAAAGAAACACACCTTGCCATTACTATCACTTCAAGTCAAAACTCTTATCATAAAATCAATCCAAGCCCCTTTTATCACAATGCAACATATGCCACCAACTAGGAATTTAACAAAGAAAACTTATTCAATGATCAAAGAATGACTTGCAACCTCCTAAATACAATCCCAAAATTTTACGAAGATTTATCACTTGAAATACATACAAAAATACAAAGTAAACGTATATAGCTCATTGAGGTATTTAACTTAAGATAATGATGCAATGAAAATATTCAACATTTGTGCCAATAATTATTTATCCAAAACTAAGGTGGCAAGCATACACATTTATCTTATATCAATATAAATCATGTTCATAATGTATTTTCAAATTCTCGTAATTGATATAAGTTCATTATCTAAGTTCCTTAAATTTCAGACCGGATGCAAAACATGCTAAAATACATCTATGCAAAATAAACCACAAAACATAGATGGTATAAAAATACAGTATCATGATCATAGCTTAACCATATAGTAATAGTTAAAATTTTAAAGATTTAATCATAGAAATTTCATTTAATCCCTTGGATTACAAGTAATACTAGGGCACATGAATCCCCATCCAACTGTCGCCAATATAACTAAGAATGGTCAATTCCTCTAACTGTCGCCAATGATCAAAAGAACATCCCTCCTACTGTCACCAAATAAGATTATAATCCACCCTATACATGAGCTTAAATGAACTATATGACATGCCAACTATACCCAAAGCTAACTTGTATCCAATGTTTATTATTAAAGTCATAGTCATAAATCAAAAGTGAGCTTAAAGCTCCATATCATCGAAGATCTTAACTTAGTTCATAGTTTACATCAGAGATGAGCTCTAAGCTCCAAAGTGTACTTAAACATAGCATGCTTTCATAAGAACTTAACTTGGGATGCAATTTCAATTCAGAGTACATACGAATAAACATAACAAAATAAGTAATCAAATAAGCTTACCATTACCAAACATTAGCACCGAAGGTTGCTCTAATTGAGCTAGAACATAAGAAAACACACATTCATAGTTATATGATCATAAAACATATACAATCGGGTTGGTATTGAACAGACCTGGCAAACTTGACCCGAGAGCCGAAACTCGAAACGAGACCCGATTTTGACCCGAACATGATGATCTGAAGTTGACTCGAAACCCGAAATAAACTAAACCGAACCGGATTTTTTTGTTGAACCGAAATGGACCTGAACCGAATGCTACCCGAACCGAAAGCTAAACCGAATATCGACCCGATTTTAACCCGAAATTAAGGTAAAATAAATGAATAATTTATTTTTAATATTATCTATTTTTAACAATATAATAAATAATAAAATAAGTATGTTTTATTATCTTTTTGTACTATACCATGGAAGAGACCGTTGCTCTTGTCAAACTTGTGGTATAATAACATTTTATGTCATTTTACGTTTAAATATTAATTAAATAAAACTTTTGTCCCTACTAATTTTTAAATTTAGAATTTTAATGTACTATTTTCTCTCCCAATATTTAATCTTAAGCCATAAATCCTAAACAATAAACCTTAAGCCATAGAAATTAATCTCATGAACCAATAACCTTAAACTAAACCATAAACCCTATATCATTAACACTAAGCCCTAAAAACCTAAACTGTTAACCTTTAAGCCATAGAAATTAATCTAAAATCAATAACCCTAAACCATTAACACTAAGGCTTAAACCATAAACTGAAATTAGAGAGAATTTTTACAATCTTACCATAAAATATAGCTAAAACTAGAATTAGATACCATCTTGACAATTTGATAGTAGAGAAATTTGAGAGCTTGATGACCAATTTTATAATTTCACCATAAAATATAGCATAAAACTGAAATTGTGGACTAAATTGACAATTTGGAAGTGGAGAAATTTGAGAGTCCAATTTCATAATTATACCATATAAATAAATAGGGGTCAATTTTGGCTAAAAATTAAATCTTAGAAATTAAAATGAACACAAATATCATTATATTAAATTAATAGACTAAATTATAAATATTAGTTAATTTTGACTAAAAATAAATTTTTAGAGACTAAATATCACTACGGGGAGGGGATTTCTATATCCGAAGTCTAAATCGTGGGGATACTTGTGACTACATTAAATTAAACTAAAACTTAAAGTTGAATATTAGTACTAAAATGTAACATTTTAAATGCAACATGACCTAAAAAATAATTAATCTTTAGCCTAAATAATTGGTGGCTTATTTCTCTCCAAAATTTTATCTTTTCCCTCTCTATTTTTACCAATTGTCTTTTCCTTTTTTTCAATCTAACTTAAAAAATTGATGGTTTATTTCCCTCCAAAATTTTATCTTTTCTCTCTCTATTTTTTACCAATTGTCTTTCTCTTTTTTTCTTAATTTAATTGAGTTTCAATTTAGATTAATTTAATTGAAATTTCGTATTTAGTTTTATAATTATTTTAATTATGTCTGTGATTTATGCTTCTAGATTTTAGTTAGCTCAATTAGATCCTAAGTTTAATAAATTAATTCATTTCAGACATCATCATCATCATCATCATCATCATCATCATCATCATCATCATCATCATCATCATCATCATCATCATTATTATTATTATTATTATTATAAACTTTGATTTAATATAATTATACACAAAATTTTGATATGAATACATGAAAATTTGATTTAAATATTTAATCAAATTCAAATCGCTGCTGTTTTGTTCCTTTTCTGTGCAGGTACGAATTGTCGAGCGCTTACCAAAGCAAGTCGAAAATAAGTGCAGAATTTTTTAAAATTTATCCTTATCGCATAAGATAAAACCCATATTCAACTTATGAGCCGTTGAAGATGGAGATAAAAGAGTCTTGGAGTGGTTAATCCTGATTTATCTCCTCTTAAATGGGATAACGTGCAAATAAAGAAAAGAAATAAAGCATGAATTATTTCCTTATCTAACCATATCTTTAAATAAGTAAATAAAGCCTAATTTTTCTCTTCAAGATATATGGATAAATCTCATCTTTAAAATCCAGATTTAAAAGGCTGGTCGCAGAAACAAAAAATGTATGGGGAGAGAGAGATGGGAGCTAGAGGGAGATCGTGAAAAAGGAGGATCGAATCTTAAAAGAGCTCGTCTGCTCTAAATTTTATTTTTTTCTTGTCTTTTCAATTTACCCTATGTTTGAATTTTATTCATTGTTGTTTTCTTTTAACCCAGCCATTAACTAGAGTTAATGGCTTGGGTTATCGGGTTTTATGGTGTGTAGAGACAAATAATTCGTTTTGATTTTTAATTTAATAAAATTTAGTGTTTATCCATTCTTGATTTTTAATTTGACTTCAAGGAAGCTTGGGAGAGGAACTTGAATGCATTCATTTATCTAGGCTCGGGAGAGCTAGATTCACGAAACGAGTGGATACGATTTCATTTAAACAATCGTTCGTGGAAACTAATCCGCCTTAAGAATAAGGATCATATTTCAACGGCTAAGAAGAGTGCAAAGATCGATGTTGTTCACCCTAGGTTAACGCATGGATGTATCACCAAGGCTTGCACAAACATCCGTTCTTTGGTTAGGGATAACGCAAAGACATTGAAGAACACTCCGTCGAACATTAAAGGAGGAAACCCAATTGCCATGGCAATCTACTCGCCACAACAGTTTACTTGCCGCAACAATCTACTTGCCACAACAATTCATTCAACAATCACACCACTGCTCACGATAACCCGACCTAATCTCTCATATCGATTATTTTTTATTTAATTTCTTTAAATTTAGTTTATTTTACTTATCATTATCTATCATCATCAATTTATTTTTTTATAGTGCGATAACTTAATAAACCGACCTAAACCAATTCTTGTTAATACCTCACTTTATTACTTGCGATGTGTATACCTGCATTATATCTTAGCACTTAAATCACGCAACACTTGTTGGTTTATGCTTTCCCCTAACTTTGGACGTTTCTACTAACCATGCCCTTCAAGAATCGAAACACAAGAATAATTATAAATCCATTTCAATCAGATATTCTAAACTTATCTTGACATGAAATCCTATCTTAATATGGGGTTTAGAGTCGATCTTACTCAACTCCAAGCTTGATCCACGTGGTACCAATTTGAAGAGCAAGGTGTAAGCTTTGAGATTATCCAATTAGACTTAAGAATCCATGGCTAAATTTGATGGATTTTAAGCTTTGTTTACTTTTTTCTTACATATGGTTAACCATGGTGATGAAAGTAAAGATTGAGAAGAAAACTCCTCTTCTCTCTTCTCTCTTTGCTTCGAACGACACTAAGGAAGACAATATCGTCTTCTTTTCTTTTCTTTTTTCCTTTTTTAATTAATTAAACATTGATTAATCATCAAAATTTGTCACCATTTATTATAACATGATGACACCTAATTCTTAAATTGTCATAATAATCCACTATCCACATAAAATGCCTTAATTACCATGCAAATCAAAGCTTCAACCTTAAATTCACTTTAGTCCTTAACTACTAATTTTACAAAACTTACAATTTAGTATATTTTCAGCAATTAGACAAAATTCTAAATAATTATTTATTCAATTTAATTCAAATTCGAATCATTCTTTAATTAAACTTACATTCTATACTTCATATTTCTCAATCGTACAATTTGATCCTTAATTCATAAATCTTCTAATTAAACTTAATACTTCAAAATTAATCTAGCTAAATGGTTAGAAAACTATACTTATTCATTGGAAAAATTAAATTTTGATTGCCAGAAATTTAATTAAACCACTAGACCGGTTTTGAGAGTGTTACAAATTCCTAACAAATGGTAGTAGAGCCATGGTTTGAGTTGTTAGATTTTGAAGGAATGTATTGTTCCAGATTTTGTTAGATATAGTGGAGACATTCAAGATGAGTTTTGTTGCAACTAGATTTTAGTTTCGATGCAATTCTTAATTGATGCAACGATGCTACAACTAATATTTTATAAGAATTGAAGTTGTTGAAGACTTGAAGACGAATATGGTAGATTGATTTGTGTTAATGGAAAATTGTTACCTATTATCACAAATTCTAATTGATAATTAAGTTGAATTTTATTGTAATTCTATTGTTAAAGGTTATTCGGTAATTATGTTTTCTTAATAAGTAAATATTTATATTTATGTAAAAAGTTATGTGAACAAGGTTTCTTGATGACCAAGTATTTGACTCTATATACAAGTATGAGCGAAGCTATTTTGGAGACATGTAATCTTTTTGTGAATAAGTAAATACCGATTGAGTAGTCAAGTGATTCAATGGTTTCTAGTTATATGATTCGTGGGTAAGAGTGGTGATGGAAAAAAGAGACGCAGAAGTCATTTTGGAGGAGGAAAAAGGCGAATTGAAATCACTCCTAGGGTAGCCAAGCAAAAAGTACTATGATTAAAGTAGGGAGATGGCGGTGACACAAATAGTTAAGCCGAAATAGGAGATTCCAAAGATTGTTGGCGTAATAGATACTGTTAAAGTGGAGATCCTGCAAAATTGTGCATATGGGTTTTGTCACCAACCACAGCAGATATCGGATTTGGAGGGAAAATAAGATTTCACTAGTCGGTTCGTTGATCCTTGTAATGTTTACCAGTAAGGAGTCGAGAAAGAAAATATTAGGGGAAGGGTGTTTAGACAAATGGCTTCAGAATGTGATGGAATTTTGGAAACAAGAGTATGGGTTTCGGTAAGTGGAATTCCAATTCATGCTTGGTCAGACGAAACCTTCAAAAATATTGCTTCTTTATGGGAGACGACGGTTTCAACTGAAAATAGATTGGTTAACGCGAATTGATGAAATTTTAGTCTTACAAGTTGGAGATAATCATTTCAAGTACGTGTTTTGGAGTTGGAAGAGGCAATTGGTCTTAAATGTGATTGTAGTTGCGAGGTGGAGAAGGATACAAGCGTGGATGACAATGATTTCGTGAGTGAAAATAACACTAGGTAGAGAGCAGAAAATAAGCAGAAAAGTCGAGGTGTTTATGGAGGGATTTTTTTTCTCGGCAACATGTATGATTTATTATAAAAGTACCATACATAGCCAACACGACCATAAGCCTCGTTAAAAACCTCTCTAAAGCCTACAGAGGAAAAGAGTACTCATGGTAGTGTGAAAAAGCGATCAGACACCTATACAGAAATAGTCAACAGAAACCGATCCAATCGGAACCAAACCACCAAGACTCAACCGGAGCGTTGAAACCATACAGGACGATCAACACCACTCTTAGCAAGTGCATCCGCAAGCCGATTCGCCTCCTGGTAAACATGATGAAAATAAACATCGCTCATCGCTGCACACGCCTCATCAATCCTCCTCAACCATCGCCAAAATTTTCACGGTCTTTTTTTCATTGTGTAGTACCCATGTAATGGCCGTCGTCGAATCTGATTCGATCACCAATGGGAACTGAACATCCTTCGAATCAAGCATTATTTCTAACGCAAAACAAATCGCGTGCAATTCCTCCTCATTTGAATTCGCTATCCCAATCGACCCCGAAAATAACGCTAAAATCTACCCCAACTCGTTGCGCAAAACACCACCACATCCAGCCTTCCCCGGCTTCCCCCTCGCAGATCCGTCAACATTAAACTTCAAAACTGTTGAGTTGTGAGGAGCTCGATTCGTTCAACCGATATGGCTCACCAAGTGGTGGAGAGGTGAATTTTTGGGTGGAAGGGTTGTGGAAGCTAAAAAGTAATTGACACAAAGATTTTAGAGTGGTTCAACCTTCTAACCAAGGTCTACATCCACTACCTCAGCTCCCCACTAAGGATTTCCCAATTCACTCACAATGAATTCTTCCTCTTTTCTAGGCTTAGGAGGTAACCCTTATACACGATCAAGCTTTCTACCCAAAGCCTTGATCAAAACCCTCTTTTACAAAGAGAAACAATAAGCAAACTTAAATCACTCTAATAGGCATTTGTTTGCACAATTTAGCACTCACCCAAAACCTAAAACACTTGAGCAAATTTGACAATTTTGGCTCACTAGTGTTTGTCTATACAATAAATGACAATTTAAGCTCTAAGACAATTCTTGATCATTTGTTGATTGACAATATGAGCATTAGCCTTTACTTGATGCTTGGGGGTCCATTTTATACTCCTTGATGAGTTTATAGCCGTTGCTAGCCGTTGGGATTGAATTGGAGCCGTTGAGGACTTTAATTCCCACCATAAATGCAGTTCTGCAGCTCCCCGTTTCGAAACGCTCGAACCCGTTTCGAAACACCCTTTAAGTAGAAAGAGCCGTTGCAGTCTGACGTAGGACCCGTATCGAAACGCTATAGTCCATTTCGAAACACCCGTTTTGAAACGTCTGTCCCCGTATCGAAACGACCTGCATTTAAAAGTTAGTTGGGAAATAGTCGTTGGGGTTTATGACCGTTGTGGTCAATGCCACGTAGGCGTATCGAAACGGCATAGCCCGTTTCGAAACGCTGGGCAAAATCCTTATCCAGGGAAAGCCCATTTCGATACTAGTATCGAAACGTTTTAGCTACTGGAATGCACTGTATCGAAACGTCTGGACAATTTTGTAAAGTTTGGCTTTGAAAAACATGTAAAACCTTTTAAAAACATCCCTAAACATAGTTTTAAGTTATTTGGACTTTGGAAATTGTTTTAAATACTTTTTAAATCAGTACAAAACATTTTTCAATTATTATATCAAAACATTAGTTCTACAAAAACCCCTGTAGGCGGTCTTTCCCACTTCACGTTCACCCGCAACGATTCACATTGTGGCTGAAAATTACATCGCCATGGGCAATCCCACCACGACGACTCCAATATCACACCCGGTGGTGCCCCAGCCGTACCCAAAACATCGATCGGAGCTTCACCAAAAAGAACACTGCCCCCGGGCCTGCTCTCGTACCATTGAAGATGCATTCGTTCCTCGCCAACCATAATGACCACACGACTGCCGCACAACTTGCCAACCACCACTCGCGCATCCTCCCCATGAATAGGAACGTGAAGCACTGGTCCAATAACCCCACAAACTCTCTCGGCTGCACTATCTCCACTTGCCACCATCGAAAAAAACACAAAAATACCTCCCACGCAACCGAGCAACGGAATATGACATGGTCCAACATTTCCTCCTCTGCACGACACCAACAACAACGTGACTCATCCACCCCAACTCTCACTCCACGAGCTTGCAACATGGCCATCGTCGGCAACCTATCCATCATGGCAAACCACATAAAATATTGGACTTTGGGCGAGATGGGCAGCTTCCAAATTACTCCCAGTTCAGCACTCGCCTCAAGACCAAATGACTGCATCAAATTATACAAAGATTGTGCAGCATTAAATGGGCTCCCTTAAATCCCACAAAACAATAAATTTCCCTTGATTCCTGCCGACGCATTAATTGATCATTTTAAGAGTCAAAAGTTGATGGCGATGGGTTTCTAGCCAAAAAAATTAAGGTTATGGGCTATTGGGTTGTATCATATTGGGCTTAATGTGTTTTTATTATTGTAATGGACTGTTATTTAATAAAAGGGGGACTATTTATTTATATGTGGCTTAATATTATATATATGTGTGTGTGTGTGTGTGTAATGGGCCGGATAAAATACAATGCTTACAGTAGCTTCACCATGACTAAATCTCCTTTCTCATACTCAATGATAAGTGTTGAAAGGTAGTATATTTTGTACCCTTTACTTCAATTATTGTTTAGACTTAAGTCCATTTAGTTGTATTTTTAGTTGTTCATGCATAAATTCATAGTTCTTTCATTTATTGGGCTTGACTTTGTGTTTTTCTATTTTGTGGAGAAATCGTTGATGTTTTTGTTCTTTTTGTGCATGAGCAAATTGTCGAACCAGTTTTCGAGCGATTGTCAGGGCAAGTCAGAGATAAGGTTAATAAGCCATATTATCATCTTTATCACTTTGGATAAAGACTAGATTTGAAATCAAGGGCTGCTTAAATGGAGCTTTTCCCCTATATAAAAGTGGATTGCAACTGCAACATTTGGACGATAGATTGAATTAAAGACTGAGAGGGAGATCGTCCAAGGAGGAGAACGACAATATATTTTTTTATTATTTTCTCTTTTTTTATTTAAATCGATGTCTGGTTCTTTTACCATGTTGGTTTCTTCCAACCCAGCCATGAACTTAATAAATTGATTTGGGTTATTGTGTAGTTTGGTGTTGTGAATGCATAGTTTATTTTGGTTATTAATTCAATTTTAGTGTTTATCCAATATTTTGTTTATCATTGTAAATTCAAGAAACCTAGGAAAAGGTGATTGAAATGAATTAATTTATCTAGGCTCGAAAGAACTAGATTCACGAAATTGATTGGATACAAGTTTCCATTTAAATAATCTTTGATTGAAGCTAACTCGCTTTAGGGATAAGGAGAGAGCTTCGACGACTAAAGAGAGTTCACCGATCAATGAAGTTCACTCAAGGTTAACACAAGGATGCATTACCTAGGCCTGATCAATCATTAGTTCTTCTATTAGGGATAATAGAAGGTATTGAAGACAACTCTATCGAACATTAAAAGGAAAATTAGTTACCACGGCGATCCTATCGGCAACTGCATCATACGCTTAATAACTCAGCCTACTTTCTCAACTTGGTTCCTTCTTTCATTTGTTTAATTCCCTTAGATTAAGATTACTTTAGTTTAATTTACTTGTTTATTATCACTCTATCACCATCAATTTTATTCATTTTTAGTGCGAGAAGTTAAAAGTCAAGTTTCACCAATCCCTGTGGAGACGATCTTAATCTATACTATTACTTGTGACGCATATACTTGCATCATTTGTGTTGCACTTAAATCACGCAACAAGTTTTTGGCATTGTTTTCGGTGATTGACAATTGCAAGTTCATTTTTAATTTCTTGCATCTTTTTTATTTTGTTATTTGTTTTAAGGAGTTAACAATTTTAGTTTTGTGTCTTTGTATGACCAGAGCTATACTTACAACACAAGATTAATTGTTTGAACCGAAAACTGAATGAGTTCTTTATAGAAAAACAAGAGAGCTAAGAGCTCTAGAAAACCAACAAAACAATCTAGTCGACAATCATAATGCCCTAATAGGAGACCATGCTGTGAAACCAATATTTTAATTTTTATATAACTAAAAACCTAAGGTCTAAATTGAAAATGTCAAAACAAATTTTTAAGTCCTCAAACATCCCCATATGATTTTAAGATTATGCCAAAGTTAAAAACAAAGTTTTCAAATATTTTTCTAAGTGTTTAAAACCGAAACAGTGATTTTCAAGTCCCTGTTTCGAAACGGCCTAAGGCATTTTGAAACGAATTCATCACTGCCAAGCCATGTTCCGAAACGCGTATCGAAACGACTTTAGAACACATGAACCCGTATCGAAACGAGGCCAAGCATTTCAAAACTGTTCTTCATTTTGATTTGAAAACTATAACCGTTGTACTATTTTTTAACTGAATTTTCAAAGATCAATAGGGCGTTTCGAAACGGGCTCAAGCAGTTTCGAAACGACCCTTGACAGTAGCAAAACTGTTTCGAAACGAGTCTAAGCGTTTCGAAACTGTTCTTCATTTAGATTTGAAAATATGACCGTTACAATGTTTTTAACTGACTTATTGGAAACCGTTAGGGTGTTTCGAAATAGGCACAAGCTGTTTTGAAACGACCCTTGACAGTGGCAAAAGTGTTTCGAAACGGCTTTAAAACGTTTCGAAACAGGCTCTTAAATGCACCCCAACGGCTCTTTCTATTTTGGTCCGTTTCGAAACAAGTACCCCGCATTCCGAAACGGGTTGTTGCAGACTGCATTTATGGAGGTGAGATAACATCCCCAATGGCTCTATTGATGAATGCAACAACCACAACGACTAGAAATCAATGAGAATGTATAAAAGGGGCCTCTAAAAGCTCCAGCAACAACTATTGATCCAAAAGCAAATATCCATACATCAAATCCAAGCATTTGTGCTAAAATCCCATATTTGTCTAGAAACCCCAATTGTAATTTTCATTCTTATCTTTATCAATAGGGTTGAGTGCTTGTAATTGGGCTACAATTTGTATTGAGAGATACTATCTTAGCAATCAAATTCTTTGTTACCTTTGTGTGAGGATTGAGTTAAATTTTGGGTAGAAAATTTAATCGAAAATTGTAAGGGTTGCCTCCTTAGCCTAGAAAAGGGGAAGAACAATTAGTGGAATTGTTGCAAATCCTTAGTGAAGCTAAGGTAGTGGATGTAGAGTTCATTTGGAACTTGAACCACTCTAAAATTCCTTGTCAATCTTTTTAATTTGCAATTTCCACCACACAAACTTTAAAAATCCAATTCACCCCCTCTTGGTTCATATCGATCTTTCGATCCACTCAACAATTGGTATTAGAGCCTACCTCTTTGAGGATTAACAACCACAAGAGGAGTTCCTTGGAAGAGTGTGATCATCATATATCAAGAGATGGCTTCAACCTCCGGTTCGGGCATGTATGAGTCTCAATCCACTACAAAGCCTCCCTTCTTCAATGGTGATAACTATTCTTTTTGGAAGAATAGAATGCGTCTCTTCATCAAGTCAAATGACTACTTAGTGTGGGATGTCATTGAAGATGGCCCTTACATTCCATTGAAGCAAGATGGTGAAGGCAAGATGGTCTTGAAGAAAAGGGTGGAGATGAGTGAAGAAGAAAGGAAAAAGATTCAAGTAAATGACAAAGCTCTCTACATGTTCTTTTGTTCATTCGGTCCGGACATCTATTCTAAAGTGTCATCCATTGAGAGTGCCAAAGAAGTGTGGGACACTCTTGAGACTACCTATGAGGGAACCAACGATGTTAAAGAAACTAAGATTGGAATTCTCAATCTTAGTTATGAAAATTTCAAGATGGAGCCCGATGAGACGGTGTCCAAGATGTTTGATCGGTTCTCCACTATAGTCAATGGGCTCAAAGGTTTTGGAGAGATCATACCGGAAGACAAGCTTGTCCGGAAGCTACTCTATTCACTTCCCGAATCTTGGGATGGGAAGAGAACCACCATCATCGAAGCTAAAAACTTGAAGACTTTAAAGCTTGATGAGCTTGTGGGTTCTCTCCTTACTCATGAGATTATGAAGCAAGGAAGGGAAGAAGAGAAGAAGAAAGAAGAGAAAAGAGTAGAAAAGCTAGAGGTTGAGAAGAAGAAGAAGATGGGAATAGCTCTCAAAGCTTCACTACATGAAGAGAGCTCTTCTAGTGAGGAGGATGAGCTAGAAGAATTGGCTATGATAGCCAAATGATTCTCACGCTTTATGAGGTCCAACCGGGGAAGAAAAATCCAAAGAAAAATGGACTTTGAAAGCAAGAACAAAGAAGAAGCAAGGGATCAAATCATTTGCTTTCAGTGCAAACAACCCGGCCACATACGTTCGGAGTGCCCTCAACTCAAGAGGAAGGGCTTTGAGAAGAAGAAGAAGCTCAAAGCCAAGCTTGCTACTTGGAGTGATGAGGAGTCATCGGAGGATGACAAACAAGAAGTGGCTAACCTTTGCCTCATGGCTCTTGAGGAAGATTCCTCCATGGTAACCTCTAACTCATCAACTTTAGATTTTACATATGATGAATTGAATGATGCATATGATGAGTTACAAGAGGTCTATGATGAATTAGTTGAGAAATATAAAGAGTCGGTCATTAGAAATAAGAAAATTATTTTGGAACTAAATGAGAAAAATGACTCACTCATTCAAGCTAATTCAAAATTTGAGAAAAAGATATTAGGGTTAAAAGATGAACTAAAATTCTTTCAAGATGAAAATGTTGACCTTAATAATCTTTTGTCTCAATGTAATAGTGAACACCAAAAGGTGTTGGATGAGCTAAATGAGCTCAAAAAGTCTTTTAAAAATGTTGGTAGTGTCAAGCATGAAATAGGTGAATCCTCAAGAACAAACCAACCTAAGAAAAAGACTAACTACTGCAAACAAGGTAGCTTTCCTAGACATAGTAGAGCTAAAAGAATTAGAAGTGTATGGGTTCCTAAGGAACTTGTAAAATCTAATAATATTATTGCTATGTCATCTTGGATTCCTAAGGGAACCAAGGTCTTGGGAGCTAACACTCATGGACCCAAAATGATTTGGGTACCAAAAACAAAAGCTTAATATCTTTGTTTGTAGGGGGAGCATTGCTACAAGGCCAAAGCACAAAGTCAAAACTCATGGTACCTTGATAGTGGATGCTCAAGGCATATGACCAGAGATAAGAGTAGATTCATGGATCTAAAGCCAAAAAGTGGAGGAGTAGTGACATTTGGTGACAACTCCAAAGGCCACATTAAAGGTATTGGCTCCATAGGTAATCACTCTACTATCCTCATTGAAAATGTCTTGTATGTCGATGGTCTTAAACACAATTTATTGAGCATAAGTCAATTGTGTGATAAAGGATTTAATGTTTTATTTGATAAAAATGGATGCAAAATTGTAGACATTAAATCTAATAATATTATGCTCATAGGTCATCGCATAGGGAACATATACATCGTGCATCTAGATGACATTCATACATCTCATGCATGCTTAGTTGCACAAAATGAAAATGATGCTTGGTTGTGGCATAGGAAACTAGGACATGCTAGCATAAGTGTTTTAGAAAAACTAGTCTCCCTTAATCTAGTTAGAGGTTTACCCAAGATAAAATTTTCAAATGATAAAATTTGTGATGCATGCTCTAAGGGTAAACAACGTAAGTCTTCCTTTAAATCCATTATGTAACACCCTAAAATCACCCTAGTTGGAACAGTAGAAAAATAACAAAGAAAATGTAAACATCATATAATTTAATTAAGATTGAAATGAAACCACATAAGCTATGTCCTATTAAATTATAACGGGATTAAAACAATATGTACGATCATATATAGACTTACAAGTAATAGAATTTAACATGTGATACATGTATGTTACATATGTATTAGATAGTGGAAAATTAATATTGGATCAACTTTATAATATAAATTATAAAGATATGTTAGGGGGAATTAAATTATATACACGTATACTTTAAAATTATAATAGATTAATATTAGATTAAATTATATACTAATATACATGGTTGATAACTAATATGATAATATAAAATAAATATAATTAACATAGTGGAAAAACATGGTAAAGAAGTCAGCCATGTGTCCTTGCAAGGACCATAATCGGGCAGCATTAGAAATTAGGAAATAAACAAGTGTAAACCACTTCCTTCTCACATGCATCCATCTTCTTCATTCATTCTAACAACTGAAACTGAGTATAGAGTGAGAGAGGGAGCTGTGAACTGAAGATAGGTGCTGGAAAAATTAAGAACAATTGCATGCATGTTCATCTAGTGTACAAGTAAGTAACTTTGTGTTTAACCGATTCTATTTTGAGTTTTAGGGTTGTATTGTTGATTTGGTTGTGAATTGCTGCTGGAAATGTGTTGCTAGATGTTTTATATTGATGATAGGTAGCTGGGTTCATGTTAGAATAGCTAAATTTCTTGAAAATTTAAAATGAACATGAACTTAGAATGAATCTGCCCAAAATTTTTAATTATAGACACCTTTCGGAAATCTGGAAAATTGAGTATGTTAGAGTCATTTCTGAAAAAGGTGTTCTTATACAAAGTTGTAGAGGACAAAATTTTACATTAGATAGAGGTAAGAATTGCACGAAAATATTAAGTATAGGTCTCTGAATTGTTGTTAGAAGTTGACTGGACTAAAACTGAATGAATTTGGAATCTGCTGGACTAAATTGTGAAATTCGAAATGTTTAGAGTTCAAAATGATGTTAATAAATTATGAAAATTTATGCTTGAAACAGGGGAATCATGGAATGAATAAAAATTAAATGGCCAAGCTTGAATTATGTAACCCCCGTAGCCCGGTCTAGACGGTTAACACGAACTACGAAGATTACACGGGGAAAACCAAAGTCAACCCGAAAGTCAACCTTGATTAACGACCCTTTTTTTTTCTTTTTAATCTTATCTAGATGCACATTAACCTTAAGTGTGACCATACAGACAACGTATCGAAAGATCACAAACATCAGAGATCAAACAGGGACCCAATTGAACAAATTACAACTTTAGGGACCAAAATGTAAATTCTGATAAATTAAGGGACTTAGCCCAAATTAAAGTTACCATCTTGAAATTAGTCAGGTTTCATGCTTCTCTGTGAAATTTCAGCTCAAAAGGACATCCACAGCTCATGCAATTGATCATACAAAATTCAGGACCAAAACGTAAACGATTCAAAACATATAACTACCTTGTCAGCCCCCTAACGGTCGACCGTTCCGAAACAGGCTAGCCCTGTTCCGAAACACGGGCCGTTCCGAAACGGGTTCCGGAACATGGCCTCGGCAGAGGCTAAACCGTTTCGAAACGGTGCATACCGTTTCGGACGCCTGGGTTCATGCAAGGCACCCGTTCCGAAACGGTACACCCCTGTTCCGAAACGCCTGCACAAAAACCAACAAACAAGCATACTAAATCATGCAATTGGACACTCAAACGTGCTCCAAACATCACCAAACTTTACCAGCATGCAATTAAATATATTTAAGACATCCAAGCATCATCAAATCAGCAAGATAACATCTCATGCAAAAAGCCCCAAATTCAAGGTCATGCTTCCTACACAAGCTAACATTCAAGCCTTAAACCTTCAAAAGCAAGCAATAGAAATTCAATCCAAAAACAGCAACATCAACCACATACAACATATTTAGGGAGTCATAATCACCTCCCAAAACAAATACATTGGCCCCCCATTGCCAAAAACATACAAAAGCTAAAACACTTATAAAACCTTCATACATTGAGCTTTACTTGTACTTGTTTGCTTGCCTCCTCTTGCTGCCCTCAATGCACTCTAATGCTCTGCATTATTGAATCAAGAAAACGAGAGAGCGTAAGCCAAAGCTTAGTGAGGAGTGCTCTTTAAAAACCATTCAATAATGCATTTTAAACCATTTGTAAATCATGCTTGTAAACAACCTTTACACATGCTCAAAGCATACTTTAAATCAAGCAATAACATGCTTCCACATTTCATTTAAACTAGCATCTCATGCTTCAACATAAACATTAAATCATGCATCTCATGCATCTCATGTACAATACATGTCATATTGGCTCAAGTGATACATTTCATTTAGAAATCAAGTTCAACAACTTTCCCCAAGGACTTTTAAACACCTTGGACCCCAAGGACTTTTAAACACCTTGGCCATGGACTTTTAAACACCATGAATGGACCACACAAGGACTTTTAACCACCTTTGTGTCCGTAGCTTGAAATACCCCAAGGACTTTTAAACACCTTGGCCCCAAGGACTTTTAAACACCTTGGCCCCATGGACTTTTAACCACCATGGAAAGGAGCACCTAAGGACTTTTAACCACCTTAGTGTCCGCAACAAGATTCATCCAAGGACTTTTAACCACCTTGATGATCTTAGATAACAAGGCTCACTCAAGGACTTTTAACCACCTTAGTGACCTTCACTTTTACAAACCATCACTTGCCAATACACACTTTATACATCATGTAATCCACTGTTTTAAAGCATTTAAACCAAGCCATTTCATCATGCATTTCAAAGCATTAAATCATCATTTAACAATGCATAAAAACAAGGCACTCTTACCTAGAGACACCTTCAACACATGGCTTAAATCATCAGCATAAATCATGCTAAAACATCAGCAACTAACATGCTAAAACATGCTTTCCAAAACAGTAGCAAATCATGCAAAATCATCATTTCACATTTCATCAAAACATGGCACCCACTCTAAGAGAGTAATCCGAAAACTTACACTTGAGCTTAGCAAAGTTGTTTAGACTTATACTAAGCTCCCAAAACCTTCAACCTTTGGTTTAAAAGCTGAAAATCCATTTTCACTCACCGATTACCAAACAAGCCTAGCCAACTAGCTTTCCAAGCTTCCGAAACCTTCCGAAAACACCTCCAAAACTCAAGGATCAACCTCCCCTGTTTCAAGCACATAAAAACAGAACATTAATGCATCCTTATGCATTAAAACACCAGCAACATCAACACAACTCGCTGCTCATCACAAATCTAACAATTTGGCTACCAAACACAACCGAAATCATCTCCAAACACTTCCAAAACTTAACCCAGCCAAGATCCATCACTTCTAACCATTTTTATACATCAACTAACATGCAAAAAGATCACAACCACGTCCTTATACCTCCAGGTATAACAGATCACCAAAAACACTCCAAAAACAACCAAAAACTCAAGCCAAACTTAGGAAATTCAACCTATCCGGGATTGCATTGATTAAACCTCAACTTCTAATCATTTTAGCATTCATTTAACATCATTTTAACACCTCAAAACCCTGCTTAAACAGATCACACGAAATTTTCACCAAAATCACCAAATCTTGCATTTTAGCCAAAAATCAAGATCTCAATTGAAAAGCCTTTAATAAAACATGAATCAAGGATTGAGAACTTAGGAATTTCAGTAAAGAACTGATAGTTTAGAGGAGAAGGACGTTCTTACCTCCAAACTTGAATTTCTCCCTTTTAGAGCCAAAATGCTTGATGAATCAACTTGTAAATTGTGAGGTTTTGATGATGAGATGATTAGAAATCAAATGAGAGTTGAAATGAGAGATTAAGAAGTCAAAATCAGAGAAAGAAATCTGAGGAAATCTTGTTTGGGTAGAGAGAAAATGAGAGAAAAGAGAATTTGAGAGAAAATAGAAAAATTAGTTAAGAATTGGTTAAAAATGATTTCCCTCTCTTTTCTTAATCTTTAAAATCAGATTTTAGACTTAAAATATCTTAGAAAAATCTGGAGAAATCTTTTTTGGAATAATAGCTCCTTAAAGATTCAAAGTTTCAATCCTTTATAAAACTGTCCCGCAACTTTCAAAAATTACATTTTGGTCACTAGCCAAAATGTCAACCTTCCGAACCTCATTTTCCAAAATTGATTTCACAGTTCACTTTTATATATTAAAAGATGATTTTAGAACATTTTTCCATATTTTTAATGCAACCCGAACTAGGTTTTCCTAAATTCCCTCTTATATATTCGATCAGCACTTTGAATAAACCGGTCAACGCCAAAACTTCTGAGCCCAAAACCGGGGCGTTACAACTCTCCCCCCCTTAAGAAATTTCGTCCTCGAAATTTACCTGAAGGAAAGAGATAAGGAAACTGCTTCAGCATATCCTCCTTCCGCTCCCACGTGGCTTCCTCAACACCGCGATGCTTCCACAGCACCTTCACCAACTCAATGGTCTTGCCACGAAGAACCTTGCTATCTGAATCCAGAATCTTCACCGGTTCCTCATCATAGGTCAAATCCGGATTCAATTCCACCTCCTCCACAGGCAACACATGCGAAGGATCAGATCGATACCTCCGAAGCATAGAAACATGGAACACATCATGAATCTTCTCCAGCTCCTGAGGTAACCTCAACCGATACGCAACAGGACCAACACGCTCAACAACCTCATACGGTCCAATGTATCTAGGGCTCAGCTTACCCTTCCGCCCAAACCTCATCACCTTCTTCCAAGGCGAAACCTTCAAGAACACGCGATCACCCACCGCAAACTCTATCTCCCTACGCTTCAAATCCGCGTAAGACTTCTGCCGATCAGAAGCAGCCTTCAACCGCTCACAAATGAGCTTCACTTTCTCGGTGGTACCTTTCAACAAAGCAGGCATCGAAACCAACTTTTGACCAGCTTCAGCCCAACACAGAGGAGTCCTACACTTCCTCCCATACAGAGCCTCATAAGGTGCCATCTGTATACTTGCCTGAAAACTGTTGTTGTAAGCGAACTCAACCAAAGGCAGATGCTTCTCCCAAGAACCTTGGAACTCTATCACGCAACATCTCAACATATCCTCCAAGATCTGAATAACTCGCTCAGACTGACCATCCGACTGAGGATGATAGGATGTACTGAAATGCAACCTTGTACCCAGAGCTTGATGTAAACACTGCCAAAAACGCGACGTGAACCTCGGATCCCTATCCGACACGATCGACTTAGGCACACCATGCAACCTCACAACCTCAGCAACGTACAGCTCTGCCAGCTTATCCAAAGAAAACGTAGTATGCACAGGCAAGAAATGTGCACACTTCGTCAGGCGATCCACAATCACCCAAACAGAATTCTTCTTCGACGGAGACAAAGGCAAACCAGATACAAAATCCATGGTAACCCTCTCCCACTTCCATTCAGGGATTTTCAACGGCTGCAACAAACCAGAAGGAACCTGATGTTCAGCCTTAACGCGCTGACACACCAAACACTTGCTCACGAACTCTGCCACATCCTTCTTCAAGCCCACCCAATAGTACTCATCACGAAGATCGCCATACATCTTTGTACTACCAGGATGCATAGCAAAAGGACTACTATGACCTTCAGCTAGAATAGCATGCCTCAACTCAGCATCTGCAGGCACTACTATCCGATTACCAAAACACAACACCCAATCCCCATTAAAACAGAAATCCGAAGGTCTACCCTCCGCGATATCCTGAACATGAGACACCAAGGAATCATCCAACAACTGCTTATCCTTGATCAACTGAACCAACGAAGGTCTCACTTGCAACTCAGCAACAAGACCACCATCCTGCGATAAGCTCAAGCTAGCAAACATAGCTCTCAGCTCAACAGCTACCTTCCTACTCAAAGCATCCGCAACAACATTGGCCTTTCCAGGATGATACTCTATCGTCAGATCATAATCCTTGAGCAACTCCAACCAACGTCGCTGCCTGAGATTCAACTCCTTCTGAGACATCAGATACCTCAAACTCTTGTGATCCGTGTACACCGTACACTTCTCACCATACAGATAATGCCTCCAGATCTTCAGAGCAAAAACCACTGCAGCCAACTCAATATCATGCGTAGGATAATTGCGCTCATGCACCTTCAACTGCCGCGACGCATAAGCCACAACCTTACCCTCTTGCATCAGCACACACCCCAAACCAACATAGGATGCATCACTGTAGACTACAAACTCTTTCCCTGATTCAGGCTGAATCAAGATAGGAGCTTGCGTCAAAGCTAACTTCAGCTTCTCAAAGGCTTGCTGTCTCGCTTCTGTCCACTCATACTTAACATCTTTCTGCAGCAACTTCGTCAAAGGAGCAGCAATCTTGGAAAAACCATCCACAAACCTTCGGTAGTATCCTGCCAAACCAAGGAAACTACGAACCTCCTGAACAGACTTAGGAACTTTCCAGTTCATCACCGCTTCAATCTTCTTAGGATCAACATGAATCCCCTCAGCTGAGACCACATGACCAAGAAAAACAACCTCCCTAAGCCAGAACTCACACTTGCTCAACTTAGCATAAAGCTGATTCTCCAACAAAGCTTGCAACACAACCCTCAAATGCTCTTCGTGCTCTTCCTCAGTACGCGAGTACACAAGGATATCATCAATGAACACCACAACAAACTTGTCCAGGTATTCATGAAAAACACGATTCATCATGTCCATGAAAGCAGCAGGAGCATTTGTCAAACCAAACGGCATCACAAGGAACTCATAATGCCCATACCTTATCCTGAAAGCTGTCTTAGGCACATCCACATCCTTCACCTTCAATTGATAATACCCTGACCTCAAGTCAATCTTAGAGAACACAGCAGCTCCCCGAAATTGATCAAAGAGATCATCAATCCTCGGCAAAGGATACCGATTCTTGATAGTCAACTTGTTCAGCTGACGGTAATCAATGCACATCCTCATCGTGCCATCTTTCTTCTTCACAAACAAGACAGGAGCACCCCAAGGCGAAACACCCGGCCGGATGAAACCACGATCAAGCAACTCTTGCAACTGCGTCTTCAGCTCCTTCAGCTCCTTAGGTGCCATTCTATAGGGAGTAATGGACACAGGAGTGGTATTCTCATACAGCTCAATACCAAACTCCACCTCGCGATTAGGAGGTAAACCAGGCAACTCCTCAGGAAAAACATCAGGAAACTCCTTCACAACCCTGATATCCTGCACCCTTAGCTCCTTCGAACTAGGGTTCATCACAAAAGCCAGAAAAGCTTCACAACCTTGCCTCAGCATCCTGCTCGCCTCCAAGGTAGAAACAACATTGGCAAGAAACTTCACATTCTCGCCAACCACCACCACTTCATAATCATCCGTAAGCCTAAGCGAAACCCGCTTATTCTCACAATCCACAACAGCACGATGCTCAGCAAGCCAATCCATACCAAGGATCACATCAAAACCATAAAAGGGCAACTCCATAAGATCAACAGGAAAGACATGCTCTTGAACAACCAAAGGACACCTTTTATAAAGCTTATGAGTCACAACAGTTTCACCAAAAGAACTAGTGACTCTAACACCAACATCCAAAGACTCAACAGGCAAACCAAGCAACTCAGCATGCTCACGAAGAATGTATGAATGCGTAGATCCAGAATCAATCAAAGAAAGCAATGACAAGGATTGCAAAGTAAAGGTACCTGCAATCACATCTGCATCATTCTTTCCTTCGCGCTGAGCATACACCCTCGCTTGGCCTCCACCTTCAGGTTGAATAGCTACAACATGAGCTACACCGCGCCCACCTTCCTCTCGCCTCTGAAAATCACCACGGCCGCGCCCACGACCTCTCTGCGATGCTGCAACAACAGGAGCACGCTCTTGACCACCAGCCATCCTCGGACAATCACGTCTCAGATGATCAGCAGAACCACAGTTCCAGCACTCATAACCAGCTGCTATCACAGGAGCTTGCACCTCCCTCCCAGCACGAGGACAGTCACGCTTCAAATGACCACGGGAACCACAAATCCAACAAGCACTAGGGTCAGCTCTAGCATTGCCGCCCCTAGCAGGTGCACCTCCACCTCTCTTAGACGAGGACTGAAACCTCTGATCACGCACTCTCTTGTTCCGTCCACCGGAACTATATTCAGCAGCTCTTTTCCCAGAGCTAGCTCCAGCACCCTTAGCAGACAAACTCAGATTCATCTCAATGTCCTTCGATCGACTAACCAACACATCGAAATCATTGTACTCAGCAGCTAACATATAGGTCTTAACCTCCGTCACCAAACCATAACGGAACCTTTCGCACCTTTCGCGCTCATCAGGTACCAACTCAGGTGCATACTGGCTAAGACGTACAAACTGTACCTCATACTCAGCCACACTCATGTTCCCTTGGGTCAGAGACATGAATTCACGCTTCTTTTCATCCAGATATCTAACTCCCAGATATCTCCTCTTAAACGCATGCTGAAAGAACGTCCATGTAACATCAGCACCAGCCATCCCAGAGATTGTGGTCGTCCACCACGTATAAGCATCACCTTGCAGCAGTGACACCACACATCCCAGCTTCTGCACGTCAGTGCAACTCATTTGTCCCAAGACACGCTTGGTACTCTCCAACCATGCTTCAGACCTCTCAGCTGACATACCCCTAAACTCAGTCCCACCAAGACTGCGCAAACGTTCCAAGGGTAGTCTAGCACCAGCATCTCCCTGATGCCCAGCTCCTTGAGCTCCAGCTACTGCTGCTCGAAACGCACCCGCAATAGCTTGTACAAGCACAGACATGTCAGGTATCGCTTGCCCCTGACCAGCTTCAGGTCCTGCAGCTCCAGCTCCAGCTGCCTCAGCTCCAGCTCTTTCCCTCTCCGCACCACCACCACCAGGTGGAGGAGGAGGTAACACAGCACTACCAGTGTGCTCATCATTCACATTCCCCTCCGGGGTCGTAGCTCTCGCGCTACTCCTTAACTCTCTACGTGGTGCCATACTTTACCATGCATAACAATACAAAATAAACAAGTCAGGACCAGCAAGGTAAGCAAATTCCAAGTATTCAAGCTCAATTTCTTTCAAAAACAACATCATCTCTTTAGCTTTTGTTTGGCAATGGGTACCCTCATCATGCATCATCACAACATGCATCACATACACATCATCATATCATATCATTGAACATGCTTTCACTCAACAAGCATACCAACCAAACCATGCTTCAATCATGCATACACACATCCCCAATTACTCGAGAACTCAGCTCTGATACCACCAAATGTAACCCCCGTAGCCCGGTCTAGACGGTTAACCCGAACTACGAAGATTACACGGGGAAAACCAAAGTCAACCCGAAAGTCAACCTTGATTAACGACCCTTTTTTTTTCTTTTTAATCTTATCTAGATGCACATTAACCTTAAGTGTGACCATACAGACAACGTATCAAAAGATCACAAACATCAGAGATCAAACAAGGACCCAATTGAACAAATTACAACTTTAGGGACCAAAATGTAAATTCTGATAAATTAAGGGACTTAGCCCAAATTAAAGTTACCATCTTGAAATTAGTCAGGTTTCATGCTTCTCTGTGAAATTTCAGCTCAAAAGGACATCCACAGCTCATGCAATTGATCATACAAAATTCAGGACCAAAACGTAAACGATTCAAAACATATAACTACCTTGTCAGCCCCCTAACGGTCGACCGTTCCGAAACAGGCTAGCCCTGTTCCGAAACACGGGCCGTTCCGAAACGGGTTCCGGAACATGGCCTCGGCAGAGGCTAAACCGTTTCGAAACGGTGCATACCGTTTCGGACGCCTGGGTTCATGCAAGGCACCCGTTCCGAAACGGTACACCCCTGTTCCGAAACGCCTACACAAAAACCAGCAAACAAGCATACTAAATCATGCAATTGGACACTCAAACGTGCTCCAAACATCACCAAACTTTACCAGCATGCAATTAAATATATTTAAGACATCCAAGCATCATCAAATCAGCAAGATAACATCTCATGCAAAAAGCCCCAAATTCAAGGTCATGCTTCCTACACAAGCTAACATTCAAGCCTTAAACCTTCAAAAGCAAGCAATAGAAATTCAATCCAAAAACAGCAACATCAACCACATACAACATATTTAGGGAGTCATAATCACCTCCCAAAACAAATACATTGGTCCCCCATTGCCAAAAACATACAAAAGCTAAAACACTTATAAAACCTTCATACATTGAGCTTTACTTGTACTTGTTTGCTTGCCTCCTCTTGCTGCCCTCAATGCACTCTAATGCTCTGCATTATTGAATCAAGAAAACGAGAGAGCGTAAGCCAAAGCTTAGTGAGGAGTGCTCTTTAAAAACCATTCAATAATGCATTTTAAACCATTTGTAAATCATGCTTGTAAACAACCTTTACACATGCTCAAAGCATACTTTAAATCAAGCAATAACATGCTTCCACATTTCATTTAAACTAGCATCTCATGCTTCAACATAAACATTAAATCATGCATCTCATGCATCTCATGTACAATACATGTCATATTGGCTCAAGTGATACATTTCATTTAGAAATCAAGTTCAACAACTTTCCCCAAGGACTTTTAAACACCTTGGACCCCAAGGACTTTTAAACACCTTGGCCATGGACTTTTAAACACCATGAATGGACCACACAAGGACTTTTAACCACCTTTGTGTCCGTAGCTTGAAATACCCCAAGGACTTTTAAACACCTTGGCCCCAAGGACTTTTAAACACCTTGGCCCCATGGACTTTTAACCACCATGGAAAGGAGCACCTAAGGACTTTTAACCACCTTAGTGTCCGCAACAAGATTCATCCAAGGACTTTTAACCACCTTGATGATCTTAGATAACAAGGCTCACTCAAGGACTTTTAACCACCTTAGTGACCTTCACTTTTACAAACCATCACTTGCCAATACACACTTTATACATCATGTAATCCACTGTTTTAAAGCATTTAAACCAAGCCATTTCATCATGCATTTCAAAGCATTAAATCATCATTTAACAATGCATAAAAACAAGGCACTCTTACCTAGAGACACCTTCAACACATGGCTTAAATCATCAGCATAAATCATGCTAAAGCATCAGCAACTAACATGCTAAAACATGCTTTCCAAAACAGTAGCAAATCATGCAAAATCATCATTTCACATTTCATCAAAACATGGCACCCACTCTAAGAGAGTAATCCGAAAACTTACACTTGAGCTTAGCAAAGTTGTTTAGACTTATACTAAGCTCCCAAAACCTTCAACCTTTGGTTTAAAAGCTGAAAATCCATTTTCACTCACCGATTACCAAACAAGCCTAGCCAACTAGCTTTCCAAGCTTCCGAAACCTTCCGAAAACACCTCCAAAACT
Source organism: Hibiscus tridactylites (assembly GCA_958450335.1). NCBI lineage: Eukaryota > Viridiplantae > Streptophyta > Magnoliopsida > Malvales > Malvaceae > Hibiscus > Hibiscus tridactylites. Next base: position 73,135,049 of record OY288273.1, read on the forward strand.
CAAGGATCAACCTCCCCTGTTTCAAGCACATAAAAACAGAACATTAATGCATCCTTATGCATTAAAACACCAGCAACATCAACACAACTCGCTGCTCATCACAAATCTAACAATTTGGCTACCAAACACAACCGAAATCATCTCCAAACACTTCCAAAACTTAACCCAGCCAAGATCCATCACTTCTAACCATTTTTATACATCAACTAACATGCAAAAAGATCACAACCACGTCCTTATACCTCCAGGTATAACAGATCACCAAAAACACTCCAAAAACAACCAAAAACTCAAGCCAAACTTAGGAAATTCAACCTATCCGGGATTGCATTGATTAAACCTCAACTTCTAATCATTTTAGCATTCATTTAACATCATTTTAACACCTCAAAACCCTGCTTAAACAGATCACACGAAATTTTCACCAAAATCACCAAATCTTGCATTTTAGCCAAAAATCAAGATCTCAATTGAAAAGCCTTTAATAAAACATGAATCAAGGATTGAGAACTTAGGAATTTCAGTAAAGAACTGATAGTTTAGAGGAGAAGGACGTTCTTACCTCCAAACTTGAATTTCTCCCTTTTAGAGCCAAAATGCTTGATGAATCAACTTGTAAATTGTGAGGTTTTGATGATGAGATGATTAGAAATCAAATGAGAGTTGAAATGAGAGATTAAGAAGTCAAAATCAGAGAAAGAAATCTGAGGAAATCTTGTTTGGGTAGAGAGAAAATGAGAGAAAAGAGAATTTGAGAGAAAATAGAAAAATTAGTTAAGAATTGGTTAAAAATGATTTCCCTCTCTTTTCTTAATCTTTAAAATCAGATTTTAGACTTAAAATATCTTAGAAAAATCTGGAGAAATCCTTTTTGGAATAATAGCTCCTTAAAGATTCAAAGTTTCAATCCTTTATAAAACTGTCCCGCAACTTTCAAAAATTACATTTTGGTCACTAGCCAAAATGTCAACCTTCCGAACCTCATTTTCCAAAATTGATTTCACAGTTCACTTTTATATATTAAAAGATGATTTTAGAACATTTTCCATATTTTTAATGCAACCCGAACTAGGTTTTCCTAAATTCCCTCTTATATATTCGATCAGCACTTTGACTAAACCGGTCAACGCCAAAACTTCTGAGCCCAAAACCGGGGCGTTACAACTCTCCCCCCCTTAAGAAATTTCGTCCTCAAAATTTACCTGAAGGAAAGAGATAAGGAAACTGCTTCAGCATATCCTCCTTCCGCTCCCACGTGGCTTCCTCAACACCGCGATGCTTCCACAGCACCTTCACCAACTCAATGGTCTTGCCACGAAGAACCTTGCTATCTGAATCCAGAATCTTCACCGGTTCCTCATCATAGGTCAAATCCGGATTCAATTCCACCTCCTCCACAGGCAACACATGCGAAGGATCAGATCGATACCTCCGAAGCATAGAAACATGGAACACATCATGAATCTTCTCCAGCTCCTGAGGTAACCTCAACCGATACGCAACAGGACCAACACGCTCAACAACCTCATACGGTCCAATGTATCTAGGGCTCAGCTTACCCTTCCGCCCAAACCTCATCACCTTCTTCCAAGGCGAAACCTTCAAGAACACGCGATCACCCACCGCAAACTCTATCTCCCTACGCTTCAAATCCGCGTAAGACTTCTGCCGATCAGAAGCAGCCTTCAACCGCTCACAAATGAGCTTCACTTTCTCGGTGGTACCTTTCAACAAAGCAGGCATCGAAACCAACTTTTGACCAGCTTCAGCCCAACACAGAGGAGTCCTACACTTCCTCCCATACAGAGCCTCATAAGGTGCCATCTGTATACTTGCCTGAAAACTGTTGTTGTAAGCGAACTCAACCAAAGGCAGATGCTTCTCCCAAGAACCTTGGAACTCTATCACGCAACATCTCAACATATCCTCCAAGATCTGAATAACTCGCTCAGACTGACCATCCGACTGAGGATGATAGGATGTACTGAAATGCAACCTTGTACCCAGAGCTTGATGTAAACACTGCCAAAAACGCGACGTGAACCTCGGATCCCTATCCGACACGATCGACTTAGGCACACCATGCAACCTCACAACCTCAGCAACGTACAGCTCTGCCAGCTTATCCAAAGAAAACGTAGTATGCACAGGCAAGAAATGTGCACACTTCGTCAGGCGATCCACAATCACCCAAACAGAATTCTTCTTCGACGGAGACAAAGGCAAACCAGATACAAAATCCATGGTAACCCTCTCCCACTTCCATTCAGGGATTTTCAACAGCTGCAACAAACCAGAAGGAACCTGATGTTCAGCCTTAACGCGCTGACACACCAAACACTTGCTCACGAACTCTGCCACATCCTTCTTCAAGCCCACCCAATAGTACTCATCACGAAGATCGCGATACATCTTTGTACTACCAGGATGCATAGCAAAAGGACTTGGTTGAGATTAATCAGCCTTAACCAGAAGGAACCTGATGTTCAGCCTTAACGCGCTGACACACCAAACACTTGCTTATCTAATGTTACATGTTACATGAAGACTTGATTACCTAATTCATTAATCATCCAAGGCAAAACATGATTAGAACAATGATATATGTTTAAATGAACAAGTTGGATATTAGCCCTTATGATATGGAATGAATATGTGTACTTGGTTGAGATTTAAAATGAACTATGTTGTGATGTGAAACTATGAAATGTTGCTGCCAAGATGATAATGAGATTACATGTTGTTTGTTGTCCAATTTAGCTTGAATTGTACATGTGCTTGCTGCCCAAATTTGGCTTGAATTGTATATGTTGCTTGCTGTCCAATTTGGTATGAAATGTACATGTAGCTTGCTGCCCAAATTGGTATGTTTTAAATGAAATGGTTGCTGCCCAATAAGTCATTGTACATGTAAATACTTGCTGCCCTATTGGTTAGTACATGAAAATAGCTTTGTTAACTTGGTTTTGATAGGCTAGTTAGGTATTCCAATACGTGCTAAGCCTAGCTAAGTAACTTTAAAGATTGAATAAGACTTTAAAAGATTGAAACTAGTAAAGTTTAGGGCTGCCTCACTAAGTACATTATGTGTACTTATCACTCTCTTTGTTTCCTTCTTCCAAAATAACAGGTTCGTTGATATCCGAAAGCCATCCGTTTTGTTCCGAGAGCTTCGCAAGCCAAGAACAAGTATGATATAATCTTGCTTAGTCTCCTAGTTGGTGGCATAGTCTAAGTTAGTTTGTCATGCATTATGGAACATGTAATTGTTAAGTTTGGTTTGTATAAAACTAAGACATGTTATATTACGTAATGACTTGATGAATGTTTATGTAAATATGGATATGATGATATGAATGAACTATGTTTGAAGTTAACTAAGCTTGATATGAATTTGAGTATCATTTATATGGTTCATGCCCTTGATGGATTTGAATGGTTGAGTATGTATAAGTATGTTATCTTTATTTGAATTAGGAAGGTTGCATCTAGAATTGTTGTTGGATGATTTGTATAGTTCGAATGGTAATAGAATATTAGAAAAGTTTTAAATTGGCTCACCTATTTGCATTTATGATCTTGTTATTGGATAAATTATTATATGATTGTTTGCTTTGATGCTTGTTAAGTATGAATTGAATCTCATATAATTGTATGTTGATGTGTTGACATGTATGAATCTGTCCATCACCCGAATAGTAACATCGCTCGCTCGTAACCGGGTGAGGGGTGTTACACATTAATGATGTTTCCACTAGTAGATGTTTACAACTTATCCATATGGATTTATTTGGGCCAATTAGGACTACGAGCTTGGGTGGTAAGTCTTATGCTTTTGTACTTGTTGATGATTTTTCTAGATTTACTTGGGTTCTATTTTTAAGTACTAAAGATGAGGCTTTGGAAAAATTCATCACATTTTCAAAACTAACCCAAAATGATCTTGAACTTAAAATTTCACATATTAGAAGTGATCATGGAACCGAGTTTCAAAATTTAGGGTTTGAAGATTTTTTAAATGAAAATGGTATTAGCCATAATTTTTCGGCTCCTCGAACTCCTCAACAAAATGGGGTAGTTGAGAGGAAAAATAGAACTTTGCAAGAAATGGCTAGAACTATGCTTTGTGAAAACAATTTACCTAAATATTTTTGGGCGGAAGCCATAAACACCGCTTGCTATATTGTAAATCGAGTAATGATTAGGCCAATTTTAAAGAAAACACCTTATGATATTTTAAAATCTAAAAAGCCTAACATTATCTATTTCACCCTTTTGGTTGCAAGTGTTTTGTTTTAAATAATGGAAAAGACAACTTAGGTAAATTTGATGCAAAAAGTGATGAAGCTATTTTCATAGGTTACTCTATAACCTCTAAAGCCTATCGAGTATTTAACAAAAGAACTTTAGTAGTAGAAGAATCTATTCATGTTGTATTCGATGATAACCTCCTTCCTAGGAAGGATTCTTGTGATGATGATGATGATGTAGGAATCATAAATGCTTTTATGAAGGACAAACTTCGAAGGAGGATGAGATTCCAACAAAAGAAGAGGACACGCAAGATCCACCTCTTGAAGCCTTGAAGGACTTGGCTCTTGAGGAAAAGGAAGTGAGCTACCCAAGGGAGTTAAACTATGTCAAAGATGGTGAAATCTTGGGTGATCCATCCAAGGGGGTAACCACTCGATCTTCTCTTCGATTAATGAATCATGTTGCATTTATCTCATGCATAGAGCCTAAGAATATTAAAGAAGCATTGAAAGATGACTTTTGGATTATGGCTATGCAAGAAGAGTTAAATCAATTTGAGAGAAGTAACGTTTGGACATTAGTTGATAGGCCTAGTAATCAATCTACCATAGGAACTAAATGGGTCTTTAGGAACAAACTAGATGAGAGTGGTAACATTGTAAGAAATAAAGCTAGACTAGTAGCTCAAGGTTACACTCAAGAAGAGGGAATAGATTTTGATGAAACCTATGCACCCGTAGCTAGAATGGAAGCCATTAGGAAGTTGCTTGCATATGCATGTTATCATAATTTCAAGCCTTTTCAAATGGATGTTAAAAGCGCATTTTTAAATGGTTTTATAAATGAAGAAGTGTATGTGGAACAACCACCGGGTTTTGAAGACTCAAAATTTCCAAATCATGTTTTCAAACTTACCAAAGCTCTTTATGGTTTAAAACAAGCTCCTAGAGCTTGGTATGAAAGACTTTCAAACTTTTTAATTGAAAAGGGATTTGAAAAAGGTAAGGTGGACACTACACTTTTTATAAAAATGTATAAAAATGACATCTTAGTAGTTCAAATTTATGTTGATGATATTATTTTTGGTTCTACTAATGAATGTCATTGTCAAGAGTTTGCTAAGTTAATGCAAGGTGAATTCGAGATGAGCATGATGGGGGAGCTCTCATTTTTTTTGGGACTCCAAATCAAGCAAAAGAAGGATGGCACCTTCATCAATCAAGCAAAGTACATAAAGGATGTGCTCAAGAAGTTTGGCTTAGAGAATGCAAAGCCTCAAGCCACACCTATGAGCTCATCTACAAAGCTTGACAAAGATGAATGAGGTAAGTGTGTTGACTCTAAGCTTTACCGTTCTATGATTGGATCATTGCTTTACCTTACCACAAGTAGACCGAATATCTTGTTTAGTGTTTGCTTGTGTGCTAGGTTTCAAACTAGTCCTAGAGAGTATCACCTTATAGCCGTTAAGAGAATCTTTAGGTACCTTATAGATACTCCTTGTTTAGGTCTTTGGTACCCTAGAGACTCTACCTTCAACCTTCATGCTTATTTGGATGCAGATTATGGGGGTTGCAAAATCGATAGGAAAAGTACTTCGGGAACTTGTCAATTCCTAGGTAGTATGCTCATATCTTGGTTCTCTAAGAAAGAAAATAGTGTAGCCTTATCTACCACCGAAGCCGAGTACATATCCTTAGGGAGTTGTTGTGCTCAAGTCCTTTGGATGAAGCAACAACTCTTAGATTATGGAATTAAAGTTGAAACCATACCCCTAAAATGTGACAACACTAGTGCAATATGTCTAACAAAAAATCCCATCCAACACTCTAGAACCAAACACATAGAAATAAGACATCATTTCATTAGAGATCATGTCCTTAAAGAAGATGTGGTTATAGAGTATCTAGACACCTTAAATCAATTAGCGGACATATTTACAAAACCTTTAGACAAAGAGCGTTTTTGGTCCCTTAGGAGATAGTTAGGTCTAGCTAGCCTATCTTGACCTTTTATGACCTCTTTTGTGATTAAATTTGCTTGATCTTGTGAAATGCCATGTTTATGTGTTTAGACTCCTAATTTCATCCATGCTTATAGCTAGGGGGAGTATGTTTATGTTTGCATATGTTTTGCCTGCTCATTCATGTCATTTATGCATGTTAGGCCTTAGAAAAACTTATTTTTCTGCACTTTTAGAGCCTCATCTGCACTTCCAGGCCCAGGTGTATCGAAACGGGTGACCCTGTTTCGATACGGATACCTTAAATTCATGTCTGAGAGAAGGGCGTTTCGAAACGCCTCCAAAAGGTTTCGAAACGTTTTTGCTACTGCCAAGGGGTGTATCGAAACGTGTTTCGATACGGATCAATGGGGCTTCGATATGGTCAACACCGTATCGAAACGGTCAGCTGAAAGTCTCAACACGGTCAAACCCTCGTGCTAGCGTTTCGAAACGGTATCGCGGATAGCTTTATTTAGGGCTTTTAATGTTAAAATCCACTTTTACATCGAACTCTTAAAAACCCTAAAAACCCTAAACCGACTTTCTCCCTATAAAAACCCTCTAAACCTCCTTGTTTTTCACCAAATCTTGAGGGGTTTTTCTCTAAAACTCAAGTCTAAGCAAGTTTCATCAACATTGTGCAAGGATTTTTCTCCATTCATCCAAAATCTCAAACTAAGGTAATTTTTCCCCTTTTTCTTTTTCTTTCAATTTATGTTCGAATCTTAGGTTAGAAAATTTTATTTTTGTATAAACTATATGTTTTCATGTTTGGGTTTTCCATATCTTGTAAAAAAATTTCAAAATCTTAATTTTTTTATTCGAATATAAAATTTTTTAGTCGTATTTTCTTTTACTATTTTTTTTATTTTAATTTTTCTTTGTTTTAATTTTTTTTAAAACCTAAGTGGGATTTATTATTGGATTGAATTTAAAAATCGATGCATACACTTAATTTTAAAACATGCTTGCTTAATGTTTTTAGGATGTCGGATCAAGCTAACAAAAAGCGTAAGTCCGTTCAAACCGGTGATTCGAGCATACGTCCGAATCTCGCTCTGCTCTTTCAGAAATCCCTTCGAACTACCGAGATGCGAGCTCGTTTCACATATGTCAAGGATTTCGAAGTTCCTCGTGAACGTGTCATTGATCTTGATTTCCTCAACTTCGAGCGATTCCTATTCCGTTACCTCGAGCGTTTGAGTGAATGGGAACTTCTTCCTTTGTTGAGCATCCCGGATATTCACTACAAACATATGGTACTCATCTTTTACTCTAATGCTCATCTTATTCATGATGAAACCAAAATCGAGGTTGTAGGGATTGAATCTTTCATATTAGGGAAAAAGTTTGTTGTTAATATTGCTCTCTTGGAGTCCACTTTTTCCCTTAAAGATGAAGGAATTGAGGATGAACGTCACTTTGGTACTTTCACTGGACCGTCACTTACTTCGGATGCGCACGATCATTTTCTTCACTTGATGGTATCATGGTTCCTTCGTCCTTCCGGAGGTAAATACTCTCATATCCGTCAAGTTGATCACTTTTGGCTTGAATGTTTCCGTAGAGGTGAGCGCCCTAATGTTGCTAAGATCATTTTTGCCGAGATGGTCAATAATGTTAAGCTTATTGACACCAATGAGTTGAAATCTTTTACTTATGGCACGATCTTGAGCCACGTCTTTAGCCACATCGGTCTCGATTGCACCTATGACTCCCCGGAACCTCGCAAGTGCAAGATTGGTGAGTCCTCTCTTCGCAAGTCTGGGTTTCGATATGTGAATGATGTTTGGGAACGTGTTGATAGAGAAGCTCCTCTTCCTCCCGTTGCACCTCCACCGCAAGTTCAAGTTGGAAACAATGAAGCTCTTACGGCTCTCATTACCGAGCGGTTCAATGCTTTGGATACTCGCATTGCTTCGGGTTTTGGTGCCATCGACACTCGCTTGCAAAATGTCGAGGATCGCCTCCTATCTCTTGAGACTTCCCACTCAAACTTGGATTTGTCCTTCTCTACTCTTTATGGCCAATGGACGAAGTTTCACCGTTCTCAAGTCAAGAACGATGATGAGACTTCCGATGATGATGATGGTGATGACGAGGCCTAGGACTTTCATATCATATCATATTATTTATGCATTTTAGGTTTAAGATTGCATCTTTATGTTTCATTATGTTTTAGGAACCTATGCTTTTGATCTTTTGTTTGGGATTTTATTTTGAACTTATGTTGATTTATGCTTTGGATATTTTAATTTTATGAATTAATATTATTATTGCTTATTAGTCAATGCTTATTGGTACTAATCCTTTGTCTTCTCTATGAGCCTTATTTATTCTTTTTGATCTAACAAAAAGGGGGAGAATAAATTTAAGAGCCAAAAACAAAAATTCGTTTTTAAATGTTTAAAGTGTTTTTAAGTTTTAAAACTTGAATTTCAAAGTTAATTTTTTTAAAACTTTAAAAACATATCTTAAATTAAGGGGGAGTTAGAATATGTTCAAAATTTTCAAAACTCTTAAAAATTCTAACTTTGGTTTTGTTATATCAAAAAGGGGGAGATTGTGAAACCAATATTTTAATTTTGATATAACTAAAAACCTAAGGACTAAATTGAAAATGTCAAAACGAATTTTTAAGTCCTCAAACATCCCCATATGATTTTAAGATTATGCCAAAGTTAAAAACAAAGTTTTCAAATATTTTTCTAAGTGTTTAAAGCCGAAACAGTGATTTTCAAGTCCCTGTTTTGAAACGGCCTAAGGCGTTTCGAAACGAATTCATCACTGCCAAGCCATGTTCCGAAACGCGTATCGAAACGACTTTAGAACACATGAACCCGTATCGAAATGAGGCCAAGCGTTTCGAAACTGTTCTTCATTTTGATTTGAAAACTATAACCATTGTACTATTTTTTAACTGAATTTTCAAAGATCAATAGGGTGTTTCGAAACGGGCTCAAGCAGTTTCGAAACGACCCTTGACAGTAGCAAAACTGCTTCGAAACGAGTCTAAGCGTTTCGAAACTGTTCTTCATTTAGATTTGAAAATATGACTGTTACAATGTTTTTAACTAACTTATTGGAAACCGTTAGGGTGTTTCGAAACGGGCACAAGCTGTTTCGAAACGACCCTTGACAGTGGCAAAAGTGTTTCGAAACGGCTTTAAAACGTTTCGAAACGGGCTCTTAAATGCACCCCAACGACTCTTTTTATTTTGGTCCGTTTCGAAACAGGTACCCCGCGTTCCGAAACGGGTTGTTGCAGACTGCATTTATGGAGGTGAGATAACATCCCCAACGGCTCTATTGATGAATGCAACAACCACAACGGCTAGAAATCAATGAGAAGGTATAAAAGGGACCTCTAAAAGCTCCAACAACAACTATTGATCCAAAAGCAAATATACATACATCAAATACAAGCATTTGTGCTAAAATCCCATATTTGTCTAGAAACTCCAATTGTAATTTTCATTCTTATCTTTATCAATTGGGTTGAGTGCTTGTAATTGGGCTACAATTTGTATTGAGAGATACTATCTTAGCCATCAAATTCTTTGTTATCTTTGTGTGAGGATTGTGTTAAATTTTGGGTAAAAAATTTAACCGAAAATTGTAAGGGTTGCCTCCTTAGCCTAGAAAAGGGGAAGAGCAATTAGTGGAATTGTTACAAATCCTTAGTGAAGCTAAGGTAGTGGATGTAGAGTTCATTTGGAACTTGAACCACTCTAAAATTCCTTGTCAATCTTTTTAATTTGCAATTTCCACCACACAAACTTTAAAAATCCAATTCACCCTCATCTTGGTTCATATCGATCTTTCGATCCACTCAACACATGCAACTCTAGCAGAACAACATGTTCGTGTACGGGACAGACCAATCCAAGATCGCTTAATTCCTGCCCTAGATGATCTCAATCCAGGAATTGTTACTCCTGAGATTCTAGCCACACAAGTTGAGTTGAAGTTTGTTATGTTTAACATGCTCAATTCAATTGGTCAATTTGGCGGTTCACCACACGAAGATGCCATGCAACATCTAAGATCTTCCTTAGAAGTTTGCGATTCTTTCTAACAACAGAGAGTCCATGAGGTTATCCTGAAGCTGAAACTGTTCCCCTAGTATGGCTAATAATATATTATTCGAAATTTTAGAATCCTGGGCAAATATATGATAGAGTTTCTTGATAAGGTATAATCTCAAAAATATGAATGATAAACCTCGAAATGACATTACTTCTTTTCGTTCAAGTAGATTATGAATCAATGTATGAGGCTTGAGATCGATACAATGAGCATCTACACAAATAGTAATGATATTCAATGAAGTCAATGCACCGACTAAGATGATGCTAGATGTCTCAACAAATGACACTCTCTTAAATAAATCATATGAGGAAGCACTAGAGATCTTGAACAGACATACTAATAATGACTACCAATTCCTATCCACTAGGAAGGGACAAACAAGAAAAAATGTCATGGTAATTGAGCTTGATTATCAGATGTTATCTCAGCACAACTTGATGTGTTAATCAACATGGTTAAGATTTTGCAGCGACACACAGCAAGTCGAAGTAGCTTATTCAATAACTTACATATTCAATAGCTTTAAATTTTTTTCTTATTCTTTATGTTTCAATAACTTTAAAATTTTATATATTCAATAACTTATTATATTACAAAATCGTTACAAATGAAAACCCATATAAAATTCTTAAAAGCGAAAGTAAAAACTCCTAAAAATTGAATTAAATAACAACAAATATGAAAAAATGTTAAGGTTCAAAAGAAATACCATAATAGATGAAATTATATAGTTAGACATTTGAATCAAATACAAATTGCTGCGATTTTTGAGTTTTTGCTCTGTAAAATTTTTAGTCTTTGAAAACACGGTAATAAAAGATTTTCCAAATCAAGTGTTTTGATTAGATTATGATTCATGTTAACCTTTAATTTGTATAATAAAATTATTTAATTTTATTAATTTACACGTCGCTAAAATGGATGCCACATAAGAAATAAAGGGTGAGCCGGTCAACAAAATTTGTTGCCACATGGCATGTCTGTTTTTGTCCATGATGCTTTATTATCAAATGACTAACGGTCTTAAGCAAAGTATTAGAACCATTGATGGTAAAAAGTTTGAGCACGAAATTTGAGAGTAAAACTTCTTCATATACTAATTTAAGAAAATACGTCTAATTCAAGTACTATATTTATATTTAAGCCTATATTAAACAAACAACTTTTGAATTAAATTTCAGTTAGAATGAAAAAAATCAAATAAATCGTTAGCTTTCTTTCATAAAAAAATCCTAATAATCATCGTTTGTAAAATTATTATAAACTTAGAAGTAGATCATTTCAATTTTTTATATAACCACCCATAATCAATTCATTAGTTGACTAATCCAGATCAAATATTTTAAAACTTGGGACAACCCTCCCGATTTAATTTATTTCATTCACATCGTTACAATTCAAATATATGCTTTTACTTAAAAATATAATGTGTCATCTCATTAGACCAATCGATTATTAGTAATTTTAAGGCTTAAATATACATTTGGTATCTGAACTAGAAACATTCTCCCAAGTTGGTACCTAAAGAAAATTTTCTCCCACATTGGTACCTAAACTACACACTTTCTCTCAACTTGGTACCTAAAGATTTTTTCTCTCAAGTTGGTACATGAACTAGACACCTTATCCCAAGTTGGTACCAAAACTTATACATTCTATCAATTTGATCATAATTTAAAACAATTCAATAAATATAACTCTCTATATTTAAAAATTCTATCAATTTACTATGTGTTCTTCACCTAAAATTGTTTGTTCTTCTCTTAGAAATGCAATATTACTTTCTTCGTATAATAAAAGTTTAAACATAACTTGTTGATAGAATTCAGCTATCCAGTTGTTGCTTTTATCTAATGGGCTCGCTTGATTTGATATTCTCACAAAAATAATTAAATTGATGAAATTTTTAAATATAAAATGTTAAATTTATTAAATTATTTCGAATTATGACTAAATTAATTGAATGTATAAGTTTTGGGACTAAAACTATTAATAAAAGTATTAAAATAGTGGATGAAATTAAAGTTTGGGTACCAACTTAGGAGGAAGTTTTCTTTAGGTACCACGCTGGGAGAAATTGTATAGTTCAAGTACTAACTTGGGAGAAAAAATTCTTTAAGTACTAACTTGGGAGAACGTGTATAGTTTAGGTACCGAAACTATATTTAAGCCTAATTTTAATTATGGTTAGTGTGAACATTAAATATCAAATTTTATCAAAGTGTAAGAACTACCTATAGATTTTGTCCAAAAAAAAAGAATTAATAGTTTTTTTACAATAAAAAAGAATTAATAGTTGGACTTAATTGATATTGGTGGAAGAATAGGGTCAAAACTACATAATTCACATAGTTTAAGGGACAAACTATATTTATGATATTTCATTTAAATTGTAAGGATTTTGAGAATTGCAGCAAAAAAATGGCGGAAGAAGAGAGAAGGAAGAGGGTGGTAGTGGAGTCGTTAGGATGGCTGACGGAATCCTCCATCATGCCCAAGAAACACCGGGCCATCGAAGGCGTTGGAGCTTCCTCCATCCTCGAACTCAAAGCCCAGCTCTACAAATCGCAAGAAGAGTCCAAAAAATCCAAGGAATTAACAGGTGCTGACGTCGAATACCACCGCGCCAAGAAAAGGATTGCCCCTCATGATACCTTCTCCGTCAAGAACTCCGGCGTCGATTCTCGCGCCCTCAAGTATTTTCATTTTTTCCTTCCTTTTATGTAGCTAATCTAATTGGGAATTAGGGTTTTTTTCCTTTTTAGGGTTTCTCAAATTGGTTTGTGATTATAGGGATAAGCTTGAACTGAAAGCGGTTAGCGATGGGTCAGTCAGCTATGCTGCATTGGAGAAGAAGGCTGAGTTATATGAGAAGTTAGTCAGAGGAGAGTTATCTGATGAAGAGGATAAGGAGAAGTATTGTGTTGATTTTTTCACGAAGGGCTCCGAGCTCGAGAAATCACAGTCGTCGAAAGTTGAGAATGCTTCTAATTTACAAGCAAATGAAGAAGGTAGTGAGATTGATGATGGCCATGCTTTGTTTAACACGAAACTTGTAGGGCCTGGAAGAACGGCTGGAATCATAGACAATGATGAACATAAACGCTTTGTAAGGTGAGGGATTTAGTTTCCTTTTAGTTAATTGCATTTGAACGTTCGATGGGGTTTACAATATGAAATTTATATATTTGCTTATAGATTTTCGTTTTCTTCTATGCACGTTTGGACTATGTGAAAAAGTTTAGAAAAATATAGCATACTTGTGTCCAAATATTAGACATTCATTATCGAGTCTGGATTGATTATAGCTCTGCTTTGCATATTTGTCGTGCAACCGATTGGTTTGACTTGAAGATTAGCCACTTAAGTGCAGTGAATCAAGATGTTTCATCCTTAAGCCTCATCTCCCTCGTGGAATTTAACTAAGGTCGATGCCTTCTTTTTTTTTATTCTTTGCCACAATCAATACTTGCCTAGTTGTTTCCATCTTGCTTAAATGCCCGATGAAGTGGTATACTGTACGTACTTAATTCGGGATCGAGTGCCTGTTGGAGTATGTTTGGAGGATCCTTTTTTCATGATTCCTTGTATTTGGAGGGTCTTTAAGAAAATCATATCTCATATCCTTATCTGGATATGTCTCAGACATGGAGGGTACGGGATCTTAATAAATAGTCGGAGCAACTTAGGTAGGTATATACCAGTAATTGGATGGCGGGTTCCGATCATCAAAAAGTTGATACTAGTAATTGGACCGTGGTAATTTAAGACATTACTGAAGGCACTGAAAATTAAAAGTATTTAGTTATTGGAAATTTGAACTTTAAAGTTGAAACTATAAGTGTCGTTTTGGTTGCCTGTTTATGCTTTCACAAGGCTATGTTTTATAAGTCTCGCTTGATGCCCCTTATTTTAATTCATTACTACAACCAATAGTTGTCTGGTCTTTTCATCTTGCTTAATGGCCCGATGAAGGGGTACTTAAGAATGGAAGTAGCTATTTGGAAATGTGAACTTTAAGTTGAAACCAAAAAAGGTTTTTTCTTTTTTCTTTTTGTGATTATCAGTTTATGCTTTCACGAGGCAATGTTTTATAACTTCTATGTATGCTTTGGACATTAGAAAAAACCGAAGGCCATAATATTTGGTTGATGGGTTATTCGCAGGGAAGTTCATGAAGAAGCAAATCAAGCGAGGGAAATGGTATCCGAGCTTAAATTGCGAAGGCAAGAACAAGCAACCGCTCGTCGTGAGAAACTCAGGCAGGCGTATCTTCGGAAACGACTGGAGAAACTGAAGGCTGCATCGGGAAAAGAACAGGCTTGATTGCTGGATACCCGGGAAGGAGATCACCGCATTGTTTTATTAGCAAGGATCGGGTTGTAAGCAACTAAGCATGAGCAGCTGCATTCTTTACGAGTACAAGCATGCTATAGGCTCCAGCATTTCTTCTATCTGCAATGTCAAATATGTAATTGTTCAGATTCAAACATGTTAACGTCAAACATGAGTTTCAATTCTTTCTTTTTTTTCAAAATCTTCATGAATTTTGAAGATGTATGAAAGATCAAATCTCTTTACGTGTCAGATTATATAATTTGGGCTTAAAGGATGTAGGAAAATCATGAACTTTTGAAAAAAAAAAAACTTAAGCTCCTGATTAATTTTTTTGCATTATTAAGTGCTTCAACAATAAATTAAATCAATTAAGCTCTTTGATCATTATTGACAGTCAAACTAACGATTTTTTTGGATCGATTAGTACAGTGTGTCGTGTTATAGTATTATTCACCTGACATTTTTAAAAAATATTTTATTTACAAATTTCTTTGAAAGTCTTAAAAGAATCTTTACAAAACTTAATATATATATATATATATATATATTTAAATTAGTTACTCTCATATTATAGAATTGTTGTTTATCATGTATTAGTAATATCTGAAAAAAAAATCTATTGAGATTTAATGGTCCAAATTAGTCAAAGGCTTAATTGATTCAATTTATTAGTTCAAAAAATTTATTTAGTGTGAAATTATTAGGATTTAATTAATTTTTTTTCTTCAAAAGTTAAAAGATTTCTTGCACCGTTTAAGTCTAATTTCTTAATACATTAACAATTGATATTATATAGATTTTGAAATACTTAGGCAACCACGTGTTCGTGAATTTTTTTGAGAGGGTTTATTTAGGGATGTCAATGGGGCAGGTTTTGCGGGGATTCGCCTCACTTTATATTTAATTGGGTAAGAATAGTTTAAATTTTGTGGGTTGTGGGGCGGAAATGACAATAAAAATTAGATTCGCCATGGGTGGTGGAGAAGACGTGAATATGCCTTTGTACCCGTCCTATTCTCACCCGCCCCGCATCGTCCTCACCTGCCCCTACAGATCTTATAACATGTTATTATAAAGGTTATTAAAAATATAATATCAGTTTGGGTCATAGTCAAATTTAAGCCAATTCATATTGACTTATCTTGGGACATTAATGAAAATTATATATGTATATATGAGTTTGAGATTGATCATATCAAATATATAAATATCTTTAAAATATCAGTTTGAATTAGAGTCAAATTTAAGATAATTTATATTGACTTATCTTGGAATTTTAATGAATATATATATGGGATAGGATCCAGTTACACAGTGTAACGTTTTTTGAATCGTTGGATGGGTGAAACGGATAGATGAGATTAACCATATATATATATAACATTTATGTTTATTGGTCTCTTCTGTAATGTCGTCTACCGTTAAGCCTTCTTTTAAGGTTTATTTTCTTCTCTTCAGTGTATTCGTTTTTATTTTTTTAAGGTTATTTTTAATTGTTATTTTATTTTTAGTTCTTTCTATATTGTTTAATTGTTATTTGTTACTATTAGACACGGTTGAAACTCTCCACAACAATACAAATTCAACTACACTTAAAACGAACAACAAAGCAACAACATACATGGAGAATATAATATAGCGATTTAACTGCAAAGGATTATTACACATGTTTAATCGCCATGGAAAGGTTCTAGATGTGTTTATACCAAACAAACGTGCGGTATGGTTTTGTTCGAATGAATTATGAGAAATAGGTGAAGCAATTGATTGGTCGATTACATGAGTTTTGGTTGTATGGATCAAGGGTTTCGGTGTCATTCGCCTGAAGAACTGAGAAATTCCAATCATGGAGGAAGATAGTCACGATTTTATGAATAAATTGCCAATGCAAGGGGGATATCAGCGTATTAGGGTACAATGGGTAAAGTAGACAATAAGGTTGATGTCGTTCAGAGCTACACAATAAGATGGTGACTGCGTTCGATGAGTCTCGCAACATTGGCATGTGAATTGAAAGAAGTCGATATACATGATTTGTCAATAATGAGTATTGTGGGATCAAGGGTCTTGTTGTTCACTAGTAGTGTTTGTTGGGAAAGGCCGGTACACCCCATGGCACAACGAAAAATTATTCGGCGAATTCCGTCAGTGATCAATGTACAAGGGACGAATTCGGGGTGAGTAGAGATAAAATATTACCTTAGTAAATCTGATATTTTGATATTCTTAGGGAATTAGGATAAACCAAATCGAATTCGAGTCATCACAATAGCGCTATGACCTCTACACATTCCACCGAAACAAAACGAACAATATTTTCTCTTCTCTATCTGTTAGAGAGGTTTTCCGTAAAGAATGCTTTGGCTGCTAGACCTTATGCCTTTATATAGCATGCAAAAACATAATTTTAATTAAGTTCAGATTCATTAAATATACAATATATTTAACCGAATATAATTAAATATTTAGAATCAGATTCTACTTTAATTAGGTTTCTTTAGGATATATATATTTTAATAGTGTTTCATAATTATAATAATTATCTAATTATATATATATATAAACGAGATTATCTATAATTACAATAATTATTACATGTACAACAAATTTGTACACATGCTATCTAGTTAATATTTGTTCGTTTCAATCATAGGGCGTGACCCTTGTTGGTTCATGTAACGTTAGTAGTAATATCTAGAACAATTCTAATATTACAAACAATGAATGACATCTAGCAATACATCATGGCCACCTAAGTTACATGAAGTCGTGGTTTGACTTCACTTTTTTCCGTGATTAACTTCTTTTATATATTACATCCTTTTGTCATTATATCTAGATCGGACACAAGTCATGGATTAGTCACACTTGTATAGTCCATCTAATATTTCTTGATATCTTGAGTAGACTATGATAAACGAATAACTATGATATCTCATATCAATTTATTCGAGCATGATCATGCATTTTCTAGTCTCAATCAAGTGGCCTACGATATTACTCCTATTATGTAGGAGGGACAAATCCTATCTTGATTAATTATATTTCGCTATATAGAGTGTGACATATCGGATATCAGTCTTTATAGTGTAGTATGTTACAACACACGTTTGACTGCATCAAAATATGCCACTCTCGATATTGAAATAATGATGATCTCAAGTTTGAGGATCAAACACTTAGTTATCACTATGAGCAATTTTGTGACTGTCACATAATAATCCAAGAAACATGCCCATAGCGGGTCAGTCCAGTATGTAGTTCTCTAACACATACTTATGTATTGATTTTGACATCTCTATGTCAATAACAACACTTTGTTATCAATCAACTGCATATTAGTCTTAATATGTTGTCTACGCCCACAATAATTGTCTACTAAGGACATTCAAGAATAACTATATTATTCTAAGGACTTTATTATAATTCAATTTATTTATAAATACACAAAATAAGACTGAAATAATAATAATAATAATAATAATAATAATGGCTTTATTAATAAACAAGATAAAATAAATATGTCTTTAACAATCATCTCATGATTGATCTTTGGGCATACTTCAACAATCTCCCACTAGCACTAAGACCAATCACTCATCTATCTAACACCAAGAGACTTAGTGTGACGTTCATGCTTCTCCAGTGTTAGAGGCTTTGTTAGTGGATCAGCAACATTGTCATCAGTTGATACTCTGCATATTTCTACATCTCATCGATCAATGATTTCACGAATAAGATGATAACGCCTAAGTATGTGTTTGGATCGCTAGTGAGATATGGGTTCTTTTGCTTGTGTGATGGCTCCGTTGTTGTCACATCGTAGATCTATAGAATTTGATATGTTAGGCACGACCCCTAGTTCAGATATGAACTTTTTGATCCAAACAGCCTCTTTTGTAGCATTGCTTGCTGCAATATTGTTGGGATTTATGTTGCTCGATTTCCTTCAACCGTTCTTAATCGCCAAGTGTGGAGAAGTTGGATATTTGGGTGTTTTAGTGGGATGTGAAAATTAGACAATAAGACACAAGGATTTATAGTGGTTCAACCTTCTAACCAAGGTCTACATCCACTACCTTAGCTTCCCACTAAGGATTTCAACAAATTCACTCTGTGAATTTCGTCCCCTTTTCCCGGCTTAGGAGGAAACTGTTACAATGATTAAGCTAACTACCCTTAGCTTAATCAAACACTCTCTTACAAGAGAAATTCTTAAAGCAAACTTTAAATCCCTCTAATAGGTAATTGTTTGCACTAATAAGCTCTCACCCAAAGCCTAAACACTTGAGCAAATATAACAATGTTTAGCTCACAAGTGTTGTCTATACAAGAAAATGAACAATTAAGCTCTAAGACAAATTCTTGATCATAATATTGTTGACAATTGAAGCATTAACCTTCTCTTGATGCTTGTAGGTCCCTTTTATACTCCTAATTGAGTTTATAGATGTTACTAGCCGTTAGGGTTGAATTGGAGCCGTTGGAGACTTTATTTCCACCATAAATGTAGTTGAAGTGGTTAGTCCTTTTAGGACCCAAACACTTATAAAACATTTTCCATTTATAAATCTAGGGGGTACTAGATTGTCTTACATAGAAATTTGATTTTCCAAAATTATTTTTCTTTTCAAGCTCTTTGGAAATCAAATATTTTTATTCTTGAACTTTATGAAGCAAATTTTGTAAATCAAAACATTTTTGTTCAAAATCATTGAGTTTTGCTTCAAGTTCAATTTTGGTTTTAAAAATCAAATCATTTTGAATTTTCAAATTTAAAATCACTTTCTTGTTTCTCAAAATGTGATTTTTAAATTCTAAAACCAATTCATCATAAGCATCTTGTAATTCATCAAATGAATATGAACATGAAGTAGATGAATTAGAAGTTACCCTTGAATCTTCTTCGATGGCCATAGGGCAAAGGTTAGCTTGTTCATCGTCGGTGGAGTCTTCATCACTTCATGTAGCCACATATGCCTTCTTCTTATGGCTTGAAGTGCTTGCCCTCTTCTCCTTCATGGATTCTCATTCAAGTTCTTTCATGGCTTTCTTCATGAAAGGGACACACTTCTTGAAGAGATGAACTATCTCTTCTTCTATATTCTCCTCCTCGTTTGTGTCGACATGGTTGCACTTGGAGGATTTGAGAGCCATGGCATTTGTGTGGATGCCTAGCTCCATGATCTTTTTCTTCCCCATCCTTCTTATCTCTTCATTCTTCTTCTCATCTTCTTTGTCTTTCTTCATAATTTGGTGAGTGAGAAGTGACCCCACGAGTTCATCAATCTTCAAAGTCTTCAAATTCTTAGCTTCAATGATGGCGGCCCTCTTTAAGTCCCATGACTCGAGAAGAGAATAGATAAGCTTTTAGACAAGATTTTCTTTCGGAATGACTTCTCCATAACCCTTGAGTCCATTGGTGATTATGGAGAATCGATGGAACATCTTCTCAGTGTCCTCTTTCGGATCCATTTTGAAGTTTTCATACTCTAGGTTGAGGAGACCAATCTTAGACTCCTTTACTTCGTTTGTCCCCTCGTATGTAACTTCAAGCTTTTCCCAAACTTCATTGGCACTCTCGCAAGAAGACATCTTCTCATAGATGTTGAGGCTAAGTGCACAAAAGATGAAGTGTAAAGCCTTGCAATTTAGCTCCATCTTCTTACGATCGTTGGCACTCCAGTCCGACTTGCTTCCTTTTGCTACGAATGGACCATCTTCAATGATATCCCAAAGCTTGTAGTCTTTGTATTTGACAAAGAACATCATCCTCGTCTTCCAATAAGCATAATTGGTCTCGTCGAAGAAGGGAGGCTTGTCAATGGATTGCGCCATTGAGCCGATTGTTTGAAAAGTTTATCAAGCTTGCCGGATCGCCTCAATAAGATGTTGATCCTCTTGAGTTGAGCCACGCTCTGATACCAATTGTTGGGATTTATGTTGCTCGATTTCCTTCAACCGTTCTTGCTCGCCAAGTGTGGAGAAGTTGGATATTAGTGTGTTTTAGCGGGAGGTGAAAATTGGACAATAAGATACAAGGATTTATAGTGGTTCAACCTTCTACCCAAGGTCTACATCCACAACCTTAGCTTCCCACTAAGGATTTCAACAAATTCACTCTTTGAATTTCGTCCCCTTTTCTCGGCTTAGGAGGAAACCGTTACAACGGTTAAGCTAACTACCCTTAGCTTAATCAAACACTCTCTTACAAGAGAAATTCTTAAAGCAAACTTTAAATCCCTCTAATAGGTAATTGTTTGCACTAATAAATAGCCATTGTACAAATATAAGATAGGCATATCGATACGCGTATAGGCGTATCGGTATGTGTTAGGGAAGCGTATTGATACAATGAATACTGTATCGATGCAATTTTTTCAACATAGCTCACTGGAGGATATCATATCGATACATGCTATAGCGTATCGATACTCTATTTAAGATTCAGTTACCAACCAACTACCAAGCCAACGGTCAAAATATTTAAAGCTCTAATTTTAAAAATATTTTTAAAGCGTATCGATACTTGATTCAAACTCCTTGGGATTTTATAGAGATAGCGTATCGATATAGATGGAATCTGTTTCGATACCTCGTATCGATACGGTAAGGAACGTATCGATACGTTTGTCTCCAGTAGCCAAGTTTCTAAAAAAGGTATCGATACCCTTAGGGGCGTATCGATACTCATAGACGTTTTTGAGCAGTTTGGCCTTGGAACACTTAGAAAAAGTTTAGGAGTTTGAGTTTTTCAAACTAGAGCAAAGCTTTGATGATTTGAAACCTTTTAGGGGACTTAAAAATTTATTTAGAGATTTCAATTTGGTCCTCAAAACAGTTTGTTATATCAAAATCAAACATAGTTTTACAAATATACTCGGCTTCTGTTGTAGAATCTGCTATTGTATCTTGCTTTGAACTTTTCCAGCTTACAACACCTCCATTAAGGCAAAACACAAAACCCGATTGCGATTGGGAATCATCCTTATCAGTTTGGAAGCTTGCGTCAGTATAACCTTTTATATTTAGTTCTTCCTTACCTCCTTACATAAGGAATGTATCCTTAGTTCTTTTTAAGTACTTAAAGATGTTTTTGACTGCATCCCAATGACCTTTACCAGTATGTACTTGGTATCGACTTGTCATACTTAGTGCATATGATACACCCGGACGTGTACATAGCATGTCATACATGATATAACCAATGGTCGAAGCATATGGAATCTTACACATGCGTTCTCTCTCTTGAGGCGTTGAAGGACACATTTCCTTTGAGAGCGAAATACTGAAGAACTAATGTTTTGATATAATAATTGAAAAATAGTTTTGGACTAAATTGAAAAGATTTCCAAAGTGCCTTTAAGTCCAAACAACTTGAAAATAAGTTTATGGATGTTTTAAATGGTTTTGGGAAGGTTTGAAACATTTTTAAGTAGCCAAACCAAGGTTTTCAAGGTACTCGTTTTGATACATGGTAACATGTTTCGAAATAGTTTGAAACTGCCAAAACACGCACCGATACAAGGCTTGCTCGTTTCGATACGGAGAGGCTTTCGTTTCAAAACACCCATTTGGTGTTTCGATACGCTCAACGGTCAAAACCTCCCCAACGGCTATTTTCCCAACGACTTTTTAAATGTAGCTCAACGGTCACTCATACCGAAACGATTTGTAATCGTTTCGATACAGCTCAATACTGTTTCAATACGGCCAGAGGCGTTTCGATACGGCTTGCTCCATCAGGCTTCAACGACTAATTCTAAAGAAGGTCGTTCCGATACGGGCTCGCCTGTTCCGATACGGACAACTGCAGAACATCATTTATGGTAGGAAATTAAGTCTCCAACAGTTCCAAAACATCCCTAACGGCTAGTAACAGCCACAAACTCAATTGGAACTATAAATTGAAGGATAGAACACTTGAAGAAGGTTAGAGACAACATCCAAGCAACATGGTCAAGAGAATTAGAGTCTAAATCTTTATTTTACTCTTCTCTTGTACATAGTCTTTAGAGAGAGCTTAATTGTAAATCCTTTGTACTCTTGTAAGCTTAAATTTGTGTAAACATCCACCTTATGAGGTATTAAGTTTACCAAAAAAATCCCTTGTAAAAGGAAAGGTTCTAGTTTAGCCTTGAGAGAGAAACTAGGGTTGATTCTATCTTAGCCAAGTCCAAAAGATATGGTTGTAACGGTTTCCTCCTAAACCGGTAAAAGGGAACGAATTCATTGTTGAGTGAACTGGGAAATCCTTAGTGGTGTGCTAAGGTAGTGGATGTAGGTGCTTAGTTAATAGCCTGAACCACTCTAAAATCATTGTGTCTCTTGTCTACCTTTATTTCAATTTTAGCCAATTCAACCACCAAACATTTACAACCCTCATTGACGATTTTAGTGATCGATTTGAGCGTGCTAAAAACCCAACAAATACCATGTCTCATAGGTAAGAATCCTCTTTTAGATTCTTCCATACTGAATCTTTTCAGTACTTTGTCTATGTATGTATTTTGACTTAGTCCTATGATTCGTCTTGATCTATCTCTATAAATCTTAACTCCTAATATATAGGTTGCTTCACCCAAGTCTTTCATAGAAAAACATTTTCATAACCAAGTCTTTACAGACTGTAAGGTAGGTATGTCATTTCCTATTATTAGTATGTCATCCACATACAATACCAAGAATGTAACAGTGCTCCCACTAGTTTTCTTAAAAACACATGGCTCGTCAAACTCTTTGATTGCCTCATAAAAATGAAGATTCCAACTTCGAGAAGCTTGCTTCAACCCATAAATGGATCTTTGTAGTTTACATACTTTTAAGGTATCTTTTCGATCGAAAAAACCCTCAGGTTGTGTCATGTACACATCCTCATCTAATTTCCATTAAGGAAAGCGATTTTGACATTCATTTGCCAGATTTCATAATCATAATATGCAGCTACTGCAAGCAATATCCGGATAGATTTAAACATAGCAACAGGGGAAAACATTTTATCATAGTCTATACCATGATTTTGACGAAATCCTTTAGCGACCATATGCCCTTTGCATGTTTGTACATTTCCATCCATGTCGATTTTCTTTTTGAAAACCCATTTGCACCCTATGGGCTTAACCGCTTTGGGTGGGTCCACCAAAGTCTATACTTGGTTTCTGACATGGAATCCATCTCGGATTCCATGGCTTCTAGCCATTTCTCAGAATCTGGGCTCTTCACTTCTTTCTGATAAGTCTTAGGTTCATCTTAGTCTATGAGAAGAACGTCTCCATGCAATGTGACAAGAAGTCCATATCTTTCAGGCGCATTGCGTTCTCTCATAGATCTCCGGAGTGGTTGTGTTTTAAGAACGGTTGGATGTTCCTTAACTATTTATGGAACTAGTGGTTGTTCAATCTCTGGTTTAGTGATCTGTGGTTGATTTTGAATTTCTTCAAGTTCAATATTTTTCTCACTTCCCTTTCCGAGAATAAATTCTCTTTCAAGGAAGACTCATGTTCGAGCAACAAACACTTTGTTCCCAAATGGATTGAAGAAATAGTATCATTTAGTTTCTTTAGGATACCCTATAAAATTACATTTATGAGATTTGGGTTCGAGTTCTGTAAACATTTGATGTTTAACATAAACTTTGCATCCCCAAATTTTTATAAAATACATACTAGGACGTTTCCCAGTCCACATCTCATATGATGTCTTTTGAATCGATTTAGACGGAACACGATTTAGTGTGAAAGTAGTTGTTTCTAGTGCATGTTCCTAAAAATAAGTTGGAAGATCAACATGACTCATCATTGACTGAACCATGTCTAACAATGTTCGATTTCTCCTTTGAGAGACTCCATTGTGTTGTGGAGTACCTG
This sequence comes from Hibiscus tridactylites, assembly GCA_958450335.1. NCBI lineage: Eukaryota > Viridiplantae > Streptophyta > Magnoliopsida > Malvales > Malvaceae > Hibiscus > Hibiscus tridactylites. Next base: position 73,159,604 of record OY288273.1, read on the forward strand.
GAGGTGTAAGTTGTGACACAATCCCACATCCTTTAAGGAATTCATTAAACTCTAGGCTTAAGTATTCTCCTCCTCGATCTGATCGAAGAGCTTTGATACTCTTTCCTAACCGGTTTTGTACTTCATTCTTAAATTTCTTGAACTTTTCAAGGACTTCAGATTTATGATGCATTAGGTAAACATACCCATATCTACTGAAGTCTTCAATGAAAGTAATGAAGTATTGAAACCCTCCTCTGGCTTGTGTATTCATCAGTCCACATACATCACTATGTATTAGACCTAATAAATCACTTGCTCAATCATTTTTACCATCAAATGGTGATTTGGTCATTTTTTCCATTAAGCAAGGTTCACATATATCTAATTGTTCGAAAACAAAAGAATCCAAAAATCCATCTTTATGAAGTTTATATATGTGTTTCTCACTTATATGACCCAAGCGACACTGCCAAAGAAAAGTTTGATTAGAGTCATTTGTTTTTGATTTTTCCGTATTTATGTTATATATAGAGTTATCTTGATCTAAGGTATAGAGGCCATTGATTAATTGAGTCGTACAATAAAAAACATTATTGAGGGAAAAAGAACAACTATTATTATTAATGTTAATCTCAAAACTAATCTTGTCCAAACAAAAAATTAAAATAATGTTTTTAGTTAAACTAGGTATGAAATAACAATCCTCTAAATCTAAAACAAGTCCACTAGGTAATGACAAAGTATATGTTCCTATAGCTAATGCAATAACCCTTGCTCAATTTCCCACTCGTAGGTCCACATCTCCTTTTTCCAATTTTCTACTCCTTTTTAGTCCATGTACAGAAGTACAAATGTGTGAACAATAACCGGTATCTAATACCCAATAAGTAGATGTTGATATATTAATATCAATAACATAAATACCTGATCCGGACTGTCCACTTTCTCTTGTCTTCTTGATGTCCTCAAGATAGACATGACGGTTTCTCTTCCAACATCCAACATTGTTGCAATGAAAACACTTTCCTTCTTTTGCAAATCCTCCTTTGGGTTTCAATGCGGCTTTTCCTTTGTTGTGCATTGGCTTTGTCTTGGTGTTGTGCTTTCCTTTTCTGTTATCCTTTCGAACCATCAGAATAGGTTTGCAACCAACCTTTTTCATGTTGTTTTATGATGTTCTTAACAGACCAAGCAACTGGGGCAACGATTTGTTAATTTCATTCATAAAAGAACAAACTAATTAAAACTATCCGGCAACGATTGTAGGATAATATCAGTAGCCAATTTAACACTTAGAGGGAAGCCCAATTTTTCAAGGGTCTGAATATACCCTGTCATTTTGAGAACATGAGTTCCCACTGGAGTTCCATCCAACATTTTGTATCGAAACAAAATCTTAGAGGTCTCATACCTCTCCTGACGAGCTTGCCCCTCATATAATTCTTTGATATTTTTAACCATCTCATAGGGAACCATGTCCTCATGTTGCTTCTGAAGCTCAGGGGTCATGGTCGCAAGCATCAAGCATCCCACATCTACCATGTCATTTGAGTATTTCTCAAAGGCTTCCCTTTCATCTTTGGAGGCATCATCCGCTGGTTTTTTAGGGACATGTTCTTCGATGATTTATAGTTTCCATTATTGCTTAAGGACAATCTTTAAGTTACAGAACCAATCAAGGAAGTTCAAGCTATTCGATTTGTCCTTCTCAAGGAAGGATCGCAATGATAATGTGTTTGTGTTTGCCATAAAATCTACAATGATAAATATGATTTATAAGTACATTTTATCATGTTTATAAAGAAATTACATTCTCACTATTAAAAACCCTCAAAATTGAAAAACTTACTAAAAGTATTTCTAGTGGGTAAGGAACCATATTTCATTTTATTCCAAGTCAGCTTTAGCTTTACTCTTAGAATCTAATTATTTAGGTAAGCAACACTTGCTAATTACATCTCATGTAATTCCTATATTTCATGAACAACTATTTGTCTAAAACAAAATTTCATATGGTCTAATAGAAAGCACAATAATGAATAATGCACCAGGTAGGTAACTTATGAGAAGATATGTGGTGTACTGGGCACTCTTAAATACCAAGTCTTTCAAAGAACTAATCCTAGACATGCATTTTTGTATTGTATTTTAATTACCAAAGTCCTTGAACAATCATTAGTCTTTAGGTTTTTAATCTTATTAGAACAACATAGTTTAATCAATATTACTACCATTGAATATCACTTGCTTATTCTTCGCATTTAACCAATATAGATCTAAGTATTTCTCTTTGGCAAAACCTACATAGTACTGATCGAAGTTTTAATAAGAGTTAATATTGAATGACTAATTTTATTAAATATGGTGGGTTTTTGTCATATTAATCTCACCATTCTATTATAATTTAAGCAGTTACCATCATGCTAAAAATAACATATTGTATCACATACATGTAAAGCAGTAAATATAAATACAATTGTTATATCCCTAAAAGCTAAGGTGGCCCATCCCAAGTTAATGGGAGAACCAAAATTACTAAAGATAGAACTTTCTTCTCAAGCACCTAATCAATCTTTGACGGGTTCATCATTCTGATCCTTTTGTCCACGCTTTCTCCGCAAATATTACAATTTTTCAGAAACTCATTTTTTATACAAGGGGGTAAGATAAGAAAAGAATTACAATAGAAGAAAGAAAGACACGACACGCATGATGTATTTATTTAAAACCAAAATAAAAGTGCTATTGGGCTATAACCATGCATTTCAAACATCGTGCATTTCGAACATAACATCGAGAGGTTTATTATTGAGGTCTTGAGAAATTGTACCTACGCATGGGTCAAGGGGTGGAGCCCTTTGCGGGGGTTCGGCGGCCCCGCAATTGTCAATGTGGAAAAACCTCACGATTTGATAACTCTTATCAACATTAACGTTTTTTTCAAGATTTCAAAATTCATGAGGTTTTTACTTGAACAACTATGTGTTACTTTCCCTGCACGTTATCTATAGACTAACAAGTAGTCTGAATATAATTGTTACCCATATATGTTAACGCTTAACATCCGAAAACCCTAACATATCTGTAAATAACTCTTTAATCACTTGGAACAATCAATTTAATTTATTCAAATTAGGCGTAAAACGATCTGATGTGTGAAAATAGTATATATTTGTCAAAAATCGAATAAACCCTAATCTAATAACATGCATCTCATACAAAAGCACCATCCAAGTATTTAAGTCCAAATCCGTATCGTACAAGTGGCTCTGATACCACTATTGGGAAAAGTCGGTACACCCCATGGCGCAGCGAAAAATTATCTGGTGAATTCCGCCAGTGATCCAGGTACAAAGGACGAATTCGGGCTGAGTAGGGATAAAATATTACCTTAATAAATTTGGTATCTTGATATCCTTAGGGAGTTAGGATAAACTAAATCGAATATGAGTCGTCACAATAGCGCTTTAACCTCTACGCAGTCCACCCGAACGAAACAAACAATATTTTTTCTTCTCTAACTGTTAGAGAGGTTTTCCGAAAAAGCATGTTTTGACTGCTAGACCTTATACCTTTATATAGCATTCAAAAATCTAATTCTAATTAAATTTGGATTCATTAAATATACAATATATTTAACTGAATATAATTAAATATGTAAAATCTGATCTACTTTAATTAAGTTTCTTTAGGGATATATATATTTTAATAGTGTTTGATAATTACAATAATTATCTAATTATTAATATATATAAACGAGATTATCTATAATTACAATAATTATAATAATTTCGTCTTTAATAATTACTAAGTGTACAACAAGTTTGTACACATGCTATCTAGTCGATATTTGTTCGTTACAATAATTATATTTTTTCCTCAAAAATGTTAGTAGTAATATCTAGAACGATTCTAATATTAGAAACAATGAGTGACATCTAGCAATACATCATTGCTACCCAAGTTATATGAAGTCGTGGTTAGACTTTACCTTTTTCCGCGATTAACTTCTTTTATGTATTACATCATTTTGTCCATATATCTAGATCGAACACAAGTCATGGATTAGTCACACTTGTATAGTCCATCTAATATTTCTTGATATCTTGAGTAGATTATGATAAACGAATAACTATGATATCTCATATCAATTTATTCGAGCATGACCATGCATTTTCTAGTCTCACTTAATCCAGTGGCCTACGATATTACTCCTATTATGTAGGAGGGATAAATCCTATCTTGATCAAGCATATTTCGCTATATATAGTGTGACATATCCAATATCAATCTTTATAGTGTAGTCTGTTACAACACATGTTTGACTGCATCAAAATATGTCACTCTCGACATTGAAATAATAATGATCTCAAGTTTGAGGATCATACACTTAGTTATCACCATGAGCAATGTTGTGACTGTCACATAATAATCCAAGAAACATGCTCATAGCGGGTCGGTCCAGTATGTCGTTCTCTAACACATACTTATGTATTGATTTTGACATCTCTATGTTAATAAACAACATTTTGTTATCAATCAACTACATATTAGTCTTAATATATTATTGTTGTCCACGCCCACAATAATTGTCAACTAAGGACATTCAAGAATAACTATATTATTCTAAGGACTTTATTATAATTCAGTTTATTTATAGATCACAGAATAAGACTGAAATAATAATAATGGCTTTATTAATAAACAAGATAAAACTAAGTATGCCTTTAACAATCATCTCATGATTGGTTTTTAGGCATACTCCAATAATGTGGAATCAAGACATGAGGTATTGTTGAACGAAAAATTAAGTAAATGATTTACTGTGGTTAGAGAATGGGAGCCGACACTAGATCGAGAAATTGAAGGTCATGGATTGCGGCGAGAAATATTTTTAGCAACTTATGCTATAGAGAGAAAGTTTATATGCTAATTTTTGCTTATTGCAACTTGAAAGAAAGTTTATTGATAATGTAAATTTAATTGTTATAAATTTTTAGTAGGAAGGGAGAAATATTTTAAAAGGAAATTAATTTATGCTATAAAAGATGACACAACATAAATATTTTGGACCACTAGACTAATTACTAAATTTCAGTATACCATTTTTTAATTACCCTTTTAAAAGCTTTGTAATATGTCTTATGTTTAACTATATTATACCTTAGTTTATCGGGTATTATAGTAATGCAATAATTTATGACTTTATTTGTATATTTTAATATTTTTAATAATGACACCCTGATTTAGAATTTTTGACACCGCTCATGATTTCATGCGGTAGCACTTTTCTTTTTCCCTCTTTCTTTTGCTGTGGTAATTCAGTTTGATAGATCATTTAAATCTTGGGTTTTGTTTAACTTGGATGTTTCTTCACTGTAGATGTGTTTCTCTCTGTTTGAAAAATAATATGCAACGATATGAAGAAGAATAATTGGCCCCTTTTTTTTCCCAAGACTTGCAGCTTTGTTTGAAAAATTGAGTCTCGAAAACCAATCTATAGAGAGATATGTGGTTGAATCCAGTCCATTTGAGAATCAAACTACGATGAGATTCGATCATGTGGTACTAGAGTCATAAAAATTATGCTTTCTCAAACCATAACCAAGCAGCTACTTGCATAGACAATAGTTCGTGCAGAAGCAAGTGTTTGTTTATCTGATATGGACTCGGTTCTCATTAACAAATACCTGGAAAGCACGGGTACGGCAACCTCAGACCGTTTCAAGTACCCGAAACGTCCTTGGGATGAGTACGGCTGGGGGACGTACCGGGAACATCCCACGTTAACGGGGTACGATTGAAAGTGGCTGGGGATTGTTGAGATGTTTCTGAGGACGTTTAAGGGACGACATGTGCCTTCCACATGCGTCCCCAAAGTTATTTTGCAGCTGAGACACGAGCTTCGACATGGATTCCGGCGACAATCACACAGGAAAAAGCGAAGCGACCAACGTCAAGTTACTCAGATGAAGAAAAAAACCAGGTGAAGAACCGATAAGAAGAAGATTACGTGTGAAAAAGAATTTTTAATTTATTTATATTAATTTTAGGGTCCAACAAAAGTATTTTATTGACAGCTGGATGACTTTTTCTTTACTGTTGTATTTTCTACCATTTCGTGCTTTGTTTAAGGATGAATTATTCAAATATTATCTTCCAATTTTTTTCTTATAATATGGTCCTCCTAAGTTTATTTTCACAAATACGGTTCTTTATTGTAGCAAGTCAGAAGTCAGATAAATTGAGGTCTGACTTCAAACAGTGACTTCTACTTTAATATTAAAATAATAAACTCGGATAGATTACAATCCAATTTCAAACAGTATTTTTCACACATAGCATGCATGGAATAATAGAGGACGACTGCAACAATATTTTTTAATATATTTTTTTGATAAAATATTGTTTAAAACAGGGTGAAAGCAGTCCAACTTCTAACAGTTACAGTAATCAACCATATATCAGGAAATAAACTTGAGAGAACCATATTATTGAAAAAAAAATTAATGGACAATATTTGGGTAGCTTAGCCATTTATTTAACCTTGCGTCCAATTTTTGCATTTAATTACCATCCTTATATTTCAAAATACATAATTATGAGCCTTTTATTTTTAAAAAATAAGGTTATTTTCTACATTAACTTAATATTATTATTACGGTAAACTACACCAGTGATCATCGAACTATTAGGGCGTACCTATTTTGACCACTGAACTATCGAACTCGTCAATCAGACCACCAAACTTATTAAATTGACCTATTTTGACCACCGCCTTTAAAAAACTAACAGAGGGGGTGATGGAGGGGTGACGTGGCAGTTAACGAAAATTTATAAAATTACACATTTGGTCCATGTTATTTACTTATTAAATCAATTTGATCCTAATTTTATTTTTAATTAAATAAAATTAATTAACCAATCAGATGATGACATGTGTCATCACCAATTTCATTAATTTAATCAAATTTTAATTTATTTTATTTAATATTTAATATATTTTCCCTGTAATCAGGTGGTGACACGTGTCACCACCTAGTTAAAGAAAAATTAAAAAATAATAAAAGACTAGCATTGGGTAGTTCAAACTTGGGACCAAGGAGTATATTCCCACGCCTTTGCCACTAAGCCAAGCTACTCTTAATGATATAAATTGCACCATTTTATATAAATATCTTATAGTGCAGTAAATGTTAGGGGAAAAGAAGTAAAATGGTTAAAAGGGGACTTGAACTTAGATCACTTGGGATGTGTATAATCACAAAATCATTCGATTTTATTTAAATCTGAAAATGATTAAATATTCAATTTAAAAGAAAAGAAATTTGATTTAAAATATTCGAATATTTTTTCATTTTCATATTTAAATTGAATATTTAAATATGAAAAAGAAAAAATATTCAAATATTTTAAATCGAATATTTAAATATGAAAAAGGAAAAATATGAAAAAAAAATATTTTGAATATTTTAAAAAGAATTTCTTTTTTTTAAAATCAAATATTTAAATATGAAAAAGAAAAAAAATATTTGAATATTTTAAATTAAATTTCTTTTCTTTAAAATTGAATGTTTTTTTTAAAAAATATTCAATTTAATTTAAATCTGAAAATAATTAAATATTTAATTTTAAAAATATTCGATTTAAAATAAAAGAAATTTGATTTAAAATATTCGATTTTTTCTTTTTAATATTTATATCAAATATTTAAATATTAAAAAGAAAAAAGAATATTTTAAATCGAATATTTAAATATGAAAAAAGAAAAAATATTAAAATATTTTAAATCGAATTTATTTTCTTTTAAATCGAATATTTTTTAAAATCGAATATTTAATCATTTTCAGATTTAAATTAAATCGAATGTTTGTGTGATTATACACATCCCATGTGATCTAAGTTCGAGTCCCCTTTCAACCATTTTACTACCCCTAACATTTATTGCACTATAAGATATGTATATAAAATGGTGCAATTTATATATGTAACACCCCCTTCCCGGTCTGGTCCAGAATCGGGTTAAAAGGTGATACCGACGAACAATACAGTGATCGGTGTAATAAATGCAACAATATTAAAACAATACCCAATATGCTTCCTAAACCGATCATTCCGTTACAAGACAATAACTATCCACTTATGACCAAATTATAGCTATTACAAGTTTTAAGGATCAAATTGTAAATTTGATAAATTCGAGGTCCTTACGTATAATTGACCATACCTTAATGAAATTAATTACAATAATAACAAGTTTGTAAAATCTCATGCAATTTGGAGTTCATTTACTCATTTAATTTAAACATTCAAAACTCAATGATCAAACTGTAAACTTTGCAAACTTTCAGATTGTACCTTTTAACTAACTTAACTAACCCTGTATCGAAACAGCTAGAGGTTGTTTCAAAATAGGTGATTGATGGTGAAACTAAGTTGACTTGTCCTTTAAACCGTATCGGTAGGGGCAAGCCCTGTATCGGTACGGGTTGACTCCCTTTAACTTTGACGCATTTCGATACACTAAAGACCTGTATCAAAACAGTGAATTTCAGTAGCAAAATGTTCTGATACGGCCTCAAATCGTATCGAAACGCTCTGTTCCTAGGGTCCAATTATGCTTAACCATATCGATACGCCATTACCCCGTATCGAAACGGCCTGGCCTGTAATGATAGCTTTTTGCTTGTTTTTAATCGAAATGACCTACCAAACAGTGTTCAAATGCAATTAAACTTTACACACAACTTTTTAAAGCTATAAACTACGCGCATGCCAAATTTCACCATCAAATGAATACGTTTACTAAGTTTTGACCTTTATGAGCCAAATATACCATTTTTGTCAAATTATAGCCAAACTGTACCCCCAGACCCGCCTATGCGTTAATACGGATCCTAGGAAGTCACATTAGGGGTCACCGGATCGACCCACGTTAAAATTTCAAAATAAACAATTTTTAAACCATTTAAAATCATAAATCAAAATTTGAATCAAAATACGATTTTAGAAAAACATTCAGACAATGAAACAAAACTATGATACAAGTTATTAATACAAGTTTCGGACTCGAATATAAATCAAAAAGTGACATACATGCCCCTTAATTATACAGATACCATACTCTGCAAGCAAGCCGAAGAAACTCCCATACCGACGTTGATAGCTGCAACATGGTCCATCTTTTAACCTGTGAAGGTAAAAATAACATGAGCTTCAGAAAGCTCAGTAATATACGAAACTACCAAAAGAAGCTACATGTTACACGTAAGTATCAGATGTACCAGGACAAAAGGATAGAAACATGCATTATCAAGTTTCAGATATAGAATACAATTCGTTTAGTTGTTACGCTTGAAAGTAACATATTCATTTCTGATTAATTACTCGATCACCAGACACGATGTCTAACTCAAGTAATCAGAAGGGACATAGATTACGAAAAAATCAGCCAGAGAGTTTAGGGTGTTCCATCAGTTACAGATCAAGAATGATAGACAGAATATTTCAGACAATAATAGAGTTTGACTGAGGCTAGAGAGGGAACATGGAAAACTAAGTATCAACATAACTACCCTCCAACCGTACACCGATATGCAGTTCCCCAGAACTGTATCCATAAGGACTTACCCTAGGCCCAATGAGAATAGGAGCCAACCTAAGGGGCTGCCTTAGGTCCATAAGGAATTACTCGTACCGAAGCATTGGAACCTACCGAAGGGGAGACCTTGGGTCCATAAGGAATTACCAGCGCTGGACCTACAGAGACTTCAAAACATAACCCAAAAGTACCCCAATTAGAATAATTTAGTGAATACAGATTGAGTAGTAATCGTACATGAAATTTTCAGAGTATCAGAAATTAGAGAGCATGCATTCCAGATCAGATACAGATGTATATAATTTAGCCAGACAAAATTCATGATTCGTATCAGAGAGAGGCTTAGTTTTAGATCAGGAAGAATATAATTGTGCAAGAAACATTCAACATGGTTCAATTCATTCCTCTAATACACTTGATCATTATCAGAAGGAGAACATTTGACAAATTTGGACTGATTGTAGAATGGGGTCCCTACAAAAGGGAAGTTCGGTAATAACGGCTCGAACCAAACATCAAAAGTTGATACATCGAGATTGGCGAGATTTTGGATACATCGTGAGTGATTCAAAGATTAAAGTTTACGGGGGTAAAATGGTCATTTTGGCCTTTAGGGGTAATTTGGTAATTTAAACCAATAAGGTAATAGACGGCGATGTGTAGAATTTAGGAATTTTAGTTGCTCATCAAATTTAAGCCCCTTTTGAAACAATCGAACCTATCAACACGATGTCATTGCTTAACCGGGCAGGTACACCTTAAACATTCATCTCTCATAATTGACCTTGGTGTAAAGCAAGAATAGCTCGCCATCACCAACCATCCATTGAACTTACAACGAGCAATCGAACATATATTCAAGCGATATTTTCCAAGTATTCGAACATGGGAAGTACACCTGAACTCAAACCATAGTATCGAAAGTACCCTTAAACATATTGCTCTTACAGTTAACTATGTATTTCCTCCAAACAGATCGAATATGCCTTCATATAGTATTTATTCAAGCTCTCTCACACACACACACATATCAAACGGCTAACAACACGCGTCGCATAATACCATTTTCATAGCCATTACTTTTGTTGACTTTATTGGTATTTCTTAGTCCCGGTCAGTGGTACTTCCTGTCATTCTAGTATTTGAATGTATTTTAGACACTGCTATGCCCAAGGTGTTTCAATTATTCCGAGCCTTTCGGTCCTCCCAACTATTCATTCATTAAAGTTCTCGAGGGTATATCCATCATTTTGATTAATTTGGCAATTGGTGTCGAGGATAGATTATTCTTTTTGGTCATTATAGATGTTCTGATCAATTCAGCCTTATCATTATTTCCAAACATTTTAGTCAATTCAGCATTTCACGCGACTTTGACTAATTCAAACATACAATTAGTTTCTCGTAAATGTCTTCAGAGATTTATTTAATTTCAAAGAATCTGAGCAATTTATCGTCTCAAAAGTAAAGCCTCGTTACCATAACATCCCAAGCAAATTTTAAGATTTTCAGAAGAATCAATTGTTTTACCGGATCTAGTGTAGATTCTCAGACCGCTTTCAGTGATAGGGGTATCTTAGTCATTTTCATATATCGATGGCGTTTTTGTAATTCATTAGCCAAATCAAACAGACTTGGAGGTCAACCGTTCGTATTAATCGTTTACTGAACTCGGAAGTCCTTTCGATTTATCAAACCTCTTATTTGAATATCTTTGCCTTGGCCATTATTATTCTTATTTCTTAGTTGATCGACTTAGGTGGAAATAATTATATGCTCAATCATGGTCGTGCAAACAGTAACCGAATACCAACATGTTTTAAAAGCATGCAAAAGGTAGTAATGTATTACCTTGGCTCCAAGCTACATCGGTCGATCCATAAACGACATTCGAGCACTCTCAAACCCGGATTTGACGTCCCTCAACCATTTGTATTCGAGGAACTGAGAGTACCTTCAATCACACAATATACCATTTCAGTCCTTATTCATATAGCTCTTAACTAAATAAATAAATACATATACAAGTTTGGGTTCAAGGTCAGATTCGGAGGCTTTCAGGTCAGAATTTCGTAAAACATGCTTTAGAAACGAACTCAGGACGTCGAAAAGCGTAAAATAAGAGTTTTTGGAAATTTCGACTTTTTGGTCAAAGTCAATAGTTAACAGGTCAACATGTCAACGCTGATGTCATCATTGACTGCTGACGTCCTAAATCAACAGGTCAACCGACTTGACTCGGCGGGCTGATGCATCGAGTAAACTTAGCTAAACGGGTCGGGTCAAACACGGGATCGGGTCGAACTCAAATTTGGGTCGGGTTGATGGGCTCTGATTGGGTCAAACACTATTGGGATTGGATTTAGACTGATAATTAGTTTGGGCCCGGACCGAGCTAACTAAATGGACCGGTTCAGACTCGTTTATAGGTTGGGCCAAATCAGACCGAGTTTAAGCTTGCTTACCTTAATCAAAAGCAACTTGCTGACGGCTCACCGGGGATCCTCGTCGGTGACTCCAGCCGACACCAAACTGTCGAAAAGTTGAAACTCATTACTCCAAAAACAAATCAACCAAAATATAAAGCCATCAAGCCAGAAAATTACTTAAAAAGCCCCAAATTTTTATATCTGGCCGAAAAACCGCGTAACGCAGATGATGAGTCTTTCGGCGTCGAAATTACGATTGACCGGTTGGGTTTTGCTTGCCGCTGCATGAGGAGCTTAGATCTAGTGGTCGTGCGACAAACCAACAATGGAATCGGTCGAAAACGCTGAAAAACCGAGAGTAAACCCCCATTTCTCGATGAATCTTCGGACCATTCTCCAGGACAGATGATGGCACGATTGTGCGCGTGACTGACGACTGAGGGTTCAGAGTGGGACGACGCACTCGTCAATGGCGGCGGTGGCGTGCACGGTGCAACGGTGAGGCGACGGACGAGTGTAAGGTGGACGGTCGGGAGGAAAAATAATAAAACCTTCTGGGTTCTTTCAGATTCAAACAGACACCCAAAATAGATGGGAAAGCTGGATCAGTTTTCTTTTAATTAATTCAGACCCAAACAAAAAGGCACAAATTGAAAGAAAACTAAGGCAGCTAAGCAATAAGAGCTACCTTAGCTCAAATGGTCAAAGCAATGGTTACCAACCCGAAGGTCACGAGTTCGAGGATCTCAAGTGGTATATCTCTCATATTTTTTTTTTATTTTTGGTGCAACCTAACCAATAAGTAGAGAATCACTGTTGCGTGTAAAATTGTCTATCGCAATTGTAGTGCAAGTGTACACGACGCAAGTAGTAAAGTGATACGGAAGTATCAGATATCGTCTCTACAAGGACTGGGCTAATAGCTTCACCTTGAATTACTGCAAGAAAGTAAAGAAAATATTTGAGATGTTTGTCACGAAAATAGATAAGAATACTTGTAAATAAAAGTAGAGAAATCAAGATAGAGAGAATGGGCTGGTATTGGATTGCTCAGTAGTGCAGGTATTGCTAAGTCTAGGAAAATCAGTTCTGTCGTCGTCCCCGTCGCGGCAGCACCTGTCGCGGCGGCAGTCTGTTGCTTTTTGCGGCAGCGAACACTCAACTTCGTACTTCAAGTTTGGCAAGAATCTCTGCTGTGCCTTGGCCTATCCCTAGGTCCAAGTATGTCGATGAACACGTCTTTGATGATACCTCCCGGCGTGAATCGAAGGATGAACACTGATGTTGTTGAATTCTTCTTTAGCCACTTAACCTCGTCCTATCTCTAGGTCCGAGATAGTTTAACTATAAACTAGAGAACTCGCACTTATTCCTTTCGTATACTTAACTCTCCCGATATTAAGTAAATAGATAACCCCGCAATGCTCTCCCGATACTCTTGCAAGATGTTAATTACCAGAATAAGAGAACTTGAAGTTAATTTTATTGAAATGAAAATTCCTAAAACAAAAGCAACCCTTGCAACTACTTTACAAAACAACCCGTGGCCCTAGGGGGAATTTAGAACATGATGAGAGGATGAAAATGGCTAGGGTTTTGGGAAGAAGGCTAGAAATTGGTTCCCTCCTCCTAGGTCGAATTACATGCCTTTATATAGGCTTTGGGTCCAAGTTTTCTGAAATAGCAAGAATACAAGTTTAAATTAAAGTACAACTCTAATAAAGACTAAATCTTCAGAGAATATAGCTTTAACTCGTCCTCCTTCTTGCTTGGGATTTTCTCTCCTTTAACTTTGGGCTTGGCATTCCTTCTGATCTAGGGCTTGGAAAAATATACTGGTTTTCCACGACAGACGGGCTTAATTTTCTCTATCTGTCGAGGTCCACTTTGCTTATTCTTCTCAAAACTATTGTCGTCCTCTGCTGTCACGGCGGCAACCATGGCAGCATTGTCCTCCTTGACTGCTCGTCCAGTTCCAGCTCTTCTGCTTCACTGCCCAGCTCCTGCCTCTCCATCTGCTACAGCAGCAACCTGCAAAAGCAACCAATTTCAGTAGAAACTGTGCCTTTTAATATATTTGTGATGTTTAACTGTAAACTAACCTAAATGCAATGAATTATGCTTGAATGTAGCAGAAATATGGGTTAAATAGGGGATAAATAATATAACTTTTACACACTCAACACACCCCCAAACTCAAGTTTTTGCTTGCCCTCAAGCAACTAAGACCTAAAAGAAAAATGAATATTTTTGTTTTGGCTTAAAACAGTGAACTTTCCTTTACCCTCCATTCCTTCTCTGTTGATGGCATCACCTTGTCGGATAACTTAGGATTCGTCCGGAGTCTCTCTATAGTCCTTGTGCAGTGTGTGCATGCTTGTGAACAATTATATGCCAAGACTCTCTTAGTTTCACTAGAATATTATACCTTAGCTTGTTTAGAGTTTTCTTCGAGACTTAGTTAATTTTTACTAGAGCCAGAATCGGGCACCTCTAGTTATTTTCCTTTTTTTAAAAAAAATCATTCCTTTTTTTCTTTTCTACTAGAGCCAGTATTTCAAGCACCTCCAGTTAACTATCTAGAGCCGGTGATAGGCACCTCTAGAAGTTTTTCTCTGGTTATCTGCCTAGAGCCAGTGATAGGCACCTCTAGGTTTCCTGAGATTCTAGTCTCTTTTCTACTCTAAGTGCTAAGCTTTCTATTCTAGTTAACTAGCAGAGTTCTAGGCAGTATAACAGCCACAAATGGTGTTTAAGTTTCAGAACTATAGTAAGGCTCTAAACTGTTCCTAAAACTATCCTAAAGGCACTGCCACAACAGAGCTGTCACGACAGGTAAATTCAGTTCACAGACTTGAGCCAAAATTTTCAATATTTTCATCATTTTTTTTTCAAGAGCAAAAATATACTAAGAAAAAGACACAATCTTAAAACTAAATTAGACTCCATTAATGGAGGGATGACACCCCCAAACTCGAGGGTTGCATTGCCCTCAATGCAAATGACAAGTGAAAATAAAGGTAGAACATCACAAAATATATACGCAGACAGCAAAATAAGTTAAGAAACTCAAATTTTTAAGCGATGTCGTCACTGCTGCTGCTGACTCTGATCTGGAGGCGGGCACGAGCTTTCTGAACTGGCTGGTGGATGGGGGAGGCAGATGTGTTCTTTGTTTTAGCCTCCCTCGGTGGTTGAATTCTGGTTGGGGAGATATGAGGGGGTTTCTCCACCACCTGGATCTCTGAGCTGCTGCTGCTGTCCTCACCACTGCTGCCGTCACTGCTGCTGCCACTGACGCTTTGCATATTGTTTTTATCTGCCATTCTCTTCTGCCTTTTCACCGGTGTAAACTCCTTTGAGAGATTCCTCTTAACAGAGGGTTCATTGTCGCTTGCGGCCCAAACGGAGGAAGAAGAGAAACCGGCAATGAAGGCGTCAAGCTCTTCCGAGGGCATTCTGCGTTTCGTTCCACGGGCAGAAGTCTCCTCACGGTTGCTGCCAGCGGCTGTCGGGGCAGGTGTTGGTGTTGATGCCGCAGATGGTGTCCGTGGTGTGGCAGCAGGTGTTGGGGTGTGGGCAGGGGTTGGTATAGCAAAATAATGTGCAGGGAAGGTGGGAAATACGACATCAGGGAAATTTAAAGAGTTTTGGATAAAATGTACCATAGATGCAGTGAAATCCCTGATGAAGCTCATCAGACCGAGCTGTCGTTCCTCCAACTTCTGGATAGCAGCAAGGATCTAGGAGGAGGAGTCGGTCGGGGCTGCTGCTGCTGGTTGCTGCCTGGCTTCTGTGGCAACAAGTTCAGTCTCCGGCTGCTCTGTCGCGTCTGCTGTCGTGGCAGCTGGATCAAATGGGACAGAGGGGTGGCAACAGTCAGCTCCATTAAGCTGAGTATGTTTTTGTCCGTCCATCCCTTCCCTTGGACTCGAATATCCGTGGCAGCTTCAGGTACCCCATGGCCGCGGCAGAGGGCTGTGATGAGGTACAGAAGATAAAGCGGTCCCGTCGGCCGGTGTGCGCACTCCAGGATACTCTCGCGGATATAGCTACCCACGTTAATGGGCCTCTCATGTAAAATAGAGTGAATTAAGGCTAACCTTAGCTGGTCAACAGTGGTATTGTGTGACGACGACATGATACGCTTTTTAATGAAAGCGTTCCATAATTTGGCTTCCGGCAGTAGTTGAGTTCTCTTTACCGTCCTTGGATTCTTGCGGTTGGTGTTCTACTGTGTTCCGTCATCGGTCAGCTCTACCATGACAGCATCATAGGCAGCAGGGTCAAGGGTGTTCAGGAACTGTTGGTGGCCGTCGTCATTGCTGCCGATGTAAAATCCATATAGGGTGTTTATGTATTCAGCTTCGAACGACACTTCCCTTCCTCGTACAGTGACTGCTGTTGCCGTCCTGCTGTCGATAGCAACATAGAAATCTCTCACCAAAGAGACGTTCATCTCCTCCGGTTGTTCGGCAAAGATCTACCACTGTAGAGCTCGAATTTTTCGGGCAATGAACGACTTTAGGCCCAGATTTCCCTCCTTTGAAGTGTAAATGAATCCCCTTTCTTCCCACATATCTCTAATCTGAAACGAGCGTGGGGTGGTTACTGTCGGGGTGGAGCTGGAGGCAGCATTCCTATGGGTATTCCTGGAAGACATTGTTGCAAGGGTTGTGAAAATGAAAATGAAAGAAAAAATTCTAGAGGAGTAAGTAAGAAGAGTAGAAGTGAGTGAAAATGAAAAAATGAAACGGGGTTTATATAGAGAAGGATTTGCTGCCCGTAGGAGCTGTAACGGTAGGCGCGAATAACGGGGCCAGCTGTTATGCGGCAGCGTGTCTGACGCGTCTGTCACGCGTTTCCGTGTCTGCTGCGCGTCTGTTACGTGTTTCCGTGTCTGTCGCGACAGCGTGTTGACAGCCTGTATTTTCTGCGTCTGTCGCGGCAGCTGTAACGACAGGTTCCAAAATTTGGGCTTTGTGGGCTGGTGGATGGATGGTGGGCTGAGTTCACTTTTCCTGTTCTTCTTGACTCCTTTATTTCCTAAAAACAATAAAAATAAAAACATTATGTAAATAAAATAAAACTCATTTCGTAATAAATAATAAGTAATAATAAAATGAAAAATAAAAATTAGGTTAAATTAGGGATGCCAGATGGGGCATCTCCTAAGGTAACCACTTCCTGCATTCTTGGGGCTTCAGTCCCCTGATAATGCTTCAAGCGCTGTCCGTTGACTTTGAATTGGTGCCCGTCTTTTAAAGATCTGATAGTGATGGCACCATAGGGAAAAACCTGTACAACTTGGAACGGGCCAGACCATCTAGATTTCAACTTCCCTGGGAAAAGTTTCAATCTAGAGTTGAATAGCAATACAAGCTGCCCTGGGCAGAACTGTCATGGCAGCAACTTTTTATCATGCCACTTCTTAGTTTTATCCTTGTAGATTCTTGCATTGTCATAGGCCATTGTCCGAATTTCTTCAATTTCGTTCAAATCCAATAGCATTTTCTGCCCTACCTTTTCCAAGTCCATATTAACTGCCTTGATTGCCCAGTATGCTCTGTGCTCTATCTCGACAGGTAAATGGCATGTTTTCCCATAAATCAATCGGTGAGGAGACATTCCCATTGGAGTTTTGAAGGCTGTCCTATAAGCCCATAACGCATCATTTAGGTGTAAAGACCAATCTTTCCTAGTTGGCTTAACCATATTTTCAAGAATGTTCTTGACTTTCCTGTTGGAGATTTCAGCTTGTCCATTGGTCTGTGGGTGATATGATGTTGCGATCCGATGCTTGACACCATACTTCTTCAAGGCAGCAACAATAACCTGGTTGTCGAAATGTCTCCCTTCATCACTGATGATCGCCTTAGGGATGCAAAATCTAGAAAATATGTTTTTGTGTAAAAACCTCTGAACTGTTTTGGCATCATTCTTTTGAGTGGCGATAGCTTCAACCCACTTAGATACATAATCTACTGCCAGGAGGATGTATAAATTCCCACATGAAGATGGAAATGGTCCCATAAAATCGATCCCCCAAACGTCAAAGATCTTGACTTCAAGAATGTTCTGCAGTGGCATCTCGTGTCTCCTTGAGATGTTTCATGTCCGTTGGCACTTGTCACAGTTCTTGTAGAAGATTTGAGCATCTTTATACAGTGACGGCCAATAAAATCCTGACTGCAAAACCTTGGCAGCAGTTTTGTTGCCTCCTAAGTGTCCTCTATACTGTGAAGCATGACAGTGATGAAGTATGTCTTCCTGGTCATCCTGCGGTACGCATGTCCTTATAACCTGATCTGCACAAATTTAGAAAAGAAGAGGTTCGTCCCAATAATAATGCTTAAAATCATTTTGGAACCTCTTCATGGCTTGATAATTAAGGTCAGGGGGAATTATTCCGCTAACTAAGAAATTAACGAAATCAACATACCAGGGGAGTTCAGAAGACTTACCTGCCGCCATGGCTGTCGCGGTAGTGACTGCGGCAGCAAATAGCTGCTCATCTGGGAAGGTCTCCAATATGTTTGTCTCATATGTCTGTAGACTCTATCCCTTCTCCAACCTTGACAAGTGATCTGCCACTTGATTTTCTGTCCCCTTTTGTCCTTGATTTCAAGGTCGAATTCTTGCAATAGCAGGATCCAACGTATCAACCGAGGCTTTGCATCATTCTTTGCGAACAGATTCTTCAATGTAGAGTGGTCTGTGTGCACTATGACCTTCGTTCCAAGTATATAAGAACGGAACTTGTCAATGGAGAATACCACAGCTAATAACTCCTTCTCTGTGGTGGTGTAGTTCACTTGGGCGTCGTTCAGTGTTTTGCTGGCATAATATATGACATGAAAAAGTTTGTCTCTCCGCTGCCCAAGTGCTACCCCGACAGCATAATCACTAGCATCACATATGATCTCAAATGGTTGCGTCCAGTCTGGTGGCTGTACTATTGGGGCTGTTACCAGTTTTTCCTTCAGAACCTTGAATGCTTCAGTACATTCATCGTTAAAGTCGAAGGGTCGGTTCTGCTCCAGAAGGTGGCATAGGGGCTTGGTGATTTTTGAAAAATTCGCAATGAACCTCCGATAAAAACCAACATGTCCTAAGAAACTTCTGATGCCCTTGACTGTTGTGGGCGGCGGCAGCTTTTTGATTACTTCTATTTTGGCTCTGTCGACTTCTATGCTACGGCAGCTAATCTTATGGCCAAGGACTATCCCTTCATCCACCATGAAGTGACATTTTTCCTAGTTCAACACTAAGTTTTCTTTTTCACATCTTTCGAGTACCTTTTGTAGGTTGCCTAGGCAGCTTTCAAAGTCGTCTCCAAAGACTGAAAAGTCATCCATAAAGATCTCCAGGAAATCCTCCACCATATCGGAGAATATGGCCATCATGCACCTTTTGAAGGTGGCTGGTGCATTGCATAATCCAAATGGCATTCTCCTAAAAGCGTATGTTCCGTAGGGGCATGTGAATGTCGTCTTTTCTTGATCTTCCAGTGCGATAGCTATTTGATTGTAACCTGAATAACCATCAAGAAAACAATAATAAGGTTTACCCGCTAGTCTATCAAGCATTTGATCAATAAAGGGTAAAGGAAAGTGGTCCTTTCGGGTAGCTTTGTTAAGCTTCCGATAGTCCATACTAACCCTCCAACCGGTCACAGTCCTAGTTGGGATTAACTCATTATTTTCGTTGGTCACCACGGTTATTCCTCCTTTCTTGGGAACACATTGCACCGGGCTCACCCATTTGTTGTCCGAGATGGCGTAGATTATTCCAGCATCTAACCATTTGATTATCTCTTTTCGCACCACCTCTTTCATAGCATGGTTCAGCCGCCTTTGAGCATCTATAGCCGGCTTATGATCATCCTCTAGAAGGATTTTATGCATACATAAGGCCGGACTAATGCCTTGAATATCGACTATAGTCCATCCAATAGCCTTTTTGTGCTGCTGCAACATCCCTATTAACTGTTGTTCCTGTTCCTGCATCAACTTGGAAGAGATGATTACGGGCAACATATCATTTAAACCAAGAAAAGCATATTTTAGCTGCCCTGGCAGGGGCTTAAGATCTAAAATAGGGGGCTCAACAGTTGATGGCTTTTGGATTGCATGGTTATCCGAGGTATAATTTAAAGGCTCGAATAACTTACCTGGATGATTGCCTATCCAATTTACCTCATCATGATCTTTAGTATCAGATGTATCGGATTCCGAGGAGTTGTTGTCATCGGTGCTGTCGTGACAGTCTTGTAAGTGGCTGCCGAGGTAGTGACCAATGTTGGTGTCGTGACAGCCCGACCTGATGTAGGGTTAGTCAAGGGTAACTTCAGTGATAACCTTGCATTCTTCTTCTGCATCAGCGTGCTTCATAGCTTGGAGAACATTCAAATTTATTTCTTGATTGTTCACTCTCATGGTGAGTTCTCCTTTTTCCACATCAATCAGTGATCTTCTTGTGGCTAAGAAGGGTCGCCCCATGATGATTGGTGCATTTTCATCTGCTTCACAATCTAAAACAAGAAAGTCAGCAGGAAATATAAACTTATCCACTCTTACCAGAATATCTTCGATTTTTCCTTCCGGGTGAATGTAAGAGCGGTCTACCAGCTGCAAAATTACTGTTGTGGGCCAAGCTTTTCAAATACCTAATTTCTGAAAAACAGATTTTGGCATTAAATTTATACTAGCACCAAGATCACAAAGTGCCTTACCCACATATTTGTCTCCGATTACACATGATATGATGAAGCTCCCAGGATCCTTCTTTTTCTGGGGTGGATGCTGGTGCAGAATGCTCATACATCCTTTTGTCATCTTAACCGTTTCAAATTCCCCAAGTCTAGATTTCTTTGACATGAAATCCTTGAGAAATTTGGTATAACCGGGCATTTCCCTAACGGCATCTAACAGCGGGATGTTGATGTGAACCTGCTTAAAAATATCATAAATCTTTTTAAGTTGTGATTCTTGCTTTAACTTCTGTAACCGTTGAGGAAAAGGAGGTGGGGGACGATAATTAGCAATACGTCCTTCCCACTGCATACGAATCTGAGGAGGTTTGGGTTCATCATCTTTCTCCTCTGTCGCTCCTGTTATCGTGAC
Organism: Hibiscus tridactylites; assembly: GCA_958450335.1. Taxonomy (NCBI): domain Eukaryota; kingdom Viridiplantae; phylum Streptophyta; class Magnoliopsida; order Malvales; family Malvaceae; genus Hibiscus; species Hibiscus tridactylites. Next base: position 73,180,741 of record OY288273.1, read on the forward strand.
AGGTTCATCGGCAGCAGGCTGTTTGTTACCTGTCGGGGCAGCTTCCTCGGCAGGTGATTCCAAGGCTGGTTCAACTGATTCAGCTTTCTTTTCAGGCCCTGGTAGTTTCTTCCCACTCCGAGTAGTAATGGCTTTACACTGCTCATGTGTGGGTTGCCTAGTGTTTTCAGTGTTGCTAGGAAATCCGCCAGTCTGCTTTAGGTTGATATGCTGAGAGACCTGACCCATCTGTGTCTCCAACGATTTCAGAGTTGCTCCATGATTTGTCATCCGCATCTCTGTTTTATCCATGAATGTCTCCGTCTTCTTGACAAATTGATTCATGTTTTCAATATAAGTTACTGTCTGAGACATAAACGTAGCCATAGTCTGTTCCAGTATACTGTTTGTGGCAGCTGGTGGCTGTTGCTGCTGCTGCTGCAACTGCAGTTGCTATCGAGTTAGCAATCTAGGTCCTCCCTGATTCTGATTATTGTGTGCTTGAGGATTCAGGGCATTATTAGGATTACTCCAAGAGAACTTGGGATCTTTTCTCCAGCTGGGATTGTAGTTGTTGGAGTTGTAGTTCTGTTTATTATAGTTTCCAACATACTTTCCCTCTTCTAACTGTATAGGACATTCATCTGAACTGTGATTTCCCTCACAAATTTCACATACCTCCTCAATAGCGAATGCGTGCTGTGAATCATCATTCAAGAGCTTTTTCATTGCCTTAGTGAGATATGCCACCTGTGTTTTCATTGTGCTGTCGGCCTAATAATCCTTAACAGCTAGGACCCGTTTACCCCCTCTTCTTGCTGTCGGAAACTGCTCCTCGTTCTTAGCCAGATTTTTCAATACTTGCATTGCCTCATCTGGGTCTTTGTCCAGTAGTAATCCGTTTGCTGCTGAATCAATTCGAATACGAGTTTGTAAATTGGCAGCATTATAAAACTTAGTTACCTAGTTCCAGATGGGGAATCCATGCATAGGGCAGTTCCGTAGAAGGGTGGTAAATCTGTCCCAGGCCTCGTGCATTGGCTCGTCATCTTCCTGTTGAAAAGTAGCAATTTCATTACGTAATCGCTCAGATAAGTGTGAAGGATTAAAACGAGATAAAAATTCACAAGACAAATCTGCCCAAGTTCTAATTGAACCCGGCGTAAGTTTATTCCACCAAGTCTTTGCTCTGTCCCTCAATGAATGGGGAAATAACCGAAGCCTTAGTATCTCCGGATTAACTCCTGGTAGTCTAAACGAACCACAGATTTCCTGGAACGTTTTTAGATGCTCCCTTGCATCCTCTGTAACAGCACCACTAAATTGACTGGTGTTGTTGATCATGCTAAACATAACATGTTTCAGCTCGAAGTTGTCAACATCTATACCCGGCAGCGTGGTTTCTAGTTCTACATGATCATTCAGCATGTAGTCACGGCAGGACCGTCGTGCGGCAGCGGCGGGCGGGTCGCTGACAGGAGGGATAATCTCTCCATCTCTGGCAGGATTATCAACCTGGGGGTTCCCTTGGTTTTGCATCGTCTCTAACTGTTCCTCAAGGTACTCGTTCCTGGCTAGTACGTGACGAAGTCGGTTCCTAAGATTGAACGAACGTTCGATTTCCGGATCTAATGGGTACTCAGGTTCTTCTCCTCGTCTCGCTCTGCGCATAAACAAGAAACCTTGTGAAAAGCAAAAGTTGAGCAAACCAGATTAAAACAGAAAAATAAAATAAATAAAACAAAAGAAAAGAAAAGTGCAGCAAAATAAAAGGTAGAGTTATGTTGCCAGTCCCCGGCAACGGCACCAAAAACTTGTTGCGTGTAAAAGTGTCTATCGCAATTGTAGTGCAAGTGTACACAACGCAAGTAGTAAAGTGATACGGAAGTATCAGATATCGTCTCCACAGGGACTGGGCTAATAGCTTCACCTTGAATTACTGCAAGAAAGTAAAGAAAATATTTGAGATGTTTGTCACGGAAATAGATAAGAATACTGGTAAATAAAAGTAGAGAAATCAAGATAGAGAGAATGGGCTGGTATTGGATTGCTCAGTAGTGCAGGTATTGCTAAGTCTAGGAAAATCAGTTATGTCGTCGTCCCCGTCGCGGCAGCACCTGTCGCGGTGGCAGTCTGTTGCTTGTCGCGGCAGCGAACACTCAACTCCGTACTTCAAGTTTGGCAAGAATCCCTGCTGTGCCTTGGCCTATCCCTAGGTCCAAGTCTGTCGATGAACACGTCTTTGATGATACCTCCCGGCGTGAATCGAAGGATGAACACCGATGTTGTTGAATTCTTCTTTAGCCACTTAACCTCGTCCTATCCTTAGGTCCGAGATAGTTCAACTATAAACTAGAGAAATCGCACTTATTCCTTTCGTATACTTAACTCTCCCGATATTAAGTAAATAGATAACCCCGCAATGCTCTCCCGATACTCTTGCAAGATGTTAATTACCAGAATAAGAGAACTTGAAGTCTATTTTATTGAACTGAAAATTCCTTAAACAAAAGCAACCCCTTGCAACTACTTTACAAAACAACCCGTGGCCCTAAGGGGAATTTAGAACATGATAAGAGGATGAAAACGGCTAGGGATTTGGGAAGAAGGCTAGAGATCGGTTCCCTCCTCCTAGGTCGAATTACATGCCTTTATATAGGCTTTGGGTCCAAGTTTTCTAAAATAGCAAGAATACAAGTTTAAATTAAAGTACAACTCTAATAAAGACTAAATCTTCAGAGAATATAGCTTTAACTCGTCCTCCTTCTTGCTTGGGATTTTCTCTCCTTGAACTTTGGGCTTGGCATTCCTTCTGATCTAGGGCTTGGAAAAATATACTGGTTTTCCACGACAGACGGGCTTAATTTTCTCTCTCTGTCGAGGTCCACTTTGCTTCTTCTCCTCAAAACTGTTGTCGTCCTCTGCTGTCACGGCGGCAACCATGGCAGCATCGTCCTCCTTGACTGTTCGTCCAGTTCTAGCTTTTCTGCTTCACTGCCCAGCGCCTGCCTCTCCATCTGCTACAGTAGCAACCTGCAAAAGCAACCAATTTCAGTAGAAATTGTGCCTTTTAATATATTTGTGATGTCTAACTGTAAACTAACCTAAATGCAATGAATTATGCTTGAATGCAGCAGAAATATGGGTTAAATAGGGGATAAATAATAGAACTTTTACACACTCAACAATCACTTCTTGGTATAATATAACCAAACACAAGCTTAGCACAATTGGTTAAACTCCCAGCCTTGGTAGCCAAGGTCACATGTTTAAACCCCCTCTTGGTTGCATCATTCTTTTTTTTAACGCTTAAAATCTTGGGGTGTTACACAAACCAAAAGTCATTTTTAGGCCCTTAACCATTTTTATCTATTACACATATTAGGCATAACAAAATATGCATATAAGACTAGTTCAACTAATTTGCCACATTCTTTGGAGTTTTTAAGGACAATTTACATTACTTGGCTTGTAGTGACTTGTCTTGCCGCGACTTGTCTGATTTTCAAAAGGGGGTCGATTCTTCAACCTGAAATGCATGAGATGTGACACGTTAGGCGTGCATTGCCTAGTGAGATAGTCACAACAATATGAATAACAATGTATGAAGTTTTACGAAATCTCATGCTCGTCAATGTCAATGCAATGTCTCAATACAATGTTTAACCTATCAAGTTCATTATCAATGTTTAACCTATCAACTAATTTTCCATATTCCTAGGAGTTTTTAAGGACAATTTACATTACTTGGCTTGTAGTGACTTGTCTTGTCGCGACTTGTCTGATTTTCAAAAGGGGGTCGATTCTTCAACCTGAAATGCATGAGATGTGACACGTTAGGCATGTATTGCCTAGTGAGATAGTCACAACAATATGAATAACAATGTATAAAGTTTTACTAAATCTCATGCTCATCAAGGTCAATGCAATGTCTCAATATACAATGTTTAACCTATCAAGTTCATTATTAATCCTTGGATTGAATCAAGATAGTGGATACGTGAATTCCTACGCCTCACCAAATCAATGAATGGTCCAATCCCTCCGCCTCACCAATATGACCAATACCAACACATCCCTCTACCTCGCCAAATCTATAAAGGTCGTAGCCTTATGACCATAGTCCATCCGTACACTGAGCTCATGAATTCTATGGCATGCCAATTGTATCCAAAGTCCATTCAAATCCAAGGTTTCAATAACTATATCAATAATCAATGACAATTGCAATAACCAATGTCTATAATCAAGGATAATTTCAATTACCAATGTCAATAATCAATGATAATTTCAAAAAACAATGTCTTTAAAGTTACCTATAGTAAACATAACTCAATGTCAATATTTTATAGTATCAATGTCAATATTATTATCCGGTGGTTCATTCACGATGTTTCAATATCAATAGTTATATCGATAATAATGCACGATGACAATACCAATGACCATGTCTGATGCTCAATACTAACTTATCGATGCTTACCAATGGATCTGACTAACAACATGATGCAACTTCCTTAAAAGGAATGTTAGCTATTAAACCAAAATCAACAATAATAGATTCGGGAAGGCTCCTCGTCTATTCCCGAGACTCTGACTACACTCACCTTAGAATTCGATACTCCTACAGCTCTCGGATGACAACTCCCTTGTTCCTAGCCTTTGGTGAGTTTGATGGATACTCATTTTCGTTATCTTGAGCTAGGAAATCAATAGGGAGACTATTAGAATCGATAATACAATATCAAAATCGATATTCAAATTCAATATAAATAACAACGATGAAATATCCACGGATAGTCAAAACCCTAGCTTGAGATTAGGCTCGATTTGTCTATGGAATCCAATAATTGATTGAGGAATATAGCTTACCCGAACGATAGTAACGATTCGATATCAATAAATCGAAGAAAAACTAAACTAAAGCTTGCTCTCCAATGGAGGTGCTAGCTTGGAGGAAGATGATGAAGATGAATAAAGGAAATGTGCTTGCTTAAGAACTCTCAGTAAGCTTTCTATCCCTTTTTCTTTGCTTTTGTATAAAATATATACTCATAGCTAATTTAGCTTTCCTTTTGGTGAAGTAACTTCACCAGATTATCCCACGTTTGGGACATTAGATATTGAGGAGGGGATAATCGCAAGGTTAGTCCCTCAACTCTCACTACATTATGGTCTTGCCCTTCAACTTACAATTTTCTCAATTTAGCCACTATATAAGTTTCAATATTATTCGATAGAGTCCAATGACAATATTTTAGCTCAATTAGAGTCTGATATTGATAATTAACTAACCGATACAATATTTGGATTTTATCAATATGAGATTTCCGATCACCGGAACCTAATTCCGACTAGACTGGATTTTTGGGTGTTACAACTCTCCTCCCTTAAGAAAAATTCATCCTCGAATTTTTACCTGAACCGAAGAGATGTGGATATTGTTGTTTCATGGTCTCCTCAGGTTCCCAAGTAGCTTATTCAACAGTGTGGCTCCTCTAGAGCACTTTAACTAACGGTACAGTTTTGTTGCGAAGCCTCTTGACTTATATTGCAAGAATCTGAACTGGTTCTTCCTTGTAGGACAAATTCGGCTGGATTTCTACAGATTCAGGTTCCACAATGTGCAAAAGATCAGAACGATATTTCCGGAGCATCGATACATGAAAAACATTGTGGATTTTACTCAATTCATAGGGCAACAACAATCGATATGCCACAGGGCCAACTCCTACAATGACTTCAAAGGGTCCAATGAATCGGGAACTCAATTTTCCCTTCTTGCCAAACCTTAAAACCTTTTTCCATGGTGATACTTTGAGGAAGGCTTTTTCACCAACTTCATACCCAATGTCCAGTCTCTTAATATTGGGATAAGCCCTTTTTCGATCAAAAGCAGCCTTCAAACGATCATGGATGATAGTGACCCGCTCTTCAGTTTCCCGGAGCAAGTCAGGGCCCAACACCTTGCCCTCACCAAGCTCTGACCAACACAATGGAGTCTGACACCGTCTACCATACAATTCTTCATACGGGGCCATTTGAATTGATGTCTGATAACTATTATTGTAGGCAAATTCAACAAGGGGTAGGGATTTCTCCCAAGTTCCACCAAAATCAATGATGCATGCTCGAAGCATATCTTCCAAGATCTGAATTACCCTTTCTAACTAGTTGTCAGATTGAGGGTGAAAGGTTGTGCTAAGATTAATTCTAGTGCCTAGAGCTCCTTGTAAGGTTCTCCAAAACTGAGATACAAATCGGGGATCTCGATCGGAGATAATAGACTTGGGTACTCCACGGAGTCGGATTACTTCCTTGATGTACAAGTTAACTAATTTAGGGAGACCGTAGTCCATTCAAACCGGTACGAAATGAGCTGACTTTGTGAAACAATCTACAATGACCCATATGGCATCATGCTTCACGGGAGTTAAAGGTAGACTGCTAACAAAATCCATAGTGATCTTTTCCCACTTCCATTTTGGTGGATCGATAGGTTGCAATAATCTGGTGGGAGCACCATGTTCTACTTTAACACATTGGCACGTAATGCATTTGGAAATGTAATCGACTATGGCCTGCTTCATGCCCTGCCACCAATAAAATTCACGTAAGTCATTATACATCTAACAGACCTAGGGTGAACAGAAAAAGAACTCAAATGAGCTTTAGAGAGAATAACAGTGCGAAGAGATTCATCACTAGATACACAGACCCGGTTGTGAAAACATAAGAGTCCTTCAGAATTAATTCTGTTAATTTTGAAGTCGGGGTTGTCTGATAACTTAAAAACAATGGATTGGAGCTCAGGATCATGCTCTTGCAAAACCTTGATTCGCGAAATGATGGTAGACTGAACTTGAAGTTCAGCTACAAGACAACGATACTTCCACAACCGGAAGTGAGCATTAATTGCTCGAGGGGCTACAATATAGCAATATTACAATGAGCTAATGTACCATACAATACATATAACTCCATATTCATTGTAAATACTTATTAGGAAAAGGTTTGCGGCTGAGTGCATCAGCTACAACGTTGGCCTTGCCCGGATGATAATCAATGACAAGATCGTAATCTCTAAGGAGTTCCATCCACCTCCGTTGTCGAAGATTCATCTCCTTTTGGGTTAATAGGTACTTAAGGCTTTTATGATCGGTAAAGAGGTAACATTTTTCTCCGTTGAGATAACGTCTCCAGATTTTCAATGCAAAGACAACTGCAGCCAATTCAAGGTCATTAGTGGGATAATTCATTTTGTGTGGCTTAAGTTGTCTCGAAGCATAAGCGATGACTTTGCCTTCTTGCATCAATACACATCCTAACCTGAGGTGTGATGCATCACTGTAAACTGTGTAGTCCTTTCCGGACTCGGGTTGGGTTAGGAGTGGTGCATGGGTCAACACTTGTTTCAATTGGTCGAAACTCCGTTGTTGAACCTCGGTCCAAACAAAAAGAGCTTCTTTTCACAATAACTTGGTCAAAGAAGCGGCTATCATAGAAAACCATTTCACAAATCTCTTATAATAACCAGCAAGCCCAAGGAAACTTCTAACTTCGCCAATGTTCTTCGGTGGATGCCAATCTACAATAGCTTGGATTTTCTTCTGGTCCACTTGGATACCCGAAGTCGACACAATGTGTCCAAGAAACACAACCTCGGTGAGCCAAAACTCACACTTGGAAAATTTCTCATATAACAACTTCTCCCGTAAGGTTTGAAGCACGATACGAAGACGATCTCGATGTTCCGCTACATTCTTGGAATAGATTAATATGTAATTTATAAACACCACTACGAACTTGTCGAGATAGTGTCGAAAGACCCAATTCATCAAATCCATAAAACATGTTGGTGCATTGGTTAACCCAAAGGGCATCACCAAAAATTCGTAGTGTCCATATCTTGTACAGAAAGCAGCACAATATAGTTCACTGCCTTCAAATGATTTTGTTTGTAGTTAAACCAGCACAATATAGGTGGCAGAAGCTTAGATGATGACTTTATTATGAACACAATAGGGCAATCTTTCCCCATATAAGCATTTGAAACCTATTTACGGTTCAGTCGAGTTCAAAAGCATTCAAAACTTCAATAGCTTTCCCTCACCTTTGTTCCTTTAAGACCATGGTTGTTTACAACAGTCGGATCATCGGAAAATGAAGGGTAGCAAAACGGCCATGATTCTGATGGCCTACACTTGGTCCTGGCTGTTTTCGCCACAGCCGCAGCCATGAGGGAAGATCAAGACTGACATCGAGTCTATCAGTATGTTCATACTGCATTTGCAAGAATAAACTGAGTCTTAAAATTCTATCAAAGGGCTCTCTCTCACGGTATTATTGTTTGTTTCTTACAGTCTACTGATTTTTTTGACAATTGCATCAACCTACAAAATACTCTGCCCTTAAACTGCAATAATCTATCAATTTGGTCACACAATAAACTCGAAAATATATTTCTGCATGCGTATAATATCATAATCTTCCAAAGTTACAAGACAATAACTACATAAGGCACTGACAATGTCAACTTTGCCTTATGGAACCAAAAAGATCCTTGTAAGAACGTTTAGGAGCATCAGTACGAGAAACAATCTCCACAACTTTGAAAGACGATTCCGGATGAACTAAAGACTCAACAGCAACCTCTGCAACTGCATCTCTGGATATGGTCCCTTCATAAAGCGTATCCTAAACAAAAACAAAAAAAAAAGGTTATGTATCAAACAAAGACATTTCAAGAAAACGAAGAGTTGCCGCAAACCTAGAATGAAAAGATGAAAAAGAAGTCGAAAACAAAATCAAATTCTCATGGAATATGCACTGTTTACCTCTGGTTCCATGATAACATTTCCGGTTGGCGGATCATTTCTCAACCCGCCAGGCCTTATGATTGTGTAGTTAATCCCTGATTTCCTGATAAACTGCTCAGCCTGAAGTTTAGCTACCAAGGTCAGTCCAAAAACATTGAGAAAGATATAAGCGGGATTGAAAAGCTGTCCCATTGCAGCCCCATTGACCAATATCGAGCTGATAAGAATGAATCGGTTCACGCCAAGTTTTCGGCATGCTTCAACCAGGTTTACTGTGCCAAAGTTATCAACCTGCACAACATAATGAAACTTACAAAATCAAAATTATCGAAAGATGCCAACACGGAATTTGCAGTCATGCGAGTTTTAACATTATCTAAGAGGAAACGTGAATTGAGGTACTAACTGGGACACCCAAATGGAAATACATAATAGAATCATAACCGAGCATTGACTGCATATCCAAATACAATAAAAACTGTTGAGGTCGGATGAAGGTGGTCAGTATTTAGGTGTTCTAAGTGACTGAAAAAGGGAAGAAAGTGTTCAAAGGGTTTCAGAGTTAGGAATTGGAGTGCACCCAAAGACATAACTCCAGTGCTCCCGAAATGCAAACGACACTCAAGCTTAGAGAAATCATCAGAAAACAATCTTGAGGACCTACCAAAGATAGCTATGTTATGGTTCGGGTGAGATCGGTAAATCTAAACTCAGAAAATGTTATTGCAAATAGAAAGTAAAATCCGCTACTTGGTAGAAAAAACCAGGCCAAGTGGTTAATTCACCTCAGCATCTAAAGAGGTGAGAACTTCAATGCATGAAGGAAATCGTATGCAAAATGTATACACATATTTTATGATTAACAATCAACAAACAAGGGAATCATTATGCAACTCCACTTTAAAGCTCAAAATTCGGAAAAGAAAAGTGAAAGAAAGCAGCAGGGATATGTCAACTAGTTTTTCTAACTAGCATGTAGTCGAATTTTCTCAGTTTATCTACATATTTGGAGTATCATGGATGATGAGAAATTGCTATATGCTCAATGAAACATGACCTTCCATGGTGCAGTCAAGTCCCATCCTGGTCGAAATCCAGTGGCACATATTACAGCATCTGAATCATCACCAATTGCTTCTGCTAGCTTTGCTGAACCCTCAGTGACATCTGCTTGCACCTGCAAAGCCAGCCATTCACAGTTCAAAAACCTGATATTTATCCCAAAAAAGGAAAAGTACCAAGACAGGCATTGAAGTTGACATGTGTTTGAATTCATGAAAAAAATTGATGACCAAGACAAAGAACTAACAATTTGAAGAGATGGGTTGTCGTTTGGAAGCGAAGTTTTAGCCTTTTCCAAATCACGAACCCCTGCTTTGACTGAGAATCCCTTTGAAAGTAGCTGTTCAACAACCCTTTTCCCAGTATTTCCCGTTGCTCCTGCCACAAATATTTTCTGCTTTACATTCACGTCCGACTCTTTGCTTTCAGAAGCTTCCTCTGTTATTTCACTTCCTCCCATCTGACAAAGCCATTAAAAGAAAAATCAAGAAAAAAGAAGAAGAGAGGAAGCTTGTTTTGAGTGATGGGTTACCTTAGGGGAAGTTAGAGGCCTGATTCTAATGGTGGAGGAGGGAAATGAAGGGAAAGATTTGGGAAAAGAGACAAGGCGATGATGGAGATGAGGAAATGGAGAGTTCCTGAGAAATAGAGTGGCCATGCTTTGGTTGATAAGAGAAATGGCGACTGGTGAGGCCACCTTTGCCACAACTTTCCTTTCTCCTCACTGTTTCCTCAGATAAAGGATAGTTCTGCCATCTGGCAACTTCTCTTTTGTTTCTCAATTTTATTTTGCTTTTAGTTGGAGTACGCAATTTTAATTCTTTCTCATTTTGGTCACTCAGAAACATCCTTCATCTATTTGGTTTTTTCCTCCAATAATCAATAAAATAATACACTTCCCAAAATTACTTTTATTTTTTGACAAATAAACATCCTACTCATTCATTCAAACGCAGTCCAATCAGGGGACATGAATTGGATCTCATAGTTGTAGTAACCTAGTCCGCTGCTCCATCACAAATTCTTTTAACAAAAGTAAAAATACAGTTGGGAAAGAGAGAATGTAACCCCTAAACCCTATCCAGAAGAAATAGGTCGAATCTAGAAAATCTTATTTGAAAACTTGTCCCTCAAGTAATAAGCCTTAAATTTAAATACTTTAAATTACAAAATTATTATCAAAATTAAATAAGATCAATAATATTTCATTTATTATAAAACGTAGTTGTATAACATTGTTCGGACAATTTAATTAAATATCCGAAAATAACTTAATAAATGCATGCATTTAATAAAACTCAAATTATAAACAGTCTCAAAGTTCACACTACATAAATATCCCAAATAATGTTAAAATAGTAATCCGAAGTAAACAAAAAATTTCATATTGAATGATAAGTTATCTGAATAAATAAGAGATGCTCCAAGTACCGAGTCGCCTAAAGAGTTTGAGTATCTGAAAGAGAAACTAAGAGGGTGTAAGCTAAAGAGCTTAGTGTGTCTCTAAAGTACAAACAAATACAAAATCAAAACAATGTTTTATTTTCCGATAAAGTTTCTCAAAAACACATTAAATCCGATAAGTCAAAATCATAATGATGTGATGTCTGATGCATGACTCAATACCCGACAATCTGATATCATACAGACTGGAGGTTGCCCTCGCCAGAATGGAGCTTTCCCTCGTCAGAGTGAAGGTTTCCCTCTCTTTTTCCGAACATATTTCCAATCCCATGACTCATGATATGATTTTAAAAAATAATAAATCCGAAAGTGTCACATTTTCTGAAAATCCTATGCTTGATTTAAAAATACATTTCATTATGCTATGCATGATATCTCAAAATATTATCAAACCACAAACAGATAATGAATCAAGCAAATATGTAAAACAACATTTATTTATAGCACAGGAAGAAACACACATAAAATTTATTTATTTAAAACACCCCAAGAAACACACCTTTAGAAGACAACAGCTCTAATCTCGAGAAGGGCAAGCCTCACGCTCGGATCTCACTGAATCAGGACCTACGAGACATAAATTTTATATTAGCATTTATTACTAACACTAAGCCACCGACTAAAACACTAAGAACTGAACTGAAGATATACTCACGTGAAGATCTCGAAGAACATGCACGGTCGGTCTGTACAACTGGAGGAGTAGGTAACTTGTCGGTCTCCAGGTCGGTACCTGAATACGAGAATAACTCAGATCAATCTTATATTCCATTCTTTTGAAATTACTAAGTACAAATAAATTGTAAATAGTAAAATAGAGCTTTTGGATTCAAAATTGACTAAACGGGTAGCAGATTCGAACTCAGAATGTCGAAAAAGGTTAAGATGAAGGTTCTCTAAAAAAGTCAGGTTTGGTCAAAGTCAAAGTCAAAGCCAACTAGTCAAACTGGTCAACAATCAACTCTGGTCAAACTAGTCAACAGTCAATTCTGGTCAAAAAGTCAGTCAAAGTCAAAACTCGGACAACGGTCTAACGATCTTATGCCAAAAGTCAATTGTTCGATTTGGTTCACTGATCAACGATTTGATTCATATTAAAGCTGGTTCAGCTAAAATAATTCAGTTTACAACTGGTTCGATTTGGTCAGGTTCATAAATGGGTTAGGCTAATCCACGGATTTGAGTTATTACATTTTGAAAAAAACTTGAATGTAAGCTTGCTTCACATATTTGGGTTAAGCATTTTAGGCTCACACAGTTGGGCTCAAACCATAACATATTCACACGTCTCATTTGGGCCACATACACAAATCTGGACAAGGGTTTTCATTTGAGCTAAACACAATCACAACACAACCAACCCGATCCCCTATATTCCTTTCATGATCTGAACTAGGGTTACCAGAACCCTTGATGGCACGGATAACGCACGAACATAAATAGTAGCAGAACCGAAGAGGACGACGGTGGCAAAAGAATCAAAATCAGAGATCACAAACACAAAACGAATGAAGTATACTCGAAAATTAAGAGAGACAAACGGAGGCTTACCCAATCACTTACTCAAATCGAAACTGAAATCTGACAACGGAGAAGGAGGATGCGGCGGTGAAGGATGGCACAAAGAGAAACTGAAGAGTTTTGTGGATTTTGTGATTGCAGAAAATTAGGGATGTAAATTCCCTAATATCAAGTTGCTATTAGTTAGCAATTATCTTCCTAATATCTTGTTAATAGCTGTAAATAAGAAATTAGATTCTTGTAATTTATTTGTAATTCCTTTTTTCCTAGTTTAGGCTCTCTCTTGTAATCTATAAATATGGTCTTTCTTTATCAAATAAATGATAGAAATTAGAGTACTCAAACTAAGACTCTTTTCAGTACCTTTCTATATGGTATCAGTCTAATTTCTCAATCCAATCAACTCTCAACATGGTTGATATTTCTACTTCCGCTAAAATCAGTTCTGAAATAGATCAAAATCCTATTCTTGATGACACATTAGATATCTCCACCACCCAATTTACTTCCAGAAAAATCCGCATCGAACAGTGCTGCTATAATCCCAGAAGGTAGTCCAGTTTTTGCGTCCATGGCTAGTACTACTGACTGTTTCGAGTGGATTGTGGATTCAGGGGCCTCATATCATATGACTGGCAATGCCTCCATTTTCTATACATTTTAGCCTTCATCAATCTCCTCTCAAATAAAGATTGTTGATGGCTCTTTCTCCTTCATATCAGGAAGTGGCTCTGTTAAAATATCTCCGAATTTAATACTGCAACATGTGTTATATGTTCCTAAATTAGCTTGTAATCTCATCTCAGTCAGTAAAATTTCTGCTGACCTAAAATGCACAGCTAATTTTTCACCTCTTGGTTGTAAATTACAGGCTTTGGACTCGGAGAAAGTGATTAGCAGTGCTAGGTTGTGTGGTGGCCTCTACATTCTTCAAGGGCAGCCTTCTCAAAGTGGGCAAGCACACTCAAGCTCTATTTATTCTTTTCCTTGTTTTCCCAATATATCAGAATCCTCAAAAAATGTTCTTTTATGGCATTACAGATTAGAGAATCCTAGTTTTCAATATCTTGCTAAATTGTTACCACAATTGTTTATCGGTAAAAATCCTCAATCTTTTTCTTGTGAAATTTGTCCTCTTGCTAAGCATACAAAAAACACTTATCCTCCTTCTAAATATAAAACCTCTAAACTTTTTTCCAACATACACAGTGACATTTGTGGCCCTTCTCAAGTTAAGAATATTGATGGTTCTAGATGGTTCATCATTTTTGTCGATGATCACACTAGGCTCACTTGGACATTTCTTATGAGAGAAAAGTCAGAAACTGAAAAAGTGTTTAAGAGATTTCATAGTCTAATAAAAACTCAATTTCAAAGCAAAATTCAGATCCTTCATACTGATAATGGTGATGAATATTTTTCTAGAGCTTTGGGGGATTTTCTTCAAGAAAATGGGATTATTCATATAACTTCTTGTGTAGATTCTCCTCAACAAAATGGTATTGCCGAGAGGAAAAATAGACATCTGTTAGAAGTTGCTAGGTCTCTTATGTTCTCTACTAATGTGCCTAAATTTTATTGGGGAGAAGCCATCCTTACAGCAACCTTCCTCATCAATAGGATGCCTAGTAAACCTCTTAATTTTAAAACACCTAGAAATCTTTTTCTCCAATCCTTTCCTCATTTTCAGCCCCTCTCTTCCTCTATCCTAGTAAAAGTTTTTGGATGCACTTCTTTGTTCACATATATCCTCATTTTCGGTCTAAGTTAGATCCTAGAGCCTTAAAATGCATCTTCTTAGGTTATTCTTCTACTAAGAAGGGCTACAAATGTTACTCTCCCATAACTAAAAGAACCTATACCTCAATGGATGCCACCTTCATTGAACAAAAGCCATAGTATACCAAGCATGAAACTCAGGGGGAGCGCTTAAGTGAACTCCAAGCTTTTGACATTTTTCCTATCACTAAAATTACCACTATTGTAACGCCCGGGTTTAGGGGTCGGGTGAAAATAATGTTTTAATATTATTCGGGTTCGGTTTTATAATTTAAATAAGTTAAATATTTGGTTCGGGTTTTGTTTGCAAATAAAACAAAGGTGTTGGACCCAATTTCTAAACCAAGCCCAATAGCCATTCATTAATGGCATTTGTGTAAATATCAAATAAAACCCATTTTTATTACCTTATAATTCAAATAAACCCCAAAAAAACCCCATCATCTTCTTCTTTAAAGCAAAAACCCACGACAAGAGGAGGAGCTTACCTCTTGTTACTATTTCACCATCTTTCTTCCTCATCTATGGTGATTTTCGAAAGGTAAACATATATTCGACTTGTCCTCTCTTTCCTCTACATGCTAGTACTCTTAGATTTCATTAAAACCCATGACTTTGCATTTTGGCATTTTGAAAGTTTAGACCAAAAATGTCATCTTTGTTGTCTTAAACTAAAGCTTTTGATTTATCAATGATATATTAGTTGTTTACTATCTATAAGGTTCAACATATCCGATTTTTACATGGTTTTATGGTGTTTCCCGAAATTGGGTTTTAGGGAGGTTTTAGAGTGTTGAAATGTTGAATTTTGGGGGTGATTTGTGTGAGAATTTGTGGGCTGGTGGTTAGGCTATGTATAAGGGTTGTTTTGGAAGCTTTTGGGAGTAGTTTAAGTGTGGGAATCATCGGTTTTGGACTGTGCAAAGGGGCTGCTCGGGAATGGCTTTTTGGGGTTGTTCTTGGCTCGAAAAACATGTGTTAGATGTTTGAATTGTATTCCGGGTTTGGTACATTGTTTGTGGACTGATTTGAGGTTAATTTACTTGTGTTGGGGCGACTAGAAGCAAGGATTTGCGATGGTAAAGCTTTGGGATCGAATCCGGAAGTGAGGAGGCTTGAGTCGGCTTTGCTTGGCTTGCTTATGGAAGAAAGGTGAGTGGTTAAAATGTTTTAAGTGGCTTTGAGCAATTGGTTCGAGCATGTAAATGTAGAAATGATTTCAAGTATCGTTTTGGTTCAAAGTTGGTTTTGGAAGAGTTTAGTTTGAGCTTAAAAAGACAATTTTAAAGTCAAGAGTAAGTTGAAGTGAATCGCCTCTTTAATTTCCCTTTTTACCATTGTTTTCATTGCTTGAAATGATATTTTGATATACATGGAATTCCAATACTTTGGGAGGAAGCATGTGGCTATTTATTAAATCATTGATTATGTTTGATGGTAATAATGGTGTTATTGAATATGCCTTGTAAGATGTGTGTGAGTTGGTGCAGGTTGTGCACGAAAATGGTGAGTAAGACCATTTGTGATTGGTAAGGTTGTAAGTAGTAAGTGATGCCTAGTTGTGGGTTTTGTTACAACTTGTTTTGGCTGTGCATGATATAGTGAGTACATGTCGCATGATTGTGATTGTATGTTGTGTTGCATGGTTGGTGTCGAACCTCACGTGATGGTTGTCGTAGCTCCGATGATGTGTAGTCCCTCCGGTAGCAAGTGGTATAAGACTCCGGTGATGTGTAGTCCCACCGGTAGTGACTAGTAGAAGAGTACTTTGATGTGTAGTCCCATTGGAAAACTACTAGTCGAAACGGTGATGTGTAGTCCCACCGTGTATGTTTTGGTTATGCTTGCACATACCATGCGTGCTCATGTTGTATCTCACTATATCATTCTCCTTTATGGTCTTGCTTTAATCTAGGATTATGTCCTCACGCATACCATGAAGTGTAATGCCATGTTAAATGCCTATATTGCTGAATTGTGGTTGAACTTGCATGTTAGTAAGAGGATTAGGTAGTTGAATGGATCTTTTGTGTTGGCCTTTATTTAAAGAAAGCTTTGAACCCTGCATTGTCGTAGTTATGTTTTTGAGCTCCGCTCACTAAGCTTTATGCTTACGCTCTCCTTTTTCCGACAATGCAGATCTTTAGCTTGGAGTTAGCAAGGAGCAAGAAAAGGGCGTCCAAGCGTGTGGTAGTTTGCTCAAGTATGATTTATTAAATAATGTAGTAGTCTAGCAATGGGAAATGCTACGTGTCTTAGGAGCTTGTATCTAGACTCCGTTGCGTTGGTTTTATGTGTTAATGCCTTATATTGATGGATTTGTAAACCATGTCTAAATTGCTTACCTTGTGTGTTGGTCATGTGCCTTGTGAGAATGTCTAAGTGTATGTATGTAGAAGCATGAGACCTTAATTGCTTGTTTGCCTTCTTTGAATGCTTAAATGTCATCTTTGATCAATTGCATGATTTCCTTAATGTTTATACATGTTGGGTGCTTGTATGGCTATATAGTGGTATGTAAATGTTGTGTGAATGTTTGGTTGGGGCTAGGGAAGTCTTAAATTGCATTTAGATTCGAGTCTTGATCGTTTTGCTGAGTTTGAGAGGTTTTGCAGTGCAGGGGTATCGATACGGTTGGTACAGTATCGATACCACCTTCTTGTTTCAGGCCTCGTGTATCGATACACTTGAGGAGTGTATCGATACCATTTTGGTCACTGGAGCTACTGTCCATTTCGGTATCGATACTGGCCTCTGGTGTATCGATACCGTCATCTTAGCGTTGACCGTGGGAAGTCAACCGTTGGGGAGGGTATCGATACACCCCTTGGGTGTATCGATACGGCCTCTACGGGTTGACTTTGACCAGTTGACCTAGTCAAGGGGGTATCGATACACCCCTTAAGTGTATCGATACCGCATGCAGTTAAAGCCTAAACCTAGTCAAGGGGTATCGATACACCCCTTAAGTGTATCGATGTCGTCTGCAGTTAAAGCCTAAACCTAGTCAAGGGGTATCGATACACCCCTTAAGTGTATCGATACCGCCTGCAGTTTAAGTTTAAAAATTGGGCTGTAAGATGTTGGGTTGAGTTCGTTTGTTTGTCTCATGAATGTTGTTCCGCTGTATGAACACATAGGATTAAATACTCATCTAGACAAGATTTAAAATGAAAAAAATAGGGTTGCTAACCGAGGGGGAATCCTTAAGGGGTTTTCACTCGGTTTTCCCCGTGTAGCTCACTCGGACCGGTCATCCGGCCAGACCGGGACGAGGGGGTTACATTTATTGGTATCAGAGCCTGAGGTTTCCGAGACCTCGGGTAGGTAAGTGAGGTAAGTTGATGTGTTATGTTGTTGTTATGTCTCGGTGAACGTTTTGCCATGTATGCTTAATGTTTGCTTGTTAGTACGGTGTTTGAAAGCATGTGTTGGCATGATGGTTGTGTTAAAGCGTAGTGTCGAGTTCCCATTGCTACTATTACTTATTTGAAAGGATTTTTGTAAAGTAATATACTTGAGCACCTTGGACCCTTGCTCTTGCTAACCCTAAATATCCTTGTTTGTGTGTTTTGTTTATTATTGTATTGTTGTCTTTGGTAAGTTTGAGGCTGAGGCGTGGGCCTAGAGCTTGTAATCGTGAATCTGAGGTTTTAGAGGATGTGAACGATGAGAGAGTACGTCGCTTTAGTTCAGGGCAGTATGACCGTACCAGAGTTTGGAGTGCAGTTTGTTTGTTTGGGCCAACAGGCACATGAGCTGGTTTCTGTTGAGGGAGAACAATGTGACCGATCTTGACATGAGATGGTAAGAGAAGTGATGAACTAAGAGTTGGCTTCGGGATGATGTCGATGTTGTAGCAAGTAATTCCTCGATACAGTCATTGGGCTTGTTTTTCTGATTAATTCTGGATCTACGTGTCTGTGTATTTGGAGTGAGCATGGGAAGTTGTTGAATCTACCTTTTGAGGTACGAGAGGTAGGTGTTGCTAGCTCCTTCAGGGATACAGTCGTGGTCGGAAAGATGTACAAGGGGTGTCTGTTGATGGTTCAGTGGCACGTGTTTTCAGTTGATGCGATGGAATTGCTTTTTTCGGATTTGATGTGAAACTGTGCATGGATTGGCTTGTAGAACATAGAGTTAGGGTATACATTGAGACAAAGAGAGAGTTGCCTTGAAGTTGCAGATTTCTGTGGGACTGTAGTAGTAGTAGGTGAGGATGTGAACTTCTTATTAAATGATTGATCCAGCTTTAGAGGTCAAAGATTGATTAAGTTGGTTGACAGGCTTGCCTAGCCAATGTGATGGATTTGATTTTGAATGAGGAATAGACCGCAGAATGTTAGAATAGTTTGTGTTTTCCTAAAAGTGTTTGGAAGAATTCCCCGGTTTGTCTCCTGTTAGAGAAGAAGAGTTTGTTTTCGAGATCGTCTTCGAGTCCGCTCCTGTTTTGATTGCTCTATATCTTGTGATTTCCGAAAGAATTGAGAATGTTGAAGAACCAACTTTGAGATTTGTTAGACCTCTCGTTTGGCTTAGTACGTCATCTTAGAGTATGACAGTACAATTTGTGAAGAAGAAAGAGTGACAGTACGAGAATGTGTTTAGAATTCAGTCAGTTGAAACAAATGACAGTGAATGAGTAGTATCCGTTTCCGAGTGTCAGTGATTTGTTGGTCAGTTAGTGTGTGCTTCAGTCTATTTGAATATTAGTTTGAGATCTGTTTACTACCAGATGAAAGTGAGAAAAGTTGAAGTACCGAAGACAGCTTTAGGGGCAAGATGTGATCACCTTGAGCTCTGAGTTATGTTGTTTTGTTTGACTAGTGTATTAGTTACTTTCATAGAGATGTTGAGCAGAATATTTTCCTGAGTTTCTTGATCAGTTGTAGTAGCTCTTCTAGATGTCACGTGAGTATATTCAAGTGCCGAGGAAGATCATGACAAGCTTTGAAGTTAGTGTGGTAGATTCTATTAGAGAATTAATTGTATACCAAGTTGTGCAACGTGAACTTCGAGTTAATGAAGATGTTCTCTTAGGACATGTAGATTAGCCGAGTGTATTAGAACAAATCTTGAACAGACAGAGGAAGATGCGAGTTGGAAGAAATTGAAGACTGTGACAGGAACCTATAGTTCTAGGTCTAGCAGTGTTACTACCGGAAGTTTGTAAATAGCCGTTCGAAGATAACTGCTCTTTTGTCAGATTGCTACAGAAGAATACTCAGTTGTGAGGTTAGATGCGAGACATTGAACCCTTGAGAAACCGAAAGAAACTTTGAAGAGAGCTTCGACCTTGATCCAGCCTATACTAGAGAAAGAGCTTGTGAACTGTAGTGATGTGTTACATGTAGGGTTAGGTTGTGTGCTTATGCAAGACGGAAGAATGCGACTTGTTCATCGAGTTAGTTGAAAGACCGTGAGAAGAGTTATCCGATATGAGACAGAGTTAATTACAGTTGTATTTGCTTCGAAAACTTAGAGACAAAGCTTGTATAGTAAGAAATGCACAGTGTGTATGTACATATCATCAGAACTTGAATTGTTAGACAACTTAGGAAGGGTTGAAACTTGAACATCATGAGTTGTTATAATTGCTTGAAGACCATAATCTTGAGATTGAGTACCATCCGAAGATGATCAACGTAGTAACCAATGCTTCGAGTTGTATTTGTTGTTAGATTAATAGTTGAGTTGTGGGATGTAATTGCCGGATTCAGTTTACCAAATGATAGTAATATTGTGGCCGAGTTACATGTTAAACCTACATTGAGTTAGAATGCTTGAAGAGAAACAGTTGCAAGACAGGTTCTTGGCACCTCACGTGCAAGGCATATCAGAAAGAAAACCTTCAGAGTACAGTTCAGAGATGATAGAATTTGTATTGTTAGAGACAGAATTGTTGTACCGATTGACATAGTGTTTTGAGACGTATTGTGTTGGCCGAAGCATACGACAGTTTACGGGTATTGCATCAGAATAGTATGAAGACGTATTGTGGGTTGAAGATGAGTACTTCTGGATTGAGTTGATGAATGATGTGGTTCAGTATGAGAGTAAGTGTATAGTTTGCCAGTGTGTCAGGACCGAGCATCAGTTTTCTTCTAGTTAGTTACATTGTGGGAGATTCGTATTAGAAGTGGGTAATAGATTCGAGAGATCTTGTGTCTGATCCGCCTTCGATTTCCTCAGTGAGAACTTAGTTGAGTAATCAATGTTAGTTGCACTGTATGTGGTCCTTTACACACGTTCACGTTACTTGTACCGTGGGTAAGATGGCGGAGCTGTGCCTCAGCATGAGTGTGAGTTGTACAGTGTCTTGTATTCGATAGTGGTAAATAGAGGTTCGAGATTTCTGCTAGATTTTTGAAGACATCTGCATAGTGTTTGGTTGTATGTTGAGGTCTGATGATCAGTCATAGAAGGTTATGGGTTGGGTAATCAAACAATGTTGTATGAGATTGTGAATCGGGCTAGTCCTGTTGTTTATCTATTGCAGTTACCACCAGGGTCAGAAAGAGGTTTGTGATGTGTTCTGTGTATCCATGATTCAGAAGTGTGAGCCAGTTTTGTTCCGTGTCATGTTGTTGAAGAGATTGAGTTGAGTTTGAAATGGTCACGCATTGAAGAACCCGTTGAGATCTTGACATCAGATAGCTAACGTTGTGTGGTGAGTCTAC
The DNA here is from genome assembly GCA_958450335.1 of Hibiscus tridactylites. Lineage (NCBI taxonomy): Eukaryota > Viridiplantae > Streptophyta > Magnoliopsida > Malvales > Malvaceae > Hibiscus > Hibiscus tridactylites. The sequence goes on from OY288273.1 coordinate 73,202,045, forward strand.
CGAGTGGTGGGTATGTTGTGGTGAGAGAAAGTGTGGAGGAGCATGTGTCAGTGACTCTTCTTGTCTGATAAATTTTGGGGACAAAATTTCCTTAAGTAGGGGAGAGTTATAACGCCCGGGTTTAGGGGTCGGGTGAATATAATGTTTTAATATTATTCGGTTTCGGTTTTATAATTTAAATAAGTTAAATATTTGGTTCGGGTTTTGTTTGCAAATAAAACAAAGGTGTTGGACCCAATTTCTAAACCAAGCCCAATAGCCATTCATTAATGGCATTTGTGTAAATATCAAATAAAACTCATTTTTATTACCTTATAATTCAAATAAACCCCAAAAAAACCCCATCATCTTCTTCTTTAAAGCAAAAACCCACGACAAGAGGAGGAGCTTACCTCTTGTTACTATTTCACCATCTTTCTTCCTCATCTATGGTGATTTTCGAAAGGTAAACATATATTCGACTTGTCCTCTCTTTCCTCTACATGCTAGTACTCTTAGATTTCATTAAAACCCATGATTTTGCATTTTGGTATTTTGAAAGTTTAGACCAAAAATGTCATCTTTGTTGTCTTAAACTAAAGCTTTTGATTTATCAATGATATATTAGTTGTTTACTATCTATAAGGTTCAACATATCCGATTTTTACATGGTTTTATGGTGTTTCCCGAAATTGGGTTTTAGGGAGGTTTTAGAGTGTTGAAATGTTGAATTTTGGGGGTGATTTGTGTGAGAATTTGTGGGCTGGTGGTTAGGCTATGTATAAAGTTTGTTTTGGAAGCTTTTGGGAGTAGTTTAAGTGTGGGAATCATTGGTTTTGGACTATGCAAAGGGGCTGCTCGGGAATGGCTTTTTGGGGTTGTTCTTGGCTCGAAAAACATGTATTAGATGTTTGAATTGTATTCCGGGTTTGCTACGTTGTTTGTGGACTGATTTGAGGTTAATTTACTTGTGTTGGGGCGACTAGAAGCAAGGATTTGCGATGGTAAAGCTTTGGGATCGAATCCGGAAGTGAGGAGGCTTGAGTCGGCTTTGCTTGGCTTGCTTATGGAAGAAAGGTGAGTGGTTAAAATGTTTTAAGTGGCTTTGAGCAATTGGTTTGAGCATGTAAATGTAGAAATGATTTCAAGTATCGTTTTGGTTCAAAGTTGGTTTTGGAAGAGTTTAGTTTGAGCTTAAAAAGACAATTTTAAAATCAAGAGTAAGTTGAAGTGAATCGCCTCTTTAATTTCCCTTTTTACCATTGTTTTCATTGCTTGAAATGATATTTTGATATACATGGAATTCCAATACTTTGGGAGGAAGCATGTGGCTATTTATTAAATCATTGATTATGTTTGATGGTAATAATGGTGTTGTTGAATATGCCTTGTAAGATGTGTGTGAGTTGGTACAGGTTGTGCACGAAAATGGTGAGTAAGACCATTTGTGATTGGTAAGGTTGTACGTAGTAAGTGATGCCTAATTGTGGGTTTTGTTACAACTTGTTTTGGTTGTGCATGATATAGTGAGTACATGTCGTATGATTGTGATTGTATGTTGTGTTGCATGGTTGGTGTCGAACCTCACGTGATGGTTGTCGTAGCTCCGGTGATGTGTAGTCCCGCCGGTAGCAAGTGGTATAAGACTCCGGTGATGTGTAGTCCCGCCGGTAGTGACTAGTAGAAGAGTACTTTGATGTGTAGTCCCATTGGAAAACTACTAGTCGAAACGGTGATGTGTAGTCCCACCGTGTATGTTTTGGTTATGCTTGCGCATACCATGCGTGCTCATGTTGTATCTCACTATATCATTCTCCTTTATGGTCTTGCTTTAATCTAGGATTATGTCCTCACGCATACCATGAAGTGTAATGCCATGTTAAATGCCTATATTGCTGAATTGTGGTTGAACTTGCATGTTAGTAAGAGGATTAGGTAGTTGAATGGATCTTTTGTGTTGGCCTTTATTTAAAGAAAGCTTTGAACCCTGCATTGTCGTAGTTATGTTTTTGAGCTCCGCTCACTAAGCTTTATGCTTACGCTCTCCTTTTTCCGACAATGCAGATCTTTAGCTTGGAGTTAGCAAGGAGCAAGAAAAGGGCGTCCAAGCGTGTGGTAGTTTGCTCAAGTATGATTTATTAAATAATGTAGTAGTCTAGCAATGGGAAATGCTACGTGTCTTAGGAGCTTGTATCTAGACTCCGTTGCGTTGGTTTTATGTGTTAATGCCTTATATTGATGGATTTGTAAACCATGTCTAAATTGCTTACCTTGTGTGTTGGTCATGTGCCTTGTGAGAATGTCTAAGTGTATGTATGTAGAAGCATGAGACCTTAATTGCTTGTTTGCCTTCTTTGAATGCTTAAATGTCATCTTTGATCAATTGCATGATTTCCTTAATGTTTATACATGTTGGGTGCTTGTATGGCTATATAGTGGTATGTAAATGTTGTGTGAATGTTTGGTTGGGGCTAGGGAAGTCTTAAATTGCATTTAGATTCGAGTCTTGATCGTTTTGCTGAGTTTGGGAGGTTTTGCAGTGCAGGGGTATCGATACGGTTGGTACAGTATCGATACCACCTTCTTGTTTCAGGCCTCGTGTATCGATACACTTGAGGGGTGTATCGATACCATTTTAGTCACTGGAGCTACTGTCCATTTCGGTATCGATACTGGCCTCTGGTGTATCGATACCGTCATCTTAGCGTTGACCGTGGGAAGTCAACCGTTGGGGAGGGTATCGATACACCCCTTGGGTGTATCGATACGGCCTCTACGGGTTGACTTTGACCAGTTGACCTAATCAAGGGGGTATCGATACACCCCTTAAGTGTATCGATACCGCCTGCAGTTAAAGCTTAAACCTAGTCAAGGGGTGTATCGATACCATTTTGGTCACTGGAGCTACTGTCCATTTCGGTATCGATACTGGCCTCTGGTGTATCGATACCGTCATCTTAGCGTTGACCGTGGGAAGTCAACCGTTGGGGAGGGTATCGATACACCCCTTGGGTGTATCGATACGGCCTCTACGGGTTGACTTTGACCAGTTGACCTAGTCAAGGGGGTATCGATACACCCCTTAAGTGTATCGATACCGCCTGCAGTTAAAGCTTAAACCTAGTCAAGGGGTATCGATACACCCCTTAAGTGTATCGATACCGTCTGCAGTTAAAGCCTAAACCTAGTCAAGGGGTATCGATACACCCCTTAAGTGTATCGATACCGCCTGCAGTTTAAGTTTAAAAATTGGGCTGTAAGATGTTGGGTTGAGTTCGTTTGTTTGTCTCATGAATGTTGTTCCGCTGTATGAACACATAGGATTAAATACTCATCTAGACAAGATTTAAAATGAAAAAAATAGGGTTGCTAACCGAGGGGGAATCCTTAAGGGGTTTTCACTCGGTTTTCCCCGTGTAGCTCACTCAGACCGGTCATCCGGCCAGACCGGGACGAGGGGGTTACAACTATTATTTCTTCTGAACATGAACCCACTGTTATTACTGAAACCAATGAACCTTCCATCATTCCTAACTCCATTGAAACTACTGTCTTGGAGCCTCCAGGTACAGCTCGCACACCACAAAGAACCCAACCAGAGCAACTTGAGGCCAAAGAGCTCAGTGTCTATAAAAGGAGAACAAAGCCCAATAAAGAGACCGACATACAACCTGATAACTTCCAAGAGCTGGAACCTACTCTTACAGCCTCAGAGAATCCACAAGGTATGAAAAATTCTCAAAGTATTGCTCCGACTGTGGATACTGATGATTTGCCTATTGCACAGAGAAAAGGTGTAAGGAAGTGTACAACACATCCTATTCAGAAGTTTGTGGCATATGGAAACTTAAAGCCTGCCTTTAAAGCCTTCACTTCTAGTGTTGATAACACTTTCATTCCAAAAACAAGAGAGGAAGCAATGAAAGACATAAGATGGAAAAAGACTGTTGAAGAAGAGATAAGGGCACTAGAAGACAATAAAACCTGGAAAATCATTGATCTTCCACCAGGAAAAAAGGCCAGTGGGTTGCAAGTGGATTTTTACTGTCAAGTATAGATCTGATGGGAGCATTGAACGTTATAAGGCAAGATTTGTGGCCAAGGGATTTACTCAGTCCTATAGGATAGACTACCAGGAGACATTTGCTCCAGTAGCAAAGCTGAATACAGTAAGAGTTCTTTTGTCTTTGGCAGTTAACAAGGACTGGAACATCAACTTGACATCAAGAATGCCTTCTTGAATGGCAATCTTGAAGAAGATGTATATATGGAAATTCCACAGGGGTTGGGATACAATTATGACAAACAGAAAGTTTGTAAACTTGAGAAGTCACTGTATGGATTGAAACAGTCTCCTAGGGCTTGGTTTGATCGATTTGCAAAGGCTATTGTGAAGAATGGGTACAAGCAAGGCCAAACCGACCACACCTTGTTCATCAAAGAGGGATCAGAAAAGAAGAAAGCAATCCTCATTGTGTATGTTGATGATATCATCATCACTGGTGATGACAATGAAGAAATTGGAAATTTAAAGAAATTGCTTGCAAGTGAATTTGAAACCAAGGATCTTGGTACTTTAAGATACTTCCTTGGCATGGAGGTTGCAAGATCAGAAGCTGGTCTAGTAATTAACTAGAGAAAATATATCCTAGACTTGTTATCTGAATCTGGGATGAAGGGCTGCAAACCAGCTGAGACACCTATGGAGTTCAATCTCAAACTAAAGAAGGATGTTCTTGGAAGTCCAGTTAATAAGGGATTGTATCAAAGGTTAGTTGGGAAATTAATTTATCTTTCTCTTACTAGACCTGATATATCTTTTCCTCTGAGCATTGTTAGTCAATATTTGAGTGACCCTCGAGAGGAGCATCTTGAAGCTGTCAGCAGAATACTAAAATACCTAAAGATGACACCTGGCCATGGGCTAATTTTCAAGAAAACCAATGACAGATCAGTAAAAGTCTTCACTAATGCTAGTTGGGCTGGAGAACTGACAGATAGAGGATCCACCAGTGGGTACTACACTTTTGTTTGGGGCAATTTGGTAACTTGGAGGAGCAAAAAGCAATATGTTGTGTCTCGGAGCAGTGCTGAAGCTGAGTATAGAGCTATTGCACTTGGAATGTGTGAGGGAATATGGTTACAAAGGTTACTTGTTGAATTGGGCTTCAGTGACTCTAAAGACTTTGAACTATACATTGATAGTCAATCTGCCATCAGTATAGTGAGAAATCCAGTCCATCATGATAGGAATAAACATGTGGAAATTGATAGACAATTCATTTCAGAGAAAGTCAGCAGTGGTCTGGTAAAACTGAATTTTGTTTCTTCTAAAGATCAACTTGCAGACATTCTCACCAAGGCACTTCCTAGAGTAACGTTTGATGAGTTTACATGCAAGCTGGGATTATATAATATATACTCTCCAGCTTAAGGAGGAATGTGGATTGTGTGATTGCAGAAAATTAGGGATGTAAATTCTCTAATATCAAGTTGCTATTAGTTAGCAATTATCTTCCTAATATCTTGTTAATAGCTGTAAATAAGGAATTAGATTCTTGTAATTTATTTGTAATTCCTTTTTTCCTAGTTTAGGCTCTCTCTTGTAATCTATAAATATGGTCTTTCTTTATCAAATAAATGAAAGAAATTAGAGTACTCAAACTGAGACTCTTCTCAGTACCTTTCTACAAGTTTCTCACCGTTAACTCGCAAACAGAGATCGATGAAAGAAAACCGAGTATCGGAGTTGGTTTGTGAGAGGAAGGGGAGCCAAATGGTGGTGACCGATTGCGAAACGGATGACAAATGGTGGTTGATCGAAGCCTAGAATGCACGGCGAAGATGAAACGGGAAAAGTCGAATGGTTTTCTACCGCTTCTGAGCAAACGACAACAGATGAAAGGGGAATTAGAGGTTGGGTTGTCTCACAAGATGACGACGGATGAGAAGGTGTTGACGGTGCAACACGGACGACGAGGCAAGCTCGATCGGAACTTCACCGGGAAATAAAGGAGAGGGTGAAGGAGAGATATCGTGAGAGAGAGGGGGAGAGTAAATGAGGGAGCCGCTGTATATTTCAAAAAATGGTAGGGGAAAAGGTTAAAAGGGTTTTATATTCTGAAAAGTGGATAAACTATGGAACATGACCTTTAATTAACTAGGGTTCACAAAAGGGAAACCAGGTTTTACCCGTTTTACAAATTGACCCCTGAATTCCATTTTCACATACCTAAACCTCTTAAATCTGATTTTATCCAAATAATTTCTAAATTCAAATTAGGGTTTTTACTTTAGAAATTTCTAAATATTAGGGTTACCGATTTAGGAATTTTAGAATTTAAGTTTTTAATTTGGGATAAAATTTTGGGTGTTACAAAGAAGATATTCCAATACCATAAAAATATAGCAACATAATCCAAGGAAGAAAATGATTTGTACCATAATCGAGAGATGAGACCATCATTTTCAGACTCTACCATCATGTTACAAAAGCCTTCGTGAAGGGATGTAAGAGATCCTAGGCGAACAACTATGACTTCTACCGTTCCGGCGGACAGAGCTAGGAACCTCTTGCTCATTTATAACTCTCAAATATTCATTTATCTATGCACATTTTTACCAAAAGTTTTTGCTTTGTTTGTTTATATTTGTGCATTGTACTTAGGTTTTCATGCATTTTACTATGTTTTTATATTTTTGCCTTCGAATGTCGGTACTTTGTATATATTTGTCAATACAGAGCTGCATAATCCTTTTTGTTGTTGAGATGTTGATGAGACCAAGATCATAGAAAAAATATAAAGGATTATTTTGATATTTTGGGCCAAATGACGACTGTTTTCACGAGAGAGTACAGGACCACTAATACAACCTAGCATTCATGAGCGCTCCATTTCAGATATACAAGAGTCACACGGTGCTTAGAGATGCTGGGACCATTATGCGCCAGAGCCCACAACTTGCCCCATGCATCAAGGCAAATCACCAAGCCGGGCCACCAGACAATTCTTGGAGCTGCAGAATGACATCTGCATCAAGAAAAGTACCCTTGTCGGCACAAGATCACAAGGTGGATCAACCAGTGTTGTAATACTATTGGTTGTCATTTCTCACTCCCCTGTCTATATAAAGAAAAACCCCTTTTATAAAAAATAATGTACGTCTGGAGAGTCCTTGAGAGCTCACTTTCTAAAAAAAATCTTTCTTCTTCCCTAAAAAATGGTCATGACCATGAAAGCTTAAGAGGATTAAAGGTTTTGGCGTAGAAGGGAGCAACAAGATGATCAAAAGGCTGCCTGAATCAATAATTGTAGAAGAGGTCAGCGTAAGGCTCGAGCCTCTGAGAGGAGTAGAGTTCGAAAGCCCAAGAAAGACTTGATTCTTGCTACTGATCATTGTGATATTAGAAATATGGGATTTTCTAAGCTTATTTCATATTTTTATGTTTTTGTAGAACTTAATACTTTATTTAATACAATTATCTCTTTCGTATGATCTTTGTTAATGGCTTTTCTTTAACTCAAATCGCTATAAAAATATAAGGTTGCATTTAACATGTCCTAATCGAATATAAATGATTTAAGTGCCATGAGTAACGAAAGTTACTATCTTGCTAAATTAAGTAACAATTAAGACTTGAGTGGTTGTATTGATACTTGAATGGATGGATGTACCGACCCACTATGTCAAATGACATGTTAGGGCTAGTATAGATAGATCTATTTGTGGCATTGAAAGAGCATCATCCATCCACTATGTTGATAACGTAATTTCATTTTTATATCACAACTGGTTGTTGTTTTTTGATGTATCTTTGAACATTTTTTTCCAATTATTGAGTATCTCTTTAGCTTCTCACTTACATTCATAAACCCCCTATCGAACATATTAAACTGTTACAACCATAGCATTTGATAAAACGTTGCACATTTTTTTGTGGGATTCGTCAACCCAACACATACTTTGTGTGTGTCCACTTTATTATTTGTGTCGATTGTGTATACTTGTACTATTTTAGGTGTCGGTTAGTCGGACACCAAATTTGTGTCACTGTCGCCGGGGAATGTCACAACAATATTCTTTTGTTATTGATTTAGTTCTTGTTTTTAGTTTGTTTTACTAGTTTTCTTTATTTGTATGACTCGGAGCTCTTTTGAAGAACTATTTCCAGTTAGGGGTGTTTATAAAAATTCGAACTAATATACCGTACTGAAAAGCTCTAAAAATCAAACTAAATGGTAGGTAATCAAACTGAAAAATTTCAGTCAAAACGGTACGATAACCGTACCGATAAAATTAACGGTTAAACGGTACAATAATTGTTACAATTTTTGGGAAACGATTAACCAAAAAACCGCTAAAATTAAAAAATATATATATATATATTAGACTTTAGAGTTCTAGCACATTCAATTAGTCTACAAAAACTTTGTCCCTTTTACTAAAATTCTACCTCCATTCAATTAGCCCAAAAAAAATAAAAAACTCATTAATAATTTTAGGGTTTATCTATTTGCTTGGCACGAAAAAAGATTCTAAATACAACTGGTAGAAAGTAGTCGTTGTTAGATTAAAAAGGGGCTGATTAGTAGATTTGGTCGTCGGATCTTCATACTTGGCTAAGATTCTAGACAAGCAATTTCTTCAAATGTTTCGTTGAAGGTATGATTTGTTGGTATCTTTATGCACGTGAGACAGAAATTAAGAATCTAGATTCTAGTGTATTTGTTTTGGAGGACTATCTTTAACCCTTATGATGCGATATAGTGGAGATAGGAATGAATAAGTTGTTTCTAATAATATAATAAGTTTAGATATTTATTCGTAAAAAAATTAGTAATAAATATGTTTATTATTTATAAAATTCGATGTAAAACATTTCATGGTTAATATAGTAATTTTACCGTATAAACTGATTAACCGCTTAAGCGATAATCGATTTAAACGGGACCATAACGGTTCATCAAAATATCGAACCGAGGCTTTCGGTAATTGTACCGATAAGTCGTGCGATACGATTAATTGTTCATGAAAACTCATGGTGACAATGGTCAGAATAACTAAGGAAAAAACAATCACCCACCACCACAACAACATTTAAATGACATTTGCAAGATGCAAATGCAGCAGATCGGGCATACAAAAATGGGAAAAACAATTTTATTGTGAATGACATTAATAAGGCGATCAGAGATCATGTTGTACCGATATTGGAATGTCTGAATACATGTATTGTCCGTTCATCTATCAATGCTGCATATTTTGATCCTAAACATAACAGTGTTCTATATGTTACAATCTATAAGTTAGTATTATGAAACACATCACGAGAATCCTCGTGTTCATTTGACATCATTTATAAAGTTGTGTTATTTGTTCATACAACAAGGGGTTTCACAAAAGGCACCTCGCCTGAAATTGTTCCCTTACTCGCTTAAAGGTAGAGCCAAGGAGTGACCAAGCTCTCTTCATCCAGGGTATGTACCGACATGGATTAATCTTGCTCAGATGTGGAGCGACATTACTTCTTTTTCGCATGGCACCGATAGAGATGAAAAAAGGTAAAAGCACAACTCTAGGAGTTACTTGATCGAAGGTTCATCCGGTCAAACGTATCATCTTAGTGAGTGTCGGTCTTGTTTTTGAAGAATGAAGATGATACATTGAGAATGTGTATAGACTATCGTCAACTGGACAAGTTGGCCATAAAAAACAAATATCATTTACTTCGAACATATATCTTACTTTTACAATTTTTGAGAATGTCTCCACAATATATCAAAAATTTCTGTGCTCTCTAAGTACTTGTTCATTTAGGTTGTCAATGGTACTACCCTCTTTGGATGGTGCAACACAAAAGCTAAGGTTGAGCTATCTCTCTATCTATTTTTTCCTAAGCCACTCAAGAATGTTTTAAGAGAGGAAGGGAATGAGATCTCTCATCAAAAGTCAAAACCCAACTAAAGATAAAAAAAAATATTGTCACTCCTCTCTCGAAGGATACAATTTTCATTGTGTTTTTAATCTAATTATAAAACTTAGATGAAAATAAATTCAAATCATCCAGATCATTCATCAGCATAAAACATCAAGTTTGGAATTCAAAATCATGTCTCAACATGAATCTAAATAATCAAAGTGAATAGGCTGGAATCTTGAGCTCGGAGTGGAGCGTCTGTGTTGTTGCTTTGCTGATCATTCATCCAGATTTGAACTTATCTTGTCGAGACAATATTTAACAAAATACTAGCAGCTGAGTTATAGCAATGTAGGAGCATTTATGGACACATTCAGCTCAAAAAATCCTTAAAACACTTATATGCATGAAATGCAAACTAAGAGAATTATATGCAAAAACACAACATGAAGTGCTAAAGTACAAGATAAATCAAACCATAAAGAATATAAATATAACTTCTTTTGGGGAGTTATCAGTATGTATAATTGAAGTCTGTGAAAAATATTTTTTTTTATAATTTTATAAGAATTTTAAATTTTTAAATATATCTCAATAATTATTATGATTATTTTATATTTTAATACAATTTTAAATTAATTAATTTTTATATTTTATACTTTAATTTTTTATAGTTTTCAAAAATATTTTTTTTTAGATTTTTTTTGAGTTTTTCAATCATTTTAAGGTTTTTTTTGATTTAGAACTTTCAGAGTGTGTCACGTGTCATCGTTTTAGTGATTGTTTGTAAGTTAACAATCAACGTTATAGGAGGGCTAAATTGATCACAATTTAAATTTTAAGGACCTAATTGATCGCAATTTAATTATGAGTGCTAAATTTGGTGCAAAAAGTTCATAATAGCTTAATTGATTTTTCTTCGAGGGCTAATTTAACTTTAAAGCCATATTAATAAATGAGTTTAGAGTTGTATGTTGTTCTTAGGGGGTGATAACGAGCTGGGTTGATCCCGGGCCTGGGCAAGCTCGGCTCAAAAATAGTATTAGTGGGCTCGGTTCGAGCTCGAACTTGAAGTGGAGAGTTTGAGCTCGGCTAGACTCGAGGCTCGAGCTCGGCTCATTTCTTTCCTCAAATTGCTTTTAAATATTTTTATTAAAGTTTGAAAAAAAACATGTTGAAACCTATTTGAGAAAATATAATATTTATTTTTGAAGTCCACAAGTAAACATAGTACATTTTTTAAATTATACAAGTCTACAAGAAAAAGAGGATTTAAAGTATTTAACCATGATAACAAGTTAACAACACTGAAACATACAAGTGTATATGGAGTCTATTCACGAGCTTGTGTCGGCTCTGCTCGGCTTGTTAAGGTCTCAAGCCGAGCATGAGCTCGAGTCGAGCTCGCTCAAGTGAGCTTTGACCGAACCAAACCCGAGTAGCTTGCAAGCCGGTCAGGCTCATTGTCACCCCTAATTGTACTCGGAGAAAAAAAATATTGTATGAAACGTTAGCTTTTTTTTATAAATGAAATAACATAAAATGATTTAATTGGAAGTCACATATATTAATATGATATAATTGTTTCATACAAATACTCTCTCGTACTTGGAAAAATTATATTATGAGCCTTTCTCGTTATTTATGGTCTTACTCAATAAAATCTATTCATTTCATTAATTTTTTATGTCATTTTTTATTAAGTGAATCTTACTCGTATTTATTGTGCATCAAATTAATTTTTTTTTTTTGAAAGTTATCATTTAATTAGGTTGATGACATAAGAAAAATCAATGGAGTGAGTAGTTTTTATTAGTTGTAATTGAAATCGTGTGCCAAGAATACTTGAAATTATTTCCATTTTCAGTTGAGCTTGATTTGGGCTACAATATTCAAGTTTTGACTGAATTTTATTTAACCCATATGTAGATTTGTGGCCCAAATATCCGTATATTTTGATGGTGGCTAGTGGCAGCCCAAAATCTTGGCATCTTTAGATTGTCCCAATTTCTGGTCGCCGAAAATCCGTCCGCAGCAGCGGAGGCTTAGATGATTCAATAATGCGACTAAGAAATCCCAGAAATTACCATCTTTTCCATGACCAGCTTCCCCAAAAACCTCTCACCAAAGCGGCTTCTCAAGCTCCTCAAATCAGAGAGAAACCCACACTCTGCTTTGGCTCTCTTCGACTCAGCAACTCGCCATCCGAGTTACACCCACTCGCCCGACGTTTTCCACCACATCCTTCGCCGACTAGTCGACTCCCGCCTCATTTCTCACGTGAGTAGGATCGTTCAACTCATCGAAACTCAGAAATGTAACTGCCCGGAAGACGTTGCTTTGACGGTAATAAAAGCTTATGCTAAAAACTCAATGCCTGATAAAGCGTTAGATTCCTTCCAAAGAATGAAGCAAATTTTTGGCTGTGAACCTGGGATTCGATCTTACAACACTTTACTCAACGCTTTTGCTGAGTCGAATCGTTGGGAAGAAGCTGAGTCTTTTTTTAAGTACTTTGAAACAGTGGGCATGGAGCCAAATTTGCAAACCTATAATATTTTGATTAAGATTGCTTGTAGAAAGAAACATTTTAAGGACGCGAAGCAGTTATTGGATTGGATGTGGAAAACGGGTTTACAACCAAATGTGCATAGCTATGGGACTTCCATTAATGAGTTTGTCAAAGGTGGGAACTTGGTTGCTGCTATGGAACTGTTCGACGAAATGTTTGAGAGAGAAGTGATACCTGATGTTATGTGTTATAACATATTAATTGATGGGTTTTTCAGAAATAGAGATTTTGTGAAAGCAAATGAGGTTTGGGAGAGATTGTTGGAAGATTCTTCGGCTTATCCGAATTCGGTTACATATAATGTTATGATTAATGGTTTGTGCAAATGTGGAAAGTTTGACGAGTGTTGGAGTATATGGGAGAGGATGAAGAGGAATGAAAGGGAGAAGGATTTGTTTACTTATAGTAGTATGATTCATGGATTATGTGAGGCAGGGAATATCGATGGTGCTGAGAGAGTTTATAAAGACATGGTTGAAAATGGTGTCATGATTGATGTGGTTACTTATAATGCAATGCTTAATGGGTACTGTAAAGCTCGGAAAATTAATGACTGTTTTGAGTTGTGGAAACTGATGGAAAAAGAGGGCTGTATAAATGTTGTTAGTTTTAATATATTCATTAGAGGGTTGTTGGAGAATGGAAAGGTAGATGATGCCATTTCTACATGGGGGATATTGCGGCAGAGAGGTTGCAGTGCTGATGCTTCAACTTATGGAGTTTTGATTCATGGACTGTGCAAGAATGGATACTTAAAGAAGGCTTTGGATTTATTGCAAGAGGCTGAACTTGGGGAAGGTAAAGTGGATAACTTTGGATATTCCTCAATGATTGATGGGTTAGGCAAACAAGGGAGAGTAGATGAAGTAGCTGGTTTACTTTGTTGGATGGTCAAGTGTGGTCATAAACTGAATCCTTATGCTTACAATCCCTTAATTCAGGCTTTTGTCCGAGCATCCAGACTTGATGATGCAGTTCAATTTTTCAGGGGAGTGGTCTCAATGGGTTATTCTACTTCTGTTGTCTCATATAATATTCTTATTTCTGGTCTGTGTAAAGCTGAAAGATTTGGTGAGGCATACTCTATCTTGAAGGAAATGCTAGAGAAAGGGTGGAAACCAGACATGATTACGTACAGCTCGTTGATGAAAGGTCTTTTCCAAAGGAAGAATGTGGACATGGCACTCAGCTTATGGAACCATGTGCTTGAAAAGGCTTTAAAGCCTGATGTAACCATGCACAATATTGTCATTCATGGCCTTTTCTCTGTTGGCAAAGTTGAGGATGCTTTACAGCTCTATTCAAAGATGAGGCTAAGGAACTTTGCTACTAATCTCGTAACCTATAATACTATCATGGAAGGGCTTTACAAAACTGGAGAATACGAGAAGGCATCAGAGATCTGGACACAACTTTCAACAGATGGACTTCAGCCAGATATTATTTCTTATAACATTACTCTCAAGGCGCTTTGTTCTTGTGGTAAGATATCAGATGCAGTTGGGTTTTTGGATGATGCTTTAGAGCGAGGAATTCTTCCAACTGTTATTACATGGAACATCCTTGTCAGGGCAGTGCTGACCACAGGCTTCAAAACGGCTCTTTCAATTTAGAATTCACTTGCAGTTAAAATTCCCATTTCTGGATTTGTGGCTTATTCTCTGTGACTGTCTTACTCTTCTAGTTAGCAGTTGAATGTTTGCACTCTTCCCCGGCATAAGAATCCTGAGGACTAGTCTTTGAGTTGCATACATTAAAGAGATCCAAGTTCTTTAGATGTTCTGGGATCAAGAACTGCTATAATTGTCATTCGTTGGAGTTGCGGGATGTGCATGAGAGGATGGTTTTTTCCAGGAAAATTCTTTCAGAGTGATTAGAGGTATGGATGCATGAGTACCTAAGGTTAAAAGTCAACTGTTAACCAATTACCTTTTAACAACAGGCTAATTCTTGCAGGCTGGATCAACCTTCTTTAGAGTTTTGAAACGACATGAAAGTTGAAACCACACTCATCCTTTTGATTAAAGCTTAGTCTACCCAGTTGGGACATTCACATTTGTTGTTTTCCACTGCAATGAGTGTGAAAAATCTTCATAAAGCATCAGATTTTGAAACGCACATTGATATTGGTGATGGCAGCTATATCACTAAGATCAAATGTTGATGATGCAAAAGAAACATTGCTTGATGTATCAACCCCAAGTATTAAGTTATTACTTGGGTTTATTAAATCATGCTACATTTACCCTGAATAATTATGGATAACAGCTTTACAGCATAAGTTTGTTAGATTAGATATAATAAGAGCCTTTACTTGTTTTCATCTTTCTTCTCTGTTTTTTCTGCTTCTGATAACAATGTCTGTTCATAGATGAACTGGGAAAACAAAGCAACTAAAATAGCTCCAAGAACTGCAACTTTTCGCCAATCTGATGCAGAGACAAAAGAGTCTGCAATTCCAAGGGCAAGCAGTGCAATGAGAGCAAGGTAAAGATTCCTCCTTGCTTTTGACCCAACTTTTTCTTTAGTTATCTCCTTAATCTTCTCAGCTTCCTCCTTTGCTTTTTCCTCGTCTATAATAGGTTTCTTCTCTGTCAGGTTCTTAAAGAACAACCCTTCATTCCTTTCTTTCTCTATTTGACCTTCAAACTCTGCTAACTGGTCTTCATTCATCTCAATCTCCTGCCTGTTTAATTCTTGGGATTCTTCAAAGGCTTGCATTTGGCTTTCAATGTTCTCCATTATCTGCTTAAACAAGAAATGGATAAGAAGATTGTAAGCGTAATTACATATCAACCAAGACTCTCTCTTAAGACCCTACCCTTTCACCGGCTTCTTCAAGTCCTTTAAGAGCATCTTCTCCAACTTTATCAAACTCAGCATTGGCTTCTTCAGCAAATTGTGTGAGATAAGCTGACCTTTCATCCAAGTAGTCGGTGAGGCGAACTTTCTGAGTCTGCAACATTGCTATTTGAGCAAGCAGCTCCTGCTTGCGAGTGTCTCCTTCCGGCGATGTCGACTCGGGATCGGGATTGGGATTGGGATCAGATTCGGAATCATTTGGCTTGCTGAGACACAGTATGGAGTTCTTGGTGTATGCGGTTCTTCTTGTTGGGAAAAAGGCATGCTTGCTACTGGTGGCAAAGGAGGCTTGAATGGCTTTGAGGGCTATCATTTTTGTTCAATGGGAGATGGAGGCGGCTTAGTTTTGTTGTATTTACAATCGGATGGTTTTGCTTTCAACCTCTCATTTTTGTGTACATTATCCACTTTTAGCTTTGTGAATTACCATTTTCCGCCCTTGGAACTTGGAAGGGATATCAAACCGCTTCAATCCTCGGCTTGTGGGATTTTACGTTTGGATAAATCCGATATATCTATTTTAAAAAAATAATCAGTTTTTTATTTATTTATGATGTTCGGGATGGGTATTAACTAAGTGGGTAAACTATACCGGATGTCACTTAATTATTAGTAAAGTTATTACTAATTATTCAATTAAAGATTTGGCTACGATCGGATCACTCATTTGTTAAAGTACAAATGAACATTTAACAAGGTTTAGTATAGTGATAGTTTTAATTCTCAAAGCTTGTATATTTTGTCAATTTAGATCTAATTCAAAATAATTCAATAAATATAATTTTTCATATTTAAAAAAAAATATATATATCAATTTAGTCAGTTTTCTTCTCTCAAATTACTTGTTCTTCACCGTTCATCAACATTTCTACTTGGGTATCCTCGATAACACGAGTTGTACCAAATTTGATATTTTTAATTAATCATAAACCTATATAGTTTTCTATTATTATTATTATTATTATTATTATTATTATTATTATTATTATTATTATTATTATTATTATTATTATTATTATTATTACATTCGGATTTAGTAATTCATATTATAAGATATAAAATCTAAATATAAATAAATTAAAAAATAATCATGTATATGAATCTTAAAAATATATAATATATGTTAAATGATTATAACTATAAACGGAGATTTATATGTAATTTAGTTTTATAATAAATGTTTTTTAATTTATTTAGTACTATAACATATGAATCTAGTGTTAACGAAGGTATACAAGCAGTTTGAGAGAAGAATAACGATTAAATTGATATATTTTTTTAAATATGAAGAGTTATATTTATTGAATTATTTTGAATTAGGACAAAATTGGTATAATATATAAGTTTCGAGGACTAAAAATATCATTATACCAAACATTAGTATATGTTAGTTTGCATTTTAACATAATGACTCGATCGTAACTAACCCTTTAATTGAGTGACTCAATTGTAATTTTTAATGATTGAGTGACTTAATTATAACTTTTAATAATTGAGTGATCCAATCATAATTTTACTAATAATTGAGTGGTCTATTAACGTAGTTTACCCTAACTAAATATAACTTTTTTTTACATTTTACACGCGGCCAAATTAATAAATATTATTAATATTTATTCATATAAAAGTATGTATCGGACACAAATTCGAATATAAATGTAATAGGTGAATCTAATCAATGCAAACAATTTATTTGATGGTAATTATAACAATATGATATTAATTTTTGGCATAACGCCAAAAATAGACTTAATGTTCGATTTAATGATTTTTTCACTTTTACTTTTTTGTGAAGCACTTTAAACGAAAAATATTAGTGAACTAACGATAAACGACTTGAAATGACGCGATAAACTATATAAAGATGTTAACTTGACATAATGATACGCCAATCAAAAAATAATTATTTTTTTTACTGATGTGATATTCTGTGAAATCATTTCAAGTTATTTATTGTTAGTTGATTAAAAGTTTTCATCTAAATATGTACTATTTTGACCTAAAATAAAACGCTGAGAATTAAAGTGCTTAAAAAGAGTAGAGACCAAAGTGACTATCCAGTCAAACGTTAAGATATTTTTTTTAATATTATGTCTTAATTTTTCAATGAAAGTACTTTACACATTTTCTAAGTTGTGAGAGTAGATAATTAATTTTTAAGGGTAAACTACATCAAGTTTCATTTTGTTTTCGGTCTGATTTTGGTCACCAATTTCGAAACAATTGTATTTTCGGCCACTTGCGTTATCGCTTTATTATATTTTAGTCATTAAATCGTTAAATTATGTTAAATTGATGACGTGACATATTAAAAAAAGTTAATTTATAATTTGACCCATGAACTTTAAACAAAATATTAATGTACAAAATATTATAATTAATATTTCAAAATTCATTCTTTCTTCCATAAAAACTCTCATCTCTTCTCTCAAATCCTTAGCCGTCAGCGACTTTAAATCGCCATCAATCTTCGCTCTGATGATTTCTTTGACGAACTAAAGTCGTCACCATAAAGTTTTCATCTTCTTTTATTTTTTTATCCAATCAGATTTTTTTTAAAATGAACTCAAAAGTCGCAAACTTAAACTCTAACCTCAAAATCTTTTTTTTCTTCATATTAATTTAGATTTTGTCATGCTCGTTCAGAAATATAAAAGGGGGATTAAGAATTCAGAGAAGAAGTTTTGGGGTTGAAAGAGCTCAGAAGTTTCATTCAATATTCAGCATAAAAACATCATCTTTACAGTGTATTCTTATATATGAAAACAATTTGAAAAATGAAATAAGCATGTAAAGGATAGTTGTAATCTTCTCTCTCTTCTAACAGCCCAACGGCTTGTCCACCCTGGCATCCTCTACAGATTCAGCAACCTGTGGGCTTGGCGAGTTCCTCACGATTGGGCCTGACATCTCAACTCTCTTATTAGGGGCTCCTTACCCGCGCCATGCGTGAGACCCGATCCGCCTGGATTATCCAACGTCTTAGTTTCCCCACGTGCTCGTACTTTCATGGGTTTCTTCACTTCCTCAATTCCCAATTTCAATTCCCCTTTCTGTAACCCTAATTTCTCAGCCATAGTCATAATAATACCCCCCGCGGAAGTTGATTCTTGTCCCCAAGGATCAAAGTCTGGAAATTGAGATTTCAACACAGAATAGTCCTCCCAAGTGGCGTTTTGGGCTCCCAGAGACGATGTGTTTATCCAAGACCATTGACGGGTAAACATGGAGTTGGCCATCATTTCCTACCTCCGGAGGATCAATGGAAGCCGGACCTTTGTCTCCAATCTTCTTCTTCAACAGGCTCACATGAAAAACAGGATGGATCCATAAAGTAGCAGGTAATTCAAGCTTGTACGCAACTTTCCCAATTCTCTGTAAAATTTTGTAAGGACCGTAAAATCTAGCTGCTAACTTCAGATTTGTGCGCAGGGCTAAGGACGTTTTCTTATAAGGATGAAGCTTCAAGTATACCCAATCTCCTTTTTGAAACTCTCTGTCAGTTCGTTTTCTATCTGCAATCTGTTTCATCCTATTGTATGCTCTGTGTAGCTGTTTTTTGAGTACTCTGTTGAATTGCTCTCTAGTTTGTAGTATATCCTGTACACTCTACACATGTGACTCACTGTTCCATGCCATAGTTGGGGGTGGGTAGCCGTATAAAGCCTGAAATAGGGTAGTCTTGATTGTTTTATGATAGGTTGTATTGTACCAAAACTCTACTTGTGCTAGCCATTTAGCCCAATTGCTTGGTTTAAGAAAGCATATGCTGCGAAGATACTGCTACAAGCATTGATTCAAGCGTTCTGTTTGTCCATCCGTTTCAGGATGATAGGCAGTGCTGAATAATGTGGTAGTCCCCAATTGCTTCATTAATTCTTTCCAAAAGAGACTAGTAAATGATTTATCCCTGTCAGAAATGGCCACTTTAGGGGGTCCATGTAGCTTATAGACCTGATCCAAATACTTTTTAGCAATATCTGTCACAGTATAAGGATGAGACAGAGGGATGAAATGTCCATACTTAGTAAACTTATCAATCACTACTAGGATGCAATTGTACTTCAGGGAGGGAGGAAGACATTCAATGAAGTCTATAGTGATGACTTCCCAAGCCTGCTGTGGAATTGGGAGGGGTTGCAATAACCCTGGTCTTGGAATATGCTCTACTTTAGTCCTCTGACACACATCACACTGTTGCACATAAGATTAAACTATAGACTTTAAGCCAGGCCAATAAAAAGTAGAATTGATTCTCTGAAATGTAGCTTGTATGCCTAAATGTCCTCCCTGTGGAGAGTCATGTATAATTTGTAGGTTGTGTAGCCTCAAATTGCCCTTGTCTCCTACATAAACTTTACCCTTGTACCTGAGTACCCCTTTTGAGAAGCTCCAATCTAGTACTAAAGAGGAACTGATTACCACAGCTGCAATGATGTCCTGAGCAAGTGTATCACCCTCATAACTCTTTTCAATATCTTGGAGCCATCCTGGTGTTATAAGAGTAGCTCCCATAGTTGCTAACATTGGTTCACCCTCCAATTGTTTTGATAAGGCATCAGCTACCTTATTAGTTTTCCCTTTCCTGTACTGAATCTTATAATCTAGCCCCAGCAGTTTAGTTAAGCTTCTCTTCTGAATTGTGGTGGTAAGCTTCTGTTCTAACAGATGCTTGAGAGGCTTATGATCAATTTTGATTACAAATGTGCACCCTCCAAGTAATGCCTCCACTTGAATATAGCTAATAGGATAGCCAAATATTCCTTCTCATAGATGGATAAGTCCACATGTCTAGGTCCAAGAGCCTTACTTAAATAAGCTATAGGTCTGCCCTCCTGAGATAACACAGCCCCTATGCCTTTGGAACTGGCATCAGTCTCCAGGCAAAAAGATTTGTTGAAATTTGGTAAAGACAACATTAGAGGTTCACACATAGCCTTCTTCAACATCTCAAATGCCTTAATGGCTTCTTCATTTCATTTGAACCCTTCTTTCTTGAGTAAACTGGTCAATGGTTTACTGATCACTCAATAAGCTTTTACAAATTTCCTGTAATAGCCAGTCAGACCTAGAAATTCTATCAAAGATTTGATACTTTTGGGCAGTGGCCAGTTAGCCATGGCTTCTACTTTAGCAGGGTCAGTAGCTACCCCTTGTTGAGATATTAAATGGCTGAGATATTCAACTTGTTTCTGGCCAAAGAAGCATTTACTCTGTTTTGCAAACAACCTGTTCCTTTTTAAAGTCTCCAACACCACCCTTAAGTGTTCAATGTGAGCATCAAGATGGGAACTATACACCAGTATATCATAAAAAAAATTAGTACAAATTTTCTCAAATAGGGTCTAAATACCTCATTCATTAAGGATTGAAAGGTTGCTAGTGCATTAGTCAACCCAAAGGGCATGACTTTGAACTCAAAATGTCCATGGTGGGTTCTAAATGCAGTTTTGTGAACATATTCTTATTGACCCTTATCTGTCAATAACCTGACCTCAAGTCCAATTTAGAAAAATAAGTTGCCCTTGCCAATTCATCAAGTAAGTCTTCCACTACTGGAATAGGGAATTTGTTCTTGACCGTGGACTCATTTAATTGCTTGTAATCAACACAGAACCTCCAGGACCCATCTTTTTTCTTGACTAACAAATATGGAGAAGCAAATGGGCTTTTTCTAGTTTGAATTATAGAGGCAGCTAGCATTTTTGAAATCTGTTTCTCAACTTCTTCCTTTTGATGATGAGTGAACCTGTAAGGCTTGAGATTGACTGGTTGTACTCCAAGTTTTAAGATAATTGCATGGTTATGATTTCTTTCAGGTGGTAAGCATGTTGGTTCCTTAAACACCTCCTGAAATTCTAACAACAATAGTTGTATCTCTGTGGGAACAATATTTTCTATGGCCTCATCACTCAAGAGATAGACTTCTCCCATTAACTCATGGTCCTTTTCTACTAACTTTTGTAGTTTATCTCTAGAAATTTTCTTGATCCATGCCCTCTTTTGCCCACCTTGAATTACTACCTTCTTCCTTCCATTGTCAAAATTGAGGATCATTTCTTTGAAATCCATCAATATAGGACTGGATCTTCTCATCCAATCCACTCCAAGTATCATGTCACTCTCTCCCATTTGAAGAACTCTGAAATCATGGCTAAATTGGTGACCTTGCATAGTTCATTCCAATTGATTGCTTCTAGCTGAACTGTAGAGTTTCTCCCCATTAGCTACTGTGATGGCTAAGGGTTGTGTTCGCACAACCTCAATCCCTTCTTTAGCCCACTTGGAGGCCACAAAACTGTGAGTACTCCCACTGTCTATTAGTATACTCAAGGGTTTGCCATTAATCATTTCTTGAATTCTTAGAGTGTTATACCCTATACTGCCTACCAATGTATTGATGAAAATCTCCAAATTCCCTTTTGTGACTTCATTTCCTTTATCTGCCTGTTTCTCTTCATCGCCTAGGTTTCCCATCTGCTCCTCCAGATCCACTTCATCCTCTTCTTCCATCAAATTCAATTGCCTCACCTTGCACTAATGACCAGGACTGAACCTCTCTCCACATTTAAAACACATGTTATTAGCTCTTCTATATTCCACCAAAATTTGTTTAGCTGGTGCAGGGTTCTGAGTGGCTTTAGCAAGAGATACTGTAGTGTTGGATTTCTGGGTTGCACTAACATTCTGAGTAAATGTAGACCTGGGAGTATACTTGAATTTCCTAGACTCCACTTCCAAGGAGAGTTCATGGAGTTTAGCCAATTTGTAAGCATTGGCCAATGTTTGGGGCTCATGTACCTCTAACTCTGTGCTTGATCTCCTCCTTTAAACCACCTACAAAGCTTGAAATGAAATATCTTTCCTTTAGTTCTGGATTCTGTAGGAGTATATAGGGCTGTAGTTCTTCAAATTTGTTTTGGTACTCCTCTACTGATGATTTCTATATCAGCTTTGAAAATTCTTCCACCACATCAGTATAATTTTTATCACAAAATCTATGACATAGATCTACTGTGAATTCATGCCATGTGACTCTGTGTTTATGCATGATGTAACTGTCAAACCAAGTTTCTGCCTGACCAGATAAATACATAGTGGCCATGTCAAGCTTTTGATCCTCGGGTATAGCAAACAATCCAAAATACTTGTTGCATTTTTTAACCCACCCCTAGGATTTTCACCTTCAAAGACCTGAAGCTCTATCCTAGGTTTTGGAATGAAGGTTCCATAGTTGCTAAAGTTTGGGTTATGTTGTGGAGATGTTTTGGTTAACACATGTTCTCCCTCACCAACAAATTTCTCATTAGAACTCCCTATTTCTTGCCCCATTTTTGTGCTTGTGTGATAAAAATAGGTGTTCCCAATATTTCAGGTTCATTAGGTTGATAGGAGTACATTTCCTTATCTTTGATGACTTTCACTCGCACAAGTTCCTTCCCTTTTTGTTGATTCTCAGGGCTTGGTGGTTCGCTGTCTTATACATCTTTTGTTACCACTTGCAGTATCTTTGCCATGGTGCCTCTCGATTCAGCCATATATGACTCCAGGGCTTGCAATCTGGTCTCTTGTACTTCCCACCATTTTGAAGGTTTCGATTCATCTCTCAAACTTGTTATATTCACTTGCATATCCTTAATATGTTTCTGCAACTCAGCTATTCCTTCATTGTCTGCCATTGATATTTGTTTCTTTGATTTTCCCAGCGTGTGGATTCAAAGTGAACCTGGCTCTAAGATACCAATTTGTCACGCTCGTTCAGAAATATAAAAGGGGGATTAAGAATTCAGAGAAGAAGTTTTGGGGTTGAAAGAGCTCAGAAGTTTCATTCAATATTCAGCATAAAAATATCATCTTTACAGTGTATTCTTATATATGAAAACAATCTGAAAAATGAAATAAGCATGTAAAGGACAGCTGTAATCTTCTCTCTCTTCTAACAGCCCAACGACTTGTCCACCCTGGCATCCTCTACAGATTCAGCAACCTGTGGGCTTGGCGAGAGCCTCACGATTGGGCCTGAAATGTCAACTCTCTTATTGGGCTCCTTACCTGCGCCATGCGTGAGACCGGTTTCGCCTGGATTATCCATTGTCTTAGTTTCCCCACGTGCTCGTACTTTCATGGGTTTTTTAACTTCATCAATTCCCAATTCCAATTCCCCTTTCTGTAACCCTAATTTCTCAGCCATAGTCATAACAGATTTTTGATGAATTTTCAAATGATATATGTGCTTCCTCTCTCCAGCACCCACCTTTTTAATGTTATGATCATTCATCAGAGGCTCCGGTCGCCAAAACTCGAGATGGTCAAAATTTGCAGTCCTTTTTCGCTCTTGCTTTCTTTTTTTGTTTATTTTCTTCATAATTTGTTTTTTTATTATTGCTTTCTTTAATTTTGTTCGTGGTTATCTGTGATAAAAAGATCGATGCTTATATGATTTCTTTGATCCTTACCTTTTCTCCTTATTATTTGTTTATGGGTTTTAAATTTTTTTCTATATATAAAATTTATTTCGTTTGTTATCGAATAATTAATAGTTTTACTTTTGTAATGGTTCAAAACTTGTTGGAACTTGGAAGTTGAATTTTTAGATTACAAAAAGGCAAATTTATTTTGTTCTAGAAAAAATGATATTTTATCTTTCTTGTATCTAAGAAAAATCAGAGTAGTTTCCCTTTTTTAAATACTCAACTTCACCATATAGGAGGTCATGAGTCTGAACAATGTTTGTAGATAAAAAATTAACAAGAAAAATAAAATTGGCTAGGAATTTATATTGGGAAGAAATTATGTCGTTTTTACGTATCTCAGCTTCCTTCATGGATTAACCATTCTCTCCATCATTACCATATATGTATTAAGGATAAAGATAAGATGAGATAACTTTTATCTCATTTAAATCCATAAGATAATTTTTAATCAAATCTAATTCAAATCCTATCTTATCGTATCTCTATCTCAAATCTTATCTTGTATTTAAATGTTTGATTTGTATTTAATATTTGATTTCTCTTATCCTTGTATATTTATTTGTAAGCCTATATATAGGTCAATTGTAAACATTATCATTTATCAAATATAAAATTTTTTTACATGGTAATCAGAGCCAAGTAGAATTGCTCTACTCATTTTTTCCTTCTCTTTTCTGAACTTCTTTAAACTGAATCTCCTTTCATGGCTCCATCTTCTAATTCTAATGATCTTGTGCATCTTAGTGCACCGACCAACTTCTCAATCAAACTTACGTCTGCCAACTTTCCTGTTTGGCGTCGCAAGTGGAGGCTACTCTCATTGGTTTTAGGCTACTTTGTTATATTGATGGTTCACAGTCTTTCCCATTTAAGTTTACCAATATTGCGGCAACAATTTCTAATCCTGAATATCTACGATGGTATTGTCAGGATCAAATTCTTATCACTGCTATTCTTTGCAGTTGTGATGATCAAGTTCAACCACTTATTTTATCTGCTATCACCGCCAAAATTGCATGGGATACTCTAGTTGCAAGTTATGTTCGAGCATCTCCCGGTCGCATCCTTGCTCTCAAGTCCAAGTTGGCTCGCAATTTGCGTGGTTCCAGGTCTATCCCCGACTACATGAAAGACATGCAAGATATTGCCTCTAATCTTGCCTTGGAAAATTGTCCTGTCTCTGATGTAGATCTTTTGATTCCTATAATCCGTGTGGTTCCATGTCTATCTCGGACTACATGAAAGACATACAGGATATTGCCTCTAATCTTGCCTTGGTAAACTGTCTTGTCTCCGATGCATATCTCTTAATTTCTATTGTCAATCGATTGAGTGATGATTATCGTCCAATTGTTGATGCCCTTCGTGTACGTAACACATTGACATCCATACTTGAGTTGTCTGAGATCTTAATTGATCATGAGAGACTCATACAAGAATCTGACCAAGCTACACCTTTTTCCACGGTATATTCTGCGTAGCGGGATAATTCAAATCATGGTTATTCTACCAACCATTCTCGAGGGAAGGGTGGTTGCTCTGGCCATTCGTTTTCTGGTGGTAATCGTAGTCATGTTCCTCAATCTAGTCATTCTAGACGACAAGATGTTGTGTGCAAGTTCTGTAATTTTCCAAGGCATGTTGTTCGAGATTTTCGTAAGCTTGTTCGGTTCCTTCGCAACAATAGCTTTTATCAGCAGCCACCATTTGATTCACTAGTTGTTAACACTGCTACTGATCTTTCATCATCTGATCTGGCTTCTTGGATGTTTGATAATGGTGCCTCTCATCACACCATAATGACCACCGCGTCTCATCAGGATATCTTCTCTTATGATGGTCTTGATACAGTTCATCTGGGTAATGGTAACTCTCTTCCTATATCTCATATTGGCTAATGCACTGTTCCCACGGCTACCAAGCCCTTTTCTCTCACAAATATCTTATGTGTTCCTCAGTTAAATACAAATTTGGTGTCGATTTCTAAATTATGTCAGACTAATCATGTGTCTGTTGAATTCTTTGACTCTTATTTTCTTGTTAAGGATCGACCCACGGGAATTCCCTTTCTTCGAGGCAATAAAATTTATGGTGTCTACTATGCTCCACAATCCTTTTATCCCCAAGTCAACTCAGTCAATTGCTTGTTCGTGCATCAGTTACATCACAAGTTTGGTCATCCATTCGATAAATCTTAGCCTCTATATTATACACTTGTAATATATCTTATGACCCAACTAATTTGAGGAACTATCATTGTACTTTATGTCTTATTAATAAGAGTCATAAACTTCCATTTGGTCAAAATACTATGTCAAGCTCTCGTCCTCTTGAATTGCTTTACTCTAATGCTTGGAGCACTAAACATGTGTCTTATGATGGATATTCACACTATGTAGTGTTTGTTGATCATTTACAAAGTATATCTGGCTATACCTGATGAAGAAGAAATCTGATATTGCGACAATATTTCCTTAGTTTAAAAGGCTTGTTGAAAGCTTTTTTCATCAGACCATTGTGTCTCTATTCTCTGATAATGGAGGTGAGTTTGTTAAGCTCTTGCCCATTTTGAATTTGGACGGTATTTCCCACTTTACTTCACCGCCTCATACTTCAAAACACACTGGGACTGCTAAACGGAGACATCGTCACATAGTGGAGACTAGACTCTCTCTACTTCACTTTGCATCCCTCCCAACAGAGTATCGACCTTATGCTTTTCAGGCAATTGCTTATCTTATTAATCAGATGCCAACACCGATACTTGGTAAGGTCTCGCCTTATCTTCTCCTTCATCAACAAGCACCGAACTATGACAAGCTTCAACCATTCGGATGCTTGTGCTTTCCTTGGCTGAGACCATACACGACACATAAACTTGAGCCACGGTCCGCTGAATGTGTTTTCCTTGGATACTTTGTGCCGCAGTCTGCTTATAAATGCTTGGAGTCGACCACTAACAGAACCTATGTCTCTCTCCATGTTCGATTTGTTCCTCACATCTTCCCTTTTTTGCTACATGACGTGTCCTCCCTATGCCACGGAAACTGGATGCTTCATTGCCTACTATGCTACGACAATCTGATGCTTCATTGCCTCCTATGCCACGGCAGCCTGATGCTTCATTGTCTAACATGCCACGACAACCTGATGATTCTATTGCCACACCAGTTCCCTCAAGTAACTTGCCACGTCAAACTGATAATTCCAATGTCACACCAGTTCCCTTGGCTGATCTGCCATAACAAGATGTCGCTCCTGACTTGCCACAACAGCGGATTCGCCAGCCAAATCTGAGGTACTTTGGTCCTTCATTTGTTAATAGTACTACATGTTATCATTTGCCTTCCATAATAGAGCCAAAGACTGTTACTCAAGCTCTCAAAGACCCACTATGGAGACAAGCCATGTATGATGAGTTCAATGTCTTGCAACACAACCAAACATGGGATCTTGTTCCACGGTCTACACAATCTGTCGTAGGGTGTAAATGGGTATTCCGTGTAAAACGGCCTACTGATGGCTCTGTTGATCGATACAAGGCTCGACTGGTAGCGAAAGAGTATTCTTAAGAACCTGGTCGTGACTACTTTGAGACTTTTAGTCCTGTGATGAACCTGCGATGGTGCGTATTATTTTCACTCTTGCCTTCCATCATACATGGCCCATGAAGCAACTTGACATTAATAATGCCTTCTTAAATGGCACCTTACATGAGGAAGTCTATTTAGAACAACCTCCGGGGTATGTTGATTCTACTCACCCATCTCATATTTATCAGTAACGTAAAGCCATGTATGGACTCAAGCAAGCCCCGAGGGCATGGTACGTTGAACTCTCTCAATTTCTCATACACTTTGGTTTTACGAAATCAAAGGTTGGCACCTCTCTCTTCATCTATAATGCAATGTGAGTTATTTTATACTTTCTAGTATACGTGGATGATATTGTGCTTACTGGAAATGCCACTGATTTTATTGCTCATTTCACCAACATATTATCTACGAAGTTTGCTTTGAAGGATATGGGCTTGCTCAGTCATTTTCTTGGCATTGAAGCTATTTATACTTCTACATGGTTACTTTTATCTCAGGCGCAATATATCTCTGACATCTTGACTCAGTTTCAGATGGAAAATGCCAAGGCAATTTCCACACCTATGCCCTCTTCCGACAAGCTACCTTCACCGGAGCCACCCAAGGCACTTGATATTTTTGGGTATCGTCGATTACTTGGTCTGTAACACCCCTCGCCCGGGTTAGGAGCGAGGAGCGTTACTTTTCAAGAAAAAAAGCAAGCAAGAAACAAGTAACAAGAAACATGAACATTAAAATGCAAGCCAATTTAAAACTTTCTAACTCATCACTAATAGATGAGTTGTTCAACTAGAATGAACATAAACAAAAATACTTTACATTCACAGTAGACATAGTTATTAATCAAGTCCAAGTAACAAGACTAAGCATGGCATTCAAACAACATGTAAGACATATAGACCAAGTTATTCAATTCGAACAAGATGATTCAAGATCAAGAAACTAGACATACTATTCGACTAAGCTACTAAGCATGATTCGATTTTAAGAACCAATCTAACACAATAGGCGCAACATGATACAATTCAAGCAAGGACATTCATATCTCGAGGTAAACTTCAATCTAGAAATATATACATGGCAACCTATAAATTTCGAATCCAAAACAATGAACACAACATGTTAGTTTACAAGGCATGCCTAAAAGCAATTTAAGTGTCATTAGGATACAAGACTCATTCAACCACATTCAAGATAGTTCATATAAATGAATAAGGAATCAAGCATACTTTACTACATCATTCGAACAAAGGCAACAACCAAGGGTCAAGGGTACATTTGAATAAGGCATCAAGCATCAATCAAGTAATATCCAATCATCAATCATGTTTCAACCATGACAATTATACACATTCAAGTATTGAAATCATCCTATTATCAAGACATGATAGCAACAAGAAGGGAACTCGATATCAAGGCATATACAATCCATTATAGTCTTACAAAACCATAAGTGTCATACACATATAATTTCAAGTCTTAAAGTACCAAATGCATGAACTAGCATGAGATCTAAATACATCTCTAACTTCCACCAACTAAGAGAGTATAAAAACAAGTACCAGATCATACTTCAAGCTGCTTGTGTGTCTTGCTTCGGTTCAAGAAAGAAGGTTTTCGACCACTTTAAACCTTTGGTTTGGGAAGAAAGAAAATGAGAGTGATAAGTACATAGTGTACTTAGTGAGGTAGTATCTAGAACTAGTAGCTTATCAAGTTTTAGGGTCTTTAGTTCAAGCATAACCTAATAAGGCCTTAACCAAATTATGGCAAGTCTTATATTAGTCTTCAAGAAGCTATTCGAATAGTTCAAGCATACCATGATCTAACATTTCATTTTAAGGTCTTATATCACTCCAATCAAGCAAGGAATATATCTACAAGAATTAGGCAAATCCAAACAAGAAATCATATGTTTCATTCGAATAGAAGTCCATTATCACCATGTTTTATCATTCCAAGATACAAGCAAGCTTAAGTTAACAAGTTCATTATTTCATCCATGTAGGTTCTTTACTTTACAAGTTCATTATCAGGAATCAAGAACACACATATTTCATTCAAGTTTAACTCATCTTATTTTAAGCTTATTAACATGTTTTGCCTTGGTGATTAGTCACGTCTAGGTAATCAAGTCCCCAACCAACTGTCGCCACAAGATGTACCGTAGCATTGGTCAAATCCCTCCCACTGTCGCCAAGTGACCATAACACACTTCCCTCTTACAGTCGCCAAATAAGGGCCTTGGCCCAGGACCGTAGTCCACCTGAAACACAATGAGCTCTAGACTCTAAGGCATGTCGTTCTACCTAAGACCAACTATCAACCAAGGGTTTTAATTGATTTAATCACTTATCAAGCATTTACATCTCAAGTATTCAAGTCATGATCAGTCAAGTGTCAAGCTTCCAAGTTCAAGTGTTCAAGTGTTCAAGTATCAAGCATATCAAGGTCAAGATCATGTTAAGCCCATAGGCCATTCAAACTAGTTCATCTATCAAGCAATCAATGATATCAAGCATTAAGCAAGGTCACTTAGTCAATTAAGGTCATTTGAATGAATCATTCAAGGCATATAAGCAATCAATGCTTATCCCTTGGATGTCCAACTCTAGTGCCTTCACCAAAATCTTCTACTTCTTATTCTAACAAGCCACACTCAAAATCATAGAAACAATCTTAGCATTCAATTCTTCAAGACAACCTTATACAATCAAGCACATATTTATATTACAAGCACCATATTGTTTTCTGCTTCTGCCAGTTTGTGTACCTCTTACTAAATTGCCTATATCTTTTAATTTATATGCCAAAATTTAAATTTGTTTACACCGTTAGAAAGATAACTTAATTATCTTTCTAAACATACTAACCTTGCATTTTTAGTCCTTATATATCAATACAATTTTTTTGTGCAAAGACATGTTAAATTTACAGTAGCAATATTGTCATTCTGCATTTAGGTCCACTTTAGTGAGGTATTTAGTGTATGACCCTTACATATTCAAATCATCCCTTTAGACCTTAGTTTCCCCTATTTTCTCCTTGTTTTTACATGTCAGGTTTAGTCTCTAAATCGTTCATTTCAGTCCCTAATTTAATCATTATTTCAGAACAGTCCATATTTTATCCATGTGCTAGTAAACACTTTAAAGCAACATAATTACTCATTAATCAAGAAATCCAATTTATCTAGCATTCATTTTAAGTTTTCCCCTGTTTTTAGCTAAACTTTCCAGCTCTTAATTCTGTCTAAATTAGTCCCGAATTTACTGATTTTCTCAAAACAATCCCTATTAATCAATCAAGCCATCTAGGTGACTAGTTTCATTACTAGCTCCATTTTAGCATCCTAGGCATTATTTTCAGTTATTCAATAACTCAATTCACTTCCTAATCAAGTTTTCCAGCATGCATTTCATTCAATTCATTTAAGCTCAATCTATAAACAATTTGAATTACCCTATTCATTTCCATAATTATTCAAGTATTGGATTCTATGCATGTTATCACTTTTACTTGATCAAGCATGTTCATTCTCTAAATTCACTGTCAGATTATCAAGCTACTATCAAAACCTATTCATAAACACATATATTACAAGAAATTTCATGGATTCAAGCTCAAATTGAACATCACAACCATTCGAACATGCTATCAAAAGGAATTAAGTTTGAATTTACTTACAATCTTTCTAGCTTTGATTTTTATGGAAAATTTGGACCACACGCAAGTTCTACTTCTCCTTCAAAGGAATTTCTCTCAAGCTCTCTTTTTCTCTCTAATTTACTATCCTATTCGGCTAATGAGAAAGGAGATGAAAATGATGATTCTTAATGGATTATAAAAATGTCTAATGTACCCCTTAATTAGCCACTAATTAGAAGCTTAAGCAAAGGCATTTAAGAATTTGAGAAATTAGCATGCATTCTTCAACTTTGATATCCCTTTCAATTTGGTCCTTTCAAGTTAAGTTACTAATCTTTCATGTTCTTTCAATTATTTCCTTAGATAACCTAATTAGCTTAGGTTCAAGTTCAATTGATCTAACAGTTTAGGTGACAAGCTTTAATACTTCTAGACTAAGATTTAGGGCATTACATGGTCTCCTTCAGTATCTCACACTTACTCATCCGGATATTTCTTTTGTCGTGAATTGTTTGTCGCAATACATGCATGGTCCTTCACTTGCACATTGGACAACAACTAAGTATATCACGGGTTATCTCAAAGGAACATTATGCCATGAAATTATTTTTTGTTCGACATCTTCCCTTCATCTTATCGCCTTTGTCGATGCGGATTGGGGGATCTTCTACGGACGATCGATCCACTACTAGATATGCTATTTATCTTAGATCTAATTTTATTTCCTGGAAGTCAGCTCGTTAGAAAATTGTTTCTCGTTCCTCCACAGAAGCTGAATATAATATTGTGGCAAATGCAACTGTTGAACTGCTTTGGCTCCAACATCTTCTTTAAAAAAATTGATGTGGCATTACCAAAACTACCATCTCTCTTTTGTGACAATCTCAGTGCCACATATGTTTGCAAAAACTCAATCTTTCACTCTCATATGAAGCATCTTGCTCTTGATTACTTCTTTGTTCGTGACTTAATTGCAGCGGGTTCCTTCCTTGTTCAACATATTCCCTCCAAAGCTCAGATAGTAGACATGCTCACCAAACCGCTTGGTCGTCATCTCTTTATCCATTTTCTGTCCAAGATTGGAGTCTCCGATGGATGCTTTATCTTGCGGGGGAGTATTAAGGATAAAGATAAGATGAGATAACTTTTATCTCATTCAAATCCATAATATAACTTTTAGACAAATCTCATTCAAATAATATCTTATCATATCTCTATCTTAAATCTTATCTTCTATTTAAATATTTGATTTGTATTTAATATTTAATTTTTTTATCTTTGTATATTCATTTGTAAGGCTATATATAGGTCAATTGTAAATATTATCATTTATCAAATATGCAAATCCTTTACAATACGCACACGCATATATACTATGTGGAATCTCTTGGAGTTCTTTGTCAACTTGTAGTTTTTCAATATCTGAGAATTTTACAATTTGCATAAAGCGAATGTATAAACAGGAACACATGCTTTGTTATTTTTGGCGGCACTAGACCTCTGCAATGATCTCTTCTGGTTGTCATGCGATGTCTCCCATTGCGTGTGAGGATTTAGGATACTTGGTAACCGATTTAAACGAGACGCTAATAGTTCATCAAATTGTTTAAAAAAATTATTACAATAACAGTATTGATAAATCGTTTCGATATGATTAATTGTTTATGCACACCCCTACATATAAAATGAGATAATATAAACATTTTTACCACTAAATCAATTAGTAGATCTTCTAAATTATAACTAAAATACCAGTTTAGTTTTTAATATTGAAATATAAATGCTTGGAATCCCAAATAATTGCTCCAAAATTAATCCTCATTCTTTCCACATCGTATCAATCTAATTTAATTCTAAAAAATCAACTTTTAAAAATATTTATAAATAAAATAAAAATAATTTTGAAAAAATATAAAAGATATTTTAAGAAAAAAAACACATTTATTTTTTAAAAGAATAATCTATATCATTTTTTAATCCATTTTCTTTTCAATTCATCGTCCTTCACGAACATCTCAAAACCAAAACCAAGAAATTTGTAACTTCCATTTTCTAATTTTTTTAATTAATTCTTCAATTTATTCAAAACCCAATCATCAGAAACATGCATCACTCAAAATCTATTTTTTTTAACCCATTTTTCAATTTATTCAAAACATAATCACCAAAAATCTAAAGAGAATACATTGTTTAAACTTTAGAGATGATATTATTAGTAAGAGTAGCTTCGGATTTCGAACATAAATTATAAAACGGACATGCACATTAAAAAAAAACAATGCTATGCTGAATCACTCAAATATGAATAAGACATAATCTAATCTTATGATAAGAAGGTGAACAACACAATTCCATATCATTCAAGTTGGAGAAGAATCTAATTTCAAAATGACTTAAATTCAAAATAATCTGAATCCAAAGTATCAAAATAATCCGACCCCAGTTGGTGAAACCAAAGTGGGTTGATTATGCAACTGTCTTCTTGTAAGAATACCACCTTGCAACCATAAGATAAACTCCCAGATTGAGCAGACTCAAGAGTGCCAAAAGCCAGAAAAAATAATGGAGATGACCATAGTTCAAGTTATCTGGTATCCACCCAAGACTCCCATCCCTGGTGCTAAAATCTGCCACCATGTTAACCAGGAATGTGCTCAAATAGTTCCCTAAAGCACTTGTTGTAAGGGCAAGAGCAGAGCATAGGCTTCTCATACCATCTGGAGCTTCTTCATAAAAGAACTCCAATTGCCCAATGAAGGTAAATACTTCAGCACACCCTATTATGAAGTATTGTGGAACCTGCCAAAATATGACATCGGCACATGCTTCACTTCATAGTAGTTATGCTTCTTCACTTCTCGGAGTCTAACCAGCTCCAACGTGCCTGCAGATAACATGGCAAAGATTGAGATGACGAGGCCGATTGCTATACGTTGAAGTTGAGTGAATCCGTTTTTATAGCCGGTAAACTTTCGTGCTAATGGAACAATGAGACGATCGTAAACCGGAACCCAGAAGATGACGCTGATCGTGTCGAAGAGAGACAGTGAAGCTGAAGGTATCTCAAATGATCCTCCCATGTGAAGGTCCATGGTGTTGCCTTGCAGCACAAATAATGTGCCCATTTGACTGTATACAGCTGAAAATATAATGCCTGTTGCCCATATAGGAAGTAATCTTATGATAGATTTAAGTTCTTCAACTTGGGTTACAGTGCAAAGCCTCCATGGATTTATGGATCCTTTGATTTGATCATATGAAGAAACCACAGCTGCCTTGTCAAAGAAACTACGGTACATACATTAATTAAAGCAATTAGTACAACTAGAACAGTGTGTTGAATCTTAATCACTTCATTCTAATGGTTGTTTTATATACCTTAACTGCTTTGTATGATCAAGCTTCCGGCTTCCTCGGACGGTAGATTCCTCATTCGTAGTCTCGTATAAAAGAGACTTGTCATCAGGGACTTCGACTTTAACTTTCCTGAAGGAAGCAACGATAACCTGGCAGATTCGAGTAAGGGGACTCCCTCCCGGTCTCTGGTTTCTATACAACCTCGTACCTGAAAAGAAACTTGCAACAGCAATAGCCATAGCAACTGCCGGAATGCCAAACCCCCAAGCCCATCCTACATTGGTTTGTATCCAAACAAGGACCGAAGAAGCCACAAGTGCACCGATATTAATTGAAAAATAGAACCAATTGAAGAATGAACTCTTCTTTTTCTTCTCGGTCTCATCAGAATCATCAAACTGATCGGCACCGAAGGATGAAACACAAGGTTTAATCCCTCCGGTGCCAAGGGCTATCAAGTATAGTCCTAGAAAAAACACTCCACTCTGCAATCCTGTAGGATGGCAAATGTTGTTTTCGTTGCATGTCGGTTTTAG
This sequence comes from Hibiscus tridactylites, assembly GCA_958450335.1. Classification (NCBI taxonomy): domain Eukaryota; kingdom Viridiplantae; phylum Streptophyta; class Magnoliopsida; order Malvales; family Malvaceae; genus Hibiscus; species Hibiscus tridactylites. Next base: position 73,236,988 of record OY288273.1, read on the forward strand.
GCCATGAATAGATGCTGACAATGTTAGTATTGTCATGCCCTGTCATGGAGTTACATAACATAAGGAAAAGCTGTTCAATCTGAAAAGTACCAATGTATAACAAAATTGAACTTACAAAAACATAGATCATGGAGAAACTGGCAATCGTCCAGTATTGTCCCAAATACGCATCGGCAAGGAATGCTCCAAATAGTGGCATGACATAGCATGTTCCCGACCAATTCGTGACATTACTAACGGCTGCAACGTTTCGTTGATTGAGTTGGAATTTCAGATAGTTAACCAGGTTTGTGTTAATCCCATAGTAAGCCAATCTTTCACAGCATTCATTTCCTAAAGCATACGCCCCAAATGTTCCTCAAGGGTCATTAAACCAGACAATGGAACATATATAAAACTTATATCAGACAAATAATATACACTTGGGATATAGAATAGAATACCTAGGATGTAAGGACATGCTTTCCATGTCCCGGTCTTATTCTTGATGGCCGGATTGTTTCGGAAGTCGGTCGTTCCATCCTTGGTATAGATATCTTCTTCTGCCATTACAATTCTTAAAACCCCAAAGATTCAATGAATAATAAGAACAGTGTGATACTCAAAACCAAAAAAAATTAATGCAGCAATGAACTTCTCCTTGTTCAAAACCTTCTGTTTAAGAAGTGAAACCCAGGAGGCAAGTTTTTACTTATAGCAAAGCCAATCCTAGGCAGAGATCAGCCCGTTGGCATTAACTTTTTGCGGCAAATTTGGCACACAGTTCGATCAGGCACCATTAAAGACTAGGTGAAATTGAAGCAAGTGTCGTTTTCATGATTGATGCAATTCAAGGTGATAAATGCCCATAGTTTCAAGTAAAGAAAGGAAAGGTGTATGCGCAATTGCAATTTAATTCAGCATACATACAGTAATCTTTTTTTTTTTTCTTTTTTCTGTAGCTTGTTAAGTGCTGGTGGGCACACCTTCATAGGAATGGGAATCAGTGCTGATTTGCTATAGGCTATACCAAAGGAAAGGGTGTTTCAACATTTCACTGATTTGTCAGTGGCAGCCATCCATGAATTCTTGGGATTTGGCCTACTATGATCATCTTCACAATCAATTTTTTTAATAAACATATAGGGCATTCTTAATCTTAGTTAAATATATTTATTTTATAACAACAACATTACATTTAATATTCATTATTTTTTTGAAGCATGAGATGAATATGTTGTTATGGTACGCAAATATTTTAAAAACAATATTATTCGACAATTTAGAATTAGTTCACGTTGATTAACGTGTCATTTGTTATAGTTATGATCTAACACATGTCTTAAGGCATAACATAAGACTGTTATACTAAGTAATTATAGTGTTTTTTTACAAGTAATTCTCTTAAAAGAAATTATGTAATAAAGTAAAATTCAAATATTTACCTATTATAGAACCCTTGTCCTATATCTTGTGGCATAGATTAGCCAAATTCTTTATAATAATATGAAGGGTAAAATACTTTGTATAGTGACTAAACTATAGGGTTGGTTTTATTTTAATCACTATATTAAAAATTTATCAATCATGCCACTTAACTATTTAAATTGTATCGATTAAGCTACTGATCGTTAATTGATAACGAAAATATTGACATGACAGTTAAGTAAATTTACATAATAACACATTTAGTACTCCATATTTACAAATTCAATCAATTTAGTCTTAATTTAAAAAAAAACAATAAATTTTGTTATCAATATTTACAAATAGTTTTAATTCGGTCTTAATTATGATTAGAAATATTTAATAAATTTAATTCAGCAATAAGATGATGAAATATGACATCATCTTAATGGTGAAACAAAACCTAGTAAATGTCTCCAAGGGGATCAAACTTGTGCACTAAGGGCTAGAGACATGCCTAACGACTCTGCTAATCTCAATTATTGGTTAATGGATAATAATTTTTTTTATATATAACTCATTTTAATGCTTAACATTAAAAGAAAAAAAATGATATTGTTACACCCTAAAAATTATGCCCAAATTATAAATCTTAGATTCAAAAAATTCCTAATTTTAAAAGCCTAAATTTGAGGAATTTAGGTCAAAAACCTTAAATTAATTTTAGAAATTCGAATTTAAGAACCTAATTGTTGTTAAAGGATTTAATTGAGTTAATTTAGAATTTTGGGGACCATTATATAAATTAAGTAAAGTTTGAGTGCTATTATGCAAACCCCTAAATAATGGGAGGGTTTATAGTACAATTTACCCATCAAATTGGTTATTTAAACCCCCTTATCCCTAAAACCTATTTCCAATTAAATCTCAGCCGCACCCTCCCTATCTCTCTCTCGATAGCATTCCTCTCTCCTTCTCTCGACATCATTTTTTGTGTTTCTTATTTCAATCGAACTTTTGTGAGTCTCTAGCATCGCACAACCTTAATTTTTGAAGGATTTGGATATAAGATCTAATGCAGTTTAAATATGTGTTTTAGACAGCATTGATTTTGAAGAAGACGAACTACCACCTCTTTCGTCTGTTCGATCTAACTGTGCACGTACCACAAGGACTACCAGTGAGTATTCTTTTAGATTAGTATTAGTATTAATTTGGTGGCATAATGTTAGATTTTGATGTGGAATTTTATATCATATGTTCTGATTCAACTAGATCCGAACGTGAGAGACGTTCTTCCTGACGTTAGAGTTATAGCTGCTTGAGGTGTGTTTTCTTACTGTGCTACATATTTTTCTCTGTGTTGATGCATTATGGTTTGTGTGGTTGACATCGCAAACATATGATTTCAGAATGTGTTTTAAGTATGATTTATGAAACATTGAATTCACGAAACTATTATTTATGAATTTATGGATTTATGAACTATGATTTACGAATCATGTTTATGAAATATCGGATTTATGGAATTAGTTTTTATGAAACTTGAATTTTAAACATCATATGTGCATGAGCATGAGTTGAGATTTGTAAGGAGGAAGTTCAGTGGTTTCACCCTTCGGGCTGAATTCCACTTCGGATTGGCGGACGTAGGGAGGAGGTTATGGGAACCTTCCTCATTTTTGGCAGACGTAGTTGGGTGCATTGCATTACGTTTGTGATATTGTATCATGTTTTTGAAGAATTTAAGAACATATTACTATGTTTTTACGACTATGATTTTCTTGCACTTTAGAGACACACTAAGCTCTTTAGCTTACTCTCTCATAGTTTTCTCTTACAGATACATTGAACTCTAGGCGACTTGGTACTCAGATGATCTCTTTATTTTATCGAATCTATTTTATCTTAAGTATGGACATAATTTACTTTTGGGAATATTTTATTATTAAGATTATTTTGGGATTTTGATGTAATTTTAGATTTAGGGATTATTATTTTTATCATGCATTTTCATACTTTAAATTTGAAAGTTTTATTTAAATTATAAGATTATTATTTTAACGTTCGGATTTTATAAATATCGAGACACTTTATATTATTATTAGAAATAATTTATTTTACGCCATTTTAATATATTATAATTCGAATTAGTTTCTTGAGGGTAAAGTTTTCAAACGTGACTTCCTAAATTCGGCTATTTCTTCTAGGCCGAGTTTAGGGGGTTACATTTAGTGGTATCGGAGCTAAGTTCAACCCTCGGACTGTGAGGCTCACATAAAATTTTAAGTAAAAAATGATCTTTGCATGCATATTAAATATTTTAGGGCAAAATGGGATTCTCTGATAAATTAATTATTTTAAAGAATTAAAGATTTTTTTTTTTTTTGAATAGAGACTCCAAGTACCAACTCTAACTTTAGGATTAATTCCTTTTGTAGATAGACTAGGGAAAACTACACCGGTGGTCCCCAAACTATTACCATTTTTCTATTTTGATCCCCAAACTATGTTTTTCGGCAAAATCGTCTCTTCTGTTACATAGTTTTCCTGTTTTAGTCTCTGGCGTTAAATAGCTAACGGTTTTGCTGACGTGACATTTTTTTAAGAGGAGAGAGAAATGATTAAAAAATATTTCAAAAATGTCATGTCAGCAAAACCGTTAGCTATTTAACGTCGGGGGACCAAAACAGGAGAACTATGTAACAGAAGGGACAGTTTTGCCGAAAAACATAGTTTAGGGACCAAAATAGGAAAACAGTAATAGTTTGGGGACCACCGGTGTAGTTTTCCCGATATACTACTATGCCACCTCGTAGGAGCTCTAGGTTAACAGCTGGTCGTGGCCGAGGCCATGATCGAGGTCGTACCGCTGCTTTAGAGAGTGATTAATTGCCCCTATTGACCATACGCAGAATGAGAATGAGATTCACAATGATGGTGGGGATGAGCAACCTAAGGATTAGGCTAGAGCTCAGCAGATTGGTGGTAGGAATCCACTTGTTCAACAGAACCAAAATGATGGTCCATAAGATTCTAGGGATAGTGAGACTAATGGCTTGGATACTGCTACAATACATCGGGAGTTACTTTGTTACCTCCGTCAGTCAGAGGGGGTGAGGAAACCCATATCTTCTGAGCTTTTGGTTGCAGGGATGACTATGTTTGATGGGAAGACAGGTACAAATTCGACAGATGCTAAGTATTGGCTGAAGAAGCTTCAGAGATTGTTTGTTGAAACGGACTATCCTACCGATCGAAAGCTTAAGGTTGTGGTATCAATGTTGTAGGGTGAAGCCCAGAATTGGTGGAAGGCTGAGAAACATGTTATTCCAGCCAGTCAAATCTCTTGGGACCATTTTCGACAGGCATTATGTGACTGTTATGTTGGAGCAGAGTACTTAGCAAAGTGTCGAGATGATTTCATGAATCTGAAGTAGAACGACATGTCTGTGAATGATTATGAGATAGAGTTCATGAGGCTGATACAGTATGTTCCGGGGTTAGTGACCACAGAGAAAGAAAAATGTGACTGGTTTCTAAAAGGGTTGTGTCCAACGATTAAGGCGGGAGTCGCCTTGCATATGAATAAGGAGTACAAGAAGATTACCAAACGAGTTAGGACTGCTGAGCGGAATGAGGCAAAGATGAAGCAACTTGAATCCCAGGGTACCGATCAAGATAGTAAGCAACCGACCGCATCAGTTCAGCATAATCAGGGGAATCACTCTAGGAAAAAGGCTATAGAGGAGTTCGACCATCAAGGTTATTCTAGAGCTAAACTAGTGACTTCTACTATTTCGGCCGCAAGTGTAGGCGGTTCAACAGGTTCTCGTCCTTTTCTTATATGTTCTTACTGTAACAAACAACATAATGGTGAGTGTCGAAAGAAGTTGGGAGCATGTTTCTTATGTGGTTCTTTAGAGCATTTTCGAAGTGATTGTCCCCTCACCCATGGTGCTAACCATGTTCCGACAAAGTCTCAAAGATTAGTACAAGCACCATCTAGAGCTAGACCTACACAGAGTAATAGACCAGATGCTAGACGATCAGGGTTGGTTTATGCAACTAAAGCTCATGAGGGTTATGATGATGAGCCATAGGACACAGCATGTACATTTCTAATGTTCTCAGTTTTTACATTTATGTTGAAGGATGAGAAATTCAAAATGAAGAATTTTAAGTTGTATCAGTTAATTTTTGGGATATATCGCTAAGACTGAAAATTTTGAGGACGAAATTTCTTTTAAGGGTAGGAGAGTTGTAACACCTCAAAAATTACGTCTAAATTATAAATCCTAGATTTGAAAAATCCCTAATTTTAAAACCCTAGATTTTGGGAATTTAGGTCAAAAACCCTAAATTAATTTTAGGAATTCGAATTTGGGAACCTAATTGTTGTTAAAGGATTTAATTGAGTTAATTTAGAAATTTGGGGGCCATTATATAAATTAAGTAAAGTTTGGGTGCTATTTTGCAAACTCCTAAATATTGGGATGGCTTATAGTGCAATTTACCCATCAAAATGGTTATTTAACCCCATTATCCCTAAAACCTATTTCCAATTTAATCTCAGTCACACCCTCTCTATCTCTCTCTCTCGATAGCTTTCCCCTCTCTCTATCTCGACATCTTCTCTTTTTTATGTTTCTTATTTCAATCGAACTTTGGTGAGTCTCTAGCATCGCACAACCTTAATTTTTGAAGGATTTGGATATAAGATCTAATGCAGTTTAAATACGTGTTTTAGACGACATTGATTTTAAAGAAGACGAACTACCACCTCCTTCGCATGTTCGATCTAACCGTACACATACCAAAAGGACTACACGTGAGTATTCTTTTAGATTAGTATTAGTGTTAATTTGGTGGCATAGTGTTAGATTTTGATGTAGAATTTTATATCATAGGTTCCGATTCAACTAGAACCGAACATGTAAAACCAAAACCTTGATTTTGATATAACAAATATTTCAAGGACTAATTTGAAAAGAAGATAAAATTTTAAGTCCTCAAACTTCCCAAAATTGAAAAGCAAAATACTTAAGTCAAAACTCAAAGTCCCATAAATTTTTCTAAGTGTTTTTCCAAGACAAAACAGTAATTTCCGACTAACCGTTTCGATACACCCCTAGGTGTTTCGAAACGATTTGAAACTGTGAAGTAAATTTTAACTGGCCGTTTCGATACACCCATCAAGTGTTTCGAAACATTTTGAAACTGTCAAGTGTGGGCTCGAAACGAGAGAACTCATATCGATACGGTAGTATCGAAACGGTCTCACTCGTTTCGGTACGAGTTTTGAAACTTGGTTTAAAAATTATGACTGTTGTGTTTCATAATCGGTTTTCTTCTTGTCATAATCGTTTTCTTGAAAGTTAGTTAAGCGTATCGATACACTTAAGGTGCATTTCGATACATGTTTTCACACTTGCAAAATGTTTTGATACGGCCTTGTCCCGTTTTGAAACGGGCTCTTTCAGTTTCGGAACGATCACGATCGTTTCGATACACTCACTTAAATGCTCCCAATGACTATTTTTGTTCTTGCTCTTTCAATTTCGGTACGGGTAGGTGCAGAACAACATTAATGGCGGAAAGATGAAGTCCCAACGGCTATATTTATGATGTCAACCACCCAAACGACTAGAAATCAATGAGAATGTATAAAGGTAAGCATTTTGAGCACCAGCAACAATTATTGAACCTAAAAGAATCATCCAAGCATCAAATCCAAACCCTAGTGCCTTTTATTATCAAATTCTTGTACCCAACTCAATTGAGTGTTTTATTCTTATTTGTATTGTGAGTTTGGGGAGTAAAAAATCGTAATTGGGTAAACAAATCATCCTTTGAGAGGAATTTGTAAAGTTTACCATTTTTCTCCATTGTAGAGTGAGTGGATTAAGCTTTAGGTAGAAAGCTTAATCAAAATTGTAAGGTTTCCTCCTCATCCAAGAAAATGGGAAGAATCAATAGTGGATTGGTTAAAAATCCTTAGTGGGAACTAAGGTAGTGGATGTAGAGTTCTTTGGAGAACTTGACACTCTAATTGCTTGTGTCCAAAATTTTATTCTTCAAATTTTCACCCTTAAAATTTGTATTTCCAATTCACCCCCTCTTGGTCATTTGCAATTGTTTGATCAACTCAACAGAATGTGAAAGATGTTCTTCCCGACGTTAGAGCTATTGCTGCTTGAGGTGTGTTTTCTTAATGTGCTACATGTTTTTCTCTGTGTTGATGCATTATGGTTTGTATGGTTGACATCGCATGCATATGATTTCAGAATGTGTTTTAAGTATGATTTATGAACATCATATTTACGGAACAATGATTTATGGATTTATGGACTATGATTTACGAATTATGTTTATAGAATATCAGATTTATGGAATTGGTTTTTATGAAACTTGAATTTTAAACATCATATGTGTATGAGCATGGATTGAGATTTGTAAGGAGGAAGTTCAGTGGTTTCACCCTTCTGGCTGAATTCCACTTCGGATTGGCGGACGTAGGGAGGAGGTTATGAGAACCTTCCTCATTTTTAGCAGACGTAGTTGGGTGCATTGCATTACGTTTGTGATATTGTATCATATTTTTAAAGAATTTTAAGAAAATATTACTATGTTTTTACGACTATAATTTTTTTGCACTTTAGAGACACACTAAGCTCTTTAGCTTACTCCCCCATAATTTTCTCTTACAGATACATTGGACTCTAGGCGACTTGATACTCGAAGGATCTTTTTATTTTATCGAATCTATTTTATCTTAAGTATGGACATAATTTACTTCCGGGAATATTTTATTATTAAGATTATTTTGAGATTTTGATGTAATTTTAGATTTGGGGCTTATTATTTTTATCATGCATTTTCATACTTTAAATTTGAAAGTTTTATTTAATTTATAAGATTATTATTTTAACATTCAGATTTTACAAATATCAAGACACTTTATATTATAATCAGAAATAATTTATTTTACGCTATTTTAATATATTATAATTCGAATTAGTTTCTTGAGAGAAAATTTTTCAAACGTAACTTCCTAAATTTGACTATTTCTTTTAGGTCGGGTTTAGGGGTTACAGAAATCACTAGAATTCAAACTAATCCCTTTGATAACTTATTACGTAAGTGTGAATCCTATAAGGATCATGTCTCGTTAACCACGAAAATTCGGCAGAGGTTAAACGGTATTCTCGAACTAAAATACTAATTGATTGAAGCTCATTAATACGGAAGTTATGGTGGAAGTCCGGTGATAACTTTCGAATCAACCTAAATAGAATCTAATTGATAGAATAATTAGTGTCGTTTTAATCTAACTATTATATTAGTTTGAAGGTTTCGACAATAAGACCGACGGCGACTTTCAAATTAACCTAATTTAGACCTAGTTGTGTCTAGGGACGTAAAAACAAGTCAGAACCTGAAAACCCGACTGAAACCTGCTCGAGTCAGAACCTAATTTGACCCGAGGTTTTGATGACCCGAACCCGATCTGTAATCGACTGTTGTTGATCCGAACCCGAATTTGACCTGTTACTGTAGTAACCGAACCCGATCTGCGTCCGACTGAAAACGACCCGAACCCGAATTGGACCTGTTAATTTGGACCTGAAACCCGACCTGCGTCCGACTGAAATGAACCCGAACCCGAAGCCGACCTTGCAAATAACTGAATTTACCCGACTGAATTGACCCGATATCCGATTTTACCCGACCTGAAATGAACCCGACCTGAAATGGACCCGACCTGAAACGGACCCGACCTGAAAATGGACCCGACCTGAAATGGACCCGACCTGAAATGGACCCGACCTGTTTTGAACCCGACCTGCTTTAAACCCGACCTGTTAAGTGACCCGACCTGTTGTTGACCTGAACTGAAATTAACCCAAAATCTATGACATGATGAATTAAAAAATTTTAGAAGTTGATATATCATATACATATATAATGTATATACATATACACCTACATATATTGATGTACACGATGTATGTATGTATGTATTAAGTACTAAAGTTGAAAAAAGAATAAGTAATTGATAATTTATGAACTACAAAAATTAAATGAAGAGTTGTTTTTAATTTTTAAGTTTTCTCATTAACTTGAATAAAATTGTAGACTTATAATTTATAAAAAAATAAATAACAGTTGTATAAGTCTTTACCGTTAATTTATGAACCAACATAATTTAAACTAGGGCAACACTTAGATAAGAGAGAAACAGCAAGCTACCAGTAACCAGCAGCAACACCAAGCCATTAACAGCAGCAGCATTCAGCATCACCAACTCACAAACAACATCAGCATTCAGCAAAACCAAGACAAACATTAAACATACTTATTTTTAACTAATATTTACATTACTTAAAAAATATAATTTATGAAATTAAAAAATATTAAATTAGTTTAAGGTTATTGATTTATGAGATTTATTTCGATTCCTTAAAGTTTATGGTTATGTGTTTAGTATTAATTATTTATGGTTTAGTTTAGGGTTATTGATTTGCGAGATTAATTCCAATTCAACCAGCCAAATTATGCATTTGAATTGATTAATGATGCTCATATTTTTCCTATCTTGTATGGATTTGAATCCCAATATGAAAATGTAATACCTCTTATTTAATCAATAAATATTTAAATCAAAGCTTCATGTGTATAATTGAACGAAATTAAAGTTTCAACTTTTATGTGTACAATTACATGTTTACATTCAAATAAAAAATTTGTGTATAATTATTTTAAACCAAAACTAATCATAATAATAATAATAATAATAATAATAATAATAATAATAATAATAATAATAATAATAATAATAATAATAATAATAATATCCAAATTGAATTAACTTATTAAACTTGAGATCTAATTAAGCTAAACTAAAACCTATAAACATAAATTATTTTAAATTTGGACTCAATTAAATTAAATTAAAATTTAAAAGTACAAATTTAAGACTTAATGAAAACATCTAAAATCAGAAGGGCTAAGGAAGTAATTTTCCCTAACCTGAAAAATAACCTGCCCTTTCTCCCGCGGTCCCGCCCTTCCATTTCAATTAAGAAAAGGGGGAAAACCACGTTTCAATTCGAAAATAGAGAAAAAAATTTAGTTAGAAAAAAGAGAGGGAAACAGATAGAATATGGAGGGAAAAAACCTCCTATTTTTTTAGAAGAGTTTAATTACCTTTTAAGTTTTATTGTGTTAAAATATTCTATTTTAGTCCTAATATTTATTTTTAATTTTTTGTTTAATTCAATTTAGTCACAAATATTCTTACAATATGGACTTCGGATATAGCAATCCCCTTCATAAGGTGATATTTAATCATTAAAAATTTAATTTAGTCGAATTTGGCCCATATTTCTTTCTAATTTTTATAATTTAGTCTAATAATTTCAATATGCTAATATTTTTGTTTATTTTAGTTCATAAGATTTAATTTTTAGCCAAAATTGACTCATTTATTTCTATGGTAAAATTGTGAAATTGGTCATTATACTCAAATTTCTTCACTTTCAAATTGTCAAATTAGTCCCTAATTTCGATTTTATGCTATATATTTATGGTAAAATTGGTTTAGGGTTATATAGGAGATTATTTTCAATTGTTATATAGTCTGTAGCATATAATATACATAACATATCATACACGATGATATTATTATTAATTTATTAACATAGTCTATATTAATGTATGAACTCTAAACCCTAAACCCTAATGTATGTAAGTATGTATAAATATATATATCAATATATGAACCCTGAACCCTTAATGAATTTTCTCTTAACCCAAAACCATAAACCCTAAAACCATAAACCCTAATGTATATAAATATGTATGTATGTATTTATGAATATATGAACCCTACACCCTAAACTCTAACTCATAATGTATGCAAGTATGTATGTATCTATCAATATATGAACCCTAAACCATTAATGAATTTCCCATAAACCCTAAACCCTTTAAATCATAAATCATAAACCCTAAATCGTCCAATGTTTTATAATTTTTATTTGATATTTCTGTTCATTATAGCCCTTAAATCTTCATTTCTATTCTAAATTGACCCCTACTAATTGTTTTTTTAATTAGTCCAATAATATATAATTTTACTTTGACATTTTGTTCATTCTAGTTCCTAAACTTTATTTGTATTCTAAATTGACCACTTTTTATTTTTTTTAAGTAGTCCGATGTTTTATAATTTTAATTTGATATTTTATTCATTCTAGTCCCCTAAACTTTAGTTTAATTCTAAATTGACCCATATTTATTGTTTTTTTAATTCGTCCGATGTTTTATAATTTTAATTTGGTACTTTGTTCATTCTAGTCCCTTAACTTTATTTCAATTCCAAATTTACCCCTATTCATTGTTTTTTAATCCGTCCAATGTTTTATAATTTTAATTTGATATTTTCATCATTCTAGACCCTAAAACTTTATTTTTATTCTAAATTGACCCACATTTATTTTTAAATTTTTTCCAATGTTTTATTATTTTAATTTAATATTTTCTTCATTCTAGTCCCTTAACTTTATTTTAATTCCATATTAACCCTTATATATATATTTTAATTCATCATGTTTTATAATTTTAATTTGAAATTTTGTTCATTCTAGACCCTAAAACTTTATTTTTATTCTAAATTGACCTCCACTTATTGTTTTTTTAATTACTCTAATTTTTATACTTTTAATTTGATATTTTTGTTCATTATAGTCCCCAAAACTTTATTTTTATTCCAAAATGACCCATTTTCCTTGTTTTCTTTTAAATTTGTCTAATTTTTATAATTTTAATTTGATATTTTTGTTCATTATAATCCGTGAAACTTTATTTTTAATCCAAATTGACCCATTTTCAGTCCAAATTAACTCATTTTCATTATTTTTTAATTACTCAAGTGTTTTATAATTTTAATTTGATATGACTTTAAATAATTAACTCAAAATCAATGACGATTGACGAAGGTCAACCTAAAGTCTATCGACTACTTATACAGTTGTATCGAACTCAAACTCAATATGAATTCCAATCTCGAAAATACCCTGATCTGAATTACCCGACCTGAAACTACCCGACCTGAAATTACCCGACCTGAAATGCACCCGACCTGAAATGCAACCGACCTGAAATGAACCCGACCTGAAATGGACCCGACCTGAAATGGACCCGACCTGAAATGAACCCGACCTGAAACAGACCCGACCTGAAATGGACCCGACCTGAAATGGACCCGAACTGAAATGGACCCGACCTGAATTAACCTGCCAATTATCTGCTTCGGACCCGACCTGTTTTGACCCGACTTGAAATGGATCCGACCTGAAATGGACCCGACCTGAAATGGACCCGACCTGAGATGGACCCGACCTGGAATGGACCCGCACCCGACCCGAGTCGAGTCAAAACAGAAAAATGACCTGAAATGACCTGTATCTGATTTTATCCGACCTGACAATACCCGACCTGAAACCCGTCCGATTACCTGTTTTTACATCCCTAGTTGTGTCATGAACTTGATATGTGATTATCTGAACCTTAGTGCATTTAGATCTAGTTAAACGTGGATATTAATTTGATTTTTGTTTTTTTATTATATACATTCTCGTCCTACGGTTCATGTTCGGGGTGCGAGGTTGCCCCTCCAACAATGTCGTCTTCAAGGATCGAACTCGTATCCTCTCCTTGGGAGTGCAATGTGCCTTACCAATGCAACCAACACTTGTTGGATAAGTATGTCGTACATGTATCATCAGGGCCGTCTCGGATACTTCAGGAGCCCTGAGCGAAATCTCAAAATAGGCCCCTAAAAAATCAAAATATATTTCATCTATTTGAATTATTAATTTAAAATTTCATTAATTACCCATAGAAACACAATTTAACTTTTTTTTAATACATTATTTTCATTGTTTTGTTAAAAAATCACTTTAAATAAAATTAAAACAATAAAGAACAACCGCTAGATTACAAGAATGTCACTTGGAAAAATTCGTCCTCCGAGCATTCTTTGATGCGAATTCATCAATCAAATCCTCATAAGCAACTTCATCCAAAATATCATTCTCGATTGCCACCAAAGCAAGTCCATTAAGCCTTTTCTGTGACATAGAACTACACAAAATAAGATTTGAGTAACTTTAATTTTGAAAAACTTCTTTCGGCTGTTGCAACTATCAGAAGAATAGTTAACAATATCCTATATGCAATAATTGCATTGGGAAAACAATCAACACGTTTCAAAAACTTTAAAATATCAAGAGCCCCCAACTTTTCTTTGGGCAAAAATTCCTAGAGTAACTTCAACTCGGCATATAAGTCATAACCATGAATATCTTATTTTAGGGGAACACATAAAACTTCATTAACAACCATAAATAACATTGTCTACAAGATCATTAGCCACACAACCTGGCACCTTAATAAAAAAATAAAAAGGCTCAATACAAGTAAAGCTCCAACGAGCAAGAGAATGAGCTACTCTATTTGCCTCACGATTTACATGAGAAATAGAAAAACCAGGGTGTGTCCTAAGAATAAGCTTAGTCTCCTCCAGAATAATTGCAACTAAAGAGAGATCGGGACCAGAAGAATGCAACATGTTGACCACACCTATGGAATCACCTTTAATGATCACCTTGCTTCATCCATTAGAGGCCTCTAGCTCGATGCCTTCTGAGAATCCCTACGTTTCGACAAGTTTGGACGTGAGGGTCCCCGGGATGACTTGGGTGTGTCCGTCCACCATAAGACCATACTCGTCTCGGGCCACAACTCTAAAAGCAGCTGCTCCGGTTTTAAGAATAAAAGCCCCATCAAAATTGATCTTAAACACTAACTCGGGAGGGCATTTTCATCTATTGGACCTGTTGCAAGTAACATTAGGCATATTATGGTCAAAAGCTGCTACAAAGTCAGTCACAAGTAATTGGGCACAGTCCATAACAACTCTAATAGGCAACAAGATAAACTTATGCACAAGATGATTTCTCCTTTCCCATAAGTTCCATATCAACACCATAAAGAAGGTAAACTGGTCCTTATTCAACTTTTCTAAACAAAGCTCTAACCATCTCTTCCAACTACCCACCAGAATCATAGGAATTAAGCCTGAGAGACCACAATAAACGAAGACTTCTTGGACAGAAGGACAATCCCTACAAGCATGTAACAAAGACTCAGTTTCCCTGGTACATAAAGGACATAAACCGAGGCCAAGATGGGTTGCTGCAAGCTTTTCACCAACAAGAATTACATTATGGTAAAGTCTCCACAAAAAGATCTTGATCTTTGGCAAAGTGTGAAGCTTCTAAAAGGCCTTACATAAGGGAGAGGTCCCTTTCCACATTTCTACTTTTCTGAATCCAATTATAGCCTATTTAAGTAGTGTAGGTGCCAAAAGAATGATGATCCCAAACTACAATATCCATCGGAACCGGAGCAATAGGACATCTCAAAATCTTCTCAGTATCCGAAGGGAAAAAACACTCCTTACCTTTCGAACATCCCATCTAGCCTCATCTTGTACCATGAATTCACCACACACAACAGGTTGCAAGGTGCCGTCAAGATAAGATCCTTCTAAGGTAATTGCTGAGTCTCCTCCCCATTTTCCTCTAAACATTAGGGTCTGACTATTGATGCCAATTTTCGCGTAGAACTCCTCATTCAACAATTCTTTTTCCTTGAAAATACTACTCCATACAAAAGAAGGCTTATAGTTGGGTTTTTCATCGAGCACGAAACCATTAGGAAAGTACTTTGCCTATAAGACCTTATAACAAAGGAAATCTTTATTTGATAAGAGCCTTCAAACATGTTTCCCAAGCAAAGCAAAATTAAACATTTTCAAGTCCTTGAAACCAAGTCCCCATCCTTCTTTGGCCTACAAAGCTTGTGCCATGCCACATGTGCCCAACATCTCTCATTAATCCTACCCGACCACCAATATGATCTCATAGTAGTAACGATGGGATCAATAATACAATCCGGTAGGAGAAAGCATCCTATGGCATAGGTAGGGAATGCTTGAGCCACGACTTTCAGCAGAACCTCTTGCCTTCCATAGGACAACAAATTCTTTGTCCACCCTCTAACTCTTTTATCCATGTTCTTGAAAAAAAGCCCAAAGCATCATTTTTGTTCTTCCCGACAATCAAAGGCAAACCCAAGTAAATCCCTAAGTCGGCTTCCTCCTGTATCCCAAGTGCACCTCTAATGAGTCCTTTATTGTGATTAGACGGCCCATTACTGAAGTAGATAAAAGATTTGTCCACGTTCACTTTCTGCCATGAAGACCCCTTATAGATCTGAAGGACCTCTTTTAACCTTGTCGCTTCCTGAACTAATTTTTTGATGAAGAGTAAACTATCATCTGCATAAAGGAGATGGTTAACCAAGGAACCATGCATACTCGATTTTATCCCTTTAATTCTTCCTTCTTCCTGTTCCTTCAAGAGTAGAGCTGAAAGGCTTTGGGAGCAAAATAGGAACAAATAAGGTGATAAAGGGTCCCCTGTCTAATATCCCTCCTCGGCCTAAATTCACTGGATAGCTTAACATTAATTCTCAAACATAAAAGAGACAGAAGTAACACAAGACATAATCAGATCCACCCACTGTTGAGCAAAGCCAAGTTTCAACATCACATCGTGTAAAACATGTCATTCAACCTTGTCATAGGCTTTCTCCATATCCAGTTTCATAGCAGCACCCTTATTAGGACTACTTCTAGAACCTTTCAAATAATGCATCAGCTCATATGCAACAATCACATTATCCGAGATCAATCTACCTTGGAAAAAGGCACTCTGATTTTCAGCAATACAAAGAGGCATAACTTCTTTCAATATGTTCACAAGAACTTTAGAAAAAATTTTATAAATGACAATGCAAAGACTAATAGGCTTGTACTGCTTAATAAGGTTACGTTCATCTAGTTAGGGATCAAAACAATTACAGTTTTGTTGACCTCACTAAAAGCCACTCTACCAGCCAATAAATAAAGGCACAAACCAATGAAATCATTACCAACAATATGGAAAAAATTATGAAAAAAAGAGGCTGGATAACCATCTATACCTGGGGCCTTAGTAGGGTTAATTTGAAGAAAGGTTATTTTTACTTCCCCTATAGTGAATCCAAAGCAAAGTTTGGCATTCATGTACGATGTAATGCAGTGCTTGATGGAATCCAGGATCAGATTTGAAGAAGCTCCACCATTGGATTAGAATAGTTTTGTAAAGAAACCCTTTACGGTCTCGAACACCTTATCCTCATCCATCAAACCCTTTATGAAGTTCTTCTCCCCCCTCGAGCTCTAGCATGAAAAAAAGAAGTATTCTTATCCCCCTTCTTTAACCAAAGCACCCTAGACCTTTGCTTCCAATAGATCTCCTCTCAATCCAAAAGGTTCTTCAATTCCTTCTTTGCGACATTCAATTCCCTTACATGAGCATTAGAGATGTCCTCTTTCAACAACTCCTCTATTCTATCTTGTAGGATCTTTCTTCTCTTATAAGCTTTCCTTCTCCTACTTTTCGGCCAACACATCAAACCTTCCATGACTGCCTTGAACTTGTCTAAATTAGAGCCAAAGGTACCATGCCAGTTCTGATTAAATATAACCTCACATTCTTCCTCATTTGCCCAACAATTATCAAATCTGAAGTGATCCTCAAATCTACCACTTCTATTTCTAGGAGCCTTGATGATCAAAATAGGGGGAGAACTCAAAATGACTTTGCATTGCCCATACTTTTGTAATCATGGAATCGTAGCTACAAATATGTAAAGTCTCTCTTTTACGTGTGATTCATAGTCGTTTCCACTATGCCAAGTAAACCACCCTTGACTATGTTTAATATCCCATAAACCATTTCTCTTGAGGGCCTCTATGAAATTATCAACTTCCACTCTAGGTTTCCTTCTTCCACCAACTTTTTCATTAAACTTCAATATCTTATTCAAGTCACCCCCAAGTAACCAAGGAAGATCTGACCTACCACTCAAAGAATCCAACAACTCCCAATCCTCATGCTTCTTAGGTCTAATGTGGGTACCATACATCCCGATGAACCTAAAGTGATCATTCCCCTCATCACCTCAACATCAATGCGAGCTCTAGAATAGGAAAAAAATTACCTGGACATCCTCCCTCCACAAAAGCATAATCCACATACAACCATCAGCTCTCTCTACCGCAATGTTGCCTTCCATACAAAGCCTTCTCTTGACTACATCAGCCTTATTCTTGTGCAATCTAGTATCACTAAGAAAAACCAAACTAGAATTTTTAGAAGCCACTAAGTGCCCCAAGGTTCGAATTGTCTTAGGGTTCCAAAGCTCTTGACAGTTCCAACATATGATTTTCATGGCTCTCGGCGGGGCTGCACCTCAGCCTCCACCATTAGATCAGGGGTCTTGATAGGAGAAACAACTTCCACACCACCCTCAATTGTGTTACAAACTACAACAGAACAGGACTTTGACTTATTTGACCCAACCGGGTTGCTAACTTCATACTTCCCCTGAAGCACCCTTTTAGCACTTCTATTCTTTGTTTCTGAAATCACAACTTGTTTCCCTCTCATTAGACTATGTCCAAAAGTCACATCATTATCGCTGATAACTTCCATAATCTTCTTTTGCTTGGTAAAACTAGCATCTACAGCATTGAAATGGATAATCCTTGGCTTAGGGGCATCAGAAACAACCCCTTTCAGTTTGAAAACCACCTTCAACCAAGGGCCATATTGAAGTAGACCCCTCTCATGTTCAAGGGGAAAGGAGAGACACACCTCGAATTCATGCCCAATCAGTCCACACCAATAACAAAATTTAGGCAATCTCTCATACTTGGCCATACATATTTTAGGAGACCCATCCACCATTTTCCCAAAATGAACACATCTCTTCAAATTTTTGCAATCAATCTCCACCCTAACTCTAAGATATTCCCCTAATCGGCCCTCCCATTTCCTCAAATCTGCACTAAAGCTATTTCCAAAATGAGCACCAATAGATTTCCCAACCTCTCCAGTCACACCAACCAAAGGCAAATTGTAAATGTGAATCCAAATAGGTAAATGAGAGAAATCATACTCTTGTGGACTTAACATACCATTGAATTGCTTAAGAGCAAGTAATTCTCCATTGAACGTCCACGGCACCCTCTCCAACACAAAATCTTTATCCTCTACTTTGCAAAATTTGAACAAAAAGAGCTTTGGCCCTAACTCAGTAGCATACTCCAAGGGTTGATACTTCCAAACTGCGCAGAAGACTCGAATCAACAAAGGACCCTCAACTATAGTTGGCGAGATAAGCTTCCCTACTAACCATTTTTCAAAACCGGGTAAATTCCTCACAAACAAATCCTCCGAGTCGTTCATGTCTTGCAACTCTTCCTCAGTGAATTTGAACTCACCAAGCAGCTTCGTGACTTCCTGTAACACCCCAAGTTTGGGCTTAGAAGTTTAAGGTCTGAACCGGACAAGTTTGATTTTCGGTTCGAATATAAAGGAAGGTTTTAGGGAAAGCCTAGTTCGGGATGCTTTAAAAATATGGAAAAATATCTAAAAATCCTCTTTTAATATATATAAGAGAGTGGTGAAATCAATTTTACAAAATAAGGTTTGGAAATACAACTTTTTGGATTAGTGACTAAAATGCGATTTTTGAAAAGTTCAGTGGTGACTGTTTTGTAAGGATTGAAACTTTGAATCTTTAAGCAGCTAATTTACCCAAAAATTATTTCTCCAGATTTTTCTTTAATTTGAGTGAATTAATTAATGTTTTAATTAATTAGAAGAGAAGAGAAACTACCTTTTGATAAAATCATAACTAACTTTTCTTAAAATTTTCTCATCTATTTTTCTCTCAAAATTCCCTCATCCAAACACTTTTCTCCAGCAAGTTTTCCATTGATTTTCAATTCAATTGATGAGATTTCAATCATCAATTAGTTCCTAATCCATCTTACATCAAATCCTTTTGATTTGCTTATTGGATTTTCAAGAAAATTGGCTCAAATCAAGGAGAAATCACCATTTAGAGGTAAGGTTGTTCTTCTCCTCTAAGTACTCAGTTCTTTACTGAAATTCCCAAGTTACCAATCCTTAAATTGAGTTTTATAAATGGTTTTAATGTTATGAATTTGATTTTGGCTTAAAACTCAAGATTTGGAGGAAATCTTGAAGAATTTTGTTGTGATTGTTTGGGCTCTGTTTTGAGATGATTCTTAAAAGTATTTTGGATGTCTAATGATGTGTAAATGAGGTTTTATCAATGCAATCCCGAATAGGTTGTGTTTCCTAAGTTTTTGCTTATGAAAATGATGGTTTTTGGGGTGATCATGGTGTTCTGTTAATGCTGGAGGTATAAGGACGAGTTTAGGTTCATTTTGGATGATAATTAATTTTTAAAAATGGTTAGAAGTGATGGATCTTGGCTGGGTTAAGTTTTGGAAGAGTTTGGAGGTGATTTCGGTTGTTTTTGGTAGCCGGAATGTTGGTTTTGGGTAGAGCAGCGAGTTTAGGTGTGTTGGTTGAAGATTTTAATGCATGATGATGCATTAATCCTCTGTTGTTATGTGTTTAAAACAGGGGAGAATGATCCGGAAGCATTAGAGGTGGCGTTGGAAGTTTCGGATGCTTGGAAGGCTTGTCGGCTAACTTAGTTTTGTGTATCGGTGAGTGAGATCATGTTTTCCAGCTTTTGAATGGTTTGAAAAGAGGTTTGGGAACTTAAATATAGGCTTGAAACGCCGATTTAAGTTCAGAAGTAAGTAAAGTGGATTTCTCTCTCTATGATGCTATTATTGTGTTGGAAACTATCAAAATGGGTTTTGATGTGTTTGATTTGATAATGTGGTTTAATTTGTTGTTTGAGCATGGTTTTTAAGCATGTCTTAGCATGATTAATGCTGGTTTTGAAAGTCATGTATTGAAGGATGCTCAAGGTAAGAGATCCTTGGTTTGACATGTTATTTATATGATTATGTTGCATGGAGACGCATGATGATAAGTGGCTTGATTAATGCTTAAAACAGTGAATTGATGATGGTATTTGATGTATATTGGCAAGTGATGTAAGTGCTTTTTGGTTACTTTAATCGGATATAGTTAGCCGGCTATAGGATTGGGTGCACCGTGAATTAAGTCGCCTTGGATGTTGAGGGGTTGTAATTGTACCGTAAACTCCATCCAAGTATCCTAACGAGAGAGGTAAGATCACAACGGTGGTTAAAAGTCTGTGTGTGGATCTTGGTAAGCTCACAACGGTGGTTAAAAGTCCGTGTGAGGATTTTGGTAAGATCTCAACGGTGGTTAAAAGTCCGTGTGAGGATCTTGTTAAGGTCACAACGGTGATTAAAAGTCCGTGTGTGGATCTTGTTAAGGTCACAACGGTGGTTAAAAGTCCGTTTGTGGATCTTGTGTTATGTGTCTTGTACTCTCATTAGTAGATTATACAACTACCGATGAGTGATGTTGAGGGGTTGTGATTGTACCGTTAAACTCCATCACGGGTGTTGAGGGGTTGTGATTGTACCGTTAAACTCCACCTTATGTTGTTCGGTAGTGTGTATGAAGCGTGTGGGACAACGCTTGTAATCCGCGTATCCGATTGTGTCTTGAGTTGAAATGGTTTGTGAACTATCACTTGAAAGCCAATATAATGTATTTGAATGTAATGAAGCGAGAGATGCTTGAAAATGATGCAAGGTTGCATGGGAATTGTGTAATGATTTAATGAATGCATGTATTACTTGTTAAGCATGAGCAAGTGTATATCTTCTATTGTGAATGGTGCATATGTGCATAGAATCTCTTTAGTGCATTGAAGTCTTGTGAAGGCTTGTTTAAAAAGGCTTGTAATACAAATGTTGCTTTTGTAGTTCTTGTGTTTAGCATTTGTTGAATGCATGAGATAGTTAGAAGGAACAAATGGTTTTCAGAAGGTATTTTGCTTTGAAATGATCATCAAGCATGAGGAAAGTATGTTGTGAAGTGGAAGTGTTTTCCAAGGAATTTGAGTTTAACTTTGCATGTGGTGTTCATGCATGGAAAGGTTTAAATGATAGTATTTGCAAGAATGTGTTTTGGGGTGAGTTGTTTAGATTTTCAAAGTTAAAGGTTGGTTTTCATGTTGAGCAATGCATGATTTTAAGCAATGTTGTTTCAAAGGAAGTTTTCCACCAATGCTTTGGTTTATTGAGTTGTAACTACATTTAAGAGGGTTTTATGATTCGCTGCATTGATGGTGTTTTGGTTTTGAGCATTCCTCACTAAGCATTGTGTCCTTACGCTCCTTTTTGTCCATCAATGCAGATTTTTGAAGTTGGGACAACAAGAAGCAAGGGATTCAAGAAGAGCTCCACTTGAGAAGTATGTCTTGGTTTATAGCTATAGATAATAAAGGCAATAGGGGGAGAGTCTTTTATATTGATGTGTAATGAGATTGTGTATGTTGACCATGTTCGGTTTATGGTTTGAACTTTGTTGTTGATCGCTTTGCCATATTTGAATCATCTTCTTCATAATTGATATGTTATGCTCTTTGATTAAAAGCAAGATCATGTGTTGGATGTGTTGAATGACTTGGTGCACCTAAGGTTTGATTTAAATCTAGTTTTAAATACAATTTGGTAGTTATGATGCTTGGCATGTTGTTGATATGTTGAGGAATGGTTTAAAGTATGTTTGTTGGTGTTTGGATGTGTAAAATCAGAGTTTTCTGCTGTTTCTGGGCAGGGTGTATCGAAACACCCTTGGCTGTTTCGAAACGGGTGCATGAATTGGCCTGGGCGTTTCGAAACGGCTAGAGGTGTTTCGAAACACTTTGGCTATTGGAGGTGTCCGTTTCTGAACTAGTTTCGGAACATACCCGCGTTTCGAAACGGTCAACACCGTTTCGATACGGCCGTACGACACGGGTGTTTCTATACGGGTGTCAGTGTTTCGAAACGAGTGACCGTTGTACAGCTTTTGCATGCTTTACATTTTAGTCCTGAAAGTTGTAATTGCAATTGCTTGAGCTTGAGATGTCTTTTTAAGCTGAAATTTGGCAGAGAGGCTCGTAATATGATTAATTGAGGTTTGGTAAAACTAAAATCTTGGAAGTCCTTTTATTTTCCAAAATTTACATTTTGGTCCCTAAAAGTATATTTTCTTGCAATTGAGTCCTTCAACGTTTCCGATCGCTGTGTTTTTCTCTTCCAAGGTTCTTGGGTTTTCACATAGGTTAAATGTGCATCTAGAGAAGTTAAAAAAAGGGTCATTAATCAAGGTTGACTTTCGGGTTGACTTTGGTTTTCCTCGTGTAATCTTCGTAGTTCGGGTTAACCGTCTAGACCGGGCTAAGGGGTTACATTTGTTGGTATCAGAGCTAAGTTGCGAATATTTGGGGCGATGGTAAGTTTGTGGTAAGTTGTTATAATAAGTGTTTGATGTTGTTCTGATGCGTGGTTGAAAGTTTGTTGAAAAATACGTTTCTGAGTAAGTGGTGATGTTTTTATCATGCTTTTTGGTTATGAATCTTCTATGAGCTAATGTGAACTTGTATTGATGATATGCTGGTGTTGTGAGTTGATTTTCAGAATGATGAAAATGTGATGGGTATGATATGTTGATATTATGCTGTTACGGGTGAATGTTGTTTGATGAGAGCATGATCGAAGTCTGTTGATTGATATGCTTGATGTTTGTGATATCAATGTTTTTATTGATTGTTATGTCATGTAAAAGGGGAGAATTCGGGGTACCCATTGCCTTATTATTATAGCTATTGTGTTATGTTAGAGTTGGAGTCTTGAATCCTTGCTTGAAGCTGGCCTGGTCGTTTTGTTTGTTTTGTTATCATTTCCTTGTTAACAATAGCACGATGGAATCGATGAGAGAATGGCAGTTGGGTGAGATGGTTGCTGCTTTAGAGTAGGTTGTTAAGGGGTGGAATTCACCATTTGGTGGAGGTGTTTCGTTTCAGTCTACCGTGCCTGGAGTTGAGGTAGTAAGGCAGGAGGAGAAAGTTGGTTTTGTGATGAAGAGTTCATCACCTGTGGTTCAAGAGGTGTCGGGAACATCTCAGGCCGTGGTGAAAGTGAGGCCTGTATTCGTGCCGACTGTGGGACATGAGAGTTTTTCAAAACATCGTTTATATGATTTGGGAGCTGTGGAGTATCATGGTTCGACACCTGAGGCATTCGAGGCTTGGTTAGCTAGTGTAATTCTGATTTTGGATCAGGAGGGGTGTGACCACGCCCGTAAGTTGGGAAGTGTTGTCTCGTTAATGTTGGAGGATGCTTGTGCTTGGTGGACATCTGTGGCAGTGGCAACGAATATCCACGATATAGATTGGGAGTTCTTTGTGTCTACCTTTAATGAAAGGTACCTTGGAGAGAAGTTCTCAGAGGTGAAGCAACGCGGGGATAGGGCTTCAGATTTTGCTGGTGAGATAGGTATAAGCAAAAGAGCTGTAAGTACTGACCTCGAGAGTGGTCAGCGTAAGAGGCTACGTGACAGAAGGGATTGTGTGAATCGAAGTCTGGGTGGTAGTGCAGACGTGGGTCAAGTGCAGTATGACCAATGAGTGGTAGCTCGATTGCCGAAGTGTGACCGTTGTGGAAGGTGTCACGTTGGAGGTTGTTGGGGTGTGGGAGTTTGTTGGAATTGTGGTTCTATGGAACATGTGAAGCGAAATTGTCCTCAAGTGGTGAGATCAGCTTCAGTGGTTGCAAAAGGTTCTCAGAAAGGTCGTGAGCGCAGCCGAGATAGAGTTCGGAGGTGCCAAGAAGGGCAGAAAGGTGTGAGGAGCTTGGGGGATGGATCTTGTTGGAATTGTGGGTCTGTTGGGTATTTGAGACGAAATTGTTTGGAGTTAGCTTGGGGAAGTCAGGGTTCGTTACCGTAGAAAGACGACGATGATCTTAAAGTGTTGGTTGATGTTGCGGCAGTGCGGCCAGAGAATGATGGTTCTGCGAGGAAGAGAGTTTGTCTGTTGGAGCTCCGGGGCAATGAGGTGATTACAGGTAACCTTGTTATGTAATCTTTGCCTAGTTATTTTTGTTTGGTTTCGGTTTTGATTCCCTTGCGTAGTGGGTATGGTCTTATAGCTAGCAAGTTTGGGGTAGTAGCCGGTGTTGTTTTGAAAACAACTTTAGTGTGAAGAGGGCATTAGTGGAGTATTTTGTGGTTAGCGGATTGTTAGAAGGGTAGAGCTGGACAAGTTAGAAGTGAGGTAAGAGGTTGTTCTTAGGCGTATTCTGAGGATGTTATTGGTGGGTGTGAACCGACATACATGCACAGTTAAAACCATTTGTTATATACTATATTATATATATATGTTGGTACATGCATACATGCGACATGACATTAGAGGTTTTGCATACATGTACACAGGCATTGATAGGGCATATTGGTGACCATGCATACGAACGTTCACACTTGCTAATAGTTAGTTGGGTCTGTTAGTGTTGTGATAGGATTAGGTTGGATGGTGGGTTTTAAGAGTTGTTTTGGTGCTAGGAGAATGTTAGAAGTAGTGGAAGGTATTAAGCGAGTTGTCAGTAATAGTGAGTGCGATCTAGCATGTTGGCAGAAGGAAAGTGTTTTGGTGCTTAAAGAGTTTAGCGGTGTGGTGGTGAGGAGATTACCGGTTGAAGTTAGAATCGGTCAAAGTGGTTGTGAATAGCTAATAGATGTGGTAGTTTCTTTGTGTTAAGTGATGTTGTAGGTTAGTGGATGTGTTTCCAGAGTGCTGAGGGTCTTGGCGTTGATGTTTGCAATAGGAGGGTTGTTTATGTAGGTGATGGTTCGTAGCAACCTTCGAAGAGTTGAGAGGAGGTTGTGTTGAGGGTTGTAGAAAAGGTTTGGCCTGGAATGAGTAGAGGTTTCGTAATCTTAATATGTTTGTATAGAATGGGCGATATCCATGTAAGGTTAGTGTTATGGTCAAAGCTTGAAGTGGAAAGGCAATGTAAGTTCAAGGGCCATTGTTGGTTGGCCGGGTTATTGTGAGAAGTGGTTTATTGGTTGGGGTATAAGTAAATTTTTTTTAAGTCAGCTAGGGGTGAGTGGAACAGCTGGAGGAATTAAGGTTGGAGTCTTGTGGCATGGGTTTCGAATGTTGTGTGGATAGTTTTGATGAGTTGTTATGGTAGAGATAGTGGCGGATGTGAAGGGATGTTATCAATATATTGAGAAGTTTGAGTAAGCAGTTGTTGCTTAAGAAATTTTTGCTTGTTGTGGTAATCTTTGAAAGGAGTTGAGCGGTTTTGCAAGGGGTTTTAGGAGCAGCAAAGGTGGTGGGTCACATGGTGGCTGAAAATGGATGGGTTGGTGTCACCGAATGTGGGAGTTTTGTTGAGGGAGTGATGAGATAAGGTGGAGTATGTTGTAAGGATATGAAGGTTCTTCGGGTTGTTGGGGCTATGCACAGTTCGAAACTGTGAAAAGTTAATCGAAGGTTAATAACCAAGTGTTCTGGAAGTCTTGAACCGTAAGTAGTGGTGTTGGATTTGGGTATAGTGTGAGTTTGATTTGAGGAGGAGTTGATTTTGTGGTGTTCTGAATGGAGGATGTTTCAGTGGTGGTTAAGTCTCCTGTGTTACTTTGTGTGTTGCTTTGGGAAGTTTGGTATCGTGTTCTTTTCGCAGGTTGAAATTTCGAGGACGAAATTTCCTAAGAGGGGGAGAGTTGTAACACCCCAAGTTTGGGCTTAGAAGTTTAAGGTCTGAACCGAACCAGTTTGATTTTCGGTTCGAATATAAAGGAAGGTTTTAGGGAAAGCCTAGTTCGGAATGCTTTAAAAATATGGAAAAATATCTAAAAATCCTCTTTTAATATATATAAGAGAGTGGTGAAATCAATTTTACAAAATAAGGTTTGGAAATACAACATTTTGGATTAGTGACTAAAATGTGATTTTTGAAAAGTTCAGTGGTGACTGTTTTGTAAGGATTGAAACTTTGAATCTTTAAGGAGCTAATTTACCCAAAAATGATTTCTCCAGATTTTTCTTTAATTTGAGTGAATTAATTAATGTTTTAATTAATTAGAAGAGAAGAGAAACTACCTTTTGATAAAATCATAACTAACTTTTCTTAAAATTTTCTCATCTCTTTTTCTCTCAAAATTCCCTCATCCAAACACTTTTCTCCAGCAACTTTTCCATTGATTTTCAATTCAATTGATGAGATTTCAATCATCAATTAGTTCCTAATCCATCTTACATCAAATCCTTTTGATTTGCTTATTGGATTTTTATGAAAATTGGCTCAAATCAAGGAGAAATCACCATTTAGAGGTAAGGTTGTTCTTCTCCTCTAAATACTCAGTTCTTTACTGAAATTCCCAAGTTACCAATCCTTAAATTGAGTTTTATAAATGGTTTTAATGTTATGAATTTGATTTTGGCTTAAAACTCAAGATTTGGAGGAAATCTTGAAGAATTTTGTTGTGATTGTTTGGGCTCTGTTTTAAGATTATTCTTAAAAGTATTCTGGATGTCTAATGATGTGTAAATGAGGTTTTATCAATGCAATCCCGAATAGGTTGTGTTTCCTAAGTTTTTGCTTATGAAAATGATGGTTTTTGGGGTGATCATGGTGTTCTGTTAATGCTGGAGGTATAAGGACGAGTTTAGGTTCATTTTGGATGATAATTGATTTTTAAAAATGGTTAGAAGTGATGGATCTTGGCTGGGTTAAGTTTTGGAAGAGTTTGGAGGTGATTTCGATTGTGTTTTGTAGCCGAAATGTTGGTTTTGGGTAGAGCAGCGAGTTTAGGTGTGTTGGCTGAAGATTTTAATGCATGATGATGCATTAATCCTCTGTTGTTATGTGTTTAAAACATGGGAGAATGATCCGGAAGCATTAGAGGTGGCGTTGGAAGTTTCGGATGCTTGGAAGGCTTGTCGGCTAGCTTAGTTTTGTGTATCGGTGAGTGAGATCATGTTTTCCAGCTTTGGAATGGTTTGAAAAGAGGTTTGGGAACTTAAATATAGGCTTGAAACGCCGATTTAAGTTCGAAAGTAAGTAAAGTGGATTTCTCTCTCTATGATGCTATTATTGTGTTGGAAACTATCAAAATGGGTTTTGATGTGTTTGATTTGATAATGTGGTTTAATTTGTTGTTTGAGCATGGTTTTTAAGCATGTCTTAGCATGATTAATGATGGTTTTGAAAGTCATGTATTGAAGGATGCTCAAGGTAAGGGATCCTTGGTTTGACATGTTATTTATATGATTATGTTGCATGGAGACGCATGATGATAAGTGGCTTGATTAATGCTTAAAACAGTGAATTGATGATGATATTTGATGTATATTGGCAAGTGATGTAAGTGCTTTTTGGTTACTTTAATCGGATATAGTTAGCCGGCTATAGGATTGGGTGCACCGTGAATTAAGTCGCCTTGGATGTTGAGGGGTTGTAATTGTACCGTAAACTCCATCCAAGTATCCTAACGAGAGAGGTAAGATCACAACGGTGGTTAAAAGTCCGTGTGTGGATCTTGGTAAGCTCACAACGGTGGTTAAAAGTTCGTGTGAGGATTTTCGTAAGATCTCAACGGTGGTTAAAAGTCCGTGTGAGGATCTTGTTAAGGTCACAACGGTGATTAAAAGTCCGTGTGTGGATCTTGTTAAGGGCACAACGGTGGTTAAAAGTCCGTTTGTGGATCTTGTGTTATGTGTCATGTACTCTCATTAGTAGATTATACAACTACTGATGAGTGATGTTGAGGGGTTGTGATTGTACCGTTAAACTCCATCACGGGTGTTGAGGGGTTGTGATTGTACCGTTAAACACCACCTTATGTTGTTCGGTAGTGTGTATGAAGCGTGTAGGACAACGCTTGTAATCCGCGTATCCGATTGTGTCTTGAGTTGAAATGGTTTGTGAACTATCACTTGAAAGCCAATATAATGTATTTGAATGTAATGAAGCGATAGATGCTTGAAAATGATGCAAGGTTGCATGGGAATTGTGTAATGATTTAATGAATGCATGTATTACTTTTTAAGCATGAGCAAGTGTATATCTTCTATTGTGAATGGTGCATATGTGCATAGAATCTCTTTAGTGCATTGAAGTCTTGTGAATGCTTGTTTAAAAAGGCTTGTAATGCAAATGTTGCTTTTGTAGTTTTTGTGTTTTGCATTTGTTGAATGCATGAGATAGTTAGAAGGAACAAATGGTTTTCAAAAGGTATTTTGCTTTGAAATGATCATCAAGCATGAGGAAAGTATGTTGTGAAGTGGAAGTGTTTTCCAAGGAATTTGAGTTTAACTTTGCATGTGGTGTTCATGCATGGAAAGGTTTAAATGATAGTATTTGCAAGAATGTATTTTGGGGTGAGTTGTTTAGATTTTCAAAGTTAAAGGTTGGTTTTCATGTTGAGCAATGCATGATTTTAAGCAATGTTGTTTCAAAGGAAGTTTTCCACCAATGCTTTGGTTTATTGAGTTGTAACTACATTTAAGAGGGTTTTATGATTCGCTGCATTGATGGTGTTTTGGTTTTGAGCATTCCTCACTAAGCATTATGTGCTTACGCTCCTTTTTGTCCATCAATGCAGATTTTTGAAGTTGGGACAGCAAGAAGCAAGGGATTCAAGAAGAGCTCCACTTGAGAAGTATGTCTTGGTTTATAGCTATAGATAATAAAGGCAATGGGGGGAGAGTCTTTTATATTGATGTGTAATGAGATTGTGTATGTTGACCATGTTCGGTTTATGGTTTGAACTTTGTTGTTGATCGCTTTGCCATATTTGAATCATCTTCTTCATAATTGATATGTTATGCTCTTTGATTAAAAGCAAGATCATGTGGTTGATGTGTTGAATGATTTGGTGCACCTAAGGTTTGATTTAAATCTAGTTTTAAATACAATTTGGTAGTTATGATGCTTGGCATGTTGTTGATATGTTGAGGAATGGTTTAAAGTATGTTTGTTGGTGTTTGGATGTGTAAAATCAGAGTTTTCTGCTGTTTCTGGGCAGGGTGTATCGAAACACCCTTGGCTGTTTCGAAACGGGTGCATGAATTGGCCTGGGCGTTTCGAAACAACTAGAGGTGTTTCGAAACACTTTGGCTACTGGAGGTGTCCGTTTCTGAACTAGTTTCGGAACATACCCGCGTTTCGAAACAGTCAACACCGTTTCGATACGGGCGTACGACACGAGTGTTTCTATACGGGTGTCAGTGTTTCGAAGCGGGTGACCGTTGGACAGCTTTTGCATGCTTTACATTTTAGTCCTGAAAGTTGTAATTGCAATTGCTTGAGCTTGAGATGTCTTTTTAAGCTGAAACTTGGCAGAGATGCTCGTAATATGATTAATTGAGTTTGGTAAAACTAAAATCTTGGAAGTCCTTTTATTTTCCAAAATTCACATTTTGGTCCCTAAAAGTATATTTTCTTACAATTGAGTCCTTAAACGTTTCCGATCGCTGTGTTTTTCTCTTCCAAGGTTCTTGGGTTTTCACATAGGTTAAATGCGCATCTAGAGAAGTTTAAAAAAAAGGGTCGTTAATCAAGGTTGACTTTCGGGTTGACTTTGGTTTTCCCCGTGTAATCTTCGTAGTTCGGGTCAACCGTCTAGACCGGGCTAAGGGGGTTACACTTCCTCATCCATTGTAGCCATTAAACACCAGAGATAGCTACCATAAATATGTTGTTTACTCGATTTGAAACTCAACGTGGCTACATTAGACACCTTTTCAAAGAAACCCTCCTTAAACCAAAGAAAAGTGGAGATGCTTTTGTGAATTTTTTGTTTGAAACTCATTAGAGGAGTCCTTAACCCCTGAAGGAGAAACCCCAACATAAAACCCCTATATACTCTTGTATTATCCCTACATTCGTCCGACTCTAAAAGGGTAAACACGTCAAAACCCCTCTTTCGTGAACCGAGACATTTTGAGTAGGGTTGTAAAAACAAGTCAGGATCTGAAAACCTGCCTAAAACCTGCTCGAGTCAGAACCTGATTTGACCCGAACCCGAACTGTAACTGACTGTTGCTGACCCAAACCCGAGTTGAACCTGTTACTGTAGCAACCAAACCCGAATCTGACCTGTTAATTTTTACCTGAAACCCGACCTGCATCCGACTGAAACGAACCCGAACCCGAGACCGACCTGGCAAATTACCTGATATTATCTGACTAAATCGACCTGAGATCCGATTTTACCCGACCTGTTTTGAACCCGACCTGTTAATAGACCCGACCTGTTTTGAACCTGAACTATTGTTGACATGAACCAATGTAGACCTGGCTAAAAATGTTAAATAATTTAAAGTATAAACTGTTCATTATAAACTTAATAATTTTTTAATAGATTATGTTAATTTCATTATACTTAGAAAAATTTTATCTTACATTACACTTAGAAATTTGTCTTAATTTGTTAACTACATTATGTATAATAAAATTATATACTTAGAAATTTGTTTAAGCATAATAATATATATTATGTATAATAAAATTATATACTTAAAAAATTATTAACTTCATTATATTAAATAATATTATATACTTAAAAGATTGTCTTAATTTTTACTAAGTATATAATATATTAGTATTATATAATTAATATAATATATTAAACTTATTATGCTTTATTATATAATATATATTATGTTAACTTTATTATGTTCATTATAAACTTATTATGCTTTAATAAGTATAATAAAATTAACATAAATACATAATATACATTAGTATTATGTTTAACATAAAGTTAACGTAATTATGCTTATATTTGTAAATAATATTTGTCAATATATATAATTAGTAAAATCTTAAAATTTATGTAACATATAGTTTGTTACTTAATCTGGTTAACTACTTTATTTTGTTAACTTAATCTGGTTAACTTCTTCAATTTGTTAACTTAATCTGGATAACTGACTTGGATTAATCTGGTTAACTTCTTTATTTTGTTAACTTATATTTGTTTAATTCAATTTGTTAACTTATATATTTTGTTAACTTGATTATTTGTGATTCAGTTAAAAAAACAAGATTATTGAACACATCGAACAGAATACAAAAATTGTTAACTTATAATTGAATATAAGATAGGTTAATTACAAAGATAAACTTACAAGATAAGTTAAGGATTACAAACTTTAGGATAACAAACTTACAAACAGAATACAAACTTACAAAATGAAAAGTATTTTTGCTCTCAAATCTTATAGCAAAGTCTAAAGACTTTGCTACCAGAAATATCTTCATCGAGCTACAAAAGAAAGCTACCAACAAATTTTAATTATAGGTAACTTAGCTATGCAAGCTAAGAAACCAACAAAATTAAAACAAGGGCAACTACCTAAAAAATAAAACTACTTAGTATCCAGCAAGGTAGCAACCAACATCCAGCAACCAGTAAATCAGCAACCAGCAATAAACAACAACCATCAATAAACAACACTAAGTGATAAACAAAAACAAATTATAAGAAAAGGTAAAATACAACATAAGTAAACAATAAAACTAAAAGATAAAGAAATAATACTAACATTTAAATCAGCAACCAACAACCAACACAGCAACTAGCAATAAAAAACAAGACTAAGTCCAGCAATATCAAGTAATTAACATCAACAAAAACTAAACTGAAAAACAGATAACAATATTAGATTAAGAAACAAAAACAAAACAAAAAATAATAACACAGATAGAGAGAGAAGAATACCTTATTCCAGAATGGGATCTTCAACAGCAACATCAGACAGCGAAGAATCATTCACAACAGAGAGATATTCATCATCTTTATCCTCAGGCTCAAAACCATACAACCAATTACGGGTTGTAACAAAAATCTCAACATTTTTAAGAAAAAATTTAGCCCTCAACTTGTTCAAAATCTGACCCCCATGCTAAAAGAGGTTTAAAAAGCAACAGAAGTTATTGGAATGGCTAAAACATCTCTAGCCATGAGTGAAAGAATAGGAAAAGACACAGACTGTGACTTCCAATAATCTAAGATATCAAACTTAGAATCATCAGAACGAGGGAGAAGGGGCAAAGATATGTAGGAGTCAACATCAGATTTACCACTCCTAGAAGCAGCCAAATTTGCATCAAAGTTCTACAATGAAATAAAAAATGAATTAGAAAACTGTAAGTTAAAAAAAAAATTAAAAGTGAAAACAGTAGCCTAAATAACACTGACCTGAAACTGATTTGATTTTTTAAAGGTCCGAGGTCGATTCGAACTGGACACACTTGTACTTTGAGATGAATTGCATTGGACAGAAGAATTAGAAGAAGAGGAAGAACAAAACAAAGAACAGTTCTAGAATAATAGATATACAAATTAACAAACTTATTGTAAACAAGACTAACCCTCCTTTCAACCTCATCCTCAACATAAAGGACATCATACAACTCCTTCAGAAGTTGTAACTTATAACGAGGATCAAGCAAAACAACAAAAGACAGAATAGTAGAGTGTTCAGACCAGTATTTCTCATACAACTCAAGCATAGATCCTGCCATTGCAGAAATTCCATCACAAGAATCATTGTGAGCATCACACAAAAGCTTCTCAATAGCTACTACATTAGCCAAATATAAATTAAAAGTAGGATACTTGGATCCTGAGAACAGAGTAGTAATCTCATAGAAAGGCTCAAAAAAATCATAGATCAATTGAGTAGTTTTCCACTCATCCTCTAATATAATATCCAGGCCATTCTCTCTATTGACAAACAAATTGATAGCTAACTTAGCATCAATAGCCCTACGTAGCATCAAATAAGTGGAGTTCCATCGAGTAGGAACATCCAATACTAACTTACCAGAAAAACTAGAACCGCAATCTCTAACAGCAGAATCAAAACTACATAGTCTAGAATCAGAAGAGTCAATAGATTTAACAATTTCACGCAACTTAACAACAGAAGAATCAATTACCTTCAACTCTTTTTGAACTATCAAGTTCAGAATATGGGCAGCACATCTAATGTGAAAGTACTTACCATTGCAAGAAAGGGGAGATATGGCATGCAAATCGTCTTTGAGATGCTTAATCATTCTCTCATTTGCAGAAGCATTATCAAGGGTTATAGTAAAAACTTTCTTCTCAAGACCCAACTCACATATCAATTTTTTCACAAATTTATAAATAGACTCACCATCATGGGGTGGGGGGAAACGACGAAAGTTTAGAATTTTTGACTGAAGTTTCCAATTATTATCAACATAATGTGCAGTCAGAGCAAAATATGAACGTGAAGTGCAAGCAGACCAACCATCACATGAAAAACATATTCGACTTGAAATAGAATGCATTGAATCAAGTAACAATTTCTTATGCTTCTCATGCTTTAACATGAAATGCTTAGTAACAGTATACCTAGAGATATCATTGACATTAGAATTAAGATAACGATGCAAAATCCTAAGTTTATCATGCTCAACCATGCTCAATGCATAACCATGACACATAATAGCTTCAGCAAACAAATCACAGTAAGTTTTCTGATAAAAAAACTTCCTAAACAACTACTGGGATTAGATACAAGGAAGTCTTTGTAGGCTTGGCATTTTTCAGTATGTCTTTTAGGGTTAGAGGTACCAATATAAGAATCGGCTTTATACCTTTTTATTTTGCAATACTTACATTCAGCAAAAAGACCATCCTGCTCCTTAACAAAGCAATAATGATCCCAAACAGGAGAAGCTCTTCTCCCAAACTCTGTTGATGAAGCTGTTGAAGCCCTCCTTTTAGAGGAAGGAACAACTGTAGAGGCTTGGTCATTTTCATCCGCTTCAAACAAAACATAAAAAAATGAATTAGGGATTATCAAATAATAACCCTAAACTTCTAAAAATAAAAAAGACAAAGAAGTATACCTCTTTGAACGAGAAACTCCAACTCATAGGAAATATCATCCATAGGCATAGCTGTGCTAAATGAAGAAAATAGAACAATGTAAAATCCCAGAAATGAAACAAACAGCAAAAAATACAATTATAGAATGCATGTCAAAGAATCTAGAAACATTAAGACAAACACATAAACATAAATATATACATAACTTAAGCAGAAACATTAAGACATATACATAACAAAATTCATAACAAAGCAAAACACTAAACCAGACAAACAAAGTGGTTTCAGTTTAATCCTTGTACATGGTGTTGTTTACACCAAACCACAAGGTCCTTTAAAAAACCCCTTTGGCACCAGTAGCCCCGCAGGTCTGGTAGTCCAGCCTAAACACTCGGATTAAACCAAGGAAACCCTAGCATGCATACTAAAACAACAACACATAAATAGAAACTTTAAAACATATACATAACAAAATCCAGAAACATTAAGACAAACACATAAACATAAATATATACATAACATAAGCAGAAACATTAAGACATACATAACAAAATCCAGAACAAAGCAAAACACTTAACCAGATAAACAAAGTGGTTTCAGTTTAATCCTTGTACATGGCGTTGTTTACCCAAACCACATGGTCCTTTAAAAAACCCCTTTGGCACCAGTAGCCCCGCAGGTTTGGTAGTCCAGCCTAAACACTTGGATTAAACCAAGAAAACCCAAGCATGCATACTAAAACAACAACAC
This sequence comes from Hibiscus tridactylites, assembly GCA_958450335.1. Taxonomy (NCBI): domain Eukaryota; kingdom Viridiplantae; phylum Streptophyta; class Magnoliopsida; order Malvales; family Malvaceae; genus Hibiscus; species Hibiscus tridactylites. Next base: position 73,272,003 of record OY288273.1, read on the forward strand.
ATAAACAAAAACTTTAAAACATATACATAATAAAATCCAGAAACATTAAGACAAACATATTAACATAAATATATACATAACATAAGCAGAAACATTAAGACATACATAACGAAATCCAGAATAAAGCAAAACACTAAACTAGACAAACAAAGTGGTTTCAGTTTAATCCTTGTACATGGCGTTGTTTACCCAAACCACATGGTCCTTTAAAAACCCCCTTTGGCACCAGTAGCCCCACAGGTTTGGTAGTCCAGCCTAAACACTTGGATTAAACCAAGAAAACCCAAGCATGCATACTAAAACAACAACACATAAACAAAAACTTTAAAACATATACATAATAAAATCCAGAAACATTAAGACAAACATATAAACATAAATATATACATAACATAAGCAGAAACATTAAGACATACATGACGAAATCCAGAATAAAGCAAAACACTAAACTAGACAAACAAAGTGGTTTCGGTTTAATCCTTGTACATGGCGTTGTTTACACCAAACCACAAGGTCCTTTAAAAACCCCATTTCGCACCAGTAGCCCCGCAAGTCTGGTAGTCCAGCCTAAATACTCGGATTAAACCAAGGAAACTCTAGCATGCATACTAAACCAACAACACATAAACATAAACCAAATGAAAAGGCAAACAAAGTAGACATGCAACCAAAAGAAAAGGCAAACAGAAATATACCAACAACCAGAAATTAGGGTTTTTAGAAATATACCAACAACTGGAAAGGCAGAGAAGATCGGCTCCCAGAAATAAAAACATGCATATTAAACAGAAACAAAGTTAGCATAAATCACAGTATAAAAAAATAAAAAATAAAAATAAAAAAGAACAAATATGAGACAATAACTTACCAAATCCGAGAGATGAGAAGATTAAAAGATGATGAAAGGAGATTAGGGTTTTAAAAAAGAATATGAAATGATTTAAAGAAATTAGGGCTTTTAGGGTTCTTAGAAGTCAGAAGAAGGAGAAGGGATATTAGGGTTTTCAGAAGCTAGAAAGATGAAGAAAGGAAATTAGGGTTTTCAGAAGAAGATGGAAAAAGGATATTAGGGTTTTCTGAAGAAGATGAAAAGATTTTTGAATACGAATCGATTTTGGGATAAGTGTTTAGGGTTGATAGATTATGGTTGAGGGATTAGGGTTTATGATATATGGGTTAGGGTATCGACCGATTTAGGGTTTAGGGTAAAATAGATTTGATTTGGGGATTAAGGTTTTGAAGGATTGAAAAGGGGAAAGTGGAAGAACATGATGATGTTCTTGAGAAAATGTTTGGTTTTGATCGAGATGGAACAAGTTTAGACTGAAGTAGGATGTTTGTATAGGATATGGAATGATTTTGGGGAAGAACAATGAGGAACTTGGTGAAAACCAAGGTTTTGATCGAGAGAAAACATGTTTAGACTGAATTAGGATGTTTGTATAGGATATGGAATGATTTTGGGGAAGAACTTGGTGAAAAACCAAGGTTTTGATCGAGAATAGATAGGAAATCTGGGAGAAAATGTGTTTTTAAGAGAGAGGGAGATCGAGGAGAAATTTCGGCAGAGTAACGGTAGTGTAAAAATGGTGTAAAGTGGCTAGGGGTGAGGGTTTATTTATAGGGGTGAGCCGGGTCAAAAAGATCCGCGTGTTTTTAACGGGTTGCCCGCGTTATACGGGTCTTGCTCCGCAAGCACGCATACTTTCAATTGTTTCAATTTAGTCCTGATTTTTGTGAAATTCAGCTTAAAAGTTTATTTTATATTCGATTTGATCCTTATTTCAGTTTTAAGGTTTATGGTTGGGTTTTAATTTAAGGTTTGGGGTTTTAATTTAGGTGTTATGGTTATAATTTAGGGGTTAGGGTTATAATTAAGGTGTTAGGTTTAATGTTTAGTGCTATTGTTTCAATTAGTGTTTGAATTTAGGGGTTTAAGGTTTTAATATTTATGGTTTAGGGTTCATGGTTTTATGTTAGATGTTTAGGGTTATTGATTTAGGGTTAGAAAGCCTTTTTATTTAGGGTACATGGTTTTGACTTTTGAATTTATATATCAATCCCTAACCCTTAATCCCTAAACCTTAAAGCCTAAAGCATAAATACTAAACCCTTCACACAAAACCCTAAACTCTAACCCCTAAACCATAAACAATAATGATAACTCTCAACCCTTAAATCATAAACCCTCGAATATAACCCCTAACTCTAAAATCATAAACCCTAAACATTATAATATGAACCCTAAACACTCGAATATAAACCCTACACCCTAAACCCTTAAACTATAAACCCTAAACAATAATGATAACTCATAAACCCTAATGCAACACCCTAAACCCTCGAATATAAACCCTAACTCTCAAACCCTAAACACTTAAACCCTCAAATATAAATCACAAACCCTCGAATATAAACCCTAAACCATAAATATTAAACCCTAAATTGTAAACGATGAACAATAATGATAACTTATAAAGCATAATGATGAACCCTAAACCTAAACCCTAAACCCTAAACCCGAGACATTAAACCCTTAAACTCTAAATTATAAACAATAATGATAACTCATAATCCAAAACCTAAAGCCTAAATCCTAAACCATAAACCCTAAACCATAACTATAAACCTTAAATCATAAACCATGAACAATAATGACAACTTATAAAGCCTAATGCAGAACCCTAAACACTCAAATATGAACCCTAAACCCTTAACTATTAACCCTAAACATTAAACCCTTAAACTATAAACCATAAACAATAATGATAACTCGTAATCCTAACACAACACACTCAACCCTAAACCATCGAATATAAACAATAAATCTCAAACCTTAAACCCCTAAACCATAAACCATAACCCTTAAACCTTAAACTATAAACCATGAACAATAATGATAACTCATAAGTCATAAAGTCTAATGTAGATCTCTAGACCCTAAACACTCGAATATGAACCCTAAACCCTAAAATATAAACCATAAACAATAATGATAACTCATAAACCTTAATACAAAACCATAAACCCTAAACACTCGAATATGAACCCCAAACCCCAAACCCTTAACACTTAAACATAAACCCTAACCCCTAAACTCTAAACAATGAATATAGAAACAATAATGATAACTCATAACTCATAAACCCTAAACCCTAAACCCTAAATCCTGAACATTAAACCCTTAGACTCTAAACCATAAACAATAATGATAACTCATAATCCTAACGCAACACCCTAAACCCTAAACCATTGAATATAAACACTAACCATCAAACCCTAAACCATAAACCATAAACCCTAACCATGAATAATAATAATAACCCATAAAGCCTAATACAGAACCCTAAACCATAAACACTCGAATATGAACCATAAACCCTAAAGCCTAAAGCTCTAAACCATAAACTCTAATCCATAAGCGATAATGATAACTCATAAACCCTAATGCAACACCCTAAACCATAAACCCTAAACATTAAACCCTTCAACTCTAAACCATAAACAATAATGATAGCTCGTAATCCTAACACAACACCCTAAACCCTAAACCATCGAAAGTAAACACTGACTCTCAAACACTAAACCCTAAATCCTAAATCCTAAGCCATAACAATGATGATAACTCATAAACCCTAATACAATACCCTAAACCATAAACAATGATGGTAACTCATAAACCCTAATACAACACCCTAAACCCTAAACACTCTAATATGAACCATAAACCCTCGAATATAAACTATAACTCTTAAATCATAAACCATACACCCTAAACCCTAAACCCTTAAGCTCTAAACCATAAATAATAATGATAACTAGTAAACCCTAATGCAACACCCTAAACCCTCGGATATAAACCCTAACTCTCAAACCTTAAACCATAAACCATAAACCCTAAACAATAATGATAACTCATAAACCATAATGCAACACCCTAAACACTAAACACTCTAATATGAACTTATAATATAACATATAAATATATACATATATATTATATGTATACGTACATAATAATTAATATAACATATTATATTATATATATATATATTAAAACTTATAATATAACATATAAATATAATTAATGTATATATATATATATATTAAAACTTATAAGTTATATAAGGTATATATAATATAATAATAAATAATAATTATTAATAGTTTGGGGCTTTGACCTTTGGGCTCATATCCACCACCTATTCATTTTAGATGGGCTAAATATTTTGTAGCCCTTTAAATTTTAGATATTTTTCATTTAAGTCTTTTAACTTTTAGTTCAATTCAGTTAAGTCCTTAAAACTTTATTTTTAGTCCAAATTGACTTATTTATTATTTGTTGTTCATTATAGTCCCTGAAACTTTGTTTTTACTCGAAATTGACCTTATTTCAAGTTTTTATTTTCTTTATTATTTTAAATATGAACCATTTATGATATGTTTATTCATTTCTAGTGCCAAATTTTTATTTTTAATGTGATTCCATGAAAGACGTTAAATAATTAACTCGAAATAAATATCGACTACTTGTATAATTGTACCGAACTAAAAAATAACACGAATTCAAAACCCGAATTAACCCGACCTGAAATGAAACCGACCTGAAATTACCCGACCTGAAATGAACCCGAACTGAAATGAACCCGTCCTGAAGTCTACTCGAGCCCAAATTAACCTGCCAATTACCTGGTTCGGACCCAATCTGTTTGAACCCGACCTGAAATAAACCCGACCTGAAATGGACCCGACCTGAAATAGACCCGAACTGAAATGGACTCGACCTGCAATGGACCTGACCTGCTACTGACCCGCACATAACCCGAATTGAGTCAATTTTTTACCTGAATTGACATGTATCTGATTTGACCCGAATTGAAACCCATCCGATTATCTGTTTTTACAACCCTGGTTTTGAGTACAACAGAAAACTCGGTCGAAGCAGAGGTCTTATCCCCTGATGACAAAACCTACAGTGAAAACCCTCATTACTCCTTCGATCTACCATATACGTTGTAGCCTCCGTAAGGGTAAACATGACTTTTTCCCACTTTAATGAAACGGTGTGTGTTGAAGGAAACTGAGAAATAGATATTTTCCATCTTACCGTTGTAAAACTGGGCCCCAGTTTAGTAACTTTTCAGCAATTGTTACCTCGTATCTGATAGATCCCATAGGAAATAACGCTCCTCCAGGCTCCAACAACTGAGCCGCCAATCCGTCTGCGTCCCAACCCCATGCATCGGGCCTTTACGTGCATGTATAGACGATATACTCGACATCCCCCAAGACCACATCGTCATCTTCAACCCATTAACAAGAATTAAAACAAACAGTTGGTCAACTGTTTTCAACGCAGTGTTCGACCATCGTCGAAAATCCTTCATTTCGTTCATCACCCACTGAAACCGATGCCCTGCATCATACCTTAACCCACAAACCGATTCTTGCAGAAACCATGAACACGAAACACTACTCAAAGCCGATAAGAACGAGCCAGACCCATCCATAGCTCACCAGAACAACCTTTGAAACATCCACCTTCAACCTCTGAACCCTACCAAGCACGACCATAACCTCATCACCATTACCTTTCCAATCCACGGCAGAGCTCCACTAGACCTGAACCTGCAAAACAAAGAAAAACCAAGCACGAAAACTACATTGTCCATTAGCGCCACTACTGTGCTCGTCATCCCAAACCTGACCACAGGGGCGACACGGTATCCGAAGACCGGTAACCGGTCGACCTACACTCAGCTCCCCACAGCCGAGAGTATGCCTGCCCTCTATTTAATGCATGAAGACTTGTTAATTTTGCAAAGTAACCTCCCTTAAACCTCTGGAGTATATAACCTTTTGAATGATTGTCTCGTATAACCATGAATATCACATTCTCATCGTTCTTAAGTGCATCTTTCAAACAACTACAACAAGAACTTAAACTTGAGTAATTTAGAGAATGCAATTTATCATAACAAAATAAAAAATCAAATATATTTTCATATTGGTCATATTATTCAAACCTCCTATTAAGTGATACAATTGCTTGATTAATAATGCAATTTGTTGAGTGGATCGATTGAATGATCAAGACCAAGAGGGTGGTGAATTGAGATTTTAAAACTTTGTGGGAGTGAATGCACAATTTAAAATGAAGAACAAAGGATTTTAGAGTGGTTCAAGTTCCAAATGAACTCTACATCCACTACTTTAGCTACCACTAAGGATTTCCAATCTTGGTTTCCTTCACATCATTGGTTCCTTCATAGGCGGTCTCAAGAGTATCCCATACTTCCTTGGCACTCTCAATGGATGAGACTTTGGAATAGATGTCAGGTCCAAAAGAACAAAAGAGCATGTGAAGAGCTTTGTCATTTATTTGAATCTTCTTCCTTTCATCTTCACTCATCTCTATCTTTTTCTTCAAAACCATCTTTCCTTCATTATCTTGCTTCAATGGAATGTAGGGACCATCTTCAATGACATCCCACACCAAGTAATCATTAGACTTGATGAAGAGGCGCATCCTGTTCTTCCAAAAAGGATAGTTGGCACCATTGAAGAAAGGTGGCTTTGTGGTGGATTGTGACTCATACATACTTGATCCGGAGGTAGTGCCATGGCTTGATTTTTTAGTTGATCACACTCTTCCTAGGAACTCCTCTTGTGGTTGTGAATCCTTCAAAGAGGTAGGCTCTAATACCAATTGTTGAGTGGATCGATTGAATGATCAAGACCAAGAGGGGGTGAATTGGGATTTTAAAACTTTGTGGGAGTGAATGCACAATTTAAAATGAAGAACAAAGGATTTTATAGTGGTTCAAGTTCCAAATGAACTCTACATCCACTACCTTAGCTACCACTAAGGATTTCCAACAATTCACTACTTTTTCTTCCCCTTTTCAAGGCTTAGGAGGTAACCTTTACACAACCGGTCAAATTTTCTACCCAAAATTTGACCAAACCCTCACAAATGAACAAAGAAGAAATTGGACAAGAAGTATATCTCTCAAATACAATTTTGTCCCTTGAAGTATAACAATCAACCCAAATTTGAAGATAGAATAAGAATTGGATACAACTCAAATTGGGGATTACAAGAAATTGGAAAATAAGCACACTTGAGGTTGGATTTTTGCTTGAATGTTTGTCTTTAATGCAATAGTTGTTGCTGGTCTTCAAAGAGCTTCAATTTATACCTCCTCTATCAATTCTAGCCGTTTGAGTGGTTAGGGAATTGAATAGAGCCATTGGGACCCTCTCTTTCCACCAAAAATGCACTTCTGCAGCTATCCGTATCGGTACACGGGGAGCTGTATCAATACATGTCTCAAAAAAGAAAGAGCCGTTGTACATAATAAAGAGGGGGTATCGAAACGCACATAAGCGTATCGGTACGGGACAAGGAGTGTATCGAAACAAATAAGACCGTATCGATACCTTTTTCTCAACTTAGCTCACTGGAAGTTTCCGTTTCGATACGAGGGTTTACCGTATCGATACGGGTCAACTGACATTTTAAATGTTGGTTACCTAAAAACTGACACCAACGGTCGAAAACATTTAAAACACTTCGAATTAAAAATTCAATTAAAATCGTATCGATACGGGTGAAGCCGTATCGGTACACCATTCAAACTCCTTCAGTTTTGCAGAGAAGCGTATCGATACAGATGGAATCTGGTTCGATACGCCGTTTCGATACGGTTAAGAGCGTATCGAAACGCGTCTTTACAATAGCCAACTTTGTAAAAAAAGGTATCGATGCGGCTGGAAGCGTATCGATACACCTGGACGGTTTTCAATAGTTTGGCCTTGGAACACTTAGAAAATATTTAGAGTTTGAGTTTTTCAAATCAGTTTTAAAGTGTTGGTGATTTAAAACTTATTAAGGGGACTTAGAAATCAATTTCAAGTTTTCAATTTGATCCTTAACCAATTTAATTATATCAAAATAAAACATAGGTTTTACAATCTCCCCCTTTTTGATATAACAAAACCAAAACTTAAAATTTTTGACACTTTGAAAAACTTTGCAAAATTAACTCCCCCTTAATATTAGCTAGGTAACTTTTAAGTTGAAAATCAAAATTTTTAAGTGTCTTTAATATTAGCTAGGTAACTTTTAAGTTGAAAATCAAAATTTTTAAGTGTTGTGAGCTTCCCTCTCCCCTTTTTTGTTAGATTAAAAATAATTGAGACAATTGTAAAGTGCATAACTTGGGCAAAGGTATAAATAGGCAAGCAACATAATTATCATTAAGATCAAATAAAGCATAACATCAACTTAAAAATCCAAAATAACAGAAAATCAAAGCATAAGTTTAAAAATAAAGTAAACTTAATCCTAAAAACATGAAGCAAATGTGCATAAATAAAATATCCTAGATGATATGCATGGAATGCAAGGAGAGGCTACTATGCATCATCATCGCCTTCATCATCATCTTCATCTTCATCCTCAATTGGATCGTCACTCCTCATGCTATTACTCCACTCATCATGGAAAGCGGTGAGAGAGATATTCATAGAATTGCGATCGCTTTTAAGAGAGGTGAGGCGATTCTCCACATTCGTCAAACGAGTATCAATCGTGGTAAACCCTGAAGCCATCTCCGTACGCAATCCCGTGAATTGCTCATTAAGGAAAGTCATTACAGCATCCATGGAAGGTGGAGGAGGAGGAGGAAGAGGAGGAGCTTGAGGAACTTGTTCACCTTGAGGATTTGCAAATTGTTCCGCGGCCTCGGTTGGAAGCTCGGCTAGACGTAACCAACTACCATTAAAATAATGGAACTTACCCCTTGCAAGAGAGCGTTCATCAATGGGATCGGTGAGGGGAGTTGGGAAGTCATGTGAGCAATCAATTTCCTTTTGTAGAAAGAAGTAGCTTAGGGTCGTACCATAGGTGAAGGAAGTGACAAGAGTGGTGTTGCGATGTTGCACAAGATAAACGATCCTCGCAAACATGATACGAGCAAGGTTTGGACGTTTTATCTCACAGAAGCATCGAATCCAAAAGTCATCCACTTGACGGATAGTAGAGTACTTTCCTCCGGAAGGCCTTAACCACCAAGAGACCATCAAATAGAGGATCCGATCTTGAGCATTTAGGGCGGTGACGGAACCACTAAGAACATGGCCTAAAGCATTCTCATCATCAAGGCTTTCATCCTCCAACTTAAAGACCTCACAAATAGACTTGACATCTATAGTGACTTTCTTGCCTATAAGATAGGAATTAACCGCAGTAACAATCCCCATCACGATTAGTACAACATTTGGCATTAGCATAAAAGATTAAAACCAAAATACGAAAATAAAACTCGGGAATAGAGAGAAAATCCATAAACTTCCATAGTTGGAGCAAAGGTAGATATTCAAACTTGAATCGCTCCGAATCAAGAAAAGGAATAGATATTACCCTTTCCGGACGAATCTTGTAGTTTTGGAATTGACGAAAATAGGTGAGAGCTCCGGGGGATTGAAAAGAGTGTTGATAGATTTGAGTGAGATTCGGACGAGCACCCTCTCCGGTATTGGATGATTCACCGGTTTCATTGAGACGAGTTCTCTTCCTAGAAGGAGCCATGAACTAGAAAACAAATGTATGCATTAAGATCTCTTCATTCTACTCATTGAAAAAAACCAAAAATCAAGGGGGAAAAATTTAAAACAAAATTTTGAAAGAAAATTTTAAAAACAAGTTTGGTTAAGAAGACAATCATAAAAACAAATCAAAAAGGTTTGAAAACGAAAATAAAAGAAGAAGAAAAATAACATAAAAAGAAAGAGTTTTACCTTGATAGTGATTAGAGAGGAATGAAGAAAAGCCTAGCACCAAATTGATGAAAAAGCCTGAGAGCTTTGCTTGATTTGAAACCCTCTTGATGTTTTTGGGTTGTGGTGTGAAAATATGAGGGAGGGAGAGGCTATTTATAGGCTGAAAACGGCTAGGGTTGTTAGGGTTTTGAGGAATTTTAATTTTGGTAAAAGTTGAACTCTTAAATGCAAAATTAAAAGCTGTCTGTGCAATCGCGTATCGATACGCCTGAGGGTGTATCGATACGGGGTTAAAAATGTAATTCCAATAAAAATGCCTATTGAAGGATCGTATCGAAATAGATGCAATCTGTATCGAAACGATTGCAGCTCGTATCGAAACGGGTTTAATCGTATCGATACCCGTTTAAGGCAAAATGAAGTCTTGGAAACTAATGAAGTACTCGTATCAATAAGCGTAGAGCCGTATCGATACCCTAAGCCCAGAAATACATTTTAGGCCTAAAGAACAACCAAAATCTCGATTCTAACACTTCCTAAAGGTATGCAAATGATGAATGAGCAGTTCTAAGCATATTTTAACAGAATCATACTCCCCCTAACTATAGGCATGGATATTTTCAAGAGTTACAACACACAAACATGCAATTTCACAAGATCAAGCAATTTTAAGCACAAAAGTGGTCCTAAAAGGTCAAGATAGGCTAGTTAGACCTAACTCTCTCCTAAGGGACCAAAAACGCTCTTTGTCTAAAGGTTTTGTAAAGATGTCCACTAATTGATTTAAGGTGTCAACATACTCTATAACAACATCTTCTTTAAGGACATGATCTCTAATGAAATGATGCCTTATTTCTATATGTTTGGTTCTAGAGTGTTGGATGGGATTTTTTGTCAAACATATGGCACTAGTGTTGTCACACTTAAGGGGTATGGTTTCAACTTTAATACCATAATCTAAGAGTTGTTGCTTCATCCAAAGGACTTGAGCACAACAACTCCCTAAGAATATGTACTCGGCTTCGGTGGTAGATAATGCTACACTATTTTGTTTCTTAGAGAACCAAGATATGAGCATACTACCTAGGAATTGACAAGTTCCCGAAGTACTCTTCATATCGATTTTACACCCCCTTAATCTGCATCCGAATAAGCATGAAGGTTGAAGGTGGAGTCTCTAGGGTACCAAAGACCTAGGCAAGGAGTATCTCTAAGGTACCTAAAGATTCTCTTAACGGCTATAAGGTGAGACTCTCTAGAACTAGCTTGAAACCTAGCACACAAGCAAACACTAAACAAGATATACGGTCTACTTGCGATAAGGTAAAGCAATGATCTAATCATAGAACGGTAAAGCTTAGAGTCAACACACTTACCTCCTTCATCTTTGTCAAGCTTTGTAGATGAGCTCATAGGTGTGGCTTGAGGCTTTGCATTCTCCAAGCCAAACTTCTTGAGCATATCCTTTATGTACTTTGCTTGATTGATGAAGGTGTCATCCTTCCTTTGCTTGATTTGGAGTCCCAAAAAGAATGAGAGCTCCCCCATCATGCTCATCTCGAATTCACCTTGCATTAGCTTAGCAAACTCTTTGCAATGACATTCGTTAGTAGAACCAAAAATAATATCATCAACATAAATTTGTACTACTAAGATGTCATTTTTATACCTTTTTATAAAAAATGTAGTGTCCACCTTACCTTTTTCAAAACCTTTTTCAATTAAAAAGTTTGAAAGTCTTTCATACCAAGCTCTAGGAGCTTGTTTTAAACCATAAAGAGCTTTAGTGAGTTTGAAAACATGATTTGGAAATTTCGAGTCTTTAAAACTCGGTGGTTGTTCCACATACACTTTTTCATTTATAAAACCATTTAAAAATGCGCTTTTAACATCCATTTGAAAAAGCTTGAAATCATGATAACATGCATATGCAAGCAACATCCTAATGGCTTCCATTCTAGCTACGGGTGCATAGGTTTCCTCAAAATCTATTCCCTCTTCTTGAGTGTAACCTTGTGCTACTAGTCTAGCTTTGTTTCTCACAATGTTACCACTCTCATCTAGTTTGTTCCTAAAGACCCATTTAGTTCCTATAGTAGATTGATTACTAGGCCTATCAACTAATGTCCAAACATTACTTCTCTCAAATTGATTTAACTCTTCTTGCATAGCCATAATTCAAAAATCATCTTTCAATGCTTCTTTTATATTCTTAGGCTCTATGCATGAGAAAAATGCAACATGATTCATAAGTTTAAGAGAAGATCTAGTGGTTACCCCCTTGGATGGATCACCCAAGATTTCACCATCTTTGACATAGTTGAACTCCCTTGGGTAGCTCACTTCCTTTTCCTCAAGAGCCAAGTCCTTCAAGGCTTCAAGAGGTGGATCTTGTGTGTCCTCTTCTTTTGTTGGAATCTCGTCATCCTTTGAAGTTTGTCCTCCATCAAAGGCATTTATGATTCTTACTTCATCATCATCACAAGAATCCTTCCTTGGAAAGAGGTTGTCATCGAATACAACATGTATAGATTCTTCTATTACTAAAGTTCTTTTGTTAAATACACGATAGGCTTTAGAGGTTAAAGAATATCCTATGAAAATAGCTTCATCACTTTTTGCATCAAATTTACCTAAGTTGTCTTTTCCATTATTTAAAACAAAACACTTGCAACCAAATGGATGAAAATAGCTAATGTTAGGCTTTTTAGATTTTAAAATCTCATAAGGTGTTTTCTTTAAAATTGGTCTAATCATTACTCGGTTAACAATGTAGCAAGCGGTGTTTGTGGCTTCCGCCCAAAAATATTTAGGTAAATTGTTTTCACAAAGCAAGGTTCTAGCCATTTCTTGTAAAGTTCTATTTTTCCTCTCAACTACCCCATTTTGTTGAGGAGTTCGAGGAGCCGAAAAATTGTGGCTAATATCATTTTCATTTAAAAACTCTTTAAACCCTAAATTTTAAAATTTCATTCCATGATCACTTCTAATATGAGAAATTCTAAGTTCAAGGTCATTTTGGGTTATTTTTGAAAATGTGATGAATTTTTCTAAAGCCTCATCTTTAGTACTTAAAAATAGAACCCAAGTAAATCTAGAAAAATCATCAACAAGAACAAATGCATAAGATTTACCACCCAAGTTCATAGTCCTAATTGGCCCAAATAAATTGTAGAACTAGTGTTTTGATATAATAATTGAAAAATGTTTTGGACTAATTTGAAAAGAATTTAAAACTTGGTTTTAAGTCCAAACAACTTGAATGTATGTTTAAGGGATTTTAAAAGGTTTTTGGCAATGTTTTTACTGATTTTAAAGAGCCAAACTTGACTTTTCAAGCTACCCGTATCGATACGGTTGTACCCGTACCGATACCTTTTTGCCCCAGTTTGGTCACTGCCAAAACCCGTATCGAAACAGGCTTGGCTGTTTTGATACAAATCGGGATCGTTTCGATATGCCTGGTAAGCGTACCGATCCCCTTTCCAACAACCCCAAAGGCTATTTCCCAACGGTCATTTAAAAGTGAAACCGTACCGATACGCCCTCAAGCGTATCGATACGCCCAGGCTGGCAAGAGCCCAACAACTAGTTTCTGATGAAGGCCGTACCGATACGGGTCCAAGCGTATCGATACGGAAGGCTGCAGAACAGCATTAATGAAGGGAAATAAAGTCCTCAACGGCTCCAATTCATCCCCAACGACTAGTAACGGCTACAAACTCAATTAGGAGTATAAAAGGGACCTCCAAGCATCAAGTAAAGGCTAATGCTCATATTGTCAAACATCAAATGATCAAGAATTGTCTTAGAGCTTAAATTGTCATTTATTGTATAGACAAACACTAGTGAGCCAAAATTGTCAAATTTTCTCAAGTGTTTTAGGTTTTGGGTGAGTGCTTAATTGTGCAAACAAACACCTATTAGAGGGATTTGTGTTTGCTTTGTTTATCTCTTTGTAAGAGAGGGTTTCAATCAAGGCTTTGGGTAGAAAGCTTGATTGTGTATGAGGGTTACCTCCTAAGCCTAGAAAAGGGGAAGAACAATTAGTGGAATTGTTTGGAAATCCTTAGTGGGGAGCTAAGGTAGTGGATGTAGACATTGGTTAGAAGGTTGAACCACTATAAATCATTATCTCACATTTCATTTTAGCTTCCTTAACCCTTCCACCCAAAAATCCACCTCTCCACCACTTGGTGAGCCACATCGGTTGAACGAATTGAGCCCCTCTCAACTAACATAAATCCATATGGATAAGTTGTAAACACCTACTTGTAGAAACATCATTAATGGATTTAAAGGATGATTTATGTTGTTTACCCTTAGAGCATGCATCACAAATTTTATCGTTTGAGAACTTAATCTAGGGTAAACCTCTAACTAGATCAAGGGAAACTAATTTTTCTAAAACACTAATGCTAGCATGTCCTAGTTTCCTATGCCACAACCATGCATCATTTTCATTTTTGAGCTACTAAACATGCATGAGATGTATGTATGTCATCTAGATGCACCATGTAAATGTTACATATGCGATGACCTATGAGCATAATGTTATTAGATTTAATGTCAACTATTTTGCATCCATTTTTATCAAATAAAACATTAAACCATTTGTCACACAATTGGCTTATGCTCAATAAATTATGTTTAAGCCCATCGACATACAAGACATTTTCAATAAGAATGGTAGAGTGATTACCTATGGAGCCAATACCTTTAATGTGGCCTTTGGAGTTGTCACCAAATGTCACTACTCATCCACTCTTTGGCTTTAAATCCATGAATCTACTCTTGTCTCCGGTCATATACCTCAAGCATCCACTATCAAGGTACCATGAGTTTTGATTTTGTGCTTTGGCCTTGTAGCAATGCTCCTCCTACAAATAAAGATATTAAACTTTTGTTTTTGGTACCCAAATCATTTTGGGTCCACGAGTGTTAGCTCCCAATAACTTGGTTCCCTTAGGGATCCAAGGTGACATAGCAACAATATTATTAGATTTCACAAGTTCCTTAGGAACCCATACACTTCTAATCCTTTTAGTTCTACTATGTCTAGGAAAGCTACTTTGTTTGTAGTTATTAGTCTTTCTCCTAGGTTGGATTGTTTTAGATGATTCACCTATTTCATGCTTCACACTACCAACATATTTAAAAGACTCTTTGAGCTTGTTAAGCTCATCTAACACCTTTTGGTATTCACTATTGCATTGAGAAAGAAGATTATTTAGGTCTATATTTTCATCTTGGAAGAATTTAAGTTCATCTTTCAAACCTAAAATCTTTTTCTCAAATTTTAGATTAGCTTGAGAAAGTGAGTCATTTTTATCATTTAACTCCGAAATAATTTTCTTATTCCTAATGACCGACTCCTTGTATTTCTCAACTAATTCATCATAGACCTCTTGCAACTCATCATATGCATCATTTAACTCATCATATGTAAAATCTAAAGATGATGAGTTAGAGGTTACCATGGAGGAATCTTCCTCAAGTGCCATGAGGCAAAGGTTGGCCACTTCTTGTTCGTCATCCTCGGATGACTCCTCATCACTCCAAGTAGCAAGCTTGGCTTTGAGCTTTTTCTTCTTCTCAAAGCCCTTCTTCTTGAGTTGGGGGCACTCCGAACGAATGTGGCCGGGTTTATTGCACTCAAAGCAAATGATTTGATCCCTTGCTTCTTCTTTGTTTTTACCTTTGAAGTCCATCTTTCTTTGATTTTTTCTTCCACGGTTGGACCTCATGAATCGGGAGAACTTTATGGAAATTATAGCCAATTCTTCAAGGTCATCCTCCTCACTAGAAGAGCTTTCTTCAAGTAATGAAGCTTTGAGAGCTATTCCCATTTTCTTCTTCTTTTCCACCTCTAGCTTCTCTACTCTCTTCTCTTCATTCTTCTTCTCTTCTTCCCTTCCTTGCTTCATAATCTCATGAGTGAGGAGAGAACCCACTAGCTTATCAAGCTTTAGAGTCTTCAAGTTCTTGGCCTCTATGATGGCGGCTCTCTTCCCATCCCAAGATTCAGAAAGTGAGTAAAGTAGCTTCCGGACAAGCTTGTCTTCCGGAATAGTCTCTCCAAATCCTTTGAGCCCATTGACAATGGTTGGGAAGCGATCAAACATCTTGGACACCGTTTCGTCGGACTCCATCTTGAAATTCTCATAGCTAAGATTGAAAATTCCAATCTTGGTTTCCTTCACATCATTGGTTCCTTCATAGGCGGTCTCAAGAGTATCCCATACTTCCTTGGCACTCTCAATGGATGAGACTTTGGAATAGATGTCAGGTCCAAAAGAACAAAAGAGCATGTGAAGAGCTTTGTCATTTATTTGAATCTTCTTCCTTTCATCTTCACTCATCTCTATCTTTTTCTTCAAAACCATCTTTCCTTCATTATCTTGCTTCAATGGAATGTAGGGACCATCTTCAATGACCTCCCACACCAAGTAATCATTAGACTTGATGAAGAGGCGCATCCTATTCTTCCAAAAAGGATAGTTGGCACCATTGAAGAAAGGTGGCTTTGTGGTGGATTGTGACTCATACATACTTGATCCGGAGGTAGTGCCATGGCTTGATTTTTAGGTTGATCACACTCTTCCTAGGAACTCCTCTTGTGGTTGTGAATCCTTCAAAGAGGTAGGCTCTAATACCAATTGTTGAGTGGATCGATTGAATGATCAAGACCAAGAGGGGGTGAATTGGGATTTTAAAACTTTGTGGGAGTGAATGCACAATTTAAAATGAAGAACAAAGGATTTTATAGTGGTTCAAGTTCCAAATGAACTCTACATCCACTACCTTAGCTACCACTAAGGATTTCCAACAATTCACTACTTTTTCTTCCCCTTTTCAAGCCTTAGGAGGTAACCTTTACACAACCGGTCAAATTTTCTACCCAAAATTTGACCAAACCCTCACAAATGAACAAAGAAGAAATTGGACAAGAAGTATATCTCTCAAATACAATTTTGTCCCTTGAAGTATAACACTCAACCCAAATTTGAAGATAGAATAAGAATTGGATACAACTCAAATTGGGGATTACAAGAAATTGGAAAATAAGCACACTTGAGGTTGGATTTTTGCTTGAATGTTTGTCTTTAATGCAATAGTTGTTGCTGGTCTTCAAAGAGCTTCAATTTATACCTCCTCTATCAATTCTAGCCGTTTGGGTGGTTAGGGAATTGAATAGAGCCATTGGGACCCTCTCTTTCCACCAAAAATGCACTTCTGCAGCTATTCGTATCGGTACACGGGGAGCTGTATCAATACATGTCTCAAAAAAGAAAGAGCCGTTGTACATAATAAAGAGGGGGTATCGAAACGCACATAAGCGTATCGGTACGGGACAGGGAGTGTATCGAAACAAATAAGACCGTATCGATACCTTTTTCTCAACTTAGCTCACTGGAAGTTTTCGTTTCGATACGAGGGTTTACCGTATCGATACGGGTCAACTGATATTTTAAATGTTGGTTACCTAACAACTGACACCAACGGTCGAAAACATTTAAAACACTTCGAATTAAAGATTCAATTAAAATCGTATCGATACGAGTGAAGTTGTATCGGTACACCATTCAAACTCCTTCAGTTTTGCAGAGGAGCGTATCGATACATATGGAATCTGGTTCGATACGCCGTTTCGATACGGTTAAGAGCGTACCGAAACGCGTCTTTACAGTAGCCAACTTTGTAAAAAAGGTATTGATACGGCTGGAAGCGTATCGATACACTTGGATGGTTTTCAATAGTTTGGCCTTGGAACACTTAGAAAATATTTGGAGTTTGAGTTTTTCAAATCAGTTTTAAAGTATTGGTGATTTAAAACTTATTAAGGGGACTTAGAAATCAATTTCAAGTTTTCAATTTGATCCTTAATCAATTTAATTATATCAAAATCAAACATAGGTTTTACACAATTAAAATAATTAATTTTGAAAGATTCATATGCACATTGTGTACTCCCCATCATCTAAATTTTCATCAAATTGTTTTTTTTTCTTTTGATTTGACGCTTTTGAAGAAAAACTGGATAAATTTCCTTATCAATTGCAAGTTTCTTAGCAATTTCAACAACATTAGAAAAACCATTCTCTATATACTCCTTAAAAAGTAAAATTAATTTTTTCAGATCTTCAATGACAACAGAAACAAGTATATCTTTCTATTGTAGTTTTTTACTAACCAAATTAACAATATATAATAAATCATATCAAATGACAATAGCTACTATAAACTCAAAATCTCCAAGTTTCTTATTAACTAAAGATTTAGCTTCGCTTCTTATTTTAGAATCTTTGTCACTATCAGCAACTTCAAGCAAAGTTTCTCTTATATCTGAAATTTGAAATCGTATTACTTTTACACTATCAACACGACTCTCTCAATAAGTAGAAGACAACGATTTAGGAGTCAATTTTTCACGTTTTTCTTTAAAATTTACCATATTTTTGTGGAATTTACAAATATAGTGTAAATACGTTGTGAAACACTAAAAACCTATAGCTTTTCTAGAATTGCTGGCCATGTCTCACAACTTTAAATTAAGGCTATGGGCACCACAAGGAGTGTAAAAAGCTCTAGGATTCAATTCTAAAAATTTTCTTTGCACTCCTTGATTTTTTTTCTTTCATATTTGACTCATTATCATAGTTTTGTCCACGCACATCCTCTAAATCTAGTTCAAAAATATTCAATTCATGTAAGAAAGCATCAAAAAGTCCTTCCCCACTTGCATTATTCACATTCAAAAATCCTAAAAACGATTAATCTATTCTAACATAATCATAAGAAACATCCACATATCTTAAAATTAAAGACATTTGTTCTTAATGACTAATATCGGGAGTATAATCAAATATCATAAAAAAAAATACTTAGCCTCTTTTATTTTCTTAATAACTTCAGATTTAATTGCACATGCAAGCAAAAGAATAAACTCATTTTAGATGTGACCAAAATAATGAACACAAATCTCATCACTAGTAATAGGACAAACATGTTCCTGGATAAAAGGATCAAACTCAGCTAACGTTTCAATTAATCTCAAAAAAAAATTCTCATTACTATTTTGATATAATTTCTCATTAATACCACGAAATGCTAGATTACGCTTTCCAAGAAACTTCACAATTGAAATAATTTTTAATAAGATATTTTTCTAATGTTCTTTCTCTTTTCTCAAGCTGTTTTTGAGCTATTTTATCTATAGTTATGTTCTTTTGAAGTTTTGAACGTAAATCATACCTAGTGGCCATATTATGAACATGTTCCATACTCGTTTCATGCTCTCTAATTCTAACATGAAGATGTGTCCAATCACTATAATCCTCATTTGCTAATTGACCTTGACCACACTCTTTCTTAAATAATTTACAACAAAAACAAAAAAATTTATCAAGTTCTTTTGAATATACAAGCCAATTTCTATCACATTTTTTTTCCATTTGACAACACTCTAGTGCAAAATAAGGCAGAAAATTATCTTCTTATTTTATCTTTAACTCATTTTACAACAGATAAATCTCTTTTAGGACCCTTTACCATTAAAATATCAATTATTTAAGAATTTAAAGCTTCCCGATTTCTTTTTTTTTTTATCAGCAACATGATTTTATTTTATTGATAAATCATGTAAAAACCAATGCATCGGCCTCATTAAAAACCCCCCTAATCCTAAATGGGGGAAAAGAGTACCCGTGCATGTGGTACAACGATGGATTCCAAAAGGCTAAAAAACCGAACAAACTCAATACATCCATACCCAATTAGCGCGCATTACACCATTCTTAGCTAATGCATCCGCAATACAATTGGCCTCCCGAAAAATCTTATTAAAACAAATAAAAGGCATCGCCTCCCAAGCATTGTCGATTTGATGAAGCCAATTGTCTAACCTCCACGGCTTGCGCTCCATTCCTAACACCCAAGAAATTGCAACGGCTGAATCCGATTCAATCACAATCGAATGCACTCCCTCACAATCGATCTCCTGCACCATTCTCATAGCATACGCTATCGCTTGCACTTCACCCATATTGGAATCCTCAATCCCGATAGGCCTTGAAAAAAACGCAACTATCTTGCTGTTCCCATCACGAAGTACGCCCCCGCAACCTGCTGCACCGGGTTTTTCCCGCGATGACCCGTCAACATTAAACTTCCATGCCCCCTGTGGTGGCGGCAGCCACACAATGCCCTGTCTCGGTTCCCGTTGCTGCACCCGTGACGGCCGACATAAGATGGGGCACGACCACCAAGCTGCCTCCCCCGCTTGGAGCAGCTCAAAACGATCACAAGTCCAGTGATAAGACCGGAGTTGAACCAAGAAGAGAATCGAATGGCATGACTCCCTCTTCTCCTTGAACATCAATTCATTACGGGCAAGCCACAACGACCACAACACACTCGCGCAACCAATAATCCACCAATATCGCACCTCCCCCTCAAAATAACTCATGCAGCACTGGTTAATAAACTCACTGATATGCCATGGACGGACCGTCGAAACTGACCACCACTTGAAAAACATATCCCACACCTCCCTCGCCACCTCACAGTGCCCGAAAATGTGATCAACATTATCTTCCGCATCCGCACACCATCGGCAATTAATATTACTCAATCCCAACGGCATTCCACGTTCCATCAACATACGTAAAGTAGGCAGTCGGTTCAACATTAAAAACCATATAAAGCATTGGATTTTTGGTATCAACGGCAATTTCCATATCATGCTAATATCGGATGTATCATATAATCCAAAAGATGCCATTAATTTATGTAATGTACTTACCGAAAATTGCCCCGCCACATCATGAGTCCATACCAACTTGTCCATAGCCCTCGTACGAAGGGAAAAACCATCAATACAAGCTAACAATTCACGTAATTGGGCACTTTCGAACACTCGCAATGGTCGTCGAAAACATCCAGCCCATTCCTCTCTCGGTAAACACAAGTAATCACATACCCTTGCCATGTTATTACACGCCAAGCTAAACAACCGGGGAAAAATAATTTTCAATGGATCCGCAAGGCACCAACAGTCCCTCCAAAAAAGAATACTCTTCCCATCGCCCAATGTCCAAGTGAATTGTGCCGCATTCATGAATTTTTCCACATACTAGTCACTTTGGATCGCAACTATTTGTTTCCACATCGATGACATACTCGCCACGCCCCTCGAATTGAGACGCCATGCAAGGACATCGCTGTCGTATTTCGCCACGATAATCTCTTTCCAAAGCGAACCATCCGCTTGGGTATACCTCCACGCCCACTTAGCTAACATAGCTAAATTTCGGGTATGGAGATTCACCACTCCTAATCCCCCAAAACGCTTCGGTTGGCAAGCTACCATCCAATTCACCCTGCTGAGTTTCGCCCTTTCTTCCTTGCCCCCCCACAAAAAATTCCTCCGGATGCGGTCTATCTTTAAAATTATTTTCTTCGGAATCAAGAATACCCCCATGTAATACACTGGTAAAGCTGACAAAACTGAGTTAACCAGGAGTAATCTTCCAGCAAACGACAAAGAATCACGTTTCCACCCCGGTAATTTTTGACGGAACCGCTGCACTAAAGGAGTCCAAATCTCCATACCTCTCGGATTCACCCCTAATGGAATTCCCAAGTACTTCATAGGAAACGATCCTAACTGACAGCCCAATATTCTCACAATTGAATTCATATCAGCCTCCTCCACACCAATACCATATACACAAGATTTATCGTAATTTATTTGTAGCCCCGTCACATACTCAAAACAAGTAAGGATGCGCTTGAGCTGTCGTGCATTGTCGCACTCACCTTTTATAAACAACACTGTGTCATCCGCGAATTGTAAATGCGAAATGGACACATCTTTTGCTACTTTGATTCCCCTGATTAAACCTTGTTGTTCTGCATTGAATAAAAACCGATGCAGTACCTCGGCCACTAGTACAAATAGCAGCGGGGACAGAGGGTCCCCTTGCCGCAAATCCCTATGCATAACAAATTCTTTCGTCGGGCTGCCGTTAACCAACACTGATAGCCTTGCCGTTTCAACACATGTTCGGATCCAATTCTCCCATTTCTTTCCAAAACCCATCCGCTGCATCACACAAATCAAACAAGACCAGCTAATGCAATCGTACGCCTTGGCGAAGTCTAGTTTCAGCATAATTCCTCCCTTCCCCCTCGATCTTTCTTCATTGAATGAATAACTTCATTAGCGAGAAGTATGCCATCCAAAATCTGACGACCACGTACAAACGCAGCTTGTACATCACTCACAAGCAGCGGCAGCACCGTTTGTAACCTCTGTGCAAGACATTTCGCTAGGATTTTATATATGGAATTTAGCAAACAAATTGGCCGATAGTCACCAATTCCTCTCGGCGTGTCTCGCTTCGCAATTAATACCACAAATGTCGAATTCGCACCATGTGGTAACCTACCCGAGCTGAAAAAATCTGCCATAAACTTGATCACATCCTCCTTAAGAAATTCCCAACCCTTTTTGAAAAATTCGAACGTAAATCCATCCGGTCCCGGTGCTTTCTCTCCCCCACAATTCCAAACTGCCTCCCGGATTTCCTCCTCATTGAATTCAACTTCTAAAGCTGCACTTTGTTCACTCGATATCGTGGCAAAATTCACCATCGGAAGCAATATCCCACTTGTTTTAGGCTTGGAAAAATGCTTCTTGAATTCCCTCCGGATGACAAACTTCAATCGATGCGGTTCTTTAATCCATCGGCCCTCAACAAATATACCAGGAATTGCATTTTGCATTGCCCTCACCTTCGCTGCCCGATGAAAAAATCGAGTGTTGCGATCACCCTCCGCCAACCATGAAGCTCTAGACTTTTGTCGCCAAAGCGATTCTCTGAGATTCGCTAGTTTCCATAAACGGGAATATAAAATTCTTCGTTCCTTCACATCACATCCGCTGCCCTCCCCACTTCCAATTCGTTGATCCACCCGATCGATATTGGTCACTAAGTCACGATATTGTGCTTCCAGGTCCCCAAAACAGTTCCGATTCCAACCTTTCAATATTCCCTTCAACATCTTTAATTTTTGAGTAATCGTTTCCATACTACTGCCATCCTCCAATTCTTTCCATTTTTTCTCCAACATTGCTATGTCCGACAACCATGCATTGAAGAATCTAAATGGTTTCGGACCACTATCCTCGGCATTGCTCTCTAACACAATCGGCGAGTGATCCGATAACTCCTTTGGGAGATTACGAACTACAAGCGAATCAAATCTTTGAACCCACCCATGCGACACCAAAAAACGATCAAATCTACTACATTTTCGCCCCGGACCAAACCACGTGTATCTCTTTCCTTGCATCGGTACATCCAATAAAGCCATGGTATTTACACATTCGCAAAAAAGTTCCATACCACGATTCGAATCCACGCAGCCTTGTCTCTCCTCCGGTTTCATGACCACGTTGAAATCCCCCGCCACACACCAATTTAACGCTCTAGCCTTCACCACTGTCATCAGCTCCTCCCAATAAGCACCCTGTTCCGTCGGTGTGCATGGTGCATACACTCCTATCACGCCACAGTGCCAATCATCAATTACCCCACGCCCAATCAGAATTACCATATTATGTCGCACCTCTGCCGTCTCCAATGCAAAACCCGTTGATTCCCATACCGCTAAAACCCCTCCTGATTTCCCATTCGAAGGTGCAAAAGCAAAATCAAACCTGTCCGTGTACCACAATTGCGGAATTATAAATTCAGTCACCATCTCCATTTTGGTCTCTTGAAAAAGAGCCAAAGTACATCGTTGTTGTCGCAGAACCCTCTGTATACTTCTACGTTTCGCTGCCGCACCAATCCCCCTTACGTTCCACGACAACACCCTCATCCTTCGCTGCTAATTTTTTTTGTCGCGCGCCTCAAGTATGCGCGCTATATCCTTCACAACCACCTCCTCTCTACCACTCGTCACTGCCCCTATAATTTTACCCAAGTCGATCGTCTCTTGTGCCTCCTTTAAAATTGATTGTTTGCGACATAAAAAGTCGGAATCGGATAGAGATCCATTCGCTATTTCCGCTGCCTCCGGTGGTATTTCCGACTTGTTTTTCCTCGGTCTGCCCCTTCCCCGCTTAGGCCCTTTAATTGTATCCACCGGCGCTGTTGTGTTACTTAATTTGGCTGTGATTTCCGATAATTGTCGCACGCGACGGCTCTCACCGTTCAACTCTATAACCTCCGCCTTATTGACCCTAGGAATTTCCAATCTCGGCCCATCCATCTGTGGTCTGATATCCTCTATCTCCAATCGAGCTAACTGATCGCATCCCACATTCGTCACAGTTAAATCATCAATATTGCCAAGTACATCGCAGCTCGATCGCTCCTCCCTTTCCCTATTGATTAACGCGATTTCTTCCTCCTCCATCCAGCTCGCTGTGCTCTTCACTCTCCAATCCTCCCTCTTGTTACCCTCCCATATGTATTCAATATATTTGCTCGTTGCGTGTCCTTGAACCTCAGCGTCTTCCTTCTCTTCATTGAGAATGGAATTAGGAACAAACGATCCTCCCGGCGAGGATTCTTCTTCATTGTAGACTGAGTTAATCTTCCATTCCACTTCCTTATCCGGTGTGTCTTCCTTTCCCGTCGAACTCTCGGCAAGTTCACAACAACAATCACATTTTGGTCCGATCGCTTCTTCAATTTCCGTTACTCTTAGGAGAAAAGAATTGTCGCCCTCTCTCAATTCAATTGTTTCCTCAATGTGCATGTTCCAATCTGTTTCAATTTGGAATCTGGCTCGCTCAAAGGATGAAGGCGCCAATGTCTCCATGTCGATACGAGCAAGTTCACCCCAAATTGACGCTATATTCTTGAAGGTTTCTTCGGACCATAGGTGAATTGGCACTCCACTAACCGACAGCCATACCCTTCTATTTGGCATAACCAATTGCGGCGTCCAAGCCATGACGTTTTCCAGCCATCTATCCAACAAACCAGTCGTCAAAACCCTCTCTCGGGTCTCCTTATTCTCGAACATAATAAGCATCATGGAACCAGCCGCCCGCATCAAAGAAAAGCCTTCAATTTTCGCGTTGCGAATTTCTTTGGCTAAATCAGCCACTTGGATTGGTTGTCGGCTGTACCCTATCGCACGAGATTGAAGAATTCCCCATTTATCATCGTCAATTATCCCCATCGCCTGTTTCTGATTGTCCTCTTTAGATACTTCAATTGCAATTGAGTTTGATTTTGGTTTACTGTCCATGCGGTCAGTTTTTTTATCACTTGTGGTCGTTTGATTCCTGGCTCCCTTAGGGTTTTCGTCAGTCCTTTCCCTTGTATAATCCACATTGTTTCCTCGCCTTTCCATACTCCCTCCACCCCTTCTTGCCATTGAAACCTTGATTTTCGATCCATAGAGCCAGAACCCATCAAATCTCTCAATGATTCTATCCGCGTCCGCCTTAGAATTCATTCGAACAAAACCGAATCTTGACCCGTCTCTTGCCCTCTTCTTTGGGACAAACACATCGACCACAATTCCATGGCGATCAAAGACCTTCCATATACCCTTCCAATGCAATTGAATCGGCAAATTGGCGATGAACAAGGTCCATACCCGACGTTGCCCTTGCGATCTGCCCTGTGATCTCCCGTTCTCTCCTCTCATTTTTCTCCATCCCACATGCTTATTAGTTGTCATTTCTTTCTTTATAATCTTGATTGCTATTTAATCAAGACATCCCGATTTCTTGGATCAAATATATTAAACTTATAACATGTAATATCATCAAAAATATCAGCATTATTAGCTTTATCAACATCATCAACATGCTCAACATTGGAATGACCAACATCATCACCAAATGCATTTTTTTTCATTTACAAGCACATTTTTATTTTTATCATTTATACGCATATTGTCATCAATATTATCATTGACATTATCAGTATTAGAATCACCAACAACGTTGTCATTTTCAAACACTTGTGATTCGTTGATAAAAACTTATCAAGTGATCATCTTTGGGATTGAGTTAATTCATCGATTCTTTTTACGTTTTTCACATTCAGAGTCGTATTTTCTTTTATAAAGTTAAAAAATTAAAAAATATATGTAAAAAATTAAAATGTAAGAAAAAAACTAAAAATGTAAGTAAAAAGATAAGAGTAGGAGCAACACAACAATATTTTCGATCCAAAAAAAAATTCAAAAATTAAAAGAGATTGATCTGGTTATTCGAAGAGTCAAGAGAATGAGATGTTGGTTCGTCGTGAATGTACCAGAGCAACTACAACTCAAGTTTGAGAAGAAAGCTTTTACCCCTTTCCTTTAATAATTATAGTGTGGATATACTATTTTTAAGGCAATTACTCTTATTTTTTTTGAATATTCAATTACTAGAAAATAAATAGAAATTGAGTGTGTTAAATTTTTTTTTTTTTGATAAATAAGAAAGACGACGTAACACCACGTGCCTCGTTAAAAACCCCCCTAAGCCTAAATGGGGGAAAAGAGTACACATGGTGTTACCGAAATGAAATTACAATCAAACCAAAAACATAACATCATCCAATATCATCTATGACCAACTGAGCCACCTCAAGCGGAGGAGAGTCAAAAACAAAGCAACCTCCCTGTCAATTCTGAGCCAACCCTTCTAATTTATCCGCAACCATGTTTGCTTCATGATATATAGAACGTATCGACAAATCCCAGCGCTATAGAACAAGTTTCCGCAAACGCATGACCAAAGCATTCTCCGACGTAATACTAGACTCCATATTTAGTATTGTCGCCACAGTTTTATTATCCGTTTCCAAGTCCACCGATCGATATCCACGATCCCATGCAAGGACTAGCGCATCATACGCCGCCCATAGTTCAGCCATAAGAGTCGTGCAAACCCCAACATTCCGCGCATAGCCAAACAACCAACCCCCATTAGCATCCCGAAACACACCACCAATCGATGCTTGCTTTGTCGCACCACGCACCGCACCATCAATGTTGATCTTAACGCGGCCTTGACACGGTGGCTACCATTTTGCGTCGCCTCTGCTATTCGTGCTAGCATGCCCAACATTCCTCGCAAGCCCCAAATTTCGGCCATCAATACAATCACGATATAACCTTGTCGCTTCAAGCACCACAAAGTATGATCCCCCAACCCGATTATTGAAGACATGATTGCATCTATCCTTCCAAAGGAGCCAACAGATAATGGCAAAAAAAGAACTCCAGCAGCTAACACCCTGCTGCCTAGTAGTAGTCGCGAAGAGATTCTCCTGCAACCATTCCCTAAAATTCAACGAATAGAACCGTCCCGCTGCAATCGGCTGCAACACGCGGTTCCAAACCTCCCGTGCCGCTGTGCACTCACGCAGCACGTGCAGCGTGTCCTCTATCATCGTACTGCACCCAAAGCAACTGCTATCCACGGTTATGTGGCGACGGAACCTTTCGACATTCGTCATTAGCTTCCCATGCATAACAACCCACCAAAACACCCGCACGCGTTGGGGAACCTTCAAAGCCCAAATCTTCCTCCAAGCACCATTCGCAGCCCCTCCATTTCCTTCGCTCAGTTTTGCATAGGCCGACGATGTTGTAAACTCCTTCGTATCCGACCAACGCCAAGCCGGACGGTCAGCACCTAGTGTCGCGTGAGGGGGCAGCACAGCTGCAATTCTAGCCAACATATCAGCAGGCAGTACCCTACGAAGTCTCTCCCAATCCCATTGCCCCGCTAAGTTTGTCATCGAAGCCACCTTGGTTCCCACCGGCGCACTTCCATTCACACAAAACGGCACAAGATGTCCCACATCGTCAAGCCAACTATCCCACCAAAAATTCGTCGACCATCCATCGCGGATATGCCACCCAATACCGTGACGTATCTCCTCCCATACTTGGCTTAACCCAAGCCATAAGCGTGAACAACCAACACGATAAATAGACGATGGCAAGGCCCTCTCCCACTTGTACTTGTGACGGAGTACCCTTACCCATAGTTTATCCGTATCTGTGATTAGACGATATCCCACTTTCATGAGGAGGGCTTCATTATGTTGGTGTAAATGGCGTAGCCCGAGCCCCCCATCCTTCACGTTTGAAGTCATAACTTCCCAACGCACAAGGTGCACACCCCTTTGACCATCCGCCCCACCCCAAATGAAACGTCGGATCATTCGCTCAATTTTGTCGCAAACCCCCTTAGGCAACCATGCAGTTTGCATAACACAATTCGGAATCACCTGAATAACGGCCTTAGCAAGAGTAATACGGCCCGCAAGTGCTAAGGTACGCGCTGCCCATCCGGAAAGTCTCTTTTCAATTTTATCGAAGAGGTATTGATAAGTAGCAGTTGTTACCCGCTTGTGAAGCAACGAAACACCCAAATACATGCCTAAGTCTTCAACTAGCTCAAACCCACCATAATTCGCCAAATCGATACACCCCTCCACAGCATAATTTTTCGAAAAATATATAGTAGTCTTCGAGATGCTCACCTTATGCCCCGAACAAACACAAAAGAGGTTCAGGACATCTTTAATCCGAATCATTTGGGCCATCGATGCTTCAGCAAAAAGCACTAGATCATCTGCAAAAAACAAGTGCGAGATATTTGGCCCATTCCTAGAAGCCGAATGCTTTTCCACTCACCCCGTTCCACATTCCTATTGATAGCATGTGAAAGTCTCTCCATACATAAGACAAAGAGGTACGGAGACAACGGATCCCCCTGCCGAAGTCCCCGTGAAGGTTTAAAGCTTTCACAAAGGCTCCCATTTACCGCAATTCTGGTTGAAACAGTGCTAACGCACCACATAATCCATTGGCGAAACTTCTCCGGTAACCCAAGTTCCCTCATCGTCTCTTCAATAAAGGACCACTCCAAGCGATCATAGGCTTTTTCAAGGTCCACTTTAATCGCCATCCAACCTTTTGATCCAGTTTTCTTGGCCATCGAATGAACAATCTCCTGCGCCAGAATAGTATTATCCGTAATCTGTCGCCCCGGGACAAAGCTAACATGATTCTAACCAATCCAATCAGACAAGTAAGGTTTCAGGCGATTAACTAAAATTTTCGAAATAATTTTATACAGAACATTACAAAGGCTTATAGGGCGGTATTGACTTATCTGTTCAGGGTGAGCGACTTTCGGAATTAGAACCATGATAGTCTGATTAAGCACCTCAGACGTACTCCCAGACTCAAAAAAGTCTCTAACATATCGAATGACCGATTCACTAACAATGCTCTAGTTCCTTTGATAAAACATCGCATGGAAACCATCCGCACCTGGAGCTTTCAACGGCTCCATACTAAAAACCACCTCCCTGATTTCCTCATCCGAAACAGTTCTAACCATCCAATCTAACCTGGCCGTCGTGGATCTCGGAAAACCACCACAAAAGTCCGCATGGGGCGCAGTACAAGTATCGGCCGAGAGGAGGGTGGAGAAGAATTCCACCGCATGCTTCTGAATACCTTCCTGATCATCACACCAAGTCCCATCCGCAAGCCGTAACATTTTAATAGAATTTCTCCTACGACGACTCATAGTAGAAGCGTGAAAAAACTTTGTATTGCGATCTCCCAACTGAATCCATTTGCTTCGAGACTTTTGGAACCATAAACTCTCTTCTTGTCGCAACACCTCGCCCAACTCACTCTTCAACGCCTTTTCCAAATCAATGAGAAAAGGTGTTTGATAACGTTCAAGCGCAATTTCAACACCCCTGATTCGAGCAAGAAGTTGATTCTTCCTACGCCCAATATGCCCAAAAACTTCCCGGTTCCAATGCCCACTCTGAACTTGAAAATTAGCAAGATTAACCGAAGCTTCCACCTCATTTTTCCAATTATCCAACAGAAGCTTTTCAAACCCCGAATAATCATTCCAAGCAGCTAGAAACCGAAACGGCCGAGGTCCCAAACTTTTATTCTCACATTCCGTCGATAGGAGGATTGGCCTATGATCCGAACCAAGCCGCTGTAAATGGAACACTTCAGAAGCTGGGAAAGAATCATACCATTTACTAGAACAAAGGCAACGGTCAAGCCGCTGATAGAGATCACTGCGCTGCCATGTGAATCGTGGACCACTATAACCCATGTCAATCAAACCCGAATGAAACACAAAGTCCCCAAAGTAGCGACAAACACCCGTCCTTCTCTGAGATCCCCCTGTCTCTCATCCGAAGAACAAATAGCGTTAAAATCTCCCCCAAGCACCCATGGTCTATCCGCACTTGGTTCTAACGCCCGTAACTCCTCCCAAACACCACGCCGTACACTTTGATTTGGACTTGCGTACACAACAGTTAAAAATAACACAGAACCTGATTGCCGTTCCAAACACACACAATGAATAAACTGATTAGATATAACCAAAATATCAACATCCACAGAGTCCCTCCATAAAACCCAGATACCCCCTGAAAGCCCGTTCGCTTCCACACGAAAAGAGGAATCAAATCCCGAACGTCGAATAAAGTTATCCGCAGCATACCCACTTATTCGAGGCTCCAGCACCGCAAAAATATCAGGCTTATGAGAAGCATTAACCAAGCCAAAATACCGATTAAAGTCAAGGTTTAAAGCACCTTGAGCATTCCAAAAAATTACTTTAACCATAAAAAAACTAGAGAAAGGTAACCACACCCAACAAACAATCAGTTAGCCACGCAACTTACCCTCAAACGTGGTGTTCGGTCTCCATTGGACCGAGGTATCGCCCTTCGTTTCCCCCTAGCACCGGCCTTATTTGGCTCCAACGTTAGCGAGTTCGCAAAAGATTTCGCCCAATCTTGGACAGCCACCTGATGCAAATTTCCCCCATCTGACTTCTTCGCCTTAGACCCCTTGAGCGCAACACTCTTCGGTGCCAACCGATTTCGACTTGGGGTCTTCGTGGCACCTCCACGGCTATGCCCCAAGTTATGCCTTCCATTCGCATCCTGCAATGGCGTTTTTTGTACCATATCCGGCTGCTTTTTTGGTCCCTCATTTACCACCCGCACAACAACATGATTCGAAACCTTTAAAGTGGTTGGTTCTGCGATCGCTGTGGCCCCTGGAGCAACCACAACTTCCTTCAATTTCTGCTGCCTAACATCTCCACTACTCGCACCTTTCCCCGTCGCACCATCCTTCACAGCATTGCGCTGTGCACTTGCCCCTTTCGACGCCTCAGTCGGAGCAATAAGCCCCTCCAAAACAATGGTGCTTGGCCCTGCCTCTTTCGTGCCCGATTCCACACTTACATCCATACTTGCATCATCCATGATCACATGTGCCTGGGTCGGCACTTGCCCCACCCCGTCCGCAGCACATTGGCTCGAGGTGCCAACCTCCAACCCCGCTGCACTCTCGGTAACAGCAGGCCCAGGTACTTTCGATCCCCCTCATTTCCTTGTACCTCATCAGCAACCATCAGTGGGGTGAACCTTGACCCAAGCCGAGCCGATTGTCGTTCCCCATGCACACTTCCTTTTTGCCTCATCCCCCCACGACGGCGCTTATTGGTTGCTTGCATCCAAGGGCCAAACATGCTGTCCGCATCCTTATCATCATGAACCACCTCCTTTTCCTTAGTCGCCTCCGTCACCTTAATGCCACATATTTCTTTAGCATGACCGTATTTTCCGCATGAGTAACAAATAAGTGGCAATCCCTCATATTCGATAACTTGTCGTCGTCCATCAATCACAATTGCCGGCGTCAGAGGCTTATCTAAATCCACCACCACGGCCAATCTCGCAAACTTACCACGGGAACCCTCTGTTGTATTAAAATCAATACGAACCACCTCGCCCAGAGTTCCAGCAATGTCAGCAAATAAGCTTCTTGAATAGTATCGATAGGGTAAACCCGGTAGCCTTACCCAAACCAAAATCTTCCCCGGATGATCCTCTGATGTAGAGAAACTCCGTGACCACGGCTGCACAGTAAGGTAACTGCCGTAAATCATCCATGGTCCCCCTGTAAGCACACGCTCATAATCCTTTTCCTCCGTAAAGCGAATCAGGAAATAGTCATTGTCAAGATCCACAATGTTAATTTCCCCATAAAGATTCCACATCAATTTCACTCTATTTTGCAACGCACGATATCCAATCGATCTACCGAGCAATCGAACCACAATTGAATTCGCCAATTTCTCATCAATAATCTTATGAACTCTGTCAGAAAAACTAATTTCCGGTAGCGATCCCCTATTCCCAATCACAACATCACCCTCACGTAATTCCACATCCAATTCACGTATCGGATTTTTCTTATGCCCATTCCTGTCTTGTCCAACCACCATATCCCTAAACGACATCTTACCCGTATTTCCACTAGTGCCGTCGCTGCCGCCATGATCCTGAGCCAGCATCTCCTGACTATCCCCACCGCTAGAGGATGCAGGCGTACCGTCGACTTCCATACAAGTCCCATCTGTTCCTTCCACAGCCTCACTGGTAGCCGGGGTGTCAGCCACCACAGCTGCATCCCCTTTTGTCTCCATCGGATCCGGCGGCCGGCCCGCCAGCGCCGAGTTCTTCAAGGCCAAAGGGTTTCCACAATCTTCGGAGCCGCCCATCCTTTTTTTAAAATTTATTTTTTTAAGATTACTCTTAAACAAAGTTACCGTTTATTTTTTTATCTAATGCAATTTGAATGATTTTTTCTTATTTTCAAAATAATAACGTTTAATTTTTTTTTCAATTGATTACCACCAACCGCAGAATCAATGAAAGCTTTGATTGTTGCCTTAGTTAATAAAAGGGATAATTATATTTTTAGCACCCCACCTTTACTCATTTTCTTATTTTAGTACTCTACTTATTTTTTTGGCAAAATAGTACCTAACGTTACGTTTTGTTTCTATTTTGGTACCCCGACGTTAAAAAATTAACAGAAGGTTGACTAGGAGAGAGAAAATCACACGTGGCATGCTGCCACGTCATTTTCTCTCTCCTAGACAACATCCCACATGTGCTTTTTTCATGATTTTTGTTGACGTGGCAAGTTGATTAGGAGAGAGAAAATGATGTGACAGCATGCCACATGTGATTTTCTCTCTCATAGTCAGCCTTCTGTTAATTTTTTAACGGCGGGATACCAAAATAGAAACAAAACGTAACATTAGGTACTATTTTGTCAAAAAAAAATAGGTAAAGTACCAAAATAGGAAAACAGATAAAGGTGGGGTACTAAAAATGTAGTTATCCCTTAATAAAATTTGTGGGACCTTATTATAACGTATTATAAAAAAATTGTTTAAAATTTCTGGTCAATAATGGTGCTTTGAATTTGTGAGACACAATAACTCATTTGTGAAAGCAACACAATTTTTTGAGGCCCTGAGCAGACGGCTGAGTGTGCTCCTGCACTTGGCCGGCATGTGCATCATGCATCATATCTTGTTGCATCTGGTTTGGGAATTGTAGGAGAAAGATACAGTTGTTCTCCTTACTTGGGGCTAAATCCACATTTTATTAGGTTATCTCATATTAGATGCACATTCCTGATTTAGTTGGTAAATATGTGTTTAGTTGCCATTTTTTGTCTCGAAACGGTTGGAAAAGTCATATTTTGATGGTGAAATGGTGATATGAGGTTTAGAGGAGCCTTCATACCTGTCATGCTGACGTTTTGGCAGTTAGGGTTTATTAACCATTATCACATGCATAATTTCCTGTTGATTGTGTTTTATTACTTGATTTAACTTTACCTGAGTTTAATCTTTTGCTTGTATGCACTTGAAGACACATTGAACTTTTTAGCTCACTCTTTTTTATCTTCCTTTCCCTTCCCTTCACTTCCAATTTTCTTGGATTGCTAGGACCGATTTGACATTAGATGAGTTCAATTCTGATTTTATTTGCTTTCATAAAGTGATTCTCTTAATATTCATACTTTTTTTAATTGTAGCATGAGTTAACTTATATAATGCTTTGATAATTCCCTACATGTGTTAAATTAATGATATGTTTTGTATTTTTTATTCGATTTTTACTTCAAAATTCTGAAATATTTTCAATGTTCGTTTCGAGGGCTAATATGACGTCATGATCCGATCATAATGTCTAGATCGAGTATGGTGTATTACAAGTCAACAAAAACCTTATCTATAATTCTTATATAAAATAAGTTTTTTGTTTAATAAATGAACATAATAACCCAAAATTTAACCATTAGAATTACCTCAAAATTTAAATTAATTACCAATTAGGATGTGAGACAATTCATAATAAGATATTACAAGAAGAGGTGTCATTGGAAGGGACGTTACCAATAGAGATGTGACCGGAAGAAGCGTTCTACATATTGTAATCGGAAGGGTGGTAGCACCACTATTTTAGAGATTTGGGACAATTTAAAATTTTAGAGGTTTAAACTAATTTTTTTAAAAAATATTTAAAGGTTTTAATTTTCATATTTAAAAAAATGGTGTTTAATTAGTTTTTTTTTAATTTTGAAAGACTTGACCATAATTTATAGAAAATATAGGAGAATTTAATTAAAATTATTCAAAAAATTAGAAGCTTGATATGATTTTTTTTTAAAAATGTAAATTTAAATTTTTTTTTTTGAAAAATTCAAGAGACTAAATACTAATTTCTCAAAATTTATGAGAACATAATCCCACAGATCCTATGTGTATTTCGTCACCTGGTGGTATTGAAAAGTGTTACTGAATAGGTGTTTTCTGCAAAATATTTTTTATTTATCTTTGAAAAGAGAACATATTAATAACCAAAATCAAGTATCTAAAATCTACATCCATATATCATGTCGTGAGTCCTTTGGAAGAGGAAAATACCCTCGACAGAAATCGAACTTCCATGGTGAGGGGACCCTATGTTGAGAATTACAAAACTCACCAGCTTTCTTATTCAAAAACTAATGAATATGAGTTTATTGGATATCAATAACAAGAAACTTAATAACCTGTTGGTCTAGTAAGATGATGTGCTAGGTCTTTTAAGCAAGAGTTAAAAGTTATTTTCCTAGCGTTATAAAAAATTGAAGTGAAAAGGTTGTTTACATAATGAACACATGCAAAAACCAATTTAAATTAGTCAATTAATATATCAAAATATAAGGGGTTGTACCAAAAAAGCATGGAACAGCCGAGTTCCAATGTTTTCTCGCCGTAGATAAATCATTGAATAAAAAAGAGACTTAAACTAAAAAGCAGCTCTCAACTTTGTCTTTTTTTCGGTTTTAACTACCTAAACTATGGTTTGGGCAAAATAAGCCCCTAAATTATCATTTCTGATCACTTTAAGTTCGATAATTTTTTAAGTCAAAAGAAAATTATTTCGACTAATAAGATGTTGACACATCATAAATTTTTTTTGACCAATAGATAGTTTAGGGACTAAAAATAGCATAATTTAAAGACTTAAAATGACAAAAAATATAGTTTAAAGACTTATTTTACCCAAACTATAATTTAAGTATTAAAACAGAAAAAATACATAGTTAATGGGCTGATTTTTCATTTAAGCTTAAAAAAATAATGAAGGTGGCGTTTAATTGGTTTTGATAGCAACGTAGGTTTGAAGCTTGGGCTGAGCCTCCATCTTAAAATGTTCATTTGAAAAGCCCGTAGATTATCTAATCATTTTTCAACTATTTCCCTGTTTGTAGCTTTAATTATCATTTTTTATTTAAAATTCTAATAACAACTCTAGTCGTTCACTCTTATTTTTTTCTTTAAACATCAGTGGTGGTATCAATTTTAATATTGGTCGCTGACCGCCGAGATTTATCGCCGTTTGTTTTGTTTTTTAGTTTTCAATAAATTATTCTGCTCTTGTGGCACGATTTTACTCTATCTTTTGGTACGTTTTTCTGTCTTTTGGCACGCTTTTTTTGTTTTTTTTATTTTCTATCAGGGTTGGATCTGACGACGCCACGATTGATCATGATGATGCTCCTTTCATTATGTTGTTGATCTCCCTATTTCGGACCCTCGAACTAGATTTGGATACGCGATTACATCTACCGTTCTTTATTCGCGATTGAGTTGTGGTAATGATCTTATTGTCAACGTACATTCATTGTAATATGCATTTTTATGTTGTTTGTTGATGGTTTTACCTATCATTGTCGATTTTGGTGATGTTTGTATCCTTCTTTTATTTCGAGTCTTTGAGTTAAGTTCTTAACTTTTCCTTGTATGGTCCTCTTTTGATCTCGAGACGCTAGTCTTATTTACTAGGACTATGTCTGAATTTAGGTGTTTTGTTTACTAAGTTGTGAAGTTTTATTGTAATTTTAGATATATCTTCGTTTAATAAAATTAGTGGATTTCAATTTTTTTTAAAAAAATTAACTTCTTTTTTTTCTGGATTTGCTTGAAACCAAAGCATCACCAACTTTTGTCCTATATACAAATATATTAAAGGGAAAATTACATATTTAGTACTTTAATTATGCATGTATTATTATTTTGGTACTTCAACTATTATTTTGGTACTTCAACTATTATTTTTGACAAAATAGTATCTAAAGTTATGTTTTTGTTCTATTTTGGTACCTCAACCTCTAAAAATTAACGAAAATAGTGACGTAACTTAGGTTAATAACAATTTTAGTCCAAAACTTATATTACCTATCAATTTAGTCTAAAATTCTATCAATTTAAACATTATTTTAATTTTTGGGTTAAAATTGTAAATTCTCTAATTTTCTTCTTCCAGTGGAACGTAATTTACAATTTTATCCCCAAAATTAAGATGATGTTTTAAATTGATGGATTTTGGACTAAATTGATCATATATATATGTATTTTGAACTAAAATTGTGATTATATCGAACTACGTCATCATCTCCGCTAATTTTTAATGACTGTGATACCGAAACCAAATAAAAAACGTAACTTTAAATATCATTTTACAAAAAATAATAGTCAAGTACCAAAACAATAACGTGAGCATAACTAAGTACTAAATATGTAATTTTCCCTATCTTAAAACACCATGCCTCAACCTCTTCCATCCTCACGCATGGCGCTCAAAGAGGGAAAAAAATTGCAAAAAAAACAAATGGGATCTAGATTTAAAGCTTTCAACTTCGCATTGTTTTAAGATTCAGATCTATTAATTTTAACATTTGTGTTTTTTAAATTGAATTATTTTAAATGAGGAGTGGGAGGAAATGGGTGAGAGTTTTGATGCTGACCTCCCAATCCCATCAGCCTCAATGATTCGACTTTTAAGACTTAGGTGTTTGATTGATTTATAAAATTGGCCAATAAAAACAACACCCCATGAAACAAGTTTGTATTACTTTCTGTGTTGTGTAAGACAATGTGTTGCGTTGGCAACGTTTGATTGCACATCAATGTTAGCATTGGCATGGATATTAGAGCACGGCAGCAAGCCACGAGGAGATAGGGACCAGTCTTGCGTTTACAATTATCAAAGGATCTCGGGACCAATCTACCTAGTTTGGCCTCGGGACCATCTCATGTGGAGTTCTAGGAGTGAACATTAAAAATTGATTACTTTACTTGGAATATAAAAAATATATTTTTTAAAATGTTACTAAATATACAATAAAATAACAAACAAACAAACGAAGTTGGTGT
The DNA here is from genome assembly GCA_958450335.1 of Hibiscus tridactylites. NCBI lineage: Eukaryota > Viridiplantae > Streptophyta > Magnoliopsida > Malvales > Malvaceae > Hibiscus > Hibiscus tridactylites. The sequence continues at coordinate 73,309,399 of OY288273.1, forward strand.
CGAGAGTTGATAGGCACCGCATAAGAATGGTAGACGAGGGGGTTAAGGTGGTCAATAATTGTCAAGATTATAAAGAAGAGTGCTGAGTTGGAATCAAGATGCTGAGTTGTCAATATTAGTTTGTTAAATCTGTTAGTGACTAGTGTATAAATAAGTGAAAGCTTGGTGTACTTTGTATTCATTTTTCATTTAATAAAAAAAGCAGAAGTTTTATTTTTCAGTTTTACATCACGTGTTCTTTTCTTTTACTTCTCGTACTTTCTTCCCTTCCTTCCTTTCAATCAGAAATCCCCAAAATACAAAAACCCTAGAAACCTTTTCTAGAATTCAATATGGTATCAGATGATGATTCTTCCGATCGAACCCGTTCCCAACCCTTCAAGAACGACGATCCTTCGGATGAGTATTATATTCATCCGAACGAAAATCCTGGTTTGGTTCTCACGTCTGCTTTGTTGAACGGTTCAAATTACCATAGTTGGGCGAGGTCGATGAAGATGGCTCTCATCTCCAAGAACAAGCTGCGTTTCGTTGATGGGTCGATCAAGCAGGTTCGAAAGGATAGTTCGCGATTTCAAGCATGGGAGAAGTGCAATAATCTGGTTCTGTCGTGGCTTCTTCGAGCAATTTCACCAGAGATAGCCCAAGGCGTTATTTGGATAGATACGGCGTACGAATTGTGGGCCGACCTTAATGATCGTTTCAAGCAAGGAGACCTAATTAGGGTTTCTGACTTGCAACAGGAATTTTATTCCCTCCGTCAAGGTAGCCTTTCAGTAACTTCTTTTCATACGCAATTAAATATTCTTTGGGATGAGCTTTGCAATCTTAGGGCTTTATCTAGTTGCGATTGCAAAGCAGTTGAGTATCGTAAGCAAGATTTTGCTCTTAGATTCCTTAGGGGTTTGAATGATTCTTTTTCCATTCCCAAATCCCAAATTCTGATGATGAAACCCTTCCCAAATATTAATGAGATTTTTTCAATTCTTGTCCAACATGAAAGAACAATTGGTCCTGTTGTTCATAGTGATTCCAACGTCTTGTTGGTTGATAGGGGAGGTTATAGAAGGGATGAGTCTGTTCTTAGGAATTCTGGTTCTAATAAGAAGTTTTCTGGTGGTTCTGGGAATTTTAGCCGTAGGCCCCTTTGTGTTTTTTGTGGCATGTATGGGCATGTTGTGGACAAGTGTTTCAAAAAGCATGGTTACCCTCCTGGTTTTAAGTCAAAAACTGCCATTAGTAGGGCTAATCAAACCGCAAATTCTGGTTCTGAAAATCTTGCCTCTCATAGTTCTGATAATCTTTCTAATGAAGAAGGTCTTCTTTCTTTCACCAAAGAGCAGTATGCTAGTCTGCTTTCTTTGATAAGTGACAAAGATAAGTCATGTCAGAGTTCTGTTTCTCATCAGAATTCTCAAGTTCATGCTTTATCCTCCAATCATGATTCTGTCCAGATGCAAGGTATGGATTCTTTTTCTAGTATGGCTAATTTTGTGGGTAATAGCATTGTTTGTTCTAAGTCTTCTGATAATGTTTTAAGTCAAAAATCTTGGATTCTTGACTCAGGGGCTACTGATCACATTGCTAATTCCTTAGATCATTTTGTATCATATTCTGTTGTTGCTGATCGTTTTGTTAAATTACCTAATGGTCAGTTTGTGAAAGTCTTGCACATTGGTACTGTTAAGCTGTCTGATGAGTTGGTTCTTCATAATGTGTTTTATATACCATTTTTTGGTTTCAATTTAGTCTCTATTTCACAATTGACAACTGGTTCTAATTTGTCTTTTATATTCTCACTTGGTTTCTGTTGCATACAGGATGTCATGCAATGGAAGATGATTGGTTTAGCTAGGAAGGTTCATGGCTTATATCTGCTGGAGCTTAAGGAATCTAGGATTGCTGCTACTGTTGGTAACTTTGTTAATTCTTCTGTTTCTTTTGATGTTTGGCATGCTAGACTAGGACATCCCTCTAGTCCTAGGATGAAATTTTTCTCTAGAATAGACCCTAGCATTCCATCTGGTTCTTTAGATCATTGTGAAACTTGTGTTCTTGCTAAGCATAAGAGGTTACCTTTTCCTGTTAGCACATCTAAGTCTGAAAATGTCTTTGATTTAGTCCACATGGATTTGTGGGGACCCTTTCCTGTGAGTAGTATATATGGTCATTCTTATTTTCTTACAATAGTGGATGATAAAAGCAGGTATATGTGGATTTATCCAATGAAGCTTAAGTCTGAAACTAGGAGTATAATTACTGAGTTCTGTTCTTTAATAGAAACTCAATTTTCTATAAAAATTAAAGCTATAAGGTCTGACAATGGTAAGGAATTTGATATGACTGAGTTTTTTAAATCAAAAGGAATATTACATCAGACTTCTTGTCCTCATACTCCTCAACAAAACAGTGTTGTTGAGAGGAAACATCAACATCTCCTAGCTGTGGCTAGATCTTTAAGAATCCTTCCTAATTTGCCTTTAGTTTTTTGGATAGACTGTGTTATGCATGCTGCTTTTCTTATAAATGTTACTCCTACTCCTGTTCTTGATAATAAAACTCCTTTTGAGGTTCTTTTTCAGTCTAAACCTAGGTATAATAATCTTAGAGTCATAGGGTGCCTTGCCTATGCTTCTTCTTTACCTAAGGCTGAAACTAAAATGCATTCTAGGGCCATTAAGTGTGTTTTCTTAGGCTTCCCTAGAAATGTTAAAGGGTATAGGTTGTATAATCTTGAGACACAGTCTGTTTTTGTTTGCAGAGATGTAGTTTTCTATGAACATATGTTTCCTTTTAAACAACATACTAATGACAAGCTTCATGATCTGGTATTGCCTAACTGTGATGGTTTAAGTTTAGAAGATGAATTTGTTTCTGAAAGTAGTAAAGCTGATTTTACTTCTGATGTTCAGTTAGTTCCTGTAAATTCTGAATTTCATTCTGATTCTGTTTATCCTAATCAGTCTGGGAATGATGTTGATTCTAGTAGTGTTGGTTCTGATATTAATATTCCTCAAAATACTAATTCTGTTGAAAAGGCTTTGTCTTCTGATAACTCTGATCAACATTTTGTTGTTGATCAAGATAAGTCTAGAATTTCTACTAGACCTACTAGAACTGTTAAAATTCCTCAGAAGTTTAAGGATTTTCAAGTCACAATGCCTAAAGCTAGGACTACTCCTCACACCATAGACCAAGTTCTGTCTTATGCTAATATATCTACTAGCTACAAATCCTTTATCAATAATATAGATATTTTAACTGAGCCTAAATCTTATAAACAAGCTCTTATGAATGATTGCTGGAAATCTGCTATGCAAGAAGAGATAGATGCTCTAGAAAGAAACAAGACTTGGGATCTTGTATCATTGCCTTCTGGAAAAACTACTATAGGTTGTAAATGGGTGTTTAAAACCAAGTTAAAGTCTGATGGGACCTTGGATAGGTATAAGGCAAGATTAGTTGCAAAGGGTTACACACAACAACCTGGTGTTGACTTTATAAACACTTTTAGTCCAGTAGCTAAAATAACTACTATAAGAACCTTAATGGCTGTAGCTGCTTCTAAAAAATGGGATTTACAGCAATTAGGTATCAACAATGCTTTCTTGCATGGGTTTTTAGATGAGGAAGTTTATATGGAGTTACCTCCTGGTTTCTCTAAAGATAAAGATGGACTAGTTTGTAAGTTAAATAAAAGTTTGTATGGCTTAAAGCAAGCCAGTAGGCAGTGGAATGAGAGGTTGACTGTTCCTCTTTTAGAACAAGGTTTTAAGCAGTCTGTTTCAGATTCTAGTTTGTTTACCAAGGGCTCATTATAGCCAGTTAAAATATTTCTTGTATCAAAAACTTTCTTCATCTGAGCAGATTTCTTGTATCAAAAACTTTCTTCATGAAGTTTTCAAAATTAAAGATTTAGGCAAGTTAAAATATTTTTTAGGGTTTGAAATTGCTAGATCCAATAAGGGTATCAACCTTTGTCAAAGAAAGTATACCCTTGAACTTTTAAAAGACACTGGTTTCCTAGGTTGTAAACCTGCTTCCACTCCTATTATTGCTACTACTCATTTGTCTAAAACTGATGGAGAACCTTTGCAAGATATAACTTCCTATAGACAACTCATTGGAAAATTGCTTTATCTCACCAACACTAGACCAGATATATATTTTTCTGTTCAACAGTTGTCTCAGTTCTTATCTGCTCCTACTAGTGTTCACTTGACTGCTGCTCATAGGGTCCTTCGGTACTTAAAAGGCACACCTGGACAAGGTTTATTCTTTCCTTCTGATAATCCTTTAAAGATACATGCTTTCTCTGATTCTGATTGGGCCTCATGCCCAGATTCTCGTAAATCTATTACTGGATTCTGTCTTTTTCTAGGAAAATCCTTAGTTTCCTGGAAATCCAAGAAACAACAGACTGTATCTCGCTCCTCTAGTGAAGCTGAATACAGAGCAATTGCTGCTGTAACATGTGAAATACAGTGGTTCTTTTACCTTTTATCTGATTTACAGATTTCTCTTTCTACTGCTAACCTTTACTGTGACAATATGTCTGCTATAAGGATTGCTGAGAATCCTGTGCATCATGAACGTACCAAACATATTGAGATAGATTGTCATTTAATTAGACAGAAAGTTCAACAGGGAGTTATCAAGCTTTTGCCTGTTTCTTCTCAAAACTAATTAGCTGACTGTTTTACTAAATCCTTGAATCCTGGTTCTTTTCAGGGTGCCATTGTCAAGTTGGGCCTCCAAAACTTGTATGCTCCAACTTGAGGGGGGGCTGTCAAGATTATAAAGAAGAATGCTGAGTTGGAATCAAGATGCTGAGTTGTCAATATTAGTTTGTTAAATCTGTTAGTGACTAGTGTATAAATAAGTGAAAGCTTGGTGTACTTTGTATTCATTTTTCATTTAATAAAAAAGGCAGAAGTTTTATTTTTCAGTTTTACATCACGTGTTCTTTTCTTTTACTTCTCGTACTTTCTTCCCTTCCTTCCTTTCAATCAGAAATCCCCAAAATACAAAAACCCTAAAAACCTTTTCTAGAATTCAATAATTATGGTTTCAGGCGGTTTACCCTAATAAATTTAGATGAAAAATCGTAAGCAATATAATAGTTGGAAATGAGGAGAAAAGGAAAAAAGAGATAAAAGAGGAAAGGAAGAGCTACCCTTCGTTGTTTCTTGTTACGTTCTTTATAGTTGCATGAGCCTTTATAACTGTTGGTACTGTTGAGGCGTTGATGATAGGCGATGCTAGGGTTATTAACTGTCTATGGACGAGTTGGCAGAGATAGGTCCAAATCTCAATTACTAGGCTTTACAATCTAATTATATGGGTGGAGTGTGGCTTCTGACAATGTATCTTCCCAAAATCATATATAACTCAAATATTTTGGTCTTTAGTGTTTGCTATCCTCAGAAAGAGTTGCTACCGTGGGACTTTTTTTTCATTAGTTGTCATTTTAAAATTTGAATTAAGAGGCTTTTCAAGAACCGTATTCTTCGTCTATAAAACAGTCTAAGGCTTGATTAATCGTATTTTTTGACTTTGTCCAACTCTGGTCCTCCTTCCCTATTTATTCTCAAGTCTTCATATTTTTAATTTTCGTTTCCAATTTGCTAAAAACGATGGTGAAAGGAGCAAAGATCATGGAGAAAAGGATTGTTGAGAATCGTTTAGTGCCTATAATTAGAGGTTCGTTTATGACATGTAGGTACTATACTTCTCTTTTTATATAACTTTTTAAAAAATCTCATACTTTGAATTATTATTATTATTATTATTATTATTATTATTATTATTATTATTATTATTATTATTATTATTATTATTATTATTATTATTATTATTATTATTATTAACCTTTTTATACTTCTATATAATCTTTAAATAAATAATTAAAATTTCATTTATAAGGATTAAACCCATGTTTATTAAAATTCATGCATAAATTCTCAATCACCCCACTAATAATCATTGTTAATAAAATTTTGTAAAAATATAATTTCTTATGTATTTTTCCTTATCCACGTCATGTGTGATAAAGTTTAAATTTTTTCAACAAAATATATAAAAATAAATAAAGGCTTAAGCATGTATGGAGCCCTTGAACTTTTGAAGAAAAAATTAATTAAAACCCTAAACTTATTTTGCACCTAATTAAGTCCTTTAACTAATAAATTAAATCAATTAAGCTCTCTGACTAACATCGACTGTCGAAATCAAATAGTTTTTTAGATTAGTCGGTGTTGTAACTTGACATTTTCATAAAATATTTTATTTAAAAATCTTTTAAAATTCCTAAAAATCTAAAAAAACATAGAAAATATAAAAAAATATTTTGTAATTTTTTTTTGTAAATGACACGTGATATAATTGTAGTGTTTCATGTGACGGTAATATCTAATGTAACCCCTCGACCCGGCCTAACCGCCAGACCGTATCGAACGGGTTACACGGGGAAAACTGAAGCGAAACCCGTTAAGGCTCCACTCCGATTAGCAACCCTAGAAAATTTCTTTTAAAGTTATCTTGTCTAAATGCATTTATTATATCCTATGTGAGAGGACACGCAGCGGAAAACACGCATGATACAAAATTAAGCAAAATAGGCAATTTAGATAATCCTTTTTAAATTTTACAACAGGACGTATCGATACACTAAAGGACCGTATCGATACGCCTGTACTTGGTCAAGACCTCATAGTCAACCCTAGGGAAACCATATCGATACCCACAAGGCTGGTATCGATATGCCCTCAACGGTCAACTTCCCTTGGTCAACTACGAAGTCCGTACCGATACTTTCAAGACCCGTACCGATACGCCAAAATCTCGTCAATTTTTCAGATTTCCAGAGAGCATTTTAGCTATCGATACGCCTCGGTGTACCGGTACGCCTTGCCCAAAACAAGGGACTGTATCGATACCGCCCTTGAGCGTATCGATACGCCCTTCCCTGCAAAACTAATTTTAGCTGCTAAAAGCAGAAGGAACTCAACACAAGAGGCATTAACAAGCATTTAAGCAACATACCAACACACATACAACACAAGGCATCCATGGATAAACATATAAAGCAAAATAAATACTTAACAAGGCAACATCCAACATGATAAGATTTTTAAAGGAAATATGCATATTTAGCACTCACCAACAAGCCAAAAACTAAACCATAGCATAAATCCTCATGGTAAAAGGTATTACAAGCCCAAAGCAACTAAACAAACTTGTCTAAGCAAAAAGAACATGCCATCAACACCTCAAACATAAAGGTCCCATCCCATTGCTTAATACTAATTATTGAAGTCTAAACTCATACTTAAGAAAACAAACTCCCTTGGATTCTCCCTTGTTCCCCGAGCTGCTCCGAAGGTCTAAGGGCCTGCATTGCTGGAAAAGAGTGCGTAAGCGTTTAAGCTTAGTTAGCGGTGCTCAAAACGGTAGCTACAACAATGCAGTTTTAAAACATTAGTTTGCTTGAAAATCAAAACCATTTCCAAATCATTTTCACATGCTTGAACACATATCAACATGCATTTACCTTCACCTGCATTTACCGAATGAAACCACAAGCCATAGGCTTACCACATGCTCATTCTCAGAACGAAAGCAAAGTAACCAACAATGCATAAGCATAAAAGAAGAAATCAACAACATGCTTAACATGAGAATTAAAGCATCATGGGTATATTGACATTCATTGTTTTTACTCGGATATGCGGATAGTTTCTCAAACTCACTAGACACTTCCGGTGGAATCTCACATCACCATACTCACTCGTCTAGTAAAAACATAACTTCCGGCGGAATCTCACATCACAATACTCCTCCTTACTGGAATCTAACATCACTAAGGCCACACACGACTTTTACCTCGAGTGCACTCTAATCCTATTGATCGATAAATTATATCCGGTAACAACTCAACACGTGTCAATATACTCATTCACAACCACAAGCATTACCGATGCTTGAACCACTTATCATGTCCAAACTTCCATGCAAGGCATGTACTCACAATGCAAATGTAAACACAAGTTATAAGTCTCAACATGTATAACAATGTAAACTAACACATTATCAACATGATATGTTCACATTGCATTAAGAATCATAAAACACGAATTAATTGCATAAAACCTTTAAAACTTACTCTTGAGCTTGGATTGACCTTTCAAGCTCAATCCAAACTCCCAAAACATTCCCTTAGTCACGTTAAGGCTTTTAAAATTGATCCACTCACCAGCCAACACACAAATGATGTTCAAGATGCCGAATCAAGCCTCCGAACTACCCGGATTTCCATCCACAAAGTCCGAATATGATTCCTCTGTTTTAAGCAACCTAAAACTGAACATTAGAACACTAATACACTTACAAACACAGCAAAAACCTGGAACTCTACTATCTTGCAACAACACACATCGATTCAAGCCCAAACTTCACCCAAATTCGTTTTAATGAAACCTCAAGCTGAACCCACCATTTCCAAACATTAAAACACATCAAATACCAACTAAAAACATCCTCCAACAACAAGGGAACCATCAGCCACGATTTCAACCCAAAACCAAGCCCAAAACTCTACATTTTTAACCACAAAATCCTATTTTTAGACCCATCTCGGGTTTCTTATAACAACCCACCATTTTCATGTCATATTAGCAATAAAACAAAGTTAAAACTCACCCAAACCCAGCCATAACCAACCCAAACGAAAAACCCATAAACTCCCTTTCATTTCAAACCAAACTTTAAAAATCAAAACATGTTTAAACCATAGGTTTTGCAAAAATCTCAACATTTATGACTCAAGGAAGATGAAACCAAGTTAAGGAGCCATTTATCTTGAAGAAATCACTTGGATTGAGAGCTTGGGGTAATGGAATAGTGAAATGGGGTTTAGGGGAGGTTTTGAACGTGAAAATCAAATGGGAGAAGATGACAGCTTTCAAAAACCCCCTTTCTTTATTTCTTTTTGTGAGCAAAATTCCCATTTTACCCATTTGATAAAAATCAAGGTTATCCATTTAAAAATAGTTTCAAAATTAACCTAACCCGTAACAGTTTAACTAATCCGATTATCTCCCACCCTAAACTCGGGGCATTACAACTCTCCCCCACTTCATGAATTTCATCCCCGAAATTTACCTGGTGGAAAGAGATGCGAAAACTGCTTTCTCATGTCATCCTTTCTCACCCAAGTGGCTTCTTCCACTCCTCGGTGTCGCCACTTAACCTTAACCAACTCAATGGTCCTTCATTGCAACACTTTGTCGTCCGAAGCCAAAATCTCATCCGGTTCTTCATCGTAGGTCAAATCCGGATTCAATTATATCTCCTCAACTGGCATAACATGTGACAGATCTGATTTATACCTCTGAAGCATCGAAACATGAAACATGTCGTGAATCTTCTCTAGTTCGGCCGGCAGTCACAATCTATAGGCAACAGGACCAACTCTCTCAACTATCTCATACGGACCAATAAATCTCGGGCTCAACTTACCTTTTCTACCAAACCTCATCACCTTCTTCCAAGGTGAGACTTTCAAGAACACTTTGTCGCCCACAGCATATTCTATTTCTCTTCTTTTCAAATCTGCATAAGATTTCTGTCTATCCGAAGCTGCCTTCAAACGGTCGCAAATCAACTGTACTTTCTCGGTAGTACCCTTAAGCATTTCAGGCAAAGGTATCAATTTCTGTCCCACTTCGGCCCAACAAACATGTGTTCTATATTTTCTACCATACAGAGCTTCGTAAGGTGCCATCTGAATGCTCGCTTGATAACTGTTATTATATGCAAACTCTACTAACGGTAGATGCTTCTCCCACGAACCCTGAAATTCAATAATGCAACATCTCAACATGTCTTCCAACACTTGTATGACTCTCTCTGACTGACCATCGGTCTGAGGATGATATGAAGTGCTGAAATTCAGTCGAGTACCGAAAGCACTATGCAAACTCTCCCAAAATCTAGCCGTGAACCTCGGATCTCTATCTGACACTATAGATTTCGGTACACCATGCAATCTCACTATTTCACTGATATACAAATCGGCCAACTTATCTAAAGTATAAGTAGTGTGAACGACCAAAAAGTGTTCACATTTCGTAAGACGATCAACAATTACCCAAACCGAATTCTTCTTAGAAGGTGTCAACGGCAAACCCGATACAAAATCTATGGCAATTCTCTCCCACTTCCACTCAGGAATTCTCAACGGTTGTAACAAACCTGAAGGAAACTGGTGCTCGACTTTAACTTGCTGACAGACCATTCACTTACTCACAAACTCGACAACATCTTTCTTCAAACCAACCCAGAAATACTCATTTTTCAAATCACGATACATTTTCGTACTTCCTGGATGTATAGCAAACAGACTACTGTGAGCTTAAGTTAGGATGATGCGTCTCAAGTCTACATCTACTAGAACAACTACTCTACTCTTGAAACACAAGACTCCATCACTACTAAAACAGAAATCCGTCGGTTTACCCTCCGCTTGGAAAAGGCATTACAAGCCCAAAGCAACTAAACAAACTTGTCTAAGCAAAAAGGACCTCAAACATAAAAGTCCTATCCCATTGCTTAATACTAATTATTGAAGTCTAAACTCATACTTGAGCAAACCAACTCCCTTGGATTCTCCCTTGTTCCCCGAGATGCTCCGAAGGTCTAAGGGTCTGCATTGTTGGAAAAGAGAGCGTAAGCGTTTAAGCTTAGTGAGCGGTGCTCAAAATGGTAGCTACAATAATGCAGTTTTAAAACATTAATTTGCTTGAAAACCAAAACCATTTCCACATGCTTGAACACACATATCAACATGCATTTACCTTCACGTGCATTTACCGAATGCAACCACAAGCCATAGGCTTACCACATGCTCATTCTCATAACGAAAGCAAAGTAACCAACAATGTATAAGCATAAAAGAAGAAATCAACAACATGCTTAACATGAGAATTAAAGCAACATGGGTATATTGACATTCATCGTTTTTACTCGGACATGCGGATAGTTTCTCAAACTCACTAGTCACTTCCGGTGGAATCTCACATCACCGTACTCACTCGTCTAGTAAAAACATAACTTCAGGTGGAATCTCACATCACCGTACTCCTTCTTAGTGGAATCTAACATCACTAAGGCCACACATGACTTTTACCTCGAGTTCACTCTAATCCTATTGATCGATCAATTATATCCGGTAACAACTCAACACGTGTCAATATACTCATTCCTAACCACAAGCATTGCCGATGCTTGAACCACTTACCATGTCCAAACTTCCATGTAAGGCATGTACTCACAATGCAAATGTAAACAGAAGTCATAAGTCTCAACATGTATAACAATGTAAACTAACACATTATCAACGTGATATATTCACATTGCTTTAAGAATCATAAAACACGGATTAATTGCATAAAACCTTTAAAACTTACTCTTGAGCTTGGATTGGCCTTTCAAGCTCAATCCAAACTCCCAAAACATTCCCTTAACCACGTTAAGGCTTTTAAAATTGATCCACTCACTAGCCAACACACAAACGATGTTCAAGATGCCGAATCAAGCCTCCGAACTACCCGAATTTCCGTCCACAAAGCCCGAATCCGATTCCTCTATTTTAAGCAAACCAAAAACTGAACATTAGAACACTAATACACTCACAAACACATCAAAAACTCGGAACTCTACAATCTTGCAACAACACACATCGATTCAAGCCCAAACTTCACCCAAATTCGTTCTAATGAAACCTCAAGCCGACCCACCATTTCCAAACATCAAAACACACCAAATATCATCTAAAAGCATCCTCCAACAACAAGGAAACCATCAGTCACGATTTCAACCCAAAACCAAGCCAAAAACTTTACCTTTTCAACCCAAAAATCCCATTTTTAGACCTATTTCGGATATCCTATAACAACCCACCATTTTCATGTTATATTAGCAATAAAAAAAGTTAAAACTTACCCAAACCCAGCCATAACCAACCCAAACGAAAAACCCATAAACTCCCTTTCATTTCAAACCAAACTTTAAAAATCAAAACATGTTTAAACCATAGGTTTTGCAAAAATCTCAACATTTATGACTCAAGGAAGATGAAACCAAGTTAAGGAGCCATTTACCTTGAAGAAATCACTTGGATTGAGAGCTTGCGGCAATAGAATAGTGAAATGGGGTTTAGGGGGGGGGGGGGTTGAACGTGAAAATTAAATGGGAGAAGATGATAGCTTTCAAAAATCTCATTTTCTTTATTTCTTTTTGTGAGAAAAATTCTCATTTTACCTCTTTGATAAAAATCAAGGTTATCTATTTAAAAATATTTTCAAAATTAACCTAACCCGAAACGGTTTAACTAATCCGATTATCTCCCGACCCTAAACTCGGAGCGTTACATCTAACAAAAAAATTATCAACGATTTAATGGTCAAAATTGGTCAAATAGCTCAATTGATTAAATTTATTGATTTAATAACTTCATTGAGTACAAAAAAACTTAAGAACTTAATTATTTTTTTTTAAGTTCAAATATTTTTTACACCCTTAAACTATAAATAAAACATTACATAAAGATGAAAAACGATGTTTCTTCTATCTTAAATTCCATTTATTTGTTCACTTATTTCTTTGTTAAAGCTCATGAAAATTTCTCGTTTCCTCATTTCTTTTAAAACACATTATCTCTATTTTTTTCACAATTAGTTTCCTGAATTCTAAAAAAAAGTAAAGGTGAGTTCATAAAAAATAAAAACTCATTTTGAATTTTTACTAGGTGAAACTCAAATTTTTTATTAAAAAATTATTTAAATTTTTTAATGTAGGATGAATAATAATGAATTATATATTTTTTGAAGTATAAAAAATAATGTTATTATATATATTTTTAACATTTTTGTAAGACCATATCCCATGGTCGCTAACTCGCTATTTTCTTCCGCTTATAAGAATCAAATCAATAATTTGAGAGACCCATACTAATGTAAAACAAGGATAAATTATTTCTCACACTTCAGCAAACGTTGAAGATTTTTTTCTTCAATCTTTCATCATAATCGAACTCGTAGACTGATTTGTCTTTTGCAAAGCTCGTGAGATTGGTGGGATAAATCATTTGTTTTATATAATTACGGGTATATGATTTATTAATCTATTAATTTGAATTAGGCACTACAAATATCTATTATTGAAACAACTCTTTCGATTTAGTTTATTCTGATCACAACGTCAGAATTTAAATTTTTAATTTTGTTTAAAGGACCTAATAACTTATTTCATTTGAGAATAATAATTTTTTTATTTAACTACTAGTTTCCGATCCACTATCCTACTAATTTAGATCGGGTTTTATAAAGACCCATTATGGGGGCGACTGTCACAACTAAATTTTTTACATTCAGAACGTCAGGATTTGAACACTTGATCTTGCTTAAGAAATTTAGAATCTCATTCCACCAACTAGTTGTTGGTAGAGTAATAAATTATTAATTACATATAACTTAAAATTCAATTAATATGGGAAGGATGGTGCGTAGTGGTCCACCTACCATTGTTGAATTCCTTTGGGGGAGGCGTCTATTGAATTTAAATTGCATTCGGCAGATAACCGCATGCGGTAAGGAAATAACATTAAATAAATATTTAAAACATTAAATATAATTAATTGATTAATTAATAAAGATAAAAAAGTTAAGGCACATTAGCTAACTTACAAAAATTGTAGAATAATATTTTAATAGATAACAGGAATCTTTCCATAAATAGAAAGACTAGTACATGTGTTTAAATGATCATTATTATTTATTTAAAAAGTAGTCATTATTATTACTCCCTACAACTTAAGGGAGCATGTCTAAGTGGAAAACAAATAACTTTAAAAATTATTTAGATCTCAAAGATTTAGTACACAAATTTGTTTTTTGAATTTGATAATATTTCTTAAATTAATACATGATTTTTGTTTTGTTTTAAATCGATAATTACTTTTTTAAAATTCTCAAATTAGTAAAACTCTTAACCTAACATTACGTGTACAAAAAAAATTTGATCCGATTCGTTATCCGTTGATATGATTCCTTTTTAATTTTAAGATAATTTGGATCAAATATCTGAAATTTTCAGATTGGATATAGATAGTTATTTCACATTCGGAATGGATATCCGAAAATCAAAAAATTGAATTTTTTATATATGAATATTTTTCCTAGTTATATATGAAAAATTAAAATTTTCATGGATATAAATATTTTTATATTTAATTATTTGTTGCTTGTTATATTTGAAAATCCAAAATTTTTATAGATAGAACTTTCAAATTAAAAAAAACACTTAAATCAAGATTTAAGTTCGGATAGTCAGACAAAAACTCGGTGTCCGAAATTCTAGATATCGGATTTTTGGATTGGATATCGATCGCTAATTTGTCGATCCGAAAATTTTAGATATTTGAAATTTCGGATCGGATCTGAAATGCACACCCCTACCTGACATACATGGACGTAGCTAGGATCAAACATTGGGAGGGGCAAAGGTCTATTAAGACTTTAAATCTAAAAATTAGGAGGGGCAAAAACCTTATTTTACTACTATTTAAACTAAAATGGACCTCAAATTCAATTATACCAAAAAATTTGAGAGGGGCAAGAGCCCCTCCCATGCATAACATGGCTCCATCCCTGCTGACATATGAACAACCATCAAATTATTGACATGATATTTACTTGTAAAGATAATGACACCATAAATGTCATATGTCACAACTTGATTAGTTTTCGAAAGCTCATATCAACATCATATACTGATTTGAGAAATTTCTAAGTTCAAGTATCAATTTAAGACAAAAAATGTTATGATACCAATTTAAGAAAAGTTTTGAAGTTTAAAAACCAATGTGTGTACAATAAACCTATATTTTTATGAATTATTTTTTTATTTATTGTATATATTGGTTAAAATTTGTAGAACCCAAACCCCAATTTAAAACTCTAAAAATTTGGGAATATTCAATTTGAAACTGTAATTTTATTGGGGAAAATATTGAGCTTAAATCAGAATTTAATGGATCAATTGGATAAATCTAAATTTTAGGGACTATTGTGTAACTCGAGTAAAGGTTGAATGTCCAAATGTAAACCCTATAAAGGGTTTAAGACCCCAACATGCAATTTACCCATTTCCCTAGGTATTTAAACCCCATTTTCACCTTTAGACCTTTATTCTCTCATTATTTCCTTCCCTAAATGAACCCATCTCATTTCACTCGATTCACCCTCTCAATCTCCCATCATTTTTCTAACGAACCTTTGGTCACCACTTTAGCGTCATTCGTGCGAAGCATCGCACTCATCAATGTACTCGCCCGTCCTTCATGAGCAAACCCATACCATTAGCTTTCTTTCGTTGTACACCATTTGTGTTAAACGATATCAAAACCATTTGAAACCTTTAGCTCTGTCACTCTCTCCTCTATCGCTAGTGTAGGTAAGCTGCAACCCTCATTGTTTCTTTTGTTTTTCGTCTTTTTTATTGTTATCGAGCTAAGAACAATAAGCATGCCCTGCCATACGCCGTCGTTCCCTATCACTTTATTGTCACATCGTTAAAGGATCAACATCAACCCTAGAACCAGCCTTAACAAGGGGACCAAACCTTATGGGGATGGGCCTTGTAACTGACTTAATGGATGACCCAAATAAGTGAGCATGGACTAACCTACTGAACTCATACCATACGAAACCGAGTGGGCCCTATTCATCTTTGAGTCCAAGTGTGCTCCAACCCACATGAGCCCGAGCTTTGAGCCTAGTTATAGAACCCAAACTATGAGCTGATCCATTAACTGACCCAAGTCGACCCTTTTAGCCAAGCCATGAACTTGACCTATGACCCATACTTAAGCTGAGTCAACCACTGACCCTAACTGAGCTGAGCCATTGACCTGACCCAAGTCAGCCATTAACCCAAGACAAGTCAACCATTGATTGTTAACTTTCCACCAATGTTGACTTCTAACTACTGTTGTTGACCGGTGTTGATCATTGACTTTTACCAGTGTTGAGTTTTTTTAGTTAACTTTGACTTGACATTTCTCAACATCCTGAATCTGAATCCGCAGACTGTTTCACCAAATTTAAACTCGAAAGCCTTGTTATACTATTTGCAATTTATTGTACTTAGTATTTTTGAAGGAGAATTATTTATGAGATTATGAATATTTCTTGTGTCATGGTGATCATGACTCCCCCATTCGCGAGTCTGACGACCTACCTCATTCTCCACCTATGCAGACTGCTCCTACACAAGCTATGGGAGCTGAATGTGAGTAGTTATTTGAACTAGTGAGGTATGTATTAGTATTGGTGGTATAATAATGTAGTATTAATATGAGTTTTATCTCGTAGGTTCTGCTTCAGTTAGACCTAGTGCAAGATCTAAGCGTGGGGGACGTCCTCTATGACATTAGAGTTATTACCCGCTCGAGGTGTGTCTTTTCTTGTTCTACAAATATTTTTGTGTGATTATTATCTGTATTGTGAATTTCATGATGACATTCCATGCATACTTTATTAGATTATGAATAATTTAAATATTAAACTTAATGAGTTGTGAATCCTGAATAATTTTATGAGACCGTGTGAGACTGTGATAAGTTGTTAGAATGTTATAAATTGTGACATCATATCATTGCGTGTGGGGTGGGATTATATAGTGAAAGCAACGGTTTCACCCTTCATGGTTGATATTATACCACTTGTGAAAATGACGATGTCGCGAGGCGTTTTGGGGAACTATCCTCATTATTTGGTGATGACGTAGCTGGGTGCATTGCATCATGCTTGATGCATCTTATCATGTGCATATCTATAAATGCTTGTGTGATCTTGAGACTTTGAGCATGATGTTGTGAATATGAATGTGTTGTGATCGTGTTGTTTTCACTTTAAAGACACATTAGGCTCTATAGGTCACCTCCTTTGGTTCTTATTTCAAATATTCTCATACTTTAGATGAATTTTGTAACGACCCAAATTTCTAATTCAACAAGTAGGCGTTGACCCAAGTTATGGATCTTTGTGTTAGATCGGGTAATGAGACCCTTTGGGCCAAGTTTGGGCTTTATTAGATAAGAATTAGATTTGAAAAGCTTGGGTAGTGACCATTTTGTAAAATGGGAGGAAAATGGGGGGTTTGGTGGAGATATTATACCCTTATTTTAAATAAAGGCTGCCCACTCATTATTATTTGTTTGCTTCACATGGGAGATAAGTAGACAAGCTTACCTCATTCTCTCATCTTCTCTTTCA
Organism: Hibiscus tridactylites; assembly: GCA_958450335.1. Taxonomy (NCBI): domain Eukaryota; kingdom Viridiplantae; phylum Streptophyta; class Magnoliopsida; order Malvales; family Malvaceae; genus Hibiscus; species Hibiscus tridactylites. The sequence continues at coordinate 73,326,735 of OY288273.1, forward strand.
TCTTCCCCTATCTTTCCTCTCAAAACCTCATAGCTATCAAGCTTAAAAATCCAAGCTTTTTTCATCATTTTATTCTATCCGAGAATCATGAATCAAGTATGTTATTCCCTATCTCATGAGCGTAAAGAAAAAAGGTATTATCTTGCAGAAAGGTAAGTTTTTCTATTAATGGGTTTTGGGGGTTTCAAGCCTTGGAGTTTTTATAGAGTTTTTCTTTCATTTTAAGGTTATAAATTCGTAGCTAAGTTTACCCCTAGTTGTTATCTCAAGTCTTGATTCGTTTTTCACGTTAGTATGGTAAGGGAAGGTGATTGGAGATTCTTCCAAGCTTGAATCAAAGAGGAAGTTGAAGGAGCTTTGTGTGGGAGCTCAAATTCGGGTTTGTTTCTAAAGGTCAGTTCATCTCAGACTCTTATGTCCTTAAATACAATTATACGTTGATTTTCGAGCCTTAGGAAGCCTTTCCTAGGCTTCAATACCGGTACTTGGGGAGCCCATATCGGTACCCCTTGTTCGAATGAAGAACAAGGATAATTGTGAGAGGAGTACCAGTACAATGTTCAACTTGTACTCGTACACTATTCAAGCTGTATCGGTAAGGGTTGACTATTACCGATACTCGAGGTTTGATAAAATTCTAGTAACCCATTTTGGTATCGGTGCGGGGTTGAGTATCGGTACCCAGGGTCGTGTACCGGTACGATCGATTTAGTACCAATACTGACTTGCCTTTATGAGTTTCCAGTTAGCAGTTCTAATAATAGTACGCGGGTGAGTATCGGTACCCAAGGGTATCGTACCAATACTCGTGGCCTAGTATCAGTACCGTTTGGGCATTCTGCCCATAAATGATGATTTTGAGTTTGAGGGCTTAGAAAATTATGGTTTATAGTCCAACACCTCACCTATGATACCTCATGGCTTAATCAAACTAATCAATGAACTTCTAAACTTGTATAACTCCATAAAATTGAAATAACTCGGTGGCTGTAGAAGGGTAGCTTATTGTTAATAGCCACCCTAAAGGATTATTGTTATCATGTCGCCATATATGTCAGGTGGGCACATTAGTGGTTGATAATTATAAATTTAAGAATGGAACAACGAAGTACCCTCCCCCATAATGTGTAACAACTCGGTAATGCAAAATGATGATATGTGATGTCTAGCAATAATAGGAGATTCATGGGATCATATTGTTTGTATGCCGGGTAGGCATTTGACTTGTTGTGTCACTTTGATTGATTGGATCCGGATATCCAAAGGTACGTACTATAATACTCGTGTTCTTCACGTGCAATCGATGTCTAGATGATCCCGAGTGGCACTTGATACTCGATGGCTAGGTGTTTTCGACTATGCGATATTCCCTACCCGATGCCTAGGTGATCCCGAGTAGATGAACCCCCCATTAATACTCGATGGTTAGGTGTTTTCGAGTATACGATATCCTCTACCCGATGCCTCGTTGGTCCCGGATAGATAGCCCCGCTAATACTCGATGGGTAGGTGTTTATAGGTATATATAGCAACGAAAGGTACTCGATGTCTAGGTGATCCAGATGACATGCGTGACTAGCCTGATGTCTAGGTGATCCCAGGCTAAATAGGTTTGGCTACCATTGTATGGATTAAATCATCTATGTTTTTGCATGCTATAGACGATAGCCTATGGTTGTATTAATCTCTAGTTGCGTAGACTAGATGATGACTCATAGATAGTGAAGCCATATTTATGCTCACTAGACTATATTTATCTTGCATGCTTATTTTATAATATTCACGAATTATGGTAGAGTAGAAATGTACCATTGAGCTTTGTAAGCTCAGCGTTCGAAATCATTTTTTCCGTTCGCAGGTAAGCAGGTTGATCGCGATCGAGGAGCACATCGTGGATGGATTTACCAGAACCGCGTCACTTCAGAGTACATTACTTAGTATTTAATCTTGGGCTTATGTATTCATAGGACCTTACAAGTATTGTATCTATAATCTCTATTTGAAATATTATTTTGATATACGATGTTTTAAACTCAAACCTCCTATTTTGTAAACTAATTTAGACCTTAAATTAAGTACATAAGAATATGAACGATTTAATATTTTAAATGATGACTAAATATACAGTTTTTAAATGGAAATTTGTTGGGTCAAATTTTGGGTGACCCAATGTAGTGCTTCAGATCTGGATCGGGATCGAGGTGTTACAACATGGCACCCGAAAGATCGCACGTCTTATTCAGCTATTTTATCTTTTAGTATGGACTATCCTATAATTATTTAGAGTATTATTTCATTATTATATTTGGGATAACGTTGTAATATCATACTGGAAACTATTTATATTTTGAGATTATTTTTCATGCATTTATAGAACTTATATTTAGTTGTTTTATTAAACTATTTTCATATATGTTATATGTATTATAATATATTTATGTTCACAATAGCTTCCTTGAGAAAAAATATTCAATTGTGCCCTTATGGATCCAACCATATTGTTTAAGTCGAGTAAATGGGGTTAAAATAGTTTTTTTAATTGTAAAGCCGATATTTTATTAAACAACAAGATGAACTATAACGGGAAGAAGGTTCACAGATGAACCCAAAAACAGAAACAAATAGGAAGCCTGAAACAAAAAAGCCGAGGAAACAAACATAAAAAAGAACATGAAAACAAAGTCATAGGGAAAACAACCAACATAGAAACAACAAGGGAGATACACGGATCGTGAAAACCAACAAGAGGTAGCAAGAAAGGAACAACGCCAACAAAACTGAAACCTACAACTGCATGATGCTTCTGTTGTCGCAAAAGCATATAGACAATTTGAGGAATACAGTAAAGGACACAATCACAAACCATCATAACAAGAAATCAAATGATTGTTGATGAGAGATGGGAAAAGATAGAGATCAAGTGGAAGAGCCAAGCCAACAGTCCTTCAACTATGGGAAACAAAAACCCCAACCAACCACCGAAAGAGCCAGAACAAAGAAAATCACTTGGAGGAAAAACATAAACCTTCACTGACCAGTGAGAAAAGATAGGAAATCTCACCTTCACTCCCACAAATCTAAACCTCTTTGCAGGAGAAGACTCAAACACGGACCCAAGACATCAGAGAGGAAAGACCAATTAAACCGGTCAAAGGGATGTAACGAAGCACCTAAAAATGGAAGGGAAAAGAAAATCCAAATAGAAAAGGAGGAGAAGATGGAAGCGAGGAAAACGAGAAAAATGGACGAGAAAATAGAAAAAGGTAAGAAAACTTGAAACATGTTACAAAAGGAGAAGGGGAGGTCAACCGCCGATGAGCAGCGATTGATTGTCCTAGGGAAATCAAACGAAGGGAAAAGGTATAGAGAGAATGTGAAGGATTCTAGGATTTTCTAGAGTTTTACTTTAGAGAGGTTGGAAGTTGAAATTTTGATCACAAAACTTTTGGTACTTCCAGAGTTACAAAATTATTTGATTTCGTAAAAAGTTGAATGTTTAAAGTTTTATAATTTATTAAGAATATATAATTAGAGCTAAATTAAAATAACAATATTTGAAAGTGACTAAAATATAAAAAATAAATAATTAGGGATAAAAAATTAGGAGTATACAAAATCAAGGGTTGAAAAGGTGAAATTGTTCATTTGTATAAAATGCAGGGACAATGCATATATTAATATTATTAATATTAATATATTCAAGATTTTATATTGTTATTATTAAAAAATAACAATAACAATAATAAGTAATTTTATTATTATCATTATTTTAATAACAATATAATTATTTTATGGTCATTATAATAAAAAAATATTAGAAATGTATTTTTAATAATATTGGAAAATTAATTGGATTAATATTATAATTTGAAAATAGAATAATTATTATTATTATTCGAATATTAGTATAATTATTATTGATTTTTAACAATATTATTAATATATTAATTTTTTTAATATTAGTACAATTATCATTGTTGTTATTATTCAAAAATACAATAATAATTATTTTTGTTGCCAAAATGATGAGGCACCAAACAAGGGAGGTGGAGAGGAGGAACACGGTGGACGATGGCGATTTTAGGCGATTCACCTCCTATAGATTTGGGGCGGAGAGCCACAAGTAATACAATGGTCGGAGTAGAGAAGATAAGAGGAAGAAAAGATGAGGTACAACCCTCTTAATTTGGCCTTGCCCAAGCATATCATGCATGTTCTTATACTTCTCCTATTTCATCGGAGGCGTGGGTATTTATAACACCTTAGTATTGTTAGTGATTGGATAATGTCAAACCCTATGACAGCTCGTGGATGGGTTGGCAGAGATTGATCAAACTTTCAAGTTTTTGGCTCTGCATATTGGTCATGTGGATGTCGTGTAATGTTGTTTGACCTAGTTTATTCCCAAGGCAACCTGGGAACTCTGATGATATTCTCCTCCATAATAGCCTATCTACGAAATAGTTGTTGTTACAGGATTGTAACACTCGGGTTTGGGGGTCGGGTGAAATTAAAATATTATTTTGGGCCTCGTGTTTTCAAAACGAATAAATTTATGTTGGGCCTGTCTTGATTTAAAACCCAAACTACATGGATTTTAGAAATTAGAAGATGGCCACTTTCATTAATGGCAATCTTGTAATTAATGAGACTTGTAAAATAAAAATCTTCTTATTTCAAAATACCCAAAATTTTCATCATCTTCCACCTCCAAACAAAATCCCACGTGAAAACCCTCCTCACCATTGAAGACACTATTCCATCACCTTACTCTTTCTTCCTTGAAGGTTTTTGAAAGGTAAATACGTTTTTGACCTGTCCTTACCTTCCTCTTCATGTTGGTACCTTTGGTTTTCAATAAAACCTAGTATTTTGCATTTTAGAGTTTTGGGGTTTTGAATTAAAAATGCTAACTTTGTTAGCTTTAACTTAAGTTTTTGAATTATTGATGTTAGATAAGTTGTTTGCTATCTAAATGGTCCAACATATGTGATTTTTACATGGTTTTAAAATGATTCCCGAATTTGGGTTTAAGTGGGGGTTTTAGAAGGGTTTAAAGGTGAGTTTTGAAGCTGTTTTGTGTGGGAATTTGATGGCTGATGGTTGGTTGATGTTTAAGGGTTGTTTTGGGAGCTTTTAGGTGTGTTAAAAGTGTTGGAATCAATGAGTTTTGGCTGTGCATAAGGGCTGCTCGAAAATGGGGTTTTGAGAATGTTTTTGGGTTGAATATTAGATTGAATTGTGTTCCGGGTTTGTTACAATGATTTGTGGACTGAAATATGGTTGTTTTGATTTTGTTGAATTGCTTAGAAGCAAGGAATTGTGTGGGTGAAGCCTCTAGATCGAATCCGGATAGCTTGGTGGTTTGATCGGCTAGAGTTGTTGAGCTTGGATTAGTCGGTGAGTGGTTATTGATTTTAAATTGGTTTTCAAATGTTGGTTCAAGCATATGGACCTAGGTTGGGCTTGGTAAACCCACATAGAGTTGGGATTAGAGTGGTAGCCTAATCTCAAGCTTAGTATAGGAGACCTTTGGTTGAACTTCTAAATGCTTGTTAGGTCTCTTGTTTCATATTAATTGTGATTAATGTGGTTATGTATACTGTGATATACATGTGTGTTGAGGCATGATATTTGATACATTGTTATATGCATGTGGCTGTGGAATGTGGTTTGTGCATGATGGTGAATCATGGTGAGTACGTGCTAAGCACAGAAATTGGTAAGAAAGTTGTGAGGTTGATTAATGAAATGTGTTAGTATTGACACTAGTATGCTTGGGTACAATGATCGATAATTAGGATGTTTAGTGTGCACACGAGAGTCGAAATGCGCGCATGGTCTTGGTGATGGTAGTCATCAAGATGGATTACGAGTACGCCTGTAAATCTTCATATATATATATATATATATATATTAGTCGGTGATGAGTGGAATCCCATCGACGGGGCGTGAGGATGAGTGGAATCCCCTCCGCGTGTAACGATGATGAGTGTTACCCACCGTAAGGTAATGGTTGTGTTGTTGGATGTGAGTTCCAATGGTTATCCGCGTATTCGGGTCATCGCTAGGTGCCAATACGGATTGTGGAATGTGTTGCTAATACGTTTGATGTATGTGTTTCCATATGTTGTGTTTATGGACTTGTTGAGCATGGCATGATATTGATACTATGTTAACGCATCATCTATATTTGACTCTTGTGGTTTCAAAGGTAAGAACTCATGCATTCTACCTTGGTTGTGTGCTCGTGCTTAGACCCTGCATTGTCGAGGTTTGTTTTATGAGCTTACCCTTACTAAGCTTTATGCTTACGATCTCTTTTGTTCGACAATGCATATCCTTAGCTCGTGGGTTTCTTGTGCAAGGAGAGGGCCTCCAAGTGTGCTAGTTGAGCCTTTTTTTATCATCAAGTATGAATTTCTAAGTTATAGATGTAATAGACAAGCAATGAGATTTGAGTATTCGATTTATGTTGTTGTTTGTGTAGGGAGCATGTTTAGACTCCTTTGTTTTGTGGACATTTTGATTATGGCTTGCCTATGCCTTGTATGTTGGCCTTGTGCCCTATCATGAATGCTTGTGAATGTTTGTCTAAGGCATGAAATCTATAATGCAATGTTTGTCTCTTTTGTGGTGTATGCTTGTTCCTTATGAATGTATGAGCTTTACATGTATGAAATGTGTTTTGAGCGTGTTTATAATAGGGTGTATGCCTCTAGAGTCTATATGTGCAAGTTGTGTTTGCTTCTTGAAGTCGTTAAGGGCGTTTGGGATCGTTTAGAGATGTTTACAACTGATTTTGGAAACTCACAGACTGCAGGTGTTTCGGAACGGGTTGTGCTATTTCGGAACGAGTGTGGTTCCAGGGCCACCCGTATCAGAATGCGTTCCGGTACAGTTTGGCTACTGTGAGTCCCTGTTCCGACACGAGTCTCGAAACACTTTGGCCACAGTGAATGCCTATTCCGGAACGTGTTTTAGAACGACTAGGCGAAATGGGACCCTGTTCCGAAACGGGGTGGATGCGTTTCGGTACGGGTGTCTGGATTATTAAACTGGAGCCCGTGTTTCGAAACGGGCAAAACCTATTTCGAAATACATGCTTGAAAATGAGCTTTTGACATCTCTAAAGGGTCTCAAGGGTTGGGCTTAGGCCCAATTTGATGTTGGTCTTCTTGTGAGTCTTGTTTCCGCTGTCGCTTCACACATAGGTTTAATTAACGCATCTAGACAAGATAATAAATGAAAAAGTTTTCCCGGGTTGTTAACTAAAGTGAAGCCTTAACGTGTTTCGCCTCGGTTATCCCCGTGTAACCCACTCGGACCCGTCAGTCACCCGGACCGGGACGAGGGGGTTACACTTCTTGGTATAAGAGCCTGAGCTTTCCGAGACCTTGGGCAGGTAAGTGAGGTAAGTTAAATCCTTGTATTGCAATTGCACGGTGTTTTCTTGCCATGTAAGCATGTTTTCTTGTTTACCAAGTATGCTTGATGTTTGTTTAGTTGATCGTATATGTATGTTGTTTGAAGCAAGTTGAGTAGAGTCCCATTGCTTCTATTACATCGGAAAAAATGATTTTTAAGTGAGGGAAACATACTTGAGCCACTTGGACCCTTGCCCTTGCTAACCCTATTCTTGTATGTTGTTGTTGTTGTTATAGTTATTGTATGTGAGCTTTTATGTCGAGGCCTAGAGGTAGACCGAGGTTGGTTCGTCAGGAACCCCGGGTTGCGGCTCCTGTTGATAAGCCGGTGGTTGGAGTAGAGGCTCCTATGGAAGAGCCTGTTGTTGGAGTTGGAGCTCCACCACCACCACCTCCTCAGCCTGATGTGGAAGGTGAGGATGGAGTTGAGGGAGCGGGACCTCAGGTTGGCCAGGGTGGCCAAGGTCATGCAGGGATAGACATGGCTCCGGTAGTTCAAGCTATAGTGGGAGTGTTTCAGGCTGCAGTTGCCGGAGCTCAGGCTGCAGCTCAGCCGAGAGGTGATGATGCTAGCTTACCCTTAGAGAGGCTCCGTAGCCTAGGGGCAGATGAGTTCAAGGGATCCACGCCTGAGAAGTCAGAGTTGTGGCTAGAGAAGACAATCCGTATTTTAGCTCAGATGGGATGTGTTGGGGCTCATAAGTCGGGCGGTGTAGTTTCGTTGCTTCAGGGTGATGCCTACACCTCGTGGGTCACCATTACTTCTGGCGTGCCTGAGGCCGAGATCAGTTGGAACTTCTTTGAGACTACTTTCAGAAAGAGGTATTTGGGGCCGAGATACTTAGATGAGAAGAAGAGGGAGTTTATGGCTCTTGTTCAGGGAGATGCATCAGTGACAAACTATGAGATCCGCTTTGTCCGACTGAGTTAGTATGCTCCGGAGTTGGTTCCTACTGAGAGAGACCGTTGTGATCGGTTCAGGTATGGGCTTCATGAGGAAGTCAAGAGGTACACCTTGGCTACTGATTATTATGATTTTAATGTCTTGGTCGCTAGGGCCAAGGACATCGAGCATAGCTTGGGGCTAACCAAGTGATCGGGAGGATCCATTTTATGGAAGAGGCACAACAACTTTGATCGTGGTGATGCCAAGAGGCATCGGGGCAGTGGACATCAGTTTGATCATAGGCGTGGCGGTGACCACCATGGTAGAGGCCATCAGGGCCACAGAGCTGGAGGGCGTTTGCCCGAGTGTGCCCGTTGTGGGAGACAAAATTCAGGAGAGTGCTGGGGGAACTTTCATGCTTGTTGGAATTGAGGATCGAGAGACCACTTTAAGAGAGAGTGTCCGCATCAGGCGGCACATGCACCGGTTCAGGCACAGGCTCCTGTGAGAGCGATTGACTATCAGAGAGGCCGTCGACGCGGTCGTGGTTACTTCCAGCCGAGGGCTGATGCACCTAGGATAGAGGCACCAAGGAATCTTACCCATATAGTGGCAGTTTAGCCAGAGGCCGGTGGACCAGCTAGAGTCTACGTTCAGAGAGAGGCAGGGAATGACACAGATGTGATAGCAGGTAATTTTGAGTTACAGTCCATGTCTTTGCTTTCCTTAGTTGATTCGGGTTCTACGCATTCTTATATTTTGAGTGAGCATGCAAAGAAGTTAGACATACATGTTGAGATCTTAGATGTAGGGATGCATGTGACTAGTTCCTTTGCTGAGACAGTTGTAGTTAGACGGATGTATAGGAGGTGTCCGTTGAAGATTCAGAGTCATGTGTTTCCGGTTGATATGATAAAGCTTCTCTTCTACGATTTTGATATCATTTTGGGTATGGATTGGTTGGTTGAGCACAGAGCTAGTGTAGATTTTGAGACGAAGAGAATTTCGTTGAAGCTTTTTGATGACTACGAGGTAGTGGTAGCAGGTGAGAACGTTAAGTTCTTGTCGAACGTTATGTCGGCTTTAGAGGCTCATAGGTTGATGGACTCCGGTTGCGGGGCTTACTTAGCATATGTGATGAATCCGAATATGAGTGAGGTTAGACCGAAAGATATCAGAACAATTTGTGATTTTCCGGATGTGTTTTTAGAAGATTTACCAGGTTTGCCTTCCGACAGAGATGTAGAGTTTGTGATTGAGAATGTTTCAGGATCTACTCCAGTTTCTATTGCTCCGTACCGTATGGCTCCGAAAGAGTTGAAAGATTTGAAAAGTCAGCTTCAGGAGTTGTTAGACCGTGGTTTTATTAGGCCTAGTAGTTCGCCTTGGGGTGCTCCCATGTTGTTTGTGAAGAAGAAGGATGGCAGTATGAGAATGTGTATTGACTACAGGCAGTTGAACCAGTTGACAGTAAAGAATAAGTATCTATTGCCTCGTATAGATGACTGATTTGATCAGTTGAGGGGTGCCTCAGTGTTTTCGAAGATAGATCTGAGATCAGGGTACTATCAGTTGAAGGTAAAAGAGTGTAATGTACCGAAGACAACTTTTAGGACTAGATATGGTCATTATGAGTTCCTTGTGATGCCGTTTGGGCTCACGAATGCACCAGCAGCTTTCATGGATATGATGGACAGAGTTTTCCGAGACTATCTAGACCGGTTTGTAGTTGTTTTCATAGATGACATCCTTGTGTACTCGAGATCAGAAGAAGAGCATGATGAGCACTTGAGACTTGTTTTGCAGAGGTTGATGAGTAATCAGTTGTATGCTAAGCTTAGTAAATGTGGGTTCTGGATTAGAGAGGTTGTGTTTCTTGGCCATATTGTGTCAGCTGAAGGTATCCATGTTGATCCGACGAAGATTGAAGCTATTGTTGAGTGGAAACAACCTAAGTCGGTAGCTGAGATTAGGAGTTTCCTAGGACTAGTTGGTTACTATAGGAGATTTGTTGATGGTTTCTCTAGAGTAGCTGCTCCGTTGACTAAATTATTGCAAAAAGGAGTGAAGTTTGAGTGGTCAGATGCGAGACATAATGCTTTTGAGAAATTGAAAGAAGCTTTGACAAATGCTCCAGTGCTAGTACAACCAGTTTTAGGGAAAGAGTTTGTGATCTATAGTGATGCTTCCTACGTAGGTTTAGGTTGTGTTCTGATGCAAGAAAGGAGAGTTGTTGCTTATGCTTCGAGATAGTTGAAGGTGCACGAGAAGAACTACCCTACACACGATATTGAGTTAGCCGCAATTGTGTTTGCGTTGAAGATTTGGCGTCACTACTTGTATGGTGAGAAGTGCACGGTTTACAGTAATCATAAAAGCTTGAAGTATTTGATGACTCAGAGAGAGTTGAACTTGAGACAGAGAAGATGGCTTGAGTTGTTGAAAGACTATGATTTGACTATTGAGTACCATCCGGGTAAGGCAAATATAGTGGCCGATGCGTTGAGCAGAAAAGTTGTAGTTGAATTGCGAGCTATGTTTGCTAGACTGAGTGTATCTGATGATGGTGGTTTGATCACAAAGTTGCAAGTGAAGCCTTCGTTGATTCAGATGATCAGAGAAAAGCAGTTGCAAGATGTATCACTAGTTCTGCATGTTCAGGACATAGCCGAAGGTAGACCGACCGAGTATAGTTTCAGTGGTGAGAATGTGTTGTGTTTTAGAGACAGAGTTGTAGTAGCTGAAGATGCTGAGTTGAGACATACAATTCTGAGTGAAGCACATTCGAGTCCTTTTTCTATGCATCCGGGCAGTACTGAGATGTACCGAGATCTGAAGAATGATTATTTCTGGGTTGGTTTGAAGAAGGATGTAGCGGAGTATGTGAGTCGTTGCATGGTTTGTCAGAGAGTAAAGGCAGAACATCAGGTTCCTTCAGGTTTGTTACAGCCTTTGAAAATTCCAGAATGGAAATGAGAGAGAATCACTATGGACTTTGGGTCAGTGTTACCGTTGTCTCCTTCGAAGAAGAACTCTGTTTGGGTAATAGTTGATAGATTCACTAAGTGTGCTCTTTTCTTAGCAGTGAACACTACAGATTCTTTGGACAAGTTGGCGAATTTGTACATCCGCGAGATTGTGAGGTTGCATGGAGTTCCGAAGTCTATTGTATCAGACAGAGATCTGAGATTCACAGCGAGGTTCTGGAGTTGTTTGCATAGTGCCCTAGGTAGTCGTTTGCATTTCAGTACTTCATATCATCCGCAGTCACATGGTCAGTCAGAGCGAGTGATACAAGTATTAGAGGATATGCTCCGTTGTTGTGTGATTGACTTCCAAGGTTCTTGGGAGAAGCATTTGCCCTTAGTAGAGTTTGCATCGATTATCGGCAATTGAACAAAGTGACAATCAAAACCAAGTATCCTTTGCCTAGGATCGAAGACTTGTTCGACCATCTCGAGAATGCTGCCGTGTTCTCCAAGATCGATCTTCGATCAGGTTATTATCAAATGAGGGTAAAAGATGATTATGTGCCCAAAACAGCCTTCCGAACTCGTTACGACCATTACGAGTTTCTTGTGATGCCATTTGGGTTAACGAATGCCCCTACTGCGTTCATGGACCTAATGAATCGAGTTTTCAAGCCTTATATCGACAAGTTTGTGTTTGTCTTCATAGATGACATTCTTGTCAATTCCCGGAACAAGGAGGAACATGTTGAACACCTCCGAATCGTACTCCAAACGCTCCAAGAACGTCAATTGTTCGCCAAGTTCACTAAGTGCGAATTTTGGCTATCGGAAGTTTCATTCCTCGAACATGTTATCTTGGCAGAAGGAATAAAAGTCGACTCTAAGAAAGTTCAAACTATCATAGATTGGAGACCTCCGTGAAATGTGAGTGAGGTCCGAAGTTTCCTCGGTTTAGCTGGGTACTACCGAAGATTCGTGAAAGGATTTTCAATGATTGTTGTGCCGTTAACCAAACTTCTTAGAAAAGATGAAGCGTTCGAGTGGTTAGAAAGGCAACAACGATATTTTGACCAATTGAAACCTCACGAGCTGAACTATCCCACTTACGATCTTGAATTAGCGACCATTGTGTTCGCGCTAAAAATATGGAGACACTACTTGTACGGTGAGAAGTGCAAACTGTTTACCGATCACAAGAGTCTAGAATACATCTTGACTCAGAAAGATTTGAATTTGAGACAAAGAAGATAGCTTGAACTACTCAAAGATTACGATCTGATTATTGACTACCATCCGGGTAAAGAAAATGTGGTTGCCGATGCCCTTAGTCGAAAATCATTCTCGAGTAACTTCTTGAAATCAAATCCTAGTCAATTTCATTTGAAATAATTTTTTTTCTTGTTACACATGTAACCATTCGAATTATCCCTAAATGGCCTTGTTTGAATTCTTGTAGCTTCCATGGCTATCAATGCACATTTCCGTTTATTCAAGAAACGAGGATTCTTGTCCTAGCTACAAGTGCAATCTAGCTTAATTCCGAGAATTAAAGAATTGCAACAAGTCGATCCCGATCTACTGCCATGGCAGGTAATGGCGGATTAAGACGACGGTAACTTTTGCTGCCACGACGACACTCTGCTCTTGCAACTTTCGCTGTCCTGACAGGTGAGATGGAGAAAAGTCTCAGAGGCAAGTCTGGCAGATACTCCAAGTTCGGCGAAGCAATTTTGAAGTGATCCTACCTATGTCTAGGCTAGGATTCTATTGCTGCGTGATGTAGGCAATACCTAGCAATCTTAGCGTAAACCTAACACAGACAGTCAATGTTTGGTTGCTCCTTTTAGCCACTGAAATTCTAACTTATGTCTAAGCCGAATTAGTCAACACCTCGTCATGATGAGACTGTGCTTAATTCTTTCGTGAGTTTGACACTTTCATGCCCGACAAATGGACTTCCTCAACTGGACTTTTGGAACTAATTGAAGGAAGTGAAGCACATGAATTAAGCAAACTAAGTGTATTTTATTGCAAAAACAACTTAAACTTGTACAACTGTTTCTCACAACTACTTTGCATACAAAAACCTAAACCCTATGATAGACTAGAAGGTAGCTAGGGTTATCTAAAAGCGTCGTCCCTCCATGCCCCTATACTCTCAAATATATAGGGCTCATGGCCTTAAGTTTGAGTCCTCCTTGGAGTTGAAGTCTTTAAAGCTGCTTTACATTAAATGCTGACTTGTTTAACTTTAATGTGGACTCCTTTTGGACGTTTCCTTCTCCAGCAAGTAACGATAAGTACTCCTACTTATCAATCTTTAATCTTCTCTGCACACCGTTCCATGCTTCAGAAAATTACAAGGTTGGGCTTGTTGGATTCAGAAAATCATCCTCTATAAATCGCAACCCATCTTGTCTGAGTTGGTGTATTCCCGCCTAGGCGGCTGGCTACTATGGCAGCGTCCTTGGAGGCACTTTGGAACTGCTTTAGTACAACTCCTTTTGCTCCCTGCTTTCTTGTCCTCTCCTCCTCTACACAGCTACATGAACTGAAAATAAAAATTAAACTAAACCAATATCTTTTCTTAACCAAATATAGAATATTCAATGAAAGCATGGTAAAAGATCAAATATTGTTATTATGCATGCAATCCATCTAAATATGCCTAAATGAGCTTAAGAACAACAATTAGAACGACATGAATGTGTACAAAATATATAACTTATGGACACTCTACACCCCCCAAACTCGAACTATTGCTTGTCCTCAAGCAATGCAACCTAACTCGTAAACCTACTCCTTGCACAAAAATTAACAGAAACTTAGCCTTTAACTTGATTTCTTACCTCAAGGCCGTGACACCTATTTTATGTTAGTGATAGGGAATGGTATGAAATAACTTAGGATTTAATATTTTTAGTGACAGTGCAGTGTGTGCAGGTCTGTGTCCATGCTAAACATGTTGAGTATACTAAGTAAACAAAGAATGCTGAAAATAATTAAATACGAAAAAGGATATGAGTTGCTGCCATGGCAGCACAGTCAAGCACTTCTTTCCTCCTTTTTCTGATCATGGCCTCAAGGGCTTCAGCTCATCACAACTATTCTCCAGGTCTGAAGCTAAGATAGGAGCATACTACGAAACTCCAAACCTTTTAAATATAGTCATCCCGTGAAGGCTTTCATTCACTCCTGCTAATTTATCCGTCACTTTAGATACTTGGACTTTGATAGCAGCGGAGTGTCCTTGCTCATGATCCTTCCTAGAGCTTGTTTTGGGTATATCTAAAGTATTAAGCATCTACCTAGAGCATGTTTCGGGCACCTCTAGGGTATTAAGCATCTTAGCTGCCCTGTGCTGCCGCGGCGGCGATCCTGCATCCAATTAAGAAATTTCATTAAATAAAGCAGGCATTGTTAAACTTAGAACTCAAGCAAAACTCAGCACTTGACAGACAATGTAAGAATATGTGGCAACTAAAAAAAATTTCTAAGTATTTTTCATGCATCTTCCCATGATTAAGTTCAATTTTAAGTATGATGCGAATATGGAAGTCGGCTAATTATCATTGGCACAAGTTTTAAGCTAAAACTTTCTATTTCATTATGTGCTAGGGCAGAATTTACACATGCGACTAAATGCAACTAAGAGCAAAGAAAATAAAGAGGACTAACCCCCAAACTCAAGGTTGGCATTATCCTCAAGCTTTACACAAAATATAAAATAAAAACAGAAAAAGAAAACATAAAATTAAAAGAAAACATAAAATGTAAGAAAAATAAAGAAAATGAGCTAAAATTATACGAGTTCCCCTTCGTTTCTGTTGCTGCCTCGGAGGAGGACTCTGAGGAGGTGGGGAGGATGAGGCGGCGTGATGTGAAAGATTTGGCGGCTGGGCTCTTCTTTTGGCCACGTGGTGGCTAGATGCGGTTGGGAGTGGGTCTTTTAGGTGGTGCTTCTGGATCGGTTTCATACCCTTCGCCTTGAGGCTCTGTCCCACTGGCAGACTGCTTCCTTTTCCTTGTTGCTTCAGCCAGTTCGTCGTCGAAGGAATCAGATACCTCCATGTCCAATGAATCTGAGGCCTCGACTTTCTCTTCGGCAGCTGCCTCCTCTACTGCAGGGGCGGCGGCGGTAGTCTCATCATCTTTTTCTGCATGGATCTCCTCTTCTTCAGAATCAGAGGAGAAGGTGAGGGTGTATGGCTCGTTGGGAGTGGGCGCGGTCCTTCTTTTGGGGTGGATATGTGGTCCTTCGCTGTCTGCAGCGGCTAGAGTGCCAGCTGGTTGAGGTGTGATCTAGGTTGGTTTAGAAGCTGCTAACTCCGACGGGAAGGCTGGCAACCTTGGGCCGATGTCGTGATATTTATCCAACAAGTAGGCAACAAAGGCCTCTTGCACCTCCGCGATGTATCTCGTAAAGATAACTTGTTTGTGCTCAATTCTCTAGCAGCTCTTTACGAGGTTTCGAAGCAGAGGAACCACGACGGAAGATAAGATAACATCAGTACTGGCCGTCGCGGCCGAGGTAGCAGCAAGATTGGACAGCGACTGGGTGGTGGTTGACGTTTCAGGTTCTGGCTCTTGCATTATCTAGAGACAAGCCTTCTTTGTCCACCCTTCCTTGGTGGCGATGATAGTATCTTTGGAATGCAGAGGCACACAGAAATTGGCACAAAGGCTTGTGATGAGTGAGGGGAAACCAAGGGGTGCCTTGGACTGGGGTTTGGCTGCATGAGCGTAGATTTCTTCAAGTATAACTTCCCCAACGTTGATTGGCCGCCCCTTCATTATGCTATAGATTAGGGCCAGCCGCATCCTGTTGACTGTGAAACCATGCGAAGTGGGCATTAGACGGTGCTAGATGAAGTTACTCCAAAGAATGGCTTCTAGCAGCAAGTCCCGGCGGTTAACTGAGCAGTTATTTTTCTGGTGAGCCACTTGGCGTTGGGCTGACAGATTTATCTTTTGATTTGTTCGTAGTCTGATGCCGTTAGACCCAAGCTCCATTTTTCGCGCAGATTCTCTTTGATTTCTATTCCGTAGAAGCTGTTTGTTGTTTTCGATGTGAGCTTGATACCCTCGCTGCGAACGTAGACGAAAGGGTTTCCCGGGGTAGGTTTGTGGGTATAAAATTCCCTAACTAAGTTGGTGTTTACCTCCTCTGGCTGCCGTGCAAAAATATACCATCCCAGTGTGTGGACTCTTTCAAATACATTGGGCTCAAGGCCTAGATCCCCTTCTTGCCTTGTGTACTGGAAGCCTATATCTTCCCAAATTTGCCGCTCAGCGAAGTGCTGTCGATAGGTTGCCACTATGTCAGCATTAAAGAACCTCTGGAAGGTTGGCTTGGAGGATGAGGCTGCGGGTTTTGATGTTGCCATAATTGTGAGAACGGCTGTGTTTCCTAAAGAAAAGAAAGAAATTACAAGAAAATAACACAAATGAGATCTTGAAAGCTAAGAAGACAAGAAGAATTGAGAGAAAAAGAGAGCAAAATGAAGAATGAGGAGAGAATAGTTGGCCTTATATAGCTGCTACTCTCTGCTGCCTTGGTAGGCATGCTGCCAACGGGCGGAAATAATTGCGGCGTGTTTTACGGGATTCTAGCCGTTACGCAGATAGCCATTGCTGCCAGCTGTGCAAATGTAGCTGTTGCGGCTAACCGTTGTGAAGCCGCTAGCCGTTATGCTAATCTGTCCGTTATGCGTCCTTGGGCCACCTTGGCCAATGGGTTGGGTATCTCCTTTATTCTTTATCCTTCTTTGTCTTGCCTTCATTCCTAACCTGAAATAAATTAAATGCAAAAATTAAATAAAGATAATTAAATAGATTTCAAGAAAAATAAAGATGTGGAATGTAAATAAAAATTAAATCTAATCCTAATGCATAAAAATAAATAAAAATAAAAATAAAAATTAGGTTATGTTGGGAGGTGCATCTCCCAAACATAACCACTTCCTGTGGGTTTTGTGTTTGGCTTTTCGTCCAGGTATGTCCTTCCTCTCCTCAGGTGGGTGTTGGCTGCCATCTTTGCTGCCCTGGTGGTTAGATGTTGGGCATGTGTCTGGGTTAGGTTGGTGGGCTTCCATTTTTCGGCCGACCTCTTTTCCTTTTTTTCCTTCTTATCTATGTCTTCTTCGTATACGAGCTCAGCTTTTGGGTTTGCCCTGGTCATACACCAAAGACAGACAAGAAGCGTAATTTTTTTGAAAAATAAAATAAACAGTAATTTAAATGCCAAAAACTAAAAGTAGAAGTGCAGGAATTCAAAGCAGTTGTTGTTGCCAATCCTCGACAACCGTGCCAAAAACTTGTAGAGAGTTTAGGTGTTCTCTATTATTGAGCGCAAGTGCACACTCCTATCAAGTTATAGTATATAAGATATCGTCTCCCACAGAGAATGGAACAACTTCTATGATTGTTTTCTTGGACAAGGAAATAGTAAATTGCACAATTAAATTTCTGAATATTAAAAAGCATAAAAGTAAAAACACAAGTAATTGAAGAGAGAGAGAGATCAGGTTGATAGATTGGGCCATGTAGTTGTAGCTCGGTAGTGTGAAGATTGCTTTGTAAAGATTAAGTGTGTTCTGCGCTGCCACGACCTGCTACCTTGGTGGGTAATGGCGGATTGAGGCAACGACAACTTTTGCTGCCACGGCGGCACTCTGCTCTTGCAACTTTCGCTGTCCCGGCAGGTGAGATGGAGAAAAGTCCCGGAGGCAAGTCTGGCAGATAGTCCAAGTTCGGCGAAGCAATTTTGAAGTGATCCTACCTATGTCTAGGCTAGGATTCTATTGCTGCGTGATGTAGGCAATACCTAGCAATCTCAGTGTAAACCTAACACAGGCAGTCAACGTTTGGTTGCTCCTTTTAGCCGATGAAATTATAACTTATGTCTAAGCCGAATTAGTCAACACCTCGTCATGATGAGATCGTGCTTAATTTTTTCGTGAGTTTGACACTTTCGTGCTCGACAAATGGATTTCCTCAATTGGACTTTTGGAACTAATTGAAGGAAGTGAACCACATGAATTAAGCAAACTAAGAGTATTTTATTGCAAAAACAACTTAAACTATTACAACCGTTTTTCACAACTACTTTGTATAGAAAAACCTAAACCCTATGATAGACTATGAGATAGCTAGGCTTATCTAAAAACGTCGTCCCTCCATGCCCTTATACCCTCGAATACATGGGTATATATATGGCTCATGGCCTTAAGTTTAAGTCCTCCTTGGAGTTGAAGTTTTTAAAGTTTCTTTACATTAAATGCTGACTTCTTTGACTTGAATGTGTGCTCCTTTTGGACATTGCCTTCTCCAGCAAGTAACGATAAGTACTCCTACTTATCAATCTTTAATCTGCTCTACACACCGTTCCAGGCTTCAGAAAATTGCAAGGCTGGGCTTGTTGGATTTAGAAAATCATCCTTTATAAATCGCAACCCATCTTGGCTGAGTCAGTGTATTGTCACATGGGCGGCTGGCTGCTATGGCATCGTCCTTGGCGGCACTTTGGAACTGCTTCAGTACAGCTCCTTTTACTCCCAGCTTTCATGTCCTCTCCTTCTCTATACAACTACAACACCTGAAAATGAAAATTAAACTAAAACAATATCTTTTCTTAACCAAATATAGAATATTCAATGAAAGCATGGTAAAAGAGCAAATATTGTTATTATGCATGCAATGTATCTAAATATGCCTAAATGAGCTTAAGAACAACAATAATAAGGGCGTAAATGTGTACAAAATATAGAACTTATGGACACTCTACATGACCTCAACTGTTACGGGAGACATAAGAACAAGTTCGGTTGATTCATAATCGACTAAAAGAATCCTTCGATAGACAAAAGGCATATGTTGAATTGAAAAGGAGAGACATCCAACACAATGTTGGAGATAAAGTCTTTCTCAAAGTATCACATTGGAAGAAAGTCTTTAGATTCGGGAAGAGAGGAAAGCTTAGTCCTCGTTTCATCGGACCTTTCGAAGTTACTGAAAGGATAGGTCCAGTGGCTTATCGACTAGTACTCCCCAGTGAGTTTGATACGATTCACAATGTCTTCCATGTTTCTATGTTGTGGAAATATCGATCTGATCCATCTCACGTTCTTGAACCCGAAGAAGTCGAATTGAATCCTAATATATCATATGAAGAAGAACCAATCCGAATTCTTGACCACGAAATCAGAAAGCTTAGAAACAAAATCTTTCCCCTCGTAAAAGTCCTTTAGAGGAATCACAAAGTTGAAGAAGCAACGTGGGAACCGAAAACAATGATGAGGAAACAGTACCCTCATCTATTCACGTAAGGTAAATTCGAGGACGAATTTATTTTAAGGGGGGAGGAGTTGTAATATCCCAAATCCTAGCCTAGTAGAAAACATGATTTAAATAGAAAAGATAAAAAATGGTAATGTAGTGTAAGAACATGAAACATATATATATATATATAAATACATTCGGTGGAACAATATAACTATATAATATTATATGTATATATGTGTAATATATAAAATAGAAGATGATAATTATAATTAAATGAATAAATAATTTAATATAATTAAGCATGGTGGAATCATTAGTGGAAATACATGGTAAAGGGTAAAGCCATGTGTCCCTTTCTTAAGTGATAACCGACCACTTTGAGTTAAGGGTAAACATGTGTAATCCACTTTGATTCACCATCATCTTCTCTAGCATTTCCACCGACCCAAAAGTGAGAGAAGAGGGAACAAAAATTCTGGAGAAAAATTGAGAAGAAAACACAAGGTTGTTGCTGGAAAATTCAGTTAGAAAGATAGGGTTCATGCATGTAACCTAGAATTCATGTAAGTGCGCTACCTTGCTACCTGTAGAGTGTCCACGAGTTCTATATTTTGTACAAAGTCCTGCCCTTATTATTACTATACTTAAGCTCATTTAGGCATATTTAGGTGCATTCCATGCATGATAACAATAATTTATCTTGCACCATGCTTTTATTGAATATTTTATGTTTGGTTGAGAAAACATACTATTTTAGTTTAGTTTTTATTTTCTGGTGTTGTAGCTGAGGAGAGGACAAGAGAGGAACGGAAAGTTGGAAAAAAAGAGTTGTACTGAAGCAGTTCCAGATGTCGCCAAGGACGATGCTGAAGCAGAATTGCCGCCAAGTGCCGCCCAGGCAGGAGTAACACTGGCTTAGTCAAGATGGGTCGCGATTGAAAGAGGGAAATTCCCTGAGCCCAATGAGCCCAGTCTTGCAATTTTCTGAAGCCTGTAGCGGCCGGCAGAACTGATCCAAGATTGATAAGTATGAGTACTTATCTTTACTTGCGGAAGAAGGCAATGTCCAAAGAGTATACATTTAAGTCAAAAAGGAGTTTGTATTTAATATAAAAAATACTTTAAGAACTTCTACTTCAAGGAGGACTCAAACTTAGGCCATGAGCCCTATATATACCCAATTTATGTGAGGGTATATGGGCATGAGGGGGCATGACGAGGTATAACGAGGCATATCAGAGATGTAGCTAGGTAGATGGGAGTTGTTGGGGGTCGCGGCCCAACTCTCCTAGGGTTTAGGCGCTTGTATGTGAAGTAGTTGTGAGAGACGATTGTAATAGTTAAGTATGTTTTTCAATAAAATTCCAAGTTTGCTTAATCTATGTACTTCATTCTTTCTATTATTCCTAACCAGTCAGTTTAGAGAATCAATTTGTCGGGCACGAAAGTGTAAGACTCACGAAAGGATTAAGCACGATCACAACATGTTGGGGCATGACTAACTTGGTTCCTAACAAGTTCACAAGTTTCTGCGGCTAAAAGGGATCTCCAACCGAATCGACTTGCATGTGTTAGGTTTACGATGAGATTGCTAGGTATTGCCTACATCACGTGAGTATTCGAGCGTCCTTGCCTAGAAATAGGAAGGATCATTTTCGACTATCTCGCCGAGCTTAGAATGTTTACCATACTTGCCTCCAGGACTTATTTCTGTTCCACATGCCGAGACGGTGAAAGTTGCAGGGGCAGTGACCCGCTGCGGCCGCGTGACAGGGTTGTAGCCTGCCGCCCGCCATACCCGCCAAAGCAGAAAATCATGGCAACGCAAAATATACTTATGCTTTACAATGCAGTCTACATGCCACTGAGCTGCACTTGCCTCATCCAATCTATCAGCCAAATCGCTCTCTATTATCCCTTTCATCACTATCTTTATTCTATTTGTGTTTTTATATTTCCACATTGTGAGATTTAATTATGCATTTACTAAATCTTTGTGCAGGAAACCATTCATAGAAGCTGCTCCAATCCATGTGGGAGATGATATCTTTTATACTATAACTTGACAAGAGTGTGTACTTGCGCTCATAAATAGAAAACACCCAAACGCTCTACAAGTTTTTGGCGCCGTTGCTGGGGTTTGGCAACAACAGCCGTGTTTGAATTTCTGCACTTCTACTTTAGTTTTTGCACATTGAGTCTATGTTTATTTTATTGCTTAAAAAATTGCCTCTTTGTTTCTTTGGTGTATGTCCCGCCAGGGCGGCAAAGTTGGCAGCAAACACCCACCTGAAGAGGGGAAGGACATGCCCAGACGAAAAGACAAATGCAAAGCCCTTAGGAAGTGGTTATGTTTGGGAAAAGCGCTACCCAACATAACCTAATTTTTATTTTTAATTTTTATTTGATTTTTATTGCATTAGGATTAGATTTAATTTTTAGTTATTTTTTATTTGTTTTTAATTTATTTCAGGTTTGGAATGAAGGCAAGACCAAGAAAGATGAAAGAATAAAGAAGAAGCCCAACTAGAGGCCAAGGCAGATGAGCATAACGGCTAGCAGCTTCATAAGGCCAACTATTCTATCCCCATCCTGCACTTTGCTCTCTCTTTTACTCTCAATTCTTTCTCTTATCTTTGCCATCAAGATTTCACTAGTTTTACCTTCTTGCACTTTCTTTTTGTTCTTTAGGAAAAACAATCGTCTCACAACTATGACAACATCGCAGCAACCCACTTCCACCTCCAAACCACTTTTCCAAAGGTTCTTGAACCCAACTGTCGAGGCAACCTATAAGGAGTACTACAGAGAGCGACAACTTTGACTGGAGTACTAAGACGGCGGTCCACAGCTGCCCGCGTTCCCAACGGAGTTAGAAGAATCCAAGCCGATCCATATCACCCCCAGACCAGTTGCTACTCTAGCCGCTGCCGACGGCGAGGGCCCGCACATCCTTCCTAGAAGAAGGACCTCTCCAACTCCCATCCAGCCATACAATCTCACCTCCTCAATTGAGTCAGAAAAGGAGGAGGAGACCACTACTGCCTCCCCAGTAGCAAAAGAGGTTGCTGCCAAAGATGCCGGTGACTCGGACATGGAGATCTCAGACTCCTTTGATGACAAACCAGTAGAGGCAGTAAGGAAGAGAAAGTGGCCAGCAATAGAGCCCCAGGGTGGAGGACCTGAAGGACCATTCAAGAAACCCACCCCTAGCCGCATCCAGTCGTTGTGTAGAAAGAAAAAGAGCCCAGCCGCCAGACCATCTGCCACGCCTCGCTTAGTCCTGCCCGCCTCTTCATAATCCTTCTCTGACGCAGCAGCAACGGAGGGGAACTCCCCTAGTCTATAGCACCCTTCTCTTCTATTTTCTTTTTTCTTTTTATGTTTTATCTTTCTTTTTATGTCTTATTTTTATGTTTTTAATTTTTTTTCTTTTATATTAATTTCTATTTTTAATTTTTGTTTTGTGTAAAGGCGTTGAGGACAATGCCAACCTTGAGTTTTGGTGGGGTGGGGGAATAGTCCTCTTTGTTTTTAGATCATTTAGTAGCATATAGGAACATATGTAAATTCTGCCCCCTAGCACTTAATGAAGTAGAAATTTTTAGTTTCAAACTTGTGCCTATGATAGATTAGTCGACTACTTATATTCGCACCAAACTAAAAATTTTAACCTAACTATGGGAAGAAGCATGAAATACTTAGAAAATTTTTCTTTTTGCCAATTATTCTTACAATGTCTGTTAAATGTTGAATTTTTGCTTAAATTCTAAGTTTAATACTGCAAGCCTTACTTAATAAAAATTCATTGATTGGATACAGGTTTGCCGCCACGGCAACACAAGGCAGCAAAACAAAGATGATGAAAACCCTAGAGGTTCGCAAAACAGGCTCTAGGCAGGATGTTAATACCCTAGAGGTGCCCGAAACAGGCTCTAGGAAGGATCATGAGCAAGGACACTTCGCTGCTATCAAAGTCCACGTATCTAAACCAAGTGACGGACAAATTAGCAAGAGTGAATGAAAGCCTTCACGAGATGACTCATTTCAAAGGGTTCGAAGTTTCGTAGAGTGCACCTATCTTAGCATCAGACCCAGAGAATAGTTGTGATGAGCTGAAGCCCTTAAAGCCATGATCAGGAAAAGAAGATGAAAGTGCCCAACTGTGCTTCCAAGGCAGTAACTTGTTTCCTTTTTAGCAATTTAATTATTTTTGGCTTTCTTTGTTAGCTTAGTTATCTCAACATATTTAGCATGAACACAGACCTGCACACACAGCACTAGCATTAAGAAAAATAAAAATCTAAGTCATTCCATGACATTCCCTATCATTAACATTAAACAAGTGCCACGGCCTTGAGGTAAGAGAACAAGTTAAAGGCTAAAGTTTCTATTAATTTTGTGCAAAGGGCAGATTTACTAGCTAGGTTGCATTGCTTGAGGACAAGAAATAGTTCGAGTTTGGGGGTGTGTAGAGTTTCCATGAGTTCTATATTTTGTACACATTCCTGCCCTTATTATTTCTATTCTTAAGCTCATTTAGGCATATTTAGGTGCATTACATGCATGATAACAATAATTTCTCTTGCACCATGCTTTTATTGAATATTTTATGTTTGGTTGAGAAAATATATTGTTTTAGTTTAGTTTTTATTTTCAGGTGCTTTAGCTGAGGAGAGGACATGAAAGCTGTCACAAAAGGGGCTGTATTGAAGCAGTTCTAGATGCCGCCAAGGACGCTGCCGAAGCAGCATTGTTGCCAAGTGCCGCCCAAGCAGGAGTTACATTGGCTTAGTCAAGATGGGTCGGGATTGAAAGAGGGAAATTCCCTGAGCCCAATGAGCTCAGTCTTGCAATTTTTTGAAGCCTGTAGCGGCCGACAGAACTGATCCAAGATTGATAAGTAGGAGTACTTATCCTTACTTTCGGAAGAAGGCAACGTCCAAAGAGTCTACATTTAAGTAAAAAAGGAGTATGTATTTAATGTAAAAAATACTTTAATAACTTCTACTTCAAGGAGGACTCAAACTTAGGCCATAAGCCTTATATATACCAAATTTATGTTAGGGTATAGGGGCATGAGGGGGCATGACGATGTATAACGAGGCATAGCGGAGATGTAGCTAGGTAGATGGGAATTGTTGGGGGTCACAGCCCAACTCTCCTAGGGTTTAGGCGCTTGTATGTGGAGTAGTTGTGAGAGACGATTGTAATAGTTAAGTATGTTTTTCAATAAAATTCCAAGTTTGCTTAATCTATGTACTTCATTCTTTCAATTATTCCTAACCAGTCTGTTGAGAGAATCCATTTGTCTGGCACGAAAGTGCAAGGCTCACGAAAGGGTTAAGCACGGTCACAACATGTTGGGGCGTGACTAACTTGGTTCCTAACAAGTTCACAAGTTTCAGCGGCTAAAAGGGATCTCCAACCGAATCGACTTGCCTGTGTTAGGCTTACGCTGAGATTACTAGGTATTGCCTACATCACGTGAGTATTCGAGCATCCTTGCCTAGAAATAGGGATGATCACTATCGACTATCCCACTGAGCTTGGAATGTTTGCTAGACTTGCCGCCAGGACTTATTTCCGTTCCACCTGCTGGGACAACGAAAGTTGTAGGGGCAGTGACCCGCTGCGGCCGAGTGATAGGGTCGTAGCCTGTCGCCCACCATACCCGCCGAGGCAGCAAATCATGGAAGCACAAAATATACTTATGCATTACAATGCAGTCTACATGCCACTGAGCTGCACTTCCCTCATCCAATCTATCAACCAAATCTCTCCCTATCATCCCTCTCATCACTATCTTTATTCTATTTGTATTTTATATTTCCACATTGTGAGATTTAATTATGCATTTACTAAATCTTTGTGCAGGAAACCATTCATAGAAGCTTCTCCAATCCCTGTGGGAGACGATATCTTTTATACTATAACTTTACAAGAGTGTGTACTCGCGCTCATAAATAGAGAACACCCAAACGCTCTACACTACCCGATTGATTCTTATATGTTTATCATTGTTTTGATGAATTATGGGTTGTTTATTGATGAAAAAATATGATTAGATGCTCGATTGTTCATACGAATTGCTGGGTTTGTGATTGAATTGAATTTAGACTGAAATTACAAAGTAGAAACAGGTTAGAACACCAAACCTTCCAAGATTCGTACATGTAGAATAACTTGTAGAAATCTGTGTTTTAGAACATGTTAGAGGCAAAATTGGAAAAAAATTCCATAGAACAAAGTTGTAGGAAATGGAATTTACTATAGGATAGAGGTCTTGGAAGCATGCAAAGAATCATAGGATTGTTGTAAAATGAGTTAGAACAAAACTGGTCACGTTTGGAATTCAATTGGTGATTAGGGATTATTTTAGATTAAATATAAAATATTATTATTCAAATGAACAAAATGAAGGCTGGAAATGACACCTAAATAACAGGGAAAACAATGGTAAAAGGGATAAAATAAACTAGTAAGGGTCCTAAGTTGAAAAGATCATTAAAGTGGGTTAAAACACAAGATCGATAGATTTGATCATGGAAAATCACCTAACTTTGAATATTAAACTGTATTGATGTAGAAATGATAAAAAAAAATGCACTATACATGGTTAGAAAGCTGGTTGAATAAGTTTCCTATGTATGTAAATTAATTGAAAATCCGATGTGTATACTAAAAGTTATTGGCAAAATACTGAAGGGTGTCCAAACTGCCTGAAACATGGCAGTTTAGTGTATAATGTGAATGTACCTACTTATATGTGTTAAATGGATGATTTTTAATGATGTATTTGTGTTGTTTATACATGTAATGGAAGAACAATAGATAGAAGAGGCTTGTGAGGGCATCAAGGCTAGGCAAACAAAGGAAAGAAACAAGGGGATTAGCATTCAAGATTAGCTTGGAGTTCTTATGAGTGTAGCTATCAATAGGGTAGGGACTTAGGTCCTAACCAAGCTTGATTATGATTCTATATTATCTAGTTGTTGCTATGAAAATGGACTTAAAATATATTTGGTAATTAACTAATGGAAGAATGGTATATACTAAGTTTGATAAATGTATAATATGTATTAGACCTTGTATGATTACATGATGCTATGGCATGTTTAATGCCTTAAATGCCGTGACATGTTTAATTCCTTGAATGCCATGACGTGATTAATACCTCGAATGCCTAGATTGCTACTTTATGAATCATGCTTAAAGAATGATATATTGTGATAATGAACTAAGGTTCACTAGCCTAAGGGCTCCCTGATCTTGTTAAATGTCTAATGACATCTTGGATAAGCTTGAAATGTTCCTTGAACATGCCTTGATTCTTGCCGTGTTTATCACATGTATCTTGATAAATGAACACCAAACTAACTGATGCCTTTGTAGCTAGTGAGTCATAGGTAGGATGGCATTCCATAGAGTCTTGAGCTCATTTGTGTTGGGTGGTCTATAGACCGGGCTAAGGCCCTTGATTGGCGACAGTAGGAGGGATGTGTGTTATGGTCTTTTGCGACAGTAGGAGAGATATGTCCATCACTACGATGCATCTTGATTTGGCGACAGTTTGGTTGGTGACTCGATTACCTAGACTTGACTACATACCAAGGCCTACTCTTGAATTGATTATCTAATAATGCTATAGCAAAGCTTGGACATCCTATGAATATGAAATGAAACTTGACTTGAGCCTAAACTTGAATTGATTATCTAATAATGCTATAGCAAAGCCTGGACATCCTATGAATATGAAATGAAACTTGACTTGAGCCTAAACTTGAATTGATTATCTAATATTTCTACAACAAAGCTTGGATATCCTATGAAATTGAAATGAAACTTGACTTGAGCCTATACTTGAATTTGTTGGTATAATCATGATAATGCAAAGTTTGCTATCACATGCATATGAAATGAATATTGAATCCATGATCGTGATGATAATATGTAATGTTGGCTTGGAATTGACTAGTGATATGTATGCACATGAACTTGAAATGCCATGGATATGGATTTGAATAAGTATATGAAATGATATAATGCTCTGCATGATCTAGACTAAACGAACGTCTTGTATTCTTGTATAGGCTTGATCTTCATAAACCTAACTAGGTTCCCTTTGAATAAGATACACTTGAAAACTTAAATGAACTTGCCTAGCTTAGGTTGCTACCTCACTAAGTACTTAACCATACTTATCACTCTCGTTTTCATTCTTCCCAAAATACAGGTTAATAGATTGCAAGCTACGCCGAGTTGGAGGCAAGGAAAGACAATCTAAAGCACAAGTATGGTTATGAATTTTTGTATACTCCTAGTTAGTGGTTGTAGGGCGTGTAGGTGTTCCCTTTTTGTGAGAGCGCAAGTGCACACTCCTGCCAAGTTATAGTATAGAAGATGTCGAATCCCACGAGGATTGGACAGCTTATCTCGTTTCGTAGTCCCTGCACAAGGTAAAGAAATAACACAAGTGAATAATTGGTTGAGATAGAAAAGTAAATAAAAACACAAGTAATAAAGAAGGTGAATCAGGTTGATAGAACAGGCAGGGTTATGCTACCACTTAGTGTGAAAATTGCGTTGTAATAGGTAAGAGTTATTTTGTGCTGCCACGATATCCTGCCTCGGCGGGTATGGCGGGCGGAAAACTACGACCCTGTCACGCGGCCGCAACAGGTCACTACCACTGCAGGGGTGTACTGTCTCGGTAGGTGGAATGGAAAGAAGTCCTGACGGCAAGTCTAGTAGATACTCCAAGTTCGGCAGGATAGTTGACAGTGATCCCTACTATTTCTAGGTTAGGATGCCCGATATGCTAACTTGTGGGCTAATGGAACCAAATTAGTCAACTCGGTTGGTGATCCCTTTTAGCCGCTGAAACTTGTGGACTAGTGGGGAACCAAGTTAGTCACGCCTCAGCACGTTGTGACCGTACTTAACCCTTTCGTGAGCCTTGAACTTTCGTGCCCGACAAATGGATTCTCTTAAACGACTGGTGTAGAAAGATTGAAAGAATAAAGAACAATGGATTAAGTAAACTTGGAATATTTTATTAAAGAATAACTCAAAACCCTAAAATAACCGTTTCTCACTAGTTACAACATAACCTTAACCCAATGGACATTAGAACATGGCGGCGGTGAAGAACACAAGAAAAGTCTATATAAAACCTAGGATGATTTGAACTAGGACTACAATGGGTATTTATAGACTCAAGACTAGGTTAAGTCCTCCTTAAAGTAGAAGTCCTCCAAAGTAGCTTTCCTTCTTTAATATAGCTTTAAATGCCGACTTCTTTGCTTGGAATATGGACTCTATCTCGTTTTCCTTGGTCCGCAAGTAAGCTTGAGAATTTTGCTTCGGCAGCCCTGGCCGCTGCTACAGACGTCGGAAAATCAATTGAACGCCAACGATAGATTCAGGAGTTTTTGCTCTACAGATCGCACTCCGGTTCTCCCAGCTTCCATAGTCAGTTGTCGAGGGCAGCAAGGTCGGCGGCAACTCTACTCGGTAGGGCTTGGCAGTAACTAACTTCTGCTGGAACTGCTTCAGTACAGCTCTTGGGTTCGCTCCTCAGCATTGTGTCCTCCGCTCCCCGGTTCCCTCGTTCAGCTGTTAGTACTTACATACAAGAATACACTAAAACACTATCTCTTGTTCACCAAATAAATGATGACTTATAAAGGTAAGGCAGAACAATGAAATACTGTAAAATGCTATGCATGACCCTACTTATGCCTAAAATGTGCTTAAAAACAGTAATAATAGGAGTTGGCATGTGTACGAAATATAGGACTTTTGGACACTTTACACACCCCCAAACTCGAACTATTGCTTGTCCTCAAGCAATGCAAACTAAAGTACTTGCTCCATTAATGAACAGAAAGAAAAATTAGCTTTTAACCCGATTTTCTGCCTCAAGGCCGTGGCACCTATATATAAAATTTACTAAAGGGAAATAAGCAAGAAAATAACTCAGTATTTAAATTTCTCACGCTTGTGTGGTGTGTGCACATCTGTAAACAAACTGAATACACAGAATAAATAAATAAACAAAGATGATGTTGTGATTTAAAGGTTTGCTGCCGAGGCAGCACAGTTAAGCACATTATTTTTAATCATGGTAGTGAGGGCTTCAGCTTATCACAACTACTCTTCCAGATCTGATGTTGAGATAGGATCAAACTACAAAACCCCGAACCCTTGGAGTAGAGTTATCCCGTGAAGGCTTTCATTCACTCATGCTAATTTGTCCGTCACTTTAAGGCTTTCAGATTCATGGACTTTGATAGCAGTGGAGTGTCCTCACACATGATTCTTCCTAGAGCCTGTTTCGGGCACCTCTAGGGTATTACAGCTTTATTCTTGATCTTGATGTCGTGGCAGTACTTTATTTTTCTGTTTCTTTTGCCTGCCTCGGCGGCTACATGTAATCATCGTTAGAAAATTTCAAAGAATTCTAAAAACAAACAGGAAATGTTCATCAAATATTCTAACTTATTCAGCAAGTAACAGAGATGCTTACATTTTCAGGCATAAAGAAAAAAAAATTCTAAGTCATATTTCATACTTTTTCCCAAGATTAAGTTCAATTTTAGTTAGGTGCAAATGTAAATTAATCGGCTATCCTATCATAGGCACAAGTCATAGCAAACTTTTCTTTTCCGATTATTACTAAGGCAAGTACAATGCAACCTATATGCAACTAAGAATGCCTATAAATGATGCGAGAGCTATCCCCCCCCCCCCCAAAACTCGAGATGGGCTTTGCCCTCAATTCACAAAACAAAAAAAGGTTAGGAAAATAAAATATACATGTTAAAAATAACAATAAGAAAACCAAATAAATAAAAATAAAAGAAAAGAAAGAGAAAAAATAAAAGTTTGTTGAGGGTTGGGAGGAGGCTGGAATCTAGTCAGATGAGGAGGAGGAGGAGGATGTTTGGATGACAAAGCGGCGGCCGGCAGATGCCTTGGTGAAGGTTCTACCAGGTGAGGTTTTTTCTTTCCGCAGCAGCTGGACTCTTTTCGGCATATGATGTGACTCTTCTTGCGGTTTGTCAGGGGGAACGATGGGAGATACGTCGCTCTTTTCTGATTCTGTCTCGAAGTCCACAAGTTCTTCTGCTATTATGTGTCGCTTCCTCTTCCTGGTTTCTTCCTCTGTGGGTGCTGCCAGAGGGATGAATGCCATTGGGATGGTTGCTGTTGCTGCTACCACTACTGTTTCTGGATCTGGCGGCGGCTGCTCAATCTTCTCTCATGAGGAGGTGTCTTCCACTGTGTTGGCTGTACAGGCTGGGGAGAGATTCTGCTGGTGCCTCTCAGGGGAGTCTGCCACTGTGTTGGATGGGGTGGCAGCTGAGTAGTGCGGGGAATACATAGGAGAGGGCACCTAGCTGTTTGCTGGCGGGCAGCGGCGGCTGGTGGAGTTCTTTGTGCTCGGGCTACTACTACAAGCTCCTCAGAATAGGGCAGCATGGTGGGCACATCACCGGGAAATTTCTACAGGAAATACGTCACAAGGGCTTCTTGGGCCTCCCCCGCATAGTTCATGAAGGCCAACTGTTGTTGCTATATCCGTTTTGTGCGTTCCAGAAGTGCGTGCAACAGTAGGAGGACTTCTTTGTCTGGGGCAGCGTCAGTACTGCTGGGGGCGGCTGGAGTTTCAAACTGTGTGACGATGGGCTGACTGGGCATTACTGGTTCTTTATCCACATCATGCATCATCTGAATGCGGACCTTTTGGGTCCAACCCTCCTTGGCAGTTGTAAGCTCGTCTGTGGGCTTTGCCGGGACTCGGAAGTTGGTGCAGAGACCTGTGATGAGGGATGGGAAGTACAACCTGCCTTTCTTCTTCTTGAAGTAGTTGTATATTTCTGTGAAGATAATTTCCCCTACGTTGATCGACCTGTTCATCGGGATACTGTGAATTAAGGCGAGGCGCGGCCAGTCAACTGTTGAGTTGTGGGATGTGGGCAGCAGATGCCTTTTCAGAAACGTGTTCCATAACATAACCTCAGGCAGCAGGTGGCAGCGCTGGACATATCCCACATGTTTGCCCCCCACCCATGGTGTGTTGGGCTTGCAGATTCTGGCCTTGATTTCCTCGTAGTTGGCAGCCATTAGTGATTGCCTCCATTCATCGTGTGGGTTGTCGTTCATATCGATGCCGTAGTAGCTGTTGATGACAGCAACATTGAGTTTAACTGGCTCCCCGTGGACGTAGACGAAAGGCTTCACCGGGAAGGGTTGATGGGAGTAGAATTCCTAGACTATTGTGATGTTCGCTATATCAGCCTGCTGAGCGAACTTCTCCCATCCCTTGGATGGTTTGGAACAAGGCGGCTCTAGACCCCGGTCTCCCGTTTGATGCGTGTAATGAAAGCCTTGTTCCTCCTATAATGCCTGCTTGGAGAATTTTTCTTTGTATCTTTCCTCGTCCGCCTTGAAGCAAAACCTCGTGTAGATGGGTTTTTGGGTTGATGTTGAAGCCATGTGAACGGTTGTGCTTTAACTGAAACTAGAAATGAAATTTGTGAGAGAGCAGGAGAATCAAATAGTAGATAGCAAAAAGGTGCGAGTAAAGTAGAATGAAGTGACTGAGAGGTATATATAGGGGCTGCCGAGAAGTGCTGGGGTGGCATTAAATGCTCAACGATCCGATTTTTTAGCACACTTTACAGATTTTTTTGCCCGTTATTTTTGGAGTCGTTGGCAGCTAGCCATTGATGGCCAACTAGCCGTTATGCATTGTTGCACTGGCTGCTGCTTCGGCAGGATGGTGGGCGGGCTTCTTGTTGGGCCTCCTTTTTGATCCAGCTCTTTTATTCTTGAACCTAAAATAAAAATAATTAAATAATTTCTAAAATTCTGAAAATTAATCTAATCCTAAAATAAAATAAATTCTACTCTTAATGCATAAAAATAAAGATAAAAATAATAAAATAAAAATTAAGTTATGTTGGGAGTGCATTTGGGTGCATCCCCCAGACATAACCACTTCCTGAGGTGGTTTAGCTTTTTCTCCCCTCATGGGGGTCCTCATATTCTTTCAGGTGCTGCGTTATGGGTATTTAAGTCTCCTTCTAGGTCTATCGCGATAGCTGCTGCCTGGACTGTTTCCACACTAATCTTGGCAGCTCTTGCATCCGGGAATTTCTTTTCTTCCTTTGAGGGCTGTAGCACGTTCATCCTTATGCTCTGATCCTCTACCCTCATTGTAAGTTCCCCGAGTTCTACATCTATCAGTGTTTTGCCCGTGGCCAAGAAGGGTCGCTCAAGGATGATACAGGATTTCTCGTCAGCCTCACAATATAAGATGAGGAAGTCAGCAGGGAGAATTACGTTTCCCTCCTTTACTAGTATGTCTTCAATCTTTCCCTCTAGTTGCACAAATGAGTGATCAGCAAGTTTAAGCATAACAGAGGTCGGTTTGGAGGGTCCAATACCTACTTTGTCGAAGACGGCCTTTGGCATCAGGTTGATGCTAGCTCCCAAGTCACACAGGGCTCTGGTCTCGTGCTTACTACCCAGCCTGCATGGTAAACAAAGCTGCACGGATCTGTCTGCTTCGGCGGCAGCTTGTTATGCAGCATAGCCATGCACTCTTCAATAACGGCCACTGTCTCGAATTCCCCTATCATCTCCTTCTTAGAAACCATATCTCTGAGATGCTTGGCATAGTTTGGCATGTTTTGTATGGCTTCTATCAGAGGTATATTGATATGCACTTGTTTCAGAATATCCAGGAATTTTCTGAATTAGTGCTCCTGCTGTTGTTGCTTGAGATTTTGGGGGAATGGTGCTGGCCATCGAATGTCCTCTTTTTGCTCCTTGCTTGGGGGCTTAGTTCGGGGAGGTTCATCCTTGCTTTTATGTTCTGCTGCTGGGGCAGCTGGTGTTGCTGCTGGAGCGGCTAACGTTGGTGCTGCTGAGATAGGTTTACTTGTCTATTCCGGCTGAGTTCCTGACTGTTCTACCATCCTTGGTTCATCCAGTTGCTTCTCACTTCTTGTAGATATAGCCTTGCAATGTTCATAAGTGGGCTTAGCTGCTTCTGGTGGGCTGCTGGATGATGCTCCCATAGTCCGGCTGTGGTAGATTTTGGTGAACTTCCCGAATTGGGTCTCCAGGTTCTTAATGGCAGCCTCCTGGCCGTTCATCTTCATCTCCGTCCTGTCCATAAAAGACTATGTTTTCTAAATAAATTTGTTTGTATAAACAATAAATTCACCAGTTTGTTTCATAAAGTTTTGCAGAGTTGCTTCTAGTGAATTATTGTGTTGTGGCTGCTGAGTCTGCTGCCAAGACTGATTCTGTTGGTAGCCATCCTGTAGCTGTTGTAGATTTGCAGTTGTCTTTGGGTTGCTCCAGGAGAAGTTGGGATGGTTTCTCCAGTTAGGATTATAGGTGTTCTGGGCAGGCCTACTATTCCTCTCATATCCTCCAATGTAGTTTGCAGATGCAGTGCAGTCAGAGGAATCGTGGTTGCCTCCACATTTGCCACAGAATGGCTCAGCAGTTTTTACTTCATGAACCTTCCCTGGGGATTGCACCATCTTCATCACCAGCTTCATCAGAGTGTCGAGGCGGGCATTTACAAATTCTGAGGCTTCTACCTCATTTGCAGTAGCTGGCCGCCTTGTGCCGCCTCGGCGGGCTGTCGGGTATTTATAATCATTTTAGCTGCTATGTTTAGCAGCCGCAATGCTTCCTCTAGAGGTCTGTCTAGGATGATTCCATTGACCGAGGTATCTATCATCATCCGAGTTGGGTAGTTAACCCCGTTATAGAATATAGGTACCTGAGTCCAAGCTGGTAGACCATACAACGGGTAGTTATTCAGCATTTGTTGGTACCGCTCCCATGCCTCGTACATCAGCTCGTCATCCTCTTGTCTAAAAGCTGTGATCTCATTCTGCAGCCTATCGTTGACGTTGGACGGGTTGAATCGGTCTAGAAAGTCTTTGCAGAGCTCCGCCCATGAATTAAAAGATCTGGCTGGCTGGTTATTTAACCACTGTTTCGCCCTATCTCTCAGTGAATAGGGAAATAGCCTCAGCCGTAGTACGTCCTGGTGAACCCCATGTATCTTGAATGCTCGGAAAATGTCCAAGAATCCTCGTAAATGTTGTCGAGCATCTTCTGTGGCAGTCCCTCCGAAGTGCCCTAGTGTGTTTATCATGTTGAACATGACGGGCTTTAGTTCAAAATGATCCACCCCTATCTCTAGTTCAGTCACTATTGGGTCGAACCTTTGGAAGTCATGTTCCAGTAAGTCTCTAGTTGTCCGCACTTGGGGTGGATCAGGGGGATCTTGCCTCTGCTGTTCTTGTGGTCTTCTGGGCGGCAAGTTATGCTGCCCACCCCTGCCATTCATGGAATCATTTGGGGGGTCCTCGTTTACCATGGTCTCTTCCTTTGCTTTGCCCTTGGCTTTGTTCTTCAAGATTTCTCTGAGCTCCCTCTTAATTCTTCTAGTTTCACGCTTAAGATCGTCGTAAATAATGAAATTTCCTTTAGGGTTAGCCCTGGTCATACACTTGCAAAGGACACGATAAAATATTTTTTTTGATTAAAAATAAAATAAAATAAAATAAAAGGTAAATAAAAGTGCAGAAATTGATAAACGAAATTCGTTGTTACCAATCCCCGGCAACGACACCAAAAACCTGTAGGGCGTATAGGTGCCCCCTTTTTGTGAGAGCGCAAGTGCACACTCTTGCCAAGTTATAGTATAAAAGATGTCAAAACCCACGAGGATTGGACAGCTTATCTCGTTTCGTAGTCCATGCACAAGGTAAAGAAAAAGCGCAAGTGAATAATTGGTCGAGATAGAAAAGTAATTAAAAACACAAGTAATAAAGAAGGTGAATCAGGTTGATAGAATAAGCAGGGTTATGTTGCCACTTAGTGTGAAAACTGCGTTGTAATAGGTAAGAGTTATTTTGTGCTGCCACGATATGCTGCCTCGGCGGGTATGGCAGGCGGCAAACTACGACCCTGTCACGTGGCCGCAGCAGGTCACTACCACTGCAGGGGTGTACTGTCTCGGCAGGTGGAACGGAAAGAAGTCCTGGCGGCAAGTCTGACAGATACTCCAAGTTCGGCAGGATAGTCAATAGTAATCCCTCCTATATCTAGGTTAGGATGCTCGAGATGCTAATTTGTGGACTAGTGTGGAACCAAATTAGTCAACTCGGATGGTGATCCCTTTTAGCCGCTGAAACTTGTGGACTAGTGTGGAACCAAGTTAGTCACGCCTCAGCACGTTGTGACCGTACTTAACC
The DNA here is from genome assembly GCA_958450335.1 of Hibiscus tridactylites. NCBI lineage: Eukaryota > Viridiplantae > Streptophyta > Magnoliopsida > Malvales > Malvaceae > Hibiscus > Hibiscus tridactylites. The sequence continues at coordinate 73,362,601 of OY288273.1, forward strand.
CTTTCGTGAGCCTTGCACTTTCGTGCCCGGCAAATGGATTCTCTCAAACGACTGGTGTAGAAAGATTGAAAGAATGAAGAACAATGGATTAAGTAAACTTGGAATATTTTATTGAAGAATAACTCAAAACCCTAAAACAACCATTTCTCACTAGTTACAACTTAACCCTAACCCAATGGAAATTAGAACATGGAGATGGTGAAGAACACAAGAAAATTCTATATAAAACCTATGATAATTTGAACTAGGAGTACAATGGGTATTTATAGACTCAACACTAGGTTAAGTCCTCTTTAAAGTAGAAGTCCTCTAAAGTAGTTTTCCTTCTTTAATATAGCTTTAAATGCCGACTTCTTTTCTTGGAATATGGACTCTATCTCGTTTGCCTTGGTCCGCAAGTAAGCTTGAGAATTTTGCTTCGACAGCCCTGTCCGCTGCTACAAACATCGAAAAATCAAATGAACGTCATTGATAGATTCAGTAGTTTTTGCTCTACAGATTGCGCTCCAGTTCTCCCAACTTCCATAGGCAGTTTCTGAGGGCAGCAAGGTCGACGGCAACTCTACTCGACAGGTCTTGGCAGCAACTAACTTCTGCTGGAACTGCTTCAGTACAGCTCCTGAGTTCGCTCCTCAGCATTGTGTCCTCCGCTCCTCGGTTCCCTCGTTCAGCTGTTAGTACCTACATACAAGAATACACTAAAACAGTATCTCTTGTTCACCAAATAAATGATAAGTTATTAAGGTAAGGCAGAACAATGAAATACTATAAAATGCTATGATTGACCCTACTTATGCATATAATGTGCTTAAAAACAGTAATAATAAGAGTTGGCATGTGCATGAAATATAGGACTTTTGGACACTTTACAGTGTCTGTAACGCCCTGGTTTTGGGCCTAGATGTTTTAGACATCGGATCCGACCGGTCGAGAACGGTTCGAATCGCGTAAGGTGATTTTAGGAAATCAAGGATTGGGATAGGATAAAATTGTGGTAAAAATTTCTAAAATCATCTAAGAATATAATGAAGAGGTTGGTCAAATCAATTTTACAAAAAGGAATTTGGAAAATGGACATTTCGAGTAGTGACCAAATTGTAAAGTTTCAAAACTGGGAAAAATGTGATTTTTAAGATGGAAGCCAAAATATTAGAATCTTTAGGGGGCTTTAAGTCAATTTGACCTTTCTTCAATATGACATGTGATTTAAAAGGGTTTTTTATTAAATAATTCTTAATTAGATTTTTATATTAATTAACTAAAAGGTAGTTGATGGGATTTCCACTTACGTAACTACCAATTCTCTTTCATTTGCAGCCAAACACAATTTTCTCTCATCTTTTCAAGAATTCTTTCTTCCAAAAACTCTCTCAACATTTCCTAAATCATTTTGAAGAGATCCTTCTTAATTCTTCAAGATTTTTGCAAGGAAAACTTGTCATCTATTGAAGGAAGTAAGGATTGGAGGTAAATCCCGTTCTCAACCTCTAATCTAAGTTCTTTATTGAAATTCCCAAGATATTTGGCTTCTAAATACTATTTTCGATTGAGTTTTCAATATAGTTTTGATTTGAGATCAAAATCTTGTGAAATTGTGGATGAAATCTTGATTTTTGGACTTCACGAGTTGGGCTCTGTTTTGTATTGATTTTAATGGATTTCTAAGTTGATTTATATGTTAAAATGATGTGTTGATAACATAGATCCCGAAATCCTTGAGATCCTTGAGTTTCTTAGTTGTTTTAAGTGTGTTTTTGGGGTGAAATGGTGGAATCTTGCTTGCTGGTGCTATAAGGATGAGTTAGGTTGTTTATTAGATGTGTTTTGATGTTGATAATGCTTTGGAAGTGAGGTATGATGGCTGGGCTTGGTTTAGGAAGCAACCGATTTAGTTTTCGGTTGTTTTGGAAGGGTAATTTGGTGTAGTTTGAGTGGGCAACGAGTTTGTGAATTGTTTCTGGTGTTTGAATGCATTTTAATGCATTTAGGTCTCTATTTTGATGATGTGAAAATAGGGGATCTTAATCCGGAAGCACACGAGGGGGTTTTGGAGGCTCCGGAGGTGTAATTTGCGTGTTGGCGAGCGAGGCTTCTCGTATCGGTGAGTGGAAAACAGTTTTCCAGCTTTGAAACGTTTTGAACGTGGTTTTGGGGGCTTACTGTAAGTTTGAAACACTTAGCTAAGATCAAGAGTAAGTAAATCGAAAGTCTCTCTCGGATTGTGTTATGTTTTGGTTTAAAATTGTAACCCCCTTAACCCGGTCTAGACGGTTGACCCGAATTAAGAAAGTCACACGGGGAAAACCAAAGTCAACCCGAAAGTCAACCTTGATTAACGACCCTTTTTTTTAATCTTGTCTAAATGCACGTTAGCCCTAATTGTGATCACACAAACATCATACTCAAAGATCACAAACATCAGAGATCAAACAGGGACCCAATTGAACAAATTACAACTTTAGGGACCAAATTGTAATTTCTGAAAACTTTAAGGACTTAACCAGATTTTAAGTTACCAACTTTTAAACATGCAATTGATCAACCAAACATGCTCCAAAAGCCACCAAACTTTACCAACATGCAATTCAACATATATGAGACATTCTTGCATCAACAAATCAACAATATATCAACATATATGAAAAGCCCCAAATCTATAGGCATGCTTCCTACACAAGCAACCATTCAAGCATAAACTTCCAAATCAAACTCATATTAGCCAAATACATGTTCCAACAACATTAACAACAACATTGAATCATCCTTGCCCGAACATAGACGAATACATAAACACATTTCAAGAGATTCTACCCCCATTGCCTTTATTAACTATAGCTATTCACCGAGACATACATCTCAAATGGAGTCCTCCTTGAATCCCTTGCTTCTCGCTGTCCAAACTTCAAGAATCTGCATTGATGGACAAAAAGGAGCGTAAGCACATAATGCTTAGTGAGGAACGCTCAAAACCAAAACACCATCAATGTAGCGGGTCATAAAACACTTTTAAAACAAACCCGAATTGTTTACCAAGCAAAGTTTGAAAACCCTTTTCAACATCATGCTTAAAACCATGCATTGCACATACATGAAAACCAACCCTTAGCTTAGCAAGCTAGGAAAAACCTTTTCAAAGCACAACATGCAAAATCATCCATTTAGCCATCCCATGCATAAACACCTTATGCAAAGCTAAATTCAAAACCTTGGAAAACACCTCCATTCCACAACATACCTTTCTTGTACTTGAAAACCATTCAAGCAAGAAACCCTTTAAAACCACTTATTCAATCAATCCAACACATGCATTAAACCAAGGCAATATATAAACCACAACATTATCATCACATGCCTTTTAAAACAAGTCTTAACAAGACTCCAATGCATTTAAGAGATTCCATGCACACATGCATCATTTACCAAATGATAATCAACACTTGTTCAACTTAACAAGTAAACATGCATTCACAAGCATTAACCACTTTTCATGCAACCTTGCATCCTTTCAAGCATCTCATGCTTCTTTATAATCAAGAACATTACATTGGCTTCCAAGTGATCATCCACATCCACTTTTCAACTCAACAACCCGATCGGATACGCGGATCACAAGCGTTGTCCCCCACGCTTCATACACACTACCAATCCAAGGTCTTCAAATGGACTTTTAAACACCATTTGACCTCAACATCCTAAGGTTCCCATGTATGGACTTTTAAACACCATACAACCTTAGCTTTTCCCGAGGTTCCCATGTATGGACTTTTAAACACCATACAACCTCAACTTTTCCCGAGGTTCCCATGTATGGACTTTTAAACACCATACAACCTCAACTTTTCCCAAGGTTCCCATGTATGGACTTTTAAACACCATACAACCTTGACATGCACAAGGTTCCCCCGTATGGACTTTTAAACACCATACAACCTTTGCATCACCGATTGGTAGTTGTATAACATCACTAACGAGATCCGGGACACCCTACACAAGATCCACACATGGGCATTACACCTCCATTGTGATCTTAACAAGCACAAGGTTCTCACATATGGACTTTTAACCACCATATAACCTTTGCTTAACCAAGGTCCTCGAATGGGCATTCCACCTCCATTATGACCTTAACCATCTCGTTAGGATACTTGAAGGGAGTTTACCGGTTCACTCTTAACCACTCCACCTCCAAGGCGACTTTATTCACGGTGCACCCAATCCTATAGCCGGCTAACTATATCCGATCAACGAACCAAGAACCACTTACATCACTTGCCAATATAACCAACTTACCATCATTAGCCCAATGATTCACATGCATAATCACAATGCAAAAACCATCATTTACCATCATTAGTTCACTGTTTTAAAGCATTATACAAAGCCATTAAACATCATGCAATACCATGCATCAAAACCACAATTTCCATGTACAAAACCAAGGATCTCTTACCTTGAGCATCCTTCACATATGACTTTCAAAAACCAGCATTAAACCATGCTTACAATATGCTTTCAAAACAGAATTTAAATCATGTAAAACACATGCATATCAATGATCAACCACAATTGCTTTTAAAGCCAATTCTCAATACAAACCAAGAGCGAAAAACCATTTACTTACTCTTGAGCTTAGCAAAGTTATTTAGACTTAAACTAAGCTCCCAAAACCTTCAAGCCTTGGTTTAAAAGCTGAAAACCCAACTTCACTCACCGATACACAAAACAAGGCTAGCCAACAAGCCTTCCAAGCATCCGAAACCTTCCGCAACACCTCTAAAGCTCACGGATCAAACTCCCCTGTTTCAAGCACACAAAAACAGAGCATTAATGCATCTTTATGCATTAAAAACACCAGCAACAACAACACAACTCGCTGCTCATCACAAATCCAACATTTCGGCTACCAAACACAACCGAAATCACCTCCAAACACTTCCAAAACTTAACCCAGACAAGATCTATCACTTCTAACCATTTTTAAACATCAATTAACATCCAAAATGATCACAAACACGTCCTTATACCTCCAGGTATAACAGATCACCAAAAACACTCCAAAAACAACCAAAAACTCAAGCAAAACTTAGGAAATTCAACCTATCCGGGATTGCATTAATTAAACCTCAACTTCTAATCAATTTAGCATTCATTTAACATCAATTTGACACCTCAAAACCCTGCTTAAATAGATCACACGAAAATTTCACCAAAATCACCAAATCTTGCATTTTAAGCCAAAAATCAAGATCTCAATTGAAAAGCCTTTAACAAATCACAAATCAAGGATTGAGAACTTAGGAATTTCAGTAAAGAACTGATAGTTTAGAGGAGAAGGACGTTCTTACCTCCAAACTTGAATTTCTCCAATTTAGAACCAAGAAGCTTGATGAAACAACTTGCAAATGGTGAGGTTTTGTTGTAGAGATGATTAGGAATCCAAAGAGAATTGAAAAGGAAGATTTGAGTGACAAAATCAGAGGAGAAAATCTGGAGAGATGTGCTTGGGTTGAGAGAAAATGAGAGAAAAGGAGAATTGGAAGAAAATGAGAAGTTAGTTAAGAAATAGTCAAAATGACTTTCCCTCCTCTTTCTTTATGTTTAAAATCAGAATAAAACCTTAAAATATCTTAGAAAAATCTGGAGAAACTCTTTTTGGAATAATAGCTCCTTAAAGATTCAAAGTTTCAATCCTTTATAAAACAGTCACCAAACTTTCAAAAATTACATTTTGGTCACTAGCCAAATGTCAACCTTCCGAACCTCATTTTCCAAAATTGATTTCTCAGTTCACTTTTATATATTAAAAGATGGTTTTAGAACATTTTTCCATATTTTTAATGCAACCTGAACTAGGCTTTCCTAAATTCACTCTTATATATTCGATCAACACTTTGACCGAACCGGTCAATGCCCAAAACTTCTGAGCCCAAAACCGGGGCGTTACAACTCTCCCCCCTTAGGAAATTTCGTCCTCGAAATTTTAACTGGCAAAAAGGGAACCACAACCTTCTCAAACCAACACACAAGGCAACACAACAGCCTCAACCATCACTGAACACATTCCACACAAAAACTCCACCAAACTTAACACCACCACATACTGTTCACAAAATCCAGAACACTCAAAGATAGCCACAATCTACCTTTCACATATCCGGACCGTACACAGCCCCAACATCAACCTGAAGAACTTCAACTTTTACAGCACACAACACTGCAACTCACAACTCCCAAGACTTGTTCACACAGTGACACCAACCAAACCAAATCAGCCACTATGCAAACTTCTCTGCTTCCAAACTCTTGCAACTCTCAAACCTCTTCCAAGGATCTTCCCAACAAGCATAAATTCTTAAGCACCAACCGCTTACTCAAACTCCTCAACGAATGCTAACATTCCTTCACATCCGTCACCACCACTACCAGAACAACTCACAAGGACTACTCACCCAGATTCCAAAATTTACATCACAACCCCAACTCAACTCCGCCAACCGTACCACACTCCACCAGCTGACTACAAAAGAAATTCACATACTCACAACCAATCAACCACTTCTCACAAGAATCCTTTCAAACAACAATGGCCTTCGATCTTTCATTGCCTATCCTCCACAAACTTTGACCACAACACCTGCCTTAGAACATCGCCCAGCTTAAACATACAAAACATCTTCTCAACTCCTCAAGAGTTGCTAAGAACCAACACTTACAAACACAACCTTTCCACAACAACTTAAATGCTAAGCTGCTTCAGCACTTGAAAACACAACCACTAAACTGCAACATCACTTAGCACCAAGGAACTACCCCTTCCACTTAGCTTATTCAAAACATCTGACCGATTCTAACCTCAACCGGTACTCCTCACCACCAAACCACTAAACTCCTTAAGCAACAAACACTATCCTTCTACCAACAGGCTATACTACTCTCACTATCTCCAGCACTAGCTTAATACACTCCACTACTTCCAACTTCCACTCAGCACCAAAACAAACTCTAAAAACCCCTCATCCAACCTAACCCAACCACCACACTAACAGATTCGATTAGTTATTAGCGAGTGTGAACATTGTATGCATGATCACCTACATGCCCTATCAATGCCTGATGTACATGTATGCAAAACCTCTAATGGCATGCCACATGTATGCATGGACCAACACATATATAATATAGCATATAATAATGATTTTAACTGTGCATGAATGCCAGTTCACACCCTCCAATAACATCCTCAAAGTCTGTCTAAGAACAACCTCCTAACTCACCTCTAACTTATCTAACTCCATCATTCCAACAACCATTAACCACAAGATACTCACTAAACCTTCTTCACACCAAAGATATCTCCAAACTACAACCATTACCCCAACATGTTAGCAACAAGACTAGACTTACCACACAAGGAAAAACAACAGAAACCAAACCAGGGTAACTAGAGCAAAGATTACTTAACAAGGTTACCTGAAAACACAACTCCACCCTGAAAACTCATCAGACGAGCTCTCTTCCTCGCGGAACCATCATCCTCCTGCCGCACCACTGCAGCACCAGCTAACACACCAGGGTCACCACCAACTCCTTGCGGTAAAGAACCTTGGCTGTTCCGAGCCAACATCAAACAATCACGTCTCATATGTCCAGCAGACCCACATTTCCAGCAAACTTCCTTTCCCAAACTCTTCACAACCTTCAGCTCTTTCTGCCACCTCTGAACTTTGCCTCGGCCGTGCCCACGACCTTTCAGAGACCCTCTGACTATCACCGAAGCTGACTTCACCCCAAGGGGACAATCACGCTTCACATGCACTTTAGAACCACAGTTCCAACAAGTACCCGCGCCCCAACAACCTCCAACATGGCGCCTTTCACAACGATCACACACAGGTAGCTGAGCTTCCACCCCTTGCTCAAGCAACACTTGCTCCACCACAGCACTACCTTCACATTGCTTAACCCTTGGAAACTTCTCTCCAAGATACCTTTCATAAAAGGCAGACACAAAGAAATCCCAGTCAATATCATGGATATGTGACGCCACCGCCACAGATGTCCACCAGGCACATGCATCCTCCAACATCAGAGAAACAACACTTCCCAGCTTACAAGCATAATCACAGCCTTCCTGATCCAAAATCAGAACCATGCTGGCTAACCAGGCCTCAAACATCTCCGGCGAAGAACCATGATACTCCACCGCACCCAAATCAAGCAAACGCTGCTTCGGCAAACCCACACATCGCACAGCCAGCACATCCACTGACTTTACCTTTACCACAGCCTGAAATGTTCCCAACACCTCCTGAACAACAGATGATGAACTCTTCATCACAGGACCAGCTTATTTCCCTTGCCTTACCACCTCAACTCCAGGCACAGAAGACTGAGACAAAACACCTCTACAAAAGGGTGAATTCCATGCCCTAACCACCTGCCCCAAGGCAGCAACCATCTCACCCAACTGCCATTCCAACAACGACTTCGCCATACTACTAACAACAACAAACATTCACAACAAACAAACAAACAACCCAGTTAGACCAGCTTCAAGCAAGGATTCAAACTCCAACTCCAAATAACACAATAGCTATATTAATAAGGCAATGGGTATCTCGAATCCTCCCCTTTAGAAGACATAACAGTCAACACAAACATGGATATCACAACATCAAGCATATCAAACAACATACTTTGATCATGCTTACACCAAACAGCATCCACTTGCAACAACATATAAGCAACATAACATACTCATAGCACTTTCATCACGCATATCACCAGCTCAGAACATCAGCACAAATCCACATGAGCTCAACCAATATTCATAACCACAAAGCATGCTTGAAAACATCAACAACTTGCTCAGAAACACGTGTTTCATCCAACTTTCAACCACACAACAAGGTAAACACCAAACACACATCACCACAACTTACCGTTTTCCCCAAACATTCGCAACTCAGCTCTGATACCACCAAATGTAACCCCTTAACCCGGTCTAGACGGTTGACCCAAATTAAGAAAGTCACACGGGGAAAACCAAAGTCAACCCGAAAGTCAACCTTGATTAACGATCCTTTTTTTTTAATTTTGTCTAGATGCACGTTAGCCCTAATTGTGATCACAAAAACATCACACTCAAAGATCACAAACATCAGAGATCAAACAGGGACCCAATTGAACAAATTACAACTTTAGGGACCAAATTGTAATTTCTGAAAACTTTAAGGACTTAACCAGATTTTAAGTTACCAACTTAAAATTAGTCATGTTTCATGCTTCTCTGCCAAATTTTAGCTCAAACGGACATCCCAAACTCATACAATTGCACATACAAGATTCAGGACCAAAATGCAAACATTTCAAAACATTTAACCGCCAATGTCAGCCCCCAACGGTCACCCGTTCCGAAACAGGCAGAGCCCGTTTCGAAACACGGGGCCGTTCCGCAATGCGTACCGCAACGGGGGTCTGGCAGTAGCCATTCCGTTTCGGAACGGTGTCACCCGTTTCGGACGTCTGGGTTGGTTCAGGGCACCCGTTCCGAAACGGTGTCAACTGTTCCGAAACACCCTGCACAGATTGCAGCATAAAGCATACTTAAACATGCAATTGATCAACCAAACATGCTCCAAAAGCCACTAAACTTTACCAACATGCAATTCAACATATATGAGACATTCTTGCATCAACAAATCAACAATATATCAACATATATGAAAAGCCCCAAATCTATAGGCATGCTTCCTACACAAGCAACCATTCAAGCATAAACTTCCAAATCAAACTCATATTAGCCAAATACATGTTCCAACAACATTAACAACAACATTGAATCATCCTTGCCCGAACATAGACGAATACATAAACACATTTCAAGAGATTCTACCCCCATTGCCTTTATTAACTATAGCTATTCACCGAGACATACATCTCAAATGGAGTCCTCCTTGAATCCCTTGCTTCTTGCTGTCCAAACTTCAAGAATCTGCATTGATGGACAAAAAGGAGCGTAAGCACATAATTCTTAGTGAGGAATGCTCAAAACCAAAACACCATCAATGCAGCGGGTCATAAAACACTTTTAAAACAAACCTGAATTGTTTACCAAGCAAAGTTTGAAAACCCTTTTCAACATCATGCTTAAAACCATGCATTGCACATACATGAAAACCAACCCTTAGCTTAGCAAGCTAGGAAAAACCTTTTCAAAGCACAACATGCAAAATCATCCATTTAGCCATCCCATGCATAAACACCTTATGCAAAGCTAAATTCAAAACCTTGGAAAACACCTCCATTCCACAACATACCTTTCTTGTACTTGAAAACCATTCAAGCAAGAAACCCTTTAAAACCACTTATTCAATCAATCCAACACATGCATTAAACCAAGGCAATATATAAACCACAACATTATCATCACATGCCTTTTAAAACAAGTCTTAACAAGACTCCAATGCATTTAAGAGATTCCATGCACACATGCATCATTTACCAAATGGTAATCAACACTTGTTCAACTTAACAAGTAAACATGCATTCACAAGCATTAACCACTTTTCATGCAACCTTGCATCCTTTCAAGCATCTCATGCTTCTTTATAATCAAGAACATTACATTGGCTTCCAAGTGATCATCCACATCCACTTTTCAACTCAACAACCCGATCGGATACGCGGATCACAAGCGTTGTCCCCCACGCTTCATACACACTACCAATCCAAGGTCTCCAAATGGACTTTTAAACACCATTTGACCTCAACATCCTAAGGTTCCCATGTATGGACTTTTAAACACCATACAACCTTAGCTTTTCCCGAGGTTCCCATGTATGGACTTTTAAACACCATACAACCTCAACTTTTCCCGAGGTTCCCATGTATGGACTTTTAAACACCATACAACCTCAACTTTTCCCAAGGTTCCCATGTATGGACTTTTAAACACCATACAACCTTGACATGCACAAGGTTCCCCAGTATGGACTTTTAAACACCATACAACCTTTGCATCACCGATTGGTAGTTGTATAACATCACTAACGAGATCCGGGACACCCTACACAAGATCCACACATGGGTATTACACCTCCATTGTGATCTTAACAAGCACAAGGTTCTCACATATGGACTTTTAACCACCATATAACCTTTGCTTAACCAAGGTCCTCGAATGGGCATTCCACCTCCATTATGACCTTAACCATCTCGTTAGGATACTTGAAGGGAGTTTACCGGTTGACTCTTAACCACTCCACCTCCAAGGCGACTTTATTCACGGTGCACCCAATCCTATAGCCGGCTAACTATATCCGATCAACGAACCAAGAACCACTTACATCACTTGCCAATATAACCAACTTACCATCATTAGCCCAATGATTCACATGCATAATCACAATGCAAAAACCATCATTTACCATCATTAGTTCACTGTTTTAAAGCATTATACAAAGCCATTAAACATCATGCAATACCATGCATCAAAACCACAATTTCCATGTACAAAACCAAGGATCTCTTACCTTGAGCATCCTTCACATATGGCTTTCAAAAACCAGCATTAAACCATGCTTACAATATGCTTTCAAAACAGAATTTAAATCATGTAAAACACATGCATATCAATCATCAACCACAATTGCTTTTAAAGCCAATTCTCAATACAAACCAAGAGCGAAAAACCATTTACTTACTCTTGAGCTTAGCAAAGTTATTTAGACTTAAACTAAGCTCCCAAAACCTTCAAGCCTTGGTTTAAAAGCTGAAAACCCAACTTCACTCACCGATACACAAAACAAGGCTAGCCAACAAGCCTTCCAAGCATCCGAAACCTTCCGCAACACCTCTAAAGCTCACGGATCAAACTCCCCTATTTCAAGCACACAAAAACAGAGCATTAATGCATCTTTATGCATTAAAAACACCAGCAACAACAACACAACTCGCTGCTCAACACAAATCCAACATTTCGGCTACCAAACACAACCGAAATCACCTCCAAACACTTCCAAAACTTAACCCAGCCAAGATCTATCACTTCTAACCATTTTTAAACATCAATTAACATCCAAAATGATCACAAACACGTCCTTATACCTCCAGGTATAACAGATCACCAAAAACACTCCAAAAACAACCAAAAACTCAAGCAAAACTTAGGAAATTCAACCTATCCGGGATTGCATTAATTAAACCTCAACTTCTAATCAATTTAGCATTCATTTAACATCAATTTGACACCTCAAAACCCTGCTTAAACAGATCACACGAAAATTTCACCAAAATTACCAAATCTTGCATTTTAAGCCAAAAATCAAGATCTCAATTGAAAAGCCTTTAACAAATCACAAATCAAGGATTGAGAACTTAGGAATTTCAGTAAAGAACTGATAGTTTAGAGGAGAAGGACGTTCTTACCTCCAAACTTGAATTTCTCCAATTTAGAACCAAGAAGCTTGATGAAACAACTTGCAAATGGTGAGGTTTTGTTGTAGAGATGATTAGGAATCCAAAGAGAATTGAAAAGGAAGATTTGAGTGACAAAATCAGAGGAGAAAATCTGGAGAGATGTGCTTGGGTTGAGAGAAAATGAGAGAAAAGGAGAATTGGAAGAAAATGAGAAGTTAGTTAAGAAATAGTCAAAATGACTTTCCCTCCTCTTTCTTTATGTTTAAAATCAGAATAAAACCTTAAAATATCTTAGAAAAATCTGGAGAAACTCTTTTTGGAATAATAGCTCCTTAAAGATTCAAAGTTTCAATCCTTTATAAAACAGTCACCAAACATTAAAAAATTACATTTTGGTCACTAGCCAAATGTCAACCTTCCGAACCTCATTTTCCAAAATTGATTTCTCAGTTCACTTTTATATATTAAAAGATGATTTTAGAACATTTTTCCATATTTTTAATGCAACCCGAACTAGGCTTTCCTAAATTCACTCTTATATATTCGATCAGCACTTTGACCGAATCGGTCAATGCCCAAAACTTCTGAGCCCAAAACCGGGGCGTTACAAAAATGCACTTGGTTTAAATGTGTTTTGATTATTGTTTTAAGGCATGTTTTAAGCATGAACGTTGCTGGATTTTAATGCCATTGTGTTAAGGATGCACTAGGTAAGTGATCCTTGGTTTTCATGTGTTGAATGCATTTGATGTAAGCATGTTATGCTTGTGGAATGTGCATTGTGTTTATGCTTGTAAAACAGTGGATTAATGTGGTTAAATGATTATATTGGCAAGTGATGTAAATGGATTTTGGTTACTTTAATCGGATATAGTTAGTCGGCTATAGGACTGGGTGCACCGTGAATAAAGTCGCCATGGATGTCGAGGGGTTGTGATTGTGCTGTAATCTCCATCCAAGTACCCCAGCGATTGAGGAATTAGAGTCACCACGATAGAGGTTGGCTCTCGTGGGTAGACTTAGTTAACTGTCACTACGGTGGAGGAATGCTCCCATGTGTGAGCTTGCTTAAGGTGATTACAATTGTTGTGGTAACTCCCATGTGTAAGCCTTGTTTAAGTCCCGGCTCTCGCTAGTGGGTTATACAACTACCGATGAGTGATGTTGAGGGGTTGTGATTGTGCCATTAACTCCACCACGGGTGTTGAGGGGTTGTGATTGTGCCATTAACTCCACCACGGGTGTTGAGGGGTTGTGATTGCGCCATTAACTCCACCACGGGTGTTGAGGGGTTGTGATTGTGCCATTAACTCCAGCACGACTATTGAGGGGTTGTGATTGTGCCATTTATCTCCATCACGGGTGTTGAGGGGTTGTGATTGTGCCATTTGTCTCCACCTTGTGTAGTCCGGTAGTGTGTATGAAGCGTGTGGGACAACGCTTGTAATCCGCGTATCTGATTGTGTCTAATGTGATGTGTTTTGTTATGATTAATGTTTAAGATCACTTGTGAGCCAATATAATGTTGTTGACATAATGTTTTTATAAAGAATATTGTTTTAAGGAAGCATGTGATGCTTGAGGATATGCTTGAATGCATATGATGCTTGGTTTAAGCATGAGTGAAGGTTCTTATTGTTGTAAGTAATGATGCTATGAGCATGTGGTTTTGAAAGGGATTTTGTGATCTAAAGTGCATGTTTTAAAGGAAGGTTTATGTTTATCAAGGATGGTGTTTTCGTTTTAAAATGCATTGATGAATGTTTGGTCTATAGCGGACCTCGCTGAGCTTTATGCTTACGCTCATTTGTTTCATCAATGCAGAGATTTGAGCAATCAAGGCAGCCCAAGAGCAAGGGGATTCCATGAGTTTTGGTTAAACAATGTATGTGGTTTTACTCAAGTGTAATAAGAGGCAATGGGTGGAATTTATGCTTTTGAATGGTTGAGGATGTTTCCTTTGCTTTGAGCATGTTAGTTTGATTATATTTGAGTTGTAATCGATCTTTGATTGCTTGGAACTTGGTTTGAATGTTGTTTTGGCTTGATGAGGTTTTGGTGGATTTGAGATCATGCCTTTAGTACCTAGGATTATGATATTGATGCTATGTTCTAGATTATGTTTCATAGATATGGTCTTTGAGGCATATGTGAGCTGTATGTAAGTTGTGGCTTGTTTCGGAAACGTTTCGAATGCGTAAAGATATCATAAACCAGCAAAATCTGTTGTTGTAGGGCAAGGCATATCGGAACGCCCTTGCCTGTTTCGGAACAGGAGCCTAAAATGGCTAAGAGGTTTCGGAACGGGTGGGGACGTATCGAAACGGTTTAGCTACTGGAGGTGGGTGTTTCGATACGGGTCTCAGAACGTACCCGAGTTTCAAAACAGTCAACCCTATTTCAAAACGACTGTTTCGGTACAGAGTCATCCGTGTCGAAACACTTGACCGTGTGGTTGAATTTTGAATCGTTTCAAGTTTCTGTTTCTTACGTATTGGTCCCTAAAGTGTTGGATGCTTAATTCAATGGGTTTGCACGGTCCGATTGAGTTGAATTTTGACATGCAAGCATGTTACATGACTAATTGAAGGTTGGTAACTTTAAAAATCTGAAAGTCCTTGTATTTTATGAAAATTACAGTCTAATCCCTAAGAGTCTCATGTAAGCAATTGAACCCTTAATTGAACTCCGATCTGTGTGTCGTTTCCTTCTTAGTGTCTTGCTGAACACATAGGATAATAACGAGCATGTAGGCAATCATGCATATGAATGTTCACACTTACTAATAGTTGATTTGGATCTGGTAGTGGTGTGTTATGATTAGAGTAGTTTGTGGGTTTAAGGTTTGTTTTGGGTGTAAGGTTAGGAAGTGAAAACGTTTACCATTAGGAGTGAGTATGGTCTAGTTTGGGCTAGCCGGAAGAAAAGTTCTTCTAGGTGTTTTGAGGCCTTGGTGGATTGATAGTAGAGAGGGGACCGTTTTGGTTAGTATGTGGTCGAGGATGTATAGTGTGAAGTTAAATGCATTTGGTATGTAGTCGTGGAGTATTGTAGTTGCGTTGGGTTGAATGGTTGTTGTAGGTTTTGGTTGTGGTTTCTAGAGTGTGTTGCATTGTTGCTTGAATAGTCATAGTAGGATGATTGTTTTAGATGGATAAGGTTTGAAGGAGTTGGAAGGAAGTGCTGACAATAGTTTCAATAGAGGTTTAGCTGGGGTTGAGTTGAGAGAGTTCTTAACTCTTGCCTAAGTTGTAGGATGTGTCTTCAATCGAATGCAAGTGCTTGGGGAATGAGCTCTACGCGTGGTTATGTAATCTCAAAAGCCATGATGTTTTGGCTGGTTTCTCGTGTGAGGGTGATCTATTGGCTGAGTGTAAGTAAACCTTTTTGTGATGGTTGCTGTGAGTGAAGTAATAGTTGGAGATGGTGTTAGAGTCTCGTGATGAGGTATCGGGTTGGAAAGGCCAACGTTGTGACCAATGTTTGAGTAAGAAGGTGGTTGTGGAGTTCAGGGCGACGTTTACTCGCTTGAGCAGATCGCAAGATGGTGATCTTGAGGCTGAATTGTTGTTGGAACTGTCCCTGAATCCGTTGATTTGGGATCAACAGTTGCTTGATGACTCCCTTGTATCGTGTGTTCAAGAGGTCATGGATGGAAAGCCTTGTGGTTCGATGTCAATGATGTTGGTGTTTTGAGCTTTGGGAATTGAATAGTGGTGCCAAATGATGTTGAGTTGAGGTGACCTAATATGGATGAACTCTTAGAGGTTCTTCCGTAGTGTGTCCTGGTTGTACGAAGGTGTATCGTAATTTGAGAGTTGCCGGTTAAGGTAGAAAGGGATGCTAACAAATTTGTAGGTAAATGTTTGGGTTGTTGGTAGGTGGAAGCTGAGTTTTGCTTACCTTTTCGGGTGTGGTAATCGTTGGGGTTTCCAGGGATGGATTCGTGGTTGGATTATTGTGGATTTTATCAAGAGAAATTTTATGAGTGGTTGTTGATCATTTTGCAAAGAGTGTGCATTCCTTGGCAGTGCATATTGCGTATGAGTTGGATAAGTTGGTTGAGTTGTTTGTCACTAAGATTGTGTGTTTGCATGGAGTGTTGGAGGCTGTTGTTTTTTTATTGAGATTCAAGGTTCGGATCGAGGTTTTAGGAATGGTTGAGTTGAGCTTGGGGTACGCGGTTGAGTTTCGGTACTTCTTATCATCCTTTGACGGATGGGTAATTGGAGCATGTTGTGTTTAAATTTCCAAGGTTCATCGGAAAGGTTTTTGCCTTTGGTTGAGGTAGCTTGTAACATTAGTTATTAGGCAAGTTTCGAGTGGCTCTTTACGAGGCCTTGTATGGGAGAAGATGTAGAACTCCTCTCTGTTGGGCGGAAGCTGGGAAAAAGTTGATTTTGATGCCAGCTATGCTTAAGGGGACCACTGAGAAGGTGAAGCTCATTGGTGGGCGTTTAAAGGCAGCATGGGATAGGCAAAGGTCTTACGCAGATCTGAAGCGTAAGGAGTTTGAGTTCGCGGTTGGCGAACGTGTGCCTTGAAAGTATCGCCTTAGAAGAAGGTGGTGAGATTTGGGCGTAAGGGTAAGCTTAGCCCAAGGTTCATTGGACCTTATGAAATTGTGGAGCGTTTTGGTCCGGTGGCATATCGGTTGAGATTGTCTGTAGAGTTGGAGAAGATACATGATGTGTTTCATGTCTCCATGTTACGGAAGTTTAGATCGGATCCTTCGCATGTAATGCCTGTTGAGGAGATAGAGTTGAATCCGGTTCTGTCATATGATGAGGAACTAGTGAAGGTTCTGGACGTGAGTAGCAAAGTTCTTCGTGGCGAGACGATAGAACCTGTGAAGGTGTTGTGGCGTCACCGAGGAGTTGAGGAGGCCACATGGGAAAGCAAGGCGGATAGGCTGAGGCAGTTTCCGCATCTCTTTCCATCAGATAAGAATTTCGATGACAAAATTTCCTATGTGCGGGAGAGTTGTAACGCCCTGGTTTTGGGCCTAGATGTTTTAGACATCGGATCAGACCGGTCGAGAATGGTTCGAATCGCGTAAGGTGATTTTAGGAAATCAAGGATCGAGATAGGATAAAATTGTGGTAAAATTTTCTAAAATCCTCTAAGAATATAATTAAGAGGTTGGTCAAATCAATTTTACAAAAAGGAATTTGGAAAATGGACATTTCGAGTAGTGACCAAATTGTAAAGTTTCAAAACTGGGAAAAATGTGATTTTTAAGATGGAAGCCAAAATCTTAGAATCTTTAGGGGGATTTAAGTCAATTTGACCTTTCTTCAAAATGACATGTGATTTAAAAGGGTTTTTAATTAAATAATTCTTAATTGGATTTTATATTAATTAACTAAAAGGTAGTCAATGGGATTTCCACTTACGTAACAACCAATTCTCCATCATTTTCAGCCAAACACAATTTTCTCTCATCTTTTTCCAGAATTCTTTCTTCCAAAAACTCTCTCAACATTTCCTAAATCATTTTGAAGAGATCCTTCTTAATTCTTCAAGATTTTTGCAAGAAAAACTTGTCATCTATTGAAGGAAGTAAGGATTGGAGGTAAATCTCATTCTCAACCTCTAATCCAAGTTCTTTATTGAAATTCCCAAGATATTTGGAATCTAAATATTATTTTCGATTGAGTTTTCAATATAGTTTTGATTTGAGATCAAAATCTTGTGAAATTGTGGATGAAATCTTGATTTTCAGACTTAACGAGTTGGGTTCTGTTTTTTTATTGATTTTAATTGAGTTCTAAGCTGATTTATATGTTAAAATGGTGTGTTGATAACATAGATCCCGAAATCCTTGAGATCCTTGAGTTTCTTGGTTGTTTTAAGTGTGTTTTTGGGGTGAAATGGTGGAATCTTGCTTGCTGGTGGTATAAGGATGAGTTAGGTTGTTTATTAGATGTGTTTTGATGTTGATAATGCTTTGGAAGTGGGGTATGATGGATGGGCTTTGTTTAGGAAGCAATCGATTTAATTTTCAGTTGTTTTGGAAGGGTATTTTGGTGTAGTTTGAGTGGGCAACGAGTTTGTGAATTGTTTTTGATGTTTTTGAATGCATTTTAATGCATTTAGGTCTCTGTTTTGATGATATGAAAATAGGGGATCTTAATCCGGAAGCACACGAGGGGGTTTTGGAGTCTCTGGAGGTGTAATTTGCGTGTCGGCGAGCGAGGCTTCGCGTATCGGTGAGTGGAAAAGAGTTTTCCAGCTTTGAAACGTTTTGAACGTGGTTTTGGGGGCTTAGTGTAAGTTTGAAACACTTAGCTTAGCTAAGCTCAAGAGTAAGTAAATCGAAAGTCTCTCTCATATTGTGCTATGTTTTGGTTTAAAATGTACTTGGTTTAAATGTGTTTTGATTATTTTTTAAGGCATGTTTTAAGCATGAACGTTGCTGGATTTTAATGCCATTATGTTAAGGATGCACTAGGTAAGTGATCCTTGGTTTTCATGTGTTGAATGCATTTGATGTAAGCATGTTATGCTTGTGGAAATGACATTGTGTTTATGCTTGTAAAACAGTGGATTAATGTGGTTAAATGATTATATTGGCAAGTGATGTAAATGGATTTTGGTTACTTTAATCGGATATAGTTAGCCGGCTATAGGATTGGGTGCACCGTGAATAAAGTCGCCTTGGATGTCGAGGGGTTGTGATTGTGTCGTAATCTCCATCCAAGTACCCTAGCGATTGAGGAATTAGAGTCACCACGATGGAGGTTGGCTCTAGTGGGTAGACTTAGTTAAGCGTCACTACGGTGGAGGAATGCTCTCGTGTGTGAGCTTGGTTAAGGCGATTACAATGGTTGTGGTAACTCCCATGTGTAAGCCTTGTTTGAGTCTCGGCTCTCGCTAGTGGGTTATACAGCTACCGATGAGTGATGTTGAGTGGTTGTGATTGTGTCATTAACTCCACCACGGGTGTTGAGGGGTTGTGATTGTGCCATTAACTCCACCATGGGTGTTGAGGGGTTGTGATTGTGCCGTTTATCTCCATCACGGGTGTTAAGGGGTTGTGATTGTGCCATTTGTCTTCACCTTGTGTAGTCCGGTAGTGTGTATGAAACGTGTGGGACAACGCTTGTAATCCGCGTATCCGATTGTGTCTAATGTGATGTGTTTTGTTATGATTCATGTTTAAGATCACTTGTGAGCCAATATAATGTTGTTGACATAATGTTTTTATAAAGAATATTTGTTTTAAGGGAGCATGTGATGCTTGAGGATATGCTTGAATGCATATGATGCTTGGTTTAAGCATGAGTAAAGGTTCTTATTGTTGTAATTAATGATGCTATGAGCATGTGGTTTTGAAAGGGATTTTGTGATCGAAAGTGCATGTTTTAAAGGAAGGTTTATGTTTATCAAGGATGTTTTTTGGTTTTAAAATGCATTGATGAATGTTTTGTCTATAGCGGACCTTACTAAACTTTATGCTTACGCTAATTTGTTTCATCAATGCAGAGATTTGAGCAATCAAGGCAGCCCAAGAGCAATGGGATTCCAAGAGTATTGGTTAAATAATGTATGTGGTTTTACTCAAGTGTAATAAGAGGCAATGGGTGGTATTTATCGTTTTGAATGGTTGAGGATGTTTCCTTTACTTTGAGCATGTTAGTTTGATTATATTTGAGTTGTAATCGATCTTTGATTGCTTGGAACTTGGTTTGAATGTTGTTTTGGCTTGATGAGGTTTTGGTGGATTTGAGATCATGCCTTTAGTACCTAGGATTATGAGATTGATGCTATGTTCTAGATAATGTTTCATAGATATGGTCTTTGAGCCATATGTGAGCTGTATGTAAGTTGTGGCTTGTTTCGGAAACGTTTCGAATGCGAAAAGACATCATAAACCAGCAAAATCTGTTGTTGTAGGGCAAGGCGTATCGGAACGCCCTTGCCTGTTTCGGAACAGGAGCCTGAAATGGCTAAGAGGTTTCGGAACGGGTGGGGACGTATCGAAACGGTTTAGCTATTGGAGGTAGGTGTTTCGATACGGGTCTCGGAAGGTACCCGAGTTTCAAAACGGTCAACCCTGTTTCGTAATGACTGTTTTGGTATAGAGTCATCCGTGTCGAAACACTTGACCGTTGGGTTGAATTTTGAATCGTTTCAAGTTTCCGTTTCTTACGTATTGGTCCCTAAAGTGTTGGATGCTTAATTCAATGGGTTTGCACGGTCCGATTGAGTTGAATTTTGACATTCAAGCATGTTACATGAATAATTGAAGGTTGGTAACTTTAAAAGCCTGAAAGTCCTTGTATTTTATGAAAATTACAGTCTAGTCCCTAAGAGTCTCATATAAGCAATTGAACCCCTAATTGAACTCTAATCTGTGTGTCGTTTCCTTCTGAGTGTCTTGCTGAACACACAGGATAATAATGAGCATCTAGGTAAGATAAAAAGGAAAAAAGGGTCATAAATATAGGTTGACTTTTAGGTTGACTTTGGTTTTCCCCGTGTAATCTTCGTAGTCCGGGTCAAACGTCTAGGTCAGGCTAAGGGGGTTACAGTGTCCGCAATCTTGTATCTAGATTTCATGTTCATGCATTTTGAGCCTAGGAAAGGCTATGTATATATTTAACGATATGGCATGTATAATTGGCTATGTGACTTGTTTGGTAGTCTAGTTGATCTAGGTATTATGCTATGGTATATGAGCATGGATGGCTTTATGCTGCGATATATGATGTCTTGAAAGCCTTGGTGATTTATAGTTGTATTGATTCGTGCTTTGTATTGATTCGTGCTTTGATTGCCTATCATGGTTTAAGAATGATGAATGCTTACTTGCTACGGCATATTATTGTTATGCTCAGATGATATTGTAAATGCTATAGGATGTTTTGATGTTTTTGTTTAAATTGATTAGTTGAGTTAAGAATTCAAGAGTCTAATATCCGGTTTGCTTTGGCATTTGAATGGTTAGTTTAGTCATGTACATGTTGTTCAAATGATGCTATAGCAATTATTGTTTCATGATGATATGTTGTGGAAAATATGTTTAATGTTTGTATGTTATAGCAATTATTGTTTCATGATGATATGTTGTGGCAAATATGTTTAATGTTCGTATGTTATAGCAATTATTATCGTCATGATGATATGTTGTGGCAAATATGTTTAATGTTCGTATGTTATAACAATTATTGTTTCATGATGATATGGCATGTATAACTGGGTGAGGGGTGTTACATGTCCAACCAATACTCGAAAACTTTAGGATTATCATCATCCTAACCGGTAAAGGTATAAGCTCGATACTGAGATAGCTTATCAATAAGAGCTTGAGTATGTTGGACAGTGAGAGCGATGGGTTGCACAACTTGCTCAGCCTTCATAACAGTCATAAACTACTTAAACATAGCCTGGATATGCACGACAACCCTTGCGAGGAGTGGAGGCAGTCACTGACGGCTGCTGATTATGAGAAAATCAAGGCCAAACTCTGCAAGCCCAACACGCCGTGGTTGGCAGGCAAACATGGAGGATATGTCCAACGCCGCCACCTGCTGCTAGAGGCAACACTATGGAACACATTCGTCAAGAGGCGCCTGTTGCCACCTCCAACAACTCTACAGTCGATCAGCCGCGCCTTGCCTTAATCCATAGCATCATGATGAACCAGCCAATCAATGTTGGGGAAGTTATCTGCAAGGAGAGTCACACCTACTTCCGGAAAACGAAGGGCAGGTTGTGTTAGATCATCGGCGCACTCCATGGCACAACAGAAAACAAACACGACGATCTCACCAGCGATCCATGTACGTTTAATCTGAATTCAAGAGGAAGAGATAGGTTTACTTACATTGAGTTCCTTGATAAACAGAAAGAACAGATACGTCTCACGATCTCACAAACGATACGAATCTTAGCCTCCACGAATAGATCGTCTTAGCCTCTACTCAGTTCACTCGGTTGAAAAGTTGAGAGCAAATTTTCTTTTTCACAAAACGTTTTTGAGAAAAATACGTTTCAAAAGGGTTAGACGGTTGCTAGACCATTAACCCCTTTTTATAGTATGTTACCCTAACTGCATAGGATTTTTAATTAATTTCGATCTATAATTACTTTAATTATTTTAAATTTGGAATTCTATGTATAATAAAATACTTTAGCATATATATCAAATATATATGTCTTAATATTAATTATACATGTTATATACGTACAACTAAATTGTACATATGTAACTTATTTATTAATTGCTCTTTTCAACCATGGGGTGTGACCCTGTAGGTTCCAATAACATTAGTAGCAATTATCAGAACTATTCCAATATCATAAACAATGAGTGACATCTAGCAATGTATCATTGTCACCTAAATTACTGGAAGTAAAGATTCAACATAACATCTTCGTGATCAACTATTCTAATGTATTATATCCCTTTGTCCTTTATATCTAGAATAGGCACAAGTCTTGGAATAGTCACACTAGTTTTGTCTATTTATTATTTCTTGATATCTAGAGTAGACAACAAACAAATAATATGTGATATCTCACATCAACTTATTCGAGCATGGCCATGCATTTCTAGTCTTACTCAATCAAGTGGCATGTGATATGTTTCCTATTATGTAGGAAGGACAAATCCTATCTCGACCATTCATACCCCACTACACATATCATGATATGCTCAATGTTAGTCTTTATAGTGTAACCATTTACGTTGCACGTTTAACTGCATCAAAGCACACAACAATATATGTTAAGATAGTAATGATCTCAAGTCAAAGGATCATACATATAGCATTATGAGTATTATCGTGACAAATACATAATAATCCAAGACATATTCTTATAGCAGGTCAATCCAATATGTTGTTATCCAACATCATATACATGCTTTGATTTTGACATCACTATGTCAGTGACAACACATTGTCATCAATCAACAACATGTTAGCTTTAAACGTATTATTATTATCCATGCCTATGATAATACTCAACTAAGGATCTTTTAATAATAATCATATTATTATATGGACATTATTGTCTCTTGTTAATTTGATGCACAAAAACATAACAGAAGAAAATAAAAACAATGCCTTTAATTGATAAAATCGGTAAAGATAGTATGTCAGTATAATCATCATATGATTTGTCTTTGGGCATACTCTAACAGGTTGTACTTCCCATCCCTCATCACAAGCCTTTGCGCCAACTTTGGTGTTTCGACCGACCCAAAAGATTGTAACGCCCTGGTTTTGGGCCTAGATGTTTTGGACATCGGATCGGACTGGTCAAGAACGGTTCGAATCGCGTAAAGTGATTTTTGGAAATCAAGGATCGGGATAGGATAAAATTGTGATAAAATCGGTAAAATCCTCTAAAAATATAATTAAGAGGTTGGTTAAGTCAATTTTACAAAAAGGGATTTGGAAAATGGATATTTTGAGTAGTGAACAAATTGTAAAGTTTCAAAACTGGGAAAATGTGATTTTTAAGGTGGAAGCCAAAATCTTGGAATCTTTAGGGAGCTTTAAGTAAATTTGACCTTTCTTCAATATGACATGTGATTTAAATGGGTTTTAACTAAATGATTTTTAATTAGAATTTGATATTAATTAATTGGTAGCTAGTGGATTTTCATTTTACGTAACTACCAATACCCTCTCATTTTAGCCAAACACTATTTTCTCTCATCTTTTCCAGAATTCTTTCTCCAAAAAATCCTATCAACATTCTCTAAATCAATTTCAAGAGATCTTCCTTAATTCTTCAAGATTTTTGCAAGGAAAACGTGTCATCTATTGAAGGAAACAAGGATTGGAGGTAAATCACATTCTCAACCTCTAATCTAAGTTCTTTATTGAAATTCCCAAGATATTTGGCTTCTAATAACTATTTTTGATTGATTTTTCAATATAGTTTTGATTTGAGATCAAAATCTTATGAAAATGTGGATGAAATCTTGATTTTCGGACTTGATGAGTTGGGCTCTGTTTTGTGATGATTCTAATTGATTTTTAAGTTGATTTATATGTTAAAATGATGTGTTAATAACATAGATCCCGAAATCCTTGTGATCCTTGAGTTTCTTGGTAGTTTTAGGTGTGATTTTGGGGTGAAATGATGGAATCTTGATTGCTGGAGGTATAAGGATGAGTTAGGATGTTTATTAGATATGTTTTGATGTTGATAAGTGGTTGGAAGTGATGTATGATGGCTGGGCTTGGTTTAGGAAGCAATCGATTGAGTTTTCGGTTGTTTTGGAAGGGTATTTTGGTGTAGTTTGAGTGGGCAACGAGTTTATGATTTGTTGCTCGTGTTAGAATGTATTTTAATGCATTTAGATCTCTGTTTTGATGATGTGAAAACAGGGGATCTTGATCCGGAAGCTATCAAGGTGATTTTGGAGGCTCCAGAGGTGTAATTTCCGTGTCGGCGAGCAAGGCTACGCATATCGGTGAGTGGAAATGCAACTTCCTACTTTGTAACGCTTTGAGCGTGCTCTTGGGAGCTTAGTGTAAGTTTAATACACTTAACTAAGCTCAAGTGTAAGTGGTTCGGTAATCCCTCTCTTGGAAATGTGCTAAGTTTGATGAAAATGCATTTGATGTAAGAGTGGATTTGTTCACTGTTTTTAAGCATGTTTAAGCATAGTTTAATGCTGGATTTTTAATGTCATTATCTTGAGGATGCACTAGGTAAGTGATCCTTGGTTTTCATATGAAAATGCATATGATGTTAAGCATGTGTGCTTGTGGAAATGACATTTTGGTTATGCTTGAAAAATAGTGGATTAATGAGGATAAATGATTATATTGGCAAGTGATGAAAATTGTTTTTGGTTACTTTAATCGGATATAGTTAGTCGGCTATAGGATTGGGTGCACCGTGAATAAAGTCGCCTTGGATGTTGAGGGGTTGTGATTGTGCCATAATCTCCATCCAAGTACCCTAACGATTGAGGTTAAGATCACAACGGTGAATGGTTAGTCCTGTGTGTGAGCCTTGTGTATGTGTCTCATACTCTCGTTAGTGGAATTATACAACTACCGATGAGTGATGTTGAGGGGTTGTGATTGTGTCATTATTCTCCATCACGGGTGTTGAGGGGTTGTGATTGTGCCATTTGTCTCCACCTTGTGTAGTCTGGTAGTTTTTATGAAGCGTAAGGGACAACGCTTGTAATCCGCGTATCCGATTGTGTCTTGTGTTGAAATGGTTTGTGGACTATCACTTGAAAGCCAATATAATGTAAATGAATAAAGTGAAACATGAGATGCTTGTATGTGATGCAAGGTTGCATGAGAAAGTTGTATATGATGCAAGAGTGCATGAGATGCTTGTAAAGTATGAGCAATGGTCTTATTGCTGTTTATGATGATGCATATGTGCATGAGATGCTTGTAAAGTATGAGCAATGGTCTTATTGTTGTTTATGATGATGCATATGTGCATGAGGTTTCAAAAGTGCATTGAAGTCTCGAGAAGACTTGTTTTATAAGTGGCATATGATGTAAAGTGTTGTTTTTGGCAAAACATGAAATATGCATGGATGAATGTTGTTTAGCGAACCTCACTAAGCTTATTGCTTACGCTCTTTTGTTTCATCAATGCAGAAAATTGAACATTTGGAGGCAGCCCAAAAGCAAGAGGAATCCATAGCTTTGTTAAAGAGATGTGTGTGGTTCATCTTTAGTGTAATAAGTGGCAATGGGAGGGATTTATACTTTGGAATGTTTGAGAATGTTTCCTTTACCTTGAGCATGTTTGTTTGCTTATTCTTGAGTTGTAAATGGCCTTTGGAGTTTGGATTTTGGTTTATTTGGAGTTTTGCCTTGTTATGGTTTTGGTGAACTAGGAAGCATGCCTTTAGTGCCTTTGCTTGAGTGTTGGTTGCTAAGTTTAAGCTATAGCTTCGGTATGATGATTGTTGATATGTATCCTTGATGTATGCATGTTGTGGCATGTCTCGGGGTTGATTCGAATGTGGAAAGGCATGAAAAACCAGTATTTTTTGCTGTCACGGGACAGGGTGTATTGAAACACCCTTAACTGTTCTGAAACGGGGGCCTGTAATGGCCATAGCGTTTCGGTACAGTTGAAGATGTTTCAAAACATTTTGGCTACTAGAGAGGCATGTTTCGATACAGGTCTCAGAACACACCCGAGTACCGAAACGGTCATCATCGTTTCGATACGGGCGTTTCGGTACAAAGGTTGGTGTTTCGAAACGGATGACCGTTGGATGAAGATTTGAATTGTTTTAAGTTTCCATGTTTTACATTTTAGTCCTGAATGTTGTGAATGCAATTGCTAGAGCTTGGAATGCCATTTAAAGCTGAAATTTGACAGAGAGGCATGTAATATGATTAGTTGTATATTGGTAATCTTGAATTCTGCAAAGTCCTAATATTTTCTAAAAATTACATTTTGGTCCCTAAAATGTGTAAGTCATGTAATTGAGTCCTTAAAAGTTTTCCGATCGCTGCGCCCTTCTCTCCTTTGATTCTCGTGTAATCACATAGGGTTAATGTGCATCTAGAGAAGACAAAAAGAAAAAAAATGGGTCGTTAATCAAGGTTGACTTTCGGGTTGACTTTGGTTTTCCCCGTGTAATCTTCATAGTTCGGGTCAAACGTCTAGGCCAGGCTAAGGGGGGTACAAAGATGAGATGACAACAACCAAAGAGAGGTGGACCAGAAAAGTCCGCCTGAAAATGATGCAGGCCCAGGAAACAGAGCCCATAACACCCAGCCAACCTTCTACCGCCCAGCCTGACACTCCAGCCACCCCCGACAGTACAAAAGCTGCCCTAGACAACGAAGTCCTCATGCTGCTGCACACCCTTATCAGCAGCACCAAACACATCGAGCAGCAGCAGCTGACCTTTATGAAATACGTGGGGAAGTCCAAGAATCCTTTGTCGCTTATCTCCGACAGAAATTCCCTGATGACGGATCCATCCTACCTCCATATCCTGTAGACCTTGCAGCAGCAATCCCAGCACAAGGAACACCATCCGCCGTTGTTGCTCGCCATGCCGCTTCCCGCCGCCAGGTGCCCTCTCTGACGCAATACCCATCTTACTCAGCCACCACTGCATCCAACACAGTGGCAGACTCCCCCGAGAGGCATCATCATCCAAACTTCTTCCTCCTCCTTAACAGAAAAGACTCAAGCCTCCTCTCAACCCTCAACCAATTTCTAGTTTTTTTCTTTCTCTTTTCTTCATTTTTTTCTGTTTTCTTTATCACTTGTAGTTATTTTTTTATTGCATTGAGGGAAATGCCCATCTCGAGTTTGGTGGGGGATAGCTCTCGCATCTTTTGTCTATGCATACTTAGTAGAATATAGGTTCCATTGTACTTGCCTTAGTATTAATCAGAACAGAAAAATTTGTTATATAACTTGTGTCTATGATAGTTAGTCGATTACTTATTTTCGCACCAATAATAAATTGAACTTAATGTGGGATGTTGCGTGTAAAATAGTCTATCGCAATTATAGTGCAAGTATACACGACGCAAGTAGTAAAGTGATACGAAGTATCGGATATCGTCTCCACAGGGATTGGGCTAATAGCTTCACCTAAATTCACTGCACGAAGTAAAGAGAAATATTTAAGAGAATTGTCACGAATAATAAAGTAAAAACGTAAATAAAAGATTGAGATATCAAGGTAGAGAGAATGGGCTGGTATTGAATTGCTCGGTAGTGCAGGTATTGAATTGCTTAGGATCTCCAGTTCTGTCGTCGCACCCGTCGCCGACAGCACCTGTCGCGGCATCTGTCCGTTAGCTGTCGCGGCAGCGAACACTAACTCCGTACTTCAAGCTTGGCAAGAATCCCAGATCTGCCTTGCCCTATCCTAGGCACAAGTCTGTCGATGATCACGTCTTTGATGATACCTCCCGGCGTGAATCGAAGGATGAACACCGATGTGTATGAATTCTTCTTTAGCCACTTAACCTCGCCCTATCCCTAGGCACGAGATGGTTCAACTATAAACTAGAGAACGCGCTCTTATCTCTTTCGTATACTTAACTCTCCCGATGCTAAGTAAATGGATAACCTCACAATGCTCTCCCGATGCTCTTGCAAGATATTAAAACCAAGATAAAAGAACTTGAAGTTTATTTTATTGAACTTGAAAAATCCTAAAACAAAACAACCCTTGCAACTACTTTACAAAACAACCCGTAGCCCTAGGGGGAAATTAGAACATGTCGGTGACGGGTGGACGGCAGGGGTTTGGTTTTCGGTTATGGGGTTATCGGTTATGCCCTAGGTTTAATCTATGCCCTTTATATAAGCTTTGGGCTCAAGTTATCTAAGGTAACAAGGATTACAACTTTAATTAAAAGTAAGATTCTAATAAAGACTAAATCTCTAAAGTCTCCTACTTTCCAGCCGCATCCTTGCTTTTAGGGATTTCCTCTCCTTTGAACTTTGGCTTGACATATCTTTTGATCCGGGGCTTGGAAAAATATTCGGCTTCCACACGACAGACGAGCAGATTTTTCTCTATCTATCGAGGTCCACTTGACTTTTCCTCTTCATGTGTCTGCTGTCACCATGCTGTCACGACAGGTCCATGACAGGTTCGTCTTCTTCAGCTGCTTGTCCAGTTCAGCTCTCCTGCTTATCTGCCCTGCGCCTGCCTTCGACATCTACTGTGACAGATACCTACAAAAATAGCCATCTTTTAGTAGAATCCGTGCCTTTTATATAATTGTGATGTTTTATTGAAAACTAACCTAAATGCAATGCAATGATGCTTGAATGCAGCAGAAATATGGGTTAAAAAGGATGTAAATAATAGAACTTTTACACACTCAACACACCCCCAAACTCAAGTTTTTGCTTGCCCTCAAGCAATGTAGACTTAAAAGAAAACTGAAAATTTTTGTGTTGGCCTTCAAACAGTGAACTGTCCCTTACCTGTCACTCATTCTCTATGGCGGCAGCAACCTGTCGGAAAGGTTAGGATCTGTCCGGAATCTCCCTATAGCTCTCGTGCAGTGTGTGCATGCTTGTGAACAGTTATATGCTAAGATTCTCTTAGTTTCACTAGAATATTCAACTCCTTAACTCGAATTTTTATGCCAAAATTTATTTTTTTAGAAGGCACATTTTCATGCTTCTTTTTCTTCTATTTTCAAGCTAAGTTTTTCTAGAGCCAGTTTCGGGCACCTCTAGTTAGCTTCCTAGAGCCGGTTTCGGGCACCTCTAGGTTTTTGATTTTCTTTTGCTAAACTTCTTTCCTAGAGCCAGTGTTAGGCACCTCTAGGGGCTATCCAAGTTCTAAGCTTCCTATTCTAGTTTGGCTAAAAGAAATCTAAGCAATATAACAGTCACAAAAGTGTTTAAGTTTTCAGAACTATAGAAAGGCTCTAAACTTTTCCTTAACATGTCCTAAAGATGCTGCCACGACAGAGCCGTCATGACAGGTAAATTAACTTCACAGTTTTTAAGCCAACAGTTTAAATTTTCTGATTTTTTTTAAAGAACTTAAATAAAAATAAGACACCATAATTACTAAAAGATGTACTAAGACTCCATTAGAATGAAGGGTTGCCACCCCCAAACTCGAGGGTTGCATTGCCCTCATGCAAAATGACACAAAAACAAATAAAGAAGAACACGATAAATAAAAGTACATCACAAATATATAAGGGCAGGCAGCAATAAGAGGAGAAAAAGAAATAAAAACTTAAATTTTATTCGCTATCCTCGCTGCTGCTGCTGACGCGGATCTGATGGCGGCGTCTGCGTTGTGGAGGTGGCTGGGCAGGTTCTGGAGCAGGTTGATCAACAGGTTCATCAGCCTGTTGAGGTGCAGGTTCTTCCTCCGGTTGGGGGACAGGGTCGTCAGCAAGTTGAAGGGCAGGTGGCTCCACTAGCCTGACATCGGAACTGCTGCTGTTGTCCCAGCTGCTACTAGTGATGGCTTTGGACAGCCTTCTCTTGTTGGCCACATGCTTAATACGTTTTACCCGCGTGAAGGCGCTGTCCAAATTCCTTCGGACAAGAGGGCTGTCATCAGTGGCAGCTCGCTTGGTGCCTCGAGGGGAGGTGTCTACCGGTGGGCTGCCGGTTGCCGTCGGGGAAGGTGTGGAGGAGGCAGATTCTCCGTGGGGAGAGACAGGTGGTGGGGGAGTGGGGGAGGGGATATTGAAATAATGGGCGGGGAAGGTGGGGAAAATGACATCCGGAAAATTCAAAGTATTGGTAATGAAATTTACCGTTGCATTGGAGAAGTCACGGATGAAAGTCATCAAACCCATCTGGCGCTCCTCTATTCTCAAGATGGCAGCAAGGATGTGGGCGTTCTGATCTGTCGGAGCGGTGTTGGTGGCAGCTTCTGGGGCAGGTTCGGTGGCAGGTTCATCATCAGACTCAGCAGGAGGGGCGTTTGGATCGAAGGCGTTGAGAGGCGATACAACGATGATCTCCATAAGGCTGGAGATGTTGCTGTCTGTCCAGCCGCTGCCCTTCTTGATTTTGTCTGAAGGGTCCTCCGGTACGGCAGCGCAGCGGCAGAGGGCAGTGATGGTGAAGGGCAGGCAGAGTCGTGAATCTGATCGGAAGGCACAATCGAGAATGCTGTCCCGCATGTACCTGCCCACATTGATGGGTCTGTCGTGCATAATGGAGTGGATAAGGGCCAGCCGCTGTCGGTTGACTGTTGTATGGTGGGACGAGGGCAGAATACGCTTTTTGATGAAAGCGTTCCATAGTTTTGCCTCAGGGAGTAGCTGCGCCCTATTGACGGAGTTGGGGTTCTTCTTACTGGTGCTCCATGTCGTTCCCGCCTCTGTCAACTCCCTCATGACAGCATCATGTCCGGCAGCGTCGAGGGTGTCCCAAAATTGTTGATGAGCATCATCATTGGGGCCAAAGAAGAGGCCGAATACATGGTTGATGTTGCTGGCGGTGAAAGGAACTGTCACTCCTCGGACGGTGACAGATGTCGCCGTCTTACTTTCGATCGCCGCATAAAATTCCCTGACCAGAGTGTCATTAAGCTCTGCCGGCTGCTCGGCAAAGTCCTCCCAAAGTTGTGCTGTTATGGCCTTCATAATGAACGGCCGGAGTCCAAAAAGAGGGGCATCTCTGTTATAGATGAAGCTCCGTTCCTCCCATAGTTCCTTTTTAGCGAACGGGGATGCTGCTGCTGAAGAAGAAGCGGCAGCAGCGTTCTGACGGGTTTGTCGTGATGACATTTTGGTTGCAAGGGCTGAAAAAGAAAGAAAATAGATAAAACTAGAAGAGAATAACAAGAGAGAAAATTAGAAGTGATGAAAAATGAAAAGGGGAAGGGGTTTATATAGCGGTCGAGTAGCTGCCCATTTAATGCCGCAACGGCAGGCGGGAATAACGGGGCGGCAGATTGGATATTGCGTGTCTGACGCGTCTGACACGCATTAATGCGTCTGCCGCACGCTTCTTCGTCTGCTGTGCGTCTGTTGACAGCCTGTCAAATCCGTCTGCGCCAGCAGCCAAAACGACAGGTTACCATAAATGGGCTTTATTGGGCTGGTGGATGAGCGGTGGGCTTGGGCCACTTCTTCTTTCTCACTTGACTCCTTTATTTCCTAAAAACTGAAATTATAAAAACAAAACATTATTCGAATAATAAATCTAATTCCTAATAAATAATATTAATAGTAAAAGAAGAATAAAAATAAAAAAAATTAGGTTAAATTAGGGATGCCTTTTGGGGCATCACCTAAAGTAACCACTTCCTGTATTCCTGGGGCTTCAGTCCCTTGATAGTGCTTGAGGCGTTGTCCATTGACTTTGAATTGGTGCCCGTCCTTTAGTGATTGAATTATAATGGCACCATGGGGAAAAACTTGAACTACTTGGAACGGGCCAGACCATCTAGATTTAAGCTTCCCTGGAAAGAGTTTCAACCTAGAATTAAACAACAACACAAGCTGCCCTGGGCAGAACTGGCGTGGCAGCAACTTCTTGTCATGCCACTTCTTTTTTTTTGCCTTGTATATTCTTGCGTTGTCGTAGGCCATTGTCCGTATTTCATCGATCTCATTCAAATCTAACAGCCTTTTCTGGCCTGCCTTGTCCAAGTCCATGTTTACTGCCTTGATTGCCCAATATGCCTTGTGCTCTATCTCGACAGGCAGGTGACAGGTTTTCCCATAAATCAAACGGTATGGAGACATGCCCAATGGAGTCTTGAAAGCTGTCCTGTATGCCCATAATGCATCATTCAGAAGTAGAGACCAATCTTTCCTAGTTGGTTTAACCATCTTTTCAAGAATGTTCTTTACTTCCCTGTTGGAAATCTCAGCCTGTCCATTGGTCTGTGGGTGGTATGCTGTCGCGATCCTGTGCTTGACACCATATTTCTTCAAGGCGGCAGCAATTACCCTATTGTCAAAATGTCTCCCTTCGTCACTGATAATCGTCTTAGGGATGCCGAATCTAGAAAATATGTTTTTGTGCAAAAACTTTTGGACCGTTTTGGCATCATTCTTTTGAGTTGCGATTGCTTCTACCCACTTGGAGACATAGTCCACTGCTAGGAGGATGTAAAGATTTCCACATGAAGATGGAAAAGGTCCCATAAAATCAATCCCCCAAACGTCGAAGATCTCGACTTCTAAAATATTATGCAGTGGCATCTCGTTTCTCCTCGAGATGTTACCTGTCCGCTGGCACCTGTCACAGTTCTTGTAAAAGTCCTGTGCATCTTTATACAGTGTCGGCCAGTAGAACCCTGACTGCAGCACCTTGGCAGCAGTTTTGTTGCCTCCTAAGTGTCCTCCATATTGTGAAGCATGACAGTGATGGAGAATGTCTTCTTGTTCTTCTTGTGGTACACACCTCCTTATAACCTGATCTGCGCACATTTTGAAAAGGAGAGGTTCGTCCCAATAATAATGCTTAACATCATTTTGGAACCTCTTCCTGCCGCCATAGCTGTCGCGACAGCGATTGCGGCAGCAAAGAGCTGCTCATCTGGGAAGGTCTCTAGTATGTGTGTCTCATCTAAAGGTAGACTCTGTCCCATCTCCAATCTCGACAAATGATCTGCCACCTGATTTTCTGTCCCCTTTTTGTCTTTGATTTCAAGGTCGAACTCTTGTAATAGCAAGATCCATCGTATCAACCTAGGCTTTGCATCCTTCTTTGCGAACAAGTACTTAAGGGCAGAATGATCGGTGTGCACTATTACTTTCGTCCCAAGTATGTAAGAACGAAACTTGTCGATGGAGAACACCACAGCTAACAGCTCCTTTTCTGTGGTGGTATAGTTCACTTGGGCATCATTCAATGTTTTGCTGGCGTAGTATATGACATGAAACAGCCTGTCCTTGCGCTGCCCAAGTGCTACCCCGACAGCATAGTCACTAGCATCACACATAATTTCAAACGGTTGCGTCCAGTCTGGTGGCTGTACTATGGGGGCTGTCACTAGCTTTTCCTTCAGAACCTTGAATGCTTCAGTACATTCTTCATTAAAGTCAAAGGGTCGGTTCTGCCCTAAGAGATGACATAGGGGTTTCGTGATTTTTGAGAAATTGGCAATAAATCTCCTATAAAAACCAGCATGCCCTAAAAAACTCCTAATGCCCTTGACTGTGGTTGGCGGCGGCAGCTTCTCTATGACTTCAATCTTTGCCCTGTCGACTTCTATCCCACGGCAGCTAATCTTATGGCCTAAAACTATCCCTTCATCTACCATAAAATGGCATTTTTTCCAATTAAGAACAAGATTAGCTTTTTCACATCTTTCAAGTACCTTTTTAAGGTTGCCGAGGCAGCTCTCAAAATCGTCTCCAAAGACGGAAAAATCATCCATGAAGATTTCGAGGAAGTCCTCTACCATGTCGGAGAATATTGCCATCATGCACCTTTGGAAGGTGGCAGGTGCGTTACATAGGCCGAACGGCATCCTCCTAAATGCGTATGTTCCGTAAGGGCATGTGAAAGTCGTTTTCTCTTGGTCCTCCGGTGCAATAGCAATTTGATTATATCCTGAATAACCATCAAGAAAACAATAGTAAGGTTTACCCGCTAATCTATCAAGCATTTGATCAATAAAGGGTAAAGGAAAGTGGTCCTTTCGAGTAGCTTTGTTAAGCTTCCGATAGTCCATACAAACCCTCCAACCGGTTACAGTCCTGGTTGGGATTAACTCGTTGTTTTCGTTGGTTATCACGGTCATGCCTCCTTTCTTGGGAACACATTGCACCGGGCTTACCCATTTGCTGTCGGAGATGGCGTAAATAATACCAGCATCTAACCATTTAATTATTTCTTTACGCACTACCTCCTTCATTGCAAGGTTTAACCGCCTTTGGGCATCAATAGTCGGCTTATGATCTTCCTCTAGGAGGATTTTGTGCATACAGATTGCCGGACTAATGCCCTGAATGTCTGCTATCGTCCATCCTATCGCCCTTTTATGCTGCCTCAACATGTCGATCAGTTGTCGTTCCTGTTCCTGTGGCAGCTTAGCAGAGATGATTACGGGCAGTGTGTCATCACAACCAAGATAAGCATATTTAAGCTGCCCTGGCAGGGGCTTAAGTTCTAAGACAGGTGGTTCAACAGTAGAGGGCTTTTGGATTAAATGGTTATCCGAAGTGTAATTCAAGGGTTCGAATAACTTACCTGGACAATGGCCTAACCAGTTTACCTCCTCATGTCCTTCAGTATCAGATGTATTGGATTCAGAGGAGTCACTGTCGTCGGTGCTGTCGTCGTTGCTGTCGTGACAGGCTTATAGATGGCTGTCGCAGCAGTGACCAAATTTTATATCTCGGCAGCCCGTCCTGATGCAGGGTTGATCAAAGGTCACCTCAATGATGGCCTTGCATTCCTCATCCACATCAGCATGTTTCATTGCTTGGAGAACATTCAACTTAATTTCTTGATCGTTTACGCGCATGGTGAGTTCTCCTTTCTCCACATCAATCAATGATCTTCCCGTGGCTAAGAAGGGTCGCCCTAGGATGACTGGTGCGTTCTCATCTGCCTCACAATCTAAAATAAGAAAGTCAGCAGGAAAAATAAGTTTATCCACTCTTACCAAGATGTCTTCAATTTTTCCCTCGGGGTGAACGTAAGAGCGGTCGGCTAGCTGTAGGGTAACTGTCGTGGGCCGCGCCTTGCCAATACCTAGTTTCTGAAAAACAGATTTGGGCATTAGATTAACACTAGCACCAAGATCACATAATGCCTTACCCACAAATCTGTCACCAATTACGCAAGGTATGAGGAAGCTCCCCGGATCCTTCTTTTTCTAGGGTGGCTGCCAATGAAGAATACTCATGCAACCTTCTGTCATCTTTACCGTTTCAAATTCCCCAAGTTTAGATTTTTTCGACATAACATCCTTGAGAAATTTAGCGTAACCGGGCATCTCCCTAACAGCATCTAACAACGGAATATTAATATGAACCTGTTTAAAAATATCATAAATCTTTTTAAGTTGAGATTCATGCTTAGTTTGCTGTATCCGTTGCGGAAAAGGTGGTGGAGGACGGTAATCAGCAATGCGTCCTTCCCACTGCATGCGAATCTGAGGACGGTATTCATCTTTCTTCTCCTCTGTCGCTTCTGCTGTCGTGACAGGCTCATCGGCAGCAGTCTGTTTATCACCTGTCGGGGCAGCTTCCTCGGCAGGTTTATCCAAGGCAGGTTCCTTTTCTGTTTCAACTTCTTTTTCCGGCCCTGGTAACTTTTTCCCACTCCTAGTAGTGATTGCCTTACATTGCTCATGTGGGGGTGGTCTAGCATTTTCAGTATTACTAGGGAAACCTCCATTCTGCCTTGGCTTAATATGCTGCGACACCTGTCCCATTTGTGTCTCTAGAGATTTCAAGGTAGCCTCATGGTTTGTCATTCTCATCTTGGTTTCATCCATAAAGTTTTCCGTCTTCTTGACAAACTGATTAATATTCTCCATATACGTACCAGTCTGAGACATAAAGGTGGCCAGAGTCTGCTCTAATACACTACTCGTGGCAGGTGGTGGCTGCTGTTGTTGCTGAGGGGGCAGGTTCTGCGGCAGATGCTATCGCGTCAACAATCTAGGACCCCCCTGATTCTGATTATGCGCTTGTGGATTCAGAGCATTGTTAGGGTTACTCCAGGAAAATTTGGGATCCTTCCTCCAATTAGGGTTGTAGTTGTTGGAATTATAGTTCGGCTTGTAATTTCCAACATATTTTCCCTCTTCTATATTTATCGGGCACTCATCCCTACTATGATTTCCCTCACAAGTAGCACAAACTTCCTCGACAGCAAATCCTTGTAATTCATCATCATTCAATAACTTTTTCATGGCTTTAGTAAGGAATGCTACATGCGATTTCATAGTGTTGTCGGCCTCATAGTCCTTGACAGCAAGTACCCGTTTACCTCCTCTTCTAGCGGTTGGAAACTGCTCCTCATTCTTAGCCAGATGTTTCAAAACTTGCAGGGCCTCGTCCGGATCTTTATCCAATAATAGTCCATTTGCTGCAGAATCAATTCGAATGCGAGTTTGTAAGTTAGCAGCATTATAAAACTTAGTTACCTGATTCCAGACGGGGAATCCATGCATTGGGCAGTTTCGAAGAAGAGTTGTGAATCTGTCCCAGGCCTCGTGCATTGGCTCGTCATCTTCCTATTGAAAAGTAGCAATTTCTTTACGTAATCGCTCAGCTAAATGTGAAGGATTAAAACGAGACAAAAATTCACGAGTTAAATCTGCCCA
Organism: Hibiscus tridactylites; assembly: GCA_958450335.1. Taxonomy (NCBI): domain Eukaryota; kingdom Viridiplantae; phylum Streptophyta; class Magnoliopsida; order Malvales; family Malvaceae; genus Hibiscus; species Hibiscus tridactylites. The sequence goes on from OY288273.1 coordinate 73,399,736, forward strand.
AGTCATAATAGAACCCGGTGTAAGTTTATTCCACCAAGTTTTAGCTCTGTCCCTCAATGAATGGGGAAATAACCGAAGCCTCAGTATCTCCGGACTAACTCCTGGCAGTCTAAACGAACCACAGATCTCCTGGAACGTTTTGAGATGCTCCCTGGCATCTTCTGTCGCAGAACCACTAAACTGTCCGGCGTTGTTGATCATACTAAACATGACAGGTTTAAGCTCGAAGTTGTCAACATCAATATCCGGCAGCGTGGTCTCCAGCTCTACATGATCGTTCAGCATGTAGTCACGACATGACCGTCGTCCACCTGCCGCGGGCGGATCACCGACAGGCGGTACATCATCACCAATAGGCTGATTACGGGCCATCTGCTCTAGCTGTTCTTCAAGGTATTCGTTTCGGTCTAAGAGGTGGCGAATCTGTTTCTTGAGATTAAAGGAACGTTCGATCTCCGGATCTAATTTATACTCAGGATCTTCACCTCTTTTCGATCTGCGCATAAACAGGAAAACCTTGTGAAAAGCAAGAGTTTAAAACACAAAAGAAAAATTAAAGAAAATAAAAATAAAAACAAAAACAAAAACGAAAATAAAAACAAAAACAAAAAGTGCAAGGAAAGAAAGGTATAGTTATGTTGCCAATCCCCGGCAACGGCGCCAAAAACTTGTTGCGTGTAAAATAGTCTATCGCAATTATAGTGCAAGTATACACGACGCAAGTAATAAAGTGATACGAAGTATCGGATATCGTCTCCACAGGGATTGGGCTAATAGCTTCACCTAAATTCACTGCACGAAGTAAAGAGAAATATTTAAGAGAATTGTCACGAATAATAAAGTAAAAACGTAAATAAAAGATTGAGATATCAAGGTAGAGAGAATGGGCTGGTATTGAATTGCTCGGTAGTGCAGGTATTGAATTGCTTAGGATCTCCAGTTCTGTCGTCGCACCCGTCGCCGACAGCACCTGTCGCGGCGTCTGTCCGTTAGCTGTCGCGGCAGCGAACACTAACTCCGTACTTCAAGCTTGGCAAGAATCTCAGATCTGCCTTGCCCTATCCCTAGGCACAAGTCTGTCGATGATCACGTCTTTGATGATACCTCCCGGCGTGAATCGAAGGATGAACACCGATGTGTATGAATTCTTCTTTAGCCACTTAACCTCGCCCTATCCCTAGGCACGAGATGGTTCAACTATAAACTAGAGAACGCGCTCTTATCTCTTTCGTATACTTAACTCTCCCGATGCTAAGTAAATGGATAACCTCACAATGCTCTCCCGATGCTCTTGCAAGATATTAAAACCAAGATAAAAGAACTTGAAGTTTATTTTATTGAACTTGAAAAATCCTAAAACAAAACAACCCTTGCAACTACTTTACAAAACAACCCGTAGCCCTAGGGGGAAATTAGAACATGTCGGTGACGGGTGGACGGCAGGGGTTTGGTTTTCGGTTATGGGGTTATCGGTTATGCCCTAGGTTTAATCTATGCCCTTTATATAAGCTTTAGGCTCAAGTTATCTAAGGTAACAAGGATTACAACTTTAATTAAAAGTAAGATTCTAATAAAGACTAAATCTCTAAAGTCTCCTACTTTCCAGCCGCATCCTTGCTTTTAGGGATTTCCTCTCCTTTGAACTTTGGCTTGACATATCTTTTTATCTGGGGCTTGGAAAAATATTCGGCTTCCACACGACAGACGAGCAGATTTTTCTCTATCTATCGAGGTCCACTTGACTTTTCCTCTTCATGAGTCTGCTGTCACGACAGGTCCATGACAGGTTCGTCTTCTTCAGCTGCTTGTCCAGTTCAGCTCTCCTGCTTATCTGCCCTACGCCTGCCTTCGACATCTACTGTGACAGATACCTGCAAAAATAGCCATCTTTTAGTAGAATCCGTGCCTTTTATATAATTGTGATGTTTTATTGAAAACTAACCTAAATGCAATGCAATGATGCTTGAATGCAGCAGAAATATGGGTTAAAAAGGGTGTAAATAATAGAACTTTTACACACTCAACATGGGAAAAGCATGAAAATGACTTAGATTTTTTTTAATTGCCAAAACTATCAAACACTATTATTACTTGCTGAATTTGTTAGAATATCTAATGAATATCTATTGTGACTGTGTTGGATGCCTCTCGATTTAGCCTGCTTGTTTTTAGAATTCTTTGCAAAGTTCTAACAATGATTGTAGGTAGCCGCCGAGGCAGAAAAATACAGCATTGCCACGGCAGCAGAAGTAAAAACATTGATGTTTACCCTAGAGGTGCACGCAACAGGCTCTAGGAAGAATGATGTACAAGGACACTCCTCTGCTATCAAAGTCCATGAATCTAAAAGTTTTGAATTGACGGACAAATTAGCATGAGTGAATGAAAGTCTTCACGGGATGACTCTACTCCATGGGTTCGGGGTTTTGTAGTTTGCTCCTATCTTAATTTCAGACCTAGAAGAGTAGTTGTGATAAGCTGAAGCTCTCGTTGCCATGATTAAAAATATTGTGCTTAACTGTGTTGTCTCGGCAGCAACCTTATATACCATAACATCATCTTTGTTTATTTAGTTATTATGCATATTCAGCATGTATACAATTCTGCACACACTGCACTGGCATTAGAAATTAATTCTAAGTTATTTTCTTGCTAAGTTCCCTTCACTACTCTAATATAGGTGCCACGACCTTGAGGTATGAAATCAAGTTGAAAAATAGTTTTTCCTTCTGGTTATTATAAGGGCAAGTATGTTTAGGTTGCATTGCTTGAGGACAAGCAATAGTTCGAGTTTGGGGGTGTGTAAAGTGTCCACAAGTTCTATATTTCATGCACATTCCATCTCATATTATTTTTGTGCTTGAGTACATCTTAGGCATAATTAGACCATGCATTGCATTTTACAGTATTTCTTTGCTTTGCCATGTTTTTATAGATTATCTTTTATTTGGTGAAGAAATGTGTTGTTTTAGTGTACTTTTGGTTTTAAGTAATAAAGGCTGACAAAGGAAAAGAGGAGCTAAGGATGTGATGCTGAGGCAGCGAACCAGTGAGCTATACTGATGCATTTCCAGACAGAGACAACAGTTGCTGAGTAGCTGTCTCCGCCCACCTTGTCGCCCAAGACAGCAGACTATGAACTTGGAGAACCGGAGTGCGATCTATAGAGCATAAAATCCTGATTTCATCGGTGTTGTCCACTCGATTCTCTAACGTCTGTAGCAGCGTGTAGAGCCGCCAAAGTTAAATCTTGAGATTGCTTGCGGAACAAGGCAACGTGATAAAGTCCACATTCAACTCAAAGAAGTCAGAGTTTAAAGTCACATTTAATGTGGAAAGCTACTTTGAAGACTTCTACTTCAAGAAGGACTAGACCTGGCTAATGCCTATATATATACTCATTGTAATTCTAATTGAAGATAACTTAGGTTTTCCTTAGGCATAGTTTAGGTTGTCTTACCGCCGACATGTTCTAATTCTCCCTTTGGGTTTGGGTTATGTTGTAATTAGTTGTGAGAACGATTGTTTAGGTTTTCAAGTTTGTTTTTGCAATAAAATTCTCTTAGTTTGCTTAATTCATGTGCTTCACTTCCTTCAATTAGTTCCAAAAGTCTAGTTGAGGAAATTCATTTGTCGAACACGAAAGTGTCAAACTCACGAAAGAATTAAGCACGACCTCATCATGAAGAGGTGTTGACTAATTCGTCTTAGACATAAGTTAGAATTTCAGCGGCTAAAAGGATCAACCAAACGTTGACTGCCTTTGTTAGGTTTACGCTGAGATTGCTAGGTATTGCCTACATCACACAGCAACAGAATCCTAGCCTAGACATAGGTGGGATCACATCAGAATTGATTCGCCGAACTTGGAGTATCTGCCAGACTTGCCGTCGGGACTTTTCTTCATCTCACCTGCCAGGACAGCAAAAGTTGCAAGAGCAGAGTGCCGCTGTGGCAGCAAAAGTTGCCGCCGCCTCAATCCGCCATTATCCGCCGAGGCAGCAGATCGTAGTAGTGCAAAAAAACTTGGCATATTCAACGTAGTTTCACACTAAGCAGCAGCATAACCCTGCCCTCTCTATCAATATGATCACTTCCTTTATCATTACTTGTGTTTTTACTTTACTTTTCTTCTCAAACAACCACCTTACTTGTGCATTTACTTTTCTTTTGCAGGAACAACAATTCGAAGTAAGCTATCCAATCCCTGTGGGAGACGATATCTTATATACTATAACTTGACATGAGTGTGCACTTGCGCTCATAAAAAGAGAACACCCAAACGCTCTACAAATGTAAACCTTCAATCTATACCCTTTAACCAACTTAACTAACCATGTATCGAAACACCTTGATGCCATTTCGATACGGGTGTATGATGATCAACCTGGGTTGACTTTGCTCATACCCCGTATCGATACAGGTAGGCCCTGTTTCGGTATGGGTTGACTTTCGTTGACTTTAACTATTGACTCGTTCCGATACAGGTTAGGCTTGTAGTGAAACAAGGAATTCCAACGGCAAAACGTATCGATACAACTCTAAACCGTACCGAGGTTCAATTGTGCTTAACCGTATCGATACGCCATTACCCCGTATTGATACGGTCTGAACTGTAATGATAGATTTTTGTTGGTTTTTAGTCGAATTGACCTACCAAACGGTGTTCAAATGCAACAGAAATTTACACACAACCTATCAATACTATAAACTACTGCATGCTAAATTTCATGATTATTCGAATACGTTTACTAGGTTTTCACCTATGTGAGCCATAAGTGTCATTTTTGCCAACTTTTAACGTCACTAAAAGTCATTTTTAGTCCTTCAACAACATTTCAACTTATACACATTATAAGCGTAACAAAATGGACACAAAAGACTAGTTCAACTACTTTGCCACCTTACTAGGAGTTTATAACAGCAAAATACATTACTTTCGGCTTGTAGTGACTTGTCTTGCTACGACTTTTCTGATCTTCCACAACAATCGATTCCTTAACCTGAAATAAATGAGATGAGACATATTAGGCATATTTTGCCTAGTGAGGTAGTCATATACAATGTAAATATCAATGAGTGATACATGTACATATACTCATGCCTAGCAACATCAATGTCATGCTCCAATATGCAATGTTTAACATAACATATTCATTATTAACCCTTGGATTGAATCAAGATAATGGATACGTGAACTACGCCTCGCCAAATCAATAAATGGTCTAGTCCCTCCACGTCGCCAATGACCAAGTACAATACGCATCCCTCCGCCTCGCCAAATCAATATAGGTTGTAGCCTTAGGACCGTAGTCCACCCGTACACTGAGCTCGTGAATTCTATGGCATGCCAATTGTATCCATTGTCTGTCCAAATCCAAGGTTTCAATGACAATATCCATATTCAATATTCATTGATAATTCCAATGACTAATGTCTTCAATGTTATTATTAGTAAACATGCTTCAATATCGATGTTTCATGATTTCAATGCCAATGTCAATGTCTGATGATCCATTTAAAATGTTTCAATAATAATAGCTATGTCGATAACAATGCGTGATGATGATGTCAATAACTATGTCCGGTGTTCATTACCAAACTTACCAATACTTACCAATAGCTCTATTTAACAATCTGATGCAACTTCCTTATAAGAAATGTTAGCTATATGATCGAATCCCGAGACTCTGACTACACTCACCTTGATATCCGATGCTCTTACGGCTCTCAGATGACAACTCCTTTGTTCCTAACTTTTGGTGACTTTGATGGATGTTCTCTATCAACGTCTTGAGCTAGGAATTCATAAGAAGAGTGTTAGAAACGAGATTACGATATCGTATTTGGAATAGCGATATCAAAATTGATATCTAAACTAACAATGATCATTAGTTATCAATATAACCATAGATAGGCAAAACCCTAACTTAAAATCAAGCTTGATACATTCATGGAATCCAATGATTGTTTGAGAAATATAGCTTACCCGATCGATGGGAATGATTCGATATCAATAAATCAAAGAAAAACCAAGCTTAAGTTTCCCTCTAATGGAGGTGTGTGCTTAGAGGAAGATGATGAAGACAAGATGGAGGTGATTGCTTTCGTAAGTCTCGGGTAAGACTTCAATTTAGCTATTCAATAGCTATTAATTTGAGTAGCTTTCCTTCCAATGAAGAAAGCTCTCCTGGTGATTCCACTTATGGAAATTATAAAGGAAGAAGGGCTAATCTCAAGTTTAGTCCCTTAACTCTCAATATTTTAGGGTTTTGTTCTCAAATTTTCCAAAAACTATAATTTAGTCATTAAAAGCTTTTTAATGGATTCAATAAGACTCATACTCGATAGTTTAGCTCAATTAGAGTCCAATATCAAATAATTAACAAGCCGATACAATATTTAGACTTTATCGATGTGAGATTTTCGATCACCAGAACCCAATTCTGACTAGATCAGATTTTGGGGTGTTACAGTTGAGCTTGCGATACATGCGACTCAATTTCTTGGAAGTATGTGAATGCTTCAAGCAACAAGGAGTGCCTGACGATGTGCTCAAGCTCAAACTATTCGTTTACTCTTTGAGAGATAGAGCCAGAATGTGGATGAAAGGAATAGCATAAGGATCTATTGTGTCATGTGATGAATTTCGCAAACGCTTTCTACTCTGATACAATTCATCGAACGTGAAAACCCAGTTGCAGAGCAACATTATAGCCTTCCGAAAAAGGGATGATGAGTCTATATACAAATGCTAGGATAAATATAAAGACGTGTTGTGCAAATGTTCGATTCACGGTTCCCATGATTGGCTTCAAGTGGTAACATTCTATAATGGCGTTAACGCTCCTATGAGGATGATGATTGACTCTTCGGCTAATGGAATAGTACTAGACAAGGATCCCGAAGAGGTATTTGAAATCTTTGATCAAATAGCCAATAATGACTATCAATTTCCTATTGCAAGATTGAGTCCCGGTCTTAAATCTTCTGGAACACTCCAAATGGATGATTCCCAAAGCGTGTCGGCTCAACTCCCTGCCATCATAAGCATGCTCAAGAATTTGCAACCATCATCCAACATGCAAGATGCCAAGGTGGTTCAATGCACTTGTGAGCATTGCGATAAGGAACACCAGTCTAGTAAATACCCCTAACAACAAGAATCTGGATGGTATGTGGGGAATTACAACAACAAAAATAACCCCTACTTGAAAACCTACAACCCCGGGTGGAGATAGCATCTGAATTTCAAATAGGGTAACCAATAAGGCAACGCCTCTAATAGAGGAGCCAAATATACTGCCACGAAAGAACCTCCTAGATTTCAACAGAATGCTAGAGGCAGAATCATGGAGCTTCTAATTCTAATTATTATGCAATTTCCTATAAAAAAATTATGAACCTGAAGAATCATGGAGACAGGATAACAACGCAAGCCGCTATGTTACAGAACTAACAATCTATCATGCAAAATCATACGGCTTCGCTAAGGTCATTGGAAACACATGGGGCAGATTGCCCAAAACCTAAAGGAAAGAGCTCAAGGAGGTTTACCTAGTGATATTGAAGTCACTAAGACCTTTGGTGTGGAGCAGTGCAATGCTATCACATTGTGTAGTGGAACCTAGTTGAACAAAGACACTAAGTTTAGGGGAGGACACCTTGTTGATTCCACTCCAAGCAAGATGTTGTCCGATGCCCCGACACCTAAAGATGCGCCACATGTGCCCGGCACAATGAAATACCTTGCTACTATTGGCATGGCTGAAAAAGAAGGATGCCATAACATCCAATGAACCACGCGATGAGCTTAGAACTCCGCCGCCATTTCCATAATGATTGAAAGCACATAATCAAGATGCTTAATTCCAAAAATTCTTAGATATGCTCAAGCGGTTTCATATCAATGTCCCATTCCTATAGGGCATTGATCAGATGTAGATCTACGCGACATTTATGAAGGAGGTCGTGACCAAGAAACACATGATGGGTGAGGTTGAAACGATTGCTACATCAATCGAATGTGTGGTAGTGCTGAGTAACTTACCACCTAAGATGAATGATCCCAACAATTTTACTATCCCATGTTCTATTGGCCGCAACTTCACTAACCGTGAATTATGCGATCTCGGTGCAAATGTGAACTCGATGATGAAATCAGTGTTTATGAGACTTGGCATGGGCAAAGTCAAACATGTGTAGGTTATCCTCCAATTAGCTGATCGTTCACAAGTCTGACCCGAGGGAAGGATTGAAGATGTCCTTGTTAAGGTTGTTAGATTCATTTTCCCGATGGATTTCATCATTCTTGATTGTGAGGCCGAACAAAATACTCACATCATCTTAGCAAGACCATTCCTTGTTACCAGACGTATAGTGATTGATTGTGAAAAGGGCGAGTTTACTATGAAGATGTACGATTAAAAGATCACACTTATTGTGTGTAGCACTCTTAAATTCGCGGATGAATATAAGGAATTCCATCTTGTGCATAGTGAAGAAGCCTTAGTCAAAGAGACTCTCCAAGAAATCTGTTGCAACAACGTACTCGATGCTGTTGCACAATCAAAATTTGACGAGGCAATGATAGAGGCACAAGATTAAAGCCTTGGGGACACCGAGCAATAGTATATTTTTTTTCTGAACAGGCCAGGTATGTCCTTTGAACCTTTGGATTATTAGGAGTTTAAATCTGCCAAACCATCGATTAAGCATCCGCCAGACATAGATTTAAAACCCTTTACCCTACAACTCAAATACGCATATTTAAGGAAAATAACATGTTGTTTGTGATCATATCTGCTAGCCTTACTCTCAACCAAGAGAATATTTTATTGCATGTGTTAACTCAACATAAGAAAGCTACTGGTTGGACTATTGCTAACTTGAAGGGCATAAGTCATACACTTTGTATGCATAAGATTTTGCTTGCAGATGGCCGCAACAATTTAATTGAATCACATCGGAGACTCAATCTGATCATGAGGAATGTGGCTATGAAGGAAATCATCAAATGGCTCGATACTGGAATAATCTACCCCATATAGGATAGCTCTTGGGTAAGTCTTGTCCAATGCGTGCTGAAGAAGGGAAGGATGACCGTGATAAAAAATGACGTTGATGATCTCATTCCTACTCGATCCATCATGGGGTGGCATATTTGTATTATTACCAAAAGCTGAACAAAGCTACAAAGAATGATCATTTCCCTTTGCCATTCATCGATCAAATGCTCGACAAGCTTGCGTGGAAACTCTACTATTTCTTCCTAGATGGTTACTTTGGGTACAACCAGATTGCTATAGCACTGGAGGGCCAAGAGAAGATAACATTCACATGTCCCTATGGCATTTAAGCTTTTCAATGAATGCCTTTTGGTTTATACAATGCCCCAACAACATTCCAGTGTTGTATGATGGCCATGTTTTCAGACATGGTGAATGATTTTCTGTAGATCTTCATGGATAATTTCTCAGACTATGGAGACTTGTTTGAAAAATGCCTAGGTGATATTGCCAAGGTGTTGAAAAGATGTAAAGACACCGACCTAGTTCTCAACTGGGAGAAGTGCCACTTCATGATTGCCGAGGGCATTGTCTTGGGCCACCATATTTCAAAGCAAGCCTTTGAAGTGGACAAAGCCAAGGTAGAACTCACTGAGAAGCTTCCACCCCTTTAAATGTAAAAGCCATTTGGAGATTTCTTAGCCACGGTGGTTTCTACAAGAGATTCTTTAAAGATTTCACCAAAATTTTAAAGCCGTTGTGCTCATTGCTGGAGCAGAACAGAGCGTTCAAATTTGATGACCAATGCAATGCAATGTTCAAAAACCTGAGAAAAGAACTTGTTTCTACATCGGTTGTAGTACCCCCTGATTGACCACAACCCTTTGAACTGATGTACGATGCCAGTGACTATACCGTTTGTATCGTTCTTGTTCAATGTCAGAGTAAGATCTTTTATGTTATATTCTATGTTAGTCGCACCTTAAAAGATGCACAATTGAACTACACCACCACTAAAAAAAGAAATTCTTATTGTAGTATTTGCATTTGATAAATTTAGGGCATACCTTATAGGAACTAAAATCAATGTACACACCAATCATTCGACAATTATATATTTAGTGACTAAAAGGATGCCAAACCTAGACTCATTAGGTGAATTTTATTATTGCAAGAATTTGACATTGAGGTAGTGGATATGAAGGGCACTAGAAACCAAGTAGCTGATCACCTCTCTAGGCTAGAGAATGTATGTGATAATGATCACACTCTTGATATTAATAATGAATTACCCGATGAGAAATTACTGAATGCTACGACATTGTTGTGGTATGCTGACATTGTTAATTTTCTTGTTAGTGGAATTTTTCCTTGTGATTTACATAGTCGGGGACAAAAGAAATTTTGACATGATGCACGCTACTACTATTGGGACGAGCGGAACCTGTTCAAACAATATGTTGATCAGATGATATGAAGATGCGTGTTTGTAGAGGAGCAAGAGGACATCATTTTCCATTGTCATTCCACTCTATGCAGAGGGAATTTTGAAGGACATAAGACTACTACCAAGGTCTTACAGACTGACTTCTATTGGCCAACTAGTTAAGGATACCCAGGTATTCTACAAAGCTTGTGATAGATCCCAACGCACGGGGAAAACCTCTAGATGGAATGAGCTGCTCATGCAAGTCATCCTTGAAGTTGAGCTATTCGAAGTTTGGGATATTGACTTTATGAGACCTTTTCTTTCATCTTGTAGACACTTATAAATATTGTTGACAGTTGATTATGTGTCCAAGTGGGTTGAAGCCATTGCGGCAACCAAGAATGACGCAAAAATAGTCATAAAGTTTTTGTACAAAAATATCTTTACTCGGTGTGAAGTGCCTCGAGCCATCATCAGTGACGAGGGCAGCCACTTCGACAACAAACTGATTGCTAAGGCTTACACAGATATGGAGTTCACCATAAGATTGCCACAACATATCATTCGTATACCAATGGGAAAGCTGAAGTATCCTATCGAGAAATCAAGCAAATCCTTGAGGTAGTCAAGCTAAACCGCAAGGACTGGTCCTTGAAGCTAAACGAGACACTCTGGGCATGTCATATCGCATTCAGAACACCTTTGGGCATGTCGCCCTATAAAATCATCTACGAAAAGGCATGCCACTTACCGGTCGAGCTTGAGCACAAAGCATTTTGGTCCATCAAAAAGATCAATATGGACTGCCAACTAGTTGGAGAGAGATGACTACTGGAGTTGAACGAGTTGGAAGAGCATCGCCTGGATGCTTATAAGAATTCCAAGATCTACAAAGAGAAAACCAAGAGATGGCATAATTTGAAACTGATATCGCAACTTTTTGTTGAGGCCCAAAAAGTCCTACCCTACAACTCTCGCCTCAAACTCTTCCCGGGCAAGTTGAAGTCTTGTTGGTCCGATCCATTCAAGGTTGTCAAGGTGTATCCACACAGGGCCATATATATCAAGGATTTTAAGGAAGGCCCGATCTTCAAAGTCAACAGTCAAAGACTTAAGGTCTATCAAGGAGCACCGGTGCATCGTGACAAAATATTTGTCATGCTATTGGATGCTTAGGCATCTAATTCTATCCTTTTACTTTTCTGCATTGTTTTTCTTTTTATTTTGAACTTTAATTTTTAGGTTTCTAGTATTTTTAATTTTCTACATTGTTTTTATTTCATATTTTAATTGGGTCAAAGGAATTTCGGCAGACACATGTTTAAAAAAGGGAAGAATATTTGTGTAATTTATTACACTTTATTACCTCCCCTAAATCATTATTTCCAGTTCTCTCCCTCTCTTACTTTTCACCTTCACCACTTCTCCAAGCTACCACACGCCACAAACCTCTCAACTTTCCCACTAACCCATAAACCACATTAAATGCTACTCTCCCTCCAAAATCCTTTCACCTTTCCATCTTTTAGACTTCCTTCTCTCCACCACTCGTCTGTTCCCCTTAAACACAATTTATAAGAGAGAAATTTCTTTTCAAGAACCACACAACCAATCCTCTTCTTTCCTTATCTGTCATTGATCAACAATGATGCGTACACACAGAGTTAATCACATCTCTCACCAAGTCTACCAACAAGGGAGAGCCTACATCCCTTCACCATATCCATCATAGATCCCAACCTCCTCCGAGCCTACCTCCCATGACTCTGTCGATACTCTACTCTCTCCTTCATCGCCGAACATACACGACCCTCACTACCGCCTATTCTCCATTCAATTTAAAAGACGGTATGAGCACATATACGAACATGTACTCATATCGAAATAAGGTTTGGAGTTTACTCCCACCTATCGCCCTCACTTTGATGCCGATATGCTCGTTGTAATCGAGGCTGAGCTTAAAGCTGGATGCCGTGTTTTGGTTCTATTTCATTAACACACGCATCTTGTGAACAAGACATCAGTCAACGGTCTCACGATGACAGATGTTGCTGTTACACTCTTTACTGAGTGGGAGACACATTAGTCCTAGCAAGCTGATTCATGAAGCAATTATTTCAAGGGAAATGTCAGGGAATAAGCACATGGATTCAAATTTTCCAAATCTAATCATAGCGCTTTGCAAGAAGGAACGGGTGCACGAGTTTGATGAAAATATTATCATCTAGGCACCAACGGGAACGTTGCCATATAGGGTGCTAGAACTAAAGAGGATTGCACTCCAAGCGAATACATTAGAGGTTCCAGCCCCCAGCACCGTTATACCAGAATCGATAGCTGGTTAACTCAGGCCATATTTCTTGTATGTCCAAGAGAGGGACAATTCATTTAGAGCTCTCTTCAATGAGATGCTTACAGCATCGAAAATGGCCTTTCCTCAATTCCCCTTGCAATACATTGCCGACTCCGCTGCCAATATTGTAGAAGAGGATGATGCCACTCCAGCTGCCCTGCCCCAAAGAAGAAGGAGAAGACATGTTATGCCACAGCAAGGAGTCGTCCTACCAAGAAGGCCATGACGGCCAGGGACAAGGGAAAGGGTCTCATGTACCCAGAACGCTCCCCACCTTCCCGCGCCCAGTAACTCCTTAGGTAAATTTTTTTTCTTTTAGTGCATTTTATTCTCATTGCATGTTTATTTTTTTTTGCATCAATGACAATGCTTCTCTTAAGTTTGGGGAGATTGTCTTAGGTATTTTTTTTCTTTTTAATTGTCTTAGGTAAATATTTTTAGGTTTGTAAATAATTAGTTGGTTTTAGGTTTTTCTACTATGGTTTTGGAATGATAAAACTACGGTTGTATTGATGATGATATTCCTATGATGATCTTGTGCATCAATTGTTAGCAATGTGTTAAAAGATCTTGTGATTCAAACTTAGGGTTGATATTGTTGCAGCATATTGTCACGGTCCGTTTGCGTGATAGGCAAGACCGTGACGAGATGCTTGCTGGCTGTGCTTAAAGTCGGGATGCGGGATAGCATTAAGGGTGTAGTACGTGCCGTACAGCCGTTCGGTCCTTGGGGCAGGGCGTGCTGGTTAGGCACCACACTGGTCGGGAGCTGTCCCCGCTTCCCTGATGAGCCCATGGGAGGGCGAAACCAGTAAGCATCGAATGGAAAAGGCTTAGCCCCGGGCTTATGGGAGCCCTGGGTTGCCGCACGGGGGAGTTGTCCCTGCGTGAAGACTCTGACCCCGTGACAGATGGTATCAGAGCAGGTCGTGTGCTAGCTGTGAGCTTACCAAGCGCTCCATGTGCTGCGTGTAGCGGGTCAAGTGGACGAGCGTTAGCCTCACACCCGAGTGAAGTGGTGTCCGCGAGTGGGACCTCTAGAAAGAGACTGAGACGAGGTAGGGTAGGCAGGAAGCTACAGCGAAAGTTCGCCAAGCACTCGCAGAACCTCGGTAATGAGGGCGAGCAGGCAGGGAATTGCACACTCGATCTGGGTTAGTTCCCCATATGAGTGGGAACGAGTTTTCTCTCCATGCACGAGGGCGTGCATGAATTGAGTGGGGGAGATTGTCACGGTCCGTTTGCGTGATAGGCAAGACCGTGACGAGATGCTTGCTGGCTGTGCTTAAAGTCGGGATGCGGGATAGCATTAAGGGTGTAGTACGTGCCGTACAGCCGTTCGGTCCTTGGGGCAGGGCGTGCTGGTTAGGCACCACACTGGTCGGGAGCTGTCCCCGCTTCCCTGATGAGCCCATGGGAGGGCGAAACCAGTAAGCATCGAATGGAAAAGGCTTAGCCCCGGGCTTATGGGAGCCCTGGGTTGCCGCACGGGGGAGTTGTCCCTGCGTGAAGACTCTGACCCCGTGACAATATACTCGACAAGTTGCATGCTTTCAATGCTTAAGAAGCCTTAGGGAAATTTTAGGTCGCCTCTTTGATGCCTTAGCGTAAAATGATGAAATAATGAACCAAATGCTCAATGTTAGCATAAAGGCTTAAAATTAAACTCCCATAAAAATTGAGAAGAAGAGAAAAAGAGAAAAATATAAGTCAACTCAATGCCAAAGGCATAGCTATTGAGGGGCACTCTAATATGGTAAGTTGTGTTTGCTCCATTTAAATTTGCGTGGTAGGAACAATAGCTATAACAAAAGAGTGAATGAAAGTCTTCATATGATGACTATGCTCGTAGGGCTCAGGGATAGGGTGTTTCCTCCACTTCATCTTCAAACCAGAAAAGTAGTTGTTATTAGCTGAAGCCCTATGATAAAGCTTAATGAACTAAAAATTATGGGAGTAAAATAATATGCTAAAAAGAGAAAAATGTTAGGCAATAATAGAGAACAACCCTCAACTAAAAATTAATGTTGCATCATGTTTCGAGAATTTTGAACTATAGCTTAGTTGGAAGCTTGGAAACCATATGTACTATTTTTAGTTTTCATAGTTTAGAAAGAACCTTAGAACCATCATTTTGTTCTTAGGTTTAGTTTAAGTTTAGTTTTGCATTGCTTGAGTACAAGAAATAGTTCAAGTTCGGGGATGTTTGATGACTACGTAGAGAACCTATATTTTGGACTCTTTTACTTGGCATATTGCATGTTTTCATTCATATAGTTGTATTTTGGAGTAGTTTGCATGTAGTTATAAAGTTAATGGTGCTTAAGCTTAATTGTCATATAAAATGATGTTTTTAATGGAAAGGTAGTGTTTCTAGTGGTGCTTGTACAGGAAGCAACGACGGTAGTGGAATGCTGGAGTAGTAGAGCAGCATCTTTTGTGCCACAGTAGAGTTAGAGACAAACCTGGATTCTCATTTATTGAATAACTGCGGAAAGTAAGATTCTCATTTTAAGGGCTTTGTGCTCTTTAGGGTTTTTTAACCCTAGCTTTGCCGACTATATAAAGAAAACTTGGGCTACAAACAAAGAGGGCTTGATCGAGTAGAAAAGAACCCTTTGTCTTTAACTATCGAAGAACCACCGTAGTCGAGGGTTTATAGGTATAGGAGTCCCTACACGACAGGAGCTATTGAGAGAGGCTTGAGGAGTGCGGAGCGCTACAACACAGTTTGAAGGCTTGAAGGAGGATTCGAGGATGCTTGATTTTCTTTCTCCCTTTCCTGATAAACTGCCATGGCTTTTATTGCTTTTATTATGGATGGTATTTGCTCAAACATGAACTAAGTACTCTTTTTTGGGTTTATTATTTTAAGATTCTATGTTTTAATTATTTTTTCATTGTTATAGCATCTTTTCCTTATCTATTTTGTTTGTCGTTATTAATGCATAATTATTTTAAGAGATAACAGGAGAGGCCTTTCAATTATTGATCTGTCACTTAATATCGAGAGAGTTAAGTTAGAAAAACGTGAACAGTGAAGTTGTTAACTTAGGTTCTAATCTGGATTAGACATAAGTTTAGTATTTCAACAACTAATAAGGAGAACTTGAATAAATTATAAGTTGTTAGGGTTTACGAAGACATGTATTGCCATAGCATCTTGTAATTAACTTCTAGGTATCAAAAGAGTCTAGGAGTTAGTTAGAAAACCATGTCAAAATTGATAAGTGAGTCAATTGGTTAACGCATACATGTATTGCTAACTGATATAACATTGAATGGTAATTAATAGGGGTGGGCAAGACCGGGTACCCGGCCAATTTGACTAGAATTGGTCCCGGTCCCGGTAACCACCGGTTCTTGAAAATTAGAACCAGTCCCGGTTAAACCGGGTTTAAAATTTCAGGAACCGGTCCCGGTACTAGTGAGAATCGGTACCAATACCGGGTACTCGGTCAATTAGTCTATTATTAATAAAATTTGAACAGTAGGGGAAAAAATTTCAACCATCAATAATAATATTAAATAACAAAGTTAGAATATTATAGGCTTGAAGGTTGAAGTCTTAAAACGAGTCATACTTATAATATTTATATACAAAGTGAAATAAAGGAGCACCTTCAGTTGCTTTCAACCTCTTCAACATCATTCGGTACCAGACCAATACCGGGTACCTGGTACAGGTCCCGGTACCATTGGGTACCCACCGGGTACCGGGTCCAAAAAAGCAGGATCCAGTCCCAGTCCCGGTCCCGGTTGCAATCGGGACCTAAATTTTGGATCCAGTCCTGGTCCCACCGGAACCAATACCGGGTAAAAATCCACCGGGTCTGACCGGGTCCGGGACCGGGTTCGGGACCGGGACCGGGTAATCGGGTTTTTTGCCCACCCCTAGTAATTAACATAATTTTTAGGCAATAAACCTAGCATCCATAATCATCTGAATATCTGCTACAACATCTATTTGTATATTTGGTCATTGCTACAAATTTACTTTTCTTGCAATTAGTTCTTAATCTTACCATCACACCAACACTATTTTCTCACTAACTCTTAAGTGCTATTGCTTTGAGTTTGTCACTCCAATTCTTGTGGGTTCGACACTTTACCATCATTCTATTACTTGATCGACGAGTATACTTGCTCTAATTATAGACTAGTTCCATGCATGTCATGTATACATCTTTGTTTTGTTTTAATCAAAAATTCTCTAAAACTGGATCTATAAAACTTTTAATACTATTGAGAGGTCACGTCTCTTAGAATGCTCTTTGTATATTTGGTGTTTATCAGAGCATGATTGGTGCAAATATCTCTGTTTTGTCTTAGGTAAATTGTACATTCAGTATTGGACATATGAAGTTATATTGAGCAATTTTATCTATGACTCTGCAAGGATATCTTTGGTATGTCTTGATCAATGATGTATTTTGCATCTGATTGAAGGAGTCGGTATCTACATAAGCAAGCAATCACAATTTGCAAATCAAGTGTCTTTTAAGACATATGAGTGTGGGCATCTCAATGCCCTTGGAGAAGATCACAACACCTCAAGTGTTGTACGAGCAAAGTCTGTTAAATTTCTATCTTTACCTCTATGTCACATGTTATTCTGTACAGACATACCTCCGTTTATTTGATCAACAAGGCATTCAATTTGCATCAGATTTGGCAGAGACGAAATCTGCCGGAGCAGGCATCCACACTTTCGCAAATCAAGTGCCATTTGAGACACAGAAATGTGGGCATCTCAATGCCCTTGGATAAAAAACGACGGCATAGCATCGGATGGGTGGAGGTTGTCAATTTCCTTTCTTTTCTAATTATCGTCTGTAATTTGTAACATGCATCTTCGTCTGTTTGATTAATGAGGCTTTCAAAGTCAGGTTAGCGGAGGAATCATATTCCAAAGTAGACATTCACATTTTAACAAATCAAGTGTCGTTTGAGACACAAAAGTGTGGGCATTTATATCATTGAACAAGTGGAGGAAACATCCGTCAGAGCGGGCATCATACTCTTGTAGATCATGTGTCATTCTAGACATAGAAGTGTGGGCATCTCAAATCCCTTAAATAAAATCACAATGTCATAGCATAAAATGGGCGGAGGTCAACCTCTGTCAGAGCATACATATACACTATTGTAGATCAAACGTCACTCAAGACATAATAATGTAGGCTTCTCGACGCCCTTGGAAAAAACACAAGGCCGTGCATTGAATGAGCGGAGGTGTTCAGTTTATCTATTCTTGGTGCCGCTCAGGACATGGATGATATATAAGCATTTGCACTTTTACAAATCAGGTGTTGTTCAAGACAAAAAAGTGCGAGCATCTCGATACGCTTAGAGAAAAACACAATTCCTGAGGCATTGAATAGGCGGAGTTATCAAATAATTTCCTTTACAGAGTGAATAAAGTCAGAGAATGGAGATGTAGAAACATATAGGAGCATTGTGAGGGACATACATTATTAATATATTCATCCAAACACTCATTCAAATAATAATCCATCAAAACAATATATTCACACATTTATATAACAATTACACCATTCAATCACCCATTCATTCAAAGATATACACGTTTTCAGCTATAACAGTTCAAGCAGATCTTCCTAGGATGTGTATGAATTTTCTAAGGTGTTTGCAACAGTGAGCATATCATCATAGAGTTTGTGTTTAACTTCTTATGACATTTTGAGCGATTAGTAGAGCTTCTTATTACATATGTTAACTTCATAGGGAGTATGACAACATCCTAGGTTTCTTTAAATTATAAGGGTTTTTTCAAATACTTGGAAGCTTTCTTTAGAAAAACACTTGTAGAAGAAGTTTTACAAAAAGTCTAGGTAGCAACCACATCTTCGGTTGCTTGGGGTGTTGGAAAGCCTTAATACCCATTCATAACTTGCACACTATAGCAGTTGGGTGGAGGTGGTTACCCTTTATCTTTTGAATTTACATTTACATTAGTGGCATCTTCTTCTTCAGAGATGTCCAAGCCCTAAACCACCTACAACGATAGACACTATCTATAGATGTAAACTATTACAAGGTGATGAAAAAGGAGAAATGAGGGAAGGTGCCGATGAAGCTTCTCATGTATGCTTGCTTTGTGTGTTCTCAGGGCTCTTGGCCGCTTGTAGATCTCCCTGTCTCTGGGCAAATCTACAAGGTCTCTGCCATCATTTCTCTAACGACATCCACATTGCATGTTCGAAAGCCTCATACCGTTTGCGCTCCACGTGTCGAAACCTTTTCAGGGCCACATCTCATATACATGTAACATAAACTGTTGATGAGTGTATGTGAGACATCCTTGGATCTCTTCCGGCGTGTCATATAGCGGTGGGACGATATGGGGTGTTCCATATGTTAGGCGATGCGACTTCCTTATGGTTATGAGTCCTCATTGGGTAGAATATCTTCACCAGCGAATGTGGTGAGATGTTTCCATCCCATCGTCCCTGATCGTAACCCTTGAAAGTAAGTAGGGAGAAGTTGTCAACCCATTCTTTTCACTTTATTTTGGTCGAGATTCGAAAAAATGGTTTGCCTGAAGACTATAGCGCTTTCAAAATTCATTGTTTTCGTCGATTAAGTTGTTAGCGTCACCGGTTGTAGAAATTTGGCATGTTGGGAGTCCCACCATGAGAGCTAACACGACTGGTTATTTGATAGGATCTCCACGCTCATCGCACTAATTATTGATGCCAAATGAGGGGGCATCGAACAAGGGAGGTGGAGAGGAGGAACACGGTGGTTGATAGCAATTTCAGGAAATTCACCTCTGTAGATCTGGGGCAGAGAGCCGCAAACAATATGATGGTCGGAGTAGAGAAGGTGAGAGGAGGAAGAGAGGAGCAAGTATACTCGTCGATGAACTAATATAATGATAAGTAGAGTGTCAAACCCGCGAGGATTGGAGTGACAAACTCAAAGCAATTGCACTTAAAAGCTAGTGAAATAGTAATTGTGTGGTGATATGATTATGAACTAAATGCAATAAAGTAAAATTATAGCAATGATCAGAAGTCAAACAGATGTTGTATCAAATATTCAGATGATTATGGATGTTGGGTTTATTGTCCAAGACTTATGTTTAATTATCATTTGAATGGTATAGCGGTTGGCAATACATGTTTGCGTTACCCAATCGATTCACTTATCTACTCGACAGGGTTTTCTAATTAACTCATAGACTCTCTCGATACCTAGAAGTTGATAACAAGAAGCTATGGCAATAAATGTCTACGTAAACCCTATCATCTTATTATCTATTCAACTTTTCCTTATTAGTCCTTGAAATCTTAAACTTATGTCTAAGCCAGATTAGAACCTGAGTTAATAGCTTAAGCTTCATTGTTCACGTTTGTTTGATTTAACTCACTCGATATTAAAAAACATATCAATAATTAAAAGGCCTCTCTCGATAGCTCTTACAATAATTATACATGAAGAACGATGAAAAGAATAGATAAAGAAAAATATGCTATAACATTGAAAAAGTAATTGAAAAAAATCTTAAAGATAATAAACCCAACAAAAAAGTATTTAGCTCATGTCTGAGCAAATATCATCCATAATAAAAACAGTAAAGGTCATGACAGTTTATTAAGCAAAAGAGAAAGAAGCCAAACGTCCCCGAATTCTCCTCCAAGCCCTCGAAACTGTGCTACAATGCTTCGCAATCCTCAAGCCTCTCTCGGTAGCTCTCGTCGTGTGAAGACTCTTCTTAATCCTCGACTACGTGGTTCTCCGATAGTTGAAGACAAAGGTTTGTTGTCTACAATCAAGCTCCCTTTTGTATTATTGCCCAAGTTGTCTTTATATAGGTAGTAAAGCTAGGGTTAAGGACCCTAAAGCGCACGAAACTCCTTAATGTGAATCTTGCTTTTTCGCGTCATTCATTGAAGTCCATATCAGAGAGGGGTCACGTGTGAATTTATCATCAAGCGTCAACATTCATCTCCAACTCTTCTAATATATTGGTCCAACGCGAGAGATGTTGCTCTACTGCTCTAGCATTCCACTGCTCTCATTGCTTCCTACACAAGCACCATTAAAAACACTACCTTTCCCATTAAAAGCATCAATATATATGACAATTAAGCACATGCACCATTAACTCCATAACTACATGCAAACTACTCCTAAATGCAACTATATGAGCTTAAACACTTACAAAAGCTAAGTAAAAAGCGTACAAAATATAGGTTCTCTACGTAGTCATTACAAACATCTCATAAAATCTATGAATCTTTAGAATCCAATCTTGAATACAATATTCAAATGTTGAAGTAACTAATGCATAATAGATCCACTAAATTACTCGTTGAACGGAATCACCATATATTTATATTACTATCCTTTTAAAGATTGGGGACAATTTCGATAAATAAATCGTTCTGCTTCATTTGATGTATCCATATTTCAATTGAGATATACATTCGGTATTATTTTCGCACAAGATAGTTATTATTTTATCATGTGGAAGCAAATTATATACTTTTGAATATATTGCATCAAGAATCTTAGCCAAACACATTCTCAGTTTGTTTTGTGTATAGAATTATTTCTACCTAATTTGAAAAAAGATCAAGTTTAAAGATCCAAATGAAAAGATATTGTGAAACTTATAGGTGTTCTCATGATTTGAATAGAAAACTCTATGGGGAAAGCAAAGCTTAGAACGGAAATGGCAGCTGCAGGAAACCAATATCAGATATAGATGACAACAGACAAACATCTCACGTGCTACAGCTAAATGTCAACATTTCATCGCCATTGTAAAGGTTGGTCTTATTTCTTCACACAAAATGACCAGAACACCCCCCTTCCCAACACCCACTTTGTTTAGCTTCTTACATTCAGCAAGCAGCCAAAGTGATAAAGCTTGAAAGCCTATTGGCCAACAATGGCTATTGCTCATTGTCTCTTTACTGGCATCGCTTTCCATATACTCCTATTATTTACACATACAACTTTGGTTTGGCCCAACCACAGACAATCTCCATTCTAACCAATCACAACTCACCACCTGTGTCTCCTTTCTGCTTTGCTTTCCACTCTCTGCTGCTAAGTCTCTGTTTCATAGCAGTCCCAGTTGTATTCATTTCTTTCATTTGGTCTCTTTGCTTTTGTTTTACCTTCACAGGTGAATACAAAAGCTTACAAAATAAAGCAAAGGATTTCCCCCACTTTTAATGCTCTCTCACTTGTTGGATTTTCACTCTCTTTCTTTCCACCTTTGTCTTTCAAAGTTCACTCTTTGATTTGGGTTTTTGAATTTTGATCTGGGTATTGATTTTTCAGCGTTCTAATTTACTGCTCTAGTATGTGAGTTTGGATCTGTTATGTGGTTGTCTAGGGTTTTTCCATCCATCAAGATCTGTTTTTGTTTTATTTTACTACAATTTCTCCAAACTTTCCCTGGCTTTTGGAAGTTGGTTTCTTTTTCGGATTCCTCTATTTTGTGAAAAAGGGGTACTCAGATTCCACTAATGCTTCTTTGGTCATTTAAAACAGCCACTTCTCTGCAATTTTCTGTCTTGGATCTTCTCTCTCTTTGAACATTTCACTCAAAGAAGGAGAAAAGCAAAGTTTTTTTTTTCTTTTTCTATAAGGGGCAAATCATCTTTGGCAGGAATGAGTAGGGGACTTGAAATCCTCTCCCCATCCTCTTATTTGCAGACATCCAATTGGCTTTTTCAAGAGAGCAAATGTACTAGATGGACTCCCCATGAGAACAAGTGTTTTGAAAATGCTTTGGCTTTATATGACAAAGACACTCCTGATAGATGGTTAAAGGTGGCAGCCATGATTCCTGGAAAAACAGTAGGAGATGTGATCAAACAGTACAGAGAATTGGAAGAAGATGTTAGTGATATCGAGGCCGGGCTTATACCAATTCCTGGATATACCACTGATTCTTTTACATTGGAGTGGGTTAATGATAGTCAAGGCTTTGATGGATTCAGAAACTATTACACACCAGGTGGAAAAAGAGGGACCGGGACTCGACCTTCTGATCAAGAAAGGAAGAAAGGAGTGCCATGGACTGAAGAAGAACACAGGTGACTGCTTGTCTTTCACAAATTTGGATGTTATTTAACTATGATTGGATAAATTAGTCTTTAGGATATCAACTTATGGTTGGTTTTTACATGTATAATTTGTAGAGTTAAGCCTGTAGGGGAGTTGTTTGTTGATCATTTATGTCTTTGTCAATTTTTGTTGTCATTTAACTCTTTGGATACTTGAAACCACTGTGAATGTAGTTGACTCGGTTTTAAAGAGAAGAACAATCTGAAACTTGTGGTAGGAATGGACTCTCCTGACTCATCATTGTAATTGTTATGAATGTTGGAATGTGTTGGTGGATACCTGTAGCATGTTTGTCTTGTGGATGCCCCTTTTGTTTTATGCCAGCATCCATTCCTCTAGCAGCTGATGGTGTCTATATATATATATATATATTTGATCCAAGCTGATGATGTCTATTTGGCTATTAATGACAGGCAATTTCTAATGGGACTTAAAAAGTATGGTAAAGGGGATTGGAGAAACATTTCGCGCAATTTCGTGACAACTAGAACGCCGACTCAGGTGGCAAGTCATGCTCAAAAGTACTTCATCAGGCAGCTGACTGGAGGGAAAGATAAGAGGAGGTCAAGTATCCATGATATCACAACAGTTAACATCCCCGATACCGCCACTTCACCAGATCATGGCAAGCCTTTGTCTCCGAATAATTCTTCAACAGCCATGCAGCCACAAGGGCAACGGAACGTAGCTGGAGTTACTAAAGAGGTCTTTGATTTCGAGTGGAAGCAACAAAATGAAGGAGCAGCGATAGTTTTCGACCAGATGAATGGAAATGCCTTCCTCTCTCCTGTCTGTGCGATTTCTTCGTATGGACATAAGCTGGAAGGACAGAATTTGCTAAGAGGAACTCTTCCAGGGTCTCAGTTTGGATTATACAACTCTCCTTTCCAGATGCAGTCAATGCAACATCAGTGAATTCTCTAATGAAGTGGGTAGAGTTCCGAAGGTAATCATCAATTTATGAGATGAAGATCAAGCATAGTATCAGGTTCCTTTGATCCATGCCACATGTGTATACTTTGAGGATGCAAATTCAATCCATATTTATTACTCTAATGAAAGATCACTTAGGTGGTGTTTGTGATTGTCATTGGAATTCTGGATCATTGGAAAAAAGGGGAAAAAGCTTATTTACATGAAGATTGGGGCTTTTATTAATATAATTGTTTTTGTGTTGGATATTGATATGTGCTTCAGAGTCTTCTGCAAATTATGATAGACTGTACTATAATTTATATAATGGACTCCAATAATTCAAATTTTCCTTACTTAAACTGTGATTTTGTGCACTAGCTTTGCATCATGGACAAAGTAAGGAGGAATCAAAGTATCTTCTTTGGCATTTTAGGCACAAGCCTTCCTTTAATTCTATGCCTTATCAATAGACAAAAGGGGCATCCTTTTTTCGTACAAGAAGTTGGTGTTGGAATTTTAATTGATGTTGAAGATCATATGTGACCATGCTTTCATACTTCTGTCTTCATTTTCATTTTGTTGATTGCTAGGGAACAAAAACAATAGCATCAAACAAATATCAATGCTTTTTTTTTTTCCACTTTGGTAATAGCACTTAAAATTTGTTGGAATCTTCTTCTTGGTTAGTGCTGTATGGAGTTCTGATGTAACCTGTAACCAATATCACATGCTCATTATTGCAGCAAATATCATTTCGACACCGGAATCATAAGAGTGACAAAGTTCCCGAAAACCCCTTTTGATTTTTTTTACCCTTTTTTCGCTATGAAAACGACAATGCTCAAAGCAGGAGTCACCATTGATCTGCAATACCAGAAAGAAGTAAAGGTAAAAATGAAGGTTTGTTTTATAAGACAAGTAATAATTTTAGTTCAAATATGGTTCCTTTCTTGCTGCAGCGACCTTCATGAAAAGACTTGTTGCACAATGAACACATAATATTTGGGTCCCACCCACCCACTAGACAAGCTATTTAAGGGCAACATGGAGCAATACAATAAAGATTTTATTCTTTCTTATTAATGGAAAAAACTGTCCACTTCCCTTTTTCAAAAGGATCACTTTCTTCTGCAAGTTGTATGGAAATGCACTTTGCTCACTTTACTCTAATCATCAATCAAACACCCCCTGGCACAAGTGCAGTGAGCAAAATTCGATCAAGACCGAGATGGATGCAGTTCGGTTGATTTATATATCGATTAATTCAGTTGAGAGAACAGAGAAACTGGAATTTCTAATAAACAGAAGCCAATAATAGGATGAAGAACCTTGGTGCATCACTGTAGGACCAAAGGTGGCAGAGAACAATCCATTGCATATTAGATGCAAGGAACCCTGGCATGTTGCATCAGCTATTACAATTTTCATTAAATTATATTATTGGTGGTTGAGAAAAACTTCAATTGTATTACCGCAACCAATGAGCTGTGATATTGTTTTGATGATGTGAGCCTGCACCTTCTGTTCCCTCTCATGCTTTAAAATACGAGTTGACCTGATCCACCAGTTGAAATGCCTATATGGCTAGTTTGTTGCCAGAAACAAACAACAAAGAATTAAAGTTCCTTCGAAAATGGTTTGAGAATTCAAATCAAAACAAACATACACACACGTACCGATGAGAATTCAATCAGAAGTAAGACTGGCGAACTGCAAATCATGGCGTTCTCCAACTTGTCTTCAAACAAATTCCTGTAGCTTTGTCTTAGACATGTAGGATGGAACTGAGATATAATTGCACCAGGAACTTGAAATCTTGATGCGACTGTTTTTAACATAAAAATTACTTGGACGTCTGCAAATTGATCTAAAAGTATATAATGAGACAACATGTTTGAACTATCTGGATTGGTTTTGGGTCAACTCAATCATGTTTTCATGTCATATCCAATTTCTTGGGCCAAATGCAAATGGACCAAGTTTTAGAGGGTACCTATTTCTAACACTAAACTTGCATTCCAATCATTTGATGTCCATGATATACAACAATTAAACGTTACTGCACAAGAATCAATCATACATGCCATACTAGAGCCTCTTTGAAAGCCTATAACAAGTTGACAATCCCTATAAACTTGCTATTTCCTTTCTTTTTACCAACCAAACCTATCTTATATATCCAAATCACCTATACTCGATCTCCGGGGTAGGGAAAAGTCGTTTTGCCAGCCATTGTAGAGGTCTAAGTAACTGTTTTCTCTTCTTCTGCCAAAACCAAATGGCGGCATTGTACTGTTCATTTCGTATCTTCTTAGTGGCTGCTCTCCAATCATACTTCTCCATTTCTTCGCGTGCAGCTTTGCCAATGGTTTCTCTGAGCTCCTTATTTTGTAACAGGGGCTCTAGTTTTCTCAAGCAATCATCAAGATCTCCAGGATTATAGAGAAAGCCGGTTTTGCCCTCCTGGTCTGCCGGAATTATATCCGGGATCCCCCCGGCACGAGCACCCACCACAGGGACTCCTGAAGACATGGCCTCCAAAACAACAAATCCGAGTGTCTCGGATTCCGAAGGCATCACAAATACATCCCCACTTGCATATGCTTGAGAGAGCTCTTCACCTTGTAACATTCCAGTAAAAACTGCAGGCATGCCTGAAAACAATCTCTCTAGCTCTTCCCTGCAATGATATTAAATATTGTTTTGCGGAGCTCAAATTAACCACTTAGCAAAAATAGTATCCCTGAATATTTGTGAGATCACTTTAAAGCATTCACTGATACAATAGGGGCATTCTCAGTGAGTGAGAGAGTATGATATTCGATCGGGTCCATCTAATACAAGATATGGGTATTCATTCATCTAGAGTAGGTTAAGTTCATGAGCATCACAAGGATTACCTGTATGGTCCGTCCCCGATAAAAGCAATTCTAGCTTTGGGAAGTCTATCCATAACCCTGTAAAATCATATATCCCCAATGTTCAATTTTGCAAAAATTCATTAGTTTTTCCATTTTCAGCTATGGCATGTTATTTTGTTGTAACAAATTATAAAGGAATATATTAGGAACAAGTTTTCATGCAATTCATAAATGGTACCTTTTGAGGAAATCCAAACTCTTCTCAACTCCAAGACGACCAACATGAATTACCAGTGGTCTCTCTGGTTCACCATTGCTGTATAAAGCAATATATGGCATTAAGTACTCAATTGTAATTTAGGAGAGGAACAAAATAAACCAAATGTGGAGCACCTCAATCTTAACCGCATTTCATGAGAACGATACCGAGGGTGGAAGCTTTCAGAATCCACACCCTTGTTCCAAAGGCGAATCTTATTAGCTGAAAGTATTGATAAATTAAAAGGTTAGTTTAGGTTTGAGCTATCTGCATATCAACAGCAACTCACCATCCATATAAGGAAATAAGAGAAAAAAAAATAAAGGATGCATTTTTCACAACGGGGTAAGCAACGGAGAGTGACAAAATCAATCAAGCAAACACGTGCCTGGACATTGTACTAAAAAAATGTAGAAAGCTAGTTTGATAATATAGGATGTTTATGTTTACCAGCAGTTACCCTAGCTGCTTGGAGATCCCTTGCAATTGCAACTGACGGAACCAGTGTAAGATCTGCTGCTCTATGAAGAAATTCTGATAAAAGAGAGCAAAATAGTAGTCTATTACTCGGAAATTGGCAAGAATACCAGCTTAAAAGGAGGGTAAAGAAAGATCTTACATACTTAATATCAACCACATAGGTTTCACTAACCAACTAAAAGTGTATCTTGGGATATACCTGTAGAATGAAAGAAAAGTGAGACTTGGGATTGGGTTCCATATAACAATTAATTAGATTTGTATACCTCGAATCATACAACTTTTGAAAAGCAGCAAATGATTTTCTGGTTATCATTTTTGAAGAGACTAGAATGAAGGATTTATCGGGTGAATCAAAGAAGAATCAAACTCACACTGGAACGTGGGTGTGGTAAGACATCACTATGGGTACGCATAGTAGTTTTGCAATAATGAGAGCACCAAAAACCTGCAATGCAGTCCACGGCAATGAGGAATGCCTCCTACCACTCCTATTAACTTCTCACTTGAAATAAATCAAAATAATCTATCAAGAACTCAAAGAGAAGCAATTTGAAGTGTACCATGATCCCAGGCGAAGAGGCATGTATTATATCAGGCTTAAACTGTGCAACTTCTGAAATTATTCTTGGACTGAGTGCCAAGGAAAGGGGCACTTTCTGGTACCAAGGACAGGGGAAACTGCAATGAGAAAGAGAAGAGAAAATATATTAAAGAACCAAAATAGGAAAGAATATCCGAAGAAAAAACTAATGAAATAGTAAAAGCATACAGTTATGTCAAACTGTTTGACACAGATGGTAACATCAAAACAAAATATAATAGGACCAGAACAAGATTGAAATTATGGATGAAGTAAACTAAGATTAACTGAGGGTGATAGAAAGAAATTTATGCTTGATAGTGTAAGGATGTTGTGCATAACATAAATCTTCACAAAAAAATAGTGCTTAATATCTTTCATGAACCAGGCTATCTGAATCCTCAGGGACAAAGACAGATACTAAACCAATAGTAAATAGTCATCTCAAACATTTCTTACACTTCACATGATCGATAACATTGTTTACCAACCCCTTTCTGGAGTTTAAAATCATATCTGCCTAAGAATGCTTCGTAAGTAGTAACTTTTGCAGCGTTGCACCTCTGGCTTGTAAACATTTTAGAATGAAAACAAAGGTTAAGAAACTAGCATTCTGTTTTTTCTAAACAATTTCTATTTGCAGTTCTAGATATTTAGCCTCAAAAAGCATAACATCAAGCAAAGATTTGTGAGAACAAAATGGAAATAACGTGGAAGCATAGTGCAAGCTTTAGCTCGAATTTCATTCAGTATACTAACCTTCTCGATCCAATCAGCTTTGCTCCATAGAACTCCCGTGGGACCCCTTCATGTGTTGTTACAACCATTACCTATCAGGACCAATAACCTTACAGTTAGTTCATCACTAGAAAATGTTTCTGCAACCTATTACCTATAGTAAACATTTGGTCAAAAATTTTAGCTGGTTTGGCTATGAATTTTTAACTGAGAAAGAACTTAAGCTAAACCAGTATTTGTACAGCCACATTAGTCGCTTGACCATAATTCCTCAAAGTACTGTCAACTACAAAATGACTTGAATCGAATAAAAAGCAAATGAAATAATCTCCTAAGCAATATGACGCCCCACGCAAGAGCTCAAGCTTCTTAAGATGCAAATGGGACTTAGACTAAGCTAACAAATTAATTATCATAACTGCAACACCAAATGCATATACTGAGCATACCTCATCTCCCATTTCCCGTAAATATTTTATAAAATTCTGGAACCTGTTTTTATACCCTGATACATATCTGCAAAATGGAAAGAAATGCATTAATTTTGAGTGCCAAGCTGTTTACATTATAACAGAATAATTGTAACATATTGACCCTTAAATAATAAGCAAAGACCCAAACTTCGACATAATTGACATCAGGCATATCACAAAGGCGAATGCCACACAGATAAATGTAAGACTCAATTACTAATCACGACGATTAACACTCAAATTACCATGAGAAGGTGAATCAAACATAAGAATGGAATGTAAAAAAAGCAAAGGGAGGGTGACTGACGAAAAAGGAGAAGGCTCAACAAAGAGAGCAATACGACGAGGCTTTGAATTGTTGTCAGAGTCGATCGAAGGAGGGCTTTCCTCTTGCTCCCCATCTTCTTCACCCATCTCTGTAACAGTCATTTCACTTGCACCGACCCTTGTTTTCCTCTCACTCTTCAATCTCAGAGACTCGGGAAAACGTCTTCTTTTACAATTCAGGCTAATGGGTATTGTTGAAAAAGGAAAAACATTAACAGAATTGGGAAGGCATAAATTGGAAGAAGAAGAAGAAGAATTGCTTGAAATTGAAGGGTATGCAAAGAAAGGGTTTATGGAGAGCGAAGAAGAGGAGGACATGATGTAGAAGTGCAAAGAGGAGAAACAAAAGAGATGTTTTGGATCGTTGATATTTATGGAATACAAGATTTGGGGAAGGAATCTAGCAGAGAATGGATATTCTATTTTCTCCTACGGGAAGAAGCAGTATCGAAGAGTATATGCTTTTTACTATTTGATTTACTGTGTAAAATAACAAGCTGGTTTATTTTAGGGTTAGCAAAATTCTAGAATTTAGGGTTTAAAATTTTAAGTTTTAAAGCTTAAATAAACATGCATGTGAAAAATAGAAAGATTAGGTTATATGAAATTAAAATAAAAGAAATAAATCTCAAATTTCAAGTCCTACAAGAAATGCTAAATTATTTTTTAGGTTGTGATTGGTTTTGGAATTGAGAGATATTTTTGATGAATATAAAGCTGCTTGCTTATCCTCAATGATTCATTCAGCAAAACTTGAACCACAAATTGGATTCTATACCCTCCACCGCAATCCCTTACAAATTTGGAATTGGTACCATCTAACATGAATCTACAATTCTACATGTGCACTTGGAATGCATATAAGCCGAAAGGCTTAAAAAAAACTAAATTATACATTTTTCTTTTCTTCGTATAGGTGCTTAAAGTATTTTTCGACCTAAACAGGTGACTAACGTTTTTCACTGTTACTATTTTAAGTGTTTGACCATTAACGGCCGTTTAAAAAGATTCATTTAACCAAACAAAACATTATAAGAGAGTCTTATTTTTTTTAACTTCATTTTTTAAAAAACTCCTACATTTCTCAAAATCAGTGGGAATTTTAGACAAACGCGATAGGAGCGACTACACAGGGCCCCAAGAGAGAGAGGGGCCCCGAAAATAGGGAATCTAAATTAAATTAAATATTTGTAAAAAAATTATAAAATTATATATATAATTATGTGTATATAAAAAATTATCTAAAACTTAATACATGCAAAAAGAATGATAATTTTGAAGTAAAAATGTTTGATATTTAGATGTTTATAAGTCAATTTTTTTTGTTGCTTAAGAAGACAATTTAATAATATTTTTTGTATTAAAGTATTTTTTTTAAAAAACACTTATATCTCTTACTGATTATAAATTAAGAGCTATATTTTAATAAATTGCACATGGCCCCGAAATTTTTTGAACTGCCCCTACTCAAAATTCACAAAATAGCCCAAAATTCCTAAATCTCCAAATCTTGTCATTGTGGTCGCCGTTCATCACGTTGTCGGTGATGGAATGAAACTTCTTCCTCTCACCTCAAGACCTGCACATAGCTCATCGTCTGATCAGATGTCGTTAGACTCTCGTCTTTTCTTTTTTTCTCCTCACGTCGTTCGTCGTCTGGTCGATTGTCGTTGGTGTAATACTCGTATTTTGTCGGATATTATTATTATTATAAGTAAAACTAAATTAATAAAAAAACAAATAGTATAAAGCTCAATCTTTAAATAAAGTCAAAAGTTCATTAATTTTGAAAGGCCAAAACCAAATTTCAGATCCCAAAGCCCGATTACAACCAAATTACCACTAATTACAGTTTGTTCTAGTTTTTATAGTCTATTACAGTCAAATTACAACTCATAGGACATGTGGCGGGCGTTTATTGGCCAAGGAGGAAAGCCACGAATTTATGTTTCTTTGGATGACAACTATCACCAGCTAATTAACAGTTGACGACGGATGATGTGAGTGAGATTGTTGAGTGCATCAATGGATTGATCAAAGCTAAGAGGGGGTGAATTGGGTTTTTAAAAATTATTGGAGTAAATAGAATGACTAAAAATGAAGAACAAAGAATTTTAGAGTGATTCAAGTTCCAAATGAACTCTACATCCACTACTTTAGCTACCACTAAGGATTTTCCAACAATCCACTAATTGTTCTTCCCCTTTTCAAGGCTTAGGAGGTAACCTTTACAATAACAGTTAAAATTTCTACCCAAAATTTGACCAAACCCTCACAAGAGTACAAAGAAGAAATAAAGGCAAGAAAGATATCTCTCAATACAAGATTGCCCCATTAAGTACAAACACTCAACCCAAATTTGATTACAAGATCAGAATTGAACACTACATAATTTGGAGTTTTACAAGAGATAGGAAAATAAGCACTTTGAGCTTGGATTTTTGTAAGGATGTTTTTTTTTATGCAATAGTTCTTGCTAGTCTTCAATTGGCTTCAATTTATACATTTTCTATTAATTCTAGCCGTTTGGGTGGTTAGGGTATTGATTATAGCCGTTGGGACCCTCTCTTTCCACCATAAATGCACTTCTACAGCTTACCGTATCGGTACACGAGGACCCGTATCGATACATGTTTCAAAACAGAAAGAGTCGTTGCACAATAACAAGAGGGCGAATCGATACGCGTGTAAGCGTATCAGTACGGGACAGGAACCATTTCGATACGAGGAACATCCATATCGATGCAATTAATTCAACAAAGCTCACTGGAAGTTTTCGTATCGATACGGAAAAGGGCGTATCGGTACGGGACAACTACCACTTTAAATTTCGGTTACCTAACAACTGACACCAATGGTCGAAATCATTAAAAGCTTTTCGAATTTAAAATTCCATTAAATCCGTAGCGATACGGGTGGAACCGTATCGGTACGCCATTCAAACTCCTTCAGTTTTACAGAGAGAGCGTATCGATACAGATGCAATCTGTTTCGATACGGTGAGGGGCGTATCAAAATGCGTTTCTCTAGTAGCCAAACTTGTAAAAAAAGGTATCGATACGGCTGGAAGCGTATCGATACGCCTGGACGTTTTTCAATAGTTAGGCCTTGGAACACTTAGAAAATATTTGGAGTTTGAGTTTTTCAAATCATATTGAAGCCTTGGTAATTTAAAAATCATTTGAGTGACTTAAAAAATTATTTTAAGTTTTCAATTTAATCCTTAACATACATTGTTATATCAAAATCAAACATATGTTTCACAATCTCCCCCTTTTTGATATAACAAAACCAAAACTTGAAATCTTTGATACTTTTGAAAAACTTTGCAAAATAACTCCCCCTTAATATTAGCTAGGTAAAACTTAAGTTGAAAATCAAAATTTTAAGTGGGAGCTTATTCTCTCTCCCCCCTTTTTGTTAGATAAAAAATAGAGACATTGACAAACATAGGCAAAAGACATAAATAATAATAAAGCAACATAATATAGATAACCATTAAGTTCAAAATAAAGATAACATCAATATAAAATCCAAAAAACGGAAAATCAAAGCATAGGTTTTAGAATGCAAACTTAGTCCTAAAAGCATAATCGAAAGTGCATAAATATCCTAAATGACATGAATGATATGCAAAGGTGAACTACTACGCATCTCCATCGCCATCTTCATCATCTTCATCGTCCTCATCATGTGCATCATCATTCCTCCGATATTGACGCCACTCGTCATGGAAAGCGGTAAGGGATATGTTCATCGAGTTGTGACCGCCTTCAAGGGAAGTGAGACACGTCTCCACATTCTTCACACGATCTTCAAGACTTGTAAAACGTGTGTCTATAGCAGCAAATCTTGAACTCATCACTTGATCCATGGAAGCAATTCTTGTGCGCAAGCCCGTGAATTGCTCGTTGAGAAAGGTCATGAGGGCATCCATGGAAGGTGGAGGAGGAGGAGCTTGAGCGGCTTGAGGATTAGTAATTTCTTCCAGAATAGCATCACTAGGGGGTTCGGATAGACGAAGCCAATTACCATTAAAGTACATGAACTTACCCCTTGAAAGAGATCTTTCATCGATAGGATCCGTGAGGGAAGTCGAGTAGTCATGAGAACAATCTATCTCCTTTTGTGTGAAGAAATAACTCAAGGTCGTTCCATAAGTGAATGAAGTGACAAGAGTAGTGTGGCGATGTTGCACGAGATAGACAATCTCCGCAAACATAATCCGAGCAAGGTTTGGTTGTTGTCTTTGACGGAAGCACTGAATCCAAAAATCATCAACTTGGCGGATAGTGGAATACTTGCCTCCCGATGGCCTAAACCACCAAGAAACCATCAAATGTAGGATCTGATCTTGAGCATTAAGAGCGGTGACGGAACCTCCCAAGACATGGCCAAGAGCATTCTCATCATCAAGACCCGCATCCTCTAACTTGAACACATCACAAATAGATTGAACATTGATGGTGATCTTTTTACCCATTAGATAGGAATTAACAGCCGTAACAATACCCGATGGATTGGCGACACACTTGGCATTAGCATAGAAAATCAAAACCAAATTGCGATAGAAAAAGCCGGGAATTTGAATAAAATCCATAAATTTCCATTCTTGGAGCAACGGTAAGTAAACAAATTTGAAGCGCTCCGAGTTGAGAAAAGGAACGGAAATTACCCTCTTCGGGCGGATTTTGAGGTTTTGAAATTGTCGAAAATATGTGAGATCTCTGGAAGTCTTGAAGCACTGTTGATAGATAAGAGTGAGGTTCGGGCGAGTACCATCTCTGGCAATAAAACCTTCACCAACTTCACTAGTACGTGCTCTCTTTTTAGGTGCCATTGACTAGAGAAAAAGATAAAAAACAGTGTATGCATTAACTTTCTCATTCAACCCATTGAAAATCAATAATCAAGGTGTTTGAAAAAAAATTTGAGAAACAAAACAAAAATAAAAAGTTTGAAAAGAAATTTGTTTTTGAGAAAACAAAACAAAACAAAATTTAGAACGAAAATCAAACGAAATAAAGAAAAAATAGATTTTTACCTTGATATTGATAGAGAGGAATGAGAGAAGAACTTTGCACCAAAGTGATGAAAAGCTTGAAAAGCTTTGCTTGATGTTAAAAACCCTCAAGAGATTTTGAGTTGTGGTGTAAAAATATGAGGGATTGAGAGGCTTTTTATATAGTGAAAAACAGCTAGGGTTTTTGTTGAGTGGATCAATGGATTGATCAAAGCCAAGAGGGGGTGAATTGGGTTTTTAAAAATTGTTGGAGTAAATGGAAAGGCTAAAAATGAAGAACAATGAATTTTAGAGTAGTTCAAGTTCCAAATGAACTCTACATCCACTATCTTAGCTACCACTAAGGATTTCCAACAATCCACTAATTGTTCTTCCCCTTTTCAAGGCTTATGAGGTAACCTTTACACAACCAGTCAAATTTTCCACCAAAAATTTGACCAAACCCTCACAAGAGTACAAAGAAGAATTAAAGGCAAGAAAGATATCTCTCAATACAAGATTGCCCCTTTAAGTACAAACACTCAACCCAAATTTGATAAAAAGATCAGAATTGAACACTACACAATTTGGGGTTTACAAGAGATTGGAAAATAAGCACTTTGAGCTTGGATTTTTGCTAGGATGTTTATCTTTGATGCAATAGTTGTTGTTGGTCTTTAATTAGCTTCAATTTATACCTTCTCTATCAATTCTAGCCGTTTGGGTGGTTAGGGTATTGATTATAGCCGTTGGAACCCTCTATTTTCACCATAAATGCACTTCTTCAGCTTACCATATCGGTACACGTGGACCTGTATCGATACATGTCTCAAAGCAGAAAGAGCCGTTGCACAATAACAAGTGGGGGTATCGATACGCGTGTAAGCGTATCGGTACGGGACATGGACCATTTCGATACGGGGAACAACCGTATTGATGCAATTTTTTCAACTGAGCTCACTTGAAATTTCCGTATCGATACGGCTAGGAGCGTATCGGTACGGGTCAACCACCACTTTAAATTTTAGTTACCTAACAACTGACACCAACGGTCAAAAACATTAAAAGCTTTTTGAATTTAAAATTCCATTAAATCTGTATCGATACGGGTGAAACTGTATCGGTACGCTGTTGAGTGTGTAAAAGTTCTATCATTTACACCTTTTTAAACCCATATTTCTGCTGCATTCAAGCATCATTGCATTGCATTTAGGTTAGTTTTCAATAAAACATCACAATTATATAAAAGGCACAGATTCTACTGAAAGATGGTTATTTTTGCAGGTATCTGTCATAGTAGATGTCGAAGGCAGGCGCAGGGCAGATAAGCAGGAGAGCTGAACTGGACAAGCAGCTGAAGAAGACGAACCTGTCACGGACCTGTCGTGACAGCATGGTGACAGCAGATTTATGAAGAGGAAAAATGAAGTGGACCTCGATAGATAGAGAAAAATCTGCTCGTCTGTCGTGTGGAAGCCGAATATTTTTCCAAGCCCCGGATCAAAAGATATGTCAAGCCAAAGCTCAAAGGAGAGGAAATCCCTAAAAGCAAGGAGGCGGCTGAAAAGTAGGAATCCTTAGAGATTTAGTCTTTATTAGAATCTTACTTTTAATTAAAGTTGTAATCCTTGTTACCTTAGATAACTTGAGCCCAAAGCTTATATAAAGGGCATAGATTAAACCTAGGGCATAGCCGACTACCCCATAACCGAAACCAAAACCCTGCCGTTTACCTGTCACCGATATGTTCTAATTTCCCCCTAGGGCTACGGGTTGTTTTGTAAAGTAGTTGCAAGGGTTGCTTTGTTTTAGGATCTTTCAAGTTCAATAAAATAAACTTCAAGTTCTTTTATCTTGGTTTTAATATCTTGCAAGAGCATCGGGAGAGCATTGTGAGGTTATCCATTTACTTAGCATCGGGAGAGTTAAGTATACGAAAGAGATAAAAGCGTGTTCTCTAGTTTATAGTTGAACCATCTCGTGCTTAGGGATAAGGCGAGGTTAAGTGGCTAAGGAAGAATTCATACACATCGGTGTTCATCCTTCGATTCACGCCGGGAGGTATCATCAAAGACGTGATCATCGACAGACTTGTGCCTAGGGATAGGGCAAGGCAGATCTGGGATTCTTGCCAAGCTTGAAGTACGGAGTTAGTGTTCGCTGCCGCGATAGCTGACGGACAGACGCCGCGACAGGTGCTGTCGGCGACGGATGCGACGACAGAACTGGAGATCCTAAGCAAATCAATACCTACACTACTGAGCAACTCAATACCAGCCCATTCTCTCTATCTTGATATCTCAATCTTTTATTTACGTTTTTAATTTAATATTCGTGACAATTCTCTTAAATATTTCCTTTGCTTTCGTGCAGTGAATCTAGGTGAAGCTATTAGCCCAATCCCTGTGGAGACGATATCCGATACTTTGTATCACTTTACTACTTGCGTCGTGTATACTTGCACTACAATTGCGATAGACTATTTTACACGCAACAAGTTTTTGGCGCCGTTGCCGGGGATTGGCAACATAACTACACCTTTCTTTCCTTGCACTTTTTGTTTTTATTTTCGTTTTTATTTTTGTTAAATTTTTCTTTTGTGTTTTTAAACTCTTGCTTTTCACAAGGTTTTCCTGTTTATGCGCAGATCGAAAAGAGGTAAAGATCCTGAGTATAAATTAGATCCGGAGATTGAACGTTCCTTTAATCTCAAGAAACAGATTCGCCACCTCTTAGACCGAAACGAATACCTTGAAGAACAGCTAGAGCAGATGGGCCATAACCAACCTGCTGGTGGTTTCATACCACCCCTTGGCAATAATAACCCACCTGTCGGCGACACGCCTGGGGCAGATAGACGACGGTCATGTCGTGACTACATGCTGAACGATCATGTAGAGCTGGAGACCACGCTGCCGGATATTGACGTTGACAACTTCGAGCTTAAACCTGTCATGTTTAGTATGATCAACAACGCCGGGCAGTTTAGTGGTTCTGCGACAGAAGATGCTAGGGAGCATCTCAAAACGTTCCAGGAGATCTGTGGTTCGTTTAGACTACCAGGAGTTAGTCCGGAGATACTGAGGCTTCGGTTATTCCCCCATTCATTGAGGGACAGAGCTAAAACTTGGTGGAATAAACTTACACCGGGTTCTATCATGACTTGGGCAGATTTAACTCGTGAATTTTTGTCTCGTTTTAATCCTTCACATTTAGCTGAGCGATTACGTAATGAAATTGGTACTTTTCAACAGGAAGATGACGAGCCAATGCACGAGGCCTGGGACAGATTCACAACTCTTCTACGAAACTGCCCAATGCATGGATTCCCTGTCTGGAATCAGGTAACTAAGTTTTATAATGCTGCTAACTTACAAACTCGCATTCGAATTGATTCTGCAGCAAATGGACTACTATTGGACAAAGATCCAGACGAGGCCCTGCAAGTTCTGAAACATCTAGCTAAGAATGAGGAGCAGTTTCCAACCGCTAGAAGAGGGGGTAAACGTGTCCTTGCTGTAAAGGATTATGAAGCCGACAGCACTATGAAATCACAGGTAGCATTCCTCACTAAAGCCATGAAACACTTATTGAGTGAAGAGGAAGTACGAGGGTTTGCTGTCGAGGAAGTTTGTGCTACATGTGAGGGAAATCATAGTAGGGATGAGTGCCCTATAAATATAGAAGAAGGAAAATATGTTGGAAATTACAAGCCAAACTACAATTCCAACAATTACAACCCTAATTGGAGGAAAGACCCCAAATTTTCCTGGAGTAACCCCAACAATGCTCTAAATCCGCAAGCATATAATCAGAATCAGGGGGGTCCTAGATTGTTGACGCGACAGCAGCCACAGCCGCAAAACCTGCCGCAGAACCTGCCGCCTCAGCAACAACAGCAGCCACCACCTGCCACGAGTAGTATATTGGAGCAGACTCTGGCCACCTTTATGTCTCAGACTGGCACGTATATGGATAACATCAATAAGTTTGTCAAGAAAACGGAAGACTTTATGGATGAAACTAAGATGAGAATGACAAACCATGAGGCCACCTTGAAATCTCTAGAGACACAAATGGGTCAGGTGTCGCAGCATATTAAGCCACGGCAGAATGGAGGATTCCCTAGCAATACTGAAAATGCTAGAACGCCCCCTCATGAGCAATGTAAGGCGATTACTACTAGGAGTGGGAAAAAGTTACCAGGGCCAGAAAAAGAAGCTGAAATAGAAAAGAAACCTGCCTTGGATAAGCCTGCCGAGGAAGCTGCCCCGGCAGGTAATGAACAGACTGCTGCCGATGAGCCTGTCACGACAGCAGAAGCGACAGAGGAGAAAAAAGATGAGTATCGACCTCAGATTCGCATGCAGTGGGAAGGGCGCATTGCTGATTATCGCCCTCCACCACCTTTTCCTCAACGGATACAGCAAGCTAAGCATGAATCTCAACTTAAGAAAATTTATGATATTTTTAAACAGGTTCATATTAACATTCCGTTGTTAGATGCTGTTAGGGAAATGCCCGGTTATGCTAAATTTCTCAAGGATGTCATGTCTAAAAAATCTAAACTTGGGGAATTTGAAACGGTAAGGATGCAAGAAGGTTGCATGAGTATTCTTCATCGACAACCACCCCAGAAAAAGAAGGATCCAGGGAGCTTCCTCATACCTTGCGTAATCGGAGATAAATTTGTGGGTAAGGCATTATGTGATCTTGGTGCTAGTGTTAATCTAATGCCCAAATCTGTTTTTCAGAAATTAGGTATTGGCAAGGCGCGGCCCACGACAGTTACCCTACAGCTAGCCGACCGCTCTTACGTTCACCCCGAGGGAAAAATTGAAGACATCTTGGTAAGAGTGGATAAACTTATTTTTCCTGCTGACTTTCTTATTTTAGATTGTGAGGCAGATGAGAACGCACCAGTCATCCTAGGGCGACCCTTCTTAGCCACGGGAAGATCATTGATTGATGTGGAGAAAGGAGAACTCACCATGCGCGTAAACGATCAAGAAATTAAGTTGAATGTTCTCCAAGCAATGAAACATGCTGATGTGGATGAAGAATGCAAGGCCATCATTGAGGTGACCTTTGATCAACCCTGCATCAGGTCGGGCTGCCAGGATATAAAATTTGGTCACTGCTGCGACAGCCATTTACAAGCCTGTCACGACAGCAACGACGACAGCACCGACGACAGCGACTCCTCTGAATCCAATTCATCTGATACTGAAGGTCATGAGGAGGTAGACTGGTTAGACTATCGCCCAGGTAAGTTATTCGAACCCTTGAATTACACTTCGGATAACCATTTAATCCAAAAGCCATCTACTGTTGAACCACCTGTCTTAGAACTTAAGCCCCTGCCAGGGCAGCTTAAATATGCTTATCTTGGTAGTGATAAAACACTACCCGTAATCATCTCTGCTAAGCTGCCGCAGGAACAGGAACGACAGCTGATCGACATGTTGAAGCAGCATAAAAGGGCCATAGGATGGACCATAGCAGACATTCAGGGCATTAGTCCGGCAATCTGTATGCACAAAATCCTCCTAGAGGAAGATCATAAGCCGACTATTGATGCCCAAAGGCGGTTAAACCTTGCAATGAAGGAGGTAGTGCGTAAGGAAATAATTAAATGGTTAGACGCTGGTATCATCTATGCCATCTCCGATAGCAAATGGGTAAGCCCGGTGCAATGTGTTCCCAAGAAAGGAGGCATGACTGTGATAACCAACGAAAACAACGAGTTAATCCCAACCAGGACTGTGACCGGTTGGAGGGTTTGTATGGACTATCGGAAGCTTAACAAAGCTACCCGAAAAGACCACTTTCCTTTACCCTTTATTGATCAAATGCTTGATAGATTAGCGGGTAAACCTTACTATTGTTTTCTTGATGGTTATTCAGGATATAATCAAATTGCTATTGCACCAGAGGACCAAGAGAAAACGACTTTCACCTGCCCCTACGGAACATACGCATTTAGGAGGATGTCGTTCGGCCTATGTAACGCACCTGCCACCTTCCAAAGGTGCATGATGGCAATATTCTCCGACATGGTTGAGGACTTCCTTGAGATCTTCATGGATGATTTTTCTGTCTTTGGAGACGATTTTGAGAGCTGCCTTGGCAACCTTCAAAAGGTACTTGAAAGATGTGAAAAAGCTAATCTTGTTCTTAATTGGGAAAAATGCCATTTTATGGTAGATGAGGGAATAGTTTTAGGCCATAAGATTAGTTGCCGTGGGATAGAAGTCGACAGGGCAAAGATTGAAGTCATAGAGAAGCTGCCGCCGCCAACCACAGTCAAGGGCATTAGGAGTTTCCTAGGGCATGCTGGTTTCTATAGGAGATTTATCGCAAATTTCTCAAAAATCACGAAGCCCTTATGTCATCTCTTAGAGCAGAACCGACCCTTTGACTTTAATGAAGAATGTACTGAAGCATTCAAGGTTCTGAAGGAAAAACTAGTGACAGCCCCCATAGTACAGCCACCAGACTGGACGCAACCGTTTGAAATTATGTGTGATGCTAGTGATTATGCTGTCGGGGCAGCACTTGGGCAGCGCAAGGACAGGCTGTTTCATGTCATATATTATGCCAGCAAAACATTGAATGATGCCCAAGTGAATTATACCACCACAGAAAAGGAGCTGTTAGCTGTGGTGTTCTCCATCGACAAGTTTCGTTCTTATATACTTGGGACGAAAGTAATAGTGCATACCGATCATTCTGCCCTTAAGTACTTGTTCGCAAAGAAGGATGCAAAGCCTAGGTTGATAAGATGGATCTTGCTATTACAAGAATTCGACCTTGAAATCAAAGACAAAAAGGGGACAGAAAATCAGGTGGCAGATCACTTGTCGAGGTTGGAGATGGGATAGAGTCTACCTGTAGATGAGACACACATACTAGAGACCTTCCCAGATGAGCAGCTCTTTGCTGCCGCAATAGCTGTCGCGACAGCCATGGCGACAGGTAAGTCTTCTAACCTTCCCTGGTATGCTGATTTCGTTAATTTTATAGTTAGCGGAATATTACCTTCTGATCTTACTTATCAAGCCAGGAAGAGGTTTCAAAATGATGTTAAACATTATTATTGGGACGAACCTCTTCTTTTCAAATTGTGCGCAGATCAGGTTATAAGGAGATGTGTACCACAAGAAGAACAAGAAGACATTCTCCATCACTGTCATGCCTCACAATATGGAGGACACTTAGGAGGCAACAAAACTGCTGCCAAGGTGCTGCAGTCAGGTTTCTACTGGCCGACACTGTATAAGGACGCACAGGAATTTTACAAAAACTGTGACAGGTGCCAGCGGACAGGTAACATCTCAAGGAGAAATGAGATGCCACTGCAGAATATCTTAGAAGTCGAGATCTTCGACGTATGGGGGATTGATTTTATGGGACCTTTTCCATCTTCATGTGGAAATCTTTACATCCTCCTGGCAGTAGATTATGTCTCCAAGTGGGTAGAAGCAATCGCAACTCAAAAGAATGATGCCAAAACGGTCCAAAAGTTTTTGCATAAAAACATCTTTTCTAGATTTGGCATCCCTAAGGCGATTATCAGTGATGAAGGGAGACATTTTGACAACAGGGTAATTGCTGCCGCCTTGAGAAAATATGGTGTCAAGCACAAGATAGCAACAGCATACCACCCACAGACCAATGGACAGGCTGAGATTTCCAACAGGGAAGTGAAGAACATTCTTGAAAAAATGGTCAAACCAACTAGGAAAGATTGGTCTTTACTTCTGAATGATGCATTATGGGCATACAGGACAGCTTTCAAGACTCCATTGGGCATGTCTCCATTCCGATTGATCTATGGGAAAACCTGTCACCTGCCTGTCGAGATAGA
Organism: Hibiscus tridactylites; assembly: GCA_958450335.1. NCBI lineage: Eukaryota > Viridiplantae > Streptophyta > Magnoliopsida > Malvales > Malvaceae > Hibiscus > Hibiscus tridactylites. Next base: position 73,442,147 of record OY288273.1, read on the forward strand.
GCATAAGGCATATTGGGCAATCAAGGCAGTAAACATGGACTTGGACAAGGCAGGTCAGAAAAGGCTGTTAGATTTGAATGAAATCGAGGAAATAAGGACAATGGCCTACGACAACGCAAGAATATACAAGGAGAAAACAAAGAAGTGGCATGACAAGAAGTTGCTGCCGCGACAGTTCTGCCCAGGGCAGCTTGTGTTGTTGTTCAATTCGAGGTTGAAACTCTTTCCAGGGAAGCTCAAATCTAGATGGTCTGGGCCATTCCAAGTAATTCAAGTTTTCCCCCATGGTGCCATTACAATACAATCATTAAAAGACGGGCACCAATTCAAAGTCAATGGACAACGCCTCAAGCATTATCAGGGGACTGAAGCCCCAGGAATTCAGGAAGTGGTTACCTTAGGTGATGCCCCACAAGGCATCCCTAATTTAACCTAGTTTTATTTTTATTTTATTTTATTATTATTTATTAGGAACTAGATTTATTTTAATAATGTTTTGTTTTTAATTTCAGTTTTTAGGAAATAAAAGAGACAAGTGAGAAAGAAGAAGTGGCCCAAGACCATCGCCCATCCATCAGCCCAACTAAGCCCATCTATGGTAACCTGTCGTTTCAGCTGCCGGCGCAGACGGATTTGACAGGCTGTCAACAGACGCACGGCAGACGAAGAAGCGTGCGGCAGACGCTCCGCAGACGCATTAATGCGTGTCAGACGCGTCAGACACGCCATATCCAATCTGCCGCTCCGTTATTCCCGCCTGCCGTTGCGGCATTAAATGGGCAGCTACTCGACAGCTATATAAACCCCTTCTCCCTTTCATTTTTTCCTCACTTCTGATTTTTCTCTCTTGTATTCTCTTCTAGCTTTATCTATTTTCTCTCATTTTTCAGCCCTTGCAACCAAAAATGTCTTCACGACAGACTCGCCAAAACGCTGCTGCCGCCTCTTCTTCCGCAGCAGCATCCCCGTTCGCCAACAAAGAACTTTGGGAGGAACGGAGCTTCATCTATAACAGGGATGCTCCTCTTTTTGGACTCCGGCCGTTCATCATGAAGGCCATTACGGCGCAACTCTGGGAAGACTTTGCCGAGCAGCCGGCAGAGCTTAATGACACCCTGGTAAGGGAATTCTATGAGGCGATCGAGAGTAAGTCGGCGACATCTGTCGTCGTCCGAGGAGTGACAGTTCCTTTCACCGCCAGCAGCATCAATCATGTCTTCGGCCTCTTCTTTGGCCCCAATGACGACGCTCATCAACAGTTTTGGGACTCTCTCGACGCTGCCGGCCACGATGCTGTCATGAGGGAATTGACAGAAAGGGGCACAACATGGAGCACCAGCAAAAAGAATCCCAACTCCGTCAACTGGGCAGAGCTGCTCCCCGAGGCTAAACTTTGGAACGCTTTTATTAAAAAGCGTATCCTGCCCTCATCCCACCACACGACAGTCAACAGGCAGCGGCTTGCCCTCATCCATTCTATCATGCATGACAGGCCGATCAACGTGGGCAGGTACATGCGAGAAAGCATTCTCGATTGTGCCTTCAGAACAGATTCACGACTATGCCTGCCCTTCACCATTACGGCCCTCTGCCGCTGCGCTGCCGTACCGGAGGACCCTTCAGACAAAATCAAGAAGGGCAGTGGCTGGACCGACAGCAACATCTCCAGCCTTATGGAGATCATCGTCGTAACACCCCTCAACGCCTTCGATCCAAACGCCCCACCTGCTGAATCTGATGATGAACCTGCCACCGAGCCTGCCCCAGAAGCTGCAACCAACACCGCACCGGCAGGTCAGAACGCCGACATCTTAGCTGCCATCTTGAGGATAGAGGAGCGGCAGATGGGTTTAATGACATTCATCCGCGATTTCTCCAACGCAACGGTAAACTTTATTACCAACACTTTAAATTTTTCGGATGTCATTTTCCCCACCTTCCCCGCCCATTACTTTAATATACCCTCCCCCACTCCCACACCACCTGTCTCTCCCCATGGAGAATCTGCCTCCTCCACACCTTCCCCGACAGCAGTCGGCAGCCCACCGGCGGACACTTCCCCTCGAGGCACCAAGCGAGCTGCCACTGACGACAGCCCTCTCGTCCGGAGAAACTTGGACAGCGCCTTTACGCGGGTGAAAAGAATCAAACATGTGGCCAACAAGAGGATGCTGTCCAAGGCCATCACGAGTACCAGCTGGGACAGCAGCAGCAGTTCTGATGTCCGACTAGTGGAGCCACCTGCCATTCAACCTGCTGCCGACCCTGTCCACCAACCAGAGGAAGAACCTGCACCTCAACAGGCTGATGAACCTGTTGACCAACCTGCCCAGGAACCTGCCCAGCCACCTCCCCAACGCAGACGCTACCATCAGATCCGCGTCAGCAGCAGTGATGAGGACAGCGCATAAAATTTAAGTTTTTATTTCTTTTTCTTCTCTTATTACTGCCTGCCCTTATATATTTGCGATGTACTTTTATTTTTCATGTTTTTCTTTATTTGTTTTAAGTGTCATTTTGCATTGAGGGCAATGCAACCCTCGAGTTTGGGGGTGGCAACCCTCCATATTTAATGGAGTCTTTAGCACATCTTTTGTTTAATTGTTGTGTCTTATTAGTTATTTAAGTTTTTTATATAAAAAAAAAATCAGAAAAATCAGAAAATTTGAATTGTTGGCTTAAAACTGTGAAGTTAACTTACCTGTCATGACGGCTCTGTCGTGGCAGCATCTTTAGGACAGGTTAAGGAAAAGTTTAGAGCCTTTCTATAGTTCTGAAAACTTAAACACTTTTGTGACTGTTATAATGCTTAGACTTCTTTTAGCCAAACTAGAATAGGAAGCTTAGAACTTGGATAGCCCCTAGAGGTGCCTAACACTGGCTCTAGGAAAGAAGTTTAGCAAAAGAAAATCAAAAACCTAGAGGTGCCCGAAACCGGCTCTAGGAAGCTAACTAGAGGTGCCCAAAACTGGCTCTAGAAAAACTTAGCTTGAAAATAGAAGAAAAAGCATGAAAATGTGCCTTCTAAAAGAAAGTAAACTTTGGCATAAAATTCAAGTTAAGGAGTTGAATATTCTAGTGAAACTAAGAGAATCTTAGCTTATAACTGTTCACAAGCATGCACACACTGCACGAGAGCTATAGGGAGATTCTGGACAGATCCTAACCCTTCCGACAGGTTGCTGCCGCCATAGAGAATGAGCGACAGGTGAGGGACAGTTCACTGTTTGAAGGCCAACACAAAAAAAATTTTCAGTTTTCTTTTAAGTCTTCATTGCTTGAGGGCAAGCAAAAACTTGAGTTTGGGGGTGTGTTGAGTGTGTAAAAGTTCTATCATTTACACCTTTTTAAACCCATATTTCTGCTGCATTCAAGCATCATTGCATTGCATTTAGGTTAGTTTTCAATAAAACATCACAATTATATAAAAGGCACAGATTCTACTGAAAGATGATTATTTTTGCAGGTATCTGTCATAGTAGATGTCGAAGGCAGGCGCAGGGCAGATAAGCAGGAGAGCTGAACTGGACAAGCAGCTGAAGAAGACGAACCTGTCACGGACCTGTCGTGACAGCAGATTTATGAAGAGGAAAAATGAAGTGGACCTCGATAGATAGAGAAAAATCTGCTCGTCTGTCGTGTGGAAGCCGAATATTTTTCCAAGCCCCGGATCAAAAGATATGTCAAGCCAAAGCTCAAAGGAGAGGAAATCCCTAAAAGCAAAGAGGCGGCTGAAAAGTAGGAATCCTTAGAGATTTAGTCTTTATTAGAATCTTACTTTTAATTAAAGTTGTAATCCTTGTTACCTTAGATAACTTGAGCCCAAAGCTTATATAAAGGGCATAGATTAAACCTAGGGCATAGCCGACTACCCCATAACCGAAACCAAAACCCTGCCGTTTACCTGTCACCGATATGTTCTAATTTCCCCCTAGGGCTACGGGTTGTTTTGTAAAGTAGTTGCAAGGGTTGCTTTGTTTTAGGATCTTTCAAGTTCAATAAAATAAACTTCAAGTTCTTTTATCTTGGTTTTAATATCTTGCAAGAGCATCGGGAGAGCATTGTGAGGTTATCCATTTACTTAGCATCGGGAGAGTTAAGTATACGAAAGAGATAAAAGCGTGTTCTCTAGTTTATAGTTGAACCATCTCGTGCTTAGGGATAAGGCGAGGTTAAGTGGCTAAGGAAGAATTCATACACATCGGTGTTCATCCTTCGATTCACGCCGGGAGGTATCATCAAAGACGTGATCATCGACAGACTTGTGCCTAGGGATAGGGCAAGGCAGATCTGGGATTCTTGCCAAGCTTGAAGTACGGAGTTAGTGTTCGCTGCCGCGATAGCTGACGGACAGACGCCGCGACAGGTGCTGTCGGCGACGGATGCGACGACAGAACTGGAGATCCTAAGCAAATCAATACCTACACTACTGAGCAACTCAATACCAGCCCATTCTCTCTATCTTGATATCTCAATCTTTTATTTACGTTTTTAATTTAATATTCGTGACAATTCTCTTAAATATTTCCTTTGCTTTCGTGCAGTGAATCTAGGTGAAGCTATTAGCCCAATCCCTGTGGAGACGATATCCGATACTTTGTATCACTTTACTACTTGCGTCGTGTATACTTGCACTACAATTGCGATAGACTATTTTACACGCAACATACGCCATTCAAACTCCTTCAGTTTTATCAGAGAGAGCGTATTGATACAGATTCAATCTGTTTCGATACGCTGTTTCGATACGGTGAGGGGCGTATCGAAACGCGTCTTGCCAGTAGCCAACTTTGTGAAAAAGGTATCGATACGGCTGGAGGCGTATCGATACGCCTGGACGTTTTTCAATACTTTGGCCTTGAAACACTTAGAAAATAGTTGGAGTTTGAGTTTTTCAAATCAGATTAAAGCGTTGGTGATTTATAAATCATTTGAGGGACTTAGAAATCTATTTCAAGTTTTGAATTTAATCCTTAACATACTTTGTTATATCAAAATCAAACATAGGTTTTACAATCTCCCCTTTTTGATATAACAAAACCAAAACTTGAAATTTTTGACACTTTGAAAAACTTTGCAAAATAACTCCCCCTTAATATTAACTAGGTAAACTTTAAGTTTGAAAATCAAAATTTTAAGTGTGAGCTTGTTCCCTCTCCCCCTTTTTGTTAGATAAAAAAATAGAGACATTGATAAACATAGGCAAAAGGCATAAATAATAGCCAAGCAACATAATATTGATAATCATTAAGTTCAAAAAAAAAGATAACATCAACATAAAATCCAAAGAAAATCAAAGCATAGGTTTTAGAATGCAAACTTAATCCTAAAAACATAATCCAAAGTGCATAAATAAATATCCTAAATGACATGATTGATATGCAAAGATAAGCTATTATGCATCTCCATCGCCATCTTCATCATCTTCATCCTCCTCCTCAATTGCATCATCATTCCTCCTAGTTTGACGCCACTCGTCATGAAAAGCAGTAAGAAAGATGTTCATCGAGTTATGACCTTCTTCAAGGGAAGTGAGGCGCGTCTTCACATTCTTCATTCGATCTTCAAGGCTTGTAAAGCGCGTGTCAATAGCGGTAAACCCTGAATTCATCACTTGATCCATGGAGGCAATTCCCGTGCGCAAATCCGTGATTTGCTCGTTTAGAAAATTCATGAGAGCATCCATGGAAGGTGGAGGAGGAGCTTGAGTGGCTTGAGGATTGGCAATTTCTTCCGGAACGACATCGCTATGGAGCTCGGATAGATGAAGCCAACTACCATTAAAGTAATGCAACTTTCCCCTTGCAAGAGATCTTTCATCGATAGGATCGGTGAGGGAGTAGGGTAGTCATGTGAACAATCTATCTCCTTTTGTGTGAAGAAATAACTCAAAGTCGTACCATATGTAAAGGAAGTGACAAGAGTAGTGTGGCGATGTTGCACGAGATAGACAATCTTCACAAATATAATCCGAGCAAGATTTGGTCGTTCTCTTTGATGGAAGCACCGAATCCAAAAATCGTCAACTTGGCAGATAGTGGAGTACATTCCTCACGAGGGCCTAATCCACCAAGAAACCATCAAATGTAGGATCCGATCTTGAGCATTAAGAGCGGTGACAGAACCTCCCAAGACATGGCCAAGAGCATTCTCATCATCAAGACCTTCATCCTCTAACTTAAACACATCACAAATGGATTGAACATTGATGGTGGCCTTTTTACCCATTAGATAAGAATTAACGGCCGTAACAACACCCGCTTTATTGGCGACACACTTGGCATTAGCATAGAAAATCAAGACTAAAGTGTGATAGAAAAAACTTGGAATTTGTAGAAAATCCATAAATTTCCATTCTTGGAGCAATGGTAAGTAAACAAATTGGAAGCGCTCCGAGTTGAGAAAAGGAACAGAAATTACCCTCTCCAGACGGATTTTGTAGTTTTGAAATTGACGGAAATATGTGAGATCTCCGGAAGTCTTGAAGCATTGTTGATAGATAAGAGTGAGGTTCGGACGAGTACCATCTCTAGCATTGGAACATTCACTGGCTTCACTAGTACGTGCTCTCTTTTTACGTGCCATTGACTAGAGAAAAGATTAAAAACAATGTATGCATTAACTCTCTCATTCAGCCCATTGAAAATCAATAATCAAGGTTTTTGTTAAAAAAATTTAGAAACAAAACAAAAAAAAACAAAAGGTTTTTTTAAAAAAATTGTTGAGAAAAGCAAAACAAAAAAACAATAGAAAATTTAAAACAAAAATCAATAGAAAATAAAAGAGACTTATACCTTGATATTGACAGAGAGGAATTGGAGAAGAACTTTGCACCAAATTGATGAAAAGCTTGAAGAGCTTTGCATGATGTTGAAAACCCTCAAGAGATTTTGAGTTGTGGTGTGAAAATATGAAGGATTAAGAGGCTTTTTATAGAGAAAAAACGGGTAGGGTTTTAAAATTGCAATTTTGGTAAAAGTGAAACTCTTTAAATGCCATTAAGAAGCTGTTCGCGCAATCGCGTATCGATACGCCTGAGGGTGTATCGATACGAGGGTAAAATCATAATTCCCTTGAAACGCTTGTTGAAGGTCCATATCGAAATGGATGTGTAACACCCCCTTCCCGGTCCGGTAGAGAACCAGGTCGGAGTATGTTACCGAAAAAACATAACGGAGATCGGAGACATAAATTTTAAACTTTTAATCAATATTTTAGTGCCAAATATATCAATTTTATTACTAACTCAATAGTCAATATAGCTTTAAAACCTTATACAAAACATAGGCAACATTTACACAATAGTAGGCCACAAGCGACTAGTTTAATTACTTTAACTACTTTGCCACCATACTAGGAGTTCATAAGGACAAAACACATTACTCTTTACTTGTAGTGACTCACCAATCTTCCAACTAATCCCGATCTCGATTCGTTACTTTCCTTAACCTGAAATGTTATGCAAATGAATACATTAGACTTACATAGTCTAAGTGAGGTAGCCAATAACAATGAATGAGCATGTTATGTAATGTTGCATACTTCAATGACATATTTAATGGCACATTTCACATAAGCGATCTATATACATATTATAAATGAAAGACATGTTATCCAATCATAACAAAAGCAATATCAATAATCAATATTTTCCCTTGGACCGATTCAACAGTATTTAGATACGCGAATTCCACCACATCACCAACAATAATGGTCGTGTCATATTCCCTCCGCCGCACCAATTGACCAATACACAACACATCCCTCCGCCGCACTAATGGCGGAAGCCCAATACCCGTACCAATGAGCTCATGAATTCTATGGAATGCCAATTGTATCCAATACACTCGACACCAAGGTTCAATACTCAATAGTTCAACAACGATATTTCAATAGCAATATTTACACATCAATATCAATAACAGTAATTCAATAGCGGTAGACATATATCAAAGTTTCACTAGCAATATTTAATGCTCGATATGCAATACTTAATCAAACTTACCAAGTAAAGCTTTCAATATGATTTTTATGAAATGACCTTCAATAAAATGGTTAACAAATCAATAAACAATGATTCGAGATGGCACCTAGCCAACTCTCGAGACTCCAACTACACTCACCTCGATATTAGGGTTCCCGTATAACATCACCTTTTCCCTTGGTTGACGGTCGTCCTTTATCGATTTTTTTGGACTAGGTTAAATAAGAATCGGTTAGGACCGATAAGACAATATCGAATAAATATAATAAAAAATATTAATCAGACTCGATACCAAAACTTAGACCAATCAAAGATTTGAGCTTACCCCGACGTCGGTAGAGATTCGATATTACTATATTGAATTTATCGGATCACCAATCTAATACTGAACCATTTCTTGCTTTCTCTCCTTATAATCCTTAATTTTGTGTGTGCATTCCTGTGTATCATCCTACCTATTTATACTCGGCTAGCCCTCTCCATTTGCGCACAATCCTCCCCCCTTATATACTAAGAATGAGCCGGCCCTTCATTTCTTCTCCATGATCCACGTAATTAGGGAGGTGTGGCATTATCTAAGGTCATGGTGGCCTTCCATTTGCCACGTATGGTCAAAACATGGCCACCTTGGTTTCTTTGCTTGCCATGTATCCCCAAACGTGGGAATCCCATGTGAAATTCCTTCACCGTGAAGGAGTTATATATATACTGAGCCTTCGTTGAATTGAATTCAATTGTGAATTCACAATCCACGTGTAGTGGCATATGCCACACTTAGCTTAGCTTTTGCCACCTATTAATTGAGGTGGGAAAATCCCATGCAATTCATTCGGTTTGAAAGAGTTGCCGTGGGTCCCATCTCCCTTTTTTAATAATAATAATAATAATAATAAATTAACCCAAGTAATTTAACAAGATCGAATAAATTATTTTATCGATACAAAATATTCGTTCATCGGAATCTAATTCCGACTAGACCGGTTTTCGGGGTGTTACAGGATGTAATCCGTATCGAAACGCTCTTAGATCGCATCGAAACATGTTTAACCGTATCGATACCCGTTTTAGGCAAAATGCAGTCTGGAAAGCTAATACAGTACTCGTATCGATACACAGAAGGTCGTATCGATACCCTATGCCCAAAAATGCATTTTAGGCTTTAAGAACAACCAAGGGCTCGATTTTAGCACCTCCTAAATGGATGCAATTGATGTATGAGAAATTCTAAGCATATTCTAATAGAAACATACTCCCCCTAGCTATGAGCATGGATATTTTCAAGAGCAACAACACATAAACATGCAATTTCAGAAATTCAAGCAATTTTAACCTCAAAAAAAGTCCTAAAGGGTCAAGGAAGGCTAGTTAGACATAACTCTCTCCTAAGGGACCAAAAACGCTCTTTATCCAAAGGCTTTGTAAAGATTTCTGCTAGTTGGTTTAAGGTGTCAACGTCCTCTATAACAACATCTTCCTTAACGACATGATCTCTAAAGAAATGATGTCTTATCTCTATATGTTTGGTTCTAGAGTGTTGGATGGGATTTTTAGTTAAGCATATGGCACTAGTGTTGTCACACATAAGGGGTATGGTTTCAACTTTAATACCATAATCTAAGAGTTGTTGCTTCATCCAAAGGACTTGAGCACAACAACTCCCTAAAGATATGTACTCGGCTTCGGTGGTAGATAGAGCTACATTATTTTGTTTCTTAGAGAACCAAGATATGAGCATACTACCTAAGAATTGACATGTTCCTGAAGTACTCTTCCTATCGATTTTACACCCCCCATAATCCGCATCCGAATAAGCATGAAGGTTGAAGGTCGAGTCTCTAGGGTACCAAAGACCTAGATAAGGAGTATCTCTAAGGTACCTAAAGATTCTCTTAACGGCTGTAAGGTGAGACTCTCTAGGACTGGCTTGAAACCTAGCACACAAGCAAACACTAAACAAAATATCTGGTCTACTTGCGGTAAGGTAAAGCAAAGATCCAATCATAGAGCGATAAAGCTTAGAGTCAACACACTTACCTCCTTCATCTTTGTCAAGCTTTGTAGATGAGCTCATAGGTGTGGCTTGAGGTTTTGCATTCTCCAAGCCAAACTTCTTGAGTATATCTTTGATGTACTTTGCTTGATTGATGAAGGTGCCATCCTTCCTTTGCTTGATTTGGAGTCCCAAAAAGAATGAGAGCTCCCCCATCATGCTCATCTCGAATTCACCTTGCATTAACTTAGCAACCTCTTTGCAATGACACTCATTAGTAGATCCAAAAATAATATCATCACCATATATTTGTACTACTAAGATGTCATATTTATACCTTTTTATGAAAAGTGTAGTGTCCACCTTACCTTTTTCAAAACCTTTTTTCAATTAAAAAGTTTGAAAGTTTTTCATATCAAGCTCTAGAAGCTTGTTTTAAACCATAAAGTGCTTTAGTTAATTTGAAAACATGATTTGGAAATTTATAATCTTCAAAACCCGGTGGTTGTTCCACATACACTTCCTCATTTATAAAACCATTTAAAAATGTGCTTTTAACATCCATTTGAAAAATCTTGAAATCATGATAACATGTATATGCAAGCAACATCCTAATAGCCTCCATTCTAGCTACGGGTGCATAGGTTTCATCAAAATCTATTCCCTCTTCTTGAGTGTAACCTTGAGCAACCTTGAGTGTAACCTCCTTTCAACTAATGTCCAAACATTACTTCTCTCAAATTGATTTAACTCTTCTTGCATAGCCATAATCCAAAAGTCATCTTTTAATGCTTCTTTAATGTTCTTAGGCTCTATGCATGAGATAAAAGCAACATGATTCATGAGTTTAAGAGAAGATCTAGTAGTTACCCCCTTGGATGGATCACCCAAGATTTCACCACCTTGACATAGTTGAACTCCCTTGGGTAGCTCACTTCCTTTTCCTCAAGAGCCAAGTCCTTCAAGGCTTCAAAAGGTGGATCTTGTGTATCCTCGTCTTTCGTTGGAATCGCATCCTCCTTTGAAGTTTATCCTCCATCAAAGGCATCAAGGATTCCTACATCATCATCATCATCACCACAAGAATCCTTCCTCAGAAGGAGGTTATCATCGAATACAACATGAATAGACTCTTTTACTACTAAAGTTCTCTTATTAAATACACGATAGGCTTTAGAGTTTAAGGAATAACCTACGAAAATAGCTTCATCACTTTTAGGCTTAACATCAAATTTACCTAAGTTATCTTTTCCATTGTTTAAAACAAAACACTTGCAACCAAATGGATGGAAATAGCTAATGTTAGGCTTTTTAGATTTTAAAATCTCATATGGTGTTTTCTTTAAAAGTGGCCTAATCATTACTCGGTTTACAATGTAGCAAGTGGTGTTTGTGGCTTCCGCCAAAAAATATTTAGGTAAATTGTTTTCACAAAGCATGGTTCTAGCCATATCTTGTAAAGTTCTATTTTTCCTCCCAACTACCCCATTTTGTTGAGGAGTTCGAGGAGCCGAAAAATTGTGGCTAATACCATTTTCATTTAAAAACTCTTCAAAACCTAGATTTTGAAATTCGGTTCCATGATCACTTCTAATATGAGAAATTTTAAGTTCAAGATCATTTTGAGTTAATTTTGAAAATGTGATGAATTTTTATAAAGCCTCATCTTTAGTACTTAAGAATAGAACCCAAGCAAATCTAGAATAGTCATCAACAAGTACAAATGCATACGATTTACCACCCAAGCTCATAGTTCTAATAGGCCCAAATAAATCCATGTGAATAAGTTGTAAACACCTACTTGTAGAAACATCATTAATGGATTTAAAGGATGATTTATGTCGTTTACCCTCATGCATCACAAATTTTGTCATTTGAGAACTTAATTTTGGGTAAACCTCTAACTAGATCTAGGTAAACTAATTTTTCTAAAACACTAATGCTAGCATGTCTTAGTTTCCTATGCCACAGCCATGCATCATTTTCATTTTGAGCAACAAAGCATGCATGGGATGTATGAATGTCATCTAGATGCACCATGTAAATATTACCTATGCGATGACCAATGAGCATTATATTATTTGATTTAATGTCAACAATTTTGCACCCATTTTTATCAAATAAGACATTAAACCCTTTGTCACATAATTGACTAATGCTCACTAAGTTATGTTTTAGACCAACAACATATAAAACATTTTCAATGAGAATAGTAGAGTGATTACCTATGGATCCAATACCTTTAATGTGGCTGTAATCACTAATTTTGTCCGGACATCGGAACCCTTTTAGTTTATGTTGTTAATGGGCTTATTGGGCTGTTAGGTATTTAAAAAAGAAAAAGAAGAAAAGAAGAAAAAAAGAAATAGAAAAAATATATGTATATAAGAGTGTTACTACCATTATATTGCTAGCACTCTTTTATTATTATAGTATTATTATCGTTAATATTATTACTATTAGCATCATTATATATTCATTATACTATTAATATTTCCCATTTCACAAAAACTCCTAAATATTACTAATATATTATATTTAATACTACCTTATTATAGTATTCTTTCATTTGTGTGCTCGTATTATTATTATTTAGTGTTTAATAGTTTTAAGTATTATTTTTATTATTTAGTGGTGTTATTGCTTGTTATTATTATTATTGAATAGTATTATAAAAATGAATATGAAGCACATCAATTAATAAAAACCCATTCTGATTAAAATATAAGAGTCCAAAATAATAAAGAGTCCATTACATAACGGCCCAGCAAGCCCAATGACAAAAAAACCCTAAGCTAACCCTAATCCTATGCTTTGTTGGTGCAGCCGCCACTCATCCGTAGTCGTTGGATCTGGCCGCGATCTAACGGTCCAGATCTCCCCATACCAGAAACCCTAAGGGTTCCCCACTCTATCTATTCGCGCCGCGCATCGTCAATCGTCGGATCAAGAATGATCCAACGGCTCCCAGATCGCCAAGAGAAGCCTCCAAAAGCTTCACGCGCCCACGCACGACTTTTCGCTATCCCACGCGCGCGTAACTCACACCCCATGTGACCCCTCGTCTGCCGTCTGCCCCTGCACCGGCACGCCTTGCTGCCCCTCCCGTTCCGGAAACACCAACATGCAACAGCAAAACACAGAAGCATCAGGACCCGAAAATAGCAAGAAAAGCAAAAAAATAAATGAAGATGCACCAAGTCAACTAGACAAGAACAGAGAGCATATCAGAGAGAAAAAAACATTGCATGTAACACCGGATATAAATCCGAACCCAAAAAACAATTGTAACAGAGTTTTTAGAGGAGAAATAAAAAAAAAATCGAAAAACCTTCTGAGGTAGCCTTCCTTTTTGTCTTCTCATTGCATGCATCACAAAAAAAAAAACAAAAAAAGAAAAGATTTCTTTTACCTTCGATTGTTTGGGTCCCCGGTTCACGTCGTCTCACCCGTTCGACACCGACAAGCCGCCACGCCTTTGTGAAGCCGTGTATGGTGAGGTGACGGATCGGTGAACGGCGTAAAGGCTTTATCTTTTTCAAAGAAACAAAAGGTTTTTTTTTTCGGTTCGATTTAGGGTTTCAAAAAAGGGGGACTGTTTTTTAGGGTTTTTGAACCAAGGTTTTCAAAGGAGGAGAGTTTTCGGTTTGGTAAAAAAAAGGGAGAGGAGGAGAAGGCTTTTTTTTAGTATCGCCGTTGCCGTTGCCAGCGCTGGGGCTGTCCGGCGAACGAGAAGCCATTAGAGCTTCGTTCTCGGGTTTGTCGAGAGAGGGGAAGGGAGAGGAGCGGCGCCGTTGAGTCTTATTTAGGCTTTAGGGTTTTCAAATCCAAATAAGTTAAATATATATGAGAACCTGTTGGTTTAATTAAGTTCAGGCCACCCCGCTTTTTAAAAATCATGTCCGCAGTCCCTGCGTTTTTTTAGATCATCAAATCTCGTCCCCTATTTTGCTGATTTACTGTGATTGGTTTAATACGCGTTTTAACCCTCTCAGCTTTCTGCGGGTTTCAATTTCAGCCCCTATTTTAACGATTCAGTTTTGTTCCTTTCTGGTTTAATTTCATTATTGGTCCCCGGAACCCGTTTTGAGTTTAGTTTTAACCCCTCTTTCAGTTTTCCCCCCCTTTTTTTTAAGAATTTTAATTTATTTATTTCATATCCATGTTTTGGTATTATTTTTTTTAGTTTGGATTTGTTAAGATAGTTGCTTATTTGGAGAAATGTCACGTATAGCTTAATTTTAAAAATCGTATGCTATGCATGATTTTATATAGTTTTTCCGTATCGTTTTTTGCTTGGTTCGAGATATTATGTAGACTTATTTGCAATTACTTAGAATGCCATGTTATTTGATTATGCTCTATTTATTTTTTCTAAATCACTTATTATCTACTTATTCTTGATATATATGTGGTTATACGTTATGTTAAGTTGCATCCGGATTTTTAAATTGCAATGCGAGTGTCTCTTTATTCGGGAACGAACGAGGCCAGTACCAGTCGTAGTGGTGGTGGTTCGGACGTTCCTTCTCGAATATTAAGACCTTTAAAATTTACTCGATCATATAACCAAATTTCGATACGATTCGTCACTTTAATTCGCAAAATTTAATATTAATTAAACGGTAATGTTTTTGGTACCGATTTTCGGGCACGACGGGGGTGCTTATCCTTCCTCGCGTGTAACCGACTCCCTAACTCGTTTTCAAAAAAGAATCTCTGTGTTTTTATTTCGGTGTCCGGTCTACCATTTTTAAATGGCCGGTGGCGACTCCTCTATTTTTCAAATCCGACTAATTTTTCAAAAAACCAAATATTAAACCTGGTTCGTCCGAGCGACACCCGAGGTACCTATATTTTCTGAAATATTTTAGTCGCAACAGATGGCAACTCCACTGGGGACAAATTTTTGTTTTCAAAAACAAAAAGAGAGTCAAGCCAAAAAAAAACTTTACCCTCATTTAAAATTGGCATTTAAACCCGTTCGCTTAAGTGGGGGGAAAACGCTAGTGCTTTCGTGTGGATATTGTTCCTCCGTGTGGGCCTAGCAAGTACCTTCGGGGCTCAAGTACCCTATATCTTCGTGAGAATATCGTTTCTCCGTGCGGATATAGCGAAAGGGTCCCCTTGAATTGAACTCGGTTGAGAGGAGCCTATAATGGGTGATGACCGGGGGCCTTGCTACCCTTAGTAGGGGACATCGAGGACAATTCGAGTACCTCCTAGAACCAAAACTGCATGTAGAGAACTAGATTGCCCACCCTTTTTAGAGCCATGCGGACAACCTAGGGTTATTAGACGGGATAAATAGGGTTGCTTGCCTTCATGCTTGCCTTATTTCTTTTATCATATGTTGACCGCGTTTATCCGGAACTAACACATTTCTTTTTGCATCTACTTTTTCTACCCATTTTTTGGGGCTATCATTGTGGACGGGAGGTTGCTAGAAAGGATCATGTCAATTAGCAAGTCTGACATTGGACAGAACGGATAAAGGGGCAGTTTACCGAGCGAGAGCACAGTGTCAGGTCATTTAATGTCCACCACCGAAGAAGGCACATCTTTTCTCCATCCCGAGCAAAATTTCAAACCGTCTATCGGATCAACATCTTTGGATCACAAGCGGAAGCATATTTGTCAAGACTTTGCTATGACTGTCTTTTAACAAGGAACCTCCTTCACGTTCGAATGATAGTCAACCTAAGGGGAATCACCTATAGGACCAACACATTTCATTCGCATACACATGTGTACATATTTCATTGCATCATATGTTCATACATCATGACATGCAATGACCAACTAAATAACGAATTAATATTGAAAAAATATTATTACAGTGGTGAAGTTTCCAATCTACAACCATTTCGCATTCGTACGATACCCGTTCTCAGTCACGAGCAATGGAAGAAAGGATGGCCAGGGTTGAACAAGGTCAGAAGGACCTCGAGGGCCGATTGAATGGAATCAAGCAAAACATTAAGGATCAGATTGCGCAATCACAAACCACCATCATCGCTCAGATGACCAAACTGCTTGAGAAGAAGTTTAGTAAAGAAGGAGGATCAGGGGGCAATTCGAATGAGAGGGGAGTAGGTGAGATTATATCGCATATCCAACTAGGAGCGCCAACCACTGGGAAGAGAGTGCATATCAACCTCGAGGGAACGCCCGCTAATCGTCCTACGGAAGCACCAGCTAGACGTCACTTGGACCAACCTGATGAGTTAGGGGAAGATCTCGAGGTTGAAGTACCGGATCTAAACATATTGAATGAGGCAGAAGAAAAAATTAGGGCCGAGTTGGAAAAGAAGTACGAGGAGAAGTTTCGTCTCTTTGAAGAAAAGTTCATGGCCTTGCAAGGAATGGATAAGCAAGGGAATGATGCCAATGATTTGAGCCTTGTAGCGGATTTAGTTTTACCCCCAAAATTCAAGGCCCCCGACTTTGATAAGTACGACGGGACTACTTGTCCTTCAGCTCACATCACCATGTATTGCCAAAAGATGGCGGCTTTTATAAAAGACGAAAAGCTACTTATCCACTGCTTTCAAGACAGTTTAACTGGTTCCGCAACCCGTTGGTATACTCAACTTAGGCGAGTCGACATCAAGTCTTGGAGCGATCTTTCGAAGGCTTTTGTGGGTCAATACAAGCATGTAACTGATATGACTCCGAATCAGCTCATGCTACAAGGGATGGAACAGAAGCACGGTGAGAGTATCCGTGAGTATGCCCGGCGTTGGAGAGATGTAGCAGCTCAGGTGCAGCCCCCACTTTCGGAATGTGAAATCATTCCTTTGTTTGTGGACACTCTGAAAGGAGTCTTGTACGATCGCTTGATAAGCAATCCCTCCAGCAGCTTTGCGGACATGGTCTTGACGGGAGAACGTATCGAGGACACCATCAAGAAAGGGAAGATAGTAGATCCCTATGGCACAACCACCCACAAGGGGCATGGGTCCCAAGTTCACATGTTGGGTTCTCACTCAAACAACCAGTCTTCTGGCCGCTACCATAATCAAGCATCCTGGTCTGCAAAGCCTCAAAAGGACCTTCATCCAGTTCCTATGTCATACACCGACTTGCTCCCAATGCTTATTGAGAAGAAGCTTCTAACTCCGGTTCAGTCCAAACCAAAGGATCCTCCCTATCCCGAAGGCTATGATGTCAATTCCGTTTGTGACTACCATGTGGGAAGCACGGGCCACACGACGGAGAATTGTGGGGCACTGAAAAATAAGGTGCAGTCTCTGATTGAGAACGGTCACTTGACATTCTGAGAGGAAATATCGGGATTGTGACTTTTGGGGTGTGATAATGCCCGACCATCTTTAGGAGTCTTGTATGTTGCATTTTTCTCTCGAAGTAATGCATGGAACAAACGTTGCTATCCTTTGCCCAAGATAGCAATGATTTTTTGTTTTTTAAGGGCACTTGTTATGTTCACAATTTGACGTTCTAATGAAATGCACTTCTTTTTTAACATACAATGACCTTGAAATCATGTATATGCATATATCTCTCCATACCTCCGTAGGTCCTCGGATATCATATGCATGATGTGGCATTGATTCTACTCAAAGAGATCGATCGAATGTTGTGAAAACGATGAAGCGTGATGTCCCGCTCTGTCCGCTCCGGTCGGTAAAGCGAAAGAAGCAAGATCACTATTCCTTTGATGATGTTCGATGATAAGGGAATCTCCTAAGAAAGCCCAAGTAGAGTCACTCGAATGTGTAAAAAATAAAAAAATATATAATAAAAGGGAAAGAGAAATGAAATGAAAAATATATATTGTTTCCAAATAAAATAAAATTTCAGAGCCTGGTAATAGGCATTAATCGAAAAGCACTCCAATGTTCGAAACCTGGTAATAGGCATTTTCGGATACGAGTGTGGAATTCTTGGGGTACTCCGCTGAAGCCTGAAACCCTTCGCTTCATGAGTGATGGTAATATTTTCAAGTCGTGACTATGCCGAGTAACTCGGGGTATTGTTGTATGCTCCATCAGTATCCTCAAGACAAAGGACTGTGACGATTTGAATTCCCCTAGAAAAAAAAAGAAACGAATGAGCAAACTGAATAAGTCTCGGATGTAAATCCTTGAGGACACTGACACAATGCTAATTGTAATCAGAAGCACATGCTTACATTTAAAATTCTGGGAGTGACATTTTCTATTCAATGGGCTAAATTTTTTCTGAAAGTATACGGAGAAACGTTATGAGAACTAGAAGGAATAGTAATCGAGCCAATTAAGCAAACACCATAATCATGAGGATGAACCGAGCGATTTGGAAAAGGTTTCGCAACTTCACATATCGCCACAACATTCCGAGTCGCCATTGACTCAAGCTGATCATCAGAAAGTAGGATCTAAGACGCTCTTGCATTTGATATCCGGGGCATCCTATTCTATTTTTCTTTTGATTAGAATTTTGACTTCAAGGCTCTATATGGTAATCAAAAAGGGCATTCTTCATTAGAATGACAATCCATAAATTGATACTTTTTTGAAAACAAGAAATCTCTATGTATTACTTCGGAGATATATGCATCAGCAAGGCCCAAAGATTGAGGGGCACGACGCAAGGTGGAGAGTCAGTGAAGCTAAATTGCCTTGATGGGGCACCATTGTCCATGGTGGAACTAAGATTTCATGTAGAGAGGTTCAAACCGAAGCATATGAAAGATGGCACAAGGCCAGAAAGGATTTAGAATGCGACCGAGGTCACTCGACTCAAATTTTAAAACGAAGAACGAGTGGCAGAAGTTTAGGGGCCAGATTTCTCAAGACACAAGATTGATGGATGGTTGTAGTCCCAAGATAACGACCACCAACCCTAGAAAATGAAGACAAACTAAATCCATGCATCTTTGCGTCCTCGTAAACACATGCATCATTGCATCATGAAATATGCTCATGCATCATCGATAGATAGATATCACCCATGCTAGGAGCATGCTAAATCATATCATAGCATTTTGGTTTTCTTTAAACAGGCATTTGAAGATCGGTAAAAGAACAGATCTACAGCTTCATGAGAGGAGAAGCAGATCTCACAAGAATCAAGAGTCCTTCGACTTGCGTAATTCAGATTTCTAAAATCCTTCCAACCCCCGGTTTTAATCCTCCAGATGGTTTTCTTAAAATTCAATTTTTATCCTTCCAAAAGGTCGTTTTTCTCAAAACTCAAATTTCTCAATTTTTATCCTTCCAAAAGGTCGTTTTCCTCAAAACTCGATTTCTCAATTTTATCCTTCCAAAAGGACGTTTTTCTCAAAACTCAAAATTTCTCAATTCATATCCTTTCAAAAGGTTGTTTTCCTCAAAACCTCAATTTCTCAACTTTATCCTTCCAAAATGATGTTTTCCTCAAAACTTAATTTCTCAATTTTATTCTTTCTTAAGAATGTTTTCCTCAAAACTTAATTTCTCAATTTTATTCTCCCTTAAGAATGTTTTCCTCAAAACTCAATTTTTAATTTTATCCTTCCAAAAGGATGTTTTCCTCAAAACTGAAATTCCTCAATTTTATCCTTCCAAAAGGTCGTTTTTCTCAAAACCCAAATTTCTCAATTTTTATCCTTTCAAAAGGATGTTTTCCTCAAAACCCGATTTCTCAATTTTATCCTTCTCAAAGGATATTTTTCTTAAAAGTCAAAATTTTTCAACTTTATCCCTTTTAAAATATGTTTTCCTCAAAACTATATCCTTCCTAAAGGATATTTTTCTTAAAAAAAGATCAAAATTTCTTAATTTTATCCATTCATACAGATTTTTGAAAGACAACTTGAATACCTCTCGGGACGAAGAGAAAACGATAGAGCGAGAACTACAAGGATTTCAGGCGAAGCCTTTCAAGCCGCCGCTCCAGAATGTCAGGCGAAGTCTTCATATTCGCCACTCAAGGATTTCAAATGAAAGCTTTCAAGCTTACCGACATATTTCAAGATGAAGGATCCAGTAGATAAAGGATCCAAACAAGCTCTATATAGGAGGAACTTGCGACTTCAGGATCTCGAAAGTGGACGGTCCTACGGAGAAGGGATTTGTAGATCCTTGATTTCAGAGAGTAGTTCAATAGAGAAGGAACTACTACTCGAAGAGTACGCTAAGGAAGAGGGGTTTAATGGAGAAAAACTCAGAATCCTAAGGCTTCAGGATCTCGAAAGCGGAGGGTCCTACAGAGAGAGGACTTGAAGATCTTTGATTTCAGAAATACGAGGACGAAAGTTCTATATAGAAAGAACTGCCACTCGAAGAATACGCCTAGGAAATGAGTTCTATGGAGAGAGAGCTCATTTTTTAAAGCTTCAAAGAGAAAATTACTCGGTCTAGCGCGTTGCGGCTCCGGGAGAGTAAAATCGCCCAACAATGAAGTTGGACGGATTTAGTTATGACTAGTTTGCTTTACGACCGTGAAGGGAAAGCAAATCCACTTTAACGCCCAAGTTCGCCTTTTGACCGCGACGGGGAGGCAAAAATATTTGAAGTTTCAGCTTGCTTTTTGACCGCGAAATGGACAACTTGCTTTTAGACCGCGAGAAGAAAGCAAAGTTGTTTGGATGACTAGCTTGTTCTTACGAAAAAAGAAGAAATATTTGAAATCTGCTCATCTATTCGGGCACTTGGAGAATGGAAATCTGCAAAAAAAAAACTCTCTGTCTACCTGTTCGGGGCATCCGGAGGGAGAACTCACAATTGGAAGGCTTCGGGGAAGAAAATTACTTGGACGTGCGTGTGGCCGCTTCGGGGAGTAAACCGTTCAACAGGGAAGTAGGACAAAATTAGTGCTTATGGTCTTTGCTTTATTCTTGTTCCACAAGTATAAGCAAAGAGGGGCAGCTGTAATCACTAATTTTGTCCGGACATCGGAACCCTTTTAGTTTATGTCGTTAATGGGCTTATTGGGCTGTTAGGTATTTAAAAAAGAAAAAGAAGAAAAAAAGAAAAAAAAGAAATAGAAAAAATATATGTATATATGAGTGTTACTACCATTATATTGCTAGCACTCTTTTATTATTATAGTATTATTATCGTTAATATTATTACTATTAGCATCATTATATATTCAATATACTATTAATATTTCCCATTTCACAAAAACCCCTAAATATTACTAATATATTATATTTAATACTATCTTATTATAGTATTCTTTCATTTGTGTGCTCGTATTATTATTATTTAGTGTTTAATAGTTTTAAGTATTATTGTTATTATTTAGTGGTGTTATTGCTTGTTATTATTATTATTATTGAATAGTATTATAAAAATGAATATGAAGCACATCAATTAATAAAAACCCATTCTGATTAAAATATAAGAGTCCAAAATAATAAAGAGTCCATTACATAACGGCCCAGCAAGCCCAATGACAAAAAAAACCCTAAGCTAACCCTAATCCTATGCTTTGTTGGTGCAGCCGCCACTCATCCGTAGCCGTTGGATCTGACCGCGATCCAACGGTCCAGATCTCCCCATACCAGAAACCCTAAGGGTTCCCCACTCTAGCTATTCGCGTCGCGCATCGTCAACCGTCGGATCAAGAATGATCCAACGGCTCCCAGATGGCCAAGAGAAGCCTCCAGAAGCTTCACGCGCCCACGCGCGACTTTTCGCTATCCCACGCGCGCGTAACTCACACACCATGTGACCCCTCGTCTGCCCCTGCACCGGCACGCCTTGCTGCCCCTCCTGTTCTGGAAACACCAACATGCAACAGCAAAACACAGAAGCATCAGGACCCGAAAATAGCAAGAAAAGCAAAAAAAAATGAAGATGCACCAAGTCAACTAGACAAGAACAGAGAGCATATCAGAGAGAAAAAAGCATTGCATGTAACACCGGATATAAATCCGAACCCAAAAAACAATTGTAACAGAGTTTTTAGAGGAGAAATCAATAAAAAATCGAAAAGCCTTCTGAGGTAGCCTTCCTTTTTGTCTTCTCATTGCATGCATCACAAAAAAAACAAAAAAAGAAAAGATTTCTTTTACCTTCGATTGTTTGGGTCCCCGGTTCACGTCGTCTCACCCGTTCGACACCGACAAGCCGCCACGCCTTTGTGAAGCCGTGTATGGTTAGGTGACGGATCGGTGAACGGCGTAAAGGCTTTATCTTTTTCAAAGAAACAAAAGGTTTTTTTTCCGGTTCGATTTAGGGTTTCAAAAAAGGGGACTGTTTTTTAGGGTTTTCGAACCAAAGTTTTCAAAGGAGGAGAGTTTTCGGTTTGGTAAAAAAAGGGAAAGGAGGAGAAGGTTTTATTTAGTATCGTCGTTGCCGTTGCCGGCGTTGGGGCTGTCCGGTGAACGAGAAGCCATTAGAGCTTCGTTCTCGGGTTTGTCGAGAGAGGGGAAGGGAGAGGAGTCGAGAGAGGGGAAGGGAGAGGAGCGGCGCCGTTGAGTCTTATTTAGGCTTTAGGGTTTTCAAATCCAAATAAGTTAAATATATATGAGAACCTGTTGGTTTAATTAAGTTCAGGCCACCCCGCTTTTTAAAAATCATGCCCGCAGTCCCTGCATTTTTTTGGATCATCAAATCTCGTCCCCTATTTTGCTGATTTACTGTGATTGGTTAAATACGCGTTTTAACCCTCTCAGCTTTCTGCGGGTTTCAATTTCAGCCCCTATTTTAGCGATTCAGTTTTGTTCCTTTCTGGTTTAATTTCATTATTGGTCCCCGGAACCCGTTTTGAGTTTAGTTTTAACCCATCTTTCAGTTTTCCCCCTTTTTTTAAGAATCTTAATTTATTTATTTCATATGCATGTTTTGGTATTATTTTTTTTGGTTTGGATTTGTTAAGATAGTTGCTTATTTGGAGAAATGTCACGTATAGCTTAATTTTAAAAATCGTATGCTATGCATGATTTTATATAGTTTTTCCATATCGTTTTTTGCTTGGTTCGAGATATTATGTAGACTTATTTGCAATTACTTAGAATGCCATGTTATTTGATTATGCTCTATTTATTTTTTCTAAATCACTTATTATCTACTTATTCTTGATATATATGTGGTTATATGTTATGTTAAGTTGCATTCGGATTTTTAAATTGCAATGCGAGTGTCTCTTTATTCGGGAACGAACGAGGCCAGTACCAGTCGTAGTGGTGGTGGTTCGGACGTTCCTTCTCGAATATTAAGACCTTTAAAATTTACTCGATCATATAACCAAATTTCAATACGATTCGTCACTTTAATTCGTAAAATTTAATATTAATTAAACGGTAATGTTTTTGGTACCAATTTTCGGGCACGACGGGGGTGCTTATCCTTCCTCGCGTGTAACCGACTCCCGAACCCGTTTTCAAAAAAGAATCTCTGGTTTTTATTTCAGTGTCCGGTCTACCATTTTTAAATGGCCGGTGGCAACTCCTCTATTTTTCAAATCCGACTAATTTTTCAAAAAACCAAATATTAAAACCCGGTTCGTCCGAGCGACACCCGAGGTACCTATATTTTCTGAAATTTTTTAGTCGCAACAGTGGCCTTTGGAGTTCTCACCAAATGTCACTACTCCTCCACTTTTTGGCTTTAAGTCTATGAATCGACTCTTGTCTCCGGTCATGTGCCTCGAGCATCCACTATCAAGGTACAATGAATTTTGACTTTGTGCTTTGGCCTTGTAGCAATGCTCCCCCTACAAACAAAATTATTAAACATGTGTTTTTGGTACCCAAATCATTTTGGGTCCACGAGTGTTATCTCCCAAAAGCTTGGTTCCATTAGGAATCCAAGGTGACATAGCAACAACATTATTAGACATGATGAGTTCCTTAGGAACCCATACACTTCTAATTTTCTTGGTTCTATTATGCCTATGGAAGCTATTTTATTTGTAGTTATATGTCTTTATTTTAGGTTGGTTGGTTTTAGAGGATTCACCTGTCTCATTTCTTACATTACCAACATTTTTGAAAGACTCCTTGAGTTTGTTAAGCTCATCTAACACCCTTTGGTGTTCACTATTGCATTGAGAAATAAGATTGTTTAGGTCTACATTTTCATCTTGAAAGAATTTAAGTTCATCTTGTAAACCTAGGATCTTTTTCTCAAATTTTAAGTTAGCTTGAGAAAGTGAGTCATTTTATCATTTAATTTTGAAATAATCTTTTTATTTCTAATGACCGACTCTTTATACTTCTCAACTAACTCATCATATACCTCTTGTAACTCATCATAAGCATCATACAATTCATCAAATGTAAAATCAAAAGATGATGAGTTAGAGGTTACCATGGAGGAATCTTCCTCAAGAGCCATGAGGCAAAGGTTGGCCACTTCGTGTTCCTCATCCTCGAATGAGTCCTCGTCACTCCAAGTAGCAAGCTTGGCTTTGAGTTTCTTCTTCATCTCAAAGCCCTTCTTCTTGAGTTGAGGGCACTCCGAACGAATGTGACCCCGTTTTTGCACTCAAAGAAAATGATTTGATCTCTTTCTTGTTCTTTGTTTTTGGTTTTGAAGTCCATTCTTCGCTGAATCTTCCTTCCTCGGTTGGACCTCATAAACTGTGAGAACCTTTTGTCTATCATAGCCAATTCTTATATGTCTTCCTCCTCACTAGAAGTGCTCTCCTCATGTAGTGAAGCTTTGAGAGCCACTCATATCTTCTTCTTCTTTTCTACCTCTAGCTTCTCCACTCTTCTCTCTTCCTTTTTCTTTTCATCTTCCCTTCCTTGCTTCATTATCTCATGAGTTAGGAGAGAACCCACTAGCTCATCAAGCTTGAGTGTCTTCAAGTTTTTGGCCTCAATGATGGCGGTTCTCTTCCCATCCCAAGATTCGGGAAGTGGGTAGAGTAGCTTCTGGACTAGTTTGTCTTCCAGAATTATCTCTCTAAAACCCTTTAGCCCGTTGATGATTGTTGAGAAACGATCGAACATCTTTGACATGGTTTCGTCGGGCTCCATTTTGAAATTCTCATAACTAAGATTGGGAGTTCCAATCTTTGTCTCCTTCACATCACTTGTTCCTTCATAAGTGGTCTCTAGTGTATCCCACACTTCCTTGGCACTTTCAATGGAGGAAACTTTGGATTAGATGTCGGGACCGAAAGAGCAAAACAACATATGAAGAGCTTTATCATTGATTTGAATCTTCTTTCTCTCTTCTTCACTCATCTCATTTTTGTTCTTTAGCACCAATCTTCCTTCGTCGTCTCTCTTCATCGGAATATAGGGACCATCTTCAATGGTATCCCAAACTAGATAATCGTTAGATTTGATGAAGAGGCGCATCCGGTTCTTCCAAATAGGGTAGTTATCACCGTTGAAGAAAGGCGGTTTGGTGGTTGATTGAGACTCATACATGCTTGACCTGGAGGTAGATGCCATGTCTTGATTTTTGGATGATCACACTCTTCCTAGGAACTCCTCTTGTGGTTGTTAATCCTTCAAAGAGGTAGGCTCTGATACCAATTGTGGAGTGGATCAATGGATTGATCAAAGCCAAGATGGGGGGTGAATTGGGTTTTTAAAAATTGTTGGAGTAAATGGAAAGGCTAAAAATGAAGAACAAGGAATTTTAGAGTGGTTCAAGTTCCAAATGAACTCTACATCCACTACCTTAGCTACCACTAAGGATTTCCAACAATCCACTAATTGTTCTTCCCCTTTTCAAGGCTTAGGAGGTAACCTTTACTCAACCGGTCAAATTTTCTACCCAAAATTTGACCAAACCCTCACAAGAGTACAAAGAAGAATTAAAGGCAAGAAAGATATCTCTCAATACAAGATTGCCCCTTTAAGTACAAACGCTCAACCCAAATTTGATAAAAAAACAGAATTGAACACTACACAATTTGGGGTTTACAAGAGATTGGAAAATAAGCACTTTGAGCTTGGATTTTTGCTAGGATGTTTATCTTTGATGCAATAGTTGTTGTTGGTCTTCAATTAGCTTCAATTTATACATTCTCTATCAATTATAGTCGTTTGGGTGGTTAGGGTATGATTATAGTCGTTGGGACCTTCTCTTTCCACCATAAATGCACTTCTGCAGCTTACCGTATCGGTACGCGTGGACCTGTATCGATACCTTTCTCAAAACAGAAAGAGCCGTTGCACAATAACAAGTTGCCGTATCGATACGTGTGTAAGCGTATCGGTACGGGACAGGGACCGTTTTGATACGGGTAACAACCATATCGATGTAATTTTTTCAACTGAGCTCACTTGAAATTTCTGTATCGATACAGCTAGGAGCGTATCGGTAAGGGACAACCACCACTATAAATTTCAATTACCTAACAACTGACACCAACGGTTGAAAACATTAAAAGCTTTACGAATTTAAAATTCCATTAAATTCGTATCGATATGGGTGGAACCGTATCGGTACGCCATTCAAACTCCTTCAGTTTTATTAGAGGGAGCGTATCGATACAGATTCAATCTGTTTCGATACGTTGTTTCGATACGGTGAGGGGCGTATCGAAACACGTCTTTGTAGTAGCCAACTTTGTGAAAAAGGTATCGATACGGCTGGAGGCGTATCGATACGCCTGGACGTTTTCAATACCTTGGCCTTGGAACACTTAGAAAATACTTGGAGTTTGAGTTTTTAAAATCAGATTAAAGCCTTGGTGATTTATAAATCATTTGAGGGACTTAGAAATCTATTTCAAGTTTTGAATTTAATCTTTAACATACTTTGTTATATCAAAACCAAATATAGGTTTTACAGTTTTGTAAAAGCAAATTTGGTAAAAGTAAAACTCTTTAAATGCCTTAAAGAAGCTGTCTGCACAATCGTGTATCGATACACCTGAGGGTGTATCGATACGGGGCTAAAATCGTAATTGCCTTGAAACGCTCGTCGAAGGTCCGTATTGAAATCGATGCAATCTGTATCGAAACACTTTTAGCTCGTATAGAAATGGGTTTAACCGTATCGATACCCATTTTAGGCAAAATGCAGTCTATAAAGCTAATACAGTTCCCGTATCGATAAGCAGAAGGTCGTATCGATACCCTATGCCCAGAAATGCATTTTAGGCTTTAAGAACAACCAAAGGCTCGATTTTAACACCTCCTAAATGAATGTAATTGATGAATGAGCAGTTCTAAGCATTTTCTAACAAAAGCATACTCCCCTAGCTATAAGCATGTATATTTTCAAGATTAACAACACATAATGTTGAGTTGATCAAACAATTGCAAATGGCCAAGAGGGGGGTGAATTGGCAATAAAAATTTTGGTGGGAAGAATGAGTGAAAAATAAAAATTGACACAAGTAGTTAGAGTGGTTCAAGTTCTCCAAATGAACTCTACATCCACTACCTTAGTTCCCACTAAGGATTTTCAACCAATTCACTACTTGAATTCTTCCCTTTTTCTTGGATGAGGAGGTAACCTTACAAATTCAATTAAGCTTTCTACCCAAAGCTTAATCCACTCAATATACAAAGAGAAGTTTTGGTAAACTTAAATGATTCCTCACAAAGGATAAATGTCTACCCAATTACAATTTCAATCACCCCAAACTCACAATACAAAATGACAATTGAAAACACTAGAGTTAGGTACAAGAATTTGACTTTGAATAGCACAAGGGTTTGGATTTTTGCTTCGATGATGCTTGTAGGTTGAATAGTTGTTGCTGACCTTCAAAGGACTTCAATTTATACCTCCTCTATTAATTCTAGCCGTTTGGGTGGTTGGGAACTTGAATAGAGCCGTTGGAACCCTCTCTTACCACCATAAATGCACTTCTGCAGCTACTCGTAGCGGTACTCGGGGAGCTGTATCGATACCTATATCAGAAACAAAAGAGCCATTGTGCACAATAAATAGGGGGTATCGAAACGCACGTATGCGTATCGATACGGGGTATCGAAATGGCTAAGATCGTATCGATACCTTTTTCTCGACATAGCTCACTATCGATTTTCGTTTCGATACGAGGGTTTACCGTATCGATACGGGTCAACTACCAATTTAAAATATGGTTAGCTAACAACTGACACCAACGGTCGAAATATTTAAAACGACTTGAATTTAAAATTCGTTAAAACTGTATCGATACGGGTGAAGTCGTATCGGTACGCCATTCAAACTCTTTTAGACTTTTACGAAGGAGCGTATCGATACAGATTAAATCTGTTTCGATACGGTGTTTCGATACGGTTAAGTGCGTATCGAAACGAGTTCCGGTAGTGGCCAACTTTGTAAAAAAGGTATCGATACGGCTGAAAGCGTATCGATACACCTGGACGGTTTTCAATAGTTTGGCCTTGGAACACTTAGAAAATATTTTGTGTTTGAGTTTTTCAAATCAGTTTTAAAGTGTTGGTGATTTAAAAACTTATTAAGGGACTTATAAAACAATTTTAAGTTTTTCAAATTGATCCTTAAAGATTTAATTATATCAAAATCAAACATAGGTTTTACAATCTCCCCCTTTTTGATATAACAAAACTAAAACTTAAAATTTTTGACACTTTGAAAAACTTTGCAAAGTTAACTCCCCCTTAATATAAGCTAGGTAACTTTTAAGTTGAAATAAAAAATTTTAAAGTGTTGTGAGTTGTGAGCTAGTTTCTCTCCCCCTTTTTGTTAGATCAAAAATATTGAGACAATAGGAAAGTGCATAACATAGGCAAAGGTATAAATAGGCAACATAAATATTATTAAGCATATCATCAATCTTAAAAATCCAACAAAAACATAAAATCAAAGCATAGGTTTAAAAGTAAAGCAAACTTAGACCTAAGAACATAAATCAAAAGTGCATAAATAGAAATATCCTAGATGATATGCATGAGATGCAAGGAGAAGCTACTAGGCATCATCATCGCCTTCTTCATCATCTTCCTCTTCATAGACAATTGGAGCATCATTCCTCATGCTATTACGCCACTCATCATGGAAGGCGGAGAGGGAAATATTCAAGGAGTGATGACCACCTTCAAGAGAGGTTAGACGATTCTCCATGTTCTTCATCCTTGTGTCAAAGGTTGTTTCAAGAGCGGTAAGACGATTTCCCATATCCGTGCGCAACCCGGTGAATTGCTCATTGAGAAATGTCATAAGAGCATCCATGGAGGGTTGAGGAGGAGGTGGAGGAGCTTGAGGAGCTTGATCACCTTGAGGTTCTTCAAATTGTGCCGCGACCTAGGGTGGTAGCTCGGAAAGACGTAACCAATTACCATTAAAATAATGGAACTTACCTCGTGCAAGAGAGCGTTCATCGATAGGATCGGTGAGGGGAGTTGGATAGTCAAACGAGCAATCAATATCCTTTTTCATAAAGAAATAGCTTAAGGTCGTACCATAGGTAAAAGAGGTGACGAGAGAGGTGTGGCGATGTTGCACAAGATAGACAATCTCCGCAAACATGATTCGAGCAAGGTTTGGACGCTTTCGCTCACGGAAGCAACGGATCCAAAAATCATCCACTTGACGGATGGTAGAGTATTTTCCTTCGGAAGGCCTAAACCACCAAGACACCATCAAATGGAGGATCCGATCTTGAGCATTGAGGGCGGTGACGGAGCCACTAAGAACATGGCCTAAAGCATTCTCATCATCAAGGCCTTCATCCTCCAAATTAAAAACTTCACATATAGATTTGACATCAAGGAGAATTTTCTTGCCATTAGATAAGAACTAATGCCGGTAACAACCCCATTGCGATTAGAACAACATTTGGCATTAGTGTAAAAGATCAAAACCAAAAGATGGTAATAAAAACCGGGAATGGAGAGAAAATCCATAAAATTCCAAAGTTGGAGCAAAGGAAGATATTCCAATTTGAATCGCTTCGAGTTAAGAAAAGGAATAGATATTACCCTTTCCGGGCGAATCTTGTAGTTTTCGAATTGACAAAAATATATGAGAGATCTGGGGGATTCAAAGGAATGTTCATAGATTTGGGTGTAGTTTGGACGTGCAACCTCTCCGGGATTGGATGATTCACCGGTTTGAGAAACCCGCAATCTCTTCCTAGATTCCTTGGGTGCCATGAACTAAAAGAGAAATCATGCATTTAGATTCCTTCATTGAAGTCAAGGATCAAGGTAAACAAAAATTTGAAAATAAAATTTGAAGAAGAGATTTTGGAAAACAAAATTTTTGTTAAGAAGATGAACATAAAAAACAAAACAAAAAAAATTAAAAAAGAAAGTGTTTTACCTTGATAGGGATTTGAGAGAATGAAGAAAAATCTAGCACCAAATTTGATGAGAAAGATCTTAGAGCTTTGCTTGATGGAAACCCTCTTTAAGATTTTTTGAGTTGTGGTGTGAAAATATGAGGGAGGAAGAGCCTTTTTATAGGCAAAAACGGCTAGGGTTTGAAGAATTTTAGTTTTGGTAAAAGTTGAAGACTTTAAATGCCAAATTAAAAGATGTTTGCGCAATCGAGTATCGATACGCCTGGGGGTGTATCGATACGGGGGTAGAAACGTAATTTTCGTAAAAATGCCCGTTGGAGAATCGTATTGAAATGGATGAGATCCGTATCGAAACGATTGAAGCTCGTATCGATACGAGTTTAACCATATCGATACCCGTTTAAGGCAAAAAGAAGTCTGGGAAGCTTAAGGAAGTACTCGTATCGATACGCGTAGATCCGTATCGATACCCTATGCCCAGAAATACATCTTTAGGCCTAAAGAACAACCATAGGCTCGATTTTAACATCTCCTAAAGGAATGTAAATGATGAATGAACAGTTCTAAACATATTTGAATAGAATCATACTCCCCCTAACTATAGGCATGAACATTTTCAAGAGTTACAACACACAAAACATGCAATTTCACAAGATCAAGCAATTTTAAGCACAAAGAGGTCCTAAAAGGTCAAGATAGGCTAGCTAGACCTAACTCTCTCCTAAGGGACCAAAAACGCTCTTTATCTAAAGGTTTTGTAAATATATCCGCTAATTTGTTCAAGGTGTCAACAAATTCAATAACAACATCATTTTTCAAAACATGATCTCTAATAAAATGATGTCTAATTTCTATGTGTTTAGTTCTAGAGTGTTGGATGCGATTCTTAGTGAGACAAATAGCACTAGTGTTGTCATACTTAAGGGGTATGGTTTCTACTTCAACACCATAATCTAAGAGTTGTTGCTTCATCCAAAGGACTTGAGCACAACAACTCCCTAAGGATATGTACTCTGTTTCGGTGGTAGATAAGGCTACGCTATTTTGTTTCTTAGAGAACCAAGATACGAGCATACTACCTAAGAATTGGCATGTTCCGGAAGTACTTTTCCTATCTATCTTACATCCCCCATAATCCGCATCCGAATAAGCATGAAGGCTAAAGGAAGAATCTTTAGGATACCAAAGGCCTAAGGTAGGTGTGTCTCTAAGGTATCTAAAAATTCTCTTAATGGCAACTAAGTGTGATTCTCTAGGATTAGCTTGAAACCTAGCACACAAGCAAACACTAAACATGATATCCGGTCTACTTGCGGTAAGGTAAAGCAAATAACCTATCATGGATCTATAAAGCTTAGAATCAACACACTTACCTCCTTCATCTTTGTCAAGCTTTATGGAAGAACTCATAGGTGTGGCTTGAGGTTTTGCATTCTCCAAGCCAAACTTTTTGAGCATATCATTCACGTACTTAGCTTGATTTATGAAGGTGCCATCTTTCCTTTGTTTGATTTGGAGTCCCAAAAAGAATGAGACCTCCCCCATCATGCTCATCTCGAACTCACCTTGCATTAGCTTAGAAAATTCTTTAAAATAACACTCATTAGTAGAACCAAAAATGATATCATCAACATAAATTTGAACTACTAAGATGTCATTGTTATATCTTTTTATGAAGAGTGTGGTATCCACCTTTCCCTTTTCAAAACCCTTTTCAATTAAGAAATTTGAAAGTCTCTCATACCAAGCTCTAGGAGCTTGTTTTAAACCATAGAGAGCTTTTGTAAGTTTAAACACATGGTTTGGAAATTTTGAATCCTCAAAACCCGATGGTTGTTCAACATACACTTCTTCATTTATGAAACCATTTAAAAAGGCACTTTTCACATCCATTTGAAAAAGCTTGAAATTATGATAACATGCAAATGCAAGCAACATCCTAATAGCTTCCATTCTAGCTACGGGTGCATAGGTCTCATCAAAATCAATTCCCTCTTCTTGGGTATAGCCTTGAGCAACAAGCCTAGCCTTGTTTCTCACTATATTACCACTTTCATCTAATTTATTCCTAAAACCCCATTCTGTTCCTATAGTAGATTGATTATTAGGCCTTTCAACTAATGTCCAAACTTTACTTCTCTCAAATTGATTTAATTCCTCTTGCACGGCCAAAATCCGAAAATCATCTTTTAAAGCTTCTTTAATATTTTTAGTCTCAATGCATGAAAGGAATGCAACATGATTCATTAACTTGAGAGAGGATCTAGTAGTTACCCCCTTGGATGGATCACCCAAGATTTCACCACCTTTGACATAGTTTAACTCCCTTGGGTAAGACACCTCCCTTTCCTCAAGAGCCAAGTCCTTCAAGGCTTCAAGAGGTGGATCTTATGCATCCTCATCTTTAGTTGGAACCTCATCCACCTTTGACGTTTGTCCTCCATCAATGGTATCAAGGATTCCTACATCATCATCATCACAAGATTCCTTCCTCGGAAGGAGGTTATCATCGAAAACAACATATATAGACTCTTCAACTACTAGAGTTCTTTTATTAAATACACCATAGGCTTTAGAATTTAAAGAGTACCCTAAGAAAATAGCTTCATCACTTTTAGCATCAAATTTACCTAAGTTTTCTTTACCATTATTTAAAACAAAACACTTGCAACCAAAAGGATGAAAATAGCTAATGTTAGGCTTCTTAGATTTTAAAATCTCATAAGGTGTTTTCTTCAAAATCGGCCTAATCATTACTCGATTTATAATATAGCAAGTGGTATTTGTGGCTTTCGCCCAAAAATATTTAGGTAAATTATTTTCGCAAAGCATGGTTCTAGCCATTTCTTCTAAAGTTCGATTTTTCCTCTCAACTACCCCATTTTGTTGAGGAGTGCGAGGTGCGGAAAAATTGTGGCTAATCCCATTTTCATTTAAAAACTCATCGAAACCTAGATTTTGAAATTCGGTTCCATGATCACTTCTAATGTGAGAAATTTTATGTTCAAGATCATTTTGAGTTATTTTAGAAAATGTGATTAATTTTTCTAAAGCCTCATCCTTTGTACTTAAGAATAGAACCCAAGTAAACTTAGAATAGTCATCTACAAGCACAAAAGCATATGATTTTCCACCCAAGCTCATTGTTCTAATAGGCCCAAAAAGATTCATATGAATCAATTGTAAACATCTACTAGTAGAGATATCATTAATGGATTTAAATGAAGTTCTATGTTGTTTACCCTTTGAACATGCATCACAAATTTTATCATTAGAAAATTTAAGTTTGGGTAAACCTCTAACTAGATTAAGGGAAATTAATTTCTCTAAGACACTCATGCTAGCATGTCCTAATTTTCTATGCCAAAGCCATGAGTCATGTTCATCATGTGCAACTAAGCATGTATGAGATGAATGAATGTCATCTAGATGCACCATGTATATGTTCCCTATGCGATGACCAATGAGCATTAGTTGATTTGTTTTAATGTTTACAATTTTGCAACCACTTTTATCAAATAAAACATCAAAACCCTTGTCACATAATTGACTAATGCTCAATAAATTGTGTTTAAGACCGTTGACATACAAAACATTTTCAATGAAAATAGAAGAGTGATTACCAATAGAGCCTATTCCTTCAATGTGGCCTTTGGAGTTGTCACCAAAAGTTACCACTCCACCACTCTTTGGCTTTAGTTCCACAAATCTACTCTTGTCACCGGTCATATGTCTTGAGCATCCACTATCAAGGTACCAAGAATTTTGGCTTGAAGCTTTAGCCTTGTAGCAATGCTCCCCTACAAGCAAAGAAATTAGGCCTTGATTTTTGGTACCCAAATCATTTTGGGTCCATGAGTGTTAGCCTTCAATATTTTGGTTCCCTTAGGAATCCAAGAAGCAATAGCATTCATATTATTAGAAATAATGAGTTCCTTAGGAACCCAAACACTCCTAACTCTTTGACCTCTAGATTGCTGATTAAAATTTCTTTGTTTAGGAATAAAAGGTTTTCTTTTTACATATTGGGATTTAGAATGATTTCCTTTTTCAAAATTGTTCTTCCCAATAGCAATGGATGTTTTAAGATTATTCACTTCCTTTGTGTGATAATCTTGAAAATCGGAAAGAAGTTTTTCAAGTTCAAGATTTTTTGTTTTAAGATCATTTGAAAGATTTACTAAAAACAAAACCTTCTTTTTCAATTCGGAGTTAGCTTTTGAAAATGTCTCATTTTGATTTTTCAAATCGGAAATGATTTTCTTGTTTTTCAAAATGGATTCTTTATATTTTCCTACTAACTCATCATAAACCTCTTGCAATTCATCATAAGCATCTTGAAGTTCATCAAAAGTAAAATCAAAATTGGATAAGTTAGAATTTACCTTTGGTTCATCATCAATGGCCATTAGACATAGATTGGCCACTTCCTCCTCTTCCTCGGATGACTCATCGTCACTCCAAGTTGCTATTTGAGCTTTGAGCTTGTTCTTCTTTCCAAAGCTCTTCTTCTTTAATTGAGGACATTCGGAACGGATGTGACCCGGCTTCTTGCATTCATAGCAAGTGATTTGGTCCTTCTCCTCTTCCTTACTCTTACTCTTGAAGTCTCCCTTTCTAATAAACTTTCTTCCACGATTTGACTTCATGAACCGAGTAAACCGTTTAGCCAACATGGCCATCTCCTCATCTTCATCTTCACTTGAATCGCTTTCTTGATGTGAAGCTTTTAGAGCGATTCCCACTTTCTTCTTCTCAACATCCTTCTTCTCAACTATTTTCTTCTCTTCTTCTCTTCCCTTCCTCATAATCTCATGGGTGAGTAGAGATCCAACAAGATCATCAAGCTTGAGAGTCTTCAAATCTCTAGCTTCAATAATAGCCGTTCTCTTGCCATCTCATGACTCCGGAAGAGAGTACAACAATTTCCTCACTAGTTTGTCTTCGGGGATGATCTCGCCGAACCCCTTCAATCCGTTGACAATGACTGAGAATCGATCAAACATCTTGGAGACACTTTCATCGGGATCCATCTTGAAGTTTTCATAGCTTAGATTGAGTAGCCCAATCTTTGTCTCCTTGACATCACTAGTTCCCTCATATGTTGTCTCGAGGGTGTCCCAAACCTCTTTGGCATTTTCGATTGAAGACACCTTGGAGTAGATATCCGGACCAAGTGCACAAAATATCACATGGAGAGCTTTGTCATTCACTTGCATCCTTCTTCTTTCATCATCCGTCATCTCGGCTTTTACCTTTGGGACGAGTCTTTCTCCATCTCTCTTCATGGGAATGTATGGACCTTCTTCAACCACATCCCACACCATGTAGTCGGTAGACTTGATGAAAAGCCTCATCCTATTCTTCCAATATGGGTAGTTGTCCCCATTGAAGAATGGTGGCTTGGTGGTGGATTGGGACTCATGGTTGGAGGTGGATGCCATTGCTTGACTAGTTGTTGATCAAACTCTCCTAGAATCGACTCAAGAGGGTTGTAATCCTTCCAATGAGTGTAGCTCTGATACCAATTGTTGAGTTGATCAAGCAATTACAAATGGCCAAGAGGGGGTGAATTGGCAATAAAAATTTTGGTGGGAAGAATGAGTGAAAAATAAAAATTGACACAAGTAGTTAGAGTGGTTCAAGTTCTCCAAATGAACTCTACATCCACTACCTTAGTTCCCACTAAGGATTTTCAACCAATTCACTACTTGAATTCTTCCCATTTTCTTGGATGAGGAGGTAACCTTACAAATTCGATTAAGCTTTCTACCCAAAGCTTAATCCACCCAATATACAAAGAGAAGTTTTGGTAAACTTAAATGGTTCCTCACAAAGGATAAATGTCTACCCAATTACAATTTCAATCACCCCAAACTCACAATACAAAATGACAATTGAAAACACTAGAGTTGGGTAAATTAATTTGGCTTTGAATAACACAAGGGTTTGGATTTTTGCTTTGATGATGCTTGTAGGTTGAATAGTTGTTGCTGACCTTCAAAGGACTTCAATTTATACCTCCTCTATTAATTCTAGCCGTTTGGGTGGTTGGGAACTTGAATAGAGCCGTTGGAACCCTCTCTTACCGCCATAAATACACTTCTGCAGCTACTCGTATCGGTACTCGGGGAGCTGTATCGATACCTGTCTCAGAAAAGAAAGAGTCGTTGTGCACAATAAATAGGGGGTATCGAAATGCACGTAGGCGTAATGATACGGGGTATCGAAATGGCTAAGACCATATCGATACCTTTTTCTCGACATAGCTCACTGTCGATTTCCGTTTCGATACGAGGGTTTACCGTATCGATACGGGTCAACTACCAATTTAAAATATGGTTACCTAACAACTGACACCAACGGTCGAAATATTTAAAACGACTTGAATTTAAAATTCGTTAAAACTGTATCGATACGGGTGAGGTCGTATCGGTACGCCATTCAAACTATTTTAGACTTTTACGAAGGAGCGTATCGATACAGATTAAATCTGTTTCGATACGGTGTTTCGATACGGTTAAGTGCGTATCGAAACGAGTTCCGGTTGTGGCCAACTTTGTAAAAAAGGTATCGATACGGCTGGAAGCGTATCGATACACCTGGACGGTTTTCAATAGTTTGGCCTTGGAACACTTAGAAAATATTTTGAGTTTGAGTTTTTCAAATCAGTTTTAAAGTGTTGGTGATTTAAAAACTTATTAAGGGACTTATAAAACAATTTTAAGTTTTTCAAATTGATCCTTAAAGATTTAATTATATCAAAATCAAACATAGGTTTTACACATAAACATGCAATTTCACAAATTCAAGCAATTTTAACCTCAAAAAGAGTCCTAAAGGGTCAAGGAAGGCTAGTTAGACCTAACTCTCTCCTAAGGGACCAAAAACGCTCTTTGTCTAGAGGTTTAGTAAAAATGTCCGCTAGTTGGTTCAAGGTGTCAACGTACTCTATAACAACATATTCCTTAAGGACATGATCTCTAATGAAATGATGCTTTATCTCTATATGTTTGGTTCTAGAGTGTTGAATGGGATTTTTAGTTAAGCATATGACACTAGTGTTGTCACACTTAAAGGGTATGGTTTAAAATTTAATACAATAATCTAAGAGTTGTTGCTTCATCCAAAGGACTTGAGCACAACAACTCCCTAAGGATATGTACTCGGCTTCGGTGGTAGATAGAGCTACACTATTTTGTTTCTTAGAGAACCAAGATATGAGCATACTACCTAAGAATTGACATGTTCCTGAAGTACTCTTCTTATCAATTTTACACCCCCATAATCTGTATCCGAATAAGCATGAAGGTTGAAGGTCGAGTCTTTAGGGTACCAAAGACCTAGACAAGGAGTATCTTTGAGGTATCTAAAGATTCTCTTAACGGCTATAAGGTGAGACTCTCTAGGACTAGCTTGAAACCTAGCACACAAGCAAACACTAAACAATATATCCGGTCAACTTGCGGTAAGGTAAAGCAAAGATCCAATCATAGAGCAATAAAGCTTAGAGTCAACACACTTACCACATTCATCTTTGTCAAGCTTTGTAGATGAGCTCATTGGTGTGGCTTGAGGCTTTGCATTCTTCAAGCCAAACTTCTTGAGCATATCCTTGATGTACTTTACTTGATTGATGAAGGTGCCATCCTTCCTTTGCTTGATTTGGAGTCCCAAAAAGAATGAGAGCTCCCCCATCATGCTCATCTCAAATTCACCTTGCATTAACTTAGCAAACTCCTTGCAATGACACTCATTAGTAGATCCAAAAATAATATCATCAACATATATTTGTACTACTAAGATGTCATTTTTATACCTTTTTATGAAAAGTGTAGTGTCCACCTTACCTTTTTCAATCAAAAAGTTTGAAAGTCTTTCATACCAAGCTCTATGAGCTTGTTTTAAACCATAAAGTGCTTTGGTTAGTTTGAAAACATGATTTGGAAATTTTGAATCTTCAAAACCCGATGGTTGTTCCACAAACACTTCATCATTTATAAAACCATTTAAAAATGCACTTTTAACGTACATTTGAAAAAGCTTGAAATCATGATAACATGCATATGCAAGCAACATCCTAATAGCTTCCATTCTAGCTACGGGTGCATAGGTTTCATCAAAATCAATTCTCTCTTCTTGAGTGTAACCTTGGGCAACTAATCTAGCTTTGTTTCTCACAATATTACCAGTCTCATCTAGTTTATTCGTAAATACCCATTTAGTTCCTATAGTAGATTGATTACTAGGCCTTTCAACTAATGTCCAAACATTACTTCTCTCAAATTGATTTAACTCTTCTTGCATAGCCATAATCAAAAAATCATCTTTTAATGCTTATTTAATGTTCTTAGGCTCTATGCATGGGATAAAAGCAACATGGTTCATGAGTTTAAGAGAAGATCTAGTAGTTACCCCTTGGATGGATCACCCAAGATTTCACCACATTTGACATAGTTGATCTCCCTTGGGTAGCTCACTTCCTTTTCCTCAAGAGCCAAGTCCTTCAAGGCTTCAAGAGGTAGATCTTGTGCATCCTCTTCTTTCGTTGGAATCTCATTCTCTTTTGAAGTTTGTCCTCCATCAAAGGCATCAAGGATTCTTATATCATCATCATCACAAGAATCCTTCCTCGGAAGGAGGTTATCATCGAATACAACATGAATAGACTCTTCTACAACTAAAGTTCTCTTATTAAATACACGATAGGCTTTAGAGTTTAAGGAATAACCTAAGAAAATAGCTTCATCATTTTTAGGCTTAGCATCAAATTTACCTAAGTTATCTTTTCCATTGTTTAAAACAAAACACTTGCAACCAAATGGATGAAAATAGCTAATGTTAGGCTTTTTAGATTTTAAAATCTCATATGGTGTTTTCTTTAAAAGTGACCTAATCCTTACTCGGTTTACAATGTAGCAAGCGGTGTTTATGGCTTCTGCCAAAAAATATTTAGGTAAATTGTTTTCACAAAGCATGGTTCTAGCCATTTCTTGTAAAGTCCTATTTTTCCTCTCAACTACTCCATTTTGTTGAGGAGTTCGAGGAGCCGAAAAATTGTGGCTAATACCATTTTCATTTAAAAACTCTTCAAAACCTAGATTTTGAAATTCGGTTCCATGATCACTTCTAATATGAGAAATCTTAAGTTCAAGATCATTTTGATTTTATTTTGAAAACGTGATGAATTTTTCTAAAGCCTCTTCTTTAGTACTTAAGAATAAAACCCCAAGTAAATCTAGAATAGTCATCAACAAGTACAAATGCATACGATTTACCACCCAAGCTCATAGTTCTAATAGGCCCAAATAAATCCATGTGAATTAGTTGTAAACACCTACTTGTAGAAACGTCGTTAATGAATTTAAAGGATGATCTATGTTGTTTACCCTTAGAGCATGCATCACAAATTTTTTTCATTTGAGAACTTAATTTTGGGAAAACCTCTAACTAGATTTAAGGAAACTAATTTTTCTAAAACACTAATGCTAGCATGTCCTAGTTTCCTATGCCATAGCCATGCATAATTTTCATTTTGTGCTACAAAACATGCATGGGATGTATGAATGTCATCTAGATGCACCATGTATATATTACCTATGCGATGACCAATGAGCATTATATTATTTGATTTAATGTCAAAAATTTTGCACCCATTTTTATCAAATAAGACATTAAACCCTTTGTCACACAATTGAATAATGCTCAAGAAATTATGTTTTAGACCATCGACATATAAAACATTTTCAAAGAGAATAGTAGAGTGATTACCTATGGATCCAATACCTTTAATGTGGCCTTTGGAGTTGTCACCAAATGTCACTACTCCTTCACTTTTTGGCTTTAAGTCCATGAATCGACTCTTGTCTCCGAGCATCTGCCTCGAGCATCCACTATCAAGGTACCATGAATTTTAACTTTGTGCTTTGGCTTTGTAGCAATGCCCCCCCTACAAACAAATATATTAAGCTTTGGTTTTTGGTACCCAAATCATTTTGGGTTCACGAGTGTTTGCTCCCAAAAGTTTGGTTCTCTTAGGAATCCAAGGTGACGTAGCAACAACATTATTAGACTTGACGAGTTCCTTAGGAACTCATACACTTCTAATTTTCTTAGTTCTATTATTCCTATGGAAGCCACTTTGTTTGTAGTTATATGTCTTTCTCTTAGGTTGGTTAGTTCTAGAGGATTCACCTATCTCATTTTTCACATTACCAACATTTTTGAAAGACTCATTGAGCTTGTTAAGCTCATCTAACACCCTTTAGTGTTCACTATTGCATTGAGAAATAAGATTGTTTAAGTCTACATTTTCACCTTGAAAGAATTTAAGTTCATCTTGTAAACCTAAGATCTTTTTCTCAAATTTTAAGTTAGCTTGAGAAAGTGAGTCATTTTAGCATTTAGTTCCGAAATAATCTTTTTATTTCTTATGACCGACTCTTTATACTTCTCAACTAACTCATCATATACCTCTTGTAACTCATCATAACCATCATGCAATTCATCAAATGTAAAATCAAAAGATGATGAGTTAGAGGTTACCATGGAGGAATCCTCCTCAAGAGTCATGAGCCATAGGTTGGCCACTTCGTGTTCCTCGTCCTCGGATGACTCCTAATTACTCCAAGTAGCAAGCTTGGCTTTGAGCTTCTTCTTCTTCTCAAAGCCCTTTTTCTTGAGTTGAAGGTACTCCAAACGAATATGGCCCGGTTTTTTGCACTCAAAGCAAATGATTTGATCCTTCTCTTCTTCTTTGTTTTTGGTTTTGAAGTCCATTTTTCTTTGAAT
The DNA here is from genome assembly GCA_958450335.1 of Hibiscus tridactylites. NCBI lineage: Eukaryota > Viridiplantae > Streptophyta > Magnoliopsida > Malvales > Malvaceae > Hibiscus > Hibiscus tridactylites. The sequence goes on from OY288273.1 coordinate 73,483,036, forward strand.
CTTCCTTCCATAGTTGGACCTTATAAACCGTGAGCACTTTTTGGCTATCATAGCCAATTCTTCTAGGTCTTCCTCCTCACTAGAAGTACTTTCCTCATGTAGAGAAGCTTTGAGAGCCAATCTTATCTTCTTCTTCTAATCTACCTCTAGCTTCTCCACTCTTCTCTCTTCCTTCTTCCTTTCATCTTCCCTTCCTTGCTTCATTATCTCATGAGTTAGGAGAGAACCCACTAGCTCATCAAGCTTGAGTGTCTTCAAATTTTTTGCCTCAATGATGGCGGTTCTCTTCCCATCCTAAGACTCGGGGAGTGAGTAGAGTAGCTTCCGGACTAGTTTGTCTTCTGGGATTGTCTCTCCAAAACCCTTTAGATCGTTGACAATAGTAGAGAAATGATCGAACATCTTTGACACGGTTTCGTCGGGCTCCATTTTGAAATTCTCATAGCTAAGATTGAGAATTCTAATCTTTGTCTCCTTCACATCACTTGTTCCTTCATAAGTAGTCTCAAGTGTATCCCACACTTCCTTAGCACTTTCGATGGAGGAAACTTTGGATTAGATGTCGGGACCGAAAGAGCAAAACAACATGTGAAGAGCTTTATCATTGATTTGAATCTTCTTTCTCTCTTCTTCACTCATCTCATTTTTCTTCTTTAGCACCAATCTTCCTTCGTTGTCTCTCTTCATTAGAATATAGGGACCATCTTCAATGGCATCCGAAACTAGATAATCGTTTGATGTAATGAAGAGACGCATCTGGTTCTTCCAAAAGGGGTAGTTATCACTGTTGAAGAAAGGTGGTTTGGTGGTTGATTGAGACTCGTACATGCTTGACCCGGAGGTAGATGTCATGGCTTGCTTTAGTAGTTGATCACACTCTTCCTAGGAACTCCTCTTGTGGTTGTTAATCCTTCAAAGAGGTAGGCTTTGATACCAATTGTTGAGTGGATCAATGGATTGATCAAAGCCAAGAATGGGGTGAATTGGGTTTTTAAAAATTGTTGGAGTAAATAGAATGGCTAAAAATGAAGAACAATGAATTTTAGAGTGGTTCAAGTTCCAAATGAACTCTACATCCACTACCTTAGCTACCACTAAGGATTTTCCAACAATCCACTAATTTGTTCTTCCCCTTTTCAAGGCTTAGGAGGTAACCTTTACAATACCGGTCAAAATTTCTACCCAAAATTTGACCAAACCCTCACAAGAGTACAAAGAAGAAATAAAGGCAAGAAAGATATCTCTCAATACAGGACTGCCCCTTTAAGTACAAACACTCAACCCAAATTTGATTACAAGATTAGAATTTAACACTACACAGTTTGGGGTTTACAAGAGATAGGAAAATAAGCACTTTGAGCTTGGATTTTTGTAAGGATATTTTTTTTATGCAATTGTTGTTGATGGTCCTTAATTGGCTTCAATTTATACCTTCTCTATTAATTCTATCCGTTTGGGTGCTTAGGGTATTGATTATAGCCGTTGGGACCCTTTCTTTCCACCATAAATGCAATTATGCAGCTTACCGTATCGGTACACGAGGACCCGTATCGATACCTATTTTAAAATAGAAAGAGTTGTTGCACAATAACAAGAGGGCGTATCGATACGCGTGTAAGCGTATCGGTACGGGACAGGGGCCGTTTCGATACTGGAACATCCATATCGATGCAATTAATTCAACAGAGCTCACTAGAAGTTTCCGTATCGATACGGGAAAGGGCGTATCGGTACGGGACAACTACCACTTTAAATTTCGGTTACCTAACAACTGACACCAAAGGTCGAAATCATTAAAAGCTTTTCGAATTTAAAATTCCATTAAATTCGTATCGATACGGGTGGAACCGTATCGGTACGCCATTCAAACTCCTTCACTTTTACATAGAGAGCGTATCGATACATATGCAATATGTTTCGATACGCTGTTTTGATACGGTGAGGGGCGTATCGAAACGCATTTCTTGTAACCCCTTCGTCCCGGTCAGGATGACTGACCGGTTCGAGTAGGCTATACGGGGAAAACCGAAGTGAAACCCGCTAAGGCTCCCTTCGGTTAGCAACCCTAGAAATTTTCTTTAATTATTATCTTGTCTAAATGAATTTATTTAATCCTATATGAAAGGACTACAACGGAAGCAACAAACGAGACAATCAATGCAACATCATTACAAAAACAGTCCATTTTAGCTTAAAATGCTGGCTGTTTCGAAACACCCAAGGAGTGTATCGAAACGCCTTGACTAAGTCAACAGGCCCAAGTCAACACGAGGAGACCGTATCGAAACGTTGGTCAACTGTTCCTGTAACCCCCTTAGCCCGGCCTAGACGGTTGACCCGAACTACGAAGATTACACGGGGAAAACCAAAGTCAACCCGAAAGTCAACCTTGATTAACGACCCTTTTTTCTTTTTAAACTTGTCTAGATGCACATTAACCCTAGACGAACTCTTGAGAAAAGCATACTTGAAATTCACAGCGATCGGAAAGCAATAAGGGACTCAATTGCACAACATACAAAAGTTAGGGACCAAATTGTAAATTCTGGAAAGATGAGGGACTTTGCTTATTTTTAAATTACCAATATCAAATTAATCATATTACATGCTTCTCTGTCAAATTTCATCTCAAACGGACATCTCAAACTCAAGCAATTGCATATACAAAATTCAGGACTAAAACGTAAAGCTTGCAAACTTCAAACCATTCAAATCAGTGCCCAACGGTCTAGTGTTTCGGAACGGGAGTCGACCGTTCTGAAACGCGGGTTTGTTTCAAGACCAGTATTGAAACAGGGCTTGACAGTGGCCAATTCGTTTCGGAACGGCCTCCACCCGTTTCGAAACACGAAGGCCATTACAGGCCCCCGTTTCGAAACGCGGGTACCCGTTCCGATACGGATTGCCCAGAATGTGCAGATTTTGCTGGCTTAACATACAATTAACCACTCAAACACATCCCTATGACCTCCTAATCATGCCAACAAGTCATCATGCATAAAAGGTACACATTTGCATCATCAAAACTCAATCATGACATCAATTAGGAAAAACCACAAGTCTATAGGCATGCATCCTAATATTGGAAACGAACCAATCATCAAATCATCAAGCAAACACCAAAAGGCCATTTACATGTCCAAAACATCATAGGCATCATGCCAAACTTAGGGAGTCCAAAACATCTCCCAACAACACAACCTAGGTTCCCATTGCCAAATACCAAAAGCTAATAATGTTGTAAAAATAGTCACCATACATGAGCTTAGCCTTCCCTTGGATTCTTAGCCTCCTTGCTGCCCTTGAAGCACTTCAATTCTCTGCATTATTGGTTCAAGAAAGAGAGCGTAAGCACAATTGCTTAGTGAGGCATACTCTAAAGAAACAACACAATAATGCATTTAATAAAACACCTTTCACAAGGCCTTTTCAACACATAACATCAATTCTCATGCAACAATGCATATACAACGAGCATCTCATGCTTCATTAACATCAACATGTCATATTGGCTTCCAAGTGACAATCCATAACCATTTTCAACATAAAACACAATCGGATACGCGGATTACAAGCGTTGTCCCATACGCTTCATACACACTACCAAACACACAAGGTGAAGTTATCGGTACAATCACAACCCCTCAACGCCCGTGATGGAGTTTAACAATACAATCACAACCCCTCCACATCACTCATTGGTAGTTGTATAACATCACTAACAAGAACACAGGACACTCAACACAAGGTCCACACATGGAATTTTAACCACCACTGTGACCTTAAACATCTCGTTAGTGTACTTGGATGGAGTTTACGGTACAATTACAACCCCTCAACATCCAAGGCGACTTCATTCACGGTGCACCCAATCCTATAGCCGGCTAACTATATCCGATTCAAGTACTTTAAAACCAACACATCACTTGCCAACATACATCAATTATCTTCAATAATCCACTGTTTTTAAAGCATTAACAACAAAGCCATTTACAACATGCATCACTATGCATCAATCCACATTTTAACAAATCAAACTAAGGATCTCTTACCTTGAGCATCCTTCACCAAATGGCTTTCATAACCAGCATTAACCATGCTAAACACGCTTTCAACAACAGAATTTAAACATGCAAATTAAACACATTGCATCCAACCATTTCATGGTTCATTCAAAAGAGAGTTTCTCCGAAAACTTACTCTTGAGCTTAGTTAAGTTGCTTAGACTTAAACTAAGCTCCCAAAACCTTCAAACATTGGTTACAAAGCTGTAAACCCAACTTCACTCACCAATTCCGTTTCGCAAGCTTGCCGAAACGCCGTTCAAGCCTCCGGATCAACACCACAAGGATCCGAAGATGTCTCCCCTGTTTTAAACACATCAAAGCAGAGGATTAATGCATCATCATGCATTAAAATCTTCAGCCATTACACCTAAACTCGCTGCTCTCGCCAAAACTAACATTTCGGCTACCAAACACAACCGAAATCACATCCAAACTCATCCACAACATTACCCAGCCAAGATCCATCACTTCTAAACATTCTTAAACATCAATTAACATCCAAAAAGGTCCTAAACTCGTCCTTATAGCCCCAGCTATAACAGAACACCAAGATCACCCCAAAAACCACCATTTTCACAAGTAAAAACTTAGGAAAATCAACATATTCGGGATTGCATTGATTAAACCTCAATTACACATCATTAAACATCCAAAATACATTAAAAAGACATCTCAAAACAGAGCCCAAACATTCATCACGAATTTCTTCAAGATTTAATCAAAATATCAAGTTTTAAGCCAAAATCAAGATCACAACATTAAAACCTTTTATAAAACTCAATTTAAGGATTGAGAACTTGGGAATTTCAGTAAAGAACTGAGTATTTAGAGGAGAAGAACGTTCATACCTCTAAATGTAGATTTCTCCTGGATTAGAGCCAAAATCCTTGAAAATTCAATAAGCAAATGAAGAGGATTTGATGTAGAAAGGATTATGAATCAATTGAGGATTGAAATCTCATCATTTGGTGTGAAAATCAAAAGAAAAGTTGCTGTAGAAATGTGTTTGGCTGAGAGAATTTTGAGAGAAAATGAGATGAGAAAGTTTTCAAGAAAGTTAGTTATGAAATCTCAAAACTGACTTTTCTCATTTTCCTTTAATTAATTAAACATTAAATGAGTCATTAAAATTAAGAAAAATCTGGAGAAATCCTTCCTTGGGTAAATTAGCTCCTTAAAGATTCAAAGTTTCAATCCTTACAAAACAGTCACCACTGAACTTTTCAAAAATTACATTTTAGTCACTATTTCGAAATGTCACACTTCCAAACCTTATTTTGTAAAATTGACTTCACCACTCTCTTATATATATTAAAAGAGGATTTTTAGATGTTTTTCCATATTTTTAATGCATCCCGAACTAGGCTTTCCCTAAAACCACCTTTTATATTCGAACCGAAAAATTAGACCGGTCCGATTCAGACCCTAAACTTCCAAGCCCAAAATTGGGGTGTTACAGTTCCGAAACGCCCTCAATGGTCAACTTCTCGTGGTCAACGATACGAAGACCGTTCCGAAACGCCTAGGCCCGTTTCGATACTTTAATTTATCGTTAAAATCTCAGATTTCCAGTAGCAAAATCATATCGAAACGTCCCCTCTGCGTATCAAAACGCCTGGCCTGAAACAAGAGGCCGTATCGAAACGGGACCAACCGTTTCGATACACCTGCTGCGAACAGACAAGTTTTAGTTGGTTTATGGCACAAGGCAGCCCCAAACTCCAACTAAAACCTCCCACAACCAAACACACAACAACTCTAGATGCTAGACACCCTAAGACAACATGCTTAGCACTCAACATCCATATAAAAGCCACTCAAGATAAGCATCAAATCAACAAGGGTTCATACATAGCATTTAACATAACATGCCTTAGACAAACACACATAGCATTCATGGGAAGGGTACAAATCCTCAAACACAAGGCAAATATGCATCAAGTAAGCATGGTCTACGATCCACAACATAAAGGCATACACATAGCCAACATGAAATCAATAGTTTAACATGCTCAACCAACACAAAAAACAAACTAAGGAGTTTGACACCAACTCCAAACAAGTCTACACCCCTATCGTCTAGGCATTATTACAAATACTTGAGCTACTTGAGAACACCAAAAGCTCCTCCCTTGCCCACTTGCCTTCCGAACTCTAACGATCTGCATGTTGGAAATAAAGGAGAGCGTAAGCTAACTAGCTTAGTGAGAGAAGCTCTATAATTCAACAAGCATGCAGTTTTCAAAACACTTTTCATAATTGACAATAAATCAACGGATGCACGAATGATTATCACAACAAGACTACACATGGCTTGCACATGCACAACCAACACACACACGGTGGGACCACACATCACCGTTTGACTAGTAGTTTTCCGATGAGACCACTCATCACCTTACTTTACTACTGGTCACTACCGGTGGGACCACTCATCACCGTAGTTATGACAACCATCACGTGAGGCTCGACTTCAACACGACTACACAACAACAACGGTGTAAAACAACTCAAGATGCACATGGTACCACAACATAAAGCCACTCATCAACACATAGCAAAAAGTAGGAGTAGTAACATACACTCAGGTTTAGGTGAACCCTCTAGGTCCCACCCAAACCCTCAAGAGTCCCTTTTCGAAAGCAAAACAAAGTTTGATATTTCTACTCACCGTTGCTACCCAAATGAAAGCCGAAAACCAAGCTCAAGTCTCCAAATTCTCCGGATTCGTCCTTGAGGCTTCACCAACTAAATTCCTTGCTTCTAATCATCCCAGCACAATCAAAATAACCACAAATCAGTCCACAATCAAAGTAGCAAACTCGGAACATAATTCAAGCACAAAACACATGATTCAAGCTAAGAACAACTCCCAAAATCCTCATTCCCGAGCAGCCATGAAGCACAGCCCCAAACCCTTGATTTCAACACTTGTAACACTCCCAAAGGCTTCCAAAACAACCCTTATATATAGCCTAACCATCAGCCCACGCTTTCCCACATCAAACACCCCCCAAAACTCAACATTTAAGCTCTCTAAAACCTCCCTAAAACCCAATTTCGGGAAACACCATAAAACCATGTAAAAACCGAGTATATTGGACCTTTTATATGGCAAACAACTTATATAACATTTATAAATCAAAAGCTTAAGTTAAAAATAATAAAGATAGCATTTTTAATCAAAAATCTCAAAACTCCAAGATACAAAAACCATGAGCTTTATGAAAAATAATGGTACAAGCTTGTAGAGGAAAGAGAGGACAAGTCGAATATGGGCTTACCTTTGAAAAATCACTAAAGATGAGGGAGAATGGTGATGGAATAGTAGACTTGGGGAATGGGAGTTTTGTGTCGTGAAAATGGGAAATGGGGAGGGGAAGAAGATGAGCCAAAAGCTATTTTTTTAATGTTTGTTTAAAATAAAAAGGCCAAAGACCAAAATACCCTTAATGAAATAAGGCATTTACAAAGAAGAGATATACATGGCTACTTGGGCTTGTTTTGGAAATAGTCCAACATAATTTATTTGTTTTGAAAACCCGAGGCCCGAAATATTATTTTATTATTTTAATTCACCCGGCCCCCAAACCCGGGTGTTACATTTCTCTAGTAGCCAAACTTGTAAAAAAAGATATCGATACGGCTGGAAGCGTATCGATACGCCTGGACGTTTTTCAATAGTTTGGTCTTGGAACACTTAGAAAATATTTGGAGTTTGAGTTTTTCAAATCAGATTGAAGCCTTGATGATTTAAAAATCATTTGAGGGACTTAAAAATTTATTTCAAGTTTTCAATTTAATCCTTAACATACATTGTTATATCAAAATCAAACATAGGTTTCACAGAGATAACGTTAGTTAGGATGTCATTGTTGGTCAACCCTATATAAAAGAAGAGAGAAAATGTCAGAAAAATTAATGACCATTATTAATAGCTATAATAATTACCATATTAAAAAATAGTGGGAGAGAGGAAATTACGCCCGGGAATTCGATCGGTCATTGAAAACTGAACCGGCTTAGAAAGTAGAACTGACATTGAAAAATGAAAAGTTGTTAGGGAGGAGAACAATCATCGAAGAGTTAGAATTTGTAAAACGCCATTGTTGAGGGTTTTTTTTCCTCCGTTTTAATTCCTACAAAGTAAAAATAAAGGAAATACCAGTAGTTTCTTTTTTAAAAATGAAAGATTAAAAACAAAAAAATGATTTGGAAAAGAGAAAATTTAAGGTATTTTATAGCATGCATGGCGGTTGATGGCCATTTTGTGGCGGTTGGAGAAGCTTGGCCGTAGTTAGAGGGCTTTTCAAATATGGCGGAGTCGAAGATGGCTTGGTTCCGGTAGTTTAGGTCTAATTTTAGGGAAGAGAAGGGCAATTCTATTGGATCAGGGTAGATTCAGGGTTTTATGTGAAAAATTGGTGGGTTTTAGATTTAGGGATGGCATCTAAAAATCACCATGTGGCGGCTAGAAATCGCCACACAGAGGCAGAAAATCGTCACTCGGTGGTCAGAGAAAGTCAAGCGGTGGTCAAAGTGCTTTAGAGGCGGTTGGAGAAATCAAAGCGGCGACTCTAGCGATGGTTGGTGGCCGGAGTTCTTCATGTTCTTCATGTTCATGAAGAACACTAAAGAAAAGTAAGTTTCGACCCATTTTGGTGAGTTTTTAGGGTATTATGTGTTTTTCTAGAGAGGGTAGAAGGATTTGAGAGAGGTTTGAGTTGGAGAGAAAAAAAAATCTGGAAATGAGAGAAGAAGGAAATTTTCAGGTTAAAAGGGGCTTTTATACTTTGACCCACGAAGTGACACCAAACCGGCTAGGATCCGCGCCTAATTTTATCGGTTCTTGTACTTTGACTCTCAATTTTTAAATAAATTCAATTTAATCCCTCATTACCTTTAATTTCAACATTTAATTAATTCTTATTTGATCAATTCCCTATTTTATGTTTAAATTAATTGTTTAATTGTAACGACCTTGATTTTGGAATTCGGTTGATGCATGTACTACAAGGAAATTCCAAGGACGAGATGGACTTACTTTTCCACTAGACACAGTAACTCGAGCCAAGTCTAAGCTAATTAAGGACAAGCAGAATTCGACCTTCCAAGGATTCGTGAGCAAATGATTGCAAGCTGCCATGAAGAAAGAAGAATTTCTTGAAGGAAGTCCACACTTAACATCCTTCAAGAATAATTGGATCACAAAAACTCAACTTGCTACACCTTTGGAGATGGATATACATGAGACTTTAGATGTCCATTAATTAGCCATTTTTATTATAATTAGACCCAATACATAGTTGTAACACCCCTTACTCGACTTGATCGAGAACAGGGTCAGAAAGTACTACCGGTGAACGATACGGTGACCGGTGCGATAAAGTTCAACCAATAAACAACACATAAACAATGTTATGATTATAAAACATTACCAAGTATAAGTCTTAGTCCAATTTATCCATTAGGAAACAATAATTAATCATTTAGGACCAATTCTTAAACTATTACGAGTTTTAAGGGCTAAACTGTAAATATGATAATTTAGAGGTCCTTTAATGCAATTGATTATACCAAAAATGAAATTCAATACAACAATAGCAAGCTTGTAAATTTTCATGTTATTCAGAGTACATTTACTCATCCATTTTTCAGTGATCATTCTGTAAACAATGCAAAACTATAATATATGTTTTTTCAACAGAATTAACTAATCCTGAATCGATACGCCATCACCCGTATCGAAACAAGTTAACCAATTTGACTTTTCCCAGAAGACATGTTTCGATACATTTATGCCAGTATCAAAACGCGTTGACCAAGAACTGATTGTTTCGATACACCCTAATGTCTGTATCGATACACTTAAATTTTGGGACCTTACTGCCAAATTTTGTTTTCGATACACCCCTGAAGTGTATCGAAACACTCTGTTTTATTAAGCCAAAATATGCAAGACTGTACCGAAAGGCCATGACCCGTTTCGATACGTTTGGCCTGTAATGACAGAAAATTATTGGTTTTTATACAATTTGACCCATCAAACAATTTCCAAATGTAATGAAACTTTATTAGCAAGGTTATAACTATTTAATCTACTTCCATGTCAAATTTCATGACCATTCGAATCCATTTACTATGTTTTCACCTTTTAAGCCAAATATGCATATTAGGCCATTTTTAAGCAACCTTTAACAAGTCATTTAAGGCACTTAAACCACATATAACACATAGCCTTTATACACATAGACAAAACATCAAAATCAACTAGTTTAACTACTTTGCCACCATTCTAGGAGTTCATAAGGACAAAATACTTTATTTTAGGCTTGAGGTAACTTGCCGATCTACCAACTAATCCCGATCTCGACTCGAACACTTTCTTAACCTGAAATGTTATGGAGAATGAATGCATTATACTTATATAGTCTAAGTGAGGTAGCCATAAACAATGAATGAATATATATCATGTAATGCAACATGTCTCAATATCATCAATAATACTATGTCATAAACATAAACACCATTTATATGCTCAATAACAACAATAACTATCATGCCGTTAAAATTCAATATCATAGCAACAATGATCAATAGCAATAATCAATATTTTCCTTGGATCGATTCAACCGTATTTGGATACACGAATTCCACCACAACAGCAACAATAACAATAATGGTCGTGTCATATTTCCTCCGTCGCACTAATTGACCAATACACAACACATCCCTCCACTGCACCAATGGCTGAAGCCCAATACTCATACCAATGAGCTCATGAATTCTTTGGCATGCCAATTGTATCCAACACTCTCGAATCCAAGGTTCAATAGTTCAACAACGATATTTCAGTAACAATAAATCAATAGCAATATTTTAACATGACAATTTAATAACAATAAACATATATCAAAGTTTCAATAGCAATGAGCAATAATCAATATTCAATGCTCAATATACCATACTTACTCATGCTTACCAATAGGACTTTCGATAAAGTTTTTATGCAAAGACCTTCAATATAATGGTTAGCAATACAATAAGCAATAATCATTGAATCGAGATGGCACCCAGTCAACCCTCGAGACTCCGACTGCACTCACCTCGGTATAAAGGCTCTCGGATAATGATTCCTTTATTCCTAGCCTTTATTAGAGACGATTGATTAGTCTTTTCCAATTCTTGAGCTAGGAAGAACAATAAGGGATTATTAAAATTAATAGGACAATATTCAAATCCCATGCTTAAAAGATTGACTTAGGGCTTATAGCTTGAAATCGAATCTCCAAAGGTTCACGAAATCAACAATTGATTTGGGAGTTTTACTTACCTAACTGGTAGCTATAAATTGAGACTTTTGAATCAAAGAAAACTTAAGCTTATGAAGTCCAAATATGGAGTTGTACGCTTAAGCTCGATGGAGAAGATGACAATGGTGGTGCTTCTTATTTTCTTTAAACAAAAGATGAGTTTGGTCTCGGTGGAACCCAAAATAAGGGATGTCGGTTTTTCTTTTATTCATTTATGATGAGCCAAGGCTTAATTATTGCCCCACCTCACAATTGGCTAATGAAAAGGTTTCCCTTAACCAAGGGTAAGCTTAAATTATTAATTCTTATCTTTTCTTTATCTTATCAACACTAGTCATAAAGATGACTATAAGTCATCCTTTTGGGTTACGTCCATGTGGGGAGGGGCAGCTATAAGCAGGTGAGTCATCACCAAGCCTCAATCTTGGCAATTTGAGCACAAAATTTAATTTCTTCAAGGACATGTTTCGAAACACGTGAAACTGTATCGAAACGGCTAAGCAAAAGTCCAAAAGTTAGTTAAAATCGTTAAGATTGTATTGGAACGCTCTATAGTTGTTTCGAAATGATTTGCTTAGCCCGTTTCGGTACAGGTCCTATTGTATCGAAACACCTAGCTCAAAAACAATATTTTAAGCATTTTCAAGGAGGTCCTTAACTAAGAATAAGTTCAATTAGGGTCCCTTAACAATGTAATCTATAATTTAGGCAATAAAGACACGACATTTGAGTATTTTAATATCAATATTCCGATCATCGGAACCCAATTCCGACAAGCCCAATTTTTGAGATGTTACATTAGTATTATAAAAGAATTGGGCCAGATTTTTATTTTTAGCCCAAATTAGGATTTACAAGTGTTATTTAGGCCTAGTTTGCATTAAAACAACCCATACATGCTTCCTTGCCCAAAATACACTTAATTATCGACCAAGTAAGCTCAAGTCCCCTTAAAAATCATCCAAAAAGAAGCCTTAACAGTCAATTACTTGTCGTCCAAGCTCCCAGCTCATTACTTGCCGCCCAAGCAACTAGCCCATATCAACTTATTAATTGCCTTATCATCTTATCCCTTGCCGCCCATGCACAAAGAGATTGAATATTGTTTTTCTTTTATTTTCTAATTAAATTAGGGTTTCCTTGTTTTAGAAGAAGTTAAATTACTTTGGCTATCCTTCACCTATAAAAAGACGAAGTCTCCACCATTGTAAATCAGATTTTTTTGTTTAATGAAATATTTAGTGAGTTTGTTTTTGCAAGTGCTGATTACTTGTACCTTAGAAGTCTTCGTCAACATAAGTTCGATGAGCTCTTGTGAGGGAGATCATTTTCACACTCTTGCTTTCCTAGGTAATCACGTCTAAGAGGGTGGGTTAGAGCTGCTTGAGGTTGCTTGCTTAGGTAATCGCATCTGAGAGGGTGCCGAGGACAAAACCATCGCAAATCCATCAAGCTATCTCCATCTTCACTATCACGCCATCACCATCAACCATAAACAAAGTTGAATTTTCAGATTTGTTTTATCTATCTTTCTTTCAATCTTTTTTAATCCTTTTGTTTTAATTCATATTATTTTTTTATCTAATCTTTTTTCTTAACTTCGTTTCATTGGATTTCCAGCCTTGAATCTGAAATTTTCAAGAAAAGCCCTTCTCTTTTCTCTTGAAATTTCCAGATTTGTGCCAATTACCTTGATTGAGTCTAAAGCTCTTAGTTCTTGCAACAACTTGATTGAAGGCTACCAAATCTAAGATTGTGCTACTTTATCATTTGGTATCAGATTTAGGACGATTCTTAGCAAGAATTTTGGCATTTTGGGTGAAAAATTCGAACAAAAGGGGGAATTTCACCAAAACCAAACGAGCGAATTTTGAGCTGAAAATTTCCAGATCAGATTTACACTATTGGAGGAGTTACCACATAAAATTTCAGAAGGTTTTGACATCGGGAACACCTCGAACAAAGTAGATCAAGATTGAGCAGAATTAGGTTTTTTCCTCTATTTTAACCCTATTTTAGTTTCTTTCTCTCAATTTTCGTTCTTTTTAGTTTATTTATCTTGTAAAACAAAAAAAAGTAAAAAAAAGGAAAGAAAAAATAGAAACTGAAGAAAAGTGAGAAAGATCATACCTAGTCGCCAACTACCATCAAGAATCATCAAGATCAACACCATCTACCACTGCAAGCATCACATTAAAGTGGATTCAACATTGGGTTTCTTCCTTCAAGTTGTTTCCGGGTTTTGGGTTTTCATCTTTCTAGCATTATTTTTTCTACTCTTAGTTTTTAAGTTCATTGTTTTGTTTTTCTTTCTTCTATTACGCAATTAACGCCTTCTCTTTCTTGTGTTAGTAGGATTAAAAAGTTGCATACTTTTATTTCTCCTTGCAACTAATTCAATTGGTGTCAAACTTTCCTTTGGATTCATAAAGCCTTTAGGGTTTATAGTTAGGATTGAACTCCGATTATAACTTTCTTGAATTTGTGTCAGGAAGGTCTTTAAAGAGCACAAGATCGGCTTACTTGCCTCGCTAAGTATTTCTTTCTTGGAGTTTTAGTGAGATTTCTAATTTTCTTTCTTTTGCTTTTCACCTTTTAAATCTGAGTGTTTTAGGATGTCACAAAACTAATAATGACGAAGAACCACACAAGGTGACTCTTCAAGAAGTTTTGGATACTCTCAATAAACTTGCACGGACTGTAGCCTCATTGGAAACCAAACTCAATCACACTGATACAGTCGTGACCGCAATAACTCAAACCATTAGGAGATTAGAAATCAAGGTTGTTGCAAGCGATGATGATGAGCCTAGGCGTCCACGTCTTGTTCCCATTCAAAATAGATGTCAATACCCCCAAAGGCACAATCCTCTCGCTGATCCGAGACGAGCCACACACACCTTGGCTACCCCAAAGTTCACTGTGCCATCTTTTCAAGGACGGTATGATCCTGATGCTTATTGTGATTGGGAGAGTCGCGTTGATCTTATGTTCAAGTTTTATCAATGTCCCGAAGAAGATCAAGTTCCACTGTTGACACTTGAATTCACTGACTATGCATCCATTTGGTGGTCCCAATTGGTCCGAACTCGGCGTCTCAATGGAGAAGCCAAGATAACCTCATGGGAAGAACTTAAAGAAGTCATGAGGGAACGATTCGTTCCACCATTATATCAACGAGAGATCAAGCAAAAGTTACAAAAGATCATACAAGGAAACAAGAACGTTGATGGGTATCTCAAAGAGATGGAATCCTAGATGCAAAGAGCCGATATACAAGAGGGTGAAGAGGATACACTAACTAGGTTTGTTGCCAGCCTCAATGACAACATACTTGAGTTACTTGAATTCAAAACCTACTACACTCTCCAAGAGGTATTCCAATTCTTCATGTCAATCAAAAAGGTGCATCAAATATAGACAACGATATCGACAGAGGAGTTATCAATATGATAGAGGTACACCCAACCTTTGTCTCATTGTACTTCTTCTAATCCTTTGCTCGATTCTAGTAGAACAAAGCAGAAAACTGAAGTATCTAAACTGTAACACCCCAATTTTGGGCTTGGAATTTTAGGGTCTGGACCGGACCGGTCTGATTTTCGGTTTGAATATAAAAGGTGGTTTTAGGGAAAGCCTAGTTCGGGTTGCATTAAAAATATGGAGAAATATCTAAAAATCCTCTTTTAATATATATAAGAGAGTGGTGAAATCAATTTTACAAAATAGGGTTTGGAAGTGTGACATTTCGAAATAGTGACTAAAATGTAATTTTTGAAAAGTTCAGTGGTGACTGTTTTATAAGGATTGAAACTTTGAATCTTTAAGGAGCTAATTTACCCAAGATTGATTTCTCCAGATTTTTCTTAGATTTTAATGATTCATTTAATGTTTAATTAATTAAAGGAAAGTGGAAAATGATATTTTAGCTTTTCAAAACTAACTTTCTTAAAAACTTTCTCATCTCATTTTCTCTCAAAATTCCATCGGCCAAACACATTTCAACAGCAACATTTCTTTTAATTTTCACATTAAGTGATGAGGTTTCAACCATCATTTGATTCCTAATCCTTTCTACATCAAATTCTCTTCATTTGCTTATTGAATTTTCAAGGATTTTGGCTTTAATCAAGGAGAAATCTACATTTAGAGGTAAGGATGTTCTTCTCCTCTAAATACTCAGTTCTTTACTGAAATTCTCAAGTTCTCAATCCTTAAATTAAGTTTTATAAATGGTTTTAATGTTGTGATCTTGATTTTGTCTTAAAACTCAAGATTTGGATTAAATCTTGAAGAAATTCGTGGTGATTGTTTGGGCTCTGTTTTGAGATGGCTTTTTAATGTATTTTGGATGTTTAATGATGTGTAATTGAGGTTTAATCAATGCAATCCCGAATAGGTTGAATTTCCTAAGTTTTTGCTTATGAAAATGGTGGTTTTTGGGGTGATTTTGGTGTTCTGTTATAGCTGGATGTATAAGGACGAGTTTAGGTTCTTTTTGGATGTTAATTGATGTTTAAGAATGTTTAGAAGTGATGGATCTTGGCTGGGTAATGTTGTGGAAGAGTTTGGAGGTGATTTCGGTTGTGTTTGGTAGCCGAAATGTTAGTTTTGGTGAGAGCAGCGAGTTTAGGTGTAATGGCTGAAGATTTTAATGCATGATAATGCATTAATCCCCTGCTTTGATGTGTTTAAAACAAGGGAGACATCTTCGGATCCTTGTGGTGTCGATCCGGAGGCTTGAACGGCATTTCGGCAAGCTTGCGAAACGGAATTGGTGAGTGGAGTTGGATTTCTAGCTTTGTATCAAATGTTTGAAGGTTTGGGAGCTTAGTTTAAGTCTAATCAACTTAACTAAGCTCAAGTGTAAGTTTTCAGAAAAACTCTCTTGGATGAGCCATGGATTGGTTTGATGCATTTGTTGATAATTGCATGTTTAAATTCTGTTTTTGAAAGCATGTTTAGCATGGTTAATGCTGGTTATGTAAGCCATTTGTTGAAGGATGCTCAAGGTAAGAGATCCTTGGTTTGATTTGTTAAAAATGTGGATTGATGCATAGTGATGCATGTTGTAAATGGCTTTGATTTAGATGCTTTAAAACAGTGGATTATTGATGATAATCGATGTATATTGGCAAGTGATGTGTTGGTTTTAAAGTACTTGAATCGGATATAGTTAGCCGGCTATAGGATTGGGTGCACCGTTAATAAAGCCACCTTGGATGTTGAGGGGTTGTAATTGTACCGTAAACTCCATCCAAGTACACTAACGAGATGGTTAAGATCACAATGGTGGTTAAAAGTCCATGTGTGGATCTTGTGTTGTGAGTCCCGTGTTCTCGTTAGTGATGTTATACAACTACCGATGAGTGATGTGGAGGGGTTGTGATTGTACCGTTAAACTCCATCACGAGTGTTGAGGGGTTGTGATTGTACCGGTAAACTCCACCTTGTGTGTTCGGTAGTGTGTATGAAGCGTATGGGACAACGCTTGTAATCCGCGTATCCGATTGTGTTTTATGTTATAAATGGTTATGGTATCACTTGGAAGCCAATATAACATGTTGATGTTAAAGAAGCATGAGATGCTTGATGTGTATGCAATGTTGCATGAAAAATGATGTTTATGTGTTAAAAGGCTTTGTGGAAAGTGTTTTTATAAAATGCATTATTGTGTTGTTTCTTTAGAGCATGTCTCACTAAGCATTTGTGCTTACGCTCTCTCTCTTGAACCAATAATGCAGATAATTGAGGTGTTTGAGGGCATCAAGAAGGCTAAGAATCCAAGGGAAAGCTAAGCTCATGTATGGTGATTTTTTCACAACATTATTAGTTTTGATATTTGGCAATGGGAACGTAGGATGTGTTTTGGGAGATGTTTTGGACTCCCTAGTTGTGGCATGATGCCTTAAACGTTTTGGTTATGTAATTGGCCATTTTGGTGCTTGCTTTGATGCTTTGATGGTTGTTTGGCTATGGATAATAGGATGCATGCCTATAGACTTGTGGATTTTCCTAACTGATGCCATGAATGTGTTTTGATGACGCAAACATGTGCCTTATATGTATAATGAGTTGTTGGCATGATTAAGAAGTCATTAGGATGTGTTTGAGTGGATAAATGTATGTTAAACCAGCAAATTCTGCACTTTCTGGGCAGTCCGTATCAGAACGGGCACTAGCGTTTCGAAACGGGGGCCTGTAATGGCCTTCGTGTATCGAAACGTATAGGGCCGTTCCGAAACGCTTTTGCCACTGCCAAGCCCTGTTTCGATACAGGTCTCAAAACGAACCCGCGTTTCGGAACGATCAACCCCAGTTCCGAAATAGATGACCGTTGGGCACTGATTTGAATGGTTTAAGGTTGCAAGCTTTACGTTTTAGTCCTGAATTTTGTATTTGCAATTGCTTGAGTTTGAGATGTCCGTTTGAGGTGAAATTTGACAGGGAAGAATGTAATATGATTATTTTGATATTGGTAATTTAAAAATCGGCTAAGTCATTCATCTTTCCAGAATTTACATTTTAGTCCCTAACTTTTGTATGTTGTGCAATTAAGTCCCATATTGCTTTCCGATCGCTGTGCTTTTCAAGTATGTTTTTCTCAAGGGTACGCCTAGGGTTAATGTGCATATAGATAAGTTTAAAAAAGGAAAAAAGGGTCGTTAATCAAGGTTGACTTTCAGGTTGACTTTGGTTTTCCCCGTGTAATCTTCGTAGTTCGGGTCAACCGTCTAGGCCGGGCTAAGGGGGTTACATAAACCATTGGACAAGAATAAGGCCAAACCTCTCATATTGGCTGAAAACATCGAAAAATCCAACCAAACTCGACATATAATATGCTTCAAGTGTAAAGGTCATGAAAACTACCAAAGAGATTGCCCAAACACTTGACTTTTCCTAGTGTGAGACGATGGAACCTATTCTTCTGACTCAGAGAATGATTTTTCCGACAATGAATTCATAGCCGAAAACTATTCTAGTGATGAACCTGACCCTAGAAGCTCGTTGATTCAACGCTTACTTAATATCCAAGCAATGGAAGATACGGAGGCACAAAGGAAAAATATCTTCCACACACGGTGTTTGATCAAAGGTAAACTTTATTCTGTCATCATTGATAGCGGGAGTTGCGCAAATGTGGTGAGCAGCTACCTCGTTGATGCACTTGATCTACCTTGTCAATGCCATCCAAAGCCATACTATCTACAATGGCTTCATGAAGGATCAAAATTGAAGGTAAACAAATTTACACTAATCACATTTACTATGGGAAAATATTGTGATGACGTTTGGTGTGATGTTATCCATATGCAAGCTTCTCACTTGCTTTTAGGGCGACCTTGGCAGTACGATCATGATGTAATTCACCATGGTATGTTGAATAAGTATTCCTTTGTATTTCATGGAAAAAAGTTTACCTTGGCCCCACTTGATGTAGAAGAGGTCTAAAAAAACCAAATGTGAATGAAAAAGGTTTGTGAGGGGGTGGAAATCAAAAAAGATGAAAACGAAGAAAAGATAAAAAAGGCCAGTAGTGATAAAAGCCAGAAAAATAAAGGCCCATGGGTGGTGAGTGATCTTAAATGTGAGAAGAAAATAGTGTCTCAAAATATTTATGCGAGAGAAAAAGAAGTGGGACATGCCCTTTTTGTTAAACAACCTTGCATCATCATTCGCTTTAGGGACAATTTTTTATCTATCACTAATGATAACAATCATTTGTCTAGTGTGTTTGTCTCTCTTTTGCAGGACTTTGACGATGTTTTAGGTGACCCACTGGACGACTTGCCTCCTTTACGTGGGATTGAACATCGAATTGACCTAATTCCGGGTTGATTTGTTGTTTCCGTGCATAGGTTGACATATTGCTTGTTTAAGGGAGCATATCATGAAGGATTTCCCAACACCGATTCAGAGACTAGAATATATTACTTAAATTTTAGTAGTGGGCTATATATTCATAGAACCTTAACTCTTTTGGTTTGTAAACTCTTAAATTTCATATTTTGAAATACGATGTTTTAAACTTGTACAGGGCTCCTTTATTTTGGATTGAACTTATTTATGAAAACTTTAAATCACGATTTAGTTTGATTTCAATTTATGGCTAAACTTGAGGTTTTAAATTGAAGAAAATTTTAAGGAGTTGGGTTAGAGGTAGCTCGAATGTAGCGTCTCGAATCTGGTAGGATTGAGGTGTTACAATTTTATATAATATTTATAATATATAAATATATTTTTAAAAATCCCAAAATATTCATATAATTAATATATTAAAAACATAAATGCTAAACCCTAACTTTAAACCACAAATCATAAAACTCTAACCCTCAACCCTAAGATTTAAGGTTTAAGGGTTTTTATATATTATTTATAATATAAATATATTATTTTTATGAATATTTTGGATTTTTTAAATAATATATTTATATTATAAATGATATATAAAATATATACATATATTTATTTAAATAATATAAATTTATCCATTGGATTTAACCAAATTATTTTATAAAAATAATAGTATAAATAATACTAATATATAAATAACATAAAATATATTATTTATGTGTATATATATCAATATATAAAAATAAAAATATTTTTTTATATTTTGTATATTATTTATAATATAAATATATTATTTTAAAAAATTCAAAATATTCATAAAAATAATATATTTACATTATAAATAATGTATGAAAACTATAAACCCAAATCTAATCCCAAACCTTTAAGGTTTAAGGTTTAGATTTTGGGATTTAGGGTCTGAAGTTTAGGGTTTATGGGTTTTTATATATTATTTATAATATAAATATATTATTTTTGTGAATATTTTGAGTGTTATTTTAAAAATAATATAGTTATATTATAATAATATATAAAAATAATATAAAATAATATTATATATATCGATATAGATATGTAAATATTCTATATTATTTATAGTATTATTTATTTCATAAAATAATTTGAATTAATCTTGAGTGTAGTTTGACATATGTAATATTTGTGGTAAAATATTAAATAATTGCATAATGGTTTACTGGTTAAGACTTACCCTTTATGATAGGCTCGATGTCTTCAACCGAAATTAACTCCGATGAAAGTGTAGATGTTTCATTGAATTTAGGGGGAAAAACCAAAAAAAAACATGGACATTTTGAACTAAGGTCTACATCCACTACCTTAGCAACCAAACTAAGGATTTTCCAATTCACAAACATGAATTCTTTGTTTTTACAAGATAAAGAGATAACCTTTACAACCTATCTTTTCACGGGCTAAGATAGAACTCTCTCTCTAGTTTTTATAAGGCTCAACTAGAACCTATCCCTTAATTACGTGGTCTTGACATTTGTAAACATAATACCTCTCTAGGTGGGTGTTTACACAATTTAAGTTTCTAAAATTGAATTCTAATGATTTACAAGAGATTACAAAAGAAATAAAACAATGAAAACTATTTTCTCTTAATCTTTAAGCTTGGATGTTCATTCTCTTATTCTTCAAGTGTCCTTGGCTTGTATTTATAGTGTGAAATGAAAAACTAGCCATTTATAGCCGTTAGGGATGAAAACTAGCCGTTTATAGATGTTGGATGAAACCTAATCGTTAAAAACTAGCCGTTGGGAATGAAAACTAGCAGTTGAGAGTTGAATAGAGTCGTTGGAGACTTTAATTACAGCCATAAATGTAGTTCTGGGCTCGTTGGTACGCGAACACTGGTATTTTTACCCGCTTTAAATAGAAAGAGTCGTTGGACATTTATAATAAAGAGTGTCGGTACACCACACAAGTGTATCAGTACATTGCCTCTCGTATCGATACGGCCAAACCTATACCAGTACGATTTTTTGCTATTGGAGTTTTGAGCATTTAGGGATGAAAGGGCGTATTGGTACACAACATAGTTGTATCAGTAGGGTAGTTAGTTTTTGACTTTTTGGTTAATTTGAAAGCATTTAAACAAGTCAAAAATCCTTTGAAACATATTTTTCAATTTATGAAATTTTGAAATATTTTTACAAATTTGTTTAAGTCCAAAAATATTTTTCATTTAAGTTATATCTAAATCAAATATCTCAACACTTTATATTTGAACGTCTTGAGTTTAAACCCCCAAGTGCATCGTATTTATTATTTTTCCTCCAACAAAACGTCGTCGTTTTGGCTTAAATTAGGCTTCAAAAAGGTCGCACCAAAACGACGTCATTTTGAGATAACGATTCCCTTAAGAGTTAAAAGTGGAGTTGCATAAACGAGTCAAAAAATAAAATATAGTGTTAAATTTGAACATTTTTAAAGTTCAGTGGCATTTTTGAGTCAATGGTAATAATTTAGTGGCATTTGGTGTAATTTACCTTTTTTAAACTTAATTTTTTCATCCACCAAAATTTAAAAAGCCAATTCACCCCTTGAGAATTCATTTGATTCATTCGAACCCAACAGTAGGAACAAAACTTGGTTTACAGTATCAAGAAAATAATAAGAATCAGACTACAAGAAAAGATTATAAATAGGATCAATGTAGTAAATAATAATATTTGTATACAGTGAAATCTTGTATAGGAAGTTTTTCCTCTGTAGTTTTGAGTTTGTATTTATTGCATCATTTCGCATTTTATTATATAAATAAAATATATATTTATCCAAAAAACGAATATAAAATAATGATATTGTAATGGATTTCAGTTTTAACCAAACAAAAAAGTATCAACAATGTTAACGACTAACTTAACGTTATTAAATTTGAAAAATTAAAGAAACTTTAAATTCCAAATGTATATCTGACCCGCTGACTATTGACTTGGTGAAAAAATAAATGGGTATTTTTTTTGAAAAAAAATTCCGATCGAGTACCTGACCCGTTAAAGTCCACGCTACAATTTTTGAATTATATTGGTACTCGGTCCGGTTATCTATCTTTATTTTAATTTTAATTTTTAGATTATTATGGTTTTAGTTAAAATTTAAAAATTAAAATATTTCATTTCTAAATATTGTACACTAATTTTTAATGGGTAAACTTCACCGGAGGTCACTTTTGTTTGGGGCTTGTTTTATTGTGGTCACTCGATTTGAAAAAAATTTATTATGATCACTTACGTTTTTTATATGTTTTATTTTGGTCACTGTGCCGTTAACACCCGTTAAAATGTTGACGTGGCATGTTAGTCAAAAGGGTTAATTTCTAATTTGACCCTTAAACTTTAGACAAAATATTAATTTAACTCCTAAACTCTCTCAGCCTCACTTTTAGCCCCCTAAATATTCAACAACTTCATGGAAATACTTCTTAAGAAAAATTCAGGTACCCTATTCTTTATCCCCCAATATAATGCTTTCCTTTGAGCTCATTTTCCATAATTTTAAGCTACTGCTGAGTTTCTTCGATGGGCTAACACCAGAACTATCACCTTCTGAACGGTTGTTTGGTGCAGTAACATCACTTTTGTGCCTTCCAAGCTTCAGGAATATTGCACGCGTAGTTGGTATTTGTGATGATTACAATAGATATGGGATAATTAGAGTATAGATAAGACATCACAATAAATTAGAAGAGAAACATATAATGTTGGAAGATGAATAAATTTGATCTATTCTAAGAGTCTACCAATATGTACATTTGCCGATTATTCATGGTTATCTGTCATTGCCACTGCATGAAAGTGCTCTAGATTTGTATTCATCTATTAGATAGTTTCAAAAAAAATCGCCATCATAGACGCACAAAATCTTAATCTGACTAAATATCTTGATCAAACAAAGCCACCTAATAATCCTAAACCACTATTAACTTGAATCAAACACAAAACTTTTAATAATACCAGCAAGCAACCTGTAACATTTTAAGTATTTTCTTCACCTACAAAAATTTCTATCTAGACACCAGTCATTTTTCCAACCTTCAAAAAGAAAACGGATAAATGATAATTGAGAAAGTTGCAGTTCCTAATCGTTCACGATATAGGCATATCCGAAGTATCGCAATGCCAATGTTGCATCGAAGGGATAAAATGACTGTAACAAAGAAATTAAAATTTTCCGACCGAAAAATGCATGCCAACGTGAAATAGTAATAGCGGAAAGAAAAAATAATCAAATTACCTTCTTCAGTTCAGCTTGTGGATGAAGTTCTTTGTAGAAACTTGGCATTAGTGTAGCTTTAAAAGTTAAGCTCTTCCTTAATTGTCTAATTTCTGCTTCTTGGTTCTTTGCACATTACAACAAACCTAAAAGTTAATGAAAGGAAGAGACAGAATAAATTGAAGCAGAAAACTCGAAAAACATAACTACTTGATAGAGTAGAAAAATATGTTCATTCAAGTAATAGTTGTGAATTCATTTCCAAGACCTTTGATTTTGCCTGCAGGTTATTCTTTCAACTTTCTTAGCATGGATCTTCTCTTCTAACTTTGAAAGAAACTGGAAGAAAAATTCATGAACACTCATTTATCAAATTAATGTAATTAAAGCTACTGAAAATTAACATATTGGTAAATATTTTTAATCTCCTACCGCTTTTCAGTACGTTCCTCCAACCTAAAGGTGAATTCTAACCCACTACTCCTTCTAGTACTACGAGAAGTAGCTCTGCTAATAATCACAACAAAAAACAGCAAGCATCAATAAAAAGAAAGTAATTCATAAAATGGCTTGCATAACAAAAGGAAGTCAAAAGCTATGACAGTACGAAGTATTGAAATGAGCATCGCCATCCTCTTTGCTCACCATTGCAACTGTTATGGCTTGGAATCAGGTGATTAGCAATAATACATGATTTGTTCACACACTATAATTAAATAAAAAAATCAAGCATTTTAGTTATACATAATTGTTTCCTCTCCGTTCCCAACTTCGCGTTTTTAATTACCATTTGCAGCGAAGTTGGAATGTTCAAAGGAATAAAAAGATCTATTCTGCATCCAAATTTTGAGCAAATGTATCACGAATATAAATATCTATACAGAGAATAGGGTACCTAAAATTTTCTTATGATGTATTTCAATGTTTAGGGGGTTAAAATTGAGATTGAGAAAGTTTAGGGGTTAACTTAATATTTTGTTTAAAGTTCAAGGGTCAAATTAGAAATTAACACTTTTGACTAACATGCCACGTCAGCATTTTAACGGTGTTAACGGCACAGTGACCAAAATAAAACATATAAAAAACGTCAGTGACCATAATAATCTTTTTTTCAAATCTAGTGACCAAAATAGAGCAGACATCAAACAAAAGGGACTTCCGGTGAAGTTTACCCTTTTTAAATCTCGTCCTCAAATATCTCATGCCGATGATGAGTACGTGATTTTACGTTTTATCTTTAGTTGTATTTTTTAATTTTTAAATTTTATCTTTTGATTATGTAATTGTATTTAAACTTAATGTTTGGATTATGTTATTATGTAATTTGGACTTCTAAATTTTAATTTTTATCATTTCGAATTACTTTAAATTTTATAATTTATAAAATAAATTGTATCAATCTAATCCGAATACCTTGTGACCTGAAATTACGGGTACCAGATCATTGCAGATCATTTACGAGTACCCTGTGTAAATAGGTCGAATCACAAGACGATATTTTTAGTACCTGGAATTACGAATACATGTTATGAACTCTCACAATGAATGATTCATATTTTAACACGAAGACCAAATAGAATTATGGTAGCCTCTTCTTCAAATTATGTTTTTTTTTTCTCTTTTGGTAAATAAGGATAAAATCATAATAGACTATATAATTGGAACGAAGCCAGCAAGGTAGCAACTTCATAAGGAGGATCCGAGAAACGACTCACATCAAACTATCAGATTCCAAGATTAGCTATTTAAGGCCAGACTCCCAAGCACACTGTAAACCTATTAACACGCCCCACAGCTCCGCTTTCACAAATAGTGATAGATTCACCCCAATCCAACCAATCCTTCACATCCATCGTCAACAAATCCACAAATTTGCCGCTCTTAATCAACAAGCACCAAATACAATACGCTATTATATTTGGACATCCTCATACTCGCTATCATAGACTGGACATATGTAGGATGATCATGGGTCGGGTTTTTGGCTGATCCACGCTCGACCTTATAATTTAACATATTCATCCAAATTCGACCCGACCCGATATTTTATAATGTTCCACCTGACCCGAAACCGAATCCGAATTTCAGAGTAGAAACCTAAACCGACTCGACATAAATAAAAAAATATTATTTTTCATTGTTATTAGATAAAATAGAGAGCTACTTGAAAAAATACAAATAAATAGGCAGCATTATAATAATTATTACATTTTTATTAGACAAAACATGGAGATAATTGAAATATATATACAAAAAGAGGGACATTGTAGCAATTATACCTACATATTTAGAATAAAATTAAACTATTATTTCAGATCGGGTCGGGTAGGGTATTTTTTTTACCTTAAACTCAAACTTGACACGACCTTATCCTCAAAAAATCAGACCCGAACCCAATATTTTCTTTAAAAAATCAACCCTATAGGATAAAGTCGGGCATGATATTTTTCACCTTAAACCCAAACCTGACCCAACCTTATCCTTAAAAAATCAGACTCCAACCCTACCCAAAGCCAAAATTTTATTTAAAAAAAAACGACGCCATAAGATCAGGTCGGGTCAGAACTCATCGCATATGGGTCAAATGGCCATCCCTAGACATTTGTTGTAACTTATAATGGCATTGTGAATTTGGAATAAGCAGATTTAATAAGGGAAAAACTAAGCCCGAGTTTAAAACTCGTTTTTGGCTAAATACAATTTTATCTCACGTGGACTGAAATGTGGACCGAAACGAGATATTTTTTTAAATTAAGTAATGGATTTGAATTTTCAATATATTTGTGAATTTGGAATTGAATTTCACATAAAATGAAGATGTCAACCCTAGAGCAACACATCCATAGGAGGAAGAAATAGGGACTAGTGGAACTGTGCCCCTCAAAAAAATCTATGATAAAATGATTTTAATCCCTAAAAATATATAACTTATTATTGGTCCTTTTAATTTAAATTTTTAGACATTTCTATCAATAATATTGAGTGATCATATCATATTAAGAAATTCAACAAAAATATACTGGGAAGCAAAATGTATAATTTTTCTTTTTTTCTTGGACAATAAATGTATAATCTTTCTTAAAAGCGATAATGGAAGAAAGAATTCAAAAGTAACACTAAAGGGTGTTTATCAACGGTTCAAAACCGCACAGAAACACACACAAACCCTTGGATAACATCTTAATCCAACGGCGCTCCTCTTACATCCGCTTCAATATCGATTATCAACCAATAAATCCAAAGCCACGGATCGCTTTTACATACCGTTCGATAACAATCACATCTAACGGTTTATATTGTTCTCTCGCATTTGCTAAGTGCTACCCCCCCCCCCAAAAAAAAACACAATCCAAAAACCTCCCTATTTAAACTCCTATCAATATCTCAGGTTTCCGAACTCAGATAAACGAGTCCAGTCATTTGATTATCTCTGTGAATCGTGAAAATGTCGGGCCGTGGAAAGGGAGGCAAGGGTTTGGGAAAGGGAGGAGCTAAGAGGCATAGGAAGGTTCTTCGAGATAACATTCAAGGCATTACGAAGCCTGCGATTCGAAGATTGGCTCGTAGGGGAGGGGTGAAGAGAATCAGCGGTTTGATTTATGAGGAAACTCGTGGTGTCCTCAAGATCTTTCTGGAAAATGTGATTCGTGACGCCGTTACCTATACGGAGCATGCTAGGCGTAAGACTGTTACCGCCATGGATGTTGTTTACGCTCTCAAGAGGCAGGGCAGGACTCTTTATGGTTTCGGTGGTTGATTGGGGCTTTAGGGTTTCCAATTTGGTTTTCGGCAATAGGGATGTTGATAAGTCTTTCTTTGGCTTTTATCTCTAGTTCAATGTATTTTGATTTCGACCTTCAATGAATTTCTGTTCAAACTTTGTATCAAAATCTTTCTGAATTTTTTGTTTTGGGAGCATGATTTTCTATTTTCAGTTTTTTATTTTACTTTTGTGTTCGTCTGACATTAGGTTTGGACGAATTAAGAAAAAAAATTGATTTCCTGTAAATCTGCTAAGAAATGTGGCAAATAAATTCAGAATATACTGAATTATTGGATTTTGCCATTGAAAATGTTGGAAGAATTGAGCAGTAAACTTGGGCAAAGTTGTGCTATCCTTAATGGGCCGTATCATTACCAAGACTTTGATTTATTTGTTTTAATATTTATCAGTTTCTAGCCCAAGTTAACGGATCAACTATTTTTATCTTTCCTATTAGGGGTGTAAACAAAATTGATTTTTAAAAGTATTCTAAGGAAGAGATTTTAAAAAATTGGTTGTAAGATTTTAGTGTTTTTAAAAAATAAATGATATTTTGGAAAATAATATTGTAAGTTATATATATATGTGTTAATGAGTGTGTATATATAAAAATATATCCTCTTTAAAAAACCCTAGTCGTTCCTCCCTCAAAATTGTTTCAATTCTAGTTGTTTTTTCTTTTGTTTAATTCTTTTAATCGATGGTCGGCAATTAATTTTCGTATTGGTTGTCGTCCACTGATTTTATCAATTTTTTTGTTTTTATTTCAATAAGAATCATTTCTTCTATAGTACGCTCTTTCTCTGTCCTAGTGACGCGCTCTTTCTCTGTCCTAGTGACACGTTTTTTTTCTATCTTTGTGACATGTTTTTGTTTTGGTTTTTAGTTTGGTTCTCCTATATCCTGGCGTTTGATTGTTGTTCGCACATAGATTCACTTGGCGCTAATTTCTGATTCATGGTGTTGTGGGTAGTCACTTGAAATGTTTTATCCCCACTCGTTGATGGTTGTTTAGGGTTTCTTTTTATGGGTTTAGGATTTTTGTTTTACTTTAGTGTTTTGAATTAGGGTTTGTGGTTTAGGTTGCATTATTAGTGTACTAAGCTTACTTTAGGGTTTAGCGCTTAGGGATTAGGGGTTTACATTTTATTGACTTTATTTTTAGTTTTCGTGTTATGGGTTTAGGGTTTCTTTTTATGGGTCTAGTGTTTATGGTTTCTTTTTAAAGTTTTAGGGTTTTTATTTAGTTTAGTGTTTTGAATTAGGGTTATGGGTTTATGTTTCATTTTTTATTAGGGTTTCATTTTAGAATAAATATAATATATTCGTATATATTATATATGTATGTAAAATGTATTTATGTATGTATAAACCCTAAACCCTAAACCATAAACCTTAAAGCCTGAAAATAAAAACCCTAATCCATATATATAATACATGTAAGTATATATGTATAAATTTATGTATCAATTTATGAACCCTAAACCCTAAAAATAAAAATGTATATATATATAATACATGTATGTATGTATAGATGTATGTATCAATTTATGAACCCTAAACCCTAAACCCTAAAAATAAAAACCCAAATCCATATATATATATATATAATGCATGTATGTATCAATTTATGAACCATAAACCCTAAACCCTAAACCCTAAAAATAAAAACACTAATCAATATATATATATATATATAATGCATGTAAGTATGTATGTATAGGTGTATGTATCAATTTGTGAACCTTAAACCCTAAACCTTAAAAATAAAAACACTAATCCATATATGTATGTATATATAATGCATGTAAGTATGTATGTATAGATGATTGTATCAATTTATGAACCCTAAACCCTAAACCTAAACATTAAAACATAAACAATAAAAACCCTAATCCATATATATTATATATAATGTATGTAAGTATATATGTATAGATGTATGTATCAATTTATGAACCCTAAACACTAAACCCTAAAAATAAAAACACTAATCCATATATGTATATATATATAATGCATGTAAATATGTATGTATAGATGTATGTATCAATTTATGAACCCTAAACCCTAAACCCTAAACCCTAAAAATAAAACCCTAATCCATATATATATAATGCATGTAAGTATGTATGTATAGATGTATGTATCAATTTATGAACCCTAAACCCTAAAGTCTAAACCATAAACAATAAACCCTAAAATAAAAACACTAATCCATATATGTATGTATATATACATAATGCATGTAAGTATGTATGTATCAATTTACGAACCCTAAACCATAAACCCTAAAAATAAAAACCCTAATCCATGTATATATAATGCATATAAGTATGTATGTATCAATTTATGAACCATAAACCCTAAACCATACCCCTACCCCCAAACCCTTAATCCTAAACCATAAACCCCCAAAACACTAAACCATAATTCCAATATCTATATGCGTATAATGTATTAATATTATGTATGTTAAATCCTAATCCCTACACAATAAACCCTAAACCCGAATGAACCCAACCTAAAAAGAAACCGACCTAAAATTACCTGAACTGAAATGAACTCGACCCGAAACGAAATCGACCTGAAATGAACCCGACCCGAAACGAAACCGACCTAAAATCAACCCGAACCAAAATTAACTCGTCAATTAACCGTTTTGGCCCGACCTGAAATGAACCGATCTGAAATGAATCTAACCCGAAATGAACCCGACTTGAATTGAACCCAGCCTGAAATGAACCTGACCTGAAATGAACCCAACCCGAAATGAACCCGAACCCGAACTGAATTGAGTCAAAACAAAAAACGACATGAAATGACCTGTAACTGATTTGACCCGAACTGACAGAGCTCGACCTGAAACCCAACTGTTGACCTGTTTTTACATCCCTAATTGTAAGTCTTAAAATGATGTCATGAACGTTCCCCATTTTTCATTATTTTCTCTATACAAGCAAGCCACATAAAGATCTTTACACTTTGTACTCCTCGATAGTTATGAATTACTTTCCAGATTGGGACGACCTCACCAATATTATTATTGCTTCGCATTGAATAAGGGACTATTCGCTGAAGTTTTACAAACGCCCGAGAGGGGTAAACACCTATTTTATGGCAGAAACTAGATATCGGCGGTGGAACAACATTTGTTTGAGGGCTAAACACGGTGGGATGGGAGGGGCTAACGCCCGTTTGGTGCCCTGTTCGACGATGCTTCAATATTGGAGGCTCTAACGCCCGTTCAACAAGCAATGTTGAACGAGGCCTAAGTCGATCTAACTGTGAACCCAAGGCACTAGAGCCCTTCCATCCCACCAGCGTTATATGCAACTTGGGTATTTAATTTATATAATATACTTTGATAAAATTTAAAATTAATATGAATGTACATTTCTAAATTTGAGTAAAACTCATGTAGAAATAATAATGCATTCTTAAAATAAAGGGTGAACTACTTAAATGAGCACTTAACTATGGGTGGTGTCGATATGATCACCATACTTTCAATTGTGTCAACATGACCATATAACTATTTAAGTGGTATCAATCAAGACACATGCCGTTAAAATTTAATGGATAGGGTGATATGACATTTAACAAAATTTTGTATAATTACTGTGAAACCGATATTTTAATTTTGATATAACTAAAGAACCTAAGGACTAATTTGAAAATGTCAAAATGAATTTTTAAGTCCTCAAACATCCCCATATAATTTTAAGAATATGCCAAAGTTAAAAACCAAAGTTTTCAAATATTTTCTAAGTGTTTTAAAGCCTAGGCAGTGTTTTTCAAGTCACTGTTTCGAAACGGCCTAAGGCGTTTCGAAACGTTTTCACCACTGTCGACCCCTGTTCCGAAACGCGTATCGAAACGACTTTAGAACACATGAACCCGTATTGAAACGACTTCAAGCGTTTCGAAACGGTTCTCCATTTTGATTTGAAAATTATAACCGTTGAAATATATTTTAACTGAATTTTCAAAGATCAATAGGGTGTTTCGAAACGGGCTCAATCAGTTTCGAAACGACCCTTGACAGTAGCAAAACTGTTTCGAAACGAGTCCAAGCGTTTCGAAACTGTTCTTCATTTTGATTTGAAAATATGACCGTTACAATGCTTTTAACTGATTTTTTGGAAACCGTTAGGGTGTTTCGAAATGGGCTCAGGCTGTTTCGAAACGGCTTTAAAACGTTTCGAAACGGGCTCTTAAATGCACCCAACGACTCTTTCTATTTTGGTCCGTTTCGAAACAGGTACCCCGCGTTCCGAAACGGGTTGTTGCAGACTGCATTTATGGAGGTGAGATAACATCCCCAACGGCTCTATTGATGAATGCAACAACCACAACGGCTAGAAATCAATGAGAAGGTATAAAAGGGACCTCTAAAAGCTCCAGCAACAACTATTGATCCTAAAGCAAATATCCATACATCAAATCCAAGCATTTGTGCTAAAATCCCATATTGTCTAGAAACCTTAATTGTAATTTTCATTCTTATCTTGTTCAATTGGGTTGAGTGCTTGTAATTGAGCTACAAATTGTATTGAGAGATACTATCTTAGCCATCAAATTCTTTGTTACCTTTGTGTGAGGATTGTGTTAAATTTTGGGTAGAAAATTTAACCGAAAATTGTAAGGGTTGTCTTCTTAGCCTAGAAAAGGGGAAGAGCAATTAGTAGAATTGTTGCAAATCCTTAGTGAAGCTAAGGTAGTGGATGTAGAGTTCATTTGGAACTTGAACCACTCTAAAATTCCTTGTCAATCTTTTTAATTTGCAATTTCCACCACACAAACCTTAAAATTCCAATTCACCCCCTCTTGGTTCAAATCGATCTTTCGATCCACTCAACAATTGGTATCAGAGCCTACCTCTTTGAGGATTAACAACCACAAGAGGAGTTCCTTGGAAGAGTGTGATCATCATATATCAAGAGATGGCTTCAACCTCCGGTTCGGGCATGTATGAGTCTCAATCCACTACAAAGCCTCCTTTCTTCAATGGTGATAACTATTCTTTTTGGAAGAATAGAATGCGTCTCTTCATCAAGTCAAATGACTACTTAGTGTGGGATGTCATTGAAGATGGCCCTTACATTCCATTGAAGCAAGATGGTGAAGGCAAGATGGTCTTGAAGAAAAAGGTGGAGATGAGTGAAGAAGAAAAGGAAAAAGATTCAAGTAAACGACAAAGCTCTCCACATGCTCTTTTGTTCATTCGGTCTGGACATCTATTCTAAAGTGTCATCCATTGAGAGTGCCAAAGAAGTGTGGGACACTCTTGAGACTACCTATGAGGGAACCAACGATGTTAAAGAAACTAAGATTGAAATTCTCAATCTTAGTTATGAGAATTTCAAGATTGAGCCCGATGAGACGGTGTCCAAGATGTTTGATCGGTTCTCCACTATAGTCAATGGGCTCAAAGGTTTTGGAGAGATCATACCGGAAGACAAGCTTGTCCGGAAGCTACTCTATTCACTTCCCGAGTCTTGGGATGGGAAGAGAACCGCCATTATTGAAGCTAAAAATTTGAAGACTTTAAAGCTTGATGAGCTTGTGGGTTCTCTCTTTACTCATGAGATTATGAAGCAAGGAAGGGAAGAAGAGAAGAAGAAAGAAGAGAAAAGAGTAGAAAAGCTAGAGGTTGAGAAGAAGATGGGAATAGCTCTCAAAGCTTCACTACATGAAGAGAGCTCTTCTAGTGAGGAGGATGAGCTAGAAGAATTGGCTATGATAGCCAAACGATTCTCACGCTTTATGAGGTCCAACCGGGGAAGAAAAATCCAAAGAAAAATGGACTTCAAAAGCAAGAACAAAGAAGAAGCAAGAGATCAAATCATTTGCTTTGAGTGCAAACAACCCGACCACATACGTTCGGAGTGCCCTCAACTCAAGAAGAAGGGCTTTGAGAAGAAGAAGAAGCTCAAAGCCAAGCTTGCTACTTGGAGTGATGAGGAGTCATCGGAGGATGACGAACAAGAAGTGGCTAACCTTTGCCTCATTGCACTTGAGGAAGATTCCTCCATGGTAACCTCTAACTCATCAACTTTAGATTTTACATATGATGAATTGAATGATGCATATGATGAGTTACAAGAGGTCTATGATGAATTAGTTGAGAAAAATATAAATAGTCGGTCATTAGAAACAAGAAAATCATTTTGGAATTAAATGAGAAAAATGACTCACTTACTCAAGCTAATTCAAAATTTGAGAAAAATATATTAGGGTTAAAAGATGAACTAAAATTCTTTCAAGATGAAAATGTTGACCTTAATAATCTTTTGTCTCAATGTAATAGTGAACACCAAAAGGTGTTGGATGAGCTAAATGAGCTCAAAAAGTCTTTTAAAAATGTTGGTAGTGTCAAGCATGAAATAGGTGAATCCTCAAGAACAAACCAACCTAAGAAAAGACTAACTACTACAAACAAGGTAGCTTTCCTAGACATAGTAGAGCTAAAAGAATTAGAAGTGTATGTGTTCCTAAGGAACTTGTAAAATCTAATAATATTATTGCTATATCATCTTGGATACCTAAGGGAACCAAGGTTTTGGGAGCTAACACTCATGGACCCAAAATGATTTGGGTACCAAAAACAAAAGCTTAATATCTTTGTTTGTAGGGGGAGCATTGCTACAAGGCCAAAGCACAAAGTCAAAACTCATGATACCTTGATAGTGGATGCTCAAGGCATATGACCGGAGACAAGAGTAGATTCATGGATCTAAAGCCAAAAAGTTGAGGAGTAGTGACATTTGGTGACAACTCCAAAGGCCACATTAAAGGTATTGGCTCCATAGGTAATCACTCTACTATTCTCATTGAAAATGTCTTGTATGTCGATGGTCTTAAACACAATTTATTGAGCATAAGTCAATTGTGTGTTAAAGGATTTAATGTTTTATTTGATAAAAATGGATGCAAAATTATAGACATTAAATCTATTAATATTATGCTCATAGGTCATCGCATAGGGAACATATACATGGTGCATCTAGATGACATTCATACATCTCATGCATGCTTAGTAGCACAAAATGAAAATGATGCATGGTTGTGGCATAAGAAACTAGGACATGCTAGCATAAGTGTTTTAGAAAAAACTAGTCTCCCTTAATCTAGTTAGAGGTTTACCCAAGATAAAATTTTCAAATGATAAAATTTGTGATGCATGCTCTAAGGGTAAACAACATAAGTCTTCCTTTAAGTCCATTAATGATGTTTCTACTAGTAGATGTTTACAACTTATCCATATGGATTTATTTGGGCCAATTAGGACTATGAGCTTGGGTGGTAAGTCTTATGCTTTTGTACTTGTTGATGATTTCTCTAGATTTACTTGGGTTCTATTTTTAAGTACTAAAGATGAGGCTTTGGAAAAATTCATCACATTTTCAAAACTAACCCAAAATGATCTTGAACTTAAAATTTCACATATTAGAAGTGATCATGGAACCGAGTTTCAAAATTTAGGGTTTGAAGATTTTTTAAATGAAAATGGTATTAGCCACAATTTTCAGCTCCTCAAACTCCTCAACAAAATGGGGGTAGTTGAGAGGAAAAATAGAACTTTGCAAGAAATGGCTAGAACTATGCTTTGTGAAAACAATTTACCTAAATATTTTTGGGCGGAAGCCACAAACACCGCTTGCTATATTGTAAATCGAGTAATGATTAGGCCAATTTTAAAGAAAACACCTTATGAGATTTTAAAATCTAAAAAGCCTAACATTAGCTATTTCACCCTTTTGGTTGTAAGTGTTTTGTTTTAAATAATGGAAAAGACAACTTAGGTAAATTTGATGCAAAAAGTGATGAAGCTATTTTCATAGGTTACTCTTTAACCTCTAAAGCCTATCGAGTATTTAACAAAAGAACTTTAGCAGTAGAAGAATCTATTCATGTTGTATTTGATGATAACCTCCTTCCTAGGAAGGATTCTTGTGATGATGATGATGTAGGAATCATAACTGCCTTTGATGGAGGACAAACTTCAAAGGAGGATGAGATTCCAACAAAAGAAGAGGACACACAAGATCCACCTCTTGAAGCCTTGAAGGACTTGGCTCTTGAGGAAAAGGAAGTGAGCTACCCAAGGGAGTTCAACTATGTCAAAGATGGTGAAATCTTGGGTGATCCATCCAAGGGGGTAACCACTCGATCTTCTCTTAGATTAATGAATCATGTTGCATTTATCTTATGCATAGAGCCTAAGAATATTAAAGAAGCATTGAAAGATGACTTTTGGATTATGGCTATGCAAGAAGAGTTAAATCAATTTGAGAGAAGTAACATTTGGACATTAGTTGATAGGCCTAGTAATCAATCTACCATAGGAACTAAATGAGTCTTTAGGAACAAACTAGATGAGAGTGGTAACATTGTAAGAAATAAAGCTAGACTAGTAGCTCAAGGTTACACTCAAGAAGAGGGAATAGATTTTGATGAAACCTATGCACCCGTAGCTAGAATGGAAGCCATTAGGATGTTGCTTGCATATGCATGTTATCATAATTTCAAGCTTTTTCAAATGGATGTTAAAAGCACATTTTTAAATGGTTTTATAAATGAAGAAGTGTATGTGGAACAACCATCGGGTTTTGAAGACTCAAAATTTCCAAATCATGTTTTCAAACTTACCAAAGCTCTTTATGGTTTAAAACAAGCTCCTAGAGCTTGGTATGAAAGACTTTCAAACTTTTTAATTGAAAAAGGATTTGAAAAAGGTAAGGTGGACACTACACTTTTTATAAAAATGTATAAAAATGACATCTTAGTAGTTCAAATTTATGTTGATGATATTATTTTTGGTTCTACTAATGAATGTCATTGTCAAGAGTTTGCTAAGTTAATGCAAGGTGAATTCGAGATGAGCATGATGGGGGAGCTCTCATCCTTTTTGGGACTCCAAATCAAGCAAAAGAAGGATGACACCTTCATCAATCAAGCAAAGTACATAAAGGATATGCTCAAGAAGTTTGGCTTGGAGAATGCAAAGCCTCAAGCCACACCTATGAGCTCATCTACAAAGCTTGACAAAGATGAAGGAGGTAAGTGTGTTGACTCTAAGCTTTACCGTTCTATGATTGGATCATTGCTTTACCTTACCGCAAGTAGACCGGATATCTTGTTTAGTGTTTGCTTGTGTGCTAGGTTTCAAGCTAGTCCTAGAGAGTCTCACCTTATAGCCGTTAAGAGAATCTTTAGGTACCTTAGAGATACTCCTTGTTTAGGTCTTTGGTACCCTAGAGACTCTACCTTCAACCTTCATGCTTATTTGGATGCAGATTATGGGGGTTGCAAAATCGATAGGAAAAGTACTTCGGGAACTTGTCAATTCCAAGGTAGTATGCTCATATCTTGGTTCTCTAAGAAACAAAATACTGTAGCCTTATCTACCACCGAAGCCGAGTACATATCCTTAGGGAGTTGTTGTGCTCAAGTCCTTTGGATGAAGCAAAAACTCTTAGATTATGGAATTAAAGTTGAAACCATACCCCTAAAATGTGACAACATTAGTGCAATATGTCTAACAAAAAATCCCATCCAACACTCTAGAACCAAACACATAGAAATAAGGCATCATTTCATTAGAGATCATGTCCTTAAAGAAGATGTGGTTATAGAGTATGTAGACACCTTAAATCAACTAGCGGACATATTTACAAAACCTTTAGACAAAGAGCGTTTTTGGTCCCTTAGGAGAGAGTTAGGTCTAGCTAGCCTATCTTGACCTTTTAGGACCTATTTTGTGCTTAAATTTGCTTGATCTTGTGAAATTCCATGTTTATGTGTTTAGACTCCTAATTTCATCCATGCTTATAGCTAGGGGGAGTATGTTTATGTTTGCATATGTTTTGCCTGCTCATTCATGTCATTTATGCATGTTAGGCCTAAGAAAAAAATCATTTTTCTGCACTTTTAGAGCCTCATCTTCACTTCCAGGCCCAGGTGTATCGAAACGGGTGAACCTGTTTCGATAAGGATACCTTAAATTTATGTCTGAGAGAAGGGCGTTTCGAAACGCCTCCAAAGGGTTTCGAAACGATTTTGCTACTGCCAAGGGGTGTATCGAAACGTATTTTGATACGAGTCAACGGGGCTTCGATACGGTCAACACCGTATCGAAACGGTCAGCTGAAAGTCTCAAAACGGTCAAACCTCGTGCTCTCGTTTCGAAACGGTCCAGATCGTTCTGAAACGGTATCGCGGATAGCTTTATTTAGGGCTTTTAATGTTAAAATCCACTTTTACATCAAACTCTTAAAAACCCTAAACCGACTTTCTCCCTATAAAAACCCTCTAAACCTCTTTGTTTTTCACCAAATCTTGAGGGGTTTTTCTCTAAAACTCAAGTCTAAGCAAGTTTCATCAACATTGTGCAAGGATTTTCATCAAATCATCCAAAATCCCAAACTAAGGTATTTTTCCCCTTTTTCTTTTTCTTTCAATTTATGTTCGAATCT
Source organism: Hibiscus tridactylites (assembly GCA_958450335.1). Taxonomy (NCBI): domain Eukaryota; kingdom Viridiplantae; phylum Streptophyta; class Magnoliopsida; order Malvales; family Malvaceae; genus Hibiscus; species Hibiscus tridactylites. Next base: position 73,520,753 of record OY288273.1, read on the forward strand.
TAGGTTAGAAAATTTTATTTTTGTATAAATTATATGTTTTCATGTTTGGGTTTTCCTTATCTTGTAAAAAATTTTCAAAATCTCAAATTTTTTGATTCGAATATAAAATTTTTCAGTCGTATTTTCTTTTACTGTTTTTTTTTTTAAATTTTTTTTGTTTTAATTTTTTTAAAAAAACCTAAGTGGGATTTATTATTGGATTGAATTTAAAAATCTATGCATACACTTAATTTTTAAAACATGCTTGCTTAATGTTTTTAGGATGTCGGATCAAGCTAACAAAAAGCGCAAGTCCGTTCAAACCGGTGATTCGAGCATACGTCCGAATCTAGCTCTGCTTTTTCAGAAATCCCTTCAAACTACCGAGATGCGAGCTCGCTTCACATATGTCAAGGATTTTGAAGTTCGTCGTGAACGTGTCATTGATCTTGATTTCCTCAACTCCGAGCGATTCCTATTCCGTTACCTCGAGCGTTTGAGTGAATGGGAACTTCTTCCTTTGTTGAGCATCCCGAATATTCGCTACAAACATATGGTACTCATCTTTTACTCTAATGCTCGTCTTATTCATGATGAAACCAAAACCGAGGTTGTAGGGATTGAATCTTTCATATTAGGGAAAAAGTTTACTGTTAATATTGCTCTCTTGGAGTCCACCTTTTCCCTTAAAGATGAAGGAATTGAGGATGAACGTCACTTTGGCACTTTCACCGGTCCGACACTTACTTTGGATGTGCACGACCGTTTTCTTCACTTGATGGTATCATGGTTCATTCGCCCTTCCGGAGGTAAATACTCTCATATCCGTCAAGTTGATCACTTTTGGCTTGAATGTTTCCGTAGAGGCGAGCGCCCTAATGTTGCTAAGATCATTTTTGCCGAGATGGTCAATAATGTTAAGCTTATTGACACCAATGAGTTGAAATCCTTTACTTATGGCACGATCTTGAGCCACATCTTTAGCCACATCGGTCTCGATTGCACCTATGACTCATCGGAACCTCGCAAGTGCAAGATTGATGAGTCCTCTCTTCGCAAGTCCGGGTTTCGATATGTGAATAATGTTTGGGAACGGGTTGATAGAGAAGCTCCTCTTCCTCCCGTTGCACCTCCACCGCAAGTTCAAGTTGGAAACAATGAAGCTCTTACAGCTCTCATTACCGAGCGGTTCAATGCCTTGGATACTCGCATTGCTTCGGGTTTTGGTGCCATCGACACTCACTTGCAAAATGTCGAGGATCGCCTCCTATCTCTTGAGACTTCCCACTCAAACTTGGATTTGTCCTTCTCTACTCTCTATGGCCAATGGACGAAGTTTCACCGTTCTCAAGTCAAGAGCGATGATGAGACTTCCGATGATGATGATGATGATGACGAGGCCTAGGACTTTCATATCATATCATATCATATCATATCATATCATATCATATCATATCATATCATATCATATCATATCATATCATATCATATCATATCATATCATATCATATCATATCATATCATATCATATCATATCATATCATATCATATCATATCATATCATATCATATCATATCATATCATATCATATCATATCATATCATATCATATCATATCATATCATATCATATCATATCATATCATATCATATCATATCATATCATATCATATCATATCATATCATATCATATCATATCATATCATATCATATCATATCATATCATATCATATCATATCATATCATATCATATCATATCATATCATATCATATCATATCATATCTTATTATTTATGCATTTTAAGTTTAAGTTTGCATCTTTATGTTTCATTATGTTTTAGGAACCTATGCTTTTGATCTTTTGTTTGAGATTATATTTGCATCTTTAAGTTTAATTTTATGAATTTATATTATTGTTGCTTATTAGTTAATGCTTATTGGTACTAATCCTTTATCTTCTATATGAGCCTTATTTATTCTTTTTGATCTAACAAAAAGGGGGAAAAAGAATTTAAGAGCCAAAAACAAAAATTCGTTTTAAATGTTTAAAGTGTTTTTAAGTTTTAAAACTTGAATTTCAAAGTTAAACATTTTTTAAAAACTTTAAAAACCCATCTTAAATTAAGGGGGAGTTAGAATATTTTCAAAATTTTCAAAACTCTTAAAAATTCTAACTTTGGTTTTGTTATATCAAAAAGGGGGAGATTGTGAAACCGATATTTTAATTTTGATATAACTAAAGAACCTAAGGACTAATTTGAAAATGTCAAAATGAATTTTTAAGTCCTCAAACATCCCCATATAATTTTAAGAATATGCCAAAGTTAAAAACCAAAGTTTTCAAATATTTTCTAAGTGTTTTAAAGCCTAGACAGTGTTTTTCAAGTCACTGTTTCAAAACGGCCTAAGGCGTTTCGAAACGTTTTCACCACTGTCGACCCCTGTTCCGAAACGCGTATCGAAACGGCTTTAGAACACATGAACCCGTATCGAAACGGCTTCAAGCGTTTCGAAACGGTTCTCCATTTTGATTTGAAAATTATAACCGTTGTAATATATTTTAACTGAATTTTCAAAGATCAATAGGGTGTTTCGAAACGGGCTCAATCAGTTTCGAAACGACCCTTGACAGTAGCAAAACTGTTTCGAAACGAGTCCAAGCGTTTCGAAACTGTTCTTCATTTTGATTTGAAAATATGACCGTTACAATGCTTTTAACTGATTTTTTGGAAACCGTTAGGGTGTTTCAAAATGGGCTCAGGCTGTTTCGAAACAACCCTTGACAGTGGCAAAAGTGTTTCGAAACGGCTTTAAAACGTTTCGAAACGGGCTCTTAAATGCACCCAACGGCTCTTTCTATTTTGGTCCGTTTCGAAACAGGTACCCTGCGTTCCGAAACGGGTTGTTGCAGACTGCATTTATGGAGGTGAGATAACATCCCCAACGGCTCTATTGATGAATGCAACAACCACAACGGCTAGAAATCAATGAGAAGGTATAAAAGGGACCTCTAAAAGCTCCAGCAACAACTATTGATCCTAAAGCAAATATCCATACATCAAATCCAAGCATTTGTGCTAAAATCCCATATTGTCTAGAAACCCCAATTGTAATTTTCATTCTTATCTTGTTCAATTGGGTTGAGTGCTTGTAATTGGGCTACAAGTTGTATTGAGAGATACTATCTTAGCCATCAAATTCTTTGTTACCTTTGTGCGAGGATTGGGTTAAATTTTGGGTAGAAAATTTAACCGAAAATTGTAAGGGTTGCCTCCTTAGCCTAGAAAAGGGGAAGAGCAATTAGTGGAATTGTTGCAAATCCTTAGTGAAGCTAAGGTAGTGGATGTAGAGTTCATTTGGAACTTGAACCACTCTAAAATTCCTTGTCAATCTTTTTAATTTGCAATTTTCACCACACAAACCTTAAAATTCCAATTCACCCCCCTCTTGGTTCATATCGATCTTTCGATCCACTCAACAATTACACATTTGGTCTTTATTACTTACGCATCCTATCAATTTAATCCTAATTTCAATTAAATTCAATAAATTTAATCCAACCAATCCGATCTTGTCACGTATCATTGTATCATTAGTCATGATTTTATTATTATTTTTATTTTCCCCCAACCAACCAGATCATGACACGTGTCACAATTTGGTTGAAGGAAAATAAAATTCCATATGATGTTGCAGGGATTCAAGCTGAGTTGGACAAAGAGATTTAGGAGCACCACATCGCCACTGAACCAAGGTCATTTCGTTTTTTTTTGCCATAACCAAGGTCATCTCTTGGTATGATATGGATAACAATTTTATATATCTTTACTGCTTCTATTTTTTTTTATAAAGAAGCCGACATCATATTCAAACAACAAAAGAAACATACAAGAGGGAGGGATAAAACCCAGAAAATCAAGAACAAGTCAAGAGAAAAACTGGGAAAATAACCCTAGAGAAGAAAACTAACAGACACAAAGAAAAATCGGTCTGGCAAAACCAAACCAGAAAAAACACAAATATCAAGGATAGCTGAAGAAGACCAAGAGAGATCTCCACCACCATCAGGAGCACCGAAGCCAAGAAGCCAACAAAGCCTTCTTCATTTGCATGTCAGATCGAGGAGCACCGAAACATCAAGCGTGAGGAAGAATGCAACGAGAACCAATTGAAGAGTCACAGTGTAAAGATCGGAAATCACAGTGGACGATGAAAGGTCATGAACGAATCAGGGGCTAGCGAAAAAAGCCGCCAATTATCTGCCGACGAAACAAGGAGAGAAGATCCGACCAATGACGAAAGAAGTCGGTCAACCAAAGCGGGTGAGAACAAAACCTGCAAGGCAAACAAGCAGGAACAAAACCCAAAACTGGAGAAAAAAGGAAGGGAAAAGCCGAGGACCAAGAGCCCACGCTCCACCCAAAACCAACCCAAACCCTCGACCAAGGAAGGTCCAACTTTCTCCTCACATAAATGCGCCTGGTCAAAACATGGTGTAGAGCATTTTGGGTGTACTCTATTTATGAGTGCAAGTGCACACTCTTGTCAAGTTATAGTATAAAAGATATTGTCTCCCATAGGGAATGGAGCAGCTACTATGAGTGTTTTCCTGCACAAGGAATTAGTAAATTGCACAATTAAATTTCTGAGTAAAGAAAAACATAAAAGTAAAAACACAACTAATTTAAGATAGTGATAGGGAGAGATGAGGATGATAGATTAGGCCATGTAGTTGTAGCTCAATAGTGTGTAGACTGCGTTGTAAAGCTTAAGTGTGTTTTGTGCTGCTACGATATGCTGCCTCGGCGAGTAATGGCAGATTGAGGCGGTGGCAACTTTCGCTGCCAAAATGGAATTCCGTGCTTGCAACTTTCGCTGTCTCGGTAGGTGGAATGGAGAGAAGTCCTGACGACAAGTCTGGCAGATACTCCAAGTTCGGCAGAGCAATTCTGAAGTGATCCTTCCTATGTCTAGGCAAGGATTCTGTCACCACGTGATGTAGGCAATACCTAGAAATCTCAGCGTAAACCTAACACAGACAGTCGACGTTTGGTTGCTCCTTTTAGCCGCTGAAATTCTAACTTATGTCTAAGCCGAATTAGTCAACACCTCGACATGATGAGACTGTGCTTAATTCTTTCATGAGTTTGACACTCTCGTGCCCGACAAATGGATTTCGTCGACTGGACTTTTGGAACTAATTGAAGAAGTGAATAACATGAATTAAGCAAACTTGAGAGTATTTTATTGAATACACAACTTAAACTAATACAACCGTTTCTCACAACTACTTTACATACAAAAACCTAAACCCTAAGAGAGAAATGGGTCGTGACCTCCAATACCCCCACTTAATCTATCTATCTACCTCTCCACTACGCCCCTATACCCTCACATACATGGGTATATATAGGGCTTGGCCTAAGTTTAAGTCCTCCTTAGAGTAGTAGTCCTTAAAGTAACTTTACATTAAATGTGGACTCCTTTTTGACTTGAATGTGGACTCTTTGGACGTTTCCTTCTTCAACAAGTAAGGATAAGTACTCCTACTTATCAATCTTCAATAAGCTCTTCAGGCCGCTACAAGCTTCAGATAATTGCAAGACTAGGCTCATTGGACTCATGAAATTGTCCTCTTTCAATCGTGACCCATCTTGACTAAGTCAGTTTAACTCCTGTCTGGGTGGCAGACAGTGACAATGCTGCTGCGGCGGCGTCCTTGGCAGCGACCGGAACTGCTTCAGTATAGCTCCTTTTTGCTCCCTACTTTCCTGCCCTCTTCTCCTATACATAGCTATAGCACCTGAAAAAGAAAACTAAACTAAAACATTATCTTTCCTCAACCAAACATAGAATTTTCAATAAAAGCATGGTAAACGAGCAAATATTGTTATTATGCATGCAATGCACCTAAATATGCCTAAATGAGCTTAAGAATAGCAATAATAAGGGCAGAAATGTGTACAAAATATAGAACTTGTGGACATTCTACACACCCCCAAACTCGAACTATTTCTTGTCATCAAGCAATGCAACCTAACTAGTAAACCTGCCCCTTGCACAAAATTTAACCGAAGCTTAGCCTTTAACTAGAAAATTTCTAAGTACTTTTTCATGCTTCTTCCCATGGTTAAGTTAAATTTTTAAGTATGATGCGAAAATAAGTAATCAACTAACTATCATAGGCACAAGTTTTTGAGCTAAAGCTTTCTATTTCATTCAATGCTAGGGCAGAATTTACACATGATACTAAATGCTGCTACATGTATCTAAAGAAACAAAGAAAACAAAGAGGACTAATCCCCCCAAACTCAAGGCTGGCATTGTCCTCAATGCCTTACATAAAATATAAAATAAAAATAGAAAAAAATTTAACATAAAAAGGAAAACAAAAAAATTAAAAGAAAACATAAAAGAAAGAAAAATAAAGAAAAGGTGCTATAAACCAGGGGAGTTCCCCTCCGTTTCTGCAGCTTCATCGGAGGAGGATTCTGAGGAGGCGGGGAGGACGAGGCAGTGTGTGGCAGAAGGTTTGGCGGCTGGGCTCTTTTTCTTGCCACGTGGCGGCTAGATGCGGCTGGGAGTGGGTCATTTTGCTGGTGCTTCTGGCTTAGGTTCAGACCATTCACCTTGAGGCTTGGTCGTATCAGCGACTGGCCGCTTCCTTTTCCTTGTTGCCTCGACCGGCTCGTCATCGAAGGAATCATATATCTCCATGTCTGAGTCCTCGGCTTCTTTGGTAGCTGTCTCATTTACTACTAAAGAGGCAGCGGTAATCTCCTCTTCTTTCTCAGACTCAGATAAGAAGGTGAGGTTGTATGGCTGGATGGGAGTGGGCGAGGTCCTTCTTTTGGGGCGAATGTGCGGCCCTTCGCTGGCTGGGGCGGCTGGAGTGGCAGCTGGTCTGAGTGTGATCTGGGTTGGTTTGAAAGCAGCTAACTTCGACGGGAAGACAGGCAACTGTGGGCCGGCGTCATGATACTTGTCTAATGAGTAGGCCACAAAGGCCTCTTGTACCTCCACATTGTATTTTGTAAATATTACCTGCTTGTGTTCAATTCTCCGGCAGCTTACTACGAGGCTGCGTAGTAGGGGAATCACGGTGGAGGAAAGGGCAGCATCATTACTGCCCGCTGTGGATGGGGTGGCGGCAGGTTGGGACGGCGGTTTGGGCGGTTGCTGGCGTTTCCGGCTTTGGCTTCTGCGTCATCTGGAGGCGTGCCTTCCTTGTCCACCCTTCCTTGGCGGCAATGATGGTGTCTTTTGGGTGCGACGGCACACAGAAGTTGGCATAGAGGCCTATGATGAGTGTGGGGAAGACGAGGGGTCCTTTTGAGTTGGGCTTGTCCGCATGGGCATATATTTCTTTAAGAATGACTTCTCCAACGTTGATTGGCCGCCCTTTCATTATGCTGTGGATTAGGGCCAGCCGCGACCTGTTGACTGTAGATCCATGCGAAGTGGGAATTAGGCGGCGTTGGATGAAGTTACTCCAAAGAATGGCCTTCGGCAGCAGGTCGTGGCGGTTGATTGAACCGTTATTCTTGCCGGTTAGCCATTTGGTATTGGGCTGGTAGATTTCTTTTTTAATTTTTTGTAGTCTAATGTCGTTAAATACGATGTCCATTCTTCGTGCGTATTCCCTCTGATTTCTATGACGTAGATGCTATTTATTATTGTCACCGTGAACCTTACACCTTCGCCATGAACGTAGACAAAAGGATTTCCCAGGGTAGGCTTATGAGCATAAAACTCTCGCACTAAGTTACTATTTATCTCTTCTAGCTGCCGTACAAAAATATGCCATCCTAGGGTGTGGACCCTTTCGAATACGATGGGCTCAAGGCTAAGATCCCCGTCTTGCTTGGTGTATCGGAAGCCTATCTCTTCCCATAGTTGCCGATCAGCGTAGTATTGCCAGTAGGTTGCCGTTACATCATTATTCAAGAACCTCTGGAAGGTTCGCTTAGAGGTTGAGGTGGTGGGTTTTGATGTTTCCATGGTTGTGAGAATGACTGTGTTTCCTAAGGTAAAGAAAGAAAATGCAAGAAAGTAAAGCAAATGAAATCTTGAAAGCAAAGATGACAAGAAGAATTGAGAGTATAAGAGAGAGCAAAGTGAAGAATGAGGAGAGAATAGTTGGCCTTATATAGCTGCTACTCTTTACAGCCAAGGGTGGAGCCAGAAAATTATTTAAGAGGTGTCATTTTTCTTGTATTACAATTAAGGGGTGTCAATTATTTATAAATAAGTGTCATTTATTTATTTTTTAAATATTTTTATATATAAATTATATAGAAAAAAAATTTCTAACAAACTTTGGGGTGTCATTTGAACCCCCATGGAGCCAGGTGGCTCCGCCCATGTTTACAGCCTTGGCGAGCACGCTGCCAACGGGCGGCAATGATTGCTGTGCGTTTTACGCGATTCTAGCCGTTACACAGATAGCCGTTTCATCAGCTATTGCAAATGTAGCCGTTGCGGCTAGCAGTTATGAAGCCTCTAGCCGTTATGCTAATTTGCCTTGGCCGCTGGGTCGAGCCTCTCCTTTATTCTTTATCCTTCTTGGTCTTTCCTTCGTTCCTAACTTGAAATAAATTGAATGCAAATATTAAATAAAAATAACAGAAATTAAATCTATTCCTAATGCATAAAAATAAATTAAAATTAAAAAGAAAATAAAAATTAGGTTATGTTGGGTTGTGCCTTTCCCAAGCATAACCACTTCCTGAGGGTTTTGCGTTTGGCTTTTCGTCCACGTATGTCCTTCCCCTTCTCAAGTGGGTGTTGGCTGCCATCTTTGCCGCCCTGGCGGGACATACACCAAAGACAAACAAGAGACATATTTTTTTTTGAAAAATAAAATAAATAGAAATTTAAGTACAAAAACTAAAATAGAAGTGCAAGAATTCAAACGCAGTTGCTGTTGCCAATCCTCGGCAACGACGCCAAAAACTTGTAGAGCGTTTTGGGTGTACTCTATTTATGAGCGCAAGTGCACACTCTTGTCAAGTTATAGTATAAAAGATATCGTCTCCCACAGGGATTGGAGCAGCTACTATGAGTGTTTTCTTGCACAAGGAATTAGTAAATTGCACAATTAAATTTCTGAATAAAGAAAAACATAAAAGTAAAAACACAAATAATTTAAGATGGTGATAGGGAGAGATGAGGATGATAGATTGGGTAAGGTAGTTGTAGCTCAGTAGTGTGTTGACTGCGTTGTAAAGCTTAAGTATGTTTTGTGCTGCCACGATCTGTTGCCACGGCGGGTAATGGCAGATTGAGGCGGCGGTAACTTTCGCTGCCAAAGCGGAACTCTGCGCTTGCAACTTTCAATGTCTCGGTAGGTGGAATGGAGGGAAGTCCTAGCGGCAAGTCTGGCAGATCTCCAAGTTTGTAATGCCCTGGTTTTGGGCCTAGATGTGTTAGACATCGGATCGGACCTGTCGAGAACGGTTCGAACCGCGTAAAGTGATTTTTGGAAATCAAGGATCGGGATAGGATAAAATTGTGATAAAAATTGCTAAAATCCTCTAAAAATATAATTAAGAGGTTGGTCAAGTCAATTTTACAAAAAGAGATTTGGAAAATTGACATTTTGAGTAGTGACCAAATTGTAAAGTTTCAAAACTGGGAAAAATGTGATTTAAAGGATGGAAGCCAAAATCTTAGAATCTTTAGGGGGCTTTAAGTCAATTTGACCTTTCTTCAATATGACATGTGATTTAAATGGGTTTTAACTAAATGATTTTAATTAGAATTTGATATTAATTAATTGGTAGTTAGTAGATTTTCATTTTACGTAACTACCAATTTCCTCTCATTTTAGCCAAACACCATTTTCTCTCATCTTTTCTAGAATTCTTTCTCCCAAAAATCCTCTCAACATTTCCTAAATCTTTTTCAAGAGATATTCTTTAATTCTACAAGATCTTTGCAAGGAAAACTTGTCATCTATTGAAGGAAGCAAGGATTGGAGGTAAATCCCGTTCTGAACCTCTAATCTAAGTTCTTTATTGAAATTCCCAAGATATTTGGCTTCTAATAACTAATTTTGATTGTGTTTTCAATATAGTTTTGATTTGAGATCAAAATCTTATGAAAGTATGGATGAAATCTTGATTTTTGGAATTGATGTGTTGGGCTCTGTTTTGTGTTGATTCTAATTGATTTTTAAGTTGGTTTATATGTTAAAACGATGTGTTAATAACATAGATCCCGAAATCCTTGTGATCCTTGAGTTTCTTGGTGGTTTTAAGTGAGTTTTTGGGGTGTAATGGTGGAATCTTGATTGCTGGAGGTATAAGGGTGAGTTAGGATGTTTATTAGATGTGTTTTGATGATGATAATTGTTTGGAAGTGATGTATGATGGCTGGGCTTGGATTAGGAAGCAATAGATTGAGTTTTCGGTTGTTTGGAAGGGTATTTTGGTGTGGTTTGAGTAGGCAACGAGTTTATGAATTGTTGCTGGTGTTAGAATGCATTTAGATCTCTGTTTTGATGATGTGAAAACAAGGGATCTTGATCCGGAAGCTAACAGTTAACACCCCAATTTTGGGCTTGGAAGTTTAGGGTCTGAGCCGTACCGGTCTGATTTTTGGTTTGAATATAAAAGGTGGTTTTAGGGAAAACCTAGTTCGGGTTGCATTAAAAATATGGAAAAATATCTAAAAATCCTCTTTTAATATATATAAGAGAGTAATGAAATCAATTTTACAAAATAAGGTTTGGAAGTGTGACATTTCGAATTAGTGACTAAAATGTAATTTTTGAAAAGTTCAGTGGTGACTGTTTTGTAAAGATTGAAACTTTGAATCTTTAAGGAGCTAATTTACCCAAGATTGTTTTCTCCAGATTTTTCTTGGTTTTAAATGATTCATTTAATGTTTAATTAATTAAAGGAAGACGGGAAAAACTAATTTTGAGATTTCATAACTAACTTTCTTTAAAATTTTCTCATCTCATTGCTTTCTGATCGCTGTGATTTTCAAGTATGCTTTTGAGTCCCTTATTGCTTTCTGATCGCTGTGATTTTCAAGTATGCTTTTCTCAAGGGTACGCTTAGGGTTAATGAGCATTTAGATAAGATTAAAAAGAAAAAAGGGTCGTTATTCAAGGTTGACTTTCGAGTTGACTTTGGTTTTCCCCGTGTAATCTTCATAGTTCGGGTCAACCGTCTAGGCCGGGCTAAGGGGGTTACATTTGGTGGTATCAGAGCTGAGTTCTCGAGTAAACGGGAATGGTTATATGGGTGATGTATGTATGATTGCATGATGTGTCTTTTTGAATGAAAGTGTGAAATGTGAATTGTAAAGTATGTTACAATATTTGTGATGTATGCTGTGGTGAAGCATGTTAGAGGGACCCATTGCCATATCAAAACTAATGAAATGATTTGTTTTTATTTGGAAATGACTTGAGTACTTGGATTTCTTACCTTGCTAAGCCTGATTATGTTTATTGCATTTGTGTTAGTGCATTGTTTAGTGAATGGGACCTCGTAGAGAGACGAGGATTAATACGCGAGCTATGGCTCAGAATGAGAATGAGAACAATGCTGAAAATGTTGTGGATTTACCTCCTCCTCCTGGTGGTGGACCGCCCGGTGGTGGTGGTGCTGGAGGTGAAGGAGCTGGTGTTGGTGCTGGTGCTTGGGTCGCTGGACCTGAAGCTGGGCAGGGGCAAGCTGCTCCTGACATGACAGTGTTGATACATGCTATTGCTGGAGCCTTTCAGGCAGCAATAGCTGGAGCTCGTGGAGTTGGGCATCAGGGTGATGCTAATGCGAGGTTACCTTTGGAACGTTTGCGCAGTCTGGGAGGGACTGAGTTCAGAGGTTTTTCTGCTGAGGGTTCCGAATCTTGGTTAGAAAGTACCAAGAGGATATTGGGGCAGATGAACTGCAATGATGTGCAGAAGCTAGGATGTGTGGTATCGCTGTTGCATGATGATGCGTATACCTGGTAGACGACCACTGTCTCCGGAATGGAGGATGCTGATGTGACTTGGACGTTCTTTCTGAACGCGTTCAAACGAAAGTATCTGGGTGTGCGATACCTGGATGAAAAGAAGAGAGAGTTCATGTCTCTTACTCAAGGGAACATGACGGTGGCTGAGTACGAGATTCAATTTGTCCGTCTCAGTCAATACGTACCTGAGCTTATCCCTAATGAGTGGGAGAGGTGTGAGCGTTTTCGATATGATTTGGTGACGGATGTAAAGACCTTTATGCTTGCAGCTGAGTACACTGATTTTGATGTACTGGTTAGTAGGGCGAAAGACATTGAGCTGAATCTGGATTTGTCTTCTAGGAGTGCTGGATCTAGCACGGGCAAGAGAGCTATTGAGTATAGTTCCGGTGGTGGACGGAACAAGAGAGGACAAGATAGGAGGTATCAGTCTTCTGCTAGGCGTGGTGGTGGAGGGCATGGTGCGCCTGTTCAGGGAGACAGGGCGAGAGCTGATCAGAACACATGTTGGGCGTGTGGATCGCGTGGTCACTTGAGGCGTGATTGTCCTCGGGCAGCGAGAGAGGTGCAAGCCCCTGTGGTAGTGGCTGGTAACTCGTGCTGGAATTGTGGTTCGACAGACCACATGAGGAGGGAGTGTCCTTTGTTGGCCGGTGGTGGTCAGGGACGTGCTCCTGGTGTTGTTGCACCGTAGAGAGGTCGTGGGCGCGACCGTGGTAACTTCCAGCGTTGAGATGATGGTGGAAGGAATGTGGCACATGTGGTGGTTGTCCAACCTGAAGGTGGAGGCCAGGCTCGAGTGTATGCTCAGCGAGAGGGGAGGAATGACACGAATGTGATCGCAGGTACCTTCACTTTGTAATCCTTGTCATTACTTTCCTTGATTGATTCTGGATCTACACACTCATACATATTGCGTAAACATGCTCATTTGCTTGGTTTGCCTGTTGTGTCTTTGGATGTTGGTATGCGTGTAACTAGTTCCTTTGGTGAGACCGTTGTGACACGAAAGTTGTATAGGAGATGTCCCTTGGTTGTGCAAAACCATGTTTTTCATGTTGATCTTATGGAATTGCCTTTCTATCGTTTTGATGTAATCCTTGGTATGAATTGGCTTGTTGAACATCGAGCTGTGGTGGATTTTGAGAACAAGCGAGTTTCATTGAAGCTTGCGGATGATTATGAGGTAGTGGTGGTTGATGAGAATGTGAAGTTTCTTGCCAATGTGGTGTCTATATTGGAAGCAAGCCGAATGCTGAGGCAAGGTTGTGAAGCCTACCTAGCCTTTGTGATGAATCCTAGCTCTAAGGAGTTGCGTGTGCAAGATATCAGGATGGTGCGAGAGTTTCCTGGTGTGTTTCCAGAGGAGTTGCCTGGGTTGCCTCTTAATCGTGAAGTGGAGTTTGGAATTGAGCTGTATGAAAACACAACTCCAGTGTCCATTACTCATTATCGAATGACACCTAAGGAGTTGAAAGAGCTGAAGACGCAACTTCAGGAGTTGCTTGATCGTGGTTTCATTCGGCCGAGTGTGTCACCTTGGGGTGCACCGGTCTTGTTTGTGAAGAAAAAGGATGGCACTATGAGAATGTGCATCGATTACCGTCAGCTTAACAAGTTGACTATCAAGAATCGGTATCCATTGCCGAGGATTGATGATCTTTTTGATCAATTTCGGGGAGCAGTTGTGTTCTCTAAAATTGACTTAAGGTCAGGGTATTACCAGTTGAAGGTGAAGGATGTGGATGTGCCAAAGACAGCCTTCAGAACGAGGTATGGGCATTATGAGTTCCTAGTGATGCCGTTTGGTTTGACGAATGCTCCTGCAACTTTTATGGACATGATGAATAAAGTGTTCTATGAATACTTGGACAAATTTGTTGTGGTGTTCATTGATGATATTCTCGTGTACTCACGTACTGAGGAAGAGCATGAGGGGCATTTGAGGATTGTGTTGCAGGCTTTATTGGAGAATCAACTTTATGCTAAGTTAAGCAAGTGCGAGTTTTGGCTCAGGGAAGTTGTGTTCCTTGGTCATGTGGTTTCTGCTGAGGGGATTCGTGTTGATCCTCAGAAGATTAAGGCAGTGATGAATTGGAAGCCTCCTAAGTCTGTTCATGAAGTCCGTAGTTTCCTTGGTTTGGTGGGATACTATCGGAGGTTCGTGGATGGATTTTCGAAGATTGCTGCGCCTTTAACGAAGTTGTTGCAGAAGGATGTTATGTATGAGTGGGCGGAAGCGAGACAACAGGCTTTTGAGAAGCCTAAGGCAGCTTTGACGCAAGCTCCTATCTTGGTTGAACCTAAACCAGGGAAAGAGTTTGTAGTGTATAGTGACGCATCCTACGTTGGTTTAGGGTGTCTGTTGATGCAAGAGGGTAAGGTGGTGGCTTATGCATCGCGACAGTTGAAGGTGCATGAGTGCAATTATCCTACGCATGACATTGAGTTAGCTGCGGTGGTTTTTGCTTTGAAAATTTGGAGACATTACCTGTATGGTGAGAAGTGTACTGTGTACACGGATCACAAAAGTTTGAAGTACCTGATGTCTCAGAAAGAGTTGAATCTTAGGCAACGACGTTGGGTGGAGTTGCTTAAAGATTACGATCTGACGATCGAGTACCATCCGGGTAAAGCTAATGTTGTAGCGGATGCCTTGAGTAGGAAGGTAGCAGTGGAGTTGAGGGCTATGTTTGCCAGCTTGAGTATTTCGCGAGATGGTGGTCTTGTGGCTGAATTACAAGTGAAACCATCCTTGGTTCAGTTGATAAAGGATAAGCAGTTGTTGGATGATTCCTTGGTGCCACATGTTCAGGATATTGCTGAGGGTAGGCCATCGGATTTTTGCTTTAATGATGATGGAGTTTTATGTTTTGGGAGTCGGATAGTAGTGCCCAATGATGCTTAGTTGAGGCATGCTATTCTGACTGAAGCTCATAATAGTCCTTTTGCTATGCACCCTGGTAGTACTAAGATGTATCGTGATCTTCGAGATGAGTACTACTGGGTGGGCTTGAAGAAAGATGTTGCTAATTATGTGAGCAAGTGCTTGGTTTGTCAGGGAGTTAAGGTTGAGCATCAGTTTCCTTCTAGGTTGTTGCAACCGTTGAGGATTCCTGAGTGGAAGTGGGAAAGGATTACCATGGACTTTGTGTCTGGTTTGCCTTTGTCGCCATCGAAGAAGAATTCGGTGTGGGTGATTGTGGATCGCCTTACGAAGTGTGCGCATTTCTTGCCTGTGCATACTACGTACACTTTGGACAAGCTTGCAGAGCTGTACATTGCTGAGATTGTGCGGCTGCATGGTGTGCCAAAGTCTATAGTGTCGGATCGAGATCTGAGGTTTACATCACGTTTCTGGGAGTGTTTACATCAGGCTTTGGGTACACGACTGAATTTCAGTACTTCTTATCATCCACGGTCGGATGGACAGTCTGAGCGTGTTATTCAAGTGCTGGAGGATATGTTGAGGTGCTGTGTGATTGAGTTTCAAGGTTCTTGGGAGAAGCATTTGCCTTTGGTGGAGTTTGCTTATAACAATAGCTATCAGGCAAGTATTCAAATGGCACCTTATGAAGCCTTGTACGGGAGGAAGTGCAGAACTCCTCTTTGTTGGGCTGAAACAAGTCAGAAGTTGGTTTCGATGCCAGCTTTGTTGAAAGGGACCACCGAGAAGATGAAGCTCATTTGTGAGCGATTGAAGGCAGCTTCTGATCAACAGAAGTCTTACACGGATATGAAGCGTAAGGAGATCGAATATGCGGTTGGTGACCGTGTGTTTTTGAAAGTTTCGCCTTGGAAAAAGGTGATGAGGTTTGGCCGGAAGGGTAAGTTGAGCCCTAGGTACATTGGACCATACGAGGTGATTGAGCGTGTGGGTCCTGTTGCGTACAAGTTGAGATTTCCACAAGAGTTGGAAAAGATTCATGATGTGTTTCATGTCTCTATGCTTCAGAGGTATAGATCGGATCCTTCGCATGTTATGCCTGTGGAGGAAGTGGAATTGAATCCAAACTTGACCTATGATGAGGAGCCAGTGGAAATTCTGGATTCAGACAGTAAAGTTCTTCGAGGCAAGACCATTGATTTGGTAAAGGTGTTGTGGAAGCATCGTGGTGTTGAGGAAGCCACGTGGGAACAGAAGGATGACATGAAGAAGCAGTTTCCGTACCTCTTTCCTCCAGATAAATTTCGAGGACGAAATTTCTTAAGGGGGGAGAGTTGTAACACCCCAATTTTGGGCTTGGAAGTTTAGGGTCTGAGCCGGACTGGTTTGATTTTCGGTTCGAATATAAAAGGTGGTTTTAGGGAAAGCCTAGTTCGGGTTGCATTAAAAATATGGAAAAATATCTAAAAATCCTCTTTTAATATATATAAGAGAGTAGTGAAATCAATTTTACAAAATAAGGTTTGAAAGTGTGACATTTCGAATTAGTGACTAAAATGTAATTTTTGAAAAGTTCAGTGGTGACTGTTTTGTAAGGATTGAAACTTTGAATCTTTAAGGAGTTAATTTACCCAAGATTGATTTCTCCAGATTTTTCTTGGTTTTAAATGATTCATTTAATGTTTAATTAATTAAAGGAGGATGAGAAAAACTAATTTTGAGATTTCATAGCTAACTTTCTTTAAAATTTTCTCATCTCATTTTCTCTCAAAATTCTCTCAGCCAAACACATTTCTACAGCAACTTTCCTTTTGATTTTCACACCAAATGATGAGATTTCAATCCTCAAATGATTCCTAATCCTTTCTACATCAAATCTTCTTCATTTGCTTATTGAATTTTCAAGGATTTTGGCTATAATCAAGGAGAAATCTACATTTAGAGGTAAGGATGTTCTTCTCCTCTAAATACTCAGTTGTTTACTGAAATTCCCAAGTTCTAAATCCTTAAATTAAGTTTTATTAAAGGTTTTAATGTTGTGATCTTGATTTTGGCTTAAAACTCAAGATTTGGATTAAATCTTGAAGAATTTCGTGGTGTTTGTTTGGGCTCTGTTTTGAGATGGATTTTTAATGTAATTTGGATGTTTAATGATGTGTAATTGAGGTTTAATCAATGCAATCCCGAATAGGTTGATTTTCCTAAGTTTTTGCTTATGAAAATGGTGGTTTTGGGGGTGATCTTGGTGTTCTGTTATAACTGGAGGTATAAGGACGAGTTTAGGTTCTTTTTGGATGTTAATTGATGTCTAAGAATGTTTAGAAGTGATGGATCTTGGCTGGGTAATGTTGTGGAAGAGTTTGGATGTGATTTCGGTTGTGTTTAGTAGCCGAAATGTTAGATTTGGTGAGAGCAGCGAGTTTAGGTGTAATGGCTGAAGATTTTAATGCATGTTGATGCATTAATCCTTTGCTTTGATGTGTTTAAAACAGGGGAGACAACTTCGGATCCTTGTAGTGTTGATCCGGAGGCTTGAACGGCGTTTCGGCAAGCTTGCGAAACGGAATTGGTGAGTGGAGTTGGATTTCCAGCTTTGTATCGAATAATTGAAGGTTTGAGAGCTTAGTTTAAGTCTAATCAACTTAGCTAAGCTCAAGAGTAAGTTTACGGAAAAACTCTCTTGGATGAGCCATGGATTGGTTCGATGCATTAGTTGATATTTGCATGTTTAAATTCTGTTTTTGAAAGCATGTTTAGCATGGTTAATGCTGGTTATGAAAGCCATTTGTTGAAGGATGCTCAAGGTAAGAGATCCTTGGTTTGATTTGTTAAAATGTGGATTGATGCATAGTGATGCATGTTGTAAATGGCTTTGTTTTTAATGCTTTAAAAATAGTGGATTATTGATGATAATTGATGTATATTGGCAAGTGGTGTGTTGGTTTTAAAGTACTTGAATCGGATATAGTTAGCCGGCTATAGGATTGGGTGCACCGTGAATAAAGTCGCCTTGGATGTTGAGGGGTTGTAATTGTACCGTAAACTCCATCCAAGTACACTAACGAGATGTTTAAGATCACAATGGTGGTTAAAAGTCCATGTGTGGATCTTGTGTTGTGTGTCCCGTGTTCTCGTTAGTGATGTTATACAACTACCAATGAGTGATGTGGAGGTGTTGTGATTGTACCGTTAAACTCCATCACGGGTGTTGAGGGGTTGTGATTGTACCAGTAAACTCCACCTTGTGTGTTTGGTAGTGTGTATGAAGCGTATGGGACAACGCTGTAATCTACGTATCCGATTGTGTTTTATGTTAAAAAAGGTTGTGGTTTATCACTTGGAAGCCAATATGACATGTAATTGATAATGAAGCATGAGATGCTTGTTGTGAATGCAATGTTGCATGGATAATGATGTTTATGTGTTAAAGGCATTATGGAAAGTGTTTTTATAAGGTGCATTATTGTGTGGTTTCATTAGAGCATGCCTCACTAAGCATTTGTGCTTACTCTCTCTCTCTTGAACCAATAATGCAGATAATTGAGGTGTTTGTGGGCGGCAAGGAGGCTAAGAATCCAAGGGAAGGCTAAGCTCATGTATGGTGACTATTTTACAACATTATTAGATTTTGATATTTTGCAATGGGAACCTAGGTTGTGTTTTTGGGAGATGTTTTGGGACTCCCTGGTTGTGGCATGATGCCTTAAATGTTTTGGATGTGTAATTGGCCATTTTGGTGCTTGCTTTGAAGTTTTGATGATTGTTTGCTTTGGACATTAGGATGCATGCCTATAGTCTTGTTAATTTTCCTATTTGATGCCATGATCGTGTTTTGATGATGCAAACATGTACCTAATATGTATGATGATTTGTTGGCATGATTAGGAAGTCATTGGGATGTGATTGAGTGAGTAAATGTATGTTAAACCAGCAAAATCTACATTTTCTGGGCAGTCCGTATCGGAACGGGCACTACCGCTTCGAAACGGGGGCCTGAAATGGCCTTTGTGTATCGAAACGGGTAGAGGCTGTTCCGAAACGCTTTTGCCACTACCAGGCCCTGTTTCGATACTGGTCTCGAAACGAACCCGCGTTCAACCCCCGTTCCGAAACACTTGACCGTTGGGCACTGATTTGAATGGTTTATGGTTTGCAAGCTTTACGTTTTAGTCCTGAATTTTGTATATGCAATTGCTTGAGTTTGAGATGTCCGTTTGAAGTGAAATTTGGCAGGGAAGCATGTAATATGATTAATTTGATATTGGTAACCTTGAAATCGGTTAAGTCACTCATCTTTCCAGAATTTACATTTTGGTCCCTAACTTTGCATGTTGTGCAATTGAGTCCCTTATTGCTTTTCGATCGTTGTGATTTTCAAGTATGCTTTTCTTAAGGGTAAGCTTAGGGCTAATGAGCATTTAGATAAGATTAAAAAGAAAAAAAGGGGTCGTTAATCAAGGTTGACTTTCGAGTTGACTTTGGTTTTCCCCGTGTAATCTTCATAGTTCGGGTCAACCGTCTAGGCCGGGCTAAGGGGGTTACAAACAGGGTGATTTTGGAGGCTCCAGAGGTGTAATTTCTGTGTCGGCGAACGAGGCTTCGCGTATCGGTGAGTGGAAATGCAATTTCCTGCCTTGTAACGCCTTGAGCTTGCTCTTGGGAGCTTAGTGTAAGTTTGATACACTTAACTAAGCTCAAGTGTAAGTGTTTCGGTAATCCCTCTCTTGGAAATGTGTTAAGGTTGATGAAAATGCATTTGATGTAAGAGTGGATTTGTTTACTGTTTTAAGCATGGTTTAATGCTGGATTTTAATGTCATTATGTTAAGGATGCACTATGATGTGAGCACGTTTATGCCACCCAACGATGCAACATCAAATTTTCAGGGAAGTTTGCTTTTTCATTTGTTACATACTGATGTGTAACATTTCTTATATTTATATTAGTGTGTTTACTATGTATACAATATGTTTGGTGTGTTTTAACTTAGTTTGATATGATTTATAATGTTTTATATTGGTTTAGTTTTGGGATTATTATACGGTGACTTATTATTATTATATATTTGTTTGATAGGAGCCAGTGCAATAAGTGTGGGCCGAATTGACGTTGTCTCGAGTATGTGTGCATGTAACATGCACTATCAGCCCTAATGCAAATATGTGTAGCCGAATTTATTCTTCATTCTCACACATATGCGGCATTGGAGTGTGGCTTTGAATTTCATCATGTGCTGAATTTTTTATGCGCATTTGGAGAGTGGAATTTAAGTTCAAGGGCACGTGAAGTATATATTGCAACAATCAAATTTCAAATTCAAATAAAACAACTCTCAAGTTTATTTTACTTTGAATTTTAATTTTCAAAAGGACAAATACCAGCCACATCTTGTACATCGGAAAATTACCCTTTGTATTATATATTGTAGCCGAACCTACTTGTAAAGGTTAGACAATTAATGAATAATTTTTTGGTGAGATTTTTCTCTCAAATTTGGTTCTTTTTAGAACTTTTTCTTTGATACTTCGGGTTCTCAATTGTTCGATAATTGAAGGGTCCAAGTCCGTATTCGAGCAAATTCAAGATAAGGTTCGGGTTCGTTCAACAGATTGTTCGAGTTCTTCCTTGGAGTTTGTTCACCTTTTCCGACTACGAAGAACAGTTTCGATTCGGGTTTGCATAACAGATTATGCAGGTTCTTTCGAGTTCATCGTGTCAAATCCCAAGAACGTTGCTACCGTTGTTGAATGTTTGAAGAGTTTCATCTTAGTCGTTCAATTTATCCTAAAAATTTCTGTAACTTTCTTCTCTCCCAATTCTGATTTTTTATATATATATTTTTTTACTATTTAAAATATCTAACGTCAACATCATGTTTGTTTCTATTGCAGAGAAATACTTGCTATTATCCTAGATCCGTGAATGAACGAGGAATGTTGTTTTCTTCAACAACACCCATGTATCACACTAGGTAAGTGATCCTTGGTTTTCATATGAAAATGCATATGATGTTAAGCATGTGTGCTTGTGGAAATGACATTGTGGTTATGCTTGAAAAACAATGGATTAATGTGGATAAATGATTATATTGGCAAGTGATGAAAATTGTTTTTGGTTACTCTAATCGGATATAGTTAGCCGGCTATAGGATTGGGTGCACCGTGAATAAAGTCGCCTCGGATGTTGAGGGGTTGTGATTGTGCCGTAATCTCCATCCAAGTACCCTAATGATTGAGGTTAAGATCACAACGGTGAATGGTTAGTCCCGTGTGTGAGTCTTGTGTATGTGTCCCATACTCTCGTTAGTGGAATTATACAAATACCGATGAGTGATGTTGAGGGGTTGTGATTGTGCCATTAATCTCCATCACGGGTGTTGATGGGTTGTGATTGTGCCATTTGTCTCCACCTTGTGTAGTCCAGTAGTTTGTATGAAGCGTGAGGGACAACGCTTGTAACCCGCGTATCTGATTGTGTCTTGTGTTGAAATGGTTTATGGATTATCCCTTGTAAGCCAATATAATGTAAATGGATACAGTGAAGCATGGGATGCTTGTATATGATGCAAGGATGCATGAGATAATTGTATATGATGCAAGAATGCATGGGATGCTTGGTAAAGCATGAGCAATGGTTTAATTGCTGTTTTATAGTGATGCATATGTGCATGTTGTTGTAAAATGCATTGAAGTCTTGAAAGGACATGTCTTATAGATGGCTTGTGAAGTAAAGTGTTGATTTTGCAAAACATGAGATGTGCATTGATGAATGTTGTTTAGCGATCCTCACTAAGATTTAAGCTTATGCTCGTTTGTTTCATCAATGCAGAGAATTGAACCTTTGAAGGCAGCCCAAAAGCAAGAGGAATCCAAAGCATTGTTAAAGAGATGTATGTGATTCATCTTTAGTGTAATAAGTGGCAATGGGTGGGATTTATACTTTGGAATGTTTGAGAATGATTTCCTTTACTTTGAGCATGTTTGCTTGCCTACACTTGAGTTGTAAATGGCCTTTGGAGTTTGGTTTTTGGTTTATTTGGGGATATGACTTGTTATAGTTTATGTGAAGTAGGGAGTATGCCTTTAGTACCTTTGTTTATGTGTTGGTTTCCTTGCTTAAGCTATAGTCTCGATATTATAATTGTTGATATGTATCCTTGATGTATGCATGTTGTGGTAAGTTTCGGGGATGATTCGAATGGGAAAAAGCATGAAAAACCAGCATTTTCTACTGTCACAGGGCAGGGTGTATCGAAACACCCTTAACTGTTCCGAAACGGAGGCCTGTAATGGCCATAGCGTTTCGGTACGGTTGAAGGTGTTTCGGAACATTTCGGCTACTGGAGAGGCCTATTTCGATACTGGTCTCGGAACACACCCGAGTACCGAAACGGTCAACACCGTTTCGATACGGGCGTTTCTTCGGTACGAAGGTTGGTGCTTCGAAACGGATGACCGTTGGATGATAATTTGAATTTTTTAAGTTTTCATGTTTTACATTTTAGTCCTAAATGTTGTGCTTGCAATTGCTAGAGCTTGGAATGTCCTTTTAAGTTGGAATTTGACAGAGAGCCATGTAATATGACTAATTATATATTGGAAATCTTAAATTCTGCAAAGTCCTTATTATTTCTAAAAATTACATTTTGGTCCCTAAAAGTATAATTCATGCAATTGAGTCCTTAAATGTTTTCCGATCGCTGTGCCCTTCTCTCATATAATTCTTGTACAATCACATAGGCTTAATATGCATCTAGACAAGATAAAAAGAAAAAGAAAGGGTTGTTAATCAAGGTTGACTTTCAGGTTGACTTTGGTTTTCCCCGTGTAATCTTCGTAGTTCGGGTCAAACGTCGAGGCCGGACTAAGGGGGTTACAAAGTTCGGCAGAGCAATTCTGAAGTGATCCTTCCTATGTCTAAGCCAAATTAGTCAACACCTCGACACGATGAGGCCGTGCTTAATTCTTTCGTGAGTTTGACACTCTCGTGCCCGACAAATGGATTTCCTCAACTTGACTTTTGGAACTAATTGAAGAAGTGAAGAACATGAATTAAGCAAACTTGAGAGTAATTTATTGAAAACACAACTTAAACTAATACAACCGTTTCTCACAACTACTTTACATACAAAAACCTAAACCCTAAGAGAGAATTAGGTCGCGACCTCCAATACCCCCACTTAATCTATCTATCTACCTCTCTGCTATGCCTCTATACCCTCACATACATGGGTATATATAGGGTTTGGCCTAAGTTTGAGTCCTCCTTGGAGTAGTAGTCTTTAAAGTAGCTTTACATTAAATGCCGACTCATTTTTGACTTGAATGTGGACTCCTTGGATGTTGCCTTCTTCAGCAAGTAAGGATAAGTGTAGGACGTGTAGGTGTTCCCTTTTTGTGAGAGGGCAAGTGCACACTCCTACTAAGTTATAGTATATAAGATGTCGAATCCCACGAGGATTGGAATAGATTCTTCGAGTGTGTATCCACACAAGAAATTTAAATGCACAATTAATTCTAGGTTTGGGGTAAAGGAATAAAACTAAAAACACAATTAATTAAAGTAGGGGAGATCAGAGTGATAGAATGGGCCGGGTAATTGCTGCTCAGTAGTGTGTAGACTGCATTGCGTAGGTTAAGGTTGGATTGCGCTAGCCACGATATGCTGCCTCGACGGGTATGGCGGGCGGCTGGCAACGACCCTGCCACACGGCCGTAGCGGGTCACTACCGCTGCAACTTTCGCTGTCTCGGCAGGTGGAACGAAAATAAGTCCTGGTAGCAAGTCTGACAGATACTCCAAGTTCGACGAGATAGTCGACAGTGATCCCTCATATTTCTAGGTAAGGATGCTCGAGAGCTAACGTGACGTAAGCAATACCTAGCAATCTCAGTGTAAACCTAACACAGGCTAGTCAACTAGGTTTGTAATCCCTCTTAGCCGCTGAAACTTGTGGACTGGTGTAGAACCAAGTTAGGCACGCCCCAACATGTTGTAACCGTGCTTAACCTTTTCGCGAGCCTTACACTTTCGTGCCCGACAAATGGATTCTCTCAACTAACTGGTGTAGAATAATTGAAAGAATGAAGTGCACATATTAAGCAAACTTGGAATATTTTATTGCAAAACAACTTAACCTAATATAATCGTTTCTCACAACTACTTTACAAGCAAAAACCTAAACCCTAAGGAGTTTAGAACATAGCCGACTCCCTCTTTCTATCTCTCTCTATCTCTATCGATCTCTATCTATTCTATGCCCTACCCTCACATACATGGGTATATATAGGGCTTGGCCTAAGGTTAAGTCCTCCTTGGAGTAGAAGTCTTCATTGATGATAAAATAGCTTTAATATTTAATGCTTCATTCAATCCTGACTTAAATATGGACTCCTTTGGATGTTTACTTGTTTAGCAAGTAAGTATAAGCCACCTTGCTTATCGATCTTCAATCAACTCTATACACCGCTCCAGGCCTCAGAAAAATGCAAAATTGGGCTCTATGGACTCATAAAAATGTCCTCTATCAAACGAGACCCATCTTGACTATGTCAGCGTATTACCATCTGGGCGGAATTCTGCACGTCTTTGGCGGCAACTGGAACTACTTCAGTACAGCTCCTTCTGCTCCCTGCTTTCACGTCCTCTCTTCCTCTGATCAGCAACCAACACCTGAAATAGAAAACTAACTAAAATAATACATTTTCTCCACCAAATATAAGATATTCAATGGAAGCATGGTAAAAGAAGAAATACTGTTATAATGCATGACATGCAACTAATTATGCCTAACTAAGCTTAAGAACAACAATAATAAGGGCAAGAATGTGCATAAAATATAGAACTTCTGGACACTCTACACACACCCCAAACTCGAATTATTGCTTGTCATCAAGCAATGCAACCTAACTAGTAAACCTGCCCTTGTACATAAATAAAAAAGAAAACCTAGTTTTTAACTTGGTTTCATACCTCAAGGCCGTGGCACCTATATTAGTTTAGTGAGAGGGAATAACATGAAATAACTTAGAATTTTAATTCTAGCGCCAGTGCAGTGTGTGCAGGTCTGTGTACATGCTGGATATGCTAAGTATACTAAGTAAACAAAGAATACTGTAAAAGTTAAAGAAAAAGGATATAGAGTTGATGCTTTGGCAGCACAGTTAAGCACTTCTTTTCTTCCTTTTTCTGATCATGGCTTTTAAGGGCTTCAGCTCTTCACAACTACTCTCTAGGTCTGAAGCTAAGATAGGAGCATACTACGAAACTCCGAACCCTTTGACTAGAGTCATCCCGTGAAGGCTTTCATTCACTCATGTTAATTTGTCCGTCACTTTAAAGAATTTCAGATACATGGACTTTGATAGCAGCGGAATGTCCTTGCTCATGATCCTTCCTAGAGCCTGTTTCGGGCACCTCTAGGGCATTCAGCCTTTTCTTTGTTTTGCGGGTATGGCGGCATTGCTTTTTATTTTACTTTGCTGCCATGTGCTGCCGCAGCGGCATACCTGCATCCAATATAAGAATTTTCATTAAGTTTAAGCAGGCAATGTACACTTAGAACTCAAACAATATTCAACACTTAACAGAAGTGTAATAAAAGTTTGGCAACTAAATTTTTTTCCTTAGGTGTTTTTCATGCTTCTTCCCAAGATTAAGTTCAATTTTAAGTGTGGTGCGAAAATAGAATCGACTAACTATCATAGGCACAAGTTATTTAACCCAGATTTCCAATTTTCATTAATTACTAGGCAGGATTTACAATGCAACTATATGCAACTACATGCTTAACAAAATAACATGAGGACTAACCCCCCAAACTCAAGGCGGGCATTTCCCTCAATGCCTTAGACAAAATAAAATCTAAACAGAAAAACATAAAATAAAGCAGGAAAAAGAAAAAAATAAAAAAATAAAGAAAATAATGGTGCTAGAAGCTACATGAGTTGTCTTTTAACTTGGTGGACTTGGAGGAAGATGAGAGGACTAGGCAGCAGGTGGTGGGTGATTTGGCGGCAAAGCTCTGCTTCTGGCCGCGAGCTGGCTGGACTCTGATTGGATTGGGTCTCTTTGGTTTCTGCTCCATCTCGGTCTTTGGCCTTTCATCCTCTGATTCGGCCGCTATCACGTGCCTCTTTTCTTTTTTTTGTTACCTCAGCCGACTTTGCATCATCGAAGGAATCAGACACCTCCTCGTCAAGGGAATTGGTGACCTAGGCTGTCTCCTCTGCTGCCGTCTTTTCCGCTTGGGCGACTGTCCTTGTTTACTCCTCATACTTCTTGGCTGCTTGCCTTTTATAATAGGGTCTGAATCTAGATAAGTAGTTGTGAGACGGACTAAATAAAAATAATATAACTAAAAATAAAATTGGTCCTAAGCTTATTAAGATCTATTCCTAAAGAAAACGTTAAAGATGTGGAAAAACTAAAATTATGTTACAGTGGGTTCGTTTATGATACTTCTTATAGTCCACTTGCACCCTCCATCGAGTGACTATTCTTATGGGGAAGTCTTTCTTCCTCGTTCCCTTATAATCCATGCGAATACTCCACCTTATTTCTTTTTCTGAAGGCATGAACATGTGATTAGTAAAAATTATACCACTATCAAACCATGTACTTACCTGATCTTTGTCCTGATTTGTTATGGTGGAGGATGGCTTTTGCTGCCAAGGCATCTGTTCAGGCGGCCAACTGTCGGGGCAGTAGTTTGTCATAATGTGGTTCAGGTCAAGGAAAAACTCAGCATATTAAAGGGCTTCATCATCCATAACATTGTGTTCTTCAGGTCCCTCGAACATCTCCATTAGTAGAGATTGTGATGGCTTTAGATCTGCCAGCATCGGCTCCTCTTGATATACATATTCCATAGCTGCCGAGATTTCTGCCGATGCGGGCAGCGCTGCTGATGCCTCTATCGTGGCGGGCATAGGTACCGAGAATGCTGTTGAGGCGTGCAAGGTTGTCACAAAACTGCTCTGTGCAGTTTCCTCAATCCTTGCTAGGGCAATTTCTCGCATAAGCTTATCATGTGTTGGGCAGTGTTCTTCATCCTCTAGTTGTTCCTCACACATCAGAGAACTTCCTTTGCATATTTCTTCATCCTCTTACCTTGGGACATTAGTATCCCTAGGACTGACTTGTTTATGCCACTTCATCGTTCATTCTTTAACGAGTCAATGGCATGGCAAACGATCACTGATATGGAGACCAAAAGGATATTGTTTTGGTTAGGCTGTTTTGATGTCTAAAACAACCAAAAACGACTTTGTTTTGATGGGACGAAAAATTAAAAAAAATGCTCTTATAAGAGTTTGAACTCTTTCATCTATTTCATGTAAGTAAATAAAACCTTATCAATTAAGCCCTTAACATAACCAAATTAAGTGTTTTCAAAACTGATAAAGCATATTACAATTTTAAAGATAAAACGTGAGTGTGAATTTAGGGATGACATTGTTTCTTTTTACTTCAATTTCTTCCTATGGGATTGTAATACTAAGGTGCAGTATTTTCCTGGAATCTTGGATTTGCTTGTAGACATTTCCCTGTAAACTTGGTAAGAACTCCATTAAAGAAGCATCACGGGCTTCAATCCAAGCTCTCTTCTTGACCCGAAATTCGTGTTCCTTATCAAACAAAGCAGCCTCCACTCTTCCTCTCTGGATATTCTCTCTTGCTCTTGTTCTTCAACCATCTTCAACATTCTCTCCATCAAAAAATCTTGTGAATCCATTAACCCTTTCATTTGTGACTCCACGAGCCCCACCTTCATTTACCATCCTCTCTTTCTTGAATGAAAGAGCTCTAAAGTTAACATATTTATTAAATTATATTATAAAATAAATTAATCACAACTGCAGTTTAATGTATATATATATATCATTTGTGTTATCAACTTAATGAAAACATAAGTTAACTTGGTGGTTAAAACATCCATAAGAGTTTTTTTTTTTAAAAAAATTATCCATCAAAACGAAGTCGTTTTAGACTATTTTGGGCATCAAAACAATCAAACCAAAATGACATCGTTTTGGTTTGGCCTCCACGTCAGCGACTGCCTTCCATGTCATCACCTCGTTGAAGAGTTAATGGTGGAGTGGCATAAACGAGTCGAAAACTAAAGTTTATTGTTAAATTTTGACCAATTATAAGTTCAGTGGCAAAAACGAGTCAATGCCTATAATTTGGTAGTACCTGGTGTAGTTTACCCTTTAAAAAACGACATGATTTATAGTGGTTCGACTTCTAAACCAAGTCTACCTCTACTATCTTAGCTATCCATACTAAAGATTTTTCACAAATTCACTAAATCAAGTCTTTATGTCCTAATTTTCCACAAATTCACTAAACCAACTCTTTTAAAAACAAAGATTAACCTTACACAATTTATCAAAATTTATACCCAAAATCTTGTGAATCATTTCCCTTAAAGTTTATACCCAAAAAACTTTGAGTTGCACTCTCCCTAGGAGAAATACAAATTTAGCAAACAAGGAAAAAAACCTCACAAGGCAAATAAGTTTCAATAATTAGGCTCTTAAAAGATGAACCCTAAAAATCTACAATGAAGCTTTCTACAAAATGTATAAGAGAAAATGAAAAAAATCTAAAGCCTTGAAGCTCTTTTATCTTGATCTTTAAGTTTGGATGTTCATCTCATACTTCTTGAAGTTCCCTTGATGTGTATTTATACAAAGGAATGAGTTTGTAGCCGTTGGGGGGTGAATTATATTCACAATCACTAAATTTGGACTCCGCAATGTTGCCTTGGATGGTACATTCGGAGGTGGGGACTTCAATGGTGTAGAGGTGGTGTCCTCAAAATTTGGAAAATTAGGACAAGAATCAGTATGTTGCATATACTAAGCCGACTTTTATCTTTGTGCGTTATGGGGGTTGCCGCGACAATGTCACTCGTAAGTGGCAAAAAATTGCTAGTTTTAGGTGTCGGGGCAAGAAACTCCGTAGTGAACCTTGAAAAAGGTACTGTGCAATTTGAATTATCCTCCAATATAACGCACCCTAGAACGATTTCCTGATCCTTCACAAAGTAGCAGAATAGTTTCGGCTTCGCTTCCAATTGATCCAATCGTTGCAACAATGGATGAACTAGGATAGCTGGCACCTGAGGTATTGCCGCGACATGTGCATTTGCTGGGGCAGGTCTAGGAACCTTATCTCATTTGGCCTTGAACAATTTTTTTGTTGGTTCTTCTTGCATCATCTTCATGTAATAGCTTTCAGACCAACCTTCTTTCAACTCCAACCACTCGTTCATTGCATCTGATGGCACCAACACATCTCTTCAAAGTGTCATGATCAAATTATGGAAGTACAATGAACCCACGTCCATCTTGCTGCATTCACAAATGTAATAACAAGTATACAACCAATATTAATAGTGCGTATATGAAAGATATAGTGAATTAAAAGCAAACAAGAAGAGGAAATGGTAGCGTGATGCGTAGTTGGCAAGTTTTGACGTTGTTGTTCCACAACTTTGCTTCGGGTTTTAGAAAAATCTGGTTAACCATCCCCTTTATGTTCCTTTCGTTCCATACGGCTCCTTCAACCATGATCCAACTCCAGGCTTGGATTTCTTGACCATGATGTGAATGTGGCGAACAAGAATGAAAAGAAGAAAAAAAACCCAAGGGTTGCAGGAAGATAATGAAAAGGGTGAGTAAAGAATACGAAGAAGATGGGTACATGGTGTCTTTAATGGTGGAGTGATCGTGGGTTATTGAAGTGAAAGATGGAGTAATGGTAATCCACTAGGGTAAAAAGGTTCAATGATGGATGTAAAAAGAATGGGGTGTGCGACTAGGGTAATATTTGGAAGGAGGGAAAATTTAAAAATTTAGTATATGAGATTTGGGTGAAACCACCAATCCTTATCTCCTCTTGGGGATAAAAGTTTTATTTAAATAAAAACTTTATCCCTTAAAGGCCAATCTTCAAATCTTCTTTAACTCTTATCCTAAAAATCAAAAATAAAAAGATAAATATCAAATAAAGAGATAAAATAAAAAAAAGATAAAACCAAATTTAAAAGAAAAAAACAAAAAACAAAAAACAAAATCATAAAATCATAAAATAAAACAGAAAATTAAAAATGACTAGAAGTTGCATTTTCATGCATCTCCTAAATTCACTTATGATCGTGCTCAATGGGTGTGGATGTAGTGCCACAGAAGATGTCGCTCTGCTTCAATTTGCTCCAACCGATTCAGTAATGGGATCAAGAGTCCTTCTGGGACCGGGGCAGTTGTCGTGGCCAGTACTTATGCCTTGGCATGTTCTTGTGCCGTGGCATGTTCTTGTACAGTGGCATGTTTCTTTTCCGTGACAAGTCTGATTGTCTGGGCTTCTTCCAACGGCCTGGCTTTATTTGAACAACAAATAAATTCAAAATAATCATAAAACAAAAAAAAATTCGAAGGGAATAGGGTTGCCCTAAAGAAAGCTTGAGAAGGTTTGTTTCCGATACTTCTTATAGTCCATCCGTACCCTTTATCGGGTGCCAATATTGCCCAAAAAGAGTTCTGCCGCTATTATCGCAACCACTCCCACGTGCACTACCTTGGCGGAGATGTCTTTTTTCTTGTTCCTTTGTAGTCCTTGCATACCCTCCACCTTGCTACTACTCCTGAAGACATGAATATATTAATAGGAAAAAGTATATCAACATCCAACCATTTAATTACCTCATTCTCATCGACTTCCATCATGGTTGGATGTAGCCTTCGTTGTCATGGAAATTGCTGCTCTAGCCAATTGCTATGGCAATCCTCTACCATAATTCGATGAAAGTCAAGGGAAGAACCAATTTTCTAAAAAGCTTCATGAATCCAACCATCATTTTCTTTATGCCTCTCAAATATCTCCCTCAGTAGATATTTTGATGGCTTTAAATCTACCGACGTTCCTCAAGAAATACATGCAATGGATGAGGTGATTTTTTAAAGAATTCAAAAGGTTCAACCATCACCTGCTCATATTCCATTAGCACAGTATTGCCATCGTGTTGATCCTGCATGTGGTCATGCAACTGCCATGGCAAAGGTGGATAAGAGAAATCTACAGATTCCTTCTTCAACATAAACGTTGTAACATTCTGGGCATTAGATTCCTTACAATTTGTTGTAGCATTACTCTTCTCAGCCGCACTGAGTGTTATCAGGGCATTACTCTGTTCAGACTCCGCAATCTTTGTCGTGGCGATTCTTTGCATAAGCTCATCAAGTGTTTGGTAGTCTTTTTCATTGGTAGGCTCACGACTTGGAGGTTTTAGTTGGTCCTCACACATCGGAGAGCTCTCTTTGCATTTCTCCTTGTCCTCTTGCATTGGGACTTTAGTATCCCTAGGACTTAATTGTTGGGTCGTGTTATCCATGGCATATGTGAATCTCCTCAATTGTTCTTCCGAATATCTCATGAGTGCATCCATCCTAGCTATCCTCGCATCTATAGAATTTGATAGCTCTTGAAAGTTACCACATTGAGGCGACAATTGATTGAATTCGATGAGAGAATTAGGTCTAGCCATGAAAGCTTGAAACGTTTCCTCCAAGAAATTTGAATGCTCTTGACGATGACTACATTTCCATGACATATCTATTGCCGAGAAAGTTGACTGCTGATAAGGACTATATTGCCAAGGCATGTCTGTTGTCGCGGTAAAATTGTCATGGCAAAAAACAATTGAGCTTTTTGATCATACCATGAATGATTTTGCTCCTGGTTCCATTTTTGTCCTCCATGTATCCATATGCACTAGAACTGTGAGGGCAATTCTCAAACACATGATGTTTTCCACAACAAGGACAAGTGTTTTCCACGGATGGACTCTTTGGGCTTTTTTCGGTTGGTGTAGGTAATCATCGGAGGGTGTAAGAAATTCTTGAACTGATTGATTCATATCTTCCCACATGAACTCTTGAATAGATCAAATTTTATTTCCCCACATGTTGATGTCCTTTAACTTTGTAGCGCACCTAAATTTTTTTAATAAAAGAAAAAAGAAAAGTTAGTAGAAATAATGAGAAAAATGCAATTACAAAAACAACTAACACCAATTGCCAATCCCCGGAAATAACGCCAAAAACTTGTTGCATGATTTAAGTACAACGCAAACGGTGCAAGTATACACGTCGCAAGTAATAAAGTGATAAGTATCAAGTATTGTCTCCATAATGATTGGTTTGAGACACTTTGCCTAAGTTACTGCATTATAAAAGAAAAAAATTGACAGTGATAATTTGTGATGAATATCAAGTAAAACAAACTAAGTCAAATAAAGTAAATAGAAATGAGTAATCTATTTAAGAGAGTAGGCTGGGTTATTGCGAGTAGTGGTGCGATTGCCGAATGAATTGTCGTGGCTTATGATTGTTGAGGCAATTCAATTGTTGTGGCAACTAGGTCTGGATAAATGACGTGGCAACTAGGTCGCGATACTTTCTGTGAAAACTGGGTTTGGATGAATGTCGTAGCAACTGGGTTTCCTCCTTTAATGTTCGGCAAAGTGTTCTTCAATGCCTTAGCGTTATCCCTAACCGAAAAACTGGTGTTTGTGCATGCCTTGGTGATACATCTCTGCGTTAACCTTGGGTGAGCAACAACCGATCTTGCACTCCTCTTAACCGCTGAAATCCGATCCTTATTCCTAAGGCGAATTAGTTCCCACCAACATTCATTTCAAATGAGAATCGTGTCCACTCGTTTAATGAATCTAGCTCTCTCGAGCCTAGATAAATGGATACACTCGAGTTTATTTCCCAATTCCCTCAAGGTAAAAATCAAGATCCATGAATGAACAAACAATGAAATTTATTGAATCAAAAACCAAAAACCATTTATTTGTCTCTTACACCAACAAAGCCCGATAACCCAAGCCAAATTAAACTAGTTCATGGCTGGTTAAAAAGAAAATACAAAGAAATAAAACCAGACATGGATTGTACGATCTAAAGATGAAAAAGAAGACATTGTGCGTTAAGTATCTCGTGATCCAATATCCCAAATCGACCCCCTTTGATTTTTGATTTGATCCATATATATAGGGTGTTGCGATCAACTTTGTGTTGATAGGAATGAGTTTAAATTAATTTGAATTAGAAATGATTAATCTTTTTTCTCTTTTATCTGCAACATCTCTTCAAATCTGAATCATTATCCAATGTGATAAGGATAATGTTGGAGATAAAGCTGGAAATTCTGATCCTTATCCAGAACATACCACGACAATCCTCTCGTCAAGTTGTTCTGCACAGAAAAGAACAAAACTGCAACGATTTCTCCAGAAAAATAGAAAAATGCAAGGCCAAGCCCAATCAACGGAAGGAGTACGAATTTATGCATAAATAACTACAAATTCAACTAGATCGGCCTAAGTCTAAACAATAATCTAAGAAAAAAGTTATAAAATTCAATACTTTTTCACACTTATCAACGACTTCACAAAGGCAGCTGGTGCTACAGAAAGAATTTATTAAGGAGCAGATGGAAATGTAAAAACCCAGATTTCAAAATTCTTGGGTCGATTCTAATCCGAGTCTTGTGCCCCGTGTGTTGGGCCGAGAAGTTGGACTATTGGAGGCTCAAAAGGGCCTCTAGTGGGATCCTTATGTTGTTGGGCTAAAGGCTTGGGTTTTGATTTGGTGAATGAGGGATGTGTAAAGAGATAATTTTCCTTCTTTGGAAAAGGAGGGGACTGGTGTTTCTTAAATTTCTCTATAGAAAAGCAAAGAAGATGATCTCATCTTGTCCCACCTCTCTCTTCTTCATCCCTTCCTTTGAACCAAAGATTAAAGGTTCCATCTTTGTTTCTTTGAGTTAGATTTTTGGATTTCAAGTTAAGGGTGTTGTTAGCAACATAAAAGGATCTACATTTTGAGGTAAGAATCATCAAGTTTGGTGGAAAATGAGTTTTGGTGGGGGGTTGAGGAAGAAGAACGGAAATGAGAGTTTTCACTCCATTTCTTGTTGTAGATTACCTTTAGTCTATTTTAATCTTCCAAAAAAGTTGTAACTCATTTTACAACATTTCTTTGTAGCTAAAGAAGTTGGAAATTCTTCCAAAGTGCTTGGAAAGGAGAAAACTTGAGGATTTGGCTTGAGGCTTCTTTTCTAGTGGTATTATCAAGGTTAGTACACTACTAACTTCTATGCTTTCATGGGCATCATAAATTCGATTGCTCTTTGCTTGGTTTGATGTTTTGATTGCTTGAGTGCTTGAGACTCCTCTAATGGATAAATCTAAAATTTGAGTTAAAATGGTGTAAAAATGGTTGGAAACCACTTAAACGGCCTTCTATAACTTATATATTTGATTTGGGGTTTTTCTATGAAAGTTTGGGAGTGTTAGGATCATTTTTGAGTTCCAAAATTCAAATTATAGGGTTGAGTACTGATACAGGATGATCAGTACCCTGCGTTCTGAATGAAAAACACAAGCAATTTTGAAGGGTGTATCAGTACGAGCTCGAGTCGTACCGGTACCCCTATTTCGACAAAATTCCAGTAGCTAAATTTTGTACCGGTACACTTGGGGCCATATCGGTATAGAAAGGGGTATCATTATATGGTCCCTATGTATCGGTACAGGGTTATCGACTAGCCCCTTCCCTACGAAGCTCAAGTATCGATACACTTGTGGTGGGTATAGGTTTCATATATCTGTATCGGTACTTGTGGTTGGGTATCGGTACCACTTGTGTTATGACTGAAAAATACAATTTAAGTTCGAGGGGATGATAATTCGAGGGCTATGGCCCGATGGGCTTCTAATGTGATAAAATAAATGGTAAATAGCTGTGAAACCGGGATTTAACCCTCATATATGGACATTATATGTAATAAATTGGTAAACCTTGGGTGACTTGTTTTTAATAGCAACAATAGGGATCCTTGGTGGATCGTGTGATGTTGTGTGCCAAGTAAGGGCACCTGTGTGGTAGAGTCACATTGATTGTTGGGATCCAGATACCCAGTGAGCGTGTTTGCAACACCATGGTAAGTGGCATCGAATGTGAGTGTGACACCGGACCTCATTCGTTGATAATCAATGAGAGATTCCAAGTATGGGTGCTTGATCTGAGGCTATGTGGTACCTGGTCTTACCCTGGGTGTATGATCTCGAGGCTATGTGACACTGTGACTCAATCCAGGTTTGTGGTTGTACATATGATGCTTTGTGAGTATATGTACTTGTTGATTGTTATGTGTTTCGGTGATTATGGTAGCGCCATTTGTATTATATGTCGTGATATCATATCTAGTCGCGTGCTCTTATATATGATTTGCATAAAACATGGTTGAGTGGAAGCGTATCCATTGAGCTTTGTTAGCTTAGCCTTCGGAATTGTTGTTTCCATTCGCATGTGAGTTGGTTGATCGTTGCTTCGGAGGAGCACCATCGAATGTATGATTTCAGCATTGACTTTAGTCAGAGTAAAATTCTTAGATGTAATGGGCTATGTATTCGTAGGACCCTATGTTTTGTACTGTAACTCGTATTTTGGATTTATGTTGTATTTGTCGAATGTTTTGATACTTTTTTTAACTTGGAGCTCCCATGAAAATGCTTTAAACACTTATTTTGATTAAACTATTTTGGACTCAATGGATTTTATGAAAATGGATTTGGATTTGGTTAAACTAGGTTAAAAATTTTAAGGTTGTGGGTTGGGCTTGAGGCCTAAATGTAACATTCGGGTTTAGGGTGTTATAGGAAAAGATGGAAATAGCGTCTCGAGAAGGCAACGAGCTAGAACGAGGCTTGATAGGAAGAAAGGAATGGTTCGACCAAGACACCAAGAAACGACGACCATCATCAAAGGGTCCAAGCAACATCGGCTAACAACATGTCATAACTATAACTATCACTTTTATCAAAGCATGTTTACTTTATGTAATAATGAGATGTGTTTATTTTATGTCACGAATTAAGGAATACTAATATGATACTTGGAAAGCCACACGGAAAAACCATAGGATCGTTTAAGCGGCCGCCACTTTTAAGAAGTGCGTATTAAGGAATCATCTTATTCGTCCACCGCTTTTCAAAAGCGAAGAACCACAGGGTCGTTTAAGCGTCCGCCACTTTTAAGAAGTGTGCATTAAGAAATCAACTTATTCGCCCACCACATTTTAGAAGCGAAAAACCACATGGTCGTTTAAGTGTCCACCACTTTTAAAAAGTATGCATTAAGGAATCAACTTATTTGTCCACCGCTTTTCAGAAGCAAAGAACCACATGGTCATTTAAGAGTCTGCCACTTTTAAGAAGTGTGCATTAAGGAATCAGCTTATTCGACCACCGCTTTTCAGATGCAAAGAACCACAAGGTCATTTAAGCGCCTGTCACTTTTAAGAAATGTGCATTAAGGAATCAACTTATTCGTCCACTGCTTTTCTGAAGTGAAGAACCATATGGTCACTTAAGCGTCCGCCACTTTTAAGAAGTGTACAAATGGAAACCTCTTAACGATCACCAACATCTATACAAAATCAAAGAATAGAAAAATCACTCTAAGTTAACGAAGCCGCTCCAAATTAGCGATGCAAAAAATACATATTAGTTTAGATCTTCATTAAGAAACTAACGTGTGGGTAGGTTAGTGATAATGTTTCATGAGAATAATTTCGTTACAAGAAAGCGAGTAAGTATATCGCGATCTAAACTATCTCACTCGGAGGGAAAGAATTCTCCCAAACTCAAGGAAACTATGCGAATACATATAATGTAGTTCACTACCAGTTTGTCATATAAAGTCCCACAACGATACAAGTAAGCGAACATTCATATATACTATTTACTGCTCCTAAAAGCAAACATAATGAGGCAAAAATGGCTCTAGTGAACTCTCACTATACAAACATATACGAATTATGATAGCAACAGTTCACCTCTCGTGAACTATTATCAAAAAGTGTGGGTGCAAAATGCACGAATCACTATTACATACTTATCCCATGAAAAAGTTTTGAATATATCTCAAAATTCCACAAAAGCAAGAAGCTCGTATAATTTTGAACGCTCCCAAATAAGCGAGCAGTGATCCTCAATTCTGCGAGCCACTTCCAAATAAGCAGACAATTATGTCGTCTAATCTAATTAGACGTACCACCTATCTGCTACTTTTAAAGCGAAATTTATCCCACAAAACTTCCCCACCACGGGGCAAGAGTTCGCACTAGCGAACAAGCATACACAAAATATGTTAAACGATAAATCGCTTGTTACATATTTTTTCCAAAAAGGGAGCAAGAATTCCTCTATCCAAAATAAATATGCGAACACAAAAAAATATATCTCGTCACTTATTTATATTAAAAGTTCCCAATACCGGAAGCCCATACTCATGTTTTGTCATCTTAAAGAAAATGGAATTTGAAGAATTAACATAAAATCAAAAAGAGGATTATTCTTCATTCATATTAAAAAAAGGAAATACATGAAAAAATTCCTTGTAACTTCATTCAAGTTGGTTTGTCTCAAAACTAATGATTTCTATCTAATTTCTCTGCCCTATTTCCCCTCACCAACACCTCTATCTCCACAGACTAACTGATCATCAATATCTCTCCTATCACTTCAATTCTCATATTTTAAATCCCTACGAGACCGTCTTCGCTGATCCCAGAATGTCTTTCCCCAGGTAATATTAACCCTCAAGAAATATCCTCCCAAGGGTAACCAATAAAACAAACAAATAGCATACCACGATTACGAGTGTTGCGTATAAAAGGTGCTCCACAATTAGTGCAAGTTTACACATCTCAAGTAATATAATGATAAGTATTAGGGTATCGTCTCCACAGGGGTTGGGATGGCTTCTTCAATTATCTTCTCGCACTGAAAAAGAAAAGTAAAAGTAATAATACAAGTAAAGGAGTTTTGGGTTTTAGTTAAACTAAAGATCATAAACTAAAGCAAGCAAGTAAAAGTCGAGAATATCAAGATGATAGAATGAGACAAATTATATTGTGTCGTAATGTGGAAAGCAATTGACTCGTCTCGGTCTTTGAATGCAATGATCACCAAACTGCCTCGGCAGTGACCTTCGTCCCTGCCGAGACAATAAGATATGATGCGTCGGCAATCCCTTGCTAGTCGGCAGATGATGTCAAGATTCAGCAAAGCATCCTTTGATGGCTCCTCCTTATGCTTAAGTCGAAACCGTGCTGATGTGCAGACCTTGATAATACCTCTCAGCGTGAACCAAGGATGAGCACTAACCAATCTCACGCTTCTCTTAGCCGCTAAAACTCTAACTTATCTCTAAGCCGAGTTAGCTTCCACCGTTGGGATAAAAACCATGCTTATTCATTTCGTGAGTTTAACTCTCTTGATATTAAACAAATAGATAACCTCACAATACTCTCTCTCGATGAGATTGCAAGAATAAGATTAATGCCAAGAATAAGCAAACCTTGAACTAAATTGCATTAAAAATTTAAACAAAGTACAATTATTTTCTCACAACTACTAAGAAAAATAATCCTAATCATAAGAAAACTTAGAACATGATGGACGTTGAGATCACACGACTAAACCCTAATCTCAAGCTCTCAAATCTTCTGCTCTTCGACTCTCTCTGATGTGTGCAACAAGCCTTGCTTAAATAGGAAGAGGAGTAGGACAAAGTCCTCTTGGATAGGAAGTTAGGTTGGACTTTGACTTGTCTTCATTAAAGAGGTGAATCTCTTTAATTTTAATGCCTTTATCCACTTTAGACAAATTCCATCTTTAACCTTCCTTTCATGCTTTCATCACCTTCTCCTGCTCCGATTGTCATGCAAAGTATGTAAAAAATCCATCGTTTTATGCTCTTCTAATCGACTATCACTTTAAATGCTTTGCCCTCTGGCAGGTTGGTCTGTGTACTACCTCGGTAGAGAATATCTGCTGCCTCGGCAGGGATCTGTCACTAAATCTACTTTGTAAGGCTTTCTTTTCATAATTTAGCTTCCTTCAGTAGAAGCTGTCATCTTTGGCTTGGCTTGATCTCGATCTGTCACGAGCCTGTTCTACACCATATTTCCTTTTCTTCATTGCCCACTCGGCATCGCGTGCCCCAACAGTGAGTAAATTTGCGCAAATACCAAACATGCATTAAAACAGTACATTTTCATTAAATGTACCAAATACCAAGATCAAAGGTAAAGGCAGTGTAATTAATGCATATAAGGCCATAATGCCACTCGAATGGGTGTAGGTTAAGCAATAAATGCCATGTAAAAGGG
Source organism: Hibiscus tridactylites (assembly GCA_958450335.1). Taxonomy (NCBI): domain Eukaryota; kingdom Viridiplantae; phylum Streptophyta; class Magnoliopsida; order Malvales; family Malvaceae; genus Hibiscus; species Hibiscus tridactylites. Next base: position 73,559,844 of record OY288273.1, read on the forward strand.
TGAAAATATAGGACTTTTAGGCACTTATCACACCCCTAAACTCGAACTATTGCTTGTCCTCAAGCAATGCAAACCATCAATTGCCAAAACCTTAATCTTCATAAAAGTCCTCATTGGTCTTACTTTTCCTTCTTCTCTCTAAACCATGACAAAGAATGCTCGACCCTTAAGTCTATAGATGCCTTAGGAATTCCCTTTGAGTCAAACTATAAGATTTGTGAATGTGTGCATGCATTGTGAACAAGTTGATTACCGGGTTCTAAGTAAACACTTAAGCATTAACCTACTTAATTTGGGTAAATTCTCTTTTCTTTTTTTTATAAGAAATCTAACCTACTAGAGCCAATTTCAGCCACCTCAAGTGATTAGCCTAGAGCCGGTTTCGAGCACCTCTAGGGCTTCCTTAAGCTAGAGCCAGTGTTAGGCACCTCTAACTTTCTACCCAACATTTTCTTTCTAAGCAAGTCTATGTCCTAAGTGTCTTAGAACTCCTTAAATCATACAAGTCACAGAGGTGTATTGGAGTTCTAATCTCATAGTATGATTCTAAGTTATATTCCTTATGCATCCTAGAATTAAAGGCTTTAAACAGTTCAAAGCTATGGAAAGAAGAGAGATATCTATTTCCAAGATATAAAATTCAATTATATTAAACTAAGGCAATTGATGAAGAACATTGCCGAGGCATAAGCTTCATTCGGCTAAGGCAATATGTGCAGTAAAAAAATTTAACACGTATATAACAAAAATGTATAGCAATAGTATAAATATGCCGCGGCAGAACAGTGCCTCTCGGCAGCAGAACCTACACCCCCAGACTCAAGACAAGAATTACCCTCAATGCGTTAAAATCATATGCAATAATCAGAAATATTAAGCACAAATATTAAAGGCATGAAAATAAATGCAAGAGAGAAAAAATTTAGATGGACTCGGATGAGTCATCGTCATCGCTTTGTAGGATCAATCTTCTCCCTTTGCAGGCTGTATGCTTGACTTTCTTTGTTTCTCTTGGCGGTTGGATGTGCGTGGGTGGGGGGTTGGCTTGGCCAGGGCATTTACTTCTTCCTCTCTTCCATGGCCTTTAAGGCGGATGCCTTGTGCTTGACAGTTTTGAATGTTGAGAGGACAGATTGAGCAGCTTCGGTCCAATTAGAGAAGCCTTCTGTCCCGACCAGCGAACCCATAAGAGTGTCTAGTCCTGCCCCAACAGAGTGCCTTGGTGAGGCCTGAGCAGTAGCTGTGGTAGGTGTGGCTTCGACATGGGGCACTGGGGTGGCTGCGACATGTGGTTCTGGGCGGCTGCGTCAGAGACGACGACAGGGAATTTAGGGAACTAGAAGGTGTGGTCAGGGAACTTCTCTTGAATCACTTGGACAATGGAGGAGGTGAAGTCCCTTGCGAAAGCCATAAATAGGCGGTGCCTTATGTCCATGTCCTCCAATTTCTTTGCAATTTGCTAGAGGGTGGCTGCCAGGGCAGTTGATTGTGGCGTCTCCGGAACATCTACCATGGATGCTGTCGCGGTAGGGCCCTACATCGGTGTAGATTGCCATGGTTCAACCTCCGTGATCTTCATTAGTTTGTAGTATTTTTTCTATCCCATCCTTTCCTTGGAGGCGTGTACTCATCAGCTTCATTAGTAGGTACCTCTTATCCGGTGCATAGGTCAGTGATGAGTGATGGGAAGTAGAGGGGGCCGCGTTCCTTTTGGCTGCACTGGTGAATCTCCTAAAATATAATGTCACCCACATTAATAATACGATTACTTAAAATAGAGTGAATGAGTGCAAGCCAGTACCGGCCGATAGTGCTGTTTTGTGAGGTGGGCATGAGGCGGTGTTTGACGAATGTGTTCCATAGCTTGGCTTCAGGCCACAACTGACGCCGATTGACCGAGCTCTTGTGTGCCCTGGCATTCCATGCCGTGTCGGCATGGCAAAGTTCCTCCTTGACGTGTTCGTAGTCTTCCTCCGTTAAGGACTCGACGAATTTTGCGTGCTCGTACCTCTCTACGTGGATGCCATAAAAGAGATTTATGGCATCGACATCTACCTTGATCGCTTTTCTCTGAACGTGAACAAAGAGTGTGGTTGGAGGTTGGGTTGTGGGCATAAAATTCTCAGATCACTGTTATGTTGTCTCGTTTAGGTTGGAGGAAAATATTTGACACTTTTGATGATCAACTTTGTTGAAGAGATAGTGGTCGAGGCCGAAATCTGGCTTGTCAGAGCATTGAAATCCTTGATCCTCCCATACTTGGCGGGCTATGAAGTGCTTGTTGAAGCGCCTCTCTACTTCCAGCGGTGCGAAGCGTTTGTACGTTGATGCCTAGGCCGAGCGTGAGCTTTCTCCTTTCTTTAATTTGAGGGCCATCTAGAAAATGTGAGTGAGTAATGAGAGAGTAAAAGAAAATTCTAAACTTTGGTGAATGCAATAGAGTAGAAGAGAATATTGAGTGATGAACAATTTAGAGAAGAGTGGCCTTTATATAGAGCTTTGGCAAGCCATGTCGTGCTACATTAAATGCGGAGCGGCATCTCTAGTCATTATGTTACGGTCTTCTACCCGTTACAAATATAGCCGTTGCGGCTTTTTCGGCCCATTGGCAGATTATGCCGTTGCATTTTTCTACCCGCTGGCAGATCATGCCATTGGGGTAGTGGTTTCTCCTTACTTAGCTGTTGGTTCATCTCTTCTTTCTTTCTTGATCTCCAACCTAAAAACAAATAATAGATAAAAATAAAACTTTATTCCTAAAAAAATTAAAAATGTGGAAAATAAAAACTAAAACTAAAAATAAAAAGATAGAGGGAAAAGGTTAAGACACTAAAAGAGTGTATGTGCATGCATCTCCTAAAGTGATTACTTCCTTATCCCTCGCGACATGTAGCATAGAGTGATGCTTTAATCTCTGCCCAGTATTTTTGAGTTCATTGTCATCCTGCGCTTTTGTCTCTGTATCTCCGGGTTCCATCATCATACCCCCGCGACAGTTGCCCAGGCAGTGGCCAATGTTGCTACCGAGGCAGTGTGGTTCCATGTCGATATTTGACTCAGTTAGGGCCTGGATTGCCTGACATTTTTTGGGTCATCAACATGTTTCATGGTGTTCATTACATTGAGTTTCACGTGTTGATCGTTTACTCTCATCGTTCAGTTTTCACACCAAGGTAGTGTGGTTCCATGTCGATGTCTGACTCAGTTAGGGCCTAGATTGCCTGACTTTTTTCTGGGTCATCAGCATGTTTCATGGTGTTTAGTACATTAAGTTTCATGTGCTTATCGTTTACTCTCATTGTCAGCTCTCCCTTTTCGACATCAATTAAAGTTCTCCTTGTAGCTAGGAATGGTCTCCCAAGGATGATTGACACATTCTCATCTACATCACAATCCAAGATAATAATGTCAGCAGGGAAAATAAATTTATCAACTTTTACCAGTATGTCCTCAATTTTCCTTTCGGGCTGCACATACAATCTATCGGCAAGCTACAACATTATAGTGGCAGGTGTGGCTTTTCCAATGCCCAATTTCTTGAAAAGTGACTTAGGCATCAAGTTTATGCTTGCTCCTAGATCACACAATGCCTTCTCGGCATAGTGGTTTCTGATTACACATGGTATGAGAAAACTGCATGGGTCCTTGAGCTTGGGTTGTGTCCGATTGTGTAGCATTGCCATACATTCTTCTGTCACATCCACAGTCTCAAATTCCTCAATCCTTTTTCGCTTTGAGACAATGTCTTTGAGGAATTTAACATAATTCGGGATCTACTTGATCGCTTCCACCAAGGGCAGGTTGATATGTACCTGCTTCAAGATGTCTAGGAACTTCTTGAATTGGTATTCTTGTTTATGTTGTTTCAGTCTTTTGGGGAACGGTGAAGGTAGTTGAATATCCTTTATTCCTTCTTTTCTTAGAAATTTTATTTGAGGATCTGCCGATGTATTGACTTCTGGCTCTATCGCGGGTACTACCGCACTTGCTGTCGAGACAGTGCCTTCAGGGTTGCCGTTACGGCAGTGTTGCTGGGCATTACAACGGCAATGGTCTCCTTTGGCTTTGTCTGCTATGTTTCCTTAACTTAGGGCTCTTTGAGTTGAATACAAATCCGAGTGTTTATGGCTTTTCATTTCTCATATGATTTTCCCTTAGTGACTTCAGTATCGCTAGACAAGCCTCTAATCAGCCTTATGTTTGGGATCTGTGAGATTTTCCCAACTTGAGTCTCTAGAGATTTCAGTGTTGCCTCATTATTTTGCAGCCGCTTCTCGGTCTTGTCCATAAAAGCATCAATTTTCTTTATGAACTTATTAATATTAGCCATATATGCACTAGTTTGAGACATGAAAGCATTAAGAGTAATTTCTAAAGAACTAGTTGGCATAGACTATTGCGGTGACATAGACTGTTGTTGCAACATGGACTGCCGAGGCGTGTTTTGTTGAAATCCCACTGGTGAAGCATTCTAATTATTTGGATTGGGTGCGTTTTTGGGGTTTCTCCAGAAGAAATTTGGATGCTTATTCCAAGCCGGGTTGTAGTGGTTGGACATCATGTTATTGTTCCGGTTGTAATTTCCAACGAAACAGCTCAACTTTGTATTCTGCGGACATTCAGAAGAATCATGGTTACCTCCACAGTTTTCAGAAAATAAATCCATTACCTTGACCTCGTGGTGATTGTTCTGCGATTGCATGTTCATGACCAACTTTGTCAAGGTGGCAATTTGGGATGAAATTGAGTTCGAGGACCCTATTTCATTTACTATGGGTTGGCGTCGGATTCCTCCTTTTCTGGTCGTTGGGAACTGATAGTCGTTCTTGGTCGTCCTGTTTAGAATATCCATCGCTTCATCTAGATCCTTGTCTAGGAGTATGCTGTTTGCCGAGGCATCAAGCATCATCCTAGTTGCCGTGTTGACAACATTATAGAGCATAGTTACACGCGGCCATAATGGGAATCCGTGCAAGGGGCATTTGTGTAACATCTCTCTGTATCTCTCCCAGGTCTTGTGCATGGATTCGTCGTAAGCCTGTCGAAAAGAAGTGATTTCGTTAGGAAATTTATCGGTTAAATTCGTAGGATTAAACCGTGCTAAGAAATCACGACATAAATCACTCCAGGATCCAATTGATCCTGCTGGAATACTATTTAGCTAGGTTATTCCCCTATCCCTCATTGAATAGGGAAACACTTTTAATCTCAAAATATCCTCATGCTCCTTGTATTTTAAACGAATTACAAATCTGCAGGAAGGATTTGAGGAGCTGTCTGGCATCTTCAGTCACTGAGCTGCCAAATTTCCACATAGTATTGATCATGTTGAACATCACAGGCTTCAGTTCAAAGTGAACGGCTTCTATCTCCGGTGTGACAATTCCCGGATTTAGTTCGTTCAGGTCCTCTTCTAGGTAGTCTCGGACAATTAGGTTCCGTATGGGCAGAAATTGAATTCGCGGATTCTCTCCATCTCGTACAAGGACATTCTGCTGCCCATCGACAATTGGCTGCCCGTCGGCAACCTGCTGCCCATTGGCATTCCGATTGTTGTTGGCATTGTTGCCGCAAACTTGATGTGCCATCTTCTGCCTTATCTGTTGCTTGCGTCTTTGACAACTTTGACCGATTTCTTGATCAAGGTCGTGGAGTGGATACTTTGGGTTCACCCTGGTCATACACAACTGCAAAACCAAAGTTTATTAGTGCTCGAAAAATAGATAAATAAAAAGTGCAAGAAAATAAAATTGAAAGCCGCTATTGCCAATCCCCAACAATGACACCAAAACCTTGTTGCGTGTACAAGGTACTCCACAATTAGTGCAAGTGTACACGTCTCAAGTAATATAATGATAAGTATTAGAGTATCGTCTCCACAGGGATTGGGATGGCTTCCTTCAATTATCTTCTCGCACTGAAAGAGAAAACTCAAAGTAAAAACACAAGTAAAAGAGTTTTGGGTTTTAATTAAACTAAAGATCATAAACTAAAGCAAGCAAGTAAAAGTAGAGAATATCAAGATGATAGAATGAGACGTATTAGATTGCGTCGTAGTGTGAAAAGTAATTGACTCATCTCGGTCTTTGAATGCAATGATCACCAAACTGCCTCGACAGTGACCTTCGTCCCTGCCGCGGCAATAAGATGTGCTACCTCGACAATCCCTTGCTGTTCGGGAGATGATGTCAAGGTTCGACAAAGCGTCCTTTGATGGCTCCTCCTTATGCCTAAGTCAAAACCATGCTGATGTGCATACCTTGATAATAACTCTCAGCGTGAACCAATGATGAGCACCAACCAATCTCACGCTTCCCTTAGCCGTTGAAACTCTAACTTATCTCTAAGCCGAGTTAGCTTCCACTGTTGGGATGAAAACCATGCTTAATCGTTTTGTAAGTTTAACTCTCTCGATATTAAACAAATAGATAACCTCACAGTACTCTCTCTCGTTGAGATTGCAAGAATAAGATCAATGCAAAGAATAAGCAAACCTTGAACTAAATTGCATTAAAAACTTAAAGAAAGTACAATTGTTTTCTGACAACTACTAAGAAAAATAATCCTAACCCTAAGAAAACTTAGAACATGATGGACGTGGAGATCACACGACTAAACCTTAATCTCAAGCTCTCAAATCTTCTACTCTTCGACTCTCTCTGATGTGTGCGTCAGGCCTTGCTTAAATAGTAAGAGGAGTAGGGCAAAGTCCTTCTTGGATTTGAAGTTAGGTTGGACTTGGACTTGTCTTCATTAAAGATGTGAATCTCTTTAATTTTAATGTCCTTATCTACTTTGGCCAAATTCTATCTTTAACCTTCCTTCCATTCTTTCGTCATCTTCCCGTGCTCCGATTGTCACGCAAAGTATGTAGAAAAATACAACGTTTTATGCTCTTCAAATCGGCTACCACTTTGCATAGTTTGCCCTCCAGCAAGTTGGTCTGTGTACTGCCTCGGTAGAGAATATCTGCTGCCTCTGCAGGGGTTTGTCACTGGATCTACTATGTAAGGCTTCCTCTTCATAATTCAGCTTCCTTCAGTAGAAGTTGTTATCTTTGGCTTGGCTTGATCTGGATCTGTCATTAGCTCGTTATGCACCATCTTTCCTTTTCTTCATTGCCCACTCGGCATCGCGTGCCCCAACAGTGAGTAAATTTGCGCAAATACCAAACATGCATTAAAACAATACATTTTCATTAAATGTTCCAAATACCAAGATCAAAGGTAAAGGCAGTGTAATTAATGCATATAATGCCATAATGCCACTCGAATGGGTGTAGGTTAAGCAAGAATTGCCATGTAAAAATGGTGAAAATATATGACTTTTAGGCACTTATCAGCGAGCATTAAAAAAGCACCGATTTCTCTAAAGAAATCCACATGAGACGAGATCTTTCCAGATATGTTGCTTATTTGAAGATGACAACCTTAAAATGAATAGCTTGTGGAAAAACTAATGCCCATCCCCATCACGCACAAGACAGAGTGCAACTAAAATAAGTAGTCACACTTTGAAAAGGAACCTGAAACGGGTAAAAATGTTTTCATGGTACGCTGCTTGTCAGACGTTGGCAACTACAATCACACTAAAATAGAATAGAAACCCTAGATAAGGGGAAGGAAGTATAAGATCCGAACTACATGATATTTTCACTGAAGAGGGCTCCATTTATATCCATCACACGAAACCTACTTTGGCAGGAATATCAAAACTTTAAGCAGGAAGTTTCATCAGATATCCAAAAAATTGCAAAATTAAAAATTTAAAAGTCTGCTATTCTTGATAAAGAAAATTAGTGAAAACAAGGAAAGAAACGGTGCTTCGTACCACGATCTTTGTTAAAAACTCTTAATTAGAGCAATGAAATTGCAGAGGACATGATCACGTTAGGTATTTCACACATTTTATTAAGAAGTAAGGTACTTAAATCAATCATTTTGAAACGTCACCCGTCAAAGTGATGAGCTTCCTCATTATCCTGATCAACTATTAAAAACCCATAATCCCGTAAATATAAGGCAAAGTCAGCACTACTAAAATGATTAGAAACTTTCATTTCAACGGTAAAGCACTCAAATCTTTCTAGAAGTGCTAGAATAAAACAAAAAAAACATATGTTAAATTAAAGCAGGAGTATTCCCAACCTCAGTTCCCTCTCCATCATCATCATCTCTTGAACTATCGGCCAATGACATGGGAGTATTAGGCTCACGAGCAAGAGGAATCACAATGGACCTTTTTTCCACAGCAAAAGACTCCCAGAATGATTTACTAGGGTTTAGTATGTCAAAATAAACCTTCGCACAATCCTTATAAAGAGCCCCAAAGTTCACAAGCGAAAGGTCAAAAAGGCCACGAGCCACCTAAAAGGCTAACACAACACTCTTCTCCTGATTTCACATGCAAGTGGCCATATGTCTGAAGGCGGCAACCGTAGCCTCCATAGCAGCCTTTGCAACTACCGCAGCCAAAGCACGAGTATAATCAGCTTTCATTTTCTTCATTTCCTTTTCCAGTTGCTTTGTACACTTCTCTAACTCACTAAAACAAGCTACATGACTAACCCTCTCTTCGTATAACCTTCCCACCCAAACTTGGTTCGCGAAAATATGCTTATTTGAAGCTTTTACTTCTCTCAGCAGCTCCACTTGTTCTTTGCCTGCATCGATAAATTCTAACTGCAGCTCCCCATTAACCTTTAACAAAGCATCATTCAATAATTGAAGTTCTTGCATAGCTTTGTCAACCTGCTTATGTAATAGCAAAAGTTCTTGCAACAAACCCCAACCCCCAGCAAGCGGCTCTTGTAAATTCGGTGCTGGTAATTTCTCAAACGACTTGTTAACTAGCAAATTGGGTACTTGTTTAGAGGCAATGTCGGGGTGAACAAAATTCCCCACACTTTCAAAATACCTCCAAGGGTAGAAGGTAGAGAGAGGTCTCAATGAGTTGGATAATACAGAACACAACAAGGAGAGCCCCTGAGAAAGGTTCGACCCAATATTAAAAGAGGGGGAGGGTTTCCCACCAGGGCGATGGTAAACCTAAATGGGAAGGGGCAGATGGTGTAACTGTGTGAAAGGCGGTAGCATCCAAAGTGGCAGTGTTAGGACTTGCAGCAACATTGGCTACACAAATGTCATAACTCATTAGATCAATGGTGTTATGATAAACAAGGTAAGTTACAAAATTCAATTTACAAAGTAAAAACGACGTACGCAGAGACGCACACGCTAAAATGAGTGCATGAGTATTGACAGAAGAAGCAACGATTTTCTTTGATGAATTCCTATGTCTTTTCACTCCTCGTCTGTCTTCGCAAGGTAGAGAGAATCTTTAAGATTTAATTTTATCCATCTCCTCTTCAAGAAAATGCATAACGATCTCTGAGGGATAATTGGTTGTGATAGCAGCTCCAACCATTGTAGTAACTACAGTTGCACTTGTGCATGCCTTTGGGGGACATCCAACAAGGAACCATTAATTGAGCCTCTTATGTAGGGTTTCCCCCCTCAGATACACCTATGAAAAGAAATAAAAACCACAAAACTTAATAGATCACTCTGAAATCACAACCACCTGTTACATGAAGGTAGACAAACTAAACATAACCGGTATATGAATCATGCTCGAACGTGACTTATACCTTCACAGATAGGCTGCAAATGCGAAGTAGGATCCATCATTCTCTTAGTTTACCCTCAACACTCGCAAAAGCACTTTCTGCCTCCTCTAATGACAACAAATGTTCCTGACATCAACATTTCCTCTCTCTCTTCCCTTGCCTCTTACAATTGTGTTTCTATAACTTCAGTTGCAGGCAGGGCATTTCTCATACGATTGAAAAAAATTTGTGGGATCTATCATCCTTCCTAGCAAAACTTTTGCAATAGTGTCATGACTCTTCCCATTAAAAGGCTAGGCATGCTCAAAATCCGGTACACTCGTCAAAACCCCCAAGGAACAATATTCCTTTCAGATGTATCATATCCGTTAGCACTCTTACTCAACAAACATAAACGAAAATCATTCCTCATGGTACAGTATCATCGTACCTAGTAGGGGGTTATTCTCCAACCTTTCGATCTGAGTGAGCTCCCAGTCAGCAAATTTCTTAGGCTTCGCACATAAAACCTTAGTCGGCTCGTGCCAGTTCAAAGTAAAAGGAAAATGCCCAATGTAGCCCCCTAAACCCGGCCTAGAAGAAAATACCGAATTTAGGAAGTCACGTTTGAAAACTTAATCCTCAAGAAATTCAATTTTGGAAATTATACTGTAACCCCCTCGACCCAGCCTAGCCACCAGACCGAACCGAACGAGTTACACGGGGAAAACCAAAGCGAAACCCGTTAAGGCCTCACTCTGATTAGCAACCCTATTTTTTCTTTTAAATTAATCTTGTCTAAATGCCATCTTTAGCCTATGTGAGGTGACATGCAGCGGAAAAGCAAACACGAACACGAACCAAGCAAGACGAACATCAGAGGTATATTTTTATGAATTTTTCCACAGGCCGTATCGATACACCTGTAACGATCAAACTCCCCAAGGTCAACTCCAAGAGACCGTACTGATACTGCCTTTGAGCGTATCGATACTCACTTAATGGTCAAACTCCCAAAGTCAACTTCAAGGACCGTACCGATACGCCTAAGACCCGTACCGATACCACAATTTCTCGCCAAAATCTCATATTTCCATAGACCCAAAACGGCATCGGTACGCCCCCGCATATCGATACGATAGGCTTAAAACAGGGGACCGTATCGATACCGCCCTAGAGTGTATCGATTAGCCCTGCCCAGAGAGACTGGTTTCTGCAATTTTTAAGCGTAAGGGGAAACAACACAACTCACATACACGCACCCAAATGGCTTCTAAACATCCATACAATTTAAGGCAACCATTCTAGAGGCAAGACACCCTAAAAAAACGTCCCGATCATACATACACACAAACATGAATCTCAAACTCAAAGCCCAAAAGAACACTTCAATTCAAAACACTAACTAACCAAAACACAAGGCATTTAACCAAAAGCCAAAACGAGTCTAAACATAGCATGGTTTCGACATTTAAAACATGTAAGCAACAAAAGCAACCACACAGAAGTTTAGACACCAACTTCCCCAACACAAAAGTCTAGCATTCCCATTGCCAAAGTATTATTACAACCATGAAAAGCCATACTTGAGCTAGCAAAAGAACTCCAAGGTTACTCCCTTGCCCCACTTGCCTCCCGTAGCCACTAACGATCTACATTGTTGGAAAAGAGAGCTTAAGCTTAAGAGCTTAGTGAGTGGAGCTCAAAATCACAACAACAAAAACAATGCAGTTTCAAAACATATATCCATTTTAAAGACAAAACCATAAGGAGTGGAAAATACTAAACCGAAAACATAAGACGAATTCATGGTGTGCACATGCACAACCACACTTGGTGGGACTACACATCACCGTTCACAAACAACTAGCATATTTTCGGTGGGACTACACATCACCGTACTCATCTACTAGTCAACTTCTGGTGGGACTACACATCACCGTTTTCAACAACACCGTTCCCATTAACCATCATGTGAGGCTTTGACAACAACAACAACAACATAATAACATTCAAAAGGATGTAAAAGCAAAGAGTATTTCACGCAACAACACATGTAATCTCATTATTCAACACTTAAAAAATAAGGCAATATTAGTTAAACTTAAACTTCAGCTTAGGTCGGCCCCTAAAGCTCAACCCAAACCCCAAGAAAACATATTTGAAACATTTCAAAGCTTTAAAACATTACCACTCACCAACAAAATTCCAAAACTAGCTAACGGTCCACCTTCAAGCTTCTTCAACTCCCGGTGTAGCGTCCGAAGAACCCAAATCTTTATCCGCTGCTTCTACCCAAATCAAAACAAGGAGTTAACACACTTTTCAACAATCAAACCCACTAAAATCAACCTTATCACATTTCGACAACAACCATTTCCGATTCCTACCTGAAACTAACCAAAGCCATTCTCATTTCTACACTTACCACAAATCAACCATAATTTCAACAGTTTAACTTCCAAAACATGTTCAAATACCCCGAAAACATCAACCCAACACCATCAAAACATTAGAAGTCTTTCCCCACCATTTCCAAGCCAAAAACCCAAATATCCTCTATCAAAATATTACCCATTTTCCAAATTCCGGGATTTCTTGATGAACCCATTATCTTAACATCATTTTACACCCAAAATATGGTTTATAACTCACCCAAAACACTATTTTGACCAACTTTGCTTAAACCTTTCAAAAACCCATTTTCTCCCAAAAAGAAGGACTTTGAGAGATTTTTCAAAGTTTTTGAAAGGAAGTTGTTAGAAAATAAGGAAATGTGAAGAGATGTTAGGAACAAAGCACTTATTTGATGAGTCTTCAAAAATGGTAGAGATTTGATGGAGGGGAGAAAAATGACGTGAAATGGTTTTGGAGAAGAAGAAGAAGAGGTGGGTAATTTTGAAATATAATATTTTACTTTAATTTAAAAAATCCATTTCCAAAAACCTATTTGTTACCCATTTTACCAAAAACCCCTTTAAAATCCCTTTTTGTCCCAATCGAACCCGAATGGCCCAAATCGCGTTTATTAACCTACTCCGGACCCGGCACCCATCCGTACCCTAGTCTCGGGGCGTTACAACTCTCCCCCACTTAAGGAATTTCGTCCCTGAAATTTACCTGATGGGAAGAGATACGAAAACTGTTTCTCCATGCCATCCTTCCTCTCCCAAGTAGTCTCTTCCACACCCCGATGTCTCCACAAAACCTTGACTAACTCAATGGTCCTCCCAAACAAAGCTTTACTATCCGTAGCAAGAATCTCAACCGGTTCTTCATCATATGACAAATCCAGGTTCAACTCGATCTCTTCCACTGCATTACATGGGACGAATCTGATCTATACTTTTGAAGCATCGAAACATGGAACACGTTATGAATCTTTTCTAACTCGGTCGACAATCTCAATCTATAAGCAACGAGACCAATCCTCTCAACTACCTCGTAAGGACCAATGAATCTCGTACTTAACTTCCCCTTTTTACTAAACCTCATTACCTTTTTCCACGGGGAAACCTTCAAGAAAACTTTATTGCCAATAGCATACTCAATCTCCTTTCTCTTCAAATCCGCATACGATTTCTGTCTGTCTGAAGCTGCCTTCAAGCGATCACAAATCAGTTTTACCTTCTCGGTAGTACCCTTAAGCAAGTCTGCCATAGGTACAAGCTTCTGTTCGGCTACAGCCCAACAAACTGGTGTTCTACATCTTCTACCTATCGCAACCCTTTCGAGCTTTAACTTTTTGAAAACTTTAAAAACACAGAGTCACCACCAATCTTTTTGAAAAGTGTGATTGGATCACTTTAAAATAGATTTATAAAACGTTTTGTTTTAATAAAACAATAGTTTTGATCTGCGAAAATCAGAAAAACATGTTCGGGGGTCGGTTACGCGTGGGAAAGGGTTAGCACCCCCACGACGCCCAAAATTGGTACCTAATTGATTTTAAAATCGTTTTTAAAATTGGAAACTGCAAGTTCACGAAGGTTCGAGTTACTTGTCCGTTTATTGAATATTAGTCCATTTTAATGGCCTTATCGTCTGGGAGATGAACTTTAATCACCGCCAATATTTCTGACGCTAACCCGTTATTCCAATTTGGTAAGACACCGCATTGATTATGTTTTCACTTTTCAAACAACATGGAAATTTAGTGAGTTTTCATTTTTAAAGTTTAGGGTTTAAGTCCTAAATTATCTCTAAGTTCATTTTATTTTAAAGTTATGATATTAAAAAATGTATTTCATTTTAAATTGTGAAGAAAGTCTTAAACACGCAAGTTTTTAATCTAGGCTTCAAGATCCTAAATCCTAATGTTCAAACACAAAAGGCAAACAAGACAAGACAAAACAGAGGATTAAAGTTTTTTTTTTTATTTTATGGTTTTTATTATTAGTTTTTCAAACTTTATTTGAAAGCATTATTTAATCATTTTCTAAACTTTCCTTTTTTCAAAATTTTTCCAATTTTTTTTTTATTTTTTATAACCCATTTTATTTATTTAAATCTTTAAAAAAATCATTTTTCTATTTTTCAAACTTCTCAAACCTTTTATTATTTTTAAGATCAAAACTTTTATTCTTTATATTAATTAAAAAAACATTTTTCAAACATTTTATTATTCTTCCATATACTTAGAAATCTTTTCTCTTCAAAATTTTCAAAACTTTTTTGTTCATCTTTTATTATTTTTTTTTAAAAAAATCCTTATTAATTTTCTAAAACCCACTTTTTGTTTTTAAAATTTTATCAAGAATCTCTAATTCTAAACTTTTTTTTTAAATTTCTTAAGAAAACATTTTTGTTTTTATTTTTTTAACATTTTTAAAAAGAAGCACTCGTTTTATTCCTAAAAAAACTCTTATTATTAAAACTTTATTATTTTAAACCAAAGTTTTCATTTTTTTCCAAATCTAGCCACTAATCTTAAATTCTAAACAAAAACATCTTTTATTCCTCACCTATCTACTCAAATGGATCAAATGACCAACATTTCGATTTTAAGTTCACAATTTTCCAACAAACAAAATTTTTATTTTATTTAGGAATCTAAAGGATTAAAACAAAAAACAAAAGCAAGATAAAGAACGAAAATTATTACCAAAAATCATTTTCGATATTCTAATCCGATTTGCAACCTAAGAACATGAACAAACAAAAAATTCAACCAAGGAAATAATATTAAAAACAAAGAAAAGAAAAAAATTATTGAAAGTGTAGAAACCTCGAACTTTCTCCACTCGAATCGATTCCAATCGCCACCGAAAAAAGCTTGCTTCCAACCCAAAAATTCTAACCAAAGCTATTCCAAACTTGAACAATTTCCAGCAATTTCAAAGGATTTTCAGAGGTGATTTTCGGATGAATTTTTGGTGTGTATTACAATGGGAGAAAAGAAGCTCAATTTATAGGGTTTAGATGCTTAGAAATCAAGCCAATTTGGAGGACAAAATCCCCATTTTCGTCCCATGAAATCATCCCATTTAATCTGTTCAGCTTTAATTCGTTGAATCTCAATCCAAATTTCATCAGATTTATTTCCAATTTGGGAGATTTTGCTCCCAAATTAATTAGGGTTTGAAATCTTTTTTCCTTATTCAATGAGCAAACGACGACAACAAGGGACGGGGTCGGCGACATCAGACTCAGCCGGCCGAGGCGAGTCGAACAGTACCAGCCTCGGCGGCGACCGTGACCCAGGGACGACGTGGCCATGGACGACAGTCAGCTGGTAATCACACAAGATGGGCGATTTGGGGGAGATGATCTCCCGCGCGTGCAACGCACGCGCTGGCACGTGGCAGCGCGGGCTCTCCCCCTTTTTCCCCTTCATTCGATCCAATCCGTTCACATTTTCAGCTCTAGATCTAACGGTTTTGATTAAATCTGAAAAAAAAAACAAAAAATGGGTTAGTTTGGGCTCCTTTAGATTTTTTTGGGGCTTCTAGTTAATTAAAATGAGTCTTTTTATTATTAAGAAAATGGGTTTAAAATGGACCCTTATTTAAATAGGATGGACCTTAAAAATGTTTTATTTTCTTTTATCCTTCTTTTTTTAAATAAAATAAATGGATAAATAAAATAAATAAATGAGGTGAAAATTTAGTGACAATATCTGCCCCTCTTTGCTTATCTGTGTGCAACAGGGATAAAGCAAAGACCAAAAGGCACTGATTTTCACTGATTTTTCGGTTGGCTCCATTCTCCTGATGCCCGAACAGATGAGCAGATTCCATTCTCCAAACGCTCGAACAGATAGGCTGGTTCTATTCTCCTTTTGCCCGAATAGATGAGCAAATTCCATTCTCCAAATGCCCGAATGGATCGACTGATTCTATTCTCCTTATGCTCAAATAGCTGAGCTGGGTTCTATTCTCCCAAATGCCTGAATAGCTGAGCTGGGTTCCACGCTCAAGCAGATAGGCTGATTCTATTCTCCTTATGCTCGAATAGTTGGGTTGGGGTCTATTCTCCCAAATGCCCGAATTGTTGAACTGAGTTCTATTCTCCCAAATGCTCAAACAAACAGGCTAGTTCTATTTTCCTTACGCTCGAATAGCTAAGCTGGGTTCTATTCTCCCAAATGCCTCAAATTGTTGAGTTGGGTTCCATGCTCAAACAGAAAGGCTAATTCTTCTGAAAAACTTCATCCTCCTTATGCTTGGATGAATAAGCAAACTCCATTCTCCTCTTGCCCGAACGAATAGGCGAATCTTCTAAAAAATTTCATCCTCATTATGCTTGGATGAATAAGAAGACTCCATTCTCCTTACGCCTGAACGGATAAGCGAATCTTCTGAAAAATTTCATCCTTCTCAATCTTGGATGAATAAGCAAACTTCTGAAAAATTTCATCCTCCTTATGCTTGGATGAATAAGCGAGTCTTCTAAATAATTTCATCTTCATTGTGCTTGGATGAATAAGCGAACTTCTAAAACATTTCATCCTCCTTATGCTTCAATGAATAAGCGAGCCTTCTAAAAAATTTCATCCTCCTTGTGCTTGGATGAATAAGCGAACTCCATTCTCCTTACGCATGAACGGATAAGCAAATCTTCTAAAAAATTCATCCTCCTTATGCTTGGATGAATAAGCGGACTCCATTATCCTTACGCCTGAACGGATAAGCGAAACTTCTAAAAAAATTCATCATTCTTATGCCTGGATGAATAAGAAAACTTCTGAAAAATTTCATCCTCATTGTGCTTGGATGAATAAGTGGATTCTATTCTCCTTGTGCTCGAATAGATAAGCAGATTCCAAAAAGGGTTTCATCCACCTTACGCTTGGATGAATAAACAGGCTCTAAAAAAGGGCTCCATCCTCCTCATGCTCGAATGAATAAGCAGGTTCCAAAAAGTGTTTCTTACGCTTGGATGAATAAGCGGGTTCTAAAAAGGGGTTCCATCCTCCTCATGCTCAGATGAATAAGCAGGTTCCAAAAAGTGTTTCATCCACCTTACGCTTGGATGAATAAGCGAGTTCTTTTGCTTAAAGGTCCTTCATGTACTTGAAAAATGCGATATTTAATGCAATTATGATGTGCACGCCCCTAGGGATGCGTAAAACATGAATGCATGTCTCATTTCTTTTGCTTTTTGAATTCTTTTTCTCAAAATTGAATTTTCCACATGTTTACTCGCTTAAATCAAGATAAGCATTTGTACTTTTTCTCAGTATTTTCTGACTCATGAAAAACATCTAATCTTTGCTCACTTAATCTGGTGATCTTGTACTCTTGGTTGGAAGGACAGATTGTTCTCGTCATTCTCATTCTTTATTTCTCTTTATTCGATCGTTGTAGGCAAATGTCTCAAGATCTACTATCAATGTGGTTGATAAATCAATGTTGAATGAGAGGCTTCCTTGTGTGGCCATGAATGCTTCAATTCTTCGTATGCCCCTTATCAAGCATCTTCAATGCTTCTTGTGAATTCTCAAATTCTTTCCCCTGCAGGACATCTTGAATTTCTTGTATGTGAAAGCTTATTTCCACCTTGAATACCTTCGAATGATATTGGTGCTTTAATCTCTTCTTCTCACGCCTATTAATACTGAGGGCTTGTAGGCTGCCCCAATATGATGACATCGTTTGCTTATCAAGTGAAATTCTATCTTTTTTCATGCTCATGAGCTTCTTCATCTTATATGTGGATCTTTCCTGACAACACGGCCCACTTCAGACTCTTCAACGCATGTGTATTTTCTTTTTTTCTTTTTACCTTCTCATGCAAGGCGATGCCCCCATTCAAGTTGAGCTTTATTTTTTTTCCGAAGTGATGAAAACATTCGTTCATGGTCTTCTACAGTTGAGACCAATACCAAGAAATCTTTTGCTTTTCATTAATCCATGTCTTCCTAGTTGTACGATGCAAGAAAAGGCTAGAAATGATATTTTTTTAAAAAAGTCATAGAAAACGCAAGAAAAGGCTAAAACGGGGATATTAAAAAGTCATGGCAAACACAAGAAAAGAGCAAAATCAGATGCCCCAAAATTCAAAGCATGAATGATTCAAGAATCCATCAACCGGATAGTGCCCCATTTTTGTTGGCTCTCTTTTCCTCACACATTCCCCAAATTTAAAATTTCCCACTTTTCTAATCTCAATCAGACATTAGAAGCTCGAAGTCCCTGAAGAAAGGTTAACTCAATTAGACGGAAAGTGTTCTGAAGACGAACTCCTTTTCTCAAATATTCATGTGTGATCCAAATAGTCTTTTAAGGCTTGTAATGTAGGCTAGGCTCGGGTTATATAGGCTCGAATTCATATTTTAAGGTTGATTAAACCAATGATCAAATTTCCTGATGAAATCTTTGTTCTTCTTCTTTTATTTTTTGGATCACTCTAGACTGCCCATTTTGGGTTTTCACCCCGGAGTTCATTTCCTTTAGATGTATCATTTGAAGGATTTGTTTCAAATTTTCCTTCACTCTTCAACTTTCTTTTTCTTTTCTTTTCTTTTCTCTTCTCTTCTCTTCTTCTTTTTTCTTCTTCTTTCTTTTTCTTCTCATTTCTTTTCTTTCTTTTTCTTTTTTTCTTCATTTTCCTTTTTCTTTTTTACGTGTCCTTTTCATTTTCAATTTAGGACGTTTACTTAATTTACCGTGTTTCCTTTGCTTGCAATTTTCATCCTCTTTGCCCCCAGTGTTGGGAGTGATCCTTGGTTAGGGTTAAATCACAAGAAAAATAATATCAGGCTCGAAGGGGGAAAACAAATGGATTGTTTTTTCATTTTCGTTTCGTGAAAGGAAATGAAGGAATGCCAAATGTCATTTCACACACAAACAACATCAAAAAGAAGTAGTCTTCAGTTGGTAGATGTTTTAGAGTTATCACTTCATTCAAGGGCCCTAACAACAATGTCTGAGAGGAAAATACACTCATAATTTGTATATGGGATTTCCTCATTAATCCTGAACACACATTTTGCACCTCTATCTCGGGATTAGATTCAAGAATCATTCATACAATCAATAATAGGGACTCTGCAAAGAAGATGTATGCTTGAAAAGAAATGGCTGACAAAAATGCAAAGAATGGAAAAGGATGAAACAAAAATGAGAAACGTTTGCTACTTAAAAAAATGCATCTTTAAACAAGTAAACTGACATAGATGCCCTTACAAAAGATCCTTAATGCTCGCGGGCAAAAGAAAGAGGGTAAGTTCTAAGCATGATCCCAATTGTCTAGAGAAAATTAAGTATTATTTCATAAAAGCACGAATCCCGGCCAATCTTGCCTCTAACAACTTCGTGAAAAAACTTTAAACGCGCTCGTCCTCATCATCTCTCTCGAGTCTTCCACTTTTGATGGCTGCCAATATCAGCTCTCTATTCATGACCATGTCTGCAAAACCTTTTGTGGTGTGATTTAACATATAGTCATAGAAGGGACCATTTAGAGTCTCAACAAACATTGTAGTAACCTCATTTTCCGACAGCGGGGGTTGAACTTGGGTTGCCACATCTCGCCATCTCTAGGCATACTGGCGTAAGCTCTCATTGGGCTTTTTTTCCATATTCTGTAGCACAATCCTACTTGGGGCCGTATCTGTCACATACTCGTACTGTTTGAGGAAAGCTTGAGACGGATCTCTCCAAGTGCGTATGTTGGCCCAAATCAATTGAGCATATCATCGGATAGCAGACCCGTATATACTATCTTGGAAACAATGGATCAACAACTTATCGTTTTTTAAATATGGTGACATCTTCCTACAGTACATGGTCAAATGTGCCAATAGGCATGTAGTTCCATTATACTTCTCGAAGTCAGAGGCCTTGAACTTTGGAGGATCCACCAAGTCGGAAACTAGCCTCAAATCTCTAGCATCCCTGCCACCATAAATGCTTCCTTCCTGATAGGATTTAATCATTTCCAACAGCTTCTTGTAGCGGCCTTCCCGTTCCTCTCGACCTTTGCCATGTCAGTTTCTTCATTAAGGTCAGACATCTCGGGGTTGCGAACCTCGTCGGTGTTGTCTTCAGTACGGACAGAAGATTCTATGAAATGGGGTGAGATTTTGACTTTAGGTGAAGCTACTTTCTTTTTGTATGAAAGCCATCCCTGGGAAAGTGTTGGTGTCTTCTCTCTCTTCTGGTTCTTTGAACCGAAACATGGTTACGATTTGGCTGACTGTTTTCTGGTGTGATATCTCAATCTCTTTCTTTAGATTATTTACCATCTTCTCAAGCTTGTCATGGATGCTCTTCTGATTTGCTTCCAGAGTTGTCAAACTTTCCTCAATGTTCATGGCTCGAATCATGTTTGCGCAGGATCTTTACTACTTAAATGGAATTTTCCAAAATTAATCTTTTTATTATACATGAATGAATGCAATGATCAAAACATTATTTAATGCAAACAAAAAATGCATGAAGGTAAATGTATGTATGCAAGAGCATGAATGCAAATTATGAATGCAGGCGAGGGGCCATAAATTCCATTAAGACATTGCTCTAGATGAAGCTTCCATTGGATGATGAAGGTCATACGAATATGTCTCGATCTAAGCACTCATTTCTTTAATCATCCTTTGAAGCCTTGGTCTCACCTTGTTGATCTGAGATAAGGCAAAGAAATATAGTCTCTTGGCGCCACAGGCTTTGCTACATCTTCAATTTATGATGTCATGCTCTGATCGAACTCGTCTCGCTTCTGGGTCCTTTTGATGTTGCCCTTGAGTCGAGTAGACCCAAAAAAAACATTTTCAAATTCTACTTGGTTGGACCATCAAAATGGTCCTGTTGTACTTGTGACTCATGGTATTCGCTGATGCGAGCATACTTTGATGTTTCCTCCACCTGATCACTCAAGAAATCCTCATTGCTTGCGCATTTGTCTTCCTCCTTTAGGTACCTTCCATCTATGGGGGAAGCTTTTTCTGATCGACCAACATGCTTTAAAATCGATCCCCTCAGATATGAGATGCATAATATAAATATACCACAAAACAAAACAAAACTCACACGAAAAAAGGTTAGTACTAAATAAATATGCTACAAAAACAAAACAAAATTCACACACAAAAAGGTTAGTAAAAAAAACAAAAACAAAACCTAAAAGATCCAAAATAAATCGATCGCATAATAATTATGTGCCGGCATTCCAACATTTCAGGACACGTCTCCACGGATTATTCATGCGAATCAACTCCCTAGGATTTTTGCATGGCTCTATTAGGGGTAGGCTCTAGATTCTCAAACTTGGCTTGGTTCTAAAAGGGTACCCGAGCTGTCCTTGCTGTCCCCTACTAAGGGTAGCAAGACCCTTGATTCTCACCCATTACAGGCTTCAAAAGAATCGAGTTCAACTCAGGAGGACTCACCACCGATGCCTTCTCGAGGAATCAATATCCTTACGAAGACAAGGGAATGAGTCCCGAAGGTACTTGCTAGGCTCATACGAAGAATCAATATTCTTACATGAGCAAAGCGTATTTCCCCCCACTTAAACGAACGGGACAAAGCTCAGGAATAGAGCTTGGAATTAAATCTTAAATGCATAAAATAGAGTTATATTCATTTAAACGGACAAATAAATTGAACTTATTATGAACTTGCAAATTCTATATTAATTTTTTTTCAAAACCATTTAAAACCAATTTGTAGTCTGACTGTTGCGTGTAAAAGTGTCCGATCGCAAATAGTGAAAGTGTACACGATGCAAGTAGTAAAGTGATACTCGGAGTATCGGATATCGTCTCCATAGGGACTGGAAATAACTTTATCCTTGAATTCCTGCACAAGAGAGAGAGAAATGGTTGAATTGAATGGGTGAAGTAATCTTGAGGAAATAAGTAAAGTAGAAGATAGAGAAACCAGATTTAGAGAATAGGTCGGTATTGAATTGCTCAGTAGTGTAGGTGTTGCACTGTAAGAGGAACTTCTGTTTTATGTTGTCGTTCCTATTGCGGCAGCACCTATCGCGGCAGAGGTCTGTTGATGTCGCGGCAGTGATCACACAACTCTGTACTTCAAGCTTGGCAAGAATCCCTGCTATGACTTGTCCTATCCCTAGGCCCAAGTTCTGTTGATGGACACTTCTTGGATGATACCTCCCGGCGTGAATCGAAGGGTGAACACCAATGTTGTTGAATTTTTCCTTAGCCACTTAACCTTGTACTTATCCCTAAGCCGAGATGGTTTAACCATAAACTGGAAAACGCGTATTTATTCCGTTCGTATGCTTGACTCTCCCGATATCAAACAAATAGATGACCTCACAATGCTCTCCCGATACTCTTGTGAGATATGAAAAACCAGAATAAATAAACTTGAAGTTTTTATTAGTTGACAGAAAATTCCTAAAACAATACAATCCTTGCAACTACTTTACAGAATCAACCCTTAGCCCTAGGGGAAGTTTAGAACATGGTGAAGAAGGGAAAACGACAAGGGTTTAGGGGAAGACGGCTAGGAGTGAGATATCCTTCCCTAGGTCGAATTACATGCCTTTATATAGGCCTTGGGTCCAAGTTTTCTAATATGGCAAGAATACAATTTCGAATTAAAGCGCAACTCTAATTAAGACTAAATATTCTGAGTAGATGCCTTGAATTCGTCCTCTTTTCTTGCCTTGAGTTTCTTCCTTGAACTTTGGGCTTGGCCTTCATTCTACCTTAGGGCTCAGAAAATTATGGGAGTGGTCCACGACAGATCAGCTTGAAATTCTTTATATGTCGAGCTCCACTTCAGTTTTCCACCTCAGCATTCTGTCGTCATGGCTGCCACGGCAGATGCCATGACAGTGTTTGCCTCTCGACTCCAGTTCTGTGATCCACCTTTGGTCCTTTGCTGCCCTGAGTCTGCCGCAGCAGATACCTACAAAAGTAACCAAATTCAGTAGCAACTATGCCATTTTATCTAATTGTGATGTATATGCAGAAATCTATCCTAAATGCAATGAATTGTGCTTGAATGCAGTAGAAATATGGGTGAATGAGGAGTAAAATATATAACTTTTATACACTCAACACACCCCCAAACTCAAGTTCTTGCTTGTCCTCAAGCAAATACGTCCTAACTAAAAATAAAAACTTTTTGGTTTGGCTTAATTTAGTGAACTTTTCATTACCTACCACACATTCACTATCTAGAGCAATACCTTGTTGGGCATTTCTGGATTTATCCGGAACAATGTTATAGTTCTTGTGCAGTGTGTGCAGGTTTTGTGAACAAATATGTGCCTAGACTCCTTTAGTTTACTAGAATAGTTATGCTTACAAACTTGAGTTTTATACCAATCTCATTTTTTCTGGAGGCAATTCTTAGGCTCCTTTAGTTTTTTTTTTACCTTAGACTTCATCTTTTATGGAGACAATTCTTAGGCTCCTTTAGTTTTTTCTAACTTAAGCTCAAAGAAAAATCTTCTTAAAATCATTGTAAGGCAGTTTTGCAAGCAAGTGAGTCTAAAATGTTTCTTTCTTTTATTCATTTCCTAGAGCTAGTGATAGGCACCTCTAGGGGAAACTCAAGTTGGTAAACATTCCTATTCCAGTGCACTACAGAAGTCTAGACAGCATAAGAGTCACAAAGAGTGTTCTAAAGATTAGAACTATAACAAGGCTCTAAATAGTTCCTAAAAACATCGTAAAGGCATTGTCACGACAAAGTATGTCGCGACAGGTAAGTTCAGTTCAAAGACTTAAGCCAAATTTTTGTTTTTGTTTTTATTTTTTTTATTTGACACAAAAATAAACTTATAAATCAGACACAAATTAAAGACACAACTGATAAGTTCATTAATGTAGGGATGCCCACCCCCAACCTCGAGGGTTGCACTGCCCTCAATGCATGACAGAATAAAAAAAAAGACAATACATCACAGAATAGATAAAACAGCAAAGACAACAAAATATAAGAAGAAAACTTAAGTTGAGGAGCTGTCATCGCTGCTACTGCTGACTTGGAGCTGCCGGTGGGTAGTGACCTTAACGGCCGGGGCTGGCAGGTTGCTGGGGGACACAGAGGCCATTTTCTTCTTAGCCTCTCGAGGTGGCTGGACGCGGGTCGGTGAGATGTGTGGGGGCTGGTCCAGGACCTCGAGATCATCATCACTGCTGCTGCTACTACTGCTGGCAGATCTGTCAAAACAAGGTCTATCGAGAGTCTCGTTCAGCTTCTTCCTTTTCATCGGAGGGAAGTCCTTGGAGATGTCTCGGGCTACGGATGGCTCGGAGTCAGAGTCCTGCCAGACGGAAGAGGAGGAGAACCCTTCAAAATATTTTGGGTCGATCTCCGGTAGGGGGTCCTTCCTCTTTTCTCCTCTGGGAGTGACAAATCTTCTGCCGCCATCTCCAGTCGTGGTAGGTGTGGGTGTGGAGGCGGCGGAAGGAGTTCTGGGGCTTGCAGCAGGTGTGGGTGTAGCAAAAAGATTTTCTGGGAAGGAGGGGAATTGCACATTGGTAAAATTTAAATCATTCTTAATAAAATTTACCGTTGCGGCGGTGAAGTCCCTCATAAAACACATCAGGCCGAGCTGTCGTTCCTCCATCTTTTTCAGCATCGTCAGAATCTGGTTGGAGGTGTCTGCCGGTGGTGCTGTTGTCGTCTGCTCTGGGTCTGCTGCGACAGGTTCAGGGGAGCTAGGGTCTACCGTTGGTTCTGTCGCGACAGAGGGGTTTATGTACGACAGAGGGGTGGCAGCTTTCAATTCATAAGGCTGTAGATATTCTGCTGCATCCACCCTTTCCCCCGGACTTTGACATCCTCGTTGATTTCTGGCACGTTGTTTCCTCGGCAGATTGTGGTGATGAGATAGGGGAAGTCTAGGGGGTCTGACGATCGGAAAGCACACTCGAGGATTCCGTCGCAGATGTAGCGGCCGACGTTGATTGCCTTTCGTTTAGAATAGAGTGGACGAGGGCTAACCTCTGCTGGTCGACAGTGGTGTTATGGGAGGTAGGCATGAGGCACTTTTTGACAAAGTGGTTCCACAGCTTGGCTTTTGGGGTCAGCTGGGTCCTTCGCACGGTCCATCGGTGCTTCGGTCATCGTTCCACTCCGTTCCTTCCTCTGTCACCTCTGCCATGACAGCGTCAAAGTCTGCTGGCGACAGACTATTCACGAACCTTCGGTGGGCGTCCTCCCTCTTGCTCACGTATAGCCCGTATAAGGTGTTGATGTATACCGGCTCGAGAGAGATTTCTTTGCCTCGGACGGTCACTGTCGTGGCATCCTTATCGGTGACGACAGCATAGAATTCACGAACGAGGGTTATGTTCATTTCTTCGGGCTAGGCAGCAAACTTCTGCCACTTGAGTGCTTGTATCTTCTTGGCGATGAAGCCTTCTAGCCCTAGCTCTCCCGTTTGTTGGGTATAAATGAACCCTCATTCTTCCCACATTTCCCTCTACTGGAAAGAACCGTAGTACCTATTTGATGAATCTATGGATGCGAACCGGTTGGGTATGCCGCTGTGGCTTGGTGTTGACACTGTCGTGGTAGAGGTGGAGGCAACGTTGCGTCGAGTGTTTCTGCTGGCCATTGCAAGGAACTGTAGCAAAATGAAAGAAAATTTTCTGAGATCTAAAATAGAGGAAGCAAGTTGAGAGAATGAGAATGAGATGAAAAATGAAAAGGGAGTGGGGTTTATATAGAACGAGGGTTTTTTGCCCGTTGGGACTGTAACGGCAGGCACGAATAATGGGGCCAGCTGTTACGCGGTTTCTGTCGCATCTGTCACGCGTTTTTGTGTCTACTGTGCGTCTGTCGCGACAACTCCGTGACAGGCTGTCTTCTCCGCGTCTGTCGCGACAGCTGGTGACAGGCTGTGACGATAGGCTTGTCCGTTGGGCTTTTTGGGCTGTTATGAATGTGTTGAGTTGGTTCATTCCTTCTCCTTGCTTTGCTTCCTTTATTTCCTAAGAATAATTAAATAAATAAACTGAATGAAAATCTTATTTCCTAAAATAAATAATAAATAAAATTCTTAATTCCTAATAAATAAATTAAATTAAATAAAACTAAGTTAAATTAGGGATGCCTTGAGGGGCATCTCCTAAAGTAACTACTTCCTGCATCCTTGGGGCTTCAGTCCCCTAATAATGCTTGAGCCTTTGTCCATTGACCTTGAACTGGTGCCCATCTTTCAGTGATTTGATTGTAATGGCACCATGGGGGAAAACTTGGACAACCTGGAAAGGACCAGACCATCTAGATTTAAGCTTTCCTGGGAAAAGCTTCAACCTAGAGTTGAACAACAACACCTACTGGCCATGGCAGAACTTTTGGGGCAGTAGCTTCATGTCGTGCCACTTCTTGGTTTTGTCCTTGTAGATCTTGGTATTGTCATAGGCCATTGCTCGAATTTCCTCTATCTCATTCAAGTCTAGTAGTCTTTTCTGTTCTGCCTTATCACAGTCCATATTTACTACCTTGATAGCCCAGTAAGCTCTGTGTTCTATCTCAACAAGTAAATGACAGGTTTTCCCATAGAAGTCGATAGGGTGACATCCCCAATGGTGTCTTGAAGGCTGTTCTATAGGCCCATAGTGCATCATTGAGATGTAGAGACCAATCCTTTTGAGTGGGTTTAACCATCTTCTCTAGTATGTTCTTTACTTCTCTGTTGGATATCTCGGCCTGCCCATTGGTTTGAGGGTGGTACGCTGTTGCAATTCGGTGCTTCACTCTGTATTTCCTTTATGCAGCAGCAATTACCCTATTATCGAAGTGTCTCCCCTCATCACTAATTATCGCCCTTGGAATACAAAATTTGGAGAAGATGTTCTTGTGAAGAAATATTTGCACAGTCTTGGCATTGTTCTTCTGAGTGACGATCGCTTCTACCCACTTTGACACATAGCCCACTGTCAGTAGGATGTACAAATTCCCACAAGATGCTGGGAATGGTCCCATGAAGTTGATTCCCCGTACATCGAAAATTTTGACCTCTAGTATGTTCTACAGTGGCATCTCATGCCTTCTCGATATGTTCCTAGTCCTTTGGCACTTGTCACGGCTCTTGTAAAATGTTTGTGCATCTTTGAATAGTGTGGGCCAATAGAGACCGGATTGCAGAACCTTGGCAGCGGTTTTGTTTCCTCCTAGGTGTCCTCCATAAGGGGAAGCATGACAGTGGTGAAGCACAACTTTCTGTTCGTCCTGTGATACGCATCTCCTGATAATCTGATCTGCACAGTGTTTGAAAAGAATAGGCTCGTCCCAATAATAATGTTTTGCATCATTTTGGAACCTCTTCGTTGCTTGGTAATTAAGCTCAGGAGGTAATAACTCACTTACAATGTAATTAAAAATGCCAGCATACCAAGGGGTTTAAGAAAGCTTACATGCCGCCATGGCTGTCGCGGCAGTGCTGGTGGCAGCAAACAACTGCTCACCTAGGAAGGTCTCCAATATGTTGGTCTTGTCTGTTGATTGACTTCTCCCCGTCTCCAGCCTTGACAAGTGGTCTGCTACTTGGTTCTCTGTTCCATTTTTATCCTTGATGTCAATGTCAAATTATTGCAGCATCAGAATCCAACTTATCAATCTAGGTTTTGCATCCTTTTTCGTGAAAAGATACTTCAATGTTGAATGGTCTGTATGGACCACCACCTTTGTTCCAATTATATACGGACGGAACTTGTTGATTGAAAACACCACTGCTAATAGCTACTTCTCTGTCGTGGTGTAGTTGATTTTGGCATCATTCAGTGTTTTGTTGGCATAGTAAATCACATGGAAGAGCTTATCTTTCCTCTGCTCTAATGCTGCCCCGACAGCGTAGTCACTGGAATCACACATTATTTCAAATGGCAAACTCCAGTCTGGTGGTTGTACGATCGGGGCTGTTACCAGCTTCTCCTTCAGTATTCTGAATGCCTCAGTACATTCAGCATTAAAATCAAAAGGACGATTCTGTTCCAACAGGTGGCAAAGGGGCTTGGTAATCTTCAAAAAAATTGGCTATAAATCATCGATAAAACCCTACATGCCCTAAGAAACTTCGAATCCCTTTGACTGTAGTGGGTGGCGGCAGCTTTTCGATGACCTCTATTTTGGCTCTGTCCACCTCTATGCCACGGCAGCTTACCTTGTGGCCCAGTACTATTCCTTCATCCACCATGAAGTGGCATTTTTCCCAATTCAAAACCAAGTTTGCCTTTTCGCATCTCTCAAGAACCTTCTGTAAGTTGCCTAAACAACCTTCAACGCTGTCTCCAAAGACAGAAAAGTCGTCCAAGAAAATTTCTAGGAAATCCTCCACAATGTCGAAGAATATTGCCATCATGCACTGTAACCCCCTTAGCCCGGCCTAGACGGTTGACCCGAACTACGAAGATTACACGGGGAAAACCAAAGTCAACCCAAAAGTCATCCTTGATTAACGACCCTTTTTTTCTTTTTAATCTTATCTAGATGCACATTAACCCTAAGTGTACCCTTGAGAAAAACATACTTGAAAAGAACATCGATCGGAAAGCAATATGGGACTCAATTGCACAACATACAAAAGTTAGGGACCAAAATGTAAATTCTGGAAAGATGAAGGACTTAGCCGATTTTTAAATTACCAATGTCAAATTAATCGTATTACATGCTTCGCTGTCAAATTTCACCTCAAACGGACTTCTCAAACTCAAGCAATTGCAAATACAAAATTCGGGACTAAAACGTAAAGCTTGCAAACCTTAAACCATTCAAATCAGTGCCCAACGGTCATCTGTTTCGGAACGGGGGTTGACCGTTCCAAAACGCGGGTTCGTTTTGAGACATGTATCGAAACAGGGCTTGGCAGTGGCAAAAGCGTTTCGGAACGGCCATATCCGTTTCGATACACGAAAGCCATTACAGGCTCCCCTTTCGAAACGCTAGTGCCCGTTCCGATACGAACTACCCAGAAAGTGCAGAATTTGCTGGTTTAACATACAATTAAACACTCATACACATCCTAATGACTTCCTAATCATGCCAACAAGTCATCATACATATAAGGCACATGTTTGCATCATCAAAACACATTCATGGCATCAATTAGGGAAGTCCACAAGACTATAGGCATGCATCCTATTATCCCAAGCCAAACAATCATTAAAGCATCAAAACAAGCACCAAATGGCCATTTACATAACCAAAACATTTAGGGCATCATACCACAACTAGGGAGTCCAAAACATCTCCCAAAAACACATCCTAGGTTCCCATTGCCAAATACCAAAACTAATAATGTTGTGAAAAAGTCACCATACATGAGCTTAGCTTTCCCTTGGATTCTTAGCCTCCTTGCTGCCCTCAAACACCTCAAATATCTGCATTATTGGTTCAAGAGAGAGAGAGAGAGCGTAAGCACAAATGCTTAGCGAGGCATGCTCTAATGAAACAACTCAATAATGCATTTTATAAAAACACTTTCCACAAAGCCTTCTAACACATAAACATCATTATTCATGCAACATTGCATACGCATCAAGCATTTCATGCTTCTTTAACATCAACATGTTATATTGGCTTCCAAGTGATACTATAACCATTTACAACATAAAACACAATCGGATACGCGGATTACAAGCGTTGTCCCATACGCTTCATACACACTATCGAACACACAAGGTGGAGTTTACCGGTACAATCACAACCCCTCAACACCCGTGATGGAGTTTAACGGTACAATCACAACCCCTCCACATCACTCATCGGTAGTTGTATAACATCACTAACGAGAACACGGGACACACAACACAAGATCCACACATGGACTTTTAACCACCATTGTGATCTTAACCATCTCGTTAGTGTACTTGGATGGAGTTTACGGTACAATTACAACCCCTCAACATCCAAGGCGACTTAATTCACGGTGCACCCAATCTTATAGCTGGCTAACTATATCCGATTCAAGTACTTTAAAACCAACACATCACTTGCCAATATACATCAATCATCATCAATAATCCATTGTTTTAATGTATCTAAATCAAAGCCATTTACAACATGCATCACTATGCATCAATCCACATTTTTAACAAATCAAACCAAGGATCTCTTACCTTGAGCATCCTTCAACAAATGGCTTACATAACCAGCATTAACCATGCTAAACATGCTTTCAAAAACAGAATTTAAACATGCAATTATCAACAAATGCATCAAACCAATCCATGGCTCATCCAAGAGAGTTTTTCCGAAAACTTACCCTTGAGCTTAATTAAGTTGATTAGACTTAACTAAGCTCCCAAACCTTCAAACATCCGATACAAAGCTGGAAATCCAACTCCACTCACCAATTCTGTTTCGCAAACTTGCCGAAACGCCGTTCAAGCCTCCAGATCAACACCACAAAGATCCGAAGATGTCTCCCTGTTTTAAACACATCAAGCAGTGGATTAATGCATTATCATGCATTAAAATCTTCAGCCATTACACCTACACTCGCTGCTCTCACCAAAACTAACATTTCGGCTACCAAACACAACCGAAATCACCTCCAAACTCTTCCACAGCATTACCCAGCCAAGATCCATCACTTCTAAACATTCCTAAACATCAATTAACATCCAAAATGAACCTAAACTCGTCCTTATACCTCCAGCTATAACAGAACACCAAGATCACCCCAAAAACCACCATTTTCACAAGCAAAAACTTAGGAAAATCAACCTATTCGGGATTGCATTGATTAAACCTCAATTACACATCATCATACACCCAAAATACATTAAAAAGCCATCTCAAAATAGAGCCCAAACTATCACCACGAATTTCTTCAAGATTTGTTCCAAATCTTGAGTTTTAAGCCAAAATCAAGATCACAACATTAAAACCTTTTATAAAACTTAATTTAAGGATTGAGAACTTGGGAATTTCAGTAAAGAACTGAGTATTTAGAGGAGAAGAACATCCTTACCTCTAAATGTAGATTTCTCCTTGATTAAAGCCAAAATCCTTGAAAATTCAATAAGCAAATGAAGAGGATTTGATGTAGAAAGGATTAGGAATCAAATGATGGTTGAAACCTCATCATTTAGTGTGAAAATCAAAAGAAATGTTGCTGTAGAAATGTGTTTGGCTGAGGGAATTTTGAGAGAAAATGAGATGAGAAAGTTTTTAAGAAAGTTAGTTATGAAAAGCTAAAATATGGTTTCCCTCTTTTCCTTTAATTAATTAAACATTAAATGAATCGTTAAAACTTAAGAAAAATATGGAGAAATCCTTTCTTGGGTAAATTAGCTCCTTAAAGATTCAAACTTTCAATCCTTACAAAACAGTCACCACTGAACTTTTCAAAAATTACATTTTAGTCACTATTTCGAAATGTTGCACTTCCAAACCTCATTTTGTAAAATTGATTTCACCGCTCTCTTATATATATTAAAAGAGGATTATTAGATATTTTTCCATATTTTTAATGCAACCCGAACTAGGCTTTCCCTAAAACCACCTTTTATATTGGAACCGAAAATCAGACCGGTCCGGTTCAGACCCTAAACTTCCAAGCCCAAAATTGAGGTGTTACAACTCTCCCCCTTAAGAAATTTCGTCCTCGAAATTTACCTGGAGGAAAAAGGTACGGAAATTGCTTCTTCATGTCATCCTTTCGTTCCCGCGTGGCTTCCTCAGCACCACGATGCTTCCACAACACCTTTACCAACTCAATGGTCTTGCCTCGAAGAACTTTACTGTCTGAATCCAGAATTTCCACCGGCTCCTCATCATAGGTCAAGTCTGGATTCAACTCCACTTCCTCCACATGCATAACATGCGAAGGATCCGACCTATACCTCCAAAGCATAGAGACATGAAACACATCATGAATCTTTTCCAACTCTTGCGGCAACCTCAACTTGTACACAACAGGACCCACACGCTCAATCACCTCGTATGGTCCAATGTACCTAGGGCTCAACTTACCCTTTCGACCAAACCTCATCACTTTTTTCCAAGGCGAAACTTTCAAAAACACACGGTCACCTACCGCATACTCAATCTCCTTACGCTTCAAATCCGCGTAAGACTTCTGTCGATCAGAAGCTGCCTTCAATCGCTCACAAATGAGCTTCACCTTCTCGGTGGTTCCTTTCAACAAAGCTGGCATTGAAACCAACTTCTGACCTGTTTCAGCCCAACAAAGAGGAGTTCTACACTTCCTCACGTACAGGGCTTCATAAGGTGCCATTTGAATACTTGCCTGGTAGCTATTGTTATAAGCAAACTCCACCAAAGGAAAATGTTTCTCCCAAGAGCCTTGAAACTCAATCACGCAGCACCTCAACATATCCTCCAGCACTTGGATAACACGCTCAGACTGTCCATCCGACTGTGGATGATAAGAAGTACTGAAATTCAACCGTGTACCCAAAGCTTGATGCAAACATTCCCAGAAACGCAATGTAAACCTCGAATCTCGATCCGACACTATAGACTTTGGCACACCATGCAGCCGCACAATCTCAGCAATATACAGCTCTACAAGCTTATACAACGTATACGTATTATGCACATGTAAGAAATGCGCACACTTCGTAAGGCGATCCACAATCACCGACACCGAATTCTTCTTCGATGGCGACAAAGGCAAACCAGATACAAAGTCCATGGTAATCCTTTCCCACTTCCACTCAGGAATCCTCAACGGTTGCAACAACCCAGAAGGAAACTGATGCTCGGCCTTAACTCGCTGACAAACCATGCACTTGCTCACATACTCAGCAACGTCTTTCTTTAATCCCACCCAATAGTACTCATCCTTAAGATCACGATACATCTTTGTACTACGAGGGTGCATAGCAAAAGGACTACTATGAGCTTCAGTCAGAATAGTACGCCTTAACTCAACATCATTGGGCACTACTATCCGACTCCCAAAACATAAAACTCCATCATCATTAAAGCAGAAATCCGATGGCCTACCCTCAGCAATATCTTGAACATGTGGCACCAAGGAATCATCCAATAGTTGCTTATCCTTTATCAACTGAACCAAGGATGGTTTCACTTGCAATTCAGCCACAAGACCGCCATCTCGCGAAATGCTCAAGCTGGCAAACATAGCTCTCAACTCCACTGCCACTTTCCTACTCAAGGCATCCGCTACAACATTAGCTTTGCCCGGATGGTACTCGATCGTCAGATCGTAATCTTTAAGCAACTCCACCCAACGTCGTTGCCTAAGATTCAACTCTTTCTAAGACATCAAATACTTCAAACTCTTGTGATCCGTGTACACCGTACATTTCTCACCATACAGGTAATGTCTCCAAATTTTCAAAGCAAAAACCACCGCAGCCAACTCTATGTCATGCGTAGGATAGTTGCGCTCATGCACCTTCAACTGTCGCGATGCATAAGCCACCACCTTACCTTCTTGCATCAACACACACCCCAAACCAACGTAGGATGTGTCACTATACACCATAAACTCTTTCCCTGATTCAGGCTGAACCAAGATAGGAGCTTGCGTCAAAGCTGCCTTAAGCTTCTCAAAACCCTACTGTCTCGATTCCGTCCACTCATACTTGACATTCTTCTGCAACAACTTCGTCAAAGGTGCAACAATCTTTGAAAATCCATCCACAAACCTCCAATAGTATCCCGCCAAACCAAGGAAACTACGAACTTCATTAACAGACTTAGGAGGCTTCCAATTCATCACCGCTTCAATCTTCTGAGGATCAACACGAATCCCCTCAGCAGAAACCACATGACCAAGGAACACAACTTCCCTGAGCTAGAACTCACACTTGCTAAGCTTAGCATAAAGCTGATTCTCCAACAAAGCCTGCAACACAATCCTTAAATGCCCCTCATGCTCCTCCTCAGTACGAGAGTACACGAGAATATCATCAATGAACACCACAAGAAACTTGTCCAAATATTCATGGAACACTCTATTCATCATGTCCATAAAAGCTGCAGGAGCATTCGTCAAACCAAACGGCATCACAAGGAACTCATAATGCCCATACCTAGTTCTGAAGGCTGTCTTTGGCACATCTACATCCTTCACCTTCAACTGGTAATACCCTGACCTTAAATCAATCTTAGAGAACACAGCCGCTCCCCGAAATTGATAAAAAAGATCATCAATCCTCGGCAATGGATACCGATTCTTGATAGTCGACTTGTTCAGCTGACGGTAATCGATGCACATTCTCATAGTGCCATCCTTTTTCTTCACAAACAAGACCGGTGCACCCCAAGGTGACACACTCAGCCGAATGAAACCACGATCAAGCAACTCCTGAAGTTGCGCCTTTAGCTCCTTCAACTCTTTAGGTGCCATTCAATAAGGAGTAATGGACACTGGAGTTGTGTTTTCATACAACTCAATCCCAAACTCCACTTCTCGATTAGGAGGCAATCCAGGCAACTCCTCCGGAAACACACCAGGAAACTCTCGCACAGTCCTGATATCTTGCACTCGTAACTCCTTAGAGCTAGGATTCATCACAAAGGCTAGGTAGGCTTCACACCCTTGCCTCAGTATTCGGCTCGCTTCCAAAGAAGACACCACATTGGCAAGAAACTTCACATTCTCACCAACCACCACTACCTCATAATCATCCGCAAGCTTCAACGAAACTCGCTTGTTCTCAAAATCCACCACAGCTCGATGTTCAACAAGCCAATCCATACCAAGGATTACATCAAAACCATAGAAAGGCAATTCCATGAAATCAACATGAAAAACATGGTCTTGCACAACCAAGGAACATCTTCTAGATAACTTCCGTGTCACAACGGTCTCACCAAAGGAACTAGTTACATGCATACCAACATCCAAAGACTCAACAGGCAAACCAAGCAATTGAGCATGTTCACGCAATATATATGAGTGTGTAGATCCAGAATCAATCAAGGAAAGTAATGACAAGGATTGCAAAGTGAAGGTACCTGCGATCACATCCGTGTCATTCCTCCCCTCTCGCTGAGCATACACTCGAGCCTGGCCACCACCCTCAGTTTGGACAACCACCACATGTGCCACATTCCTCCCACCATCATCTTTGCGTAGGAAGTTACCACGGCCGCGCCCACGACCTCTCTATGGTGCAACAACTCCAGGAGCACGTCCCTGACCACCACCGGCCAACAAAGGACACTCCCTCCTCATGTGGTCCGCCGAACCACAATTCCAGCACGAATTACCAGTCACAACAACAAGAGCTTGAACCTCTCTCGCTGCTCGAGGACAATCACGTCTCAAATGACCACGCGATCCACACGCCCAGCATGTGTTCTGATCAGCTCTCGCCCTGTCTCCCTGAACAGGCGCACCATGCCCTCCACTACCACGCCTAGCAGAAGACTGATACCTCCTATCTCGTCCTCTCTTGTTCCGTCCACCACCGGAACTATACTCAGCAGCTCTCTAACCCAAGCTAAAACCAGCACTCCTAGAAGACAAACCCAGATTCTGCTCAATGTCCTTCGCCCTACTGACCAGCACATCAAAATCAGTATACTCAGCGGCAAGCATAAAGGTCTTTACGTCCGTCACCAAACCATATCTGAAACGCTCACACCTCTCCCGCTCATCCGGGATAAGCTCAGGTGCATACTGACTGAGACGAACAAACTAGATCTCGTACTCAGCCATCGTCATGCTTCCTTGTGTAAGAGACATGAACTCTATTTTCTTTTCGTCCAGGTATCGCACACCTAGATACTTCCGCTTGAACACGTTCAGAAAGAACGTCCAAGTCACATCAGCTTCCTCCATTCCGGAGACAGTGGTCGTCCACCAGGTATACGCATCATCATGTAACAGCGATACCACACATCCTAGCTTCTGCACATCATTGCAGTTCATTTGTCCCAATATCCTCTTGGTACTTTCCAACCAAGATTCGGAACCCTCAGCGGACAAACCTCTGAACTCAGTCCCTTCCAGACTGCGCAAACGTTCCAAAGGTAACCTCGCATTGGTATCACCCTGATGCCCAGCTCCGTGAGCTCCAGCTACTGCCACCTGAAAGGCTCCAGCAATAGCCTGTATCAAAACTGTCATGTCAGGAGCAGCTTGCCCCTGCCCAGCTTCAGGTCCAGCGACCCCAACACCAGCACCAACACCAGCTCCATCACCTCCAGCACCACCACCACCGGGCGGTCCACCACCAGGAGGAGGAGGTATATCCACAACATTTTCAGCATTATTCTCGTTCTCGTTCTGAGCCATAGCTCGCGTATTAATTCTCGTCTCTCTACGAGGTCCCATTCACTAAGACAATGCACTAACACAAATGCAATAAACATAATCAGGCTCAGCAAGGTAAGAAATCCAAGTACTCAAGCTCATTTCCAAACAAAAACAATTCATTTCATTAGTTTTGATATCGCAATGGGTCCCTCTAACATGCTTCAACATAGCATAGCATCACAATTGCAACATACTTTACAATTCACACATCAAACATTCGTTTAAAAGGCATATCATGCAATCATACATACATCACCCACATAGCCATTCCCGTTTACTCGGGAACTCAGCTCTGATACAACAAAATGTAACCCCCTTATCCCGGCCTAGACGGTTGACCCGAACTACGAAGATTACACGGGGAAAACCAAAGTCAACCCGAAAGTCAACCTTGATTAACGACCTTTTCTTTCTTTTTAATCTTATCTAGATGCATATTAACCCTAAGCGTACCCTTGAGAAAAACATACTTGAAAAGCACAGCGATCGGAAAGCAATATGGGACTCAATTGCACAACATACAAAAGTTAGGGACCAAAATGTAAATTCTGGAAAGATGAAGGACTTAGCCGATTTTTAAATTGCCAATATCAAATTAATCGTATTACATGCTTCGCTGTCAAATTTCACCTCAAACGGACTTCTCAAACTCAAGCAATTGCAAATACAAAATTCGGGACTAAAACGTAAAGCTTGCAAACCTTAAACCATTCAAATCAGTGCCCAACGGTCATCTGTTTCGGAACGGGGGTTGACCGTTCCGAAACGCGGGTTCGTTTCGAGACCTGTATCGAAACAGAGCTTGGCAGTGGCAAAAGCGTTTCGGAACGGCCCTATCCGTTTCGATACACGAAGGCCATTACAGGCTCCCCTTTCGAAACGCTAGTGCCCGTTCCGATACGAACTACCCAGAAAGTGCAGAATTTGCTGGTTTAACATACAATTAAACACTCATGCACATCCTAATGACTTCCTAATCATGCCAACAAGTCATCATACATATAAGGCACATGTTTGCATCATCAAAACACATTCATGGCATCAATTAGGGAAGTCCACAAGACTATAGGCATGCATCCTATTATCCAAAGCCAATCAACCATTAAAGCATCAAAACAAGCACCAAATGGCCATTTACATAACCAAAACATTTAGGGCATCATACCACAACTAGGGAGTCTAAAACATCTCCCAAAAACACATCCTAGGTTCTCATTGCCAAATACCAAAACTAATAATGTTGTGAAAAAGTCACCATACATGAGCTTAGCTTTCCCTTGGATTCTTAGCCTCCTTGCTGCCCTCAAACACCTCAAATATCTGCATTATTGGTTCAAGAGAGAGAGAGAGAGCGTAAGCACAAATGCTTAGTGAGGCATGCTCTAATGAAACAACTCAATAATGCATTTTATAAAAACACTTTCCACAAAGCCTTTTAACACATAAACATCATTATTCATGCAACATTGCATACGCATCAAGCATTTCATGCTTCTTTAACATCAACATGTTATATTGGCTTCCAAGTGATACCATGACCATTTACAACATAAAACACAATCAGATACGCGGATTACAAGCGTTGTCCTATACGCTTCATACACACTACCGAACACACAAGGTGGAGTTTACCGATACAATCACAACCCCTCAACACCCGTGATGCAGTTTAACGGTACAATCACAACCCCTCCATATCACTCATCGGTAGTTGTATAACATCACTAACGAGAACACGGGACACACAACACAAGATCCACACATGGACTTTTAACCACCACTGTGATCTTAACAATCTCGTTAGTGTACTTGGATGGAATTTACGGTACAATTACAACCCCTCAACATCCAAGGCGACTTAATTCACGGTGCACCCAATCCTATAGCCGGCTCACTATATCCGATTCAAGTATTTTAAAATCAACACATCACTAACCAATATACATCAATCATCATCAATAATCCATTGTTTTAAAGCATCTAAATCAAAGCCATTTACAACATGCATCACTATACATCAATCCACATTTTTAACAAATCAAACCAAGGATCTCTTACCTTGAGCATCCTTCAACAAATGGCTTGCATAACCAGCATTAACCATGCTAAACATGCTTTCAAAAACAGAATTTAAGCATGCAATTATCAACAAATGCATCAAACCAATCCATGGCTCATCCAAGAGAGTTTTTCCGAAAACTTACTCTTGAGCTTAATTAAGTTGATTAGACTTAACTAAGCTCCCAAACCTTCAAACATTCGATACAAAGCTGGAAATCCAACTCCACTCATCAATTCCGTTTCGCAAGCTTGCCGAAACGCCGTTCAAGCCTCCGGATCAACACCACAAGGATCCGAAAATGTCTCCCCTGTTTTAAACACATCAAGTAGAGGATTAATGCATTATCATGCATTAAAATCTTTAGCCATTACACCTACACTCGCTACTCTCACCAAAACTAACATTTCGGCTACCAAACACAACCGAAATCACCTCCAAACTCTTCCACAACATTACCCAGCCATGATCCATCACTTCTAAACATTCCTAAACATCAATTAACATCCAAAATGAACCTAAACTCGTCCTTATACCTCCAGCTATAACAGAACACCAAGATCACCCCAAAAACCACCATTTTCACAAGCAAAAACTTAGGAAAATCAACCTATTCGGGATTGCATTGATTAAACCTCAATTACACATCATCATACACCCAAAATACATTAAAAAGCCATCTCAAAACAGAGCCCAAACTATCACCACGAATTTCTTCAAGATTTGTTCCAAATCTTGAGTTTTAAGCCAAAATCAAGATCACAACATTAAAACCTTTTATAAAACTTAATTTAAGGATTGAGAACTTGGGAATTTCAGTAAAGAACTGAGTATTTAGAGGAGAAGAACATCCTTACCTCTAAATGTAGATTTCTCCTTGATTAAAGCCAAAATCCTTGAAAATTCAACAAGCAAATAAAGAGGATTTGATGTATAAAGGATTAGGAATCAAATGATGGTTGAAACCTCATCATTTAGTGTGAAAATCAAAAGAAATATTGCTGTAGAAATGTGTTTGGCTGAGGGAATTTTGAGAGAAAATGAGATGAGAAAGTTTTTAAGAAAGTTAGTTATGAAAAGCTAAAATATGGTTTCCCTCTTTTCCTTTAATTAATTAAACATTAAATGAATCATTAAAACTTAAGGAAAATCTGGAGAAATCCTTTCTTGGGTAAATTAGCTCCTTAAAGATTCAAAGTTTCAATCCTTACAAAACAGTCACCATTGAACTTTTCAAAAATTACATTTTAGTCACTATTTCGAAATGTTGCACTTCAAAACATCATTTTTTAAAATTGATTTCACCACTCTCCTATATATATTAAAAGAGGATTTTTAGATATTTTTCCATATTTTTAATGCAACCCGAACTAGGCTTTCCCTAAAACCACCTTTTATATTCGAACCGAAAATCAGACCGGTCCGGTTCAAACCCTAAACTTCCAAGCCCAAAATTGGGGTGTTACATGCACCGTTGGAAGGTTGCTGGTGCATTGCGGAGCCCAAATGGCATTCTTCGAAAGGCATAGGTGTCGTACGGGCATGTGAAAGTGGTTTTCTCTTGGTCCTCCGGTGCGATTGCTATTTGGTTATAACCTGAGTAACCATCAAGAAAACAGTAGTAAGGTTTCCTCGCTAATCTATGAAGCATTTGATCAATAAAAGGTAAGGGGAAATGGTCCTTCCGGGTAGCTTTATTAAGCTTCCTGTAATCCATACAAACCCTCCAGCCGATCACAGTCCTGGTTGGGATTAGTTCGTTTTCTTCGTTGGTTACCATGGTTATGCCTCCCTTTTTGGGCACACATTGCACCGGGCTCACCCACTTGCTATCCGAGATGGCGTATATGATTCCAGCATCGAGCCACTTGATAATTTCTTTCCTCACCACCTCTCTCATAGCCTCTTTCAATCGTCTTTGGGCATCGATGGTCGGCTTATGATCATCCTTTAATAGGATTTTGTGCATGCATAACGCTGGACTGATGCCTTGGATATCAGCTATAGTCCATCCAATGGCCTTCTTATGCTGATGTAGCATTTTGATTAGCCGATGCTCCTGTTCTTGCATTAACTTGGAAGAGATGATTACGGGCAACGTATCATTTAAACCAAGGAAGACATATTTAAGCTGCCCTGGCAGGGGTTTGAGATCTAGAACAGGTGGCTTTTCAATGGAAGGCTTTTGGATTACATGTTCATTCGAGGTATAATTTAGGGGCTCGAAGAACTTACCTGGACGTGTGCCTATCCAATTTATCTTCTCAGGACCTTCAGTGTTGGATGTTTCTGTGTTTGAGGAGTCACTGTCGTCATTGCTGCCGTGACAGTCTTCCCAGTGACTGCGGTGGCAGTGACCAAACTGTCTGTCGTGGCAGCTTGACCTGATGCAGGGTTGGTCAAGGACTACTTCAGAGATTGCCTTGCACTTTTCTTCTGCATCAGCCTATTTTATTGCTTGGAGAACATTGAGTTTGATTTCTTGATCATTCACTCTCATGGTCAGTTCTCCTTTCTCAACATCGATCACAGTTCTGCCTGTGGCTTGGAAGGGTCACCCCAGGATGATCGGTGCGTTTTCATCTGCTTCACAGTCTAAAACAAGAAAGTCAGCAGGAAAAATAAATTTATCCACTCTTACCAGAATATCTTCAACCTTCCCTTCTGGTTGTACATAAGAGCGGTCTGCCAGCTGCAGCATGACTGTCGTGGGCCTTGCTTGTCCAATACCTAATTTCTGAAACACATATTTGGGCATTAGATTTATGCTAGCACCAAGATCACAAAGTGCCTTACCCATGAATTTATCGCCAATTATGCACGGTATGATGAAGCTCCCAGGATCCTTCTTCTTTAGGGGTGGATGCTTATGCAAGATTGTCATGCATCCTTTTGTCATCTTCACCGTCTCAAATTCCCCAAGTTTGGACCTTTTTGACATTGCGTCCTTAAGAAATTTCACATAACCGGGCATCTGCTTGATGGCCTCTAGTAGCGGTATGTTAATGTGTACCTGCTTAAAAATATCATAAATCTTTTTAAGTTGGTACTCTTGTTTCTGCTTCTGTAACCACTGTGGAAAAGGAGGTGGAGGACAGTAATCTTTAAGGCGTCCTTCACATGGAATTCAGATCTAAGGAGGCTTAAGTTCTTCAGCATCTTCTGTTTGCTCCTCTGTCCCTTCTGCTGTCGCGGCAGGTGTGTCGACAGTAGGTTGTCTCTCCTCTGTCGGGGCAGTGTTCACGGCAGGTGTTTCTAGGGTCGGATCCTCACTTGGTATGTCCTTTATCTCTGACCCTTGTAACTGTTTCCCACTCCTAGTTGTAATTTCTTTACACTGCTCATGTGTGGGTTTTCTAGTGACCTCAGTATCACTAGGGGATCCTCCGTTCTGCCTCAGTTATATATACTATGATACTTGGCCCATTTGTGTCTCTAGAGATTTTAGGGTAGCCTCATGGTTTGTCATCCTCATCTCTGTCTTGTCCATGAATGACTCGGTTTTCTTGACAAAGTGATCCATGTTCGCCATGTATGCTCCCGTCTGTGACATAAAAGTTGCCAAGGTCTGTTCTAGTATGCTAGGTTCTGCTGCGGCTACTGTTGTGGCTGCTGTCGTGACAGAATTCTGGGTACCCC
Source organism: Hibiscus tridactylites (assembly GCA_958450335.1). NCBI lineage: Eukaryota > Viridiplantae > Streptophyta > Magnoliopsida > Malvales > Malvaceae > Hibiscus > Hibiscus tridactylites. Next base: position 73,601,795 of record OY288273.1, read on the forward strand.
TTGGTTTTGGTTGTTTCGCACTAGAGGATTCAGTGCATTTTCGGATTGCTCCAGGAAAACTTTGGGTCCTTCCTCCAGTTGGGATTGTAATTGTTGGAATCATAATTTCTTGGTTTGTTATAATTCCCAACATACATCCCTTCTTCCAATTGTAAAGGACAGACTTTTGAACTGTGGTTTCCACTACAGGTTTCACATACCTCTTCTACAGAATATACGGCTTTAAAATCTTTCCGCTGCAGATTTTTGACAATCTTTGTGAGGTATGCAACATGTGATTTCATCGAATTATCAGCTTCGTAATCCTTTACAGATATTCCTCGTTTGCCCCCTCTCCTAGCTGTTAGAAATTGCTCATCGTTCTTTCCTAACTTTTTCAACACTATCATTGCCTCGTCTGGTTCCTTATACAGTAATAGCCCATTCGCTGCTGAATCTATTCTCAGTCCAGTATGTGCGTTGGCAGCGTTGTAGAATTTGACGACCTGATTCCACACAGGGAATCCATGCATCGGGTAGTTCTGTAAAAGAGTTGTAAATCTGTCCCACGCCTCGTGCATTGGTTTATCATCTTCCTGTTGAAAAGTAGCAATCTCGTTATGCAATCTTTCAGATAAATGAGAAGGATTAAAACGAGAAAGGAATTCACGAGAGAGATCTGCCCAAGTTCTTATTGAACACTTCGTTAATTTATTCAACCAAGTTTTAGCTCTATCTCTCAATAAATGGGGAAATAACCAGAGCCTCAGTACTTCCGGATTTATTCCTGGCAGTTTGAACAATCCACAGATTTCTTGGAACGTTTTAAGATGTTCTCGGGCATCCTCAGTTGCAGAACCACTAAACTCGCTAAAAGAATTTATCATGTTGAACATGACATGTTTCAGCTTGAAGTTTTCAGCTTCCACGTCTGGAAAGGTGGTTTCCAGTTCAACATGGTCATTGTCCATGTAGTCGCGACAGGTCTGCCATGCGGCAGCGGCATCAGGTCGTTCGTTCTGGGCATCTTATGGAGGATCAGCAATAACTCTCTGGTTATTGTTGTTGGGGTCATCTATTCTGTCGTTTCGCCTTCTGTTCACCATTGCTTCTTGTATCTCCTCAAGATAGTTGTTTCTTGCTATCAAGAGTCGGGTTTGGTTCCTGAGTTGGTACGTGCATTCAATCTCTGGGTCTAGTTCGTAGTCAGGTTCTTTACCTCGTCTAGATCTGCGCATAAGCAAATGAAAACCTTGTGAAAAGCACGGGGTAAGTAACACCACTAAAAACAGAAAAATAAAAAGAAAAAGTGTAGCAATATGAAGGGTAAAGATATGTTGCAAGTCTCCGGCAACGGCGCCAAAAACTTGTTGCGTGTAAAAGAGTCCTATCGCAAATAGTGCAAGTGTACATGACACAAGTAGTAAAGTGATACTCGGAGTATCGGATATTGTCTCCACAGGGACTAGAAATACCTCTATCCTTGAATTCCTGCACAAGAGAGAGAGAAATGGTTGAATTGAATGGGTGAAGTAATCTTGAGGAAATAAGTAAAGTAGAAGATAGAGAAATCAGATTTAGAGAATAGGCCGATATTGAATTGCTCAATAGTGTAGGTGTTGCACTGTAAGAGGAACTTATGTTTTCTGTCGTTGTTCCTGTCGCGACAACACCTATCGCGGCAGAGGTCTGTTGATGTCGCGGCAGTGATCACACAACTCTGTACTTCAAGCTTGGAAAGAATCCCTGCTATGACTTGTCCTATCCCTAGGCCCAAGTTCTGTTGATGGACACTTCTTGGATGATACCTCCCGGCGTGAATCGAAGGGTGAACACCAATGTTGTTGAATTCTTCCTTAGCCACTTAACCTCGTACTTATCCCTAAGCTGAGATGGTTTAACCATAAACTGGAAAACGTATATTTATTCCGTTCGTATGCTTGACTCTCCCGATATTAAACAAATAGATAACCTCACAATGCTCTCCCGATACTCTTGTGAGATATGAAAAACCAAAATAAATAAACTTGAAGTTTTTATTACTTGACAGAAAAATCCTAAAACAATACAATCCTTGCAACTACTTTACAGAATCAACCGTTAGCCCTAGGGGAAGTTTAGAACATGGTGAAAAGGGGAAAACGACAAGGGTTTAGGGGAAGATGGCTAGGAATGAGATATCCTTTCCTACGTCGAATTATATGCCTTTATATAGGCCTTGGGTCCAAGTTTTCTAATATAACAAGAATACAATTTCCAATTAAAGTGCAACCCTAATTAAGACTAAATATTCTGAGTAGATGCCTTGAATTCGTCCTCTTTTCTTGCCTTGAGTTTCTTCCTTGAACTTTGGGCTTGGCCTTCATTCTACCTTAGGGCTCAGAAAATATGGGAGTGGTCCACGACAGACCGGGTTGAAATTCTCTATCTGTCGAGCTCCACTTCACTTTTCCACCTCAGCAATCTTTCGTCATGGCTGCCACGACAGCGTTTGCCTCTCGACTCCAGTTCTATGATCCACCTCTGCTCTTTTGCTGCCTTGAGTTCGTCGTAGCAGATACCCGCAAAAGTAACCAAAATCAGTAGCAATTGTGCCATTTTATCTAATTGTGATTTATATGTAGAAATCTATCATAAATGCAATGAATTATGCTTGAATGCAGCATAAATATGGGTGAATGAGGGGTAAAATGTAGAACTTTTATACACTCAACACTGACCCTCGTTTGTTTTTATTTAAAAAAACAAAAACACTCCCCAGCGGAGTCGCCAAGTTGTCGCTACCCTTTCGAGCTTCGACTTTTTGAAAACTTTAAAAACAAGGTGTCTCCACCAATCTTTTTAAAAAGTGTGATTGAATCACTTTAAAACATGGTTATAAAACGTTTTGTTTTAATAAAACAACGATTTTGGTCTGCAGAAATCAGAAAAATAGGTTTGGGGGTCGGTTACGCGTGGGAAAGGGTTAGCACCCCCACGACGCCCAAAATTGGTACCTAATTGATTTTAAAATCGTTTCAAAATTGGAATTTGCAAGTTCACGAAGGTTCGATCTACTTGTCTGTTTAATGAATATTAGTCTATTATCACCCGGGAGATGAACTTTTTTCACCGCCAACATTTCTGGCGCTAACCCATCATTCTTGTTTGGTAAGAAACCACATTGAATAGGTTTTAACTTTTCAAACAACATGGAAATTCAGTGAGTTTTCATTTTGTAAAGTTTAGGGTTTAAGTCCTAAATTATCTCTAAGTTCATTTTATTTTAAAGTTATGATATTTTAAAAAGTGTATTTTATTTTAAATTGTGAAGAAAGTCTTAAACACGCAAGTTTCTAATCTAGGCTTCAAGATCCTAAGCCCTAAAGTTCAAACACAAAAAGCAAACAAGACAAGACAAAACGGCGGATTGAAGTTTTTTTAAACCTTTATTTGAAAGCATTATTTAATCATTTTCCAAACTTTCCTTTTTTCAAACTTTTTCCAAAATCTTTTTATTTTTTTATAACCCATTTTATTTATTTAAATCTTTTTTAAAAAAAATCTTTTTCCATTTTTCAAACTTCTCAAACCTTTTATTATTTTTTAAGATCAAAACTTTTATTCTTTATATTTTTTAAAAATCATTTTTCAAACTTTTTATTATTCTTTCATATATTTAGAAATCTTTTCTCTTTAAAACTTTCAAAACCTTTTTATTCATCTTTTATTTTCTTTTATTTACAAAAACCCTTATTAATTTTTTAAAACCTCACTTTTTGTTTTTTAAATTTTATCAAGAATCTCTAATTCTAAATTTTTTAAATTTCTTAAGAAAACATTTTTGTTTCTAATTTTTTAACATTATTTAAAAGAAGCACTCATTTTATTCCTAAAAGAACTCTTATTATTAAAATTTTATTATTTTAAACCTAATTTTTCATTTTTTCCAAATCTAGCCACTAATCTTAAATTCTTAACAAAAATATTTTTAATTCATCATCTATCTACTCAAATGGATCAAATGACCAACATTTCGTTTTTAAGTTCACAATTTTCCAACAAATAAATTTTTTTATTTTATTTAGGAATCTAAAGGATTAAAACAAAAAAATAAAAGCAAGATAAAGAACAGAAATTATTACCAAAAACCAATTTCGATCTTCTAATCTGATTTGCAACCTAATAACATGAACAACAAAAAATTCAACCAAGGAAATAATATTAAAAACAAAGAAGAAGAAAAAAATTACCGAAAGTGTAGAAACCTTGAACTTTCTCCACTCGAACCGATTGCAATCGCCACCGAAAAAAGCTTGCTTCCAACCCAAAAATTCTAACCAAAGCTATTCCAAACTTGAATAATTTTCAGCAATTTCAAAGGATTTTCAGAGGTGATTTTCAGATGAATTTTTGGTGTGTATTATAATGGGGAAAAGAAGCCTAATTTATAGGGTTTGGATGCTTAGAAATCAAGCCAATTTGGAGGACAAAATCCCCATTTTCGTCCCATGAAATCATCCCATTTAATCTGCTCAGCTTTAATTCGTTGAATCTCAAACCGAATTTCATCAGTTTCAGCTCCAATTTTGGAGGTTTTCCCCCCAAATTAATTAAGGTTCGAAAGCTTTTCTTTCTTATTCGATGAGCAAATGACGGCGACAAGGGACAGGGTCGGCGGCATCGGACTCAGCCGGCCGAGGCGAGTTGAACAATACCAGCCTCGGCGGCTTCCGTGACCCAAGGACGGTGTGGCCATGAACGGCAGCCGGCTGGTAATCGTGCAAGCTGGGCGATTTGGGGGAGATGATCCCGCGCGTGTGCAGCACATGCGCTGGCACGTGGCGGCGCGGGCTCTCCTCCCTTCCCCCTTCCCTTCATTCGATCTAATTCATCCAAGTCTTCAGCCCTAGATCTATCAGTTCTGATTAAACTTGGAAAAAAAACACAAAATGGGTTAGTTTGGGCTCCTTTAGTTATTTTTTGGGCTTCTAATTAATTAAAACGGGTCCTTTTATTTTTAAGAAAATGAGTTTAAAATGAACCCTTATTAAAATATGATGGACCTTTAAAATGTTTTATTTTTCTTTTATCATTCTTTTAAAAAATAAAATAAATGGATAAATAAAATAAATAAATGAGGTGAAAATTTAGTGACAACACTACCATACAAAGATTCATACGGTGCCATCTGAATACTAGCCTGATAACTATTATTGTACGCAAACTCTACTAGCGGTAGCTATTTTTCCCACGAACCCTGAAAGTCAATGATGCAACACACCAACATGTCCTCTAACACCTGAATAACTCTCTCTGACTGACCATCTGACTGTGGGTGATACGAAGTACTGAAGTTCAACTAAGTCCCCAAGGCACGATGCAAACACTACTAAAATCTAGCCGTAAATCTCAGATCTCTGTCTGACACAATCGATTTCGGCAGACCATGCAATCTCACTATCTCACAGATGTACAGATCGGCCAACTTGTCTAAGGTGTAAGTAGTATGAACAGGTATGAAATGGGAATACTTAGTGAATTGTCAACTATCACCCATAATGAATTCTTCTTTGAAGGAGTCAACGGCAAACCTGACACAAAATCCATGGTAATCTGTTCCCACTTCCATTCCAGAATCTTCAACGGTTGTAACAAGACTGAAGGAAATTGATGCTCGGACATAACACGCTGGCAAACCATACATCTACTCACATACTCGGCCACATATTTCTTTAACCCGATCCAGAAGTACCCATCTTTCAACCCACAGTACATCTTTGTACTACCCGGATGCATAGCAAAAGGACTGTTATGAGCTTCATTCAAGATAGTACGCCTCAACTCGGCATCTTCTGGAACAACTACTCTATCCTTGAAACATAAGATCCCATTCTCACCAAAGCAGAAATCTGTGGGTTTACCCTCATCTATATCTTGTACGTGAGGTGTCAGGGATCTGTCTTGCAACTGTTTCTCTCAAATCAACTGAACTAACTAAGGTTTAACCTATAGCTCGGCTATCAAACTACCATCTTGAGATACACTCAATCTAGCAAACATAGCTCGCAACTCAATTGCAACTTTTCTACTTAAAGCATCGGCCACTACGTTTGCCTTACCCGGATGGTACTCTATCGTGAGGTCATAGTCTTTAAGGAGCTCTAACCACCTACGTTGTCTAAGATTCAACTCTCTTTGCTTCATAAGGTACTTCAAACTCTTATGATCGGTGTACAATGTGCACTTCTCGTCGTAAAGGTAGTGTCTCCAAATCTTCAAAGCAAACACTACAACAGCTAACTGTATGTCATGAGTGGGGTAGTTCTTCTCGTGAACCTTCAATTGTCTCGAAGCATAACCTACAACTCTTCCTTCTTGCATAAGCACACAACCTAAACCTACATACGATGCATCAATGAAGATTACAAACTCTTTCCCTGGTTCAGGCTGAATCAAAATATGAGCTTCTGTCAATGCTTTCTTCAACTTTTCAAACGCTTGTTGCCTTGCATCTGTCCACTCATACGGAACATTTTTCTAAAGCAATTTAGTCAAAGGTGCAACAATCTTTGAGAATCCCTCAACAAATCTTCGATAATACCCGACCAACCTTAGGAAACTACGGATTTCGGTTACCGACTTCGGTTGTTTCCAACTCACTGTCGCTTCTATCTTCTTGGGATCCACACAAATCTCATCAGCTGAGATCACATGACCTAAAAAGACTACCTCCCTAATCCAAAACTCACATTTACTCAACTTAGCATACAACTAATTTTCAAGCAAGGTCTGTAGCACTAATCGCAAATGCTCGTCATGCTCTTCCTCGGTCTTAGAGTACACTAAAATGTCATCTATGAACACTACTACAATCTATCCAAATACTCGTCAAACATTCTGTTCATCATGTCCATAAATGTAGCTGGGGCATTAGTCAAACCGAAAGGCATTACCAATAACTCGTAGTGCCCATATCGTGTACGGAAAGCTGTCTTCGGTATATCCACATCTTTTACCTTCAACTGATAATAGCCGGATCTCAAATCAATCTTCGAAAATACTATAGCACCTCTCAACTGATCAAGCAAATCGTCGATCTGCGGTAAAGGATACTTGTTCTTTATGGTTACCTTGTTCGTCTACCTATAATCTATACACATCGTCATACTGCCATTCTTTTTCTTCATAAATAAGATCGGAGCACCCTACAGAGAAATACTAAGCCTAATAAAACCTCTATCTGACAGTTCCTAAAGTTGTGTCTTCAACTCTTTCAACTCTTTAGGTGTCATTCTATACAGAGCAATGGATACGGGAGCAGAATATGAATACGTCTCAATAGCAAACTCAACATCTCTATCTGGAAGCAGACCCGACAACTCTTCTTGAAAGACACTCGGAAAATCACAAACTATTTTGATGTCTTGCGGTCTAACTTCACTCATGTTCAGATTCATCACATATGCCAAATATGCTTGACAACCCAAATCCATCAATCTCTGAGCTTCTAAAGCCGAAACAACATTGGACAAGAACTTAATGATCTCGCCAACTACTACAACCTCATAATCATCCTCAAGTCTCAAGGAAAATCTCTTGGACTCAAAGTCTACCCTAGCACTATGCTCTACGAGAAAATCCATGCCCAAAATCACATCGAAACCATAGAACGATAATTCTATCATATCGACCGGAAACACATGACCCCGAATCATCAAAGAACATCTCATGTACATTTTCCTAACTACCACGGTCTCCCCAAAAGAACTAGTAACATTCACTGTAGAGTGTCCATGAGTTCTATATTTTGTACACATTCATGCCCGTATTATTGTTGTTCTTAAGCTCATTTAGGCATAATTAGGTGCATTACATGCATTATAACAATATCTTCTCTTTTACCATGCTTTTATTGAATATTTTATGTTTGGTTGAGAAAAGTTACTTTTTAGTTTAGTTTATATTTTCAGGTGCTAGAGCTAGGAGACGAGAGGACATGACAAAAAGCTGGAACTAAAGGAGTTGTACTGAAGCAGCTCAAGATGCCGCCAAGGACGCTGCCGAAGTAGCATTGCCGCCAAGTGCCGCCCTGGCATGAGTTACACCGACTTAGCCAAGATGGGTCGTGATTTAAAGAGAGAAAATTCCTAAGCCCAATGAGCCCAGTCTTGCAATTTTCTGAAGCCTGTAGCGGCCGGTAGAGCTTCCAAGATCGATAAGTAGGAGCACTTATCCTTACTTGCGGAGGAAGGCAACGTCCAAAGAGTCTATATTTAAAGTATAAAGGAGTATGTATTTAATGTAACTTACTTTTAGAACTCCTACTTCAAGGAGGACTCAAACTTAGGCCATGAGCCCTATATATACCCAATGTATGCAAGGGTATAGGGGCATCTCGGATAGCAATTCGCATATCTGAGGACGAGAGGATAGATAGGGAGATAATTAGATAGGTTGGAATTGTTGGGGGTCGCGGCCCAACTCTCCTAGGGTTTAGACGTGTGTTTGTAAAGTAGTTTGAGGGAAACGATTGTATAATTTTGAGTTGTTTTCAATAAACTTCCAAAGTTTGCTTAATCTATGCTCTTTGTTCGTTCAATTAGTCTACACCAGCCAGTTGAAGAGAAAACCCATTTGTCGGGCACGAAAGTGCAAGGCTCACGAAAGGATTAAGCACAGTCACAACATGCAAAGGCGTAACTAACTTGGTTTCACACTAGTCCACAAGTTTCAGCAGCTAAAAGGGATTACCAATCGAGATGACTAAGTTGGTTCCACACTAGTTCACAAGCTAGTTCTCGAGCATCCTAACCTAGAAATAGGAGGGATCACTGTCGACCATCCCGCCGAACTTTGGAATATCTGCCAGACTTTCCGCCAAGACTTCCTTCTGTTCCACCTGCTGAGACAGTACACTTCTACAGTGGCAGTGGCCTGCTGCAGCCGCGTGACAGAGTTGTAGTTTGCCGCCCGCCATACCCGCCGAGGCAACAATTCATGGCAGCGCAAAACATACTCAGACTTTAAAATGCAGTCCTCATACTACTAAGCAGCACTTGTCTTACCTAGACTATCGCCCAAATCTCTCCCTATCATCTCTCTCATCACTGTCTTTCTTTTATTTGTGTTTTTATATTTCCACATCATGAGATTTAATTGTGCATTTTCTAAATCTTTGTGCAGGAGCCATTCATAGGAGCTGCTCCAATCCCTGTGGGAGACGATATCTTTTACAATATAACTTGACAAGAGTGTGCACTTGCGCTCATAAATAGAGAACACCTAGACGCTCTACAAGTTTTTGGCGTCGTTATCGGGGATTGGCAACAGCAACTACGTTTGAATTTCTGTACTCGTATTTAGTTTTTGCATATTAAATATCTTTATACTTATAAAAAAGCCTCTTTGTTTTCTCGGTGATGTCCCACTAGGGCTGCAAGGTTGGCAGCAACATCCACCTGAGGAGGGGAAGGACATGCCCAAAAGAATAGCCAAACACAAAGACCATCAGGAAGTGGTTATATGTGGGAAAAGCGCAGCCCAACATGACCAAAATATTTATTTTTATTTTTATTTTTACTTTATTTTTAAGCATTAGGATTAAATTTAATTTTTATTTAATTTTTGCATTTATTTCAGGTTAGAAATGAAGGAAAGATCAAGAAAGATTAAAGAATAACGAAGAGGCCCAACTAGCGGCCATGGCAGCCCAAGGCAGACAAGCATAACAGCTAGTGGCTTCATAATGGTTAGCCACAACACCTATATTTTTCCCTAACGAGCGGAACGAATATCTGTGTAACGGCTAGAATCCCGTTATTCGTACCGCAATAATTGCCGCCCGTTGACAGCGTGCCTGCCAAGGCAAAGGAGAGAAGCAGCTATACAAAGCCAACTATTCTCCCCCTGTTCTTCACTTTGCTTTCTCCTTTACTATGAGATCTTTCTGCAATCTTTGCTTCCAAGATTTCCTTAGTTTTATTTTCTTTCACGTTAATTCCTTTCTTTCTTTAGGAAATACAACCGTCCCACAAACTATGGCCTCATCACAGCAACCCACCGCCACCTCCAAAACTCCTTTTAAAAGGTTCTTAAACCCTGCTGTCGAGGAAACCTACAATAAGTTCTACAAAGAAAGGCAATTATGCGAAGAGATGGGTTTCCAATACACCCAGTCTATTAGGTATTTTGGCCTAGAACCCTCTCTATTCGAAAGGATACACAATATGGGCTAGGACCAGTTCGCACGGCAGCCAGAATGACTCAACAGCAACCATGTGCGAGAATTCTACGCCCACAGACCGACACCGGCAAGCCCTTTCGTGTACGTCCGTAGACAAGGTGTCAAGTTTACTGCTGACATGATCAACAGCTTCTACAACATAGAGGTCAACGGCAATCCACACGAGGAATGGGAGTCCTACTTGACGGTGGCTGACTACAACAAAATCAAGAGGGAGACCTGTAAGCCAAACACCAAGTGGCTAACAGGTAAAAACAATGGGTCAGTCAACCGCCGCGATTTGCTGCCGGAGGTAGCCCTTTTGAGTTACTTCATCCAACGCCGTCTGATGCCCAGCACGCACAGATCCACAATCAACAGGTCGCGGTTTTCCCTCATCTATAGTATAATGATGGGGCAGTAGATCAACGTTGGCGAGGTGATCATTAAAGAGGTCTATGCCCACACTGAAAAACCAAACGCCAAGGGACCCCTCTTCTTCCCTGCACTCATCACTGGCCTGTGTGCCAACTTTTGCCTGCCACCAGACCCCAAAGACAAAATTCTTCCTGCCAAGGAATGATGGACAAGAAGGGTACGCTAGCAGATGCTGCATAAAGCGGAGCTAGACACACATGCCACTGCCCAACCGTCGTCCCAAGCTGCCGCCACCCCAGCCGCAACGGGCAGTACTGAAGCTGACCTTCCGTCCAAAGTGATCCCCCTACTGCGCAGCCTAGTTGAAAGCTTCCAAAGGATCGAGCACAAGCAGATGATCTTCACCAAATACGTAGCGGACGTGCAAGAGGCCTTTATGGCCTACTTGCTGGACAAGTATCAAGACGCCGGCCCACAGTTGCCAAGCCAATCCAGATCACTCCAAGACCAGCTACTGCTCCTACCACCGATGACAGCGAGGGGTCACACTGTCGCCCCAAGAGAAGAACCTCTCCAACCCCTATCCAACCATATGAACTAACCTCATCATCCGAATCAGAGAAGGAGGAGGAAACTCGTACTATATCCCCAGTAGCAAAAAGGGCTGCTGCCAAAGACGTAGGCGACTAAGACATGAAGATCTCAGACTCCTTCGATGATGAACCAGTGGAGGCAGATAGAAAGAGAAAATGGCCAGCAGTAGAACCCAAGGGTGGAGGAACTGAACGACAATCAAAGAAGCTCACCCCCAGCCGCATCCAGTCGCCACGTAGAACTAAGAAGAGCCCAACTAATAGACCCTCTACTACGCGTCGCCTCGTCCTGCCCGCCTCCTCAGAATCCTCTTCTGACGCGGCAGCAACAGAGGGGAACTCCCCCAGCTTATAGCACCATTTTTCTTTTCTTTTCTTTTTATTTTTTATGTTTTATTTTATTTTTCTTAAATGTTTTATTTTTATGTTTTTAATTTTTCTTTTTATGTTTTGTTTTTAATTTTTGTTTTGTAGAGGCATTGAGGACAATGCCAACCTTGAGTTTGGGGGGAATTAGTCCTCTTTGTTTTAGGTTCATTTAGTAGCATTTAAATGCATAAGTAAATTCTGCCCTCTAGCACTTAATGAAATAGAAATCTTTAGCTTAAAAACTTGTGCCTATGATAGCTTATTCGACTACATATATTGGCACCATACTAAAAGTTTTAAATCTAACAATGGGAAGAAGCATGGAAATTTCTTAGAAAATTTTCTTTTTGCCAATTATCCTTACACTTGACTGTTAAATGCTAAATTTTTTCTTGAGTCTTGTGTTCAACACTGCCTGCCTTACTTAATAAAAAATTCCTTGATTGAACACAGGTTTGCTGCCACGGCAGCACAGGGAAGCACATCAAAAACAATAAAAAAACGTAGATGTGCCCGAAACAGGCTCTAGGCAGGAAGATTAAAAACCCTAAAGGTGCCAGAAACAGGCTCTAGGAAGGATCATGAGCAAGGACACTCCGCTGCTATCAAAGTCCATGAATCTAAACCAAGTGACGGACAAATTAGCAAGAGTGAATGAAAGTCTTCACGGGATGACTCTATTCAAAGGGTTCGAAGTTTCGTAGAGTGCACCTATCTTAGCCTCAGACCCAGAGAATAGTTGTGATAAGCTGAAGCCCTTAAAGCCATGATCAGAAAAACAAAACAAAAGTGCCCAACTGTGCTGCCAAGGCAGAAACTCGTATCCTTTCTAGTGATTTTAGGCATTCTTTGTTAACTCAATTATTTCAGCATAGTTAGCTGAGCACAGACATGCTCACATTGCACAGGCATTGAGAAAATTAAAACCTAAGTTATTCCATGCCATTCCCTATTACTAACATAAAAACAGGTGCCACGACCTTGAGGTAAGAAATCAAGTTAAAGGCTAATGTTTCTATTAATTTTGTACTAAGGGCAGGTTTACTAGCTAGGTTGCATTGCTTGAGGACAAGCAATAGTTCGAGTTTGGGGATGTGTAGAGTGTCTATGAGTTCTATATTTTGTACACATTCATGCCCGTATTATTGTTGTTCTTATGCTCATTTAGGCATAATTAGGTGCATTACATGCATTATAACAGTATCTTCTCTTTTACCAAGCTTCTATTGAATATTTTATGTTTGCTTGAGAAAAGTTATTGTTTTAGTTTAGTTTATATTTTCAGGTGCTAGAGCTAGGAGAGGAGAGGAGAGGACAAGACAGGACAGAAAGCTGGAACCAAATGAGTTGTACTGAAGCAGCTTAAGATGCCGCCAAGGACACTACCGAAGCAGTATTGCCGCCAAGTGCCGCCCGGGCAGGAGTTACACCGACTTAGCCAAGATGGGTCACGATTTAAAGAGAGAAAATTCCTAAGCCCAATGAGCCTAGACTTACAATATTTTGAAGCTTGTAGCGGCCGGTAGAGCTGAACAAAGATCGATAAGTAGGAGCACTTATCCTTACTTGTAGAGGAAGGCAACGTCCAAAGAGTCTATATTTAAAGTATAAAGGAGTCTGTATTTAATGTAACTTACTTTTAAAACTCCTACTTCAAGGAGGACTCAAACTTAGGTCATGAGCCCTATATATACCCAATGTATGCAAGGGTATAGGGGCTTCTCGGATAGCACTTCGCATATATGAGGACGAGAGGATAGATGGGGAGATAATTAGATAGGTTAGAGTTGTTGGGGGTCGCGGCCCAACTCTCCTAGGGTTTAGACGCGTGTATGTAAGTAGTTTGAGGGAAACGGTTGTATAGTTTTGAGTTGTTTTCAATAAACTTCTAAATTTTTCTTAATATATGCTCTTTGTTCGTTCAATTATTCTACACCAGTCAGTTGAAGAGAAAATCCATTTGTCGGGCACGAAAGTGCAAGGCTCACAAAAAGGGTTAAGCACGGTCACAAAATGCAAAGGCGTGACTAACTTGGTTCCACACTAGTCCACAAGTTTCAGCGGCTAAAAGAGATTACCAATCGAGTTGACTAACTTGGTTCCACACTAATCCACAAGCTAGTTCTCGAGCATCCTAACCTAGAAATAGGAGGGATCACTATTGACCATCCCGCCGAACTTTGGAATGTCTGCCAGACTTGCCGCCAGGACTTCCTTCCGTTCCACCTGCCGAGATAGTACACTTCTGTAGTGGTAGTGACATGTTGCGGCCGCGTGACATGGTCATAGTTTGCCACCCGCCATTCCCGCCGAGGCAGCAATTCATGGCAGCGCAAAATATACTCAGACTTTACAATGCATTCCTCATACTACTAAGTTGCACTTGTCTTACCCTGCCTATCGCCCAAATCTCTCCCTATCATCTCTCTCATCATTATCTTTCTTTTATTTGTGGTTTTATATTTCCACATCATGAGATTTAATTGTGCATTTTCTAAATCTTTGTGCAGGAGCCATTCATAGGAGCTACTCCAATCCCTGTGGGAGACGATATCTTTTATATTATAACTTGACAAGAGTGTGCACTTGCGCTCATAAATAGAGAACACTTAGACGCTCTACATTCACACCTACCTCTAACCACTCATACGGTAAATCTAAAGATCTTGCATGCTCACCCAAAATGTGTAACGCCCTGATTTTGGGCCTAGATGTTTTAGAGTTTGAGTTGGGCCGGTCGAGAACGGTTCGAATATTTAAGGGAGGTTTAGGGATCACCTAGTTTAGGATATTTTAAAAATATGGAAAAATATCTAAAAACCCTCATTTATTATATAAATGATTATGGTGGAAACAATTTTACAAAATATGATTTGGAAATACTACATTTCGGTGTAGTGACCAAATCGCAGTTTTTATAAAAGTTGACTAGTGATTGTTTTGTAAAGGATTGAAACTTTGAATCTTTAAGGAGCTAACTTTACCAAAATGTTTTTCATCAGATTCTCTCTAATTTGGGAGTTTTTATTAATGTTTTAATTAAGGGAATAAAGGGGAATTAAAAGGGAAAATCTATTTTGACTTTTCATAACTACCTTACGTTAGTTTTCTCTCATTTCTTTTTCTCTCAACTTCCACTCAGCCAAACACATTTCCTTAATCCATTAACCTCTGATTTTCATCCCTTTTTCTGAGATTTCATTCTCCTAAGGATTCCTAATCTTTACCTCATCAAAATCTCTTGTTTTCACTTTGGATTTTCAAGAAATCTTGCCCAAATTGAGGAGAAATCAGCCATTAGAGGTAAGCTTCGTCCTTCTCCTCTAATGATCAGTTCTTTACCGAAATTCCCAAGTTATCAATCCTTTGTTAATGTGTAACGCCCCAATTTTGGGCTTAGAAGTTTTGGGTTTGGACCGGACCGGTCAGAGTGCGGTTCGAATATAAAAGGTGATTTTTAGGAAAGCCTAGTTCGGGTTGCATTAAAAATATGGAAAAATGTCTTAAAATCCTCTTTTATTATATATAAGAGAATGGTGGAATCAATTTTGCAAAATGAGGTTTGGAAGAGTGACATTTTGGGTTAGTGACCAAAATGTAATTTTTGAAAACTGGGTGACTATTTTAAAAAGCATTGAAACTTTGAATCTTTAAGGAGCTATTTACCCAATGGGAGTTTCTCCAGATTTTTCTTAAATATTAAATGATTTATTAATGGTTTAAAATAAAGGTAAAAAAGAGGGAAAGATATTTTAGCCATTTAACTAACTTTTCCTGAAGTTTCATTTCCATTTTTCCCTCATCTTTCTCTCATACCAAACACATTTTCTCCAGAGCATTTCCTTCTGATTTTGATGTCCAAACATGAGATTTTAATCCTCTTTTGATCTCTAATTATCTCTTCAACAAAACCACATCATTTGCTAATTGGATTTTCAAGATTTTGGTTCCAAAAAGGGAGAAACTCAAGTTTGGAGGTAAGAACGTCCTTCTCCTCTAAACTCTCAGTTCTTTACTGAAATTCCTAAATTCTCAATCCTTAATTTGTGTTTTATAAAAGGCTTTATAGATGTGTTCTTAATCTTGGCTTTAAAGTGCAAGATTTGGTTGATTTTGGTTAAAATTCGTATGATCTGTTTAAGCAGTGATTTGAGGTGTCTTTTTTATGATAAATGAATGTTAAATTGATGAGGAATTAAGGTTTAATTGATGCAATCCCGGATAGGTTGATTTTCCTAAGTTTTGCTTGAAGTTTTTGTTGGTTTTTGAAGTGATCTTGATTATCTGTTATAGCTGGAGGTATAAGGACGTGTTTGGGGTCATTTTGGATGTTAGTTGATGTTTATTAATGGTTAGAAGTGATGGATCTTGGCTGGGTTAAGTTTTGGAAGTGTTTGGGGGTGATTTCGGTTGTGTTTGGTAGCCGAAATGTTGGATTTGTGTAGAGCAGCGAGTTGAGTTGTGTTGCTGGTGTTTTTAATGCATTATGATGCATTAATCCTCTGTTGTTATGTGCTTGAAATAGGGGAGATTGATTCGTGAGCATTAAAGGAGGCGTTGAAGGTTTTCGGATTCTTGAAAGGCTTGTTGGCTAGCCTTGTTTTGTGTATCGTTGAGTGAAGTTGGGTTTTCAGCTTTAAAACCAAGGTTTGAAGGTTTTGGGAGCTTAGTTTAAGTCTAAACAACTTTGCTAAGCTCAAGAGTAAGTAAATGGATTTTCCCTCTTGGTTTGTGTTGTGAATTGGTTTTTAAAGCAATTGTGATTGTTGGATGCAATGCATGTGTTTTGCATGTTTTAAATTTTGTTTTGAAAGCATATTTTAGCATGGGTTAATGCTGGTTTTGGAAGCCATGTGTGAAGGATGCTCGAGGTAAGAGATCCTTGGTTTTGTACATTGGAATTGTGGAATTGATGCATAGTGTTGCATGTTGTTTAATGGCTTTGTGTAATGCTTCAAGAACAGTGGATTGATGATGGTAAACGTTGGTCTTTGCATTTGGATTATGCATGTAAAACATTGGATTAATGTGGTAAGATGGTTATATTGGCAAGTGATGTAAGTGGTTCTTGGTTGCTTAAATCGGATATAGTTAGCCGGCTATAGGATTGGGTGCACCGTGAATAAAGTCGCCTTGGATGTGAAGTGGTTAAGTGTGAACCGGTAACTCCATCCAAGTACACTAACGAGATGGTTAAGTACACCATGGTGGTTAAAATTCCATGGGTGGGTTTTAAGGTCATAATGGTGGTTAAAATTCCATTCGAGGACCTTGGGTAAGCAAAGGTTATAATGGTGGTTAAATTCCATTTGAGGACCTTGTGCTTGTTAAGATCACAATGGTGGTGTAAAGTCCATGTGTGGATCTTGTGAAGTATGTCCCGGATCTCGGTAGTGATGTTATACAACTACCAATGGTTGATGCTAAGGTCATATGGTGGTTAAAATTCCATATGGGGACCTTGTGCATGTTAAGGTCATATGGTGGTTAAAATTCCATATGAGAACCTTGTGAATGTTAAGGCTATATGGTGGTTAAAATTCCATATGAGGGCCTTGTGTATGGTAAGGTCAAATGGTGGTTAAAATTCCATTTGGGGACCTTGAGATTGGTAGTGTGTATGAAGCGTGGGGACAACGCTTGTGATCCGCGTATCCGATTGGTTGTTGAGTTGAAAAGTGGATATGGTTTATCACTTGGAAGCCAATATAATGTCCTTGAATATAATGAAGCATGAGATGCTTGAAATGATGCATGGTTGCATGGGAAGTGTGTAATGTTCTTTAAATGCATGTTTTACTTGTTAGCTTGAACAAGTGTTGATTATCTATTGAGAATGGTGCATGTGTGCATGGAGTCTCTTTAATGCATTGAAGTCTTGTGAAGGCTTGTTAAAAAGGGCATGTGATGCAAATGTTGAGTTTATGGTTCATATGTTGCATTTGTTTAATGCATGTGGTAATCGAATGGGCAAATGGTCTTTAAAGGTTTCTTGCTTTGAAATGATTTTCAAGAATGAGAAAAGTATGATGTGATGTGGAAATGCTTTCCAAGTATCTTGTATTTAATCTTGCATATGATGATGTTCATGCATGGATTGGTTAAATAGATGGTTTTGCAAGTTCGTGCTTTGAAAAGGATTACTTGGCTTTCTAAGCTAAGGGTTGGTTTTCATGTTTGAGAAATGCATGAGGTTAAGCGTGTTGTTGAAAGGGTTTTCAAACATTGCTTTGGTTTATCAATTTATGATGCTTTTGAAAGTGGTTTTATGTTTCGCTGCATTGATGGTGTTTTGGTTTTGAGCATTCCTCACTAAGCATTATGTGCTTACGCTCCTTTTGTCCATCAATGCAGATAATTGACGTTGGAACAGCGAGAAGCAAGGGATTCAAGGAGAGCTCCACTTGAGATGTATGTCTCGGTAATAGCTATAGATAATAAAGGCAATGGGGGAAGAATCTCTTGTGTTGATGTTTAATGGGTTTGTGTATGTTGGACAAGTTTGGTTTTATGTTGTTGTTAATGTTGGATAATGTAATTGGCCTTTATGAGGTGATTTTGGCATATTGATGCTTGAATGGTTTGCTAAGTAGGAAGCATGCCTATAGAATTGGGGATTCTCATAATTGATGCCATGTTGAAGTTTGGTTGATGCAATTATGTTCCTTGATTGTTGAATGACTTGCTGGTAAAGTTTGGTTGCTTTTGGTGCATGTTTGAAGGGTCAATTGTATGATAAACCAGCAATTTTTCTGTAATCTAGGCAACCTGTTTCGGAACAGGTGTTATCGTATCGGAATGGGGGCCTGGAATGGCCTGGGCGTTCCGAAACGGAAGGCACTGTTCCGGAACGGTTTGGCCACTGCCAGGCCTTGTTTCGGTGCCAGTTTCGGAACGGTCCCGCGTTTCGGAACGGGTCTTTCCTGTTCCGAAACACTCGACCGTTGGGCACTGAAATTGTTGGTTAAATGTTTTGAAACCTTTGCATTTTGGTCCTGAATCTTGTTTATGCAATTGGTTGAGTTTGAGATGTCCGTTTGTGCTGAAATTTGGCAGTGAAGCATGAAAGATGATTAATTTCATATTGGTAACTTTAATTTGGGTTAAGTCCTTATAATTTCCAGAATTTACAATTTGGTCCCTAAAGTTGTAATTTGTGCAATTGAGTCCCTGAATGTTCTCTGATTGTTATGATCTTTGAGTATGATGAACTTGTGAACATATCTAGGGTTAACGTGCATCTAGACAAGAGTAAAAGAAAAAAAGGGTCGTTAATCGAGGTTGACTTTCGGGTTGACTTTGGTTTTCCCCGTGTGATCTTCTTAATTCGGGTCGACCGTCTAGGCCGGGTTAAGGGGGTTACATTTGGTGGTATCAGTTCCAGGTTTCGAATGTTTGGGGAAATGGTAAGTTGTTGTAATAGGTGTTTGATGATTGTGCTGATGAGTAGTTGAAAGCCGGTTGAAATGCATGTTATTGAGTGAATTGTTGATGTTTTTAGCATGCTTTTTGATTGTGGATCTTCATTGAGCTAATGTGGATTTGTGCTGATGTTGTGCTGGTGTTATGAGCTGATTTTATGAATGATGAAAGTGTAATGGGCATGATATTGGTGATGCTATGTTGTTGCAAGTGGATGTTGTTTGATGAAAGCATGATCAAATATGTTGATTGATATGCTTGATGTTGTGATATCCATGTTTTTATTGACTGTTATGTCATGTAAAAGGGGAGGATTCGGGATACCCATTGTCTTATTATTATAGCTATTGTGTTATTTTGGAGTTGGAGTTTGAATCCTTGCTTAAAGCTGGTCTGATCGATTTGTTTGTTTTTGTTGTGATTGTTTGCTGTTTATAGCATGGTGAAATCAATGAAAGAATGGAAGTTAGGTGAGATGGTTGCTGCTTTAGGGCAGGTTGTTAAGGCGTGGAATTCACCTTTTAATGGAGGTGTTTTGTCTCAGTCTTCTGTGCTTGGTGTTGAAGTAGTAGGGCAGGAGGAAGAAGTTGGTTCTGTGATGAAAAGTTCATCATCTGTTGTTCAAGATGTGTTGGGAACATCTCCGGCTGTGGTAACAGTAAGGCCTGTAGACGTGCCGGTTTTGGGATGTGCGGGTTTGTCGAAATAGCGTTTATATGATTTGGGAGTTGTGGAGTATCATGGTTCGACACCTGAGACGTTTGAGGCTTGGTTAGCCAGTGTGGTTCTGATTTTGGATCAGGAAGGGTGTGATTATGCCTGTAAGCTGGGAAGTGTTGTCACGTTGATGTTGGAGGACGCTTGTGTCTGGTGGACATCTGTGGATGTGGCATCGCACATCCACGACATTGATTGGGATTTCTTTGTATCTGCCTTTTATGAAAGGTATCTTGGAGAGAAATTTCCAAGGGTTAAGTAGTGTAAGAGGCTACGTGATGGAAGTTTTTGCTTGGATCAAAGCCTGAGTGGTAGTGCAAATCTGGGGCAAGTGCTGCTTGATCAAGAAGTGGAAGCTCAGCTACCGGTGTGTGACCATTATGGAAGGCGCCATGTTGGAGGTTGTTGGGGCGCAGGTGCTTGTTGGAATTGTGGTTCTAAAGAGCATGTGAAGCGAGATTGTCCTCATGTGGTAAAATCAGCTTCTGTGGTAGCAAAAGGGTCTCTGAAGGGTCGTGGGCACGGCCGAGACAAAATTCGAGGGTGGAAGGAAGGGCAGAAAGTTGTGAGGAGTTTGGAAAGTGAAGTCTGCTGGAATTGTGGGTCTGTTGGACATATGAGACGTGGTTGTTTGAGGTTGGCTCGGGGTAGCCAGGGTTCTATGCCGCAGGGAGATGGTGATGACCTAAGGGTGTTAGCTGATGCTGCAGCGGTGCGGCTGGGGAATGATGGTTCTGCAAGGAAGAGAGCTCGTCTGTTGAAGCTTCGGGGTGGTGATGTGTTTTCAGGTAACCTTGTTAAGTAACCTTTGCCCTAGTTATCTTAGTTTGGTTTTGGTTTGGTTTTTCCTTGTGTAATGAGTATGGTTTCGTTGCTAGCATGGTTGGGGTAGTAGTTGTTGTTGTTTTGAAAATAACTCTAGTGTGGAAAGGGCATTAGTGAGTATCTTGTGGATAGTGGGTTGTTAGTATGATGGAGTTAGAAAAGTTGGAAGTGAGATAGGAAGTTGTTCTTAGACGGATTCTGAGAATGTTATTGGTGGGTGTGAACCGACATACATGCACAGTCAAAATCATTTGTTATATGCTATATTATATATGTACTGGTCCATGCATACATGTGGCATGACATTAGAGGTTTTGCATACATGTACATCAAGCATTGATAGGGCATATTGGTGACCATGCATACGAACGTTCACACTCGCTAATAACTAATCGGGTCTGTTAGAGTTGTGATAGGATTAGATTGGATGGAGGGTATTAAGCAAGTTGTTAGTGATGGTGAGTGCAGTATAGCATGTTTGTGGAAGGAAAGTGTTTGGCTCTTAAGGAGTTTAGCGGTATGGTGGTGAGGAGGTTACCATTGTGTTAGTGTCGGACAAGTGGTTTTTGAATAGCTAGTAGAAGAGGTGGGTTCTTGGTGTTAAGTGTTGTAGTAAGATAGTGGATGTGTTTCTAGAGTGCTGAGGTAACTTGGCATTGATGTTGTAGTAGAAGGGTTGTTTATGTAGGTGATGGTTCATAGCAACCTTTGAGGAGTTGAGAAGAGGTTTTGTTGTGGGTTGTAAAAAAGGGTTAGCCCGGGAGAATAGAAGTTTCGTAACCTAAATATGTATGTATAGGTTGGGCGATGTTCTAGTAAGGCAAGTGTTGTAGTCAAAACTTGTAGTGGAAAGGCAATGTAAGATCAAAGGCCATTGTTGGTTGGACGGGTTCTTGTGAGAAGTGGTTGGCTGGTTGTGATTAAGTAAATTCCTTTTTAGGTCAGCTGATGGTATGTGGAATGGCTGGCAGAGACAAGGTTGGGGTTTTGTGACGTGATTATCAGATGATGGGTGAGTAGTCCTGGTGAATCGTTGTGGTAGTAATAGTGGCGGATGTGAAGGAATAACAGCAATATGTTGAGAAGTTGGGTAAGCAGTTGTTCCTTAAGAATTTTTGCTTGTTGTGAAAATCTCTGAAGGAGGTTGAGTAGTTTTTGCAAGGAGTTTTGGAAGCAGTGTAGGTTGTGGGTTACGTGGTGGCTGAACTGGATTGGTTGGTGTCACTGTGTGAACAAGTTTTAGAAGATGTGAGTTAAGGTGGTGTATGCTGTAAAGTTGGAGGTTCTTCAGGTTGTTGTTGGGGCTATGTGCAGTCCGGAAGTGTGAGAGGTTAAGATGTGGTTAACATCTGAGTATTATGGAATTCGTGAACCGTATGTGGTGGTGTTGAGTTTGGGTGGAGTTTTGTGAGGAGAGTGTTCAGTGGTGGTTAAGTCTCCTGTGTTGCCTTGTGTGTTGCTTTGAGAAGTTTGGTTGTTCTCTTTTCGCCAGTTGAAATTTCGAGGACGAAATTTCATAAGAGGGGGAGAGTTGTAACGCCCCAATTTTGGGCTTAGAAGTTTTGGGTTTGGACCGGACCGGTCAGAGTGCGGTTCGAATATAAAAGGTGATTTTTAGGAAAGCCTAGTTCGGGTTGCATTAAAAATATGAAAAAATGTCTTAAAATCCTCTTTTATTATATATAAGAGAATGGTGGAATCAATTTTGCAAAATGAGGTTTGGAAGAGTGACATTTTGGGTTAGTGACCAAAATGTAATTTTTGAAAATTGGGTGACTGTTTTAAAAAGGATTGAAACTTTGAATCTTTAAGGAGCTATTTACCCAATGGGAGTTTCTCCAGATTTTTCTTAAATATTAAATGATTTATTAATGGTTTAAAATAAAGTTAAAAAGGAGGGAGAGATATTTTAGCCATTTAACTAACTTTTCCTAAAGTTTCATTTCCATTTTTCCCTCGTCTTTCTCTCAAACCAAACACATTTTCTCCAGATCATTTCCTTCTGATTTTGATGTCCAAACATGAGATTTTAATCCTCTTTTGATCTCTAATTATCTCTTCAACAAAACCACATCATTTGCTAATTGGATTTTCAAGATTTTGGTTCCAAAAAGGGAGAAACTCAAGTTTGGAGGTAAGAACGTCCTTCTCCTCTAAACTCTCAGTTCTTTACTGAAATTCCTAAGTTCTCAATCCTTAATTTGTGTTTTATAAAAGGCTTTATAGATGTGTTCTTAATCTTGGCTTAAAGTGCAAGATTTGGTTAATTTTGGTTAAAATTCGTATGATCTGTTTAAGCAGTGATTTGAGGTGTCTTTTTGATGATAAATGAATGTTAAATTGATGAGGAATTAAGGTTTAATTAATGCAATCCCGGATAGGTTGATTTTCCTAAGTTTTGCTTGAAGTTTTTGTTGGTTTTTGGAGTGATCTTGATGATCTGTTATAGCTGGAGGTATAAGGACGTGTTTGGGATCATTTTGGATGTTAGTTGATGTTTATTAATGGTTAGAAGTGATGGATCTTGGCTGGGTTAAGTTTTGGAAGTGTTTGGGGGTGATTTCGGTTGTGTTTGGTAGCCGAAATGTTGGATTTGTGTAGAGCAGCGAGTTGAGTTGTGTTGCTGGTGTTTTTAATGCATTATGATGCATTAATCCTCTGTTGTTATGTGCTTGAAATAGGGGAGATTGATCCGTGAGCATTAAAGGAGGCGTTGAAGGTTTTCGGATTCTTGAAAGGCTTGTTGGCTAGCCTTGTTTTGTGTATCGGTGAGTGAAGTTGGGTTTTCAGCTTTAAAACCAAGGTTTGAAGGTTTTGGGAGCTTAGTTTAAGTCTAAACAACTTTGGTAAGCTCAAGAGTAAGTAAATGGATTTTCCCTCTTGGTTTGTGTTGTGAATTGGTTTTTAAAGCAATTGTGATTGTTGAATGCAATGCATGTGTTTTGCATGTTTTAAATTCTGTTTTGAAAGCATATTTTAGCATGGGTTAATGCTGGTTTTGGAAGCCATGTGTGAAGGATGCTCGAGGTAAGAGATCCTTGGTTTTGTACATTGGAATTGTGGAATTGATGCATAGTGTTCCATGTTGTTTAATGGCTTTGTGTAATGCTTCAAGAACAGTGGATTGATGATGGTAAACGTTGGTCTTTGCATTTGGATTATGCATGTAAAACATTGGATTAATGTGGTAAGATGGTTATATTGGCAAGTGATGTAAGTGGTTCTTGGTTACTTAAATCGGATATAGTTAGCCGGCTATGGGATTGGGTGCACCGTGAATAAAGTCGCCTTGGATGTGGAGTGGTTAAGTGTGAACCGGTAACTCCATCCAAGTACACTAACGAGATGGTTAAGTACACCATGGTGGTTAAAATTCCATGGGTGGGTTTTAAGGTCATAATGGTGGTTAAAATTCCATTCGAGGACCTTGGGTAAGCAAAGGTTATAATGGTGGTTAAAATTCCATTTGAGGACCTTGTGCTTGTTAAGATCACAATAGTGGTATAAAGTCCATGTGTGGATCTTGTGAAGTATGTCCCGGATCTCGGTAGTGATGTTATACAACTACCAATGGTTGATGCTAAGGTCATATGGTGGTTAAAATTCCATATGGGGACCTTGTGCATGTTAAGGTCATATGGTGGTTAAAATTCCATATGAGAACCTTGTGAATGTTAAGGCTATATGGTGGTTAAAATTCCATATGAGGGCCTTGTGTATGGTAAGGTCAAATGGTGGTTAAAATTCCATTTGGGGACCTTGAGATTGGTAGTGTGTATGAAGCGTGGGGACAACGCTTGTGATCCGCGTATCCGATTGGTTGTTGAGTTGAAAAGTGGATATGGTTTATCACTTGGAAGCCAATATAATGTTCTTGAATATAATGAAGCATGAGATGCTTGAAATGATGCATGGTTGCATGGGAAGTGTGTAATGTTCTTTAAATGCATGTTTTACTTGTTAGCTTGAACAAGTGTTGATTATCTATTGAGAATGGTGCATGTGTGCATGGAGTCTCTTTAATGCATTGAAGTCTTGTGAAGGCTTGTTAAAAAGGGCATGTGATGCAAATGTTGAGTTTATGGTTCATATGTTGCATTTGTTTAATGCATGTGGTAATCGAATGGGCAAATGGTCTTTAAAGGTTTCTTGCTTTGAAATGATTTTCAAGAATGAGAAAAGTATGATGTGATGTGGAAATGCTTTCCAAGGATCTTGTATTAAATCTTGCATATGATGATGTTCATGCATGGATTGGTTAAATAGATGGTTTTGCAAGTTCGTGCTTTGAAAAGGATTACTTGGCTTTCTAAGCTAAGGGTTGGTTTTCATGTTTGAGAAATGCATGAGGTTAAGCGTGTTGTTGAAAGGGTTTTCAAACATTGCTTTGGTTTATCAATTTATGATGCTTTTGAAAGTGGTTTTATGTTTCGCTGCATTGATGGTGTTTTGGTTTTGAGCATTCCTCACTAAGCATTATGTGCTTACGCTCCTTTTGTCCATCAATGCAGATAATTGACGTTGGAACAGCGAGAAGCAAGGGATTCAAGGAGAGCTCCACTTGAGATGTATGTCTCGGTAATAGCTATAGATAATAAAGGCAATGGGGGAAGAATCTCTTGTGTTGATGTTTAATGGGTTTGTGTATGTTGGACAAGTTTGGTTTTATGTTGTTGTTAATGTTGGATAATGTAATTGGCCTTTATGAGGTGATTTTGGCATATTGATGCTTGAATGGTTTGCTAAGTAGGAAGCATGCCTATAGAATTGGGGATTCTCATAATTGATGCCATGTTGAAGTTTGGTTGATGCAATTATGTTCCTTGATTGTTGAATGACTTGCTGGTAAAGTTTGGTTGCTTTTGGTGCATGTTTGAAGGGTCAATTGTATGATAAACCAGCAATTTTTCTGCAATCTGGGCAACCTGTTTCGGAACAGGTGTTATCGTATCGGAATGGGGGCCTGGAATGGCCTGGGCGTTCTGAAACGGAAGGCACTGTTCCGGAACGGTTTGGCCACTGCCAGGCCTTGTTTCGGTGCCAGTTTCGGAACGGTCCCGCGTTTCGGAACGGGTCTTTCCTGTTCCGAAACACTCGACCGTTGGGCACTGAAATTGTTGGTTAAATGTTTTGAAACCTTTGCATTTTGGTCCTGAATCTTGTTTATGCAATTGGTTGAGTTTGAGATGTCCGTTTGTGCTGAAATTTGGCAGTGAAGCATGAAAGATGATTAATTTCATATTGGTAACTTTAATTTGGGTTAAGTCCTTATAATTTCCAGAATTTACAATTTGGTCCCTAAAGTTGTAATTTGTGCAATTGAGTCCCTAAATGTTCTCTGATTGTTATGATCTTTGAGTATGATGAACTTGTGAACATATCTAGGGTTAACGTGCATCTAGACAAGAGTAAAAAGAAAAAAAAGGTCGTTAATCGAGGTTGACTTTCGGGTTGACTTTGGTTTTCCCCGTGTGATCTTCTTAATTCGGGTCGACCGTCTAGGCCGGGTTAAGGGGGTTACATAATGATTTTTGAGTTTCTTTAATGCTAGAAACATGAAATTGTGGTAAAACTCAAGATTCTTGGAGAGATCTTGATGATTTTCGTAATTCTCGGTTAGGCTCCGTTTTGAGGTTGATTTCTAATGTATTTTGGATGGTAATTGATGTTATAAATGAGGTTTTATCAAACAAATCCCGAATAGGTTTGGATTCCTAAGTTTTACATGCTAGATTTGTGGTTTTTGGGGTGGTTTTGGTGCTCTGTTGTTGCTGGAAGTATATGGACGAGTTTATGGTGATTTTTGGTGTTAATTGAGGTTTAGAAATGATTAGACGTGATAGATCTCGGCTGGGCTTTGTTTTGGAAGAGTTTGGAGATGATTTCGATTGTTTTGGGTAGCCGAAATGGTGCTTTGAGTAGAGCAGCGAGTTTGTTTAGATGGATGGTGATTTCAATGCATGGTGATGCATTAATCCTTTACTCTTATGTGTAATAAACAGGAGAGACATCTTCGGATGCTTTTGGTGTTGATTCGGAAGTGCCGAGAGCTTAGATATTGTTTCAGCAAGTAAGCGAAACGTAATTGGTGAGTGCGGATGGTTTTAGAAGTCCTTGAGGGACAAAGATACAAGGTTTGGGGATTTAGGATTGGTTTGAAACACCATCCTAAGTCTTGAAGTAAGTATGGCTAGATTTGCTCTCAATTATGTGGTTGATGCCCTAAATGCTTTTACATGCTCTTGTGTTGAGATAGACAAATTCCTACTGTTTTATGCATGATTTGTAGCATGAGATGATGCTTTGTAGAGATTTCATGAGATAGCATGTGGCATTAAAGAGTTTTGAGATTTTGATTTATTGCAAAGCATGAGTTGTGATTTTGAAATGAGATGTTAAAGATTTGAGAAATGTTGCATTAAAAACAGTAGGTGAGATGATGTTTTGACATAATATATTGGCATAGAAGATAAGATACTTACCGGATATAATTGATCGATCAATAGGATGAAAGTGCACTATAAACTAAAAGTTCGTACGTGCTCTTTGGAGTCGGGCAATGAGGGTAGATCCATCCCGATCCAAAGTGATAATCCGATGATGAGAGATACCATCGGGGTAGGACTTGGTGAAATACCCAAGCTTTGTGGCGATGAGAGATATCGCCATGAGAGTCAGGTGATGAGAGATTCCACCAGGGTAGGACTTGACCTTGAGTCAAGCTAATCCGCTTATCCGAGTAAAGATGAAATGTGAAATGCCAATATAATATATGAAAGTGTATTTGAATCACATGTACAAAATGTAGAGATGATTTATGCTATGAGAAATGCATATGAGATTATGATACGAAATGTTTTTGTTTTCATTTATCATTCGTATGGCTTTGTCATGAGATTTGCATTGGTTTAATGCATGAGATAGAATAAAGGTACATGTGTTTTCAAATGGAGATTTGCTTTGAAATGGTTTTCAAGCATGAGATAGAATGAGCATGTTGTTGAAAATGGCTTTTGAGAAAGAGTTTTGAATGATGAATTGTTGTGTTGGTTTTCCTTAGAGCTTGCCTCACTAAGCAAATATGCTCACGCTCTCTTTTATCAACAATGCAGATAATTGAGAAGAGTTTGGGTAGCAAGAAGGTTAAGGACATCCAAGGAAGTGAGAAGCTCATGTATGGTGATGTTTTCACATACTTTAGTATTGATATTTGGCAATGGGAATCTAAGGTTATTTTTGGGAGATGTGTTTTGAACTCCCTATGTTTGTGGCAAGTTTGATATGGCTTTTGAAGTTTTTAAATGGCCTATATGGTTTGGTTTGAGGTGAGGCTTTTGAATGGTTTATGTGACTAGGGAGCATGCCTGTAGACTCAATGTTATCATGTTGATGCCATGCTTTAGCTTAAGCTTCATAAAAATGCTCTTTGATGTTTATTCTTGATGCTAGTGTGAAATGGTATGATTTAGGATATGTTTGAATGTGTAAGGATGTGAAAAACCAGTAAATTGTAGGGTTGCAGGGCAGGGTATATCGAAACACCCTTATCTGTTTCGAAACAGGGGCCTGAAATGGCCATAGTGTTTCGGAACGGGTAATGGTGTTTCGGAACACTTTAGCTATTGGAGAGGCTTGTTTCTATATTGGTCTCGGAACGCACCCGAGTACCGAAACGGTCAACTCCGTTTCGATACGACCGTTTCGATATCAGGGTCAGCATTTCGAAACGGTTGACCGTTGGCCTGTATTTTTGAATTGTTTCAAGTTCTCATATCTTACTTTTTAGTCCTTGTTGATTGTGGATGCAATTGGTTGCGTTTGGAATGTCCAATTAAGCCGATATTTGATAGAGATGCATGTAAAATGACTAATTACATATTGGTAAGCTTAAATTCTGCAAAGTCCTCTCAATTTTCAAAGTTTACGTTTTGGTCCCTAAAAGTACAATTCTTACATTTGAATCCCTAATTGAATTCCGATCGATGTGCCTTTCTTTCCTATGATTCTTGAGTAATCACATAGGTTTAATGTGCATTTAGAAAAGATAGAAAAAAGGGTCGTTAATCAAGGTTGACTTTGGTTTTCCCTGTGTAATCTTCGTAGTTCGGGTCAAGCGTCTAGGCCGGGCTAAGGGGGTTACAAAAGCTCAAACATCCATACAATTTAAGGCAACCATTCTAGAGGCAAGACACCCTAAAAACATGTCCCGATCATACATACACACAAACATGAATCTCAAACTCAAAAGCTCAAAAGAACACTTCAATTCAAAACACTAACCAGCCAAAACACAAGGCATTTAACCAAAAGCCAAAACGAGTCTAAACATAGCATGGTTTTGACATTTAAAACATGTAAGCAACATAACCAACCACACGGGAGTTTAGACACCAACTCCCCCAACACAAAAGTCTACAATTCATATTGCCTAAGTATTATTACAACCATGAAAAGCCATACTTGAGTTAGCAAAAGAACTCCAAGGTTACTCCCTTGCCCCACTTGCCTCTCGTAGCCACTAACGATCTACATTGTTGGAAAAGAGAGCGTAAGCTTAATAGCTTAGTGAGCGGAGCTCAAAATCACAACAACAACAACAACAACAATGCAGTTTCAAAACATATATCCATTTTAAAGACAAAACCATAAGGAGTGGAAAATACTAAACCGAAAACATAAGACGAATTCATGGTGTGCACATGCACAACCACATCCGGTGGAACTACACATCACCGTGTTCAACAACACCGTTCCCATTAACCATCACGTGAGGCTTTGAAAACAACAACAAAAACATAATAATAACATTCAAAAGGATGTAAAAGTAAAGAGTATTTCACCCAACAACACATATAATCTCATTCATCAACACTTAACAAAATAAGGCAATATTAGTTAAACTTATACTTGAGCTTAGGTCGGCCCCTAAGGCTCAACCCAAACCCCAAGAAAACATCTTTGAAACATTTCAAAGCTTTAAAACATTACCACTCACCAGCACAATTCCAAAACTAGCTAACGGTTCACCTTCAAGCTTCTTCAACTCCCGGTGTATCGTCCGAAGAACCCAAATCTTTATCCGTTGCTTCTACCCAAATCAAAACAATGATTTAACACACTTTTCAACAATCAAACCCACTAAAATCAACCTTATCACAACTCGACAACAACCATTTCCGATTCTTACCCGAAACTAACCAAAGCCATTCTAATTTCTATACTTACCACAAATCAACCATAACTTCATCAGTTTAACATCCAAAACATGTTTAAATACCCCAAAAACATCAACCCAACACCATCAAAACATTGGAAGTCTTTCCCCACCATTTCCAAGCAAAAAACCCAAATATCCCCTATCTAAAAATTACCCATTTTCCAAATTCTGGGATTTCTTGATGAACCCATTATCTTAACATCATTTTACACCCAAAATATGGTTTATAACTCACTCAAAACACTATTTTGACCAACTTTGCTTAAACCCTTCAAAACCCCATTTTCTCCCAAAAAGAACTTTGAGAAATCTTTCAAAGTTTTTGAAAGGAAGTTGTTAGAAAATAAGGAAATGTGAAAACAATGTTAGGAACAAAGCACTTACCTTGACGAGTCTTCAAAAATGGTGGAGGTTTGATGCAGGGGAGAAAAATGACGTGAAATGGTTTTGGAGAAGAAGAAGAGGTGGGTAATTTTGAAATATAATATTTTATTTTAATTTAAAAATCCATTTTCAAAAACCTATTTGTTACCCATTTTCCAGAAACCCCTTTAAAATCCTTTTTGTCCCAATCGGACCCGAATGACCCAAATCGCGTTTATTAACCTACTCCGGACCCGGCAACCACCCGGTCCCTAGTCTTGGGGTGTTATATATACTTTAACTTAAAATAAAATAACAATGATTTAATAAATATCTTATAGTAAATAAAAATAAAAATATCATAATAAATATTAGAATGTTTATATAAAATCTCTGAAATAAAATCATAGTAAAAGAATTCTAGAAAAATAATCCCAAAACATATTTATTCTTAAAGTGTGAAATTACATCAATATCTCAAAATAATAAATAATAATCTGAATAACTAAAAATAGTTTTATACTGAATAATAAAATAACCGGATAAAATATGAGATCCTCCAAGTACCGATTCGCCTAAGGTTTGAGTATCTGAAAGAAAGACTAAGGGGGGTAACCTAAAGAGCTTAATGTGCCTCTAAAGTGCAAGAAAACCATAATCATAAAATACAGTAATATTTCTTAAAATCTTTTAAAAAAACCATAACACAAATATCACATTCACAATGCAATACACCCAACTACAACTGTCATAAAAAGAGGTAGGTTCCCCAGAACCCCTCACTACAACGTCGCCAATCGATGTGTGGTAAAAACCACTACTTTCTCCGTACAAATCACAACCCATGCTCATACATACATGATGATTAAAAATCAAATTTCATAAACTCAGTTCCATAAATCTGATATTCTATAAACATACTTCATAAACTATAGTCCATAAATCCATAAATCATAGATCCGTAAATCCGATGTTTCATAAATCAAATATTCCATAAGTCATAATTAAAACACGTTTTGAAAATCGTATACATGTGATGTCAACCATACACGCCATAATACATATAAGTAATCACATAAGGGGTAAAACACCAACACAGAAAAATAATGTATAATTTATTTATAGCACCGGAAGAAACACACATTGCAACAATAAAGCTCTAACGACGAACAAAGGGCGGTTGCGGCTTCGATGTAAGGTGATGACAGCGTCAATCAGAGAGGAATTCATAAAACATGGGAACAACTAAGAGTGACAACACTTTAAAACTTAAGGCTTGGGTTTATTTCTGTACGTAATAACTATGACTATATATATAGTTGAGCGGTGGTAATCTAAACAAATTAAGTTTAGAATAATAATAGTAACAAAATTTTAAGTTGAAAAAGGAGAGTCAATTCAGCCGTGGGAAAAAGGGGAACTAGAATTTAATTTGAATTTAGAAGGTTGAAAAAAAAAATTAAACAAATTAAAAAACGGTGAAGTAGAAACTTAAGAGAATAGAAATTCAATTTGATAAAAGGGTTATTTATGGAGTCAACCTTTAACCTTTCAAGAAATTTCATATCAACTTTTAAGTTTGATAAAAATTGTTATTTAGTCCCTTATAAAAAGTTAGGGTTCTGAATTAAAAAATTTCAATTGTTAGGGTTTTCAATTAGGGATTTCAAAATTAAGTTTCTAAAATAGCGATTTTTCGAATCTAGGGTTTACAATTTGTGCGTAACTTTTTGGGTGTTACACCCAAACTTTCGTTGAACTTTAATGTACTTCATTTTATCTAGGCGGGCATTGCTAGACACATTGCTAATAACCAGCATCGTATCACTGCGATTCGTAATCATCAAAAACTCAAGCGCCTCCGACTTACTGGCAGGACTTACACAATAGAAATAGCGAAACACGTTCACAAAAGCTTTTTCCATGCGAACTCGACAATTCAGGAAATAGTTCATCATCACCCACCAACCGCTACCGGCCAACTGTCCCAGTGCTACTCTGAAATAATTAAACCACTTTACAAGAGAGGGGTGAAGCGGTAAATGAAATCCCGCCTCGAACGCGTATAATGTAATATGTAAAAAAGGCTCAACATCTCCATCATCGCAATCACTAAGACGATAAGTCTCTCCCAATAGAGCTGAAAACATATACCGAAAATTGTTGTAGCACACTAAACCCCGAAATTCCAACAGTCTGAGCATATCCTCGCTCGTAGTACTACATTTAAATTTTTCACTTACCAGATTCAATTTATAGCATTCCATTATAGACACACAATAACAAAAATAGGAACACAAGACGAGAAGAAAGAGTAAAGCACACAAAAAATTACCAAAGAGAATGAAACGTCAGTGTATGTAAAAAGCTATTCTAACTTAGGGTAAATACGAACGGACCTATTTATAGATAGTGAAACCAGACAATCAATTGACATTGGTATTGATAACCGATGGTTCATGAAATAATGCATCTAATTAAGTGTGTTCACTACGCTTTCGAAACACGCGTTTCACTTAAAAGATAAAAAAAGCGTGTCGGTAAAATAACGCAATCATAACTCCAGAAAATAGGCAAATCATATACAAAATGGTTCGTTTTACCAAGCGGCTCATCAATTCCAAAACACACCACAAAAGCACAGCGAAGCTCCCTCCATTTCACCATCAAAACTCTTGTCATAGAAGCCCGTCAAACTTCCTAGGTTCGCCAAGGTCACTTTATAATCTCCCCTGCAGGACAATTGTTAGTACATGGGAACACTTGTCGCCATGTGTCAAGGAGTCACAACCTACGAACACATATTGTGAGCGAACGGCGATAATCTACCCCTGCGGAACCCCATATAGGCGAACAAGTAGGAGCACCCTCCGATGTGCAAGCAGATTATGAACATATCCAAGCGAACGATGTTCAGCGATCACGTGTCAACACACGTGATCGCTACTAATGACTAACCAGACCTAGAACATCAAGTCATAGTCAGTCCATGTTGGATTAAAATCCGCAATTGTGGGCATATATGTAAAATGTATGTTGCTATTATAAAGTATAACATAAAATCAAGTGACCAATTATGTTAGGCGTGTCATAGGTATTAAAATGTCATGGAAATAAAAGTGTAGATACTGTAAGATATATTTATAATTCAATGAGGGACAGAGTTATAAATATTTAATAGTTGATTTAATAATTAACTATATAAAGAGGTAGTGGTCCCCAAGAAATAGGTTAACTTGTATTACTCTTGTCCCCGTCAGTGAGTTTTTACGGCAAGGGCTAACCTATCTTCTTGGAAGATCAATACCAAAGATTTGAGATTTCAACATGAAGATTCAAGGTTTTCAATCTATCGATTAATTCGGGTACGCTTATGCATTCAGTTTATTCAGTTTATTGTTCTTGATGATTTGACATGATAGATCATGGGTTTTAGGTTTCATATTAATTTATGATTTGGTTCTAACAAGTAGTATCAGAGCCTCGTCATGTTGAATCATTAAGAATCGATCAATTTTTATTATTTAAAATCAAAATAGTAAAAAAAAAATGAATTTATGCATACGTTGCTTGCTTCTTTTAATGTTCGCCGGTTTCGATTGCTCTATAACAATCCGGGTTTTGAATTCGATTGATTAGGAGTATTTTTTTTAATTCGATTGAACTTATTGCTCTATGACAACCTAGAAAGATAATTCGATTGAATTTATTGATCTATAACAATCCATATTTGTGACTTGTGCAATTAGCGGCAATTTTTGTTTAGCAAGCTATTAATGTTTGTCAAATTCAATGTTTTTTTTGTCATGCTATTGGATTGGATTATCTTCCTGTGTTATTTTATTAATTAGGTTATTTGCCATTGAATTTTAAAGTAGACAGATTATGTTTTTATTGCTGAATTTATGATATCCCTAATTATATATATTTAATCTTTGTTGGATTTAGGGTTTCTTCCATAACAATGAATATTCGTACACTATATCATGATTTGGTTAAGAAACTTTAACTTAAATTTGTTTGGTATTATGCTTAATTATGTTATTAATGTTGTCTACAGAATATACATTTGGTTTTGGTTTTGGAAAGCATATGTCATTAATCTTATGAAATTCATATCTATTCAGTTTGATCGTTAGGTTATTATGGATATACTAAGGTTTCATGTGATTATTATATGAATTATTTATTTATATGATACTTTTGATTTTGACTTTTAGTTAAAAAAAATTGGTTGTTTTGAATTCGACTTTAATTTCGGCAAATGCATGCTTAAGGAATTTTTTTGAGAAACAGTAAAAGATTTCGGTATTCAATTTCTGATAGCCCCATTCAGACAACCTTATTTTGGATTATTTCAGAAACTTAAGTGTTATCACAAATTTCAGTTTTGACTGTTACAAAATTTTAAATTTGGATATCGGTATATTTATTGTATATATTTTAAAATGATTTTATTGAAACATTAAGTCATCAAAGTGACCTCTATTGTGGAAATTATTTTATTTTAAAATATAGAAAGTTTTGTGCATGTAAGTCGGATTATGTTAGTATTAATCGGCTCAAAGTAAGGTTAATAATTAGCATTATTACATGTGCAACTGTGGTAATAAACATGTGATAATTATTCAGTTTTATATGTGAGCAATAAATCGGCCCAAAGGAAGATTTCTGTTTGACATGTTCTTATTAACAATGTTTGATTACTATACCAAGATATCACTTGCAAGTTAATGTTTTGTCCAAAGATGAAACATTAATGGAGTGTCCGATATCTTGATATGAGGTTTACCTTTATTCAAATTTATTATTGTTGTTGTTATCTTTTAAGTTTATTGAAAGATAAAATTAAGACAAACATTTTGAAACAATTAAATTCATATTTTGGCTTCAGATGTCTAATATTTTAATGGATTAATTGAAACATAATGTCATCAAAGTGACCGCTTTTGTGTAGATTAGTTTATTTAAAATATTAAGATAATTATGAGTTTTTGTAATTCATGCGTTTATTAATTGGCCCAAAGGAAAGTTATATTTGGCAGAATTATAACAACAACTGTGGCGATAAATATGTGACAATTATAAGGTATTTTATGTGAGCAATACGTTAGTCCAAAGATTAGCCTATTGTTTGACATAATTTATTGTCAATGTTTGATTGCTACAACAAGAGTACCGTTTACAGTTAATATTATTGTCCAAAGACTTGATATTAATGTTGTGCTTGGTATCTTGAGTGGAACTAGCCATTATTTTGAATTTATTTGTTTACTTATGAATATTTATGTGAGCTTGTTTTTATTTTATTTATTTATTTTTGTTCTATATTTAGGTAATCTATCTTTTCTGTCACAATATCTATTAATAACATTCTACACTAATGTTTAGTGAAATTAATTTCAAGTAATAGAAGAGACACTTACATATAGTATTTGGTTGTATGAACATAGACTTTGCACTAAGGAAAGAACATCTTGCACCTCTCACTGTGGTAAGCACCCATAAAAGGTATTTTGAGAGGTGAGATCGTTCTAATCGCATGAGTCTAATGATCATAAATACAACACTCTAAATGTTCTCTAGAGCACAAATCTAAAGAGAATACTCATATTAAGAGTTTCCTTGACGAAATTAAGAAATAGTTTGCCCAAAACATTAAGGTTAAGATGACATCATTTATGCTTTCTTTGATGTCTATGAAGTATAATGGTCAAGGAAATGTGAGAGAGTAGATTATAAAAATTCTTTATATTGCTTCAAAATTTAAGGCACGTAAGATCGAACTTTCTAACAATTGTTTGTTTTTATGGTTTTGGTACCGCTTCTTATACAATTTAACCAATTCAAGTTACAAGTGTCAAAGGGAGAAATAGACTCTATTTGGGCTCATTTCACATTGTGTTCAAGAGGGAGAAAAGTTGAAGCATTATAAGTGTAAAAGTATCCATTTGGTTAGTGCTTATTTAGTTCGTGTCTCTAAGAATAAGGGTAACAAAAGAAAATATTAGAATAAAGTTTCTAAGGGTCCAACTCAAAAGAAACAACAATAAGTTACAAAGGGTTAATTTCTTTTGTAACAAGTTAGGACACATATGAAGTAATAAAAGTTTAAAAATGAGAAATTGAATTGTTTTTGAGTGATCCAAGGGCTGTAAGTTTTATGACCTCGCTATTAAAAATTACTTTAAGGAGAGATTTATAACTTTTTTAGGATGTCGAGTTTGGAGGGAGAAATAAGGTTAGATACATTGTTTTTGAGGAGGAATTGAATTATAATCTAATTTTTACAATCACTTTTGATGATGTTTAGGTTTTCACACCTACCATTTATCAAGAAGTGAATCAAGTATCTAAGCAAAACAATGTTGAACAACTCTCATTCAAGATAAAGTAATTGTTTCAGAAGAACAAACTCAACAACTTTAAAAAAATGTCATTAAAGAGGTCTATGAGAGGAAGATGAAATATCATTCCGAATTATTATATTGTATTTCTTCAAGAAAATAAGGTAAAAATGGAATGGTAGAAAATGATCAATCATTTTTTTATCAGACCATAAAAGTTTTAACTCTCAAAAGTAGATTGATGTCATTCAAGAAAAGTATAATTTTATGCAAGACAATAAAGTTTATGAACTTGTTTTATTACTTGAAGGTGTAAATCAATTGGTTGTAAATGGATATTTAAAATCAAGAGGGATGCAAATGGTAATGTGGATAAGTATAAAGCACGTCTTGTATCTAAAGGATATACTCTAAAAGAAGACATTGATTTTGTAGAGACATTCTCTCAAGTTTTATTGAAAGACTCTTTCAAGATAATTATTACACTTGTTGCTTGTTTTAGTCTTAAGCTACATTAGATAGATGTTAAGCTTGTTTTTTCAATGGCGACATTGAAGAAACTATTTATATGGTACAATCATAAAGTTGTGGCTTATGATACAATATCAATGATATGTAAATTAAAGAAATCTATCTATGATCTTAAGTAGGACTCTCATTAATGAAATTATAAATTTCATATTGATTATCTCATTCGGTTTTGAGATAAATTTGGTTGACAATTGTATGTAGTACTACTTCAGTGGGAGTAAAACCAAGTGATACTCATATTGCTCAAGAAGACAAATTTAGTCTTACTCAATGCCTTAAAAGTAACCTTGAAATTTAAAAAAAAAATCCAAAAGATTCTCTATGCATAAGCTATTGAGAATCTAATTTATGCTTAAGTATGTATGTGTTCGGAAATTATATACATTGTTAGAATGTTAGATATATATTTGAGGAATCATATTATGGACCATTGGATAGCAGCCAATGGGGTTATGAGATATCTTCAGAGAACAAAAATTACATGCTCACATGTCGGAGTTTTGGTAAGTTAGAGATCGTCAAGAATTTTATCATTTGAGCTGCTAATTATACATTTAATAGAAAGACCACTTCAGTTATTTTGTGACAATAAACATGCATTCATTTATTCTATAAACAATAGGAACACTTCAAATTTGAAGCACATAAATATTAAGTTCCTAGTTGTTAAAGAAAATTTAGAGTGGTTGTGTGTCTATAGAGCATGTTGGTACAAACTCCATAATTGCGCACATATTAAGAAACTGTCACCCTAGGTCTTTCATGAGCACACTACTCATGTGGGTGTAATGTTATTTAAGGTTATTCGGTTTTAGTGGAAGTTTATAATTTTGAAAAATGCTCATTCGTTTTAGACACAATTTCGGTTACTTCAATTTAAGGATATTTTAAGTTTTTTTTCTGCGGAAATAAAGTTCTTTTGGTTTATGTACACTCTAAATTCTGTGAAGTTGATCTCACTAAGGTTTAGGAGGACCAGTTGGAAATAGACATGTTCGGTTCACATTTCATGTAATTTTCCATGCTACGCATCCATGATTGATCTATGTCATTTGATTATGTTTGTATATGTGACCATTGATGGGTCCAGTCATGATTGATATGGCGAAGACCGCTTTGATCCTATATGGATATAGTTGATGGACGAGATTGTTATAAGAATACCTATTATATAATAGCAAATATTTGAGCTCATAAGGTTGTACATTTATCAGGAAACATATGTTGCCCAAGTGGGAGATTGTTGGATTAAAATCCGCATTTGTGGGCATATATGTAAAATGTATGTTGCTATTATAAAGTATGACACAAAATCAAGTGACCAATTATGTTAGGCGTGTCATAGGTATTAAAGTGTCATGGAAATAAAAGTGTAGATACCGTAAGATATATTTATAATTCAATGAGGGGCAGAGTTATAAATATTTAATAGTTGATTTAATAATCAACTATATAAAGAGGTAGTGGTCCCCAAGAAATAGGTTAACTTGTATTACTCTTGTCCCCGTCAGAGAGTTTTTACGGCAAGGGCTAACCTATCTTCTTGGAAGATCAATACCAAAGATTTGGGATTTCAACATGAAAATTCAATGTTTTCAATCTATCAATTAATTCAGGTACGCTTCCGCATTCAGATTATTCAGTTTATTGTTCTTGATGATTTGACATGATAGATCTTAGATTTTAAGTTTCATATTAATTTGTGATTTGATTCTAACAGTCCAATCACAATGCCACAACTACCTTGTCATGACACCTGTCTAGGTAGTATATAAGAACCCATGTAACAAGGAAAAAGACGAAATCTCCCCCTCTTCATACGCAAAAATACACTAGAGAAGCTATTCCTCATGCTCAAACCAGAACAACCACCAGAATTACCATCGAACCACCGTCTTCAAGACTTATTCACTTTACCAATCAAGAACTATGAACTTACGACTAATATCACTTTTTTTTATCAAAATGGCTAATATCACTTTCAAAAACCATGTTTTGTCAAAATAATTAAGACAAAACCACACATAATTTCTAAAATCATTACATTTTGATTCGAACAGAAACTAGTGGTTTGAAAATGTTGGTCGAGTGTTGAACTCAAATTAGAGGACTCGGCACACAACGCAGGCTTCTACAAACTATTGTGAATTTGACT
This sequence comes from Hibiscus tridactylites, assembly GCA_958450335.1. Lineage (NCBI taxonomy): Eukaryota > Viridiplantae > Streptophyta > Magnoliopsida > Malvales > Malvaceae > Hibiscus > Hibiscus tridactylites. Next base: position 73,640,895 of record OY288273.1, read on the forward strand.
CAACCAGATTAGGTAAAGCTAATGGCGTAACCAAAACTCTAGTTGAACGAACACCATCCAAAACTCTATAATCAGACAAGTAAGTCCTTTCGATGGCTTCAATCGTGTTATGCTCATGTCTGCAAAATCATTCTAACGAGCCATAAAGGATTAGAACAAACCCAGAACCAGGGACGGAGTCAGGAATTGAGGCTGGGGCAAACTATAAATGTTTGAAAGTGTGGGGCAAATTCATAAATAAACTAATTTTTAAAAAATTTTAAATAGGAAGACAAAAATGAAAAAAATTCTTCGGAAGTGGGGGATGATTGCCCCTCCCCACGCCCATGTAGTTACGTCTCTGCCCAGAACTATTAACGTATATTCTTATGTTCGTGTATAAGAGTTATTCTTCTTTTGCCTTTTCTTTTTATAACAATAGGCATCCAGTATATTGGTTCACTATAGATCAGGTATTGTAGAGGTCTACTACGGACGAGACCCTTCAAACCTAATTTACTTTATTCATAATGTCAATACTCAAACTTTTGACCTTACTTAAGGGGTCTAGTATTTTATCCTACTAGACCATCTAGTTATCGATTCTTTTTAATATTTTAAGTTTTGACATAACATAATTGTTGATTAAAGATACAACAAGAGTGGGTGTGGCCTTGTGCAAATTTCATTGCTCCCGGGTAGTCAAAAATCCAACTGGAAAGATGAAAAAGGATGGTTAGCCTAGTATTCATAGAACACCAAGGCTCACACTCCCATACATACCATACCAATATTCAAACAGATTCCCCCTTATCTTTCAAAGTGGGCCAATCTGTTAACAAAATCAAGATATGGATACCAAAAGAGAAGTAAAAATTAGCCAAAAAAGTACCTCAAAAGCAACGCTGATAAGAAGGGCATCAAGTGCTTGTCCCATTGCTTAGTTGCTGCTACTTAACTCTGTCTTTACCTTTTGACCAACCTCGCCTTCATTTGATGCTTTCCTTTTCCCTTCAAATTCGTCCTAACCTAACCTAACCTAACCCAACCTAACCTAACCTTCTCATATTACTATTGATACACAAAGTAGCCCCACTTTTACCTAAGTTGCTATTATTCACTAGTTTCTTCTTTGGTCTAATTAGAATTTAGTCCTCCACTATACTTTGTTTGGGATTTTAATCCCCTACATTAATGCCATATAAGTTGATTTTTCTATTTTATAATATTATTATTTTGTTCAAATTAATAACACTATTAGTTGCTGACATTAAAGTAATTCAATCAACATGTAAATTTATTATTGTTTGAATATGATTAGTTGGACTTTTTTCACTTGGCTCTAATCATGTGGCCGAATAAAAATAAAAGAAAAATTATATCATCAGTTTAATGGTATTATTAATTTGGACCTACTAATAATATTATAAGACCAAATTATGTCAAATTAAAGTAAAGAGATTAAATCCTAAATTCAACCATAGTAGAGGGACTAAAACCATAATTAGACCTTTCTTCTTTGGTAGTCCAATATCAACGGGCAGTAGCTATGGGATGCTCTGCATATTATATAATTTCATTTCGGAAAATCTTGAAATCAGAATCAATGAATTATGAACCAATTGTGGCAAACAAGGACATTCTTGTATTTGATGGTAAGTTTTGGGTTCAATGGAGATAAAGGCTATTTTACATTCAAATACGCTTTGGTGCTGGTGCATGTTCCATGCACGTATAGTACACAGTTGCATGTGAAAATTGGAGTGCCCTGTTGGAAAAGTTAGCCAAAATTTAATAATTTAGGCCCCGCAGTCAAAATCTTTGACAATGAATAAGCTTAAAGCTTAACTTTCAATTTAATTATCCTTCCATTTACTCATTTAACCCCATAATTCTGTTTCTTCTTCTTGTTAATCTCTTCTTAGTTCTTACAACTCTGTCACTTTCCCCATTTCTCAAACTCACTAAGAGTAACCAATTAAAGTTTCGATCTTTTCCCCTAAACTCTAAATCCTTTCTCCGAAGTTCAGGATGTCAAGAATAACAACAATCAAGCAAGTTCTTTGCAGTCCGGACAACGATGAAAAGCCAACGATCTGTCTAAAGGATGGGGGAAGTGGAACAAGAAGAAGGAGAAGGGTCGTTGTCGTCGGGATGTTTAGATTGAGGCTTGTCAAGAGCTCTTTTTCACCTGCAAGATTGTTGAGGCATCTCGGAACTAAAATAACAAGAGCTTTGCGGTTCGTATCGGTTCGAAGGAAGTCTTCGCAAAAGATTTCTTCTTCGAATCTCACTAGGTCACGGTCGTTGGCCGAATCCATCGACTCTCATCATGCCGAAGCTATAGAAGATTGCATCGAGTTCTTGAATTCTTCTTCGTCTTTGTCGAGATCAAACTCGGTTTCCACATGCTCGTGCTAGGAATTGTAGATCATCAAAAATATGTAAATGAGAGGGGAAAACAAAAGGGTTTGTATATGATTCATTGATTGTTTTGATTTCCAACATGGGATGTGAATGCAGGAGCAGTTTAATTAATCTTAATTACATTGAGTTTATATTCATTACTTGAACATGATTCAGTTTAGAAAATGAAGGATGCAAGACCTGGCTGCAACTTTGTTTTATTGGAAATAAACGGAGCAAGAATAGTCTCTCCATAATAATTAAGTTTGAATTAACTTTTACCGTACACCTAATTTTGATGATTGGTGAGTGATTCTCTCAACGAAAATTTCTTACATACACAAAATCATTAAATTCGATATATATGTAAGCGATATCAAATTGTTTGCTACTACAATCGACTTTGTTGGTAGATAATTTCTTTTATATCAAAATTGAATGAAAGGGAGAATGTGTTGTGACCTGAGGGATTAACTGCCCACCATTTCCTGAGGCGAGAATCAATCATGAGCTGTGTAGCATAATTGTCGCAAACCGCTGTGGGTAAGGATAATTAATTTACACACTACCGCAAACAAACAAAGCATGTCTATATTCTCCATCGGTTTAGAACAACTTCTTGTCAAACACTAAGACTTTGCTTGATTTGGTGGAAAAGTAAAATGGAGAAACCAGAAAAGAAAAAAAATTAAAAAGAAAATAAATTTAGTGAGTGCTTGCTAGAGTAAAAATTGGAAGAAAAGAAAATTGGAAGGGGAGGTAGTTTTTTTTTTACTTTTATACAAATAGTTTTCTCTTTAAAATTGGGTGGAAAAATAAGAAAAAAATGAAAGCTATCATACTTTAATAATAAAATTATCAAATTACTTTTAAAAAATTCTAATTTTATTTTCACCATATTTATAATTAATTTTTATAGTTTCATCAATATTAAGGATAAACTACACTAGTAGTAAGATAATTTCACCCCATTGAGACTATAAGATTATAGAGGAGAAAAATAGGAGGGAGAGGAGGATGAAAAGGAAAGATAGACATGTTTGGATGGAAAAAATGACAGAAAATAAGAGGCGGAGAGAAAATAGAGCGGGGAAACGATTATTTTTAAACTTAACGTGTCACGTCAACTTTTTTAACGGTAATGAAAGCGAATTAAAATTTGAGTGAATGTAATGAAAGTTTTAAAAGCTCGGTGACCATATTGAAAGTGATATAAAAGTCCAATGACTAACAGTGTAGTTCACCCTTAAATTTAACAGGCCATGTCAGCTTTTTTAACGGTGGTTGACGATAGTGACTTTAATGAAAGAAAATAAAAAGTTGAGTGACTGTAATAAAAATTTTAAAAGTTTGGTGACCATATGGAAAGCGCTCTAAAAGTTCAGTGAGTGCCAGTGTAGTTTACCCAATTTGTTATTATGATTTTATTTCTATTATTTAATCTAAAATTTAAGCTTGTTTTTTTTAATTTTATTGTTAAAGTCAATATTATTAATATAATAATATTTTGTTCACTTTAGTCCCTAAACTATTTATTTAATTTAAAATTGACTCATATTTATTCTAATTTTTATAATTTTATCTAATACTTTTAATGGTTTTGTTTTTGTTCAATTTAATCCAATGCCTTACAATTGCAAACTTTATGTTTTAGTCACTAATTTTATAATTGCAATTAAGGACTTGTTTTAGCTCGGTTAACTTGAAACTTGGTATATATGTTAATTATGATATTTTTTAGTGTTAACACTTCAAAAGTACTAAACTTTATGCATGTTTAACATTGTCTTTGTTTGGTTTTAAATACATTTAGTTGCATTTAATCTTAAAATTCATGCATTTGCATAAGGAGTTAGAAATTATGTTTATGCCAATGTGAAGGGTTGCTTTGTTGGCATTATTGCAGGTTTGGTAGATCAGGATAGGGCTTGGCAGAGCAAAGCAACGCAAAAAGGAATGAATGCCAAAGAGAATGCCGAGTTGTTGTTGGCAGCGATGGACCAAAAATTGTCGAAGCACTGGTTGGCAGAGAAGAAGAGTTTGATGCTCGGCCAAGTAGATGTTGGACCTTGTACACGTCAGCCCTAGGATTCAAATATAGGATAGACGAGCACATCCCTTATCCAGTGTGCATTCAAAATCCAAATTTAAAGCTTATCCTAGGTCACTCACACGCGCCTATTTAAAGAACTCAAACAAGCACTTGAGAGAGAGAATCGACAACCGGATTAAGGAGGTTGCACCGAGGAGACATGGTTCGACCAAGCTTGATCGAGAGCTTGGATCTTGAAAGGCTGCATCGACCGACCCCCTTCTAGCCCTTTCTCTTTGTTTAATTATTTTTATTTTTAAATAATGATGTTGAGAAACGATGAAGGTTTTTGGTTGGATACCCTCACTATGAACTAAATTTACAGTTAGCGAGGGATGTTTGCGTTTGAATGTTGTTTTTATGCTTAGTTTTTAATAATAAAAAATGCCTTGGCATTATTTCTCCTATATGGCATGTTTTATAGTTTTTTGAATATTGTGCCAAGCGACCGCTAGCATTGTTTGCTTATTGCACCTTAATATCTTAACAGACTTAGGGGAAACGATCACTTGCTAAATACTAAGGCGAGATGCTTCGACAAAAGATGTTCAAGTAGATGAACTTACTTCGGGAGTGAGTCTACCCCTTGGGAGTATAGATTGGAACTTAATCAAATTGATTTATAAAAAACTTCACTATAGACATATATAGGTTTTTACATGGTTAATTTTGGGGATTACCATCGACAGAGGCAATGCCAACCTTGAATCTACTCGGTAATTAATGCCAAGACAGAATATTATTAAAGGTTGGCGTGCCATGAATAACGTGAAAACCAGACATCCCTTGCCAGCGCTCATCACTCATTTCAAAAATCTCCTTGCCAATAATGTTTTCCTTTCACTTCTTTTCTTTAATCACTATTTTCAAACAACAATTTTTCCCTTGACAAGTAAACAAGCAAAGTAATCAAATTCTTGGTCAATCTCTGTGGAGACGATACTCAACTCACTATTATATTACTTGCAGACCATGTATACTTGCAAGCAAAAGACGCAATCTTGTTACTGTTTTCATACATTTCCAACACATTTTTCTACCCTTTTGTCAAGCACTCACATAGTCGAACAGTTAGGATGATTAATCAACTTGATTTGGCCAAGAGGGGGTGAATTGGCACTTTTAGAATTGAAGGGAAACAAATGGAAGAATGAAAAATTGTGACACAAGAATTTATGGTGGTTCAAGCTTCAAACAAGCTCTACATCCACTACTTTAGCTCCCCACTAAGGATTCAAACAATCCACTAAGAATTCTTCCTCTTTTCTAGGCTAAGGAGGCAATTGTTACAACCGATCAAAATTTTCTATCCAAAGCTTGATCAAATTCACTCTTTTACAAGAAGTTTGTTTGCAAACAAATATATTCTCACAAACATAGGTGTTTGCCCAATTACAAGTGCTCTTAACACAAAACTTGAATAAAATGGATACAATTGAAGAACTCTCAAGAGGGTTACAAGATTTGAATCTAATAGGCTCAAATGTGTTGGATTTGTGCTTGAATGCTTTTAGACTTGTTAACTTGTTGTTGTTGAAGCTTTGAAGACTTGATTTTATACCCTCTCAATGATTTCTAACCGTTTGGGTGGTTGGGATCATCAATAGAGCCGTTGAACTGCATTTTTCCTGCAATAAATGATGTTTGACAACCTACTGTATCGGTACACGAAGAGCCGTTTCGGTACTTGCCATAAAAATAAATAATCGTTGTACAAAGGGGTATCGATACGTTTAAAAGCGTATCGAAATGAGTAAAGAAGAAAAACCGGTCGTATTGGTATGAATTTTGCTCACTAGAATCTGAGGAAAAAGTAAAATGCATCGGTGCGTCTATGGGGCGTATCGGTACGAGTTAACTGAAATTTAAATTTTGTTGATTCCAAGACTGACAAAGCAACGATCATAAAATTTAATGGAAAGATTTGAAAATCTTAACACCCCATGTAGGTAAGGGGAAGACCGTATCGATACTGATAACCAAGAACACAAACCTAGATGAAGGTCGTATCGAAACGGGTACAACAATATTGATACATTTTTGCGATTCAAATTTCAGTAGTCAAAAACTATATCGTGTAGAAATATATATTTTGGTATAATAATTGAAAAATGTTTTTGACTTAATTGAAAAGAATTTAAAATATTCTCTAAGTCAAAAACAACTTGAAAATGAGTTTGAGAATGTTTCAAAAGGTTTTGACAATATTTGAAATGATTTTAAGTAGCCAAACCAGTGTTTTTAAGGTACTCGTTTCTATATAGGGACAATCTGTATCGATACATTCTGAATCTGTCAGAACTCGTTTCGAAATAGGGTTCATCGGTTTCGATACGAATAGGTGTGGTTTCGAAACACCCTTTGGTATTTCGATACGCCTACGTGGCATACACCTCAACGACTATAACCCTCAATGGCTATTTCCCAACGACTATTTGAATCGCAGACTGTTTCAATAGGACACTGGGCGTTTCGGTACGGGCGTTCCAATACGACCCAAAGGTGTTTCGATATGGGCCACTGCATTAGACTCCAACGACTAGTTCTGAAGAAGGGCATTTCGATACAGCTACACGTGTATCGAGACAGACATCACCAGAACTGTATTTATGGTGGAAAATAAAGTCTCCAACAGCTCCAATTCAACCCCAACGGTCCTCAACGGCTACAAACTCATTTGGGAGTATAAAATGGACCTCCAAGCATCAAGGGAAGACTAATGTTTCAATTGTAAACAACATTATGATGAGAGATTGTCTTTAGAGCTTAATTGTACATTTCTTGTATAGACAACACTTGTGAGCTTTACATTATCAATTTTGCTCAAGTGTTTAGGATATGGGTGTGGGCTTAATTGTGCAAACAAATACCTAGTAGAGGGATTTCGTGTTTTCTTTGAATTCTCTTTGTATAAGAGTGTCTTGGTTAATCCTTGGATAGAAAGATTAACCGGTTTGTAAAGGTTGCCTCCTTAGCCTAGGAAAGGGGAAGAATTCTTAGTGAATTTGTGAAATCCTTGGTGGGAAGCTAAGGTAGTGGATGTAGGCTTTGGTTAGAAAGCCGAACCGCTCTAAATCTCTTATTAATTTTTTTATATTTTACCACCACCATAAACACCCAAAAATCAACCTTATCCACCACTTGGCAAGCATTTCGGTTGTAACCGTCGAGCCTAAAATTTGGTATCAGAGCAAGGCTTAATTGATCGGGATTAACATCCTATTAAGGTGATCCGGGAAGATCGATACATCAATCCAAACAACCGAAGCAATGGCACACTCAATCGACAAGCCACCATTCTTCAACGGTGAACATTATGCCTATTGGAAGAATAGGATGAAGTTCTTCATCAAGGATAAATATTATCATCTATGGGATCTTGTTGAAGATGGATCGTTCGTGCCAACAAGAAGAAAGGCAGAGTGAAATGCCAACGACAAGAAGATGATGGAGCTTAATTGCAAAGCCTTGCACTTCATCTTTTGTGCTTTAGGCCCGGACATGTATGCCCAAGTCTCTTCTTGTGAGAGTCCCAAGGAAGTATGGGACAAGCTTGAAGTCACATATGAGGGAACTAACAAAGTAAAGGAGACCAAGATCGGCCTCCTCAACTACGAGTATGAGAACTTCAAATTGGAACCGAATGAAGGTATCATGAAGATGTTCGATGGATTCTCTACCATCACCAATGAACTCAAATGTTATGGAGAAGCCATTCAAGAAGAAAAACTTGTTCGAAAGCTTATCTACTCCCTTCCCGAGTCATGGGACTCAAAAAGGACCGCCATCATCGAAGCCAAAAATCTCAAGACCTTGAATCTTGATGAACTCATGGGGTCACTTCTCACTCCCCAAATCATGAAGAAAAACAAAGAAGAAGAGTAGAAGAAGGAAGAGATAAGAAAGATGGGGAAGAAGAAGGTCATGGAGCTAAGCATCAACGCAAGTGTCGTTGCTCTCAATTCCTCCACATGTCATCATGTAGAACTAAGTGAGGAGGAAAGCGAAGATGAAGAGACGACATATCTCTTCAAGAAATTCACCCGATTCATGGAGAGCGAGATGGCTAAATCCAAGCATAAATTGATGAAGGATTCCCACAAGTCCAAAAAAAGGGATCATCTTTAAAAAAAGCATATGTGGTGACATGGAGTGATGAAGACTCCACCGATGATGAGGTAGCCCACCTATGCTTCATGGCCCTCAATGAGGGGAGGTAACTTCTAACTAATCTATTTCAAATTCATATACATTTGATGAGTTACAAGATGTCTGCGATGATTTGCTTTTGTAATTTAAGGCATCATTTTCTAAAAACAAAAGGTTGGTTTCAAAATTGAAAAAAGAAAATGATTTGCTTTCCAAAACAAATCTAGAGTTTAAAGCAAAACTTAAAGATTTTGAACTTAAAATTTTAGATTTACAAAATTTGCTTGAAACGATGGGAAAAGATCATCAAAAAGAAGTTGATGATCTTAAGAAAGAAAAGATTTTGATTTCCAAGGAACTAGAAAAGAAAATTAATTTTGGAAAATCAAAATTTTATCAAAGACAATCTAGTGTCCCTAGATTTTTTAACGGTAAATGTTTTAGAAGTATTTGGGTCCCAAAAGGACTAAGTACTTCAACCAAAAAGGATGAAATTGAAAAATAGATTCCTAAGGAAACTAAACTATGTGCAACTAACGTCTATTGATCCAAAGCAATTTGGATACCAAAAATTACTTGATTGTATTGTTTAGGTGTGATGGAGAGTGATCAACAAGTCCAAATTTGAGGGGGAGCTCCATACACACAAGGAAGAACACTTGAAGAATGAATGCTTCACATCCTCCCTTGAAGTTCAAGTGTTGGTAAAATTTTCTAGTTGTTTTTATCTTAATTAGATTATTTTTTTTACAACTAGATTATCATATTGTTGGACTAACAATATTTGATGCTTTGAGTAAGGGGGAACCAATTTTAAAAACCAAAATTTTTTAATAATGTTAAAATTTTTAAACATCCTATGTTATTTTGAACCTAATGTCTTTTAAATTCTTTTTGATATATCAAAAAGGGGGATAAATGGTTTTGAAAATTTGATTTTTCAAGAGAATAAGGGGAGCTTTAATTTCATTCAAATTTTAAAATCTCTTATTCAAATTTTTAAATACTAAGGGGGAGAACCCAAATAATTTTTCAAGTTAGTTTTATTATATCAATAAGGGGGAGATTGTAGAAATATATGTTTTGATATAATAATTGAAAAATGTTTTGGACTTAATTGAAAAGAATTTAAAATATTCTCTAAGTCAAAAACAACTTGAAAATGAGTTTGAGAATGTTTCAAAAGGTTTTGGCAATGTTTGAAATGTTTTTAAGTAGCCAAACCAGTGTTTTTAAGGTACTCGTTTCGATACAAGGACAATGTGTATCGATACGTTTGAATCTGCCAAAACTCGTTTTGAAACAGGGTTCACTTGTTTCGATACGGATAGGTGTGGTTTCGAAACACCCTTTTGTGTTTCGATACGCCTACGTGGCATACACCCCAACGGCTATTTCCCAACGACTATTTAAATTGCAGGTTGTTTCGATACGACGCTAGGCGTTTCCGTACGGGCGTTCTAATACGACCCAAAGGTGTTTCGATACGGGCCACTGCATCAGACTCCAAAGGCTAGTTCTGAAGAAGGGTGTTTCAATACAGCTACCCGTGTATCGAAACAGACATCACTAGAACTGCATTTATGGTGGGAAATAAAGTCTTCAACGGCTCCAATTCAACCCCAACGGTCCTCAACGGCTACAAACTCATTTGGGAGTATAAAATGGACCTCCAAGCATCAAGGGAAGACTAATGTTTCAATTGTCAACAACATTATGATGAGAGATTATCTTTAGAGCTTAATTGTACATTTCTTGTATAAACAACACTTGTGAGCTTTACATTGTCAATTTTGTTCAAGTGTTTAGGATTTGGGTGAGGGCTTAATTGTGCAAACAAATACCTAGTAGAGGGATTTCGTGTTTGCTTTGAATTCTCTTTGTATAAGAGTGTCTTGGTTAATCCTTGGGTAGAAAGGATGCCTCCTTGGCCTAGGAAATGAGAAGAATTCTTAGTGAATTGGTGAAATCCTTGGTGGGAAGCTAAGCTAGTGGATGTAGGCTTTGGTTAGAAAGTCGAACCACTCTAAATCTCTTGTTAATCTTTCTTATCTTTTACCACCACCATAAACACCCAAAAATCAACCTTCTCCACCATTTGGCAAGCATTTCGGTTGTGACCATCGAGCCTAACATATTGAAACACTAAGGAACATATCGATACCCTTGGGCGTATTTGGTTAGTTTGAGTGTAAAACACTTAAAAAATTTTAGGGTTTTAAGTTTTTGACCTAAAAACAATTCTAGGTTCAAATCATTGTCATTTTGTGAGACTTTTGAGTACTTAAAAGTTTATCTACTTTTACAGTTTGGTCCTTAAACAATTTGTTATATCAATATCAAATATAGGTTTTACAATCTCCGCCTTTTTGATATAAGAAAACCAAAGTAAATATTTATGTAAGCTTGGAAAATACCCCTCCTTTCTTTAAGACTAAAAGGCTTAACTTTGAATTTTTTTTTTTGAAAATTTAAGCTTATTTACTTCTCCCTTTTTTGTTAGATCAAAATCAATAGGATATAAATTCAAAGCAAGATATAGGCAATAAATAACCTCAAGCATAAATAAAGTAACATAAATATAACTAATAAATTCAAAGTATAATATTCAAAGCAACAAAGGGAAATCCAACTCAAATCCTAAAAACATAAACCAAAACAAATAAACCAAAGCATAGGAGTTCAAAAGCAAAAAAAAAAACATAGGTGCATAAAATAAACCAATCCTAATATGATATGCAATGAAAGAGCCTAAGGAGCGTCTTCATCCTCTTCATCTTCATCATTAGCATGGTTTCATGAGATTGTTGCCACTCTCCATGAAAAGTCGTAAGAGATATATCCATCGAATTTTGACGGTTTTCAATGGATGTAGCTATTTCCCCCAAGGATGTAAAGCGAGTGTCGATGACGACAAAATCGGAGGTCACGATAATGTCCAAGGATGTAAACTTATATAAAGTGCGGTTTAATTTCACTTTTTGAAAAATTGGCCCATGTATTTTATGAATGTTTTCAAAATGACCCATAAAGTACTTATTTTTGCAATTAACACTCTCTTTCAAATCCGATTTCAACAAGAATTTACCATTAAGTCTAATTGGAATTAATAAGTCTAAAAAGAACCTGAAACTGAATTTTTAACTTAAAATCCAACTTATGAATTATTTATATTTTAGTCCCTAAACCTCAATTCGGTTAAATTTACTCCGATTGGAACTCCTTTTTATCATCAAAACAGAGGTATAAGATGTATCTACTTATATTAAACTTGTACTTAAGTTCTGAATGTTTTTTGGGTTTAAATCTTGTAAAATTACCAAAATGTATTTTTGTTAAATCGTTTATTTTTCCAAAGTTTTTAAAGGTTTGTTTTCTCGTGTGACTTTAGTTAATTGTTTCCTCTTTATGTTCATGTTGGTTGTTAGTTTCATGTAACCGAATATGCTTATTTTTTAAAAAAATGTTTTTAGGCCACAAATGGGTCATTTGTAGCATTTAATATTCAGGTTGGATTCGTTTGTACCAGGTATTATGTGTTACATTGGTAGTGAGACTCTCAAGATTAAATTATAAAAAAGTTAGACTAAATTATAAAAAATAGAAATAAATAAAGGTCAATTTCAGTTTAAATAAAAAAATTATGGACTAAACTAAACAAAAATAAAACTATTTTAAAAATATTGGGCTCAATTATAAAAAAGAAAAATACATATAGATATATTTTGAATTAAAGAAAAAATTAGGGATTGAATTGAACAAAAATAAAATTATATTAAAATATTAGATTAAGTTATAAAAATTAGAAACAAATAGGGTCAGTTTTAGATGAAATAAAATTTTTAGGCACTAAATTGAATAAAAATAATTGTATTAAAAATAGTCGGCTAAATTATAAAAATTAAAAATAAATTATAGTTTTCAAAGCTTAATCTTCTTTCCTTTTATTTTTCTATTGTACCAAGCAATAGAGAGGAAATAAACTTATTTACCTTCTAGTTTTTCTTCCTTTCAACCAAGCACACCGATAGAAATAAAAAATATTTTTTAGCCCTTCATTTTTTCATCACTTCAATTTTTTATCTTTCAAATTTTCTTTCCTCTCTACCAAGCAAAGCCTAAATCTGTAAGTTATATATATACATATAAGTAAAATCCTTTTACATAATAAAACTTTTATATCTTTTTTACTGTTGGATGAAAATAAATAGATGACTGAAATTAACAATAGGATATAAAAATATTATCACAAGAAAAAATGGTCTTAGTCATTTGTTTATCCTCATCCAACAGTTCAAAAAAATGTGTAAAAGTAATTTAGGGTTTAGAATTTAGATTTATGGTTTAGAGTTTAGGGGTTTAGTTTATAGGCTTTAGAATTTAACATTTAGGGTTTGAGTTTAGGTTTTATGGTTATACTTTATAGTTTAGATTTTAGGGTTTAAGGTTTAGTAATTTAGATTTTAGATTTTAAAGAAGGGTTGTGTAACATTTTTTATACATATCGTGTATAAAAATATAACTCTAGGGTTATATTTTTATACACAATTTGTGTACAAAGAATTTACACAACCCTTCATATCTAAACCATACAATCTAAAATTTAAATAATTAACTCTAAAACCCTAAACCTACAACATAAGTTCAAAGTTTTAAATTTGACAAACTTGTGTAAACATTTTTTTAATTAAACTATTATAAAATTTAGTTTATACACTGTATATTAAAGTTTTTCTCATGTGTGTATGTGTGTATGCGTAGGTATGGGGGAAGAATATCAAATACATTTAAGTATATGGTTTCAAAATTATTGACATTGGTTAAAATTTTATCAGTCTCTATATAACCGGGGTAAGTACATATGAATATATTTATATAAAAATATAAAATTATTAGGCAATAATTTAATTTAGTTTAGTTTAATTTAATGATTATATTAGGCTTCCGATTTTTTAAAAAAAAATTGTTGTAGACAAAAATATAAAAAATTGATTTAAAATTTCAAATTTTTGTACCTATAATGATGCAAACCGAAACACACATTGTTTGAATGTTGAAGCCCGTTGCTGAACTTGCTTACTAATTTCTGGGTCTAAATTCGGGAAAACGACCAAGAAGTAGAATGGGAACAATATTAAAACTACGTATCGACGAATAAAGGTTATTAATATTGTTTTTTAAAAAAACGTTTAGTTTAATTTTTTTAATGTGTTTAATCTTATGGGTGGAAATTGAGTAGGAAATATTTGAAAATTGTGGGAATACGAGCTGGCGGAATGTGGAATAACCGAAATTTTTATTCATGGTCACGGAGACGGGGAAGTTTTATCACCGTAACTTAAACATGGATTGCTATATTCGAACCGCAGGGATAACTGAACCAAAATCGTATAAATAACTGTGAGGATTTCAAAAATACTCACAAGGATCCCGATATTTTACAAGTTTTCTTAAAAAATATATTTATTTATCTATATACTCATAATATATATCTTAATAGAAAAATTCTAACTATGTTATTATCATTTAACTTTCTCTCAAACATAGCTACACTCAAGTTTCTCAACATGTTTCTTAGTTTTTAGATATAAAACTCTCGTTTAAATCTTCCCCAACACAATACTCTTTCAATCTTCATTATCTCGTAATTGCTTTCAATCAAAGTATCCAAACTTTATATTTTAAACTGAATTGGTCATTTATTTTTATTAGTAAAATAATAATTTTGTTTAATTTTTTTGGATGAGGTTCCCCGAAAATCGTAGAGATCCGCATAGGAAGGGCATGAGGTAGAAAAAATCCTCGAAGTATTTAATGAGATTCCCCAAAATCTTAATCGCAAATATTGAGGACAAAATGAGAAATGCAAAACCGTCCCAGCCCCCACCTGATTCCCACCCCTATTTAATGTAATTGTTAAAAAATATTTTTAATAATAAAATATATAATTTAGACATGATATTATAGGATTAGTCTTAAGGTGATTACATGACAGTATTTGTTCGTACATATTCTCAACCCTCCGACAAAGCAAACACCTTGCGAACAAAGAGATTTGAACTCGAGTCAACATCATTCTCTTTTCTACTGAGACCACTTGTTAGGTTAGAAAAACTAATATAAATAAAATTTAAGTTCTTCATGTGAAATATATCAACTTAAATATATAAAAATAATTTAGGGCAACTCATTAGTGATTTTTTTTGTTTCTCAATGTGTCCATTAGAGCAAGCCCAGTGACTAATCATTTTACGTTACGTTGGCCATATTAGGTGCAGACGTTGACAACAAGTTTTAAAGCTGCTTCATGTCCGGTAAAAATTGAATATGTTTAAACAATTAATATAAATAAAATATAATTTGAATAAATAAACTATATTTTAAATATTAAAATTACATAGAAATATAACCACTACAAATTCATGATAAAATTGTAAAACTCAATATCAACAATTTTTTTAACAATTCCTACCTAGAAGAAGGGAAGGAGAAATTTGTTCCCACTAGATCTAAAATCCACAACCTAAAGAGAAGGGATAAAGCTTTTAACCACTTACTCTATAATGTTGACCTCAACATCAACATTTAAAAATACATTATCATGTGCAAATTTTGAAGCTAGGTAATAATTAAATTACATACGCTTGGACATTAGTGTAACAGCCATTGATATAAGATACATCATACATGCATGAAGATCACACCAAGAATGAACTCAAGGGTTTAAAAAGGCATTTCCTCACCGACAGCAGCTTGTTAATTGTTAAACGCCTAGGTTGGGTTGCAAGTGTTTCTGCGTTTGGCACTAAAAATACTTCCTCTAAAATTTACTTGTTTTTAACATGGGAACATTCAGTTTGTAATTTGAAAGGAATGCTTTTTCGTTTTCTTTCACAGCTTAATGATTCTGTTTCATCTACCCTTCCATTTGAGCTTTTTTCGGATGACAGTCTAAATAAAAAACCTTCATAGATCAACAACAACAATAATAGCTGAGTCGACACTACCCGATTCCGATCTAAATTCATGGATGTCATGTCATGTAGTGCAGGATCTACTTTACCAAAAGAACCAAGAAAAATGCAAATGGCGACCTTTCATATCAAACAAGAACAAGCATAGGATAAACAGTATCTAGCACTCAAATGAATGGTTCAACATACCTATAATGCTAATGGAGATGCAATTCAGTCTGATAGTTGTACGAAAAACAACGAGATTTAAAACTCTCAATTCTGGAGCCTAGTTATATCCCTGATTGAGCTATGAAGAATACAAAATCTCAAGAAGAGGATCCTATCGAACTTAATAGCACCCTATGCTCAAGCTTTTCTCATCATAACAACTCCCAAGTAATATCAGATGATATTCAGCTTCAACTGGCAGCAGCTGGGACGGTTGCTGGCTTAGCATCCTCGGCTTTCTCATGTTCTTTGTTCAGCATCTGGAAACCCAAATCAAATTGCCAGTCAAAACACAATCTACAGGCTTCTGCATGGTTTAAATATTAGCACGGAAATTGGGAGCTGGTTTCTTACCTTGTTATTGATCAAGTTATGGAGTGCAATGACACTTCGGATGAGAGACGACAGATATATAACCAACATCATATCATTTGTTTTCACTGCACAAGCAGCGGAAAATACAGATCAATGAATTCCAAAAGTTAATCCATATCCTTCTGATCTCAAAGGACGTGCGCATGTTCAACGATTTTTTGAGATATGTATGGTTGATTTTGTATTACCTGCAAAAGCCTTGATTAATTCGTGTACGTTAAGATTTGGCAGCAAGTTGAACACATCCTGCAGTTTAAACATGGAAAAACAGTAACACTAGTGAGGCAGACATTAACCAACTCAAATAGGCTTAAAATCATACACAGTTGTCAATATTCTGGATAAATCAGGTAGATAAGTTCAAGGGAATTTATGCAATCAAGTACTGAAACTTAAATTTAATAACTACAAATTCTTTTTAACCTTGCTTTCAACTACCACTAAAATTAGTTCACCTGTAAGTGGTACAGTATTTCATGATTCAGCGGAAGCTTCTCATCAATAACAAGATCAAGGTAAGACCGTATCTCTCTTAACCTTGCATCCAAACCCTTCAAAGCTGTGAGTTTTCCAGTTACCTGCCATTAGGACCAAGGTATATATATATAATCTCTTTGTTAAAAAATTTCCACAAAAGCAAAAGCTTTACTACTAGCTGGAATTGAAAAATAAATAAAGACAAAAAAACCTCAGTTGCAAGTGTACTAATGGTTGTATCTTTAACATCCCTTAGCAAGTGCTCTACTCCTGTTTGTGGGTGAAAAGGGAGTTATATTGTAAGAAAATGAATTGTCCAAAAATCCAATAAACTAGAATTACTCAAAAAGGGTAACTTTCAGGGAAGATATAAAATTTCATCTACTGACATACCAATCTCCTCAACTTCGTGAGCAGCAATTTCAGAAGGAACATGAACGAAAATCTTTTGGCTCTTTTGAGTGGCATTCTGCATCATTACCAACATATTAGTTCAAATGCCCAATAAATACATACAAAAGTGGCAGCTTCTTACAAAAAGATCATAGCTAGTTGCAGTGCCACTTAACATCAGGGCTGCCAGTCCACCTAAACAGACGAGCTCTTTATCCATCCCATAGATGAAAAACAATGCATCCAAAGATTTTTCTTACCTCCTTAACCTCTTCAACATCATAGTAGGCCTTGGTGGGGATCCCCAACTCCTTTGGTTGAACATCAATGATGACCAAGACAGGATTTGGGACATAGCTGCAACATCAAAAGCACTTGATTAAAAGATTGGACTCCAAAATGAAGTTAAAAACAGTATAAGAAATGACAATTAATAGAATCTTACTTGTGAAATAATCTGTGAATGTCTAGATCATTTTCCCGTAATTTTGGGCCAGTACTATACCAACCAACAACATGTTCCTTGGCTAAAACAATTATCAAAACAAATCCAGAGATAAAGAACATTAACTCGTAACAGCTGAAACAAGAAAGAAGAGTATAGATAAACTAAACGCAGCACCATCTTTACTCTAAGTTGAGAGATTAGTTACCATTAATCCTCTTGAACATTGAAAACATTGATTCATGGTAGTTGTGGTCAAGGAACCATATACTCGGGTCCTTCTCATCTTCCTCGAAAGGAACTGAAAATTCAACATTCAACCTCTTCAAACACGATAAAACTACTAATAACGGCAAGTCAAGTGTCACCCAAGCTCAACGATAAGAAATTATATTATTAAAACATAAGGAAGACCAAGGCATTTCTTCAAATACTTCTTTAATTGCATCATCTTCAATAACATACATTCGAGCAAAAAGAGCGAAATTTAGGTCAACACAACAAACAAACAAACTGCCTCAAATCAAAATCCAAAAACCCTAAAACTCAAAAATTAATCTAAAAGACATATGATTAAGAAGTATAATTCATCTCAATCAGCAATCGTGCAAAAGATAAGAACATAAGTTTTTCCCTAAACACTATTTATTAAAGCAAACAAAACAGATCTAGAACGAAATTCAAAAAATGAAGGGGAGAAACCTGCATAGCTGTTGCTGACATCGACGGTGCCTTTGAATGAAGAACCAAGGAGGACTCCGACGACGCGCTTGCGCGTGTCTTTAGCGACGCGATTGTAGTTATCGACGATGCTTAGAAGAACCAAAGGATGAACTATTACCTTCTCTATAGGTCGAGACGATATTTGCTGAGTTTTTATCACGTCCATTTCCAACTGTTTTTAGGTCTTTGATTTCTCTCTGCCAATTCTTCCTTTCGTTTCCTCCGTAGACAGACTAGTATTTGTACTCCATTTCTTTCTTCCAAATTAATACCAGAGGTCTTTAAATTTTGGTCATTGAAGTTTTGGATGTTATGAAATAGTCAATAAAATTTTTATTCATATAAAAAATGGTCCCTACTAGTGATTAATTTTTGATAAATTATTTGTAACGGTTCGATAAGCTTGAATAAACATTTTGCAACCTTTGAACAATTTAATGATAATCTCATAATCGAATAAATTATAACTTTTAAAATTTTAATGATGATAAAAATTATTTTTACATAATTTAATAACACTCGGTATATTTTACACAATATATTATCAATTTATTACCCTAAAAACACTTTTAAGTGTGTCGACAACTTGGGTACGTTAATAAAATAATATCTAATTGGATCTAAAAATTATAGCTAAAACTAGGGGTGTGAAAAACTGACCCGACCTGGTAACCTGCCTGAAACCCGATCGAGTTAGAACTTAGTTTGACCTGAGAATTTAATGACCCAAGCCCGACTTGCACCCGACCGAAACGAACCTGAACCCGAACTTAACCTGTTACTGTAGAAACCGAACCCGAACTACACCCGACCGAAGTAAACCTGAACCCGAATTTGACATGTTATGTAGTAATCGAACCCGAACTGCACTCGACCGAAACGAACCCGAACCCGAGACTGACCTGCCAGATAACCGGTTTAACCCGACATGTTTGGACCCGACCTGTTTTAAACCCAACCTGTTTTGAACCCGACCTGTTTTGAACCCGACATGTTTTGAACCCGACCTGTTTTGAACCCAACCTATTTTGAACCCGACCTGATATTGACCTGAACTCTTCTTGACCTAAACTGATATTGACCTGAACTGATATTGTTATTTGATTTACTAATAATGATAATTATCTGACATTTGAAGAAGTTATATTTAATGAATTTAAAATTTTAAAATCAATTAAAAATAATAAGTAATTTTTTATATTTAGTAATATTGTCAAGTATTAATAAATTAACTAACTTAACTTTAATTAAAAGATAAATTGAATGAATAAATATCAAGTGGTAATAAATTATCTTTAATTTATGAACCCTAAACCCTAAACCTTAATCCTTGTATGCATGTATGTATGAACCCTAAACTTTGTATGTATGTATCAATGTATGAACCCTAAACCCTAAAATACAAACGACAAAGAGTTAGGTTATGTGATTTTTAATATATCAATTGCAACCTAAGTTGTTACCCATACCAACCGAAAATGTTATATGTTTTTGTAACATTTGGATTGTGTCGTTTTTTAGCCTAAAATTATGTTGTTGTACAGCATACTCACCCAAAGTTACCATGATAAAATATTGGACCCGAAAACCCGTTCTAATTACAAGTTAAGCTCGATTTTAAACTTCACATTCAAAATCAGAGTCATTCTAATTGATCCGTGAACACCTCTACTTACAGAGTACTTTATTTGCCAAAACTAACTAACAAGGTCTCATTAGGAAGATGAAAAAACCAAGTTTATAGAGTTTTAACCATGAAGGAATAAAACTTACATGAAGGGGGGGGGGGGGGGGGGAAATCAAATCATTCAATTGTAACAGATTAGTTACAGAAAAGAAACGTATTGATATACGTATAAAAATGCCTAACAACAATAGTCAAATTTTTTGTGCATGTAATCACTAAAAGGTATAACTAAAGTTACAACACAATGAAGTCATCTATATAAACTACTATAAGTTGAGATCAATGTTTCTCAGTGTGTCTTTCGACGATTGACCTTCCTCGGGTTTAGGCGGAGGCAGCGGGACTAGGTTGAACCTAAAAGAATGAAGCCATTGATAGTGAGATATCATTCAACAATGAAGCAAGCAGCAAAAAGGTCGAATATAAAGAACAATTCTGCTCTTCTCAAAAAAACTTGTGAAGTGAATTCCTTCTCGCGATTCGCAGATCTGAACCACCGTACTGACGTCGCTCGACCGAAGGGTCTTGATCCGGAGTGTTTGCAGTTCCAGAGGCAACATTCAAGTCGGAGATATCGGTGTTGTTGGTATCGATCTTATCGGCATTAGAACTCGGCTTTTCCATGGCAGAGTCAGCAACATTAACATCGGTAGTCATTGCAAGTTAGTTGTCATATTTCAGGTAATTGTCATTTATTTTTGCAAAATTGTCACTATTTTTTATTTCAATCTGGTCGTTAAGTTTGACTATTAATTCAACAGAAAATGTGATGTAACAAAGTATAATAACAGTTTTAATCCTTAGAATTTATACATTATATCTATTTGATCATAATTCAAAATAATTCAATAAATCCAGGATATTCAAAAATCTTAATATTTTTGCTTGAAACAATGGAATTAGACGGAGGAGCTGTTTCACAGTAAATTATATGAAAAAGAAGAACAAAGTTAGAATTTGGATCTCACCCAGAATCATAATTAGAGAGTTTGTTTTCTTCTAGGTACTTTAAATAGCTACAAGAAAAAATTGTGAATCACTGTAGAAGTATTGATTATGTTCAATTTTGTCAAATAATCTTCTATTATTTTCATCTCACGCTTTATTTGAAATCTGATAAATCAACTCCTTTTAATGAAAAAAAAATAATAATTAATATAAAAAAGATGAGACTCAACTAATCGAATTAGTAGAGATCAATTGAACGAACAACATCGACATTAATGCTGGGAAATCATAATACACAACCACTTGGCCATTGAAAAATATGGCCAGCTGAGCATTTTTTTGTTCCACTACTACTGGTTTTTCCTACACCAACAAAAACAAACATTCTTGGTTCACATATGTTGTTTCGATTTCTCACCAACAATTACAATCGAAATACATCCAAATCGGTAGTTATACTTATAAAAATACTAGTCAAACTCGAATCGACTAACTAAAATATACAACAAACTAATCATAATAAATATAGACCGAATCCACATATGGTGAGATTTAAACCTATTATTTGCCATGAAACCAAGGCATATGTTCTGATATTAATGGAAAACAAAACACAAACACACCTGAGATCTGTCTTGTTAATGTTGTCTTCCTTGGAACATGATGCACCAAAGCTGCCAGTGAAGAAATTTGCAGATTTTACATTTGATGCCACAAGATTTAGTATTGAACTCTCTGCAGAATTAGCCATGTGGGACAAAAAGTTAATTGTTTTTTTTGTTGCCCTACAAACATAACCAAACCTATGAACATATAAAAACAACCCTTGTTCTCAAATATGAGAAATCTTTTCTCAAATATGAGAAATCTTCTTTTTAAAAACACCCACATGAAGAAAAAAAGAGAAATCTTTGACAAAAAGAAAAAATGGTACCTTTTTTTCAACTTCTTTGACTTTTTAGGATTTGGGTCTATTGTTGAAGGCTTCTTCCTGTACAATCATCAAAAACTTAAGTAAATCAAAATTAAAAGAAAAGCCATTAAAGTAAACAATACCTTTCTGCATGTTTCTTATTGGCTTCAGCAGGCTTCTCAAAAACTTTGAGCCTCTAAATTAACAAGACAAAAGTAAAAACCCACCATCAATAACCTAACTCCAGTTGTGTGAATGAAACTTGAAGACCAAGTGACAAACCCAAATTCATTTTGATTTTAGCTTTCAGACAATAGCCTGAGCCTGTAAAGATCATTTGCAAGAATGTTTCAATGCCAATGCTTCTTGTGCAACCAATGCTTGAAAACAAAACAATATCAAAGCAGAGGAATTACCAGAACAATCTTTTTTGATATCCATCAAATAAGGAAGTAATCTTCTTAAGCTGAATGAGCCTGGCGTTTTGAAAATCTTCACTCGAGAACATGGTCTAAGGACCTACTCAACGCCACATACACAAACGTCATTAAAAATTAATTCTTTCAACACCATTGTTAGAGAAATGGAAAACGAAACAAGAAAAATATAAACCAGACATTATAATCTTACTAATTTCGTTGAGTAGTTCATGTCATTTCTCTCTTCGGGAAAGCCCTTTACTTTCTTCATGTTTTCACCTTCATTTCTCTCAACCACTTGCTCAACTCCTACGATCTCAGCATCTAGTGGAGTTGACTGAACAAATTCCTCATTCGAAATCTCCAACTTTCTAAAATTCCCATTTCTACAATCTTCTTCCCTTCCCTCCAAAAAATTCCCAGAAATCTCGCTTTTTCCCAGATTCTCGGCATCATCCAAACAGTTAAAAATTACCCCATCAGTGGAAGAGGGGGAAAATACCCGTCTTAACCGGAGATCTTTGGTGGAAATAGAAGATAAATCGCACCCCACTGAATCTTCAGCCGGTGAGCTTCTTCTAGGTTTTTTGAGAAAGCGTTGCAGATCTTTGAGAAAGCCTCCTTTTCTTAGTTGAGTTTGTCATTGTAAACCCTCGGAAATAAACTGTGCGCGCGTATCAGAGAGTAATGGGGAGGATTCTTTTTAAGTTTAGGTTGAAATGAATCTAAAAGCAAAGGAAAAAGGGTGTATAATTAAAAAAGCACCGACTGTAATAAATTCAGACTTTTTTAATCTCCCGCTTGATTGAAGCATGGAGGGAATATGCCCGTTCTTTTAGGTTTTGGAGTTATTCACTCTTTAGGTCCTCCTTTGTTTAGGTTCTTAGGTTTCAGGTAATACGTTATATATATATATATATATATATATTAATGAAACCCTAAACCCTAAAAATAAAAACCCTAATATATATATAATGCATATAAGTATGTATGTATAGATGTATGTATCAATTTATGAACCTTAAACCCTAAACCATAATCCATAATCCATAATCCCTAATCCCTAAAGATAAAAACCCTAATACATATATGTGTATATATATATTGCATGTAAGTATGTATGTATAGATGTATGTATCAATTTATGAACCCTAAACCCTAAAAATACAAACCCTAATATATGTATGTGTATATATATAATGCATGTAAGTATGTATGTATCAATTTATGAACCCTAAACTCTAATCCTTAAACCATAAACCATAAACCTTAATCCATATATGTATGTATATATGTATAATGCATGTAAGTATGTATGTATCAATTTATGAACCCTAAACCTTAAACCATAAACCATAATTCATGTATGTTTGTATATATGTATAATGATTGAAAGTATGCATGTATCAATGTATGAACCCTAAAGTCTAAACCCTAAATCCTAAACTATAAATCCTAAACCCTAACCCTAATTCCTTTTTGTGCTATGTATGTATAATGTATATATGTAGGAACGTGAAACACTAAACCCTTAACCATAAACCATAAACCCTAACCCATATAAACATATGTATAATGTACGTAAGTATATATGTATGTATGTACCAATGTATAAACCCTAAACCCTACCCCTACCCTTAAATAATAAACCATAAACCCTAACCCCCTAAAACACTAAACCACAATTCCTATATGTATGTACGTATAATGCATTAATATTATGTATGTTAAATCCTAATCCCTACACAATAAACCCTAAACCCGAATGAATCCGACCTGAAAAGAAACCGACCTGAAATTACCCGAACTCAAATGAACCCGACCTGAAACAAGACCGACCTGAAATGAACCCGACCAGAAACGAAACCGACCTGAAATTAATTCGAACCGAAATTAACCCATCAATTAATCGTTTTAGCCCGACCTAAAATGAACCGACCTGAAATGAATCCGACCCGAAATGAACCCGGCCTGAAATGAACCCGACCCGAAATGAACCTGAACCGAATCGAGTCAAAACAACAACGACCTAAAATGATCTGTAACCAATTTGACCCGACCTGACAGAGCCCGACCTGAAACCCAACTGTTGACCTGTTTTTACATCTCTAGCTAAAACCTTGATCTTAAAAAATCACTTTTAAGAGATCCATTATTTAGTCGAATGACCAATGATGTTCATGTTGTCTCATCTCATATGAGTTTAATACTTGGTAACACCTCTCTATTTAATTAAAAATAACTCTCAATCTTTGCCTATTATATCAATTTATGCTAATTATAAAAATAATTTTTATAATTATAAAATGTTTTTTAATAAAACAAAAAATACACTTAATTCTAACCCTAAATCCATTCTCAAACCAATTTCTTTTTAATTCTTCATCGTTTTCAAACTTTTCACCGGAGTGATCCTAAGACTAACTGAAGATAACATATGTACAAATTTAAAACTTTTCATGCACTAGCAAACAACAGATCAAAACATAAAAAACTAGATGGGTGTGACTCTTAACGTTCCTGCAAACACCGAGACAATTAAAATCATGTAAGGGTAAAAATGTCATTTTATACACAACTTGCAAAACGACATGTTGAAACTCGAAAATAGATGCAAAATTGAATTTTACATGTTTTAATTATTCAACATGTCGAATTCTACCCTAAAAGGACTCTCCGAGCATGTTCAATCAAAATGATTAACAAGTTTAAGGACCAAAATGTAAATATCAATATTTCAGAGACTAATGAAAAATTAATCATATATGCAATTCAATCAAAAACATGCTTACACAAAAATTTTCAGACAAAACAGACCATAAGAACTCAATTTTATTTATGCATAAAGATTAAAGGACTAAGAACTGTGTAAAAATACAAAGCATGCAAGGAACAAATATAGAGTCTTGGTTGCTTATAGAAGTTAGCATGTCGCGAAAATGCACACATCGCACCCCATATTGCTCCTTATGAACTAAATCTATGATTTATTTGAGTTGTACAATTTTTACTAATCTAAACCAATTTAGACTTATTCGGCTTGTTAAAAAACTTAGGATAGATATTTTGTAAAGAGACTTGAACATGTGAGAATTTAATGTATTTATGTCAAAATTGTATGTCGATACAGACCTTCGTGTATGTATACATCTCTTTACTTAGGTTTTCGCTTTTTTCATTTATATTATTGGTTGTATTTTATGTTCTCATACATTCAGTTATAGTTTTTGAATTTCTACCTTTATTTATCAGTACTTTATATGTGTGACGATACAGAGCTGGATAAATCTTTTTTTGTTAAGACGCAGAAAAATTCAAGAGCTTAGAAAAGTTAAAGAAGCAACCTTGATACTTTAGGTCAAGGAATAGTTGTTAGCACGTGAGAGAATAAGACACATGGGACCACTAATACAACCTGACCTTAATGGGTGCTCCATTTTAGCTATACAAGAGCCGCATCGTGCTTGGAGGTGTTACGATCATTGTGTGCCAAAAGCTATAGTCTACCCACCGCATCAAGACAAATTGTCAAGTTGGGCCACCAGACAGATCATGGAGCTGTAGAATGGCAACTGCATCAAGACAAACTTTCTTGTTAGGACATGACCACAAGGAAAAGAAACAAATTTTACATTATTATTGGACGTCATTTCTCATTCCTTTGCCTATATAAAAAAGGCCCATTTTCCCGAGAAAATGAAGTTTGTTTGGAGAGTCTTTTAGGTAGTTCATTTTTTCGAGAAAATATTTTTTCTTCTTAAGAAAATGGTCATGACCATAAAAGCTAAATGAGCTTGGAGGTCTTGGTGTAGAAGGAAGTGACAAGGCATCTCAAAGGCCGCCTGGATTGACAGTGGTCAACGTAAGGCTCAAGCTTCTGAGACGAGTAGAGTTCAGAAGCCCGAGAGCGACTTGTGACTTGTTATTGATCCTGTATAATCTTATAAATATAGTGTTTTTTGAACTTATTTTATACCTTATAATTTTGTAGAACTTCATAATTTATTTAATATAGTTATCATTTGCTATATGTTATTTGTTATTGGCTTGTTTAACTCAAACCACTATATAAATACAGGGTTGTATTTGACATGCCTTAACCGAATAAAAATATTTTAAGCACCATGAGTAACGAAAGTTACCGCCTGATAAGTCACGTGACACTTGGGGCTTAACCAGAATGGTTGTATCAACACTTGAATGGATGGATGTACCGACAGGCTATGTCAAGTGACATAGTGCAGCTAGTCTGGGTATACCTATTTGTGCCTTTGAAAGAGAATCGCCCATCAACTATGTCGGTACCGTAACAATGCCAACAATAGTATGCTATGTTATATTAGATAATTTCATCATTTAGATCGCAACTGCTTGATTGCTTCTGGATGTATCAAAATCCCTTTTTCATATATCTGAGTATCTCTCTACTTTCTATTTTACATTCCTCAACACTATCAAACTTATCAAATTGTTAAGGCAATAACATTAGATAATCGATGCACATTCTCTATGGGATTCGACAACCCGGTACACACCTTGTGTGTGTCCACTCTATTACTTGTGTCGACGGTGTATAGTTACACTTATTTACATGTCAATGATTCAAATACCAATATACTCACCATCCATGAGCTCCCTCTCGATGTCTTGACTTCTATATTGAGCAGAGATCCACGGTCCTCCGTACGTAGGCCGAAGAGTATTGCTATGCAAAAATAAAAAAAACCAAAATTAAAATTCAAAAAAACAAAACCGAAAATATGGTTAACCGAACTAAAAAAATCAGTTTTGGTAGATTTTTTAAGGAAAAAATATTATTTTGATTCGGATACGGTTCATAGTTTGAACAAAAGCGAGTAATCTGTTGAGATTTAAGGGGCTCGATTCCTTCAACCGTTCTTGCTAGCCAAGTGTGGAGAAGTGAGATAATTTGGGTGTAATTGTGGGAAAGAAAAGATAGACAATTTACACAAGGATTTATAGTGGTTCAACCTTCTAACCAAGGTCTACATCCACTACCTTAGCTTCTCACTAAGGATTTCCAAACAAATTCATTAAGAATTTCGTCCCCTTTTCTCGGATTAGGAGGAAACCGTTACAACGATCAAGCTTCCTACCCAAAGCTTGATCAATCACTCTCTTATACAAGAAAGACTTAGCAAACTAGAAATCTATCTAATAGGTAATTGTTTGCACTATGAAGCTCTCACCCAAAACCTAAACACTTGAGCAAATTTAACAATATTTAGCTCACTAGTGTTGTCTAAGCAGAGAATGTACAATTAAAGCTCTAGACACAATTTGTCATCATAATGTTGTAACAATTGAAGCATTAACCATCTCTTGATGCTTGGAGGTCCCTTTTATACTCCTAATTGAGTTTGTAGTTGTTGAGGACCGTTGGGGATGGATTAGAGCCGTTGGACCACTTATTTCCCACCATAAATGCAGTTCTGCAGCTTGGCATATCGATACCCTTCAAACCATATCGATACGGTCCCGATAAGGAAGTAGTCGTTGTGCACTTCGGCTGATGCGTATCGATACGCTTACCTAGCGTATCAGTACGGTCCTGCAAATTAAAAGACCATCGGTGTAGTTAGGTGTATCGGTACGTGATACAACCGTATTGGTACGCGACTAGTCGTTGGGCTGTTTCAAAACACACCGTATTGATACGGCTAAGCGTATCGGTATAGGTTTTGGCTACTGGAAAATTCATGTAGTTGAAACCCTAAGGCGTATCGATACGGTACCAGACCGTATCGGTACGGGCACTTGAAATTCTTGGTTTTGACTACTTTAAATCATTCCAAAGCCTTGTAAAACCCTTAAACATATTTTCAAGTTGTTTATGACTAAAAACATATTTTAAATTCTTTTCAATTTAGTCCAAAACATTTTTCAAATATTATATCAAAACACTTAGTTCTACAATCTCCCCCTTTTTGATATAATAAAACCAACTTAAAAATTGTTTGGGATTCCCCCCCTTTGTATTTTAAAATTTGAATAAGAGACTTAAAATTTGAATTAGATTAAAGCTCCCCCTTATTCTCTTGAAAAACTTGAAAGATCAATTTTTCAAACCATTTCTCCCCCTTTTTGTTATATCAAAAAGAATTTAAAATGACATTGGGCTCAAAATAACTTAGGAGGTAAGAAAAAATTGACACACTTAAAAATTTGGTTTAAAAATTGGCTCCCCCTTACTCAAAGCATCAAATAATGTTAGTCCAACATATATGATCATCTAGTTGAAATTAAAAAATAAAACAAATAAAAACAAGAACAACTAGATATTTACCACACTTGAATCCAAGGGAGGATGTGAAGCCTTCCTTCTTCAAGTGTCTTTCTTTGTGTGCATGGAGCTCCCCTTCAAAGTTTGACTTGTTGGTCAATCTCCATCATACCTATCATAAGACAATCAAGTAATTTTTGGTATCCAAATTGCTTTGGATCCATATACATTAGTAGCACAAAATTTAGTCCCCTTAAGAATTCATTTTTCAATTTCATCCTTTTTAGTTGAAGTGGTTAGTCCTTTTGGGACCCAAACACTTCTAAAACATTTTCCATTTATGAATCTAGGGGCACTAGATTGTCTTACATAAAATTTTGATTTTCCAAAACTATTTTTATTTTCAAGTTCATTGGAAATCAAATCTTTTTCTTTTTGAACTTTAAGAAGCAAATTTTGTAAATCAAAACATTTTTGTTCAAAATCTTTCAATTTTGCTTCAAGTTCAAGATTTGTTTTGGAAAGCAAATCATTCTCAATTTTTATTTTTGAAATCAACTTTTTGTTCTTAGAAAATGATGCCTTGAATTCCAAAAGCAAATCATCATAGGCATCTTGCAACTCATCAAATGTATATGAATTTGAAATAGATGAGATAGAAGTTAACTCCCCCTCATTGAGGGCCATCAAGCATAGGTGGGTTACTTCATCATCCGTGGAGTCTTCATCGCTCTATGTGGCCACATATGCTTGCTTTGAAGATGATCCCTTCTTGTTGGACTTGTGGGATTCCTTCATCTTCTTCCTCGATTCATGCTTGGATTTTTCCATTTTGCTCTTTATGAACCGGGCAAATTTGTTGAAGAGATAGGCCATCTCTTCATCTTCACTCTCCTCCTCACTTGAATCTTCATGATGGCATGTGGAGGATTTTAGAGCAACGACACTTGAATTGATGCCAAGCTCCATGATTTTCTTCTTCCCCATAGCTCTAATTTCTTCCCTCTTCTTCTCCTCTTCCTTGTTCTTCTTCATGATTTGATGAGTGAGAAGTGACCCCATGAGTTCATCAAGCTTCAAGGTCTTGAGATTCTTGGCTTCGATGATGGCAGTTCTTTTTTAGTCCCATAACTCGGGAAGTGAGTAGATGAGCTTTCGAACAAGCTTTTCTTCCGGGATGGATTCTCCATAGCCTTTTAGACCATTGGTGATTGTGGAGAACCTATCAAACATCTTCTCGATGTTTTCTTCCGGATCCATCTTGAAGTTCTCATACTCTAAGGTGAGGAGCCCAATCTTGGTCTCCTTAACTTCAATGGTTCCCTCGTATGTGACTTCAAGCTTGTCCCATACCTCCTTGGCACACTCATAAGAAGACATCTTCTCATAGATGGTTGGGTCAAATGCACAAAAGAGGATGTGCAAGGCTTTGCAATTTAGCTCCATCTTCTTGCGATCTTCGGCACTCCATTCCGCTTTGCTTTGTTGAGGCACGGACGGACCATCTTCAACTATGTCCCATAGCTTGTAGTCTTTTGACTTGATGAAGAACTTCATCTTTTTCTTCCAATGGGCATAGTGAGTTCCGTCAAAGAAGGGCGGTTTGTCGATGGATTGCGCCATTGAGCCGATTGTGTGAAATGATGATCGAGCTTGCCGGATCTTCTCAATAGGATGTTAATCCTCTTCGATTGAGTCAAGCTCTGATACCAATTGTTGAGTTTTAAGGGGCTCGATTCCTTCAACCGTTCTTGCTCGCCAAGTGTGGAAAAGTGAGATAATTTGGGTGTAATTGTGGGAAAGAAAAGATAGACAATTTACACAAGGATTTATAGTGGTTCAACCTTCTAACCAAGGTCTACATCCACTACCTTAGCTTCCCACTAAGGATTTCCAAACAAATTCACTAAGAATTTCGTCTCCTTTTCTCGGATTAGGAGGAAATCGTTACAACGATCAAGCTTTCTACCCAAAGCTTGATCAATCACTCTCTTACACAAGAAAGACTTAGCAAACTAGAAATCCCTCTAATAGGTAATTGTTTGCACTATGAAGCTCTCACCCATTACCTAAACACTTGAGCAAATTTAACAATATTTAGCTCACCAGTGTTGTCTAAGCAAAGAATGTACAATTAAAGCTCTAGACACAATTTGTCATCATAATGTTGTAACAATGGAAGCATTAACCATCTCTTGATGCTTGGAGGTCCATTTTATACTCCTAATTGAGTTTGTAGTTGTTGAGGATCGTTGGGGATGGATTAGAGTCGTTGGAGCATTTATTTCCCACCATAAATGCAGTTCTCCAGCTTGGCGTATCGATACCCTTCAAACTGTATTGATACGGCCCCGATAAGGAAGTAGTCGTTGTGCACTTCAACTGATGCGTATCGATACGCTTACCTAGCGTATCGGTACGGTCCTGCAAATTAAAAGACCGTTGGGAAATATGACCGTTGGGGTAGTTAGGCGTATCGGTACACGATACAACCGTATCGGTACGCGACTAGCCGTTGGGCTGTTTTAAAACACACAGTGTCGATACAGCTAAGCGTATCGGTACGGGTTTTGGCTACTGGAAAATTCATGTAGTTAAAACCCTAAGGCGTATCGGTACGGTACCAAACCGTATCGGTACGTGCACTTGAAATTCTTGGTTTTGACTACTTTAAATGCACTTTAAATCATTCCAAAGCCTTGTAAAACCCTTAAACATATTTTCAAGTTGTTTTTGACTAAAAACATATTTTAAATTCTTTTCAATTTAGTCTCAAACATTTTTCAAATATTATATCAAAACACTTAGTTCTGCATAATCGAACCTACCAATTATATAATATATAAAATTTGTATATTTATAAAATTATATTGCCAAAATTTTAACATTATTGTTACTTTATTCTCTTCCCCTAAATATTTACATATTTTTATTACCCTAGGAAGTGTATAATTAGCGGTAATTATAATATATTTTCTTTACAAATATTAGCAGATTTATATTACTTTGAGAAATAAAAGTTCAGCCACAATTTTCAATTACTTACTCTTTCCAATTCTCATACATTCGTATTTTTCTTCAAAGATTTTGATGTTCAAACTATAGCTTATTTTTTTACTATGTTATTAAATTTTATATTTTTTTAATAATAAAAGTAAAAAAAAAACCATTATTCGAATTGAACCGAATATTTTGGTTAACCGGTCAATCGATTAACTGATTTAATGCTTACGTTTAGGGTCGAGAATTAAGCAACTCAAATTTATCAGTTATTCAAAATAATTTTCTAACGGCTAACCGAACCCGATTTTGCACACTCTGTTGAGATGTTTATTTTGATATAACTTAATGAAAAATGTTTTTGAACTTAAATAAAATTGCAAAAATATTTCAAAGTCCAAATTACTTGAAAAATATGTTTAAAATTGCTTTACAGTATTTTTGACTCAAACAATTATTTTCAAGTAATTTAAAAGTAAAAACAACATGCCTTTGGTACCGGTACGATACTCTCAGTACCGATACGAAGCTGCTTGTACCAGTACGAAAATGCCCTGTACCTATATATTTTTGTTTTCCAGATTCCAAAGAGCACTTTGCGTATCGATACCTGAAGTATCGTACCGATACAGATGTATAGTGTACCGGTACGCTCTGCATTTATGTGCAACAACTCTTTCTTGTTTTGGCAGGTACCGATACCCATTTTCGAGTACCGATACCTAATGTTGTAAAAATGCATTTAATGCTGAAATTAAAGTCCCCACTGACTAGTTTTCATCCCAACGACTATAAACGGCTAGTTTTTTCATTCCACACTATAAATACAAACCAAGAACACTTGAAGAAAGAGGGGATGAACATCCAAGCTTAAAGATCAAGAGAGTAGAGTTTTTCGTTGTATATTTTGTTTATCTCTTGTAATTCTTTAGTCAAATACTAGTGAGTCAAATTGTGTAAACACTCACCTAAAGATGTATTATGTTTACATTATCAAGACCTCGTAATTGAGGGATAGGTTCTAGTTAAGCCTTAAAAAATTAGGGATGTTCTATCTTAGCCTTTGAAAATATAAGGATGTAAAAATTATCTCCTTGAGCCTGTAAAAAGTAAAGAATTCATGAGTGAATTGGGAAATCCTTAGTGTGGATGCTAAGGTGGTGGATGTAAACCTTGGTTGAGAAGGTCGAACCATTCTAAAACTGATCGTGCCAAATTGTCATTTTTATTTCGGCTTTTGCTTCACAAATTCAAAGGAGACCTTCATATCTTTCATCGGCGATATTCGGTTAGAGTACATCGAGCCTATCACACTCCTACTGTAATACCCAAATTTTATCCTGATTTATATGTATATTTTATCTCTTAAATAAAACAAATAAATAATAAGTAAATAAATAAATCTAAATAAATAATATATAGTCCAAAAAAGTCCATTTACATGATATTCATATACAAAGCCCGTTTTTTTTTAAATCTCAAACCTTAAATTTTTGCA
This sequence comes from Hibiscus tridactylites, assembly GCA_958450335.1. Lineage (NCBI taxonomy): Eukaryota > Viridiplantae > Streptophyta > Magnoliopsida > Malvales > Malvaceae > Hibiscus > Hibiscus tridactylites. The sequence continues at coordinate 73,673,827 of OY288273.1, forward strand.
ATCTATTTACAGCTAATTAAAATCCCTATCCAACACAATAAAAACAACTTAAGCATTTTCCCGCCCAAATTTGCAATTCAATGGACATGTGGTAGGCACTCATTCGGCAAAGAAGAAACACATGGATTGTGCTTCTTCAGTCCTTTGCTAGAGGCTAACGTCACCCATATGACATCAAAAATTCTTACCCTATAAATAAAGAGAGAAAAAACATCAAATTAACAATTAATGGTACAATAATTACCAAAATTAAAATCAGTGGGAGAGAGAAAATTGACCTCGAAAGTCGAACCGCTTGGAAGAGGAAATGTCGTTGGAGCTCGATCGTTGGAACCTCACCTTCATCGCCGATAAGATATACTCATTCTCTTCTTTTTTTTTTCCGATTCCTGCAAATAACGAAAGTAAAACATCAGTTCACACACATATAAAAACAGAAACGAAAAAAGAAATAAAAAACATAAGAAGAAATCGAAAAAAATGTTGGTTGGAGTTCTTATCTTTTCGGTGGCAGAGTGTTTCTAAAGTTATGATGGAGTTAAGGAGGGAACCGAGAACGGGTAGAGAAGATATAGGTGGGGAAGGACGGGAGATCCTGTCGAATCAATTTAGATTTAGAGTTTTAGGCTGAAAAATTGATTTTTTTAGGGTTTAAAATAGGCGGTCAAAAATTGACTACGGTGGCCAGAAATCGCTTGCGGCGGCCGAGAATCGCTTCCTGATGGCCGATGAACAGTGGTGGATGATCGAAGACTAGTCGGTAAAATTGAAGTGGTGGTTGGCATGGTGGCCGAAGGCCATGTTCATCGTGTTCTTAAAGTTCTTGAAGAACACAAATGAGCACAATGTGAAAAACGTGATTTTCAATCCAATTTTGGGGAGTTTTTTCTAGGTTAAGGTGTTTATGGTAGAGAGAAGAGCGAGAAATAAAGGGTAGTGAGAGTGTGGTATTCAAAAAAAGGGAAAAAAGAAGAAAGATAGGTTGATAAGGCCTTTATATAGGTTGTATCCTCGGGCTTGTAGGCTCGCGAACCCTTGTGAACAACTCACACCCTTCTTTTGGGGTTCTTGTAGTTTGTGCATTAGACTTTTAATTGTTGTAATTTGGTCACAATAACTGAATAAAAATTAGAATTAAAGTTTTGATTTTATCAATTTGGTTCCTATTTGTTTGCAATCAAGTTTTAATTCTTTTAATTTAGTCCCTTTTTAATTTAATTGTTTAATTAAATGCATATTAATTTCTTATTATTAATTGTTTGATTTAATTGAAGCATGTACTACTATTTAGGTGAATTTAATGTTTAGTTTAATTCAAGTAAATATTTTAGAGCCTTAGTCATTGGTTCTTTAATTAGGGCTTTAATAATTGAAATAAGATTTAGATAATTGTAGAAATTTAATAAATATTTCTTAGGAGGTTTGGGAATTTAAATTTAAATGATGTCCAAATACAATTGGATGTTGTTTAATATAAATTCCTAAGATAAATAATTTTTGTTCAAACTATAAAGTGTTAATTAAATCTAGTTTAATAAATAGAGCCTTTAAACATGATTTTAAAATAATATTATCTATAATTAAATAGTAGGGAATATTATCTATAATTTTAAAATTTAATTAGAGATAGTGATCAAAAGCAATTGAGTATCATCCTATGTAAAATTTAAAATTAAATAATATTCAAAGATAAAAAATCTATAATCAAATTAGTGCCATTTTAAGTTAGTACTTTAAAATGAACCATTCAATAATTAAATATATGTATTAAAAGCCTTTTATAAGCGGAATACATTTTTGTAATATAAAAGACGATGCCCTAATTGTATAAAGGTGTTTTCAATTTCATGTTTGAAACAAAAATATGTTTTATTATAAAAAGAATATTTTCATTTTAAGTATAAACGCAATAAAATAATTCATGTCCAAATTAAATTCGAATTAATATCCTAAAATGTCAAAATACAACACAAAACTAAAAGGTACTAATTTTGGGCGTTTGTGGGGGTGTTAATCCTTCCCCACACGTAATTGACTTCTGAACCATATTTTCAAAAATCTTTGGTTGTTTTATGGTGTCTGGTCTACCAAAGTGACTAGTGGCGACTCCATCCTTTATAAAAATCGAATTTAAAAGAAAACCCCCTAATTTCAAGAAATGAATCGTCCAAGCTATATTATTTTTATAAAAAATGGTTTCGTCAGCTTGGCGACTCTACTGGGACCACTTCGTGAGTCGGGCCTTAATTAATTTTGTGTTGTATTTTGACATTTTGAAATAATAATTCAAATTTAATTTCTTCATTAATTATTGATTGTGTTTATAGGAAAAATGAAAATATGTATTTTATTTGGGTGATTTGGTGATATAATTGTTATTCATGCATAAGCCTTCTACTCGGGCTTTATCCTTTAAGTGAGGGCGAGACATATTCTTATGTGGGGTTCTCCACCTCTGTGCGGTAATTTTTTCTTTTTTAGGATACTAACCTTATATTTTGTGAGGTATTCACCTCCGTTATAAGGGAACGTATGCCCCCGAATCGATGTCTTGTTGTCTTAGTAGACAGTAACGATAGTTTGGGTACTCAAAGTCTAGACAAAATAACATTTATGTGAATCTAAGAGCCCGCCCCATTAGAGCCATGCATATAACCATAGAATTAGACAACATGCTGTTAGGATGTTGGTATTTTAAATTCTTTTCTTTGGTTACCTTTTCTTGTTTGGATTTTTAGCAATTCAATTTTGTTTATACAATTGTTTTACCTTTGGGAGTGTGGATATGACACCGACTATTGAAGAGTATGAAGATTTACTACACTGTCCAAAGATCCAAAAAGATAAGGTTTATACTAGACCTCATAACAATAAGGGTTTTAGGAAGAAATTGAAAGTTATTACATGAATGAATCATGATTGGTTTAATGGGAAATTAGCTAAAAAAGGAAATAACAGAAGATCAGTGGACTCAGTGTTTCAAAGATATGAAAGATATTGACATTGTGTGGAAGACCCCTTGGCTACTTAAAGGAAGCTATATGTATCGATGTGGAGACAAGGATTGGGTCCCATTACCGGGAGTGTGGGGAGGAATTTCTTATTGTCCTCTACTAGTGTGCAGACGATTTGATTCAGGAAAATTTATTCTTGCTACTGCAGGAATGACACAATTTGAGTTCGCACACAAGACCGATGATTACAAGGTGTAGACTCTCGGCGTGGATGAATAATTGCTGGCAATAGGGCTTAAAATGTGTAGAGAATGTAATGCCAAGAAAGTCTATTGCATGCAAGTATACACAATCTACAAGTAATACAATGGTTAAACTGAGTGTCGATCCTACATAGATTGCGTTTGGGATTTGATTGCTTTGCTAATTACTTGTCTTGTGAAAAAGATGTTTTTGATGTAGAGTAGTTTTGAAAGAAAATGAAAGGATAATAAAAGTACGGAAAGTAAATTAAAACGTTGGCAAGGAAGGTGTCTTAGCAAATGACAAGCGTTGGCAAAGAGTGTATGGTTTTCACACTATTCATGCCATGCTAGCCTTTAATAAATCCTGTCTTGACATTGTTTGTCGAGCAGATTCAAAGGTAGCAATGCCTCTGTCGATAGCATTTCCCTAAATTAATCATGGAAAAACCCCTATATGTATATAGTGAATGTTTTTTTTATAAATCAATTCGATTAAGTGTCAATCTTTACTCCCGAAGTAAGTTTATCTACTTGAACATCTTCTCTCGAAGCATCTCACCTCAATATCTAGCATCTGATCATCGCCACCCAAGTCAGTTATGATATTGAGTTGCAAAAGGCTAACTTTGCCAGCCGTCGATTGACATAGTATTTAAAAGAGAGTGTTAAATGACGCTTGGTAGCACACTTAAAAATAGTAAACATGCTAGATAGGAAAAATAGTGCTGAGGCAGTTTCGATTTATTAAAAACAAAACAAAAACATAGTGTTCAAACGCAACCACCCTTCACCAACTATGAAATTAGTTCATGGTGAGGGTATCATCCAAAAAACCATTATCATTTTTAACATCCATCATCATTAAAACTAAGTCAAAATAAATAACAACAAAGAGGATGGGCTAGAAGAGGGTCTCTCGATGTAGCTCTTCACAGCCAGGCTCTTGGTCAAATGTTGAACCTTATCTCCAATCACTCTCCTTCCTTGGAAATAGAAGTGAGAATTGGAACTACGACTTTGTAGCAGAAAAGACTCTGTCTGATGAAGACCAAGCTATCATCAACCAATATGAGATAGTTTGCACTGCCTTGGAATGTCCCACTTAATTGATATTGGAGAAAATCGAAGACTCTCTCTTGAAATCTTATCTTCTATAGTGAATGGAGGCTTAGATAACATAGAGTTGCAAGTTGGGGAAAATGCAAAACACAACAAGAGGATGAAGACGTCAGCTACTTCGATGTCTGAATTGTCACCTCATCCAACACAAAATCAACCTTTGGTGTCAATAATTTCAAAACCTCATTAGTTACCGACTAATCAAGCTTCTGGTTCTCAAGAGAAGAAAGAGAAATCGAAGGACTTTCAATTTAGTCTTACTCCTTTCACGTACCAAGAATTGTTTTCCAAGTTGCTACAAGCTCGACTGGTTACAACATGCTTTATCAAACCTCAGTCACCTCTGTATCCAGGATGGTTCAAGGAAGAGGATCGTTGTAAATTTCACGCTGGTATTCAGGGCCATTCCACCGAGAAATGAATAAGTTTTAAGCGTAAAATTTAGCATCTTCTGGATCTTATGATATTGGAGGTTGAGGTGACAGTTCCAGGTCTGGAGATCAGTTATCCAACTATAATTAGCCTTGTAAAATTAGACAAATATCAAGGTAGAGAGGACAAGAAGAAGATGGGTCTGACCAAGAGGGCCATGCGTAAAAAAATTAGTTGAAAAGAAGTATCTACAACAAGAAATACTACAAGGGAAGAAGCCTCTCTGAGGTTTTCTAGGTGTCTACCTCAATCTGACTTTCCTATCTGATACAAGGGAAATATCTTGGCCCTAAGCCAATAGAGGAGATGTTAGATCCATTTCTTTTTAATTACAATCCAGACAATGTTTGTGATTTCCATATGGGGGCATCAGGACACCCTACTAGGAGATATTTGGTATTGAACGAAGAAATAGATAATCTAATTAGTAATTGAACATTGACATATAAAATGTTGAAGCAATAGATTGAAAAGCGATAGGGCAAGTTGTCGCAACATTTGAAGGATTGAACAGACTGAGTAAATGAAATTTTACTTCCAAGACGGTCTGAAATTTTGAAGTACGAGATTTTCTTCTTGTCCGTGTCTTTTTCATGTCATGGGTTGATTTGTTTAAATTTCCCTACATTTTGAGTTTTCTTTTGATATAATGCACGGAATCAACTTTGCTACTTCTTGCCCGAAAGTAGTGGAGATATTTTTTTAAAGGCATATGTCATGTTTGTTGGTTTTCATTTCAATGGAAATATGTATTTTTGAAAACAATGAATATATATATATCCCCATTTACCCTTGTAGGTCCTAGATGCCATTTGCAAGATGCCACATTGATTCTGGTACAAAGATTAATTGAATGTTATGAAAACGATGAAGTGAAATTTATTTTTCAGTCTACTCTGGTCGGCAAAACAAGAAAAGGGCAGATTACTATACCTTTGACGACGTTTGATGACAAATCTTTGAAATTCATAAGCAATGGCGTGGACTAGACAATTGAAGAAATAAATCTCAAAGCACTCTGATGGAGCTGTGGGGTTGACAAACCTAATAAGGAGCTCCACCTGTTCAATACCCCAGCGTCTGAGATGAAACCTTGAGATATGAGTATAATATAAATAGTTAAAATGAACAATTAAATAAATAAATCTCAAACAACTCTGATGGAGCTGTGGGGTTGACAAACCTAATAAGGAGCTATGCTCCACCTGTTTAATACCCTGGCGTTATAGATGATTCCTTGAAGATAGTTGTATAATAATAATACAATAATGGCTAGTTGCAATCAGAAGCACACATATGCACATATAGAATTTTATCCTTAGAATGATATTTTTTCATTCCACTAATTAAACAAGTCTAGGAATCTTAAACACATTTATGAATGGAAAAGAATGAAGAAAACTGAAAATGAGTTGTTTCTGACTAGATCGAGCAATGTGATAATCATAGGGTGTGAACCAAGTGATATGGAAGAAATTTCATAACCTCAAATATTGCCACAACATTCACATGTTATGATAATCAAAGGAGGGTTGAATTTGAGACGCTCTTGCACTCAATATCCAGGGCATCCTATTCTGTTTTCTTTCTTTATATTAAGATTCTGTTTTTTCAGGTCTTGTAAGGTATCCTTCATAGAAATGCCTATCAACAAACTAAAAAAATTTTACACACAAAAAGAATTCCTTATATTTCTTCAGAGATAACTTCAAAATGCAGGGTCGTGGATGCAAATGATTGACCTGACATGGAAAAGATATGGTTGAGTAAGAGATGTTCATCTTTAATCGACAAATTTCTATTCAAAAGAGGAATAACCCATCAGGGGTCATGTGATAGGCTATGAAACTTCATAGCAATAGTTAAAATCGTACACGGTTGATGCATGTATATTAGACAGATGCAAATCTATTTGATATCAATCCCGCGAGGAAAGCAGTTTACTGCCTATTGATGTCAGTGCAAAATTTCTAAAAGATAAACGGAAATATGAGTGTAGTTGTCGGTGCAAGGGAAACGCAAATGTAATTGATTGCAGTGAATGTTGCGAGTGTAATAATGAAATGACAAAAACAATAAACGAAATAAGGAAAGAGATTATCAATATGTAAACTGGATCCCCTTGGTGTAATTTGGCAGATGAACAAATGCTACAAGGTAAAAGCATCCGATGATTTAATTAACAATGAAGAATAGATCTATTTTACTACCTTTACTTCCACTCCAAACTAATGACTAAAATATGTGATTCGACCACAACTCTCGTTGCTGGCCAAATCTACACATCCTCAAACAAGTGGATCAACTCTCGTTGCATCCTCATCCAACTCTCGTTGTGATGACTTGTTAATCTAAATTGTCACTGCATCTCCCAATGTCAGTGCTGTAATGAAACACTTTCGTGCAAACAAAGCATTCAAATCAAAAAGTAAGAAATAAAGAGAAAGCTTTATAAAATAAACCAAAGTTCTACATCCCCAAAGGTGTCACTCCGTCTAGGAAAAGATAAACAATAAATCATCGTCTAAAATATTTATAAAAGAACATGAAAATCACACGTAAACTTCTATTTCTAGTTGAGTCAGCATGATCCACATGTTCCCCTTACAAAAGCATTCGAATCCTCTTTGTCATTAAGAGCTCTGCCTCATTGCCACCTTGGTTCACCAGAAAGATAGCTCAAGTCGCCATGGGAGAAGCTTCAAAGGAATGATAAAATGATGATCTTCTCAAAAGATGATGATATGAGCACCCCAAAAAAACTTAGGGTGAGAAAAATATGTGAATATATATCATTTCATCTTCCAATTGGGAGTTTACAGGTTTCCTTTATCGATTTACAGCTATGAATTTTGTGCAGGACAACTGTATTAATGGATAGGTCATCATCCTTTTGATCTTATCTTGACAGCTGTCATTGTGGCGACAATGACTGTTTTGATGTGCTGGTATTGCAACGAAAATTGTACCGACATCATGTCCAAATAAAATTTGTTATAACAAACTGCCAGCTTATCGTCTTTTGATCTTATCCTTTCACCAACATCATTTGATTTTATCTTTTTTATAGTTGCCAATGCAACGACGGTGGTTGGTCGCAATAATAAGATATTTTTACAGCGACATCAGAACTACAGTGACATATCTTGCTGCAATAAAGAAGGCTTTTTATAGTGGCATTAGAATTGTAATGAAAACAACAGAATTTACCAAATTCTGCGCAAAACACACAAGTATAACTGAGTTAAAGGAAATGCATAATTAAACTAAGAAAATGCAGGAAAGTATGCATGAGAAACTAGAGTGGGGACAATTTAATCAATAAATCTAGGGAAAATACATGCTCTTTAAAGAGCTATCACACCCCCAAACTTGGGTTTTTACTTGTTCTCAAGTAAAGATTAATGCAGCAAGGTCCAACAACAGATCATAGGCATTCTTGATACTTGAACCATTCCAATCAGTCAATAAATCATATGTAACGACAAGAAAAAAATTGCATAAACAACTCCACATCAATAGATAAGCAAGCAATTTAAGAATACCTAACATCATCCCTAACATCTCAGATTCATTCCTCATATCAGTATTTTTTAGAACCACACATAATATAAATTTCATATATATATTTTACATAATTTTCTTGTTTTTTAAATCTGTAGCGAGAGATATCGAACAATGAATGCACCCTAGGCCTTGAGAAGTAAGATGTTGTGCAATGAACCCCCAGGAAGTACTTCATTGCAACGACACACACTCATGCAACGACAGCCTTTGGCCATATCCATTTTTCTAACGCATACATAGGAGTGTTCCCCCTTAAAGCTACTTTTATTTTATTGCACTCACATTGGAATGCCTTTTATTTATACTAAATAAATATACTAACATATATAGCATATGCTGAAATAGGTGGAAGTCATCAAAAATTAAAGGAATGATGCTAGATATTCTCTAATCAAACAAACAGATATATCAATGCAGAGTTAAGAAATGCAATCATCCATCATGTGTATCCAACAAATTTATCAATGATCAATACACTTCAAGATTTACACATCGAATGCAAGCAAGAGATTTTTCAACACAAAGGGTGTTGGTGTAACTGACTGCAAAGTGGTCTGATTAGCACTGACTGGGAAATAATAAAAAATAGAATAAAACTAGATGAACCGAAACCGTGTCGTGGTATGTTGTCCACTGCCTTAGAAACAAATCTCCCCCGAACAGTGTAGTCGCTTCACAGGCAGAATGTCCCCCGAGGTGAACACGAACGCTCCAAGAATCGTACACTCGACTCCGGAGTGAACAACGACGATACTTCTACTTCAGGCGATGGAGGAAAGCAGAGAGCTTTTTTAGAATGTTTGTTGTGTGTTTGTTGCATGCTAATGTTGCATGAAGGACCTCTATTTATAGGTTGATTTGCATGGATAGAAATGTCATTACACTATCCATATTAATACAGATTTATATCTGTATAAGTGCAATATTAATCTGCTGTAACAGCTGCAGTAACAGCTCTCCATAACAGCATATTAAACCTGCAATAATCATATAGTAACATCACATGAATTTGACTAGAAAAACAGTCTAAATTCAACACTGGAACATATCGTTTATATTCGAATAAATTCGAATAAATAGGCTGTTTATATTTTGAATTCGAACAATTTTTCAAAGCTTATAAATAAGTAGAAAAATTCTATCACATGATCTTTTGTTCTTAAGAAAATTCCTTACGAATTTTCTCCAAAAAGATAATACCCGCGTGCGGACGTGTCGAAGACACGTGTTACCCGAGTCGAGCGGACGGCGGCGGCGGCAGCGTGCGAGGATGTCCCTTCTCAACAAGGGAGGGGGGAAACATGGGTATAAATACCCTTCACAAGCCTTTTTCCTAACCAATGTGGGATATAGGCTTTGCCTTTGTAACACCTTAAGCATTACCAACATTCCCCCACTAATGCGAAAGAATTCATATGTATCTCAAACACAGACCTCCTTAGAAGAGCAATAGCGGAATTAGTTGCTTAAGCACTAGTGAACGTATCTTGAACTAGTACATAGTGATGATGAGCGATCATTCTCTTAGATAAATGAATCTAGTCTTGAACTTTCTAAGATAGGGGTAAACTCATAACACACAACTAACTCCTTCATCCACCAAAGTTCTCAATGTGTAAGATATATATACACAAGTGTATATTTGGCCATCTTACCTCAGGATTCTAGTAAGTGTATTAGAAAAACGGCCCAACATTTTTCACAGAATAACTAATCCTTCTCACTTACATAGGTTATTTCATCAAGTTTATCTCGATATAAATCATCCTGAAATCGGGCTATGAAATAATTAAGAACCATTTGTAATGGCTCAACCTCTTAGAGATATGGTGATTTCTTCAAGTTCATTTAAAAATGAACCACCCAATCTTGGGATAAGAAATTATTAAGAATAAATATTCAACCTCATTATCGGTGAATTCAAAATGTCCTTTCAATAGGATCATTCAAACTTTGAATTCATTAGGAGTTTCTTGAAACTCAACTTTTTTCTGGTGGGTATTTCATCTTGTCCTTCTCAATAGGACAACACATTCAAACTTGTGTTATGAACTTATTAAGAATAAGTATTCAACCATGATTTGGTAAATTCATCAAGTCTTTCTCACAAAGACCACCCAAAACATGGGCTATGAATTTATTAAGAGTAATAGTACTCAACCTGGGCATGTACATTATTCGTCATAGGGATAGGTAGTGAGAAATGTACACTATGAGTCTTTCCATGGTTTCATTTGACCACATTGAACTTAGATAACTAGGTTGGGTATCCACCATGAATTCCTCAACCAATGGGCTTTAAACCCATCCCCCTCGACGAATCTAGGACCAACTTCCGACTTAACCCTTTGGTAAGCGGATCTACTAGATTTCTTTCCGACTTCACATACTCTAAAGAGAGTACTCCATTCCTTATTAAGTGTCTAACAGATTCATGTCTTATGCGAATGTGCCTCTTTTTACCATTGTAAACTTGACTCTTGGCAACACAAATCGCAGCCTGTGAATCACACAACAAAGAAATAGGAGGAGTTGGACTTCCTCACAACGGAATATCGGCTAACAAACTCTTTAGCCACTCAGCTTCTTGCCCAGCTAAGTCAAGAGCTATAAACTCTGACTCCATAGTAGAGCGAGCAATACAAGTCTGTTTTGAAGACTTCTAAGAAATTGTTGCTCCTTCCAAAGTAAAAACATACCCACTCATAGAGCTTACTTCATCACTATCAAAGACCCAGTTGGCATCACAATATCCTTCTAAAGTAGCAAGAAAGCCAACAAACTCAAGTCTCCAGTCCATCGTACCCTTAAGGTACTTAAGTAAGCGTCTAAGAGCAACCCAGTGCTCACCACTAGGGTTGTGAGTATATCTACTAAGTCTGCTTACAGCATAGGCAATATCTGGCCGAGTATAGTTCATTAAGAACATCAGACTACCAATTATTTTGGCATATTCCATTTGAGAAACGCTACTTCCTTTATTCTTAAAGAGATGTATGCTAGAGTCATAAGAAGTTCGAACAGAGATGACATCATAATTGTCAAATTTCTTTAACACTTTCTCGATATAGTGTGTCTGACTTAAAGAAAATCCCTTTTCAGTTTTGGTTACTTTGACTTCTAAGATTACATCGACTTCTCCCAAGTCAGTCATCTCAAACTTAGTAGACAAGAAACTCTTTGTTTTTTTAATGGACTCAATGTTAGTACTGAAAATCAACATGTCGTCAACATACAGGCTTATGATGACACAATCAGTGCCAAACATCCTCGAATACACGCATGCATCCGAACCATTCACAACAAAACCAAAACTAAGGATAGTTTTATGAAATTTCTCATACCACTATTTAGGAGCTTGCTTCAGGCCATAAAGTGACTTTTTAAGTCTACAAACTTTGCCTTCCATACCAGGCGCCTCGAAGCCAAGAGGTTGCTTCATATAGATCTCGTCATCTAGATCCCCATTAAAAAATGCAGTCTTTACATCCATTTGATGTACTTGCAACTTGTGAATGGAGGTTAGTGCAAACAATGCAAGGATCGTTGAGATTTTAGTGACGGGAGAATACGTATCAAAGAAGTCTTAACCAAATCTTTGAGTGAACCCTTTGACTATTAGCCTTGTCTTATACCTCTGGATAGAACCATCTGGTCTAAGTTTCTTTCGAAAGACCCATTTACTACTGATGGTTTTAAATCCTCTAGGCACGTCAATTAATTCCCAAGTATAATTAGACATTATTGATTCTAGTTAATCTTTTATAGCGCTTTTCCAGAAACTAGCATCAATAGATCGTATAGCTTCTTTGTAAGTTTTAGGATCCTCGTCTAACAAATAAGCTTAAGCTATAGGATCAGAAAGGGTGTCTAAATCATTTATCTCAGAAATAAAGGAAGTTATGAAGTCTGGTCCAAAAGAGGTTTCAACTCTTTGTCTCTTACTTCTTCTAGGCTCAAATTCAATCTCTTGAGAAGACCTAGCAAACACACTAGAAGAAGTGGATGACAAGTTTTCTATTTTTGTTTCAACACTTAATCTAGGTTTCTTGAGAGGAAAGCTAACTTCAAAGAAAACAACATCCCTAGATTCACAAATAGAAGAATATTGTAAAGTCATGAATCTATATGCGGCACTATTAGAAGCATAGCCGATAAACACTGCATCAACGGTCTTAGGTGCAATGGTGGACTTCTTAAAGTCTAGCAACCCCACTTTGGTCAAACACCCTTACACTTTCAGGTATTGTAAATTTGGGGCTTACCCTTTTCCATAATTCGTATGGGGTAGAATCAATTTTCTTTTGAGGTACTCGGTTTAAAATGTGATTAGCCGATAGAATGGCTTCCCCCCCCCCACATGTTGTCGGACAACCCATAACTTATCAACAATGAGTTCATCATCTCTTTTAAAGTTCTATTTTTCCTCTCAGCTATACCGTTCTGTTGAGGAAAATAAGGGGCTGAAGTTTCATGTATTATGCCATTCGTCTCACAAACCTCTTTTAGAAAATTAGATCCATATTCACCACCTCTATCAGACCTAACACGTTTTATTCTCCTATCTAACTGATTTTCAACTTCTGCCTTATAAATAAGAAAGAAGTTTTCAGCTTCATCTTTAGTTCTTAGGAGATAAACTTTTGTATATCTAGAGTAATCGTCTACAAAAGTTATGTAGTAGTGTTTTCCTCCTTTACTTTCAGTGTTTCTAAAGTCTGCTAGATCAGTATGTATAAGTTCTAACAGTTCAGTCTTTCTTTTAGAAACAGTTTTAAAGGTAGGTTTAGCATGCTTAACTTCTACACAAACTCCACATTTATTATAGTTTGTTATGTCTAGTTTAGGCAGAATATTGATACTCATCATTTTCTTTAAAGATTGAATATTTATGTGTCATAATCTAGCATGCCACATATCAACAGACTCAACAATATAAGCAGAAGTGGTAGCTTTATTCTCATTAAGTTGAGTTTCTATGACAAATAAACCTTCACTTAAAAAACCTTTCCCGACATAATCACCATTACGAGAAAGTACAAGTTTATCTGCCTCAAAAACTAACTTAATGCCTGCCTTATTTAAGAGGCCACCACTTATCAGATTTCTACGCAGGGCATGCACATATAGGACATTGTCAAGGGCCAAAGTTTTACCTGAAGTCAGCTTGAGTAAAACATTGCCTTTGCCCATCACTTGAGAGCTGCTGGAGTTTCCCATGTGCACACGTTCACCATTTTTCACGTCCTCGAACTTGGTGAAGAAATCCTTCCAAACGGTGCTGACATTGGTACGCCTTGTGACCAGCTTGCCCGCACACGTAACACTTCATGGTTTTCACGTCTGGCTTCGCCTTGACCGGTTTCTTGAAGTTGGTAGTCTTCTATGGTTTGGGATTTTTGTTCTCGGGGCCTTTCTTAAAGGGCTTTCTGGACCCTGAAGCACCACTAGACTCAACTAAATTTGATTTAAAAGATAAGTGACTAAAGTTATTAGTAACCTTATCTCCAAAGGTGGCGGCAGCAAGAGCACGAAAAGTTTTTCAAAGCCTATAAATAAGTAGAATTTCTTTCACATGAAAATTCCTTACAAATTTTCTCCAAAAAGATAATACTCGCGCGCGGACGTGTCGAAGACACTTGTTACCCGAGCCCGAGCCGGAGCCGGACGGACGGCGGCAGCGCGCGAGGATGTCCCTTGTTCTTTCCCACTCAACAAGGGAGGGGAAACATGGGTATAAATACCCTTCACAAGCCTTTTTCCCAACCAATGTGGGATATAGGCTTTGCCTTTGTAACACCTTAAGCATTACCAACAAAGGGAACCTTGCATTTGCTTAGAATTTTTTTTTGAAAATTTTGAAATGGGGGTGCATTTCAACTCCAAGGTGTATGCCACCAAACTTAAAGATTGCATTGTCCCTAATGCAAAAACAGAATGCATTGTCCCCAATGCAAATACGGAATGCAATGACAGAATATAATGACAACATGCGGCTACAATGACGAATGCAATGCTACTACAACTACATGTTATTACAATGACAATGCAAATGTCATGGCATAAACATGTATACAAAATGAAATTACACTACATGGAATGCATGCGTACAAAAACTAAAAACTAACTAACTCAATTATGTCTCGGTGTAGGGGAGATAACATGATATTTCTTCCTTTTCCTAATCTTCTCATCCTTGCAATTTTATTTATGCTTTTCATTTAATTTGGAGCGCTTGCGCTTCTTGTCCTTCTTCTTTGGAGCAGCCTCAGAATTGTTCTCCGGTTCTGTCTCCATTTCGGCATCACCGGCTGTCTCGACAAGAGGAAATAGAAACTAGAGTGGATGTGTATAAACCACCATAGCCTAAGGGTTAACCTCTTGTTCATTCATTTCGATGACAACTTCTGCCGATCTCGCTGCATATGGCTCCAAGTGAGTCTTTCAGTTGTTTATGTTGCATCCACTGTTGCGTGTAAAAGTGTCTATCGCAATTGAGTGCAAGTGTACACGTCGCAAGTAATAAAGTGATACTAGAGTATCGGATATCGTCTCCACAGGGACTGGGCTAACCCTTTCCTTCGCTATCTGCACAAGGGGAAAAGAGTAGATTAAGATATTGTCACGAAAATAATAAAGAATACTGGAAAATAAAAGTAGAGAAATTAAGATAGAGAGAATGGGCTGGTATTGAATTGCTCAGTAGTGCAGGTATTGCAGTGCTTAGGGAATCCAGTCCTGTCGTCGCGCCTGTCGCCGACAGCACCTGTTGCGGCAGCTGTCCGTTGGTTGTCGCGGCAGCAGACACACCAACTCCGTACTTCAAGCTTGGCAAGAATCCCAGATCTGCCTTGCCCTATCCCTAGGCACAAGTCTGTCGATGATCACGTCTTTGATGATACCTCCCGGCGTGAATCGAAGGATGAACACCGATGTGTATGAATTCTTCTTTAGCCACTTAACCTCGCCCTATCCCTAGACACGAGATAGTTCAACTATAAGCTAGAGAACTTGCTCTTATTTGTTTCGTATACTTAACTCTCCCGATGCTAAGTAAATGGATAACCTCACAATGCTCTCCCGATGCTCTTGCAAGATATTAATAACCAAAATAAGAGAACTTGAAGTTTATTTTATTGAACTGAAAATTCCTAAAACAAAACAACCCTTGCAACTACTTTACAAATCAACCCGTGGCCCTAGGGGGTTTTAGAACATGTCGGTGACAGGTAAACGACGGGTAAACGGCGGAGGGGTTTTAGATGTCGGTTTTGGGGTAGAATGAGGGATGATCTCTCTAGGTTAAATCTATGCCCTTATATAAGCTTTGGGCTCAAGTATTCTAAGTTAACAAGGATTACAACTTTAATGAAAAGTAAGATTCTAATAAATGTTAAATCTCTAAGGATTCCTACTTTTCAACCGCCTCCTTGTTTCATGGAAATTCTTCTCCTTGAGCTTTGGCTTGACATATCTTTTGATCCGGGGCTTGGAAAAATATATGGTTTTCACACGACAGACGAGCAGAATTTTCTCTATCTATCGAGGTCCACTTTACTTTTCCTCTTCATGAAGTTGCTGTCGCCTTGCTGTCACGGCAGGTCCATGACAGGTTCGTCTTCTTCATCTGCTTGTCCAGTTCAGCTTTCCTGCTTATCTGCCCTGCGCCTGCCTTCTTCGTCTACTATGGCAGCAACTTGCTGTCGTCCTCTGTTGTCACGGCAGTTCCATGGCAGCATTGTCCTCTTCGTCTGCTTGTCCGGTTCAGCTCTTCTGCTTATCTGCCCTGCGCCTGCCTTCTTCGTTCACGACGGCGGAAACCTGCCAAAAATAGCCATTTTTAGTAGAATCTGTGCCTTTTATATATTTGTGATGTTTTGCTGTAAACTGGCCTAAATGCAATGAAATGATGCTTGAATGCAGCAGAAATATGGGTTAAAAGGGTGTAAATAATAGAACTTTTACACACTCATCACACCCCCAAACTCAAGTTTTTGCTTGTCCTCAAGCAACTAAGAACTAAAAGAAAAAGAAATTTTTGTTTTGGCTTTCAAACAGTGAGTTTTCCCTTACCCGTCGTTCGTTCCCTGTGGCGGCAGCAACCTGTCGGATAATTTAGGATCTGTCCGGAATCTCCCTATAGTCCTCGTGCAGTGTGTGCATGCTTGTGAACAGTTATATGCTAAGACTCTCTTAGTTTCACTAGAATATTCAACTCTTTAACTCGAATTTTTATGCCAAAGTTTATCTTTTTTTTTGAAGGCACATTTTCATGCTTCTTTGATTTCTTTGTTTTGACTCGATTTCTAAAGTTTTACTAGAGCCAGTTTTAGGCACCTCTAGTTTGCTTCCTAGAGCCGGTTTCGGGCACCTCTAGGTTTTTGAGTCTCTTTTGCTAAACTTCTTTCCTAGAGCCAGTGTTAGGCACCTCTAGGGGCTATTCAAGTGCTAAGCTTCCTATTCTAGTTTGGCTAAAAGAAATCTAAGCAGTATAACAGTCACAATGGTGTTTAAGTTTTCAGAACTATAGAAAGACTCTAAACTTCTCCTTAAACTATCCTAAAGATGCTGCCACGACAGAGCTGTCACGACAGGCAAGTTAACTTCACAGTTTTAAGCCAACAATTTATATTTTCTGATTTTTTTTTTGAGAAAAAGAACTTAACTAAAAATAAGACACAACAAATAATAAAAAGATGTGCTAAAGACTCCATTAAAGATGGAGGGTTGCCACCCCCAAACTCAAGGGTTGCATTGCCCTCAATGCAAAATGAGATTGAAAACAAAAACAAAAAAAATGAAAGCAAGTACATCACAAAAGATATAGGCAGGCAGCAATAAAAGAAAAAGAAAAACTTAAATTTTCAGTCGCTGTCCTCGCTGCTGCTGCTAACACGGATCTACCGGCGGCGTCTGGGTTGTGGAGGCGGCTGGGCAGGTTCAGGGGCAGGTGCAGGGGCAGATTGCTCCACAAGCTGGATGTCGGAACTGTTGCCACTGTCCCAAGTGCTGCTGGTGGTTGTGCTAGCCTTGGGCAGCCGTTTCTTGTCTGCCACGTGCTTTATCCTTTTGACAGGCGTAAATTCCCTCTCCAAATTCCTTCTGATCAGAGGGCTGTCATCTGAGGCAGGTCTCTTTGTTCCTCTGGCAGATGTTTCGGCCGTTGGACTGCCTGCTGTCGTCGGGGCAGGTGATGTGGTGGAAGCAGTAGAGTGGGAATGTGGGGAGGCAGGTGGTGTGGGTGTGTGGACAGGGTTGGGGATATGGAAATAATGGGCAAGAAAAGTAGGGAAATTAACATCGGGAAAATTTAAAGTGTTGTTAATAAAATTTACCGTCGAGTTAGCGAAGTCCCGAATGAACGTCATCAGTCCCATTTGTCTCTCCTCTACCCGTTGTAGCGCAGCAAGGATGAGGGCAGACTGGTCTGTCGGAGCGGCTGCGGCGGCAGGTTCAGGGACAGGCTCCTCTGATGATTCTTCTGGGGAGCCGGCTGAATTTGAAAGATGAGACAGGTGTAGCCACTACCAGCTCCATGAGGTTGTTGATGTTGTTGTCTGTCCAGCCTCTGCCCTTGATTATTTTGTCGGAGGGTTCCTCGGTGACAACTGCACATCAGCAGAGGGAGGTTATTGTGAACGGCAGGCAGAGGCGGGAGTCGGAGCGGAAGGTGCAGTCCAGGATGATGTCCCTCATATATCGGCCCACATTGATAGGCCCGTCGTGCATGATGGAATGAATAAGGGCGAGCCGCTGCCGGTTGACTGTCGTGTGGTGGGACGAAGGCATGATACGCTTTTTGATGAAAGCGTTCCAAAGTTTGGCTTCCGGGAGGAGCTGCCCCTATTGACGGAGTGGGGGTTCTTCTTGCTGGTTGTCCATGATGTTCCCTCCTTTGTCAACTCCACCATGACAGCATCATAAGCGGCAGCATCGAGGGTGTCGAGAAATTTCTGGTGAGCATCATCATCGGGGCCAAAGTAGAGGCCAAACATGTGGTTGATGCTGTCGGCAGTGAATGGCACCTTAACACCTCGAACGATGACAGATGTCGCCGTTCTGCTGTTTGTGGCAGTATAAAACTCTCGGACTAATGTGTCGTTTAGCTCTGCCGGTTATTCAGCAAAGTGCTCCCATAATTGAGCCGTGATGGCCCTTACAATGAACGGTCGGAGTCTCATGTTGGGTGCCTGTCGGATGTATACGAAGCCACATTCCTCCCATAACTCCTTGTTGGCAAAGGGCGTTGCTGCTGCTGAAGAAGATGCTGAGGCAGCACTACGACGGGTCTGTCTAGTAGACATGTTAGTTGCAAGGGTTGAGAAAAATGTAGAAAGCAAATAAAACTAGAGGAGAAAGCAAGTAGGAATAAGCAGAAGTGAGAAAAAATGAAAATGAAATGGGGTTATATAGCGGTCGAGTAGCTGCCCATTTAATGCTGTAACGGTAGGCATCAATAACGGGGCGGCAGATTGGATTTAGCGTGTCTGACGCGTCTAACACGCATTTATGCGTCTGTTATGCGTCTGTTATGCGTCTGCCGCACGCTTCTGTGTCTGCCGTGTCAGTCTGTTGACAGCCTGTCATATCCGTCTGCGGCGGCAGCCGAAACGACAGGTTACCATAAATGGGCTTTGTTGGGCTGATGGATGGGTGGTGGGCTTGGGCCACTTCTCCTTTCCTTCTTGACTCCTTTATTTCCTAAAAACTGAAATTAGAAAAACAAAACATTATTCAAATAAAATAAACCTAATTCGTAATAAATAATAATAATAAGAAAATAAAAATAAAACTTAGGTTAAATTAGGGGTGCCTTATGGGGCATCTCCTAAAGTAACCACTTCTTGAATTCCTGGGGCTTCAGTCCCCTGATAATGCTTGAGGCGTCGTTTCCGGTACTTCTTGAAGTCCATCCGTACCCTCCATCTGGTGATTATTCTCATGTTGGGGGCTCCTTTCTTTCTCTTCCCTTTGTAGTCCATGAAGTCCTCCCTTCTTGGTAATGTTTCTGAGGGCATGAATATATGATTAGAAATAATCAAATTGACATTCGGCCACAAACTTACCTTGTATTCGTTGAATAATGTTGTGGTTGAATGTAGCCCTTGCTGCCGTGCCCGCTGCTGCGGCAGGCAGTTATTTTGACAGTTTTTTATCAGGTTACTTTGCAAGTTAATGGGACATTGGTAGGTGCCATCACTCTCTATATCAAATTCTGTTGACCACTCGTAAATCTCCACCAGTAGAGACTTTGATAATTCTGAGTCCATCGGTGTTGGTTCCTCTAATATCTGCAATGGGATCGGTGAGTTTTCAAAGGATTCAAAAGGTTCGTTTATTACCTGCTCGTATTCCATTTGTGAAGAACTGTCATTGGGTAGCTCTTCTAGGTGGTTGTGCGAGTGCCATGACAGAGATGGATGTGTGCAATCTTGGTCGGGCATAACCGAGGTAGTGGGTTGAGAATCTGCCTCTGATGTGGTTGCTGCTTCGGCATCAGTTGCTGCCGAGGCGGCAGTTGCTGTCAAGGCGGCAGGTTCTATCGAGGCAGCAGTTTCTGCCGAGGCGGCAGTTGCTGTTAAGGCGGCAGTTGCTGTCGAGGCGGCAGTTGCTGTTAAGGCGGCAGTTGCTGTTGAGGCGGCAGTTTCTGTCGAGGCGGCAGTTTTTGTCGAGGCGGCAGTTTCTGCCGAGGCTGGAGTTTCTGCCTCAGAAGTGGTTGCTGCCGTGACATTCTCTTGAATTTCACTCAGCGTTGTCGCGGTGTTGCTCCGTTCCGGCTCCTCGATCATTGCCATGGCAAGTTGTTGTTCAGACTCATCATATGTTTGGTATTCCTTCACATGGGCATCCTCGTCACATTGCCTCATGATTTCAGGTTCATCTGTGGCATGAATGAGGACGGGTCTGCTCAAGAGTTCATCCATCTTGGCGATACTTGCTTTCGTAGAAGCTGACACTTTTTGAGTGATTGCCAAGAAGGCTTGCAGTGTGTCTTCTAAGGATTTTGACTGCTCTTGTGGATGATGACATTGTCAGGGCAGGTCGGGTTCTGTAGCAAAACTGTTATGGTATAAAAAAATTTTTGGGTTTTCATCGTACCATATAAAATTTTGCTGCTGCGGCATCGGCATTTGCTGCCCCTGTTGCTGTCGTGGCAGCATGTCTTTACGGTAATTGCAAGAACTTTCCCACATCAACTCTCGAATGGTTTTTCCTGGCATGTTGATGCCCTTGAACCTGTATTTTCACCTGATTTTTTTTGTGAAGAAAAAAAAAATAAAAATAAAAAAAATAAAAATAAATAAAAATAAAAGAAAAGTGCAGAAGCTAGGGTAAGAGTGTGTTGCCAGTCCCCGGCAACGGCGCCAAAAACTTGTTGCGTGTAAAAGTGTCTATCGCAATTGAGTGCAAGTGTACACGTCGCAAGTAATAAAGTGATACTAGAGTATCGGATATCGTCTCCACAGGGACTGGGCTAACCCTTTCCTTCGCTATCTGCACAAGGGGAAAAGAGTAGATTAAGATATTGTCACGAAAATAATAAAGAATACTGGAAAATAAAAGTAGAGAAATTAAGATAGAGAGAATGGGCTGGTATTGAATTGCTCAGTAGTGCAGGTATTGCAGTGCTTAGGGAATCCAGTCCTGTCGTCGCGCCTGTCGCCGACAGCACCTGTCGCGACAGCTGTCCATTGGCTGTCGCGGCAGCAGACACACCAACTCCGTACTTCAAGCTTAGCAAGAATCCCAGATCTGCCTTGCCCTATCCCTAGGCACAAGTCTGTCGATGATCACGTCTTTGATGATACCTCCCGGCGTGAATTGAAGGATGAACACCGATGTGTATAAATTCTTCTTTAGCCACTTAACCTCGCCCTATCCCTAGGCACGAGATAGTTCAACTATAAGCTAGAGAACTTGCTCTTATTTCTTTCGCATACTTAACTCTCCCGATGCTAAGTAAATGGATAACCTCACAATGCTCTCCCGATGCTCTTGCAAGATATTAATAACCAAAATAAGAGAACTTGAAGTTTATTTTATTGAACTGAAAATTCCTAAAACAAAACAACCCTTGCAACTACTTTACAAATCAACCCGTGGCCCTAGGGGGTTTTAGAACATGTCGGTGACAGGTAAACGACGGGTAAACGGCGGAGGGGTTTTAGATGTCGGTTTTGGGGTAGAATGAGGGATGATCTCTCTAGGTTAAATCTATGCCCTTATATAAGCTTTGGGCTCAAGTATTCTAAGTTAACAAGGATTACAACTTTAATGAAAAGTAAGATTCTAATAAATGCTAAATCTCTAAGGATTCCTACTTTTCAGTCGCCTCCTTGTTTCATGGAAATTCTTCTCCTTGAGCTTTGGCTTGACATATCTTTTGATCCGGGGCTTGGAAAAATATATGGTTTTCACACGACAGACGAGCAGAATTTTCTCTATCTATCGAGGTCCACTTTACTTTTCCTCTTCATGAAGTTGCTGTCGCCTTGCTGTCACGACAGGTCCATGACAGGTTCGTCTTCTTCATCTGCTTGTCCAGTTCAGCTTTCCTGCTTATCTGCCCTGCGCCTGCCTTCTTCGTCTACTATGGCAGCAACTTGCTGTCGTCCTCTGTTGTCACGGCAGTTCCATGGCAGCATTGTCCTCTTCGTCTGCTTGTCCGGTTCAGCTCTTCTGCTTATCTGCCCTGCGCCTGCCTTCTTCGTTCACGACGGCGGAAACCTGCCAAAAATAGCCATTTTTAGTAGAATCTGTGCCTTTTATATATTTGTGATGTTTTGCTGTAAACTGGCCTAAATGCAATGAAATAGTGCTTGAATGCAGCAGAAATATGGGTTAAAAGGGTGTAAATAATAGAACTTTTACACACTCATCATCCACAACCTTGGATGCAACAGAATCGTCTGTAGAGGTAGCGATTTCTTCTTGTAAGAGATAAAGATTCAAAACTATGCAAGAGTTTTTATTCTGCATAAAAAGAAGAAAAAATTACGCATAAACTAGAATAAAAATAAAATAAAATTATATACAAATTGTACTGAGTTAAATTAGATTTTATAAGTAAAGTCTTTGCAATGCTTTCGATGTTGAATGATCCTCATTTTCTTCTTCTGGTTCCGGCTAGACAACATCGACTTCCTTTGATTCAGAAGAAAACACTTTGAATGTGTCCACAATTTACGTAGCTTGATTGCATCCATAGTTTCCGCCCATCACACTAAATCTTTCTCAAACTCAAAAATGTCACCTAGTGAATCAGTTGCAGTGACATTCTTGAACACATCAATTTTTGTACCAAATAGTTCATTGATTTAGGTCGTATTCTAGGGAATTAACCACTCAAATTCCTGAAATTCCTTCTAGGTTAAATCATCTAGTATGTGGGTAGAATGACACTCATCTTTAGTTCGGCACTGTTTCGATAATTGGTTTTGCGTCGACAACTTAGATTTTAAAATTGATCGTAAAAGAGTGATAACTTGAGGAGTAACATCCTTCATTCCTTCATCCACCCCATCCTCAATTGCTTGATATTTTTTAGGTGACTCACCTTGATCTTGAGAAAATGTGATTTGTAATGCCCCGATTTTTGGCTTATATGTTTTGGGCGAGTCGAGTTGGTCCAGTGGAACCGGTGCCGGTTGTTCGAACCGTTAAAAGGTGGTTTAGGGAGATTGGGGTTCAGGATAGGATAAAAATATGATAAAAATCTCTAAAATTATATATAAGGGATTGGTAAATCCAATTTTGCAAAATGGGTTTTGAAAGGGGAACATTTTGGGCAGTGACCAAAATGTAGAGTTTGAAAACTATGGCAAAAGTGTAATTTTTAAAGGAGGAGTCAAATCTTAGAATCTTTAGGGAGCTTTCATGCAATTAAGCATTTTCTTTTATTTGGCATGTGTTTAAAATGTTTTAATTAAAATTAGAGGGAAATTGAAAGAAAATGGGAGAGTTAGTTATTTTGGAAATTATTTTTGACGTAACTACTCTTTTCTCATTTTCTCTCATCAGCCAAACACTCTTTTTTCTCCTAATTTCCAGATTTCATCTTCCTTTTATCTTTCTTTGATTTCCAACTCAATTTCCAAAGATTTCTCTCAAAATCTTCTTTGATTCATAGAGTGAAAACTTGACAAACTAGAAGAAAAGCAAGGATTGGGGTAATTTTCGTTCTTCCTCTTTAATCAAGGTTCTTTAATGAAATTCCCAAGTATTTGACTCTTGATTTACGTTTTTAAATGAGGTTTTAGTGTTGATTGATGAAAATGCCGAAATTTTGATGAAAGAAGAGATTTAATTGTGATTTTTGTAATTGTTTTGTTATGGATCAGTTGAGTTGTGTTCCAATCATGTTTTGGAAGGTTTTTGATGTTGATAATGAGTCTTGATCGTATTAATCTCGAAATCCTAGAGATCCTTAGTTTTGGAGGTATTTTTAGTAGAGTTTTTGAGGTGTTCATGAGGTTTTAGTGTTGTTGGAGTTATAAGGTTGGTTTTAGGTTGTTTTTGGATGTTGATTAATGCTTAGAATGTGTTGGATGAGTTGGGTAATGGCCAGGATGAGGTTTAAGGGCAATCGATTGAGTTTTCGGTTGTTTCGGGTGGGTGTTTTGTTGCTTTAGAGTAGGGTTGTGGGATTTCTTGTGTGTGTTGGGGTTTTGGATGCATTCTAATGCATTGAGCCTCTGTTTTGATGTGTTGAAAATAAGGGATAGTGTTTCAGAAACAATTGACGCGTTTGTGGAAGCTTTGGACGGTTGATTTGTGCGTCGGCTAGCGTGGTTTCACAAGTCGGTGAGTGGAATTTGGTTTTTCAGCGTGGTAACGTTTTAGAAAAGGTTTTGGGAACTTAATAAGAGCTTGAAACGCTTTATTAAGTTCAGAAGTAAGTAAATCGAAATTTCTCCCTCGGTTGTGCTAGTTATGAGCCTTTGGTTGCACTTGATTTTAAATGCATGTACCTACTGTTTTAAAGCATGATTTTGAGTATGTGTAATGTGTATGGTGATGCCATGTGGTTTAAGGATGCACTAGGTAAGTGATCCTTGTATGCATGTGTTGATGCATGAGATTTTAAGCATGGTTTAATGCTTGTTTATGGCCTATCATGGATTCTTTGTAAAAACAGTGATGTATGCATGAGATATGGATTATATTGGCAAGTGATGTTGGTTAAAGTGTTTTATAAATGAAATCGGATATAGTTAGCCGGCTATAGGATTGAGTGCATTATAAACAAGTCGCATTGGATGTTGAGGGGTTGTGATTGTATCGAATACTCCATCCAAGTACCCTAACGATTGAGGATTGTTAAGGTTGCAACGGTTGAGGGTAGCTCCCGGGAGCGAACCTTGTGTATGTCCCGTCTCTTGTTAGTGGATTATACATTTACCGATGAGTGGTGTTGAGGGGTTGTGATTGTACCGAATACTCCACAACGAGTGTCACAACGATGGAGGGTCGCTCTCGTATGTGAGCCTTGAGATGCCGGTAAAATGTATGAAGGGTGTGGGACAACCCTTGGTAATCCGTGTATCCGATACTTTGATTTTGAGTTTGTTGCTATCACTTGTGAGCCAATATAATGGAATTGTGTAATGTGGAAAATGTTGCTAATACATGGTTTGAAAGATGCATGTTTTGGTTGAAGCTTAGCATAATGGAATTTATGCTTGGAAGGCTTGGTAAATGAGAAGCAATGGTTAAGTTGTTGATTTGATTTGAATCATGTAGCATGATGTTCAAAACAATGATTTTGATATTTAAGTGCATGGTTTGCTAAGAAAGGGATGTTGGTTTTGAAAAGAGTAAAAAACGGTTTTGTGCATTGATGATGTTTGTGGTTTGAGCAATCCTCACTAAGCTTGTATGCTTATGCTCTTTTTGTTTCATCAATGCAGATAATTAGACTTTTGGAGGCAGCGTCTTTGAGGAACTTCACCAAGACAATTTGCTAAAAGTATGTTAAACTTTTGAACTAGTGTAATAGGGGCAATGGGGGTGTCCAATGCTTTAAATGATGTTGTTACGGTATTTTCTTGTTATGAGCAAGTTTATCATGCATTTATGATATTGTAAATGGTCTTTGAGGTTTGGTTAGTGCTTGTATTTGGTTTTTAGCCTGTTGGTGTTTTTAACAACTAGGAAGCATGCCTTTAGTTCCATGGCTTGTGTGAATGATGCTATGTTATAACTTGAGCTTCGTTTTAATGGTCAATGACATGTATTCATGTTGTTTGTGTGTTGGGCATGTGTTCGAAATGGTTTCGGAGGGTAAAAGTTGTTTTAAACCAGCATTTTGGAAAGTTGCAGGCCCAGGCGTTTTGGAACGCCCTTACCTATTTCAGAATGATGGCCTGTAATGGCCATGGTGTTTCGGAACAGTGAGGCTTGTTCCGGAACAATTTGCCACTATGAACCAATGTATTGAAACGAGTCTCTTGGGGTTTCGAAACAAACTCGCGTATCGAAACGATAAACCATGTTTCGAAACGGCCGTTCCAATACAGGGCCCTTTGTTCCGAAACACTTGACCATTGGAGCTGTGTTTGAATTGTTCCGAGTTCCTGTTTCTTACATTTTGGTCCCTATTTTCCTTGCATGCAAATTGAATGAGTTGTAGATGCCTTTTTGAGCTGAAATTTCACCAGAAGGCATGTATGAAGCTAATTGAGGATTGGTAACTCGAAATTGGTAAAAGTACGGGAAGTTTAGCAAATTTAAAAAATGGTCCCTGAACCTTAGTAGACTTAAATCGAAAGGCGTTTGTGCTGATCTTGTATTCGTTGCTCGTGTATGTACACATAGAAATCTAAGATGCATTTAGACAAGATAAAAAGAAAAAAAATGTCGTTTATTGAGGTAAACTTCCGGGTTTACTTCAATATTCCCCGTGTGATCCGTTCGGTCCGGTCTACGGGCCAGGCCGGGTCGAGGGGGTTACATGATTGATTTTTGAACCAACTTATTTAACTGTATATTACTCCTTGGAGTGATAGCCTTGCGATGTTCGTTCCCATTGATAACCGGAGTTGTTGTGGCACTAAGGAGTGTGCTTGGCTTTCGAGAAGTTATAGTAGATAATAGTTGTCTCAGTTAAACCTCCAAAGCATGAATTGAAAACATGTTGCCTTGCACTATGACTTCAGTTCGAGATATATTCCCGCACTTATGCTTCAAGATGAGCAAAATGATCAGATGAAGATGTCTGAGCATATTGATCCTGACTAGGTTGTGACTGCATCAGAGTCTGTGAACTTTATTGTGGTTGCAGATTTTTCCAAGGAAAATATTGTGGCTGCATTGCGCTCTACTATGACTGCAACGAAAGTTGCTGAGTATACTGTTGTTGCGATTCATTGAAGTTCCTTTGTTGCACATTAGAATTTCTTTGGAAAACAATATTCCCAAATCTAAATGCTCCATCATGTTGTCTTGAATTTGAATTTCCCAAGGACTGACGTGTGGCAGCATTGTAGAAAATACCAAGAGAATTGGCTCACATAGTGTTCACATAACACGAACTCTCCACAGACTGCGGGAAAACTTCGCAGCTATGATTGTCACCATAAATCTTGCAGCAGAATGCAGGGACATCAACTGATTGAGCAATTGGAATAAGTGCGACTTTACTAGTCCTTGCATATTTTTAATCTTGTTGTCAAGAGAAGAAAGTGTAGCACAAAGAGCAGAAATTTCATCCAACTCTATAACTCTTGGTGTGTCTCTCTCTTGGGAAACTCTTGAAATGGGGTATTGATAATCATTATGAGCATATTTCTCCAAAATACCAACTGCATCATTGTAAGTGCAATCCAACAACAGTCCATTGCCTGATCGATCGAGAAGATTCCTAGTTTGTGCATTCAGTCCATTATAGAAAATCTCAAATTTTACCTCTTGTTGAATGTCATGCATGGGACAACGTTGCAGCAAATATTTATAATGTTCCCATGTTGTATGAAGATTCTCACTATCCAACTGATGATAAGATGTAATCTCAATTCTCATACGAGCATTCATTTCAGGCAAGTTAAATCTCCGAACAAATTGCATTGCCAATGAATCCCAAGACGTGATAGACCATGTAGGTAGACTAAGAAACCAAGTACGAGCTCGTCCCTGCAAAGAATAAGGAAACAATTGTAGTTTCAGAACGTCATTAAGAACGTCTTGTTGGATAAATGATACGCAAATAAACAGGAAAGATTTTATATGTTCTTTTGCTTCTTCATGAGGCAAGCCAACATATTTCCCATAAAAACCCATCATTTGAAACATTACTAGTTTGAGTTTAAAACTTTCAGCAAGAATTCTGGGTCTAACAATCACTGGATGTAAATCATCCAAAACAGGCGCAATAACATCTCTTATAGTTCTATTTTGAGATTGAGCACATGGACGCAATGGTGAGTCAGTAGGATGTTGTGGCTGCACCGTAAATATGACATTATTGTTTGTTGGTAAAATCACATCCCTTTGTTCTTGAAGTTTCCTCCTAGCGGTTCTTTCAATTTCTCAATCAAAGTCACCTAAAAACTTTAGATTATTTCTAGTCATAAAAACATTTAAAATGAAATCTAAGAAATATAATAGAGATAAAAGAAAAGCAAAGATAGAAGCAACTAAAAAATAAACGAAAATATATACAAATTGCAAAAACAAAAATAAACATCAAACAAACGCCTTCCCTGGCAACGACGCCAAAACTTGATCGGCTATGAAACGTCATAGCAATAATGCAAGCATACATGGTCGATGCAAGTATAGTAGACAGATGCAAATCTATCGGATATTGATCCTACGAGGAAAGTGATTTTCTGCCTATTGATGTCAGTGCAAAAGTTCTAAAAGAAGGAAATGTGAGTGTAGTTGTCGGTGTAAAGGAAATGTAATTGATTGCAGTGAATGTTGTGAGTGCAATAATAAAATGAAAAAAAACAATAAAGGAAATAAGGAGAGAGATTATCAATATGTAAATTGGATCCCCTTGGTGTAATTTGGCAGATGAACAAATGTTGCAAGGTAAAAGCATCCGATGATTTAATTAACAATGAAGAATAGATTTATTTTACTATCTTTCCTTCCGCTCCAAACTAATGAATAAAACATGTGATCCGACCACAACTCTCGTTGCTGGCCAAATCTACACATCCTCAAACAAGTGGATTCCTTGCATCCTCATCCAACTCTCGTTGTGATGACTTGTTAATCTGAATTCTCACTGCATCTTTCAATGTCAGTGCTGCAATGAAACACTTTCGTGCAAACAAAGCATTCAAATCCAAAAGTAAGGAAAAGAAAGAAAACTTTATAAAATAAACCAAAGTTATACAACCCCAGAGGTGTCACTCTGTCCAGGAAAAGATAAACAGTAAATCATCATCTAAAATATTTATAAAAGAACATGAAAAACACACGAAAACCTCTATTTCTAGTTGAGTTGGCATGATCCACATGTTCCCCTTGCAAAAGAATTCGAATCCTCTTTGTCATTAAGAGCTCTGCCTCATTGTCACCTTGGTTCACCAGAAAAAGAAGCTCAAGCCTCCATGGGAGAAGCATCAAAGGAAGGAGAAAATGATCTTCTCAAAAGATGATGATATGAGCCCCCAAAAAAACTTAGGGTGAGAAAATATGTGAATATATATCATTTCATCTTCCAATTGGGTGTTTATATGTGTCCTTTATCGATTTACAACATTCAATTTCGTGCAGGACAAATGTTTTAATGGACAACTCATTGTCCTTTTGATCTTATCCTAGCAGCTGTCATTGTGGCGACAATGACTGTTTTGATGTGCTGGTATTGCAACGACAATTGTACCGACATCATGTCCAAACAAAAGTTGTTATAACAAACTGCCAGCTCATTGTCCTTTGATCTTATCCTTTCACCAACGTCATTTGATCTTATCTTTTTGATAGGTGTTAATGCAACGACAATGATTGGTCACAATAATAAGATGTTTTTACAGCGACATCAAAACTGCGGTGACATATCTAGCTGCAATAAAGAATGCCTTTTACAGCAACACTAGAATTGCAATGAAAATAGCAAAACTCACCAAATTCAACACAAAACACACATGTATAACTGAGTTAAAGGAAATGCATAATTAAACTAAGAAAATGCAAGAACATATGCATGAGAAACTAGAGTGGGGACAATTTAATCAATAAATCTTGGGAAAATACATGCTCTTCAAAGAGCTATCATCATGCTAAGGATAATGGTAAGAATGCATATATCAGAAAATTCAAGGACTTAAAGCAAGTTTCCACCATAGAGTTTTGGTTGGTGTTTTGAAATTAAAGAATGAACCTGAAGAAAGTTTAGGGACATGAGGCATTTGCTTGCCCTAAAACTGAAAGAGGGGCAAACTCTACATGATAGAGGCAAGAAACAAAGATATTAGTGGGGCATTATTGTGCATAAGAGTACAAATTAGTATGGACAAGAGAAGATGTAGAGCTGAAAGGAATTTGATTATAGAAGAAGTTAGAAGTCTGGTGAAGAAGAATAAGAGCAAGATAATAAAATTGAGGCAAATTTTTTCAAGGGCATGAAGACAATAAGGATACTTCAAAGACAAAACTCAAGAAGATTAAGATAAGCAAGATTTGAGAAGAATAATCTAAAGAGATGAGGTACCGTTGCAACAGAAACAAAAAACTCAACGAAGAAGCAAAGAAGACCAGAGCCCATCCAAGTGGTCCTCAATTGTCACAATTCATGCATAGTTAGGCATCCATAAGATAGGAGCATGATAACTCATACATTCAAAGTATTTTTGCAGGAATTTACAAAATCAACAAAGAAAAAACAAATATTTCAATCTAGAACTTCAAGATTGGAGAAGTAGATCCAACAAAGATTAGCAAAGATTTCAGTTCACATTATTGCGAAGCAAAGATATCAACCCGTGATTCCTTTTTGAAGAAACAGATCTCAGCAAAGAGTTTTTAATTGTCTATACAATACAAAAGTGCATTATAACTTTAAAACCTTCGTGTCATCAATAAGTCCTTCGGGCATGATGTTAAAGCCCTCGGGTCATCAGTAAGTCCTTCGGGCATGATGTTAAGTCCTTTGAGTCATTACCTTCGGGAGTGATGAAATTTTTTTCAAATGTCTGCACAATAAGAAAGTGGGGCATAATCTCAGCAAAGATCTTAAAACATTCGGGTCATCCATAAGTCCTTCAGGCATAATGTTAAAGCCCTCGGGTCATTAGTAAGGTCATCATTTTTGGGAGTGATGAGAACTTTTCAAATGTCTTCACAATAAGAAAGTGGGGGCATGGTATCGTCAAAGACTTTAACTTTTTGGGCCATCGATTTCAAGGAAAAGAATGAGGTTCAAGTTACCAGGTTGGAAAGCAAGATAGATCAACTTTAAGCTAAAATGAGGAAATTCACAATTTAATTAGTCAAAAGCTTCAACGTCTCTTGTTGAAGCACTTGAAGTTTTTTAATGATTTACCTCTTTAAAATACAATGGAGTATACCAAATTGTACATTTACTTTACGATTAATATTGAAAGATTAATGATAGATTCGACTTTTGCAGGTCACATATGTTTCAAGCATGAAAAATGATCAATCAATAGAGGAAGAGAAACAAAATATTATCTACTTCCATGCATGGATGGAGTTGGAATCATACAAGAATTAGAGCTTTAGATTGAAAGATCGAGATACTTTAAAGATCTCGGCGCTTCAAGTTGGAAATTGGGGATAATTCATATCACTTTAGGTTAAATTTTTACTAATTGATAATATTTCTTTTTGTAGGTTGAGTTTTCCCCAGAAGAGGAGGTGAATCAACATTCCCAACAAAAAATGAAGAACTCATAATTAGAAGAGTTCGCTTGCAGATAGGTGGATCGGTGTTTTCAAGAAGAGTGGAAAATTCTATATAGAAAGAACTTGTCTCTCCAAGCTTTCAGACAGATCATGTCTCTTCAGAGAAGTAGAAGCGGATCAACGTTTCAAAAGAATGGAGAGTGTAACTGTTCCAGACTTCACCAACATTTTAAAAGAATAGATATATTAACATTTTTAAACTTCATTAACATTTTAGAAGGACGAATAGTGTAACCGTTAATGGTACTTTAAAAGACATGTGTTTTTACCTTATTTATTGATTAATTTCCCCCCAGCATGTTATCCTTTGCATGCATTTTAGCATTTTTATTTTTGTATTTGCATTTTCTTAACTCAGTAGATCCGTCTTGAATTATCCTTGAATTTATCACATTTTGCTGCTAATGTCGTTGCATGAGTTCTTCCAGAATTGCACCCAGAGATGTCGTCACATTGGGATGTCGCTGCAATACTGATGTCGTTGCAACTGTTCTAGACTGCACAACCATTTTAGAAGAATGAATAGTTTAACTTTATCAGACTTCGTCAACATTTTAAAAGAATGAAGAGTGTAACTGTTCCAGACTTTGCCAGTATTTTAGAAGAATTGATAGTTTAATTTTTTAGACTTCAACAATGAAGAGGGTAACTGTTCCAAACTTCGCCAACGTTTTAGAAGAATGGATATTGTAACAATTTAGACTTTATTAACATTTCCAAAAGGATAAATGGTTTAATTTTTCAGATTTCACCAACATTTCAAAAGAATGAAGAGATAAATTGTTTCAGACTTCACCAACATTGTAGAATAACTTACAGCTCGGGGCAATAATTGGCAGGCTTAGACAAAATTCGTGTTTTTCAATCTTTGCCCAATTTCTGTTTCACAACAATGAGCAAAGAGTAGCAGCTGTAATACACAAATTTTATCCAGATTTATATGTATATTTTATCTCTTAAATAAAACAAATAAATAATAAGTAAATAAATAAATTTAAATAAATAATATGCAATCCAAAAAAGTCCATTTACATAATATCCATATACAAAGCCCTTTCTTTACAAAGACCAAACCCCAAACTTTTGCAATATATTTATAGCTAATTACAATCCCTATACATTCCAACAAAATAAACTTAAGCCTTTTCCTGCCTAAATCTGCAATTCAATAGACATGTGGCAGTCACACATTCGGCAAAGAAGAAGCACACGAATTGTGCTTCTTCAGTCCTTAGCTGCAGCCAATTGGAGACTGACATCACCCATATGACGTCAGCAACGACGTCAAAAATTCTTACCCTATAAATAGAGAGAGAAAAATGTCAAATCAACAATTAATGGTGTAATAATTATCAAAATTAAAATTAGTGAGAGAGAAAAAATTGATCTCAGAAGCCGAACCGCCTAGAAGAGGAAACGTCGCCAAAACTTAAATAGACGCTCGAGAGAGCTCAATCGACGGAGCCTCGCATTCATCACCAAGAAGGTATACTCCTTCTCGTCCATTTTTTATTCCTACAAATAACGAAAGTAAAACATCAATTCACACACACATATAAAAACAGAAACATAAATGGAAATAAAAACATGAGAACAAATCGGGAAAAAAAAGTCGATTGAAGTTCTTATCTTTTCGGTTGCCAGAGTGTTTCTAAACTTATGACAGAGTAGAAGAGGGAACCGAAAATGAGTAGGGTAGAATATATCTAGGTGGGGAAGAACGGGAGATCCTGTCGGATAGGTTTAAATTTAAGGTTTTAGGCTGAAAAATCAATTTTATAGGGTTTGAAATAGGCAGCCAAAAGTTATCTGCGATGGCCGAGAATTTCTTTCCGGTGGCCGACTAATAGTGGTGGATGATCAAAGACTGGTCAATAAGATTGAAGTGGTGGTTGGCACGGTGGACGGAGGCTGTGTTCATCGTGTTTGAAGAATACGAATGAACACCATGTGAAAATATGGTTTTCAATCTGATTTTGAAAATTTTTTCTAGGTTAAGGTGTTTGTGGTATAGAGAAAGGAGAGAAACGGAAGGTAGAGAGAGTGTGGGATTCGAAAAAATAGAAAAAAAAAAAGAAAAGAAAAGAAGGATAATAAAGCCTTTATACAGGTTGTATCCTCAAGCTTGTAGGCCCGCGAACCCTCGTGAACAACTCGTACCCTTCTTTTGGGGTTCTTGTAGTTTGGACATTAGACTTTTAATTGTCTTAATTTGGTCATCATAATTGAATAAAAATCAGAATTAAAGTTTCAATTTTATCAGTTTGGTCTCTATTTGTTTGCAATCAAGTTTTAATTCATTTAATTTAGTCCCTTTTTAATTTTATTATTTAATTAAATGCATATAAATTCCTTATTATTAATTGCTTGATTTAACTGAAGCATATTAATTTTTTATTATTAATGGTTGTTTTATAGTGTCTGGTCTACCAAAGTAATCGATGGCAACTCCATCCTTTATAAAAATTGAATTTAAAAGAAAACCTCTCAATTTCAAAAAAATGAATCGTCCAAACTATATTATTTTAAAAAAAAAAATTGTTTCGACACCTACCTAAGAGCTTGATGTAATAAGCAAACCTACAATATAAACAAGTTATTTAAAGTAAATCAAACAAGCAATAATTCATAATCAAACGCACGAGTGTATCATACATTGAATAATCAAGTCAATTATCCGAAATGGATTGTAACGTCCCCTATAGGCTATATGTACCGTACAAACAATTGGCCGAAGATGCCACACTATGCATATAGGAATAGTGTCAGATCTAGATTATCAAAAAAAATAAAATTGTAAAGATATTAAAAACATGCAACTATTGATCAAAATGATTTCATAGTTCCATTTTAGAGTAAAATAGATCGATCATATTTCATAAAGCATAGTTAATTGCAATATTTATGAACTTTAGGGATTGAATTATAAATTTCATAAAACTTGAATATTTTTAAAAAAAAATTAAACAAGTCCATCTCCTTTCATCGGAGACTCTTCCCTACACTCTCTCTCTCTCTCTCCCTCTCCCTCTCCCACTGGCACTCCTTAACTTTGTCACCGTCATTCCCACATCAGGTAAGCTTCACAAGATATGCTCTTTTATTTTTTGTTTTCTTTTGAGAAATTGTTATTTTGTATTTTCTCAAATCTAAAATTTTCTTATTTCTCGCTTTTTGTTGCTTTTCTCTGCTTACATATATCTTTTTTATTTTTCTTTTGTTCTTTCTCAAATCTAGATTTCTGTTGTTTTCCTCTATTTATCGGCATCTTTGTTTTGGGTTTCTGTTTTCATTAGTTGATTCATATTCTCAAAAGAATGCAATTTGTTACCCTCCTCATCATATAATATTTTAATTGTTTGCCTTTTCTGTCGAGCTGCTATATAGGAATGAAAAAACTTGTATAGTGATCCAAAATATCATATAAAAAGCAGTATTTTTAAAGCAAAACCATACTTATATATTGCAAATTTTGATGGAGGTGGTGGGTAAAGTATTAGGCTTCCAGATTCTAAGATGTTTTATTTATGCCAAGAAAGAAAATTTGTGGTTTTGCTTTTGCTATGATGATTTATTTATGCTATGTGCTATTAATGTTACAGGTTGCAGAGAAGGGAATGTAAAGCCTGCAAATTACTCGGATTCACATGAAATATTTCTCATCGGTATTGTCACTAAAAGAGGTAATGTATTTTTAGACCATACTTTCGGCTAATGTTATATATAAACTTAATCCATTGCTTATTTCTTCTCATGCTAATTATGTTGCGATGTTTATGTGTTGCTGGATATTTCATTTTTGTTTGCTCGCATTATCTATCATGATATTTTTATCTTGAATTTGAATTTGAATTTGTAGTAGTAGTAGACACTCTTCATATTTGAATTTTTCCTTTAAAATTGATTGTATTTGATTTTTAGGTGCCATAAAGCAGTACTTGTGAATGTCACTGTTAAAGAATAGTGCTTCAACTCTTATAATCGTGTTCCAGCTTTTTGTCAAGAGTGTAACTAGTATTGCTCTTCGCAGTAATGGTCCAAATGATGGATATGTTGGCAATGATGCACATTCTCTTGCAAGGGTTCTTCTGGTTTGTGTTTCATATATACTTATTTATAGCACATGTCAAGTTTGAGTACTTCGTAATCCCAAATTGTCGTTCTAATATCGCTAACTATGAGTTGTATGTTGTTCCTGGTTTATGTATGATGATTGAGAGTTGTTCCCTTTTTAATAAAAATTGAGTCGGGTCTTCATTTTTGAAGATTATTACAACTTAAATAAATAAAATAGTCCACAGATTTTCTTATAAATTCTTTTTTATTTTCTATGTATTCGATCACAATTCGCTAACTATCGTGGTGACTGGTGAGATCAGACTCCGAGTCCTAACTCATTTTATTTATTTATTCTTTTGAGATCCATGCTTGTGATATGACATACTTGTCTGATTATGCAACAAACAGTGTTCCTTGCTGCTTATTTCTTCTTCTTCTAACTTCTAAGCTCTATATCTTAGTACAAATCCATGATCAGAGGTGGATGGTTTTTTTTTCATTTCATTTGAATCTTTCCTTTTAGCTCTTGAAGTATTTTCTATAGTCACTTTTATAGATAAAGTAGTAATAGTATTGATCTTGAAGAACTAAGAAAAACTTGCTATTAGCTGTTGAAGTTTTAAGTTAAAAAATAGTCATGATACGGTATACTGACTGCTTAAGCTACTGTCCCTAGCATTGCTATGGAGGTTTAGGAACCAAAATAGAAGAGAAAAGAAAAGAAACAGACAATGTTTCGTGCCAGAAGTGCTCTTGCTCGATTCTCAACCCATTTCAAGGCAAGACCCTTTTGCAGCACTATCAAAGACAGCAAGAACACCAAGAACAACAACAGCGACATTGTTGATGGCAAGATTGAATCAAATGTGAGCACTTTGAATGAGTCATATCGTCAGCTTGACAATCTTGACTTCATGACTGCTGCTAAGATCCTCTTCACTCAGCCTCCAAAGAAAAAGAAATTTGGGTATTACTTTTATTTTCTCCAACTTCTTTTCTTGGAAGTTTTTTAATGGGTTTGACTTTGTTTTTAAGAATTGGTTGAGAGTGTTTTTCTCTTTCTTTTTTGGGTGATTCTTGGTTTGAGTGTTTTGTGGCATTTTTTCAAACACGTTTCCTTCTTTAGTGTTATTGATGCTTAAAATGGATCCTTTCTGTTTTAGCATTTGCTTCAGCAGTTCAGTGGTATACATAAAAATTAAAAATGCTGCTAAAGTAAAATAGTTTTATGTTCTTCATGAATCATTTCATTATACAATTGAATGCGATGAGAAGTTGCTAAGATATGGATGATATAGTTTGAACTTTTTACCGTTTTGTTCTCCTCTATTCAACATTTAATTCAAGATATTCTGCTTTTTATCATTAAAAATTAAATGGGTTTTATTTCGTTTCATTTATAACTTAATGGATCTTTCACTTTGTGCAAACTCGTCAGGACCTCTGTAATTTTTATCTGCTGGCTCCTTTCTATACCTGACATTCTTGTTCATGTTCCATACTCTGGATGAGATATTGTATCTTTTTGTTCTCCTCAATTCCGCATTGAATGCAAAATTTTCACACTTTCTCAGTAAAAAAATCATATGGATTTCATTTGGTTTTCTTTTTAATTTAGTGGATCTTTCATTTATTGCAAAGTGCAAACTGTCCTTGTTCTTGTTCAGTTCAATACTCTGAACAAGGTGCTGTCCTTCCATTATTCACGAGGTTCACAAATTCAGCATATCTTTAACCTGAGAGGCCAGAATATTTGAAATGACTCCTGTAAAGTGAAAGCATTGTCTTATCTCATCATTACTGCTTTAGTTAACTTCTTTTATTGGGGCTTATTCTTCCATTTCTTAATTTTATTTCAGGATGGATTTCCATTTGGTGCAGCTCTTCTTTGCCTGCATGCCTTCATTGGGTATCTCAACTAACAAGCTTAACATTTGCCAATTTTATATTGGAATGTCTCTTGGTTAACTGCTGGTATTGAAAATAATATTTGTTTTGTAACAGCTGTGTACTTGGTAGCTCAATATGCTCGCTATGAAATGAGGAAAATGGAAGCGGTAACTAAATTGTTCTTGTTTCTCTTATACTTTTTTCGGCTCTTTCTATTCGTGAACTCATTTCCTTCCATTCTCCTCAGGAACTAGAGGAGAAGAAGAAGCTCGAAGAAGAAGCAAAAAGGAAGCAAGAAGAGGAAGAGAGAGATAAAGAGGGGGAAGAAGTTGTGACAGATCCAGAGCTGGTTGAGGTTAAAGTGAGACTAGGTAAACTAGAGGAGGCATTAAAGGAAATCGCTGATGAATCAAAGAAACAATCAGCAGTCAACATAACTAAAACTCAGCAAACTGCTAGTGAACCTGGTGAAGAAAGAAGTAAATCAGAGTCCAGCAGCAGTTTCGTGGTGCAAGACAAGGTTACTAAACAAGAACCTATCAAGCAAATACCAAACGCCGATCCAGGCAAAGTGAGAAGCGAGTTACCAGTTTCTGATGCTTCCCAGAAGGATGAAAAGGGTGAGCGGATTGGAGGACCTTCTCAAGATGCCAAAAGATGAAGAAGAGCCTTTTTGGTATACAACAAAGCTTTCATTCTCTTTTTCTGTTTGTTTTTTTTAAGAAAAGCATACA
The DNA here is from genome assembly GCA_958450335.1 of Hibiscus tridactylites. NCBI lineage: Eukaryota > Viridiplantae > Streptophyta > Magnoliopsida > Malvales > Malvaceae > Hibiscus > Hibiscus tridactylites. Next base: position 73,711,705 of record OY288273.1, read on the forward strand.
GCACTTGCCCTGAAGTCCATTGGCTCTAGGACTAGGATCTAGTCTTTCTACAGAGGCGTTGGTGATGATGAAGATTGGTTGTGGGCAAGGGATGTCAACAGGGATGTATTTTCTATTAAAAATCTATTTTCGCCCCCTAAACTTTTATAAGTTCGCTCCCCTAATCTAAAGTCCTAAGTCCGTCCCTGGATGTCAACCTGCATAAATTTCTCACCATGGCTGCTTTCTGATATCAAACAGGGAGTATTTAATCACAGCGCTCTTCTGCCCGTCCTTTCTCCAAAGTTGATCTTTCAACCATATTGCCTATTTTATTCCCATTTCTTCAAGTTTTTCCTATTCAAACCCTGAACGGGAAATACTATTTTCTGCTTCTTTTATCTTTGTCCACTCAGATCTCGGCATCAACTTTCTTAGTGGTATTCATTTGGTTATTATTAGGGTGTAAATTAAGCAGGCTCAAAAGAAGAAGGTTGTGTTTGTACTCGTTTGCTTATTTTTGAAGTTCATGTTCGATTTGTGTTCATTTATTATCCAGTGTGTTCGAGCTCGATCCTTTGTGTAACAACGGGTGAGTCGCCACCAATCCTTAGTTTTACTTTAGGTGCGATTGGAACACCTGGAAAACCCGGTTATTTTAATAAAAACCAATTTTTATGATTTTTTATTAAAATACGAGTTTTGGTCTGCGAAACCAGAAAATAGGTTCGGGAGTCGGTTACGTGTGGAGAAGGATGAGCACCCCATAACGCCCAAAAATTGGTACCAGTCGATTACGTAATATCTTAATAGTGGAATTATGAATTCGAATTTAAATTTAGAAATTATGATCCCTTAATTTAAAATAATATTTTAAAAAATATGTTTATGAAAGGAAAGGTACACTCCAACGCCCGGAGCATAATTTCCGTTAGACTCCCGACTGAAGGAAGTTTATTTTGAAAATTAAGATTTAGAATAAAAATATTTTTTAATAGAGACTATCGAAAAGTGGCACCCTTACGCTCAGGGTACGTTTTTCACAATAATCCCTACTAAAAAGTTTTAATTTAAAATTCAATCAAAAAACATATATAAATATATTTTATTCAAACATGGCATACATATAAAATATACAAACATGACATATAAAATAAAAAACATACCAACAAATATAAAAACATCTTATATTTCATACAAAGATATTCATTACAAAAAAAACAACATTAAAATAAATACAAAGATGAGGATCAAAATTTACCCTACTAGAAGCTCGAAATAAGAACTTCACCCGACCCCTAGCAAGATCTTCGCATCACCTCGCTACAACTCAAAAATTGATTCGAACGAAACTCGACATGACCTCCAATCAAATCAACTGTTCGAACCATTAAAAGGGCACTGCCCCTAAGGTTCGAAAGAGCACTGCCCTTTTCTTGCGCCATTTCTATGGCTTCATTTTGTTGTGTGTGCCAATTCAATTGGCAAATTTTTTTTTCTGTCCCAATTCAATTGCTTTGCCTCCCTATATATAGTGATGGGGAGGGGGATGAGTCATACAATTAGGGAAGTGGTGGCTTGCATGCCACCCACGTAATTCCCCTCTTTTTTATTTTTTTTATTTTTTATGATATAAAACAATACATTTGAGTGAAAAATAAATAGTTATGGCCCGGACATAAAATGGGTATTACAGCTGCCCCCCTTTGCTCATTGTTGTGTAACAAGAATAGAGCAAAGATAAAAGGATAACCATTTTATGTTCGTTCGGATCTGGGTTTCTTTCTCTGGCCACGCTCCTTCTTGAACTCCGCTTGATCTGTTCGGCCGCTCTTGTAGGCAGAATCTTCAAAATGGAACGATCCGCTGGGGAGATAATATTTAAACTACGGAGACCCGTGGGAGAAGCAAAATAAGTTCGGCTTGCTACGGCTCTGATATTAACGAATACCTGGAGAAAACTTGACCTAACTGTGACACTGACAGAGCGGCAAAGTCTACAAAACTTGATCCATTTAACAAGGTAGCTTGATCTGGAGGAGAAAGATTGATCCACTGCAACTCTATAGATGCGAGAAGATCTGAAGAAGGCTCGATCATCTGCAACTCCATTGATGCGAGAAGATCTGAAAAATGGGTGATCTACTGCAACTCCATTGATGCGAGAAGATCTGAAGAAGGGGTCGATCTACTGCAACTCCATTGATGCGAGAAGATCTGAAAAGGGGCGATCTACTGCAACTCCATTGATGCGAGAAGATCTGAAAAGGGGCGATCTACTGCAACTCCATTGATGCGAGAAGATCTAAAGAAGGGTCGATCTACTGCAACTCCATTGATGCGAGAAGATCTGAAAAGGGGCAATCTACTGCAACTCCATTGATGCGAGAAGATCTAAAGAAGGGTCGATCTACTGCAACTCCATTGATGCGAGAAGATCTGAAAAGGGGCGATCTACTGCAACTCCATTGATGCGAGAATATCTGAAGAAGGGGTCGATCTACTGCAACTCCATTGATGCGAGAAGATCTAAAAAGGGGCGATCTACTGCAACTCCATTGATGCGAGAAGATCTAAAGAAGGGTCGATCATCTGCAACTCCATTGATGCGAGAAGATCTGATGAAGGGGCAATCTACTGCAACTCCATTGATGCGAGAAGATCTAAAGAAGGGGCGATCTACTGCAACTCCATTGATGCGAGAAGATCTGAAAGGGGCGATCTACTGCAACTCCATTGATGCGAGAAGATCTAAAGAAAGGTCGATCATCTGCAACTCCATTGATGCGAGAAGATCTGATTAGTACTAGAATCCCTTCAACGAGACAAGGAAGAGTGTCTTTGGTTTACACTTCTTTTGCATTTTTCCCAAATGCACAGGGATGAACGGATTTGATTTGCCTTTACCGGTAGCCGTTTGCTCCGGGCTAGTTGTACCATTCCCCTGGGTACAATCAGTTTGGACCAATCATGAGATTGGATTTTTCCCAAGGATTTATTTTCCTTGGACCATTCGTGACAATGGATTTTTGATGGACATCTGAATTGTCCATTCTCTTAAACTTAACCGTGTTTAAGCACGTTATGCCTACATTTCTGTCGGCTTTCAGATTTGTATTTTTCCCAAATGCACAGGGATCAACAGTTTTGATTTGTCTTTACCGGTAGCCGTTTGCTCCGAGCTAGTTGTACCATTCCCCTGGGTACAATCAGTTTCTACCAATCATGAGATTTGATTTTTCCCAAAGGATTTATTTTCCTTGGACCATTCGTGAAAATGGATTTTCGATAGACATCTGAATTGTGCATTGTCTTAAACTTGACTGTGTTTAAGCACGTTGTGCCGATATTTCTGTCGGACTTTCCAAAATAGCTTTGATCCTCATGAGAGGACGAAGTTGAGAAATTCACATTTTTAAGACTATCCTTAAGAAAGGATAGAATTAAGAAAACCCAATTTTTGAGAAAAGGTATCCTTAAGAAATGATGAAATTTAAGAAAATGTGTCCTTAAGAAAGGGTAGAGTTAAAAAAAAACTCTTGTTTTGAGAAAATGTGTCCTTAAAAAAGGACGAAGTTAAGAAACCCCTGCTTTGAGAAAAGTTATCCTTGAGAAAGAACGGAGTTAAGAAACTTTAATTTTGAAAAAAAAGGGTGTCCTTAAGAAAGGACAGAGTTAAGAAATTTTGGGAAAATGTGTCCTTAAGAAAGGACAGAGTTAAGAAACTCGTGTTTTCGAGAAAAGATGCCCTTAAGAAAGGACGGAGTTAAGAAACTCTTGTTTTTGAGAAAAAGTGCCCTTAAGAAAGGACGGAGTTAAGAAACTCTTGTTTTTGAAAAAAAGTGCCCTTAAGAAAAGACGAAGTTAAGAAACTCAAATTTTGGGAAAAGGTGTCCTTAAGAAAGGACGGAGTTAAGAAACTCGTGTTTTCGAGAAAATGTGCCCTTAAGAAAGGACGAAGTTAAGAAACTCTTGTTTTTGAGAAAAAGTGCCCTTAAGAAAGGACGGAGTTAAGAAACTCCAATTTTGGGAAAATGTGTCTTTAAGAAAGGACGGAGTTAAGAAACTCGTGTTTTCGAGAAAAGGTGCCCTTAAGAAAGGACGGAGTTAAGAAACTCTTCTTTGAGAAAAAGTGCCCTTAAGAAAGGACGGAGTTAAGAAACTCCAATTTTGAAAGGTGTCCTTAAGAAAGGACGGAGTTAAGAAACTCGTGTTTTCGAGAAAAGGTGCCCTTAAGAAAGGACGAAGTTAAGAAACTCTTGTTTTTGAGAAAAAGTGCCCTTAAGAAAGGACGGAGTTAAAAAACTCAAATTCTAGGAAAAGGTGTCCTTAAGAAAGGACGGAGTTAAGAAACTTTATTTTTGAGAAAAAGTGCCCTTAAGAAAGGACGAAGTTAAGAAACTCAAATTCTGGGAAAAGGTGTCCTTAAGAAAGGAAGGAGTTAAGAAACTCATGTTTTTGAGGAAAATGGGTCCTTATGAAAAGATTGGTTTCAAATTTTTTTTTTTTTACTAACCAGTGCAAGGTTAGTTTTTGGTAATGTATTTTTATGCAAATGATATGCATGCGCATGTTTTTATGATGATGCAAAGATGCATGAAACTCTTGTCGGAATGCTTATCATAATGTGTGAACATGTTTGACAATGCAATTATGCACATGTTTTCATGTCGAAATGAATGTTTCCTGAAACATTAGATGTCATGATGTATGAACATTTTTGGCGATGCGTATGTTTTCATGTATGCCTTCATGGAGTTCTTGTAGAAGTCCCTTTCTTTTGGTCTTAGTTTGATTTTCTGATTCTTCGAAATTTGCCCCGACAAAAGTTTGCCCCCATACTTCATTGTCCTTTTCTGGATAAGGTGAATGACTCCGGCGTCGTCTTCTTCTTTCCTTTTTGGAGGCAAGATCGGGAAAAAGTTGACTTTGGAACTTCATCGCATGAAGTTATGACCTAAAAATGAAATGGAATACTAGTTAGTAATATGTTCGGAAAATTTTGTCGTTTTTCACCTGGCTGTTCGAGCTTTTTGCATATTCGGCCTCCTTCAGGGTTAAGGGTCGGTCATCATGTTGTTGCCTCCACATTTGGGGTCTTCAATCTCTTTCATGAACCTGTTTATACGTTCAAGACATAAATGTGCTATGGATGCACCTAGCTTTGTGTTTGATGCATGTATCTAGCCTAAATGCATGATAACTTGTATGATGTATGCAGTTATTGTAGAATGATGAATGGGAAATTTTGTTTTGCCCCTCAGAGGGATGCCCCTGACTCTAAGCTGCCAGATCTTTGCCTCAATGCTCGATGCCTTGTTTGTAAGGATGCCCCCCAACTTTCCTTGGGTTTGATCATTTTTTGAATTACTTCCTCAGGTGAATGCCTCAACATTTTTGTCTAAGACTGCTCTTGAAGCGAACTCGAAGCTTGAAGTATGTTTTCATCTCTTCTTGAAGAGCTGACATTGTTCTTGTGGACGTGTTATGTTGCCCCCCAGTCAAGTCCATAAATTTGCTTTTGGTTCATGGTAGCTTATCACTTTTGGCTCTGACAAAGTGCTACAGGCGATAATTGATGTAGTCGTCTGGGGTGCAGAAGTCTGACTTGGCATCAGAGGCTCACTTCCTGAACTCGTCGAGGAAAGCTCTCAGCTTGGGGCCTTAAAGAGGTATGATGTTTGTATGAGTGCAAAGGTTATTTGAAAATGCCCTTGGACCGGGCTCTTGCATGATGTTAGATTGGTCAAGTTTGCTTTATCCGGTATTTGCTAACATGGGGCATCCCAAGATCGATTTCAAAGTTCCGAAATGAATGCATGTAAATGCAAGGTACATGTTCTAGATGTGAAGGTACTGATTCAAAATAGAATGTATGCATGTAAATGGAAAATGCATGTTCTAGATGAGAAAGCACTGATTCAAAAATGGTTCCCGTGGTTCAACTTCTGAATTTACGGGATTTATTCGCAACTTTTGAATGTTGCATTGATATCTAGGGAACTAGATTTTCTCCCGATGATAATTTTTTAAATAGGGAACCAGACGTGAATCAATACTTCATGCTGATGAAGTGCAAAAATTAAAATGTTATAGTGGTGTCATGTAATTGATGTGGAATGAATGACTTAATGCAACATGATCAACAAAGAGAAGAAACATGTTAGTTCATAATAAAAGAGTCAAATGGATAAATTGAATGATGAATAAGACAAAAATTAGCAGCAAAGAAAATTGAACATATAGCAAATAAAGGCATCAAAACCTAAACAGGGTGACTGCTAACGGGCAGAGTTTTGGTTTGGCTTTAAGGGGTAAGCTCTTAGGGTTTACTATATGTGTTTTGGTTCTAAAGTAACGGTACCCGAACTGTCGCTAGGACATCGATTCGGGAGGATACATTTCCCTAGGTCTGCACGGAGACAGAGGTCTCACGAAGACAAAGAGACCTATATCCCGGAAGCGTTTCACCATCCTACACGGAGGGAGTACCTCACGAAGGCGTGGTTTCTCGCTCCCACTTAAGGGACGGAGCTCGGGTATAGAGCTCATGATATGAAAACTCAGAAAATAAATTTATAAAAATTTTGTAAAAATTTTTAAATAAAAGGGATCACAAATTAATTAAATTGAAGTCATAATTTCCACCTATAGACAAAAAAAGTAATCAACTTGTGGCTTGACTCTCTAAAAAAAGGTCCCCAGCGGAGTCACCAAGCTGTAACAACGGGTGAGTCGCCACCAATCCTTAGTTTTACTGTAGGTGCGATTGGAACACCTGGAAAACCCGATTATTTTAATAAAAACCAATTTTTATGATTTTTATTAAAATACGAGTTTTGGTCTGCGAAACCAGAAAATAGGTTCGGGAGTCGGTTACGTGGGGAAGGATGAGCACCCTCATAACGCCCAAAAATTGGTACCAGTCGATTACGTAATATCTTAATAGTGGAATTATGAATTCGAATTTAAATTTAGAAATTATGATCCATTAATTTAAAATAATATTTAAAAATGTATGTTTATGAAAGGAAAGGTACACTCCAACGCCTGGAGCATAATTTCCGTTAGACTCCCGACTGAAGGAAGTCTATTTTGAAAATTAAGATTTAGAATAAAAATATTTTTTAATAGAGACTATCGAAAAGTGGCACCCTTACGCTCAGGGTACGTTTTTCACAATAATCCCTACTAAAAAGTTTTAATTTAAAATTCAATAAAAAAACATATATAAATATATTTTATTCAAACATGGCATACAAAATAAAATATACAAACATGACATATAAAATAAAAAACATACCAACAAATATAAAAACATCTTATATTTCATACAAAGATATTCATTACAAAAAAACAACATTAAAATAAATACAAAGATGAGGATCAAAACTTACCCTACTAGAAGCTCAAAATAAGAACTTCACCCGACCCCTAACAAGATCTCCGCATCACCTCGCTACAACTCAAAAATTGATTCGAACGAAACTCGACAGGGCCTCCAATTAAATCAACTGTTCGAACCATTAAAAGGACACTGCCCCTAAGGTTCGAAAGGGCACTGCCCTTTTCTTGCGCCATTTCTATGGCTTCATTTTGTTGTGTGTGCCATTTCTTTGGATTTTTGGGTGGAAGGGTTGAGGAAGCTAGAAAGAATAAAGACACAATGATTTATAGTGGTTCGGCCTTCTAACAGGCACCTACATCCACTACCTTAGCTCCCCACTAAGAATTTCACAATCAATCTACTAATTGATTCGTCCCCTTTTCTAGGATTAGGAGGAAACCCTTAAAACCGATCAAGCTTCTACCCAAAGCCTTGATCAAAACCCTCTTTTACAAAGAGACAAAGAAAGCAAACTTAAACCCTCTAATAGGTATTTGTTTGCACAATGAAGCACTCACCCAAAACCTAAAACACTTGAGCAAATTTGACAATTTTGGCTCACTAGTGTTTGTCTATACAAGAAATGACAAAATAAGCACTAAGACAATTTCTTGATCATTTGTTGATTGACAATTGAAGCATTAGTCTTCTCTTGATGTTTGGAGGTCCCTTTTATACTCCCAATTGAGTTTATAGCCGTTTAGGACTGTTGGGGTTGAAATAGAGTCGTTGGAGCCTTTAATTCCCTCCATAAATGTAGTTCTGCAGCTCCCCGTTTCGAAACGCTCGAAGCCGTTTCGAAACGCTCTTAATATAGAAAGAGCCGTTGCAGTCTGTCAGGGCACCCGTTTCGGAACACCCCCTTGTCGTTTCGGAACGCGTATCGGAACGCTATAAGCCCGTATCGAAACGACCTGCATTCAAAAGTTAGTTGGGAAAGAGCCGTTGGGGTTTATGACCGTTGTGGTCAGTGCCACATGGGCGTATCGGAACGACCTAGCCCGTTTCGAAATGCTAAGGCCCGTTTCGATACGAGTATCGAAACGTTTTAGCCACTGGAGGCACCTGTTTCGAAACGCCCTAAGGTGTTTCGAAACACTTGGTCAGTTTTGTGAAAATTGGCCTTTGAAAACGTGAAAAACCTTTTTTAAAGATATCCCTAAACATGTTTGGACTTTGGGAATGTTTTAAATACTTTTTAAATCAGTCCAAATTATTTTTCAATTATTATATCAAAACATTAGTTCTACAATCTCCCCCTTTTTGATATAATAAAACCACTTGAAAAATTGTTTGAGATTCTCCCCCTTTAACTTTAAAAATGTGAATAAGAGATTAAAAGTTTTAATTCAAATAAAGCTCCCCCTTATTCATTTGAAAAATCAATTTTTCAAACCATTTCTTCCCCTTTTTGTTATATCAAAAAGAATTTAAAACATGAAGTTCAAAAATAACAATAGAGGTAAAAATTTTGATAAAAATGAAAATTTGGTTTTAAAATGGCTCCCCCTTACTCAAAGCATCATTGAAATGTTAGTCCAACATATATGATCATCTAGTTGAATTAAATAGAAAATAAGACAAATAAATTCAAAAACAACTAGAAATTTTACCAACACTTGAACCCAAGGGAGGATGTGAAGCCTTCCTTCTTCAAGTGTTCTTCCTTGTGTGTATGGAGCTCCCCCTCAATGTTTGACTTGTTGAACATCTCCATCACACCTACAATAGACAATCAAGTAACTTTTGGTATCCAAATTGCTTTGGATCCATAAACGTTAGTTGCACAAAATTTAGTCCCCTTAGGAATCTATTTTTCAATTTCATCCTTTTTAATTGAAGTATTAAGTCCTTTTGGGACCCAAACACTTCTAAAACATTTACCATTTATAAATCTAGGGGCACTAGATTGTCTAACATAAAAATTTGATTTTCCAAAATTGTTTTTCTTTTCAAGCTCTTTGGAAATCAAATCTTTTTCTACTTGAACATTTTGAAGCAATTTTTGTAAATCAAGACATTTTAACTCAAACTCTTCAAGTTTTGCTTCAAGTTCAAGTTTGGTTTTAGAAAGCAAATCATTTTGAATTTTTAACTTTGAAATCAATTTATTGTTTTTCAAAATGTGGCTTTTAAAATCTAAAGCCAAATCATCACAGGCATCTTGTAATTCATCAAAGGAATAAGAACATGAAGTAGATGAATTAGAAGTTACCCTTGAATCTTCTTCGATGGCCATAAGGCAAAGGTTGGCTTGTTCATCGTCGGTGGAGTCTTCATCACTCCAAGTAGCCAATTGTGCCTTCTTCTTATGGCTTGAAGTGCTTGCCCTCTCCTTTCTTTTAGGTTCTCGTTCAAGCTCTCTCAAGGCTTTCTTCATGAAAGGGGCACACTTCTTGAAGAGATGAACTATCTCTTCATCTTCATCCTCCTCTTCACTTGAGTAGACATGATGGCAAGTGGAGGACTTGAGAGCCATGGCACTAGCATTAATGTCAAGCCCTTTGATTTTCTTCTCTCTCATAGCTCTAATTTCTTCCCTCTTCTTCTCATCCTCTTTGTTCTTCTTCATAATTTGATGAGTAAGGAGAGACCCCATGAGTTCATCAAGCTTCAAAGTCTTCAAATTTTTGGCTTCGATGATGGCGGTCCTCTTTGAGTCTCAAGACTCTGGAAGTGAGTAAATGAGCTTTCGAACAAGCTTCTCCTCCGGGATGGCTTCTCCATAACCTTTAAGACCATTTGTGATGGTGGAGAACCGATCAAACATCTTTTCGATGTTCTCTTCCGGATCTATTTTGAAGTTCTCATACTCCAAGGTTAGGAGCCCAATCTTGGTCTCCTTGACTTCGTTTGTCCCCTCGTATGTGACTTCAAGCTTGTCCCATACCTCCTTGGCACTCTCACAAGAAGACATCTTCTCATAGATGGATGGACCAAATGCACAAAATAGAATGTGCAAGGCTTTGCAATTAAGCTTCATCTTCTTGCGATCGTCGGCACTCCACTCCGCTTTACTTCTTTTAGGCACGAACGGACCATCTTCAACTACATTCCATAGCTTGTAATCTCTTGATTTGATGAAGAACTTCATCTTTGTCTTCCAATGGGCATAGTGGGTTCCGTCGAAGAAGGGCGGTTTGTCTATGAATTGCGCCATTTGAGCCGGTTGATGAAATAGTGATCGAGCTTATCGGATCTTCTCAATAGGATGTTAATCCCCTTGATGGAGCCAAGCTTTGATACCAATTGTTGAGATGTGTGGGGCTCGATTCGATCAACCAATATTGCTCACCAAGTGGTGGAGAGATGGATTTTTGGGTGGAAGGGTTGAGGAAGCTAGAAAGAATAAAGACACAATGATTTATAGTGGTTCGGCCTTCTAACAAGCACCTACATCCACTACCTTAGCTCCCCACTAAGGATTTCACAATCAATCTACTAATTGATTCGTCCCCTTTTCTAGGATTAGGAGGAAACCCTTAAAACCGATCAAGCTTCTACCCCAAAGCCTTGATCAAAACCCTCTTTTACAAAGAGACAAAGAAAGCAAACTTAAACCCTCTAATAGGTATTTGTTTGCACAATGAAGCACTCACCCAAAACCTAAAACACTTGAGCAAATTTGACAATTTTGACTCACTAGTGTTTGTCTATACAAGAAATGACAAAATAAGCACTAAGACAATTTCTTGATCATTTGTTGATTGACAATTGAAGCATTAGTCTTCTCTTGATGCTTGGAGGTCCCTTTTATACTCCCAATTGAGTTTATAGCCGTTTAGGACCGTTGGGGTTGAAATAGAATCGTTGGAGCCTTTAATTCCCTCCATAAATGCAATTCTGCAGCTCCCCGTTTCGAAACGCTCGAAGCCGTTTTGAAACGCTCTTAATATAGAAAGAGTCGTTGCAGTCTGTCAGGGCACCCGTTTCGGAACACCCCCTTGCCGTTTCGGAACGCGTATCGAAACGCTATAAGCCCGTATCGAAACGACCTGCATTCAAAAGTTAGTTGGGAAAGAGCCATTGGGGTTTATGACCGTTGTGGTCAGTGCCACGTGGGCGTATCGGAACAGCCTAGCCCGTTTCAAAACGCTAAGGCTCGTTTCGATACGAGTATCGAAACGTTTTAGCCACTGGAGGCACCTGTTTCAAAACGCCCTAAGGTGTTTCAAAACACTTGGTCAGTTTTGTGAAAATTGACCTTTGAAAACGTGAAAAACCTTGTTTAAAGACATCCCTAAACATGTTTGGACTTTGGAAATGTTTTAAATACTTTTTAAATTAGTCCAAATTATTTTTCAATTATTATATCAAAACATTAGTTCTACAATAAATATTTTGTATATATATATATATATATATATATGATAACTAATCCACTAATTCAAGTTATACGTGTGTTTATTCATGTTTTTTTTATACATATTAAGCAAATTTAAGATAACTCAACTTTCAAGTTATACAAAGTTCCATTTTAAAACCCAAACTTTATTTGAACTTTTTTTCAAGTTGAGTTTATGAAATTATGATTTAAATGGAAAATTCAAATTTTTTAGTCAAGTCGAGTTTTGCTGACCCCTGACCATCACTGTCCTTTCTCGAGTCCAACAGTTTAAGGAATTCAACCTTAAAACCAAACCGGCAGCTTCTCTTGAATATAACAATCAATTCAATGCAATGAAAAGCTACAATGGCCTCATATCATACCATGCATGACACGTTCGAGCAAGCAGGTAGCAAGTTGACCTTTTAACACATGCAGAGCAGTGACATTTTCAGGTATTTCATCTAAAACCACAGAGCTATAAGACGCGTTTAAATATGACCATATCATTTAGTACGGGCGGTAAAACAAGCTACGATGGTGCGAAGCAGACAAATAAATCTCACCGGCAACATTCAAACTGTAAGAAACTTAAACAAGCACCAACATCAGCAAACACTATTCTTTAGGGTAACTATTCTTCTGCTGCACTGGCAGCACTCAAATCCACACTGAGGTCAACAACCTGTTCAAAAATATTTGTGGCATTAGTCTACACCAAAAAAAAAACACCAACAACAATAACAGAAAGTAAAGACACCAACAATAAATTACCAAATTATTTGGCACTAAACAAATTCTAGCTCTTTATCATGTGGTACCACCAAACAACAATACCAAATTACACATTCTCTCCCAAGTCCAGACGCTATTTATGTGCATCAAATTGAGTGAAATTTAAACAATAACTTTTTAAATATTGATCATAGACTGGAAACAAATGACAACCAAAGCTTACCTTCCCAGTTATCATGGTATACATGTTAAGTACATCTGTGACAGTCGACTCAAAATGTGTTGTAGCATCATAGCTCTGTCAAAGACAACCGGATAGTAATTAGCATTTAGCCACAGTTATTCTGAGCAAAAAGCAAAGAGACCACTTGAAAAACCAAAACAACTAAAGATTCTCACTGTTGATATGAAACAATTGTCAAGAGAAGGTTCATTCACTGGTTCAAATCTGTCATAGATATCAAAGAATATATCGTCAACAGGACCTAGAAGGTCAATTCCGGGCTTTAGTTCAGTCTCAGGGTGATCTGTCTCAGCTTCTGTAGAAACAAATGCAATGAATTTGCCCTTTGGAGCAACATTGTGAGAATATGAACAACAGAAGACATACCTGCACAGACACATAACAACCCTAAATTTTAGACTAAAAACAAAAAGGCAGCAGTAAGTGATCATAATCAGTAATGAGATATCATCAACTTTTTCAGGTTTGCTGCCCTCAAATTGAACTATCTTCAAAAAAACAGAAGCTCAGTTTGTGAAGACAAGCCTAGAGTTGAATTATTCTGGACTTTCTTCTTGGAATATCCAAAGAATGGTTGGCAAAGCAAACAAGGGAAAAACATCAGATTGCAAATCCTACTTTCTAAATCTATTTAACAATAAAAAATTTGTTTTCTGGATCCCATCCTAGGACATAAGCCAAAAACAATAAAGAATAGAAACATATTTCTCTTTAGCTGTTCCAAGAACCTGCAGAAGGGACTCTACCCCAGAATCAAGGATACCAGGAACAAGAGACGTGCAAGATATCAAATGGAAAAATTAATATATTATAAGCAATGAGAAACACCCATATTTTACTTCAATTAAGCTTCCTATCAAGAAAAACCCAATGTTAACTTACATATCTGATCTACGACCCAACTGCTTTTGTGGCAGGATAATCTGCACAGAATGAGAATCATTGGTGTTTGGAATTGGATGACTCATAATAGCAATTGCCCTGGCAACCTTTCCAATCCTCCTAACCTGTTTGAGTAGACACAAATTCACGACGATCATTAGAAAATCGACTTCTATCTCATATTTACTAGTTCATAACCAAGTCACTATGGAATTAGATTTCGCAATAAGTTCAATAATTTTATAGCATATAGGTTCCATTTGATTAAAAAATACAGAAAAGGGAAGAAATTCGTCTTGTTAAAAGTATCATGTAAAATAGTGATTGCAATCCAATTTCATTTGTCTGGGCCAAGTTTTAAATGCATGGAAAATCTCATCCTTCAACATTCTTTAAAATGAAGGTGAACTCCATAAGGTCATGAGTTACTATGCTTTTGAGTGGGAAAATATTTCTAAAGTAAAGAAAAATAGTGCAGTACTACCTTGTTTGGCAAATAGGAAGGGTCACAAACCACTTTCTTACACCTGGCAGTTTCACCTTCAGATGTGACACCACAAGCTTTGCCTTCATCATCATATTCCACCTGGAAATACACAATGATTTATACTTACGGTAAGATAACTTATTCCAGCCACCTAAATTTCATGAAAACTATCAATAACGTAAATGAAGAGAGATTAGAAATCTAACAAACACCACTAGATACCTTGCACTCAGGTTTATTCAGCATATATGTTCCACCATAAACAGCACTAAGCCGTGCAAAAGCCTGAGATATTTCAAAGGAGAAATATAATAACTTCACAAAACTGCACTACATAGCAGTTGAAATGAACTTGATAGAGAGAGTGATAGTGATGAGAACCTGGGGTAGCTCGCCTAATCCATACAGTGGATAAATGTATGGAGAACCACCTTGAAAACGTGCAAGAGACTCCGCATAAAGCTATCACATAACAAAGAGAATTAATTTAGACCATAAGTAATCATGCTGAACTTTCAACTCAAGGCACAAATCACCTTCATCCTCTTTACAGTATCCAATGCAGGTTCATCCAGGTAGCGGTCATCTCTATGAAGTGCCAATGCATGACCAATGAAATCCACAGTGTTATCGTCAAGCCCATATTTCCTGTCCAAAAAAAATTCATAAGACATGCAAGATGGGCTACGGTGTTCTATCATCTAAGACTCAGTGCCTAGCAGATAAGAGCAGCAGTATTCCGCAGAAAGATATGAATGGATAGCTTTCCTCCAAACCAAAAGTATTCCCAATCAAAAGGACAGAAACATATGAAAATATTTAAGCTTTTGAGTGCGTACTGGGCCATTAGAAAAAGGAAGCTAGTTAAAGCGGAAAAGGCCCTTACGCAATTAGATCCCTGGTTTTCACCCTCGTCAAGTCCATCCCCTCATGAGTTTTAGGATCTTTTTCATCGTAAGCTTGAACATATAGGAAGAACTTCCGTGCACGACGCTTCTCAAATATTCCCATAAGTGGAGACTTGAGTGCCTCCATGTCAGTTGCTGGCACCTTATGAACCTGTTAAAATTGGTAGAAACCAACAAATAGAGGGTAAAGTACAAACATATATATATATATATATATATATATATATATATATATATTTGAAGTCCAAGTAGAGTCAAACCGAAATATCCAAAAAAGATATTCTACCTTCCCTTTATTGAAAACATAGCTACCATCCACAGCCTTGAAGGAAAGATACTTTGTAACATCCGTATGAATGAGAACACGCACAAGTGTGCCATTTGCCATCATAAACTAGTGCAAAGAATAATAAAAGTTAGTATATTCAATGCAGAAGAATAAAAGCAGCAAAAAGTTGAAGCCTTAAAAGGGAAAAATCACCTTAGGGATCATGTCCACATTATAATCTCTACTAGAGCCCAAATGAGCGGGAGGCTTATCATTTCCTCGAAACTTCTTCCAGAGCTACCAACAAATAATTTGAAGACATTAATCAATAAATAGAAAATGGAAAAGGAATCAACAGATTAGCTAAGCCTTTGGACTTTGCAGAAAATGGAACCTGAATGAGGTTAAGTGATGTAGACTCTCCTCCATAGTAATCATTCCGATCCATATGCAGAACCTAAATGCAAGACGAACAGCACCAAATTGTCAAAGCTTATCTAGAAGACTTGTTTTACCTTAGCTCAAACATTTTCATGAATTATACAGTTAAAGGCAGGCAATTGGGCATGGTTTGATGAAACAAGAGGTTTTATTTGAAGTTTCAAAAACCAAATTGTCAAAGCAGCTGTGGTAGCTAGTCATCTTCCAAAATTACTAGTTCCGGTTATTAATTATACAAGCAGGATGATAAGAACCAAGCGATTAGTATAATTGCATCATGGCAGCCGCTGTTTACAAGAAAGATAGAGAAAGGCATGGTGTTTGGAGATAGAACAGATCTAAGGTGCAGCCAGATCCAAGATCTAGGTTTATTCAAAAGAGGAAAAGTAGAAGAAAGACCTTGAGTCCGTCAACAGAAAGAAGACCGCTGAGGATGCATTCCTTGAGACCAGTTCCCAGCACTATGACATCGTACTCTTCATCCATGGGAGCTGCAGATTAGCAAAGACGGTGAGGAGTTGTGAGTTTAGGGTTTGATCTTCAATTAATTCAGATTTCCTATACACTAAAGTACCTTAGTAGATCAGTAGTAGTCACTTGTAAGTTTTCCTTTTCAGTTGATTGATCAGAATCAGATTCAGAGATGAGATGAGATGAGATGAGAAAGGTTTCCGCTTCTTGCTTCTTTCCTCTTTCCTCTTTCCTCTTTCTTTTTCAGTCAATGCCGCTATATGATAGAATCGGCTAATTATTCAGATTTAAATATACATCAAATATATATAAATGGGTAAACTACAACATAGATCACTTATTTACGGGTAAGATTATATTTGGATCATCAAATTATTATACATTATATTTGGGTCACTCAATTATGGGTAATGTTAAACTTGGGTCACCCTTCATATTTAAAAAATACATCAATTTAGTCATTTTTTCTTCTAAATCGCTTGTATAACCTCGTTAATACTAGAATACTTTATTTGAAATCATTAATTAATCTAATACATAAATTGATATAATTTTTTTTAAATAGGAAGAGTGACCCATATGTAACTTGACCCATCATTGAGTGACCCAAATGTAATCTTTAATAATTGGGTGACCCAAATGTAACTTTTAATAATTAGGTGATCAAAATGTATCTTTACCCATAATTGAGTGACCTTCATTGTAGTTTACCCTATATAAATAAATAAAAACCAATGACGAAATATATAAATAAATAAACACGACTAAAACCTAAAATTAAAATAAAATCCACTTGGTGCTTGCCTTCGCCTAACAGCCGCTCAATAAAATTTGATTTGATTCGAAAAAAAAATTCACTTTGAGTTATTTGAATTAATTTGATTTAGTATATTTACTTTTGGGTTCAAGTAGAGTTATGACATTACCAAATTGAAAAACAGAAAAACCATTTTTTACAATATTGATCCTTAATTTTCTTGTTTCTTTCAATTTCATGTTTTAATATTAAGATATCAAGTAAACCTTATTTTCTCCTCCCCTTCTCTCTTGAAAACATCCCTACCTTTTTCCTTCCAACTACGGCTAGTCATTGTTAGTTTCGGCCGACGGTCCATCTATGCAGTTCAGGCCTTTCAAGTGATCATCACTAAGCATCATCAACACATTTTCATATTTCTTCCTAGCTAAACAGAATGCCATAGCAAAACTTTTGTCTATTCTTACAATGCAAATGCTATGGTCCTAAACTAAGCGAAGGCGAAACACCCCCAAACTTGGAGATGCGTCGTCCTCGATGCATGAAAAGAAAAAGAAAAATGCTATGCAAAATGCTGATGCAAAAATAAACTAAAAAGAACGAAAACTAAAAAAATGTATCTCATGGGTGCTGAGGTCAATTGCCACTGGTGTCATATGTGGAGTGGTCGTCATGCTCCATTGGAACCGTTGAGGTTGCACTGTCATCAGATAGGGCAGGGGTCAGATCAATTGGTTTGATAGTGCATCCTACTATGCATTTGTAACGTTTTGGCTTGGATGTTGTAGCATCCTCAGATGGGGGCACAGTGGGATTGGTTCCAGTGGTGGGGGCAGCCTCAGCCATAGGTTGATCGTCAACACTCAAAGTGGTGGTCGGCTGCCTTTGCGACTCAGGTGGTTGTGATGATGTTGTAGCAGGTTTTGTGCTTCGTGTTTTCTTCCTGATAGGTGTGCAAGCATGATCGATTTGCTGTGACTTTTGAGCAGAGGGGTCTCTAGTAGTTGGCTCTAGGGCAGGCGTTGGGTTGACTTTCTTCCGAGCTGTCAACTTTCTCTTCTAGGCTGGTTGGGGCGTACTTGCTGCGGCATTCTGGTCTTGTGGTTCAAGAGTGACGAGGAGCTCCTTTGGAAATGGGGGAAACGGGATTGCAATTCCTGGTAAGACCTCGGAGAAGCACTGTGAGATGGCCACATCCCTTTGGTTGGCGTATTTAAAATAGGTGCTCAGCTGCACCCTCAAACTGTGAAGCTCTGTGGCCATATGGGTTGCTTTAGCAACCAATGTTGCGGTTCTTGCTGCAGCAAAGCTCTTGGCTCCTCCCTCCAGGGTCTCGCTTGGAGCATCCTCATCGAAGCCCTTCAACTGAGGAATCTGGGGAGGTGTCAACCCCTTTTTACCCTCCATGCGCTCGTCCTTAGCCGGGTTTTCAAACACTTCCTTCCTCCGGTAAAGGGTGGTTATCAGATTTGGGAAAATCAAAGGACTTTTGCTCCTCTTAAGGCATGCATAGACCTCATCTACCACCAATTTCCCTACATCGATTTGTCGACCATTAATTATGGAATGAATAATCAGCAGACAAGATAGATGTACCGTGGTTGTGTGCAATGTGGGCACCAGTCTCGTTCGGATTAAATGATTCTATAATTTTGCTTCAGGCTTTAGCCTCCCCCTCTCCACTGTCATGGTGTTCCGGTTGAGTTCTGTCCCTTGAAAACACAGTTCCTTCACGATTTCTTCCTACGCTTTGTCGTCTAGCCCAACAATGAAACTACCATGCTCATCCACTATGTTTTTCAGGCCGTAAAATTTATTCACTGTTGCAGCAGTGAATTTCACTTGTTCTCCTCTAACATGGACACTTGACTGTGTTGGGCTAGTCAAGTGCGCATAGAACTCTTTCACTAATGGGACGCATATGCCTTTGGGTGTTCAACTAGCTTTCTCCAGTTGTGTTTGGCTATGGCATCAAGCAGGGCTAACTCGAAGTTCTCATTTTCCCCAGGGAATCGGAGTCCTTGCTCTAGCATTAGCTTTCTATCTTTTAAACTTAGCCATCTTTCATAGGATGCTTCATCATAGAAGAGTTTGATCTTGACGGATGGTGGGTTCTGAGAACTGGAGGCAACACCGGAGACATTTTTGCAGTGGACCATTGTTGGAGGCTTAGAGGTAGGTCTTTTGGTTTTTCTAAGGAAACAAATTTTTGTGTTGGGAAGAAAGTAGAGAGAAAAGTTGAATGGGTTGAGGTTGAGTGAAGAAGATGATGCGTGAGGATGGTATGAGAGGAGAGTGGGGGAGGAAACGTGTGGGAAGCTTCCTTAGGAAACGGCTAACATCTACCTCTCCTTAATGAGGAGAGAAGGTTGAGAGTGATGAGAGTCGTCTTTTGTCAGGAGAGAGAAAAGGGTTCTTAAGTGTTTGAAGAGAAACTGGGAGAGAGAACTAGGTTATATGTGGCTAGGGTTTGTTCTCTCTAATAATTCCCCCTTTTTATAATGCCCTTTTTATTTCCTTCCTTATCCTATGTCGCTTCAACTCCCAAGTAAAAACAAATTGTGTTCCCTACAAACTCTGATCTCCTTTATCAACCAATAGAATAAACCTCTTTTTGATATACCACTTGCACGACTGATCAACACTACAGAGGACATGTACTATGATACGGAATTTGCAAAATAATAAATTAAAAGAAAGGACAAACAACAGATAAGAACAAAGCTAAAAACACACAAAAGCTAACTACTGTTTATTGAAAATTCTAAAGAAAAAAAAAGAGTTAGGAGGCATACTATCAAGGGTCAGGAAGGCTGAGGTGAGACGTAGCTAGCCCCACTTCGTTTGAGTGATTTTCAGCATCTGGGTTCCCTTCCCCGATCAGGTCCTTAAATTCTCTCTCTTGAACTGGTCCAACAAAGGCTCTCTTCTGAATGTTGATGCTACAACAAAGTTCTTGTAGCTCATCCCATGCTATAGTATTGCAGTACCTATCTTCCATTGACCTCTCATGAAGGGTGTTATGTAGAGTGAAGGTAACTGTTTCTTCGCCCATTCTCAATGTGACTTCACCCTTCTCACAGTCAATCAAGGCTCGCCCTGTAGCTAGAAATGGCCTTCCTAGAATAATAGGGGCATCTTTGTTTTCTTCACAATCCAGGATCAAGAAATCGGCCAGGAAAGCCAAATAATAAATTAAAAGAAAGGACAAACAACAGATAAGAACAAAGCTAAAAACACACAAAAGCTAACTATTGTTTATTGAAAATTCTAAAGAAAAAAAAAGAGTTAGGAGGCATACTATCAAGGGTCAGGAAGGCTGAGGTGAGACGTAGCTAGCCCCACTTCGTTTGAGTGATTTTCAGCATCTGGGTTCCCTTCCCCGATCAGGTCCTTAAATTCTCTCTCTTGAACTGGTCCAACAAAGGCTCTCTTCTGAATGTTGATGCTACAACAAAGTTCTTGTAGCTCATCCCATGCTATAGTATTGCAGTACCTATCTTCCATTGACCTCTCATGAAGGGTGTTATGTAGAGTGAAGGTAACTGTTTCTTCGCCCATTCTCAATGTGACTTCACCCTTCTCACAGTCAATCAAGGCTCGCCCTGTAGCTAGAAATGGCCTTCCTAGAATAATAGGGGCATCTTTGTTTTCTTCACAATCCAGGATCAAGAAATCGGCCAGGAAAGCCAAATGATCAACTTTTACTATGACATTCTCAATTGTTCATTCTGGTCGGACTTCAGAGTGATCAGCGAGCTGTAGCGCAACCTCAGTAGTCCTGACATCCCTTAACCCTAGTTTCTGAAATATGGATTTAGGCATCAGGTTCACAATCGATCTCAAATCACACATCGCTCTTCCAATAAATTTATCTTTGATAAAGCATGGGATAATGAAGCTTCCTGGGTCTTTTCTTTTTGGTGGGCATTTTCTCCAAATGTAGTAGCAATCCTTTGCCATATCAACCATCTCATGCTTTTCCACCTTTCTCTTCTTTGTAATTATACTTCTTCCAAATTTAAGATCGTCTTGCTTTTTGAGTTTTTGAGAGAATCATGGAGATAGTTTGGCCGGAGTTGTTGTAGCTTGTTGCTGTAATAAGCCGGGTTGGACTTCGCCATTCTCTCCACCCCCAAACTTATCACCTTGGTTAATGTCCGTGCTACTTTGTAGTGTTAGTGCACTGCACTACTCCTTGCTATGGTGCTTAGTGGCTTCAGCATCACTAGGCAGACTTCCTTGTTGTCGTATATGCAAGGTTTGAACGATATGGCCCACTTGAGTTTCTAAAGCTTGTAAGGATGCACTATGATTTTGTAGAAGGACTCCTTTACTTCTGATGTGTGTTTCTTGATCCTGTAGCATAACTTTAGTGATTCCCATGAAATCCTTTGTCATAGCCATGAATTCCCTAAAAGTAGACTCCATTGAAGGTGTTGCTCCTTTCTGGTTTTGCCATGTCATATTCTGGTTGAAGTGGTGTGCCTCTTGTGGATTTTGCTGTGGCATTTGTTTGGCTGAATTGTTGTTGTGCCCCTGACTATCCCAACTTAGGTTTGGGTGTCGACTCCATCCTGGGCTGTTGTTGCTATGGTTATAGTTCCCCACATAGTTAGCAGATTCTGGATTATCAGGGCAATCGTTAAGGTGGTGATTGCCATCGCATCTTAGGCATGACTCTACTGCCTTAGCTTCCTTC
Source organism: Hibiscus tridactylites (assembly GCA_958450335.1). Lineage (NCBI taxonomy): Eukaryota > Viridiplantae > Streptophyta > Magnoliopsida > Malvales > Malvaceae > Hibiscus > Hibiscus tridactylites. The sequence goes on from OY288273.1 coordinate 73,733,293, forward strand.
ATTTCGTTGGAACGCTGGAGATTCTTTAGCAAATCAGTGATGTTGGCCAACTGATTCAGTATTAAGTTGTCAACTTCACTCTCCTTGGCAGCTCGTCTTCTCCTCCCCGTTCCAAGCCTTGTTGTTGGGAACTGATAATCGTTGTTGGCTACCTTGTCGAGGATGTTAAATGCTTCCTTCGGTGACTTGTCCAACAGTGTCCCATTTGCTAAAGCATCTAGCATCATCCTCGTAGGCACATTTACCCCATTATAGAACATAACCACTTGGGTCCAGTCATGAAAGCCATGATTTGTGCACTTCCTCAATAATCTCTTGAATCGATCCCAACATTCATACATGGATTTGTCATCATCTTGACGAAAAGAAGCAACATCATTTCTCAACTAAGTGCTTCTATTTGGTGGATTATACCGTAGCAGAAAACTTTTGCATAGATCTGTCCAAGTCTCCATTGATCCAGCTGGCACTCCACTTAGCCATGCTCTAGCACGATCACGTAAAGAATATGGAAACAATTTAAGCTTTAGCACATCCTCGTGCACTCCTTGCTGTCTGAACGAGTCACAAACTTCCAAGAAAGCACGAATATGTTGTCTTGCATCTTCGTGAGGCATACCTCCAAACTGACCAATAGTGTTCAACATGTTGAACATAACAAGTTTAAGCTCGACCTGGCCTGCCTGAATTTTTGGAGCTACTATTCCGGGATAGAGATCATCCAAGATAGGAGATAAATGATCTATAATAGCTCGTGGTCGAGCTGCTGCTCCCTGGCCATTTGTCATAGCATCTTTGTTACCTTGAGGTGGTGGTGGTATTTCTTCGTTCATGTTTCTAGTCTCTTCTCGTCGAACACGTCTCCTAAGTCTCAAGAAATGCTCAATCTCAAAAATAGGTGATTGCAAGGGTCCTCTAGGTCGCCTTCTGGTCATACACTAGCAAGACACTTGAAAAGAAAAACGAAAAACCTAAAATAAGATTATACTAAAACAAAAAGAACAAACAATAAAAACAAAAACCGTAAACAACCAATTGCCAATCCTCGGTAACGACGCCAAAACTTGTTGCGTTTGTGCAGTGACTATAAATGGTACGCAAATGGTGCTAGTATACACGTCGAACGAGTAATAAAGTGATGAGTGAGTATCGTCTCCACAGGGATTGGAGGTGAACACAGTTTCGTTTCCAAATTGCTATAGTAACCAAATTGTAGTGTGAGTATGCTGAGGCAGAATGAAGGATGGGAAAAATGCATTAGCAAAACGAGCAAACAAAAAAGAGATAATCAATGGCAGATAGGTCCTCTCTCAGATACGAAGCTCTCTACGGAATGGCTGGCTAGCTCCTGAAGGATAATCCTCTTAAACCTCTTAACATTTCTAACGAATCCTAGTTCTCTCACTATGCTCGGTGAGATTTACTTAGGCTGCTCTTAAACTATCTCTAGCAAGAAAGATGGGAGACAAAAATGCTAAAGCAATACCTCTCGGCTTGACTTCAACAATCTACTCTCCTAATCTCTATCCCTCTTAGCCGTTTAAACCTATCACTTATCTCTAAGGTAGATTGGAGTCCTCCCCCTTGGTGGTTACTCCATTGTTTATGAAGATCTAAGGCTAGCTCTCTCGATCACTCCCCCTAGCCAATGCTAAAGCAATGACCTTCTCTCGAAGGTTGTCACACACTACTCTAACTGTCACTATTTGCTAAGGCTTGCTTTCTTAATCACTACCCTCATCAGTACCTAAGGAACGACCAACTTTCGAAGGTATCATAAGGAACGACCTAACTTTCGAGGCGCTAACATCCCTAATCTCTTACAACCCTAGGTTATTCCTAAAGAAAGGCCACTCTCGAAGGCGCTTAAGGTAGGGCCTAACTTTCGAGGCACTTACAACCCCAAGCTCTTACAACTTCAAGGAAATTAAGCATAACATAAACAAAGCAAAGCTCAAGAGAGAACAGTAAACATCAACATCAGATTAAGAAAAATAAAAAGAGTATCATCCAGCAAAACCCAAGCCATCTAAAATAGTTCATGGCTGGGCAATATTCAAACGTATCATTCTCATACAACCCTCCAGATAAATAAATGCTATAGCAAAAAGGAAAGATAAACTCCTAGTTCGCCGGTGGACTGCCATGACCGCCTTAGGCTCACCGCCTCGGAAGAGGACGGTGAGGCCACACCTCGAGCTTCCCGGTGAAGGATACCAAGTATGGTCAACGATGGAGTGCTTCTCCCCTCTGTTGTGCTTCTTTTCGCACACTTCTCTCTCGTCCGACCTCTCCTCCTTTGTTGTTGAGGAGGTGAAGTCTTTATATAGTGAGGGGTTGGTCTTCTAGGGTTTTGGAGCCTTGGTATCTCGTTGGGGATCCCAAAGAATATGCTCTGACAAGCTCTGTCTACCAGGGGACAAAAAGGACGATCTACAGATGGAGTGCGACTGCTGCATAAAGCTGTCTGACAGTGTCAGGCGTCCTTTCCTGCACTTCACGTACTTGTACTTTCTTGCGCTAGCTAGCCTTCTTTCTTCTCCTTTGCTATAGCATTTTTCTCCTTGTTTCTTTCCTTGCATTCTGTTATGTTATCCTGCACACAAACAGCCAAAAACCATCTTTCCCGCAGCACCAACTCCACGCGAGCAATAAATTAAAAAGCACCCACAATATACTAAAAATGCAGCCTACATGCAATGTAATGCACTTGAAAACAAGCAATTGCTATAGCAAAGAGGCATAAATATAGCGGTAATAGCGTAGATATCAAGAAACAGTTTCTGTATCTCTTCCCATCAGGTCAATTTCGAGGACGGAATTCCTTAAGTAGGGGAGAGTTGTAATGCCCGAGTTTGGGGCCCGGGAGATATTCGAGTTTGGTTAAGCCAGTTTGGGTTATGCTAATTTTGGAGAAAACAAATTAAATGATCAAATTCTAAAGCTTTTGAAAGGATAGGGGTTTTAGGTAAAATGAGTAACAAAAGGGTTTTGGAGATGGAATTTTTTTAATGGAAATAAAATAATATATTTCAAAAAAACCCATTTCTTCTCCATTTTCCCATTCATTTTTCACGTCAAAATTTCCTTAAGCCAAACAACTATTCATTTCCACCAATCTTCACCATCTTGGAGGATTTTAGGAGGTAAGACAACTTGGTTTTATTCTTCTCTTCTTTCTAATCTTGGTTTTGGCATTTCCTTTTCAAGGTTTTGAAGATTTCTCAAGTTTCTTCATTTTTGGGTACAATGAGTTTTGAAGGGGTTTAAGCAAATGTTATAAAAACAGTGGTTTTGGTGAGTTGTAAATCATATTTGGGGTGTAAAATGGTGTTAAAACAATGGGCTTATCAAGAAATCCCGGAATTTGGAAAATGGGTAATTTTTGGTTAGAGGATATTTGGTTTTTGGCTTGGAAATGGCATGGAAGGATTTCTAACGGTTTGAGGGTGTTGGGTTGTTGTTTTTGGAGTATTTGAACATGTTTTGGATGATAAATTGATGAAGTTATGGGTGACTTGAGGTTAGAGTAGAAATGAGGATGGTTTTGGTTAGTTTCGGAAAGAAATTGGAAACTTGTTGTTGCCGGATTTTAACGGGATTTATTTTAGTGGGTTTGATTATTGGAAGGTATATTAATTCCTTATTTTAATTTGGGTAGAAGCGTCAGATAAGGATTTGGGTTCTTCGGACGCTACACCGGGAGTTAAGGAAGCTTGAAGGAGGACCGTTAGCTTGTTTTGGTATTGTGCTGGTGAGTGGTAATGTTTTGAAGCTTTAAAATGGTTCAAAGAGATTTTCTTGGGGTTTGGGTGGAGCCTTAGGGGCCAACTTAAACCCAAGTGTAAGCTTGTCTAATTTTACCTTGTTTCATTGATTGGTGGTGTATGTGTGTTTATATGTGTTTTTGTGTGAAATACAGATTGTGTTTACCTCCTTTTAAATGATTGTTATGTTGTCGTAGTTGTTGTCAAAGACTTACGTGATGGTTAGTGGAAAGTGTGTTGTTGAATACAGTGATGTGTAATCCCACCAGAAGTGACTAGTAGATGAGTACGGTGATGTGTAGTCCTGCCGAAAATATGCTAGTTGTTGTGAACGGTGATGTGTAGTCCCACCGGGAATGGTTGTGCATGTGCATACCATAGTGTTGTCTTATGCTTTCGGTTTATCGTATTTCCTTTCTAAATGGTTTTGTCTTTAAACTAAAAACACGTTTTGAACTGCATTGTTGTTGTTGTTGTGATTTTGAGCTCCACTCACTAAGCTTTTAAGCTTACGCTCTCTTTTCCAATAATGCAGATCATTAGTGGCTATAGGAGGCAAGCGGGGCAAAGGAGGAACCTTGGAGTTCATTTGCTAGCTCAAGTATGGTTTATATGGTTGTAATAATATTTAGGCAATGGGAATGCTAGACTTTTATGTTGGGGAGTTGGTGTCTAAAATCATATGTTTTTATTTTTGTTGTTACCATGTTTAAAGTGTTGAAGTATGCTTTGGTTTGGCTTTTGACCCTTTGAGAATGTTAAGCATGTTTGGTTGTTTTTTTTAGTTAAATCTTGCTTTGTTGATTTTTAGCCTCGTTGAATGTTTGACTTGCTTTAAATTAGTTTCTTGGTTGCCTTGAGTTGCACGTATGCTTAAGAGTTGGTCAAATGCTTGCTTAGGGTGTTTAAGTTAGCTCTCTTGTGCTTAAAACTGCAATTTGTTGTCTTTCTGTGCAGGACGTATCGATACGCTCAAGGGCGGTATCGATACGGTCCCTTGTTTTAAGCCTATCGTACCGATACACGGGGGCGTATCGATACCCTCTTTGTCCTTTGGAAATCTAAGATTTTGACGAGAAATCGGGTTATCGGTACGGGCCTTAGGTGTAACGCCATGGTTTTGGGCGTAGAAGGTTTTGGGATCAGCTTAATGGTTTATCGATCGCAAATTAGAGATTTGAATCCTTAAGGTCGGTTCAGGGAAAACCTAGTTCGGGATGTTTTAAAAATATGGAAAATGTCTAAAAATCATTATTTATTATGTAAATAATGATGGTAAAAACAATTTTACAAAATGACTTTTAGAAATATTACATTTTGGTATAGTGACCAAAATGTAGTTTTTGCAAAAGTTGGCTAGTGACTGTTTTGTAAAGGATTGAAACTTTGAATCTTTAAGGAGCTATTTTTACCAATTATTTTCATCAGATTTCTCTTTAATTTGGGAGCTTTTAATAAATAATTTTATAATAAAATAAAGGAAATTAAAAAGGAAACTTAAAAGTTGACTTTTCATAACTAAATTCACGTTAGTTTTGCCTATTCTCATTTTCTCTCAACTTCTCTTCAGCCAAACACTTTTCCCTCATCAAAGAACATTTGATTTTCTCCTTGATTGTCGAGATTTCATCTTCCAAAGATTTTATATCTTTGCTTCTTCAAATCACATTGATTTACCTTTGGATTTTTAAGAAAACTTGCCCAAATTGAAGAGAGATCAATCATTAGAGGTAAGCTTCGTTCTTCTCCTCTAATGATCCGTTCTTTACTGAAATTCCCAAGTTATCAATCTTTTGTTAATGGTTTTTGAGTTGTTTTAATGTTATAAACAAGAAAGAGTTGTTAAATTGAAGATTTATGATGAGATCTTGATGATTTTCGTATTTCTATGTTATGATCTGAGTTGAGGTTAATTTTCTACATATTTTGGATGTTATTTGATGTTGAGAATGAGGTTTTAACAAATAAATCTTGAATAGGCTTGGGTCTCTAATTTTAAGATGCTAGATTTGTGGATTTTGAGGTGTTTTTGATGTTCTGTTGTTGCTGGAGGTATAAGTTCGAGCTTATGTTGGTTTTTGATGTTAATTGAGGTTTAGAAAAGGTTAGAATTGATAGATCTTGGCTGGGCTTTGTTTGATGAGAGTTTGGAGGTGTTTTCGGTTGTTTCGGATGGGTGTTTTGATGCTTTAGATCAGGGCTGCGGGATTTTGTTTAGTTGCTGGTGTTTGAATGCATTTTGATGCATTGGATCTCTGTTTTTAGTGTGCTAAAAATAGGGGATAGTAATCCGGAAGCAAACGAGGTAGTGTTGGAGGCTTCAGACGCTTGATTGGCTCGTCGGCTAGCGTGGTGTCGCGTATCGGTGAGTGAGAACGTATTTTCCAGCCTTGGAATGATTTTGAAAAGATGTTTGGGAACTTAAACTTAGGCTTGAAACGCTGGTTTAAGTTTGGAAGTAGGTGAAATTGATTTCTCTCTCGATTTGTGCTATTATGGTTTTGAAAATATTAAAATTTGTTTTGATGTACATGGTTTAGCAATGTGGTTTGATTTGCTGTTTAAGCATGATTTTTAAGCATGAGAGTTGATTATTAAACTTGGTTTGATGAAGGGTGCATGAAACTAATGATCCTTGAAAGGATGTGTTTTAACTTGTGTTCTAAAGGCATGGTTTGACGTTTTGGCCTTGATGATGTTGCATGCTTTGAAAATAGTAAATTATTGGCTAAATTGTGATATGTATTGGCATGAATCATGAGATGTTATCGGATATAATTGGTCGACCAATAGGATATAAAGTGCACTTTAAACAATAAAATTCGTACGTGTTCTTGGATTCCTTCCAAAGAGAGAAGCCGATGATGTGAATTCCATTAGATAGGACTTGGTGAAATACCCAAGCTTAATGGCATTGAATGGTACCGCCATGAGAAATCGGTTAGGGAGATACCGTCGGAGTAGGACTTGGTGAAAGACCCAAGCTTTATGGCAACAAATGTTGTCGCCATGAGAGTCCGGTGAGGGAGATACCGTCGAGGTAGGACTTGGTGAATTACCCAAGCTTTATGGCGAAGGTAGATATCGCCATGTGAGTCCGATGGCGAGATCCCACTGGGGTAGGACTTGACCTTGAGTCAAGCTATCCGCATATATGTGTAAATTAGAATATGAAAATGCCAATATATGAGAATGAAGTGTGTTTCGCATGTACCAATGTTTTGAATGATTTTATGCAATGAGAAATGCATATGAGCTAATGAGATTGTGAAATGCTTTTGTGCATCAAGCATGTGTGGCCTTGCCATGGGAATTGTATTGTTGAATGAATGAGATAGATAGATGGTACATGTGGTTTTCAAGATGAGAATTGCTTTGAAATGATTTTCAAGCATGAGAAAGAAAGAGCATAATGTAGAAATGGTTTCCAAGAAAAAAGAAAGGGTTTAAACTTTGCATGAAGGGTTTATGCATGGGAAGGTTTAAATGAAAATAATTACAAGGATGATGTTTAAGATTGAGATACATGTTGCATTTGGGTTTAATGTTGGTTTATATATTGAGCGATGCATGATTTAAGGCGATGATGTTTTCAAATGAAGTTTTCAAACAATATATTGGTTTATAGAAATGTGATTTCAAATAAAGGATGCTTTATGGTTTCGTTGCATTGATGGTGTTTTGGTTTTGAGCATTCCTCACTAAGAATTATGTGCTTACGCTCCTTTTTGTCCATCAATGCAGATAGTTGAATTTGGGACATCAAGAAGCAAGGGATTCAAGCAGGACTCCACTTGGAAAGTATGTTTTGGATACTAGCTATAGATAATAAGGGCAATGGGGGAATCCTTTACTTTGATGTGTGATGTGGTTGATTACCTAGAAAAAGTTTGGTTTATAGTTTGGGACTTGTAGATGGCCATTAGGTTGTCTTTGGATCCTCATTTTGCATTTTAGTTTTGCTATGGCTTATGGTTAAAGGCATGTTCATTCTAGCTGCATATTCTATATGAGATGTTGTGCCTAATGCATGCAATGTAGCTAGTTTTCGATGCAAATATGTTGGACATGATGATATAATCATGTCTATGAGTTTTGGGTGTGATTGGATGATGTATGATGCATTTTTGGGGCTATTTCTTGAGCATTTCTTGTATGGGTATCGATACTCGGGCGAGTGTATTGATACCCTTAAGCTAAAATGGTGCAGGTGTATTGATACGGGCATCATGTGTATTGATACGCCTGTGCAAACTTTGAAGTGTGTATCGATACACGGGGGAAGTGTATCAATACCCTTAAGCTAAAATGGTGTAGGTGTATTGATACGGACATCAGGCGTATTGATACGCCTGTGCAAACTTAGTAGGGTGTATCAATACACGGGGGAAGTGTATCGATACCCCTGTACGTAATTGTACATCTGTATCGATACTCGGGGAAGGGTATCGATACCTTTGCTCAACTTTGGCTATTGCCTCTCCTCGTATCGATTCGGGGTAGCAGGGTATCGATACATGACCATTAATTTAGTTAAATGAAGCCTTAACAAGTCTGAAATGTTTCATTTTGGTCTTTGAATGTTGTGTATGCATTTGAATGAGTTTGGATGATCCGTTTGAGATGAAATTTTGCAAAGAAGCATGAAATATGATTAATTGCATATTGGTAACTTTAAAAATTGGAAAAGAACCCTATAATTTATGAAAATTACATTTTGGCCCCTAAAAGCTTAAATTGTGCAATTGAACCCCTAAAAGACATCTGATCGTTGTGCCGTTTTCTCCTTTACTCTTTGTTGATCACATAGGATCTAATTCGCATTTAGGAAAGATAAAAAGAAAAAAAAGGGTCGTTAATCGGAGTCGGCTTTAACAAGTTGGCTTCGGTTTTCCCCGTGTAATCACCTTAGTTCGGGTCAACCGTCTAGACCGGGCTAAGGGGGTTACATTAGGCGTATCGATACAGTCCTAGAGTTTACTTTGGGAAACTTGACTGTTAAAGGTGTATCGATACCAACCTTGGAGGGTATCGATACAGCCTCTCAAAATTGACTTTGAGAGAGTTTGACCGTTGAAGGTGTATCGATAGTGGCCTTAGGAATATCGATACGACATGAAGTAAAATGACTAAAAGTTATCTTTTAATGTCCTTTCTGCTCAGTTCGTAGCCATGTTTTCTTTTCCGTTGTTTGCTTTCTCATATAGGTTCAAATAAAGCATTTAGACAAGATTAATTAAAAAGAAAAAATAAGGTTGCTAATCGGAGTGAGACCTTAATGGGTTTCACTTCAGTTTTTCCAGTGTAACCCGTTCGGTTCGGTCTGATGGCTAGGCCAAAACGAGGGGGTTACATTTGGTGGTATCAGAGCTTTGGTTTCGAGGTCTCCGGGGAAGGTAAGTCAGGTAAGTTGGTTTGTTTGGTTTGTTTGCCATTGCACTATGTGTGAAAGCATGTTTTCTCGTTCTTTTTGTTGGTTGAAGAGTAGTCGAACGTCCCCATTGCTAAGTATTATTAATGGAAAATGGTTTTGGTTAAAAGAGCTTGAGCACTTGGATCTTTGCCCTTGCTGACCCAATGTTTTCTTGTGTGTTATGTTTATTGTTTTAGATTTTATCTTCGTTATGGTGAGACCGAGGGGAAGGCCTAGAGCGGGTGACCAGACACCCTGGGTTGTGCCTCCTCCTCCTCCTGATCCCGATGGTAATGGGGCGAATGTCGGAGATAATGTGCCTCAGGCTGGTGCGAATGTTGGAGGTGGTTGTAATGGACCTCAGGTTGGCCAGGGTCAGGCTGGTGCGGACATGAGTCATTTGATTCAGACCATAGTCGGGGCTTTTCAGACAGCTTTAGCCGGTATACATGCTGCAGCACCACATCAGGGTGTGTGGACTGGTTTACCTCTTGAGAGACTTCGTAGTTTGGGCGGAGTTGAGTTCCGTGGTTTGACTCCCGAGGGTTCAGAGGCTTGGCTCGAGAGCACTACATGAATCTTAGGTCAGATGGAGTGATCGAACACTCGTAAGTTCGGTTGTGTTGTCTCCTTGCTTCAGGGAGATGCGTATGCTTGGTGGACTACGGTTATTTCGGGTATGCCGGAAGCGGATTTCACTTGGGAATTCTTCAGAACAACCTTTAGAAAGAAATACCTTGGAGCCCGATATCAAGATGAAAAGAAGAGGAAATTTATGGCTTTGGTTCAGGGTGGTCAGACGGTGTCAGAATATGAGATATTGTTCGTGAGGTTGAGCTAGTATACCCCTGAGTTGGTTCCAAGTGAGAGAGAACGGTGTGAGCGCTTCCGTTTTGGTTTGACTAGAGATGTGAAGACTTATATGCTTGCTTCTGATTACACCAAGTTTGATGTCTTGGTCTCTAGGGCCAAAGATATTGAGCAGAGTTCAGGCTCGAACACTCGTGCTAGTGGGTCTGATTCAGGGAAAAGACATGCGGATTGGGACAGAGAGCATGCCAAGAGGCACAAAGATAGAAGATATCAACCCGACTCGAGACAAAGGGGCGATAACCATGGATGTGGCCATTAGGGCCAAGGAGCTGTTGTTCACACACCCGAGTGCACTAGGTGTGAGAGACGCCATCCGGGCGAGTGTATGGGTACCTTTGGGGTATGTTGAAACCGTGGTTCCTGAGATCATTTGAGGCGTAACTGTCCTCACCGGCTAGGGGTGGACATGCTCCGGTTAGAGGTATTGAGCATCAGAGAGGCCGTGGGTGCTGTCAAGGTAATTTTCAGCCAAGGAATGATGGTCAGAGAAACATAGCTCATGTGGTAACAGTTCAGCCCGAGGGTGGAGAACCGGGTAGGGTGTATACACAGCGAGAGGCTGGGAATGACATGGATGTCATTGCAAGTAATTTCTTGTTACGGTCTTTATTCTTGCTTTCGTTGATAGATTTGGGTTCAACACATTCATACATTTGGGGTGAGCATGCAAGAACTTTAGATTTACCATATGAGTGGTTATAGGTAGGCGTAAATGTTACTAGTTCTTTTGGTGAGACCGTGGTAGTTAGGAAAAGATATAGGAGGTGCCCTTTGAGGATTCAGGGTTATGTATTTTCGGTCGATATAATGGAATTGTTGTTCTATGGTTTCGATGTGATTTTGGACATGGATTGGCTCGTAGAGCATAGAGCTAGGGTAGACTTTGAGACCAAGAGAGTTTCCTTGAGACTTGCAGATGATTTTGAGGTTGTAGTAGTTGGCGAGAACATTAAGTTTATGTCCAATGTTGTTTCCGCTTTAGAAGCCCAGAGATTGATGGATTTAGGTTGTCAAGCGTATTTGGCCTATGTGATGAACTGAATATGAGTGAGATTAGACCGTAAGACATCAGAACAGTTTGTGATTTTCCGAGTGTCTTTCAAGAAGAGTTGTCGGGTTTGCCTCCAGATAGAGATGTTGAGTTTGCTATTGAGACGTATTCAGATTCTGCACCTATGTCTATTGCTCCGTATAGAATGGCACCTAAGAAGTTGAAAGAGTTGAAGACACAACTTCAGGAGATGTCAGATAGAGGTTTCATTAGGCGTAGTATTTCCCCATGGGCTGCTTTGGTCTTGTTTGTGAAGAATAAGGACGGCAATTGAACAAGTATCCCTTGTCGCGGATCGACGATTTGCTTGATCAGTTGAGAGGTGCTACAGTATTTTCGAAGATTGATTTGAGATTCGGTTATTATTAGTTGAAGGTGAAAGAGGTGTACATACCGAAGACAACTTTCCATACACGATATGGGCACTACGAGTTCTTGGTAATGCCTTTTGGTTTAACTAATGCTCTAACTGCATTTATGGACATGATGAACCGAGTGTTCCACAAGTTTTTGGATATGTTTGTAGTAGTGTTCATAGACAACATTTTAGTGTACTCTAGAACTGAGGAAGAGCATGATGAGCATTTGCGATTGGTGCTTCAGACCTTGCTTGAAAATTAGTTGTATGCTAAGTTGAGAAAATGTGAGTTTTGGATTAGGGAGGTAGTCTTTCTAGGTCATGTGATCTCAGCCGATGGGATTAGTGTGGATCCCAAGAAAATAGAAGTGATAGTAAATTGGAAACAACTGAAGTCAGTGACTGAAATCTGTAGTTTCCTAGGCTTGGCGGGGTATTATCGAAGATTTGTTGAGGGATTCTCGAAGATTGCGACACCTTTGACTAAATTGCTTCAGAAAAATGTTTCGTATGAGTGGACAGATGCAAGGCAGCAAGCGTTCGAAAAGTTGAAGAAAGCATTGACAGAAGCTCCTATTTTGACTCAGCCTGAACCAGGGAAAGAGTTCGTAATCTACAATGATGCATCGTATATAGGTTTAGGGTGCGTGCTTATGCAAGAGGGAAAAGTTGTAGCTTACGCTTCGATACAGTTAAAGGTTCACGAGAAGAATAACCCACTCATGACATAGAGTTAGTTGTTGTAGTGTTTGCTTTGAAGATTTGGAGACATCACCTTTATGGTGAGAAATGCACAGTCTACACCGACCAAAAGAGTTTGAAATACTTGATGACTTAGAGAGAGTTGAACCTTAGACAACGTAGGTGGTTAGAGCTTCTGAAGGACTATGACCTCACAATAGAGTACCATCCGGGTAAAGCAAACGTAGTGGTCGATGCTTTGAGTAGAAAAGTGGCAGTTGAATTGTGAGCTATGTTTGCGAGATTGAGTGTGTCACGGGATGACGATTTGATAGCCGAGCTACAGGTTAAACCTTCGTTAGTTTAGTTGATCGAGAGAAACAGTTGCAAGACGAATTTTTGGCACCTCACATGCAAGATATAGCCGAGGGTAAACCCACAGATTTTTGCTTTGGTGAGAATGGAATCCTATGTTTCAAGGATGTGGAAGTTGTTCTAGAGGATGCTGAGTTGAGGCGTACTATTTTGATTGAAGCTCATAACAGTCCTTTTGCTATTCATCCGGGTAGTACGATGATGTACCGTGGGTTGAAGGGTGATTATTACTGGATTGGGTTAAATAAAGATGTGGCCAAGTTTGTGAGTAAGTGTATGGTTTGTCAGTGAGTTAAGGTTGAGCATCAATTTTCTTCAGGTTTGTTACAACCGTTGAAGATTCCGAAATGGAAGTGGGAACATATTACTATGAATTTTGTGTTAGATTTACCGTTGACTCCTTCTAAGAAGAATTCAGTATGGGTGATAGTTGACAAATTCACTAAGTGTTCCCATTTCATACTTGTTCATACCACCTACACCTTAGACAAGTTTGCCAATATGTACATCAGTGAGATAGTGAGATTGCATAGTGTGCCGAAATCGATTGTATCAGACAGAGATGCGAGGTTTATAGCTAGATTTTTGGAGTGTTTGCATCAAGCTTTGTGAACTTGGTTGAACTTCAGTACTTCGTATCACCCACAGTCAGATGGTCAATCAGAGAGAGTTATTCAGGTGTTAGAAGACATGTTGAGGTGTTACATCATCGATTTTCAGAGTTCGTGGGAAAAGCATCTACCGCTAGTAGAGTTTGCGTACAATAACAATTATCAGGCTAGTATTCAGATGGCACCGTATGAAGCTCTGTATGGTAGGAGATGTAGAACACTTGTTTGTTGGGCTGAGGCCGGACATAAGCTTGTACCTATGCCAGACTTGCTTAAGGGTACTACCGAGAAAGTAAAACTGATTTGTGATCGCTTGAAGGCAGCTTCAGACAGACAGAAATCGTATGCCGACTTGAAGAGAAAAGAGATAGAGTATGTGTGGGTGACAAAGTATTTTTGAAAGTCTCACCTTGGAAGAAGGTGATGAGGTTTGGTAAGAAGGGTAAGCTAAGTCCGAGATTCATTGGTCCTTACGAGGTAATTGAGAGAATTGGTCCCGTTGCTTACAGATTGAGATTGCCGACCAAGTTAGAAAAGATACATGATGTGTTCCACGTTTTGATGCTTCGAAAGTATAGATCAGATCTGTCCCATATGATGCCAGTGGAAGAGATCGAGTTGAACCTAGATTTGTCGTATGACGAAGAGCCGATTGAGATTCTTTGTACGGATAGTGAAGTGTTGCGTGGGAGGACTATCGAGTTAGTCAAGGTTTTGTGGAGACACCGAGGTGTGGAAGAGGCAACTTGGGAGAGGAAGGGTGACGTGGAGAAACAGTTTCCGTATCTCTTCCCATCAGGTAAATTTTGAGGACGCAATTCCTTTAGTGGGGGAGAGTTGTAACGCTTGAGTTTGGGGCCCAAGCGATATTCGAGTCTGGTTAAGCCGGTTTAGGTTAAGCTAATTTTAGGGAAAACAAATTAAATGATCAAATTCTAAAGCTTTTGAAAGGAAAAGGGGTTTTTGGTTAAATGAGTAACAAAAGGGTTTTGGAGATGAATTTTTTAATGGAAATAAAATAATATATTTAAAAAAAAACCCATTTCTTCTCCCTTTTCGCATTCTTTTTTCACGTCAAAATTTCCTTAAGCCAAACAACTATTCATTTCCTCCAATCTTCACCATCTTGGAGGATTTTATGAGGTAAGACAACTTGGTTTTATTCTTCTCTTCTTTCTAATCTTGGTTTTGGCATTTCCTTTTCAAGGTTTTGAAGATTTCTCAAGTTTCTTCATTTTTGGGTAAAATGGGTTTTGAAGGGGTTTAAGCAAATGTTATAAAAACAGTGGTTTGGGTGAGTTGTAAATCATATTTTGGGTGTAAAATGGTGTTAAAACAATGAGTTTATCAAGAAATCCCAGAATTTGGAAAATGGGTAATTTTTTGTTAGGGGATATTTGGGTTTTCGGCTTGGAAATGGTGGGGAAGGATTTATAATGGTTTAATGGTATTGGGTTGTTGTTTTTGGAGAATTTGAACATGTTTTGGATGATAAATTGATGAAGTTGTGGGTGACTTGAGGTTAGAGTAGAAATGAGGATGGTTTTGGTTAGTTTCGAATAGAAATCGGAAACTTGTTGTTGTCGGATTTTGACGAGATTGATTTTAGTGGGTTTGATTATTGAAAGGTGTAATAATTCCTAGTTTTAATTTGGGTAGAAGCAGCATATAAGGATTTGGGTTCTTCAGATGCTACACCGGGAGTTGAGGAAGCTTGAAGGAGGACAGTTAGCTTGTTTTGGTATTGTGCTGGTGAGTGGTAATGTTTTGAAACTTTAAAATGGTTCAAAGAGATTTTCTTGGGGTTTGGGTGGAGCCTTAGGGGCCAACCTAAACCCAAGTGTAAGCTTGTCTAATTTTGCCTTGTTTCGTTGATTGGCGGTGTATGTGTGTTTATACGTATTGTTGTGTAAAATACGGATTGCGTTTACCTCCTTTTTAATGATTGTTATGTTGTCGTAGTTGTTGTCAAAGCCTCACGTGATGATTAGTGGAAAGTGTGTTGTTGAATACGGTGATGTGTAGTCCAACCAGAAGTGACTAGTAGATGAGTACGGTGATGTGTAGTCCAACCGGAAGTGACTAGTAGATGAGTATGGTGATGTGTAGTGCCGCCGAAAATATGCTAGTTGTTGTGAACGGTGATGTGTAGTCCCACTGTGAATGGTTGTGCTTGTGCATACCATGGTGTTGTCTTATGCTTTTCGTTTATCGTATTTCCTTTCTAAATGGTTTTGCCTTTAAACTAAAATCACGTTTTGAACTGCATTGTTGTTGTTGTTGTTGTAATTTTGAGCTCCACTCACTAAGCTTTTAAGCTTACGCTCTCTTTTCCAACAATGTGGATCGTTAGTGGCTACGGGAGGCAAGCGAGGCAAAGGAGAAACCTTGGAGTTCATTTGCTAGCTCAAGTATGATTTATATGGTTGTAATAATACTTAGGCAATGGGAATGCTAGACTTTTGTGTTGGGTAGTTAGTGTCCAAACTCCTATGTTTTTGTTATTGTTGTTACCATGTTTAAAGTGTTGAAGTATACTTTGGTTTGGCTTTTGACCCTTTGAGAATGTTAAGCATGTTTGGTTTTTTTTTGTTAAATCTTGCTTTTTTTATTTTTAGCCTCGTTGAATGTTTGACTTGCTTTAAATGAGTTTCTTGGTTGCCTTGAGTTGCACGTATGCTTAGGAGTTGGTCAAATGCTTGCTTAGGGTGTTTATATTAGCTCCATTGTGCTTAAAACTGTAATTTGCCGTCTTTTTGTGCAGGGCGTATCGATACGCTCAATGTAAGCCTATCGTACTGATATGCAGGGGCGTATCGATACCCTCTTTGTCCTCTGGAAATCTGAGATTTTGAAGAGAAATTGGAGTACCGGTACGAGACTTAGGCGCATCGATACGGTCATGGAGTTGACTTTGGAAAACTTGACTGTTAAAAGTGTATCGATACCAGCCTTGGAGGGTATCGATACGTCCTCTCAAAATTGACTTTGAGGGATTTTGACTGTTGAAGGCGTATCAATACTAGCCTTAGGAGTATCGATACGGGCTGAAGTAAAATGGCTAAAAGTTATCTTTTAATGTCCTTTCTGCTCGGTTCGTACCCGCGTTTGCTTTTCCGTTGTTTGCTTTCTCATATAGGTTCAAATAAAGCATTTAGACAAGATTAATTAAAAAGAAAAAAATAGGGTTGCTAATCGGAGTGAGACCTTAACGAGTTTCACTTCGGTTTTCCCCGTGCAACTCATTCGGTTCGGTCTGGTGGCTAGGCCGGGATGAGGGGGTTATATATCCCGATTTGAATCTGAAGTATTACATTCAGGTCACCCAAAATCCGATCCATCACATTTCTAATTTGAACCCACAAGTTTAGCCTTCATTTAACAACATTAAACATTCATAATTTTCATAGTAAAATCAACCCATATAAACCAGTTTACAAAATAGGAGCTCCGATTTTAAAACACTATATATCAAAATAGTAAAACAAATAGAGTTTACAAACTTAATATTTTTAAGGTCCTATGAATGCATAAACCTAAAACTAAATACCAAGCATTGTACTCTAAAGCGATGCGGTACTGGGAAATCCTCTCTCGATGTGCTCCTCGACCACGATCAACATATTAACCTACGAACGAAAACAACGATTTTGAACGCTGAGCTTACAAAGCTCAGTGGTACATTTCTACTCTACCGTAATTTTTTATTATCATAAAATAAGCATGAAAGATAAATACAACCTTAAGAGCATAAATAAGGCATCACTATCTATGAGTTATCATCTAGCCTACACTAGCTAGAGTTCTTAGATCGTCAATCTCAATGCATCAAGAAGTCTTACATGTTTCACAATGCTTCACATTACTCGAGATCACTCAATCTATCGAGCAAGTTCCATATTGCACCCTAATCACCCAGTCGTCGGGTACATAAGCTATCATCTATAGCATCCGCACAACATACATAAATAAATACATACATCATCTACATAATGACCAACGAAGCCCTACTTTACTCGTGCTTACACAGTCGTTGGGTTACCCATGCTTACACAACCATCAAGTTGAATGGACATTATCCGAATCACCATAGCCACATATACGTCCTAGACATACTTGGATCACATTAGCCACAAGTAGTCCTTACTTGAGGTGACTTAGCCTATCAAGTTACTCGAGCTCACATAGCCATTGAGTTAACTACATTATCCGGATCACCCTAGCCACGGATAGGTTTCTAACTAAGGGTGTTCAAAAAGACCCGATCCGGATGACCCGACTCGTTGACCTGCCAACCTGATAAAAAAATCGGGTAATTTTATAAAAAAATTCATCTCCTAGGTCGGGTAACTGGCCCGCCATTTCCCAGGTTGGGCCCGAGTCACAAAATTCTAACTTTCCGGGTACCCGAGTACCCATATGTATTTGAAATTACAATTTTTTTATTTAATAAAAACATATTTTTATATTAAAATAATAAAACATCTTAATTTTTTGTATTATATATTTCATAAATACGTATTTCTGTATTAAACTAATAAAATATTTTTATATTAAAAAATACATATTTTTATATTCAGATACCCAATTACCATATTTTATGGGTACCAGCAACATTTGAGTATCCGAACAACATGGGCCGACCAAACTACTACCAGAAGACCCGGGGCACCCGCATTTGAACACCCCTATTTCTAACCGCACCCAAATCACTCAGCTTGTGGTATGTCGAATGTACTTGTTCACATAGCCCTAAGTACGCATCCCCTTATAAAATTATCGTAGTATTGACTCTAGGAAATCTAGATTCCTTTACAAAAATCATAAGATAAGACATGCTCCCCAAGCACTCATACGCCTCACCAAAGGGTAATTGGAACCATGCCAAGCTATCAAGAAAATGCCCCAAGGCATGACACCAACCAACATGGTTATCTCTCGATTTATCATCAACAGCCCTTCAAGTGCCCACCCGGCACACAGGGACAACATCAATCACATTACTAACCCCTATGGTTTCTATCCTAAAAGAGTCGATGAAATAAATTACCGAGCTGTTACTCATTTTGCTCGTATAGAGGGATAAAATCTCAATTCTCAGTTTTATATCTCATTTTATCTCATTAGGAATCTATTTAACCATATTTCATAATTTTCCATCCCCTCGAGCACTATTTCGATATTTTTGGGCAGAATGCCCAGTGGGTACTGGTACTGACCCTCACGTACCAGTACAATACCCATGGGTATCGGTACTCATGGTGTACAAATACTAAAATGACTTACTGAAATTTCTCCAAGCCTTTGTGTATAGGTCAACCCGTATCGATACAGATAAGTATGGCGTACTGATACAGGTTTAACACCACACTAATACCCTTATCTTTGCTCAACTCAATTGAACAGTGTTCTTTAACCCAGAACACTTAAGGTATCGGTACAGACTCCTCGTGTATCGGTACCCAAGCTTAGAAATAGATTTCTCGGCTCAAGAAATCATCCATAAAGCCTCTAAATCGCATCCACTAACCCTAAAACTCAATCATGCATCTTATGAAAGTTAATTAGGGTGATTTGCTACTATTTTTACATGCTTTTAACATCAAATCTGAGTTTTACCATTTAAGGGTGTCTACCATCCAAATACCCAAAAGCAACCCAAACCATAAAATCAAGCAAGACAATCACTTTATGATTCTCAAGAAGAATATGAGCCAGAGATGTACTACCTTTTAGCAAGAATCCCAAAATGCCCTCTTACCCTTGTAACAACCCAAATTTTCGAGTCAACATTGGACGTTAACTCGAGTTATGGACCTTCGTGTTAGTTGAAGTAATTGGACCCGTTAGGCCAAGTTTCGGCTTAATTGGATGAGAATTGGGTTGTTTCGACTTGGCAAGTAACCATTTTGTAAAGAGGATGAAACTTGAAGTGTTTATGTGGTAAATATACCATTTTGAAAGAAAAGGGCCGATCTCCATTTAATTGTGGTTGTCTTCAGATAGGGGAAAAGGGGAGACAAAGTGATATAATCCCTTCCCACCCTTTTTTCTTCCTCGTCTTCTTTTATCCTTTTCTCCTCAAGAACCAATCATTATTTTGAAATAAATGAGCTAACTTTATACATCATTTCTTCATTTATGGGATGCAAGATTCAAGTATATTGATCTCCTCTTCACAGGCTTCAAGAAAGTATAACTTTGTAGAACTCATTGGGTATGAGTCAAATGATCATCCCTAGTATTGAACCCACAATATAAGGGTGAGGGGAGGGTGTCAACTGAGAGCTTTTCTAATATTATATTAATATTAAATACATAAAATAACATTAATTTGAGTGTTCATGCTTTGAAGTAAAAAGTTAAGAAAACGTTTTACAAAAAATCAAAACATAAACACTTTACAGAAAATGCAAAGGAAAACATATTGACCAGAAAACTAAATTACATAGACCAACCTATTTTACGCCAACCAAATATAGGAAAATGAAGGAAATATTTTTCATAAATTAAATTACATGAAACAAACAGACCCTTAACCTTCGTACAATATATTGAAATCCAGTTTAAGCTTGTCTCTACATTTGAGAATACATTTCCATAACCAAGAAGAATTTGAACATTTCGAAGTTAAAACGAAAAAAGTAACACATTTATAAATTTTGCCAATATTGTGGTTTGTGCCAAAAATTATGTCATGAGCCAAATACAAGAAATCGTACTTGTGGGACCAGATGAGCACGAGACAGTGGGATCGGTTGAGCCTACCTCGATAGAGAATGTTGCCATGATTCACATGAGCACCAGGGAAATAAATAGGCCTACAACACTAACCGACTTCGTCGTGTATTGAGAATACCCTAAGTATAAATAATGTTTTTTCCTGTGTAAAGTGGCATGAAAAGAACTTGAAACTTTCTCCTTATCTATCTAATTCTATTTCTCTTCTACCTCACTCTCTTTTCTAAAATTGCCAGTTAGAGTCCAGTCTAACATTGGTGCTTTCATTGATCTTCTCCACCATGGTTAACAACACTGAAGCAATTCGCAGCCTCCAAGAAGCTTCAACTCGTCAGGACCAGACGTTGCAAGCTCTCCAAACCACCACTGCGAGTAATGCTCAAGCTCTCTAAGACGTCATTCGCCAGTTGACAACCATCTCTGAACAGTTGGGTCAGTCCGCTCAGGCAACGGTGGCTCAGTCAGTCCAGGAAATAACAACTCAAGATGATGCAAGTGGTACCTAACCGATATGTGGCAAAGAAAAACTCAAGAAGGACGGAGATGAAGGGTTTCCTTTTCCACCCGAACATGTCTATTTGGAACTACCCTTGTTCACCATAGCTGACCCTAAATAATGGATTGCTTTCGCTCAAGACTTTTTTTACAACACAGAGGATCACCATCGTGTGACCATGGCCTCCTTCAAAATGGAAGGGATTGCCAAACTCTAGTTCCATTGGATGCAGCACCGTCGACAGTTAACGGGGTGGGATCATTTCATCGAGGCTATCTAGAAGCGATTTTCCACTATGGAAATCGAATCGCAAGAAGGGATACTCACCAAGTTGACGCATACAACAACAGTAGACGAATATTAGACACGGTTCAAGGAGATGGCTTTGTGAACCGTTGACATGCCGGAAATTTTCCTCGTTCAATGTTTTATTTCTGGGTTGCGCCCAGATTTGAAAAATGAGGTTTTGGCTCGTTGGGTCACATCGATGCAGGAGGTAGTTGCTACAGCCCGTTTCCACAAAGCCAAGGCAATAGAGGCAAAAAGAAGTTTGGGTCGCGGTATAGGGCCCAAGTTACTACCCCTCTTGCCCACACCCACTTACAGCCCACATGGATCTAAGGGCATGCCAGGATAACCCCCACCTTCAGATAATCCGCCATATTCTCCACATTTGGTTCCAAGAAAGCTCTCGGTCGTGGAGGTGCAAGCCCGTCGGGAAAAAAGGTTGTGCTTCTATTGTGATGAATGATTCGTGCCTGGGCACAAGTGCAAAACACCACAATTGTTCCTCTTGGATGATGAAAGTGTGGATGAGGAAGTGGGAAACGAAGTAGTGGTCGATAGAGTCAAAGAGGAATCACCGGAGCAACCATGGGTGTCCTTCAACGCGTTGGCCGGCTGTTACACCCCAACACCTTAAGGGTTACGGCACAGTGCACGAGCGTGAGACTCGCATCCTAATTGATATGGGGAGTACCTATAACTTCATCGAAAGTCATGTCGCCAAAAATCTGGGCCTACCCATGGCCGCATCGCCTAATTTTCACGTGCTCGTGGGTAATGGGGATAAGCTGCGCAGTGAAGGTTGTGTACGCATTCTACCAGTGAGAGTGCAAGGGATGGAATTAACGCAAGATTTTTATGTCCTGCCCCTCGAAGGAATGGAAATAGTCTTCGGCGTTGCGTGGATGGCCACATTGGGGCCAGTAACAATGGACTTTGTGCGCCTCACATTCGAATTCCAACAAGATGGGGTGCATCACAGATGGCAGGGTGAGGTATCAATGGGGCCACAGCCCGTCCACCTTCAGACATTACGACAGATGTATGACACGAAGGGCGTGGCTGAGTATTTTTGTTTACAGATGCAAGATGAAACCGCTGCAATTCAACAGGACAACAGAGAGGAGATAAACCAGTTGTTGCAAGAGTTTGATGGGGTATTTGAGGTAGTGCAAGGTTTACCTCTACCCCGAGCTTTGAATCACGCTATCCTCCTTGAACCTGGGCATAAGCCAGTCAATGTAAGGCCGTATAGGTATCCCCATTTTCAAAATAATGAGATTGAAAGACATGTGCAATTGATGCTTGAAAACCAGTTGATTCAAAGAAGTAACAACCTATTTTCTTCCCCAGTTTTGTTAGTGAAAAAAAGACAGGACACAACGTTTTTGCGTAGACTACCGAGCTCTCAACGCCATTACAATTAAAGATAAGTTTTCGATCCCCACTATAGATGAGTTGTTTGATGAACTGGGTGAATCAATTTATTTTTCTAAACTAGATTTATTGGCAAGATATCATCAAATTTGGGTCAAGTTTGCGGATGTTCCAAAGATTGCGTTCCGCACCCATGAGGGACACTACGAATTTCTTGTCATGCCATTTGGGTAACTAACACCCCCTCAACCTTTCAAGAGATGATGAACGAGATTTCCAAACCGTACTTGAGGAAGTTTGTGCTAATTTTCCTCGATGACATCCTGGTTTTTAGTAAGAATTGGTCGGATCGCTAGGGGCATCTTCAACAAGTGTTACAAGTCCTTCAAAACAATGGCTTTGTGGCAAAGAAATCAAAATGTGTGTTTGGGCAAGAATCCGTAGAGTATTTGAGGCACATTCTGTCAAAGGAAGGTGTAGCCATGGATCCGGACAAGGTTAGGGTCATTCGAGAGTGGTCAATTCCAACCAATATCAAGGAGGTGCATGGATTTCTTGGGACCGCGGGGTACTATCAACGATTTATCTGAAGGTTTGCCATAATTGTTGCACCCATTTCAAACTTGTTGCGCCAAGGAGAGAAGTTCCAGTGGATAGACAGGGCTCAAGGAGCTTTTGAGAAATTAAAGTCACTTCTTATGGGGGCACCAGTACTCGAATTACCTTGTTTTGAGAAGGAATTTTATGTGGAGACGGATGCGTCGGGGGTGGGAATCAGAGTTGTCCTTACTCAGAACAATCGGCCACTAGCTTTCTTCAGTCAAAAACTCAGTCCTCATACACAAGGAGCATCCACTTACCATAGAGAAATGTTTGCGATCACCCAAGCCGTAGGGAAGTGAAGGCAATACCTTCTCGAACGCCGGATTATCATCATCACCGATCAAAAGGCCATGCGTAAGCTTACACAACAAATGATTCAAACTCCAAAACAACAACGCTGGCTATATCAAAATTGATCGGTTATGATTTTGAGATCCGTTACCAACCAAGAAAACGAAATTCAGTGGTAAATGCTTTGTCCCGAGAGGTTAATTCCACCCTAATGGCCTTTACTTAAACTATACAGGCACAACTTACAGAGGGCAGTATCGAGTATCCATGATATGTTGCTACCGAGGGGATACTGCTATTTCGAGGAAGGATGGTAGTTCCTAATGAAAGTGCCCTTCACTCGAGGATCCTACGAGAGTTTCACCAGTCAACTACGAGGGGGACATGCATGAGTCCTTCACACTTTTCATCGAGTCTCGGCCAACTTCTATTGGAAACACATGAGAAAGGACATTCGTCGATTCATGAACGAGTGTCAGACATGTCAAAGAATGAAGAATGAGAGCTTAGAACCTACGGGATTACTTCAACCTCTTAATATTCCGAACCAAGTGTTCAAAGATATTGCCTTAGACTTTATTACGGGGTTACCCAAGTCCAACGACAAAGAAGCTATATTGGTGGTGGTCGATCGATTGACAAAATATGGCATTTTTTACATTGTTCCGACACTTTAATGCAAACTATGTGGCTAAAGTTATGGTTCAGGGAGTGCTTAAGTTGCATAGAATTCCCCGGTCTATGGTTAGCGATCGTGACAGAATCTTTCTGAGCTCAATATGGAAAGAAATGGCTCGATTGGAAGGAACTAAAATGTGTATGGGAGCATCGTATCACCCGCAAACCGATGGACAAACCAAGACCCTAAACCGATGCTTGGAGATGTACTTGAGATGCCTTGCGAGCAACGAACCAAGTCAATGGGAAAGGTTCTTAGCATGGGAAAAATAATGGTACAATACCTCCTACCAAGCCTCGGCGTGAATGACACCCTTTAAAACACTATATGGAAGGGAGCCTCAAACCATTGTGAACTATTTGGAGGGGAGCACGATGAATGATCAAGTTGGAAAGCAATTGAAAGAGATGGATGAGATTTTGCGGGAGCTAAAGGATAATTTACTGCGTGCTCAGTTGAGGATGAAAAACCAAGCAGACAAACATCGCTGGGAGGTTGAGTTCGAAGAAGGACCGTGGGTATTTGTTTGCTTACAACCCTATAGACAGCTTTCATTGAGGTTGAGACACCATCAAAAGTTGAGCCCACGCTTCTTTGGTCCCTATCACATTTTGAAACGAATTGGTCGGGTGGCGTATAAGCTTAACTTACCAGACCCAACTCGCATACACCCTGTCACAATTGAAGATCTGTAAGGGACAACCATTGGAGCAGATTACACCATTGTTTTTGCTGAATATAGAAGAGCCATTAGTCACAATGATGGTGTCGGACCTTGAGAACAAGGTTCTGGAAAATGAAAGGGGTAATGTCACGAGCCAACTACCAGAAACCGTACCTGTGGGACCAGATGAGCACGAGACAGTGGGATCGGTTGAACCTACCTCAACAAAGAATGTTGGCATGATTCGCAGGAGCACCAGGGAAAGAAATAGGACTACAAAACTAACCGACTTTGTCGTGTATTAAGAATACCCTAAGTATAAATAATGTTTTTTTTCTGTGTAAAGAGGCATGAAAAGAACTTGAAACTTTCTCCTTATCTATCTAATTCTATTTCTCTTCTACCTCACTCTCTTTTCTGAAATTGCCAGTTAGAGTCGAGTCTAACAAATTACCTTCCATTAATATCATCCACACTTGTTTGCAAAGTAAAGCATCTTTCATAAGATTTTATTTTTTAAACCTTAAATCACTCAGTCTCTCGGGTTTACACAAAAGCTCTCATCGATAGAGGTGTAGTTTCTAAGATTATTTTTAATGTTCCCACCAAAAGTTTTGGTATCTATAGACTGTAATATATTTAGATATTTTGAAACAAGAAATTGTATATATAGGAATGAAATATTAGGTTGACCTAATAAGTGTGTCTATACCACTTTCTGATAAACAATTTACCTTTTATGTTGTAAGTTTTTTTTAATGTCAATAATAGGTAGATAGAATGTCTTCTTATTGTTAAGACTTCATAGTTATAGGCCTAGATACTTATCAAGTTGTAGTGCTCTTAACACCAACGATTCTTGTGTTACATTCGTAAAATTGAGTGTGGAAAATTATGTACGAATTTGATCTAAAAATGGTTATAAAAGGATCGAAAAATGATTCAATGTTTTAAAATAAAAATTCTTAAATATTTTAATTTAAATGAATTTTGAGTTGAAAACCGAGTATTTTAAAATGTCATAATGATTTTATGAAATGTTTTATTAAAGTGAATTTTAAAAATCAGAGTGAAATTTAGCTTCAATATTTCAGAAATGACTAAATTGGAATAAGGATCAAACTTGCAAGCTCTTAAAGGCAATATACCATTGACTCAAAAATTAGTATTCATACAATAATTTTCATGTTCATTTTTCTCTCGTAAAAATTTATTGTAGATTTTTCCTAAACATATCTAATTAGTTAATTTTGTTTCCAAATATGAAACTACCCCAAACACTCTTCTTCATCTTCACTTTTTCTAAACCATTTTTCTGTTGATTTTTATGGAGCCAAGCAAATATCAGTTTTCTTTCTTCAATTGAGGTATGACTTTATCTTTTCACCACTTAATTGAGTGTTTTTGCTTTTTAGAACAAAATTTTTAAAATCTATGAAATTTTCTAACGTAAATTCAACCAAAATAAGATTTTCGTTGATAAAACCTTGAATTCTGATTTATTTTAGACTTCTTTAGGTTTCCATTTTTTATTTAACAAAACAAAACGAGAGTATTCATATTTGATGATTTTTCTACAGATGTTCTTGAGGGAAAAAAAACTTATTGTACAAATCTGAATTCGAAGTTTACTAATGATTAAGATAATTAATACTAAATGATTTAGAATAAATTTTACATTTGAAAACATAATTTAGACAATGGATCAAAAAAAATCCCTAAACTAGACAATTTTTGGTATTTAGAGAAACTATTTTGGATCAACATTTAGTGAAGTTTTTTTGTTGAATTTCCAGACTATAATGATATGTTTATGTGATATTTAATGTTCATATTTGAGTAAAAAAATAAGCCGTGCAAACTTCGAGTAAAAAATATAAGTTTGTACTTTAAAATTTTGGGTATTATATTGGCATATTGTCAAATAATGTCACTAAAAACAACTTGACATAATAATACGTTAGTAAAAAATAATTTTATATTAAATTTTGCTACACGCAACCCTAAAGGCTGCATATAAGAACTAGAAAGATTCTTATCATTAATGTTTATTTCGTTTTTCAATAGAATCTATAATAATGTAATAAATTACATTCCTAAAAAAATAAACTTTATTAATTTAAAGTGTTTAATGTAATTAAACCCTAAACGCCCTAAATCATGAACCATGACTTAAAAAAATAAATCCTAAATTCTAAACCTAAAAATCATAAACCTTAAAACCCATAAGACCCTATAAACCATAAACACTTTTACATGATTATTAATTACATTAAATACCTTAAATTAATGGAGGATAACTTTTTAGAAATGTAATTAGTTATATTCTAATAGATTCTATTGAAAAGTAAAATAAACATTAAACCCTAAAAGCTCATTATGTGCATGTACATTATTCGCCATAAGGATAAGTAGGTAGAAATTTACACTACGAGTCTTTCCATGGCTTCGATTGACCACATTCAACTTAGATAACTAAGTTGGGTATTCACTATAAATTCCTCAACCAATGGGCTTTAGACTTATCCCCTCGACGAATTTAGAACCAACTTCTGACTTTAACCTTTGGTAAACAGATCAACTAGATTTCTCTTTGACTTAAATCATCATTTTAAGACACCCCACATTTCTAACACTTTTTAATATAAAAATAAATTCATAAGTGTCTTGGACAACGTGTAAACAGATACTCAACCATATTAGAGTAAAATTTAGTACGAGTTTTAACCATAAAATTATGTTTTAACAAACTCAAATCTTGTTTACACGTGATTATATTTTTAAAGTTTTGAGAAGTTACTAATTATTAAGATTAGTATGCATAATCTCAAATGATTATGAAATTCTTTATATCTCATTAGTAGTCATTCATAACTTTTTTTCATTTAAAAAGAATTTCAATTTTTTTAATTCTTCATAAGAAATGTTTTGGAAAATTATAAAAAAAAAGTTTATGAGGAGTTTTTAACTTTTCCTAACAATAGAAAAATTATCTCAAGTTTATTACAAGAGATTTTAACACAACTCCTAAGATAGACTATCTCTTTCTTTTTCTCTACTTGAGAAAAGAACTCAAAGAGATTTAATAGCTATAAACATCTTTTAGTAGCATTGATGTCTATCATATTAGTTAAAGTTATTGACTTAAAGAGACCTGGAAGATTTTTATCTACTATGACAAAAAAATTATCTTGTCAAATTTTACTCTAGCTTCTCCACTAAGTTAGAGAGTATTATTTAGTCATAGAATTTTATAAATCGAAATAATGAGCATAGTAATGCACCAGGTCAGAAAAGAGAGGTGGGAGACCAAACCCTTGAACCTCCATCTTTCTTCTTCATCAAGGCGTGCGAGAGAGAGAGTTGATACTCAACTCACCTCCCCTCTGAAAGAAGGATTCGATAGGTGGGGGACGAGAATAAGAATGACGTAACCAATAAAATAAAAGATTTCTCGAAAAGCACGGAAACAGACCGTCAAGGGGGGTCAACTCAGAGGAAAAACTCTTACTATGTGCACTCGACCCTCTATGTCTGATTTTCGACCTGAAAGATCAGCCTTTCTAAGAAAAGCTGTCCAGCGAGCCTATGTCATAAGTCAATCCTTTTTCCTGCCTCACAGACCGTGATCAAGAAGCGATAGAATTGAAGAAAGTTCTTCAAAACAGGTTCAACGTAGTTGAATGCACAAGACACATTTAAATACTAAGTCTTTTTTTGAACCAATCCTAGACATGCACTTTCATACTTTCACACTTCTTTTCAATTAGTTATTTATAATTTTTTTCTTTTCTAATTAAAGTCTCTTAATAAAAATTATGCTTGATACTTTTTACCCATATAGTATCTTATTAAGCATACTTTAATGTAAGGCTCATAATTTAAAAAAAAAAGACCATTTATTCTAGCCTTTAGTATTTACCCTAGTCTAAAACATGCTCACTGAGTTTACAGACTAGGTTAAAGGCTCAATATAAATTCATGTGATAGAAAAATAT
This sequence comes from Hibiscus tridactylites, assembly GCA_958450335.1. Taxonomy (NCBI): domain Eukaryota; kingdom Viridiplantae; phylum Streptophyta; class Magnoliopsida; order Malvales; family Malvaceae; genus Hibiscus; species Hibiscus tridactylites. The sequence continues at coordinate 73,761,556 of OY288273.1, forward strand.
GAATTAATAGACAAGTCTAAATAATTTGACCTTGTAGGTAGAATACAAATTCTAAGAATATTTGTTCATTCACACCAAGTCTGTAACTTCAATGTTCTCATCGGCATCTTTAATCAGAAATGGTCTAGAATTTATCATGACAGTCACATCACATGAATCAACAACCTCTCTTAAATCTGTTAATTTTAGAACTAAAAATAATATTTCTTTGTTAGTTTGTATATAATTACTAACAATAATAAACATTCTCAAAAATAATTTATTGATAGTAATTAAAATTTTATCTTTAAGAATGATAAACATAATATTAAAATCATATCAATTTTGAATAGTTCGGTGATACGAATATTTTTCTTGGAGAGTATCCATTCATCTATTTATATTCTTCAAAGAAATTTTTATCTCTTCTGACTTATACAATTTTTCAAAAAATAAATTATTAGTATGTCAAGAATAATTCGCGATCATTTCCACTTTTGTTTCCATGAACTAAATATTTTTAGTCTTTATAATGAAAACCAAAAATAATTTCTTATCTCTACACCAGCGGATTATTTTAATACATTAGCAAGCATGCATATGTCATTTATTGCTAAAGTTATTGATGGCATATTAATCCAATATTAACCTACCAAATCACATGGTTAATACATCAATTTCAGTCTACCTAAATAGTATAGTCTTTTAAGATTAGTACAACTCTTCAAATTTTGTACATCTAAAAGATAAGGTAGACTCTGATGATACTACTCTTTTCCCATAATTCAAAATTACAACTAAAAAAAGTAATAAAAACACGTTTCAAAGCAAATATTTGCTCGGGATGTACTTTTTTTGATAAAAAAGAACGAAATTAGATTAAAAACGAGAAAACACCCGGCACATACAACGAGAGAAACAAACCCCATGTAGGGGCGCCGAACAAGACAGAAAAAAGAAAACAAACCCACCAGCTATAGGCATCGGGGGAAACCAACAACCGACATAAGAAAACTATCATTCGTAGGATGCTGAAGCAAAGGTAGCGTCCACTGGTTCAACCAGTGATAGCTTTAAACAACCGAAAGACGAGAAGGACAACAACGATCCAACAACGTCTAGCCGAAGCTTGAGACAATAGAGAAACGCTCGAAACTCGCCTGAGAGTTCCGTCCGGAGGCAGGCTCCCACTCCAATCGAGATGGGCCTTGTCAAGGCAAGCGGAACGTAACCCCTACGTTGTGGCCACATCAAGTTGGTAAGGAACGCGGCAGTAAGAAACAACCAGTCCTGAATCAAAGCCGTGGAAAAACAGCCTCCTAAGTAAACGATCTTCCCTACAGTGACACCCAAGCTTAAATACGACGAACATGAAAACTTGAACCCGTAACCTTCTGAGTAACGGAACCACATCAACCGGAGATTTGGAGGAGGGGTCGACCCGCCCGGATCCCATTCGAAACTTATAACCTTTGGTTCCGAAACCCAACGAAATTCCAGCTCTTAGATCGGGAAGGCGAAAAATCCACAGAAGAATTCATCGGACTTAATCCCTACGGTTCCAAATGAGCCAGCTAAAGGCTGTAACTCAGCCTCAATGAAGACCTGCCACGGTGTTGGGAGCAAAAAGCCAAAGTTGACTGGGTCTACAAGCCAGGGCTTTGATTTCCTCAAGGAAAAGTCACCTGAAATCAATTGCCGAGAAACAAAGAGCCTAGGTGAGCTTAAGAGATCATCGAAAATCGCGCTCTTTTTGCTGGCCATGAAAGTGAAAAAACGATGAATAAATCGAAAAAGTTGCTGCGATCCCTATTTTTCGGGGTTGACTTCCCAAAAAGGGGAAGCCTTGAAACATGCATCATTCCCGTCGTGGCTTTGCCGCCTAAATCCTAAAGCCCTCGCCTCCTTCCTTTGCACGTCGTCGTCGGCTACCGAAACTTGCCAAGAGACGCTGTAAACTTGTTCATATGGCAATGGCACAAATGATATGTCCTCAAGGTACTTGAGTGTAAAAGTGTCAGCGGAAACGACACCGTTCCTTCCACCAGCTTCAATAAACATATTGCGTAATGTCATCCGTTCTTCCATCTGCTTCTGGAAATCCAAATCCTTTGGCAAACTGACCGAAAGCTCCAGCAGTACAGGTGTTGGAATCTATCCTTAACAAAACCTGAAAAAAGACAGAAAGCCCTTTCTAGCGTCCAAGATGAGCCCGTCAATCTTCTGCACCGAAGCACCAACCGTCTTCTTGAGCCGAAGGGCCTCCCTGAAAGACCGATGAACAGAAATTAGAAACGGCAGAAACAAATTTCCTCCTTTCAACTTCCGACGAGTTGAACCGAGAGCAGTAGAACAAGGATCCACCCAGAGCTTTCTCAGGTACTGCAACTCCGTTGAGCAATCCTCCAACCGACGTCGTCCGCTGCTACTCGCCGGCAACGGACGGCCTATAGACGAGGGACAACACCACACGCACTTAGAATCGATACATGATTGCTGGGGCAGAAAATCAAAAGCACTGATTGAGGCTAGCGGGTTTTGGCTCGCTCGGGATGTACTTAAATGAAAAGACTTGCCCACTATTAATAAGCTAAATAGTAAGGGCAAATACGTTATTTGATTTAATAACATTAAAATATTATTTAAACCAAAATTAAGCAAAATTAAAAATGTTTTAATTATGAGCATTAACAACATATTTTTCATCCCAAAAAATCTAGATGTTCATTTAAGTAAAGGCTTACGGTTGAGGACTTGCCAAGTCTACGACGTGTTGTTTTGGGGTGGGCCGTTCAAACTCTCCCAAGCAATCTCTGGTACACGCGTCACTTGTTCTCCTTCCTATCTTCTTTAGTTCTGCAACCAAAACTGTCCGCTCTTCTCTCGTTCATCAACAATGGCAATGGGTATTTTTCCCTTTCTCTGTTACAACTTAAAATACAAGTGCTTATGTACGTTTCTTTATTAATTTTGTGCTCTTTTATGTTTACAGGTTTAGGCCACAAAATCAGGAGCGGTATCCATTCATCTTTTTTCTTACATATAATTAATCTCTTCTTTTTGGTTTCAATTTTTCATTTTTTGAAGCAGGATATGAGAAGCTCAGCTTTCTTTCAAGGCTGGCTCGTCAATCTCACCATGCTAAGGTATGACTCTCTTATTCATCATCAAGTGGTTAACTTCATACCAAGCAAGGCCTAAGATAGATATGTGGTAAAAATAGGAATGGCAAGGTTAGTCTATGAATCGGGATAGCTTCTATGGAGGATAAACAGAGAGAAGATTGTTTTGCCTCATAGGACATAGGTTAGATGATGTTCGTCTTAAATTGACATTGCATAGGGTAAAAGGTTTGAACTTTAAAGGAGTGATAAAAAATACACAGTTTGGGGTGATATGAAACTATTAGAATTTTAAGAGAGGACGGTGGTGGATTATACGTATGCCTTACATAAATGTTTCTATGTCTTGGTTCTTGTAGCCGCCCCGAAATGCATTGGGATTAAGACTTGTTGGTTTGGTTTGTAAAGATTTGTATTTATTTATTAATGCTTTGTTAAGTTTCAGAATATCCATAGCCCATCGTGAGTGCTTTCATTAACCAAATCAGCGTTTTTCGTTTAGCAATTTTGGTTTTGAATGAGCAAAGTTTTTGGAATTGATTTTAACACTCAGTACAGTCATGTGGCACTTTCATGGAGCAGTTTGGAAGTAGGACTAGCACTCAGTTCTAAATAAGAAAAGGATATAATAAAACAACAGTATATAAAATTAGTTTATGCAAATATAAAATTTTATCAACTTTTCATGTTTTGGATGAAAGCTTTTATTGACTTACATGGTTGTAAATTTCCTTTTGCAGACTCTTCCGGCATTGTCCTCTCAAATCATGGAGCAGGATGGAGATAGATTAGGATCTGCTTACACTAATTCTATGAGATGCTTTGCACTCTTTGGAGCAGGGGTCTCTGGGCTTTTGGGTTGTGCCACGATAGCTTATTCAGATGAGGCTGAGCATGGTTTGGCGGTTCCTAACTATCCTTGGCCTCATGAAGGCATACTAAGCTCATATGACCATGCTTCGTAAGTTTGTTTTTCATTTCCTTGCACCGTCTGTTTTGAGCAAAAGATCTTGTTCTTCTAAGAGAATATTTTATTTCTTTGGTTTTCCTGGAATATTTTTAAAATGTTTTGCCATGTTTAAGTGTCTTTGTCTAATTGTTTTCATGTGAATATATTCACAATTATGGATGCTCCCTATTATTCTGTACGATTGTATTAATACAGCTCAATTGTACGTGATCAGGATTCGTAGGGGTCACCAGGTCTACCAACAAGTCTGTGCATCTTGTCACTCAATGTCTCTAATATCATTTAGAGATCTTGTTGGTGTGGCATATACTGAAGAAGAAACAAAGGCCATGGCAGCTGAGATCGAAGTGGTTGATGGGCCAAATGATGAAGGTGAGATGTTCACCCGGCCTGGTAAGCTAAGTGATCGTTTTCCACAACCATATGAAAATGAACAAGCAGCTAGGTTTGCCAATGGAGGTGCATATCCCCCGGACTTGAGCCTTATCACCAAGGTGTCTCTAATATGTTGATTTCATGATAGTAGGCATCAGTTCCTTGTTGTTTCAATGTCTGACTCTTTGTCCTCTCAGGCCCGTCATAATGGCCAGAACTATGTATTTGGTCTTCTAACAGGTTATCGTGATCCTCCTGCTGGTGTCTCGGTAATTTCTTCTTCCACTCGTATATTAATTTTTAAGTACACTGAGGAAAAAGCTTTGAAAAGTTATTCTATACGTAAAATGGAATGCAACTGTGGAGTGTCACAAAGTGTAATGATTATGGAAATCTATGATTACTCTCTCATGCCAAATGCAAGGTTGTGGCTATATCCAACTTCAAATATGTTGCTCCGGTTTTAAACTTGTGGTTCATTACAATAGCAATCTTACTGTGATTTTCTCTAAATTTTAGACCCCTTAGAAACTAGTAAAATACCTTCTACATGCCAAAGCGGAAATTTTCTTGGGATGGTTACTTTCTACCAGGGAGGGAAGGAAAAGTGACGGATAAGGGTTGGCTAGGACCTCCGTGTGTGGTTATACGTTGATGATGGTTATGGTGTAGACTTATGACAATATGCACCACTAAGATTATATGTATGTGGTAAATTTATGTAAAATCTGTTATCTTAGTTTGGTGAGAAGAAACATTCTAAGTAAAATGTTCTTCTTAGTTTCTCACTTTTCAACTACTCTATAACTTGTGTGTCGTATGATACTCTTGTATGCTAGATTCGAGAAGGGCTGCATTATAACCCTTACTTTCCTGGCGGTGCAATAGCCATGCCGAAAATGCTGAATGACGGTGCTGTTGAATATGAAGATGGTACTCCAGCTACAGAGGCCCAGGTAATCTTCATAAGTATCCAGTTCTAGATCATTTTGCAATCTTCACTTCCTCAAGCAAGTGTTTGAATCTTTATATTGTTTCTGTAATCTTGGTGCAGATGGGGAAAGATGTGGTGACATTTTTAGCATGGGCTGCAGAGCCAGAAATGGAAGAAAGAAAACTGGTAAGTCTTATAAAATTGTTTTCCCCTGCATAGAGCTTTATTTTAAGCATAGATACGCATATATGTCAAACATGGATACTTAAGAAAGGTCGGTGTACCATAGCTTTGAATCTTTCGACTTGAAGCGTGTGAGACGTCGTTACTGTTTCATGTTGTTTTCCATTGAGCATTGACCTGAGGCAGTAGAGCCTTTTGCAACTATAGTGATTCTGCTTCTGACTTTGAATTCGGTTTAAAATTCTATACAGATGGGTTTTAAGTGGATATTTGTGCTATCGCTCGCACTTCTCCAAGCAGGTTATTATCGGCGTTTGAAATGGTCGATTTTCAAATCTAGAAAACTAGTGCTTGATGTTGTCAATTGAGTGCTTGTGTTTATGGAAAGTATTGACTTGAGAAGAGAATAGTTTTAATTCATTACACAGCTAATACATGGAGAGGCTTATCTCCTTCCGGTATTGTTTACTAAGGTAAAGAATAAGCTACATTGATTGTATTGGCATCAAAAACCTTATGTTGCTCGGACTTGGGTGTAAATATAAGACTTGGGTATGTATCTTATGCGAGTGTGTTTAATTTTTAAAATTTCACATCAATAACTAAATCAAAATATAATTTGAAAATCCTTAGGAACATGTCGCATAGATGCTTTTGCCTGTTGGATCTTCGTGTTTTTTGTTTTGTTTTGTTACAACATTCATATTTCGTTTCTAGCTTACATATAGATTTTTAGTTAAAAAGAATATGATCAATGATCTAATTATACATCCAAATAATATAATTACAATAATTTTACTCTTAGGAATCACAATCTCAGTGAAAACATGTAATAATTAAAAAAAATCTTCAATACATGCATAAAACATTCATTTAATCCTATCATAAATCATAGGGTAAAATACACAAATAAAAATGGTCACCAAACTATCTTAAAAAATACAGAATGGTCACTAAACTTTTAAAAGTAATATAATAGGCATTAAACATTAGTTTTTGTTACAAAATGATCATTAAACATGTAACTATCGTTAGCTGAATGACGTGACAGTTACGAAAGTTTGAACAATAACACATTTAATTCTCCATATTACACTTTCAATTAATTTAGTTCTAATTTAACCCTCATTATTGATGTCTAAGTTGATTGAATGTGTAAATATTGAGGATAAAATGTGTTGTTATACAAATTTTTATAACTGTCATGTCAAACGGTTAAGGACTCAATACTCATTTTATAACAAAAATTAAAATTTAATGAAAGTTTTGTGACCATTTTGTATTTTTGGATAGTTTAATAACCATTTGTGTATTTTATCTTAAATCATAAGATGCCATTCTCTATCCATTTGGATCCATACATAGAAGTGAGAGTAAAGGATAAAGAACTTATGTATTAGATATTACACGATCTAACTTATGATATCAATTGTTAGTCTCGAATGTTTAAATCTAAAAATAGCACAATGAAAGTTTAAAATTTTTCTTTAAGACATAATCAATCATGTAACTCTCTAAACCTCATCCGACCAATTTGAAGAATCCATGATGTCACATTGGGTCACCAAAGTGACCAAGAAAAAAAAAATTTCAAAACGGTTTAGCCAATAAAATCAAATTATGTTGGATTAAAATCTTCAATTGTGGGCACATATGTAACCTCCTTAGCCCGACCTAGACGCCCAACCCGAACTACGAAGATTACACGGGGAAAACTAAAGTCAACCCGAAAGTCAAACTTGATTAACGACTTTTTTTTTTCTTTTTATCTTATCTAGATGCACTTTATTAACCTAAATGATTAGCAAAACATTTCAGCAAAAGCGACACAACGAACGGAACTCAAACATAGGTTCAATTACACAGAAACGTCTTTAAGGGACTAAAATGTAAATTTTTAGAATTTAGAGGACTTCACAAGATTTAAGGTTACCCAACCAGAATTAGACTTATTTTAATCCAACATGTTAAATTTCAACTTAAAATGATCAACCAAACTCATTTAATTAAGCACATAGGATTCAGAGACCAAAACGTAAGAAACATAAACTTGAAACAGTTCAAATTCAAACTTCAACGGTCAGGTGTTTCGAAACGCTAGGCCCTGTAACAGAACGTTCATTTCGAAACAAGGTTGACCGTTTTGATACACGGGTGCGTTCTGAGACCCGTATCGAAACACCCCTTTCCACTAGCAAAACTATTTCGGTATGTTCCTTCCCGTTCCGTAACCTCATGGCCATTTCGGGCCCCTGTTCTAAAACAGGTAAGAGCGTTCCGATACGCCTTGCCTTGCAACAACAGATTTTGCTGGGTTTTCACATCTTTTCACAACCGGATACATTCCAAAACATGTCACAACATACATACAACATATTTATTCATCAAGGATCATCATTATAAAGCCAAAGCTAAAGCATAGCATAATTTATGCAAATAATGAAACTATAGGCATGCTCCCTAGTCAACCAAAACCACAACAAGCTAAAATCAACATTCAATCCAAAAACTAATCATCAAAGGCTATTTACAACTTGAGTATAATCAACCAAACATGCTCAAAGTAGGAAGGAACATTCTCAACCATCCAAGGGTATAAATCTCACCCATTGCCTCTTATTACACCAAAGTAAAGCCACATACTTTGCTAAATCAAAATGCTTGGATTCCCTTGCTTGTGTGCTGCCTCAAACGCCTAATTCTCTGCATTGATGAAACAAATGAGCGTATGCACAAAGCTTAGTGAGGAACGCTAAACAACATTCATCAATGCATTTCATATGATTTGCAAAACCACCATTTTCCAACACATGCCTTTTCATAAAACATGTCCTTTCAAGACATCAATGCACTTTCTAAAAACATGCTCATATGCATCATTCTAAAACAGCAAATAAACCTTTGTTCATGCTTTATCAAGCATTTCATGCATTCAAACATCTCTTACAAGCAACTCATGCGTAACATTAATCATTTTCATTATATTGGCTCACAGGTGATATTCCATAAACCATACCAACCAAAAGACACAATCGGATACGCAGATTACAAGCGTTGTCCCACACGCTTCATACATACTACCGGACTATACAAGGTGGAGATCAATGGCACAATCACAACCCCTCAACACCCGTGATGGAGATTAATGGCACAATCACAACCCCTCAACATCACTAATCGGTAGTTGTATAATTCCACTAACGAGAGTACGAGACACATACACAAGACTCACACACGAGATTAAACCATTCACCGTTGTGGTCTTAACCTCAATCGTTAGGGTACTTGGATGGAGATTATGACACAATCACAACCCTTCGACATCCAAGGCGACTTTATTCACGGTGTACCCAATCCTAAGCCGGCTAACTATATCCGATTAAAGTAACCAAAAACCATTTCCATCACTTGCCAATATAATCATTTAACATCAACAATCCACTATTTTACAAGCATAACCACAATGCCATTTTCACAAGCATAACATGTTTAACATCATATGCACTTATCACATGAAAACCAAGGATCACCTACCTAGTGCATCTTTAACACAATGGAATTAAAATTCAGCATTTAATCATGCTTTAACATGCTTAAAAACAGTAAACAAAACCACATTTAACTCAAGTGCATTTTCATCAAAAATAGCACATTTCCAAGAGAGACTTTCGAACCACTTACTCTTGAGCTTAGCGAAGCATTTCAAACTTACACTAAGCTCCCAAGACCATGCTCAAAGCGTTACAAAGCTAGAAAATCCATTTCCACTCACCGATACGCGAAGCCTTGCTTGCCGACACGAAAATTACTCTTCCGGAGCCTCCAACAACACCTCGTTTGCTTCCGGATCAAGATCCCCTGTTTTCACATCATCAAAACAGAGATCTAAATGCATTAAAATGCATTCCAACACCAGCAACAATTCACAGACTCGTTGCTCACCCAAACTACACCAATTTACCCAACCGAAACAACCGAAAACTCAATCGATTGCTTCCTAAACCAAGCCCAGCCAACATACTTCACTTCCAAAACATTATAAACATCAAAACACATATAACAAACAACCTAACCCAACCTTATACCTCCAGCAAGCAAGATTCCATCATTTTACCTCAAAAACTCACTTAAATCAACCAAGAAACTCAAGGATCTCAAGGATTTCGAGATCTATGTTATCAAGACTTCATTTCAACATAATAAACAACTTAAAACTTAATTAAAATCAATCCAAAATAGAGCTTCACACATCAAGTCTGAAAATTAAGATTTTAACCATAATTTCACAAGATTTTGATCTCCAATAAAAACTATAATGAAAACTCAACCAAAAATAGTATTTAGAAGCCAAATATCTTGGGAATTTCAATAAAGAACTTTGATTAGAGGTTGAGAATGAGATTTACCTCCAATCCTTGCTTTCCTCAATGAATGACAAGTTTTCTTTAGCCAAATCTTGAAAAGCTTGAAAGGATTTCTTGAAAATTGATTAGAAAATGATAGGAGAGTGTTTGGGAGAAAAGAATTCTGGAGAAAAAAGAATGGATATAGTGTTTGGCTGAGAATAAAGAGAAAATGGTAGTTACGTAATAGGATCTCACATTAACTACCCATTTAATTAATTAAAATAAAACCAATTAAAGCCATTTAATTAAAAGCCATTTGAAACATATGTCATATTAAGGAAAGGCTAAATTGTCATAAAGCACCCTATAGATTCTAAGAATTTGGCTTCTTCTTTAAAAATCACATTTTCCACAGTTTTGAAACTTTACAATTTGGTCACTACTCGAAATGTCATTTTTCCGAAACTTTTTTTGAAAATTGATTTGACCAACCTCTTAAACATATTTTTAGAGGATTTTAGCAATTTTTACCACATTTTTATCCTATCCCGGTCCTTGATTTCCTTAAATCACCTTACGCGATTCGATCCGTTTCCGATCGGTCCGGTCAGATGTCTAAAACATCTAGACCCAAAACCAGGGCGTTAAAACTCTCCCCCACTTAGGAAATTTCGTCCTCGAAATTCTTACCTGATGGAAAAAGGTGCAGAAACTGCTTCTGCATGTCCGCCTTGCTTTTCGACGTGGCCTCCTCAACTCCCTGGTGTCGCCACAACACCTTTGTTGCGTGTAAAAGTGTCTATCGCAATGTAGTGCAAGTGTACACGACACAAGTAGTAAAGTGATACGTAAGTATCGGATATCGTCTCCACAGAGACTGGGCTAATAGCTTTAACCTTAGATTGCTGCACAAGAGAGAAAATAAATAGTTTAAGAGTTTGTCACGAGAAAATAAAGAATACTGAAAATAAAAGAATAAAGAAATAAGGGTAGAGAGAATGGGCCGATATTGATTTGCTCAGTAGTGTAGGTGTTGCAAAGTCTAGGAATCTCTATTCTGTCGTTGCGCCTGTCGCGGCAGCACCTGTCGCGACAACGGTCTGTTGTTAGTCGCGGCATCGATCACTCAACTCTGTACTTCAAGCTTGGCAAGAATCCCTGTTGTTCCTTGACCTATCCCTAGGTCCAAGTCTGTCGATGAACACGTCTTTGATGATACCTCCCGGCGTGAATCGAAGGATGAACACCGATGTTGTTGAATTCTTCCTTAGCCACTTAACCTTGTCCTATCCCTAGGTCCGAGATAGTTCAACCATAAACTGGAGAACCCGTACTTATTCCTTTCGTATACTTAACTCTCCCGATATTAAGTAAATGTGTAATCTCACAATGCTCTCCTGATACTCTTACAAGATGTTGAAAACCAGAATAAGCAAACTTGAAGTCTATTTTATTGAACAAAAGAAAATCCTAAAACAATGCAATCCTTGCAACTACTTTACAGAATCAACCCTTAGCCCTAGAGGAAGTTTAGAACATGATGAGAAGGGGAAAAACGACTAGGGATTGGGGAAGACGGCTAGAGAGTAAGATATCCTTCCCTAGGTCGAATTACATGCCTTTATATAGGCCTTGGGTTCAAGTTTTCTAATATGGAAAGAATACAAGTTTAAACTAAAATACAACTCTATTAAAGACTAGATCTCTAGAGCATATATCTTTAATTCATCATTCCTTCTTGCTTGGAGTTTCTTCCTTGAACTTTGGGCTTGGCCTTCATTCTGATCTAGGGCTTGGAAAAATATACGAGTGCTCCACGGCAGACCGGCTTAATTTTCTCTTTCTATCGAGGCCCACTTTACTTCTTCCCTTCACCATTGCTGTTGTCCTTGGCTGCCATGGCAGCGCCCATAGCAGCATTGTCTTTCTCGTCTGTAGTTCAGTTCTAGCTATGCTTCTTCACTGCCCAGCGTCTGCTTCTCCACTGCCCTCCATCTATTACAGCAGCTACCTGCAAAAGCAACCAATTTCAGTAGAAACTGTGCCATTTGATATAATTGTGATGTATAAATGAAATCTACCCTAAATGCAATGATTTATGCTTGAATGCAGCAGAAATATGGGTTAAATATGGGGTAAAATATAGAACTTTTACACACTCAACACACCCCCAAACTCAAGTTTTTGCTTGCCCTCAAGCAATTCGGACCTAAAAAAGAAATACAAAATTTTTGTTTGGCTTAAAACAGTGAACTTTTCCTTACCTACCATTCATTCCCTATTGTGAGCAACACCCTGTTGGATAATTCAGGATTCATCCGGAACCTTGCTATAATTCTCGTGTAGTGTGTGCATGCTTGTGAATAATTATATGTCAAGACTCCCTTAGTTTACTAGAATAGCTGAGCTTCTAACTTGAATTTTTATGCTAATTTTCATCTTTCTAGAGGCAATTCTTAGGCTCCTTTAGATTTTATGTAGACTCGATTCTATTTTCTCAAGCTTAAGTTTGACTAGAGCCGGTTTCGGGCACCTCTAGCTAACTTCCTAGAGCCGGTTTCGGGCACCTCTAGGTGTATTGAGTCTATTTTTCTTAACTTCTTTTCCTAGAGCCAGTGTTAGGCACCTCTAGGGGCAACTCAAGTGTTAAGCTTTTCTAATCTAGTTTACTAGCAGAGTTCTAGACAGTATAAAAGTCACAAAGGGTGTTTAAGATTCAGAAGTATAGTAAGGCTCTAAACTGCTCCTAAAATTATCCTAAAGGCACTGCCACGACAGAGGCTGTCATGACAGGTAAGTTCAGTTCAAAGACTTAAGCCATTTTTTTTAAAGCAAAAATAAACTAAGTAAAAGACACAATTTTTAAACTTAAAGACACTTCATTAATGGAGGGATGCCACCCCCAAACTCAAGGGTTGCATTACCCTCAATGCAAATGACAGAATGAAAAATAGAAAAAATAAAAACAACATCACAAAATATAACAAAATGGCAGACAACAAATATAAGAAAAGAATCTTAAATTTTCAAGCGCTGTCGTCACCGCTGCTGCTGATTCGAATCTGCCGGCGGGCAGTGACTTTCCTTGTTGGTGCCGGTAGATGGATGGGAGAGGCGGAGGTGTTCTTGTTTTTGGCTTCCCTTGGAGGTTTGATGCGGGTAGGGGAGATATGAGGTTGTTTCTCCAATACCTGAACCTCCTCGGAGCTGCTGCTGCTACTACCGCTGCTGCTATTGCTGCTGTTGCCGCTGTCAGATTTTTCTTTGTCTGCTGGTTCGACTCCGGAGCCTGGTTTCTGCCGTTTCACCGGGGTGAACTCCTTGGACAGATTCCTCTTGACAGAGGGCTCGTCATCGGATGCCCCCCAAATTTCGAAGGAGGAGAAGCCAGCTATATACCTGTCGAGATCGGACATGGGCTCTTTTCTCTTGGCTCCCTTGGCAGATGTTTCGGTTGTGCGGCTGCTGCCTGCAGCTGTTGTGGCCGGGGTCGGGGTGGACGCGACAGATGGTGTTCTCGGTGTGGCAGCATGGGTAGGGGTATGGGCAGGTGTGGGGGCAGCAAAATAATGGTCGGGGAAGGCAGGGAACAGTACATCAGGAAAATTAAGATTGGTTTTAATAAGTGCACCGTTGCCGTGGTGAAGTCTCGGATGAAACTTATAAGGCCCAGCTGCCGTTCTTCCATTTTCTACAGAGCAGCAAGTATTTGTGTTGAGGAGTCTGCTGAGGGAGCTGATGTAGTGGGTTACCTTGGTTCTGTGGCGGTAGGCTCGGTTTGGGTGGGCTCTGTCGGCTCACCTGCCGCGGCAGTGGGGTCGAAGGACGACAGGGGCGTGCCAGCTTTCAGCCCCATCAGGCTGAGGATGTTTCTTTCCGTCCTCCCTTTCCCTCGGACTCTTAAATCCTCGGCAGCTTCGGGTACGTTGTGGCCACGGCAGAGGGCAGTTATGAGGTATGGGAAGAAGAGTGGTCCTGACGGCCGGTAAACACAATCCAATATTCCCTCCCGAACGTATCTACCAACGTTAATTGGCCTCTCATTTAGAATTGAATGGATGAGGACTAACCTTGGTTGGTCTACCGTTGTGTTGTGCGAGGAGGGCATAATCCTCTTCTTGATGAATGCGTTCCAAAGCTTGGCTTCCGGAGTGAGTTGAACTCGTTTTACCGTCCTTGGATGTTTAGGATCGGTATTCCACTCGGTTCCTTCGTCAGTGAGCTCTGCCATAACAACATCATAATCTGCCGGTTCCAAGCTCTCCACAAATCTCTTGTGTCCGTCTTCCTTTCTCCCAACATAGAACCCATAGAGGGTGCTGATGTATTCGAACTCAAAAGGTACCTCCTTTCCTCGAACCGTTACTGCTGTCGCCTCCATGTTGTCGATGGAAGCATAAAATTCTCGGACTAAAGTTGTGTTCATTTCCTCCGGCTGCTCGGCAAACATCTGCCACTGCAGGGCTCTGATCTTGCGGGCTATGAACGGTTGTAGCCCGAGATTCTCCATTCTGGTTCTGTAAATGAAGCCTTTCTCCTCCCACATGTCTCTGACCTGGAAGGAGCTGGGAGTGGATGCTGCTGGGCAGATCCTGAGGCAGCACTGCGGCGGGTATTTCTGGTACTCATATTGCAAGGGCTGTAGAGAAGCAAATGAAGCAAATGAAATTATAGAGGAAACAAGTAGAGAGAGTAAAAGACAGTGAAAAATGAATAGTAAAATGGGGTTTATATAGAGGGGGGAGTTTGCTGCCCGTTGGAGCTGTAACGGCAGGCGCGAATAACAGGGCCAACTGTTACGCGGTTTATGACGCGTCTGTCACGCGTTTCTGTGTCTGTTGCGCGTCTGTTACGCGTTTGCGTGTCTTCCGCGACAGCATGTTGACAGGCTGGATTTTCCGTGTCTGTCGCGGTAGCTGTAACGACAAGCTCCTAGTTTGGGCTTTTTGGGCTGATGGAAAGATGGTGGGCTGAATTCACTTCTCCTCTTCTCCTTTATTTCCTAAAAATAATAAAAATAAGAACTTAGTTCCTAAAAATAAAATAATTCTAATTACCTAATATATATAAATGAATAATAAATATTAATAAAAATAAAATTAGGTTAAATTAGGGATGCCAAGAGGGGCATCTCCTAAAGTAACCACTTCATGCATTCTTGGGGCTTCAGTCCCCTGATAATGCTTCAATCTTTGTCCGTTTACTTTAAATTGGTGCCCGTCTTTTAAAGATCTGATTGTGATGGCACCATGAGGAAAAACTTGCACCACTTGGAATGGGCCGGACCACCTAGATTTCAGCTTCCATGGGAAGAGTTTCAACCTAGAGTTGAACAACAACACAAGCTGCCCTGGGCAGAACTGTCGTGGCAGCAAATTCTTATCATGCCACTTTTTTGTCTTGTCTTTGTAAATCCTTGCGTTGTCATAACCCATTTCTCGAATTTCTTCTATCTCATTCAAATCAAGTAGCCTTTTCTGTCTTGCTTTTTCCATGTCCATATTCACTGCCTTGATGGCCTAGTATGCTCTATGCTCAATCTCGACACGTAGATGGCATGTTTTTCCATAAATCAGCCGGTAGGGTGACATTCCCAATGGAGTTTTGAATGATGTTCTGTAGACCCATAATGCATCATTGAGGTGTATAGACCAGTCCTTCCGAGTTGGCTTAACCATCTTTTCAAGAATGTTCTTAACCTCTCTGTTGGATATTTCAGCATGTCCATTGGTTTAAGGGTGGTATGTTGTTGCTATCCGATGTTTGACACCATACATTTTTAAGGCACAGCTATAACCCTATTGTCAAAATGCCTCCCTTCATCACTGATGATCGCCTTGGGGATGCCAAATCTGGAAAATATGTTTTTATGCAAAAACCTTTGAACCGTCTTGGCATCGTTTTTCTGAGTAGCGATCGCTTCAACCCATTTGGACACATAGTCCACTACTAGGAGGATATATAAGTTCCCACATGAAGCTGGGAATGGTCCCATAAAATCAATCCCCAAACGTCAAAGATCTTGACCTCAAGAATGTTTTGCAGCGGCATCTCATGTCTCCTTGAGATGTTTCCAGTCCGTTGACATTTGTCACAGCTTTTGTAGAATGTCTGGGCATCCTTGAATAAAGACGACCAATAAAATCCGACTGCAAAACCTTGGCAGCAGTTTTGTTACCGCCTAAGTGTCCTCCATATTGTGAAGCATGTCAGTGATGAAGCACAGCTTCCTGCTCATCCTGTGGTACGCATCTCCTGATGACTTGATCTGCACAATATTTGAAAAGAAGAGGTTCGTCCCAATAATAATGCTTAACATCATTTTGGAACCTCTTCCTAGCTTGATAGTTAAGGTCAGGAGGAGTTATTCCGCTAACTAAATAATTAACGAAATCAGCATACCAGGGGAGTTCAGAAAACTTACCTGTCGCCATGGCTGTCGCGGCAGTGCTTGTGGCAGCAAAAAGCTGCTCGTCAAGGAAGGTCTCTAGTATGTGTGTCTCATCTGTTGGGAGACTCTTTCCCTTCTCCAATCTTGACAAGTGATCTGCAACTAGGTTTTCTGTTCCCTTTTTTTCCTTGATCTCAAGGTCGAACTCTTGTAGTAGCAGTATCCAACGTATCAATCTAGGTTTTGCATCCTTCTTGGCGAACAGATACTTCAATGCAAAGTGGTCTGTGTGGACTATGACCTTCGTTCCAAGTATATATGAACGAAACTTGTCAATCGAGAACACCACAGCTAACAGTTCCTTCTCCGTTGTGGTGTAGTTTACTTGGGTGTCGTTCAGTGTTTTGTTGGCATAGTATATAACATGAAAGAGCTTGTCTTTCCTCTGCCCAAGTGTTTCCCTGACAACATAGTCACTAGCATCACACATGATCTCAAATGATAGTTTCCAATCTGGTGGTTGTACTATTGGGGCTGTTACCAGCTTTTCTTTCAGAACCTTGAATGCCTCAGTACATTCAGTGTTAAAGTCGAAGGGACGGTTATGCTCCAGAAGATGGCACAAGGGTTTGGTGATCTTCGAAAAGTTTGCGATAAACCTCCGATAAAACCCAGCATACCCTAAGAAACTCCTGATTCCCTTGACTGTGGTGGGTGGCGACAGCTTTTCAATTACCTCGATCTTAGCTCTGTCGACTTCTATGCCGCGACAGCTTACTTTATGGCCTAAGACTATCCCTTCATCCACCATGAAGTGACATTTCTCCCAGTTCAATACCAAGTTTGCTTTCCCGCATCTCTCGAGCACTTTCTGTAGGTTGCCTAGGCAGCTTTCAAAATTGTCTCCAAAGACAGAGAAATCATCCATGAATATCTCCAGGAAATCCTCCACCATATCGGAGAATATTGCCATCATACACCTATAAAAGGTTGCTGGTGCATTACAAAGTCCAAATGGCATCCTCCGAAAAGCGTAAGTATCGTATGGGCAGGTGAACGTCGTCTTCTCTTGATCCTCCAGTGCGATGGCTATTTGGTTATAACCTGAGTATCCATCAAGAAAACAATAGTAAGGCTTTCCCGCTAATTTATCAAGCATTTGATCAATAAAAGGCATGGAAAGTGGTCCTTCCGGGTAGCTTTGTTAAGCTTTCAGTAGTCCATACAAACCCTCCAACCGGTCACAGTCCAGGTTGGGATTAACTCATTTTCTTCGTTGGTTACCACGGTTATTCCTTCTTTCTTAGGAACGCATTGCACCGGGCTCACCCACTTGCTATTCGAGATGGCATAAATTATTCCAGCATCTAGCCATTTGATGATCTCCTTACGAACCACCTCTCGCATAGCATCATTTAGACGTCTCTAGGCATCAATGGTTGGCTTGTGATCATCCTCTAAGAGGATTTTATGCATGCATAGTGTCAGGCTAATGCCTTGGATATCAGCTATCGTCCATCCAATAGCCTTTTTGTGCTGCCGCAGCATCCCTATCAGCTGCTTTTCCTGTTCCTGCATCAACTTGGAAGAGATGATTACGGGCAACGTATCATTTAATCCAAGAAAAACATATTTGAGCTGCCCTGGCAGGGGCTTAAGATCTAGAACATGTGGCTCTACAGTTGATGGCTTCTGGACTATATGTTCATTCGAGGTATAGTTTAAGGGCTCAAATAACTCACCTGGACGTTTGCCTATCCAGTTTACCTTCTCTTGATCTTTAGTATTAGATATGTCAGATTCTGAGGAGCTGCTGTCATTATCGCTGCCGTGACAGTCCTCTAAATGGTTGTTGGGGCAGTGGCCAATTTTGATTTCATGGTAGTCCGACCTGATGCAGGGTTGGTCAAGGATAACTTCAGTGATAGCCTTGCATTCTTCTTTTGCATCAGCATGTTTTATTGCCTGGAGAACATTCAGCTTGATCTCTTGATCGTTCACTCTCATAGTGAGTTCTCCTTTTTCCACATCAATCAATGATCTTCCTATGGCTAAGAAGGGTCGCCCCAGGATGATTGGTGCATTCTCATCTGCTTCACAATCTAAAACAAGAAAGTCAGCAGGAAAAATAAATTTATCCACTCTTACCAGAATATCTTCAATTTTCCCTTCTGGATGAACGTAAGAGCGGTCTGTCAGCTGCAATACGATTGTTGTGGGTTGAGCTTTTCCATTACCTAACCTCTGAAACACAGATTTGGGCATTAAATTGATACTAGCACCTAGATCACAAAGTGCCTTACCCACAAATTTATCTCCGATTATGCACGGTATTATGAAGCTCCTAGGATCCTTCTTCTTCTGGGGTGGATGCTTGTGCAGAATACTCATGCATCCCTCTGTCATTTTAACCGTTTCAAATTCCCCAAGTCTGGATTTCTTCGACATGGCATCCTTGAGAAATTTGGCATAACCAAGCATCTCCTTTATAGCATCTAGCAGCGGAATGTTGATGTGGACCTGCTTAAAAATATCATAGATCTTCTTAAGCTAGGATTCCTGTTTCAATTTCTGTAACCGCTGAGGAAAAGGAGGTGGGGGACGATAATCGGCAATGCGTCCTTCCCACTGCATTCAGATCTGAGGAGGCTTAGGTTCTTCATCCTTCTCTTCTGTCCCTTCTACTATCGTAACAGGTTCATCGGCAGCAGGCTGTTTGTTGTCTGCCGGGGTAGCGTTCTCGGCAGTCGATTTCAGGGCTGGTTCCTTAACTGATTCAGCTTCCTTCTCTGGCCCTGGTAATTTCTTCCCACTCCTTGTCGTGATGGCTTTACACTACTCATGTGTGGGTTGTCTAGCGTTTTCAGTATCGCTGGGGAATCTTCCATTCTACCTCGGTTTAATATGATGGGAAACCTGACCCATCTGTGTCTCCAGTGATTTCAGAGTAGCTTCATGGTTGGTCATCCGCATCTCTGTTTTATCCATGAATGACTCAGTCTTCTTGACGAAGTGATTCATGTTCTCAATGTAAGTTCCTGTTTGAGACATAAACGTAGCCAAGGTCTGCTCCAATATACTAGTCGTGGCAGCTGATGGCTGTTGCGGCTGCTGTTGCGGTTGCTGCCGAGTCAGTAATCTAGGCCCCCATGGTTGTGAATATTCTGTGCTTGAGGATTTAGGGCATTGTTAGGGTTGCTCCAAGAGAACTTGGGATCCTTTCTCCAGTTGGGATTGTAGTTGTTGGAATTATAGTTCTGTTTGTTGTAGTTCCCAACGTACATCCCTTCTTCTAATTGTAGTGGACAATCTTCCGAACTGTGATTCCCATCACAAGTTTCATATACCTCTTCAGCAGAGTAGACAGGTTTTGAATATTTTTCAATAGCTTTTCAACTGCCTTTGTGAGATATACCACCTGTGTTTTTAGGGAGTTGTTAGCCTCATAATCTTTCACAGCTAGTACTCGTTTACCCCCTCTTCTTGCTGTAGGAAACTGTTCCTCGTTTTTTTGCCAGGATTTTCAATACTACCATCGCTTCATCTAGATCTTTGTCCAAAAGCAATCCATTCGTTGATAAATCAATTCTCATACGAGTCTGTAAATTGGCAGCATTATAAAACTTTATTACCTGGTTCCAAACGGGGAATCCTCGCATCGGGCAGTTCCTCAGTAAAGTGGTAAATCTGTCCCATGCCTCGTGCATTGACTCGTCATCTTCCTGTTGAAAAGTAGCAATTTCGTTACGTAATCTCCTAGATAAATGTGAAGGATTAAAACGAGACAAGAATTCACAAGTTAAATCTGCCCAAGTTCGTATTGAACCAGGCGTTAGTTTATTCCACCAAGTTTTCGCCCTGTCCCTCAATGAATGAGGAAATAACCGAAGCCTCAGTATCTCTGGATTTACTCCTTGTAGTCTAAACGAACTACATATTTCCTAGAACGTTTTCAGATGCTCCCTAGCATCCTCTGTAGCAGCACCACTAAATTGGCCAGCGTTATTAATCATGCTGAACATGACAGGTTTCAGCTCGAAATTTTCAGCTTCTACGTCTGGCAGGGTGGTCTCTAGTTCCACATAATCGTTGATCATGTAGTCTCGACATGACCGGCGTGCGACAGCGGCAGGAGGATCGGCAGGTTGTCCGTTCCTTCCATCTCCGACAGGATCTTCAGGACCCTGGGGATTCCCTTGGTTGTTCATGGCCTCTAACTGTTCTTCAAGGTATTCGTTTCTGGCTAATACAAGTCAGAGTCGGTTCCTAAGATTGCACGAGCGTTCAATTTCAGGATCTATTTGAAACTCAGGTTCCTTTCCTCGTCTCGATCTGCGCATAAACAGAAAACCTTGTGAAAGCACGAGTTGAACAATCCAAGAAAGAAAACAGAAAAAAAGAATGTGCAGTAAAAGGGTAGGGCAAAGATATGTTGCCAGTCCCCAGCAACGACGCCAAAAACTTGTTGCGTGTAAAAGTGTCTATCGTAATGTAGTGCAAGTGTACACGACACAAGTAGTAAAGTGATACGTAAGTATCAGATATCGTCTCCACAGGGACTGGGCTAATAGCTTTAACCTTAGATTGCTGCACAAGAGAGAAAAGAAATAGTTTAAGAGTTTGTCACGAGATAATAAAGAATACTGAAAATAAAAGAATAAAGAAATCAGGATAGAGAGAATGGGCCGATATTGATTTGCTCAGTAGTGTAGGTGTTGCAAAGTCTAGGAATCTTTGTTCTGTCGTTGCACTTGTCGCGGCAGCAGTCTGTTGTTAGTCGCGGCAGCGATCACACAACTCTGTACTTCATGCTTGGCAATAATCCATGTTGTGCCTTGTCCTATCCCTAGGTCCAAGTCTGTCGATGAACACTCTTTGATGATACCTCACGGCGTGAATCGAAGGATGAACACCGATGTTGTTGAATTCTTCCTTAGCCACTTAACCTCGTCCTATCCCTAGGTCCGAGATAGTTCAACCATAAACTGGAGAACCCGTACTTATTCCTTTCGTATACTTAACTCTCCCGATATTAAGTAAATGTGTAATATCACAATGCTCTCCCGATACTCTTGCAAGATGTTGAAAACCAGAATAAGCAAACTTGAAGTGTATTTTATTGAACAAAAGAAAATCCTAAACAATGCAATCCTTGCAACTACTTTACAGAATCAACCCTTAGCCCTAGGGGAAGTTTAGAACATGATGAGAAGAGGGAAAACGACTAGGGTTTGGGGAAGATGGCTAGAGAGTAAGATATCCTTCCCTAGGTCGAATTACATGCCTTTATATAGGCATTGGGTTCAAGTTTTCTAATATGACAAGAATACAAGTTTAAACTAAAATACAACTCTATTAAAGACTAGATCTTCAGAGCATATATATTTAATTCGTCCTTCCTTCTTGCTTGGAGTTTCTTCCTTGAACTTTGGGCTTGGCCTTCATTCTGATCTAGGGCTTGGAAAAATATACGAGTGCTCCACGACAGACCGGCTTAATTTTCTCTTTCTGTCGAGGCCCACTTTACCTCTTCCATTCACCATTGTTGTCGTCCTTGGCTGCCATGGCAGTGGCCATGGCAGCATTGTCCTTCTCGTCTGTAGTCCAGTTCCAACTCTGCTTCTTCACTGCCCAGCGTCTGCTTCTCCACTGCTCTCTATCTGTTACAGCAGCTACCTGCAAAAGCAACCAATTTCAGTAGAAATTGTGCCATTTGATATAATTGTGATGTATAAATGAAATCTATCCTAAATGCAATGAATTATGCTTGAATGCAGCAGAAATATGGGTTAAATAGGGGTAAAATATAGAACTTTTACACACTCAACAACCTTCACAAGCTCTATCGTCTTACCACGAAGAACTTTACACCTCACATCCAGAACCCTCACTGGTTCCTCATCATACGACAGATCCGGATTCAACTTTATCTCCTCAACAAGCCTCATATGTGAAGGATCCGATCTGTACCTCCGTAACACAGAGACATGAAACACATCATGTATCTTTTCCAACTTCGTAGGCAATCTCAACTGATATGCCACAGGACCAATTCACTCCACAACCACATAATGTCCAATGAACCTCGGGCTATGCTTACCCTTACGCCCAAATCTCACCACCTTCTTCCAAGGCGACACTTTCAAGAACACACGTTCGCCAACCGCGAACTCAATCTCTTTACGCTTTAGGTCCGCGTAAGACTTTTGCCTATCTGATGCTGCTCTCAAACGCTCACAAATGAGCTTCACTTTCTCGGTGGTTCCCTTTAGCATAGCTGGCATCGAGATAAACTTTTTCCCAGCTTCTGCCCAACAAAGAGGGGTTCTACATCTTCTCTCATACAAAGCCTCGTATGGAGCCATTTGAATGCTTTCCTGGTACTGTTATTATACGCAAACTCAACCAACTGCAAGTGCTTCTCCCAAGAACCCTGAAAATCTATCACGTAGCATCTCAACATGTCCTCAAGTACTTGGATCACACGTTCTGACTGTCCATCCGTCTGAGGATGATAAGAAGTACTGAAATTCAACAGTGTACCCAAGGCTTGATGCAAACATTCCCAAAATCGCGCTGTAAACCTCGGATCCCTATCCGATACTATAGACTTTGGCACATCGTGCAACCGCACAATCTCAGCAATGTACAGCTCAGCCAACCTATCCAAGGTATACGTAGTATGCACATGTAGAAAATGTGCACACTTTGTAAGGCAATCAACAATCACCCAAACTGAATTTTCTTTGTTGGCGACAAAGGCAATCCAGACACAAAGTCAATGGTGATTCTCTCCCATTTCCATTCTGGAATTCTCGAAGGCTGCAACAACCCAGAAGAAACCTGATGCTTAGCCTTCACTCGTTGACACACCATGCACTTGCTAATGAACTCAGCCGCATCCTTTTTGAACCCCACCCAATAGTACTCATCTTTCAAATCACGATACATCTTTGTACTACCAGGGTGCATAGCAAAAGGACTACCATGGGCTTCAGTCAAAATAGTGTGCCACAACTCAACATCATCCGACACCACTATTCGACTTCCAAAGAACAAAACACCATCATTACTAAAGTTGAAATCTGAAGGTCTACCCTCCGCAATGTCATGAACATGCGAAACAAGAGAATCATCGAGTAACTGCTTATCTTTAATCAACTGAATCAGAGATGGTTTCACTTGCAATTCCGCAATAAGACCACCATCACGCGATATGCTCAAGTGAGAAAACATCGCCCTCAACTCCACAGCCATTTTCCGGCTCAAAGCTTCGGCCACAACATTAGCCTTGCCCGAGTGATACTCAATCGTCAGACCATAATCTTCAAGCAACTCCTCCCAGCGACGCTGCCTAAGATTCAACTCCTTTTGAGACATAAGATACTTCAAGCTCTTATGACCCGTGAACACAACACACTTCTCACCGTACAGGTAATGCCTCCAAATCTTCAGAGCAAACACCATAACCGCAAGCTAAAGATCATGATTAGGGTAGTTGCGCTCATGCACCTTCAACTGCCTAGATGCATAGGTCACTACCTTACCCTCTTGCATCAATACGCAACCCAATCCAACAATGGACACATCACTATAGACCACAAACTCCTTACCAGACTCTAGTTGAATTAGAACAAG
Organism: Hibiscus tridactylites; assembly: GCA_958450335.1. NCBI lineage: Eukaryota > Viridiplantae > Streptophyta > Magnoliopsida > Malvales > Malvaceae > Hibiscus > Hibiscus tridactylites. The sequence continues at coordinate 73,785,494 of OY288273.1, forward strand.
AGTTTGCGTCAAAGCTTCCTTCAACTTTTCGAAAGCTTGTTGCCTCCCATCAGTCCACTCAAAGCGAACATTTTTTTGCAACAACTTGGTCAAAGGTGCTGCTATCTTCGAGAAACCCTCAACGAATCTATGGTAATATCCAGCTAAACCAAGAAAACTTCGCACCTCCGTCACTGACTTAGGTACCTTCCATTCCATCACAGCCTCTACCTTGTGCGGATCAACTCGGATACCCTCAGCTGACACAACATGTCCAAGGAAGACCACCTCCCTAAGCCAAAACTAACACTTACTTAGCTTGGCATACAACTGATTTTCCAACAATGCTTACAAAACAATTCTCAAGTGTCTATCATGATCCTTCTCGGTACGCGAATACACAAGGATATCATCGATGAACACCACCACAAACTGATCCAAGAATTCATGGAATACACGATTCATCATGTCCATGAAAGCAGCAGGCGCGTTGGTCAAACCAAACGGCATCACCAAGAATTCATAATGTCCATACCTTGTCCTAAAAGTTGTCTTAGGTACGTCTACATCCTTCACCTTCAGCTCATAATACGCCGAGCTCAAATCTATCTTAGAAAACACTAAGGCTCCCCGGAACTGATCAAAGAGATCATCAATCCTAGGCAAGGGATACTTGTTCTTGATCGTCAATTTGTTCAGTTACTGATAATCTATGCACATCCGCATTTTCCCATCCTTCTTCTTTACAAACAAGACCGATGCACCCCAAGGTGACACACTCGGTCGGATGAAACCTCGATCCAACAACTCATGCAATTGCGTTTTCAACTCTTTCAGCTCTTTAGGTGTCATGCGATAAGGAGCAATAGACACCGGAGTCGTATTCTCGTACAACTCGATATCAAACTCAACCTCCCTGTTTGGTGGCAACCCCGACAATTCTTCTGGAAAGACACCCGAAAAATTGCGTACAGTTCGGATGTCCTTCACACGCACATCCTTGGTGCCAGGATTCATCACATAAGCAAGGTAAGCCTCACAACCCAACTTCATCATACGATTTGCTTCCAAAACCGAAATCACATTCGACAAGAATTTCACATTCTCGCCCACTACCACTACTTCATAATCATCGGCCAACTTTAAGGTGACCCGCTTGACATCAAAGTCAATCACCGCCCTATGCTCTGTCAACCAATCCATGGCAAGGATTACATTAAATCCGTAGAAAGGTAACTCCATCAAATCCACAAGAAAAACATATCCTTGCACAGATAAATGGCATCTCATATACAATTTCCTAGTGATTACAGTCTCACCAAATGAACCAGTCACTTGCATTCCTACTTCAAGCATCTCAACAGGTATATCAAGCAAATGCGCATGCTCACTCAAGATATAAGAATGCGTGGATCCAGAATCAATCAAAGCCAGCAAAGATAAAGACTGAAGAACAAAGGTACATGCGATGACATCGGTATCATTACACTACTCGCGTTGAGCATAAACCCTCGCTGGTCCACCTCCCTCAGGTCGAACGACTACTACATGAGCAATACCTCGCTGCCTCTCGTTTCTCCTCTGAAAGTTCCCACGGCCGCGCCCACGACCTCTCTGAGGTGCAGCTACAACAGGAGCACTTCCTTGGCCTCCACCAGCCAACAAAGGACACTCCCTCCTCATGTGATCCGCCAAAAACAATTCCAACATGAGTTCCCTGTCACCACAACAGGAGCCTGAACCACTCTAGCTGCTCGAGGACAATCTCGCCTCAAATGGTCCCTCGACCCACATGCCCAGCACGTATGCTGCTCAGATCTCACTCGGCCTCCCTGGACCTGACCACCTCGACTCGGAGCACCTCGCCTCCCCTCAGGCGATGTCTCATGTCTCGACCTCTTTTGTTCTGTCCTCCACCGGAACTATACTCAGTAGCTCTCTTCCCAGAGCTAGAACTAACACATCGAGTCGAAAAACCCAAGTTTTGCTCGATGTCTTTGGCTCGACATACAAGCACATCAAAGTCGGTGTAGTCTGCAATCAACATATATGTCTTAACTTCCTGTACCAGCCCGTACCGGAAGCGATCACATCAGTGCCTCTCACTAGGCATCATCTCAGGGGCATACTGGCTCAGGCGTACGAACTGGACCTCGTACTCAGCCACATAAAGGTTGCCCTGAACTAGCGACATAAACTCACGTTTCTTTTCGTCCAAGTATCTCACCCCTAGGTACTTCCTCTTGAAGGCACCTCTGAAAAACTCCCAATCAATCTCATTGGGTTCCATACTAGCAGTGGTAGTCATCCACCAGCTGTAGGCATCGCCTTGCAACAAAGAAAATGTGCATCCCAGCTTGCGCACATCATTACAGCCCATCTGATTCATGATACGGATCATACTTTCTAAACAGGCTTCTAATGCCTCAGGAGACATACCATAGAATTCCACAGCTCCTAGGCTCCTCAACCTCTCCAATGGCAAGCCCGCCTGCCCAACTACAGGGGCCTGTACATGCACCCCGACAACAGCAGCCTAAACGCTCCGATAATCGCCTGAACCAATGGCACCAAATCACCCAAACCAGGACCCACAGGTCCTTGCTGCACCTGCTCCCCACCTCCAGGTGGTGGCGGAGGAGGTAAGTTTCCACCAGGTGGGACATCAGCTCCTTGCTCACCTTGCTCAGCCGCAAGTACTATCGTATTCGACCTCAGCTCTCTTCTTGGACCCATAGTGCTATTTTAAACAAGGCATAACAACAAAACAAATCAAATCATTTAGGCCAACTGAAAGCAAGAATCCAAGTTTATAAAAACATTTGTTTAGTGTAATAAGGCAACGGGCACCCCAATTTCCCTCAACATAGCATAGCATACCATAAAACATCATGCTCAACATGCTTTCCATCATCCAAAATCAGCACATAACAACATTGCATCATTGTCACATAATTATATTCATTCCACATGCGATTCACATCCATCAAGCATAACATAAGCTTCAAAATTCAACCAATTGCATGCTTTTCACACAACATACATCAATACATATCAATTTCTCATACCAACATCCCTAAATTCTTTCGTAACCTGGCTCTGATACCAACAAATGTAACCCTCTTAGCCCGGCCTAGACGCCCGACCCGAACTACGAAGATTACACGGGGAAAATCAAAGTCAACCCGAAAGTCAACCTTGATTATCGACCTTTTTTTTTTCTTTTTATCTTATCTAGATGCACTTTATTAACCTAAATGATTAGCAAAACATTTCAGCAGAAGCGACACAGCGAACAGAACTCAAACATGGGTTTAATTACACAGAAACAACTTTAAGGGACTAAAATGTAAATTTCTAGAATTTAGAGGACTTCACAAGATTTAAGGTTACCCAACCAGAATTAGACTTATTTTAATCCAACATGTTAAATTTCAACTTAAAATGATCAACCAAACTCATTTAATTAAGCACATAGGATTCAAGGACCAAAACGTAAGAAACAGAAACCTGAAACAGTTCAAATTCAAACTTCAACGGTCAGGTGTTTTGAAACGCGAGGCCCTGTAACGGAACGGTCGTTTCAAAACAAGGTTGACCGTTTTGATACTCGGGTGCGTTCCGAGACCCATATCGAAACACCCCTTTCTAGTAGCAAAACCGTTTCGGTATGTTCCTACCCGTTCCGAAACCTCATGGCCATTTCGGGCCCCTATTCCGAAACAAGTAAGAGCGTTTCGATACGCCTTGTCCTGGAAATACAGATTTTGCTGGTTTTTCACATCTTTTCACAATCGGATACATTCCAAAACATGTCACAACATACATACAACATATTTATGCATCAAGGATCATCATTATAAAGCCAAAGCTAAAGCATGACATCAATTATGCAAATAATGAAACTATAGGCATGCTCCCTAGTCAACCAAAACCACAACAAGCTAAAATCAACATTCAATCCAAAAACTAATCGTCAAAGGCCATTTACAACTTGAGTATAATCAACCAAACATGCTTAAAGTAGGAAGGAACATCCTCAACCATCCAAGGGTATAAATCCCACCATTGCCTCTTATTACACCAAAGTAAAGCCACATACTTTGCTAAACCAAAATGCTTGGATTCCCTTGCTTGTGTGCTGCCTCAAACGCCCAATTCTCTGCATTGATGAAACAAATGAGTGTAAGCGCAAAGCTTAGTGAGGATCGCTAAACAACAATCATCAATGCATTTCATACGATTTGCAAAACCACCATTTTCCAACACATGCCTTTTCATAAAACATGTCCTTTCAAGACATCAATGCACTTTCTAAAAACATGCTCATATGCATCATTCTAAAACATCAAATAAACCTTTGTTCATGCTTTATCAAGCATCTCATGCATTCAAGCATCTCTTACAAGCAACTCATGCTTAACATTAATCGTTTTCATTATATTGGCTCACAAGTGATATTCCATAAACCATGCCAACCAAAAGACACAATCGGATACGCGGATTACAAGCGTTGTCCCACACGCTTCATACATACTACCGGACTACACAAGGTGGAGATCAATGGCACAATCACAACCCCTCAACACCCGTGATGGAGATTAATGGCACAATCACAATCCCTCAATATCACTCATCGGTAGTTGTATAATTCCACTAACGAGAGTACGAGACACATACACAAGACTCACACACGAGATTAAACCATTCACCGTTATGGTCTTAACCTCAATCGTTAGGGTACTTGGATGGAGATTGTGGCACAATCACAACCCCTCGACATCCAAGGCGACTTTATTCACGGTGCACCCAATCCTATAGCCGGCTAACTATATCCGATTAAAGTAACCAAAAACCATTTCCATCACTTGCCAATATAATCATTTAACATCAATAATCCACTGTTTTACAAGCATAACCACAATGCCATTTTCACAAGCATAACATGCTTAACATCATATGCACTTATCACATGAAAACCAAGGATCACCTACCTAGTGCATCCTTAACACAATGACATTAAAATCTAGCATTTAACATGCTTAAAAATAGTAAACAAAACCACATTTAACTGAAGTGCATTTTCATCAAAACATAGCACATTTCCAAGAGAGGCTTTCGAACCACTTACTCTTGAGCTTATCTAAGCGCTTCAAACTTACACTAATCTCCCAAGACCACGCTCAAAGCGTTACAAAGCTGGAAAATCCATTTCCACTCACCGATACGCGAAGCCTTGCTCGCCGACACGAAAATTACTCTTCTGGAGCCTCCAACAACACCTCGTTTGCTTCCGGATCAAGATCCCCTATTTTCACATAATCAAAACAGATATCTAAATGCATTAAAATTCATTCCAACACCAGCAACAATTTACAAACTCGTTGCTCACCCAAACTACACCAATTTACCCAACCGAAACAACCGAAAACTCAATCGATTGCTTCCCAAACCAAGCCCAGCCAACATACTTCACTTCCAAAACATTATAAACATCAAAACACATATAACAAACAACCTAACCCAACCTTATACCTCCAACAAGCAAGATTCCACCATTTCACCTAAAAAACTCACTTAAATCAACCAAGAAACTCAAGGATCTCAAGGATTTTGGGATCTATGTTATCAAGACTTCATTTCAACATAATAAACAACTTAAAACTTAATTAAAATCAATCCAAAACAGAGCTTCACACATCAAGTCCGAAAATCAAGATTTCAACCATAATTTCACAAGATTTTGATCTCCAATCAAAACTATAATGAAAACACAACCAAAAATAGTATTTAGAAGCCAAATATCTTGGGAATTTTAATAAAGAACTTTGATTAGAGGTTAAGAACGGAATTTACCTCCAATCCTTGCTTTCTTCAATGAATGACAAGTTTTCTTTAGCCAAATCTTGAAAAGCTTGAATGGATTTCTTGAAAATTGATTAGAAAATGTTAGGAGAGTGTTTGTGAGAAAAGAATTCTGGAGAAAAAGGATGGAAATAGTGTTTGGCTGAGAATGAAGAGAAAATTGTAGTTACGTAATATGATCTCACATTAATTACCCATTTAATTAATTAAAATAAAACTAATTAAAGCCATTTAATTAAAAACCATTTGAAACACATGTCATATTAAGGAAAGACTAAATTGCCATAAAGCCCCCTATTGATTCTAAGAATTTGGCTTCTTCTTTAAAAATCATATTTTCCACAGTTTTAAAATTTTACAATTTGGTCACTACTAGAAATGTCCCTTTTCCGAAACTCTTTTTTGTAAAATTGATTTGACCAACCTCTTAAACATATTTTTAGAGGATTTAGCAATTTTTACCATATTTTATCCTATCCCGGTCCTTGATTTCCTTATACCACCTTACGCGATTCGAACTGTTTCCGACCGGTCCGATCCGATGTCTAAAACATCTAGGCCCAAAACCAGGGCGTTACAACATATATAAAATATATGATGCTATTATAAAGTATGACACAAAATCAAGTGACGAATTATGTTAGGCGTGTCATAGCTATTAAAGTGTCATAGAAATAAAAGTGTAAACACCGTAAGATATATTTATAATTCAATGAGGTGAGAGTTATAAATATTTAATAGTTTGATTTAATAATCAATTATATAAAGAGGTAGTAGTCCCCAAGAAATAGGTTAACTTGTACTACTCTTGTCCCCGTCAGAGAGTTTTTACGGCAAGGGCTAACATATCTTCTTGGAAGATCACAACCACCTTCTAGGTGATCTTCATCAAAAGATTCAAAGTTTTCAGTCTTTCAGTTTATTCGATTTTTTGTTCTCGATGATTTGACATGATAGATCCTGTGATTAGGCTTCATATTGATTTATAATTTGGTTCTAACAAGTGGCATCAATTGATTGATTTGTTGTTAAATCTTTTGAATTAAAAAACGCCTAAGTTTAGGGATTATTAAACCCTTCGGCAATATTGTTTAAAATTCGTATATATATGATGTTTTGATTATGAAATTAGGTTTATTTTGTTGGGGGTTTATGAACGCTGATGTATAATTTGATAGATGTTTAAAGTTCGATTAACCTCTCTTAAATTTCCCGGCTATGATTATTAAGTTATTTACCTTATTTAAATATATATTGCGATAATCCTTGTCCTTTAATTATCACAAAGTATGTACATGTATCTAGCTTATTGTGAAATCTTGAAAACCCTCGTTATTTGCTGCACAATGGATATTAATTGAATTTTAAAAAAAATGGAAAACAAAGCTACATACGCATGTGCGTCTCTTTAAAGAAAGGGATAATAATGCCCTTCATTCTTCATGTTTCAATTCATTCAGTTCAGCCCATATTTATTTTTTAATTCAATTTTAATCTCAAACAATTTCGGCTTCTATAAATCAGTCCTTTAGTTTATTATGTGATCCAAACCTTTTGTTGCTACTGTTGAATTGGGGTTTTTAATTCTAATGTGATTGGACGAGTATTGTCAAACATGGAAGGCACACTTAAAACCCTACTGGACTTATGTCGATTGAGGCGTAAAGCATATATATAATTTGAAATTTGAAGTTCAGACTATTTGGTGGTAAAAGCTAAATTTTCCAGTTCAAATTTTCTGCTAATTTCATCTTTCTTTATTGCCCGATTATGCTTTCTGTTATTGAGTTTTTGATTTTAAAGCCGATCGATATCCGTGCTTTAATATATTATTGTTAAAAAAATTTATTAATGACAATATTTTTGTTTCTTCTAAACGGTGACAATATTGATGTTGAGGTTTGATTCGAATTTGGAATAAAAATTCAGTTTGGATTAATGGTGTAAGTTACCATATATGATTATTAGTTTTATTTGAATCATTATCGTATATATGTTTGGTATTGACATATATATTTGGTTTGATTTTTGGTTTTGGAATGCATGTAATTAATTTTGTGAAATTTATTGTATGAATTTTTATTTATACGATACTTTTGATTTTGACTTTTAGTTAAAAATTGATTGTTTTGAATTCAACTTTAATTTCGACAAATGTATGCTTAAGGAATACTTTTGAGAAACAGTCAAAGATTTCGGTTTTTCGATTTCTGATAGCGGTTATTTCAAAAACTTAAGTGTTATCAGAAATTTCAGTTTTGACTGTTACAAAATTTTAAATTTAGATATTGACATATTTATATTATATATTTTGAGATAAATTAATTGAAACATTAAGTCACTAAAGTGACCTCTGTTGTGAAAATTATTTTATTTTAAAATATAGAAGGTTTTATGCATGTATGTCAGATTATGATAGTATTAATCGACCCAAAGTAAGGTTAATAATTAGGAAAATTCTACAACGTGCGACGAACACCGCTGAACACCACTAATGTTGAACACCGCTGAACACCATTAAATTAATTAATAAAGATTTAAAATTTTAAGGACCCATCGTACAATTAATAATTATTTTAAAAAATTCAATTACATTATTTTTATATATTAAAATTTTATTTTTTTAATAAGGTAGACTATATATTTAGCACCTCACCTATTTTCGTATTTCTATTGAACCCTCATTATTTAAATATTATTTCAATTTGACCCTATTCTTTATAAAAAATAATTTAATCCTTAACCCTCAACCTAAAACCCTTAAACTCTTAAACATATACCCTAAACCATATACCATTAAAAATAATTTCACCATCATCGATTCAATTCAATTCAATGAATTGTTAAATTCTCCTAAAAAATTCAATTAAATTATTTTTTATATATATCAAAATTAATTAAACTTGAATATCCTAGAATTAACACTATCATCTTATTTGAGATGAAGAGGTCATCATACCATCATAATTAAGCATAATTAATTCAATTCATTGAATTAAATTAATCGATGAATTGAATCGATGATGGTGAAATTATTTTAGGGTTTTCCGAGTCAACTAATATATCATCAACTAAGATACTAATCAGGTTTTCCGAGTCAAACTCCATGCATAAATTATTTTTGAGGATAAAAAATTTATTAGGCAGTGTGCCTTAGATTAAACCATCCTTATGTTACTCTAGCGGATGAATCATGACTGCGATGTTTTATTCGTTGAATAAGATAAGAATGTAGATCATTCAGTCCAAATATACCATATGTGAAAAGATGAGGGCTTAAACCTCGACTAATTACCTCTTTAGTTCTAGAAATTCAGTACAAACACATGCTTACTACACTCAGTTCATCAAAGTTGATGTAACAGAAATGACCTAATTAGAAATGTAGCAACTAACCTGAAAAGAACTCCAATCGCATAACTAACAACCGCTTGCACAATATTAAAAGTCAGTTCTATGTTCGAACAAAAAAGAATAAGTCAAAACTATGGAAGCCAATGATAATAAATGTAACAATTTCTAAAAATCTTTCTTTTCCCGTCTTGAAGTGAATCGATGAAGAGACCATCATAATTAATCAAAGTAGATGAAGAGGTCATCATAATTAATAATAATATGCCAGGTACCACCGAACAATAGGGTGTGACCTGTTTTTACCATCAACCTTTCAATTGGTCCAAACTTACCACCAAATTTTATTTTTCGACTCGTTTATACCACCCTGCCGTTAAATCGTTAACTCCGTGATGACATGGACGCTGCACCAAAACAGCGTCGTTTTGGTGCCGCTATTTTGATAATAAATGACCCAAAACGACGTCGTTTTGCTAGCAAAAATATATGAAATTGTGCACTCAATGAGATTCGAACCTAAGACCTTAAGCATCAAAGACAACCTCTTAACCACCAAGCCAACCTATTCCCAACTGTAGTTTGTCATATAAATATATTATTTCTAATATAAAAATATTTAAATATTGTTATTAATAATATTAAATATATAAATAGATAAATATATTATTATAAAAACTAAAAGACTAATTTTCAAAACAAAATTTGTTTAAAAATCTAAAATTCTACAAAACTTAATCCCTAAACTCATAAACCCTAACCCTAAACTATAAACTTTAAACCCTAAAATTTTATTCATAAACAAATAATATTAAAATATATAAACAAATAATATATTATTATAAAAACTAAAAAACTGATTTAAAAAATATAAATTTTTAAAATTTACGAAAATACCCAAAAATTCACCAAAATCTTAAACCCTAAACCCTAAAACATAAACCCTAAACCCCAATTTTTTAAGATTTTGGTGAATTTTTGGGTCTTTTCGTAAATTTTGAAAATTTTATATTTTTTAAATCATTTTTTAGTTTTTATAATAATATATTATTTGTTTATGAATAAAATTTTAGGGTTTAAAGTTTATAGTTTAGGGTTAGGGTTTATGGGTTTAGGGATTAAGATTTTTTCGAATTTTAGATTTTTTAAACAAATTTTGTTTTGAAAATTAGTCTTTTAGTTTTTATAATAATATATTTATCTATTTATATATTTAATATTATTAATAATATAAAAATATTTATATATTTTCATTTAATTTATTATTTATGTATTAATATATGTATACCAATATTTGAATATTTTTATATTAGAAATAATATATTTATATGACAATTTACACTTGGGAATATATATTACTTGTGCTAAAACTAATTCAAAGATATTAGGTTGGCTTGGTGGTTAAGAGGCTGTTTTTGATGCTTAAGGTCTTAGGTTCAAATCCCATTGATTGCACAATTTTATATATTTTCACTAGCAAAACGACGTCGTTTTGGTGCAGCGTCCATGTCATCACGGAGTTAACGATTTAACGGCAGGGTGGTATAAACGAGTCGAAAAATAAAGTTTGGTGGTAAGTTTGGACCAATTAAAAGGTTGATGGTAAAAACAGGTCACACCCTATTGTTCGGTGGTACCTGGCATACTTTACCCTAATTCATTTCATTGAATTGAATTAATCGATTAATTGAATCGATGATGGTGAAATCATTTTAAGGGTATACGGTTTAGGGTATAGGTTTAAGAGTTTAAGGGTTTAAGGTTTAATAGTTTAGGGTTTTAGGTTGAGGGTTAAGTGTTAAATTATTTTTTATAAAGAATAGTGTAACCCCCTAAACCCGGCCTAGAAGAAAAGGTCGAATTTAGGAAGCCACAATTGAAAACTTTACCCTCAAGAAACCAATTCGAATTATGATATATTAAAATAGCGTAAAATAAATTATTTATGATAATAATATAAAATATCTCAATAATTATAAAACCCGCACGTTAAAATAATAATCATATAATTTAAATAAAACATTCAAATTTAAGTCTGAAAACGCATGTAAAAATAATAAGTCTCAAATCTGAAATTACATTAAAATCTCAAAATAATCTTAATAATAAAATACTCCCGAAAGTAAAGTATATCCATACTAAAGATAAAATAGATTCGATAAAATAAAGAGATCCTCCGAGTACCAAGTCACCTAGAGTCCAGGATATCTGAAAAAGAAAAACCATGGGGGAGTAAGCTAAAGAGCTTAGTGTGTCTCTAAAGTGCAAGAAAAACCGTAAACACAAAGACAATAATTTCTATAAAATCTTAAAGTTCAAAACAATGATGATTCACAACACAAACGATTTAATTTTATAAACACAATGCAATGTACCCAACTACAGCTCACCAATCGATAGGAGGAAAGTTCCCCAGAACTCCTCACTATATCCACCAATCAGTAAGTGGTCATCACCACAATCTTCCATCGTACAATCCAAACTCATGCACACAACAATATTAAATCACAATACTCAAATCTCTACTAAATCTTGTACTGTAATCTGAGTTCGTAGTCCATAAAACCATTATTTAAATAAGTCTCTATCTCAAGTATGAATGCATAGAAAATTCTTATGCAACGACACATCTCATGTAAAATACCTATAAATTAAAAAAAACAACATCACACAGTAAAACCATTTATATAGCACGGTAAGAAAACACACAGAAAAATAATTTATATATGTAGCACCGTAAGAAACACACCTCACAACAATAAAACCCTAACGACGAACAAAGGGCGGTTGCGGCTTTGATGTAAGGTGATGGCAGCATCAATCCGAGAGGAATTCATAAAACATGGGAATAATTAAGAGCGACAACACTTTAAAACTTAAGGCTTAGGTTTATTTCTATACGTAGTAACTATGACTATATATATAGTTGAACGGTGGTAATCTAAACAAATTAGGTTTCTAAATTAGTGATTTTTCGAATCTAGGGTTTATAATTGGGCATATTTTCGGGGTGTTACAAATCTCCCACCCTTAAAAAAAATTTGTCCTAAAAAATTTCAAACTTAGCGACAGATCCTTAAAAATACAAATATTTTGGTAAAAACTTCTCAGATCATTTCAGATCGAGTATGAATGACAGAAGAGGACTTGAAAACACACTTTTGATCTTAGATTCATAAAAAGGAGTATGATCACGATCGGTCGTTAATTTGGAACTCCTACGAGATGACATAATAGTCTATATACAAAGAGGAAATAAACCCAGATTTAGAGTTGATACTTGGAGTCTCTATTCAAAACATATCTTTAATCTTTAAAATAGTAAATTTGTCAAAAACCCGAAATCATCTCATATGCATGCAAAAATCATTTATAGTTTAGAAATTTTATGTGAGCCCCACAGTTTGAATGCTGAACTTAGCTCTGATACCATTAAATGTAACCCCCTAAACCCGGCCTAGAAGAAAAAGCCGAATTTAGGAAGTCACAACTGAAAACTTTACCCTCAAGAAACCAATTCGAATTACGATATATTAAAATAGCGTAAAATAAATTATTTCTGATAATAATATAAAACATCTCAATAACTATAAAACCTGCACGTTAAAATAATAACCATATAATTTAAATAAAACATTTAAATTTAAGTCTGCAAACGCATGTAAAAATAATAAGTCTCAAATCCGAAATTACATTAAAATCTCAAAATAATCTTAATAATAAAATACTCCCGAAAGTAAAGTATATTCATACTAAAGATAAAATGGATTCGATAAAATAAAGAGATCCTCCGAGTACCAAGTCACCTAGAGTCCATGATATCTGAAAAAGGAAAACCACGGGGGAGTAAGCTAAAGAGCTTAGTGTGTCTCTAAAGCGCAAGAAAAACCGTAAACATAAAGACAATAATTTCTATAAAATCTTTAAGTTCAAAACAATGATGATTCACAACACAAACGATTTAATTTTATAAACATAATGCAATGTACCAAACTATAGCTCACCAATCGATAAGAGGAAAGTTCCCCAGAACTCCTCACTACATCCACCAATCAGTAAGTGGTCGTCACCACAATCTTCCATCGTACAATCCTAACCCATGCACACAACGGTATTAAATCACAATAATCAAATCTCTACAAAATCTTGTACTGTAATCTGAGTTCGTAGTTCATAAAACCATAATTTAAATAAGTTTCTATCTCAAGTATGAATGCATAGAAAATTCTTATGCAACGACACATCTCATGTAAAATAACCATAAATTAAAAAAAACAACATCACACAGTAAAACCATTTGTATAGCATAGTAAGAAAACATACAGAAAAATAATTTTTATATGTAGCACCATAAGAAACACACCTCGCAACAATAAAACTCTAACGACGAACAAAGGGCGGTTGCGGCTTCGATGTAAGGTGATGGCAGCATCAATCCGAGAGGAATTCATGAAACATGGGAATAACTAAGAGCGACAACACTTTAAAACTTAAGGCTTAGGTTTGTTTCTGTTCGTAGTAACTATGACTATATATATAGTTGAGCGGTGGTAATCTAAACAAATTAGGTTTCTAAATTAGGGATTTTTCGAATCTAGGGTTTATAATTTTGGCGTAATTTTCGGGGTGTTACAAATAGGGTCAAATTGAAATAATATTTAAATAATGAGAGCTCAATAGAAATACGAAAATAGGTGAGGTACTAAATATATAGTTTACCCTTATTAAAAAATAAAATTTTAATATATATAAAAAATAATTTAATTAAATTTTTAAAAATAATTATTAATTGTATGATGGGTTCTTGAAATTTTAAACCTTTATTAATTAATTTAATGGTGTTCAACGATGTTCAACATTAGTGGTGTTCAGCGGTGTTCGTCGCACGTGGTAGACTCATCCTAATAATTATCATTATTACATGTCCAACTGTGGTAATAAAAATGTGATACTTATTCAGTTTTATATATGAGCAATAAATCGACCCAAAGGAAGATTTCTGTTTGACGTGTTCTTATTATCAATGTTTGATTACTGTACCAAGATATCACTTGCAAGTTAATGTTTTGTCCAAAGATGAAATATTAATGGAGTGCATGGTATCTTGATATGAGGTTTACCTTTATTCAAATTTATTAGTACTTTGGTTATCTTTTAATTTAATTGAAAGATAAAATTAAGGAAAATATTTTGAAACAAAAAAAATCATATTTTAGCTTCGGATGTCTAGTATTTTAATAGATTAATTGAAACATAATGTCACCAAAGTGACCGTTTTTGTGTAGATTAGTTTATTTAAAATATTAAGATAATTATGAGTTTTTGTAATTCATACGTTTATTAATGGCCCAAAAGAAAGTTAATATTTGGCAGAATTACAACGACAACTGTGGCAATAAATGTGTGACAATTATAAGGTATTTTATGTGAGCAATATTGTTGAGTGGATCGAATGATCGAAATGAACCAAGAGGGGGGTGAATTAGATTTTTAAAGGTTTAGGTGGTGGAAATTGCAAATTAAAAAGATAGACAAGGAATTTTAGAGTGGTTCAAGTTCCAAATGAACTCTACATCCACTACCTTAGCTTCACTAAGGATTTGTAACAATTCCACTAATTGCTCTTCCCCTTTTCTAGGCTAAGGAGGCAACCCTTACAATTTTCGGTTAAATTTTCTACCCAAAATTTAACCCAATCCTCACACAAATAGAACAAACATTTTGTTGGCTAAGAAAGTATCTCTCAATACAAATTGTAGCCCAATTACAAGCACTCAACCCAATTGAAAATGATAAGAATGAAAATTACAATTGGGGTTTCTAGATAATATTGGGATTTAGGCACAAATGCTTGGATTTGATGTTTGGATGTTTGCTTTTTTTGGATCAATAGTTGTTGCTGGAGCTTTTAGACGTCCCTTTTATACCTTCTCATTGATTTCTAGCCGTTGTGGTTGTTGCATTCATCAATAGAGCCGTTGGGAGTGCTATCTCACCTCCATAAATGCAGTCTGCAACCACCCGTTTCGAAACGCCCGATCATGTTTCGAAACAGTCCAAAATAGAAAGAGCCGTTGGGGTGCATTTAAGAGCCCGTATCGAAACGTTTTTACCCGTTTCGAAACGCTTTTGCTACTGTCAAGGGTCGTTTCAAAACGGCTTGAATTCGTTTCGAAACGCCTTAACGGTTTCTTGAAAACCAGTTAAAAACTTGCAACGGTCATATTTTTCAAATTAAATGAAGAACCGTTTCGAAACACTTGATGTCGTTTCGATACGGGTTCTCTATGTTCTAAAGCCGTTTCGATACTTGTTTCGAAACATGGGTTGACAGTGTTGAAAATGTTTCGATACCCGTTTCGAAACATGGGTTGACAGTTTCAAAATCGTTTCGAAACGCCTTAGGCCGTTTCGAAACAGGGACTCAAAAAACATTGTTTCGGCTTTAAGAACACTTAGAAAATATTTAGAAAGCTTAGTTTTTAACTTAGGCATATTCTTTAAATCATATGAGGATGTTTGAGGACTTAAAAATTCGTTTTGACATTTTCAATTTAGTCCTTAGGTTCTTTAGTTATATCAAAATTAAAATATCATTTTCACAATCTCACCCTTTTTGATATAACAAAACCAAAGTTAGAATTTTTAAGAGTTTTGAAAATTTTGAACACATTCTAACTCCCCCTTAATTTAGGATAGGTTTTTAAAGTTTTAAAAAGGTTTTAACTTTGAAATTCAAGTTTTAAAACTTAAAAACACTTTAAACATTTAAAACGAATTTTTGGCTCTTAAATTTCTTCTCCCATTTTTGTTAGATCAAAAATAATAAACAAGGCTCATAGAGAAGAGATAGGGTTATTACCAATAAGCATTAAGCAATAAGCAACAATAATATTAATTCATAAAATTAAAATATCCAAAACATAAATCTTTCACAATAAGTTCAAAGCATAATCCCAAATAAAACTAAAAGCATAGGTTCATAAAACATAATGGAAATAAAGATGCAAACTTAATCCTAAAAATGCATAGATAATATGATATGTCATGAATGTCCTAGGCCTCGTCGTCACCATCATCATCCGAAGTCTCATCATCGCTCTTGACTTGAGAACGGCGAAACTTCATCCATTGGCCATAGAAGGTGGAGAAGGACAAATCCATGTTCGAGTGGGAATTCTAAAGGGATTGGAGTCGATCCTCTACATTTTGCAAGCGAGTGTTGATGGAACCAAAACCCGAAGCCATGTTAGTGTCCATGGCATTGAACTGCTCGGTAATCAAAGCCGTGAGAGCTTCATTGTGTTCAACTTGAGCTTGTGGTTGAGGTTCAACGGGAGGAGGAAGAGGAGGTGCTTCCCTATCAACACGTTCCCAAGCATTGTTCACATAGCAAAAACCGGACTTACGGAGAGAGGACTCACCAATTTTTGACTTGCAGGGTTCCGAAGAGTCATAGGTGCAATCGAGACCAATCTGGCTAAAGATGTGACTTAAGATCGTTCCATAAGTGAAAGATTTCAAGGCATCAGTGTCACGAAGCTTAATATTGTTAACCATCTCGGCAAATATGATCTTAGCAACATTAGGGCGCTCACCACGACAGAAACACTCAAGCCAAAAATATTCAACTTGACGGATGTGAGAATATTTACCTCCGGAGGGGCGAAGGAACCATGAGACCATCAAATGGAGGAAACGATCGTGCGCATCCAAAGTAAGCACTTGACCGGTGTGAGAACCAAAGTGACTCTCATTCTCAATTCCGACATCCTTTAGAGAAAATGTAGACTCCAAGAGAGGGACATTAACAACAAACTTTTCCCCAAAATATAAGATTCAATCCCAACAACTTCGGAATTTGTTTCATCATTGATAAGGTGAGCATTGGAGTAAAAGAGAAGTACCATGTGTTTGTAGCAAATGTCCGGGATGCTCAACAAAACAAGAAGATCCCATTCTCTCAAACGCTCGAGGTAACGGAAAAGAAATCGCTCGGAGTTAAGGAAGTTGAGATCAATCACACGCTCACGACGAACTTCGTAATCCTTGACATATTTGAAACGTTCTCTCAACTCCGTAGTTCGAAGAGATTTTTGAAAGAGCTGGGCGAGATTTGGACGCATACTCGATTCACCGGTTTGAACGGACTTACGCTTTTTGTTAACATTCTTCGTCATCCTAAAAATATAAGCAAGCAAAATTTTAAAAAAATTAAGTGTATGCATAGATTTCTTAATTCAATCCAATGATAAATCCCACTTAGGTTTAAAAACAAGTTTTTAAAATCAAATAAACAATTTAAACAAAACAAAAAAATTTAAGAGAAAAACAATAAAAAAATACGAGTGAAATTTTTATATTCGAATCAGAAAAATGAAGATTTTGAATTTTTTTTACAAGATATGAAAAACCCAAGCATAAAACCATATAAACTATACAAAAATAAAATTTTCTAACCTAAGATTCGAACATAAATTGAAGGAAAAAGAAAAAGAGGAAAAATACCTTAATTTGGGATTTTGGATGAATGAATGAAAATCCTTGCACAATATTGTTGAAGCTTGCTTAGACAAGTGTTTTAGAGAAAAACCCCTCAAGATTTGGTGAAAAACAAAGAGGTTTAGAGGGTTTTTATAGGAAAAAGTCGGGCTAGGGTTTTTAGGGTTTGGAAGAGTTTTAAATTGTGATGAACTTTATCATTAAAAGCCCTTCTTAAAGCAGTCCGCGAATCCGTTTCGGAACGGGCTTGGCCGTTTCGAAACGCGGGCACGAAGGTTTGACCGTCTTTTGGACTTCAGCTGACCATTTCGATACGGGGTTGACCGTATCGAAGCCCCGTTAACTCGTATCGAAACTTGTTTCGATACACCCCTTGGCAGTAGCCAAAACGTTTCGAAACCCTGTTAATGCGTTTCGAAATGCCCTTCTCTCAGATATGAATTTGAAGCAACCGTATCGAAACTGGTTTACCCGTTTCGATACACCTGGGCCTGGAAGTGCAGATGAGGCTCTAAAAGTGCAGAAAATTGAATTTTTTAAGGCCTAACTTGCATGAATGACATGAATGAGCAGGAAAAACATATGCAAACATAAACATACTCCCCCTAGCTATAGGCATGGATGAAATTAGGAGTAAAAACATATAAACATGGCATTTCACAAGATCAAGAAATTTTAAGCACAAAAGAGGTCCTAAAAGGTCAAGATAGGCTAGCTAGACCTAACTCTCTCCTAAGGGACCAAAAACGCTCTTTGTTTAAAGGTTTTGTAAATATGTCCGCTAATTGATTTAAGGTGTCTACATACTCTATAATCACATCTTCTTTAAGGACACGATCTCTAATGAAATGATGCCTTATTTCTATGTGTTTGGTTCTAAGTGTTGGATGAGATTTTTGTTAAACATATAGCACTAGTGTTGTCACATTTTAGGGGTATGGTTTCAACTTTAATTCCATAATCTAAGAGTTGTTGCTTCATCCAAAGAACTTGAGCACAACAACTGCCTAAGGATATGTACTCGGCTTCGGTGGTAGATAAGGCTACACTATTTTGTTTCTTAGAGAACCAAGATATGAGCATACTACATAGAAATTGACAAGTTCCCGAAGTACTCTTCCTATCGATTTTGCATCCCCCATAATCTGCATCCGAATAAGCATGAAGGTTGAAGGTGGAGTCTCTAGGGTACCAAAGACCTAAACAAGGAGTATCTCTAAGGTACCTAAAGATTCTCTCAACGGCTATAAGGTGAGACTCTCTAGGACTAGCTTGAAACCTAGCACACAAGCAAACACTAAACAAGATATCTGGTCTACTTGCGGTAAGGTAAAGCAATGATCCAATCATAGAACGGTAAAGCTTAGAGTCAACACACTTACCTCCTTCATCTTTGTCAAGCTTTGTAGATGAGCTCATAGGTGTGGCTTGAGGCTTTGCATTCTCCAAGCCAAACTTCTTGAGCATATCCTTTATGTACTTTGCTTGATTGATGAAGGTGCCATCATTCTTTTGCTTGATTTGGAGTCCCAAAAAGAATGAGAGCTCCCCCATCATGCTCATCTCGAATTCACCTTGCATTAGCTTAGCAAACTCTTGACAATGACATTCGTTAGTAGAACCAAAAATAATATCATCAACATAAACTTGAACTACTAAGATGTCATTTTTATACATTTTTATAAAGAGTGTAATGTCCACCTTACCTTTTTCAAAACCCTTTTCAATTAAAAAGTTTGAAAGTCTTTCATACCAAGCTTTAGGAGCTTGCTTTAAACCATAAAGAGCTTTAGTGAGTTTGAAAACATGATTTGGAAATTTTGAATCTTCAAAACCCGGTGGTTGTTCCACATACACTTCCTCATTTATAAAACCATTTATAAACGCGTTTTTTACATCCATTTGAAAAAGCTTGAAATTATGATAACATGCATATGCAAGCAACATCCTAATGGCTTCCATTCTAGCTACGGGTGCATATGTTTCATCAAAATCTATTCCCTCTTCTTGAGTGTAACCTTGTGCTACTAGTCTAGCTTTATTTCTCACAATGTTACCACTCTCATCTAGCTTGTTCCTAAAGACCCATTTAGTTCCTATGGTAGATTGATTACTAGGCCTATCAACTAATGTCCAAACGTTACTTCTCTGAAATTGATTTAACTCTTCTTGTATAGCCATAATCCAAAAATTATCTTTCAATGCTTCTTTCATATTCTTAGGCTCTATGCATGAGATAAATGCAACATGATTCATTAATCTAAGAGAAGATCGAGTGGTTACCCCCTTGGATGGATCACCCAAGATTTCACCATCTTTGACATAGTTAAACTCCCTTGGGTAGCTCACTTCCTTTTCCTCAAGAGCCAAGTCCTTCAAGGCTTCAAGAGGTGGATCTTGTGTGTCCTCTTCTTTTGTTGTTGGAATCTCATCCTCCTTTGAAGTTTGTCCTCCATCAAAGGCATTTATGATTCCTACATCATCATCATCACAAGAATCATTCCTTGGAAGGAGGTTATCATCGAATACAGCATGAATAGATTCTTCTACTACTAAAGTTCTCTTGTTAAATACTCGATAGGCTTTAGAGGTTAAAGAGTATCCTATGAAAATTGTTTCATCACTTTTTGCATCAAATTTACCTAAGTTGTCTTTTCCATTATTTAAAACAAAACACTTGCAACCGAAAGGGTGAAAATAGCTAATGTTAGGCTTTTTAGATTTTAAAATCTCATAAGGCGTTTTCTTTAAAATTGGCCTAATAATTACTCGATTAACAATATAGCAAGCGGTGTTTGTGGCTTCCGCCCAAAAATATTTAGGTAAATTATTTTCACAAAGCATGGTTCTAGCCATTTCTTGCAAAGTCCTATTTTCCTCTCAACTACCCCATTTTGTTGAGGAGTTCGAGGAGCCGAAAAATTGTGGCTAATACCATTTTCATTCAAAAAATCTTCAAACCCTAAATTTTGAAACTCAGTTCCATGATCACTTCTAATATGTGAAATTCTAAGTTCAAGATCATTTTGGGTTAATTTTGAAAATGTGATGAATTTTTCTAAAGCCTCATCTTTAGTACTTAAAAATAGAACCCAAGTAAATCTAGAAAAATCATCAACAAGTACAAATGCATAAGATTTACCACCCAAGCTCATAGTCCTAATTGGCCCAAATAAATCCATATGGATAAGTTGTAAGCATCTACTAGTAGAAACATCATTAATGGATTTAAAGGAAGACTTATGTTGTTTACCCTTAGAGTATGCATCACAAATTTTATCGTTTGAGAATTTTATCTTGGGTAAACCTCTAACTAGATCAAGGGAAACTAGTTTTTCTAAAACACTAATGCTAGCATGTCCTAGTTTCCTATGCCACAACCATGCATCATTTTCATTTTGTGCAACTAAGCATGCATGAGATGTATGTATGTCATCTAGATGCACCATGTATATGTTCCCTATGCGATGACCTATGAGCATAATATTATTAGATTTAATGTCAACAATTTTGCATCCATTTTTATCAAATAAAACATTAAATCCTTTATCACACAATTGACTTATGCACAATAAGTTATGTTTAAGACCATCGACATACAAGACATTTTCAATGAGAATAGTAGAGTGATTACCTATGGAGCCAATACCTTTTATGTGGCCTTTGGAGTTGTCACCAAATGTCACCACTCCTCCACTTTTTGGATTTAGATCCATAAATCTACTCTTGTCTCCGGTCATATGCCTTGAGCATCCACTATCAAGGTACCATGAGTTTTGACTTTGTGCTTTGGCCTTGTAGCAATGCTCCCCCTACAAACAAAGATATTAAGCTTTTGTTTTTGGTACCCAAATCATTTTGGGTCCATGAGTGTTAGCTCCCAAAACCTTGGTTCCCTTAGGAATCCAAGATGACATAGCAATAATGTTATTAGATTTTACAAGTTCCTTAGGAACCCATACACTTCTAATTCTTTTAGTTCTACTATATCTAGGAAAGCTACCTTGTTTGTAGTAGTTAGTCTTTTTCTTAGGTTGGTTTGTTCTTGAAGATTCACCTATTTCATGCTTGACACTACCAACATGTTTAAAAGACTTTTTGAGCTCATTTAGCTCATCCAACACCTTTTGGTGTTCACTATTACATTGAGATAAAATATTATTAAGATCAACATTTTCATCTTGAAAAAATTTTAGTTCATCTTTTAACCCTAATATCTTTTTCTCAAATTTTGAATTAGCTTGAGAGAGAGAGAGAGAGTCATTTTTCTCATTTAGTTCCAAAATGATTTTCTTATTCCTAATAACCGACTCCTTGTATTTCTCAACTAATTCATCATAGACCTCTTGTAACTCATCATATGCATCATTTAATTCATCATATGTAAAATCTAAAGATGATGAGTTAGAGGTTACCATGGAGGAATCTTCCTCAAGTGCCATGAGGCAAAGGTTGGCCACTTCTTGTTCTTCATCCTCCGATGACTCCTCATCACTCCAAGTAGCAAGCTTGGCTTTGAGCTTCTTCTTCTTCTCAAAGCCCTTCTTCTTGAGTTGAGGGCACTCCGAATGTACGTGGTCGGGTTTATTGCACTCGAAGCAAATGATTTGATCCCTTGCTTCTTCTTTGTTCTTGCCTTTGAAGTCCATCTTCCTTTGAATTTTTCTTCCCCAGTTGGACCTCATAAAGCGTGAGAATCGTTTGGCTATCATAGCCAATTCTTCTAGCTCATCCTCCTCACTAGAAGAGCTCTCCTCAAGTAATGAAGCTTTGAGAGCTATTCCCATCTTCTTCTTCTTTTCAACCTCTAGCTTTTCTACTCTCTTCTCTTCTTTCTTCTTCCCTTCCTTGCTTCATAATCTCATGTGTAAGGAGAGAACCCACTAGCTCATCAAGCTTTAAAGTCTTCAAATTTTTAGCTTCTATGATGGCGGTTCTCTTCCCATCCCATGATTCGGGAAGTGAATAGAGTAGCTTCCGGACAAGCTTGTCTTCCGGTATTGTCTCTCCAAATCCTTTGAGCCCATTTACTATGGTGGAGAACCAATCAAACATCTTGGACACCGTCTCATCGGGCTCCATCTTGAAATTTTCATAACTAAGAATCTTAGTTTCTTTGACATCATTGGTTCCCTCATAGGTAGTCTCAAGAGTGTCCCACACTTCTTTAGCACTCTCAATGGATGACACTTTGGAATAGATGTCCAGACCGAATGAACAAAAGAGCATGTGGAGAGCTTTGTCATTTATTTGGATCTTTCTCCTTTCTTCTTCACTCATCTCCACCTTTTTCTTCAAAACCATCTTGCCTTCACTATCTTGCTTCAATGGAATATAGGGGCCATCTTCAATTACATCCCAAACCAAGTAGTCATTGGACTTGATGAAGAGGTGCATTCTATTCTTCCAAAATGGATAGTTGTCACCATTGAAGAAGGGTGGCTTTGTAGTGGATTGAGACTCATACATGCCTGAACCGGAGGTTGAAGTCATCTCCTGATTTTTGGATGATCACACTCTTCCTAGGAACTCCTCTTGTGGTTGTTAATCCTCAAAGAGGTAGGCTCTGATATCAATTGTTGAGTGGATCGAATGATCGAAATGAACCAAGAGGGGGGTGAATTTGATTTTTAAAGGTTTAGGCGGTGGAAATTGCAAATTAAAAAGATAGACAAGGAATTTTAGAGTGGTTCAAGTTCCAAATGAACTCTACATCCACTACCTTAGCTTCACTAAGGATTTGCAACAATTCCACTAATTGCTCTTCTTTTTTCTAGGCTAAGGAGGCAACCCTTACAATTTTCGGTTAAATTTTCTACCCAAAATTTAACCCAGTCCTCACACAAATAGAACAAAGATTTTGTTGGCTAAGAAAGTATCTCTCAATACAAATTGTAGCCCAATTACAAGCACTCAACCCAATTGAAAATGATAAGAATGAAAATTACAATTGGGGTTTCTAGACAATATTGGGATTTAGGCACAAATGCTTGGATTTGATGTTTGGATGTTTGCTTTTTTGGATCAATAGTTGTTGCTGGAGCTTTTAAAGGTCCCTTTTATACCTTCTCATTGATTTCTAGCCGTTGTGGTTGTTGCATTCATCAATAGAGCCGTTGGCAGTGTTATCTCACCTCCATAAATGCAGTCTGCAACCACCCGTTTCGAAACGCCTGATCCTGTTTCGAAACAGACCAAAATAGAAAGAGCTGTTAGGGTGCATTTAAGAGCCCGTATCGAAATGTTTTTACCCGTTTCGAAACGTTTTTGCCACTGTCAAGGGTCGTTTCGAAACGGCTTGAATTCGTTTCGAAACGCCTTAACGGTTTCTTGAAAATCAGTTAAAAACTTGCAACGATCATATTTTTCAAATTAAATGAAGAACCGTTTCGAAACACTTGAAGTCGTTCTGATACGAGTTCTCTATGTTCTAGAGCCGTTTCGATACTTGTTTTGAAACATGGGTTGACAGTGTTGAAAACGTTTCGATACCCGTTTCGAAACATGGGTTGACAATTTCAAAACCGTTTCGAAACGCCTTAGGCCGTTTTGAAACAGGGACTCGAAAAACACTGTTTCGGCTTTAAGAACACTTAGAAAATATTTAGAAAGCTTAGTTTTTAACTTAGGCATATTCTTTAAATCATATGAGGATATTTGAGGACTTAAAAATTCGTTTTGACATTTTCAATTTAGTCCTTAGGTTCTTTAGTTATATCAAAATTAAATTATCGGTTTCACAAATACGTTAGTCCAAAGATTAATCTATTGTTTGACATAGTTTATTGTCAATGTTTGATTGCTACAACAAGAGTACCACTTACAGTTAATATTATTGTCCAAAGACTTGATATTAACGTTGTACTTGGTATCTTGAGGGGAACTAGCCATTATTTTAAATTTATTTGTTTACTTATGAATATTTATGTGAGCTTGTTTTTATTTACTTATTTTTGTTCTATATTTAGGTAATTTATTTTTGTTGTCACAATATCTATTAAATACATTCTACACTCATGTTTAGTGAAACTAGTTTCAAGGAATAAAAAAGACACATACATATAGTATTTGGTTGTATGAACATAGACTTTGCACTAAGGAAAGAACATCTTGCACCTCTCACTGCGGTAAGCACACATAAAATGTATTTTGAGAGGTGAGATCGTTCAAATTGCATGAGTCTAATGATCATAAAGCACAACACTCTATATGTCTTTTGGAGCACAAATCTAAAAAGATTACTCATATTAAGAGTTTCCTTGACGAAATTAAAAAAACGTTTTACCCAAAATATTAAGGTTAAGATGACATCACTTATGCCTTCTTTGATGGCTATGAAGTATAAGGGTCAAGGAAATGTGAGCGATTACATTATGGAAATGTTTAATATTTATTCAAAATTTAAGACACATGAGATCAAACTTTCTAACAATTGTTTGTTCTTATGATTTTGGTACCGATTCCTAAACAATTTAACCAATTCAAGTTACAATTGTCAAAAGGAGAAGTAGGCTCTAACTGAGCTCATTTCTCATTGGGTTAAAGAGGAAGAAAAGTTGAAGTATTATAAGTGTAAAAGTACTCATTTGATTAGTGATCATTTAGTTAGCGTCTCTAAGAATAGGGGCAGTAAAAAATATTAGAATAAAATTGCTAAGGGTCCTACTCAAAAGAAACAACAATAAGTTACAAAGTGCTAATTTCTTTTGTAACAAGTTAGGACACATGTGAAGTAATTAAAGTTTAAAAGCGAGCAACTACTTCGGTTATTTTGAGTGATCCATGGGTTGTAAATTTTATGATCCCACAATTAAGATTATTTTAAGGAGAGATTTATAACTTTTTTTAGGATGTTGAGTTAGGAAGGAGAAATAAGGTTAGATGCATTGTTATTGGGGAGGATGTGAATTATAATTTAATCCATATTATCATTTTTGATGATGTTTAAGTTTTCGCATCTATCATTAATCAAGAAGTGAATCAAATATCTTAGCAAAATAATGCTGAACAACTCTCATTCAAGATAAGGTAATTGTTTTAGAAGAACAAACTCAATAACTTTAAAAAAAATAAGTGTCATTAAAGAGGTCCACGAGAGGAAGATGAAATACTATTTCAAATTATTATATTGTGTTTCTTTAAGAAAATAAGGTAACAATGGAGTGATAGAAAATGATCAATCAAATTTTTATCAGACCATAAAAGATCTAACTCTCAAAAGTGGATTGATGTCATTAAAAAAAGTATAATTTTATGCAAGACAATAAAGTTTATGAACTTGTCTCATTACTTGAAGGTGCAAATCAATTGGTTGTAAATGGATATTTAAAATCAAGAGGGATGAAAATGGTAATGTGGATAAGTATAAAGCACGTCTTGTATCTAAAGGATATACTCTAAAAGAAGACATTGATTTTACAGAGACTTTCTCTCAAATTTTATTAAAAAACTCTTTCAAGATAATTATTACACGTGTTATTTGTTTTAGTCTTAAGCTACATTAGATAGATGTTAAGCTTGTTTTTCCAATGGCGACATTGAAGAAACTATTTATATGGTACAATCATAAAATTGTGTCTTATGATACAATATCAATGATATATAAATTAAAGAAATCTATCTATGAGCTTAAGTAGGACTCTCATTAATGAAATTATAAATTTCATGTTGATTATCTCGTTCGGTTTTGAGATAAATTTGGTTGACAATTGTATGTACTACAAGTTCAGTGGGAGTACAACTAAGTGATACTCATATTGCTAAAGAAGAAAAATTTAGTTTGAC
Organism: Hibiscus tridactylites; assembly: GCA_958450335.1. Classification (NCBI taxonomy): domain Eukaryota; kingdom Viridiplantae; phylum Streptophyta; class Magnoliopsida; order Malvales; family Malvaceae; genus Hibiscus; species Hibiscus tridactylites. The sequence continues at coordinate 73,811,975 of OY288273.1, forward strand.
TAAATGCCCTAAAAGTAACATTGAAATTTAGAAAATTCAAAAGATTCTCTATGCATAAGCTATTGAGAATCTAATTTATGCTTAAGTATGTATGCGTTCGGAAATTGTGTACATTGTTGGAATATTAGACATATATTTAAGGAAACATATTATGGACCATTGGATATCAGCCAATGGGGTTATGAGATATCTTCAGAGAACAAAAAATTACATGCTCACATGTTGGAGTTCTGGTAAGTTAGAGATCGTCAGTTTTACAGACTTCGATTTTAATAGAATATTGATACAAAAGAATTTTGTCATATGAGCTGCTAATTATAGATTGAATAAAAAGACCACTTAAGTTATTTTGTGACAATAAATACGCATTCATTTATCCTATAAACAATAAGAACACTTCAAATTTGAAGCATATAAATATTAAGTTCCTAGTTGTTAAAGAAAATTCAGAGTGATTGCGTGTCTATAGAGCATGTTGGTACAAACTCCATAATTGTGCCCATATTAAGAAACTATCACCCTAGGTCTTTCATGAGCACACTACTCATGTCGGTGTATGTTATTTAAGGATATTCGGTTTTAGTGGGAGTTTGTGATTTTGAAAAATGCTCATTCGTTTTAGACACAATTTTGGTTATTTCAGTTTAAGGATATTTTAAGATTATGTTCTACAGAAATAAAGTTCTTTTGATTTATGCACACTCTGATTTCAGTAAAGTTTGATCTCACTAAGGTTTAAGAGGACCAGTTGGAAATAGACATGTTCGGTTCACATTTCATGTAATTTTCCATGCTACACATCCATGATTGATCTATGTCATTTGACTATGTTTGTATGCGTGACCATTGATGAGTCCAGTCATGATTGATACATCAAAGACCGTTTTGATCCTATATGGATATAGTTGATGGATGAGATTGTTATAGAATACATATTATATAATAGCAAAGTTTTGAGCTCATAAGGTTGTACATTTATCAGGAAACATATGTTGCCCAAGTGGGAGATTGTTGTATTAAAATCCTCAATTGTGGGCACATATGTAAAATGTATGATGCTATTATAAAGTATGACACAAAATCAAGTGACCAATTATGTTAGGCGTGTTATATGTATTAAAGTGTCATGGAAATAAAAGTGTAGATACGATAAGATATATTTATAATTCAATGAGGGGCATAGTTATAAATATTTAATAGTTTGATTTAATAATCAACTATATAAAGAGGTAGTGGTCCCCAAAAAATAGGTTAACTTGTACTACTCTTGTCCCCGTCAGAGAGTTTTTACGGCAAGGGCTAACATATCTTCTTAGAAGATCACAACCACCTTCTAGGCGATCTTTATCAAAAGATTCAAAGTTTTCAATTTATCAATGAAATCAGGTACGCTTCCGTATTCAATTCATTCGGTTTATTGTTCTCGATGATTTGACATAATAGATCCTAGGTATTAAGTTTCATATTGATTTATAATTTGGTTCTAACAATTTATTTACCATATTTCATATAATTCAATTAAAACATAAGAAAAGAGTAAATAAAACAAGTTGTACAAAAATACGAAGCTCTAGAGTATAAAACATAGTATTTCAAAATAGTAGTAATAAGAGTTTATGGACTAATGTAGTAAAGTCCTATGAATATATAAGTCCACTAAAAGTCTAGGTGTTGTACTTTGGCCGCAACGTCGCAGTAGCTCCCTCGCCTGACTCAGGTCGATTTTAGCCTCGAAAAAGCCTCTAGTTACCGGCTCAAAATGATTTGCAGCATTTTTTCTCTCTAAAATCTTCCTTCCTCTCACCATTATTTCTGACAAACTTACTAGTATTAAGAGAATAGAGACTTGCGAATGAATTAGAAAAGAGTTTGGAAAGTTTTAAAATTGATCAAAGTGAAAAGTGCAAACTGCCTTAACGCTACAAGACTTTTATAGCAGGAGAATACGCCTTCCCAAATGACTCCTTATATGCATTTTAAACTCGCATTAATAACAAAGTGATATGTGTGTCCTCTTAAAGTCACAAGCCAAACTATTATGATTGTATGAGTTAATGTAGTCACCTCTTGGCATTCCAAGAGTTATAAGGATAGCTTCCTTCAGACGTATCATTTCGTACCACTTTATGATACTCTTCTAACTATGAGACGACAAGTGTTATACATGGTACTTCCCGCCTTCGTATTCAGCAACTCCGAAAATGGTTCCTCGAGTCAAGAAATATTAGAGATGATGAAATCTGAGGTCCAGACGATCATGGAAACAAACATCATGAGATGCTACATCACCCACCCACGTGATCGAATTGTAGAGCCTAATACTTGGAACTTTAGCTTATCTCTGCCATCTCGTTCATAGGTTATCATTAGGTATGACACCATCCAATCACCAACAGTTTCAAAGGCTATAAATACTGTTGCGTGTAAAATAGTCTATCGCAATGGTAGTGCAAGTGTACACGACGCAAGTAGTAAAGTGATACGAAGTATCGGATATCGTCTCCACAGGGATTGGGCTAATAGCTTCACCTTAATTCACTGCACGAAAGTAAAGGAAATAATTGAGAGTTGTCACGAAAATAATGAAGTAAACGTAAATAAACGAGTAAAGATATCAAGATAGAGAGAATGGGCTGGTATTGAATTGCTCAGTAGTGCAGGTATTGCAGAGTTTAGGAAATCCAGTTCTGTCGTCGCGCCCGTCGCCGACAGCACCTGTCGCGGCAGCAGTCCGTTGATCGTCGCGACAACAACCTCTCAACTCAGCACTTTCAAGTTTGGCAAGAATCCCAGATCTGCCTTGGCCTATCCCTAGGTCCAAGTCTATCGATGATCACGTCTTTGATGATACCTCCCGGCGTGAATCGAAGGATGAATACCGATGTGTATGAACTCTTCTTTAGCTACTTAACCTCGCCCTATCCCTAGGCACGAGATAGTTCAACTATAAACTAGATAACTTGCTCTTATTTCTTTCGTATACTTAACTCTCCTGATGCTAAGTAAATAGATAACCTCACAATGCTCTCCCGATGCTCTTGCAAGATATTAATAACCAAAATAAGAGAACTTGAAGTTTATTTTATTGAACTGAAAATTCCTAAAACAAAACAACCCTTGCAACTACTTTACAAATCAACCCGTGGCCCTAAGGGGGGTTTAGAACATGTCGGCGGCGGGTAAACGGCTAGGGGTTTTTGGTTGTCGGTTATGGGGTAATCGGCTATGATATCTTCATAGGTTAAAATACATGCCCTTATATAAGCTTTGGGCTCAAGTTGTCTAAGTTAACAAGGATTACAACTTTAATTAAAAGTATGATTCTAATAAAGACTTAATCTTCAAGGAATCTACTTTCCAGCCGTCTTCCTTGTTTCTTGGGATTTCCTCTCCTTGAACTTTGGGCTTGACATATCTTTTGATCCGGGGCTTGGAAAAATATAAGGTTTTCACACGACAGACGAGCAAAATTTTCTCTATCTATCGAGGTCCACTTTGTTTTTTTCTCCACTAACTTGCTGTCGTCCTCTGCTGTCACGGCAGCACCATGGCAGCATTGTCCTCTTTGTCTGCTTGTCCGGTTCAGCTCTTCTGCTTCTCCGCCCAGCGCCTGCCTTCACCGTCTTCTACGGTAGCTACCTGCAAAAACAGACATTTTTAGTAGAATCTGTGCCTTTAATATATTTGTGATGTTTTGCTGTAAACTAACCTAAATGCAATGAATAATGCTTGAATGTAGCAGAAATATGGGTTAAAAAAGGTGTAAATAATAGAACTTTTACACACTCAACACACCCCCAAACTCAAGTTTTTGCTTACCCTCAAGCAAGTAAGACCTAAGAAAAAATGAAATATTTTTGTTTTAGCTTTCAAACGGTGAACTTTCCCTCACCCGTCGTTCGTTCCCTGTGGCGGCAGCAACCTGTCGGATAATTTAGGATCTGTCCGGAATCTCACTATAGTCCTCGTGCAGTGTGTGCATGCTTGTGAACAGTTATGTGCCAAGACTCTCTTAGTTTCACTAGAATATTCAACTCTTAACTCGAATTTTTATGCCAAAGTTTATCTTTTGAATGAACTTTTTCATGCTCCTTTGATTTTTTTGTTTTGACTCGATTTTTCTATTTTTCAAGCTAAAGTTTGACTAGAGCCAGTTTTAGGCACCTCTAGTTAACTTCCTAGAGCCAGTTTCGGGCACCTCTAGGGCTGTTGAGTCTCTTTTTCTAAACTTCTTTCCTAGAGACAGTGTTAGGCACCTCTAGGGGCTATTCAAGTGCTAAGCTTCCTATTCTAGTTTGGCTAAAAGAAATCTAAGCAGTATAACAGTCACAATGGTGTTTAAGTTTTCAGAACTATAGAAAGGCTCTAAACTTCTCCTTAAACTATCCTAAAGTCGCTGCCACGACAGAGCTGTCACGACAGGTAAGTTCAATTCACAGTTTTCAGCCAAAATTTCCAAAATTTTCATTTTTTAAAGATAAAAGTAACTAAGTAAAAGACACTATAATTAACTAAGATGTACTCAGACTCTATTAATATGGAGGGTTGCCACCCCCAAACTCAAGGGTTGCATTGCCCTCAATGCAAATGACAAAATGAAAAATGAAGGCAGTACATCACAAAATATAGAAATAGCAAGCAACAATAAGAGAATAAGAAACTTAAATTTTAAGCACTGTCTTCACTGCTGCTGCTGAGGCGGATTTGGCGGCGAATTCTGGGCTTTGGGGTAGGCTGGGTTGGTTGCTGCACAACCTGAATATCAGAGCTAGTGTCGCTGTCCCAGCTGCTGCTGCTGCTGACCTTGGGCAGAGTCTTCTTGTTGGCCATTCTTTTCTGCCTCTTGATAGGTGTAAATTCTTTCGCCAAGTTCATTCGAATAGAGGGTTCGGCGTCGCTTTCTGCCCAGACGGATGAAGAGGAGAATCCAGCTACAAAGGCAGCAATGTCATCCGAAGGTATCAGTCGCTTTGTTCCTCGGGCGGATGTTTCAGCCTGAGGGCTACCGGCTGCCGTCGGGGCAGGTGATGGAATGGAGGCAGCAGATGGTGTATGTGGTGTGGCAGCAGGTGTAGGTGTGTGGGTAGGGGTGGGGACGGTGAAGTAGTGGGCAGGGAAGGTGGGAAAGACAACATCAGGAAAATTTAAAGTATTGTGAATAAAATTTACCGTGGATGTGGCAAAATCCTTGATGAATGTCATGAGACCCAGCTGTCTGTCCTCCATCCTTTGAATAGCAGCAAGGATTTGAGTGGAGGGGTCTGTCGGAGCAGCTGCTGCGGCGGCAGGTTCAAGGGTTGGCTGCTTTGATGATTCAGCTGGGGCGGCAGCGGGGTTGAAGGAGGAGATAGGGGCTGCCACTGTCAGCTCCATGAGGCTGATGATATTTTTGTCTGTCCAGCCCCGTCCTTTCACTATGCGATCGGTGTTGGCTTCCGGCACGTCATAACAGCGGTAGAGGGACGTGATAAGGTAGGGAAGGCAGAGGAGGGCCGTCGATCTATGGGCGCAGTCCAAAATACTCTCCCGTGTATAACTCCTCACATTGATGGGTCATTTATTGAGAATGGAGTGTATTAGGGATAACCTCTGTTGGTCAACTGTGGTGTGATGTGATGACGGCAGAATCCTCTTCTTAATAAAGGCGTTCCACAGTTTGGCCTCCGGCAGCAGCTGCCCCCTCTTCACTGTGTGGGGATTTTTGCGGCTTGTGTTCCATTTAGTCCCTTCTTCCGTTACTTCTGTCATGACAGCGTCATAGGCAGCATCATCTAGAGTGTCAAGGAACTGCTGGTGAGCATCATCGTTGGGGCCGAAGTGGAGACCATAGAAAGAGTTTATGCGCTCAGCTGTGAACTGCACTTCTGTCCCTCGGACAGTCACTGTTGTTTCCATCCTGCTGTTGATGGCAGCATAGAATTCCCTCACCAGCGTCTCGTTTATCTCTGCTGGCTGCTCCGCGAATGTTTCCCACAAGAGAGCTCTAATCGTCCTTGCGATAAAAGGCTTGAGGCCCTTATTGACTGCTCTTGGGGTGTAAAGGAAGCCTCTTTCTTCCCATAAATCTCTAGTAGCAAAGGATTGAGGGGTAGGTGCTGCCGGTGAAGAAGTTGAAGCAGCACTGCGGCGGGTTCTTCTGGAAGACATGTTAGTGCAAGGGTTGTTGAAAGTAAAATAAAGCAAAATGAAAACTAAGGGGGAGAGCAAGTAAGAAAAGTAGAAGTGAATGAAAATGAAAATGAAACGGGGTTTTATAGGAGAGGAATAGCTGCCCGTTGAAGCTGTAATGGCAGGCGTGAATAACGGGGCGACTGTTGATCTATAGTGTGTCTGACGCGTCTGACACGCGTTTCTGCGTCTGTTACGCGTCTGTCACACGTTTCCGCGTCTGTCGTGACAGTCTGGTGACAGCCTGTCTTTTCCGTGTCTGCCGCGGCAGCTGGGACGTCAGGCTTCAATGTTGGGCTTTGTTGGGCTGATGGATGGGTGGTGGGCTGATTCACTTCTCCTGTTCTTCTTGACTCCTTTATTTCCTAAAAACAATAAATATAAAAACATTATTCGAATAAAATAAACCTTATTTCCTAATAAATAATAAATAATAAAAAATATAAAAAAATAAAATTTAGGTTAAATTAGGGATGCCTTGCGGGGCATCTCCTAAGGTAACCACTTCCTGTATTCCTGGGGCTTCAGTCCCCTAATAATGCTTGAGGCGTTGTCCGTTGACTTTGAATTGGTGCCCGTCTTTTAATGATCGGATTGTGATGGCACCATGGGGAAAAACTTGTATAACTTGGAACGGGCCAGACCATCTAGATTTCAGTTTCCCTGGGAAAAGTTTCAGTCTAGAATTAAACAACAATACAAGCTGCCCTGGGCAGAACTGTCGTGGCAGCAACTTCCTGTCGTGCCACTTCTTAGTTTTCTCCTTGTAAATTCTTGCATTGTCGTAGGCCATTGTCCGTATTTCTTCAATCTCGTTCAAATCTAACAGCCTTTTCTGGCCTGCCTTGTCCAAGTCCATATCCACTGCCTTGATTGCCCAATATGCTCTGTGCTCTATCTCGACAGGCAGATGACAGGTTTTTCCATAAATCAATCGGTACGGAGACATGCCCAATGGAGTCTTAAAAGCTGTCCTATATGCCCATAATGCATCATTGAGGAGTAAGGACCAGTCTTTCCTAGTTGGCTTAACCATCTTCTCAAGAATGTTCTTAACTTCCCTATTAGATATTTCAGCTTGTCCATTGGTCTGTGGGTGGTATGCTATTGCGATCCGATGCTTGACACCATATTTCTTCAAGGCGGCAGCAATAACCCTATTGTCAAAATGTCTCCCTTCATCACTGATAATCGCCTTAGGGATGTCAAACCTAGAAAAGATGTTTTTGTGTAAGAACCGTTGGACTGTCTTGGCATCATTCTTTTGTGTGGCGATGGCTTCAACCCACTTAGAGACATAATCTACTGCCAGGAGGATGTATAGATTTCCACATGAAGATGGAAAAGGTCCCATAAAATCGATCCCCCAAACGTCGAAGATTTCAAGTTCTAGAATGTTCTGCAGCGGCATCTCGTTTCTCCTTGAGATGTTTCCTGTCCGTTGGCACCTGTCACAGTTCTTGTAAACGAGTTGTGCATCTTTATACAGTGACGGCCAATAAAACCCTGACTGCAGCACCTTGGCAGCAGTTTTGTTGCCTCCTAAGTGACCTCCATACTGTGAAGCATGGCAGTGATGAAGAATGTCTTCTTGCTCTTCTTGTGGTACACACTTCCTTATAACCTGATCTGCACAGATTTTGAAAAGAAGAGGTTCGTCCCAATAATAATGCTTAACATCATTTTGGAACCTCTTCCTGGCTTGATAATTAAGATTAGAAGGAATTATTCTGCTAACTATAAAATTAACGAAATTAGCATACTAGGGGAGTTCAGAAGACTTACCTGCCGCCATGGCTGTCGCGGCAGCGATTGCGGCAGCAAAAAGCTGCTCGTCTGGGAAGGTCTCCAGTATCTGTGTCTCATCTATTGGTAGACTATGTCCCTTCTCCAACCTTGACAAGTGATCTGCCACCTGATTTTCTGTCCCTTTTTGTCCTTGATTTCAAGTTCGAATTCTTGCAATAGCAGGATCCACCGTATCAATCGAGGTTTTGCATCCTTTTTCGCGAACAAATACTTCAGGGCAGAATGGTCTGTGTGCACTATTACCTTTGTCCCAAGTATGTAGGAACGAAACTTGTCAATGGAGAACACCACAGCTAATAACTCATTCTCTGTGGTGGTGTAGTTCACTTGGGCATCATTTAGTGTCTTGCTGGCATAGTAGATGACATGAAATAATTTATCTCTCCGCTGCCCAAGTGCTGCCCCGACATCATAGTCACTAGCATCACACATAATCTCAAATGGCTATGTCCAGTCTGGTGGCTGTACTATTGGGGCTATTACCAGTTTTTCCTTCAGAACCTTGAATGCTTCAGTACATTCATCATTAAAGTCAAAGGGTCGGTTCTGCTCCAGAAGGTGACATAGGGGTTTGGTGATTTTTGAGAAATTTGCAATGAATCTCCGATAAAAGCCAGCATGCCCTAAGAAACTTCTAATGCCCTTGACTGTGGTTGGCGGCGGCAGATTTTCGATCACTTCTATCTTGGCCCTGTCGACTTCTATCCCACGGCAGCTAATCTTCTGACCAAGGACTATCCCTTCATCCACCATAAAGTGGCATTTTTCCCAATTTAAAACTAGGTTCGCTTTTTCACATCTTTCAAGTACCTTTTGTAGATTTTTGAGGCAGCTCTCAAAATCGTCTCCAAAGACTGAAAAATCATCCATAAAAATTTCAAGGAAGTCCTCTACCATATCGGAGAATATGGCCATCATGCACCTTTGAAAGGTGGCGGGTGCATTACATAATCCAAACGACATCCTCCTAAAAGCATACGTTCCGTAGGGGCATGTGAAAGTCGTCTTTTCTTGATCTTCTGGTGCAATAGCTATTTGATTATAACCTGAATAACCATCAAGAAAACAATAGTAAGGTTTACCCGCTAATCTATCAAGCATTTGATCAATAAAGGGTAAAGGGAAGTGGTCCTTTCGGGTAGCTTTGTTAAGCTTCCGATAGTCCATACAAACCCTCCAACCGGTCACAGTCCTGGTTGGGATTAACTCATTGTTTTCGTTGGTCACCACGGTCATTCCTCCTTTCTTGGGAACGCATTGCACCGGGCTCACCCATTTGCTGTCGGAGATGGAGTAAATAATACCAGCATCTAACCATTTGATTATCTCTTTACGCACCACCTCTTTCATCGCATGGTTTAACCGCCTTTGGGCATCTATAGTCGGCTTATGATCTTCTTCTAAAAGGATTTTGTGCATGCATAACGCCAGACTAATGCCTTGAATGTCAGCTATCGTCCATCCAATCGCCTTTTTGTGCTGCCGCAGCATCCCTATGAGCTGCCGTTCCTGTTCCTGTGGCAGCTTAGAAGAGATGATTACGGGCAACGTATCATTTGAACCAAGAAAAGCATATTTTAGCTGCCCTGGCAGGGGCTTCAGTTCTAGGGCAGGTGGTTCAACAGTAGATGGCTTTTGGATTACATGGTTATCCGAAGTATAATTCAAAGGTTCGAATAACTTACCTGGACGATTGCCTATCCAGTTTACCTCCTCTTGATCTTCAGTATCAGATGTGTCAGAGTCAGAGGAGTTGCTGTCGTCGGTGCTATCATCAGTGCTGTCGTGACAGGCCTGTAGGTGGCTGCCACGGTAGTGCCCAAATTTGATGTCGTGACAGCCCGACCTGATGCAGGGTTGATCAAGGGTAACGTCAGTGATAGCCTTGCATTCCTCGTCTGCATCAACATGCTTCATAGCTTGGAGAACATTCAACTTAATCTCTTGATCATTCACTCTCATGGTGAGTTCTCCTTTCTCCACATCAATCAGTGATCTTCCCGTGGCTAAGAAGGGTCGCCCAAGGATGATTGGTGCGTTTTCGTCTGCTTCACAATCTAAAACAAGAAAGTCAGCAGGAAAAATAAATTTATCCACTCTTACCAGAATATCTTCAATTTTTCCTTTCGGATGAACGTAAGAGCAGTCTACCAGCTGTAGAGTTACTGTCGTGGGTCGCGCCTTTCCAATACCTAATTTCTGAAAAACAGACTTTGGCATTAAATTAACACTAGCACCAAGATCACAAAGTGCCTTACCCACATATTTATTTCCGATTACACATGGTATGATGAAGCTCCCCGGATCCTTCTTTTTCTGGGGTGGCTGCCGATAAAGAATACTCATGCAACCTTCTGTCATCTTTACCGTTTCAAATTCCCCAAGTTTAGATTTCTTTGACATGACATCCTTGAGAAATTTAGCATAACTGGGCATCTCCCTAACGGCATCTAACAGCGGAATATTAATGTGAACCTGCTCAAAAATGTCATAAATCTTTTTGAGCTGAGATTCTTGCTTAGCTTGCTGTATTCGTTGAGGAAAAGGAGGTGGGGGACGATAATCAGCAATACGTCCTTCCCACTGCATACGAATCTGAGGAGGTTTGGGTTCATCAATTTTCTCTTCTGTCGCTTCTGATGTCGTGACAGGCTCGTCGGCAGCAGTCTGCTTATTACCTGTCGGGGCAGCTTCCTCGGCAGGTCTGTCCAAGGCTGGTTCCTTTACTGTTTCAGCTTCTTTTTCTGGCCCTGGTAATTTCTTCCCGCTCCTAGTAGTAATAGCTTTACACTGCTCATGTGTGGGCTGCCTAGCATTCTCAGTATTACTAGGGAATCCTCCAGTCTGCCTTGGCTTAATATGTTGGGAAACCTGACCCATTTGTGTCTCCAGAGATTTCAAAGTAGCTTCACGATTCGTCATCCGCATCTCTGTTTTATCCATGAAATTCTCTGTCTTCTTGACAAACTGATTCATATTCTCAATATAAGTACCTGTCTGAGACATAAAAGTGGCCAGAGTCTGTTCCAGTATACTGCTCGTGGCAGCTGGTGGCTGTTGTTGCTGCTGCGGCGGCAGTTGCTGTCGCGTCAGCAATCTAGGTCCTCCCTGATTCTGATTATGTGCTTGAGGATTCAGGGCATTATTAGGATTACTCCAAGAAAACTTGGGATCCTTCCTCCAATTGGGATTATAGTTGTTGGAATTGTAATTCGGCTTGTAGTTTCCAACATATTTTCCCTCTTCTAACTGTATCGGGCATTCACACGAACCATGATTTCCCTCACAGATTTCACATACCCCCTCAACAGCAAATCCATGTTGTCCATCATCATTCAATAACCTTTTCATTGCTTTAGTAAGGAATGCTACCTGTGATTTCATTGTGCTGTCGGCTTCATAATCCTTGACAGCTAGTACCCGTTTACCCCCTCTTCTTGCTGTCGGAAACTGCTCCTCATTCTTGGCCAGATTTTGTCAATACTTGCATTGCCTCGTCCGGATCTTTATCCAATAATAGTCCGTTTGCTGCTGAATCAATTCTAATACGAGTTTGTAAGTTGGCAGCATTATAGAACTTTGTTACCTGATTCCAGACGGGGAATCCATGCATCGGGCAGTTCCGTAGAAGAGTAGTAAATCTGTCCCAGGCCTCGTGCATTGGCTCGTCATCTTTCCTGTTGAAAAGTAGCAATTTCGTTACGTAATCGCTCAGATAAATGCGAATGATTAAAACGAGATAAGAATTCACGAGATAAATCTGCCCAAGTTCTAATTGAACCCGGCGTAAGTTTATTCCACCAAGTTTTAGCTCTGTCCCTCAATGAATGGGGAAATAACCGAAGCCTCAGTATCTCCGGATTAACTCCTGGCAGTCTAAACGAACCACAGATCTCCTGGAACATTTTGAGATGCTCCCTAGCATCCTCAGTAACAGCACCACTAAACTGCCCGGCATTGTTGATCATACTAAACATGACAGGTTTCAACTCGAAGTTGTCAACATCAATAACCGGCAGCGTGGTCTCCAACTCTACATGATCGTTCAATATGTAGTCACGACAGGACCGTCGTCCGGCGGCGACAGGGTTACCGACATGCGGTATAATATCGCCGACAGGTGGGTCGTCTCCATTTTGGGCCATCTTCTCTAGATGTTCCTCAAGGTACTCGTTCCTGGCTAGAAGGTGACGAAGTTGTTTCTTGAGATTGAATGATCGTTCGATTTCCGGATCTAATGGAAACTCAGGATCTTTACCTCGATTCGATCTGCGCATAAACAAGAAACCTTGTGAAAAGCAAGAGTTGATTGCACCAAAGAAAACAAAAAAATAAAAATAAAAACAAAAAATAAAAACGAAAAGTGCAATAAAAGAAAGGTAGAGTTATGTTGCCAATCCCCGGCAACGGCGCCAAAAACTTGTTGCGTGTAAAATAGTCTATCGCAATGGTAGTGCAAGTGTACACGACGCAAGTAGTAAAGTGATACGAAGTATCGGATATCGTCTCCACAGGGATTGGGCTAATAGCTTCACCTTAATTCACTGCACGAAAGTAAAGGAAATAATTGAGAGTTGTCACGAAAATAATGAAGTAAACGTAAATAAACGAGTAAAGATATCAAGATAGAGAGAATGGGCTAGTATTGAATTGCTCAGTAGTGCAGGTATTGCTGAGTTTAGGAAATCCAGTTATGTCGTCGCGCCCGTCGCCGACAGCACCTGTCGCGGCAGCAGTCCGTTGATCGTCGCGGCAGCAACCTCTCAACTCAGCACTTTCAAGTTTGGCAAGAATCCCATATCTGCCTTGGCCTATTCCTAGGTCCAAGTCTGTCGATGATCACGTCTTTGATGATACCTCCCGGCGTGAATCGAAGGATGAACACCGATGTGTATGAACTCTTCTTTAGCCACTTAACCTCGCCCTATCCCTAGGCACGAGATAGTTCAACTATAAACTAGAGAACTTGCTTTTATTTCTTTCGTATACTTAACTCTCCCGATGCTAAGTAAATAGATAACCTCACAATGCTCTCCCGATGCTCTTGCAAGATATTAATAACCAAAATAAGAGAACTTGAAGTTTATTTTATTGAACTGAAAATTCCTAAAACAAAACAACCCTTGCAACTACTTTACAAATCAACCCGTGGCCCTAAGGGGGGTTTAGAACATGTCGACGGCGGGTAAACGGCTAGGGGTTTTTGGTTGTCGGTTATGGGGTAATCGGCTATGATATCTTCCTAGGTTAAAATACATGCCCTTATATAAGCTTTGGGCTCAAGTTGTCTAAGTTAACAAGGATTACAACTTTAATTAAAAGTATGATTCTAATAAAGACTTAATCTTCAAGGAATCTACTTTCCAGCCGTCTTCCTTGTTTCTTGGGATTTCCTCTCCTTGAACTTTGGGCTTGACATATCTTTTGATCCGGGGCTTGGAAAAATATAAGGTTTTCACACGACAGACGAGCAGAATTTTCTCTATCTATCGAGGTCCACTTTGCTTTTTCTCCACTAACTTGCTGTCGTCCTCTGCTGTCACGGCAGCACCATGGTAGCATTGTCCTCTTTGTCTGCTTGTCCGGTTCAGCTCTTCTGCTTCTCCGCCCAACGCCTGCCTTCACCGTCTTCTACGACAACTACCTGCAAAAACAACCATTTTTAGTAGAATCTGTGCCTTTAATATATTTGTGATGTTTTGCTGTAAACTAACCTAAATGTAATGAATAATGCTTGAATGCAACAGAAATATGGGTTAAAAAGGGTGTAAATAATAGAACTTTTACACACTCAACAAATACTCATGCAACTGAAGAGAAAAGAAAGACTGAACAAAGAGGTCAACACCACTCTCTTCTTTCTCTCCTTTCAATTTTTGACCACCATACTATCTGCGATTCTCCACCCAAATCAGATGGTGTGAACCACCACCAACCACATCAATCAACATCTTCACCTCCATTATCTAGTGTCTGATCATTTGAGCATCAATACGTCTTATAGTCATTAACTCGAATAATATTGTAATTTAATTGTATATCCAAGTAAAACAATATTCTTTTTTAAGTGAATCAAACAAAATAATATTCAGCACATTATAAATTACAAAATAAAGATCTATAGAAAAGTAAGAATAAGTTAATCTCCAATGAAAGGGGCAAATTGGTTTGAATATTTCCTTTTGGGAATTTATTGGGAAAAATAACCCCCAAAGTTTGATATTCGAAAAAATACCCCCCTTTCATGCCATGTAGGACAAATTCGCGTCCTGGAAAAAGCGAATTCCAAATTCGCGTTGCACAGAACGCGAATTCCTGTGTCGTGTCAGTCAAAACGGAATTCGCGTCCTTCAAGACGCGAATTCAACGTTTTATTACAGCCCCCACACAAGAAATTCAGGAGAAAGATGCATTCAAACCAATTAAAAATGATTAGGTAGCTATATTTGTGATCAAATAACGGGTTATCTGGGGACTCGATTACAATTTTTGAAGTATAACGGTGTCGTACTGAAACATATCTTTAAGATGGTGTGAAGATACGAGCGTATACAACATCCTAAGATGTTTGAAAATGGCCTGGAAATGGGCAAGTAACAATGTTTTAGAAGGAAACATTATTGTATAGGCATGTTTAAATGCATTTTACGGTGTGTTTCAAACTTTTTTTTGGTTTTTCCTAAGTTTGGAGACAAATATGTGCAGCTTAATTTTACAGTGGTGCTAAAGTTCAGAGGAAGACGATGTTCGAAAATGTGAGAAAATTGTGTTAAAAATGCTATCAAAGTAACATTTTCGAAGCAAAAAATGTGTCCATAGGCATTTTTTTTAAAGTTAAAGGGTCTCGTTAAAAACCCCCTCTAAACCTATGTAGGGGGAAAAGAGTACCCATAAGATTTATTAAATTAGCAGATAATACAAGTTCACAAATGAGAAAAGAGTACACAATGGTTGATCTAGTTAATTCAGGGGCCGGACCTAAGAGGGCATTTCCTAATATCATGTCCAGTGTTCCCACATTTACTGCACCTCTTCGGTTGTCCAGTCTTTTCTCGAGGAACCATATCCTCGGCACAGTGAACCATCGTTGATTTTGGTCGGCCTTTTTTCTTTCATCGCAGGGAGGGATCTGGGCATATCTTTGGTTCATTGTTGATTATACGACGGTCACGTGCATTTTCGATCGGAGGGAACTCGTTCCGGTAAACCTTGAAAATGGTTTCGAGCCTGTAAACCGAATCAATGAGTGTCGTTGCATCAAAATGAACCGATGCACATGCTGCGAAAGCATGCAAACATGGGAACTTGAACGTCTAGAACTCCCCACAATCGCACGTTCATTTTTGCAAATCAACCACGTAGGTGTATTGTGTTATTCCTTGCAGCGGTTCGAAAAATTGCGTGACCTCAAACATGTGTTCCCGACGAGAGAAGCACAACGCACCCATCGAGTTTGCATGCGCAATGGACACTTGGATTTTGTCGGCGAGATCTTGATGAAATATGTGGCCACCTACCATCCAGTTCATTGCTTGTTTCCCGAGGGTTGCGAAAAGGGTTGCCAATCGGTAATATGTTTCTTTGTCAACGGACGTGATAGGTAAATGGCGTGTTCCCTTAAGAGATGAATTGATCGCCTCAGCCAAGTTTGTTGTCACATGGTCGTATCGATGACCCCCTTCATAACATCGCAACCATTTCTCCTTCGGTATATCCATAAGATAGTTATACCCGTGTGGATTCCTTAATTGCAACTCCTCCAGTAGCTCTTCAACTTGATTAACCCGGTGTGCGTTGCCTGTTGAATAAGACATGCAATATAGTTAATTGGTAATAATACGAAAATGGTGAACGTAGAATAACAAAATGGAATGGTTGCACACCCATACGGTGAACCATTATACGTTTATCCTTGTTCTTGAACCTCTGATAGTAGTTTGCTGCTATATACCGCAAACAATACTGGTGATGTATATATGGGGGTTTCCATGAATCTCCCAAACGTTGAATTGTTCCCCAAATCCCTGCGCCTCTATCTGAAATAATAGCTAGGCCATCTTCACGTGTACACAAAACCTAGCGCAGGACATACTTGCGGAGGTTGTAAAGGAAAAACTCCCAAGAAGGGATATTTTCATTTTCAACAATCGCAAAAGCAACTGAGATACATTTTCTGTTTCCATCCTGGGTAACTGCAATTAGTAAGATCTGCGTGTACCTGCCATATAAAAATGTACCGTCGATCTAGAGCATAGGTTTGCAGTGACGGAAAGCCTTTATGCATTGGGGGAACATCCAAAAAAGGCGATGAAATTCGACCTCCCCTAGTACAACACGGTCGTTGTAGTACTTCGGAACAGTCTCCAATTCCACAATTGTCCCTGGATTGTATTCCTGCATAACTTGAAGCCATGATCGCAGATCGTTGTATGATAGCTCCCATTGCCCGTGTAGTGTTTCGATGGCTCGATATCTTGCATACCGTGCCTTATCGTAATTGACAGTGTACCTGTAAATAGATTTGATGGCAGCTATACACACTGGCACAAATACGCGTGGGTTTGCTTTCACGAGTGGAAGGATTGCGTCAGAAAACACGTGTACATCCAAGTTAGAATGGTCTTGGCTGAGGCTCCCAACGGAGCATGTATGTGGCCATGTATATCTCGTTATTTTCCACAGGTCATTCATTCTTTTCAATCGCGACACACGAACCCTCCATTTACATCCGACAGACTTGTGAGGACACTCTGCAATATATTTCCTGGCCTCGATTTTCGAAACGGTGGACATAACTGAGCGCTCAATGTTGTAATGCTTGATGGCAGCCTCTGCGAGATTTTTTGTCCTGAAGACCATTCCAACATGTAGCTTAGTCGAACCCACATTCCATTGGTTGAAATGATCTAATTGTGGATGTTCTGGGAATTCAGTATCAAAGAAGCCATCCATATCCACTATTGTGAAGTGCGAAGGTGGGTTGTAGTACGTTGCGCAACTGCTTGGTCCATGCAGATTAGTCGAACGAACATCACCGTCCTCATCATCCTCAGAAGAGTTTTCTGCGCTCTCCTCTAATTCCACCAGCTCGTCAATGTCAGATGGTTCAGGAGGAAATAGACTCATCTCGTCACCATCGAGCCCAACCTCTATACGCGGCTCTTCATCGGAAAGCGCCTCATCAAACTGGAAAAGTTCTGCGTTATCATAAACGTGTGCATGAACAGGTTCTGAAGTCATAACCGGATCGACAATAGCGGCGGTTGAATGTCTCCCCACGGATAACATATCATCCACATTTCGGTGACTTGGGATGTATGTTAAGTGGCGCCCGGTAGAGAAAGCATCGAACAGGTTAAACTGTTCATTGTACATTGAAGACGCCGTGTATGGAATGTATGTTGAGTGGCGCCCGGTAGAGAAATCATTGTTTCTTGGAATGTATGGATTGTATGACGACTCTTGGGTTGGTGGCAAGTTAAGGTCAAATTCGAACCTTGGAACGGAAGAATGTCGTTGTCGCGAAGACGAAGACGATGAAGCTTCATCATTGCTCGTATGTAGAATGTTGAAGTCACGTCGTAAACTCGATGTCGGACTAATAGCATTTGAATTGAACTCGAGATTTGCTCGTAACCAATTTGGTACCACATTATGAGCGCCAACGTGAACTTCAGAAAATGTTGCAAACAGCTCAATGGCCCATCTCATTGAGTATTGACGATGTGTATCTATCATCATTTCTATAGAACTGTCGTCTCAACATCGAATATTGTGTAATACAGTGGCTCTATCGACGTTGGACATCGATACTTCAAAGACTACAACTCCCTCCCCGAGCGATTGGGAACCTTCTTGGATATTGAGGTCCTAAGCGACAGGAACATTGATCATCTCGGAATGTTGATCGTAACAGTATTTTCAGATTGAAATATGATCCCAATGTATGAATCGGGGACGATCTGACGGTCGTAGTATACTATAGCCTCAATTCGCGATGTCATTTCTGAAAATCGATGAGCTTTGTGATTCTAAGTTTTGTTAGGGAGCATCTAGAAATTCTGCTCCCCTCAATTATAAATAGAATTGTGCAGACCAATAATTATTGAATTCTGATAGAATTGTGCAGCACCATAATGCAATTGTCAGCCCAAAGCCTGGTAAAGCATTTGTGAGCCCAATAATTTTGGAATTCGCGTTGTGTATAACGCAAATTCTATAGGATTCTTAGGAATTCGCATTCTATAGAACGTAAATTGTGTAGGAATCTATAGAATTCGCGGTCTACAGAACGCGAATTCTGTACGAATACAGATATTCGCGTTCTCCAGAACGCGAATTCCAAAATTATTTCTGATGAATCCGCATTTCTAACACGCAAATAGGACCCTTGCATGCCTACCACCACCTGTATAAATAGGTTGTATTTCTTCCTTAGGCATCCCATCAAACTTATTACTTTCCTATCATCACGAGATTTCTGCATTTCTGCCTTAGGCATCCCATCAAACTTATTACTTTCCCATCAAACTTCTGCCTTTCTGCACGCGATAATGGCTCGATATTCAGCTACTGTATTTTTTCGTGGAACATACTTCTACACATCTTTTAGTGAAGCGATCACAAGAAATGAATTATTTGAGTTGATCTCGAAACGGGTTAAAGAGTTGACGAGCGCAAAAATAGAGGCCTTACATGTGAAAGTACCAGTCAATGAGCCCGGCCCCGAGGAGCATTATATGCTCACACTGTCAGATAAAAAAGATATGCGGAAGATGTTTCGGGCATACAAACGTGTTGGGGGAACAAATATCGAACTTAGCGTGAAATTTGATGGCGGGTCAAGTTCTTCAACAAATGCGTTAGCTGGCCAAGGCGAGAATGCGTTAGCTGACGAAGACGAGAATGCGTTAGCTACCCAAGACGAGAATGACGTGTTCTTACAAATTTATCAGAGACGGTAGGAGAAAGAACAATTAATTGAGGAACTAAACTTAACGTCTGACATAAGTACCGACTACGATTAGTAATGTAATTTTGATTAAGTTATGTAAGTTATTTATCTTGTGTACTTGTATTTTGTGAACTGAGTGCTTTCGATGTAGTGCTTTCGATGTAAGTTATGTAAGTTTTTAAATATTAAAGTATCAATTAATAATTTTGAATATATAATACTTCAATTAAGAAAATATAAATTAACATTACTTAAAAAAGCTAACATTAAAAAAACATAATAGTTTGCACGAACTAATTTCGAAAAACATAGAAAAAAATATAACTACTGCCTATGTCTGCCGGTACCACAATGTGGTGGACGTCGAGTTCGAGGGGGATTGCGTCGTCCATGTTGAACCGCAACTTATTGCAGACCATGATCGTTATCGCTGTCGTTGTCGTCTCGAGTAGTACCACTCGGTCCGACAGGCCCACTAGAATAGAACAACGACTGTGGAGGTGTTTGTTGAACGAACCCGGCGCCCGAAATATCAAAAGGCCTAATATGAAACGGGTAGGGGACAAAAGCAGAGGGAACAGTCGTACTCGAAGATTCTCCGGTCATGCCAGGAAATGAACCGTACGCAGTCGGCATCGAAGATCCACCCATCATTCCCACAATAGGAGTAAAAAAGCCTTCCGTCGGACTCGAGGGCCTCGGCTGAATCATCAACTGGGTGGGGCCCTGGGGGCGAATCGGATCGGTAGCATCAGTTGCTCTGGAGGATGAAGCACCTGCTCTCCTTCGACGTTGCGATCCACCTGCTCCCCTCGTACGATGAGTCTGGGGGCGGTTGCGCTACACAGGCTCTATGACAACTGCTTGTTCCTCCGGAGTGAGGAGATACGGTTTCCCACTGCCAAAGAACCATGCAAAGTAGTCATTTCTCACCATAGGCTCATCAAACATCTTGTACTCATTCAGTGCTTGTCGCTGATGCCTATCCTGCCACTGTGCAATGTACTGCACATGTTTCACCGACCAGTCCACCTATCAAAAAACATCAACAAAATTATTGTTTATAAATTGTAAAGTAAGTATAAATCGATAACTATTAAACCAAATTTAATTATTGTACCTCAAGTTTTCCTTGTCGGGTGATCCTATGTAATTCGTCGAAATTGGGAGGATCTAACGGAATAGTTTGCAGACGACCAAACTGGCATTGGACGCGATCGACCGGATGCAACTCAACTACAGCGTACCAGATGAGAGGTACCACGACCGTCCAAGCGAACACCGTCTCAGGCGAAAAAATAGGCAGACACTCGTTGATCTCCGAATCCGAGTACAGGGTCCACAAAAATTATAAATTAAATATAGAAATGATTAAAAATAAGTAAACTCAACTATATTCATATTAAACTTAAACTTAATATAAAAATTAAAATATTGACCTCATTTGCAGATTTCTTGTCAATATGTTGCCTAATAGAATGCATCATAGTAGGAAGCCCAGCATGACTTAAAGCATGGAACCACCTACATAACATCAAAATATAACTTTAATTTTAAAAAAATATATATTAGGAAAATAAACAATTTATAAATAAAATTTAGTTAAGATTATGTTCCTTATCGCAAACATAGTGGATAGGCATAGGCAACTGGCGCGGACAACTCAGGGCGTAAAAATGACATTCTAAACTACACCAAAGCCTGAAGCAGCAAAAGACATCCTCCGATGTCGTGTCTATCAGTACTCGCGGCCCTGCACAACTCCCTATACAGAAATGCAAGTAATGCTGCAACCACAACATGTGAACTCTGTTGCGAGTTTTGTCGGCCACCAAAATTCCTCCAATGATCTGTAAGATATACGCCCGAGCATATGCCTACAATATGAAAAAAATATTAAAATATAATAATTTTATAATTTCATTACTACTAACAAAAAATTAATTTTTTACCTTCTTAACATCTTCATTGGCGTCACTCGGTAAATTTGAGAATTGCGTATGCAACCACTTCAGATTCACACATTCGCCCTGTAGTTTTTCTGGCTGTTCTCCTAACAACTCCAGACACAAGCCTTCCCAATCGTCACTGGCGGCACCGACAATAGCCTCCCCATCTACAGGCAGGCCAAGAATATGCGACACATCTTCTAATGTGATGGTCGCCTCACCACATGGTAAGTGAAATGTATGTATATCTGGCCTCCACCTCTCCACAAGCGCGTTGATTAAATCAACATCTAATTTCGCACCTCCTCCAATAATCCTCGACACATACCCAAATCTGACTTGGGCTAAGTAATCGGCTAGACGAGGATCCGGGGCCGTCCTCATCTGAGTGATATAAACCTCCAACCAACGTTCTTCTCCATTCTACAAATAATTAAAGACGAACACAAATTAATAATCACATATTTGAATGTCACAATTTTTTATAGTGTACAATAAAATACTAAACACATATTCGAATGTACACTGTTTTTATGTCTAAAATTAAATACTAAAAAGGAGTCCAAATGTTCACTATTCTACAATTAAATATTAACGATATATTCGAATCAACATTATTTTTTATGTTTAAAATTAACTATTTTTAGTCTATAATTAAATATTAATGATATATTCGAATCAACATTATTTTTATGTCTAAAATTAACTATTTTTTAGTCTATAAGTAAATACCAAAGATATATTCCAATTTAACTAATTTTCTTAGTCTAAAAATAAAATCTAAAGACATATTCGAATTTTACTAATTTTTTTAGTCTAAAAATAAAATCTAAAGACATATTCGAATTTTACTAATTTTCTTAGTCTAAAAATAAAATCTAAAGACATATTCGAATTTTACTAATTTTCTTAGTCTAAAAATAAAATCTAAAGACATATTCGAATTTTACTAATTTTTTTACTCTAAAAATAAATACTATTAACATATTCAAATCATGCCGGCAACACTAAATTAAATTTACATATTCGAATTAAAATAAAAAAATAAAAAACTTACATTATTTCGACGATAATTGCATACGTGTCCTTCATCTAACCTCAGCAAACCCGCCATTATCACACTCGCTTCAATTTCGCGTTCAACTCAAACTCAAACTTGGGAGAGAATTTTCAGGGGTAAAAATTCTCTACCAACTTCCCCTAACTTATAGAGAAAACACGTTCTGGAGGGAGGGAATTCAAACCGAATTCGCGTCCCGCAGAACGCGAATTCGGTTCCCCAACCGTCCGAATTTACTCCCAATTTTATTTCGATCAGCAACATGATTTAATTTTATTGAATAAACCATGCAAAATCCATCACACCGGCCTCATTAAAAACCCCCTAAGCCTAAGTGGGGGAAAAGAGTGCCCGTGTGAATGGTACAACATCAAAACCAAACACGAAACCTCGAGATCAATCCAATTTCATCCACACCCACGTAGATCGCAAGACCCCACTCTTCGCTAATGCATCCGCGACACAATTGGCTTCACGAAAAACATTAGTAAAACATACAAATGGCATCACTTCACACGCATCGTCAATCTGATTAAACCAGCTCCCCAATCGCCAAGGCCGACGATCCGTGCCTAATATCCAAGAAATGGCTACGACCGAGTCAGATTCAATTACCACTGATTGCACCTCATCTCGATTAAGTTCATGCACCATCTGCAAAGCATACGCAATCGCCTGAAGTTCAGCGACATTGGACTCCGTCACCCCAATTGACCCAGAGAATAAAGCCACTATCCGGCTGTTCCAATCGCGAAGAACTCCCCCACAACCAGCCTCTCCCGGCTTACCCCTAGCCGCCCCATCCACATTGAATTTCCACACACCCCGTGGGGCGGCACCCATTCCACACCCACCCGTTTATCGCGTAATACCACCAGCGAAGGCCTGCACAAAATGGGGTTCTCCCACCATGCTGCTTCGCTCAAATGCAGCGACTCAAACCATGCACAAGTCCAATAAAAGGACCTTAGTTGCCCCATGAAAAAACCCGATTGACACGTGGCCTTCTTATCCCGAAACATCAGCTCATTCCGGGCAAGCCAAAGTGACCACAATACACTCGTGCAGCCGATAATCCACCATATACGCAAATCACCTTCAAAATAACCCACGCAACATTGATAAATAAACTCACCAATACGCCACGGTCGAATGGTCGACATCGACCACCATCCGAAGAACATGTTCCATAATTTGGGGTAAATATCGTTGAATTCGCGTCTTGCAGGACGCGAATTCTCTTTTGACTGACACGGCACAGGAATTCGTGTTTTG
This sequence comes from Hibiscus tridactylites, assembly GCA_958450335.1. NCBI lineage: Eukaryota > Viridiplantae > Streptophyta > Magnoliopsida > Malvales > Malvaceae > Hibiscus > Hibiscus tridactylites. The sequence goes on from OY288273.1 coordinate 73,835,190, forward strand.
TGCAACGTGAATTTGGAATTCTCTTTCCCCAGGACGCGAATTTGTCCTACATGGCATGAAAAGGGGGTATTTTTTCAAATATCAAACTTTGAGGGTTATTTTTTCCAATAAATTCCCAAAAGGGAATATTCAAACCAATTAGCCAATGAAAGATGTCAAAACAAATAAATAAATTTCTTTCTAGAAGTGAAGGATGTCGTATTTCACATTTGGCATGAAAGTTGAAGGTACATTCTTCAGTCACATTTATGATTTTTTTTTAAATCTTTTTCCACATTTGTGGAAAAAATTATCATATTTCACTTATGCATTATAAAATTTTCATAAAAAAATCGAAATAAATCTATTGAGTGGTTCTAGCGGTAAAGAATACTGTTGTTTTATTTAGGCGATCCGAGTTCAAGCAGCACAGTTGACATGTTGTATGTACCTTTTCAAAAGACTAAGAATAAAGAACATATACTATCATATAATAAAACTATAATATTAAAAAAAGTTAAATTCTTATTGTTGATTGGTAAAGTGAACAAAGAATACTGTTGTTTTATTTAGGCGATCCGAGTTCAAGCAGCACAGTTGACATGTTGTATGTACCTTTTCAAAAGACTAAGAATAAAGAACATATACTATCATATAATAAAACTATAATATTAAAAAAAGTTAAATTCTTATTGTTGATTGGTAAAGTGAACAAGGGTTGAAGACGACAGTCTAGTGGTGGTTATGACGGTGGTAGTTGGTTTCGATTCGGGTGTAGACCTTTTTGGGGTGTTGGTCCTCTTTAGAATGGAAGATGGTGAGTTTTTCTTGTTGCATGCGTCCTTTTATACTACATGGAAAAATGTCATAATAGGGTGGTCATGGCGCTGTGATTGAACTGGCTATAACTTGACGTCCTAAGTTTGTTTCGTCATTAGAAGCAGTCACATGAATTGAGGGTACGTTTGCCGATTGTTCCTATTTATTTGCATGTGTTGAGGGCTCGCGGGAGTAGTTTGTTGGTGTTCTCCTTCGCTCGTGGTATGTGTTCGCAAGTTGTGACCTCTAGACAGGGCTGATTCTGAGATATCGAAGGCCCGAGGAAAATCTAAAAATTAACCCTTTAATGATAAGTGTTGAAAAAGAAAAATAGTTTTAGGAGTATACTCCTAATAACAATTATTGAAAAATAAATTTTAAGAGTAGGCCCCTAATAACAAATGTTTTTTTAAAAAAAATTTGATAATAGACCCCTAATAAAAAATATTGAAAAAAAAATTAAGAGTAGACCTCTGAAATCAAATATTTAAAAAATAAATTTTAAAAATAAACTCATAATAAAAATATTTAGAAAAAATTGAACTTCTAATAACAAATATTGAAAAATTAAACTCAAAATTATAATTTTAATTATGATTCTAATACCATTAATGTCCAGACTAACTAAATTTTAATTGTTCCTTATATTTAACTAAAAATGATAGGCCTAGTTAATAATTAATTAACTTAAAAGTCTATTTACATATTTTTTTAATTATAAATAATGGGACCTAGGCGGGTGCCTTTCCTGCCCACCCTTAGGGCCGACCCTGCTTCTAGACACATGACAGTAGGTGTTCGCAGGTACTGACACTTACCATGATTTTAAATGTTTTATCAATGCAGTTGAATGTGTTAAACTGAATTGGAAAGGAAATTCAAATAATTATTAAAAGGATAAACCACTGCAATGGTCACTTATGTTTAGGGTTTATACAATTTTGCTCATTAATTTTTAAATTAGACTGTTATGGTCACTTACGTTTTCGATCTATAAACTTATAGTTACTGAAGCGTTTGTTGTCGTTAAACGTTAACGAGAAGTTGATCTGGCACAATAAAAAGAATGATAAATTACCTAGATAGTCCCTAAATTATTACTTCACTCCTATTTTGACCAGCGAAAAAACAATTTGTATAATTACACATTTAATCCTCCATATTTATATTTTTTATTGGGTAATCTTCACCAATAGTCCCTTTCGTTTAGGGTGTGTTCTATTTTGGTCACCAAAATTCAAAAACGATTATTCTGGTCACTTACGTTTAGAATCGTTTCTATTTTGGTCTCTTTGTCGTTAGTCTCCGTTACTTAAAAAAATTAATTTCTAATTTAACCCCCAAACTTTCAAAATTTTATTTTTCACCATCTTCCCCAAAAATTATAAAACTAAAACCCCAGAAAATTAATTCAAAACCCTAATGATGAATACAACTGGGTCACTTTTTAGATTTACAATGAGTGTACGAGATTAGATAATCTCTTTTTTTTTAATGTGGGTGCTGGTGGCTTGCCTTTAGCTCCAACTGCAGTGGATAACATTGTTCAGGATGGTAGACAAACCAAGAAATCAAAATGGGATAAGGTTTTAATTTGTCGGTGCATGTCTGTTTCAAATAACTCATCTGTGGTAGCATTGACTCTAACTTTCTCATTGTTTCATTTAACTTCCAGGTGGATAGTGATAGAAGAAATCCTTTACCTGCCAGGGAACAACATTCTCTATCTGCTGCTGGAGCTCATACAATTATTTTGTCAGCTGCTAATGCTGGAAGTGTGTACACAGCTTTTGCGTAAGTCCCATAACTTGATGGAAAATTGTTCACATCTTCCCTCCTTTTTAATCTGGATGAGACTCTTTTTCATGGCCGCATGATTGGCTTATTGAAATAAACAACTTAGAGTTAGTACTTACGGCTTATTAATTACACCGATTTTATTTTTATTGTAAAATGGCAGACAGCAGAAACGGCGAGAAACAGAAGAGAAGAAATCCAGTGAAAAAAAGGTTGGATAGAAGATCTTGATGTGATATATTTTTCAAAAAATTATTGAGGCTGAGAACGGTCCTTTGAGTCCCCCTAATGCTTACAGTAAATTTATACACTTAAATTGTACCTTCTTGTAGATCACTTACCTAATTTTAGCCTCGTATTGATGTTGTACTAATACACAATAATACTCGAAAGCCTTTTTCTTTGTTTTGTGCTAAATACATGGCTCTTTCGGGTGTTTTTTTGTGTGAACCACGGATGTCCTCACTTATTCATTCAACAGTTTAAACAGAGACTAACCCTATCGAGTTATTTAACGGTGTTGTATTCTCAATATCTCGAATATGAGACTTTGGTTAAGCTAGAACAATTTCATGCTAGATGATCTATGGTCTCGGGGAATGGAGGTACAGAAAGGGCTCAAAGATCTATGGGGTGCTTCATGTCTTGTGTCTCTGTGATAGAATATAGACTTGACAGTAGATTGAAGAAGAAGAAGAAGCAGGGAAGAAGAAGAAGTGCAGGGAAGAAAAAGAAAACAGAAAAGAAGAAAGTCTGTGATTGTTATTCAAGAGAACAATATCGAATACAACTTAACTTTTTACACTTGACTAGCAAATGTATTTATACATATGTGATAACTGAATCTATAACAGATTCTTGATTCTTTATCTTTCTTTGATAATGAAAGATGATGACAGCTTATACAAGGTTGTTACAGCAGTTATAACTGCTAACATTCTTCCTATCTTCTCCTCTTTGATGAAAAACAACAAGACGACATTAAGCGACTTGACATTAAATGAAACATCTGGAACTCATTGATTGCTAACATACTTCCTGTCTTCTTTTCTTTGTTGAGAAGACTAGCACAACTTTTCAGAACAAAAGAAATTGCTGACCCTTGTTTGAAGTTCAGTTGGAGAGAAGACCCTAAGTTTTTGTCGAAGATGTAGAAAGAAGGCTGCTGATAAAGGCTTGGTGAAGACATCAGCTATTTGTTCTGAAGCAGGAACATAATTGACCTGAAATGACCCTTCAGCCACCTTTTCTCTGACAAAACTAAGATCAAGCTCAACATGCTTGAGCTTAGCATGATGAACTGGATTAGCTGAATGTGCAATAGCACTGGTGTTGTCACACCAGATAACTGGAGTTTTTGAAAGTTGAATCTTGAGCTCAGCAAGAAGTGACTTAACCCACATAGCATCACAAATGGAATCTGCCAGACTCCTAAACTCAGCTTCAGTAGAAGACCTGGAAACAACAGATTGTTTCTTTGAACACCAAGAGACCAAATTACCTCCAAAAAACAGACAATGACCTCCTGTAGACCGCTTATCATCCACATTTGTTCCCCAATCAGAATCAGTATATCCAACTAGATCATTAGTTAAAGAATTGCTACTGAAGAACAACCCATGTTCTATAGTGCCTTTAAGATACCTTACAATCCTTTTAACTGCTTTCCAATGCTTGTCACGAGGAGCTTGCATATACTGACTTACCTTATTTACAGAAAACTGTATATCAGGCCTAGTAGTACAAATATGCTGGAGAGTCCCAACAACTTGCCTGTACAAGGTACAGTCTTCAAATGGATCTCCATCATTGAGAGAGAGAGGAGGAGAGGTTACCATAGGAGTAGGAGTAGGCACAGCTTCAAGCATCTTAGTTTTTTCTAACAATTCCAGAATGTGCTTCTTCTGATTAAGCACTATACCTTGTTCCACAGGGATCACATTCATACCAAGAAAGAAGGTAAGCTTTCCAAGATCTTTAAGAGAAAAAGCACTGTTAATCCGTTGTACAACAGAATCAATTTCTTCCGAACTGTTACCAGTTACTATTATGTCATCAACATAGACCATAATATACACAATGCTACCTCTTGACTCTCTAAAGTACAAAGAAGAATCTGCTAGAGAGGATGTGAACTTAAGCTGAGAAGTCAAGAGATCCTTAAACTTATCAAACCAAGCTCGAGGAGCTTGTTTTAGGCCATACAGAGACTTCTGAAGCTTACATACTAACTGTTGACCATTGACATCCTCCTTTTCAAAGCCAGGTGGCTGTTGCATGTACACCTCTTCTGAAATATCTCCATTCAAGAATGCATTATCCACATCAATTTGCCTCAGAGCCCATCCATTATTCAAAGCTACACTTAAAAGAATTCTCACTGTAACAGGCTTAACAACAGGGCTAAAAGTTTCAGAATAGTCAAACCCAGCTTGTTGAGAAAACCCTTTTGCAACAAGCCTGGCTTTGTACCTTGAAATGCTACCATCAGCATTCTTCTTAACCTTAAAAAGCCACTTACATCCAATAGGAACTCTGTCAGGAGGCAAAGGAACAACCTTCCAGGTATTCTTGGAAACCAGAGCATTAAACTCCTTCATAACAGCATCTTTCCATTCATCAATAGACAAAGCCTGATACACATTAGTGGGAACAGGAATCTCAACTTCAGACAAGAAAGCTTTGGGCTTAAAAACACCAGCTTTGGATCTGGTAACCATCGGATGAGTAGGATTAGAACTGTGCTACAACAGTTGAGAAGAGGAAGGAGAAGCCTGACTAGAAGACTGAGGAATAGATTGATCAATATCCTGATTTTCAGCTTCAACAAACGTATCATCATCCACAGCATGTGGTGCAGAAGAAGGTAATACTTGGTCTAGAACAGAGGGTGTAGACGACACAGGAGAGTCTGAAGGAACAAAATCACAAGGCCCAGAAGAAGAAACTGAAGGATCAGTGGAGAAAGAACGAAACCCAGAAGAACTAGAACTGGTCTGAAGATTGGAACTTGAAGGAGAACAATCCTGAGAAGAACTGACATTCCTAGGAGAGACAAACTTAACCTTAACAGGCTTTGTATCAGAAGAATTAGAATGAGAATGAGATTGCTTCTTTTGCAAGCAAGGAAAGAAATTTTCATTAAACTGAACATGCCTAGACACAATCAATTTACCCTCACTGTCTAGACATTTGTAACCATGCTGGTTAGAACAGTATCCCAGAAAAAGACAAGGTTTAGACCTAAGTTGAAGCTTATGTTGATTAAAAGGTCTTGTTAAAGGAAAACATTGACAACCAAAAACCTTCAGAAAACCATAATCAGGTACCTTTCCAAAAAAACTTTCATAAGGAGATGACCCTCCTAAAACCTTAGTAGGTAACCTATTAATAAGATATACAGAAGTATAGAAGGCATCAGACCAATGTTTAAAAGGCACACCACTTTGAGCTAGTAAAGTCAAACCAAGTTCTACTATGTGTCTGTGTTTCCTTTCAACTCTACCATTCTGTTCAGAAGAATAAGGACATGTATTAAGAAATTGAACACCTTTTTGTAAAAAATACTGTCCTAAAGGCTTAAACTCAGAGCCACAGTCAGATTGAATCACCTTTAACTGAGAACCAGTCTGTCTTTCAACCATACTATGAAAATTAACAACTACATTAGGCACATCAGATTTTCTAGCAACAAAGTAAATCCATGTATACCTAGTAGCAGCATCAAGAAAACTAACATAATACGCATAATTGTTAGACAATAGAGGGGCAGGTCCCCAGACATCCATTTGAACATGTTCTAGAGGCTTACTATACACAGATACAGATTTTTGAAAAGGAAGCTTATGGCTCTTACCAAGCTTACAAGCTTCACAAAAAAATTCTTCTTTATTGATAACAGAAAATTTACAAATTTTAGACAATTTGACTAGGGTATCAATAGAAGGATGCCCAAGCCTTCTATGCCATACATGAAAACCAACAGAAGAATTACAAGCAAAAGCATCAGCAGATGTATTACAATCAGAACAAGTAACAACAAAAGAACCTGAACCAGCAGAACAATTTCCAGAAAAACCAGCAGAAGAATCACCACGAACAACAGATTCATCAGAAACCAATTTGTACAAACCTTCACTTTGAAAACCTTGAAGCATCTGTTGACGAGTTGTCAAATCCTTAACAACACATGAGTCAGGAAAGAATTCAATGGAAACATTATTATCTCTAGTGAATTTAGACACTGACAACAGATTTTTTTTAATTGAAGGCACATGTAACAAGTTAGTAAGAACAAGAGGCCTAACAGACGAATTAATGGACGAATTACCTATACTAGATATGGCAACAGTAGATCCATCTGCTACACTAACCTTACCAGAACCAGCATAAGACAAAGGGAAATAGATATTACCTGCATCGGGCGTGAGGTGAGAGGTTGCACCGGAGTCTGGGTACCAGGCTGCATCGCCAAACGCAAAGTCATCGGACACCGCAGCAACTGAGGCGACTACAGGTTCTGCGGAAGACGGAGGAACAGAACCGGACAGATCAGTCTGATTCGAACCTTGAGCCGGACTTTGGAAATTATTTCCCTGATACGCCGTCACCGGTGCTTGACCAAAAGAGCCTTGAAACGATTGATCCTCACCAGAATCTTCCAAATAGGACACTTGATTAGCAGAGCCACCAATACCTTCGAACGCCTGATCGAAGCGGAAATAGCATCTGCTGGCAAGATGTCCGATCTTGCCGCAGATCTGACACTGCGGCCGAGACCGACCACCGTTAAAGAACCGTCCTCCACGGCCTCTAAATGGCATTCCTCCTCGATTGGAATTCGGCGGACGAAAGACAGGAGCGGCTGGCCGTTGAGGAGTCGAATGAGCAAATGAATTAGGGTAACCAGCATTAGGATTATTTGGGCCATTAAATGGGCCACCTTGCTGATTAACCTGATATACAGATGTAGACCCAGATGGACCATAAGCATAGTTCACCAACGACCCATGAGACAAGAACTCGAGTTGTCTGGCCTCAGTGTCCAACAGAACACTGGTAACTCCGTCGAGTTTGTACGGCTGTTGACTCGACATAATCACAGCCACCACCGGCTCGTACTCCGGCGGCAACCCTGTGAGAATAGTTGAAATATGCATCGTTTCTGTAAGAGGATTCCCACACGCGGCTAGACTATCGCAAACACCCTGAATCTGAGCCAAGTACTCGCGCATCGACTGATCACGCTTCCGAATGTTCTTGAGAGAACAGTGCAGATGCATAATCCGAGTAGTAGACGTGACGGAAAAAACCTGATGGATCTTGGTCCAGATCTGCAAAGCATTCTTGCAATTTACCAACGACGGAAGAATAGAAGGACCGATAGAAGACAGTAGCCAAGAACAGAGGGCACTGTCTTCTTGCTTGAATCTGGCATATTCTGGGCTAACCGAACGTCGACCACCTTCTCCAGCGACATATTGTTCAGGAACAGAAAAAGACTCATCAAGATGATCTTGAAGAGCCAAACTCTCAATAGCAAATTGGATTTGCTGACGCCAGAGGAGATAGTTCGTGTCGTCCAATCGAATGGAAATGGACTTGTTGGTAAACGGCTTAGAACTGTCAGAGACCTCTGATACCATGATAGAATATAGACTTGACAGTAGATTGAAGAAGAAGAAGAAGCAGGGAAGAAGAAGAAGTGCAGGGAAGAAAAAGAAAACAGAAAAGAAGAAAGTCTGTGATTGTTATTCAAGAGAACAATATCGAATACAACTTAACTTTTTACACTTGACTAGCAAATGTATTTATACATATGTGATAACTGAATCTATAACAAATTCTTGATTCTTTATCTTTCTTTGATAATGAAAGATGATGACAGCTTATACAAGGTTGTTACAGCAGTTATAACTGCTAACACTCTGGCATCAAATTAGAGACGTTGAAGAATCATACAGTGTTCCCTCCATACATTTTTGGGTTTTAATTTTATAATTTTTGGGGAAGATGGTGAAAAATTAAATTTTGAAAGTTTGGGGGTTAAATTAGAAACTAATTTTTTTAAGTAACGGAGACTAACGGTCAAGGGACCAAAATAGAAACGATTCTAAACGTAAGTGACCAGAATAATCATTTTTAAATTTTGGTGACCAAAATAGAACACACCCTAAACGAAAGGACCACTGGCGAAGATTACCCTTTTTTATTTCTTCTCCCCTCCACTATTTTCTATATTTTTCTTCATCTAACCCAATCCCTAATTTTCTACCATATTAATCTCTAATTTTCTAGCGTTTTGTTAACTACTCTGCATCAATAGTGGCAAACATTAAGAATACTTTGTCTGCAGAATTTCCAGATGTTTTTAAAATCCAAAATGAACATACCCAAGATTGTAACCAAATAAGAAGGAAGATAAGGTTGACAGGAATATATAGGGGAGTGATCGCTTCCAAGGAGGGTTTCCAATATCTTAACCCAGCCGAGTAAGCTCAATGGAGACTTGTTTTTAGTCTAAATTGCAGTGTTTGCCTGTAATAATTACTCAAATAAAACATTAATCAATATGAAAAAATATACGATGTGAATTGGGGATTAATATAGTAAAAAAATAGGGATTGTGTTAAATGAAAGAAGAAATAAAAAAAGGGTAAACTACTGCAGGGGTCACTCTCGTTTAGCGTTTGTACAGAGTTAGTCACCACTTTTGAAAAGTGCCAATTAGTAGTCCTCTACGTTTTCGATGTGTAAATACTTGGTCACTCCGACGTTATACTCCGTTAGTCCCCTAACGGATTGCTGATGTGGCGGAATTAAAATAAGGATAAATTACTGCAATAGCCATTAAAATTTATCTCATGTACATTTTTTCTCCTCAATTTAAAAAAGTAAACATTATAGTCACTAATAAAAATGTTTCTTTATAATTTCACCCTTAAATTTTTAAAAATTCATTTTTCAATCCTAAAACTTTACAATAAATTAGTAAAATAATATTATAAATGCTTAGATGAAAAATAGGTGTCCAAAGTATACCCTTTGAAACTTAGGTGCCCAAATTGCTCCTATTTAATAACTCAAACTTAAAAATTTAGTCCACTAACTACTAAAAATTTCAAGTTATTGGAATTTCTATTTTATAATTCAAACTTTATTTTGAATTTTTAGTCGAGTTTATGAAATTATGAGTCGAGTATTTTCACATCAAACCAAAAAATTTATTTTTTTCGAGTCAAGTCGAGTTATTGGAATTTCTATTTTATAATTCAAACTTTATTTTGAATTTTTGAGTCGAGTATTTTCACATCAAACCTAAAAATTTAATTTTTTCGAATCAAGTCGAGTGTTGCACTTCCCTACATATAATTTTTAATTTTAATCCGTGCGAAAAAATAAAAGGTCGTCGGAACTTACGTAGCTCCGATAGAGGCTCCGCCGACGTCGGTTGGATTCGAAACCTTAGGGGACTAACGGAGTATAACGTTGGAGTGACCAAGTATTTACACATCGAAAACGTAGAGGACTACTAATTGGCACTTTTCAAAAGTGGTGACTAACTCTGTACAAACGCTAAACGAGAGTGACCCCTGCAGTAGTTTATCCATAAAAAAATTATAAATATGGAGGATTAAATGTGTAATTATACAAATTATTTTTATTTCGGTGGTAAAAATAAGAGTGAAGTAATAGTTTACGGATTAACTAGGTAATTTATACTTCTTTTTATTGTGTCAGATCAACCTTCCGTTAACGTTTAACAACATCAAACGTTCCAATAACTATAAGTTTATAGATCGAAAACGTAAATAACTATAACAGTCGAATTTAAAAATTAGTGATCAAAACTGTACAAACCCTACACATAAGTCATCATTTTATTACTTTACCCTTTTTAAAAATTCTAATAATAATGTTAGTATGTTTCATGATTAAATTATATTATTACTATATAAGGTGAAAAAATAAGTCTGAATTTCGAAAAATTTAAATTCATACTCAGAAAAGTTCAAGCTCAAAATGTTTAAATTCTGAACTCAACAAGTAGTCTATGTAGAAAAGAGGATAATGTTCATCTTATGAGACTCGAGTTTAAATTGCTTTGTCTGCAAGGTTTATGTGCATTGTCAAATAGTTAAGATATGTATAGACATATATTACCTTATAATCACTTTAAGACTCTTAAGAAAATGTCTAAATTCTAAAACTTCTGAGCACGAAAAAAAAATCGAAACTCAAACTTAATACTAAAAATTAATTAAATTATAATTAAATAAATTTATAAAAACTTTAATTATTAATTTTATTCTAATATTATTTTAATAAATTAATTATATATTTTTATATAAATGGAATAGTATTTTTTTCTAGTAATATCACCACAATTGCTTCCTTGATGCAACTCATTGGAATTCTCAAAGTCGGCCTGTTTGTTACTTTTGATTTATTTGGATTAGCTTTTCTTTGTGTCTCTTAATTTCTTTACCGGTTCCAAAATACATTATTGTAAGCTGTTCTTCTTTATTATTAATAACAGCAGCCGGCATTTTAGTAAAAAAAAATATCACCACTATTACACAAACACAAAAGCTCCATGTACTGATACTTAATTTCAATATATATATATATATATATATATATATATATATATATATATATATATATATATATATATATATATATATATATATATATATATATATATATATATATTATTTTTTAAATAAATATCAGAATTCAAATTCATATAAGATGAGATAATATGAATATCATTGGCCGCTCTGTAAATTAATGGATGGCACTAATACTTAGTTTTTAGTTCTTAACTTTTGTTATTGCATTTCATTCACATTAATTTTGTATCTTGATTCTTGAAATATAAATTTGTATTGGTTCATTTATTCCTAGTTTGAATATAATTTAGATATAAAAATATTTATATATTATTGATTAACATATTTGAAACCAACTATTAGTCTTGATAAAAATCTATTAGTAAAACAATAATAATAAAGTATAAAAATAAAATAAATATATTTTTATAAGTCAATGTAAATAATTTTTAAGAGCCGAGATAAATAAAAAAGTTAAAGAAATAAGGAGTTTTGACTTAAATATTGCACCAAAATTTTTTCTCTAACCTATGGCACAATCGACTTTAATTCCTAATCTATGACATTCTCTATAGTGCATGTAAAGTCAGATTTAGCTGAATTCGACTATGAACAATATATTTTTCCTAAAATACCCATGTTGCTACATCAAGAATGGCCTGAAGTTGAATCCTACTGTACCTGCCTTTAGGTGTAATTTTAAAAATTTACTGTTCAAAGTCAGATTCATCTAAAGCCGACTTTACATGCACTGTATAAAATGCCATAGATTGAGAATTAAAGTCGACTGTGCCATAAGTTGGGAAAACAATTTTTTGGAGCAATATTTGTAACACCCGTGTTTTGGGGTTAGGAGTTAGTTGGGCTAGTGGTCCGAGTCAGTAAAATTAAATTAAATCAATTCAACCTTAATTAGGATCTAATTGGGTTTTAAAATAAAGGGGAGGGACCGCTTTGGTAATTTAACCCAAAAGAATTTTAAAAGCAAGACAACTTTTAAAAAGTTGTCATCTTCTTCACCCTCTCCCCTCTTTCCAACGTGAAAAGCCAAAACCCCCTTTTTCAAACTCTCCCAACTCAAAATGTTACTATTCCATTGAATCTCATCTTCATTTCATGGCCATTTTGAGAGGTAAAAACATTTTCTAACTCTTCTCTTCATCCTCTATCTACTCATGGTCATAGATTTTAAAACTATGAACTTTTAAAAATTAGGGCTTGATAAAAGTTTGAGTTTTTATGGAGATTTTCAATTTGTTTTGAAATATAATGTTGGGTTTTAGTTTATTCACATTAAAATGTACATTATATGTTAAAATGGTTAGGTTTGGGTGAAAACCCGAAATGGGTTCTTGAAGCAATTTTTGAGATGTCTAAAACTTAATTTTTGGTGGGTTTTAAGTTGAAATTAGAGTGCTGATGGTTTATGTATGTTAGGAGGATGTTTTGGGACCATTTGGGGATCATTTGGATGATTGAAAATGGAAGTTTCAGCTAAGGTTTGAGGGAGCACGAAAATGGGTATATTTGGGGGATTAATTTGATTGGAAATTTGGTTGGAGTTAGATTGGGCTCAAGAGTTGAGTGTTGACTAAATTTTAGCATTGATTGTGAATAATGGTTGTGTTTTTGATTGGCTAGAAGCAAGAGGAGACGTTGGAGAGGCATTGGAATCGAATCTGGGCTTGTAGGAGACTTACTTTAGTTGCTAAGGAAGGGTGGTGAGTGACTTTAAATGTATTTTAAAGTTTGGTTCGAGTGTGTAGTGTATGAGTTGAAATGTGCTTGGTAGGCCATTTTCATGTGAATTTAAATTGTTAACTTAGCTCTTGATTTCCATTAAATGCTATTGTGTTTGCCTATCTATGCTCTTGTGATATGTGGTTGATTTGTACATATATACCATGATATGTGTATGTGTTGAGCATGAGATATGGTTGATGGATATGTGATGTGGTAAATGAAAATTGGCACTAATTAACTTACCGGGTGTAAATGATCGATCATTAGGATTAATGTGCACACAAATTGAGTCAAAACGTACGTGGCCTTGATGGCGTTAAGTCATCAAGGAGGTGTACGGTGATGTAATATTCCACCGGAAGCTTATATATATTCTACAGGATGATGAGTGGAATCCCATCCGTAGGGCATGTGGTGATGAGTGGAATCCCGCCCATGCAAGGTCCGGTGATGAGTGTAATCCCACCGAGGTAAAGTGATTGTTGAGATTTAATCCGCGCATCCGGGTAACTAATAGTGGCCAATTAAACTTGTTCATATAATTGCGATATATGATGTTGATATATGATGTTGGTATATGATGTTAGGGCTTAGTATGAGGAAAGATGCCATATTATGACTCTTAAAAGACTAGCTAGGTCTACTTGATTATTTACCAATGTATGTTGTATGTGAGATTAGGATTTACATGCTTGAACCCTGCATTGTTGATGTTTTCGATTTTAGAGCATCCTCACTAAGCTTATAGCTTACGCTCTCAATTTTCAACAATGCAGATCATTAGCGTGGTGTTAGCTTGGAGCAAGGCAAGAAGGGCTTTCCAAGTTTTGTTGCTCAAGTACGGTTATTAATTATGTAGTAGTTTAGCAATGTGGCAAGGGTGTGTTTGAATGAGCTTTGTAAGACTCATATATGATTTTGATGTCTATGGCTTGACTTGGTTTGTAAGCATGTTATAACTTGCCAAATGCTTGATTGATGTATGTCTTATGGATGCTTAAGATTGCTTGATGGTATGTAAACCTATATGTGACGATTTGGTATCTTTTGCATATTAAAGCCTTCAAGCATGCTTTCTATGATATGTCTTTAATGTGTTTTTGCCATGTATGAAAGATTGTTTAAATCTATGTCTTGTGGGTGTTTGAGTATGTTAAACCTAGGATGTATGCCTCTAGACTATGTTTGTTGGTGTTGTGTGCCTTTAGGGGTCCTATGGGACCTTTAGACTTGTTGAAATTCCCCTAAATCTGTCTTTCAAAGGTTGCAGGTAGCCCGCGTTTCGAAACGGGCTGGGTCGTTTCGGAACGGGTAGGCTTTAGGGACCCCGTATCGAAACGCGTTTCGATACGGTTTGGCCTCTGAGAGCCCCTGTTCCGATACGGGTTTCGGAACGATTTGGCTACTGGAATTCTAAGAAAATGACGAGATGAAGGCGTTTCGAAATGGGTCTGAGGGTTCCGAAACGATCAAAATCTCGTTGACCATGAGAAGTTGACCGTTGTGGGCGTTTCGGAACGGTTGACCTCCGTTCCGATACGGCCCCTTGTATAGGCTCTGGGGCAGTTGACCTGGTCAAGGCGTTTCGATACGCCTCAAGGGTGTTTCGAAATGACCTGTTCAAAAGATTAAAATTGGGCTGTTTAAATGCTGTTTTGGGTTCCAATGTTTATCTCATGTATTTTATTCCGATGTTTGATCACATAGGTCTTAAATGAACTTTTAGAAAAGATTAAGTTAAAGAAAAAAAATAGGGTTGCTAACCGAGGGGGAACCTTAACGGGTTTCGCTTCGGTTTTCCCCGTGTGGCCCACTCGGACCGGTCATCTGGCCAGACCGGGACGAGGGGGTTACATTTGTTGGTATCAGAGCCTGAGGTTACCGAGACCTCGGGCAGGTAAGTGAGGTAAGCTTGATATGTTAAGTGGTTGTGTTGTTTGATGCATGCCTTGCCATGAATTCTTGAGATTTGACTGTTCGTATGATGTTTTGAAGCATGAGTTGTTGCGTCTGGTGTAGAGTGTGTGCCCATTGCTACTATTACTTAATTTACAAAGGTTTTTGTAGAAAATGGAGTACTTGAGCACTATTAGACCCTTGCTTTGGCTAACTTAATCCCTATTTGTTTGTTGTTGTAGTTATTACCTTGCTAGCTCTATCATGAGACCACGTGGGAGGCCTAGGATGGTTCAACCGGAACCACGGGCAGCGGCTCCAGGAGTTGAGCCAGTAGTTAGAGTTGAGGCTCAAGTGGGAGAGCCTGTGGTTGGAGTTGGAGCTCCTCCACCACCTCCACCACCACCACCTCCTCCACCTGGAGTATGAGGCGAGGTCGGGGCTGAAGGAGAGGGACCTCAAGGAGGCCAAGGTGGCCAAGGACCAGCCGGAATAGACTTAGCTCCCTTGGTTCAGGCGATAGCCGGGGCATTTCAGGCTGCAGTAGCTGGGGGTCAGGCAACAGCACACCATCAGGGTGAGGGCGCTGGTTTGCCATTAGAGCGACTTCGGGGCCTAGGGGCCGAAGAGTTTAGAGGGTCTACTCCAGAGAGATCAGAGTTGTGGTTTGAGAAGACTGTCCGTATTCTCGCTCAGATGGGATGTACTGGTGAGCCCAAGTTGGGATGTGTTGAGTCCTTGCTTCAGGGTGATGCCTACACTTGGTGGGTCACCATTACTACGGGTATGGATGAGGCCGAGATTACTTGGGAGTTCTTCGAGTTAGCATTCCGTAAGAAGTATCTGGGTCCGCGATACCTCGATGAGAGGAAGAGGGAGTTTATGGCTTTGCTTCAGGGGAGTATGTCCGTGACAGACTATGAGATTCGATTTGTCAGACTGAGTCAGTATGCACCGAAGCTTGTTCCTACTGAGGTGGAACGTTGTAACCGATTTCGTTGTGGGCTGAGTGAAGAGATCAAGACGTATACTCTAGCTTCAGACTACACTGATTTTGATGTCTTGGTCGCGAGGGCCAAGGACTTAGAGCACAGTTTGAACTTGACCAAGCGGTCTGGTGGATCTAGTTCGGGTAAGAGGTCCAGTAACTTTGATAGAGGTGATGCCAAGAGGCATCGGGACAACAGGCATCATTATGATCATAGACGTGGTGGCGGTAACCACGCTAGGGGCCATCAAGGCCAGAGAGCTGGTGGGAAGTTGCCCACATGTGCTACTTGCGGGAGGAACCACACCGGTGAGTGTTGGGGAAATTTCCACTCGTGTTGGAGTTGTGGAGCTAGGGATCATATTAGCCGTGACTGTCCACATCTGGTGGGACATGCACCAGCTCAGGCTCCTGCCAGATCCAATGACTTTCAGAGAGGCCGCGGGCGCGGTAGAGGTAACTTCCAGCCGAGGAACGATGGTCAGAGGAACATAGCACATGTAGTTGCAGTTCAGCCGGAGGGCGGAGGTCAGGCCAGAGTTTACGCTCAGCGTGGGGATCAACATGATACCGATGTGATCGCAGGTAACTTCTCGATACAGTCTTTGGGTTTGCTTTCTTTGATTGACTCTGGGTCTACACATTCCTACATATTGAGTGAGCATGCACAGTCTTTGAATTTGCCTTGTGAAATGTTAGAGGTAGGAGTTAGTGTTACTAGTTCCTTTGGGGACACAATAGTAGTTAGAAAGATGTACCGAAGGTGTCCGTTGATGGTTCAGGGGCATGTGTTTCCAGTGGACATGATGGAGCTACCTTTCTATGGTTTTGATGTGATTCTGGGTATGGACTGGCTCACGGAGCATAGAGCTAGGATAGACTTTGAAACTAAGAGGATTTCTTTGAGGCACACAGACGACTATGAGATTGTAGTGGTGGGTGAGAACGTGAAGTTCTTGTCCAATGTGGTTTTAGTTTTAGAGGCTAAGAGGTTAGTTGAGTTGGGGTGTGAAGCATACTTGGCGTATGTGATGAACCCTAACATGAGTGAGGTTAGACCTCAGGACATCCGGACAGTATATGACTTTCCTAGTGTGTTTCCGGAAGAATTGCCAGGGTTACCACCGGACAGAGAGGTAGAGTTCACCATTGAGACTTATTTTGATTCGGCTCCTGTTTCGATCGCTCCGCATCGCATGGCACCGAAAGAATTGAAAGAGTTGAAGACTCAGTTGCAAGAATTGACAGACAGAGGTTTCATTCGACCTAGTTCTTCACCTTGGGGTGCACCAGTTTTGTTTGTGAAGAAAAAAGATGGAAGCATGAGAATGTGTATAGACTACAGATAGTTGAATCAGTTCACAGTGAAGAATAAATATCCGTTGCCCAGAATTGATGATTTGTTTGATCAGTTGAGAGGAGCATCAGTCTTTTCGAAGATTGACTTGAGGTCGGGTTACTACCAACTAAAGGTAAGAGAGGTTGATGTACCGAAGACAGCCTTTAGGACTAGGTATGGTCACTATGAGTTTTTAGTCATGCCTTTTGGGTTGACTAATGCACCAGCTGCTTTTATGGATATGATGAATAGGATTTTTCATCAGTATCTAGATCAGTTTGTAGTTGTATTTATAGATGACATCTTGGTGTATTCGAGAACTAAAGAAGACCATGACCGACACTTGAGACTAGTTTTGAAGACCTTGCTAGATCATCAGTTATATGCGAAGCTAAGCAAGTGTGAATTTTGGATCCGAGAGGTAGTCTTCTTAGGACATGTAGTGTCAGCCGGTGGAATTAGAGTTGATCCGAAGAAGATTGAGGCCATTGTTGAATGGAAGCAACCGAAGTCTGTAACAGAGGTACGTAGCTTCCTAGGCTTAGCCGGATACTATAGGAGATTCGTAGAAGGTTTCTCTAAGTTAGCCGCTCCTTTGACACAGTTGCTACAGAAGAGTGTTCAGTTTGAGTGGACAGATGCAAGACAGAGAGCCTTTGAGAAATTGAAAGAAGCTTTAACCCAGGTACCGATCTTGATCCAGCCTGAGTCCGGGAAGGACTATGTAGTTTACAGTGATGCTTCTTACGTAGGGTTAGGATGTGTTCTTATGCAAGACAAGAGAGTAGTGGCTTATTCCTCGAGACAGTTGAAGACCCACGAGCGCAACTATCCGACCCATGACATAGAGTTAGCTGCAGTTGTGTTTGCTCTGAAGATTTGGAGGCACTATTTGTACGGTGAGAAATGCACAGTGTACACTGATCACAAGAGTTTGAAATACATTATGACTCAGTGAGATTTGAATCTCAGACAGCGTAGGTGGTTAGAGTTGCTAAAAGACTATGATCTTACCATCGAGTACCATCCGGGTAAGGCCAATGTAGTGGCCGATGCATTGAGTAGGAAGATAGCCGTGGATTTGAGAGCCATGTTTGCTAGATTGAGTTTGTCCGGAGATGGTGGCTTGGTAGCCGAGCTTCAGGTTAGACCTACTCTAGGTCAGTTGATTAGAGAGAAACAACTCTTAGATAGATCTTTGGCACCTCACGTGCAAGATATAGTCGAAGGTAGACCTTCAGACTACAGTTTCAGTACTGATGGGGTTTTGTGTTTCAAAGATAGGATAGTTGTGTCAGAGGACAGTGACTTGAGACGTACGATCTTGACTGAAGCCCACAGTAGTCCGTTTGCTATGCATCCTGGAAGTACGAAGATGTATCGTGATTTGAAGAATGAGTACTTTTGGGTTGGCTTGAAAATAGATGTAGCTGACTTTGTGAGTAAGTGCTTAGTGTGTCAGAGAGTGAAGGTGGAACATCAGGTTCCCTCATGTTTGTTACAGCCGTTGAGAATTCCGGAATGGAAATGGGAGAATATCATCATGGATTTTGTTTCGGGTTTGCCTTTGACTCCTACAAAGAAGAACTCAGTGTGGGTTATTGTGGACCGTTTTACGAAATGTGCTCACTTCTTGGCAGTCCATACTACTTACACCTTAGATAGATTGGCCGACTTGTACATTGGTGAGATTGTTAGACTGCATGGTGTGCCGAAGTCTATTGTGTCATATAGAGATCCGCGATTTACATCTCGATTTTGAGAGTGTCTGCATACAGCTCTGGGTACCCGTTTGAACTTCAGCACGTCTTATCATCCTCAGTCAGATTGATGAGTTCTCAAATATGACATATTTCATTTGCTATTTTTCTAGTTATTGAGACTTCTTGCTGCTTAATACATGCTGTTTTTGTTATATTTTGTGCAGGAACCCAATTCTGGAAATAGCAGTGAAAATGGGGCATTTTTGCAGTTTTTATTATAATTCTGTCATGACTGGCATCATGGGCACGACACCGGGCACGACGCGTCTGACGTGGCAGTGACGTGGCGACTTCTAGAAGCTTCTGGAACGTTCTGAGAGATCTTATCAGCTTATCTGATTAGATTTCTTGCATTTAAATTTCAAAACATTTGAATTGTTTTATCTTTTGTTTATTATTTTAAATTATCTCATCACCTTATCTTTGTAAATCTATGCCTATAAATACCACCCTTGGTAAAGGCTTAGATCATCAATCATTTTAGTTTTCATCTTCTAGCTTGAAACGTTTTTAGCTTTAATAAAAGTTCTTTTACTTTATTTTCTTGTTCCAGTTTTATGCTATTTAATTATTTTCCAAAAACCAAGTTAAGTATGATAATTAATATCATGCTTAGCTAAATTTATTGAGTCAAGAGCTAGCCAAATCAATTCTAATAGTGAGAATTGAACATTGCCTAAATTCCTTCGGGAATACATTTTTATCTTTCTGTTTAGATAGTTTGCCAATCGGCCTTACTAAAGTTTTTAATCATTTTTCAAATCAAAAAGAGCTCGTTGGTCTGGAATCGTTTAAAGACATAGTTGGGAGGAAGGATCGGCCTGTGGCAATTTCGAATTCCTGTGAACACTCTTAGCGGCGGTCCGCTAAGGAAAGATAAAATCAGAAGCGATTCTTTTTTTAGACAATTTCTGAGTCGGGCTTTTCCTGCTTTCAAAACTAAATATTTTAACGACGATAGACATGGTTAATTTGTTTAAGAATCAACCTTCGAAGATAGTCTTGGGAGGATTGGTTACTCGAGAGAGAAGCAAGTTGCGACGGGTTGGGCCTCGTAGACTGTAACCGACATGATCCCCGGAGTAAAAATCTATTTCAATGATCGAGGGAATTGACAAGGCTAGCTCGAGGCTAATTTGCATATTTGGTTTTTCCTGCTATTTTCTTTAATTCTTGCATTTTATCTTATTACTTCACTCAATATCAGATCACCCCCTTTTTTATTTCCTTGTTTTGCAGATATTCCTGGAAATTCAAATCCGACAGAATTGAAGTCAAGAATTTCGACTAATCTCCCTGTGGATCGACCCTCTTTCCCTATAACTATTTAATTTCTTTATTTTATTGTTAGTTGAAAGAGGTTAATTATTTATTTATTTTTAACCGGTTAAACGATGACTTGTCAAAATTGGCGCCGTTGTCGGGGAGATTTACTTTCGGAACTTTTGACTGAGTTTATTTTTTTTACCAGGAAAACCCACTTTTAAAGAACAAAAAAATTAGCAAAGGTCGTCGAGCTAAACGACGTTAAACAAAGCGCTAATGTAACCCCCTCGTCCCGGTCTGGCCGGATGACCGGTCCGAGTGGGCCACACGGGGAAAACCGAAGCGAAACCCGTTAAGGTTCCCCCTCGGTTAGCAACCCTATTTTTATATTTTAATCTTGACATATCCGAGTATTAAATTCTAACTGATCAAACAGCGGAACGTATCACACGAGACAAACAGCCAAACCCCTAAACATTTCAAATTTCACAATTTAATCCAGCAGATTCCAAAAACATTCAGTTTCAGTCCTATCAACTTCTAACAACAATTCAGAGACCTATACTTAACATTTTTGAGTAAATAATACCTCTATTTCATGTAAAATTTTGTCCTCTACAACTTTGTAGAAGAACACTTTTTCCAGAAATGACTCTAACATGCTCAAAAATGCAGTTTTCACCAAAAGTTTCGAAACCTTGTGAACGTTTCGAAACCCTTGACCATAGTTTCGAAACCTTGCCCAAAGGTCTCGAAACTTTGGCTGGCAGTAGCCTCTGGAATCCAAAAATTTGCAAAGGTTTCGAAACTTTACCCCTAGTTTCGAAACCTAGGTGCAGGGGAGCATATTTTTCTTCATTCTAATGTCTTTCAAAGATAAAAACACATTAATAACATATATATGAAGTCTAAGAACATAATTTAGGTAGAAACACAACATATACACACATGCAAGAGCACCTATTCAAGCCAAGGGAGTCATTTGTACATGTAATAAAACATTCATGCATAGCATACCAAATAAAGAGCAATTTATGTATATAAGGACATACATCACTCAAGCATTCATCAAGGCATGCATCACTCAAGCATTCATCAAGGCATGCATCATAAGTGATATTTACAAATCGAACAAGGCATCTAAGTGCCAAACCAAATCAACACACATCAAAGCATCAAAAACAACAACACCTATCCCATTGCTTTACTATTACAATCTTTCAATTTATAAATCATACATTGAGCTCACCAAAAGCAACACTTGAAGACCTTTCCTTGCCCTTGCCACCCACAAACTAATTGTCTGCATTGTCGAACAAAAGAGAGCGTAAGCATAAAAGCTTAGTGAGGGTATGCTCATAAAACAAACCTTCGACAATGCAGGGTCCAAGCACGAGCCACAACCGAGATAAAATGCATGATCTTACCTCTGATCCACACGAGCCATAATTAGATGATGCATGAGCATATATTCAATATCATGTCATGCTCAACATGTTTAAATCCACAACGTATGAAATCATATATATTAAACCATGTTAGCAACACATCCCAAATCACATTGTCTCACAATTAACCACATATGGGCAACATAACTACAATCTGTATTGGCACCTAGCTATGACTCGAATACGCGGATAACCGTTGGAACTCACATCCAACAACTCAACAATTACCTGACGGTGGGATTACACTCATCACCGTTCACGCGGAGGGGATTCCACTCATCCTCACGCCTCATTTCACGCGGAGGGGATTCCACTCATCCTCATGCCCCGTCGATGGGATTCCACTCATCACCGACTAATATAAATACAATTTCCGGGTGTTACAACTCTCCCCCACTTAAGGAAATTTCGTCCCCGAAATTTATCGAACAGAAGTTTCCACAAAATCTGCTCTTACCCACTTTCCTTCTCTCCACAACATACTAACCATCCGATAGACTTATCACGCAACAATAGATATCTGATGCTAATATCTCAACCGTTCTTTCAAGGCATGACAATTCTAAACTCGACTCAATCTCTTCTACAGACATAACACAGAATAGATCTGACTCACACTTCCGAATCATAGATACACAGAACCCATCTCAAACCCCTTTCTAACTCTGGTGGTAACCGCAACAGATAACAACAGAACTAGCCCGATTCACAAACTCATACAATACTGCTTGAACACTTGACTCATAACCTTCTCTGACTGATCCTCTGTCTTCATCAATTAACCAAACACTATGCAGACGTCTTCAAAATTAATCTAGTTGAAATCTCGAACCTCTATTGCTCACTTCCATTAAGAACCTTCCACGGATGTAACAAACTAGAAGAAAAATGACGTTCGGTCTTGACATGCTGGAAAAATATACACTTACCCTCATACTGAACCACATCACACATCACCTCAATCCCAAAGTATTCATCTTCAACCCACAATACGTCTTCATACAACTCAGATGCAATACAAATGAACTATCGTGTGCTTCGGCCAAAACAATACGTCTCAAAACACTATGTCAATCTGTACAACTATTCTGTCTCTGAAATGCAAAACTCTATCATCTCTGAAACTGTATTCTGAAGGTCTTCCTTCTACTATGCCTCGCACGTGAGGTGCCAAGAATCTGTCTTGCAACTGTTTCTCTTCAAACATTCTGACTCAGTGTAGGTTCAACATGAAACACAACCACAAGAATACTGGCATTCGGTAACTGAATTCAGTAAATTCAGCTCGCAACTCAACTACCAATCTAACAACAATTACAACTCGGATCATCGGTCACTACGGAGGCTATCTTCGGATGGTACTCACTCTTGATATTACAGTCTTCAAGCAAGTCTAACTACTCATGTTGTTCAAGTTTCAGCCTTTCCTAAGTTGTCTAACAACTCAAGTTCTGATAACATGTACGTACACACTGTGCATTTCTTACTTTACAAGCTTTGTCTCTAAGTCTTCGAAGCAAATACAACTGTACGTAACTCTATGTCTCATATCGGATAACTCTTCTCACGGTCTTTCAACTAACTCGATGAACATGTCAAAACCATTTCGTCTTGCATAAGTACACAACCTAACCCTACATGTAACACTTCACTATGGTTCACAAATTCTTTCTCTGACATAAGTTGATTCAAGGTCGAAGCTCTCTTGAAAGTTTCTTTCAGTTCTCAAGGGTTCAATGTCTCGCATCTAACCTCACAACTGAACATTCTTCTATAACAATCTGACAAAAGGGCAGCTATCTTCGAACAGCTATTTACAAACTTCCAGTAGTAGCACTGCTAGACTTAGAACTATAGGTTTCTGTCACAGTTTTCAATTTCTTCCAACTCATCATCTTCTTCTGCCTCCTTGGGATTTTCTCTAACACACTCGGCTGAACTAAATGTCCTAGGAGAACATCTTCATTAACTTGGAGTTCACGTTGCATAACTTGGCATACAATTGATTCTCTAATAGAATCTACAATACTAACTCTAAAGCTTGTCATGGTCTTCTTCGGTACTTGAATATACTCATGTATCATCTATGAGGACTACTACAAACTGATCAGGAAGCTTAGGAAAATATTCTGTTCAACATCTCTATAAAAGTAACCAACACACTAGTCCAACAAAACAGCATAACTCGGAACTCAAAACGGTCACATCTTGCCTCAAAAGTTGTCTTCGGTACTTCAATTTTTCTCGCTTTCAACTGGTAGTAAACGAATCTCAAATTAATCTTCGAAAGACTGAAGCACACACTACTGACCAACTAATCACTGACACTCACAAACGGATGTTAATCATTCACTGTCACTTGTTTCAACTATCTGAAATCTAAACACATCCTCGTACTGTCACTCTTCCCTCTTCACAATTTACACTGTAGAACTCTGAGATGATGCACTAGGCCTAATGAGTCTAAGGTCTAACAAATCTCGAAGTTGATTCTTCAACATTCTCAATTCTTCCGGAAATCATAAGATATGGAGCAATCAAAACAGGAGTAAACTCGAAGACGGTCTCAATATCAAACTCTTCCTCTCTAGACAAGAGATAAGCCGACAATTCTTCCAAACACCTCTAGGAAAAGAAAACACAAACTATCCTAACATTATGCGGTCTAGTCTTCATTCAAAATCAAATTCATCACAATTACTAAGCAAGTCTGTCAACTAAACTCAATCAATCTTTGACCTCTAAATCTGGATCAACATTCAACAAGAAGTTCACCTTCTCACCTACCACTACAATCACACATAAATCTTGTAACTTCAAGTCAACTCTTTCTTTGTCTCAACGTATACACTAACTATTTGCTCTTCAAGCCGAGCCTTGGAAAAAGGCACACCGAAACTGTAGGAAGACAATCACTTCACATCTACTAGAAACTAGTAACTCTGAACCACCAACAAACATCTTCTGTACATCTTGCTGATCACTACTATCTCCCAAAAGGTCTAGTCACATGCGTCCCTACGTCTAAAATCTCAACAGAGATACGTCAAAATCTTTGCACGCTCACACAAACGGACGATTCTGCAAAAATTGTAACTTCACAAGTACACAACTGATAGTCTTCGGTCCTCTTGTGTTCAGACTGATTCTTCAACAAAATCCGACTCTTCTAGATTATTCGTAGAGCATTTCAAAACTTCAAAAACGCAGTTCTGGGCACACACAGACAACCATACTGGAAAACCACCCAGACGCACACTGGCCCCAAACACACAAATCGGTTCCCATTCACGGATACTGATCGGCTATCTTGCATAGAAATCATAGGCTGAACCCCAACGGTCACCACTAACACTTCTGAAATTCAGATTACTCACACGAGACCCCGACCTAGATCTCGCCAAAAGAACTAAGGTACTCATACCTACCTCATCGAGCACATTCAAACTTGCATGCTTGTTAACAACATACGGAAGTACGGACTCAGAACCAATCGGAAGAGACAAAATCAAAACTGTACCAATGGCTTATCTACTATAACATCGATATCACTTTGATTCCCACTCAAAGGTCTTTGCTTCTTTTTACCAACTAATACCGGAATCGGTCCCATCGTTTCTCACCAACAAGAATCAACTCACATACACGCGGACTCGAGCAAACAAATTGTACTTCAACTCCGGTACAACTATACTCCCTAACTATAGAAAATAACTTCCTTCACATCATCCACATTTTCAAAACCACAACTTCCACTTACCGATTCGCGGCCCACACACTGGCCCTAAACTTACTAAAAGCAATGAATCAATCAACAATTTAACATACAAGTTGGGTTAGCAAAGGAAAGGTCCAAGTGGCTCAAGTATGATTTCCCTCACTTAAAATCCTTTTTCCGATGTAATAGAAGCAATGGGACTCTACTAAACATGTTTCAACCAAATCAGCACACATACATGCTCAACCAAGCATATAACAAGGCATACTTGCTAAACAAGCAAACAAATGCGTACGATCAAACAACATGCATTCTCAATCAAACAATCACACATCACAGCATACACGGGTAACGAGCAACATGATTTTAAACGAACAATCAACATACTTGTCCTACAAGCAATCATACTTACAAAGCAAGCAAACACCGTGCATATCAATTCAAAACTTAAACTTACCTCACTTACCTGCCCAAGGTCTCGGTAACCTGGCTCTGATACCAACAAATGTAACCCCCTCGTCCCGGTCTGGCCGGATGACCGGTCCGAGTGGGCCACACGGGGAAAACCGAAGCGAAACCCGTTAAGGTTCCCCCTCGGTTAGCAACCCTATTTTTATATTTTAATCTTGACATATCCGAGTATTAAATTCTAAGTGATCAAACAGCGGAACGTATCACACGAGACAAACAGCCAAACCCCTAAACATTTCAAATTTCACAATTTAATCCAGCAGATTCCAAAAACATTCAGTTTCAGTCCTATCAACTTCTAACAACAATTCAGAGACCTATACTTAACATTTTTGAGTAAATAATACCTCTATTTCATGTAAAATTTTGTCCTCTACAACTTTGTAGAAGAACAGTTTTTCCAGAAATGACTCTAACATGCTCAAAAATGCAGTTTTCACCAAAAGTTTCGAAACCTTGGGAACGTTTTGAAACCCTTGACCATAGTTTCGAAACCTTTCCCAAAGGTCTCGAAACTTTGGCTGGCAGTAGCCTCTGGAATCCAAAAATTTGCAAAGGTTTCGAAACTTTACCCCTAGTTTCGAAACCTAGGTGCAGGGGAGCATATTTTTCTTCATTCTAATGTCTTTCAAAGATAAAAACACATTAATAACATATATATGAAGTCTAAGAACATAATTTAGGTAGAAACACAACATATACACACATGCAAGAGCACCTATTCAAGCCAAGGGAGTCATTTGAACATGTAATAAAACATTCATGCATAGCATACCAAATAAAGAGCAATTTATGTATATAAGGACATACATCACTCAAGCATTCATCAAGGCATGCATCACTCAAGCATTCATCAAGGCATGCATCATAAGTGATATTTACAAATCGAACAAGGCATCTAAGTGCCAAACCAAATCAACACACAACAAAGCATCAAAAACAACAACACCTATCCCATTGCTTTACTATTACAATCTTTCAATTTATAAATCATACATTGAGCTCACCAAAAGCAACACTTGAAGACCTTTCCTTGCCCTTGCCACCCACAAACTAATTGTCTGCATTGTCGAACAAAAGAGAGCGTAAGCATAAAAGCTTAGTGAGGGTATGCTCATAAAACAAACCTTCGACAATGCAGGGTCCACGCACGAGCCACAACCGAGATAAAATGCATGATCTTACCTCCGATCCACACGAGCCATAATTAGATGATGCATGAGCATATATTCAATATCATGTCATGCTCAACATGTTTAAATCCACAACGTATGAAATCATATATATTAAACCATGTTAGCAACACATCCCAAATCACATTGTCTCACAATTAACCACATATGGGCAACATAACTACAATCTGTATTGGCACCTAGCTATGACTCGAATAAGCGGATAACCGTTGGAACTCACATCCAACAACTCAACCATTACCTGACGGTGGGATTACACTCATCACCGTTCACGCGGAGGGGATTCCACTCATCCTCACGCCTCATTTCACTCGGAGGGGATTCCACTCATCCTCACGCCCCGTCGATGGGATTCCACTCATCACCGACTAATATAAATACAATTTCCGGGCGAACCCGTACTCCTCCTTGGTGACTCAACGCCACCAAGGCCACGCGCGACTTTTGACTCATGTGTACACACTAACATCCTAATGATCGATCATTTGTACCCAAGCATACTAGTGCCAATACTACACATTTCATTAATCATTCATAATATCAGTTCATAACACTTCCGTGCTTAGCACGTACTCACCATGGCTTACCGTCATGCACAAACCATATTTCCACGTCTAGCATATACTCACCATGATCCTCGGATCATACAATCACTTCCTAATCTTATTTCACATGACAACACCACATGTACATCATTATCAAACATATCACATCATATTTTGCACATGTGTATAACCATATCACATCTATCATCATCAAGCATATAACAATGCATCAAACATGCCTCATCATACATGTATACAACATATACATAATCAACACTATCACAATTTAATACGAGGCATATACAACCATTAAAAGTGCAACCAAAGTCTCTAAATCAAAGCTTGGGATTAGGCTACCACTCTAATCCCAACTCTAGGTGGGTTTACCAAGCCCATCCTAGGTTCACATGCTTGAACCAAATACTCAAAACCATTTTGAAAATATTTAACCACTCACCTAAGCTTCCAAGCTCCAAGCCAAGCAAGCAACCTCCCTCAAATTTCCGGATTTCTTCCCGAAGCTTCCCCAACACAAATTCCCGCTTCTTAACAACCTCAAACACATTTCAAACAATTCCAAATCAGCCCAACATCAAAATACCAACCCGGAACACAATTCAAATGCAATTTACCATGTTGCAAACCATGAACAAATCCCATTTTTAGTAAATTCGGGCAGCCCCTAAACCATGTCCAAAAACCATATTTCCAACATCCATAGCATCCACAAACAATCCCAAATCAACCCCTAACCATAGTACTACCATTGGGCTATCAATTTCCTCCTAAAACAACCCCCAAAAACCACCCAAAACCCTTCAAAAAACCCATTTTTACCCAATTTCGGGAATTCAGTTAAAACACTCTAAAAATTATATATATTGGACCATTTGATTCATAGATAACATATCTAACAATAACAAGTCAAGAGCTTTAGTAAAAACCCATAAAGCCTTAACCTTTAGCCTAAAACTTTGAAAAACCCAAATGTAAAATACATGGTTTTTATGAAATCTAATGGTACCAAAATGTAAAGGAAACCAAGGCCAAGTCAAAAACATATTTACCTTTCAAAAAGCTCAAAGGATGAAGAAGAAAGGGGGTGAGAGAGTGAGGTGAAGAAAACCCCTATTCTTCACGTTAGAAAATGGAAATGGGGAGGAGGATGAAGATGACCACATGTCTTCATCTTTTGTTTTATTTTAATTCACCCAAAATTCTTATTTACAACTATGCCATTAATGAATGGCCAAAACCCATATCTCCTAAAGCCCATGGATTTAGACTTAGAAGATAGGCCCAACATAGTTTTAAATATTTTGAAATCCCGAGGCCCGTTAAAATATTTTATTATTTAAATTATAAAACCGAACCCAAAATAATATAAAAATATTATTTTCACCCGACCCCTAAACCCGGGTGTTACAGCTAAATGGGAGGCAACCCATTGGTTTATTTTTTTCGTCAATTTTTACTTCCTTTTTAATAATTTAATTTATGTTTCTTTATTTTTCATTTTCCTTCTTTTTAATTGCCTTAATAAATTTTCCTTTGCAGGATTGTTTTCGCATACAGTAGGCCGAGCATCACACTCCAGCTAAAGTGCATCGTTTCATTAATGGGGTGCATTTTAGCACACTCAATGAGCGATGCACGTTAGCCCAACCCCTTATCCCTTGGCATATCGTCCGATTTCCCTAATTTTCCCTTTTCCCCTTCACTTTCTTTCTTTCCCGCAACACCAAACCCTAACCTCACACACCCAGCCGCAAAAATTCACTCAGCCGCATCGACTTCACCATGCCCCACACCTCCTCCCCGCCGCGGTGGTCGACGACGGCAAGCCCCCATTCCTACGGCTTCCACAACACCTCCGCCTTCACCCCAACCATCGTCTGTCGTTAGCAGCTCTCCAACAGCACTGCTAGACAATCTTCGTCCGCCATCCGCCTCCCCAACGGTCACCATCACCATCGTTACAATCAATACCCACGGGGAGTACTCTTTCTCTGCCTTACACTTTTATGTTTTTCATTTGAATTGGGGCAATTCACTTAAGTGAGGGGGAGGGTAAATTACCACTTGTCTGCTTGTTTGATAATATGTTTTGATTTTGATTAAACCTTGAGATGAATTTTTTTTTGTTCTTGTCATTACTTGCTGTCCAGCATGTTTTACTTGTTCTTATGCTTAGGAATGATTGAATTATAGTATTTTGATAATCAAAGGATATGGGTAATCTGCAGTTTGACATCTCTTTTAATTTCTCTTGATTGTGTTAATTGGATTTCTCACCTAGCTTAATCAACTTAGCCCAATTTTGTGAGACTTTGAGCCTTGAGCATGCATCTTATTCTTTATACTCGTGTTTCCTTGCTTGAGAGTGTCATCTTGAATTTAGGAATCTAGAACTTGTGGCTTGTATACAATTTGAGACTACACTAGAATGAGGTGCTTTAAGATGATTTAGGCATTAGGATTTTCTCCCTTTCATTAAAACTTACCTTTCGCTTAGTGAACCCTCTTGAAACCTTATATCCCATTTTTTTTGGCTTAACCCTCAACCAAACTTTTTTATTGATCAAATGCTAAAAATTGTATTGCTAGACAATAAGGGGTTGCAATTCGAATAAGGGCAAAATTTTTCCGAAAAAAAAGAAAAAAAGGAAAAAGAAAATAGAATAAAAGAAAGCAATTGCTTCGGAAAAAAGAAAAAAATGAAAAAAAATGAAAAACAGTTTCGAAAAATGAAAAAAAAATAAAAATAAAAATATGTGTTTGCTTGCCCATTTTTAGCTCCTCTTTTTGTCTTCACTGCTTATTGTTTGAAACTTCTTACATTGATCATCTTCCTTTGTTTATTTTCTTTCCATCTTTTTACCATTTTCTAAACCCCTATTACACCTTGAATAAAAGACCTAATGATTTTTGCACCTCGATTCTAATAAGTAGTGGAGAATTGAACTTGTTACAAGCTTATGGAAACCTTTGTTCATGCATGACTTAGAGTGTTTTTGCTTCACATTTACCTTCAAACACTTTGAGTGCTCTTGAGTGTATCTTGGTGAGGATTAAGACTAGGTTAGGATTTGATTAATGCTTGATAGGTAATTGGAAGAGATAAGGGTTGTTCTTTGCTTGCATCCATTTGGTTTGATTATGTTTCTTTCATGATACTCCTTTTGCACTTGAACTCTTATAATTATGCTTGATACTTGTGATGGCTTGAAGAATGCATTCTTGGTTAATATCTTTTTCGGACATACTTGAGGACAAGTATGAGACAAGTGAGGGGGAATTTGATGAGTTCTCAAATATGACATATTTCATTTGCTATTTTTCTAGTTATTGGGACTTCTTGCTGCTTAATACATGATGTTTTTGTTATATTTTGTGCAGGAACCCAATTCTGGAAATAGCAGTGAAAATGGGGCATTTCTGTAGTTTTTATTATAATTCTGTCATGACTGGCATCATGGGCACGATACCGAGCACGACGCGTCTGACGTGGCAATGACGTGGCGACTTCTAGAAGCTTCTGGAACGTTCTGAGAGATCTTATCAGCTTATCCGATTAGATTTCCTGCATTTAAATTTCAAAACATTTGAATTGTTTTATCTTTTGTTTATTATTTTAAATTATCTCATCACCTTATCTTTGTAAATCTAAGCCTATAAATACCACCCCTTGGTAAAGGCTTAGATCATCAATCATTTTAGTTTTCATCTTCTAGCTTGAAACGTTTTTAGCTTTAATAAAAGTTCTTTTACTTTATTTTCTTGTTCCAGTTTTATGCTATTTAATTATTTTCCAAAAACCAAGTTAAGTATGATAATTAATATCATGCTTAGCTAAATTTCTTGAGCCAAGAGCTAGCCAAATCAATTCTAATAGTGAGAATTGAACATTGCCTAAATTCCTTCGGGAATACATTTTTATCTTTTTGTTTAGATAGTTTGGCAATCGGCCTTACTAAAGTTTTTAATCGTTTTTCAAATCAAAAAGAGCTCGTTGGTCTGGAATCGTTTAAAGACATAGTTGGGAGGAAGGATCAGCCTGTGGCAATTTCGGCTTCCTGTGAACACTCTTAGCGGCGGTCCGCTAAGGAAAGATAAAATCAGAAGCGATTCTTTTTTTTAGACAATTTCTGAGTTGGGCTTTTCCTGCTTTCAAAACTAAATATTTTAACGGCGATAGACGTGGTTAATTTGTTTAAGAATCAACCTTCGAAGATAGTCTTGGGAGGATTGGTTACTCGAGAGAGAAGCAAGTTGCGACGGGTTGGGCCTCGTAGACTGTAACCGACATGATCCCCGGAGTAAAAATCTATTTCAATGATCGAGGGAATTGGCAAGGCTAGCTCGAGGCTAATTTGCATATTTGGTTTTTCGTACTATTTTCTTTAATTCTTGCATTTTATCTTATTACTTCACTCAATATCAGATCACCCCCCTTTTTTATTTCCTTGTTTTGCAGATATTTCTGGAAATTCAAATCCGACAGAATTGAAGTCAAGAATTTCGACTAATCTCCCTGTGGATCGACCCTCTTTCCCGATAACTATTTAATTTCTTTATTTTATTGTTAGTTGAAAGAGGTTAATTATTTATTTATTTTCGACCGGTTAAACGACGACTTGTCACAGATGGTCAGTTAGAGAGAGTTATTCAGATCTTAGAGGATATGTTGCGTTGTTGCATCATTGACTTTCAGGGCACGTGGGAGAAGCACTTGCCTCTAGTAGAGTTTGCTTACAATAATAGCTTCCAGTCGAGCATTCAGATGGCTCCGTATGAGGCCTTGTATGGCCGAAAGTGTAGAACTCCAGTTTGTTGGGCCGAAGTAGGACAGAAGTTGCTACCTATGCCGGATTTGCTCAAGAGGAAAACTGACAAGGTAAAATTGATTTGTGATCGTTTGAAAGCTGCTTCGGATAGGCAGAAGTCCTATGCCGATTTGAAGAGGAAGGAAGTTGAGTTCTCAGTGGGTGAGAAGGTATTCTTGAAAGTGTCTCCGTGGAAGAAAGTAATGAGATTTGGTCGAAAAGGGAAGTTGAGTCCGAGGTACATAAGACCGTATGAGATTGTGAAGAGAGTTGGTCTCGTTGCTTATCAGTTGCGGTTGCCATCCGAGCTAGAGAAGATACACGATGTGTTCCATGTTTCGATGCTCCGTAAGTATAGGTCCGATCCATCGCATGTTATGCCCGTAGAGGAGATTGAATTGAATTCGGATTTGACTTATGAGGAAAATCCAGTTGAGATCTTAGCTTCTGACAGTAAGGTGTTACGGGGTAGATCGATTGAGTTAGTAAAGCTGCGATGACAACATCGAGGTGTGGACGAGGCCACTTGGGAGAGGAAGGAGGATATAGAAAGGCAGTTTCCGTATCTCTTTCGGTCAGGTAATTTCGGGGATGACATTCCTTAAGTGGGAGAGAGTTGTAACACCTGTGTTTTGGGGTTAGGAGTTAGTCGGGTTAGTGGTCCGAGTCAGTAAAATTAAATTAAATCAATTCAACCTTAATTAGGATCTAATTGGGTTTTAAAATAAAGGGGAGGGACCGCTTTGGTAATTTGACCCAAAAGAATTTTAAAAGCAAGACAACTTTTAAAAAGTTGTCATCTTCTTCACCCTCTCCCCTCTTTCCAACGTGAAAAGCCAAAACCCCATTTTCAAACTCTCCCAACTCAAAAGTTACTATTCCATTGAATCTCATCTTCATTTCAAGGCCATTTTGAGAGGTAAAAACATTTTCTAACTCTTCTCTTCATCCTCTATCTACTCATGGTCATAGATTTTAAAACTATGAACTTTTGAAAATTAGGGCTTGATAAAAGTTTGAGTTTTTATGGAGATTTTCAATTTGTTTTGAAATATAATGTTGGGTTTTAGTTTATTCACATTAAAATGTACATTATATGTTAAAATGGTTAGGTTTGGGTGAAAACCCGAAATGGGTTCTTGAAGCAATTTTTGAGATGTCTAAAACTTAATTTTTGGTGGGTTTTAGGTTGAAATTAGAGGGCTGATGGTTTATGTATGTTAGGAGGATGTTTTGTGACCATTTGGGGGTCATTTGGATGATTGAAAATGGAATTTTCAGCTAAGGTTTGAGGGAGCACGAAAATGTGTATATTTGGGGGATTAATTTGATTGGAAATTTGGTTGGAGTTAGATTGGGCTCAAGAGTTGAGTGTTGACTGAATTTTAGCATTGATTGGGAATAATGGTTGTTTTTTTATTGGCTAGAAGCAAGAGAAGACGTTGGAGAGGCATTGGAATCGAATCCGGGCTTGTAGGAGAATTACTTTGGTTGCTAAGGAAGGGTGGTGAGTGACTTTAAATGCTATTGTGTTTTCCTATCTATGCTCTTGTGATATGTGGTTGATTTGTACATATATACCATGATATGTGTATGTGTTGAGCATGAGATATGGTTGATGGATATGTGATGTGGTAAATGAAAATTGGCACTAATTAACTTACCGGGTGTAAATGATCGATCATTAGGATTAGTGTGCACACAAATTGAGTCAAAACGTACGTGGCCTTGATGGTGTTAAGTCATCAAGAAGGAGTACGGTGATGTAATATTCCACCGGAAGCTTATATATATTCTACGGGATGATGAGTGGAATCCCATCCGTAGGGCATGTGGTGATGAGTGGAATCCCGCCCATGCAAGGTCCGGTGATGAGTGTAATCCCACCGAGGTAAAGTGATTGTTGAGATTTAATCCGCGCATCCGGGTAACTAATAATGGCCAATTAAACTTGTTCATATAATTGCGATATATGATGTTGATATATGATGTTGATATATGATGTTGGTATATGATGTTAGGGCTTAGTATGAGGAAAGATGCCATATTATGACTCTTAAAAGACTAGCTATGTCTACTTGATTATTTACCAATGTATGTTGTATGTGAGATTAAGATTTACATGCTTGAACCCTGCATTGTTGATGTTTTCGATTTTAGAGCATCCTCACTAAGCTTATAGCTTACGCTCTCAATTTTCAACAATGCAGATCATTAGCGTGGTGTTAGCTCGGAGCAAGGCAAGAAGGGCTTTCCAAGTTTTGTTGCTCAAGTACGGTTATTAATTATGTAGTAGTTTAGCAATGTGGCAAGGGTGTGTTTGAATGAGCTTTGTAAGACTTATATATGATTTTGATGTCTATGGCTTGACTTGGTTTGTAAGCATGTTATAACTTGCCAAATGCTTGATTGATGTATGTCTTATGGATGCTTAAGATTGCTTGATGGTATGTAAACCTATATGTGACGATTTGGTATCTTTTGCCAATTAAAGCCTTCGAGCATGCTTTCTATGATATGTCTTTAATGTGTTTTTGCCATGTATAAAAGATTGTTTAAATCTATGTCTTGTGGGTGTTTGAGTATGTTAAACCTAGGATGTATGCCTCCAGACTATGTTTGTTGGTGTTGTGTGCCTTTAGGGGTCTTATGGGACCTTTAGACTTGTTGAAATTCCCCTAAATCCGTCTTTCAAAGGTTGCAGGCAGCCCGCGTTTTGAAACAGGCTGGGTCGTTTCGGAACGGGTAGGCTTCAGGGACCCCGTATCGGAACGCGTTTCGATACGGTTTGGCCTCTGAGAGCCCCTGTTCCGATACGGGTTTTGGAACGATTTGGCTACTGAAATTCTGAGAAAATGACGAGATGAAGGCGTTTTGAAACGGGTCTGAGGGTTCCGAAACGGTCAAAATCTCGTTGACCACGAGAAGTTGACCGTTGAGGGCGTTTCGGAACGGTTGACCTCCGTTTTGATAGGCCCCTTGTATAGGCTCTGGGGCAGTTGACCTGGTCAAGGCGTTTCGATACGCCTCAAGGGTGTTTCGAAACGGCTTGTTCAAAAGATTAAAATTGGGCTGTTTAAATGATGTTTTGGGTTCGAATGTTTATCTCATGTATTTTATTCTGCTGTTTGATCACATAGGTCTTAAATGAACTTTTAGAAAAAATTAAGTTAAAGAAAAAAAAAAATAGGGTTGCTAACCGACAGGGAACCTTAACGGGTTTCGCTTCGGTTTTCCCCGTGTGGCCCACTCGGACCGATCATCCGGCCAGACCGGGACGAGGGGGTTACAATATTTAAATCAAGTATCCTAAATAGGGTTTGAATTTTTATCAGTATCATAAAATTTTTGTATTTTACAAATATATAAAAAAGAACTCCTTTTATTTTCTGAAAGTTTCTTTTTCATAGTATTTTAAATTTTAATCGATAATTTTAAATATGAATTATAATTAATTTTTAATACACAACATACTTATAATAAAATTCTAACTACCCTAAATTCATACCTTAAACCCCTAAATTCTAAATTAGAACTATTTGAGAAAAATCTTTTTTTACCTCAGTTAGGAATGGGCACATGTCGGGTTGGGTCGGGTTTTTTGCCGACCTAAATTCGACCAGAAAATAACTACCTTAAATCCATACCCGACCCCATCAGAAAATAACTCAACTCGAACCCGACCTATCAAAAAAATTAATTTTAGGGAACTAATTTAAAAAAATAATTTTAGGAACCAAATTATGAATAAAAATTTAATTTTAAAGACTTAATTATAAATAAAAATTAATTTTAAGGACCAAATTATAAATATTCTTAAAAGCTACATGGGAAAATTATAGTATTAATCTTGTTAGGTCGAATATTTTTCATCCTAAACCTTACCCCGACTCCATCCTTATAAAAACTTGATCCGATCCAAATCTATTTTTTAAATAAGACATGATTAGGTCGGAACCTGACTGAGTGTGGTAAAATGCTCATCCCTTACTTGAGTACATTGAAATATTTTCTCTCAAACTAGACCCAAATATAAATAATAAAAAAACTGAATTAAAAAAGCTTTAACTCAAATAAATCTGACCCGACCCAAGAAAAAACAAATATTAAGGCTTGCCGAACGATATCTGTTAACAGCATTGAATAAAACAAAAAAGCATTGATAAAATCGATCAAACTTATTACGCATAAAACTTGTCTTGCCGAACCATGAATCTACTCTACACTACCCTACAACAGCCTAAATGAATAACAAAATCAATTTATGCATATATATATATATATACATAGAAAACTTGATTAATCAAGGTCCAAAATGGGTGGACTTCCGGTCATAGATTTATCCAGTAAGAACCTCAAGCCAGGATCTCCGGAATGGGATTCTGTGAGAACCCAAGTCCGACAAGCCCTTGAAGAATACGGTTGTTTCGAGGCATTGTACGAGAAAGCTTCATCGGAGCTTCGAAAGGCGGTGTTCGAAGGTCTCGAAAAGCTTTTCGAGTTGCCATTAGAAACCAAAATGAAGAATGTGTCGGACAATCCCTCTCATGCCTATATCGCACCCCATCCTAATGCACCACTTTACGAAAGCATAGGGATTGAAGATCCAAACGTTGCTCAAAATGTCGAATCCCTTACTAATAGCTTTTGGCCCCATGGAAACACAACTTTCAGGTTCCATTTCAATGCTTCATCATTTCATCCAATTTTTCATTCCTTTTTATGAAAAAAATTGGTGTTAATTTTCATTTTTACCTTTTTTTTATAGAATGAGTATACTACTTAGACTCCTCACAAATAGATAATATTGCACCTTCGAGTACAATCAAACCCACATTCTGCTATATCTGACTAAGATTGTTTTTTCTTTGCCTAGCCCTAGACCAGATACAACTAAACTCTAAGTTTAGTATTCATTATACCCGTGAACTAAAAATTATACTATTTTAGCACTAAACTTTAATTATATTATTGAGCCATTAAAATCGATGACGTGGGCGAATCTTAGCATGCGAAGATGTGGATGGATTTTAACGGCCCAGTGATATATTGAAGTCTAAACTAAAGTTCAGTGCTAAAATAATATTGATTTTTAGTTCAGTGGTATAAACGATACAAAACTTAAAGTTCATTGATATATGATATAGTTTACCCTTATTATATTATTAGAAAAACGAAAGAAGAAAAAGTTGGAAAAGTGAAATAACAACCACATCTAATATATATATTTGCAGCGAAAGTGTAGGATGCGTGGTAGAGCAAGTGTCAGAGGTTGATAGAATGGTAAGGAGGATGATATTGGAGAGTTTTGGGGTTGAGAAATACATGGATGAACACATGAACTCCACCAGATATCTTTTGAGGGCAATGAAATACACAGCACCAAACACAAGTGAGAAAAAGCTTGGGTCAAGAGATCACACTGATAAGAATATAGTCACTGTTATATGCCAAGGCATCCAAGGACTCGAAATTCAGCTCAAAAATGGAGAATGGATCACTTCTAAACCCCATTCTTTAACAGTCTTCATCGGGGATTCTCTCTATGTAAGTTGTTTACGGTTCCAAGTTGAAATCCGAAATTCAAATAGTATCCGTTACGTGTGCAACTGCGATAAAATATTGTGACAAAAAGCGCAGCCACAATCACAATTTAAATTTTTGGTTGTAATATTTAATTTATGTTGGTTGTTTGTTGCAGGCATGGTTGAATGGTAGATTGCATACTCCATATCATCGAGTAATGATGAGAGGAAACGAGGCGAGATACTCTTTTGGATTGTTTTCGAATCCCAAGAAAGGTTACATAATAAAGGCACCCCAAGAGCTGGTAGATGAACAACACCCTTTGCTGTTTAAGCCCTTCGATTTTTATGATTTCTTGCAATTCTTTCATTCCGACGCTGCTCGTAAATCTCAGTCCGCTTTTCATGCTTTCTGCGCTGTTTAAGACGACGCTTCTATGTTTCTTTTCATGCTTTCTGCGCTGTTTAAGACGATGCTTCTATGTTTCTTTTCATGCAGTGTGTATGTTGTTGAAATAATGTGCTGAATATTTTGATATATTCCACAATTCATAATTGCTTGGAATGCAGACCAGTTAAGAAGAAGATTTTTTTTCCGGCAAAATGATTTTATTAATCAAGCTTAAACATGCAATTTAGACCTACATTGTGTGCCTCATTATATAAGGGAGTCTGCGGTACGACATTTTAAAATACGGCTAATATACGATGTTATCTATTTTCCCATTTACAAGTTACCAACTAATTCAAGCAGGTTTTGAGTAACATTTAAGGTTGGTGAATGAAATGTTTTATCCTTGTACTGTTATTTTCTAACATTTTAGGTGTCGAGTGAAATGTTTCCCTTTGAACTTAAAAAGTGAAATATGTTCGTAATATTTTAAGTTCCTAACCAAACAAACTGCTTTTCGGTAACATTTTAGGTGACGAATGAAATGTTTCACTCAACTTAAAAAGTTAAATATCTCAGTAATAATTTAGGTTCTATAACGCTAAACTGAATGTAGATAACATTTTAGGTGCTGATCCTGAAACTGAATTTTATTAACATTTTAGAGTCCGAACCCCAAACTAGTTTTTGGTAACATTTTGGATTACGAACCCCAAACTAGTTTTTGGTAACATTATAGGCAGGGGCGGAGCCAGAAATTTATCTAAGGGGTGTCATTTTCTTTAACGATAATTAAGAGGAGTTAATTATTTATAAAGGGGTGTCAATTATATATTTTAATTTTCTATATACAAATTATATAAAAAATATAAGTTTTCAAAAATTTTGGGTGTCAACAGACACCCCAATTGTACATGTGGCTCCGCCCTTGATTATAGGCCCCGAACTCCAAACTTGTTGCCGATAGCATTTTAAATACCGAACCCCAAACTGATTTTCAATAACATTTTAAGTGTCGAACTTGAAACTCATTTAGGGTAACATTTTAAGTGCCGAACTCCGAACAGAATTTCATTAACATTTTACGATCCAAACCTCAAATTGATTATCGATAACATTTTAGGTGCAGAACCCCAAACTAATTATCAATAACATTTCAGGTGCCGAACCCCAAATTTTACCCTTACAATTCGTCTATAAATACTTCTACACTTCTACCATATTTTGCAGCATTATTTACAAAATTATGGCAAGATTTTCTGCAACTGTTTTCTTTTTAGGAACTTACCTCTACACTTTATTAAACAATAACATCAAGAAGGATGATTTGATTGAGTTGATTTTCACGGAGGTTAACAAATCAACAAGGAAGAAATTCTCTTCATTAGAAGCCAAAATCCCATTTGATGAGCCCGGTCCTAAAGCGCACTACATGCTAACGATATGTACTGCAAGCGACTTTCGAAAGATGTTTAGGTGATACAACTGTGTAGGGGTACCAACATCGAGTTGTATGTAAATTTTGATGAAGGTGATAGTTCATCAAGAATCGCAAGAGAACGAAGACGCTGTTTTTGTAAGTAATTTCAGGAGATGACACGAGAAAGAACAAATAATTGAGGCATTGAACGTCACATCTAATATATGTACAAACTACGACAACACGAAAACAAACTCTTCTTCCATTCATTTTAACTAAGCTTATTATCAATTAACTATGTATCAAATTTCAGATTGTACTTTTTAATCTAATTTTTGTTTGTGTTGGTCATCATATTTCTCACACATCGGTTCCTCGAACAAATGTACCAAATGTAATGGATTTTGACAACTTAATCAGAGCCGAGTATATCTTTAAACACGTTCGGCATCATATGCTTCCAATGCAACCAATTCGTCTCCCAAATGTGAAAACAACATTGCTTTCACATGTTTAACGGTTAGAATCGACACTTAACATCGAGTTTCTATATTCTTGAATATGAACCTAAAATCTTAGAGGATTTGGTAACATTTAAGGTGTTCGTTGTTGGTGTAAGTATCTAATCTCTTCCATAAGTTTCGATATTGCCAATAAAATATGAACATGTAAATATACATGAATATGAACATTGCACACGATTAGTATCAAAACTTTATAGGATTGGGTACATTATCTATGTTTGAGTATTCAAACTCTTAGTTCTATTACAGCTAAGAGTCCTGATAAGAAAAAACGTGTCAGACAAGTACAACAGAGAATCCTGATAATGAGATGACGTGTCAACGAAGTACGTAAGAGATTCCTGGCATGAGTTGTGTTAGAGTACAACTTTTGTTCCTTTGATGTACAACCATGCTTGTTTCTTTCATGATAGGTTTTTATTTCTTACTAGTTGTGAGTATTAGGTAGTACATTCACGATAAGCAAGCAATTGTTAGTTTCCAAAGGTATTCTGGTATTTTTTTTTGTTTGCTAGAAGGTAACTTGAATCTTGCTCATATCTCTAGATGAAATAAATTATTACAACACAACATAGCTGTAACAACGGGTGAGTCGCCACCAATCCTTAGTTTTACTTTAGGTGTGATTGGAACACCTGGAAAACCCGGTTATTTTAATAAAAACCAATTTTTATGATTTTTTTTATTAAAATACGAGTTTTGGGTCTGCGAAACAAAAAAAACAGGTTCGGGAGTCGGTTACGTGTAGGGAAAGGTGAACACCCACACACGCCCAAAAATTGGTACCTAGTCGGTTACAAATTGTTTTAATGACGGAACTTAAAAATTCAAATTTAATTTAATAAGGTGATCCCAAAAAAGCTAAAATAAAATTTAAAAATAAAAATTCAAAGAAAGGGATATACACTCCAACGCCCGGAGCATGGTCTCCCCTAAAATAAAAATAAATATTATCTAAAAAGTAATGTTAAATAATAATTTAATAAAGGAATCAACGGAAAACAATACTCCAACGCCCGGAGTACGATTTTCACGATAATTTCTTAAAACCTGTAAGCGAAATTTTATTAGAAACGATAATTAATAAAATAATAATAATAATAATAATAATAATAATAATAATAATAATAATAATAATAATAATAATAATAATGGTAATAATAATAATAATAAAACTAATGACAATAATAATAATAATAGCGGCGGTATTGAAAGAAAAAAAGAAATTGAAGGGCAGAAAATAGAGAAAAAACGGTGACTAAAATGAAAGGAAAACAAAACTAAAGGGCAGAATCATAAGGATACGAGAAGCTAGATGGCCACGTGCGCGACTTCCCCCTCAGCTTAAAATCACGCGGATCTGGTGACCGGGTCGGGTCGCATATTCGGACAGGAGCTTGAAACGACGTCGTTTTGGCCGTTGTTTAAATACCCCTTTTATTCCAAAAAAAATCATTTGGTTGTCATTTGAACCAAAAAAATTTCAGAGCTCTCTTCTCTCCCTCTGCCCGTCCGTCTGGTGACGTCGGCGGCGACGGAAGCCGCCGTCTCCGGTTGCCGGAACGGCATGTAAGGGTGGTTTCCGACTCGGTTTTGCGTGGTGAACCCGAATCTAAGGTTAGATTTCTCCAACTCCCTCTCTATTTGTGTAGATCTAGGAAAAACCTTTCGGTTTTTAAAAAATATTTTACCTTTTAATTGTTTTTTTCGACTATGGATATGCAAGTCCTGGATCGAATACTTTGTTTCTTTTTTATTTCCCCAAAAAGAGACCCCTTTTACAACTCGATTCATTCGGTTTTTATAACCGAAAAAGCCACAAAAAGATAAACATTACAACTTTTATCAGTTTTCAGATCTGAAAAATTTTCAGAAATTATTACTGACTTCTTTCGTTGTATGCAGGTGAAGCGGCCACGTGGCGATGACGCAGACAGAGCGGTGCTCGGCTTAGCTTCGTGGCGGCGGCAGATCAGTTAGCAGTGGCGGCGGCTAGGGTTAGGGTAGAATATTAGGTTTAGTTTAGGTTTTGGGTAATGGGTTCTATTGTTGGGCCAGGTAAATGGGTTTAATGTATAAAAGGGGTATTGGGTTCAAAAGGGTTTGGGTCATGAGTTGTAAATGGGTTATGGGTTATGATAATTTATTTGGGTTTAAATATTAAAATGGGTTACTACAGCTGCCCCTCTTTGCTTATTGTTGTATAACGACAATGAAGCAAAGACAAAAAGGAACCCATTTTACTTTGGTCTAGTTTGGCCCTTTTCTTCTTGGAACATTCTTTTCTGCTTCACTGATCCGCTCAGCCGCCCTAATAAACAAAATCTTCAAGAGGAGGAGATCTGTTGTAGGAGCTCATAACTTTGGCTTGCCACGACTCTAATGGTAAAGCAACACTTGCAGAAAACTTGACCTAGCTGCAACACCAACAGAGCGGCGAGGTCTACAAAACTTGATCCATTTGTAACATAGAACACTAACAAGGTAGCTTGATCTGAAGGAGAAAGATTGATCCACTGCAACTCTATAGATGCGAGAAGATCTGAAGAAGGCTCGATCATCTGCAACTCCATTGATGCGAGAAGATCTGAAGAGGGGTCGATCATCTGCAACTCCATTGATGCGAGAAGATCTGAAAATGGGCGATCTACTGCAACTCCATTGATGCGAGAAGATCTGATGAAGGGTCGATCTACTGCAACTCCATTGATGCGATAAGATCTGAAAATGGGCGATCTACTGCAACTCCATTGATGCGAGAAGATCTGAAGAAGGGTCAATCTACTGCAACTCTATTGATGCGAGAAGATCTGAAAAGGGGCGATCTACTGCAACTCCATTGATGCGAGAAGATCTGAAGAAGGGGTCGATCTACTGCAACTCCATTGATGCGAGAAGATCTGAAAAGGGGCGATCTACTGCAACTCCATTGATGCGAGAAGATCTAAAGAATGGTTGATCTACTGCAACTCCATTGATGCGAGAAGATCTGAAAATGGGCGATCTACTGCAACTCCATTGATGCTAGAAGATCTGAAGAAGGGGTCGATCTACTGCAACTCCATTGATGCGAGAAGATCTGAAAAGGGGCGATCTACTGCAACTCCATTGATGCGAGAAGATCTAAAGAAGGGTTGATCTACTGCAACTCCATTGATGCGAGAAGATCTAAAAAGGGGCGATCTACTACAACTCCATTGATGCGAGAAGATCTAAAGAAGGGTCGATCATCTGCAACTCTATTGATGCGAGAAGATCTGATTAGTACTAGAATTCCTTCAACGAGACAAGGAAGAGTGTCCTTGGTTTACACTTCTTTTGCATTTTCCCCAAATGCACATGGATGAACGGATTTGATTTGCCTTTACCGGTAGCCGTTTGCTCCGGGCTAGTTGTACCATTCCCCTGGGTACAATCAGTTTGGACCAATCATGAGATTGGATTTTTCCCAAGGATTTATTTTCCTTGGACCATTCGTGACAATGAATTTTCGATGGACATCTGAATTATCCATTCTCTTCAACTTAACCGTGTTTAAGCACGTTATGCCTACATTTCTGTCGGCTTTCGGATTTGCATTTTTCCCAAATGCACAGGGATCAACGGTTTTGATTTGCCTTTACCGGTAGCCGTTTGCTCCGGGCTAGTTGTACCATTCCCCTGGGTACAATCAGTTTGGACCAATAATGAGATTGGATTTTTCCAAAGGATTTATTTTCCTTCGACCATTTGTGACAATGGATTTTCGATGGACATCTGAATTGTCCATTCTCTTAAACTTAACCGTGTTTAAGCACGTTGTGCCGATATTTTTGTCGGACTTTCCAAAATAGTTCTGATCCTCATGAGAAGACGAAGTTGAGAAATTCACATTTTTAAGACTATCCTTAAGAAAGGATGGAATTAAGAAAACCCAATTCTTGAGAAAAAGTATCCTTAA
Source organism: Hibiscus tridactylites (assembly GCA_958450335.1). Lineage (NCBI taxonomy): Eukaryota > Viridiplantae > Streptophyta > Magnoliopsida > Malvales > Malvaceae > Hibiscus > Hibiscus tridactylites. Next base: position 73,879,396 of record OY288273.1, read on the forward strand.
GAAATGACGAAATTTAAGAAAATGTGTCCTGAAGAAAGGGCAGAGTTAAAAGAAAACTCTTGTTTTGAGAAAATGTGTCCTTAAGAAAGGACGAAGTTAAGAAACTCCTGGTTCGAGAAAAGTTATCCTTGAGAAAGAATGGAGTTAAGAAACTTTAATTTTGAAAAAGGGTGTCCTTAAGAAAGGACGAAGTTAAGAAACTCTTGTTTTTGAAAATAGGTGCCCTGAAGAAAGGACGGAGTTAAGAAACTCTTGTTTTTGAGAATAGGTGCCCTTAAGAAAGGACAGAGTTAAGAAACTCCAATTTTGGGAAAAGGTGTCCTTAAGAAAGGACGGAGTTAAGAAACTCAAATTTTGGAAAAAGGTGTCCTTAAGAAAGGACGGAGTTAAGAAACTCTTGTTTTTTTAGAAAAAGTGCCCTTAAGAAAGGACAAAGTTAAGAAACTCCAATTTTGGGAAAAGGTGTCCTTAAGAAAGGATGGAGTTAAGAAACTCGTGTTTTCGAGAAAATGTGCCCTTAAGAAAGGAAGAAGTTAAGAAACTCTTGTTTGTCCTTAAGAAAGGACGGAGTTAAGAAACTCTTGTTTTTGAGAAAAAGTGCCCTTAAGAAAGGACGGAGTTAAGAAACTCCAATTTTGGGAAAATGTGTCCTTAAGAAAGGACGGAGTTAAGAAACTCGTGTTTTCGAGAAAAGGTGCCCTTAAGAAAGGACGGTGTTTAGGAAAATCTTTAAGTAACAAGTTCCAAGTTAGCTCCTGATAGTATTTATGCAGATGATGTTCATGTGCTTGCTTTTGTGATGATGCAAAGATGCATGAAACTTTTATTGGAACCTTCGAGTTATGACAACTATTATGTATGAACATGTTTGAAATTTGATGATATAATGATGTATATGCTTTTATAGATGCATGGAATACTTACAGAAGTTGCTTGTGCCTGTGAAATATGGTTGCGAGTTTCTTGTTGTGCTTTTTCCAAGTTCTGCTCCATGTCGTTCTTTATATCTTCGCATGCCTTCTCAACTCTCTCTAAACGATCATCCATTATCTTTGCGAGAAGTTGATGCTGACTTGACTGACTCGAATGCCCCAAAATCACTGTGATCGAAGTTCTCTTGGAATCAGAAGCTTGACCAAAAAATGATTAAGCAATGTAATGTGAATGTATGCAAAATGATGCTTATGCATGACTTTAAATATAGATATGAATGCAATGAGGTATTGGTTCATAAATGATCATCAAAAGACAACTTTATTAGGTAAGGGGCTCGTTACATCATGTATCAAAATTTACAGATAATATTGAGCCGTAGAAGCCCACTTGTTGGTCCTTCTTGAAGGCCTTTGCTAGGAAATATCTTTAGGGCGGGCTCATATCCGTAACATTTCTGATCTGATCACGTGTCCCTTTATCCATGGTGAAAGTTTTCTAAATTGAAGTTCATTCTTGAATCAATACCTTTTATGTCATGCATGTGCAATGCATAGTGGAAGAAAATATAAACAACAGAAAAAAGAAAAATAGTTAGTACACGAAAATAATCAAGGAAAATAAAGAAAAGGAATATATACAGCCTACACAAGCATACTTTTCTACCCAACATGCTTTGAGAAGAAAAACAAATCCTACCCAAACATAATATCTACCCGCATGCTTATTTTGCATAAATATAGACATGTCATTAGCATAATATATCACAAGGAGAATAAATAAATAAATGGATAAATAAAACTGAAAATTAAAATGTGTTACTAGAAATAACCCCCCACTTTCTCTAGCATGCACCTACAAGGTGACTCTCTAGACAGGCAAAGATCGGGCATGGTTTTTTAACAAGGTAGGCTCTTACGGTTCACTATATGGGGTTCGGTTCTACGAAGGGTACCCGAATCATCAATTCAGGGGGATACGAGTCTCTAGGTCTGCACGGAGACGAGAGTCTCACGAAGACAAAGGGACCAATATCCCGGAAGCGATTCACCATCCTACACGGAGGCGGTACCTCACGAAGGCGTGGTTTCTCGCTCCCACTCAAAGGACAGAGCCCGGGTCGAGAGCTCATGATATGAAGCCCTAAAAGAGATCAACTTATAAAAAATTTATATATATATATATATATATATATATATATATATATATATATATATATATATATATATATATCTAAAATGGGATCACAAAATTAAATTAAACCGAATTAATATTTTCTACTCAATAAAACAAAGAGTAATCGACTTGTGGCTTGACTCTCGAAAAAAGTCCCCAGCGGAGTCGCCAAGCTGTAACAACGGGTGAGTCGCCACCAATCCTTAGTTTTACTTTAGGTGTGATTGGAACACCTGGAAAACCCGGTTATTTTAATAAAGACCAATTTTTATGATTTTTTTATTAAAATACGAGTTTTGAATCTGCGAAACCAAAAAAAAACAGGTCCGGGAGCCGGTTACGTGTAGGGAAAGGTGAACACCCACACACGCCCAAAAATTGGTACCTAGTCGGTTACAAATTGTTTTAATGACGGAACTTAAAAATTCAAATTTAATTTAATAAGGTGATCACAAAAAAGCTAAAATAAAATTTAAAAATAAAAATTCAAAGAAAGGGATATACACTCCAACGCCCGGAGCATGGTCTCCCCTAAAATAAAAACAAATATTATCTAAAAAGTAATGTTAAATAATAATTTAATAAAGGAATCAACGGAAAACAATACTCCAACGCCCGGAGTACGATTTTCACGATAATTTCTTAAAACCTGTAAGCGAAATTTTATTAGAAACGATAATTAATAAAATATAATAATAATAATAATAATAATAATAATAATAATAATAATGGTAATAATAATAATAAAACTAATGACAATAATAATAATAATAATAATAATAATAATAATAATAATAATAATAATAATAATAATAATAGCGGCGGTATTGAAAGAAAAAAAGAAATTGAAGGGCATAAAATACAGAAAAAACGGTGACTAAAATGATAGGAAAACAAAACTAAAGGGCAGAATCATAAGGATACGAGAAGCTAGATGGCCACGTGCGCGACTTCCCCCTCAGCTTAAAATCACGCGGATCTGGTGATCGGGTCGGGTCGCGTATTCGGACAGGAGCTTGAAACGACGTCGTTTTGGCCGTTGTTTAAATACCCCTTTTATTCCAAAAAAAATCATTTGGTTGTCATTTGAACCAAAAAAATTTCAGAGCTCTCTTCTCTCCCTCTGCCCGTCCGTCTGGTGACGTCGGCGGCGACGGAAGTCGCTGTCTCCGGTTGCCGGAACGGCATGCAAGGGTGGTTTCTGACTCGGTTTTGCGTGGTGAACCCGAATCTAAGGTTAGATTTCTCCAACTCTCTCTCTATTTGTGTAGATCTAGGAAAAACCTTTCGGTTTTTAAAAAATATTTTACCTTTTAATTGTTTTTTTCGACTGTGGATATGCAAGTCCTGGATCGAATACTTTGTTTCTTTTTTATTTCCCCAAAAAGAGACCCCTTTTACAACTCGATTCATTCGGTTTTTATAACCGAAAAGGCCACAAAAAGATAAACATTACAATTTTTATCAGTTTTCAGATCTGAAAAATTTTCAAAAATTATTACCGACTTCTTTCGTTGTATGCAGGTGAAGCGGCCACGTAGCGATGACGCGGACAGAGCGGTGCTCGGCTCAGCTTCGTGGCGGCGGCTCGGCTTCGTGGCGGCGGCAGATCAGTTAGCAGTGGCGGCGGCTAGGGTTAGGGTAGAATATTAGGTTTAGTTTAGGTTTGGGGTAATGGGTTCTATTGTTGGGCCAGGTAAATGGGTTTAATGTATAAAAGGGGTATTGGGTTCAAAAGGGTTTGGGTCATGGGTTGTAAATGGGTTATGATAATTTATTTGGGTTTAAATACTAAAATGAGTTACTACAATAGCCATGACATAATCAAAACGGACTTTTAGAACATGGCATTATTTTTCAAGTTTTTTTTTTCGACTTCAAATTTGTCCAGTTTTTTGTCTAACCTTCTTACTTCATCCATATTCACCAATTTTTGCAATTCAGCATTGTGAATTCGAATTTCCCTGTTTTCAGCCAACAACATTTGAACATGATTTCTCAATTCTTTAACATCGATGAAATTTCCCTCATTGTCAATCCATTTAAAGAAATCACATCAGCTCTAGAAATGTGCAAAAGAAATTCAGAATAACGCATGAATCGAATCATTGGAACAGTAAACCCAACTTATCACTTAATACCTCGGGGCCTCTAGCACATCCATAAGATTTCTTCCCTTTGCCCTGTGGTACAGTTGAAGTGCAAACTAGTGATTGCAATCCACAATAACAATGAACAATGTTTCATTCAACGCATAATTTAGAACTTCTAGTAGACATCATCGAAGGAAAACCCAACTCAAACAGCTGAAATTGAACTGTGCAAAGATGGAAGTGGAGAGGATTATAAGAATGGTATATAATTTCGGAAAATAAAATAAAAAGGAATGGAATTTTAAGTTTGCATAAATGTAACTCAAATGAAATAAAATGAAGTCCAACAAACATTAAGTTCACACACAACAAATTCCATAAAATATTAACAACTTAAAATGTCATTATATTAAAAGTCTAGTCATCCATCTTGCAGGTACTAAATTCTTGACGAAGGGAGACCATTTCCTTGCGAATCTCTGCAAACTGAAAATCAACATGCTTACGAAGCTCAACAAACTGTGAATCTACATGGATACGAAGATCAACAAACTAAGACTCAACATGGTTACGAAGGTCAGTGAACTGCGAATCAACATGGTCACGACAAGTAACCATGTAGTCAAGAAAATGACTTTATCGTAATCTTCTCTCGATTTGTAGAAGAAGTTTCTTCAGCAGGTAAAGCTAAATGTTGTTCCACATTTTAGGAGGCGACGACATCTTTTGAGTCCTCACCTTTAGAAATCCAACGATCTTTTCGATAGTCGAATCCACATTTGCGGGCCGAATGAATGTCAATCTTTTCCTTTAAAGAGACAAGTGGGTCAAAAGAAAATTCGACATCATTCTTCTCAAAGATGCGTGTAAGGACACAAGCATGTGGAAGAGAGGTTGAGACTCTATGACCCTTAGTGGCAAAGGATACTAGCTGGAGGAAAATGATTTTGGCAATGTTAGAAGCAACCTCACTTCGATATTGGTTAAGCCACCAATAATCAATCTCTAAGATTATTGATGCTTTTTTTTTGCAGATGTTCGAAAAAACCATGAAAGAATAAGGTGAAAGATTCTCTCTTCAAAAGGAAGATTTTTGTGGCTATGGTTTTTGTACTTTTTAATAGAGATGGTTTCGGTTTCATCATAAGGGCCTTAATTTTCAATAACTAAAGTAGATGCAATTGTATCGGGAGAGATAAAGAGATCCTTACGCGTAACAGAAGAGTTGATGCCTATGATCTCCTTAGATGAATTTGGCTCACGTTCAATTGTGGCATTATTGTAAAATACTCGTACAAGTCTTTCACATACCCTCGGTCTGATCCTAAGAAAATCATTCCAACCCCATTTTGTGAAAGTTGAGTTCATTTTGAAGTTGTAGTCTGTATTCTGAAGGAAATTCATGTCCACAACACGTTCCTTACGAATTGGTCTGTTGTAGAAATATTTATAAAATTTGGGCTTTTCATCCTCGGTTCTAAAACAATACACATCAAAAGATGGTGCTGGCTTAACGGTTTTTTGATGTTTGGGTGACGGCATGGTTAATGAGTAGAGTAAGGAAGAGTTGAATAGGATTTGGGTTTAGGGATCCTTTAAGAAATAAAAGAATTTATTGCAAGCAGATCAACATCACATATTCAAGAATTTGACCAACCCTATCAATAATATATGAAAACAGAAGAAAATTCACATGACCCATTAGTAATATCAAATGTGTTTTGAACACGAAGCCAAGCCCATCAATAATATCAATTAATTCTCAAGTTTAAAGCTAAGCCATAGAGAGAATAAGAAAATCAAACAAAAGAAATGGTATGTAAAAAAGTAGGGTTTTCAGAAATACCTTTGATTCAACTGAGCTTAGGGTTCCTATTAAACTTTGAAAATTTAGTTGGAAATATGGAAACCCCATCAATAATATCAAGCAAATTTTCAACATCAACGGTGAGATATGGAAAGTAAATGAAAACCAAACAAAAGCAATGAAATTTTAAAAATGTTAAGGTTTCCAGAAATATACCTTTGATTGTAGTAGGCTTTGATTAAATTGAGTTTAGGGTTCCCGTTAAACTTTAAAAAATTGTACAAAGAAAAATCTGAAAAACCCATCAATAATATCAAAAAATTCAACAACAAAAGTCAACCATGGAAAGTAAATGAAAACAAAACAAAACCAAGGGTATTTTAACAGAATTAGGGTTTCCAAAAATATACATTTTCTTCTAGCAGGCTCTAAGTGAATTGGGTTTAAGGTTCCTGTAAAAATTTAAACAAAATAATCGGAAAATCTGAAAAACTCATCAATAATATCAACCATATTTTCAACATCAATGGTCAACCATGGAAAGTACATGAAATCCAAACAAAAGCAAGGGTATTTAAAAAACTAGGGTTTTCAGAAATACCTTCGAATCTTGCAGATTCAAATTAAAATGAAATGGATTAGGAGATGGTGTGTAGAAGGTTTGATTGGTGAAAAAATAACTGAAAAGTCCCTGATTTTAAAGATTTGGAACTGAATGAATGGATTCCTCTAATCGGTTCGCACAATCGAGTGAGAGAGAAAAATGACATTAATTTTTTTCTGTGACCTTCCAGCTTTGATATATATATTCCACGGTAAGTATCAGAGTTAGGTCATAAGTTTCGCTACTGTTAATGAAAAAAAGTGGAAACGACAACCAAAAAAGTTATATGTTTTAAGTTTAAAAAACCAAAAATTTTATAATTCGAAGTTTAAAAATTTTAACAGTTTCGAAACTGAGATTCCGGTTCCGATACCTAATAGCAAACGCTGCAAGCTAAGACATTTATTCAGCATCGAAACTTAAATATGAAATTTTGAAACTTGTGAACTAAATTTTACGCAGAATGGTCCCATTTAGTACTCCAACAACCATTCTCGAAGTGTTCGTTAAAATTTCCAATAAATGTTGCAACTACCATCTAAGTCAGATACTACCAACTTTAGTAAACATTTTGTTGAGTGGATCGCAAGATCGATATTGACCAAGAGGGGGGGTGAATTGGAAATTTAAAGGTTTTGTGGTGGAAATTGCAAATTGAAAATAATTGACAAGGGATTTAGAGTGGTTCAAGTTCCAAATGAACTCTACATCCACTACCTTAGCTTCACTAAGGATTTGCAACAATTCCACTAAATTGCTCTTCCCCTTTTCTAGGACAAGGAGGCAACCCTTTACAATTTCGGTTGATTTTTCTACCCAAAAATCAACCCAATCCTCACACAAGTAAACAAAGAAATTTGATGGCTAATTAGATATCTCTCAATACAAATAATAGCCCAATTACAAGCACTCAACCCAATTGAACAAGATATGAATGAAAATTACAATTGGGGTTTTAGAAAAAATGGGATTTGTGCACAATTGCTTGGATTTGATGTTTGGATGTTTGCTTTTGGATCAATAGTTGTTGCTGGTGCTTTTAGAAGTCTCTTTTATACCTTCTCATTGATTTCTAGCCGTTGTGGTTGTTGCACTCATCAATAGAGCCGTTGGGATGTTATCTCACCACCATAAATGCAGTCTGCAACAATCCGTTTCGAAACGCGGGGTACCTGTTTCAGAACGGACTAAAATAGAAAGAGCCATTGGGGTGCATTTAAGAGCCCGTTTCGAAACGCTTTAGGGCCGTTTCGAAACACTTTTGCCACTGTCAAGGGTCGTTTCGAAACGGTCTTAGTCCGTTTCGAAACACCTTAACGGTTTTCAGAAAATCAGTTAAAAACATATTCAACGGTCTTATTTTCAAATTAAACTTAAGGCCTGTTTCGAAACGATTTGGATCCGTTTTGAAACGGATTTACTACTGTCAAGGGTCGTTTCGGAACGGCCTTAGCCCGTTTCGAAACACCCTTTTTATCTTTAAATATTCATCAAATATTTCAACCGTTGGCCTTTTTAAAACAAATGTGAAGAACAGTTTCGAAACGTGAGATACCGTTTCAAAACGGGGTCAAGTGTTTCGATACACGTTTCGGAACGGTGGTTGACAGTGATGAAAACGTTTCGAAATGCCTGAGGGCCGTTTCGAAACAGGAGCTTGAAAATCACTGTTTTAGCTTGAAACACTTAGAAAAATATTTGAAAAATTTTGTTTTTAACTTGGGCATAATCTTAAAATTATATGGGGATATTTTGAGGACTTAAAATTCGTTTTGACATTTTCAATTTAGTCCTTAGGTTTTTAGTTATATCAAAATTAAAATATTTGTTTCACAATCTCCCCCTTTTTGATATAACAAAACCAAAGTTAGAATTTTTGAGAATTTTGAAAGTTTTGAAAATATTCTAACTCCCCCTTAATTTAAGATAGGTTTTTAAAGTTAAAAGAAATTTTTGATTTGAAATCCAAGTTGTAAAGCTTTAAAAAACCTTTTTAAAATTTAAAACGAATTTTAGTTTGTGGCTTTTAAATTTCTTCTCCCCCTTTTTGTTAGATCAAAAAGAACAATGAAAGCTCATAGAGAAGACAAAGGATTAGTACCAATAAGCATTAATAAGCAACCATAATATTAATTCATAATATCAAAATATCCAAAACATAAACCAACATTAAGTTCAACATAAAATCCCAAATAAAAAGCCAAAAGCATAGGTTCCTAAAACATAATAAAACATAAAGATGCAATCTTAATCCTAAAATGCATAGATAATATGATATGATATGATATGATATGAAGATCCTAGGCCTCGTCATCATCATCCGAAGTATCATCATCGCTCTTGGCTTGAGAACGGTGAAACTTCGTCCATTGCCCATAGAGCGTAGAGGAGGATAGATCCAAGTTTGAGTGGGAAGTCTCACGAGTATGAAGACGATCCTCGACATTCTTCAAACGATTGTCCATAGATTCAAAACCCGAAGCAATGCGAGTATCCAAAGCATTGAACCGCTCGGTAATGAGAGCCGTGAGGGCTTCATTGTTTGCAACTTGAACTTGCGGTGGAGGAGCAACGGGAGGAGGAACGGCTTCTCTATCAATTCTTTCCCAAACATCATTCACATATGTAAACCCGGACTTGCGAAGGGATGACTCACCAATCTTGGTCTTGCGAGGTTCCGGAGAGTCGTAGGTACAATCGATACCAAGATCATGAAAGATGTAACTCAAGAGTATGCCATAGGTAAACGACTTCAACTCATTTGTGTCAATAAGCTTAATATTATTGACTATCTTGGCAAAAATTATTTTAGGCACATTTGGGCGCTCACCCTTACGGAAACACTCAAGCCAAAAATGATCAGTTTGACGGATATGAGAGTATTTACCTCCGGAAGGTCGAATGAACCAAGAAACCATTAAGTGAAGAACGCGATCGTGCACATCCAAAGTAAGTGTCTTACCGGTGAAAGTACCAAAGTGGCGTTCATCCTCAAGACCCTCATCCTTAAGTTTAAAAATAGACTCCAAGAGAGCAACATTGACAACAAATTTTTTGCCCAATAAGGAAGACTCAATTCCTATAATCTCGGTTTTGGTCTCATCATAAATAAAACGAGCATTAGAGTAGAAAAGGAGTACCATGTGTTTGTAGCGAATATCCGAAATGCTCAAGAACAAGATAAGATTCCACTCACTCAAACGGTCGAGATAACGGAATAGGAATCGCTCGGAGTTGAGGAAGTCAAGATCAATGACACGTTCTTTACGAATTTTGAAATCCTTGACATAAGAGAAGTGAGCACGCATCTCCGGAGTTTTGAGGGATTTCTGAAAAAGTAGAGTAAGATTCGGACGAACGCTCGAATCACCGGTTTGAACGGCCTTGCGCTTTTTGTTAGCTTGATCCGCCATCTCCTTCATCTTTGTCAAGCTTTGTAGATGAGCTCATAAGAGTGGCTTGAGGCTTTGCATTCTCCAAGCCAAACTTCTTGAGCATATCCTTTATGTATTTTGCTTGGTTGATGAAGGTGACATCCTTCTTTTGCTTGATTTGGAGTCCCAAAAAGAATGAGAGCTCCCCCATCATGCTCATCTCAAATTCACCTTGCATTAACTTAGCAAACTCTTGACAATGACATTCATTAGTAGAACCAAAAATAATATCATCAACATAAATTTGAACTACTAAGATGTCATTTTTATACATTTTTATAAAAAGTGTAGTGTCCACCTTACCTTTTTCAAATCCTTTTTCAATCAAAAAATTTGAAAGTCTTTCATACCAAGCTCTAGGAGCTTGTTTTAAACCATAAAGAGCTTTGGTAAGTTTGAAAACATGATTTGGAAATTTTGAATCTTCAAAACCCGGTGGTTGTTCCACATACACTTCTTCATTTATAAAACCATTTAAAAATGCGCTTTTAACATCCATTTGAAAAAGCTTGAAATTATGATAACATGCATATGCAAGCAACATCCTAATGGCTTCCATTCTAGCTACGGGTGCATAGGTTTCATCAAAATCTATTCCCTCTTCTTGAGTGTAACCTTGTGCTACAAGTCTAGCTTTATTTCTCACAATGTTACCACTCTCATCTAGTTTGTTCCTAAAGACCCATTTAGTTCCTATTGTAGATTGATTACTAGGCCTATCAACTAATGTCCATACATTACTTCTCTCAAATTGATTTAACTCTTCTTGCATAGCCATAATCCAAAAATCATCTTTCAATGCTTCTTTTATATTTTTAGGCTCTATGCATGAGATAAATGCAACATGGTTCATTAATCTAAGAGAAGAACGAGTGGTTACCCCTTGGATGGATCACCCAAGATTTCACCATCTTTGACATAGTTCAACTCCCTTGGGTAGCTCACTTCCTTTTCCTCAATAGCCAAGTCCTTCAAGGCTTCAAGAGGTGGATCTTGTGAGTCCTCTTCCTTTGTTGGAATCTCATCCTCCTTTGAAGTTTGACCTTCATCAAAGGCATTTATGATCCCTACATCATCATCATCACAAGAATCCTTCCTAGGAAGGAGGTTATCATCGAATACAACATGAATAGATTCTTCTACTACTAAAGTTCTTTTGTTAAATACTCGATAGGCTTTAAAGGTTAAAGAGTAACCTATAAAAATGGCTTCATCACTTTTTGCATCAAATTTACCTAAGTTATCTTTTCCATTATTTAAAACAAAACACTTGCACCCAAAAGGGTGGAAATAGATAATGTTAGGCTTTTTGGATTTTAAAATCTCATAAGGTGTTTTCTTTAAAATTGGCCTAATCATTACTCGATTTACAATATAACAAGCGGTGTTTGTGGCTTCCGCCCAAAAATATTTAGGTAAATTGTTTTCACAAAGCATAGTTCTAGCCATTTCTTGTAAAGTTCTATTTTTCCTCTCAACTACCCCATTTTGTTGAGGAGTTCGAGGAGCCGAAAAATTATGGCTAATACCATTTTCATTTAAAAAATCTTCAAACCCTAAATTTTGAAACTCGGTTCCATGATCACTCATAATATGTGAAATTCTAAGTTCAAGATCATTTTGGGTTAATTTTGAAAATGTGATGAATTTTTCCAAAGCCTCATCTTTAGTACTTAAAAAGAGAACCCAAGTAAATCTAGAAAAATCATCAACTAGCACAAAAGCATAAGACTTACCACCCAAGCTCATAGTCCTAATTGGCCCAAATAAATCCATGTGAATTAGTTGTAAACATCTACTAGTAGAAACATCATTAATGGATTTAAAGGAAGACCTATGTTGTTTACCCTTTGAGCATGCATCACAAATTTTATCATTTGAAAATTTTATTTTGGGTAAACCTCTAACTAGATTTAGAGAGACTAATTTTTCTAAAACACTTATGCTAGCATGTCCTAGCTTCCTATGCCACAACCATGCATCATTTTCATTTTGAGCAACTAAGCATGCATGAGATGTATGTATGTCATCTAAATGCACCATGTATATGTTTCCTATGCGATGACCTATGAGCATAATATTATTAGATTTAATGTCTACAATTTTGCATCCATTTTTATCAAATAAAACATTAAATCCTTTATCACACAATTGACTTATGCTCAATAAATTGTGTTTAAGACCATCGACATATAAGACATTTTCAATGAGAATGGTAGAGTGATTACCTATGGAGCCAATACCTTTAATGTGGCCTTTGGAGTTGTCACCAAATGTTACTACTCCTCCACTTTTTGGCTTTAGATCCATGAAACGACTCTTGTCTCCGGTCATGTGCCTCGAGCATCCACTATCAAGGTACCATGAGTTTTGACTTTGTGCTTTGGCCTTGTAGCAATGCTCCCCCTACAAACAAAGATATTAAACTTTGGTTTTTGGTACCCAAATCATTTTGGGTCCATGAGTGTTAGCTCCCAAAACCTTGGTTCCCTTAGGAATCCAAGATGACATAGCAATAATATTATTAGATTTAACAAGTTCCTTAGGAACCCATACACTTCTAATTCTTTTAGCTCTACTATGTCTAGGATAGCTACTTTGTTTGTAGTAGTTAGTCTTTTTCTTAGGTTGGTGTGTTCTAGATGATTCTCCTACTTCATGCTTGACACTACCAACATTTTTAAAGACTTTTTGAGCTCATTTAGCTCTCCCAACACCTTTTGGTGTTCACTATTACATTGAGATAAAAGGTTATTAAGATCAACATTTTCATCTTGAAAGAACTTTAGTTCATCTTTTAATCCTAATATCTTTTTCTCAAATTTTGAATTAGCTTGAGTGAGTGAGTCATTTTTCTCATTTAGTTCTAAAATGATTTTCTTGTTTTTAATGATCGACTCTTTAAACTTCTCAACTAATTCATCATATACCTCTTGTAACTCATCATATGCATCATTTAACTCTTCATATGAAAAATCTAAAGTAGATGAGTTAGAGGTTACCAAGGAGGAATCTTCCTCAAGTGCCATGAGACAAAGATTAGCCACTTCTTGTTCGTCATCCTCCGATGACTCCTCATCACTCCAAGTAGCAAGCTTGGCTTTGAGTCTTTTCTTCTTCTTTGTTCTTGCCTTTGAAGTCCATCTTCCTTTGGATTTTTCTTCCCCGGTTGGACCTCATGAAACGTGAGAACCGTTTGGCTATCATAGCCAATTCTTCAAGTTCATCCTCATCACTAGATGAGCTCTCATCATGTTGTGAAGCTTTAGCCTTGAGAGCTATTCCCATCTTCTTCTTCTTCTCAACCTCAAGCTTCTCTACCCTTTTCTCTTCTTTCTTCTTCTCATCTTGCCTTCCTTGCTTCATGATCTCATGAGTAAGGAGAGAACCCACAAGCTCATCAAGCTTCAATGTTTTCAAGTTCTTTGCTTCGATGATAGCGGTTCTCTTCCCATCCCAAGACTCGAGAAGTGAATAGAGTAGCTTCCGGACAAGTTTGTCTTCCGGTATGATCTCTCCAAAGCCCTTTAGACCATTGACAATCGTGGAGAATCGATCAAACATCTTTGACACCGTCTCATTGGGCTCCATCTTGAAATTTTCATAACTAAGATTGAGAATTCCAATCTTAGTTTCTTTAACGTCATTGGTGCATTCATAAGTGGTCTCAAGAGTGTCCCACACTTCTTTGGCACTTTCAATTGATGAGACCTTTGAGTAGATGTCCGGACCGAAAGCACAAAATAGCATGTGGAGAGCTTTATCATTGACTTGAATCTTTTTCCTATCCTCTTCACTCATCTCCACTTTCTTCTTTAACACCATCTTGCCTTCACCTTCTTGCTTCAATGGTATGTATGGCCCATCCTCAATGACATCCCACACAAGATAGTCATTTGACATGATGAATAGACGCATTCTATTCTTCCAAAAAGAATAGTTATCACCGTTGAAGAAGGGAGGCTTTGTGGTCGATTGTGACTCGTACATGCCGGAACCGGAGGTAGAAGTCATCTCTTGATATTTTGATGATCACACTCTTCCAAGGAACTCCTCTTGTGGTTGTTAATCCTCAAAGAGTTAGGCTCTGATACCAATTGTTGAGTGGATCGCAAGATCGATATTGACCAAGAGGGGGGTGAATTGGAAATTTAAAGGTTTTGTGGTGGAAATTGCAAATTGAAAATAATTGACAAGGGATTTAGAGTGGTTCAAGTTCCAAATGAACTCTACATCCACAACCTTAGTTTCACTAAGGATTTGCAACAATTCCACTAAATTGCTCTTCCCCTTTTCTAGGACAAGGAGGCAACCCTTTACAATTTCGGTTGATTTTTCTACCAAAAAATCAACCCAATCCTCACACAAGTAAACAAAGAAATTTGATGGCTAATTAGATATCTCTCAATACAAATAATAGTCCAATTACAAGCACTCAACCCAATTGAACAAGATATGAATGAAAATTACAATTGGGGTTTTAGACAAAATGGGATTTGTGCACAATTGCTTGGATTTGATGTTTGGATGTTTGCTTTTGGATCAATAGTTGTTGCTGGTGCTTTTAGAAGTCTCTTTTATACCTTCTCATTGATTTCTAGCCGTTGTGGTTGTTACACTCATCAATAGAGCCGTTAGGATGTTATCTCACCACCATAACAGCAGTCTGCAACAACCCGTTTCGAAACGCGGGGTACCTGTTTCGGAACGGACTAAAATAGAAAGAGCCGTTGGGGTGCATTTAAGAGCCCGTTTCAAAACGCTTTAGGGTCGTTTCGAAACACTTTTGCCGCTGTCAAGGGTCGTTTCGAAACGGTCTTAGCCCATTTCGAAACACCTTAACGATTTTCAGAAAATCAGTTAAAAACATATTCAACGGTCTTATTTTCAAATTAAACTTAAGGCCTGTTTCGAAACGATTTGGATCCGTTTCGAAACGGATTTGCTACTGTCAAGGGTCGTTTCGGAACGGCCTTAGCCCGTTTCGAAACACCCTTTTTATCTTTAAATATTCAGCAAATATTTCAACCGTTGGCCTTTTTAAAACAAATGTGAAGAACAGTTTCGAAACGTGAGATACCGTTTCAAAACGGGGTCAAGTGTTTCGATACACGTTTCGGAACGGTGGTTGACAGTGATGAAAACGTTTCGGAACGCCTGAGGGCCGTTTCAAAACAGGAGCTTGAAAATCACTGTTTTAGCTTGAAACACTTAGAAAAATATTTGAAAAATTTTGTTTTTAACTTGGGCATAATCTTAAAATTATATGGGGATATTTTGAGGACTTAAAATTCGTTTTGACATTTTCAATTTAGTCCTTAGGTTTTTAGTTATATCAAAATTAAAATATTTGTTTCACACATTTGTTTCCTCTTATTCCTCTTTCCATTGAAGAAGTTGTTCCATCTTGAAGCTCATAAACATTTTTTCCAGTGCTCAGCCAGCAACTGTGGTCTTAAGAAGGTAAGTAAGTTCATAATAAGCATTTTTTTTACTTTTGTACAACATAAATTTACGCAATGTTTCAGTTATTTCATATTAATTTACTTAGGGGCTAAAGTATACTCATCATGAAAGTTCCATGTACAGAAGATGATGCTAAAATAGGAAGAGATAACGTAGAGAGTTCGAATAATATCGTTGGCATGACATTTTCGTCACGTGATGAAGCATAAAAATCTTATAAGGAATACACAAACCGAAATGGATTTAGTGCACATGTTGGAACAACTCGGGTTGATATAAATCGAAATGTTTACATGTAAGAGTTTTTTTGTTCAAAACAAGGGCACAAGAATTCAAAAGTGATGAGGCGCAACGTTCACGCGCTCTATGACCACTAACAATGACCGGTTGCAAGGGTAGAATAGTGGTCCATGTAGAAGATTCAGATAGTTGAGTAATATCATTGTCTGATAACGAACATAACTATCAACTTTGTCCACCATCCGTGGCACCCTTCCTTCGTTAACATCGATCTATGACGGAGACCGATATTGTAGAGGCTTCATCATTAAAACATGTTGGTGTGGGAATATCACAAATTATGAAATACTTCATGCAACAGTATGATGTTTATCAAAATGTTAGTTTTCTTAAGAAAGACCTATACATTGCCCTTCACAACATAAAAGCCAATGAAGTTATTGATGGGGATGTCAATGCAGTAGTAGGTTACTTTGACAGCAAGAAAGAGATAGATCCCGAGTTTTGTATGAAAATTTTAGTCAACGATTTGAATCTTTTGCAAAATCTATTTTAGGCTGATTCAACTTCAAGAGCTGACTACTCTATATTCAGTGATGTTATTGCATTTGACACCACCTACAAGGGTAATGCATATGCTCTACCTCTTGTAACGCCCCGGTTTTGGGCTTAGTAGTTTTGGGCGTTGACCGGTTTGGTCAAAGTGCTGTTCGAATCTTAAGAGGTGAAATTAGGAAAGCCTAGTTCGGGTTGCATTAAAAATATGGAAAAATGTTCTAAAATCATCTTTTAATATAATTAAGTGAACTGTGAAATCAATTTTGGAAAATGAGTTTTGGAAGGGTGACATTTTGGCTAGTGACCAAAATGTAATTTTTGAAAGTTTGGTGACTGTTTTCGAAAGGGTTGGAACTTTGAATCTTTAAGGAGCTATTATTCCAAAAGTAGTTTCTCCAGATTTTTCTAAGATATTTTGAGAATTATTCTGATTTTAAAACATATTAAAAGTGGAGGGAAAGCCATTTTGGCTATTTTGGATAACTAACTTTTCCATTTTCTTTCTCTCATTTTCTCTCAACCCAAACACTTTCTCTCCAGAGAATTTGACCTGATTTTCTCACCTAAATTCCTCCTTTCAACTCTCTTTTGATTCCTAATCAACATATCTACAAAACCTCATCATTTGCTACTTGTTTCATCAAGGTTTTTGATTCCAAAAAGAGGAGAAACTCAAGTTTGGAGGTAAGAACGTCCTTCTCCTCTAAACTATCAGTTCTTTACTGAAATTCCTAAGTTTTCAATCCTTAATTGATGTTTTATTA
Source organism: Hibiscus tridactylites (assembly GCA_958450335.1). NCBI lineage: Eukaryota > Viridiplantae > Streptophyta > Magnoliopsida > Malvales > Malvaceae > Hibiscus > Hibiscus tridactylites. Next base: position 73,896,471 of record OY288273.1, read on the forward strand.
AAGGCTTTTAAGATGTGAATTGGATCTTGGCTTATAATGCAAGATTTGGTGATTTTTGGTGATTTTCGTTTGATCTGATTAATCTGTGATTTGAGATGTGTTTTTGATGTTAAATGAACACTAAATTGATAAGGAATTGAGTTTTGATCAATGCAATCCCGGATAGGTTGAGTTTCCTAAGTTTAGCTTGTGTTTCTAGGTTGTTTTTGGTGAGATCTTGTGGATCTGTTGTTGCTGGAGGTATAAGGATGTTGTTAGACTCTTTTTAGATGTTAAATGATGTTGAAAGATGTTTTGTGTTGATGGTTTATGGCTGGGCTTTGTTGAGAAGTGGTTTGGATGCATTTTCGGTTGTGTTTGGTAGCCGAAAATGGAGTGTGGATGAGAGCAGCGAGTTTAGGTGCTTTCATTGAGGCAATTAATGCATGATGATGCATTAATCCTCTGCTTTGATGTGTTAAAACAGGGGAGGCATCTTTGGATCCAAGAATTGTTGATCCGGAAGCTTGAATTGGTGCTTCGGCAAGAGGCGAAGTGGAATCGGTGAGTGAAAAATGGTTTTCGGCTTTGAAACCAATGTCTTGGGAGCTTAGTTTAAGTCTAAACAACTTTTCTAAGCTCAAGTGTAAGTTTTCGGAAAGTACTCTCTAGTGGTGGCCATGATTTTGTTGTGATGCAATGTGGTTTATTGCATGATTTAAATACTATTTTGAAAGCATGATTTGGCATGGTATTTGCTGTTTTTGTAAGCCATATGTTGAAGGAAGCTCAAGGTAAGAGTTCCTTGTTTTTGTACATTGATAAAATGTGGTTTGATGCTTTTAAATGCATGATGAATATGGCTTGGTTTAATGCTTTAAAACAGTGGATAAATTGATGATAATGATGTATATTGGCAAGTGATATTTTGAAAAGGTTAAGATCACTAAGGTGGTTAAAAGTCCTTGAGTGAGCCTTGTTTACTTAAGAACATCAAGGTGGTTAAAAGTCCTTGGATGGTTCTTGTATGGACACAAAGGTGGTTAAAAGTCCTTGTGTGATCCTTTCCATGGTGTTTAAAAGTCCATGGGGCCAAGGTGTTTAAAAGTCCTTGGGGCCAAGGTGTTTAAAAGTCCTTGGGGTGAAACTTGATACGGACACAAAGGTGGTTAAAAGTCCTTGTGTGGTCCTTTCCATGGTGGTTAAAAGTCCATGGGCCAAGGTGTTTAAAAGTCCTTGGGGCCAAGGTGTTTAAAAGTCCTTGGGGTGAAAGTTGATGAACTTGTTTTTAAAGAAATGGAACTTATCACTTGTTGCCAATATGACATGTTATGATATGAAGCATGAGTTGCTTGTTTTAAGTATGCTTTTGAGCATGTGCAATTGATGATTTGAAGCATGATTTATAAATGTTTTATAAATGCATTATTGAATGGTTTTAAGAGCATTCCTCACTAAGCTTTTGCTTACGCTCTCTTTCGTTTTCTTAATTTAATAATGCAGAACATTAGAGTACCTTGAGGGCAGCAAGAGGGTCAAGCAATCAAGTGAAAGTAGAGCTCAAAGTATGGAAGGTTTCTTAAGTACACTTTTAGCTTTTGGTAATTTGGCAATGGGGGACCTATGTGTATGTTTTGGGAGAGGTTTTGAACTCCCTAAGTATGTTGAATGTTGATGAGAATGCTGGTTTTAGTGTTTGGCCTATATATGCTTGAATTGGAAGTTTATGCTTGAATGGCTTGCTTGTGTAGGAAGCATGCCTATAGATTTGGGGCTTTTCACATGTGATGTTGTTTTGATGAATTGTTGATGCAAGTATGCCTTATATATGTTGAATTGCATGCTGGTAAAGTTTGGTAGCATTTGGAGCATGATTGGATGTTTAATTGCATGTTTAAGAATGCATTTTGGGGCAATCTGTGCAGGGCGTTTCGAAACAGTGCAACCCGTTTCGGAACAGGTGCCTTAAACAAGCCCAGGCGTCCGAAACGGGAGGGACCGTTCCGAAACGGTTTGGCTACTGCCAGCCCGTGTTGCGGTACGCGTTGCGGAACGGCCCCGTGTTTCGAAACGGGCTCTGCCTGTTTCGGAACGGGTGACCGTTAGGGGCTGACATTGGCAGTTATATGTTTTGAATTGTTTGCGTTTTGGTCCCGAATCTTGTTTGTGCAATTGTATGAGCTTGGAATGTCCGTTTGAGCTGAAATTTCACAGTGAAGCATGAAACCTGACTAATTACAAGTTGGTAACTTTAATTTGGGTTAAGTCCTCATATTTATCAGAAATTACATTTTGGTCCCTAAAGTTGTAATTTGTTCAATTGGGTCCCTGTTTGATCTCTGATGTTTCTGATCTTTGAGTATGATGTTTGTGTGATCACAATTAGGGCTAATGTGCATCTAGACAAGATTAAAAAGAAAAAAAAGGGTCGTTAATCAAGGTTGACTTTCGGGTTGACTTTGGTTTTCCCCGTGTGACTTTCTTAATTCGGGTCAACCGTCTAGGCCGGGTTAAGGGGGTTACATTTGGTGGTATCAGAGCTGAGTTCTCGAGTAATTGGGAATGTTTATATGCATGATTGAAGTGTGTATGCCTTGTGTGCTTGTTGTTCGAAAGCATGTTTAGTGGCTTGTATTTTGGATGCAAATTGAGATGTATGTTGTGATGTAGCATGATGTGGGTACCCATTGCCAAATAAAAGCTAAAGAAATGATGTTGATTTTGGAAAGAAATTGAGCTTGAATACTTGGATTGCTTACCTTGCTGGGCCTGACTTTGTTTTATTTGTATTGATATTTCATGGTAAAAGTATGGCACCACGTAGAGAGTTAAGGAGTAGCGTGAGAGCTACGACCCCAGATGGGAATGAGAACGAAGAGAATGCGGGTAGTGCTGTGTTACCTCCTCCTCCACCTGGTGGTGGTGGTGCAGAGAGAGAAAGAGCTGGAGCTGCGGTAGCTGGTGCTGGAGCTGCTGGACCAGAGGTTGGTCAGGGGCAAGCTATGCCTGATATGTCTGTGCTGGTATAAGCTATTGCGGGTGCTTTTCGAGCAGCAGTAGCTGGAGCTCAAAGAGCTGGGCATCAGGGAGATGCTGGTGTTAGACTGCCCTTGGAGCGTCTGCGCAGTCTTGGTGGGACTGAGTTCATGGGTATGTCAGCTGAGAGTTCTGAGGCTTGGCTAGAGAGTACCAAGCGAATCTTGGGTCAGATGAGTTGCACGGATGTGCAAAAGCTGGGTTGTGTTGTGTCCTTGCTGCAGGACGATGCTTATACGTGGTGGACGACCACTATAGCTGGAATGGCTGAAGCTGATGTGACTTGGACATTCTTTCAGAATGTGTTCAAGCGGAGATATCTTGGTGTGAGATATCTTGATGAGAAGAAACGTGAGTTCATGACTCTTACCCAAGGGAGTATGAGTGTGGCTGAGTATGAGGTGCAGTTTGTGCGACTCAGTCAGTATGCACCTGAGCTTATTCCTGATGAACGGGAGAGGTGCGAAAGGTTTCGTTATGGTCTTATAACGGAGGTAAAGATGTATGTGCTGGCCACCGAGTATGATGATTTTGATGTGTTGGTGGGCCGAGCTAAGGACATTGAGATGAATTTGGGTTTGGCTGCGAAAGGTGCTGGAGCAAGTTCTAGTAAGAGAGCTGCTGAGTATAGTTCCGGAGGTGGACGGAACAAGAGGGGACGTGATCAGAGGTATCAGTCCTCAGCTAAGAGAGGTGGTGGTGCACCAGCTAGGGGTGGCAATGTTAGAGCTGATCCGAGTGCTTGCTGGATCTATGGTTCACGTGGTCACATGAAGCGTGACTGTCCTCGTGCTGTGAGGGAGGTGCAAGCTCCTGTTGCGGAAGCTGGTTTTGGGTGCTGGAATTGTGGTTCTGCAGACCACTTGAGGCGAGATTGTCCGAGGTTGGCTGGTGATCAGATGCGTGCACCTGCTGTTGCTGCACCACAGAGAGGTCGTAGGCGCGGCCGTGGTAATTTCCAGAAGCGTGAGGAAGGTGGTCGTGGAGTAGCCCATGTTGTGGCTATTCAGCCTGAAGGTGAAGGTCAAGCGAGGGTGTATGCTCAGCGTGAGGGAAGGAATGATGCAGATGTGATTGCAGGTACCTTTACTTTGCAATCCTTGTCATTGCTTTCTTTGATTGATTCTGGATCTACGCATTCATACATTTTGCGTGAGCATGCTGAATTGCTTGGTTTGCCTGTTGAGTCTTTGGATGTTGGTGTTCGTGTCACTAGTTCTTTTGGTGAAACTGTTGTGACTCGAAAGCTTTATAGAAGGTGTCCCTTGGTTGTTCAAGAACATGTTTTTCATGTTGATCTTATGGAGTTGCCCTTTTATGGTTTTGATGTGATCCTTGGTATGGATTGGCTTGCTGAGCATCGTGCTGTTGTGGATTGTGAAAACAAGCGTGTTTCGCTTAAGCTTGCGGATGATTATGAAGTTGTTGTGGTTGGTGAGAATGTGAAGTTTCTTGCCAATGTTGTTTCTACCTTGGAGGCGAGCAGGATGCTGAGGCAAGGTTGCGAAGCTTATCTAGCTTTTGTGATGAATCCTAGCTCTATGGAGTTGAGGGTGCAAGATATCAGGGTTGTGAAGGAGTTTCCTGGTGTTTTTCCTGAGGAGTTGCCTGGTTTACCTCCTAATCGCGAGGTGGAGTTTGGAATTGAGCTGTATGAGAATACAACTCCTGTGTCCATTACTCCCTATAGAATGGCACCTAAGGAGCTGAAGGAGCTGAAGACGCAGTTGCAAGAGCTGCTTGATCGTGGTTTCATCCGGCCAAGTGTGTCACCTTGGGGAGCACCGGTCTTGTTTGTGAAGAAGAAGGATGGCACTATGAGGATGTGCATTGATTACCGTCAGCTGAATAAGTTGACTATCAAGAATCGGTATCCTTTGCCGAGGATTGATGATCTCTTTGATCAATTTCGGGGAGCTGCTGTGTTCTCTAAGATTGACTTGAGGTTAGGGTATTATCAGTTGAAGGTGAAGGATGTGGATGTGCCTAAGACAGCTTTCAGGACACGGTATGGGCATTATGAGTTCCTTGTGATGCCGTTTGGTTTGACAAATGCTCCTGCTGCTTTCATGGACATGATGAACCGTGTGTTTCATGAATACCTGGACAAGTTCGTTGTGGTGTTCATTGATGATATCCTCGTGTACTCGCGTACTGAGGAGGAGCATGAAGAGCATTTGAGGATTGTTTTGCAAGCTTTGTTGGAGAATCAGCTTTATGCTAAGCTGAGTAAGTGTGAGTTCTGGCTTAAGGAGGTGGTGTTTCTTGGGCATGTGGTCTCGGCTGAGGGGATTCGTGTTGATCCTCAGAAGATTGAGGCAGTGATGAACTGGAAAGTTCCTAAGTCTGTTCATGAGGTTCGTAGTTTCCTTGGTTTGGAAGGATACTACCGAAGGTTTGTGGATGGTTTTTCCAAGATTGCTGCTCCTTTGACGAAGCTGTTGCAAAAGGATGTTAAGTATGAGTGGACAGAGGCGAGACAACAGGCTTTTGAGAAGCTGAAGGCGGCTTTGACGCAAGCTCCTATCTTGGTCAAGCCTGAATCAGGGAAAGAGTTTGTGGTCTACAGTGATGCATCCTATGTTGGTTTGGGGTGTGTGCTGATGCAAGAGGGTAAGGTGGTTGCTTATGCATCACGGCAGTTGAAAGTGCATGAGCGCAATTATCCTACGCATGATATTGAGCTGGCTGCAGTGGTTTTTGCTCTGAAGATCTGGAGGCATTATCTGTATGGTGAGAAGTGTACGGTGTACACGGATCACAAGAGCTTGAGGTATCTGATGTCTCAGAAGGAGTTTAATCTTAGGCAGCGGCGTTGGTTGGAGTTGCTCAAGGATTATGATCTGACGTTCGAGTATCATCCTGGAAAGGCTAATGTTGTTGCGGATGCCTTGAGTAGGAAGGTAGCTGTTGAGCTGAGGGCTATGTTTGCTAGCTTGAGCATATCGCGAGATGGTGGTCTTGTTGCTGAGTTGCAGGTGAAACCATCATTGGCTCAGTTGATCAAGGATAGGCAGTTGCTGGATGATTCCTTGGTGTCTCATGTTCAGGATATCGCAGAGGGTAGACCTTCGGATTTCTGTTTTAATGATGATGGTGTGTTGTGTTTTGGGAGTCGAATAGTAGTGCATGATGATGTTGAGTTGAGGCGTGCTATTCTGACTGAAGGCCATAGTAGTCCTTTTGCTATGCACCCTGGTAGTACTAAGATGTATCGCGATCTTCGTGATGAGTACTATTGGGTGGGTTTGAAGAAGGATGTTGCAGAGTTTGTGAGCAAGTGTTTGGTGTGTCAGCGAGTTAAGGCTGAACATCAGGTTCCTTCTGGGTTGATGCAACCGTTGAAAATCCCTGAATGGAAGTGGGAGAGGGTTACCATGGATTTTGTATCTGGTTTACCTTTGTCTCCATCAAAGAAGAATTCTGTTTGGGTGATTGTGGATCGCCTGACGAAGTGTGCGCATTTCTTGCCTGTGCATACTACGTTTTCCTTGGATAAGCTGGCAGAGCTGTACATTGCTGAGATTGTGAGGCTGCATGGTGTGCCTAAGTCGATTGTGTCGGATAGGGATCCGAGGTTCACATCGCGTTTCTGGCAGAGTTTGCATCAAGCTTTGGGTACAAGGTTGAATTTCAGTACATCCTATCATCCTCAGTCGGATGGTCAGTCTGAGCGAGTTATCCAGATCTTGGAGGATATGTTGAGGTGCTGCGTGATTGAGTTCCAAGGTTCTTGGGAGAAGCATCTGCCTTTGGTTGAGTTCGCTTATAACAATAGTTATCAGGCGAGTATACAGATGGCACCTTATGAGGCTTTGTACGGGAGGAAGTGTAGGACTCCTCTTTGTTGGGCTGAAACTGGTCAAAAGTTGGTTTCGATGCCGGCTTTGTTGAAAGGGACCACTGAGAAGGTGAAGCTTATCTGTGAGCGGTTGAAGGCTGCCTCTGATCGGCAAAAGTCTTACGCGGATTTGAAGCGTAAGGAGATAGAGTATGTGGTGGGTGACCGTGTGTTCTTGAAGGTTTCGCCTTGGAAGAAGGTGATGAGGTTTGGCCGGAAGGGTAAGCTGAGCCCTAGATACATTGGACCATATGAGGTTGTTGAGCGTATAGGTCCTGTTGCGTATCGGTTGAGGTTACCTCAGGAGTTGGAGAAGATTCATGATGTGTTCCATGTTTCTATGCTCCGGAAGTATAGGTCTGATCCTTCGCATGTGATGCCTGTGGAGGAAGTGGAGTTGAATCCGGATTTGACCTACGATGAGGAACCGATGAAGGTTCTGGATTCGGATAGCAAGGTTCTTCGTGGCAAGACCATTGAGTTGGTGAAGGTGCTGTGGAAGCATCGAGGTGTTGAGGAAGCCACGTGGGAGCGGAAGGAAGACATGCTGAAGCAGTTTCCTTATCTCTTTCCTTCAGGTAAATTTCGAGGACGAAATTTCTTAAGGGGGGGGGAGAGTTGTAACGCCCCGGTTTTGGGCTTAGTAGTTTTGGGCGTTGACCGGTTTGGTCAAAGTGCTGTTCGAATCTTAAGAGGTGAAATTAGGAAAGCCTAGTTCGGGTTGCATTAAAAATATTGAAAAATGTTCTAAAATCATCTTTTAATATAATTAAGTGAACTGTGAAATCAATTTTGGAAAATGAGTTTGGAAGGGTGACATTTTGGCTAGTGACCAAAATGTAATTTTTGAAAGTTTGGTGACTATTTTCGAAAGGGTTGGAACTTTGAATCTTTAAGGAGCTATTATTCCAAAAGTAGTTTCTCCAGATTTTTCTAAGATATTTTGAGAATTATTCTGATTTTAAAACATATTAAAAGTGGAGGGAAAGCCATTTTGGCTATTTTGGATAACTAACTTTTCCATTTTCTTTCTCTCATTTTCTCTCAACCCAAACACTTTCTCTCCAGAGAATTTGACCTGATTTTCTCACCTAAATTCCTCCTTTCAACTCTCTTTTGATTCCTAATCAACATATCTACAAAACCTCATCATTTGCTACTTGTTTCATCAAGGTTTTTGATTCCAAAAAGAGGAGAAACTCAAGTTTGGAGGTAAGAACGTCCTTCTCCTCTAAACTATCAGTTCTTTACTGAAATTCCTAAGTTTTCAATCCTTAATTGATGTTTTATTAAAGGCTTTTAAGATGTGAATTGGATCTTGGCTTATAATGCAAGATTTGGTGATTTTTGGTGATTTTCGTTTGATCTGATTAATCTGTGATTTGAGATGTGTTTTTAATGTTAAATGAACACTAAATTGATAAGGAATTGAGTTTTGATCAATGCAATCCCGGATAGGTTGAGTTTCCTAAGTTTAGCTTGTGTTTCTAGGTTGTTTTTGGTGAGATCTTGTGGATCTGTTGTTGCTGGAGGTATAAGGATGTTGTTAGACTCTTTTTAGATGTTAAATGATGTTGAAAGATGTTTTGTGTTGATGTTTTATGGCTGGGCTTTGTTGAGAAGTGGTTTGGATGCATTTTCGGTTGTGTTTGGTAGCCGAAAATGGAGTGTGGATGAGAGCAGCGAGTTTAGGTGCTTTCATTGAAGCAATTAATGCATGATGATGCATTAATCCTCTGCTTTGATGTGTTAAAACAGGGGAGGCATCTTTGGATCCAAGAATTGTTGATCCGGAAGCTTGAATTGGTGCTTCGGCAAGAGGCGAAGTGGAATCGGTGAGTGAAAAATGGATTTCGGCTTTGAAACCAATGTCTTGGGAGCTTAGTTTAAGTCTAAACAACTTTGCTAAGCTCAAGTGTAAGTTTTCGGAAAGTACTCTCTAGTGGTGGCCATGATTTTGTTGTGATGCAATGTGGTTTATTGCATGATTTAAATACTGTTTTGAAAGCATGATTTGGCATGGTATTTGCTGTTTTTGTAAGCCATATGTTGAAGGAAGCTCAAGGTAAGAGTTCCTTGTTTTTGTACATTGATAAAATGTGGTTTGATGCTTTTAAATGCATGATGAATATGGCTTGGTTTAATGCTTTAAAACAGTGGATAAATTGATGATAATGATGTATATTGGCAAGTGATGTTTTGAAAAGGTTAAGGTCACTAAGGTGGTTAAAAGTCCTTGAGTGAGCCTTGTTTACTTAAGAACATCAAGGTGGTTAAAAGTCCTTGGATGGTTCTTGTATGGACACAAAGGTGGTTAAAAGTCCTTGTGTGATCCTTTCCATGGTGTTTAAAAGTCCATGGGGCCAAGGTGTTTAAAAGTCCTTGGGGCCAAGGTGTTTAAAAGTCCTTGGGGTGAAACTTGATACGGACACAAAGGTGGTTAAAAGTCCTTGTGTGGTCCTTTCCATGGTGGTTAAAAGTCTATGGGCCAAGGTGTTTAAAAGTCCTTGGGGCCAAGGTGTTTAAAAGTCCTTGGGTGAAAGTTGATGAACTTGTTTTTAAAGAAATGGAACTTATCACTTGTTGCCAATATGACATGTTATGATATGAAGCATGAGTTGCTTGTTTTAAGTATGCTTTTGAGCATGTGCAATTGATGATTTGAAGCATGATTTATAAATGTTTTATAAATGCATTATTGAATGGTTTTAAGAGCATTCCTCACTAAGCTTTTGCTTACGCTCTCTTTCATTTTCTTAATTCAATAATGCAGAACATTAGAGTACCTTGAGGGCAGCAAGAGGGTCAAGCAATCAAGTGAAAGTAGAGCTCAAAGTATGGAAGGTTTCTTAAGTACACTTTTAGCTTTTGGTAATTTGGCAATGGGGGACCTATGTGTATGTTTTGGGAGAGGTTTTGAACTCCCTAAGTATGTTGAATGTTGATGAGAATGCTGGTTTTAGTGTTTGGCCTATATATGCTTGAATTGGAAGTTTATGCTTGAATGGCTTGCTTGTGTAGGAAGCATGCCTATAGATTTGGGGCTTTTCACATGTGATGTTGTTTTGATGAATTGTTGATGCAAGTATGCCTTATATATGTTGAATTGCATGCTGGTAAAGTTTGGTAGCATTTGGAGCATGATTGGATGTTTAATTGAATGTTTAAGAATGCATTTTGGGGCAATCTGTGCAGGGCGTTTCGAAACAGTGCAACCCGTTTCGGAACAGGTGCCTTAAACAAGCCCAGGCGTCCGAAACGGGAGGGACCGTTCCGAAACGGTTTGGCTACTGCCAGCCCGTGTTGCGGTACGCGTTGCGGAACGGCCCCGTGTTTCGAAACGGGCTCTGCCAGTTTCGGAACGGGTGACCGTTAGGGGCTGACATTGGCAGTTATATGTTTTGAATTGTTTGCGTTTTGGTCCCGAATCTTGTTTGTGCAATTGTATGAGTTTGGAATGTCCGTTTGAGCTGAAATTTCACAGTGAAGCATGAAACCTGACTAATTACAAGTTGGTAACTTTAATTTGGGTTAAGTCCTCATATTTATCAGAAATTACATTTTGGTCCCTAAAGTTGTAATTTGTTCAATTGGGTCCCTGTTTGATCTCTGATGTTTCTGATCTTTGAGTATGATTTTTGTGTGATCACAATTAGGGCTAATGTGCATCTAGACAAGATTAAAAAGAAAAAAAAGGGTCGTTAATCAAGGTTGACTTTCGGGTTGACTTTGGTTTTCCCCGTGTGACTTTCTTAATTCGGGTCAACTGTCTAGGCCGGGTTAAGGGGGTTACACCTCTTGTGCCCATTGTTGGTGTAAATCCTACCATCAAACAATTGTGTTTGTTGTTTTCGTTGTCCTTGCAGATGAGACCGCAAATATGTTTCAGTGGGTCTTAAATGCTTTTAGAGAAGTTATGCTGAACAAGTCTCAACTTTTAGTGGTTACAGATGGAGATAGGGCAATCCAAAATGTTTTTCTTGATGCTAAACATCGAATATGTTCTTGGCATCTAGCTCGCAATGCACAAGGAAATATTAGTGATCCAAATTTTACAAAGGGCTTTAGGAAATGCATGTTTTCTTGGTGGACACCTCCGGGATTTGATGTACAGTGAGAGATAACTATTATAAAGTTTAATGTGAAAAACCATCATTGGGTTGTGGAGAAGAGCAAGACCCGTCACTTATGGTCACAATCATATATGACGAGTCATTTTTTTTGCGAACTTGAGGTCAACCCAAAGGTGCGAATCAATGAATGCATCTCTAGCTATTTTCCTTAAGTGCAATAAGACATATTTAGAGTTTATTCATACAATTGAAGATTCCATTGCTCAAATGTGCTTGAACCAATTGAAAGCAAATTTTACTTGTACACAGAGTAAGCCGATGCAATTGACAAAATTGAAAGAGCTAGAAGGCGATGCAGCTGAACTGTATACAAGAAAATCATATAGGACATTCCAAGAGGAACTTAAATTAGAGACATTGTATTGTGTATCACGAGAAGATGAAGAATTCAACGGTGTTCGAACTATTTATCTGACGAAATATCAACAACCAGACAAGGAATATAAACTACAATTTGATGTTGTCACACAAACCCTAACATGTTCATGTCATAAATTTGAGACAATCGGGTTTCCATGTAGACATCAACTACACATTCTTAAGATGCAAGATAGCTCACGTATCCCAAAATCATTGATTCTAAATTGATGGACAGAGAATGCGAAGGTTGTTGCCCCATCATTTGTGGACTTCAATGATCCTCCTAAAGTGAAACACATGGCACTGTTTGCTTCACTCCGCTCAATTTCTAATAGACTTTCCTATATTACATCTAGTACGGATGAGAGCTTCTGACGAACCAAAGATGAGGTTCATAGACTTATGACCAAACTCGAGGCATCTTGTATGTTGAATGATTATTATGACCAAACCACACCAATTAAAAGAGTTCCGAACCCGTCAAGGAAGAAAGGAAAAAGTCCAATTAGTGAGTCGAAAAAAGTGGCAATCAAGATTAGGCCTCATTGTTCAAATTGCAAATCAGAAGGACACAATAAGTCACAAGTCCTGAGTTGAAGCTAGGATTTCCAACACCATCATCCGCATGTAATGATGGATTTTATGGTGAAGATTTGGAGTTTTTAGAAACTTCAATGGACAACATGGACCCGATCGACGAAAATGTTATTCCCTATTTATTAAATTACATGTTTGCTTCCTTTCACTGGTCAATTAACGTGTGAAACAATTTTTATTCCTTATTAGAAGGAGGAGGAAGTATGGATGAGTGACTGTGGAGCTTCAAACAATCCCACTCAAACCGAAGAAGAAGTGTATCATCTATTTTGAGTTTTTGACTGGTATGTAATTATATGTTGAAGGATAATTATGTAGTGGTACGTATTTTATTGTACACATATAATGGTTATTCGAGATAGCGTTTGCATACTAGGAAAATAAATATCGAAACTCAGATCATGAATCTCGGTACTTATAACTTGGAATAATGATCCATCAAATGACCTAAAGGAAGTATCACAACTTCAACATAGTGTTTCGATACTACTTAACTAGAGTTATGAGACTCCTACAACGTGTTTCGAAATGTTGTCATTATTAGGCCTATTTATGTTATACGTAGTATCAGAGCAGAGTACACTAGTTTCGGGACTTGGGATTATTGTGATAGAAATGACTTATAATGGGGTATCGCAACTTTCTGACAAAGTTTGCATACTACAATCATAAATATCGGAACTTGAATAATGAATTTTGGTACTTAAAACATCAAACAGTAATAGATCAAATGACCTAAAGGAAGTATCGCAACTTCAACATAGTGTTTTGATACTACTTAAACAGAGTTATGGGACTCCTACAACATGTTTCGATACATTATCATTATTAGGCCTATTTATGTTATATTAGTATCGGAACAAAGTACACTAGTTCCGAGACTTGGGGTTATTGTGATAGAAATGACTTACAATGGGGTATCATAACTTTCACATAGAGTTTCATACTACGATCATAAATATCGAAACTCGAATCATGAATTTTGGTACTTAAAACATCGAACAATAATAGATCAAATGACCCAAAGGCAATATCACAACTTTTTCTTATTATTTTGATACTACTAACATTAGTATCAGAACTCAAATTAAAATTGTTTCACTATGGTAGGTTTTATACTTAAAATATTAAGGGAAATTATGACATTCACGGCTGAACATTCAGAGTTATAGTTTCAAAACTTTAATAGAAGTTTTGATATATTAAAAACATAACAAAAGAAGATGTGGCCAATACATAAACATAAATCTCAAAGAAGATGTGGCTAATACATAGTAATGATTCAACCCATAATCTTCCTCGCATACTTTGCAAAGCGCTGGGGATTCCTCTTGTAAATTAGAGCAACACCCTCACAATCTGGGTGAGGATCGTCTGGGTTTGGAGAACACAACAAACCCAGTATAGCCACACCAATCTCCACAACTCTGATAGACGGGTTCCACCTTTCACAAAGGATGACCAACGTAATTCTGCCAACCTCATTAATGTTTGAGTAGAATAAGTCCCCATCAAATTTAATAGCAATCTAAAAAACATATAACCATTATCCACGAAATGCTTCAGTGTAAAAAAAATTGAACAAGATAAAACAACAATCTTGGGAGGTTAATTATATTACCTTAGGAGGAGAGAGAGGGTAGTCAGGTGGGAAGATAATGGAAACTTCAAATTCATGCCCTTCATAAGGTCTGATAGCAAGTGCAGTCATTCGAAGTCGATAATGATACGAACATCTATCAACTTTTGTCTTTACTAAAGAAAAATAATGATAATTACAAATTATATGAAAACGAAACCATCAAATTAAAGGACAAAGTAACAAAGGAACGTTTACCAGAAAGAAGATAAGGGTCAAATTCAGGAGTTTGTAAGGCATCAGGACAAAACTCCCTTCGAATACAAGGTAGCGTTGCCATGTTGATCTCAAGATTTCAGTTTAAGAAAGGTTAGGAGATGAAAAAATAAGACAAATATGAGAATGAAGATTACAACATAAGTGGAGGTATTTATAGGGGAAACGTGGATTTTCATAGGTCAACCCTAACTATTTAAAAGATTACCAACCAATAAGTTGTTATTTCATGTGGAAATATCGAAACCACGTATAGTGGTTTCGAAACTAATTAAGTACAAACATAAAATGATACTGCTTGTTTTTACTTTTCAGTTGGTCTTTAATTCTATTAGTACGGACCTTTATTTAAAAGTTCTGAAACTGAGGTTCAAAACTCCTTTACTTACATTTATGACTTTAGAACCAATTCCGATTACGGTTTCAAATGCGTAAGAAATTAAATTGGCGGGTTCAATGGATTTAGAATTTCAAAAGAAGCATGTTCCCAATAAGAGTCTTTTCACTGTCAGTTTCGAATCTCTGTAACCCAAACTAAAAACCTAAAATGATAATGCTTGTTCTCACATTTTCAGTTTGTCTATAATTCTATTAGTATTGAACCTTTATTTAAGAGTTTCAAAACTGAGGTTCGAAACTCCCTTACTTAGATTTATGACTTTGGAACTAGTTCCGATTATAGTTCAAACACGTGAAAATTAGAATGGAGGGTTCAGTGGATTCCGAATTTCAAAAGACGCATGCTCCCAATAAGCGTCTTTTCACTATTAATTTCGAACCTCTCTAACTTGTTTCGATACGTCAGCAACAGATAAGTCTTTTCGATGATTGTATTGGGTAGAACAATTTTTAGATAAGTCTTATATGGCAGTTTCGGAACCGGTTTTCAAATTCCGAAACCCAACCTACCAACCCAAAATTGTAACTGTAATTTGAAGATTTTCAGTTCAATTCTCAAGAATATTGTTCCAAAACATGTTTAAGAGTACCGAAACACGTTGTAAATAAAAGAACTATAAACATAGGCACATAGCCCAGTGAAAATCTTTTTTCTATTATAAATATGATTTTAAACGCTGACCTTCGACATTCCTTTCTCTATTATAAATAAGAGTCCTTTGGGTTCCTAGTTTCATACCCTAATGAGCGAATGGTGTATTCCTTCCTTTGTAGTTTTCGTGTCTACAACATTATATGTGTTGGTTTATGTTTTTTTACTAGTGGCGATGACTACTATGTAGAGACTTCATTTTATAGATCCGGGAGGAGTGCTGGTTGTTTATTTAGGTTTTTTGTGTCGAAAAACAATGGTATTTGGAAGGCTACGATTAGCCATTCGTAGGGATGAACAACAACAAATAGAGTATTTGGAAAACCTTGCTCTCAAGATTTTCCAAATACTATTGTTTGTTGGTGTTTTGAACTACATCGGGAGTCGACCAATGCAGAGTGAATTGTCGAAGTTGTCGATGTGTGCTGGACTTTGGCCGTTTTCCCTATATATATCGTCGAGGTAACTTTTCATTTGTCAGTTGTGGGTGGGAGTGATGGCGGGCACCGTGCCAACAATTAATGAGCACAAGATGATTTGGTAGAATAAACTAAAGTGGAAGCGTTCTCCCCCTTAAAGGGCGTCTGAAATGTTCTTATAATAGTATTGGCATTTTAAATGTTCTTATTTTGTTAGAAGTCATCTTCAAGAATCTTTTCACCCCCTTAAAGGGATGAAAGTTGTAATGTTTTGTTAGGGGGTTTGTTTTACATTTGTACTTAAGCTTTGAATCGAATATTCATATTTACAAATTTAAGAAAAGAAGTCCAAAACAGGGGCGGAACTAGGAATTTATTATAATGAGTCAAAATAAAACTAAAAATTGAACCGATCAATCATAAGATTAACACTAAAAATAAGAAATATATATTTTACTTAGTTTATTGAAAGTTCAATAGAAACAAAGAATTTTTTTTGATCAGCAATTGTATGATTTTAAACAAAGAATTAATACCGATACCTTCATTAATCATTATGGAATCTTGAGAAGAATGCTCATTAGTGGTACTATCATCAACACGTTGAACTTCATGAATCAACTCAAATTGTATAGTAGATTGTGTGTGATCTTCAGAAATCTTGTCATTTTTGTTCGATAAGAAATGTGATGTAATTTGTTTTCTCTTTGACATACTTTGACCTATAATGCCAACAATAAACAAAATAGCAAGAAAATAACAAGTATATTACTCAATTATTAAACCAAAAATTAGGAATAAAAAATTGATCAATGGAACTATAATAATCAAAATTGATAAAAAAAAATTAAAATATTATGATTAATAGAGGCGATCAGTGATGAACTCTAGAACAATGATGACTTCCATGTGTCTTGCAAAATATTGAAAAGAAGAAGAATGAAGAGTTAGTGATTTTTTTAAAAAATTAATTTGATTGCTAAGTGGAGAAAACAATTAAAGTATTGTTAATAAAAGGAATTTAAAAAGTTTTTCACTTTAGATTATCTTAAAATCTATCTTACCTTAAATTTTGTCAAAATATTATTTTTTTATTCCTAATTAATACTTGATAAGAACAACTCATTGAGGGGGCCAATAGAACTTACGTTTTATATATATATATATATATATATATATATATATATATATATATATATATATATATATATATATATATATATATATATATATTAAAATAGTTATATTTAATATTTTATAAAACGTGTCATAAATGTCATTTAACTGCTCGTAGAAAGTGTCTTTCCAGTAATACAGCGAGTACCGAACGTTTTCATTTATAGTCTCAAACTTATCGCATGAAACATGGGATTGTCAACACCAATATCGAAACTCGGATCATGAATTTCGGTACTTAGAACTTCGAATAGTAACCGGCCAAATGACCTAAATGGAGTATCGCAACATCTAAATAGTGTTTCGATACTAATTACAATAGTAACATAACTCATATTAAATGGTTTTGATATGATAGGTTTTAGACTTAAAATATTAACAGAAATTGTGACATTCACGGCTAAACATTTAGAGTTATAGTTTCGGAACTTGAATAGAAGATTCGATATATTAAAAACTTTACATAAGAAGATGTTGCCAATATATAAACATTAAACATTAATCTTAAAGCAGATTTGATCAATGCATTTTAACCCATCATCCTCCTCGCATACTTTGCGAAGCGCTGAGGATTGTTCTTGTAAATCAGAGCAACACCTTCACAATTCGGGTGAGGATCGACTGGGTTTGGAGCACACATCAAACTTAGTATACGCACAAGAATCTCTACAACTCTGATAGAAGAGCTCCACCTTTCACGGAGGATGTCCGGCTTAATGCCGCCAGCCTCACTAATATTGGGGTGGAATAAATCCCCATCGAATTTAATAGCAAACTACAGAAACAAATAACTATTATCTTTGAAATGACTAGCGTAGAAAATGAACAAGATAAAACAATAATCTTGGGAGGTTATTTATATTACATTAGGAGGATTGAGAGGGTAATAAGGTGAGAAGAAAATGTAAACTTCAAAATCACGCCCTTCATAAGGGCTGACAGCAGCTGCATCCATTTGAAGTCGATAATGAAACATACATTCATCAATATTTGGCATTGCTTAAGAAAAATAATGCTCATTATAAACTATATGAAAACAAAAAATTTGGCCTAAATGACAACATAACAGAGGGATGTTTACTAGAAAGCATATAAGGGGGCTAGTTCAGGATTTTGCAAGGCTGAGGAACTTTAACAATCATCACTTGTTCCAGAATGATTAGACACGAGGGTTTAAGCACTTATTCACGAGCTGATAAACTTCAACAATCATCACCTGTTCCAGAATGATTAGACACGAGTGACAGATGCCACATTGATTCACTAAAATGAATCCTAAACAATCGAACCAAAAAAAACTTCAATTTTAAATTTTTCCAAACATACACAAAATCTAGATGCATCATACCATCTTAATACATCCATATGAGTAACACGCCAAGCTACATTTAGAACGAACATCTGAAACATGCCAAATTTCAGAATCTAGAGGTTAAAGGACCTAATTGTAAAAAACTAAATTTACAAGGACTAATTGTAAAACAAAGGCATCAAACAAAAATTGAACATATTTATGTTTTCATGTAAAATTTCAAGTCAATTAAACACCATTAGCTCATTTAGTTAACGCATGATCATTCAATGACTAAATTGCAAAGAAACAAAACTAGGAAATCCCTTTAACCGAATTAAGTACTGACCATACCGATACACAGTGTCCCATAAAAATTCTAGTATTCAATTTATGTACTGATATTGGCTTACCTTACCGTTACGAATGGGCCTGTACCGATCCCCAAACAAGGTGTACCAGTACACCCTAATCCAATATGCCCAACATACAAAGAAGGGTATAGGTACGCTCTAGACAATATTTCATATTTGAATATGTAATTCCAATTCGAAACACCAACAATTGGTTCCAAACATGCCTAAACATGCTCTTAATGAATTACCATTGATTTGAAAAAATCAATGAAGATAATTCTATTTGAGATCAGTTGTATAATGTATTGTGTCAACGACGCATATGTCTCGACTTACTATTACACATAAAACTATGTGTTTTACCAATTGTTGCTTGGTTATCACAATATATGCATATTTTGGCATAAGCTTTAGTCATTCAGAAATATCCTCAAAGAAATTTTAAAGCCATTCAACTTTTTCTTTAGACTTGTCTAGAGCTACAAACTCATATTCTATTGTGGATCTAGTTATAATAGTTTGTCTTGAGGATTTTCATGATACATCTCATCTTCCCATTGTGAAACATATTCACTTGTGCCTTTGGTATCTTGAATACCAGATATCTAATAAGCATCGAAAAATCCTTTTAAAATAGAAGAATCTTTGGAGTAATATTGTCCTTAGTCCTTAGTATATCTAAGATATCTTTGTACCGTCAAAATCACTTTCCAGTGGTTTAGCTCTAGACTGCTTATGAACCTGCTTAAACTGCTCATAGTTAAAACAATATTTTGTTTATTACATTTCATTTAGAATGTTTATGACCCTTACGTATCCCATTTGGTCAATGTTTTAACATTTTTTTGAACAAATGTTCTCTCATATTTGTTGAAGTTCTCGCTATACCAGAAACATGTTGGAGTATTCCCAAAGACCAATCATGAGATGGTTGTAAAAGACATACTTATTTTATCTTTTTTATTAATATAAAGTCATTATTATTATTTCAGTCTTATTCTGTATGTTTGTAAATAAACTAAATTATAATAAAGTCCTTAGAATAATATAGTTTTTCCTAAAATGCCCTTAGTCGAGTATTATTTTGGGCATGAATAACAATAATATATTAAGACTAATATGTAGTTGATTGATGACATAGTGTTGTCATTGACATGAAGATGTCAAAATTAATATATACGTATGTGTTAGAAAACGACACACTGGACTGACCCGCTATGAGAATGTTTCTTGGATTATTATGTGACAGTCACAACATTGCTCATAAAGATAACTACACATATGATCCTTAGACTTGAGACCATCGTTAATTCAACATTATGAGTGACATATTTTGATACAATCAAACGTGTGTCGTAACTGACTACACTATAAAGACTGATACTGGATATGTGTTAACCTTGTAAAAGGTTAACTTTTTACGCCTTTTTACTTAATTTATTGTAAGAAATCAAGCCCATTTCATCTCATTTCATAGAATATAGGCGCATTTAGTTCATGTAGTTTCATTTGGTGTTGCTTGTTTAGTTTCCTTTGTTTATTTGCTTGAATGATGTTGCTTGGGAAGTTTTGGGTTGTTGTGGTGACGTGCATGAAAATGAGGAGCAGAGCAGGGCAAAGGCAGAATGCTATAGCATGTTGGATAGCATTTTTTGGCACACTAGAGGACAAGGAGATGAGGACACTGTGCAACCTGACACGTGAGCCAATTAGCTAGCTGTGAGCCCACATGTGAAGGGAATATTCCCTTAGAATTTAGGGCACAAAATCCTAGGAGCCACCACTATATAAAGGACAAGAGACCCACATTTTAGAGAGTTGAAATGAGAGGATATTTTGGGTGAGCTAAGAAAGAGAGAAAAATGGCTCATTTCCTTCATCTTCTTCATGTGGTGTTCTCCATTGTTGAAGCCCCAAGGAGTGTTCTTGTTGGCCTTTGAGAGAAGCAGCAAGCTTAGAGTGGTTCACGACAGTCTAAGGTGGCTTGGGAGTTTCTTTTACTCTAGTTGCTTTTGCTATTTCATTTCTTATTTTTATGATGGGTTGTTTAAAACGAATGATTGTGGATGATATATTCCCAACCATGAACTAATTTTAAGTGGCTTGGGCTTGTTATGAATGTTTATGTTTAAGTTTAAATGAATGTTTGGTTTGCTTTCTTATCATTTACATGTTTTGTCCATTGTATGCTTGCCCTAAACTTGTAAGAGCTTTTGAGAGTTAGCCTTAGTTTAGGTGTTAGATAGTTTAACATTCGAGAGAGTTAGGCTTAGATCTATGTGGACAATGAGGGTTTGATGCCGAGAGGCAAAACCCTAACTTACCTTAGGGATAAGGATAGAGTTTCAACGACTAAAAGGAGTACAACTTCATAGATAAGTAGCTTGCTAAGGTTCACACTGAGAGGTATTGCCTTAGCATTCTGGCTGTCAAGTTTCTTGCTAGAGATAGTTTAGAAACACCTAAGTAAACTCTGTCGAGCATGTTGTGGGTAAAGTAGTTCTAGACATTCTTTAGGGTTAGATATAGAAGTCCTTACAAGCCCAACCTATCATTCCATTAGAGAGTTTCGTACGTGTGAGAAGACCCTTGAAATATCCTTGTTTTAGTTCAACTTTACTTCTATTAATTGCTACCGCATTTCTTACCCTGTTCCCATTTGCTATCACATTAATTCACTATTTCCATTTGCTATTTCATTTATATTTTAGTCTTAATTCGTGTGCTTAAACTTAAGTTGAAATACCTACAATCCTTGTGGAGACGATACTCACTCATCACCTTACTACTTGTCTCAACGTGTATACTTGCACTATTTGCGTATCATTTATAGTTCACCCTTATAAGCGACAAGTTTTTGGCGTCGTTGCCGGGGATTGGCAACTGATTGTTTTAAGTTTAGAATTTGCACAATTTTACTTCTTTTTGTATAGATTAACTAGCTGTTTTTGTTTATCTTTTTCCGTTGTTGTGTTGTTGCATGACCTGAAGAAGACCCAACGAACCCATACTACCATTAGTTCCTGAGATTGAACATCTTTTTCGAGAAAGAAGACGTATACAACAAGCTTTGGAAGTCATGTATGGAGGTTGTAACCAAGGAGGTCAACATGGCGATAATCTTGAAGACCCTAATGTTGTAGCAAATGGCGGAGCTGTAGTTCATCCACGAGCTATTAGAGATCATTTGAATCCCATCTTAGAAGATCTCAACCCTGAGATTGTAGCTCCCGAAATTCAGGCAGCCCACTTCGAGCTCAAACCGGTGATGTTCAACATGTTGAACTCGATTCGTCAATTTGGTGGTTCACCTCATGAAGATGCTAGGCAACACATCCGTGCATTCTTAAAAGTGTGTAACTCATTTAAACAACAAGGTGTGCATGAAGATGTGTTGAAGCTTAAGCTATTTACTTACTCATTGCGTGATCGAGAAAGAAAGTGGTTGAGTGGAGTACCCGCTGGTTCAATAGAGACATGGGTAGATCTATGGAAAAGCTTTTTATTCGATTTAATCCTCCCAACATGAACACTAAGGTAAGGAATGACATTGCTTCCTTTCATCAAGCTGATGAAAAATCGATGTACGAGTGTTGGGATAGATATAAGGGAGTACTTTGCAAATGTACGAATCATGGTTTTTAAGATTGGACGCAAGTTGTGATGTTCTACAATGGTGTCAATGCTCCCACAATAAAGATGCTAGATGCTTCAGCAAATGGAACTTTGCTGGGCAAGTCACCCGAAGAAGCATTCGATATCCTTGATAAAATAGCGAACAATGACTACCAATTCCCTACTGCTAGACTTGGAACGGGGAGAAAGACTCATGGGACACTTGAGCTTGAGGCTAATGACTATGTTTCAGCTCAGTTATCGGCCATTAAAATATGTTGAAGAACCTCCAACGTCTAAATAAGGTAAAGGAAGTGAAGGTAGTGACAACTTGTGTTTGATGTGATGGAAGTCACCATGTGAGTGAATGCACGGAAAATCACGAGTCTACCAACTATGTGGGGAACTACAATAGGAACATCAACAACCCCTACTCGAACACCTATAACAAGGATGGCGTCAGCATCCAAATCTTTCATGGGGGAATCAAGGAAACAACAATACCAGAAGCTCGAATCAACAATAAAATTAGACTGAACCCCAAGGGTTTCCAGTAGAATATGCTATGGAAAAATGACAACAAGGGTTTAGCCTCTTCAGCGAACAACAACTCTTTAGAAGCTACTTTCCACGACTTTATGTCGTCCACCAAGACTTTACTTCATGATCATACATCATCGATCAAGAGCTAGGGTGCCTTATTGCAAAGTCATAGCTCGTCCTTGAGATCTTTAGAAACTCAAGTAGGTCAAATAGCACAAGCCCTAAAAGTTCAACCTCATGGTAGTTTGCCTAGTGATACTAAAGTCACTAAACCTCATGGCAAGGAATAATATAGTGCACTCACTTTAAGGAGTGGCACCCAACTTAACAAGGAAGATAAGTTT
The DNA here is from genome assembly GCA_958450335.1 of Hibiscus tridactylites. Lineage (NCBI taxonomy): Eukaryota > Viridiplantae > Streptophyta > Magnoliopsida > Malvales > Malvaceae > Hibiscus > Hibiscus tridactylites. The sequence goes on from OY288273.1 coordinate 73,919,067, forward strand.
GAGGAGAAGAAGAAGGCTGAAGATTCCAACCCCAAAATTGTCCAAGAAGAACCCAAAGCGCAAGAAGATTCATCTCTGAGAAGGACAAGAGTTAAGGCTCAACTAGTGAACTTGTTGATGGAAGACAGAGTTTTTGATACAACAAAAGACATACATCCACCATTAGAGGAAGAAGTTAGACCCCCACCACCATTCCCTCAAAGACTAAAGAAGCGTAATGAAGATCTCCAGTTCAAAAAATTTGTAGATATCCTTGACCAACTGCACATCAGTGTCCCAATTTTGGAAGCCATTGACCAAATGCCCACATATGTGAAATTCCTTAAGGATATTGTCACCAATAAGAGGAAGGTTGAGAAGCTAGAGACTTCTGCTACAGCAAAAGAATGCTACTTTGTGCTGAGCAATCTGCCACCTAAGCGGAATGATCCAGACAACTTCATCATCCCTTGTTCGATAGGTAATAATTATGTAAGAAAAACCCTATGTGATCTTGGATCTAGTGTAAATCTAATTCCCAAGCCAGTGTTTATGAAGCTTGGTATGGGAAATGCAAGGCATGTCATCGTTATTTTGAAACTAGCAGACTGATCCCATATTCTTCCGGAAGGCAGGATCAAAGATGTTGAAGTAAAGGTGGGCAAATTTGTTTTCCTAGTCGACTTCATCATTCTTGATTGTGAAGCTGATGAGAATGTGCCATTTATTTTGGGAAGACCATTCATAGCTACCGGCCGAATCTTTATAGACTGTGAAAAGGGTGGTGAATTCACCATGAGAGTGGTTGATCAAGAGGTGACCATAAATGTGTTCAACACCCTCAAATATGTGGATGAACATGAGGAGTGTCAATACATGGATGCTACAACAAAAGAGGAAGCTGCAAAATTTTGCTACAGCAATTTTCTACAAATAGAGGATTATATGAAGCTCAATGAGGATGACAATGAGGAATTCGAGGAGCCTGAAGAGTTCGAGGAGCTTGAGGAGTTTCCAATGGAGGTGCAACAAACCAGTCTGCTCATAGCCAGACCAGATACGCAATTCGAACCTTTAGATTTTTTTGAATTTACACCTCTAAAACCCTCACTTGAGCATGCACCCACATTAGAATTAAAGCATTTACCATCACACCTTAAATATACTTATTTAGGTTGCAATGAGACTTTTCCTGTGATAATCTCTTCTAGTCTTACACCTAAGCAAGAATCTAGCTTGATAAATGTGTTAGCTCAATATAGAAAAGCTTTAGGTTGGACTATAGCTGCCTTGATAGGTATAAGCCCTACTATTTGTATGCACAAAATTCTGCTTGATGATTGCCACAAAAATTCTATTGAACCTCAAAGAAGGCTTAATCCAATCATGAAGAAGGTGGTGATGAAGGAGATCATCAAATGGCTCGATGTTGGAGTTATTTACCCAATATCCAACAGTTCGTGGGTCAACCCGGTGCAATGTGTACCAAATAAGGGAGGCATGACCATAGTGAGAAATAAGAACAACGAAGTTTTACCAACAAGGACCGTCATGGGGGGGATATTTGCATGGACTATCAGAAGCTTAATAGGGTAACCAAAAAGGACCATTCCCTCCATTCATCGATCAAATATTGGATCAATTGGTGGGCAAGGCCTTTTAGTGTTTCCTCGATGGATACTCAGGGTAAAACAAAATTGCTATAGCACTAGAGGATCAAGAGAAGATGACATTCACATGCCCCTATGGTACTTACGCCTTTAGAAGGATGCCCTTTGGTCTTTGCAATGGCCCAACTAGTTTTCAGCGATGCATGCTAGCCATCTTCTCGTATATGGTTGAAGAATTCTTGGAGATCTTCATGGATGATTTTTCATTCTCTGGAGATGACTTCGATTCATGTTTGGGTAATTTAGCAAAGATGCTCAAGAGATGTGAAGAAGCGAACTTGGTCCTCAATTGGGAGAAGTGTCATTTTATGGTGGCCGAAGGCACTGTTCTTAGCCACAAGATCTCGCAAAAAGGAATAGAGGTAGGCAAGGCAAATGTTGAGGTGATCGAAAAGCTACCTCCCCCAACCACTGTGAAAGGAATTTGAAGTTTTTTGGGCCATGCCAGCTTCTATAGGAGGTTCATCAAGGACTTCTCCAAAGTTTCGAAGCCATTGTGCACTTTGCTACAGCAAAACTAGCCCTTCGTGTTTGATGATGCTTGCCACAACGCATTCAAGTAGCTCAAAGAAAAACTTATCTCAGTGCCTATAGTTGTTCCCCCAGATTGGACCTCACCATTGAAGCTTATGTGTGATGCAAGTGACTATGTAGTGGGGGCGACCCTTGGACAACACAAAGGTAAACTTTTCCATGTTATTTATTATGCTAGCCGCACTCTAAGTGATGCAAAAATCAATTACACAACCACCAAAAAAGAATTACTTACTGTTGTGTTTGCCTTCGATAAGTTTAGAGCATACTTGATAGGCACTAAGATCATTGTACATATCGATCATTCTGCTATTAAGTACTTAGTGACTAAAAAGGATGCTAAACCTAGACTTATTACGTGGATACTCCTCTTGCAATAGTTTGACTTAGAGGTTAGCGATAAAAAGGGGTGTGAAAATCAAGTTGTCGATCATCTTTCTAGGCTAGAAAACAAGGTTAAAAGTAAGGATAACCTAGAATTTAAAGAGAAATTCCTTGATGAGAAAATCCTATATGCTACAACAATTCCATGGTATGTTGATATTTTTAACTTTCTTGTTAGTGGTATTTTTCCTCCTGATTTGAATAGCCATGGAAAAAAGAAATTCAAGCATTATGTGCGATTCTATTTCTGGGGCGAGCCTTATTTGTTCAAGAAATGTGCAGACCAAATGATTTAAAGATGTGTCCCCGAAGAAGAGTAAAGGGATATTTTATTTCATTTCCATTCATCTTCGTGTGGATGCCATTTTGGAGGAGCTAGGACCGCTGCAAAGGTCCCACAATCAGGATTCTATTGGCCCACACTCTTCAAAGGTGCGTATGAATTTTGCAATGCGTGTGATAGATGCCAAATAACGGGGAACATATCGTGAAGGCATTAAATGCCATTGCAATGCATTTTGGAGGTGGATCTCTTTGATGTATGGGGAATAGATTTCATGGGACCATTCCCATCATCTTTTGGAGATCTCTACATCCTCTTAGCTATGGATTATGTGTCTAAATGGATTGAAGCGATAGCTACACCAAGGAATGACTCTAAGACTATTTTGAAGTTCCTTCACAAGTACATCTTCACAAGGTTTGGAGCCCCAAGAGCCATCATAAGTGATGAAGGCACCCACTTTGACAACAAACTCATTGCTAAAGCATTGTAGGGATATGGAGTGAGGCATAAAATTGCTACAACATACCACCCTCAAACCAATGGCCAAGCTGAAATCTCCAATCGAGAGATAAAACAAATTCTAGAGAATGTGGTTAATCCCAAGAGGAAGGACTGGTCTCTAAGACTCGATGAAGCGTTAGTGGCTTATCAGAAAGCTTTCAAGACACCCTTGGAATGTCTTCAATCAAGCTCGTCTGTGGCAAGGCATGTCATCTTCCCGTGGAGCTAGAACATAAGGCGTATTGGGTCGTTAAAAAGCTCAATATGGATGCCCAACTGGCTGGAGAAAGAAGGTTGTTAGAGCTAAATGAGATGGATGAGTTTCGAGCCCAAGCTTATGAGAATGTCCGCTTGTACAAGGAGAAAACAAAGAAGTGGCATGACAAGCATCTTTTTCCATGGCATTTATCTGAAGGCCAACAAGTGCTTCTTTACAACTCAAGGCTCAAGCTCTTCCCAAGCAAGCTGAAATTGTGATGGTCAGGCCCTTTCCTAGTGCATAAGGTTTATCCTCATGGTGCGGTAGACATCAAGAAGCTTGAAGATGACACAGTCTTCAAGGTTAACGACCAAAGGCTGAAGGTCTACGATGGGGCTCTTATCTTGCGAGACAAATCAACCATGCATTTCTCTACCTTTACTATTTATACTATATCATTTACATGTTTTTATGTATATAAATAATTTAGTCTTTAGTACCTTAATGTTTATTTTATTTAATTTTATCCTCTTGTGTTTATTCTATGCTTGTCTTTATCGTCCGGCGTCTTAATTGTCTCCAACTTTTTCCTAGGGCCTTATGCGTGAAAGCTAGCTTTTTCTTATTAGGGTTAGGGTTGTTTTTATCTCATTAAGGGAAGTGCAAAGGAGACAAAAAAAGTCCTAGGTTTGGGGGCGACATTAAAAAAGCAAAAAGGGGAAAAGTTACTTTTAATAAATTAAAAACCCTAATTAATCATTACACTCAATACTCTCTCACCACCTTTTTACCTTTTCATTAAATACCCCTTACCTCTCTAATCTGGCCACACTGTATAACTGTCTAAATCACCCCTCTCTCTCTCCAATCGCGCGTGACAATTACCAACCCCTTCAACACCCTTTCCCATAACTTTCTTCCTCCACTTTTCTCTTTATTCAACTTCATCTTCTCCACAAAGGTTTCTTACTTTTCTCTGCAACTCCATTCGACTCCACTATTCCTTCACCAAAAACCACCAAAAACTCCTCCCAAAACATTCTTGTTTTCTTCCCCTTACAACCATGGTCCATTGCAAAAACGTCATCGATGCTTCAAGTAGTGAACAAACCCCACCTCCCATCGAGATAAAGAATTTCTTCGACAATATAGCCAAAGATCAATTCTAATTTATCAAAGAGAGAAGTCCATTTGCTAACAAGGTTTCAAGTTCCATACTGACGGGGAAGCGGGCTTCGATGATGAAGTGATGGATGTCATCACTAAGCACAACTGGGAGTCCTTTGTAAAACACCCATGCGATATATGTGTGCCCCTCATGAGGGAGTTCTAGGCGCACCTAACGAGCTCTACCCAGTCTGGCGTGTATGTGCGAGGCGACCAGGTGAAGTTCACTGCTGCAACAATCAACAAATTCTTTAGCCTGAAGAATGTGGTGGATTAACACACCTCTTTTGTTGAAGCAATCAATGCCTAAACATACAAGGAAGTCCTTGAGGACTTGTTTTTCAGTGGGACGGAATTGGACCCAGCCACTAGGTCGGTGGAGCACAGACGCTTGAAGCCCGAGGTCAAGGTTTGGAATCACTACTTCAAAACACGCCTGATGCCCACTTCCCATACGACCACTATGCATATTTCCAGGCTGCTCCTTTTGCATTCCATCCTCAACAACTGACCAATAGATGTGGGCAAAACCATATTCGATAAAGTATATTCATGCCTAAAGGGGAAATCGAGCCCTCTCATCTTCCCCAACCTCATCACGGTACTGTGCTGCAAGAAGTAGGTCTTCGAGGACCCTCAAGAGGACGAGTTTGACAAGGGCAAGAGTTCTATAACCCCAGACCAAATTCCTGGGTTGAGGGTATTTGATGAGGATGCTCCAGCAGAAACACTAGAGGGTGGAGCCAAAATTGTTGCTGCAGCAAGAATAGCAGCCCTTGTTGCCTCCGCTAAGCGCATGCAAGATGAGATGGATGAGATGAAGGGAAGCTTGTCAACTTATTTCAAGTATGTCAAGGAAAGGGATGTGGCTCTCAACTCTTACTTCAAGGAGATGCTGCCGCACATGGAAATCGATTTCTCACCCTTCCCAGATAATTTATTTCTGTCCAAGAAGGACCAACCTGGCACGCAAGCTACACCATCTCCAAAGAGAATCACAGCAAAACGCCTAATAATTGCTCCGCATCGAGAACCTTCTCTGTACCAAAAACTTGCTCTTGAAACAGCAACGGCCACTATGAGACAAATCCCTCGAACAACGAGGCAATAGAAAAAAAAAGCTCCCCTGAGTACCCCACCACCACAAGAACCCCCAGTCGAAGAGCATGTCCATGTTGAAAGTGACGGTGAAGAGATAGCTGAAGATGCTCCATCATCACAACCTGCCCCGAATCCGGATGCTACAACAAAACCAAGGAGTCGCCTAAAGCGCATGACAAAGCATGCATGGACTGCCCCATCTGATGAAGATTCTGACAATGCTATCGATGACCAGCCGATTAAAGAGGATCCGCCGAACCAACGAAACCCACAAGATGAGGTCGATGAGCCCATTGCAACACTTAGGAAGAAACCAAAGATCAAGCACAAAGCCATCAAGACGGCAACACCAAAGTATATTTTTAGAAGGTAACTTGCATTTGCATCTATATTTTAGAATAATTCATTTTATTTTTATGCATTAAGGAAACTGCATCTTTCAAGTTTGGGGGTGTTAGTGCCCACAGTTATACATTTGCATTAGCATGTTGTGATGAACAGATTTTTGCTATAACATTTAGTTAAGTCAATGTCAGTTTTATGAATAAATTGAGGATATCCGATGATGAGAACTTAATTGTTATGGTTATAATTGACTGAATGTTTATGACTCTTGTGATTGGTAGAACTTCCTATAGGACTTGATTCTCTGTTATGTAAATGCTACATGATTGCATGCTCTTTATGCTTATAAAGGTTAGATGATTTTTGGTGAAAGAACACTCGTATGCCTTAGATTAAAAATGTATAGAATGCACTTTAAAGAAAAATGAAGGCTTAAATGCATAAGTAGTTTCTATTTATGTTGAAGTATGAATAAATGCTAAAGCATAGCTAAGAGGGATACTCCGCTTTGAGTTGTTTTCCTGGATTCTGTACTTAAATAAATGGCAGTAACATCAAATGAGTGAATGAAAGTTGTCATGGGATTACTCTATTTACCAGCTCGGGGTGAGATGTTTGCTCCATACTCATCTAGAGTTAGGGACAATAGTTGTGATGGGCTGGCACCCCTCAAAGCACAATATATATATAAGCTATGGTAGACTTGAGAACTTAACCAATTATTTTCTGACTTTGTTAAGCTTGAAGAGAATGTAGTCATTACAATTGCAAACCTTAGGATCTTGCCCTATAAGAGTAGTTCTTAAAATCTTAAGATGTCTTTCATGTTGAAACCTATATATTCTGAGGAATGAAATTTTTCCATAGCTCTGTCGTGATTTGATTTTATGTTGTAGCATTTATATGTTTGTTCCTGTTCATTGCTTGAGGACAAGAAATAGCTTAAGTTTGGGGGTGTGTTAACCTTGTAAAAGGTTGACTTTTTACGCTTTCTTATTTAAGTTATTGTAAGAAATCAAGCCCATTTCATCTCATTTCATAGCATATAGGTGCATTTAGTTCATATAGTTGCATTTGGTGTTGCTTGTTTAGTTTTCTTTGTTTATTTGCTTGAATGGTGTTGCTTGGGAAGGTTTGGGTTGTTGTGGTGATGTGCAGGGAAATATGCATTTTTGGGCGCCCTAGAGGACAAGGAGACGAGGACATTGTGCAGCCTAACACGTGAGCCAATTAGCCAGCTATTAGCCCACATGTGAAAGGAATATTCCCTTGAAATTTAGGGCACAAAACCCTAGGAGCCCCCACTATATAAAGGATAAGAGACCCACATTTAAGAGAGCTGAAAATAAATGATATTTTGGGTGAGCTAAGAAAGAGAGAAAGGCAGCTCATTTCCTTCATCTTCTTTGTGTAGTGTTCACTATTATTGAAGCTCTAATGAGTGTTCTTGCTGGCCTTTGAGAGAAGCAGCAAGCTTGGAGCGGTTCACGACAGTCCAAGGCGGCTCATTTCCTTCATCTTCTTTGTGTGGTGTTCTCTATTATTGAAGCTCCGAGGAGTGTTCTTGCTACCCTTTGAGAGAAGCAGCAAGCTTGGAGCGGTTCACGACAGTCCAAGGCGGCTTGTGAGTTTCTTTTACTCTAGTTTCTTTTGCTATTTCATTTCTTATTTTTTATGATGGGTTGTTTAAAATGAATGATTGTGGATGATATTTGCCCAGCCATGAACTGATTTTAAGTGGCTTGGGCTTGTTATGGATGTTTATGTTTATGTTTAAGTTTAAATGAATGTTTGGTTTACTTTCTTATCCTTTATATGTTTTATCCATTGTATGCTTGCCCTAAACTTGTAAGAGCTTTCGAGATTTAGCCTTAGTTTAGGTGCTAGATAGCTTAACATTCGAGAAAGTTAGGCTTAGATCTACGTGGACAATGGGGGTTTGATATTGAGAGGTAAAACCCTAACTCACCTTAGAGATAAGGATAGAGTTTTAATGACTAAAAAGAGTAGAACTTCATCGATAAGTAGCTTGCTAGGGTTCATGCTGAGAGGTATTGCCTTAGCATTCCGGCTGTCAGGTTTCTTGCTAGAGATAGTTTAGAAACACCTAATTAAACTTTGTCGAGCATGTTATGGGTAAGGTGGTTCTAGACATTCTTTAGAGTTAGATAAAGAAGTCCTTAGCAAGCTCAACCTATTATTCCATTAGAGAGTTTCGTACGTGTGAAAAGACCTTTGAAATATCTTTGTTTTGGTTCAGCTTTACTTCTGTTAATTGCTATCACATTTCTTACCTTGTTCCTATTTTCTATCACATTTATTCACTGTTTCCATTTGCTATTTCATTTATATTTTAGTCTTAATTTGTGTGCTTAAACTTAACTTGAAATACCTCCAATCTCTGTGGAGACGATACCCACTCATCACTTTACTACGTGTCTCGACGTGTATACTTGCACTATTTGAGTATCATTTATTGTACACCCTTACACGTAACAATATGTTGCAATCTATGTAGTGAAATATGGTTGATCAAGATATGATTTGTCCCTCCTACATAATAGGAGTAATATCATAGGCCACTTAATTGAGTGAGACTAGAAATGCATGGTCATGCTCGAATAAATTGATATGAGATATCATAGTTATTCGTTTATAATAGTCTACACAAGATATCAAGAAATATTAGATGGACTATACAAGTGTGACTATTCCACGACTTGTGTTTTATCTAGATATAAAGACAAAAGGATGTAATACATGAAAAGATTTAATCACGAAAAAAGTTATGTCGAACCACAACTTCTTGTAACTTAGGTAGGAATGATGTATTGATAGATGTCACCTATTGCTTGTAATATTAGAATTGTTCTAAATATTACTGCTAACGTTACATAAACCTACAAGGGTCGCACCCTATGATTGAAACGAATAAATATCAACTAGATAGCATGTGTACAAATTTGTGCACGAAATAAGTAAAAATCGAAATTATTATGATTATTGTAATTATAGATAATTTCGTTTATATATTTTTTAATACTAGATAATTATTGTAATTATCATATACTATTAATATATATATATCCCTAAAGAAATCTAATTGAAGTAGAATTAGATTATACATATTTAATTATATTCGGTTAAATATATTGTATATTTAAAGAATATAAATTTAATTAGAATTAGGGTTTTGAATGCTATATAAAGGCATACGTCTAGCAGCCAAAGTATGCTTTTGCGAAAAACCTCTCTAACAGTTAGAGAAGAGAAAATATTGTTCGTTTTGTTTGAGTGGACTGCGTAGAGGTCGAAACGCTATTGTGACGACTTGGATCACTGGTGGAATACGTCGAATAATTTTTCCGCCATGCCATAGGTTGTATCAGCCTTTCCCAACAAAACATTATCGTCAAACTTCTCATGTCCATGTAGTGTGAATTCGTCAACATGAGACCCTCAAACTGTCATTAGATTTGGATGCACAAAATCAAACTAGTCAGTCTCGTATCTTTCATGTAAATATTGAATTTATCATGTCAATTGGTAAGTTTTCCCATTTCATAGTTACTTATAACAATAATTATGTTAACATCATATGATCATAGGATTTTATATCAAAATGTCGATAGCTTTGACACACACACACCTTTCACACTCGTTTGTCATCATGACAATATCTTAGTTTCAATCTTTTGTTGAACGTCTAGACTATCTTCATTGACAACCTATAAAGTTCATTTCGTTGAACATGAATCAACTTCACTGGTTTTAAAAGAGAGTATATTTACAAAAAATAGGCATTTCTTTGTTTCCAATATTGTGTTCTTGTGAATCTCAGAGTTCTTTGATTCGTACACAAGAAACTGATATGTGTTTCTATGATCAACACAGTTAATGAAAATACAATCATTTGTTTCATTACCTATTTCCATTTACTTTAGTAATAGGATCATTACCTTTGCAAAACACCCTACATTTTAAGTAGCTGTAAGAATGTTTTATTCTCATCCATAACTCGTATGATGTTTTGTCTCCTTTATTTTGAGAAACCTTATTTAAAAGGTAATTAGTTGTCTAAGGTGCTAGCAAGGAGGTTGCAAAAGGTGTTGGGTGATTTGATAAGCGATAATCAGTCGGGTTTTGTTCGTGGCCGGAAAATTGTTGATGGTATTTTACTGGCTAATGAGGTTATTCATTCTTTGCGTAAGAGCTCTTCGGGTGGCTTCGTCCTTAAGTTGAATTTTACTAAAGCATATGATTGTGTACGGTGGGATTTTTTGGACCATATGATGATGCACATGGGTTTCTGTGAGACTTGGCGTCGTTGGGTGATGGAATGTGTATCTACTATTTGTATGTCGGTTTTGTTGAATGGTAGTGCCACGAAAGAGTTTTCTTTGGGTCGTGGTCTACGGCAGGGGTGTCCTCTCTTACCTCTGATTTTCGTTATTGTGGTCGAGGCTCTGCATAGTCTTTTGATTCAGGCTGAGGAGGCGGGTCTTATACAGGGCGTGCGCTTAGTTCCGGGCGTGTCAATTTCGCATCTACAGTTTGCGGATGACACAATTTTATTTTTTGAAGCATCTCCCGGTTGTGCTAACAATATTCGACGGTTGCTTTGTTGTTTTCAAGTTTGCTTGGGACTGCAAATTAATTTTGGTAAGTCCTCGTTGTTTGCTATTGGAGTTGAGGATGGATTGATCGACTCGTATGCTAGTGCTTTGGGTTGTTGCCGTGGTGCCTTTCCTTTTACTTATTTGGGGATTCTGTTAGGGGTTAATCCCCGTAGTGTCGTGGTTTGGGAGCCTGTCATTGCCAATGTTCGACGGAAGCTTGCTGGTTTGAAGTGAACTTCTTTATCGTGCACGGATCGGGTCACTTTGGTTAATTCAGTCCTCTCCTCATTACCGATTTACTATATGGGCTTGTTTAGGATTCTGAAAGGAGTAATTGCGGCCATTGATAAGGTGAGGCGAGCTTTTCTTTGGGGAGGTGTGAGTCTACATCGCAAAATGAGTCAAGTGAGCTGGAAAATGGTATGTCGACTGCGTCATTTGGGTGGTTTGGGGGTAGCGGATCTACAGGTTAGGAATACAACATTGTTAGCTAAGTGGTCGTGGCGATATGCTACTGACACGTCTTCATTGTGGAGGTCTATTATCGTGGCGAAATATGGTGAGGCTACCCAATGGTGGCGTTTTAACTCCTCACATCAGCGTATGATGTCCGTTGTTTGGAAACAAATTGTGCAGACGGCTTACTCCGTCGATGTTCAGAGGCATTTGCACGATAATTTGTTATGGCAAGTGAGGGATGGGAGTCGTGTGCTCTTTTGGTTTGATGCCTGGTGTGTGGATAAGCCCTTGAAGGATATTTTTCTACGTTTGTTCTCTTGTGTTCGGAATCGTTTATCCTTCATTGTCGATTACTCAGTACAAGGGGCATTTTGACATTCTCTGTGGTCTGATTTTTCCGTCGACCTCTTCGTTCATTTGAGCTGGGGCAGCTCCACGAGTTGTGGTCTGTGGTGGGTGATGTACGACTTCATGTTGGCTGCCGCGATAGGTTAGTTTGGTCTCCGAATGCTCAAGGGTTATTTTCGGTTAAAGCTATTTCTCATCGGTTGATGTTATATCGAGCGAGCGAAAGTGATTTTGGCGCATGCTTTACGTGGAAGATTCTCGTGCCGCCCAAGGTACAAGCTTTTTATGGTTTGTTTGGTTGCGCCGCTTGCATACTTTTGATTTTTTGCGGCAGCGTGGTATTGTTTTTTATGGTCAAAGTACGATGTGCATATGGTGTAAGGATGGTGAGGAGGATGTCGATCACTTGTTGTTTTCTTGCTCTTTTGTTCAGAATATTTGGGATTGGTTTCGGGGTTGGTGGGGCGTGTGTTTGCCTTTGCCGAAGAACTTTTCAGCTTTTTTCGTACCAGATTTTCATTATTCCTTTTCTGGTGTGCTTCGCTGCTTGTGGATCTCGAGTGTGGCAGCTTTGTTTTGGTCCATTTTGCTCGCGCACAATGAGATAGTTTTTAATAAGAAGTTTTTACCAGCATCCGAGATTTGTTTCTTAATCGAATTGCGCTCGTTTTATTGGATGCGAACGTTGCGAAAAGATCTCCTCATTAGTGAGGCGTTGTGGTGGGAATGCCCAAGCCTTTTCCGTGAGCCTTCCATGGTGCGACACCGGTGCACAAGGGAATTCATTGGGAACCACCGGTTGAAGGGACCTTGAAGTTCTTGGTCGATGGGTCTGCACGTGGTAAACCTGGTTCGGCAGGTTTTGGGGGTGTGTTGCGAGACGATCAAAGTAGGATAATGGCTTTGTTCTCTGGTCCGCTTGGCTGCCTCGAGCCCAACGAAGCCGAGTTGCGGGCAATTGCGTTTGCTTTATCATTCTTTCGGAAGTTGGTTTGGTCGTCCTTCCCATTGGTGGTGGAGTCCGATTCCATGGTCGCTGTGAGTTGGGCACTACATGTGGATAAGCGTCTGTGGCGTCTTTGGGATGTTTTTCATGAGATTGATTGTGCTTGCCTTAGTTTATCTTCCGTGTGTTTCTTGCATATTTTCTGTGAAGCGAATGGTCTAGCCGATGCTTTGACTAAGGAGGGGGTCTCACGTGCTTCTTTATTTCTTTCTAGTTAATGATCTTGTATGGGCGTTGGTCTTTATGTGTCGAGGGGTTTTATTGTTCTTCGTTTGTCTTCTATCCTTGTCATCTATGGGCCGTACTCTTTTCCTCCGTTAGGCTTAGGGAGGTTTTTAACGAGGCGACCGTATGACGTGTCATTGTATATCTCTCGTTATAATATACGACTTTTGATGAGCAAAAAAAGGTAATTAGTTGATAGAATAGCTTCCCCTAACATGTCAGACACATTTTTGAAGTTTAACTCTTTTTAGAAGTCATCTTGAAAATCGTATTACCATGACGTTGTAATGTTACTCGTATAGATTTTTTCCCATCATAAGTCCTTTATTAATTTTGGGTTTCAACATCATACTTATAGAGAATAATATCTCTTAGCTTTTTCTTTACTTTTAAGTAAATACACATAACACTTGTTTGTGCTACTATCAATGAAGGCAATAAATTTATTCTCTTAAAACAATAGTTTGTCATGTTAATTGTTATAATAATATTTTGTCATAACATTTACCTCGTTTGTTCTGACTTCCTTTAAAAGCCTACAGTCTGAAGACTTATTCCTCATCTTATGGAAACTGAAGCATTTCCCATGATATTTTACTTCTTAAACACACCACCTTTTTGGTCCCAAATAAGACCTTGTTCGTGGTTTCTTTTCTTGAAGTCCATGTTGACTTCCACTACATTTTCCCTAACATTTGTCTTGACAAAATTAGGAATGGCTTTTAGCCGCACCTTTCAAATAGATAACATCTTTTGTTGCGATGTTTTGAAATTCTATTTCAATGAATTTCATTGGCTATTCATTGTGGCTCATAGTCACAAACCAGAAACGGAAAATTAAAATTATGTTATACGTCAGGAATTTAGTAAGAAACTAAAACCAGGAACAAAAACACAATTTCCAACTTTTGTTAAACGACATGAGTTTGATAAACTAAAAAACAAAAGTTCACACGGTCTAATAGAAAGAAAAATAATGAATAATGCACCATCTCAGTTACTTATGAAAGAGAGGTGGTGTACTAAGCGGATGGAAATCCTCTGCCCCTTTTCGGTGCCCTACTTATGTTCCCACGTTTAAAATTAGGTTTAGGGTTTTAGGTAACGGTTTATGGTTAGAGTTTAGAGAATTTAGGGTAGGGGTGTATTTTTTAGGGTATAGGGTGTAGGGTTTAGGATTTAGAATTTAAGGTTAGGGCTTAGAATTTAATTTTGTTGTGTTTTTTCAGTGTTGGAACATAAGTAGGGGCACCAAAAATGGGTAGAGAATTTTTATCTGTACTAAGAATGCTTAAATACCAAGTCTTTCAAAGAATCAATCCTAGACATGCATTATTATATTGTCTTTCAATCATCCGTTTATGGGTTTCATTCTTTTATGCTTAAGGGAGGTCTTGAAGTCGTTCCTAACACGGGTTAGTTTTTCAAATGACTAACGCCTAAAAGGATTCACCTATAAAAATTCTTTCTGCGAGAATACTATGAATGATCAGAAAACATTAATGATTTTGATTCACAACTATTCGGAATTAATCATCACAAAATTAAGAATTTGATAACTTAGAATTCCTTAGCACCATCATCTTTTATTTTTGTATTTATAGTCCAATGACCCTCACAAATCTTTAGCCATTTTTACACATTATACACTTCATAGCGTGCATCAGATAATGATTTGTGAATGTAATTATGACGTAGAAAACAGAGTTCTTCCATGCTTTGAAGACCTCGGTCAGAATTAACACTCTAGATTCTGTTGAACAGAATTAGTAACCATTGTTACTTCCACTAACAAATTATGTTGAATGACATGATTAAAATCCTGAAACAGATTTATTCAGTTTGTTTTCTGTTTGAATAAAATATGTTGACAAACAAGAATAGATTCCCGAAACAAATTTATTCAAATTGATTCTTGTTTGAAAAGGAGATCGAGTAAATCCGTTACAACGACAAAAATTAAATTCTCAAAAATATTTATTTACAAGATCTCAATTTACAAACGGATCAAGATTTCACATGAGTATCTTGTTCTTCTTTATAAATTTCTCGAAGAAAATTATTAATAGGAAAAATAATAATTCACAGTGTTTCCAAAACATAATAAATAATTATTATCAAATTTAACAATAATTATTAAGGTCAAAATTATTACACAAGATATTCCATATTCATTACATGTTTTATGTTCCATATGAAAGGCCAAAACTATTGAGAAATATTAGGGATTACCTTCATAATACCATAATTTAAGGTTTTACACTAATAATACATGGACACATGTATTTGTATAGGATTTTAATATTACCATAATTTAAGCAAATCATGATAAAATACTTTGTGAAAACAAAGCTCCACGAAATTAGTAAATTTTAGTCTCTCTTAACCACCAATAGATGAACCTTGTATTTGACTTTGTGTTTCTCGAAATTCACAAGAGGAACATAATATTTAGCCAGATGAGTCTTGCATTGGCTTATCGTGGTATAAACTATTGTCTTATATACTGCTATATGATTGTCTCTATAACTTTTTTGTCAAAAAAATTATTAGTACGACAAATAGATATCATAATTATCTTTACCATATTTTAATGGAGCAAAATTTCCTCAGATGGAAATAAAAGGTTGCTCATTTTTTAATACCTATAAGTAATATTCGTATAATGAAGTCGCACAATAAGATAACAATAATCATATAAAGGCTTAATAGCATATTAGGCAATATTATGATTCTATTTTTTTAACAAATCTTAATTCTAATCTTAATCTTACCTAAAGGGGAGTGTAAGGGGGACTCTAGGGGTAGGAAATAGGTGCTCCTAGTGGGTCTAAAAGCTATTACCTTAAAGAATATGATGGAACAAAGAGGTGCTCCTAAGGAAAGGAAAGAGGTACTCTTAGTAGGTCTAAAACATATTACCAACTGACCAAATATGCTTTCTCTTATACTTCCATATCTAGCAAAAGGCTAAATAACTGCAATATTTCTTCAATGGCAATAATTGTTTTGTACACATGCGGTACTACTTCTCCTTGTCACGATAATATAATGATGCTCGCTTTGAATTCAAGCTAAAAATCTGTTTTAAGATTGTTAGAAACCGTTAACTCAAAAATTAAAAATAAATAATAAAATTAAATATTTATATTATTAATGAATCGAACATAACATAAAATAAATTCAAGAATATTTGATACATAAATTGAATATTAAAACAATAAATTGAAATTGTTTAAATGTAAGTAGATCCAAATCAAATTAGGAAGAACCGTTGATTCATTTGAAAACAGTTTCCTTAAGACAGATTTGTTCGTTCCCATGATGCTTGAGAAACGTTAGACGTCTATCTCCAAGATACAACAACAAAATGGGCATAATAGTAGCACATTTGTAGTGATCAGCGAACTGTAACCTCATCTTCTTCTATCACTAGAAAATATTGTTTCAGAAAACATGCAGAAAATTTTCAAAAACTGCAGAAAAGAAGAATCTTTGTGTTGTGTAATTTTCGTGTAGGGTTACACGATTTAAACAGAGTTTCAAAAGGTGAAATATTAGAAAATTTTTGACCTAATGGAGTATTTAATATTCAAGAATCAATGAGCCTTTAATGCCTAGTATTCTCGTCTGTAAACAACAATTTTCAAAAAAAAATTGATCAGTAAACTTGTACGATTTTATTAGATGAATCATACAAGTTGGAGTATCTGCACAGGCCTCGTTAAAAACATCACTAATTCTAACGGAGGAAAAGAGTACCCATGCGAATATAAGAAAAGAACTAATAAAAAAACGCCAAAACCCAAAACAAACACACCCCAAAACCATAAAACGAGTAACCTTGTACCACCCCCACATTACTAGCACACTCATCAGCGGTGATAACCTCCGAACAACTACAGCATATGCAGCATCAACCCCAGCTGCCAACTGATTGCCCAGCCCCCACACACTATCGAAAGCAGGCACCAGTCCCGCATAGCACCAACCGACACACTGGCTAGCATTAAGATGCCCCATGGTCGCACCAAGCAACACGCACAGCACACACATCATCAACCGTCAACAAACAAACTAGAACACTCCACCCCTTCCTTAGCAAGTACATTCGCCAAACCATTCCCTTTACAAAAGACATGTGAAAAACAAACACATTGTAACGCCTCAACATGCGCGTCGATCAAAACCAAAAGATCCCAATATTTCCACGGTCATCGCTCTTTATGCGTAACCCAGCTCAAAACTATAATATATTCAGACTCAACAATCAAATTCATCCCCTCGCCCCAACGAGATCGAACAAACAACGACAATGCACATTCCACAACTCACAACTCAGACTCGTTTGATTCCATTAGCCCCAACGCAAATGAGAAAATCGCTAGAACAATCCCCTCTACATCTCGCAATATCCCACCAAATCCAGCTGGGCCCGGCTTACCCTGTGCCGAGCCATCAATATTCAGTTTGAGAGCCCCAACAGGAAGTGGTGTCCATGATACAACTCGCTTAACACAAATAGGACCAACCACCGAAATACACCACCGCGAACAACATTTTCACCCAATAAAACGAGTGAAGCTTAATAAGAAAAAACACCTCATCGAACGCCATTTGTTTATTATTAAACACAATCTCATTTTGCACCAACCAAATGGATCATAAGACCGATGCCACACACGCCACCCACCAATGTTGCAACAATCCAACAAATGAACAATGACAACCCAGACTAAGAAATTCTGATAGCAAACGTGGTAAAGGGAGACGAATTCCCCACCAAGACAACAATGATTCCCACAGCACACGAATCCTCAGACAGGCAAACAACAAATTATTCACCTCATACGGTGACTCTCTACACCACACACAACAATCTTGAGAATCTGAAACATACACCCCTCGATCTCACAAAAAACTCCATATAGGTAATCGCTCTAACCAAAGAAACCAAAGAAAGGCATGTACCTTTGGCGGAACCATGACTTTCCACATAAAGCTCACTCCCAAATCCCTATCACCTAGTCAATCGGCCAATAAAAGCCGAGAAAGCCTTTTCACCAAGAAAATGCCCCTTGCATCCGGTTTCCAAATTAAAGTATTCGGCAACCGCGGTTGCAAAACAATCGGACACAGTAATTGCACTAATTCACGCAAAATTTGAGCCTCAAAGACTCAAAACTCCCGACGAAAAAAGGAAAACCAACATCCATAATCGAAACTACCATCCAAAACGTAGTCAAAGACCAACCCCAACTTGTTATTCACCAACGAAAACAAGCGAGGGAAAATATCTTTCAATGGCTCTTCAACGCACCACGGATCCCACCAAAACATCACCTTTACACCAACCCCCACCTTCCAAAGAAAAGTAGACAAATCCATAGTCGACCCAACTTCCAGTGATGATGTTGACTGCACAATTTGTTTCCACACAAGAACATAGAATTCAATCAGGATGTGTCGAAACGTCACCATTGAACCGCTTCTCCATAATTAGAAACGATCAATTTTCGCCACAACGAATTCGGACATTGCGCATATCGCCATGCCCATTTCGATAACATTGCAAGATTGCAAACTCGTAAGTCAACAATTCCCACACCACCCAACTCCCGAGGACGACAAACATTACTCCAACACACCCGACTCAATTCCCTATGCAAGGCCACCCCACCCCACAAGAAAGCCCGTCGAATTTGATCAATCTTCGCAATAACACCTTTCGGAACCACGAATAAGCCCATATAAAATATGGGCAGTGATGACAACACGAAATTAACCAAAACTACCTTCGCAGTAAACGACATCGACGTTTGCTTCCACACACCCGATTTCTTTCTAAACTTTACAATTATTGGATCCCACATCTCCTTCTAACGCGGATTTGCACCCAACAACATCCCCAAATATATCATCGGAAGTTTGCCCTGTTTACAACCCACCACCATAGATGCCACATCCACCACCTGACTATCATCAACACCAATAGTGATCAAAGAGGACTTTTGGAAATTTATTTTCAGACCCGAACAAACCTGAAAAGTTGTTAGTAAGTCACGCACCACACCAGCACCCTCAACTGATGCCTAAAAAAATAACACAGTGTCATCCGCAAACTGTAAGTGGGAGACACAACAAGAATCCGCAATTGAAATGCCACGAAAAATACCTTCTGAAATCGCATTTTCCAACAACTTATATAGTGCTTCAACCACGATTACAAATAAAAGTGGCGACAACGGATCCCCCTGGTGCAAACCACGAGACATAAGAAATTCCTCCGTAGGACTACCATTCAATAGAATCGAAATGAACTTAAACAAGCACGCATCCAACTGCACCATTACTGACCAAAACCCATCCATAACATAAAATATTCCAGAAAATCCAATCTAACGCGGTCATATGCTTTTTCAAAATCCAAGTTCAAAACAAAACCACTTGAAGAAGAATTGTGCATCGAATGAATTATCTTGTTAGCAAGAAGAACCTCATCTGCTATTTGTCACCCCCTAATGAAAGCCGAATGTGTGTCACTGATAAGAGCATCCAATACCCTCTATAGTCTGTGAGCCAATGTCTTAACAAGAATTTTATACACCGAGTTGAGTAGACTGATTGGCCGATAATCCCCCAAAACTTTCGGCTCTGATCTCTTTGGGAGAAGAACAATAAACGCTAGATTTGACCCACTCGGCAACCTTCCTGTCTCAAAGAAAGACTGCATAAATGTCATCACATCATCTTTAACAAAATCCCAACATTTTCGATAAAATTAGAAATTAAAGCAGTTTGGTCTAGGAGCTTTCAACCCGTCACACCCTCAAACTACATTTTCTACCTCCTCAATTGTGAAAGGTCGTAGCAAAGCAACCACATCGCTAGGTTATAACTGCATAAAATTGGCCTCAATATTCCAATCATAAAAACGTGCCTCCTGTGAGAAATGCCTGCAAAATTCCCACACAACATAATTTCGCAAACGATTCGGATCCGATCCCTATTTCCCATTCACCCACAAACCTGATATGAAATTTCGAGAACTCGCAATTTCATCGTTCGATGAAAAAATATTGTATTCGTATCCCCTTCCCGAAGCCAAGTGGCTTGCGAATTTTGTCGCCAACGAGACTCTTATCGTCGCAGAGCTGTCCAAAACGCTTGCACCCAAACCTTTCGCTCTCCCAACAAATTCTCATCTGCACCACCCTCTATTACTATGCTATCCACCCCGTCAATCTTAAGTTGGGTGTTTGCGCGTGTGATGTACTATAAATGATACGCAAATATGGTGCAAGTATACACGTTGAACAAGTAATACAGTGATAAGTGAGTATCGTCTCCACAAGGATTGGAGGTGTTTAGAGGTAAGTTTAAGCACACAAGTTTCACGAAATGTAAATAGAGAATGTTGTGGCAAATCAAGACAGAGCGATAAATGTTGTAGAAAATAAAGATAAAAGATAGCGTGTTGAAATCAATAGACTTAACATGTCCTCTTACGTATGCGAAACTCACTTGGGAATGACTGGCTGGGTTGTCTAGTTAACCTATGTCTTAGCTCTCAACTAGGGTTTACTTCTCTAGCTTACTCTATGCTCGGCAGGATTTACTCAAGTTGTTCCTTAACTATATCTAGTAAGGAAACTAGGAGTAGGAAATGCTACAGCAATACCTCTTAGCGTAAACTCTATCATTCCCCCTACCCATAAAGTTATATCCTTCTTAGCCGTTGAAACCCATCACTTATCTCTAAGGTGGATTAGAGTTGTGCCTCTCAGCATCCAACTCCATTGTCTATGAAGGTTAAAGAAATCTCTCTCGACCACTAACCTCAACTCACACATAAGGAAAGGCCAACTCTCGTAGGCTCTTACAACCCTAAGCATTTAACAACATAGACAAAGCATAGATAGAAGCAAGAGATAAATAAACATTCATAAAAGAAACTAAAACATAGTTCATCCAAATAGCCCAAGCAACCTAAAATCAGTTCATGGCTGGGCAAATAACATCCAAAGTATCTTCGTTCATACAACCCATTTTCTAGATATAAAAGAAATGCTAAAGCAACAGAAAGGGAAGAAGAAACTATCAATCCGTGATGGACTGCAATGCCACGAACTGCCCTAGGCTTGCTGCCTCTCTCAAGGTCAGCAAGGTCAAGCCCTTGGAGCTTCAACGATGGAGGACACCAAGTGGAGGAAGAAGAAGAAAGGAAAAGAGTCGTCTTTGCTTTCTCTCATTAGCCTTTTTGTCACCTTTTTCACACCCTCTCTTTAATGAGGGTCTCGTGTCCTTTATATAGTGGGGTCTCCTAGGGTTTTGTGACCTAATATTCTTTGTCATCCTAGAAATATTCCATATGCATATGGGGCACAATCAGACAAAAGGGGGCTCATACATTTGGGCTATCATCGTGTGCGCGTTACTTTGTCTTTTTCTGCGCCCAGAATTGATGTCCATTTTGCTATAGCATTTTCGTTCCTTGCCCTGCTGCACAACACCAGCGCATACCCTTCAAGCGGCATCTAATCTCATGAAATTAAGCCAAACCACCAACAAGTAAAGATATATACAACTATATGCTCTAAATGCACCTACATGCTATGGAATGACCTTGAGAACAAATAAATACCTAAGCGAAAAGGTGTTAAATATAAGCATTTTGGCAAGTCATCGCACCCCCAAACTTAAGTTATTGCTTGTCCTAAAGCAATGAATAGAGAGAAACAAAGAAAATGTTATGGAAAAAATTTAACTCAAGGTAGATGTTATGGCAAAATTTCAACCCTCGGAAAAGGAAGGCTTTAATTCTTAAGACAAAATTGAGATTTTAATAATGATTCCCTAGGGTGAGATCCTTTGTTAGTGTGTGCGTGATTTCATACAATTTAGGCTTAACAAAGCTATAAAATTTTCTTAATAAAACTCAAGTTCATCCTAGTGTTTGAACTATTTTAGCACAAAATTTTACTCCCATAAGTGAACTGGTATTTTTAGAGGGGTGTCAGCTCATCACATCTACCATCCCTCATTCTAGATGAGCAAGGACCTCTCATCCCCGAGCTAGCAGGTAGAGTCATCTCGTGACAACTTTCATTCACTCATTTGATGTTGCTGCCATTTATTTAGGCTTGATTTCCAAGCAATGCAACACAAAGCGGAGTGTCCCTCTAAAACATGATGTAGCATTTATTCACAGTTTGATATATTCTATTAAGCACAAGGGAGATTAGCTAAGCCTTTACTGCTTCATTTTTATCTTTATATAAGCTCATTACAGTTCAATTTCACAAGGATAAGCATAAGTTCTAAAAAAATTCTCTAACAATCTTAAACCTAAAGAGCATACAATCGTGTAACAAAACAAAGATCAAGAATCAAACCCTAGAGCTAATTCTACCAATCTCAATAGTCATACATGTCAATTTATAGCCATAAAAAATTGTTCATCGTCGGGTATCCTTAATTTATTCATACAACTATCATAGAGCTAAACAAAAAGCCATAGCATAATTTTTGTTTCTACCTATTAATGAAATGCAAATGACTAACTAAAGGGCACTAACACCCCCAAACTTAAAGAGTGGAGTGTCCTCAATGCAACAAAATAAAATGACATGCAACTAATCTAAATGCAATGCAAGATGAAGAAGTACCTTACTTCTTGGTTGTGGAGGTCTTTGTGGCTTTGTGCTTGACATTGGAGGACTCGAATGAGGCGATAGGAGGGTCAGCCTCGTCCTACTCTGGTGGAGGGGTATGTTCTGGCTCGGCTGGAGTTCCTTGGTTGGTGGAACTTGTGTCGGATTCATTTCCCTCGGCTGGTGTGCTCCAAACTCTACCAGCAGTGCGTTTTCTTCTTGTTCTCGTAGAGGGGGCAGTGCTTGGAGTTTGTGCATGTGATTGTGCTGGAATAGAATGTGTTCGCTCGTCATCTTCTGATTCAACTGTCACAGGGTTGACAAGCTCAACGGACGGCTCCTTTGCTGGGGCAGCTTTGGTAGGTTTTGTTGTTCTCTTTCTCTTCTTGGGCAATGGGCTTGTTGTAGCATCTGTGTCCTGGTTCTGTGAGGAAGGCTGGGTCTGATTAGGGCTCTTGTTGAAGACTGGTGTCTTCTGGGTAGTGGGAGGAGGTTCCTACGTGTGTGCTTTTAGAGATTCAGGAAAGGTTGAGAAGTTGATGCTAATGTGGGGTAGGATTTCCTTGAAATAGTTGTTCATGATAGCATCTCTCTCCTTAACACACCCATAGAAAGCAGTCTGGTCTTCACGCATCTTATCCATATCCTCTCGGAGACAATTGGTGGAGGCAACCAATGCAGCGATTCTTGCTGCAGCAAATGTTTTCGCTCCTTCAACCAGTGTCTCTGCTAGAGCATCCTCATCGAATCCTTTGATAGAGGGGACCATTTCAGGTGTGATAGGACCTTTCCCTAAGTTCTTCGCATCAGCAATAGGGTCTTCAAATACTCCTTTCTCTTGACATAGGGTCGTGATGAGGTTTGGAAAGATAAGCGAACTAGATTTCCTCTTCAAGCATGCATATACCTCATCCACAATAATTTTCCCTACGTCAATGGATCGGTCATTGAGAATAGAATAAAGGAGGAGGAGCCTTGGAATGTTCACTGTTGTCGTGTGGGAGGTGTGCATGAGCCTATTCTTGACGAAATAGATCCAAAGCTTTGCCTCTGGCTTGAGTCGTGCACGCTCCACTCTTTGTTTGATGCGTCTAAGTTGGTGCCTTCAAAGTATAGGTCTTTCAACACTTCTTTCACAGTTTGTTGGTCGGCATTCTCGGCGAAAGGTGTGTGGTGGTCCTCTGAATTTTTCAAGCCAAAGAACTTGTTGATCTTGGCTGTAGTGAACTTGATTTGATCTCCACGCACGTACACGTCGAATTGTGTAGGACTGGTAAGATGGGCATAGAACTCTTGAACAATGGGTATGCAAAAGTTGTCAGGGTGAGAAATGAAGGTAGGCCATTTGTGGTTTACGACGACACTAAGACGTCCTTATTGAACCCTGGTTCCCCTTCAGTTGGGAACTTGAAGCCTTGTTCTGGTAGCAGTTTCCAGTCTTGCAGACTTTGGAATCGTTTCTTTACCTTGTCGTCTAAGAACTTCTTTATGAGCACGGG
Source organism: Hibiscus tridactylites (assembly GCA_958450335.1). Classification (NCBI taxonomy): domain Eukaryota; kingdom Viridiplantae; phylum Streptophyta; class Magnoliopsida; order Malvales; family Malvaceae; genus Hibiscus; species Hibiscus tridactylites. The sequence continues at coordinate 73,943,042 of OY288273.1, forward strand.
CTTGGGTTGGCTACTGCCAGACACACCTTCTGCTCGCTTCAATGTAACATTGCTAGGCAAAAAGAGGGTGAAGATGTGTGATATGGGGGAAAAGGTTTGATTAGGGTTTTTGAGTTTTTGAGCGGGTTGGAGAAGATGAAGTGGGGGTCTTTTGGTTTTCTTTGTGTCAGTGTGATGAGAGAGGGAGTTAGTAGGAGTTGATGATGAGAGTGATGGGAGTTAAGGGGAGGTAACTGACATGATTTGAAAGAGAAAGAGTTTTGGGGGGTTTTGGGCAGCGTGTGTGTAAGGTAAGGACAAAGGGTATTAAATGAAAAGGTGAAAAGTAAGAAAGAGAAAATACTTAGGCAATAACTGCTAGGGTTTTCTTTAAATGAAAAGGTGAAAGGGTTAATTAGTTCCCCCTTTTTTTGCCCTTTTTTAGCCTACTTCCTATCATGTTGGAAAAGCATAATTGCTCATTCCTTATATCCTTATAAAACAAAGGCATGATATGCTGTTGCACCCTGACCTGCCACTTGCGTCCCTTGGGTGCTCAGATGCAAACAAACAAACCTGACATTAAAGCATAACGGAACAAAAGGACAAATGGGGTTAAAAACCTAGAGTACGAAAGAAAAATAAAGATTAAACTACGTTATTTATGAACATAAAAACATAAAAATGTTGTAGCAAAATAGAAAAGAGAAGAAGGTGGTTCAAACGCTTAAGCATCATAGAGGATGAGGGATGACTTATCGCGCAGGACTGGGGCTCCATTGTACAACTTCAAACGATATCCATTGACCTTGAATACTGTGTCATCATCAAGCTTTCTAATGTCCACCGCACCATGGGCATAGACCTTGTGAACTAGGAAAGGACCTGACCATCGTAACTTTAATTTGCCTAGAAAAAGCTTAAGTCTGGAGTTGTAAAAGAGCACTTGTTGCCCTTCAGAGAAATGTTGCGGCAAAAGATGTTTGTCATGTCACTTTTTTGTTTTCTCCTTGTATAAGCGCGCATTCTCATAGGCTTGCGATCTGAATTCTTCCATTTCATTCAGCTCTAAAAGCCTTCTTTCTCCAGCCAGTTGTGCATCCATGTTAAGCTTCTTAATGGCCCAATAAGCCTTGTGCTTGAGTTCCACAGGTAGATGAAAAGCTTTCCCATAGACTAGCTTGAATGGTGACATTCTCAAAGGTGTCTTGTAAACCGTACGGTAAGCCCAAAGAGCTTCATCAAGCTTAGGAGACCAATCCTTCCTTTTTGGGTTGACCACTTTCTTAAGAATCTGCTTGATTTCTCTATCCGAGACTTCAACTTGACCATTAGTCTGAGGATGATATGTTGTAGCAATCATATGCCTCACACCATACCTCTGTAATGTTTTAGCAATCAGCGTGTTGTCAAAGTGGGTTCCTTCATCACTGATAATTGCTCGTGGTGCCCCAAATCTTGTGAAGATATTCTTGTGAAGGAATTTCATGACGGTCTTGGAGTCATTCTTTGGAGTAGCAACTGCTTCAACCCACTTAGATACGTAATCAACAACCAAAAGAATGTATAAATCTCTATAAGATGAGAGAAATGGTCCCATGAAGTCTATTCCCCATACATCAAAAAGTTCGACTTCCAAGATTCCTTACAAAGGCATTTCATGCCTCTTAGAAATGTTACTTGTCCTTTGGCAACGATCACATGATTGAAAAAATGTGTACGCATCCTTGAAGAGGGTGGGCCAATAGAATCTCGATTGTAGGACCTTTGCAGCAGTCCTAGCTCCTCAAAAATGTCCGCCACAAGGAGATGAATGACAATGAAAAAGTATCTCCTTGTGCTCTTCTTTGGGGACACACCTTCTAATGATCTGGCCAGCCCCTTGCTTGAACAAATATGGTTCATCCCAAAAGTAGGATCTTGCGTCATGCCTGGATTTTCTTTGTCCCTGTCTATTCAAATCAGGAGGCAAAATACCACTAACGAGAAAGTTAACAATATCATCATACCATGGAATTGCTGCAACATATAGTATTTTCTCATCAGGGAATTCCTCCTTAATTTCCATTTCATCTTGTTTTTCTCTATTATTTTCTAGCCTAGAAAGATGGTCAGCTACTTGGTTTTCACACCCTTTTCTATCCCTAACTTCCAAATCAAATTCTTGCAAGAGTAATATCCACATAATAAGTCTAGGTTTAGCATCCTTTTTTGTCACTAAGTATTTAATAGCCGAGTGATCGGTGTGAACAATAACTTTAGTGCCTATTAGATATGACCTAAACTTATCAAAGGCAAATACAACAACCAACAATTCTTTTTCAATTGTGGTGTAGTTAATTTGTGCATCATTCAATGTGCGACTAGCATAATAAATAACATGAAAGAGTTTGCCTTGTCATTGACCAAGAGCTACTTCTATTACGTAGTCACTTGCGTCACACATCAACTCAAAAGGTGAGCTCCAATCAGGTGGAACAACAATAGGTGCTTCGGTAAGTTTCTCCTTCAGTTCTTCGAAAGCACTGAGGCATTTTTCATCGAATATGAAGGGCTGATTTTGCGGTAGAAAATTACACGGTGGCTTGGAGATTTTGGAGAAGTCCTTGATGAACCTTCTATAGAAGCCATCATGGCCCTAGAAACTCCTGATGCTCTTCACATTGGTGGGAGGAGGCAGCTTCTCAATTACCTCAATCTTTGCTCTATCCACCTCAATGCCATTCTTCGATATTTTATGACCAAGAATCGTTCCTTCGGTCACCATAAAATGACATTTTTCCCAATTGAGCACTGAATCAGCTTCTTCACATCGCTTTAGCACTTTGGATAAATTTCCCAGGCATGTATCAAAATCTTCCCCGGAGACTGAAAAATCGTCCATGAAGACTTCCAAAAATTCCTCAACCATATCTGAGAAAATATCCAGCATACACCTCTGAAAAGTTGTTGGGACATTGCAGAGTCCAGGGGGCATTCTTCTGAAAGCATAGGTACCATACAGACATGTGAATGTCGTCTTTTCTCGGTCCTCAGGTGTTATAGCAATTTGATTGTTCCCTGAGTATCCATCAAGGAAACAATAGAATGCTTTGCCCGCCAATCTATCTAGCATTTGATCGATGAATGAGAGAGTGAAATGATCCTTCTTGGTAGCCTTGTTGAGCTTCCTATAGTCCATGCAAATCATCCATCTCGTTACAGTCCTTGATGGCAATAATTCATTCTCATCGTTACTCACCACGGTGATGCCTCCCTTCTTAGGCACACATTGGACTGGACTAACCCACGAACTGTTTGATATGGGGTAGACTACATCAGCGTCAAGCCACTTAATTATCTCCTTCATCACCACCTTCTTCATGATGGGGTTGAGCCTTCTTTGGGGTTCAATGGAATTGTTGTGACAATCATCAAGCAAAATTTTGTGCATGCAAATAGTAGGGCTAATCCCCTTTAAGTCAGCCATAGTCCAACCTAAAGCTCTTTTATGTTGCGATAGCATATTTATTAAACTAGATTCTTGCTTAGGTGTAAGGCTAGATGAGGTTATCAAAGGCAAAGTCTCATTGCTACCCAAATAAGCATATTTAAGATGAGATGGCAATGGCTTTAACTCTAATGTAGGAGCATGCTCAAGTGAAGGCTTAGGAGGAATAAATTCTAAAAAATCAAGAGGTTCAAAGTGCGTACCTGGTTTGGCTTCGAGTTGGCTCGATTGCTCCACCTCTTCTGATAATTCCTTGAATTTCCCATACTCGATCTCGTAGCCCTCCTTATTGTCTTCTTCTTGAATCTGCTCATATTCATCCATTTCTAAGAAATTGCTGCAGCAAAAGTCTGCATGCTCCCTTTTTGCTGTAGCATCCATGTACTGACACTCTTCATATTCATCCACATATTTAAGAGTATTGAAGACATTGATGGTCACCTCTTGATCAGCCACCCTCATAGTAAACTCACCCTTTTCACAGTCTATCAAAATTCTACCAGTTGCTAGAAATGGATGCCCTAAAAAAATAGGTGCGTTATCATCCGCCTCGCAATCAAGAATGAGAAAGTCGACTGGAAAGATGAATCTGTCCACCTTCACCACTACATCTTCTATTCTTCCTTCCGGGCGTACATGAGATTAGTTGGCCAATTACAAGATAACTGTAGTTGGCCTTACATCTCATATGCCGAGCTTCATGAAGACTGACTTTGGCATGAGATTTACACTAGATCCAAGGTCACACAAGGCTTTTCCCACATAGTTATCACCTATTGAACACGGTATAATAAAGTTGACTGGATCCTATCTCTTAGGAGGCAATTTGCTCCACACAGAATATCATTCACTTGTTGTAGCAACTTTCGCATACCGCTCAACCTTTCTTTTCTTGGTGACGATGTGCTTGAGAAACTTAGCGTAAGTGCGCATCTGATCAATGGCTTCTAAGAACGAGACCTTAATATGCAGCTGGTCCAAAACATCCAAGAATTTCCTGAATTGGAGATTCTCATTTTGTTTCTTCAATCGTTGAGGGAAGGGAGGTGGGGGTCTAACTTCTTCCTCTACTGATGCAGGTTTCTCTTTTGTTGTAGCATCTTCCCTATCATCGATAGTTTCATTCACTAAATCCCCGTCTTTCTCCTTCTCACAGGATGTTTCAGCTTGCAATTCTAGTTCCTCTTGCACTTCCTTAGGCACAGAGTCTTCTTTCTTGTTCCCCTCAAACTTATCTTCAGTGTTAAGTTGGGTACCACTCCTCAATGTGAGAGCACTGCATTGCTCTCTTCCATGTTTCTTCATGACTTTAGTATCACAAGGCAGATTTCCTTGGGGTCGCACATGTAATGCTTGAGCAATTTGACCTACTTGGGTTTCCAAAGATCGCAAGGATGAATTGTGACTTTGCAGCAAAGCTCCTTGATTCTTAATGGTCATGGAGTGATCTTGGAGCAATGTATTAGTAGATGCCATAAACTCCTTAGTAGATGTCATGAAATCCTTGAGTGTAGCTTCCAACAAATTGTTATTGGATGAAGATGCAAAACCCTTGTTGTTTTTCCATGGCATATTCTGTTGTGATCCGTGTGATTCTCCCAGATTCTGCTGATTTGCATTCCCATAGCTGCTATTCCCTTGATTTCCCCAAGAGAGGTTAGGATGGTGACGCCATCCAGCATTATAGGTGTTCGAGTAGGGGTTGTTATTCCGATTGGAATTCCCTGCATAGTTAGCAGATTCTTGATTGTCCGGGCACTCGCTCAAGTGGTGGTTTCTATTGCAACGAAGGCAAGTTGATGCCACTCTTACTTCCTTCACCTCATTAGGCTTTTGGAGATTTTTTAGCATGGTCGTGATAGCGGTTAATTGGGCTGCTACTGAGGCATCCATATCCGTATCACGTGATACTTGAGTTTTCCTCCCCATTCCAAGTCTTGATGAGGGAAATTGATAATCGTTGTTGGCTATTCTATCAAGGATGTCAAAAGCTTCCTCGAGTGACTTGTCTAGCAATGTCCCATTTGATAAGGCATCTAGCATCATTCTGGTGGGAGCATTAACACCATTGTAGAACATAACCACTTGTGTCCAATCATGAAAACCGTGATTAGTGCACTTGCACAATAATCCTTTAAATCTGTCCCATCACTCATACATTGATTCGTCATCAAACTACGAAAGGACGCGATATCATTCCTCAACTGAGTGTTCCTATTTAGTGGATTATACCGCGGCAAAAAGCTCTTGCACAAATATATCCATGTTTCTAATGATCCGGCTGGCACACCAGTCAACCATTCTCGTGCTTGGTCAAGCAAGAATAAGGAAATAGTTTGAGCTTAAACACATCCTCGTGCACTCCTTGTTGAAGAAAAGAGTCACACACTTCTAAGAAAGCATGGATGTGTTGTCTAGCATCTTCATGAGGCAAGCCTCCAAACTGACCAATTGAGTTCAACATGTTGAACCTTACAAGTTTAAGCTCAAAGTGGGCTGCCCGAATTTCAGGAGCAACAATTCCTGGATTAAGATCATCCAAGATAGGATTTAGGTGATCTCTAATAGCTTTGGGTCTTGCTGGAGCATTTTGACCTTGGTCTCCAATTACTGCAGTAGGTTCCCCTTGATGATGAGCTCCGTTCATGATTCTAATTGCTTCTTGTATTCGTCTCCGCTGACGAAATAGATGTTCGATTTCTGGAATGTAAGGTAGTATAGGCTCTTGATGTCTCCTTCGGCACATGCAATAACACAATACCTAAAAAGATAAACAAAACAAGTTAAGAAAATATATATAAAAGCAAAATAAACTAGTGCAAAGACTAAACCTAAAACAACCAATTGCCAATCCCCAGCAACGGTGCCAAAAACTTGTTTGTGCGTGTGATGTACTATAAATGATACGCAAATATGGTGCAAGTATACACGTCGAACAAGTAATACATTGATAAGTGAGTATCGTCTCCACAGGGATTGGAGGTGTTTAAAGGTAACTTTAAGTACACAAGTGTCACGAAATGTAAATAGAGAATGTTGTGGCAAATCAAGACAGCGCGATAAATGTTGTAGCAAATAAAGATAAAAGATATTGTGTTGAAATCAGTAGATTTAACAGGTCCTCTTACGTATGCGAAACTCACTTGGGAATGACTTGCTGGGTTGCCTGGTTAACCTATGTCTTAGCTCTCAACTAGGGTTTACCTCTCTAGCTTACTCTATGCTCGGCAGGATTTACTCAAGTTGTTCCTCAACTATCTCTAGCAAGGAAACATGGAGTAGAAAATTCTACAGCAATACCTCTCAGCGTAAACTTTATCACTCCCCCTACCCATAAAGTTCTATCCTTCTTAGCCGTTGAAACCCATCACTTATCTCTAAGGTGGATTAGAGCTGTGCCTCTCAGCATCCAACTCCATTGTCTATGAAGGTTAAAGAAAGCTCTCTCGACCATTAACCTCAACTCACACCTAAGGAAAGGCCAACTCTCGAAGGCTCTTACGACCCTAAGCATTTAACAACATAGACAAATCATAGATAGAAGCAAGAGATGAATAAACATTCATAAAAGAAACTAAAATATAGTTCATCCAAACAGCCCAAGCCATCTAAAATCAATTCATGACTGGGAAATTAACATCCAAAGTATATTCGTTCATACAACCCATTTTCCAGTTATAAAAGAAATGCTAAAGCAACAGAAAGGGAAGAAGAAACTCCCAATATGTGATGGACTGCAACGCCACGAACCGCCCTAGGCTTGTTGCCTCTCTCAAGGTCAAGCCCTTGGAGCTTCAACGATGGAGGACACCAAGTGGAAGAAGAAGAAGAAAGGAAAAGAGCCGCCTTTGCTTTCTCTCCCTAGCCTTTTTGTCACCTTTTTCACACCCTCTCTTTAATTAGGGTATCATGTACATTATATAGTAGGGGCTCCTAGGGTTTTGTGCCCTAATATTCTTTGTCGTCCTGGGAATATTCCCTATGCATGTGGTGTTGGAGTATGCCCAAAGACCAATCATATGATGATTGAATAGACATACTATTTTACTAGATTTATCAAGTAATGGCATTGCCGTTATTATCATTTGGTATGTTTCTGTGCATCAAACTAACCATTGGATAATAATGTCCATACAATAATACGATTATTGTTAAATATGATCCTTAGTCGAATATTATAACTGATATGGACAGTGATAATATATAAAGACTAATACGTGGTTGATTGATAACAAGTGTTGTCATTGACATAGAGATGTCAAAATCAACACATAAGTATTTGTTAGAGAACAACATACTGGATTGACCCGCTATGAGCATGTTTCTTGGGTAATTATGTGACAGTCACAACATTGCTCATGATAAACATATGTATAATCCTCAGACTTGAGATCAACATGATTTCAACATAAATATTTACGTATTTTGACATAGTCAAACGTGTGTCGTAACTGACTACATTATAAAGACTGATGATTGGATACGTGATGACCTATGTAGTGAAATATGGTTGATCAAGAAAGGATTTGTCCCTCCTACATAATGGGAGAAATATCTTCGGCCACTTGATTGAGTGAGATTAGAAAATGCATGGCCATGCTCGAATATTATGATATGAGATATCATAGAGATTCGTTTATCATAATCTACTCAAGACATCAAGAAACACTAGATGGACAACGCAAGTGTGACTAACACATGACTTGTGTTCATCTAAGATATAAAGGACAAAAGGATGAAATACATAAAGAAAGTTTATTCAGGAATTAGGAAAATCAAACCATGACTTCATGCAACTTAGGTAGCAATGATGTATTGCTAGATGTCACTCATTGTTTGTAAAATTAGAACAATTCTAATTTTGCTGCTAACGTTGCATGAACCTACAAGGGTCACACCCTTTGAATGAAACAAACAAAAATTGGAAACCATACTCCCTATTTTAGGGAAGTTGTCGAAAATCCCCTATGGGATAGGGGAAATCGGCAACTCCCTTAAATGGGAATAATATTGGATAAATATTGTATTTATCAAATATTATTTAGAGTATGGAAAATATTTAGAGACTTAAATATTATAGAATAAGATTCTAGAAATTTAAATATATATTTGGAATTTATATAATGTATATTTAATTCCAAGTTTATGTAGAATTAGATTCCACATAATTAAAAATATATATTTAAATATATTTAAATCCAAGTAAAGATAGAATGAGATTCTATATAATAAATATATATATATATATATATTTGGATTAAATATAATGTATATTTAAATCCATGTTTTATGTAGAATAAGATTCTACATAATTAAATATATATATATATATATATATATATATTTCATTTAATATTATTAAATATAATGTATATTTAATATAAACCAATTTCAAGTAGAATTAGATTCTATGAATTTTGGTTGAACTTGGATTTAAGGAATTCGACTAGAATTAAGTCTCTGAATACTATTTAAAGGGACAAGGGCTAGCAACCAAATCATCCCTATTCCTCCTTGCAAATTTCGACATATCCCTGGGAATTCCCCTCTGGAATTTTCGACAAGTCCCAGATTTCTTCTCAGAAGCTGTTCGATATTTTTCTGGTGTTCCTCTTGCCCCCTGGCGATTTCCTAGTTCGAATCCATGTCCCAGTAGAACACCTGGTCGATTTCAGACTCCCTCAGGAATCCCTGGAAGGTGTTCAAACCTGTCGAAATTTATCCCTAAGTGTTAGGGAGGCGAAAACTTTGTTCGTTTTGTTCGGGTGGACTCCGTAGAGGTCATTGCGACCCTGTGACGGTTTCGATTTTACTTGACGTGGTTATTCCGACATACCGTCGGTTTTCCAGTTTCTAGAGTTTTAAAAGGTAACTCTTCATCTTTTCACCCCGGATTCGTTCCTATACATGGATCCTGGCTAGATTACGCCGGATTATTTTTTCCGCTGCGCCACGGGGCGTGCCGACGTGACCCAACAGTGGTATCAGAGCTACTTGTATCATACAAATTCAGACTTAAATTCTTGGGTGATGTTTATATATGAGATGCATGTTGTTTGATTCGATTTAGATATTTATCGTTTATCGTATCACACCTAATAAAGACTTATTTCGATTATCATTGAATGATTAAGAGTTAATCATAACTATGTTAGGTTGCTTCAATGTTAAATGTTAACATGTTGAGACTAATAGTTAGTCTAGAGAACAAGTAGTTGTTCGTAGTTTCATAGATTTATAAAATATCTGAAAGGGCTTCTAATTTGATAAAAGTTATCAAACTATCTTTCACGGTGAATCCATAAGAGTTATGGTTAGACGTTATGAAAAATGCATGTCTAGGATTGGCATCATCAAAGACCTGGTACTTAAGTGTGCCTAGTGCGCCACCTCTCTTTCATGTTGACCTACCTGGTGCATTTGTTCGTTAAAGCAAATGGTTTATGAAACCTCGTGATCCTTCTTTGGCCCATTAACCGCAACATAGGGATAATCAGTTTAAAACTCCGTAAACACATCGTTACTTTGTTCGCACGATGTTTGAAATGCATGTTAGATTGCACGGTGTTTGTTTTGCATGGTTATAGCTCATAGCCTTTATAGTTTTGGTTTTTATAAATACGGCCTGTGTGTCGTGCCTTTCTCTATCTTCTATTGTACTTCTCTTCTCATCTCACTCCCTCGCATGTAACGCGAGTTTCTAAAAATTGTAAATACTCATGGAGATAAAGCAATAACCAAGGTAGCAGCGTGGTGGGCCTTCCCTGGTGGACCGGGCGTTTCAGAAGCAGATTCTATCTTCAGTAGAATGGTCCTCCCATTGGCTTGGGACGGGTCGCCTTAGGTTAAGAAGGGCTATAATCATTGCATATTTATTTACCGCTTATATTTACCTTGTATGTGATGCAATGGATGTTTTATAAGCATGATTAAACATAGTTCTAATGATAGGATCAATGTTAAAATGATGAGATAATTAAGTAAATCCCTCACTATAATTCTAATTCTGTTTTAACCATCCAATATTTACCCTCGTTAAAGCTTCGATCGATATAATGCGAGCTTTGCCAAAGCAATGTCACATTTATCTATCTTAGTTAAACGCGAAGAATAAGCTAGTGATATTCGCCGGTTGAGATATTGGTATTGACTTAGCTAGGTTGTTCTAATAGGATTAGAAAACCTAGTGGTTAAAAATTTTGGATAATCATAAGATGATTTAAAGAACAAGAGTTGTTCGCCAAAAGATGAGGAATTACATGAGATGTAATTAGTAAGGCGTTACTTACCTAAATAACCATTTCCCAAAAGACTGGCCAAATCTGATTTAGGAATGGTGAAATACGGATCCTCACTCACTAGAAAAACTATCGAAACATTTTTCCGAAATTAAAACTAGAGGGTTTTTAATTTTGAAGAAAATAGTGGGAGTAAATTTATAGTAAAGACCTATCTATAAATTTTAAAATTTAGTAAAACTTATGTAGCATATTTTCTTTGTTGTAGAATTAATGGCAAATAATACTCTATCTCTGCGATCTATCCTTGAGAAGGATAAGCTCAATGGCATAAACTTCCTTGACTGGTTCCGCAATTTGAGAATTGTTCTCAAACAGGAAAAGAAGGAATATGTCATTGAAGAACATGTTCCTGATGAACCGGTTGCCACTACTTCCAGAGCTGACAAAGACAAGTTTAAGAAACACATGGACGACATGCTGAATGTCGGTTGTCTTATGCTTGCCTCCATGACCCCTGAGCTTCAGAAGCAACATGAGGACATGGTAGCTTATGATATGATTCAAAATCTCAAGGAGATTTATGAAGGGCAAGCTCGTCAAGAGAGGTACGAGACCTCTAAAGCTCTGTTTCAATGCAAGATGAGTGAGGGATCTCCCGTAGGAGCTCACGTCATCAAAATGATGGGATGTACTACATCCAAACATTGGAGAAGCTCGGCTTTCCGCTGAAAGACGAATTAGCTACTGATGTCATCCTGCAATCGCTGCCGGATAGTTTCAATCAGTTCGTCCTGAATTTCAATATGAATGAAATTAACAAGACGCTGGCACAGTTACTCGGCATGTTGAGAACTGCTGAAATTAACCTGAAGAAGGTAGGACCTAAACCTGTTCTGATGGTCCACAAGAGCAAGAAGAAAGGTAAATCGGCAGCAAAGTCTAAAGGTGATGGTAAGACCAAAACCGATGGAAATGAGGCATTGAAACCTAAGAAGGGAATCAAGAAGGATGGAAAATGTTTCCATTGCGGCAAGACTGAACATTGGAAAAGAAACTGCCCCACACACCTACAAGAAGTCAAGAAAGCAAAAACGAGTGAGGCATCAACCTCAAAGGCTTCTAAAGAGAAGGCATCAGAATAGACATGGACCTGCGAATGGAAATAAAGCAAGAGTTGCTAAATTGTCCATTAAGACATGTATTTTTGCTTAAATAGATTTGTTTTAGTTTTTAAGATTATTATTTTGTGTCTAAGATTTAGTTATCTTGTAAGGACAAAATATTTTAATTTTGATATTATTTAAGTAAATGTTATTCTTTTAATCTCTTATGGCACAACGAATCAATGATCTTTAAACTAATCAAATCAATAATATTTATAAGATAAATAAAACAAATGACTAATCTCAAACTCATAAAAAGTATTAAGGTAATTTGATGAGATCAAATTCAAGAATATTTAAAGTTTGATGAACTTTCAAAGAATATGGGATTGTCCCAAAATTAAATCCCACAAGTGGAACGAAAAGTCTTTGAAAGAGAATCAAATATGTTAGACATGTTTTGATTCAGAACAAGTCATTTTCGACTTCTTTACACACTAGAAAAACAACTCTCATACTGAATCGTGTTTTTTTCCCGAAACGTCATATAAGATATGGACTAAGAATTGTTCTAGAATACCTTTGAAGTTTTAAGGTTACTTACATGTTAAAATGTTTACAAAGTTCGAACCTTAAAAATTCCATTTGTTGTTTATCCTAACGAGAACAAAGCGTTTGTTTCTCAAACGAGAGTTTATCTTGAAAGAGATTAATTCTCACAAAGGGATATTATTTCTTCAATTTTAACGAGAACAAAATGTTTGTTGCTCAAACGAGAGTTTCTCTCGAAAGAGATTACCTCTCACAAAAGGAAAAAATGGAATTTGGAATGTGAAGAAATTTTTGACAACAAATTTATGAACCAAAGATTGAGAATGTTCCACAAATGATCAATGAACATTGGAACAAAACACAACCATTGTGTTGATCCTTAAGAGAATACCATATACTTTAAAAATATGGATTTCTCACTATCCGTACATGGAAACACTCTTCTTTTCGGATTAAGATAAAGACTAGGTCTTATCAGAAAGCAATGGTGAGCCCAAAATTCGAGAAATGGCTAAGAGCCATGAGATATGAGATGGAATCCATGTCTAAAACCAAGTATAGACTTTGGATACCCAAAAGGGTAAAACCTAAGAGGTATGGATGAGTTTTTCAAAAGGGAAAAACCGACATGGATGATAAAACATACAAAGGATGATTCGTCGCTAAAAGTTTTCGACAAACTTCATAGTATAGACTATGATAAAGCATCTTCCTTGTAGCTATGTTTAATCCATCTTAATCTCACTTGCAAGTAGATACATACGATGATTATGGAATCAAATAAAGGAATGTCAAAACCACTTTCCTAAGAGAAAACTTGAAACAGATGTGTACATGACACATCCAGAAGGTTTTGTCACTCCAGTAAACACGCAGAAGGTATGTAAGCTACAAAGGTCTATCCGTAGACTAAGGCAAGCTTCTCAAAGTTGGGATATTCGTTTCAGAAGATACAATCAAAAGGTTTGGTTTATCTAGAAACAAAGGGGAGTCTTGTTTTCAAAAGAGCTAGTGGGAGCATTGTTGCTTTCCTAAGTATTGTATGTAGATGACATACTCATCAAAAGGAACTAAAGATTGCTATCCGTTTTGCATTAATAAAAGATACTGCGAGTTAGCAACATGAGACAGTATCTAACTCTACAACATAGGCTGAATGTATTACAGCCGACATAGCAATAAAGAAGGATGTTTGGATCTAAAGGGTTCACTTCTAAACTAAGGGTTGTTCCCAGCATATTAGATGCTACATAACTCTGTTATGATGGAACCTTTGCGTAAGCAAATAAAACCCAGATCTCATCAATAAATCCAAACATATTCTAAAGTGCTTACATCTTGGAGATGTGAAAATATGCAACATACGCACAAAGTTGATAACTTTGTCAACTCCCTGACAAAGCTTTTGACACAACATAAGCATGTCAGTTACACTAAGCCATATCGTATTAGATACGAGAATTATTGGTCTTAGTGCTAGTGGGAGATTTTGGAGTATGCCCAAAGACCAATCATATGATGATTGAATAGACATATTATTTTACTAGATTTATCAAGTAATGGCATTGTCGTTATTATAATTTGGTATGTTTCTGTGCATCAAACTAACCATTGGATAATAATGTCCATACAATAATACGATTATTGTTAAATAGGATCCTTAGTCGAATATTATTACTGGTATGGACAGTGATAATATATAAAGACTAATATGTGGTTGATTGATAACAAGTGTTGTCATTGACATAGAGATGTCAAAATCAACACATAAGTATTTGTTAGAGAACAACATACTGGATTAACCCACTATGAGCATGTTTCTTGGGTAATTATGTGACAGTCACAACATTGCTCATGATAAACATATGTATAATCCTCAGACTTGAGATCAACATGATTTCAACATAAAGATTTACGTATTTTGACATAGTCAAACGTGTGTCGTAACTGACTACATTATAAAGACTGATGATTGGATATGTGATGACCTATGTAGTGAAATATGGTTGATCAAGAAAGGATTTGTCCCTCCTACATAATGGGAGAAATATCTTCGGCCACTTGATTGAGTGAGATTAGAAAATGAATGGCCATGCTCGAATATTATGATATGAGATCTCATAGAGATTCGTTTATCATAATCTACTCAAGACATCAAGAAACACTAGATGGACAACGCAAGTGTGACTAACCCATGACTTGTGTTCATCTAAGATATAAAGGACAAAAGGATGAAATACATAAAGAAAGTTTATTCAGGAATTAGGAAAGTCAAACCATGACTTCATGCAACTTAGGTAGCAATGATGTATTGCTAGATGTTACTCGTTGTTTGTAAAATTAGAACAGTTCTAATTTTGCTGCTAACGTTGCATGAACCTACAAGGGTCACACCCTTCGAATGAAACGAACAAATATTGGAAACCATACTCCCTATTTTAGGGAAGTTGCCGAAAATCCCCTATGGGATAGGGGAAATCGGCAACTCCCTTAAATGGGAATAATATTGGATAAATATTGTATTTATCAAATATTATTTAGAGTATGGAAAATATTTAGAGACTTAAATATTATAGAATAAGATTCTAGAAATTTAAATATATATTTGGAATTTATATAATGTATATTTAGTTCCAAGTTTATGTAGAATTAGATTCCACATAATTAAAAATATATATTTAAATATATTTAAATCCAATTAAAGATAGAATGAGATTCTATATAATAAAAATATATATATTTGGATTAAATATAATGTATATTTAAATTCATGTTTTATGTAGAATAAGATTCTACATAATTAAATATATATATATTGCATTTAATATTATTAAATATAATGTATATTTAATATAAACCAATTTCGAGTAGAATTAGATTCTATGAATTTTGGTTGAACTTGGATTTAAGGAATTCAACTAGAATTAAGTCTCTGAATACTATTTAAAGGGACAAGGGCTAGCAACCAAATCATCCCTATTCCTCCTTGCAAATCTCGACATATCCCTGGGAATTCCCCTCTGGAATTTTCGACAAGTCCCAGATTTCTTCTGAGAAGTTGTTCGATATTTTTCTGGTGTTCCTCTTGCCCCTAGCAAATTTCTGGCGATTTTCTAGTTCGAATCCAAGTCCCGGTAGAACCCCTGGTCGATTTCAGACTCCCTCAGGAATCCCTAGAGGGATTTTGACTTCTCCATGGAAGGTGTTCAAACCTGTCAAAATTTATCCCTAAGTGTTAGGGAGGCGGAAACTTTGTTGGTTTTGTTCGGGTGGACTCCGTAGAGGTCGTTGCGAACCTGTGACGATTTCGGTTTTACTTGACGTGGTTATTCCGACATACCGTCGATTTTCCAGTTTCCAGAGTTTTAAAAAGTAATCTTCATCTTTTCACCCCGGATTCGTTCCTGTACATGGATCCTGGCTGGATTACGTCGGATTAATTTTTCCGCTGCGCCACGGGGCGTGCCGACGTGACCCAACATGTGGGGCAGACAAAAAGGGGCTCGCACATGTGGGCTATCAGTGTGTGCGTGTTACTTTATCTTTTTCTACACCCAGAATTGTTGTCCAATTTGCTATAGCATTTTCCTTCCTTGCCCTGCTTCACACCAGCTTCACCTGCACAACACAACACTAGCACATACCCTCAAGCAGCATCCAGTCTCATGAAACTAAGCCAAACCACCAAGTAAAGATATATGCAACTATATGCTCTAAATGCACCTACATGCTATGAAATGACCTTGAGAACAAACAAATACCTAAGCGAAAAGGTGTAAAATATAAGCATTTTGGCAAGTCATCATTGAGCATTAATAATCTGTTTTTCAACATCGCCAAACGCCTTAGCGTTCCAGTCTCTCAAGAAGTATTTTAACGAACGCAACTTATCCATAATGGACACCCGACCAATCCCATTCATCGACAACCTCCCCAATCTGTCTTCAATTTTCCTCATATTCTTACGACTATCCACCCATATGTTTACAAAACGAAATGGTCTAGGTCCCCAATCCTGAACATCATCCATTAACACAATAGGACAATGATCAGAAATCAGTCTAGGAAGAGTTACCTGGCGTAATTGTGTAAACTTGTCCATCCAAGCTGTTGATACTAGAAATCTATTCAACCGGCTACATTGATTGCTTGTGCCAAACCACATAAACAATTTTCTAGTGACCAGAACATCCAAAAGGCCATCATCATCGATGAATCTACCGAAATCCTCCATACCATTAGGCACAGACGAACAACCCGACCTTTCGGATGTTACACGAACGACATTAAAGTCCCATCCCACACACTAAGGACCATCAAATTCACGCATCACATTCAATATCTCACCCCATAACACCACATGATCAACCACATTCCCCGGAGCATAAACGAAAATAACGCAAGAATCAAAACCCCTATGAATCCAATAACCCTTGACTAACACAAAATATCGTGTAGTCACAACCAGTTCTAATTTGAAACAACTTGTATCCCACATCACAAGAATACCCCCACTAGCGCCCACAGATGGAGAAAATTCAAAGTCAAAATTATCCGTAGGCCATAGAAGGCTAACCATCTCCCCCACAATAACTTCTAATTTACTCTCTTGAAGCATTGCCATATCACATGGTTGCTTACGTAACCAATCGTGCACTCCTCTCCGTTTCAACGAGCCCTCAACCCCGAACATTCCACGATACAATCTTCATCAGTTAATTCGCCTTGCGACGATCAATTATAACTCTCGAAATATCTTTAATAATGTCCTCTTCCCGTCCTAAAGAAGAAATCCCGACTAACTTTAACAAACGACTAGTTGACTCAGCGTCCCTCAACAAGCTGTCACGTTTCGTTTGATTCTTCATGTCGATTAAATTCTCCTGAACAATAACACTCCCTTTACGTGGACACCCCTGCCCTCTCTTAATTCCAGATTGAATTTTGTATTCTAACAACTCAGCTCGCCCTGTATCTTTCTCAGCTTTAGCAATATCCTTATCCGATTTTGTTTCAACATCATTTGTTATATTCCCCATTAATCTAGAGTTTGAAACCACCTCAACTTGTGTGTCACCAGACTCTTGTTTTGATTCAACAACTGCCATATGCATTTCAATTACGAGATTGCCCTTACTTACCTCCCTCGGCCTTGTACCATTGTTGTGCTCAGCTTCAACTTCCACGACCACACCATCGATGGCCGGTGCGACCGTAGTGACTAATTGCTCAACGATACTTGACGGTTCCCCTATTATATCACATTTGTCAATCAATATGTTATCCAAATTTGCATTTCCATTCTGTGAATTCCGGTGAGAAGTGAACTCATTTTTGTCAATGATTCTATTGTCTTCCTCATCACTCTCAGCAGTCTGTGAGGAAAGCTCAACCTTTCGATTACGTAAACACCACTCAACCTCATGAACATTTATTGGAAACTGTTGATCCTGAACCAGTAGAATCATTATTTCATCAATCCTCTTCCACTCATTCGTAACAATCTCAATATGGGCACACTCAAAATCATCCGAAATTGTTGTCGCATATTCATTGTTCACCAATGATCCCCATAAAGCTGCTAATTGTGCCAAATTTCGGCGAGACCATGCATGGATTGGAACCCCTCTCACTGATAACCACACTCTCCGACTGTGGAAAATTGCTAATTCGGGTGACCAACATTCAATACGATTAAACCAATCCATCAAAGCATCCCTCATTCCCAAACCTGCTTCCTTTGCCTCAACCGAATCAAACATGATTAAAACCACCAATCCCGAAACACGCACCACTGAGAAGTCCTTCAATCCCACTCTTTCCTAGGATTCAGACAAACGATTCATATCAAAACATCTATTTTCCAAGGCCAGCAGGATCTTGTTTAAGATAGCTAGCGAATCTGTATCCACCTCACCCAACACCTGTTTGAAACCCACTTCTTTTTTCGTGTCGACCCCCTAGTGTTGGTTCCTTTTCTCTCCCCGACGGTACGTCCTGGTTCGTAAGAGCCACTCCTTTCTCCTTCAACGTTCCAGTCAAGATTGACTTCTTTTTCCAATACGCCGATCTCCCCCCATGTTTTGCTTCAAACACTGTAATTATGGACCCAAACAACCAAAAACCATGATACCTCTCAATTACCTTCCTTGCTGAAATTCTAGAATACATTCGAACAAAACTAAATCGTCTCCCATTGCTCGCTCGCTTTCTCGGTATAAAAACATCGGCCACCTCACCACAACAATCGAATGCCAGACGCAGACCTTGCCAATGTAACCCCTTCAGATAGGTTACCCACATACAGAGTGACACACTCCTCCGGCCGGCCGCCATTCGCCATTAAATGTAGGAGAGGAAACTGTTTTACACATATATGAAGTATAGGGGAAAATAATTCCAAAGGAAACTCCTTCAGATAGGTTACCGTCTAAATTAAAAGAACTTTTTAATTCCAAAAGAGAATTTAAAAAAGATATATTCTATTTGAGGGAAAATAATTTTTTATTAAGCTAAAATATTCGTAGGCCCTCTGAAGATCCGACCGATTCGAACATTCATGTTGACCACATTGTGCACGGCATATTTACCAACTAAAAATTAATTGCATATTTTCTTGAACTCAGTATCAATTTCTCATTCAAACTACAAAATATCATTTTTTCCAACAATTTGTTGGAGGATATGACCACCTATGATGAGAATCCATCTGGTTTGCTGCAGGTTCTTATCCCATTTGGTCGTAATATGTAATTTGCCCTATAGCTAGCTCTCTGTTCATAAGTTTTTTTTTTTTTTGAGCATTCTCTGTTCATAAGTTAAGATGAGACATCACATTAACTATAAAAATTTTATATTTAAACCCGAATCAAATTCAATTTATTGAATAACCCCATCTATAATTCATATAACAATAATTAAAATTGAATAAAGAATATTTTATTATTAAATTTGAATCCCCAATAACCACAGAATCAAAACCAATTTAATGGGAGCGAAGCCTTCACAGTTCACACTCAGTCAAACCTGAAACCACCAAATAAAATATTGTTAATTCAATTTGCCTTTATTGTTAGATTTTTAATTTTTAAGTTTAAACCCACACTCTGTCCCGCTCACTTCACTGACTCTCTCTTCCTTTTTCCCCAGATAACAAGGGGAAAAAAACATCAAACATTTCCTCCATTTCTTTTTCTAAGCTCTAAGGGATGTTTCTTTGAGCTTAGAAGAAAACAAAAACAGGTCAAATTTCAATCTTTATATACATTCATCTTCATTTAATTCTTTAAAATGCCCATTTGCAGAAGCTTCTTTTCTTCTCTTCTTTTTGTTGTTTGAATTTCATTGTATAATGCTTCAAAATCACTAGATCGATCTCTGTTTACTTGGTTTACTTCAGTTTTTGAATCTTATAGGGAAAATGGTGCTTGGAAAATGTATTTTTTTTCTTGGTTTTAAGGATCTTGACTTCTATAGATGACTCTTTTTTTTTGAGAAATTCTTCATATTTGGAAACATTATTTAGACATAAATTTATTTCATTTATATTGCTTAGTTCTTGTTGTTGACAAATCTCCATCTACATCAATGTTGATTATGGATTGTTTCAAATAGTTTTCGAATTTTGCACGTGTTACCCATGATTTCTCTCCTTGTTTAATGTTGCTATTTTGAGTCCTCATATGTAAAAGCTAGAACCCAAATTTGGAAAGATTTGAGATCTATGTTCTGTTTTTCTAGGTCCTAGCTTCTCAAAGATTTCAGATTTATTGTTGGATTTGTTTTCTTTTACCAAAATTTCAAGTTCTTAAAGTTTTAATCTGTTCTGTATGTTCTTTGGAAAAACCTTTTAATGTATTCATATATCTGGTTTTTAAAATTTAGTTTTATAAATGATAGGTGAAATGGGATTTCTCATAAAACAAAACATTGCCGCATTACAGATTTGTCTGAAAAATAACATGAAAGGAGAAAAAAGTATGTGGTTTAGTAAAGTTGTGGTAATTTCAAGTTCAATCTGACTCAACAAATTAAGTATGTGTGTTCTTGTTTCAAATTTGAAGTAAGAAAGGTTCTTTGTTATGCCATTATCATCTCCCACAATTTGTTAACAATGCTGCATTATATGCCTGTTAGATCTATTTTCAGACATTTCCATATGTTTAGGATATATGGTATAAGACATTGTTTCATCAACTTATTCTGATATGGACTTGGTGTGGTTTTCACCATGGATGCAGGTTTGGGTTTTCTAGCTTCATTTTATTGCTCCTTGTGGTTCTCTGAAACTTGTAAATATGAGGAAAGAAAATGTAGTTTCAGCTACTGTTGGCGAACTTAATGGTCGAATCACACGCAGCCGAGCTGCTGCATTGCGTGCTTCTGGAAAGTTGCCACCTCTAAATGCACCTAAGAGACCAGATCAGAAACAGGTCTTGGTAGGAAATATGAAAAGAACAGCCTTGGATGAAAACAATATCGATGCACCTGAAAATGCAGGTCTTCAGCATAAGAAGAGAGCAGTTCTTCAGGATGTCACAAATGTTTGCTGTAATAATTCATATAGGAACTGCATTAATGCAGCCAAAATCCAGGTTAACTTTCCATCCTTAGTTATAATATCACTTCAATTGTGGTCTTACATATGTGTAGTTTTTTAGAAATATTACTGTATGCATATTCGATCTGTTCATGCAAGCTGTATCAGCTCAGATATTGTTTATAGTTTCACATGTTGATGGTTGGTTTTTTTTTTTTTTGCAAAATCATAAGAATCACCACATGACTTGTTACTTAATATGTACGGTTTCTACACTACCAGGCTAGGAGCAGCAAGCAGGCTAGAAAAGGGTCAGCAAATTCGTCTAAAGTGGCCCCAGACGTGGCAGCACAAGTCCATCCAACACAAGCCAACTTAGAAAATGAAGATATTAAACAGAATGCAAAAAGAGAACCTAAATTAGAAGTTACATGCTCAGTTGATGTGAACGAGGATGCTACTCTTCTATTAAATAGCGTAAATGATGGTTTACATTACGGTTGTCTATCAAATCGAAATTCATCTATGCCTCCACAATCCCAAAGCCACCACCAAAGAAATGGTTAGCTTTCTCCTTCCCCCTTACCTCCAAAGTTGATAGTGAAGTTCATATGAAAGATTGCATACATATTAAGTTCAGTTAGCAAGGGGGAAATTACATCTTGGAGATAGAATTGTATGCTTCACTTTCTGGCATTTGAGTGCAATTGTTGAACCCACATTGATAGGTGATACAACATAACTTTATTGCATAAATTGTCACATGAAATACGAAATTTATATTAACAGTAAAGATCTAAGACAAAAAGAAAAATTTGCAGATTAGCATTATGAAAGGGCCTAAATTGATTGTTTGCTGGCTTAATCTGAGGCTCTTTCAAAACCAAGTATTTGCTTCCATTGTACAAAACAGGACTTGTCATAAATGGTATAATGGACAACCTTTTGAAGGAAGTAAAAAACAAAGCCATGGAATGACTATTTATTTCCAAACTCTATAAAACCTAAGCAATACCGAAAGCCAACTTTATAAATGAAGAGTTTTAGGCTTTTAACTCATTGTATTATCTATAACTTTATAAGATTAGGAAGGAAAGAATTAGAAATGTGGATATTCATCTCCAAGATAAGAGAAGAACATTTACAGTGGTTTGGCCACACAAGATGTCGACCGATGTATGCACTTCTTAGAAGGATTGTGCAAATTGATATTGCACAGGGCAAAATGTTGAAGGTGAGACCAAAGAAGATATGTTTTCAGGTGAATAATAATGATAAGAAACTATTAGAACTTGAAGAGAGGATTATGCGGATAGGAATGATTGGAGGATTCATGGACATGATGCAAATGTTTCTATGTCTTTGTTCTGTTAGCCGACTCCAAATATTATTGGCATCAAGGCTTTTTAGTTTAACACCATCTATTTTGTAGTAAAATATTAAGTCTTTTGGAGACTTCTCATAGTAGTACTTCCATAAGACTAACTGTTGTTGGAAGTTATTTCGCAAGCAATATCTATTTCCGGATGAAATAAGGTATACATAGGATTACTTGCTTTCTTGTTTGGTAATGGTTGTAAGTTGGAGATATAGCCATATAAGTTGACATATGCTTATGTTTTTGTTTTATATTGCTTCCTGCTTAAAGTATTGACATTTTTGAAATGGTTACTACAGAGAAAGTTAGAGTTTCTGGGACCTTGATAACATCTAGTGACCCGGACTTTGTCGACATTGATTTGGATAAGAAGGATCCTCAACTGTGCAGTCTCTATGCCCCAGACATCTATAACAACTTGCGTGTTGCAGAGGTATGTGCTATGTATGCCATTCTTATCTTTGTTATACTCATTTCCGTTAATTTTCCTCCGCAAAGAAAGAATGAATTTCATTCCCTAAACCAGGAATTTGGTCAAATGAATTGTTGCCTCGATCTATATATGAATTTTGAGACTTCTGGCACTATGTTGCTCCTACTCTTTATTTTTCTATTGCGTACCGATGCTGGACTGTATATGACACATGGATATGAGGATATTACCTATATGGACACATACCCGTATCCGACATTCACACCTGAATCCGAGAAACTTAGTTCGGGTGCATGTAATGTATGTTCCTGTTTCATGGTGTACTTTGCAGTTCTTGGTCCCACTCTGACTTTATTAGCACCCTGATCCTTAGCTAGAACGTTTTATGTTTGCATTTGGTTAAATCACTTTTGTTCTTCAGCTTGTCCGCAGGCCATATCCTAATTTTCTGGAGACAATACAGCGAGATATCACTCGAAGCATGCGGGGAATTTTGGTTGATTGGCTTGTAGAGGTTAGTTTAATCACAGTGATTCAACTGGTTGAACTAATCAGTTCGACATTGGGTTCTGTTGTCGGAAACCAATGGTGTATTCTTATCTGTTTATAATGGCTATTTAATGGAAGTTGACATTGATCAATGGAAGTACTGTCTTGGTTTTCAGGTATCTGAAGAATATAAGTTGGTGCCTGACACGCTTTACCTCACGGTGAATCTAATTGATTGGTTTCTCTCTAGAAACTACATTGAAAGACAACGGCTTCAACTTCTAGGGATTACTTGCATGCTACTAGCCTCGTAAGAGCTTTTGCATTCATTGGAGAGTTTGTTGCAGTCAAATATTCAAAATTTTAGATAGTATTGAATATCCCAAGTTGCAAATCCTGAATTTCTTAGAAAAATTTAAATATAAGTGTGTCAACCACATGCTCAATCCGAGTAACATTGGTGCATTTGCTTTCCTATTGTAATTCTTTCTAACAATAATTTTCTCTTACAACTTGAAGCAAGTATGAGGAAATATGCGTCCCTCGTGTAGAAGAATTTTGCTTCATCACAGACAACACCTACACCAAAGAGGAAGTATGCCATTGCTAGTATTTCTCTTTTAGTCATTATTAAATACCTCACTCTGACTTTTTTTTTTTAATTTTTCTTTAAGTATTCGTGTCCGACACCCATACAGCTTATAACCAGACATGGGTAGTTTCTCACAATAAGGTGTTTGCAGGTGCTAAAAATGGAGACTCAAGTATTGAAGTACTTTGGTTTTCACATATATGCACCTACTGCAAAAACTTTTCTTAGGAGATTCTTAAGAGCGGCACAAGCTTCTTACAAGGTAGCATATTTAGTTTGAATATTTAGCTGGAGTTGTTTGAGGTATGATTTGGAGAATGGCTTACCGAGTTACAAAATGCAGAGCCCGAACATGGAAATGGAGTACTTGGCAAATTATCTAGCAGAGCTTACACTAATTGAGTATGATTTCTTGAATTTGGCTCCTTCCATGGTGGCAGCCTCAGCTGTATTTCTTGCCAGATGGACTTTGGATCAGTCATCTCACCCATGGGTCACACTCACTCCTAATTCCTTGGTTCATTTTTGGTTGGATTTGCGTGCACATCAAGGCTTAATTATCCCCCATCTTTATTCTGCAGAATTCAACTCTTGAACACTACACGGCTTATAATGCATCACGTCTTAGAACCACGGTTGCTGCATTGCAAGATTTACAGTTGAACACCAAAGGTTGCCCTCTAACCGCTATTCGCATCAAATACATGCAACCAAAGGTAATAACTTCTTGTTCATTTTTGTTCAACTGAGCTTACTTGACTTGAAATACTAATATTCGAATCCGAGTAACATAGAATGAGTATGATTCCCAGATGCTTGCTAATGAGGTTGTTGTTGTTATACTCTACCAGTTTAAATCGGTGGCAACCTTAACTTCTCCAAAACTGCTTGAAACACTATTCTAAGACAAATGGCGACTTTGAAGGTGGAAGATTGTGTTAACCTCTGATGCCTAATATTCTAACATCTTCACATTCATTTTTGCCATTGGAGCTTCAGAATGTTCCTCAATTTCCAAAACTGTAATAATTTTGTTCTTCTTCAACATTTTAATCATTTGCTGCTATGGCTGAGATTAACGTTGTTTAATTGTAATGTTTGTAAGAGGATGAGAAAATTGTAAAACGGCTACATGTACGACAGATGATAGCCTCAACTGATGAGTGATTTTTTTCCCGAGAAACGGATGATAAATTTGAAGTGTGATATAAATAGGTATGCATGTTATCATAATTTCAACAGTTGACATTGGTTACAGCTGAAGAGCCGATAGGAGCAAAAATGGTTAAAGAGTAGGAGCAACATACCCAAGGCCACAAGTTGACATTGGTTCTCAGGTAGATAATTGGGTTTAAAGGTTTTGGGTCTAAGCCCACAAAACTAGTGGGCTGTCTGTGAACAAGTTCTGCTTGTTGGTTTAGAAGCAAGAATGGTTAAAGAGTAGGAGCAACACTCGTTAGGCCACATATGTGGCTTGCTAGGCTAACTGATGTAAAACGGGGTGGCCAGGGTACTTGGTTAGGATCTTTCGCATGCCACACTTTGTAACAATCTTGTTCAACGAATATTTTGATATAATAAATTGGCTTAAACTAAAAAAAGTGCCTAAAGCATATATTTTCGAATTTTAGGCGCCTAAAGTATTATTTTGTAAAAATAGGTGCTTAGAGTTTCAAAAGTTATAATTTTAGGTGTCTGACCGTTAATGGGTGTTAAAAAAAGGGTTAACTACTGGGATGGTTACTTATGTTTCCCCCAGTACAGAGTTGGTCACCGATTCTGAAAAACGACAAGTAAGGTCACTTACGTTTTCGAGGCATTAATTTTTAGTCACTTAGACATTTGTTGCCGTTAAATGTTAATGGGAGGCTGATCTGAGATAATAAAAAAGGATAATTTACCTAGACTGTCCATAAACTATTACTTCACTCTTATTTTGACCACTGAAATAAAAATAATTTGTATAATTACACATTTAATCCTCCACATTTACATTTTTTATTTCTTTTCTCCTCCACCATCTTCTATATTCTTCTTCAGCTAACTCAATCTTTAATTTTCTACTATATTAATCCTCAATTCACATTGTATATTATAATCCATCACCATATATATCCATGTTTCAAATAATGTTTGTAATTCTTAATATGGTTCAGTACAAAATAATGCCCAATTTACGTGCAACAATGTTATACAGCATATTCGAAAGGCTTAAATGAAAATAGGGCCTTTAAGTATACGTTTTTTGAACTTTAGGTGCCCAAAGTTTTTTTTTTGTAAAAACTAGGTGCTCAAAGTTTCAACCGTTATAATTTTAGGTGCCAAACCGTTAAAGGGGTGTTAAAAAATTATCAACCAATCAACGCTCGACATGTGACACTATTTTTATTTTTTAAAATCAATCTAATGAAAAAAACTTAGAATTTTTAATCTTTAATCCAAAAAATTTGGAAATTTTACAAAACAGTCCTCAAATCCCTAAAATTACCCAAACCCAAACCCAAACCCTTAAATCACCATCGCTTCCACCGCCGAATGCCGCCCTGACCATACCCCCTTTGTTCGCCGGAGCATGCAGTGGCGGAACTTGGAGTAAGTATTTGAGGGGGCCAAACTTAAATTTTTTTAAAAAAATTAAAAATTTAGGGTTTTGACTAAAATTTCTAATAATTTTGAGTGATTTAATAAGAACTTTTAAAAATTATGATAGGAGATTTAACTAAAAATATTTTAATTTTGAAGTTTAATATGAATTTTTAAAAATTTTGAGGGGATAAATAAAAAATAATTTAAAATTTAAGGATTATTTGACAATTTTTCAAATTTTAGGGGGGGGCATGGACCCCACTAGCCATGCTTGTGTTTCGCCACTGGGAGCATGGCAGCCATTCCCCCAACACGACGTCATTGAAAACGATGAACGACGTGCTAGCCACTGTTATTCATACTCTAAGGTTGTATCGAAACTTTTCACCACTATAAAGCCTCATATCGAAACACCTAGAGACGTTTCGAAACGCCTGGATGGTTTTGTTAAATTTGGTTTTAAAACATTTGAAAACCTTCTTGAAATATCTCATAAGCATAATTTTAAGTTGTTTGGACTTAAAAGTGATTTTGAATTCTTTTTAATTTTATCCAAAATATTTTTCAATTATTATATCAAAACATTAGTTCTTTAAATGTGATTATTTGATTAATTTTAGTTTAATTAAATTAAAATTATGACCAAATTGATATAATAGATAAATAACATGGACTAAATGTGTAATTTTACAAATTTTTGTTAACGGCCACGTCACCCCTTCGTTAGTTTTTTAATGGCGGTGGTCAAAATAGGTCAATTTAAAAAGTTAGGTTGTCTGATTGACGAGTCCGATAGTCCAGTGGTCAAAATAGGTACGCCCCCAAAGTTCGGTGGCCACTGAAGTAATTTACCCTAGAATATATATTATATACTTGGCTTTCAAATTAGTGAGGAGGGAGTGAAAGTGAGAATTTTCACTAGTTCGATTCACACCGTATGCAAAATATATTGGTTTTTATCGTTCCATTAGTCTGGGCTTTAAAAATCAGCTTGGAAGGCTTAAAGGAAAAACGTGAGAATAATTATTTTGGCGTGCAACGCGAGCCAAACTATCAGGCAGATTGCATGTTGCGTGTCAAAAGTCTTATCGCAATGTAGTGCAAGTGTACACGACGCAAGTAGTAAAGTGATACTCAAAGTATCGGATGTCGAATCCACAGGGACTGTAAATAGCTTTATCCTTGAATTGCTGCACAAGAGAGAAAGAAAAAAGTTCAGATTGTTTGGAAAATAATATTGGAGGATGATGAATATAAAAGAATAAAGATTCAGGGTTAAGAGATAGGCCGGTATTGATTTGCTCGGTAGTGCAGGTGTTGTACTGAAAAGAAACTCATGTTTTGTCGTCGTCCCTGTCGCGGCAGCACCTGTCGCGGGAGAAGTCTGTTGTTGTCACGGCAGCAATCACACAACTATGAACTTCAAGCTTGGCAAGAATACTTGTTATGACTTGTCCTATCCCTAGGCTCAAGTACTGTTGATGAACACTTCTTGGATGATACCTCCCGTCGTGAATCGAAGGGTGAACACCAATGTTGTTAAATTCTTTCTTAGCCACTTAACCTCGTCCTATCCCTAGGTCTGAGATAGTTCAACCATAAACTGGAGAACACGTACTTACTCCTTTCGTATACTTAACTCTTCCAATATTAAGTAAATAGATAATCTTATAATGCTCTCCCGATACTCTTGCAAGATGTTGAAACCAGAATAAGCAAACTTGAAGTATTATTTCATTGAACAGAAAATTCCTAAAACAGTACAATCCTTGTAACTACTTTACAGAATCAACCCTTAGCCCTAGGGGAAGTTTTAGAACATGATGAGAGGGGGGAAACGACAAGGGTTTTGGGGAAGACGGCTACAGATGAGATATCCTGTGAAACCGAAATTGATTTTGATATAACATCTAAACTTAAGGATCAACTTGCAAAACAATAAATTTTTAAGTACTCTTTAAAAATCTCACTATTGACAAGTATTTTAAACAAAAGACAAGTTCTAAAAATAAAAAACTTTTTAAGTCTTTTTCCTTTAAGTTTTCAAGCCAAACCATACAAAAACACCAAGGCGTATCGATACCCTTAGGCGTATCGATACGGGCTTTTGCCACTGGAATTTTAATGGACTTAGCGTACCGATACGGTATTACCCCGTATCGATACGATATTCATCTGGGCAACTCTTTCAATGAAACTGTACCGATACGCTTTGCAACCGTATCGATACAATAAGCTTATCTTTGAAAATTCTTTGCATTTAATTTTCGACCGTTGACTTGTTAGTTGGTTGGTTTCCCAATTTTTAAAAGACCGTTATACCGTACCGATATGCTTGGTATGCGTATCGATACGATCTTTAAGAAAACCAAACTTGGGATTCCAGTCAGCAAACACCGTATCGATACGGCCTTCCGTACCGATACGCCCCTTAAAACCGTACCGGTATGCCTTCTATGCGTATCGATGCGCTCTGTTTTCAGTCACAACGGCTCTTTCCTCTTTGATGCAGGTATCGATACGCCCTCTACGAGTATCGATACGGTAGGTTGCAGAGCTGCATTTATTGGGGGAAAAATGCTCTCAACGGCTCTATTGATGATCCCAACTACCCAAACGGCTAGAATTCAATGCAAGGGTATAAAAACAAGCTTCAATTGACCAAGCAACAACTATTGAATCTAAAAGCAACATCAAAGCATAAAATCAAAACTCTAGTGCTCTTCATAGTCAAATTCTTGTACCCAACTCTTGTGATCTTATTGTAATCTTGTATCGTGAGTTCGGGGAGTTTGAAATTGTATTTGGGTAAACATTTATCCTTTGAGAGGAACTTTTAGAGTTTACTAAATTCATCTCTTTGTAAAAGTGAGTGGATTAAGCTTTGGGTAGAAAGCTTAATCAAATTTTTAAGGTTACCTCCTCATCCAAGAAAAAGGGAAGAATTCAAGTAGTGAATTGGTTGAAAATCCTTAGTGGGAACTAAGGTAGTGGATTTAGAGTTCATTTGGAGAAATTGAACCACTCTAACCACTTGTGTCACTTTTTATTTTTCATTCTTACCTCCTACCAAAATTTTAATTGCCAATTCACCCCCTCTTGGCCATTTGCAATTGTGTGATCAACTCAACAATTGGTATTAGAGCTACACTCATTGGAAGGATTACAACCCTCTTGAGTCGATTCTAGGAGAGTTTGATCAACAACTTGTCAAGCAATGCCATCCACCTCCAACTCCAACCTCTACGAGTCCCAATCTACTACCAAGCCACCATTCTTCAATGGGGATAACTACCCATATTGGAAGAATAGGATGAGGCTCTTCATCAAGTTTACCGACTACATGGTGTGGGATGTGGTTGAAGAAGGTCCATACATTCCCATGAAGAGAGATAGTGAAGCAAGACTTGTCCTAAAGGTGAAAGCCGAAATGACGGAAGATGAACGAAGAAGGATGCAAGTGAATGATAAAGCTCTTCATGTCATATTTTGTGCACTTGGTCCGGATATCTACTCCAAGGTGTCTTCGATCGAGAATGCCAAGGAGGTTTGGGACACCCTCGAGACAACATATGAGGGAACTAGCGATGTCAAGGAAACAAAACTGGGCTACTCAACCTAAGCTACGAAAATTTCAAGATGGATCCCGATGAGAGTGTTTCCAAGATGTTTGATCGATTCTCGGTCATTGTCAACGAATTGAAGGGTTTCGGTGAGATCATCCCCGAAGACAAGCTAGTAAGGAAATTGTTGTACTCACTTCCGGAGTCATGGGATAGCAAGAGAACGGCTATTATTGAAGCTCGAGATTTGTAGACTCTCAAGCTTGATGCTCTTGTTTGATCTCTACTCACCCATGAGATCATGAGAAAGGGAAGAGAAGAAGAAAAGAAAATGGAAGAGAAGAAGGTTGAGAAGAAGGATGTTGAGAAGAAGAAGGTTGGAATCGCTCTTAAAGCTTCATACCATGAAAGCGGTTCAAGCGAAGATGAAGATGAGGAGATGGCCATGTTGGCCAAACGGTTTACTCGCTTTATGAAGTCCAATCGTGGGAGAAAGTTCATTAGAAAAGGAGACTTTAAGAACAAGAGTAAGGAAGAGGAGAAGGACCAAATCACTTGCTACGAATGCAAAAGGCCCGGCCATATCCGTTCCGAATGTCCTCAATTGAAGAGGAAGAGCTTTGGGAAGAAGAATAAGCTCAAAGCTCAAGTAGCAACTTGGAGCGACGATGAGTCATCCGAGGAGGAGGAGGAAGTGGCCAATCTTTGTCTCACGGCCAGTGATGATGAACCAAAGGTAAATCCTAACTCATCTAATTTTGATTTCACCTTTGATGAGCTTCAAGATGCTTACGATGAATTGCAAGAGGTTTACGATGAGTTAGTTGGAAAATATAAGGAATCCATTTTGAGAAACAAGAAAACCATTTCCGATTTAAAAAATTAAAATGAAACATTTTCTAGAACTAACTCTGAATTGGAAAAGAAGGTTTTGTTTTTAGTAAATCTTTCAAATGATCTTCAAACAAAAAATCTTGAACTTGAAAAACTTCTTTCCGATTTTCAAGATTATCACACAAAGGAAGTGGATAATCTTAAAACATCAATTGCTATTGGGAAAAACCATTTTGAAAAGGGAAATTCTTCCAAATCCCAATATGTAAAAAGAAAACCTTTTATTCCTAAACAAAGAAAATTTCATAAGCAATCTAGAGGTCAAAAGGTTAGAAGTGTTTGGGTTCCTAAGGAACTCATTATTTCTAATAATATGAATGTTATTGCTTCTTGGATTCTTAAGGGAACCAAAATTTTGAAGGCTAACACACATGGACCCAAAATGATTTGGGTACCAAAAATCAAGGCCTAATTTCTTTGTTTGTAGGGGGAGCATTGCTACAAGGCCAAAGCTTCAAGCCAAAACTCATGGTACCTTTATAGTGGATGCTCAAGACATATGACCGGTGACAAGAGTAGATTCGTGGAACTAAAGCCAAAAAGTGGTGAAGTGGTAACTTTCGGTGACAACTCCAAAGACCACATTGAAGGAATATGCTCAATTGGTAATCACTCTTCTATTTTCATTGAAAATGTTTTGTATGTCAAAGGTCTTAAACACAACTTATTGAGCATTAGTCAATTATGCGATAAGGGTTTTAATGTTTTATTTGATAAAAGTGGTTGCAAAATTGTGAACATTAAAACAAATCAACTAATGCTCATAGGACATAGGATAGGCAATATCTACATGGTGCATTTAGATGACATCCATTCATCCCATACATGCTTAGTTGCACATGATGAACATGACTCATTGCTTTGGCATAGAAAATTAGGACATGCTAGCATGAGTTTCTTAGAGAAATTAATTTCCCTTAATCTAGTTAGAGGTTTACCCAAACTTAAGTTTTCTAACGATAAAATTTGTGATGCATGTTCAAAGGGTAAACAACATAGAACTTCATTTAAATCCATTAATGATGTCTATACTAGTAGATGTTTACAATTAATTCATATGGATCTTTTTGGGCCTATTAGAACAATGAGCTTGGGTGGTAAATCATATGCCTTTGTTCTTGTAGATGACTATTCTAGGTTTACTTGGGTTCTATTCTTAAGTACAAAAGATGAGGCTTTAGAAAAAAATCATCACATTTTCTAAAATAACTCAAAATGATCTTGAACTTAAAATTTCTCACATTAGAAGTGATCATGGAACCGAATTTTAAAATCTAGGTTTTGGTGAGTTTTTAAATGAAAATGGGATTAGCCATAATTTTTCCGCGCCTCGCACTCCTCAACAAAATGGGGTAGTTGAGAGGAAAAATCGAACTTTAAAAGAAATGGTTAGAACCATGCTTTGCGAAAATAATTTACCTAAATATTTTTGGGCGGAAGCCAAAAATACCGCTTGCTATATTATAAATCGAGTAATGATTAGGCCAATTTTGAAGAAAATACCTTATGAGATTTTAAAATCTAAGAAGCCTAATATTAGCTATTTTCATCCTTTTGGTTGCAAGTGTTTTGTCTTGAATAATGGTAAAGAAAACTTAGGTAAATTTGATGCTAAAAGTGATGAAGCTATTTTCTTAGGGTACTCTTTAAACTCTAAAGCCTATCGTGTATTTAATAAAAGAACTCTAGTAGTTGAAGAGTCTATACATGTTGTTTTTGATGATAACCTCCTTTCGAGGAAGGAATCTTTTGATGATGATGATGTATGTAACGCCCCGGTTTTGGGCTTAGTAGTTTTGGGCGTTGACCGGTTTGGTCAAAGTGCTGTTCGAATCTAAAGAGGTAAAATTAGGAAAGCCTAGTTCGGGTTGCATTAAAAATATGGAAAAATGTTCTAAAATCATCTTTTAATATAATTAAGTGAACTGTGAAATCAATTTTAGAAAATGAGTTTTGGAAGGGTGACATTTTGGCTAGTGACCAAAATGTAATTTTTGAAAGTTTGGTGACTGTTTTTGAAAGGGTTGAAACTTTGAATCTTTAAGGAGCTATTAATCCAAAAGTAGTTTCTCCAGATTTTTCTAAGATATTTTGAGATTTATTCTGATTTTAAAACATATCAAAAGAGGAGGGAAAGCCATTTTGGCTATTTTGTTAACTAACTTTCCAATTTTCTTTCTCTCATTTTCTCTCAACCCAAACACTTCTTTTCCAGAGAATTGCTTCTGATTTTCTCACCTAAATCTCTCCTTTCAACTCTCTTTTGATTCCTAATCAACATATCTACAAAACCTCATCATTTGCTACTTGATTCTTCAAGGTTTTTGATTCCAAAAAGAGGAGAAACTCAAGTTTGGAGGTAAGAACGTCCTTCTCCTCTAAACTATCAGTTCTTTACTGAAATTCCTAAGTTTTCAATCCTTAATTGATGTTTTATTAAAGGCTTTTAAGATGTGAAATGGATCTTGGCTTATAATGCAAGATTTGGTGATTTTTGGTGATTTTCGTTTGATCTGATTAATCTGTGATTTGAGATGTGTTTTTGATGTTAATTGAACACTAAATTGATAAGGAATTGAGTTTTGATTAATGCAATCCCGGATAGGTTGAGTTTCCTAAGTTTAGCTTGTGTTTCTTGGTTGTTTTTGAGGTGATCTTGTGGATCTGTTGTTGCTGGAGGTATAAGGATGTTATTAGACTCTTTTTAGATGTTAAATGATGTTAAAGGATGTTAGGTTTTGATGGTTTATGGCTGGGCTTTGTTGAGAAGTGGTTTAGATGCATTTTCGGTTGTGTTTGGTGGCCGAAAATGGAGTGTGGATGAGAGCAGCGAGTTTAGGTGCTTTCATTGAAGCAATTAATGCATGATGATGCATTAATCCTCTGCTTTGATGTGTTAAAACAGGGGAGGCATCTTTGGATCCAAGAGTTGTTGATCCGGAAGCTTGTTTTGGTGCTTCGGCAAGAGGCGAAGTGGAATCGGTGAGTGAGTGAAAATGGTTTTCGACTTTGAAACCAATGTCTTGGGAGCTTAGTTTAAGTCTAAACAACTTTGCTAAGCTCAAGTGTAAGTTTTCGGAAAGAACTCTCTAGTGGTGGCCATGATTTTGTTGTGATGCAATGTGGTTTATTGCATGATTTAAATATTGTTTTGAAAGCATGATTTAGCATGGTAATTGCCTTTTTTGTAAGCCATATGTTGAAGGAAGCTCAAGGTAAGAGTTCCTTGTTTTTGTACATTGATAAAATGTGGTTTGATGCTTTTAAATGCATGATGTATATGGCTTGGTTTAATGCTTTAAAACAGTGGATAAATTGATGATAATGATGTATATTGGCAAGTGATGTTTTGAAAAGGTTAAGGTCACTAAGGTGGTTAAAAGTCCTTGAGTGAGTCTTGTTTACTTAAGAACATCAAGGTGGTTAAAAGTCCTTGGATGGTTCTTGCTATGGACACAAAGGTGGTTAAAAGTCCTTGTGTGATCCTTTCCATGGTGTTTAAAAGTCCATGGGGCCAAGGTGTTTAAAAGTCCTTGGGGTGATACTTGATATGGACACAAAGGTGGTTAAAAGTCCTTGTGTGGTCCTCTTCCATGGTGTTTAAAAGTCCATGGGCCAAGGTGTTTAAAAGTCCTTGGGGCCAAGGTGTTTAAAACTCCTTGGGGTGAAAGTTGATGAACTTGTTTTTAAAGAAATGGAACTTATCACTTGTGGCCAATATGACATGTTATGATGTGAAGCATGAGATGCTTGTTTAAAGTATGCTTTTGAGCATGTGCAAATGTTGACTTGAAGCATGATTTATAAATGTTTTATAAATGCATTATTGAATGGTTTTATGAGCATTCCTCACTAAGCTTTTGCTTACGCTCTCTTTCGTTTTCTTAATTCAATAATGCAGAACATTAGAGTACCTTGAGGGCAGCAAGAAGGGCAAGCAATCAAGTGCAAGTAAAGCTCAATGTATGGAAGGTTTCTTAAGTACACTTTTAGCTTTTGGTAATTTGGCAATGGGGGACCTATGTGTATGTTTTGGGAAAGGTTTTGAACTCCCTAAGTATGTTGGATGTTGAAGAGAATGCTGGTTTTGGTGTTTGGCCTTTATATGCTTGAATTGGAAGTTTATGCTTATATGGTTTGCTTGTGTAGGAAGCATGCCTATAGATTTGGGGCTTTTCATATGTGATGTTGTTTTGATGAATTGTTGATGCAAGTATGTCTTATATATGTTGAATTGCATGCTGGTAAAGTTTGGTGGCAATTGGAGCATGATTGGATGTTTAATTGCATGTTTAAGGATGCATTTTTGGGGCAATCTGTATAAGGCGTTTCGGAACAGTATCACCCGTTTCGGAACAGGTGCCTTAAACAAGCCCAGGCGTCCGAAACGGGAGGGACCGTTTCGAAACGGTTTGGCTACTGCCAGCCCGTGTTGCGGAACGGCCCCGCGTTTCGAAACGGGCTGTGCCTGTTTCGGAACGGGTGACCGTTGGGGGCTGACAATGGCAGTTAAATGTTTTGTAATGTTTGCATTTTGGTCCTGAATCTTGTTTGTGCAATTGTATGAGCTTGGGATGTCCTTTTGAGCTAAAATTTCACAGTGAAGCATGAAACCTGACTAATTACAAGCTGGTAACTTTAATTTGGGTTAAGTCCTCATATTTATCAGAAATTACAATTTGGTCCCTAAAGTTGTAATTTGTTCAATTGGGTCCCTGTTTGATCTCTGATGTTTGTGATCTTTGAGTATGATGTTTGTGTGATCACAATTAGGGCTAATGTGCATCTAGACAAGATTAAAAAGAAAAAAAGGGTCGTTAATCAAGGTTGACTTTCGGGTTGACTTTGGTTTTCCCCGTGTGACTTTCTTAATTCGGGTCAACCGTCTAGGCCGGGTTAAGGGGGTTACATTTGGTGGTATCAGAGCTGAGTTCTCGAGTAATTGGGAATGAATGTGTGCATGATTGAAGTATGTATGCCTTGTATGCTAGTTGTTCGAAAGCATGTTTAGTGGCTTGTGATTTGGATGCAATTGAGATGTATGCTGTGATGTAGCATGTTGTGGGTACCCATTGCCAAATAAAAGCTAATGAAATGATGTTGATTTTGAAAGAAATTGAGCTTGAATACTTGGATTGCTTACCTTGCTGGGCCTGATTTTGTTTTATTTGCATTGTGATTGTATGGTAAAAGTATGGCACCACGTAGAGAGTTACGAGGTAATGTGCGAGCTGCGGCTCAGAATGAGAATGAAAATGAAGAGAACACGGGTAGTGCGGTGTTACCTCCTCCTCCACCTGGTGGTGGTGGTGCTGAGGGAGGGAGAGCTGAAGCTGCAGCTGGTGCTGGAGCTGCTGGACCTGAGGTTGGTCAGGGGCAAGCTATGCCTGATATGTCTATGTTGGTACAAGCTATTGCGGGTGCTTTTCGAGCAGCAGTAGCTGGAGCTCAAGGAGCTGGGCATCAGGGAGATGCTGGAGTTAGACTACCTTTGGAGCGTCTGCGTAGTCTTGGTGGGACTGAGTTCAGGGGTATGTCTGCTGAGAGTTCAGAAGCTTGGCTAGAGAGTACCAAGCGAATCTTGGGTCAGATGAGTTGCACTGATGTGCAAAAGTTGGGCTGTGTGGTATCCTTGCTTCAGGATGATGCATATACATGGTGGACAACCACAATCTCTGGGATGGTTGAAGCTGATGTGACTTGGACATTCTTTCAGAATGTGTTCAAGCGGAGATATCTTGGTGTGAGATATCTTGATGAGAAGAAACGTGAGTTCATGACTCTTACCCAGGGGAGCATGACAGTGGCTGAGTATGAGGTGCAGTTTGTGCGACTCAGTCAGTATGCACCTGAGCTTATTATTGATGAGCGGGAGAGGTGCGAGAGGTTCCGTTATGGTTTAGTAACGGAGGTGAAGATGTATGTGTTGGCCACTGAATATGATGATTTTGATGTGTTAGTGGGCCGAGCCAAGGACATAGAGATGAACTTGGGTTTATCTGCGAAAGGTGCTGGAGCAAGTTCTGGTAAGAGAGCTGCTGAGTATAGTTCCGGAGGTGGACGGAACAAGAGGGGACGTGATCAGAGGTATCAGTCCTCAGCTAAGAGAGGTGGTGGTGCACCTGCTAGAGGAGGTAATGCTAGAGCTGACCCTAGTGCTTGTTGGATATGTGGTTCACGTGGTCACATGAAGCGTGACTGTCCTCGTGCTGTGAGGAAGGTGCAAGCTCCTGTTGCGGCAGCTGGTTATGGGTGCTGGAATTGTGGTTCTGCAGACCACTTGAGGCGAGATTGTCCTAGGTTGGCTGGTGATCAAGTGCGTGCTCCTGCTGTTGCTGCACCACAGAGAGGTCGTGGGCGCGGCCGTGGAAATTTCCAGAGGAGAGAGGAAGGTGGTCGTGGAGTAGCTCATGTTGTGGCTATTCAGCCTGAAGGTGGAGGTCAAGCGAGGGTGTATGCTCAGCGTGAGGGAAGGAATGATGCTGATGTGATTGCAGGTACCTTTACTTTGCAATCCTTGTCATTGCTTTCTTTGATTGATTCTGGATCTACGCATTCATACATTTTGCGTGAGCATGCTGAATTGCTTGGTTTGCCTGTTGAGTCTTTGGATGTTGGTGTTCGTGTCACTAGTTCTTTTGGTGAAACTGTTGTGACTCGAAAGCTTTATAGAAGGTGTCCCTTGGTTGTTCAAGAACATGTTTTTCATGTTGATCTTATGGAGTTGCCCTTTTATGGTTTTGATGTGATCCTTGGTATGGATTGGCTTGCTGAGCATCGTGCTGTTGTGGATTGTGAAAAATAAGCGGGTTTCGCTTAAGCTTGCGGATGATTATGAAGTTGTTGTGGTTGGTGAGAATGTGAAGTTTCTTGCCAATGTTGTTTCTACCTTGGAGGCGAGCAGGATGCTGAGGCAAGGTTGCGAGGCTTATCTAGCTTTTGTGATGAACCCTAGTTCTAAGGAGTTGAGGGTGCAGGATATCAGAGTTGTGAAGGAGTTTCCTGGTGTTTTTCCTGAGGAGTTGCCTGGTTTACCTCCTAATCGCGAGGTGGAGTTTGGAATTGAGCTGTATGAGAATACAACTCCTGTGTCCATTACTCCCTATAGAATGGAACCTAAGGAGCTGAAGGAGCTGAAGACGCAGTTGCAAGAGCTGCTTGATCGTGGTTTCATCCGGCCGAGTGTGTCACCTTGGGGAGCACCGGTCTTGTTTGTGAAGAAGAAAGATGGCACTATGAGAATGTGCATTGATTACCGTCAGCTGAACAAGTTAACTATCAAGAATCGGTATCCTTTGCTGAGGATTGATGATCTCTTTGATCAATTTCGGGGAGCTGTTGTGTTCTCTAAGATTGACTTGAGGTCAGGGTATTACCAGTTGAAGGTGAAGGATGTGGATGTGCCTAAGACAGCTTTCAGGACAAGGTATGAGCATTATGAGTTCCTTGTGATGCCGTTTGGTTTGACAAATGCTCCTGCTGCTTTCATGGACATGATGAACCGTGTGTTTCATGAATACCTGGACAAGTTCGTTGTGGTGTTCATTGATGATATCCTTGTGTACTCGCGTACTGAGGAGGAGCATGAAGAGCATTTGAGGGTGGTGTTGCAAGCTTTGTTGGAGAATCAGCTTTATGCTAAGCTGAGCAAGTGTGAGTTCTGGCTTAAGGAGGTGGTGTTTCTTGGGCATGTGGTCTCAGCTGAGGGGATTCGTGTTGATCCCCAGAAGATTGAGGCAGTGATGAACTGGAAAGTTCCTAAGTCTGTTCATGAGGTCCGTAGTTTCCTTGGATTGGCAGGATACTACCGAAGGTTTGTGGATGGTTTTTCCAAGATTGCTGCTCCTTTGACGAAGCTGTTGCAGAAGGATGTTAAGTATGAGTGGACGGAAGCGAGACAGCAGGCTTTTGAGAAGCTGAAGGTGGCTTTGACGCAAGCTCCTATCTTGGTTTAGCCTGAATCAGGGAAAGAATTTGTGGTCTACAGTGATGCATCCTATGTTGGTTTGGGGTGTGTGCTGATGCAAGAGGGTAAGGTGGTGGCTTATGCATCGCGACAGTTGAAAGTGCATGAGCGCAATTACCCTACGCATGATATTGAGCTGGCTGCAGTGGTTTTTGCTCTGAAGATCTGGAGGCATTATCTGTATGGTGAGAAGTGTACTGTGTACACGGATCACAAGAGTTTGAGGTATCTGATGTCACAGAAGGAGTTGAATCTTAGGCAGCGGTGTTGGTTGGAGTTGCTCAAGGATTATGATCTGACGATTGAGTATCATCCTGGAAAGGCTAATGTTGTTGCGGATGCTTTGAGTAGGAAGGTAGCTGTTGAGCTGAGGGCTATGTTTGCTAGCTTGAGCATATCGCGAGATGGTGGTCTTGTTGCTGAGTTGCAGGTGAAACCATCGTTGGTTCAGTTGATCAAGGATAAGCAGTTGCTTGATGATTCCTTGGTGTCTCATGTTCAGGATATCGCGGAGGGTAGACCTTCGGATTTCTGTTTTAATGATGATGGTGTGTTGTGTTTTGGTAGTCGAATAGTAGTGCCCAATGATGCTGAGTTGAGGCGTGCTATTCTGACTGAAGGTCATAGTAGTCCTTTTGCTATGCACCCTGGTAGTACTAAGATGTACCGTGATCTTCGTGATGAGTACTATTGGGTGGGTTTGAAGAAGGATGTTGCAGAGTTTGTGAGCAAGTGTTTGGTGTGTCAGCGAGTTAAGGCTGAACATCAGGTTCCTTTGGGTTGTTGCAACCGTTGAAAATCCCTGAATGGAAGTGGGAAAGGGTTACCATGGATTTTGTATCTGGTTTACCTTTGTCTCCTTCGAAGAAGAATTCGGTTTGGGTGATTGTGGATCGCCTGACGAAGTGTGCGCATTTCTTGCCTGTGCATACTACGTTCTCTTTGGATAAGCTGGCAGAGCTGTACATTGCTGAGATTGTGAGGCTGCATGGTGTGCCTAAGTCGATTGTGTCGGATAGGGATCCGAGGTTCACATCGCGTTTCTGGCAGTGTTTGCATCAAGCTTTGGGTACAAGGTTGCATTTCAGTACATCCTATCATCCTCAGTCGGATGGTCAGTCTGAGCGAGTTATTCAGATTTTGGAGGATATGTTGAGATGTTGCGTGATTGAGTTCCAAGGTTCTTGGGAGAAGCATCTGCCTTTGGTTGAGTTCGCTTATAACAATAGTTATCAGGCGAGTATACAGATGGCACCTTATGAGGCTTTGTACGGGAGGAAGTGTAGGACTCCTCTTTGTTGGGC
Organism: Hibiscus tridactylites; assembly: GCA_958450335.1. Lineage (NCBI taxonomy): Eukaryota > Viridiplantae > Streptophyta > Magnoliopsida > Malvales > Malvaceae > Hibiscus > Hibiscus tridactylites. Next base: position 73,983,151 of record OY288273.1, read on the forward strand.
TGAAACTGGTCAAAAGTTGGTTTCGATGCCGGCTTTGTTGAAAGGGACCACCGAGAAGGTGAAGCTCATTTGTGAGCGGTTGAAGGCTGCCTCTGATCGGCAAAAGTCTTACGCGGATTTGAAGCGTAAGGAGATAGAGTATGCGGTGGGTGACCGTGTGTTCTTGAAGGTTTCGCCTTGGAAGAAGGTGATGAGGTTTGGCCGGAAGGGTAAGTTGAGCCCTAGGTACATTGGACCATATGAGGTTGTTGAGCGTGTGGGTCCTGTTGCGTATCGGTTGAGGTTACCTCAAGAGTTGGAGAAGATTCATGATGTGTTCCATGTTTCTATGCTCCAGAAGTATAGATCTGATCCTTCGCATGTGATGCCTGTGGAGGAAGTGGTTTTGAATCCGGATTTGACCTACGATGAGGAACCGGTGAAGGTTCTGGATTCGGATAGCAAGGTTCTTCGTGGCAAGACCATTGAGTTGGTGAAGGTGTTGTGGAAGCATCGAGGTGTTGAGGAAGCCACGTGGGAGCGGAAGGAAGACATGCTGAAGCAGTTTCCTTATCTCTTTCCTTCAGGTAAATTTCGAGGACGAAATTTCTTAAGGGGGGGAGAGTTGTAACGCCCCGGTTTTGGGCTTAGTAGTTTTGGGCGTTGACCGGTTTGGTCAAAGTGCTGTTCGAATCTAAAGAGGTGAAATTAGGAAAGCCTAGTTCGGGTTGCATTAAAAATATGGAAAAATGTTCTAAAATCATCTTTTAATATAATTAAGTGAACTGTGAAATCAATTTTGGAAAATGAGTTTTGGAAGGGTGACATTTTGGCTAGTGACCAAAATGTAATTTTTGAAAGTTTGGTGACTGTTTTCGAAAGGGTTGAAACTTTGAATCTTTAAGGAGCTATTAATCCAAAAGTAGTTTCTCCAGATTTTTCTAAGATATTTTGAGATTTATTCTAATTTTAAAACATATCAAAAGAGGAGGGAAAGCCATTTTGGCTATTTTGTTAACTAACTTTCCAATTTTCTTTCTCTCATTTTCTCTCAACCCAAACACTTCTTTTCCAGAGAATTGCTTCTGATTTTCTCACCTAAATCTCTCCTTTCAACTCTCTTTTGATTCCTAATCAACATATCTACAAAACCTCATCATTTGCTACTTGATTCTTCAAGGTTTTTGATTCCAAAAAGAGGAGAAACTCAAGTTTGGAGGTAAGAACGTCCTTCTCCTCTAAACTATCAGTTCTTTACTGAAATTTCTAAGTTTTCAATCCTTAATTGATGTTTTATTAAAGGCTTTTAAGATGTGAAATGGATCTTGGCTTATAATGCAAGATTTGGTGATTTTTGGTGATTTTCGTTTGATCTGATTAATCTGTGATTTGAGATGTGTTTTTGATGTTAATTGAACACTAAATTGATAAGGAATTGAGTTTTGATTAATGCAATCCCGGATAGGTTGAGTTTCCTAAGTTTAGCTTGTGTTTCTTGGTTGTTTTTGAGGTGATCTTGTGGATCTGTTGTTGCTGGAGGTATAAGGATGTTATTAGACTCTTTTTAGATGTTAAATGATGTTAAAGGATGTTAGGTTTTGATGGTTTATGGCTGGGCTTTGTTGAGAAGTGGTTTGGATGCATTTTCGGTTGTGTTTGGTGGCCGAAAATGGAGTGTGGATGAGAGCAGCGAGTTTAGGTGCTTTCATTGAAGCAATTAATGCATGATGATGCATTAATCCTCTGCTTTGATGTGTTAAAACAGGGGAGGCATCTTTGGATCCAAGAGTTGTTGATCCGGAAGCTTGTTTTGGTGCTTCGGCAAGAGGCGAAGTGGAATCGGTGAGTGAGTGAAAATGGTTTTCGGCTTTGAAACCAATGTCTTGGGAGCTTAGTTTAAGTCTAAACAACTTTGCTAAGCTCAAGTGTAAGTTTTCGGAAAGAACTCTCTAGTGGTGGCCATGATTTTGTTGTGATGCAATGTGGTTTATTGCATGATTTAAATACTGTTTTGAAAGCATGATTTAGCATGGTAATTGCTGTTTTTTTAAGCCATATGTTGAAGGAAGCTCAAGGTAAGAGTTCCTTGTTTTTGTACATTGATAAAATGTGGTTTGATGCTTTTAAATGCATGATGTATATGGCTTGGTTTAATGCTTTAAAACAGTGGATAAATTGATGATAATGATGTATATTGGCAAGTGATGTTTTGAAAAGGTTAAGGTCACTAAGGTGGTTAAAAGTCCTTGAGTGAGCCTTATTTACTTAAGAACATCAAGGTGGTTAAAAGTCCTTGGATGGTTCTTGCTATGGACACAAAGGTGGTTAAAAGTCCTTGTGTGATCCTTTCCATGGTGTTTAAAAGTCCATGGGGCCAAGGTGTTTAAAAGTCCTTGGGGTGATACTTGATATGGACACAAAGGTGGTTAAAAGTCCTTGTGTGGTCCTCTTCCATGGTGTTTAAAAGTCCATGGGCCAAGGTGTTTAAAAGTCCTTGGGGCCAAGGTGTTTAAAAGTCCTTGGGGTGAAAGTTGATGAACTTGTTTTTAAAGAAATGGAACTTATCACTTGTGGCCAATATGACATGTTATGATGTGAAGCATGAGATGCTTGTTTAAAGTATGCTTTTGAGCATGTGCAAATGTTGACTTGAAGCATGATTTATAAATGTTTTATAAATGCATTATTGAATGGTTTTATGAGCATTCCTCACTAAGCTTTTGCTTACGCTCTCTTTCGTTTTCTTAATTCAATAATGCAGAACATTAGAGTACCTTGAGGGCAGCAAGAAGGGCAAGCAATCAAGTGCAAGTAAAGCTCAATGTATGGAAGGTTTCTTAAGTACACTTTTAGCTTTTGGTAATTTGGCAATGGGGGACCTATGTGTATATTTTGGGAGAGGTTTTGAACTCCCTAAGTATGTTGGATGTTGAAGAGAATGCTGGTTTTGGTGTTTGGCCTTTATATGCTTGAATTGCAAGTTTATGCTTATATGGTTTGCTTGTGTAGGAAGCATGCCTATAGATTTGGGGCTTTTCATATGTGATGTTGTTTTGATGAATTGTTGATGCAAGTATGTCTTATATATGTTGAATTGCATGCTGGTAAAGTTTGGTGGCAATTAGAGCATGATTGGATGTTTAATTGCATGTTTAAGGATGCATTTTTGGGGCAATCTGTACAGGGCGTTTCGGAACAGTATCACCCGTTTCGGAACAGGTGCCTTAAACAAGCCCAGGCGTCCGAAACGGGAGGGACCGTTCCGAAACGGTTTGGCTACTGCCAGCCCGTATTGCGGTACGCGTTGCGGAACGGCTCCGCGTTCCGAAACGGGTTGTGCCTGTTTCGGAACGGGTGACCGTTGGGGGCTGACAATGGCAGTTAAATGTTTTGTAATGTTTGCATTTTGGTCCTGAATCTTGTTTGTGCAATTGTATGAGCTTGGGATGTCCTTTTGAGCTGAAATTTCACAGTGAAGCATGAAACCTGACTAATTACAAGCTGGTAACTTTAATTTGGGTTAAGTCCTCATATTTATCAGAAATTACAATTTGGTCCCTAAAGTTGTAATTTGTTCAATTGGGTCCCTGTTTGATCTCTGATGTTTGTGATCTTTGAGTATGATGTTTGTGTGATCACAATTAGGGCTAATGTGCATCTAGACAAGATTAAAAAGAAAAAAAAGGGTCGTTAATCAAGGTTGACTTTCGGGTTGACTTTGGTTTTCCCCGTGTGACTTTCTTAATTCGGGTCAACCGTCTAGGCCGGGTTAAGGGGGTTACAATGTAGGAATTCTTGATGTCATTGATGAAGGACAAACGTCAAAGGTGGATGAGATTCCAACTAAAGATGAGGATACACAAGATCCACCTCTTGAAGCCTTGAAGGACTTGGCTCTTGAGGAAATGGAGGTATCTTACCCAAGGGAGTTCAACTATGTCAAAGGTGGTGAAATCTTGGGTGATCCAGCCAAGGGGGTAACTACTAGATCATCTCTCAAATTAATGAACCATGTTGCATTTCTTTCATGCATTGAGCCTAAAAATATTAAAGAAGCTTTAAAAGATGATTTTTGGATTTTGGCCATGCAAGAGAAATTAAATCAATTTGAGAGAAGTAAAGTTTGGACATTAGTTGAAAGGCCTAGTAATCAATCTACTATAGGAACTAAATGGGTGTTTAGGAATAAATTAGAAGAAAGTGGTAATATAGTGAGAAACAAGGCTAGGCTTGTTGCTCAAGGCTATACCCAAGAAGAGGGAATTGATTTTGATGAGACATATGCACCCGTAGCTAGGATGGAAGCCATTAGGATGCTTTTAGCATTTGCATGCTATAATGATTTCAAGCTTTTTCAAATGGATGTAAAAAGTGCATTTTTAAACGGTTTTATAAATGAAGAAGTGTATGTTGAACTACCATCAGGTTTTGAGGATTCAAAATTTCCAAATCATGTGTTTAAACTAACAAAAGCTCTTTATGGTTTAAAACAAGCTCCTAGAGCTTGGTATGAGAGACTTTCAAAATTTTTAATTGAAAAAGGTTTTGAAAAAGGAAAGGTGGACACTACACTCTTAATAAAAAGATATAACAATGACATCTTAGTAGTACAAATCTATGTTGATGATATCATTTTTGGTTCTACTAATGAATGTTATTGCAAAGAATTTTCTAAGCTAATGCAAGGTGAGTTCGAGATGAGCATGATGAGGGAGCTCTCATTCTTTTTGGGACTCCAAATCAAATAAAGGAAAGATGGCACCTTCATAAATCAAGCTAAGTACGTGAATGATATGCTCAAAAAGTTCGGCTTGGAGAATGCAAAACCTCAAGCCACACCTATGAGCTCTTCCATAAAGCTTGACAAAGATGAAGGAGGTAAGCGTATTGATTCTAAGCTTTATAGATCCATGATAGGTTCTTTGCTTTACCTTACCGCAAGTAGACCGGATATCATGTTTAGTGTTTGCTTGTGTGCTAGGTTTCAAGCTAGTCCTAGAGAATCACACTTAGTTGCCATTAAGAGAATTTTTAGATACCTTAGAGACACACCTAACTTAGGCCTTTGGTATCGTAAAGATTCCTCCTTTAGCCTTTATGCTTATTCGGATGCGGATTATGGGGGGTGTAAGATAGATAGGAAAAGTACTTCCGTGACATGCCAATTCTTAGGTAGTATGCTCGTATCTTGGTTCTCTAAGAAACAAAATAGCGTAGCCTTATCTACCACCGAAGCGGAGTACATATCCTTAGGGAGTTTTTGTGTTCAAGTCCTTTGGATGAAGTAACAACTCTTAGATTATGGTGTTGAAATAGAAATCATACCCCTTAGGTGTGACAACACTAGTGCCATTTGTCTCATTAAGAATCCCATCCAACACTCTAGAACTAAACACATAGAAATTAGGCATCATTTCATTAGAGATCATGTGTTGAAAAATGATGTTGTTATAGAGTATGTTGACACCTTGAACCAATTTGCGGATATATTAACAAAGCCTTTAGATAAAGAGCGCTTTTGGACCCTTAGGAGAGAGTTAGGTTTAACTAGCCTTTCTTGACCCCTTTTAGGTCCCAAAATGTCAAAAATTTGCTTGAAATTGTTTATGATTCATGCTTGTGTTAATTTTGCTCTTTTTGCTTCTATGCATGTTGCTAGGGGGTATGCATTAAGTTTAGCTATTAAAACTTGTTCATAGGACATTTACACGCATTTAGGGACGTTTCAAGTTGGATTTTTGCACTTAAATATGTCAAAAATGCCTTATCTGGTACAGGCGTATTGATACGGCTGAAGCGTATCGATACGGGTTCATAACTAGGAAAACATTGAAGTTCAATGAGTATCGATACGACCCCACGTATTGATACGGTTAAGTCAAGGGAGTAAGTCAAGGTCAAATCGTGCCGATACCGTCCCACGTATCGATATGGTAGTAACGACGAATAAAAAATTAGGGTTAAAGGGCATCGATACGCTATACACGTGTATCGATACGACCTCGACAGAAAGGCTATTTAGGGCTGCATCTTTCAAAATACTTTAAAATAAAAAACCCCTCTTTTCTCTCCAAAACCCTAGCCGCAATCCCCTATAAAACCCCCCTCAATCCTTCAATTTTTACCATCAAACTTAAAAATTCTTTGAGGGTTTTTTAATCTCCACATCAAAGCTAAGCTTTGTCAACAAATCTTGTGCATTCACATCAACACATTCATCCAATCTAAAGTTCAAGGTACAAAACTCTTCTCTTTTATTTTCTTTGATTTTCGTTTGATTTTTATAATTGTTTCAACTTAACTTTTGTTCAAAACATAGTTTTATATTATGGGTTTCAACTTTTTCATCAAATTTTTTCAAAAATCAAAATTTTTTTCTTCGAATATATTTTCTATTCGTATTTTTTAATATGTTTTTTAACAACTTTTTTCTCAAATTTGTATATATCTTTTTAAAATTAAATTTCTTTTTACAATTACCTTGAATTATTAGAATTTATTGGATTGAATAGGATGTTAATTGCATACATATTCGAATCGTTTTTGATGTGTTTTCAGGGTTATGGCACCGTCGAAAAAGAGAGCTAAGCGTTATCTTGCTACTTTCGATCCTAGTGAGGATGTCGAGGGTAACCCTAAACCTAATCTCCCTTATATTATCCAATTAATTTTTCCCGATGATGCCGATATAGCTCGGTACAAACTATTTCAAAGCATGACCCTTAGGGAAGAACGTGTTGTGTCAGTCCTGTTTTTAAGTTCTGCCCGTTTTAAATTCCAATACCTCCCTTTAATTAAGCAATGGAAGTTTCTAACTTTTTGGAGCATTCCTCCTATTCTATATAGGAATCTAGTCACTGTATTCTTTTCCAATGCTTTATGTGTTCATGATGAAGCTAGAGAGAATGTCATTGCTATTGAATCCTCTATTATGGGCAAAACCTTTACAATTGATCAAATAGTTTTATGTACGATTTTTGGTTTTGAAAACATTGGTATTGATGATGAGAGGTCTTTAGGTACGGGTCCTTTAGGCTCAGTCAAAGTTTTAAATGCTCATGACCGAATCCTTCATCTTCTTGCCTCTTGGTTTTTTCGTCCATCGGGAGGGAAATTTTCTACTATTCGTCAAGTCGATGATTTTTGGCTTAGATGCTTTCGGAAAGGTCAACGTCCAAACCTTTGTCAAATTATGTTTGCCGACCTTGTCTATCTAGTCCAACACTGTCACACCAAACAAGTCACATCTTTTTACTACTCTACGGCTTTGAATTATTTTTTTCATTCCCTTGACATTGATTGTTCCCATGACTATCCCGAAACCCTTGGCCTACCCATAGATGAGCGTTCTCTAGCTCGTGTCAGTTTCTCTTATGTTGATAATGAATGGGTTCGTAACCCTCAAGCTCCTCCACAAGATGCTCCGGTCGATGCTTCTTGTGCTTCTTCTAGCTCTCACTGTGATCCGATAGATTCCTCTTCCATGGGCACTCTAATGACATTCCTAAATGAGAAGTTCACTTCCATGGAAGTCGGGTTTACCGCTATGGACACTAGATTCACCTCCTTGGAAGATCGCGTCAAAGGTATGGAGAAGAAAATGGAAATCATGGCCTCTCGCCAAAACCCCATGGATATCTCTCTTACCGCCTTCCATGGTGCGTGGCTTAACCAAAACCGAAGGAATCAACCCACTCAAGATGATGAAGATGAAGAGGACGAGGACGATGATGATGATGAGGCGGATGAGTAGTTTATGCATATCATCTTATGGCATTTAGCCTTTTCTTTTCTGTTATTGCACTTTTGTTTTAGGATATAAGTTTATGCCTATTATCTATGTCACAAGATTTAAGTTTGGATTTTTATGTTTGCTTTGAAGTTTATGCATTTGAACTATTATGTTTGCTTTGATTTTAATGCATTAATTGTTGCTATTATCCTTGTGTTTATATTTGATCTAACAAAAAGGGGAAGAAGGATTATAGAGTCAATTTTTTTATTTTTGAAAATCTATCTTAAATTAAGGGGGAGAAAGCTTTTTAAAAGTTTCAAAAACTTAAAAATTTATTTGTAGTTTTGTTATATCAAAAAGGGGGAGATTATGAAACCGAAATTGATTTTGATATAACATCTAAACTTAAGGACCAATTTGCAAAACAATAAATTTTTAAGTACTCTTTAAAAATATCACTATTGACAAGTATTTTAAACAAAAGACAAGTTCTGAAAATAATAAACTTTTTCTAAGTCTTTTTCCTTTAAGTTTTCAAGCCAAACAATACAAAAACGCCCAGGCGTATTGATACCCTTAGGCGTATCGATACGGGCTTTTGCCACTGGAATTTTAATAGACTTAGCGTACCGATACGGTATTACCCCGTATCGATACGATATTCATCTGGGTAACTCTTTCAATGAAACCGTACCGATACGCTTTGCAACCGTATCGATACGATAAGCTTATCTTTGAAAAATCTTTGCATTTAATTTTCGACCGTTGACTTGTTAGTTGGTTGGTTTCCCAATTTTTAAAAGACCGTTATACCGTACCGATACGCTTGGTATGCGTATCGATACGATCTTTAAGAAAACCAAACTTGGGATTCCAGTGAGCAAACACCTTATCGATACGGCCTTTCGTACTGATACGCCCGTTAAAATCGTACCGGTACGCCTTCTATGCGTATCGATGCACTCTGTTTTCAGTCACAACGGCTCTTTCCTCTTTGATGCAGGTATCGATACGCCCTCTACGAGTATCGATACGGTAGGTTGCAGAGCTGCATTTATTGGGGGAAAATGCTCTCAACGGCTCTATTGATGATCCCAACTACCCAAACGGCTAGAATTCAATGCAAGGGTATAAAAACAAGCTTCAATTGACCAAGCAACAACTATTGAACCTAAAAGCAACATCATAGCATAAAATCCAAACTCTAGTGCTCTTCATAGTCAAATTTTTGTACCCAACTCTTGTGATCTTATTGTAATCTTGTATAGTGAGTTTGGGGAGTTTGAAATTGTATTTGGGTAAACATTTATCCTTTGAGAGGAACTTTTAGAGTTTACTAAATTCATCTCTTTGTAAAAGTGAGTGGATTAAGCTTTGGGTAGAAAGCTTAATCAAATTTTTAAGGTTACCTCCTCATCCAAGAAAAAGGGAAGAATTCAAGTAGTGAATTGGTTGAAAATCCTTAGTGGGAACTAAGGTAGTGGATGTAGAGTTCATTTGGAGAAATTGAACCACTCTAACCACTTGTGTCACTTTTTATTTTTCATTCTTACCTCCTACCAAAATTTTAATTGCCAATTCACCCCCTCTTGGCCATTTGCAATTGTGTGATCAACTCAACAATTGGTATTAAAGCTACACTCATTGGAAGGATTACAACCCTCTTGAGTCGATTCTAGGAGAGTTTGATCAACAACTTGTCAAGCAATGCATCCACCTCCAACTCCAACCTCTACGAGTCCCAATCTACTACCAAGCCACCATTCTTCAATGGGGATAACTACCCATATTGGAAGAATAGGATGAGGCTCTTCATCAAGTTTACCGACTACATGGTGTGGGATGTGGTTGAAGAAGGTCCATACATTCCCATGAAGAGAGATAGTGAAGCAAGACTTGTCCCAAAGGTGAAAGCCGAAATGACGGAAGATGAACGTAGAAGGATGCAAGTGAATGATAAAGCTCTTCATGTCATATTTTGTGCACTTGGTCCGGATATCTACTCCAAGGTGTCTTCGATCAAGAATGTCAAGGAGGTTTGGGACACCCTCGAGACAACATATGAGGGAACTAGCGATGTCAAGGAAACAAAACTGGGCTACTCAATCTAAGCTACGAAAATTTCAAGATGGATCCCGATGAGAGTGTTTCCAAGATGTTTGATCGATTCTCGGTCATTGTCAACGGATTGAAGGGTTTCGGTGAGATCATCCCCGAAGACAAGCTAGTAAGGAAATTGTTGTACTCACTTCCGGAGTCATGGGATAGCAAGAGAACGACTATTATTGAAGCTCGAGATTTGAAGACTCTCAAGCTTGATGCTCTTGTTGGATCTCTACTCACCCATGAGATCATGAGAAAGGGAAGAGAAGAAGAAAAGAAAATGGAAGAGAAGAAGGTTGAGAAGAAGGATGTTGAGAAGAAGAAGGTTGGAATCGCTCTTAAAGCTTCATACCATGAAAGCGGTTCAAGCGAAGATGAAGATGAGGAGATGGCCATGTTGGCCAAACGGTTCACTCGCTTTATGAAGTCCAATCGTGGGAGAAAGTTCATTAGAAAATGAGACTTTAAGAACAAGAGTAAGGAAGAGGAGAAGGACCAAATCACTTGCTACGAATGCAAAAAGCTCGGCCATATCCGTTCCGAATGTCCTCAATTGAAGAGGAAGAGCTTTGGGAAGAAGAACAAGCTCAAAGCTCAAGTAGCAACTTGGAGTGACGATGAGTCATCCGAGGAGGAGGAGGAAGTGGCCAATCTTTGTCTCATGGCCAGTGATGATGAACCAAAGGTAAATCCTAACTCATCTAATTTTGATTTCACCTTTGATGAGCTTCAAGATGCTTACGATGAATTGCAAGAGGTTTACGATGAGTTAGTTGGAAAATATAAGGAATCCATTTTGAGAAACAAGAAAACCATTTCCGATTTGAAAAATCAAAATGAAACATTTTCTAGAACTAACTCCGAATTGGAAAAGAAGGATTTGTTTTTAGTAAATCTTTCAAATGATCTTCAAACAAAAAATCTTGAACTTGAAAAACTTCTTTCCGATTTTCAAGATTATCACACAAAGGAAGTGGATAATCTTAAAACATCAATTGCTATTGGGAAAAACCATTTTGAAAAGGGAAATTCTTCCAAATCCCAATATGTAAAAAGAAAATCTTTTATTCCTAAACAAAGAAAATTTCATATGCAATCTAGAGGTCAAAAGGTTAGAAGTGTTTGGGTTCCTAAGGAACTCATTATTTCTAATAATATGAATGTTATTGCTTCTTGGATTCTTAATGGACCCAAAATTTTGAAGGCTAACACACATGGACCCAAAATGATTTGGGTACCAAAAATCAAGGCCTAATTTCTTTTTTGTAGGGGGAGCATTGCTACAAGGCCAAAGCTTCAAGCCAAAACTCATGGTACCTTTATAGTGGATGCTCAAGACATATGACCGGTGACAAGAGTAGATTCGTGGAACTAAAGCCAAAAAGTGGTGAAGTGGTAACTTTCGGTGACAACTCCAAAGACCACATTGAAGGAATAGGCTCCATTGGTAATCACTCTTCTATTTTCATTGAAAATGTTTTGTATGTCAAAGGTCTTAAACACAACTTGTTGAGCATTAGTCAATTATGTGATAAGGGTTTTAATGTTTTATTTGATAAAAGTGGTTGCAAAATTGTGAACATTAAAACAAATCAACTAATGCTCATAGGACATAGGATAGGCAATATCTACATGGTGCATTTAGATGACATCCATTCATCCCATACATGCTTAGTTGCACATGATGAACATGACTCATTGCTTTGGCATAGAAAATTAGGACATGCTAGCATGAGTGTCTTAGAGAAATTAATTTCCCTTAATCTAGTTAGAGGTTTACCCAAACTTAAGTTTTCTAACGATAAAATTTGTGATGCATGTTCAAAGGGTAAACAACATAGAACTTCATTTAAATCCATTAATGATGTCTATACTAGTAGATGTTTACAATTGATTCATATGGATCTTTTTGGGCCTATTAGAACAATGAGCTTGGGTGGTAAATCATATGCCTTTGTGCTTGTAGATGACTATTCTAGGTTTACTTGGGTTTTATTCTTAAGTACAAAAGATGATGCTTTAGAAAAAAAATCATTACATTTTCTAAAATAACTCAAAATGATCTTGAACTTAAAATTTCTCACATTAGAAGTGATCATGGAACCGAATTTTAAAATCTAGGTTTTGGTGAGTTTTTAAATGAAAATGGGATTAGCCATAATTTTTCCGCGCCTCGCACTCCTCAACAAAATGGGGTAGTTGAGAGGAAAAATCGAACTTTAGAAGAAATGGTTAGAACCATGCTTTGCGAAAATAATTTACCTAAATATTTTTGGGCGGAAGCCAAAAATACCGCTTGCTATATTATAAATCGAGTAATGATTAGGCCAATTTTGAAGAAAACACCTTATGAGATTTTAAAATCTGAGAAGCCTAATATTAGCTACTTTCATCGTTTTGGTTGCAAGTGTTTTGTCTTGAATAATGGTAAAGAAAACTTAGGTAAATTTGATGCTAAAAGTGATGAAGCTATTTTCTTAGGGTACTCTTTAAACTCTAAAGCCTATCGTGTATTTAATAAAAGAACTCTAGTAGTTGAAGAGTCTATACATGTTGTTTTCGATGATAACCTCCTTCCGAGGAAGGAATCTTTTGATGATGATGATGTAGGAATTCTTGATGTCATTGATGAAGGACAAACATCAAAGGTTGATGAGATTCCAACTAAAGATGAGGATACACAAGATCCACCTCTTGAAGCCTTGAAGGACTTGGCTCTTGAGGAAAATGAGGTATCTTACCCAAGGGAGTTCAACTATGTCAAAGGTGGTGAAATCTTGGGTGATCCAGCCAAGGGGGTAACTACTAGATCATCTCTCAAATTAATGAACCATTTTGCATTTCTTTCATGCATTGAGCCTAAAAATATTAAAGAAGCTTTAAAAGATGATTTTTGGATTTTGGCCATGCAAGAGAAATTAAATCAATTTGAGAGAAGTAAAGTTTGGACATTAGTTGAAAGGCCTAGTAATCAATCTACTATAGGAACTAAATGGGTGTTTAGGAATAAATTAGATGAAAGTGGTAATATAGTGAGAAACAAGGCTAGGCTTGTTGCTCAAGGCTATACCCAAGAAGAGGGAATTGATTTTGATGAGACATATGCACCCGTAGCTAGGATGGAAGCCATTAGGATGCTTTTAGCATTTGCATGCTATAATGATTTCAAGCTTTTTCAAATGGATGTGAAAAGTGCATTTTTAAACGGTTTTATAAATGAAGAAGTGTATGTTGAACTACCATCGGGTTTTGAGGATTCAAAATTTCCAAATCATGTGTTTAAACTAACAAAAGCTCTTTATGGTTTAAAAAAAGCTCCTAGAGCTTGGTATGAGAGACTTTCAAAATTTTTAATTGAAAAGGGCTTTGAAAAAGGAAAGGTGGACACTACACTCTTCATAAAAAGATATAACAATTACATCTTAGTAGTACAAATCTATGTTGATGATATCATTTTTGGTTCTACTAATGAATGTTATTGCAAAGAATTTTCTAAGCTAATGCAAGGTGAGTTCGAGATGAGCATGATGAGGGAGCTCTCATTCTTTTTGGGACTCCAAATCAAACAAAGGAAAGATGGCACCTTCATAAATCAAGCTAAGTACGTGAATGATATGCTCCAAAAGTTCGGCTTGGAGAATGCAAAACCTCAAGCCACACCTATGAGCTCTTCCATAAAGCTTGACAAAGATGAAGGAGGTAAGTGTATTGATTCTAAGCTTTATAGATCCATGATAGGTTCTTTGCTTTACCTTACCGCAAGTAGACCGGATATCATGTTTAGTGTTTGCTTGTGTGCTAGGTTTCAAGCTAGTCCTAGAGAATCACACTTAGTTGCCATTAAGAGAAGTTTTAGATACCTTAGAGACATACCTAACTTAGGCCTTTGGTATCCTAAAGATTCCTCCTTTAGCCTTCATGCTTATTCGGATGCGGATTATGGGGGGTGTAAGATAGATAGGAAAAGTACTTCCGGGACATGCCAATTCTTAGGTAGTATGCTCGTATCTTGGTTCTCTAAGAAACAAAATAACGTAGCCTTATCTACCACCGAAGCGGAGTACATATCCTTAGGGAGTTGTTGTGCTCAAGTCCTTTGGATGAAGTAACAACTCGTAGATTATGGTGTTGAAATAGAAATCATACCCCTTAGGTGTGACAACACTAGTGCTATTTGTCTCACTAAGAATCTCATCCAACACTCTAGAACTAAACACATAGAAATTAGGCATCATTTCATTAGAGATCATGTGTTGAAAAATGATGTTGTTATAGAGTATGTTGACACCTTGAACCAATTTGCGGATATATTAACAAAGCCTTTAGATAAAGAGCGCTTTTGGACCCTTAGGAGAGAGTTAGGTTTAACTAGCCTTTCTTGACCCCTTTTAGGTCCCAAAATGTCAAAAATTTGCTTGAAATTGTTTATGATTAATGCTTGTGTTAATTTTGCTCTTTTTGCTTCTATGCATGTTGCTAGGGGGTATGCATTAAGTTTAGCTATTAAAACTTGTTCATAGGACATTTACATGCATTTAGGGACGTTTCAAGTTGGATTTTTGCACTTAAATATGTCAAAAATGCCTTATCTGGTAAATGCGTATTGATACGGCTGAAGCGTATCGATACGGGTTCATAACTGGGAAAACATTGAAGTTCAACGAGTATCGATACGACCCCACGTATCGATACGGTTAAGTCAAGGGAGTAAGTCAAGGTTAAATCGTGCCGATACGGTCCCGCGTATCGATACGGTAGTAACAACGGATAAAAAATTAGGGTTAAAGGGCATCGATACGCTATACACGTGTATCGATACGACCTCGACATAAAGGCTATTTAGGGCTGCATCTTTCAAAATACTTTAAAATAAAAAACCCCTCTTTTTCTCTCCAAAACCCTAGCCGCAATACCCTATAAAACCCCCCTAAATCCTTCAATTTTTACCATCAAAATTAAAAATTCTTTGAGGGTTTTTTAATCTCCACATCAAAGCTAAGCTTTGTCAACAAATCTTGTGCATTCACATCAACACATTCATCCAATCTAAAGTTCAAGGTACAAAACTCTTCTCTTTTATTTTCTTTGATTTTCGTTTGATTTTTATAATTGTTTCAACTTAAATTTTGTTCAAAACATAGTTTTATATTATGGGTTTCAACTTTTTCATCAAATTTTTTCAAAAATCAAAATTTTTTTCTTCGAATATATTTTCTATTCCTATTTTTGAAAATATGTTTTTAACAACTTTTTTCTCAAATTTGTATATATCTTTTTAAAATTAAATTTCTTTTTACAATTACCTTGAATTATTAGAATTTATTGGATTGAATAGGATGTTAATTGCATACATATTCGAATCGTTTTTGATGTGTTTTCAGGGTTATGGCACCGTCGAAAAAGAGAGCTAAGCGTTATCTTGCTACTTTCGATCCCAGTAAAGATGTCGAGGGTAACCCTAAACCTAATCTCCCTTATATTATCCAATTAATTTTTCCCGATGATGCCGATATATCTCGGTACAAACTATTTCAAAGCATGACCCTTAGGGAAGAACGTGTTGTGTCAGTCCCGTTTTTAAGTTCTGCTCCACAAGATGCTTCGGTCGATGCTTCTTGTGCTTCTTCTAGCTCTCACCGTGCTCCGATTGATTCCTCTTCCATGGGCACTCTAATGACATTCCTAAATGAGAAGTTCACTTCCATGGAAGCCGGGTTTACCGCTATGGACACTAGATTCACCTCCTTGGAAGATCGCGTCAAAGGTATGGAGAAGAAAATGGAAACCATGGCCTCTCGCCAAAACTCCATGGATATCTCTTTTACCGCCTTCCATGGTGCGTGGCTTAACCAAAACCGAAGGAATCAACCCACTCAAGATGATGAAGATGAAGAGGACGAGGACGATGATGATGATGAGGCAGATGAGTAGTTTATGCATATCATCTTATGGCATTTAGCCTTTTCTTTTCTGTTATTGCACTTTTGTTTTAGGATATAAGTTTATGCCTATTATCTATGTCATAGGATTTAGGTTTGGATTTTTATGTTTGCTTTGAAGTTTATGCATTTGAACTATTATGTTTGCTTTGATTTTAATGCATTAATTGTTGCTATTATCCTTGTGTTTATATTTGATCTAACAAAAAGTGGAAGAAGGATTATAGAGTCAATTTTTTATTTTTGAAAATCTATCTTAAATTAAGGGGGGGAAAGCTTTTTAAAAGTTTCAAAAACTTAAAAATTTATTTGTAGTTTTGTTATATCAAAAAGGGGGAGATTGTGGAACCGAAATTGATTTTGATATAACATCTAAACTTAAGGACCAATTTGCAAAACAATAAATTTTTAAGTACTCTTTAAAAATATCACTATTGACAAGTATTTTAAACAAAAGACAAGTTCTGAAAATAATAAACTTTTTCTAAGTCTTTTTCCTTTAAGTTTTCAAGCCAAACCATACAAAAACGCCCAGGCGTATCGATACCCTTAGGCGTATCGATACGGGCTTTTGCCACTGGAATTTTAATAGACTTAGCGTACCGATACGGTATTACCCCGTATCGATACGATATTCATCTGGGTAACTCTTTCAATGAAACCGTACCGATACGCTTTGCAACCGTATCGATACGATAAGCTTATCTTTGAAAAATCTTTGCATTTAATTTTCGACCGTTGACTTGTTAGTTGGTTGGTTTCCCAATTTTTAAAAGACCGTTATACCGTACCGATACGCTTGGTATGCGTATCGATACGATCTTTAAGAAAACCAAACTTGGGATTCCAGTGAGCAAACACCGTATCGATACGGCCTTCCGTACCGATACGCCCCTTAAAACCGTACCGGTACGCCTTCTATGCATATCGATGCGCTCTGTTTTCAGTCACAACGGCTCTTTCCTCTTTGATGCAGGTATCGATACGCCCTCTACGAGTACCGATACGGTAGGCTGCAGAGCTGCATTTATTGCGGGAAAAATGCTCTCAACGGCTCTATTGATGATCCCAACTACCCAAACTGCTAGAATTCAATGCAAGGGTATAAAAACAAGCTTCAAATTACCAAGCAACAACTATTGAACCTACAAGCAACATCAAAGCATAAAATCCAAACCCTAGTGCTCTTCATAGTCAAATTCATGTTCCCAACTCTTGTGATCTTATTGTAATCTTGTATTGTGAGTTTGAGGAGTTTGAAATTGTATTTGGGTAAACATTTATCCTTTGAGAGGAACTTTTAGAGTTTACCAAATTCATCTCTTTGTAAAAGTGAGTGGATTAAGCTTTGGGTAGAAAGCTTAATCAAATTTGTAAGGTTACCTCCTCCTTCAAGAAAAGGGGAAGAATTCAAGTAGTGAATTGGTTGAAAATCCTTAGTAGGAACTAAGGTAGTGGATGTAGAGTTCATTTGGAGAACTTGAACCACTCTAACCACTTGTGTCACTTTTTATTTTTCATTCTTACCTCCTACCAAAATTTTAATTGCCAATTCACCCCCTCTTGGCCATTTGCAATTGTGTGATCAACTCAACATATCCTTCCCTAGGTCGAATTACATGCCTTTATATAGGCCTTGGGTCCAAGTTTTCTAATATGACAAGAATAAAAGTTTAAACTAAAGTACAACTCTATTGGAGATTAAATCTTCTGAGTATATGACTTTAATTCGTCCTCATCTCTTGATTTGGGTTTCTTCTTTGGACTTTGGGCTTGGCCTTCATTCTGCCTCAGGGCTCAGAAAAATATAGGAGTGGTCCACGGTAGATTGGCTTGAATTCCTCTATCTGTCGAGCTCCACTTCACTTTTCTCTTCACCAATGCTGTCGTCATGGCTGCCACGGTAGTGGCCACAGCAGCATCTTACTTCTTGACTCCAGTCCTGTGTTCCAGCTCTACTCCTTTGCTGTCCTGAGTCTGCCACAACAGATACCTGCAAAAGTAGCCAAAATCAGTAGCAATTGTGCTATTTTATCTAATTGTGATGTATATGCGAAACTTTACCTAAATGCAATGAATTATGCTTGAATGCAGCAGAAATATGGGTTAAATAAGGGGTAAAATGTAGAACTTTTGCACACTCAACATTGCACTACTACCTAAGACTAATTACACCGGCAAACAAACATTAACCGAGTGAGGATCTATCTTTCTATGACCATCGCTAAAATCATAATCAGAAACTAGCCTCGCGAAGTCTCTGTACAAGCATCAAACGACCATTTAAGGTATGCTAAAATCATGCTAAACGACAGATAAAACGAAACCACAAAAACAAAGGACAAGTGTGCCACAAGGCAGAGGAAAAAGCATGCCACAAAGACAGAAATTCTTCTTAAAAATATGAAAAAACAAGAAAATAATAAATCTGGTGGTCGACAACCACTACTAAAACTGATTACCTATTACCATAAGGAAACAAAAGAAAGGAGATTGTGGCTAGGGGTGCTTATTGAGTTGAGTAGCTCGCAAACAACTCGAGATCGACTCGGTCAAAACTCGATTAATTCTCGACTCGAGTTGACTCAACTCGAGATCTTAATGAGTTGAGTTGAGCAAGGTCTGGCTCGACTCGATAAGTTCGCGAGCAACTCGTTATATTATCTAAGAAATTTTTAATGATTTTTTGTGCTACCTTAAAAAATTATGTTCCAAGAAGTTTAAATGCTAGTTGTAAACTCTAGAAAAATTTAGTGACTTGCTAGGTAATTTACCAATAAAATATTTAATTTCAATTTTTCGAAAGCGTTTTATATTTCTCGAGAATTTCAAAAGTTGATTAGTATTAATAAGAAATCAAATTATATTAATTAGTCTTTCCTTCTTTTTTATTAAAACATTTTTATGATATTATTTTATGTATAAAATTTGAAAAGGGAAAAATATTTAGTTCTCATACAAAAAATATGATTGAAAGTCAAAACACCAAAAAATCGAAGGCATTTTCTCCTTTTTAGTTCATCGAAGATTGTTGAGAAACTAAAAAGAGTTTCACACTCGAATATCGACTTCATCTCTAACTTAATCATGACATATTCTTTTATTTGTCTTCTCAGTCCTCACAAGTTTTTTCTTCTTTTGAATTTGTATTAAACTCCAATAGCATCACTAGATTTTACCTGTATTTTTAAAAAATAAGGTAAAAATTTTGGTGAGCTTAACGAGCAATGAGTCGAGTCGAGCAACAAGATTTTTTAACGAGAACGAGTCGAGCAAAATTTTAGCGAGCTTAACGAGCAACGAGTTGAATCTAACAACAAAATCTCTTAACGAGCACGAATTAAGCATTACTCAACTCGCGATCGACTCGCTCGATAAGCACCCCTAATTGTGGCACTAAGAATAGTGCAAAGATAAAATTAGGTTAAAGAAAGGAGACTATCATTTTGTTTTGACTTTTAACCCACAATTTGGTACGTGATACAAATATTTAAATAAACCAAAATAATTTTGGATATCGAATTAAATTTTACTTCCTTTATATTTTAAAGTTCAAAGTTTAAATAACGATAAAATTATATTTGAGCCTTCTTAAAATGATAAAATTTTAATGAAATCCTTTCAAAAACTATAAAGTCATAAGCTAAAAGATGATGAAAATTATATTTTACCCTTTTAAAAAATATAATTTACTCCTTATCCTTTTAAACAGGGGCGAAGCTTCTTTTGGGCCCAAGGACCTGACCCTGTTAAAAACTTAATTATTTGTAATTTTAGTTTAATTGTTATTTGGTCCTGGTAAAAATAGTAATTTAAATTTAAAAAATATAAGAATTTATTAAATATATAATCAATTAGGAGTTGAATTAGGGGTGTAAATGAACCGAGCTTGAACGAATAAGGTTTTGTTCGTATTCGTTTATTTATATTTGAATGTGTTCATGTTCGGTTCGTTTAAATTTTTATTATCATGTTTGTGTTCGTTTATTTATGTTTTATGGTGTTCGTGTTCGTTTGTTTAATATTCACGAACATGTTCGTTTAACGTTCGTGAACATTTTCGTGTAATGTTTGAGAACATGTTCATTTATATGGCCGCTAACATGTTCATTTATACGTTCGTGAACATTTATATGTTCTCCGCGTGTGCAATTTAGTTTATACATCCACCATTATTTAAAATGTAAAAAAGGGAAACCAAGTAAATGAGCATATAAACGAGCTTGTTCGTGAACATAAATGAACGGAATACACATTTGTTTATATTTGTTCATTTATAAAACGGACATAAAAATTTGTTCATACTCGTTTATTTAGCTTAACATACGAACGATTCACTAACAATTCATCGAATGTCATGTTCATTTGCACCTCTAGGTTGAACTAAAGAAGAATGATCATGTATCCTCAAATTTTTTGGTCCAATAACAATTTAGGTTCTTATAAATTTAAATATTAGACAAATTAAGCCTTGCCCCATGAATTTTTATTTTAAATATATAATAAAGCCATTGTATTTTTGAAATTCAATATTTTAACCCCTGCTAATATTCGATCATGGCTCCTAGGCTTGTAAATGAACCGAACGAACATGAACGAGGGTATGCTCATGTTCGTTCGTTTAATTTTAACCAAATAAAGGAACGAACACGAACAAATAAATGAACATAATTTCGTGTTCGTGTTCGTTTGTTAAGGAATGTAGCTTGTTCGTGTTCGTTCATGTTCGTTCGTTAAAATGATAAACGGATGTAAACGAACGAACATAAAAGGACATATGTGAATAAATTTATTTTTTTCTAAATATAATACTTTTGTTATGAATAATATATATATATGGATATATGTGAATAAATTTAAACGAACATAAATGAATGGATTACTGAATGTTTAAGAACGTAAATGAACGAACGAGCCTTTTGTTCGTGTTCGTTCATTTAAGTAAACAAACATAAAATCTTGTTTATATTCGTTCGTTTAATAAATAAACGAACATAAATGAACTTCCCACCAAACGATTCACGAACAGTTCATTGAACATTTGGTTCATTTACAGCCCTACTGGATCCACCCATGCTTCTAAAAATTTTATAATTTACCCTTGATTCCTCTCAAAAGTTTCTGACTTCGTCCATGTGGACGGTGGACCTAAGTATGCCATCGGAAGATCGGAAGATTTTTTTCTTTCTATTCTATTTATCTTATTTAGTGTGTGGTGTCTGAGTCTAAAGTATGAATATGTAAAATACTGTTAAAAATATGCAATTTAAAATGTATAACTTTTTAGATTGGAGAGTTACATTTTAAGTTGCAACTTAAAATGTTACCCGAACCAATCTAAAATATTATATGTTTTGGTAATATTTTTGATTGGTAGTTTTTAGACTGTCGTACAGTAGACTTGCCCGCGTGTTGTTGATAGTTGTGGGTTGGTTGGAAGTTAAAGCTGTGATAGATATATGTCAATGTACTATCAAACAAAATAAATAATTAACAAATAGTTTTATTAATGTACGATAATGGTAGAACAAAATACACAATTACAATTTAAATGCATGAATTTATTTGAAGGAAATAATAGAATCCATTGAAACAATCTGAAAAGAAGAGAAAAATAATTCAGAGTTGAAGTACAACAAACAAATTGAAGTATGAGGGAAGAAAATTTTATTCTAATGATAGGCTCTCAAAGTCGAACAATTTGAAAAGTTTTGGTGATAATTTATTCTAAGTAGAGCAACAACAGCAGATTTTGTCACCGCAGCAGCCGCAGTAGCAGCAACAAAGTGTAAACAAGCTGCACCAAAATTACTTCACTTCAATCTCAATCATTTATAAAATTTCATCAACCAGAAAATTTGGAAATTTTGTATTCTTAAACCTCAACACCACAACAACATTCTTGTTTTGTAAATCCAACAAAAAACTCATTATAATTACATTCGTTATTTATGATACGAGTGATTGACGTGGCAAATCAAAAATTTAAAAAAAAAAAAACAGGGGTCTAAAATATTTCTTTTTCTTAAATGTTTATGCAAGTTTCCATTTTTCCATATACATACTAAACTAAACTATTTTTCAAAAAATTAACGCTAAACTAAACTTACTTTTCAAATAATGAGTATGCAGTTACTTCCTACGAGAGCCACATGCATCCATCTCTGGTAATTGTTTACTTTTATTTTTAACCTTAAACTCTAAATCATAAACCCTAAAGATTTTTACTTTCAAAACAAGTATAGTTCTAAATCAAGAAGATTAAAACTCAAAAAAAAAATGAAATACAAACCAGGCATAAAGGAAGCCTTTGTCTTCATGGCGTTTTTTAACCTCATCATAATATGAAACCTGTTGTGGAGATGGTGCTTTCATTTTTGTTTTGCCTTCTTTGTACGACTGTTTCATACAAATTTGATGAAATATGGAGGGATGGTAATTGCTCATTGAAATTTATAGGAATAAAAGGGGTCTATTAATTAAAGACCCCTTTCTCTTCTCACCACTCTACATTAATTGTTATTAATTAAGGATAAATAATAAAATTATACTTAAAATTGGTCAAAGTGTAGTGTAATACATGAATTTTGATTTTATGCAAATATACTAATAAATCTTATATTTTAGTTAAACTATTTTTCTTTCGAATTAGAATAGAAGGGATTCAGATATTGAAATTAAAATTTATATTTATTTGATATCTACATGTGTAAACTTGTCAAGAGCCTAATTATTCACTAAATTTGACATGTTCGATTTATACGGAGTCGAACTTAAAAACAACTTTTTTATATAAAATACACAACCGATAGAACCAACCCAAATTATTATTTATTAATAAAATATTTAGATTTAATTATAATATATATATATATATATGTTTAATCACCGATTTCTGACTTTCCTAATTTTCTCTATTCACAACACTAAGATTTCAACCTTTGAACTTGTTTAAAGGACCTAACACTTTATTTTGTTAAGCCAATTAGTTGTTCATAAAATATATATTTTTTAAGAAGTAATAGTATCAAATTTAATTAATTTTTTTTATAACCGATGTATGAAGAGCTTGATAAATTTAAGAATGGGTATTAATTATTGTAGTTGAAGGACAGGTAGAAATTGGGTTGGAGGAACCCAACTCCGAACCTCTTCCTACCGTGAAAATTAAATATGCTTTTAATGTCACAATTCAATTAATAAAATAAAATATTACATGCATTTAATATTTTTTATGTTGAGTTTTATTTTGGCCTTGTTTGATAATTAGCGGATAGCTGATAGCGAATTACGTTAACTGATTTGACTAGCCGATTACATTAATTGATTGTATAAAAGTGTTTGGTACAATTAACTGATAGCTGATAGCTGTTTGATTATTTGAAGAAGCAAAATGACATATAATGACATGATTATATTTGATATTTGTTTGAATAATTTATTAGTTATTAACCTTTTGTATATATTAATATTAATTAAATTATGAAAAATAATTTTTAATATCATTATTGAGCATATACGAGGATGTACATATTAATTTTTTATTTGTGAAATTATCTTTTTAATATAATTTTAATAATTATTAAATTTAGATGTATATATTAAATTTTATCTATGGAATTATATTTTCAATATAATTTATTAATTATTAAATATATATATATATATATATATATATATATATATATATTCATTAATTTATATATTAATTTCTTATTTATGTAATTATTTTTTAAAATTTTGTTAGTTAATAAATTTATGTTATTTAGAAAAAAAAATTATAATTATCAAGACAAAATAGTCTTTACTAGTCCTTTATCCAAACCTCAAACTCAAAAAGCTCCTAAATGAGTTTTTTCAAAATGAGAGGTTTCACCTCAATCCGCTATTACAATCCTCTATTTACCAAACATCCTAATTAGTGGATTTGATTGGTCAAACCTCTAAAAATGCTTCAAACCTCTAATTTTAGCTCAAAAAGTTGTTTACCAAACATGGCCTCTCTCCAAGTATTGTAACCCCCTCGACTTGGCGTAGCCACCAGACCGCATCGAATGGGTTACACGGGGAAAACCGAAGCGAAACCCGTTAAGGCTCCACTCCAATTAGCAACCCTGTGATTTTTTTTTAAAATTATCTTGTCTAGATGCATCATTTATATCCTATGTGAAAGGACACCAGCGGAAAACACACATGGATACAAAACACGCAGATCAGACAATTTAAACAACCCTTTTTAGATTTTCCAACAGACCGTATCGATACGCTAGAAGACTGTATCGATACGCCTAGACTTGGTCAACACCCCAAAGTTAACCTAGGGAAACCGTATCGATACGCTAGAAGACTGTATCGATACGCTCTCAACGGTCAACTTTTCCAAGGTCAACTACGAAGACCGTACCGATACCCTCAGGACCCCTACCGGTACGCCAAAATCTCATCAATTTCTTAGATTTCTAGAGAGCATTTGGCGTATCGATACACCCCCGCGTACCGGTACGCCCTACCTAAAACAAGTCCCAAAGCAAGGGACCGTATCGATACAGCCTTTGAGCGTATCGATACGCCCTACACTGCAAAACCTGTTTTGGCAGCTAAAAACACAAGGACTCGCCACTATAGGCATATAACAACCATTCAAGCATCATACAAGCACTCATATATCACAAGGCATCCATGGATAAACATATAAAGCATTTTAAACATCGAACGATGCAACATTCAACATGATTGGATTTTAAAGGGAGACGTGCAATATAAAGCATTCACCAACATAGCCAAAAGTTAAACAAAAGCATACTTCAACATGACATGAAGCATTACAAGCCCAAAACAACTAAACAAACTTGTCTAAGCAAAAAGAACATGCCAATAACAATTCAAACATAAAGGTCCTATCCCATTGCTTAAGTAAAAATTATTGAAGTCTAAACTATACTTGAGCAAACCAAACTCCCTTGGATTCTTCCTTGTTCACCGAGCTGCTCCGAAGGTCTAAAGGCCTGTATTGTTGGAAAGAGAACGTAAGCGTTTAAGCTTAGTGAGCGGTGCTCAAAACGGTAGCTACAACAATGCAGTTTTAAAACAGTAGCTTGCTTGAAAACCAAAACCATTTTCAAATCATTTCCACATGCTTGAACACACAATGTCATACATTTACCTTCACGGGCATTTACAGAATGCAACCACAAGCCATAGGCATACCACATGCTCATTCTCATAACGCAAGCAAAGTAAACAACAATGCATAAACATAAGCATAATAGAGAGGATCAACAACATGCTTAACATGAGAATTAAAGCATTCATGGGTATACTGACATTCAACGTTTTTACTCGGATGTGCGGATAGTTTCTCAAACCCACTAGACACTTCCGGTGAAATCTCACATCATCGTACTCACCCGTCTAGTAATAACATAATTTCTTGTGGAATCTCACATCACCGTACTCCTCCTTAGTGGAATCTAACATCACTAAGGCCACGCGCGAATTTTACCTCGAGTGCACTCTAATCCTATTGATCGATCAATTATATCCGGTAACAACCAAACACATGTCAATATACTCAATTACAACCACAAGCATTACCGATGCTTGAACCACTTACCAAGTCCAAACTTCCATGCAAAGCATGTACTCACAATGCAAGTATAAACACAAGTCCCACATCTCAACATGCATAACAATGCAATTCAACTCATAACAACATACCATGTTCAAACTTGCATTCAAGAATCGTAAAACACAATTTCATTGCATAAACCTTTAAAACTTACTCTCGAGCTTGAATTGGCCTTTCAAGCTCAATCTAAACTCCTCAAAACGCTTCCTTAACCACGTTAAGGCTTTTAAAATCGATCCACTCACTAGCCAACACACAAACGATGTCCGAGATGCCAAATCAAGCATCCAAACTACTCAGATTTCCGTCCACAAAGCCTGAATCCAATTCCATGGTTTTGAGCAACCCAAAAGTCAAACATTAGAATAAAAATACACTCACAAACACAACAAAGACCCGGAACTCAACAGCCTTGCATCTACGCACATAGATTCAAGACCAAATTTCACCCGAAACTTAATCAATTCAAACCCAAACTACTAGTAGCCATACCCAACGAGTTTACCATCAAAAATCTACCTTTTAGCATCCCTAAACATCAATCCAAAGTTACCAAACCTCCAGCTGCCATTTAGACTCAAAACCCATCAAAAAACTCAAGATTTCCAACTCTTAAAATCACCCACAATACCCAATTCGGGTTTCCATTAAAAACTCATCATTTTCATGTTATTTTAGTGATAAAACAAAGTTAAAAATACACCCAAACTCAGCCAAAATCAACCCAAACGAAAACCCATAAATTTCCCTTTATTTCAAACCAAACTTTAAAAATCAAAACAAGATAAATCCATGCGTTTTACAAAAATATCAACATATAAGGCTCAAGGAAGATGAAACTAAGTTGAGGAACCACTTACCTTGAAGAAATCACTTGGTTGAGAGCTTGAAATCAATGGAATAGTAAATAAGGTTTGGGGAGGGTTTTAGAATATGAAATGGGATTTGAAAAGATGATGGCTGTTGATAAAAATCCCCATTTTCTTATTTTCTTTTATTAAAAATCCCCCCTTTTCCCTTTAGTCTTTTAAAACCCTTTTTGGTGTGTTAAAAATGATTTTTCTCCAAATTAATTTTAATCAGACTTGGTTGACTAATCTGATATCTCCCGACCCTAAACTCGGGGCGTTACAACTCTCCCCCACTTAAGGAATTTCGTCCCCGAAATTTACCTGGTGGAAAGAGATGCGGAAACTGCTTTCTCATGTCATCCTTCCTCTCCCAAGTGGCTTCCTCCATCCCTCAGTGTCGCCACTTAACCTTAACCAACTCAATGGTCCTTCCTCGCAACACTTTGCTGTCCGAAGCCAAAATCCCAACTGGTTCTTCATCGTAGGTCAAATCCGGATTCCAATCTATCTCATCCACTGGCATAACATGCGACGGATCTGATCTATACTTCTGAAGCATCGAGACATGAAACACATCGTGAATCTTCTCTAGTTCGGCCGACAGTCTTAATCTATAGGCAACATGACCCACTCTCTCAACTATCTCATACGGACCAATGAATCTTAGGCTCAACTTGCCTTTCCTACCGAACCTCATCACCTTATTCCAAGGTGAGACTTTCAAGAACACTTTGTCGCCCACGGCATACTCTATTTCTCTTCTTTTCAAATCCGCATAAGATTTCTATCTATCCAAAGCTGCCTTCAAACGGTCACAAATCAACTATACTTTCTCGGTAGTACCCTTAAGAATATCATATATAGGTATCAATTTCTGTCCCGCTTCGGCCCAACAAACAGATGTTCTACATTTCCTACCATAGAGAGCTTCATAAGGTGTCATCTAAATGTTAGCTTGATAACTGTTATTATATGTGAACTCTACTAACGGTAGGTGCTTCTCCCACGAACCCTGAAATTCAATAATGCAACATCTCAACATGTTCCAACACCTATATGACTCTCTCTGACTGACCATCGGTCTGAGGATGATATGAAGTGCTGAAATTCAGTCGAGTACCCAAAGCACTATGCAAACTCTCCCAAAATCTAGCTGTGAACCTAGGATCTCTGTCTGACACTATAGATTTCGGTACACCATGTAGTCTCACTATCTCACTGATATACAAATCAGCCAACTTATCTAAAGTATAAATAGTGTGAACACCCAAAAAGTGCGCACACTTCGTAAGACGATCAACAATTACTCAAACCAAATTCTTCTTAGAAGGTGTCAATGGCAAACCCGATACAAAATCAATGGAGATTCTCTTCCACTCCCACTCGGGAATTCTTAACGGTTGTAACAAACCTGAAGGAAACTGGTGCTTGACTTTAACTCGCTGACAAACCATGCACTTACTCACAAACTCGGCAACATCTTTCTTCAAACCAACCCAGAAATACTCATTTTTCAAATCGCGATACATTTTCGTGCTTCCCGGATGCATAACAAATGAACTACTGTGAGCTTCAGTTAGGATGTCGCGTCTCAAGTCTACATCTTCCGAAACAACTACTCTACTCTTGAAACACAAGACACCATCACTACTAAAAAAGAAACATGTCGGTTTACCTTATGCTATGTCTTGTACATGAGATGCTAACGATCTATCTTGCAACTACTTCTCTCTAATCAACTAAAGCAACGAATGTCTAACTTGCAACTCGACCACTAAACCACCATCTTTAGACAAACTCAATCTAGCAAACATAGCTCGTAATTCCACTGCTACCTTTCTACTCAAAGCATTAGCCACTACATTGGCCTTACCCGGATGATACTCAATCGCGAGATTGTAATCCTTATGTAACTCTAGCCACCTACGTTGTCTAAGATTCAACTCTCTTTGTGTCATTATATACTTCAGACTCTTGTGATCCGTATACACTGTGCATTTCTCACCATACAAGTAATGTCTCCAAACTTTCAAAGCGAAAACCACTGCAGCCAATTCTATGTCATGCGTAGGGTAATCACGCTCATGAGTCTTCAACTATCTAGACGCATAGACCACTACTCTTCCCTCTTGCATAAGCACACATCCCAAGCCAACTTACGACGCATCACTGAAGACTACAAACTCTTTCCTTGACACGGGCTGAATCAAAACATGAGCTTCGGTTAAGGCTTTTTTAATTTTCTCAAACGCTTGTTGTCTTGCATCAGTCCACTCAAACCGAACATCCTTATGTAGCAATTTAGTCAAAGGTGCTGCAACCTTTGAGAAACCCTCAACAAAACGTCTATAGTAACCGGTCAAGCCTAAGAAACTACGAACTTCGATCACTGTCTTTGGTGGTTTCCAATTCACAACTGCCCCAACCTTCTTGGGATTCACTCGGATTCCCTCGGCCGATACAATATGGCCTAAGAAGACTACTTCTGTAATCCAAAATTCACATTTGCTCAACTTGGCATACAACTGATTGTCTAACAATTTCTGCAAACCCAAACGCAAATGTCGATCGTGATCTTCCACGGTACGAGAGTACACAAAAATATCATCAATGAACACTACCACAAACTAGTCTAAGTACTCGTGAAACACTCTATTCATCATGCCCATAAAAGCTGCTGGAGCATTAGTCAAACCAAAAGGCATCACTAAGAATTCGTAGTGCCTATAACGAGTGTGGAAGGTTGTCTTCGGTACATCTTAATCTCTTACTTTCAACTGGTAATAATTGGATCTCAAATCTATCTTCGAGAACACTGAAGCACCTCTCAACTGATCAAACAAGTCATCAATTCTTGGTAACGAATACTTGTTCTTCACTGTCAACTTATTCAACTGTCGGTAATTGATACACATTCTCAAATTGCCATCTTTCTTCTTCACAAACAACACCAGTGCACCCCAAGGTGAAGTACTCGGACGAATAAACCATCAGTCTATCAATTCTTGAAGCTATGTCTTCAACTCTTTCATTTCTTTAGGAGCCATTCGGTACGATGCAATCGATATTGGAGCTGAATCTGAATATATCTCAATAGCAAACTCTACATCTCTATCTGGAGGCAAACCAGGCAATTCTTCTGGGAACACACTCGGAAAGTCACAAAATGTCCTAATGTCTCGCGGTTGTGCCTCATCCATATTCAGATTCATAACATAAGCTAGGTACGCCTAACAACCCACATCCAACAACTTCTGAGCCTATAATGCTGAAACTACATTGGACAAGAACTTAACGTTCTCGCCCACTATCACTACCTCGTGATCCTCTAAAAGTCTCAAGGACGCCCGCTTTGTCTCAAAATCTACTATAGCTCTATACTCTAAAAGCCAGTCCATGCCTAATATTACATCAAAACCATAAAAACGGCAACTCCATCATATCCACAGGAAAAACATGACCCTAAACCATCAAAGGACATCTTCTGTACATCTTTCTAACCACAACTGTCTCACTGAAAGAACTAGTGACATTCATACCCACATCTAATATCTCAACTGGAATATCTAACAATCTTGCATGCTCACTCAATATGTACAAATGTGTTGAACTAGAATCAATCAAGGAAAGCAAAGTCAAAGACTGTAACGAGAAATTACCTGCAATCACATCTGTGTCATTCTTGTCCTCACGGTGTGCATACACCTTAGCTGGCCCACCTCCCTCGGACTGAACTGCTACAACATGAGCTACATTCCTCTGATCGGCATTCCTAGGCTGAAAGTTACCTCGACCGCGCCCACGACCTCTCTGATGGTCGACAGCTTGTGTAGGAGCTTGTCAATCCCTAGACGGATGTGGACAATCGCGATTCAAATGCGTCCTAGACTCGCAGTTCCAACAAGAGCCATAAGTGCCCCAACACTCACCAAAATGACGTCTACCACACTTGTTGCGCTCGGGAGTACGATTCTCAGTCCCTTGGTCGTGATGGCCTCGCCCCGGATTACCACCTCCGCGTCTATGATCATGATGAGGTTTCTTATCCTTGTGCCTCTTGGAACGATCTTTGTTCCATTCAGTAGTCCTCTTTCCTGAACTAGATCCTCCCTTGCGATCCGCAAGTCCCAAAGATTGTTCGATGTCCTTGGCCCTAGTGACCAACACATCAAAATATGTATAGTTCGAAGCCAACATGTAAGTCTTCACATCCTGGACCAACCCACAACGGAAACGCTCACATCGTTCAGCCTCAGTGGGAACTAACTCAGAAGCATACTGACTCAGACGTACAAACTGCACCTCATAGTCGGATACGGTCAAGCTACCCTGAACTAGAGCCATGAACTCTCTCTTCTTCTTATCTAGGTATCGATGACCTAAGTACTTCTTACGGAATGCATTCCTGAAGAACTCCCAAGTAACCTCGGCCTCTAGCATACTCGTAGTGATAGTATTTCACCAAGTGTAGGCATCTCTCTGAAGCAAAGAGACAATGCAACCCAACTTATGTACTTCGAAGCACTCCATCTGACTCATGATATGAACTGTGCTCTCAAACCATGCCTCTGAACCCTCGAGTGACAACCCATGGAACTCAACCCCACCCAAGCTACGGAGTCACTCTAATGGTAAACCAGAACCTCCACCCTAAGGCGGTGTTGCAACCCGAACACCCGCTAAAGCTGTCTGTATAGCCCCGGCTATAGCCTGAATCAACGGATTCTCATCAATACCTGCCTTTCCCTGGCCAGCTTGGGGTCCAACACCTTCCGCATTCACTCCACCACCCGGAGAAGGAGGCAAGTTCTCTCCTCGCACATCCTCAACATTCTCAATTCGTTCAACCCTCGAATTATCCATTCTCGGCCTTACACTCGGTCTCACCATGCTAACAGATGCAAAGCTAAACAACAAATACAACAAGTGAAATGATTTGGGGTCAGCAAGGAATAAGGTCCAAGGAGCTCAAGTCCTTAAACTTAAAATCACTTAAATAATAGTATACTAGCAATGAGTGCCTTTAACTATTTCTCAACCAACACAAGGTAGCCACAACCAAGCTTACAATCACCATACAATCACAATCAACAAGCTTACACCATAAAACTTACCTCACTTACCTTTTGGCTTGTGGAAACTCAACGAACCTAGGCTATGATACCAACAAATATAACCCCCTCGACCCAGCCTAGCTGCCAGACCGCATCGAATGGGTTACACGGGGAAAACTGAAGTGAAACCCGTTAAGGCTCCACTCCGATTAGCAACCCTAGAAAATTTCTTTTAAAATTATCTTGTCTAGATGCATCATTTATATCCTATGTGAAAGGACACGCAGCGAAAAACACACATGGATATAAAACACGCAGATCAGACAAGTTAAACAACCCTTTTTAGATTTTCCAACAGGCCATATCGATACACTAGAAAACCGTATCGATACGCCTAGACTTGGTCAACACCCCAAATGTAACACCCGGGTTTGGGGTTGGGTGAATTAAATAATTAAAATAATGTTCTGGGTTTTGTTTTCAAAATAATTATGGGTAATCTTCACCAGTGGTCCCTTTTGTTTAGGGTGTGTTTTATTTTGGTCACCAGAATTCAAAAACGATTATTCTGGTCACTTACGTTTAAAATCGTTTCTATTTTGGTCCCTTAGCCGTTAGTCTCCGTTACTTTAAAAAATTAGTTTCTAATTTAACCCCTAAACTTTCAAAATTTTATTTTTCACCATCTTCCCCAAAAATTATAAAACTAAAACCCCATAAAATTAAATCAATGGCTATAACCCACCACTACAACCCATTCCCCCAAGATTAAAAGCGTCAACTTCCACTACAACCTATAAAATTTTATTTTTCATATCAAAGGAGGCTTGAAGTCATGTGTGAGATCAAAGTTATTATTCTAATAGTTAAAATTTACAAATATGGTTTGAAACTCCAAAGCAGTCGATTACCGAAATCACATTCGTTGATGTCCACAGGGCCACAATGGCTGCAAATCCCAGACCAATAAGACCTACCTTATCCTCATCAGATTTATCCCACTGTTCCAAACAAATTAAAGCAAAATCAGGAAAAGAAAAAGAAAATTATGCCTTTATGAACACTGATGCATAAGACAGGAATCGAAGATGAAGACTTTTTCTTGCTTTACTGAAATTAAACTAGAAGACAGTATTGGGAAATCAAACTAGAGATGGTTTTGCTGAGCCTCAAACTGGAAATGCTCTATTTTCTCCTACTACTGTTCGATTCTATTCGTTAAGGTCTCATAATTATGTCCATGTACTAAGATTTCGGTCAACTGTATATATGGTTAGATGCAGCCCTCGAATAATTGATGTGGGGCTTGCAACACAAGTAAGAATTAACTTATGTGTTTTTATTCTCTTCCCTCGAAATTTTTATCAGAGACAAGTCTCAAAAGCTTAAGCAATTTTTATCCTCCTCTTTGCTTTCTGTGTTTGGAATTGCTCTAGTTCAATGCTCAACTCAAAATAAGCAGATTAGATGATTCCAAGACTACTTCTGTTTTATCAAGTAGTTTAGATACATTCCTTATTTCATATTATTTGATTTACTATTTAATGGAGCTAA
Organism: Hibiscus tridactylites; assembly: GCA_958450335.1. Lineage (NCBI taxonomy): Eukaryota > Viridiplantae > Streptophyta > Magnoliopsida > Malvales > Malvaceae > Hibiscus > Hibiscus tridactylites. The sequence continues at coordinate 74,015,994 of OY288273.1, forward strand.
ACACCATTTTCTTTTATTGTTTGGCAGATATACTGCTTCGATGCGCTCACTCTTGAGAACAAATTTAATGTCCTCGCCTATCATGTCCCTCAAGCAGGTGGCCAAAGAATGGTTGGGATTAGTATTGGATATGGGCCAATGGCAGTGGGTTCCAGGTGGTTAGCTTATGCTTCAAACAATCCTTTGCAGTCCAATACAGGTCGTCTGAGTCCACAGAATCTTACTCCATCTCCTGGTGTTAGTCCATCAACTTCACCCAGCAGTGGGAATCTTGTGGCTCGATATGCCATGGAATCTAGTGAACAATTAGCTTTTGGGTTAATCAATCTGGGTGACATGAGCTACAGAACTTTGTCGAAATACTATCAAGATCTTGTTCCTGATGGTTCTGGTTCTCCTGTATCTTCAAATTCAAGCTGGAAAGTTGGTTGGGCTGTTTCACATTCTACAGAGACTGATATTGTTGAGACGGTTAGTTTTTGATGTATTTTTGAAGCATACTTTAGTCGTTTTTTAGTGCCTTTGTTACACACATGATCATTGCACTTTAATTCCACCTCAATGTGGAATGTTTCATATTTTTAAATTTTAACTATTAGAATAATAACTTTGATCTCAGACATGACTTCAAGCCTCATTTGATATGAAAAATAAAATTTTATGGGTTGTAGTGGAAGTTGGCGCTTTTAATCTTGGGGGAATGGGTTGTAGTGGTGGGTTATAGCCATTGATTTAATTTTATGGAGTTTTAGTTTTATAAATTTTGGGGAAGATGGTGAAAAATAAAATTTTGAAAGTTTGGGGGTTAAATTAGAAACTAATTTTTTAAAGTAACGGAGACTAACGGTTAAGGGACCAAAATAGAAACGATTTTAAACGTAAGTGACCAGAATAATCGTTTTTGAATTATGGTGACCAAAATAAAACACGCCCTAAACGAAAGGGACCACTGGTGAAGATTACCCAATAATTAATTGTGTTGGACATATTTTAAATTAAACCCAAATAGCCATGAATTTTACACTATGGTAATAACTCATTTTCATTAAGGGTAAAAGTGACTTTTGGCTTTAAAAATAAGACGAAACAAATAAAGATAACCTTTTTGCTCATCTTCTTCCCCCTCCCAAAAACAAAACCAACGACATCTCCTCCCTCCCCTTGCAAGTTACTATTCCATCACCACCCTCCTTCATCCTTGGTGATTTTCAAAAGGTAAACTTAATCCCATGTTGTCCCCAACTTCCTCTTTCTCTCCATGTCCTTAGTTTTCAATGAAACCCATTATTTTGCATATTAGAGTTTTTCAAGTTTTAAGTTAAAAATCCAAACTTTATGGTCTATTGTTAAAGCTTTTGGTTTCTTATTATTAGATATGTTATTGGTAGCCCAAATGGTCCAACATAGTTAATTTTCACGAAGTTTTATTAAGAAACTCGGATTTGGGTTTAAGTGAGGTTTTAGAATGCTTTAAAATGGGTTTTTGGGGCTGTTTTGGGTGAGAACTTGAGGGTTGATGGTTAGGTTATGTTTAAAGGTTGTTTTGGGAGTGTTGGATGTTGAATTTGATGTTGGAAATGGGAGTTCCTTGCTGGGTTTTGTGGCTGCACGAAAATGTGGGTTTTGAGAGTGTTCTTGGCTTGAATTTGAGCTTGATTGGTGTTCTGAGTTACAACAGTGGTTTGTGTTTGTTTTGGTGATTAATAGAGTGTATTTGATTGTTTAAAAACAAGGAATTATGTTGGTGAAGCCTCATATTCGAATCCGGAACCGTTGGGAGCTTGATCGGTTGTTTGCTTGTGTTAGGAAAGTCCGGTGAGTGGTTCTTTGATTTTAAATTGGTTTTGAAATGTTGGTTCGAGCATGTGGACCTAGGTCGAGCTTGGTAAACCCGCCTAGAGTTGGAATTAGATTGGTAGTCTAATCTCAAGCTTTAGTTTAGAAGACTATGATTGAACTTATGAATATTGTGTGATTATGCCTCTTGTTCCATATTTATTTGTGATTGATCTTGTTATGTATATTGTGATATACATGTGTGTTGAGGCATGATGTTTTATGCATTGTGATATGCATGTGATTGTTGGAATGTGGATGCATGATGGTGGATCATGGTGAGTACGTGCTAAGCACAGAAGTTGGTAAGAATGTTGTGAGGTTGAGCTATGAAATGAGTTAGTATTGGCACTAGTATGCTTGGGTACAAATGATTGATCATTAGGATATTAGTGTGCACACGAGTGTCAAAATACGCGCGCGGTCTTGGTGATGGTAGTCACCAAGATGGAGTACGGGTACGCCCGAGAATCTTCTTTTATATTTTAGTCGGTGATGAGTGGAATCCCATCGACGGGGCGTGAGGATGAGTGGAATCCCCTCCGCGTGAAACAATGATGGGTGTAATCCCACCGTGAGGTAATGTAATGGTTGAGTGTTGGATGTGAGTTCCAACGGTTGTTATCTGCGTATTAGGGTCATAGCTAGGTGCCAATACGTTTTGTTGAATGTGTTTCATATGGTTGTATTTATGGACATGTTGAGCATGGCATGATATTTGAGGTTATGTTCATGCATTTCATATAATTGATTCATGTGGTTCCGAAGGTAAGGAAACATGCATTCTTCCTTGGTTATGTTGCTCGTGCTTGGACCCTGCATTGTCGAGGTTTGTTTTATGAGCTTACCCTCACTAAGCTTTACGCTTACGCTCTCTTTTGTTCGACAATGCAGATCTTTTGTTCATTGGTTGCTTGTGCAAGGAGAAGGCCTCCAAGTGTGCTATCTCAATCTTCATGGGTTGCTTGTTTAGACTCCTTTAATATGTTGATGGTTTAGTTGTGGATCGCTTATGCCATGTATGTTGGCCTTGTGCCCCTATCTTTATGCTTATGTGTATGTTTTGTTCTAAGGCATGAAACCTTGTTATGCAATGTATGTCTCTTTTGGTGAATGCTTGATTCTTTAAAGTGTATGGTATTTTCATGTATGTTGTGTGATGGACATGTTTGAAGTAGGGTGAATGCCTCTAGAGTAGGTAAATGCATGTTATATCTTGTTTCTTGATGTTTGAGGCTTGTTGGGAGCTTTTGGAGATGCAAAATCTAGTTTTTAGAAATACACAGACTGCAGGCGTTTCGGAACGGGTAAGGCTGTTTCGGAACGGGTGTGGTTCCAGGGACACCCGTAACGGAACGCGTTCCGGTACGGTTTGGCTACTGTGAACCCATGTTTCGATAAGAGTATCGAAACATTTTTGCTACTGTGAGGGCCTGTTCCGGAACGTGTTTCGGAACGTCTAGGCGAAATGGACCCTTGTTCCGAAACGAGGTGGAGCGTATCGGAACGGATGGTCTGGCTTTTTAAACTGGGGCCCGTGTATCGAAACGGCCAAGCATGTTTCGAAACACATGCCTAGATTTTAGGTTTTTGGCATCTCTAAAGGTTCTCAAGGGTTGGGCATTAGGCCCTGTTCGATGTTAGCTTTCTTGTGAGCCTTGTTAGTTATCGTTTATGTGTGTTTTGGTCGTGTGTGCAAGGAATCAACCTAACTTGAATGCATGGTAAATTTAAATCAAGTTACGTGTCGTTTGTATGGTTCAGTCTTGTTTTCCGCTGTCGCTTCTCACATAGGTCTAATTGAATTCATCTAGACAAGATAATTAAAGAAAAACTTTTCTCGGGTTGTTAACCGAAGTGGAGCCTTAACGGCTTTCGCCTCGGTTTTCCCCGAGTAGCCCACTCGGACCAGTCAGCCGCCCAGGCCAGGACGAGGGGGTTACACCAAAGTCAACCTAGGGAAACCGTATTGATGCGCTAGAAGACCATATCGATACGCTCTCAACGGTCAACTTTCCCAAGGTTAACTACGAAGACCGTACCGATACCCTCAGACCCGTACTGATATGCCAATATCTCGCCAATTTCTCAGATTTCTAGAGAGCATTTGGCGTATCGATACACCCCACGTACCGGTACACCCTGCCCAAAACAAGCCCCAAAGCGAGGGACTGTATCAATACAACCCTTGAGCGTATCGATACACCCTGCACTGCAAAACCTGTTTTGGCAACTAAAAACACAAGGACTTGACACTATAGGCATATAACAACCATTCAAGCATCATACAAGCACTCATATATCACAAGGCATCCATGGATAAACATATAAAGCATTTTAAACACCGAACGATGCTACATTCAACATGATTGGATTTTAAAGGGAGACGTGAAATACAAAGCATTCACCAACATAGCCAAAAGTTAAACAAAAACATACTTCAACATGGCATGAGGCATTATAAGCCCAAAACAACTAAACAAACTTATCTAAGAAAAGAGAACATGCCAATAACACTTTAAACATAAAGGTCTTATCCCGTTGCTTAAGTACTAATTATTGAAGTCTAAACCATACTTGAGCAAACCAAACTCCCTTGGATTCTCCCTTGTTCCCTGAGCTGCTCCGAAGGTCTAAGGGCCTACATTGTTGGAAAAGATAGCGTAATCGTTTAAGCTTAGTGAGCGGTGCTCAAAACAGTAGCTACAACAATACAGTTTTTTAAAAAAATAGCTTGCTTGAAAACCAAAACCATTTCCACATTCTTGAACACACAATGTCATGCATTTACCTTCACGTGCATTTATCGAATGCAACCACAAGCCATAGGCTTACCACATGCTCATTCTCATAACGCAAGCAAAGTAAACGATAATGCATAAACATAAGCATAATAAAGAGGATCAACAACATGCTTAACATGAGAATTAAAGCATTCATGGGTATATTGACATTCAACGTTTTTACTCGGATATGCGGATAGTTTCTCAAACCCACTAGACACTTCCGGTGGAATCTCACATCATCGTACTCACCCGTCTAGTAATAACATAATTTCTGGTGGAATCTCACATCACCGTACTCCTCCTTAGTGGAATCTAACATCACTAAGTCTACGCGCGAATTTTACCTCGAGTGCACTCTAATCCTATTGATCGATCAATTATATCCGGTAACAACCAAACACATGTCAATATACTCAATTACAACCACAAGCATTACTGATGCTTGAACCACTTACAAGTCCAAACTTCCATGCAAAGCAAGTACTCACAATGCAAGTATAAACACAAGTCCCACATCTCAACATGCATAACAATGCAATTCAACGCATAACAACATAACATGTTCAAACTTGCATTCAAGAATCGTAAAACACAATTTTATTGCATAAACCTTTAAAACTTACTCTCGAGCTTGAATTGGCCTTTCAAGCTCAATCCAAACTCCTCAAAACGCTCCCTTAACCACGTTAAGGCTTTTAAAATCGATCCACTCACTAGCCAACACACAAACGATGTCTGAGATGCCAAATCAAGCCTCCGAATTATCTAGATTGCCGTCCACAAACCCCGAATCCAATTCTTGTTTTGAGCAACCCAAAAATTGAACATTAGAACACAAATACACTCACAAACACAGCAAAGACTCAGAACTCAACAACCTTGCATCTACGTACATCGATTCAAGCCCAAATTTCACCCGAAACTTAATCAATTCAAACCCAAACTACTAGTAGCCATACCCAACGAGTTTACCATAAAAAAATCTACCTTTTAGCATCCCTAAACATCAATCCAAAGTTACCAAACCTCCAGATGCCATTTAGACTCAAAACCCATCCAAAAACTCAAGATTTTCAACTCTTAAAATCACCCACAATACCCATTTCGGGTTCCCATTAAAAACCCATCCTTTTCATTGTATTTTAGTGATAAAACAAAGTTAAAAACACACACAAACTCAGCCAAAACCAACCCAAACGAAAACCCATAAATTTCCCTTTATTTCAAATCAAACTTTAAAAACCAAAACAAGATAAATCCATGAGTTTTACAAAAATATAAACATATAAGACTCGAGGAAGATGAAACTAAGTTGAGGAACCACTTACCTTGAAGAAATCACTTGGTTGAGAGCTTGAAATCAATGGAATAGTAAATAGGGTTTGGGGAGGGTTTTAGAACGTGAAATGGGATTTGAGAAGATGGTTGCTTTTGATAAAAATCCTTTTTTCTTATTTTCTTTTATTAAAAATTCCCCTTTTGCCCTTTAGTCTTTTAAAACCCTTTTTGGTGTGTTAAAAATATTTTTTCTTCAAATTAATTTTAATCCGACTCGGTTGACTAATCCGATATCTCTTGGCCCTAAACTCGGGGCGTTACAAGTATATTTTGGAACTAAGGTTAAAAAATGTGCAATACATGATTAAATTGGTAAGATCTTGTATTAATAATTGGATAAACTCAAAACCCCATATTTTTGTTCCACGGGGAAAACCCTAGATGATACGAGAATTTCCTAGCCTCTTACTTGAACCAGGTGTCGCTGCGTCTAAGCCCCTTCCGACTTTCAAATCTCATCGTCTGAATGATGAAACCCCAGATCTTGGACGTCATGTTGAATCGGTCGACCAAATCATCCATGGTTGACATGGAAATTATTCATTCAGAAGACCCATCTATCATTGGTTTCACGTAACCTCCCATTATAAACCCTAACCCAGATCCTCAAGCATCATATTGATTACAATATTTTTCGTACCCGTCTCTACGATCTCTAGAAACCATCACAAGCATTCCGCTTGATGAATATTGAAAATGATTACTTTTTAGTCACCTTCCGAACTCGTTCGGATTATTGAAGGCGGTCTCCGGTGGTCCTTGGGTGATCTTCGTGCACTACCTAATTGTTGAACCATGGATCGTGGATTTCTCTACATCCCAACCTCACCTGAATTATATCGTTGCCTGGGTCGGATTACCAAGGCTACATGTCATGGTGTACAAGAAAAACATAATCATAGTGGTTGGAAAGAGTATTGGCCCGATAGTTAAACTCAACTATTAGACGAAATGTGGTCATCGAGGAAGTTTTGTGCGAATGGCAATTAGCCTATACCTCCGCAAACACTTGGTGTCAAAGTTTCTAATCAACGGATGTTTACAGGTGAAACTTGAACTACATGTGAAACTTGAAGCTCAGATCACCAAAAACCAATAGAAGAGCGCGAATCCTATGACCCGACTCGGATAATAGCGCACGGATCCCCTTTAACTCGGTTCTAATATGGTGTCGTATTGGCTCAGGTATAAATTGCCCCAATATGAGCCAACTCGGTCATTTGCTCCGAATCGCTCTCTCTCACTATCCTCTTTCACCCAAATTCTCTCTAAACTCTAACACTTCTTAAACCCAAATTTAACCCCTAAACTGATCAAAGCCTCGTGTTCTTCATAAATTCAAGTAGTGTGCTTCAATTTTCTTTGTTTAAATCCACTACAAACACCAAAATCAACCCACTTCTTGTTTATTTTGGATCAAACCCAAAAAATTCTTGAATGTTCATTCACTGTTCTTCACCACCACCCACTTTGATCCGGCACTAGCCTTTCTCGGCCACCTAAAGTTGTTTGCCCGTTGTTGACCACTTTCGGCTAGTCGACGTAGGTGACGCCATCCACCGCCGATCATCTTCCAGCCATCCCTAACTTATCTCTGATAACTGTTGCAACTCTGGCCATATCTTCGGTCATTCCTAACTTATCTCTAATCACCTCTACAACTCTGGCCATATCTTTGGTCATCCCTAACTTATCTCTGATCACCGCTGCAACTCCGGCCATGTCTCCGGCCATCCCTAACCTATCTCCAACCGATGTCTTCCGCCATGAGGCGATTTTCGACCACCGTTCGTCGGTACCTTAAAATCCTAAAAAATTCATTTTTTTTGCCGTCATCTTCCTAGATCTACCCGGTTCATTAGAACCACCCCCTCTCCCCTAAAAAAAATACTCAAAACACTCATTTTCGACTCCAATCGTAGCTCTAACCCTCACATAAGACTCGAATAAACACCCCGGCCAAAAAACAACTCCGATAACACCAGATTTGCATCGGTCTTAACGTAATAACGTTTTCAACTTTTGCTACTATTTTTTTAATTTCAGAAGCATATTATAATGTTTTTTTAACTTTTATTGCAGGAGATAAAAAATGGGAGACGAGTTTACCTTGCCGACGTGCAAGGTGTATTTTGGCGGTGCTTTGGCGATCTTCTCCAGCAATCTCCACAAATTCCCGGTGAGTCACTTCGACTTCTTCTCTCTCCTCCTTTATTTTCTAGTATTGATGATCTAATAATTGCTCATTATTATTCTAATCATTTCTCTTTCTCATCTATTTATATGTGGGGGCGGCTGATATCGGAGATAACGTCATCATGGACTTAATTCACGTGAAGCTTCAAAGGGCCACTCATTAAGTGACATGTAGCCTGTTTTGGTGGGCTAAAGAAGCACAAATGTGCTAATTGGGCCTTTTATCCGACTTTGGGTCATAAAATGAGCGGGAAAAAATTATATTGTAATAGGTTTTTGATTTTAGACTATATGTAAGGGCTTTTGGATTGTAAATGGGCCTTTAGAATGTATTTGGACATTTGAGTATTTATTTTGGACTTATTTATTGGATTTATGTTTATATATATACTCATACCTGGGTAAATTAGGGTATTACAGTTAGATCTATAGTGTATACTTGCATTGTTTACATGTTGGAACACAGACGCCAATAAACACATGAACTCTTTAAAAAATAGTTTAGGGTTTAATTTTTCAATTAACCGTTTTTATAAAGCAATATTATATTAAATGTAATATTAATAATATTTTTATTATATATAAAACATATTTTTATTAAAAATAATCATTTCATTTCATTTAATATTACATTTAAGTTTTTGTTTAAAAATATAGTTTTTTCTTTAATTAAGTTTATTTTTATTTAATATAAGTATTGAAATTAATGTTTTCATTGAATAACTTATCAAATAGATCTAATATTTTTAAGATTTACATTTTAAGATTCTTTTAATATATATATTTATGATCTCAATTATAAATTAATATAAATAAAACTATAATCAATCATTTAGAAAGCATAAGTAAAAATATATATATTAATAAAAAAAACTATTTTCATTAAGATCAAGCATTGATTAAAGTGTAATGTGTCATATTTCTATTGAGTCACGGATTTTTAATGAAGTTGATATTGTTAAGTGAAATGGATAAAGTTTTGAGCTTTAAGATGATTTTGAAAAATAATTTTAGATACTAAATTGAAAATAAATAGCCTTTGTCCAAATAAATTTGTCATTTTTATGTTTTGAAATTGTCTTATTCAACTTGACAATTTGAGATATTAAACAAGTTTTAGATGTTGTAGTTCCTTTTGTTTACTGTATTACTTAGTTTTCTTGAAAAATAACATGTCAATAATTAAATTATTATTTTAATTATTTTACAGTACATGTTTTATATAAAAAAAACTACGTGAAATAATCAATATATGACAAATACAATTGAAGGATAAAAAGTGCATCAAGCTTATCAGTTTCATCAATATTGTCTAATAAATAAAAGTAAAAATTATATATTTATTACCTTAGCTATACTCACATTACTGCTTTAGTATTTCAACTATTATTTTTATAAAATGGTACTTAATGTTATGTTTTTGTTATGGTATGGTACCCTAGTCGTTAAAAACTAATGGAGATGATGACGTGACTTGGTATAATCACAGTTTTAGTCCAAAACATTTATATATATGATCAACTTAGTCTAAAATCCATCAATTTAAAACATCATCTTAATTTTAGGGGTAAAATTGCAAATTACGTTCGACTCGAAGAAGATAAATAAGGAATTTACAATTTTAATCCAAAAAATTAAAATAATGTTTCAATTCATAAATTTTAGACTAAATTGATAGAGTATATAAATTTTTGGACTAAAATTGTTATTAACCCAAGGCACGTCACTATTTTTGTTAGTTTTTAACGGATGGGTACCAAAACAGAACAAAAATGTAACGTTAGGTACCGTTTTAACAAAAATAATAGTTATAATACCAAAACAGTAACACGAGTATAATTGAAATACTAAATATGTAATTTTCTCTAAATAAAAGTAGTGTAGCTTTTGGGGCCATATATATGTGTGTATGTATTTATAGCTTTTGGGACCAGATAAAAAAATAAATAGGATATATTTATTGCTTTGGGGGCCAGCTATTAAAAATATACTGGAAACAAAAATAGTGGCCAATTTTTTTTATATAAAAGAAGAGTATAAATAGCTAAGCATTATGTTGACATGCAAAGAGGCCTAAACCATATAAAAATAGATGAGATAAGTCATTGTTTCGTTAAATATTTTTTTATTTAATAGTAAAAGTATATGCATTTATATTAACAACAAATTGGTATAGCGAGATGAGATACTAAATCTCTTAAGGAAGATTAAGAATTTAAGTCTTAACGTTGTGACTGAAGAAAATTAGGTTGTAAGGTCAACTTATAATGGGTCTATGCAGTACTTGATCCGTATTAGTCGATCAATAAGTTAGATAGCGATGATTTAAATTAATATATATATATATATATATGCATTTATTCCGTTAAAATATTGAAATGGAATTTCTAATAAGAATTAATCAATCACATTTGAAAAAAAATGAAACCATCAAATTAATTCAATTATAATTAAAACTTGATCGATCTAATATATATCTTAAAATCAAGTACTATTTATTAATAATCTGATAGTCTAATGTGATGAAACATTAAATTAATCAGCCAATTAGTTAGATGATGGTGGTTATAAATAAACCTCATGTACTATTTTGTATCAATAAACTTTTTCTAAAACCAATTATATATATATATATATATTAATGACGTGCTTCAGAATTGATTATCTTAATTTGCAGTTTTTACAGTTACATATCTTTATTTAGTTTTGCGACATTTAAATGTTTAAATTTATTTTATTTGAATCACATTATCAATAGTTGTCCCATTTTTTAAACATTGAATAATTGATGACATGATAGATGTTTACACTTCTCTCGTGTTTTTTGCATTTAAATATTTGGTTTTGAGGAGTAATATATATATTCAGCAATTTAAAGAATTGATAAACCCTGAATATAATAAAATGACTTCGTTTAGGAAAAATCGACAAAACAAGTCCCAGCAAATAAGCTAAATATTAGCAAATTCATGAAAATAATACACTATTAAATAAGCTATGAATTAAAAGGTTCATTTGCATGGCTTAGCCAGTTCCACCAAGAACACCCTTAAGCTTCTTAACTTGAGCATCGTCAAGAAACGTGGATTTCTCTAACAAAGACGAGGGTAAATCATTGGCAAACAATGCGAAATCGAGGATCTGAAGGCCAGGATTGGGGCTATTGAAGGTAACGATTGCGAGTGACGGTCGGCGGCCAGCAGCATTGATCTGAAAATGGAGTAAACCTTGAGGGAAAACCATTACATCACCCTTGTTCAAGGTCTTCAAGTAAACTTTATTGGCCGAAGAAATGAAGCCTGCAGTGATGTGACCATGGACCACGTAGAGAAGCTCGGTGGCTCCGGGGTGAGTATGCATTGGGACTACACCGCCCGGGGCCAGGTCTAGCCTTGCAGCGGATATGCCCAGCCCATTGACGCCGGGGTATTGAGCTACGAATGCCGGGGTCACCGATGCATTGATGATGTTCGAGGTATTGCCTGCAAGGCCAAGGCCCGAAAAGGCAAAGTCGTCGGAGGTGAGATTTGTTTCCATTTTGCAAGGATAGCCTGAGGGGGTAACAATGCCTGAGGCCAGGTTTGCAACGCAAAAGTCTTGCGCCAGGACATGGGCAGATGTGAGGATAAGGGAGAAAAGGAAGAAAAGGTGAAGCATTATTTTTTGGGGATTATTTTCCTTCTTTTAGTGTGCTTTTTCAAGAGGTTTTGCGTATGAATATATAGACCTTAAGGGGTGGGGGTTCAAATTCCCATTTCATGTGTACATACGTTTACTCGTATTAAGTGGGATTTTATTTTTAATGCGAACGAGAGTAGGGGTACCATTCGATTGAGTCGAGTCTAAGAGAGTCAACAGATTAAAAGCTAGTTAAGTTGACGAGTCATATTTGTTGAAAAATTTTGATAATTTTAGAGCTTTGAATAAGAAATTGATTCAAATGTTGTTGAGGAAAATGTGGAACCAATTGTTAGTTCGTAAATGTCCAGACGTGCACGACGTGGGTAACGCAAATGTCTGAACCGGTCTAGTCTTTCGTGGGCCTGTAGATATTTTGACCTAAATTTGAAATGAATCTTCCTCAAATAAAAGCATAAATTTACTAAATTTTATCTTGGAATTAAAAGGGTAAATATTGGAAGTTACCTTTAATTCAGATAATAATTTTGGAAATTGTTTTATAGGAGAATCAATTGATTCTCAATATTAAATGCCCCATTAGGTCAAAATTTCCACTTATACCCTCATGACAATCCTATAAATAGGGAGTAAAGCTTCTAAGTTTACAACCAACAAAAACTACAAAAAATTTTTATTGTTTTACTTTGTGGATTTTACGAGTTGTTTTCGGTGATAGGCGAAGACAAGGGTTGGTTCGTGATCTTTGTAGTAGTGCAACTGTGGCTGATCTTATGTTGTTGTATCTTGGGAGACAGACGACCAATGAACTCGAGCACCATAGGAGTGGCCGAAAATCTGTCTTAAGGGAACTGCGTTCGTGCAGGCCTCAACACGTTTCTTTTTTGGATCCAAATCAGTTTGATTATATATTGTTGTATTGTTCTTATTTTTGTACTGTTCGTTTAAATAATATTATTTTATCTTATTATTTATTCTTGGATTAACACTTATTTTCTAACAATTTTAAGACAGATTCTCAGTTTTATTCCAAGACGAACATATTATTGTATCTAAAGCAATGATTCACACGATGAAAAAATTTTCACGCATAGAAAAAGAAAAGCCTAATGATGTTATTTGTGATTTATATGCGTGCTTTTTTCATAACCTTTATATGGCTTTAAACTAAAGTGCTAAATTATTTCATATTTGGCATTTGACCATTTTTTCTTGTCTTCAAAATTTTTGGTGCCCGTAAATGCTCAAAGACACCTCAACGATTTTCATGGCAGTGAATGCACAAAGACAAGAAATGTTGAGATCACCAACACCACGGATTCAACACGATGCAAGCGGTTTTCTTGAGATAGAACATTTAGATATTCGATTAGTAAGGTAATTTAAATATTCCTTAATAAGTTTTCTTGTAAATATGACACTTTTAAAACCATAAATTATGGTATTATTAAGGTATATTAAATTTTGACTTTTAATATGTTATGGTTTATGTCATAATTAAACTTTTTTATGACATTGTTAAGGTAATAATGAAATATTCCTTAAACATTTTTGACATTAATATTAAATAATAAATATGACATTCAATATGAAAATATGGTAATTTTGTAACCTTATAATGTGGACATTTTAAATATGGCATGTATATAAATTATACTTTGTCATATTTTTTGTCTTAATTTTGATTCTTTGTATTTTTGCAAATTATGTGGATTTTATTTCGTACTAACAATTTCTTTTGAGAAATTTTGTAGAGAGAAATATGATATCTAGGCGAAGTCGTGTTTTGTTTTGGAAATAAAAGATCTCGTAAATAATTCGTTTTGAGAATTTAATTCCTGTCGTTTTAACGAGTTTACTTAATCTTCCAAACAAGAAATGGAATTAAAATTAAAGGATTAATTCCTTTTGATTTCTGTTGGTTAAACATAACTAAGTTGGATTGATATCTCTGTTGTTTAACAGAAGATATAATGGAAATAAACTACTAAATTAGAATCTTGTGTTGATTCTAATTTTAGAAAAGAAAATAAATCATTGAATTTATTTTCAAGAGAATCTTGTATGATTCTAACGTTGCAAGGAAAATAAATCATTGAATTTATTTTCGTAAGAATCAAGTATGATTCAATTTTTGTAAAAGGAAATAAATCATTAAATTTATTTCTATGCTAGAATCATGCGTTGATTCTAACTTGTTAAGAAAAATAAATCATTGAATTTATTTCTGTAAGAATCAAATATGATTCAATTTGTGTAAAAGAAAACAAATCATTAAATTTATTTCTGTACTAGAATCATGTGTTGATTCTAACTTGTTAAGGGAAATAAATCGTTGGATTTAATTTCGTGAGAATCTAGAATGATTCAACCTTGAAATAAATTGGTGAATTTATTTTGGAAAGAGAAATAACTTAAAGTTATTATTTTGTAAAGAATCAAGTATAATTCCATTTTAGAAATAAATCGGTGAATTTATTTTAGAAATAACATTTGTTACTAAATTCCGACTAAGGTCTCGAATCAAAGCATAGAAGAATTTGGTTCTCTATGTTAAAATTAAATTCTTAAAGTTCGAGAGGGTCGTTGGACCATAAATGGAAGATTCCAAATTGTTGTGAATTAAAGGTAGTAATTTCGATTGATCATCCATGCTTGGAATGATTTCAAGAATAGATTCCATAAATGATGATTGAAAGAAAATTTAAAAATGTATGTCTAAGATTGGTTCTTTGAGAGACTTGGTATTTAAGCGTGCCTAGTGCACCACCTCTCTTTCATAAGTTACCTACCTGGTGCATTGTTTATTATTGTTCTTTCTATTAATACCGTGTGAACTTTTGTTTGAGTTTAGTTTACTAAATCACCGTCGTCTAACAAAAGTTAGAAATTATGTTTATGTTTCTGATTTTAGTCTTTGACTAAATTTCTGACGTTTAACAGATTCATAATGCTTGGTTTTGGATTGTGTCTACGTGACACAATGAAAAAATCAGTGAAATTTATTGGAAAGAATTTTATACATGGCAACAAAAGATGTTGCATAATTGACCGTGATAAACCTGATTAAATATCTGAAGAATGATCCTCCTATTATTAGAGAGGATAAGATAAATATTGTTACCACCTTTAAATGTTACTAAGGTAAATATTGTTAAGGCAAATATTATCACGGAAAACGTAGTGGAAGTCAAAAACAACTTCAAACCGTAAATTAGACGGTGTGTTCAAGAAACAAAATTTCATGAAAAAAAATACTTCAATTGCCATAAGATGGTAACAAGTATTTAGACTATAGACTTCCAAACGAGGGCAATGTTATTGCCATAACAATTGATATGACAACATAATGAAGGAATATGTTTATTACCTTCATTGATGATAGCACAAAAATAATGTAAAGATGAAGCTATAGTGAAAAATTGTTCTCTATGAGCATGATGTTGAATCCCAAACTTAATTAAAGGTTTAAGATGGGGAGAAGCTCTATATGAGTAACGTTGACACTATAATGTGCCTAACATGTGGGGGAAGCTGTTCTATAAGCTAATTATCTTTTAAACAAGATTCCTCAGAATTAAAGAGACTAGACACCATATAAGTTATGGAAGGTAATTAAACCTTCCTACAACTACTTGAAAATGTGGGGGTGTCTTGCAAAGGTAATGACCTCATTACTAAAGCAATTGAGAATAGATCCCTAAAAATGGTGGATTGTATTTTCATTGGCTATATAGAACATAGCAATGTATATCGATTTCTTGTGTATGAATCGAAGAACCCTGGGATTCACAAGCATACGATAATGGAAGCAAAAGATGTCTTTTCTTTGAAAATGTATTCCCTTGTAAAGTTAGGGAATTTGGTCAAAGTTCAATGAAACGAACTTCGGAGATTATCGATAAATATGACTCAAATAATCAACAAGGGATTGAGCTTGAAATAGAGCCACAAAGAAGTAAACGAGTAAGGGTAGAAAAATTCTTTGAATCATTTTTCTAAACTTTATGCTAGAGGTTGAATCTCAAACGTATAATGATGTTATAGATTCATCTGAAGGCATCTTATGGAAGGATGCCATTAAGAGAGAAAATTGATTCCATCATGAAAAACCATACGTGGGGAATTAGTGGATCTTCCTCCGTGAATTAAACCACTAAGTTTTGAATGGATTTTCGAACGGAAAATGAAAGTAGATGGACAATTGATAAGTATAAGGCCAAATTGGTAATAAAAAGTTACCGGATGCCTTGACTATTTCGATACATACTCTCATGTATCAAGGATAACCTCCATAAGTATGGTACTTATAATTGTCGCTTTGCGGAATCTAGACGTACATCGAATAGATGTTAAAAGAGCTTTTCTAAATAGAGATCTTAATGAAGAAATATACATTGAACAACCTGAGGGTTGTGTAGTTTCAAGTCAAGAGAGAAAAGTATGTAGATTGGTGAAGTCCTTGTATAGACTTAAACAAGCACCAAAGTAAAGACGTGAGAAGTTCGATAATGTCATGATGACAAACGACTTCAAGATAAATGAGTGTGACAAATGTGCATATGTCAAAACTACTAACATTGGATATATTATTCTATGTTTGTATGTTAATAACATATTCATTGTTGGAAGCAACAATAAAATGGTAAACATACCAAAGACTTGTCAAATTCAAGACTGACATGAAAAATATGAGATTAACATATTTGATTTTGGGCATCCAAATCAAACGGTCACTTGAAGGTCTCATATTGAAGTAGTCACACTACGCGGGCAAGAGAAGTTTGGCAAGGATGTTTCCGGCATAGCCAGAACTCCAATAAATACATGCCAACTTTTTTCCAAGAACAAAGACCAAAGTGTTGACCAAGTAGATTCAATAGACCAGATATTGTTTCTACTGTGAGCAGTTCAAGTAGATTCACAAGCAATTCAAGTGAAAATCACTGGAAAGAAATTGTGAGAGTATTGAGATATCTTAGATATACTCGAGATTATGAATTGCATTGTAACCCCTCGTCCCGGTCTGGCCGGATGACCGGTCCGAGTAGGTCACACGGGGAAAACCGAAGTGAAACCCGTTAAGGTTCCCCTCGGTTAGCAACCCTATTTTTTTCTTTTAATCTTATCTTCTCTAATGGCACATTTTAAGTCCTATATGATACAGCGGAATAAAATGCGGAAGACAGTCATCTGAACTCAAACAGCAATCAAACAGCCCAATTTTAATCCATTAGACAGGCCGTTTCGAAACACCATTGAGGCGTATCGAAACGCCCTTGACCAGGTCAACAGCCCCAAGCCCCTACGGGGAGGCCGTATCGGAACGGAGGTCAACCGGTCCGAAACACCCTCAACGGTCAACTTCTCGTGGTCAACGAGATTTTGACCGTTTCGAAACCCTTAGACCCGTTTCGAAACGCTTTCATCTCAGCAATTTCTCAGATTTCCAGTAGCCAAAATGTTCCAAAACCCGTATCGGAACAGGGGCTCTCAGTGGCCAAACCGTATCGAAACGCGCTCCGATACGTGGTCCCCGAAGCCTTACCCGTTCCGAAACGACCCAGCTCGTTTCGAAACGCGGGCTGTCTGCAACCCTAAAAAACCAGACTTAGTCATTATCAACAATTCTAAGGGCCTTAAACGACCCCAAACAACACTCAACATAAACATACATTATCTAGAGGCATGGATCCCATGACAAACATGCTCAAACACACAAGGCATAAGATGAAACATCCATTCATGACATTTACACAAAAGCAACAAACTTCAGCAAGACCAACACTTAGAAAAAATAAGGTAAGCAAATCCAACATGGTTTACAAGCAAGGCATACAACCCAAAAGCCAAATCGATACAACATATTAAAGGAGTCTAACATGCCCCTAACAACAACATAACATACTTCGAAGGCTCAACAACGAAACCTATCCCATTGCTTTACTATTACTATCTTACAATTTAAAGATCATACTTGAGCTAACCAAAAGCAACACTTGGAGGCCTTTCCTTGCCCTTGCCACCCACAAGCTATTGATCTGCATTGTCGAACAAAAAGGAGCGTAAGCATAAAAGCTTAGTGAGGGTAAGCTCATAAATCAAACCTTCGACAATGCAAGGTCCAAGCACGAGCAACTACCATGATGAAATGCATGATCTTACCTCCGATCTCAAGAGTCAAATATACATGATGCATGATCATACATTCAACATTATGTCATGCTCAACAACTCATAAGCTCAACATACAATGATACATAACTCAATGTATTAACCACATCATATATCGATTCATAAAGGGAGTCACTTTTCATATCATATAAGCATATATGTATAATCTCATATTGGCACCTAGCTATGACTCGAATAAACGGATAACATGTTGGAACACATTTCCAACATAACAATTACCTGCGGTGGGATTACACTCATCATCGGTTCTCGCGGAGGGGATTCTACTCATCCTCACGCCCCGTCGATGGGATTCCACTCATCATCGACTAATATAAAAATTTCCGGGCGTACTCGTACTCCTCCTTGGTGCCTTAACGCCACCAAGGCGACGCACGACTTTGACTCTCGTGTGCACACTCATCCTAATGATCGATCATTGTACCCCAAGCATACTAGTGTCAATATTAAATAAAATCCACAACCTTTCACAACATCAATTTCAATATAATTTCTGTGCTTAGCACGTACTCACCATGATCCTCAAAATCATGCAACCACCTCATAACCTCATTTCACAAGCCAACACTACATGTACATCATCCAAACAATTATCACATCATATTTCACACATGTGTATATCCACATTATATTTGTCATCAACATGCATATAACAATGCATTTAGCCAAGCCTCAACATACATGTATATCACGTTATACATAGCCAACAATCACAATTAGACATGTGACATATTAAGCAATTAGGAGTTCAACCAAAGGTTTCCTAAGCTAAGTTTGAGATTATGCTACCACTCTAATCTCAACTCTAGGTGGGTTTACCAAGCCCATCCTAGGTTCACATGCTTGAACCAATATTTGAAAGCCATTTAAAAATAGTAACCACTCACCTTCACCTCCAAGCTCCACTACCAAGCAACCATGGTCTTCAAATTTCCGGATTTGTTCCCAAGGCTTCACCAACACAAAATCTCGCTTCTAATTACCTCAACACAAGCAAAACAACTTCAAATCAACTCAAACATCAAAGTAGCTAACCCGGAATACTAATCAAACACCAAACACAATAATTCAAGCCATGAACAATCCCCAAAATTACCAAAGCCGAGCAGACCTTATACCCCATCCAAAACTCATGTTTTCAACCTTTTTAGCACCCTCAAATGCTTCCAAAACAGCCCCACACTATTACCCTAACATCAACCCTCAATTTTCAACACAAACCACACCTAAAACTCAACTAAAAACCCTCCTAAAACCCCACCAAAACCCAAATTCGGGAATCATGTTAAAATACTTTAAAATTCATATATGTTGGACCTTAAGAGTTGCAAACAACTTATCTAACAATAATAAATCAATAGCTTAGGTTAAAGACCATAAAGTTCTCATTTTAAGCAAAACCCTAAAACTTCAAATTTTCAAAATCATGAACAATAATGAGAAATATTGGTACCAACATGAAGAGGAAGACAAGGCCAAGTCAAAAATGTCATCACCTTGCAAAAATCACCAACAAAATCAAAGGAGATGATGAATTAGAAATTTGGAGAGAAAATGGGCATTTCACGTTCAAAGAAATAAAGGGAGAAGAAGATAACATTTTTTTGTTAGTTTGAAATATAATAAAAGGGAATGAGCTTATTTGAAAAGATTACTCATTTACAAAAATGCCATTAAAATGGCTATTGGGCTTTGTCATTCAAATTTGGTCCAACTCTTCAATTGAATTTTGTAAAACAAAACCGAGACTCAAATATTATTTAAATATTATTTTCTCCCGACCCCCAAACCCGGGTGTTACAACTCTCCCCCACTTAAGGAAATTTTGTCCCTGAAATTTATCGGACTTGAAGAGTCACTGAAATATGCTCCTCCGCACTTTCCTTCTCACCACAACATGCTCACCAACCCGGTAAACTTACCACACAACACTAGCTATCTAACGCTAAGATCTCATCTGGTTCCTTCAAGGCATGTCAATTTAAAACTGAACTCAATCTCTTCAACAACAAAGCACGAGACAGATCTGACTCACACTTCCAAATCACAGATACACAGGACACATCACAACCCCTTTCTAACTCTGGTGGTAACCGCAATAAATAAACAACAGAACTAGCCCGATTTACTACTCATACAACACTGTTTGAAAACTTGACCGATAACTCTCCCTGTCTGACCATCTGACTTCAACAGGTAACCAAACATTGTGCAAACGTCTTCCAAAAAAGTCTAGTCAAAATCTCGAATCTCCATTACCCACTTTCATTAAGAACCTCCCACGGATGCAGCAAACTAGAAGAAAATTGTTGCTCGGTCTTGACACGCTGGCAACTTACACACTTACTCTCATACTGAACCACATCACCCTTCAACTCAATCCAGAAGTACTCATCTTCAACCCACAATACGTCTTCATACTACTCAGAGGCAATACACATGAACTGTCGTGTGCTTCAGCCAAAACAATACGTCTCAAAACACTATGTCAGTCGGCAAACCTATTTTGTCTCTAAAATGCAAAACTCTATCATCTCTGAAACTGTATTCTGAAGGTCTTCCTTCCACTATGCATTGCACGTGAGGTGCCAAGAACCTGTCTTGCAACTGTTTCTCTTCAAGTATCTGACTCAAGGTAGGTTTAACATGAAACTCAACCACAAAACTACTATCATTTGGTAAACGGAATCCGGCAGACACGACTCGCAACTCTACTACTAATCTATCTACACCCCAACTCGGAACATCGGTTACTACGTTAACTCTCTTCAGATGATACTAAATCTTGAGATTACGGTCTTCAAACAATTCTAACAACCCATGCTGTTCAAGTTCCAACCCTTCCTAAGTTGTCTAACCATTTAAGTTCTGATGATAAGTATATACTGTGCATTTCTTACTATACATGCTTTGTCTCTAAGTCTTCGAAGCAAATACAACCGTAATTAACTCCGTGTCTTGGGTCGGATAATTCTTTTCAAGGTCTCTCAACTATCTCGAAAAATAGGCCACAATCTTCTATCCTGCATAAGCACACAACCTAACCCTACATGTAACGTATCACTATGGTTCACAAATTCTTTCTCCGATATAGGCTAGACCAAGGTCGAAGCTCTCTCCAAAGTTTCTTTCGGTTTCTCAAGGGCCCATTGTCTTGCATCTGACCACCCAAACTGAACATTCTTCTGTAGCAACTTGTTCAATGGAGCAGCTATCTTCGAAAGACTATTCACAATTCTCTGAAAGTAACAATGCTAAACCTAGGAACTAAAGATACATGTCACTGTCTTCGATTTCTTCCAACTCACATCTTCTTCTGTCTACTTGGGATTTACCCTAATACACTCGGCTAATCTACATGTATTAGGAGGACATCTTCCTTGACTCGGAGTTCACGTTTGCTCATCTTGGCATACAACTGATTCTCTAATAGGATCTACAACACTAACTTCATAGCTTGTCATGATCTTCTTCGGTACGTGAGTACACCCATGTATCATCTATGAGGACTACTAAAACTGATCAAGGAATTTAGGAAATATTCTGCTCAACATCTCTATAAAAGTAACTAACACACTAGTCACACGAAACGACATAGCTCGGAACTCAAAGCGATCATATCTTGCCCCTAAAGTGTCTTCGGCACATCAACTTCTCTCACATTCAACTGGTAGTAATCGGATCCCAAATTAATCTTCGAAAAGACTGAAGCACACACTAACTGATCAACAAATCACTGACACTCGGAAATGGATACTAATTATTCTCTGTCACTTGCTTCGACTGTCTGAGGTCTAAACACATTCTCGTACTGTCACTTTTTCTTCTTCTCAAATTACACTGTCGAACTCTAAGATGATGCACTAGGCCTAATGAATCTAAGGTCTAACAAATCTCGTAGTTGATTCTTCAACACTCTCAATTCTGTCGGGAATCATAAGATACAGAGTAATCAAAGCAGAAGCAAGCTCGGAGACGGTCTCAATAACAAACTCGTCTTCTCTGTCAGGAGACAAACCGAGTAATTCTTGTAAACGCTTCTAGGAAAACACAAACTATTCTAACATTCTGCGGTCTAATCTTCATCCAAAAATCAAATCCATCACATTTGCTAGGCAAGTCTGTCAACTAAACTCAATCAATCTCTGATCTCTAAAGCTAGATCAACATTTGATAAGAAGCTCACATCCTCACCTACCACTATAGTCTCACAGTAATCTGCGACTTCAAGGCGATTCTCTCTTTGTCTCAAGGTATACCCTAGCTCTGTGTTCTACAAGTCAAACTATGCAAAAAGTTACATCAAAACCGTAAAAGACAATCACTTCACATCTACTGGGAGTACGTAACCCTGAACCGTCAACAAACATCTTCCGTACATCTTTCTGACCACCACTATCTCACCAAAAGGTCTAGTCACATGTGTCCCTACGTCTAAGATCTCAACAGAGATATCTAGCTTCCTTACATGCTCACACAAAAGATGTATCCGCAGAAATTGCAACTTCACATGTATACAGTTGATAGTCTTCGATCCTCTTGCTTTCAGGTTAACCCTTCAAACATAACCTAACTCTTCAAAACCGTTCTTAGAGCATCTCGAAACTTCAAAATTCAGTTCTGAACACACACAAACAATCATGCTTGAACTTGTTCTATAACATCGATCTTGACGACTCGAAACATCCCACTACCAAACAATCTAGAGTCAAAACTCAAGGCTTCTTTCCCGGCTCAACTACATCGGAAGTGACTTCATCTCTCCTTCTTGCTGGAAGAAAACTCAGGCGCACACTGACCCTATCACACAAATTGATTTCCATTCACGGATACTGACCGGCTAACTTGTATTAAAACCATAGGCCGAACCCCAACGGTCACCAACTAACACTTCTGAATTTCAGATTACTCACACGAGACCCTTACCTCGATCTCGCCAAAAGAACTAAGGTACTCATACCTACCTCTAACACTTCATCGGGCACATTCGAACCTTGCATGTTTGCTAACAATATACCGAAGTACGGATTCAGAATCAACCAGAAGGGACAAACTCCAAAACTGTACTAAGGGCTTATCTGATAAAACATCGACACCACTCTGACTCCCACTCATAGGTCTTCACTTCTTTTTACCAACTAATACCAGATTCAATCTAATCGCCCCTCATCCACAGGAATCAACCCACATACACACCGACTCAAACAGACAAATTATACCTCAATTCCGGTACAACCATACCTCCATAACTAAAGCAATGGACTCTCTCAACATCGCCCACCTTTTCAGAAACCACAACTTCCACTTACTGATTCACAACCCACACACTGGCCTCAAACTTACTAAAAGCAATAAATCAATCAACAATTTAACATACAAATTTGGTTAGCAAAAGAAAGGTCCAAGTGGCTCAAGTATGATTTCCCTCACTTAAAAAAATCCTTTTTCCGATGTAATAGAAGCAATGGGACTCCACTACACATACTTCAAGAAACATACGCGTATGATCAAACAACATACATTCACGATCAAACAATCACACATCACAGCATGCACGAATAAAAAGGAGCATGCTTACATGGCAAGCAAACACCATGCAATTTAATATAAGAACTTAACTTACCTCACTTACCTGCCCAAGGTCTCGGAAACCTTAGGCTCCGATACCAACAAATGTAACCCCCTCGTCCCGGTCTGGCCAGATGACCGGTCCGAGTAGGTCACACGGGGAAAACCAAAGTGAAACCCGTTAAGGTTCCCCCTCGGTTAGCAACCCTATTTTTATTTCTTTTAATCTTATCTTCTCTAATGGCACATTTTAAGTCCTATATGATACATCGGAATAAAATGCGGAAGACAATCATCTAAACTCAAACAGCAATCAAACAACCCAATTTTAATCCATTAGATAGGCCGTTTCGAAACACCATTGAGGCGTATCGACACGCCCTTGACCAGGTCAACAGCCCCAAGCCCCTACGAGGAGGCAGTATCGGAACGAAGGTCAACCGTTCCGTAACACCCTCAACGGTCAACTTCTCGTGATCAACGAGATCTTGACCGTTTCGAAACCCTTAGACCCGTTTTGAAACGCTTTCATCTCGACAATTTCTCAGATTTCTAGTAGCCAAAACATTCCAAAACCTGTATCGGAGCAGGGGCTCTCAGTGGCCAAACCGTATCGAAACGCGTTCCGATACGGGGTCCCTGAAGCCTTACTCGTTCCGAAACGGCCCAACTCGTTTCGAAACGCGGGCTGTCTACAACCCTAAAAAACCAGACTTAGGCATTCTCAACAATTCTAAGGGCCCTAAACGACCCCAAACAACACTTAGCATAAACATACATGATCTAGAGGCATGGATCCTATGAAAAACATGCTTAAACACACAAGGCATAAGATGAAACATCCATTCATGGCATTTACACAAAAGCAACAAACTTCAGCAAGACCAACACTTAGACAAAATAAGGTAAGCAAATCCAACATGGTTTACAAGCAAGGCATACAACCCAAAAGCCAAATCGATACAACATATTAAAGGAGTCTAACATGCCCCTAACAACAACATAACATACTTCGAAGGCTGAACAACGACACCTATCCCATTGCTTTACTATTACCATCTTACAATTTAAAGATCATACTTGAGCTAACCAAAAGCAACACTTGGAGGCCTTTCCTTGCCCTTGCCACCCACAAGCTATTGATCTGCATTGTCGAACAAAAAAAAAGCGTAAGCATAAAATCTTAGTGAGGGTAAGCTCATAAATCAAACCTTCGACAATGCAGGGTCCAAGAACGAGCAACTACCATGATGAAATGCATGATCTTACCTCCGATCTCAAGAGTCAAATATACATGATGCATGATCATACATTCAACATTATGCCATGCTCAACAACTCATAAGCTCAACATACAATGATACATAACTCAATGTATTAACCACATCATATATCGATTCATAAAGGGAGTCACTTTTCATATCATATAAGCATATATGTATAATCTCATATTGGCACCTAGCTATGACTCGAATACGCGGATAACATGTTGGAACGCATTTCCAACATAACAATTACCTGCGGTGGGATTACACTCATCACTGGTTCTCGCGGAGGGGATTCCACTCATCCTCACGCCCCGTCGATGGGATTCCACTCATCATCGACTAATATAAAGATTTCTGGGCGTACCCATACTCCTCCTTGGTGCCTTAATGCCACCAAGGCCACGCGCGACTTTGACTCTTGTGTGCACACTCATCCTAGTGATCGATCATTGTACCCAAGCATACTAGTGCCAATATTAAATAAATCCATAACCTTTCACAACATCGATTTCAATATAATTTATGTGCTTAGCACGTACTCACCATGATCCTCAAAATCATGCAACCACCTCATAACCTCATTTCACAAGCCAACACTACATGTATATCATCCAAACAATTATCACATCATATTTCACACATGTGTATATCCACATTATATTTGTCATCAACATGCATATAACAATGCATTTAGACAAGCCTCAACATGCATGTATATCACGTTATACATAGCCAACAATCACAATTAGACATGAGACATATTAAGCAATTAGGAGTTCAACCAAAGGTTTCCTAAGCTAAGTTTGAGATTAGGCTACCACTCTAATCTCAACTCTAGGTGAGTTTACGAAGCCCATCCTAGGTTCACATGCTTGAACCAATATTTGAAAGCCATTTAAAAATAGTAACCACTCACCTTCACCTCCAAGCTCCACTACCAAGCAACCATGGTCTTCAAATTTCCGGATTTGTTCCCAAGGCTTCACCAACACAAAATCTCGCTTCTAATTACCTTAACACAAGCAAAACAACTTCAAATCAAATCAAACATCAAAGTAGCTAACCCGGAATACTAATCAAACACCAACCACAACAATTCAAGCCATGAACAATCCCCAAAATTACCAAACCCGAGCAGCCCTTATACCCCATCCAAAACTCATGTTTTCAACCTTTTTAGCACCCTCAAATGCTTCCAAAACAGCCCCAACTATTACCCTAACATCAACCCTCAATTTCCAACACAAACCACACCTAAAACTCAACTAAAAACCCTCCTAAAACTCGACCAAAACCCAAATTCGGGAATCATGTTAAAATACTTTAAAATTCATATATGTTGGACCTTAAGAGATGCAAACAACTTATCTAACAACAATAAATCAATAGCTTAGGTTAAAGACCATAAAGTTCTCATTTTTAAGCAAAACCCTAAAACTTCAAATTTTCAAAATCATGAACAATAATGAGAAATATTGGTACCAACATGAAGAGGATGACAAGGCCAAGTCAAAAATGTCATTACCTTGCAAAAATCACCAACAAAATCAAAGGAGATGATGAATTAGAAATTTGGAGAGAAAATGGGCATTTCACGTTCAAAGAAATATAGGGGGGAAGAAGATAGCATTTTTTTGTTTGTTTGAAATATAATAAAAGGGAATGGGATTATTTGAAAAGATTACTCATTTACAAAAATGCCATTAAAATGGCTATTGGGCTTTGTCATCCAAATTTGGTCCAACTGTTCAATCGAATTTTGTAAAACAAAACCGAGACTCAAATATTATTTAAATATTATTTTCTCCCGGCCCCCAAACCCAGGTGTTACATGCATTATTCTAGAGATCCTACTATTTAGAAGGATACTCCGATGCGATTGGATATATGATATTCAAGATATCAAAGGCACAAGTGGATATGTCTTCATTTTGGGAGGAGGAACCGTGTCATGAAAATCTTTTAAGAAAATGGTTATAATCAAATCCATAATAGAATTTGAGTTGT
The DNA here is from genome assembly GCA_958450335.1 of Hibiscus tridactylites. Taxonomy (NCBI): domain Eukaryota; kingdom Viridiplantae; phylum Streptophyta; class Magnoliopsida; order Malvales; family Malvaceae; genus Hibiscus; species Hibiscus tridactylites. The sequence continues at coordinate 74,042,825 of OY288273.1, forward strand.
AGTTCTAGAGAAGTCTAGAAAAGAAGTCGAATGGCTTCAGAAATTTCTTGAAAGATATTCTTGAACGACCAAAGCCAATGTCCACAATTGGTAGAGCACAGAGCTTTGTGTATAATGGGTAAGTCGAGACATATGCGCCGTCGACATAATACCGTTAGACAACTAATCTCAAATGAAGTTATCTCTATTGATTTTTTGAAATCAAAAGATAACGTGGCAGATCCACTAACCAAAGGGTTAAGTTGAGATCAAGTTAAAAAAAACCCGAAAGGAATGAGACTAAAACCTATGTAAATTTAAGGTGTTATGTGAAGGAAAACCCTACCTAGTTGACTAGAGATCCCAAATCTAGGTTCAAAGGGACAACCTAATTGCATAGACCTATGCGGTCACTGTAGGGGCTCATATCCCCAAGTCCATTTCTATGTTGTAAACAGTGATCAAAGTGGTTTAGGCTAAGCAATGCTTTTAATGACCACTGTGTGCTTTTATGAGTCAAGCAACATAAGTCACCTATGTGAGAGTGAAGTGGGGCCGCTTCAATTAGACTATTGGGCATAGTTCTTTCAAACTCTTGCAGAAACATGCGATGTCCACTGCCGTATGGACACACCTATGAGAACTAATACTCTTGTCAGAGAGGTAGTTGTGTGAAGTATATCATCATTTACACAAACGACAGAACAGTTCAAGGACATTACGTCTACTGGTCAGCTAGTAAAGTAAATATACTTTTACAAAGGAAGGTTCAAGGGTGGACACCTACCTATCCTATGCAGCTATCTGTAACACCCCAAAATTACCCTAATTTGTAAACCTTAAATTTTTTAAAATTCCTAATTCAAAATCCTAGAATTTGGGAATTTTGTTTTAGAAACCCTAATTTAAATTTGTGGACTTAATTAAGAATAAATCAGATTTGAGTGGTTGATTTGATAGAAATTGAAACTTTGGTGACCATTCTGTAATGCGGGTAAGAGTGGGGACCCTTGTTTCGTGATTAACCCACTCATTAGGGTAAAAGTTAAATCCCTAAGACTTTTCAGCTCATAATATTGAAACATTTTTTTTATCAGCCGCCTCTCTCTTTCAGCTCTCCTCCTCTCCCGATATCTCTTTTTTCACCCACTCGGTCCGACGAAGCTCTGATGAGGGCGTCAACGCCGTCTGTTTAGAGTTCCACCGCCACCAATCGTTTCCCCATCGCTATTCGGCCATAATCCGATCATCTCTTCACCCTCGTTGTCGGCCATTTGCTCAGAAACGACGTTCAAGCATTCGGTTTCTCTACTCCGTCCGCCTTTACCGTTCGCAACATCATCGCGACCACCACCGTCGTGCGATTGAACCCTGACCCTTGGCTCTTTTCCATCGGCCATTGTTTGCTCGGAAATCGTGATAAACCGTTCGGGTTCCCCTGCTCAGTCTGTTCCTCCGTCGTTCGTGCCGCCATCCTCCTCCGTTCGTGTATGTAAGAAAAGTCATCGGAAAACTTTCGTATAACTTGGCTTTGTGCGCCGTCATCTCTCCTTCGTCAGTTTTCAGTTTCGGTTTGGGTAAGTGGCTGGATAAGCTTCATCGTTCCTCGTTAGATTCGTTTTGGGTCTCTTGAGTTTAATTTGTGACCTTGGGTATTGTCGTGGTTGTAACAGCGCCGCCGTGCACATTTGGGTTGCCGTCGTCGTCGTAGGTTCTGTGGCCGCCGCCGTTCGTGGAGCTTGCCGCCGCCGTCAAAGGTGCCGACCTTGAGACCGTTGGGTTACCTTCAGTTGTTCAGATCGATCGTGCACGTTCTTCGAGATCTTTACGTGAGTATATCTTCAGTTCTGTTTTCAGTGTTTTAGTCGGTGGCTTAGTGTTAGTAATAAATACTAATATAGTATTCATACCTTCGTAGGTCCTGATTCAACTAGATCTAAGCGTGAGATGCGCTTTTCTCGGCATTAGAGCTTCTGTTGCTTAAGGTGTGTCTCTTCCTGTTTTATAAACTTGTGTGTTTCTTTCTGTGCTTTTCTGGTATTAATATAAGTAAATGTTTTGTACATTTTGTGTGCATACTCTGTTGTGATTGGGTGAATGTTTTCAGACATCATGCATAACATGTCATACTGTGATTTAAGTGAAATATCAGATTTTCAAAACTGTAAAACATCGGATTTATAGTATTGTGCAACTTGAATTTTCATAATTCAAGTTTCGGATCAGACTCAGATTTTAAAATCTGCATCATATCATTGTGGGTATATGGATTGAGATTTGTTCGGGGAAGTTCAGTGGTTTCAACCTTCGGGTTGAATTCCGCTTCGGATTAGTGGTTTCAACCTTCGGGTTGAATTCCGCTTCGGATCAGTGGTTCCACCCTTCGGGCTGAGTTCCACTTCGGATGGTGACATGGAGAAAGTAGGTTCTGGGGAACCTTACTTTTCGGTGTATCGGAGATGGGTATTATGATTCATGTGCATCAGACATCATATCATTATGATCCGGTTTTTGTTGTGTTTTCAGAAAAGTCTTTATCAGAAAATAAAATATTGTTTTGTTTTGTCTTGTTTTCAGTTGCACTTTAGAGACACACTAAGCTCTTTAGCTTACACCCCTTAGTTTTTACTTTTCAGATATCTTAGACTTTTTAGGCGATCGATACTTGGAGCATCTCTTGTTTATTCAGATAAATTAATATTCAGTACGAACTTTTCTGTTACCTCAGAATTATTATTTTAATATGTTTTGGGATATTTGTGTAATATGGACATTGGGACTGTTTTTAATTTGGGTTTTATTAAATGCATGCATCTATGGAGTTACTTCCGGATTTTTAATTAATTATCAGAACATCGTTCAAAAGATTGGTTTTTATTTTAATCGGAATATTTGTTGAGTTTTACTTATTTTATTCGATTCTTTTGAATTACAAAATATTTTAACCTAAATTGTATCTTGGGGGACAAGTTTTCAAACCTAACTTCCTAGATTCGGCCCAATTCTTCTTGGTCGGGTTTAGGGGGTTACACTATCGATCGTAGAATCTATTACCACATCGAGTCAAAATATTTTTGATTAAATCAATTTCATTCATGTGGGGGATTGTTGGAAAAATTTGATAATTTTGGAGCTTTGAATAAGAAATTGATTCAAATGTTGTTGAAAAAAATGTGGAACCAATTGTTAGTTCGTATATGTGCAGACGTGCACGACGTAGGTAACGAAAATGTCTGAACCGGTCTAGTCCTTCGTGGGCTTGCAGATATTTTGACCCAAATTTAAAATGAATTTTCCTCAAATAAAAGCATAAATTTGCCAAATTTTATCTTAGAATTAAAAGGGTAAATATTGGAAGTTACCTTTAATTCAGATAATAATTTTGGAAATTGCTTTATAGGAGAATCAATTGATTCTCAATATTAAATGCTCCATTAGGTCAAAATTTCCACTTATACCCTCATGACAATCCTATAAATAGGGAGTAAAGCTTCTAGGAATTGAAGAAATGAGAAAATCATACAAAGTTAAGGAACTAAATCGAAAAAAGATAAAATTGTTTTAAAAATATGAATTGAAGCTAAACAAATATTTTATAGTGGTTTAGAAGCATGTAGTTCATTTTTTATCAAAATGAGCTTAAACTGAATGAGGAATTGAAGAAAAGGGAAACTAATGACTAAATCGCGGAATAGTAAAATTTTAGTTATTCAAGTTGTAAAAATAGACTCTACTCGAACTTAAAACTTGTAACCCCCTCGTCCCGGTCTGGTCGGATGACCGGTCCGAGTGGGCCACACGGGGAAAACCGAAGCGAAACCCGTTAAGGTTCCTCCTCGGTTAACAACCCAGAAAAATTTCTTTTAATTTACTCTTCTCTAAATGCACACTTAATTCCTATGTGATCATAGCAACGGAAGACGAGCATTCGCAAAATAGTAACTCGAACAATCCTAAGAAAACAGCTCATTTTTATGTAATTTAACAGGCCGTTTCGAAACACCCTCAAGGTGTATCGAAACGCCTTGACCTGGTCAACCCAACTAAGCCTTCACGAGGAAGCCGTTTCGGAACGGGGGTCAACCGTTCCGAAACACCCTCCCTGGTCAACTTCTCGTGGTCAACGAGATTTGACCGTTTCGGAACACCAAGGACCCGTTTCGGTATGCCTATATCTCGTCAAATTCTCAAAATTCCAGTAGCAAAAACGTACCGAAACAACCCCTATCCGTTCCGAAACGGCTGGCCAAAAGCAAAGGGACCGTATCGAAACAGGGTGACCCGTTTCGAAACGCCCCCTGTCTGCAGACTCCATTCGACTGTTTTAAGACATAAGGATGCCCCAAAACACCGAACAACACACTCAACAATACTCCAACAACATACTAGCAATTAATCCTATGGCAAATCATCTTACAAGCATGCTTTAACATCATTTAAACGAGACTAAACTCCACGGTTTAACATCACAAACTATGCATTCATACATATCATAAAAGGAGCAAGCATTCACGTAGCCCTCACTTAGACAAATTTAAGATAGCAAAACTAACAAGGGTTCAAGAAAGGCATACATCTCAAGCCAAATAACAAACACATACGAGGCATGGATTTAGGCAATCACTCAAGCATTTGGCAAGTCATCATAATTACAATCTAAGTCAAACCATAAACACGAAACACACATAGGAGTCTAACATGCTCTTAAACATCAACATCATACTTCAAAAGCATTACGACACGACACCTATCCCATTGCCTTACTATTACAATCTTTAAATTTTAACTATCATACTTGAGCTAACCGTAAGCAACACTTGGAGGCCTTTCCTTGCCCTTGCCACCCTCAAGCTATTGATCTGCATTGTCGAACAAAAGAGAGCGTAAGCATAAAAGCTTAGTGAGGGTAAGCTCTTTAAAAACAAACCTCGACAATGCAGGGTCCAAGCACTAGCTACAACCAGGATAAAATGCATGATCTTACCTCCGATCCACGCGAGCCATAAATATGGATGATGCATGAACATATATTCAATATCATGTCATGCTTAACATGTTTAAATCCAACATATGAAATCACATATATTAAACCATGTTAGCAACACCTCCCAAAACACATTGGCTCACAATTAACCACATATTGGCAACATAAACTACAATCCGTATTGGCACCTAGCTATGACCCGAATACGCGGATAACCCGTTGGAACGCATTTCCAACAACAACATTACCTCGGTGGGATTCCACTCATCACCGGTCCTTGCATGTGCGGGATTCCACTCATCGCCACATGCCCTACGGATGGGATTCCACTCATCATCACGTAGAAATATAAATAAAATTTCCGGGCGAACCCGTACTCCTCCTTGGTGACTCAACGCCACCAAGGCCACGCGCGACTTTTGACTCATGTGTACACACTAACATCCTAATGATCGATCATTTGTACCCAAGCATACTAGTGCCAATACTACACATTTCATTAATCATTCATAATGTCAATTCATAACACTTCCGTGCTTAGCACGTACTCACCATGACTTACCATCATGTACAAACCACATTTCCATGTCTAGCATGTACTCACCATGATCCTTGGATCATGAAACCACCTCATAAAAATCATTTCACACGTCAACACCACATGTACATAACTAACAACCACATCACATTATATTTTACACATGTGTATAACCATATCATATCTATCACCAACATGCATATAACAATGCATCAAACATACCTCATCATACATGTATACAACATATACATAATCAACACTACCACAATTTAATACGAGGCATATACAACCATTAAAAAGTGCAACCAAAGTCTCTAATCAAAGCTTGGGATTAGGCTACCACTCTAATCCCAACTCTAGGTGGGTTTACCAAGCCCATCCTAGGTTCACATGCTTGAACCAAATACTCAAAACCATTTTGAAAATATTTAACCACTCACCTAAACATCCAAGCTCCAAGCCAAGCTAGCAACCTCCCTCAAATTTCCGGATTTCTTCCCGAAGCTTTTCCAACACGAATTCCCGCTTCCAAACAACCTCAAACACATTTCAAACAATTCCAAATCAGCCCATCACCAAAAGACCAACCCGGAACACAATTCAAATACAATTCACAATGTTGCAAGCCATAACCAAACCCCATTTTTAGCAATTTCGGACAGCCCCTAAACCATGTCCAAAAACCATGTTTCCAACATCCATAGCACCCACAAACAATCCCAAATCAACCCCTAACCATAGTACTACCATTGGGTTATCAATTTCCACCTAAAACAACCCCCAAAAATTACCCAAAACCCTTCAAAAAAACCCATTTATACCCAAATTCGGGAAAATGTATAAAATCATGTAAAAATCATCTATGTTGGGTCTTATAGGTAGCAAACAACATATATAACCTCAACAAATCGAAAACTCAAGTTAAAGACAACAAAGTTTACATTTTTGATCTAAAAGCTCAAAACCCTAAACTTCAAAATCTATGAACTTTATGAAAATTAAAGGTACCATCTTGAAGAGAAAGATGAGGACAAGTTGAAAACGGTCTTACCTTTCAAAAAGCCCCAAGATTGAAGAAGAAAAGGGATGAAATAGTGAATGGAGAGAAGCTCTCCTTTTTGACGTGAAGAAAGGAAAATGGGAAAGAAGAAGAAGATGACAAGGCTTGTTTAACATAAAAAGGGGGTTTTAAATTTGAAAGCTCTCATATTTACCATCTTGCCATTAATGAGATGGCAAATCCTCCTTTATCATAAAATTCATGGGATTTAATTCCCAAAACAATTTTTGATCCAACACAAAATATTTGATTCGAACATCTAAAGCCCAAAATAATATTTTATTATTTTAAATTTTAAAACCGAAACCCGAAACAATATTTTAATATTATTTCCATCCGACCCCTAAACCCGGGTGTTACAACTCTCCCCCACTTAAGGAAATTTCGTCCCCGAAATTTATCGATCACGGAGGGCCACTGAAACATGCACCTCCACGCTTTCCTCTCTCACCACAACGTACTAACCAACTCGAAAGACTTACCACACAACACTTACTATCTTACACTAAGATCTCAACTGATTCTTCAAGGCATGCCAATTTCAAACTCAACTCAATCTCTTCAACAACCATAGCACGGAACAGATCCAACTCACATTTCTGAATCATGGATACACGGAACACATCTCAAACCCCTTTCTAATTCTGGTGGTATCCGCAACAGATAACAACAGAACTAGCCCGACTCACAAACTCATACAATACTCCTCGAACACTTGACTCATAACTTTCTCTGACTGATCCTCTGTCTTCATCAATTAACCAAACACTATGCTGACGTCTTCAAAAATAATCTAGCTGAAATCTTGAATCTCTATTACTCACCTTCATTAAAAATCTTCCACGAATGTAGTAAACTAGATGAAAACTGATGCTCGATCTTAACACACTGGCAATTTACATACTTACTCTCATACTGAACCACATTATTCGTCAACTCAATCCAGAAGTACTCGTCTTCAACCCACAATACGTCTTCATATAACTCAGATGCAATACAAAAGAAATACCGTGTGCTTCGGCCAAAACAATATGTCTCATAACACTATGTCAATCAGTACAGTTATTCTATCTCTAAAATGCAAAATTCTATCATCTCTGAGACTGTATTATGACGGTCTTCCTTCCACAATGTCTTGCACGTGAGGTGCCACGAATCTGTCTTGCAACTGTTTCTCTTCAAGCATTCTGACTCAAAGTAGCCTCAACCCGAAACTCGGCCACAAAACTACTATCATTTGATATACGGAATTCGGCAAATACAACTCGCAACTCAACTACTAATCTAACAATAAGTACAACTCGGAACATCGGTCACCACGTTGACTATCTTCGGATGGTACTCAATCTTGATATTACAGTCTTCATGCGGTTCTAACACTTTATGCTGTTCAAGTTCCAACCTTTCCTAGGTTGTCTAACAATTCAAGTTCGGATCATACGTACATACACACTGTGCACTCCTACTTTACAAGCTTTGTCTCTAAGTCTTCGAAGCAAATACAACTGTAAGTAACTCTATGTCTCATATCGAATAACTCTTCTCACGGTCTTCCAACTATCTTGATGAACAAGCCACAATCTTCTGTCTTGCATAAGCACACAACCTAACTCTACATGTAATGCATCACTGTGGTTCACAACTCTTTCTCTGACATAAGTTGATTCAAGGTCAAAGCTCTCTTCAAAGTCTCTTTCAGTTTCTCAAGGGCTTGTTGTCTCGCATCTAACCACACAACTGAACATTCTTCTGTAGCAACTTGTCAAGGGAGCAACTATCTTCAAAAGGCTATTTACAATTCTCTGAAAGTAACAATGCTAGACCTAGGAATTATAGATATCTGTCACAGTATTCAATTTCTTCCAACTCGTATCTTCTTTTGCCTACTAAGGATTTACTCTAGCACACTCAGCTGATCTACATGTCCTAGGAGGACATCTTCGTTAACTCGGAGTTCACGTTGGCTCAACTTGGCATACAACTGATTCTCTAATAGAATCTACAATACTAACTCTAAAGCTTGTCATGATCTTCTTCGGTACTTGAATATACTCATGTATCATCTATGAGGACTACTACAAACTGATCAGGAAGCTTAGGAAAATATTCTGTTCAACATCTCTATAAAAGTAACCAACACGCTAGTCCAACAAAACAGCATAACTCAGAACTCAAAACGGTCACATCTTGCCTCAAAAGTTGTCTTCGGTACTTCAAATTTTCTCACTTTCAACTGGTAGTAAACGGATCTCAATTTAATCTTCGAAAGACTGAAGCACACACTACTGACCAACTAATCACTGACACTCAGAAACGGATGTTAATCATTCACTGTCACTTGTTTCAACTATATGAAATCTAAACACATCCTCGTACTGTCACTCTTCCCTCTTCACAAATTACACTGTAGAACTCTGAGATGATGCACTAGGCCTAATGAGTCTAAGGTCTAACAAATCTCGAAGTTGATTCTTCAACATTCTCAATTCGTCCGGAATTCATAAGCTACAGAACAAACAAAACAGAAACAACCTCGAAACGGTCTCAATAACAAACTCTTCTCCTCTAACGAGAGGTAAACCGACAATTCTTCCAAATACTTCTAGGAAAAGAAAACATAAACTATCCTAACATTATGCAGTCTAGTCTTCATTCAAAAATCGAATTCATCACAATTACTAAGCAAGTCTGTCAACTAAACTCAATCAATCTTTGACCTCTAAATCTGGATCAACATTCAACAAGAAGCTCACCATCTCACCTACCACTTCAGTCACACATAAATCTTGTAACTTCACGTCAACTCTTTCTTTGTCTCAACGTATACACTAAGTTTTTGCTCTTCAAGCCGAGCCTTGGAAAATGGCACACCGAAACTGTAGGAAGACAATCACTTCACATCTACTAGAAACTAGTAACTCTGAACCACCAACAAACATCTTCTGTACATCTTCCTGATCACTACTATCTCCCAAAAGGTCTAGTCACATGCGTCCCTACGTCTAAAATATCAACAGAGATACGTTAAAATCTTTGCACGCTCACACAAACGAACGATTCTGCAAAGATTGTAACTTCACAAGTACACAACTGATAGTCTTCGGTCCTCTTGTTTTCAGACTGATTCTTCAACAAAATCCGACTCTTCTAGACTATTCGTAGAGCATTTCAAAACTTCAAAAACGCAGTTCTTGGCACACACAGACAACCATACTGGAAAACCACCCAGACGCACACTGGCCCCGAACACACAAATCGGTTCCCATTCACGGATACTGACCGGCTGTCTTGCATCGAAATCATAGGCTGAACCCCAACGGTCACCACTAACACTTCTGAAATTCAGATTACTCACACGAGACCCCTACCTAGATCTCGCCAAAAGAACTAAGGTACTCATACCTACCTCATCGAGCACATTCAAACTTGCATGCTTGTTAACAACATACGGAAGTACGAACTCAGAACCAATCAGAAGAGACAAACTCAAAACTGTACCAAGGGCTTATCCACTATAACATAGATACCACCTGACTCCCACTCATAGGTCTTCACTTCTTTTCACCAACTAATACCAGAATCGGCCTCGTCATCTCCCACCAACAAGAATCAACTCACGTGCACGCGGACTCGAGCAATAAATTGTTCCTCAACTCCGGTACAACTATACTCCCCTAACTATAGCGAAGAAATTCCTCTACAGCATCCCCATTTTCAAAACCACAACTTCCACTTACCGATTCACGGCCCACACATTGGCCCCAAACTTACTAAAAGCAATAAGTCAATCAACAATTTAACATACAAGTTGGGTTAGCAAAGGAAAGGTCCAAGTGGCTCAAGTATGATTTCCCTCACTTAAAATCCTTTTTTCGATGTAATAGAAGCAATGGGACTCTACTAAACATGTTTCAACCAAATCAGCACACATACATGCTCAACCAAGCAAATAACAAGGCATACTTGCTAAACAAGCAAACAAATGCGTACGATCAAACAACATGCATTCTCAATCAAACAATCACACATCACAGCATACACGGGTAACGAGCAACATGCTTTTAAACAAACAATCAACTTACTTGTCATACAAGCAATCATACTTACAAAGCAAGCAAACACCGTGCATATCAATTCAAAACTTAAACTTACCTCACTTACCTGCCCAAGGTCTCGGTAACCTTAGGCTCTGATACCAACAAGTGTAACCCCCTCGTCCCGGTCTGGTCGGATGACCGGTCCGAGTGGGCCACACGGGGAAAACCGAAGCGAAACCCGTTAAGGTTCCTCCTCGGTTAACAACCCAGAAAAATTTCTTTTAATTTACTCTTCTCTAAATGCACACTTAATTCCTATGTGATCATAGCAACGGAAGACGAGCATTCGCAAAATAGTAACTCGAACAATCCTAAGAAAACAGCTCATTTTTATGTAATTTAACAGGCCGTTTCGAAACACCCTCAAGGTGTATCGAAACGCCTTGACCTGGTCAACCCAACTAAGCCTTCACGAGGAAGCCGTTTCGGAACGGGGGTCAACCGTTCCGAAACACCCTCCCTGGTCAACTTCTCGTGGTCAACGAGATTTGACCGTTTCGAAATAACAAGGACCCGTTTCGGTACGCCTATATCTCGTCAAATTCTCAAAATTCCAGTAGCAAAAACGTACCGAAACAGCCCCTATCCGTTCCGAAACGGCTGGCCAAAAGCAAAGGGACCGTATCGAAACAGGGTGACCCGTTTCGAAACGCCCCCTGTCTGCAGACTCCATTCGACTGTTTTAAGACATAAGGATGCCCCAAAACACCGAACAACACACTCAACAATACTCCAACAACATACTAGCAATTAATCCTATGGCAAACCATCTTACAAGCATGCTTTAACATCATTTAAACGAGACTAAACTCCACGGTTTAACATCACAAACTATGCATTCATACATATCATAAAAGGAGCAAGCATTCACGTAGCCCTCACTTAGACAAATTCAAGATAGCAAAACTAACAAGGGTTCAAGAAAGGCATACATCTCAAGCCAAATAACAAACACATACGAGGCATGGATTTAGGCAATCACTCAAGCATTTGGCAAGTCATCATAATTACAATCTAAGTCAAACCATAAACACGAAACACACATAGGAGTCTAACATGCTCTTAAACATCAACATCATACTTCAAAAGCATTACGACACGACACCTATCCCATTGCCTTACTATTACAATCTTTAAATTTTAACTATCATACTTGAGCTAACCGTAAGCAACACTTGGAGGCCTTTCCTTGCCCTTGCCACCCTCAAGCTATTGATCTGCATTGTCGAACAAAAGAGAGCGTAAGCATAAAAGCTTAGTGAGGGTAAGCTCTTTAAAAACAAACCTCGACAATGCAGGGTCCAAGCACTAGCTACAACCAGGATAAAATGCATGATCTTACCTCCGATCCACGCGAGCCATAAATATGGATGATGCATGAACATATATTCAATATCATGTCATGCTTAACATGTTTAAATCCAACATATGAAATCACATATATTAAACCATGTTAGCAACACCTCCCAAAACACATTGGCTCACAATTAACCACATATTGGCAACATAAACTACAATCCGTATTGGCACCTAGCTATGACCCGAATACGCGGATAACCCGTTGGAACGCATTTCCAACAACAACATTACCTCGGTGGGATTCCACTCATCACCGGTCCTTGCATGTGCGGGATTCCACTCATCGCCACATGCCCTACGGATGGGATTCCACTCATCATCACGTAGAAATATAAATAAAATTTCCGGGCGAACCCGTACTCCTCCTTGGTGACTCAACGCCACCAAGGCCACGCGCGACTTTTGACTCATGTGTACACACTAACATCCTAATGATCGATCATTTGTACCCAAGCATACTAGTGCCAATACTACACATTTCATTAATCATTCATAATGTCAATTCATAACACTTCCGTGCTTAGCACGTACTCACCATGACTTACCATCATGTACAAACCACATTTCCATGTCTAGCATGTACTCACCATGATCCTTGGATCATGAAACCACCTCATAAAAATCATTTCACACGTCAACACCACATGTACATAACTAACAACCACATCACATTATATTTTACACATGTGTATAACCATATCATATCTATCACCAACATGCATATAACAATGCATCAAACATACCTCATCATACATGTATACAACATATACATAATCAACACTACCACAATTTAATACGAGGCATATACAACCATTAAAAAGTGCAACCAAAGTCTCTAATCAAAGCTTGGGATTAGGCTACCACTCTAATCCCAACTCTAGGTGGGTTTACCAAGCCCATCCTAGGTTCACATGCTTGAACCAAATACTCAAAACCATTTTGAAAATATTTAACCACTCACCTAAACATCCAAGCTCCAAGCCAAGCTAGCAACCTCCCTCAAATTTCCGGATTTCTTCCCGAAGCTTTTCCAACACGAATTCCCGCTTCCAAACAACCTCAAACACATTTCAAACAATTCCAAATCAGCCCATCACCAAAAGACCAACCCGGAACACAATTCAAATACAATTCACAATGTTGCAAGCCATGACCAAACCCCATTTTTAGCAATTTCGGACAGCCCCTAAACCATGTCCAAAAACCATGTTTCTAACATCCATAGCACCCACAAACAATCCCAAATCAACCCCTAACCATAGTACTACCATTGGGCTATCAATTTCCACCTAAAACAACCCCCAAAAATCACCCAAAACCCTTCAAAAAAACCCATTTATACCCAAATTCGGGAAAATGTATAAAATCATGTAAAAATCATCTATGTTGGGTCTTATAGGTAGCAAACAACATATATAACCTCAACAAATCGAAAACTCAAGTTAAAGACAACAAAGTTTACATTTTTGATCTAAAAGCTCAAAACCCTAAACTTCAAAATCTATGAACTTTATGAAAATTAAAGGTACCATCTTGAAAAGAAAGATGAGGACAAGTTGAAAACGGTCTTACCTTTCAAAAAGCCCCAAGATTGAAGAAGAAAAGGGATGAAATAGTGAATGGAGAGAAGCTCTCCTTTTTGACGTGAAGAAAGGAAAATGGGAAAGAAGAAGAAGATGACAAGGCTTGTTTAACATAAAAAGGGGGTTTTAAATTTGAAAGCTCTCATATTTACCATCTTGCCATTAATGAGATGGCAAATCCTCCTTTATCATAAAATTCATGGGATTTAATTCCCAAAACAATTTTTGATCCAACACAAAATGTTTGATTCGAACATCTAAAGCCCAAAATAATATTTTATTATTTTAAATTTTAAAACTGAAACCCGAAACAATATTTTAATATTATTTCCATCCGACCCCTAAACCCGGGTGTTACAAAACTTGCACGAGTTTTTCTAGTTTAATCGAATAACTCAAATAACTCGAAATTGAAAACAATAACTTTTCAAGTCAAGTTTTGATCGCCCATAAATCAGATGATATGTTATTAATAATTTAAATTTTTTGACAAATTTTAATCCTAATTCTAATCCTATCTACAGAGAATGGGGAAGGAGAAGGCAAAATTTGAGATTTAGATATAGTGAATTTTATTTTGATTTAATTTATACACTATTGTGTAAAATGTTTTTTTGGAACAATTTTTACTTGGGGAAGGAGAAGGCAAAATTATTCTAAATGGGCTTCGAACCTAAAACTTAAGAGAGAGAAAAAAAGGTGTCAAATAAGAATTTTATCCATTTACCGTAGAAATTGTTGACTTATATAGAATATTTTATGTTGTGTGAAAAAAACTAAATATAATGCGTTTAAATATTGTTATTAAACTAATGGGGATTAGTATAAGTCTACTTAAAATTAAAGGCTTGTAAAAATTCAACTAGAAATAATCTCTCTTTAAAATAAAAACCTGCCTTGTTTGGTTAACATAATTTTGAGTTAAAATTAAGAATTGAATAACTTTTAGCAAGCTAAATTAGTTAATTTAGTTGTTCGGTAAATAATAGATTATAATAACAGATGTCGTCAATCTTTTAAAATTAAAAAAATTGTTAGGAACAATTATTTGGGTTTAGATTATTGAATATAAGTGTTTTGAAGATATGTGTGTCCTTGATAATTACAAAGTGAGTTATCTAAATAACTTAAATTTAAATAACGCCTTTGAATTTGAAGTAATATGTATTCTTTATATAATTTAAATAATTATTTTTTCTCCAGATAGATGAGATTAGTACATACACTTAAAATTTATTTAAATTTAATAATAAATAAAATCGCACTAAAAATATAATTTCATAAATTAGAAATTAAAATCTATCCCCTTCAAATATGCTTAGTAATGTTATATTAAATAACTAATTTTCATAATTTAATATACACTATAGTCTATAGATATCAAATATTGATAATCAATAAACGATCTAAACAAAAAAAATATTAAATATAATAGTGTCATTATATGTAACACCCGTATTTTGGGCCTAGGAGTTAGCCGGGTTATAGTTCAAGTCAAATAAAATTTAATTAGAACATTTCAACTTCAAATAATGACCTAATTGAGCTTTAGTAAAAAGTGGAGGACTTATGTGATAATTTGACCCTAAAGTCTTTAAAAAGCAAGACAACTTTAAACCAAAAGTTGTCATCTTCCTCCCAAGTCTTTTCCAACGTTAAAAAGAGAAACCACCATTTTCAAAAACCTCTCAGGGGGTGTTTGGTTCACGGAAAAGATTATTACATGGGGTAATAATCTTTTCCGAAATCTTATTCCCATGTTTGGTTTGTCCTCATTCCCACCAACCCGGAAAAGATTATTACCAACAGTAGCACTTTTTTGTCAACATTCCAGGAATGTGATTCCCACCCTTCCCTTAGGTATTTGTCAATTCCCGCCACTTTGGACAAAATTACCCTTAAAGTAATAGTTTTTTTAATTTGGATCATTTGTAGCATATGTAAATGATGTAAATTTATTAAATAATTTTGTTTCATATTAGTTTGATATTTAAATGGTTTTACATATATTTAAAAGTAGTTTAATATTTAAATAAAAAAAATCATGGCTATGAAAATTTTCGATAAAATGTCTAAATACTCTGTAAAATTTTTATAAAATTTTATTAATAAAATAAAATAGACACATAGCATATTACAAAGAGAAACTTTGTGTTTATTGGTTTTATGTTCTAATTTCGTAGAAATCCTCGTAACTTAGTGTTTCATGATACAATCATCATCTCTTATTTATCATTTTCCTTGACTTTATGTGATTTATTATTATTTTATTATTTCAATCGTGCTTTAATATTTGAAGAGTATATTTATTTAAAACTATTTTATATAATTAGTTTAAGATTTAAATGTCGTTACCCATTAAATATTTATTTATTCGAATTTAATTTTAAGAATTTTAATATTAATAAAAATATATATTTCATATTGTTTATAATAATCATATTAGTAGTATGCTAAGTATAAGTGTATGAATCTTCAAGCAAATGTTTTTAAACTAATATTGAAAGTTTAACTTGTTAAAAAAAATTATATAAAAAAAAAACTTGTTAAAAAAAATATATCACAAGGACAATATAGTAAAATTTACTTCTATGTAATCTTATATTCCCTCAACCAAACAATGTAATCTTACATTCCTACCAAATAAACCAAACAAAGTATTTTAATAATCCCGGTAATATCTCAAGTAATGTTACATTCCAAGAATCCTATTCCCAAAGGTAATCCTATATTCCGTGAACCAAACGCACCCTCAAAGGCTAGCTACTATTCCATCCAATATTCTCTTCAATTCAAGGGCTTTCTCAAAGGTAATTATGTTTTCTAAATCTTCTCATTATTCCCTATCCAACCATTGTCTTATATTTCAAAAATATGGGGTTTTGGAAATTAGGGTTTATATTAAAGTTTGGGTTTTTAAGGGGGTTTTCAATTTGTTTTGATAAATTGAGTTGGGGTTTTAGTTAATCATGTTATAATGAGTAACATATATCAAATTGGTTGAATTTGGGTGAAAATTCGTAGCATGTTCTTGAGGTAGATTTTAAGGTAGTAAAATTTGGGTTTTGGTGGGTTTAATGTTGAAATTGAAGGGCTGAAGGTCTACCTATGCTAGGAGGGTGATTTGGGATGTTTTGGAAGTCATTTGGGTGTTTGGAAATTGAGTTTTCAGCAAGGCTTTAGGGGAGCGTAAGTGATCCCCTGCACCAGGGTTTCGAAACCATGGGGAAGGTTTCGAAACCTTTGCAGAAATCTGGGCTCCCAGACCTTACTGCTAGCTTAAGTTTCGAAACCTTTAGGGAAGGTTTCGAAACCTTTGAAAAATCTGGGATTCCAGACCTCACTGCCGGCCTAAGTTTCGAAACCTTTGAGGGAGGTTTCGAAACCATGGAAGAGGGTTTCGAAACCATGGGGAAGGTTTCGAAACCTTTGCTTAAGACTGCACTGTTTTGACTTGTTGGCCTTTTTAAAGAGAAAAATACATAGGATTTAAGATACCTTTAGTCAAGATTAAAAATTTGGCTGTTTGAATGTGGTTTGGGGTTCGAATGTGATAAGATTAAAATGAGAAAAAATTTTAGGGTTGCTAATCGAGGGGGAACCCTTTGGGTTTCGCTTCGGTTTTCCCCGTGTAGCCCACTCGGACCGGTCATCCGGCCAGACCGGGACGAGGGGGTTACATTTGTTGGTATCAGAGCCTGAGGTTACCGAGACCTCGGGCAGGTAAGTGAGGTAAGATTAATGTGTTAAATGCTTGTGTTGTTCGATGCATGATTTGCCATGAATCCTTGATGCTTGATTGATCGCATGATGTTTTGAATGCATGAACTGTTGTGTCTGGTATAGAGTGAGTGCCCATTGCTACTATTACTTAATTTAAAAAGATTTTTGGAAAGAGGAATACTTGAGCACTATTGGACCCTTGCTTTGACTAACGTAATCCTTATATGTTTCTTGCTGTAGTTTACCTTGCTAGTTGAACCATGAGACCACGTGGGAGGCCTAGAATGGTTCGACCGGAACCACGGGCAGAGGCTCCGAGAGTTGAGCCGGTAGTTGGGGTTGGAGCTCAAGTGGGAGAGCATGTGGTTGGAGTTGGAGCTCCTCCACCACCTCCTCCACCGGGAGCGGGAGGTGAGGCCGGGGCCGAAGGAGAGGGACCACAAGGAGGTCAAGGTGGCCAAGGACCGACCGAGATTGACTTAACTCCATTGGTTCAGGTGATAGCCGGGGCATTCCAGGCTGCAGTAGCTGGAGGTCAGGCAGCTCATCATCAAGGTGAGGGCACCGGGTTGCCATTAGAGAGACTTCGGAGCCTTGGGGCCGAAGAGTTTAGAGGTGCTACTCCGGAGAGGTCAGAGATGTGGTTTGAGAAGACCGTCCGTATTCTTGCTCAGATGGGATGTACTGGTGAGCGCAAGTTGGGATGTGTTGAGTCTCTGCTTCAGGGTGATGCCTACACCTGGTGGGTCACCGTTACTTCGGGGATGGATGAGACCGAGATCACTTGGGAGTTCTTTGAGACAACTTTTCGGAAGAAGTATTTGGGTCCGCAATACCTTGATGAGAGGAAGAGAGAGTTTATGTCTTTGCTTCAGGGGAGTATGTCTGTGACCGATTATGAGATCCGATTTGTCAGACTGAGTCAGTATGCACCTGAACTTGTACCTACTGAGGTGGAGCGTTGTAACCGCTTCCGTTATGGACTGAATGAAGAAATCAAGACTTATACACTAGCTTCAGACTACACTGATTTTGATGTCTTGGTCTCGAGGGCCAAGGACTTGGAGCACAGTTTGAGTTTGACCAGGCGGTCAGGTGGATCTAGTTCGGGTAAGAGGTCCAGCAACTTTGATAGAGGTGATGCCAAGAGGCATCGGGACAACAGACATCAGTATGATCATAGGCGTGGTGGCGGTAACCACGGTAGGGGCCATCAGGGTCAGAGAGCTGGTGGGAAGTTGCCCACATGTGCTACTTGCGGGAGGAACCACACCGGTGAGTGTTGGGGAAATTATCATTCCTGTTGGAGTTGTGGTGCTAGAGACCACATTAGGCGTGACTGTCCACATCAGGTGGGACAGGCACCAGCTTAGGCTCCTGCTAGAGCCAATGACTTTCAGAGAGGCCGCGGGCGCGGTAGAGGTAACTTCCAGCCGAGGAACGATGGTCAGAGGAACATAGCACATGTAGTTGCGGTTCAGCCAGAGGGCGAAGGACAAGCCAGAGTTTATGCTCAGCGGGGAGATCAACATGACACCGATGTGATCGCAGGTAACTTCTCGATACAGTCTCTGGGTTTGCTTTCTTTGATTGACTCTGGGTCTACACATTCCTACATATTGAGTGAGCATGCACAGTCTTTGAATTTGCCTTGTGAGATGTTAGAGGTAGGAGTTAGTGTTACTAGTTCCTTTGGGGACACAGTAGTAGTTAGGAAGATGTACCGAAGGTGTCCGTTGATGGTTCAGGGGCATGTGTTTCCAGTGGACATGATGGGACTTCCTTTCTATGGTTTTGATGTGATTCTGGGTATGGACTGGCTCACGGAGCATAGAGCTAGGATAGATTTTGAAACTAAACGGATTTCTTTAAAGCTCACAGATGATTATGAGATTGTAGTGGTGGGCGAGAACGTGAAGTTCTTGTCCAATGTGGTTTCAGTATTAGAGGCTAAGAGATTGGTTAAGTTGGGGTGTGAAGCATACTTAGCGTATGTGATGAACCCTAACATGAGTGAGGTTAGACCTCAGGACATCCAGACAGTATGTGATTTTCCTAGTGTGTTTCCGGAAGAATTGTCAGGGTTACCACCGGACAGAGAGGTAGAGTTCAGCATTGAGACTTATTCTGATTCAGCTCCTGTTTCGATTGCTCCGTATCGTATGACACCGAAAGAGTTGAAAGAGTTGAAGACTCAGTTGCAAGAATTGAAAGATAGAGGTTTTATTCGACCTAGTTCTTCACCGTGGGGTGCGCCGGTGTTGTTTGTGAAGAAGAAAGATGGAAGTATGAGAATGTGCATAGATTACAGGCAGTTAAATCAATTGACAGTGAAGAACAAATATTCGTTGCCTAGAATCGACGACTTGTTTGATCAGTTGAGAGGAGCATCTGTCTTTTCGAAGATTGATCTGAGATCAGGTTATTACCAGCTAAAGGTAAGAGAGGTTGATGTACCGAAGACGGCCTTTAGGACTAGATACGGTCACTATGAGTTTTTAGTCATGCCATTTGGGTTGACTAATGCACAGGCAGCTTTCATGGACATGATGAATAGGATTTTTCATCAGTATCTAGATCAGTTTGTGGTTGTATTTATAGATGACATTTTGGTGTACTCGCGAACTGAAGAAGACCATGACCGACACTTGAGACTTGTTTTGAAGACTTTGCTAGATCATCAGTTGTATGTGAAGCTCAGCAAGTGTGAATTCTGGATCCGAGAAGTAGTCTTCTTAGGACATGTGGTGTCAACCGATGGGATTAGAGTTGACCCAAAGAAGATTGAAGCCATTGTTGAGTGGAAGCAACCGAAGTCTGTGACAGAGGTACGTAGCTTCCTAGGCTTAGCCGGATACTATAGGAGGTTTGTAGAGGGTTTCTCTAAGCTAGCCGCTCCATTGACACAATTACTTCAGAAGAGTGTTCAGTTTGAGTGGACAGATGCAAGACAAAGAGCCTTTGAAAAATTGAAAGAAGCTTTGACCCAAGCACCGATCTTGATTCAGCCTGAGTCCGGGAAGGACTATGTAGTCTACAGTGATGCTTCTTATGTAGGGCTAGGATGTGTTCTTATGCAAGACTGGAGAGTAGTGGCTTATGCCTCAAGACAGTTGAAGACTCATGAGCGCAACTATCCGACCCATGACATAGAGTTAGCTGCAGTTGTGTTTGCTCTGAAGATTTGGAGGCACTATTTGTACGGTGAGAGGTGCACAGTGTACACCGATCACAAGAGTTTGAAATACAATGTGACTCAGCGAGATTTGAATCTCAGACAGCGCAGATGGTTAGAGTTGCTAAAAGACTATGATCTTACCATTGAGTACCATCCGGGTAAGGCCAATGTAGTGGCCGATGCATTGAGTAGGAAGATGGCCGTGGACTTGAGAGCTATGTTTGCTAGATTGAGTTTGTCCGGAGATGGTGGCTTGATAGCCGAGCTTCAGGTTCGACCTACTCTAGGTCAGTTGATTCGAGAGAAACAGCTCTTAGATAGATCTTTGGCACCTCACGTGCAAGATATAGCCGAGGGTAGATCTTCAGATTACAGTTTCAGCACTGATGGAGTTTTGTGTTTCAAGGATAGAATAGTTGTGCCAGAAGACAGTGACTTGAGACGTACGATCTTGACTGAAGCCCACAGTAGTCCGTTTGCTATGCATCCTGGAAGTACGAAGATGTACCGTGATTTGAAGAATGAGTACTTTTGGGTTGGCTTGAAGAGAGATGTAGCCGACTTTGTGAGTAAGTGCTTAGTGTGTCAGAGAGTGAAGGCGGAACATCAGGTTCCCTCAGGTTTGTTACAGCCGTTGAGAATTCCGGAATGGAAGTGGGAGAACATCACTATGGATTTTGTTTCGGGTTTGCCTATGACTCCTACGAAGAAGAACTCAGTTTGGGTGATAGTAGATCGTTTTACGAAGTGTGCTCACTTCTTGGCAGTCAACACTACTTACACTTTAGATAGATTGGCCGATTTGTACATTGGTGAGATTGTTAGACTGCATGGTGTGCCGAAGTCCATTGTGTCGGATAGAGATCCGCGGTTTACTTCTAGATTTTGGGAGTGTCTGCATACAGCTTTGGGTACCCGTTTGAACTTCAGCACTTCTTATCATCCTCAGTCAGATGGTCAGTCAGAGAGGGTTATTCAGATCTTAGAGGATATGTTGCGTTGTTGTATCATTGACTTTCAGGGTACTTGGGAGAAGCATTTGCCTCTAGTAGAGTTTGCGTACAATAACAGTTTTCAGTCGAGCATTCAGATGGCTCCATATGAGGCCTTGTATGGCCGGAAGTGTAGAACTCCAGTGTGTTGGGCCGGGGTAGGACAGAAATTGTTACCTATGCCGGATTTGCTCAAGGGGACAACCGACAAGGTAAAATTGATTTGTGACCGTTTGAAGGCTGCTTCGGATAGGCAGAAGTCCTATGCCGATTTGAAGAGAAAGGAAGTTGAGTTCTCAGTGGGTGAGAAGGTGTTCCTGAAAGTATCTCCGTGAAAGAAAGTGATGAGATTTGGCCGAAAAGGGAAGTTGAGTCCGAGGTACATAGGACCGTATGAGATTGTGAAGAGGGTTGGTCCGGTTGCTTATCAGTTGCGTTTGCCATCCGAGCTTGAGAAGATACATGATGTGTTCCATTTGTCGATGCTTCGCAAGTATAGGTCCGATCCATCACATGTTATGCCCGTAGAAGAAATTGAATTGAATCCGGATTTGACTTATGAAGAAGAGCCAGTGGAGATCTTAGCTTCTGACAGTAAGGTGTTGAGGGGTAGATCGATTGAGTTAGTGAAGGTGCGGTGGCAACGTAGAGGTGTGGACGAGGCCACTTGGGAGAGGAAGGAGGATATGGAAAAGCAATTTCCGTATCTCTTTCAGTCAGGTAATTTCGGGGACGAAATTCCTTAAGTGGGAGAGAGTTGTAACACCCGTGTTTTGGGCCTAGGAGTTAGACGGGTTATAGTTCGAGTCAAATAAAATTTAATTAGAACATTTTAACTTCAAATAATGACCTAATTGAGCTTTAGTAAAAAGGGGAGGACTTATGTGGTAATTTGACCCTAAAGTCTTTAAAAAGCTAGACAACTTTAAACCAAAAGTTGTCATCTTCCTCCCAAGTCTTTTCCAACGTTAAAAAGAGAAACCACCATTTTCAAAAACCTCTCAAAGGCTAGCTACTATTTCATCCAATATTCTCGTCAATTCAAGGGCTTTCTCAAAGGTAATTATGTTTTCTAAATCTCTTCATTATTCCCTATCCAACCATTGTCTTAGATTTCAAAGATATGGGGTTTTGGAAATTAGGGTTTATATTAAAGTTTGGGTTTTTAAGGGGTTTTTCAATTTGTTTTGATAAATTGAGTTGGGGTTTTAGTTAATCATGTTATAATGAGTAACATATATCAAATTGGTTGAATTTGGGTGAAAATTCGTAGCATGTTCTTGAGGTAGATTTTAAGGTAGTAAAATTTGGGTTTTTGGTGGGTTTAATGTTGAAATTGAAGGGCTGAAGGTCTACCTATGTTAGGAGGGTGATTTGGGATGTTTTGGAAGTCATTTGGGTGTTTGGAAATTGAGTTTTCAGCAAGGCTTTAGGGGAGCACGAAAATTGGGATTTTAGGAGATTATGTGATTTGGGAACTTGTGGAATTTGGGTTGTGTTTGCAAAGTAAGTTGATGGTTGAGTTTAGCATTGAATTGGGAAGTAATGTATATGTTTTGTTTGGCTAGAAGCAAGAGGAAGCGCGGAAGAGGCTTTGGGACCAAATCCGGGTTCGTAGGAGGATTGTTTCGAATTGCTAAGGAAGGGCGGTGAGTGGTTTCAACTTGTTTTAAGTTTGGTTCGAGTATGTGTAGTGGGAGTGTGTGTGAAGTGTGCTTGGTAGGCCACTCATAGTTAATTCAAGTTGTTGATTTGACCACTGATATCCATGAATGCATTTATGCTTGTTTAACTATGCTATTGTGATTGTGGTTGATGGATGTAAGTTTATCTTGATATGCATCTATGAGATTGAGCATGAATGTAGTTGATGATATATATGTATGATGTGGTTATGATAATTGGCACTAAAATAATTACCGGTTGTAAATGATCGATCATTAGGATAGTGTGCACACAAATTGAGTCAAAACGTACGTGGCCTTGATGGCGTTAAGTCATCAAGGAGGAGTACGGTGATGTAACATTCCACCAGAAGCTTTTATTACATTTTTACGGGATGATGAGTGGAATCCCATCCGTAGGGCATGTGGCGATGAGTGGAATCCCGCACATGCAAGGTCCGGTGATGAGTGTAATCCCACCGAGGTAAAGTATTGTTGAGGTTTAAATCCACACAATCGGAGTAATTAAAGTGGCCAATTAACTTGTTCATACATTGTGATATGTGATGATGATATATGTTGGTGATATATGGTGTTGCTATATGATGTTGATATTGATATATGAGCTTGGTAGGATCGAGAAACCATATATGCCACTTGAAAGACTAGCTAGGTCTACTTGATTTTATGCCTATGCTTGATGTATGTAAGACTAGGATTAACATGCTTGAACCCTGCATTGTTGATGTTTTTCGTTTTAGAGCACCCTCACTAAGCTTATGGCTTACGCTCTCTATGTTCAACAATGCAGATCATTAGCGTGGTGTTAGCTCGAGGCAAGGCAAGAAGGGCTTTCCAAGTTGTTGCTCAAGTATGGTTAATTTTGTAGTAGTTAAGCAATGTGGCAATAGGGTGTGTTTGTATGAGCCTTGTAAGACTCTTTCAAATGATGTTGTTTTGGATTGATGTTTTGGATTGTAAAGCATGTAATACTATGATGAATGATGGTGTGTGATGGCATGCTTTAGATGCTTAGGTTGCCTTGTGTATGAGTGCAAACCTTTTGTGTTGAATTGTGCCAATTGGGCTCTTGAGCTTCCATGGATGACCTTAAATGCTGAATTTGCTCTTTTGTGGGAATGTCATGTTCGAATGCCTTGACTCATGTTGATTGCTACCTATGGCTCATGTATGATTGCTTAAATGTTAGTATGTGCAAGTCTTATGAGTGTTAATACATGCCCTTGGTCCTTTTTAGGCTCTTATATATGTTTATGCATGATCTTAGTGTTTTTCATAGTTAGGGAGTCTTTAGGTTGGGCAGTAAGTGATCCCCTGCACCAGGGTTTCGAAACCATGGGGAAGGTTTCGAAACCTTTGCAGAAATCTGGGCTCCCAGACCTTACTGCCAGCCTAAGTTTCGAAACCTTTAGGGAAGGTTTCGAAACCTTTGAAAAATCTGGGATTCCAGACCTCACTGTCGGCCTAAGTTTCGAAACCTTTGAGGGAGGTTTCGAAACCATGGAAGAGGGTTTCGAAACCATGGGGAAGGTTTCGAAACCTTTGCAGAAATTTGGGTTCCAGACCTTACTGCCAGTCTAAGTTTCGAAACCTTTTGGGGAGGTTTCGAAACCTTTGCTTAAGACTGCACTGTTTTGACTTGTTGGCCTTTTTAAAGAGAAAAACACATAGGATTTAAGATACCTTTAGTCAAGATTAAAAATTTGGCTGTTTGAATGTGGTTTGGGGTTCGAATGTGATAAGATTAAAATGAGAAAAAAATTTAGGGTTGCTAACCGAGGGGGAACCCTTTGGGTTTCGCTTCGGTTTTCCCCGTGTGGCCCACTCGGACCGGTCATCCGGCCAGACCGGGACGAGGGGGTTACATTATATGTCATTTAGTTTATTTAAATAAACAAACAATTATAAGCTATCAATTAATTTTATCAAACACTTGTATACAATCAATTAATG
Organism: Hibiscus tridactylites; assembly: GCA_958450335.1. Taxonomy (NCBI): domain Eukaryota; kingdom Viridiplantae; phylum Streptophyta; class Magnoliopsida; order Malvales; family Malvaceae; genus Hibiscus; species Hibiscus tridactylites. Next base: position 74,067,956 of record OY288273.1, read on the forward strand.
CAATTGAAACAATGAGTTGTCCCAGTGAAAAAGATTATGATGTTCATCACAAGAGACTTATGCACAATCAGCTTTGTATACAAGGTGTATGTGCGTTATCAAAAAGTTACAAAAAAGTATGAACATATATTCCCTTATGATCACCTTATAAAAAAACAAACAACTGGTCAAATCAATTATTCCAATCCACTATCTGCTATACTTTAGTTGCCAAACATAACCTATATATATGGTTTTTTAATAAATTAAATCGAATAACTAAAAAATTATAAGTAAAATTAAAACTTATTGTTCTTTTTAGAAAAAAAAATTAACTTATTGTTAACTCCTACTAAAACATGACAGAAAATACCACCGTACTAAATGTAACATTAATACTTTATCATTTTTATAAGAAATTATAGCAATATATCCTTAGATGAGTGAATATATATTTGAATTTTTGGTTGTCCTCCCGGTTTATAGAATTTTGTCCTGATTAATTTAGATCAATCTGTATGATACACTTGATTTTTTGGGTGAGTCTGTCAATAAATTATATATATATAGATTGAATTTTGAGTGACTATATTTTTAATTTAACATATAATTTTTTATATATAGAAATTTTTGTAATGTATTATTATTGTTGTCAACAATCAATCGCTATTTAAGTTTGGATGAAAAATACAAAAAAAAAATCATATTGCAACCCACCCCGAGCATAAAAATTCTAATATGTTTTGCATCGAACTAATCAATCGCTATTAACGATTTTTCCCCTTAGCCTTCTATCAATTTTAAATTACATTTTTCAATTCTTAAAAAATACTTATTTTGAAAAACATCAAACAAATATTAAATGTAGTGTAAAAGTATACTACACTTTTTAGTAATAATACACACTTAAACTTTAGAGTGCGTTTGGTTCGCGAAAAAGATGATTATCAGGTGTAATAATTATTTTCAGTCTTACATTCCTATGTTTGGTTTAAGAGGATTCTCACTAGGATAGTAAGAGATATTATTCTTTTCTCAATAGTGACTATTTTTTCCCAAATGGTGGAAATGTTATTCCTCCATTTTCTTAGGTATTACACAATTCTTTCTCCTTTGGACAATATTGCCCTAATGATAATGAATTATGTTTATGTTGATCCTTTATTGCATTTTAATTAGGTGACTAATGTTATGGATATTTATCTATGTGGATGTCTATCATGATTAGAACTTTATTTAAGGAGTTTGATTTATTTATTATTAGGAATATTATCTCTATTAATTAGAGTTTAATGTATTATGTACTTCTTATGCCTATAAATAGATTATTCATTGAAGGCATTGTACACAATTTTATTTTTGAGAATAATACAAATCTTCACCTTTCTCTCATCTCTTTGTTCTTCTATTCTTGTTCTTTGTTCTTATTATTGTTCTTTATTATTTTATTCACAACACGTTATCAGCACGACTCTAATTAACTGAGGTCTTCATTGTTTGAATCCAAAAGAAATTATTGGAAAGAATCGATTCTAGGATAAACCAAAGATAAGTTTTTTTTCTCTCTTCATTTTTTTAAATTACCGATTGTCTTTTTCTTTATATTTTAACTTTTTTTTTGAAAAGTTTGGAAGTATGTTTGATTTTATTCGAACATTAGAAAGAGACAAATTTGTGGCTTCCCACAAACCAAAAGACGGATCGAAAGAGACGAAGAGATTGCGTTTGGTGTAAATTACGTGTGCTTTCTCTTGTTCCTAAAAGGGTTAATTAGCGGTATGCTTATTCATACTTTTACTTATATGATTATATTTGATATTTTTCATATTATTATTTATGTTATTTTATTTGGTAAAAGTTACTATTTTTAGCCGTGTTTTGAGTTTTACATTATATGCTTAAATGACTTGGAAAGAGATGTGATATAAAGGGACTATGAGAAGCTATCTCGGCCATATGTTATGTCTCCATTGTCCACGAGAGAAAAATCAATATTGGTACATTTTAATTTTAATTTTATTCTTTATATTATTATTTTAAAGTGCGATAAATCATGATGATTTTAAATTTACAAGAAGATTATTATAAAGTCTATATTTACTCGAAAGTAATATTTCTTCTTCGTCGAAAAACTCGATCATAGACTTCTCCCAATTTCAAGTTACGAAAATTTGCCTTGATCCAAAAAGTTTTATGGGAGGCATTCCCTGAAGTGAATGCAAAGCATGGTGTTTATTCCATGTGATTATCAATGATGGGGCATTCCCTAAAGTGAATGCAAGCATGATGTTTATTCCATGCGATTATTGGAACCGTTTTATTCCCTGAAGTGAATGCAAACATGGTAAATCATTATTCAATTAGAGACATAATTTCGATATAATCCAAGTATATTGGCTGGACATCCCGTTCAGCGAGGCTACTGGTCTCAAAGGAGGTTTTTAAAGGACCTTATGGACAGGTTTAACAATGCCGCGTACGAGGATTAAATCTTTGTTCTCTATGATAAGGATATGTGAAAAAGGTTTCAAAGGCCCACTAGCTCTAGGGTTGTAAACGAATCGAACGAACACGAACGAGGGTGTGTTCATGTTCGTTCGTTTAACTTTAACCGAACAAATGAACGAACACGAACATAAACGAACACAAAATTTCTTGTTCGTGTTCGTTCATTAAGGAATGTAGCTTGTTCGTGTTCGTTCATGTTCGTTCGTTTAAATGGTAAATGAACATAAACAATCATAAATGAATATAAACGAACACAAACGAACATAAACGAACACAAACGAACATATATAATTTGTTAAATATTTAATATTTTTGGTTAGTTCGATTAATTCAATTAATTAACCGATTTTAAACCGAATTAATCGATAATTGAAATTTGAAAAAACTCTTAATCATTAGCCGAAACCTAAAATTATCTAATAGATTAACCAATTTTATTTTGGTTCGGTCAGTTAGTTCGATTTAACCGAATAATGAAAACCCCTAGACATATGTGAATAAATTTAAATGAACATAAACGGACATAAATAAACGAACATAAACGAACGAACATAAATTAACATAAACGAACATTAATGAACGAACATAAACGAACGAATTACTGAACGTTCACAAACATAAATGAACGAACAAGCCTTTTGTTCGTGTTCGTTCATTTAATTAGACGGACAAAAAATCTTGTTCATGTTCGTTCGTTTAATAAATAAACAAACATAAACGAACTTCCCGTCGAACGGTTCACGAACGGTTCGCTGAACGTTCGGTTCATTTACAACCCTAACTGACTCTACTCCATTCCCTAAAGTGAATGTGAGATTATATTATGGAAGGAATAAGAAACCACATTAAAAGTTATGGGCGTGGTCGAGGCTATGAATATACACATGAAAAATATAGTCGTTTTAAGAATACTTCTACCCGCTGGTAGCGAAGTTAAAAGGATGACAAGAGTGATAAAGATCATTCTAAGGAAGTGAAATCCTTTTACCAATGTGATGTTATAAATCATTGGTTTCGTACTTGTCAAACGCCAAAGTATTATGGACTTTATCCATAATCATGAATGATAAATGAAATAAAATATAAACAAAATTTGTTTATGGCGAAAATAATTATGGCGTTATTGCTCCAACTCAATTTGATATTGTTAATTTTCTCATAACCCTTGAAGGGAATAATTTACCATTTATTTTATTTCCCTTATAACCTCTAAGAGGAATAATTGATTTTTTATTTATTTTGTTTTTTTATGTTAATTCGTTTTATTTATTATTTATTTATGTTAGTTTGCTTTATGTTTATGTATTTCACATATTATTTATTTACGCTTTATGTTAATTTATTATTTGAAGAATATGATTACTTCCGGAATAAAATATACAATGAATTGTGGCTATTTATGCCTAGCAGATAATGCAAGTACTCATATTGTACTTAAGCATAAGAAATATTTTTCCCATTTAAATGCAAGGGGAAATATGAGTAATATTTCTCAAAGTACTAAAATATCAATGCTTCGGAAGAGCACTTGAAAATTTATCTCTGATAGATAATCGACTTGATATGATGTGCTATATTTTATATTTTTCATTCCTCGAAGTGAATGATACAAAGTACATATTTTCATTACCAGAAGTAAATGAAACAAAGCACATTTTGAAAGGTGCATAATTATGCATTTCTCGATTAAAATGCAAGGGAATAATGTGAGTACTATATCCAGAAGTACTAATATCACAAAAGGCTCTGGTTGAGCAAATATGTTATTGTCAAATGGAACTTTATTCCATATTCACAATGTGTTATACTCGTCAAAGTCATAAAGAGACTTATTTAATTTTAAAGATATTCACGGTAATGGATATCATATTGAGACCATTAGTCGATGGGATGTTGACTATCTCAATATTATGAGTATAAATCAAGGCAATGATAAAAACTTGAAAAAGTTATACGCACTGTCATCCATAGTGTACTACAATAGAATTAGCACAAATTGAAGCTCATGCTATTGTGAATCAGAAGTTTATTGATAACTTTATTATTTGGCAATGACCGGTTAGACCATCCCGGTTCAATTATGATGCGAAAATTTGTTGACACTTTCATGTGGTAATTTATTGAAGAGTTGAAATTTTCTTCAAAGTAATGTTTTCATGTGATACTTGCTATCAAAGCAAACCGATTATTCAATCATAATCAGTTATGATAGATTGCGAATCTATTAATTTTTTCTAGAACAGATACAAAGGTGTTATATGTGGGCCCATACACCTTTCTTACAGTCCATCTAGATGTTTTACGATTTTAATCGATGCATCAACTAGATGGTCATATGTATCCTTGTTACTAATTCGCAAATTGGTATTTGCGAGGCTACTTGCTCAGTTGATAAAACTATGAGCACATTTTCAGATTACCTAATAAAGATAATTGGTCCTGATAATGCTGATGACATGTCATTTTATATGTATTGTCACTAATTCGCATCAAGCCAACAAATTATAATAAGTTCTCCCCATTATAAATGGTTTTTGGTCAGGAACCAAATATTTCTCATCTTATATTTTTTTAGTGTGCGGTATATGTTCTGATTGCTCCACCACAACGCACAAAGATGAGTTCTTAAAGGAGGTTGGGAATATATGTCAGATTCAAATTTCCCTTGATAATTAAATATCTTGAGCTTCTCATAGGGAATTTATTTGCAACTCGATTTACTGACTATCATTTTAATGTGTCAGTTTTCCCAACGTTGGGGGAGAAAATAAAATAGCTGGGAAATAAATAAATTGTAATGAATTATCAATATCTTAGTTTGATCCACGTACTCAACAATGTGAACTATAAGTTCAAAGGATAATTCATTTAGCAAATCAATTGTCAGATGATTTTGCTAACCCTAATAGAGTGACTAAGTCACATATACCAGCTATGAATGCTCCGTTTAAATTTGATGTCCCGAAAGGACAAATGCTAGTTGCTAATGAGTCTAACTTACGCCTATAGCGTGGTAGACAAGTAGGTTCCAAAGATAAAAATCCTCAAAAAAAGGGAGCTATAGTTATGATGGTCTGATCGAGGAATCAATGAATTATGAAAATCTCAAGAAGAGATTAAAAGGTCTCCAATAGAGGCATTAACATGACTCAGGTACCTGATAATAAAGAGATCTCAATAGATTATATCATGTTTGGTAATAAATGGAACTGAAATCAAATCAACGTCGATAATACATTTGCTTGCAATATAGCACTAAAGATTTTCTTTGATGATGTGGATCATGAATCATTGTCAATTGGACAATGTAAACAAAGAAATGATTGGCCAATATGGAAAGAGGAAATTGAGGCGAAACTAAGATCTCTTTCAAAAAGAGAAGTATTTGGGCCTATAGCCCGTATATTGAAATGTGTAAAGCTCGTGGATATTAATGAGCCTTTGTGAGAGAGAGAAATCAAAAGTAGAAATCACGAGATATAAGCTCGTTTGGTTGTAAAGATTCTCACAAAGACATGAAATTGATTATGAGGAAAATATATTTCTCGGTGGTTGATGCAGTTACTTTTAGATAGTATGACAATAAATGAAATAACTCAGTTTCCGCCTAATGGATGTTGTTACATCTTATTTGTATGAGCCTCTTGATAACAACATTTACATGAAGCTTCTAGAAGGATTTAGACTATCATAAGCAGTTAATTCAAGTTCTCGAGAACATTATTCAATTATATTAAATATATCTTTTTATGGATTAAAATATTTTGGGCACATTTGGTTTAATCGTCCCATTGAATAATTATTAACGGAAGGCTATAAGAATGATTTAATTTCCAGATCATTTTATTAAGAGGTTTAGCTCTATATTTGTCTTTGTTTTTATTATTTATGTTGGCGATTCATTGAGACTCATGAAGAGATCTCCTTAATAATGGAATCCTTGTGCAGCAATCGACAAACACAAAAAAATGTTTAAAGAGACTTTACATGCATAATGCATATTTGTTGACCACTATTTGGTTGCTAGGTCTCTTAATGTAAACAAAGATCCATTCTGCCCTCGAGAAAAAGGTGATGATATTCTTGGTCTAAAAGCACCATATATACATTAATTGATCTGGAAGCATCGTATCTTAGTTGGTCCAGAAATACTATCTAAGTGCTACGAGACCATTGCCTTCAAATAATTGCTATGCATGAGGCAAAGCCGAAATATGTGTTTGGCTAAATATTTCCAGAAGATATGTGAATTGCTTTCACAAGATAAGATGCAAGCTATTTGTTGGGATGTGTGGAGCTCGATTCGATCAACCAATTATGCTCACCAAGTGGTGGAGAGGTGGATATTTGGGTGGAAGGGTTGTGGAAGCTAGAAAGATTAAAGACACAATGATTTAGAGTGGTTCGGCCTTCTAACAAGCACCTACATCCACTACCTTAGCTTCCCACTAAGGATTTTCCAATTCACTCAACAATGAATTCGTCCCCTTTTCTAGGATTAGGAGGAAACCCTTACAACCGATCAAGCTTCTACCCAAGCCTTGATCAAAACCCTCTTTTACAAAGAGACAAATGAAAGCAAACTTAAACCCTCTAATAGGTGTTTGTTTGCACAATTAAGCACTCACCCAAAACCTAAAACACTTGAGCAAATTTGACAATTTTGGCTCACTAGTGTTTGTCTATACAAGAAATGACACTTTAAGCTCTAAGACAATTTCTTGATCATTTGTTGATTGACAATTGAAGCATTAGTCTTCTCTTGATGCTTGGAGGTCCCTTTTATACTCCCAATTGAGTTTATAGCCGTTTAGGACCGTTGGGGTTGAAATAGAGTCGTTGGAGCCTTTAATTCCCTCCATAAATGCAGTTCTGCAGCTCCCCGTTTCGAAACGCTCGAACCCGTTTCGGAACGCCCTCAATATAGAAAGAGCCGTTGCAGTCTGTCAGGGTACCCGTTTCGGAACACCCCCTTGCCGTTTCGGAACGCGTATCGGAATGCCCTTAGCCCGTATCGAAACGACCTGCATTTAAAAGTTAGTTGGGAAAGAGCCGTTGGGGTTTATGACCGTTGTGGTCAGTGCCACGTGGGCGTATCGAAACGGCCTAGCCTGTTTCGAAACGCTGGCCCCGTTTCGATACGAGTATCGAAACGTTTTGGCCACTGGAGGCACCTGTTTCGAAACGCCCTAGGGTGTTTCGAAACACTTGGTCAGATTTGTGAAAATAGGCCTTTGAAAACATGAAAAACCCTTTTGAAAAATTCCTTAAATATTATTTCTAGTTGTTTGGACTTTGTGAATGTTTTAAATACTTTTTAAATCAGTCCAAAACATTTTCAATTATTATATCAAAACATTAGTTCTACAATCTCCCCCTTTTTGATATAATAAAACCACTTGAAAAATTGTTTGGAATTCTCCCCCTTTAACTTTTAAAAAAGTGAATAAGAGATTAAAATTTTAATTCACATAAGGCTCCCCCTTATTCATTTGAAAATTCAATTTTTCAAACCATTTCTCCCCCTTTTTGTTATATCAAAAAGATTTAAAACATTAAGTTCAAAAATAACAATAGAGGTAAAAATTTGACAAAAGTAAGAATTTGGTTTTAAAATGGCTCCCCCTTACTCAAGGCATCATTGAAATGTTAGTCCAACATATATGATCATCTAGTTGAATTTAAAAAAAATAAGACAAAAAAATTCAAAAACAACTAGAAATTTTACCAACACTTGGACCCAAGGGAGGATGTGAAGCCTTCCTTCTTCAAGTGTTCTTCCTTGTGTGTATGGAGCTCCCCCTCAATTTTTGACTTGTTGAACATCTCCATCACATCTACAATAGACAATCAAGTAACTTTTGGTATCCAAATTGCTTTGGATCCATAAACGTTAGTTGCACAAAATTTAGTCCCCTTAGGAATCCATTTTTCAATTTCATCCTTTTTAGTTGAAGTGGTTAGTCCTTTTGGGACCCAAACACTTCTAAAACATTTTCCATTCACAAATCTAGGGGCACTAGATTGTCTAACATAAAAATTTGATTTTCCAAAATTGTTTTTCTTTTCAAGCTCTTTGGAAATCAAATCTTTTTCTACTTGAACATTTTGAAGCAATTTTTGTAAATCAAGACATTTTAACTCAAACTCTTCAAGTTTTGCTTCAAGTTCAAGTTTGGTTTTAGAAAGCAAATCATTTTGAATTTTTAACTTTGAAATCAATTTATTGTTTTTCAAAATGTGGCTTTTAAAATCTAAAACCAAATCATCATAGGCATCTTGTAATTCATCAAAGGTGTAAGAACATGAAGTAGATGAATTAGAAGTTACCCTTGAATCTTCTTCGATGGCCATAAGGCAAAGGTTGGCTTGTTCATCGTCGGTGGAGTCCTCATCACTCCAAGTAGCAAATTGTGCCTTCTTTTTATGGCTTGAAGTGCTTGCCCTCTCCTTTCTTTTAGGTTCTCGTTCAAGCTCTCTCAAGGCTTTCTTCATGAAAGGGGCACACTTCTTGAAGAGATGAACTATCTCTTCATCTTCATCCTCCTTTTCACTTGTGTAGACATGATGGCATGTGGAGGACTTGAGAGCCATGGCACTTGCATTGATGCCAAGCCCTTTGATTTTCTTCTCTCCCATAGCTCGAATTTCTTCCCTTTTCTTCTCCTCTTCCTTGTTCTTCTTCATGATTTGATGAGTGAGAAGAGACCCCATAAGTTCATCAAGCTTCAAAGTCTTCAAATTTTTGGCTTCGATGATGGCGGTCCTCTTTGAGTCCCAAGACTCGGGAAGTGAGTAGATGAGCTTTCGAACAAGCTTCTCCTCCGGGATGGCTTCTCCATAACCTTTAAGACCATTGGTGATGGTGGAGAATCTATCAAACATCTTCTCGATGTTCTCTTCCGGATCCATTTTGAAGTTTTCATACTCCAAGGTTAGGAGCCCAATCTTGGTCTCCTTGACTTCGTTTGTCCCCTCGTATGTGACTTCAAGCTTGTCCCATACCTCCTTGGCACTCTCACAAGAAGACATCTTCTCATAGATGGTTGGGCCAAAAGCACAAAACAAGATGTGCAAGGCTTTGCAATTAAGCTCCATCTTCTTGCGATCGTCGGCACTCCACTCCGCTTTGCTTCTTTGAGGCACGAACGGACCATCTTCAACTATATCCCATAGCTTGTAATCTCTTGATTTGATGAAGAACTTCATCTTTGTCTTCCAATGGGCATAGTGGGTTCCGTCAAAGAAAGGCGGTTTGTCGATAGATTGTGCCATTTGAGCCGGTTGATGAACTAGTGATCGAGCTTGCCGGATCTTCTCAATAGGATGTGAATCCTCTTTGATTGAGCCAAGCTCTGATACCAATTGTTGGGATGTGTGGAGCTCGATTCGATCAACCAATTATGCTCACCAAGTGGTGGAGAGGTGGATATTTGGGTGGAAGGGTTGTGGAAGCTAGAAAGATTAAAGACACAATGATTTAGAGTGGTTCGGCCTTCTAACAAGCACCTACATCCACTACCTTAGCTTCCCACTAAGGATTTTCCAATTCACTCAACAATGAATTCGTCCCCTTTTCTAGGATTAGGAGGAAACCCTTACAACCGGTCAAGCTTCTACCCAAGCCTTGATCAAAACCCTCTTTTACAAAGAGACAAATGAAAGCAAACTTAAACCCTCTAATAGGTGTTTGTTTGCACAATTAAGCACTCACCCAAAACCTAAAACACTTGAGCAAATTTGACAATTTTGGCTCACTAGTGTTTGTCTATACAAGAAATGACACTTTAAGCTCTAAGACAATTTCTTGATCATTTGTTGATTGACAATTGAAGCATTAGTCTTCTCTTGATGCTTGGAGGTCCCTTTTATACTCTCAATTGAGTTTATAGCCGTTTAGGACCGTTGGGGTTGAAATAGAGTCGTTGGAGCCTTTAATTCCCTCCATAAATGCAGTTCTGCAGCTCCCCGTTTCGAAACGCTCGAACCCGTTTCGGAACGCCCTCAATATAGAAAGAGCCGTTGCAGTCTGTCAGGGTACCCGTTTCGGAACACCCCCTTGCCGTTTCGGAACGCGTATCGGAACGCCCTTAGCCCGTATCGAAATGACCTGCATTTAAAAGTTAGTTGGGAAAGAGCCGTTGGGGTTTATGACCGTTGTGGTCAGTGCCACGTGGGCGTATCGAAACGGCCTAGCCTGTTTCGAAACGCTGGCCCCGTTTCGATACGAGTATCGAAACGTTTTGGCCACTGGAGGCACCTGTTTCGAAACGCCCTAGGGTGTTTCGAAACACTTGGTCAGATTTGTGAAAATAGGCCTTTGAAAACATGAAAAACCCTTTTGAAAAATTCCTTAAATATTATTTCAAGTTGTTTGGACTTTGTGAATGTTTTAAATACTTTTTAAATCAGTCCAAAACATTTTTCAATTATTATATCAAAACATTAGTTCTACACTATTTTATGTAGAGATAATGCAGAATTTATATCTCAAGGTGGATACATCAAATGTGATAAAACTAAACATATCTCTTTAAAGTTTCGTCCCTCATGATCTTTAGAAGAATAGTATTTGATGGATAATTTCAATCAATAATTTGGAAGATTTATCCACTAGTGCATACTCTATTTCAACATTTGAAGATTATATTCAAGATTGAATTATGAAGATTCAAAGATCTTATGTGATATTTTTATGAGGGGGAGTAAATACGTGTTGCACTTTTTTCCCCTTAACCGAGGTTTTGTCCCAATGGGTTTTCCTGGTAAGGTTTTTAATGAGGCAACATGTTATGCGTATTAAAGATGTGTGTACTCTTTTCCTTCACTAATGATTTTTTTCCCACTAGGTTTTTATCTTAGTAAGGTTTTAACGAGGCACATTATCTTCATAGACATCCAAGGGGAGTGTTATGAATATTTATCTATGTGGATGTCTATCATGATTAGAACTTTATCTAAGCATTGTACACAATTTTTTTTGAGAATAATACAAATCTTCCTCTTTCTCTCATCTCTTTGTTCTTCTATTCTTGTTCTTTGTTCTTATTATTATTCTTTATTATTTTATTCACAACAACTAATTATTTTTTACTACTTTTAAATTTGTTTTATTATTTATTTTAATTTATTTGATAAATGGTTAAAAGTAATAAAAATTAAAAATCTAAACATATTAAATGTTTAATATTTTGATGTTCACAAGAAAATAAAAGAAAATAAAGGTATATAAATATAAAATAGTTTTTTTAAAAATGATTTAATATATTAATTATATTATAAATATAAAGTTTTTGTAAATTTTAGATAATGTAAGAAATGTTATGAATATTTATCTATGTGGATGTCTATCATGATTAGAACTTTATCAAAGGAGTTTGATTTATTTATTATTAGGAATATTATCTCTATGAATTAAAGTTTAATGTATTATGTACTTCTTATGCCTATAAATAGATGATTCATTGAAGGCATTGTAGACAATTCTATATTTTGAGAATAATACAATTCTCCATCTTCCTCTCATCTCTTTATTCTCCTTGTTCTTCTTTATTTTATTCACAACACGTTATCAGCACGAGACTCTAATCAACTGAGGTCTTCATCGTTATAATTCAAAAGAAGTTACTGGGAAGAATTCGATTATAGAATAAACCAAAGATAAGTTTTTTTTTCTCCTTATTTTTTTAGTTACCGATTGTCTTACTCTTTATATTTTAGCTTTGTTTTAATTTTTGAAAATTTTGGAAGTATGTTTGATTTTATTCGAACATTGGAAAGAGATAAATTTGTGGCTTCTCACAAACCAAAAGACGAATCGACAGAGACGAAGAGGTTGTGTTTGGTGTAAATTACGTGTGTTTTCTCTTGTTCCTAAAAGGGTTAATTAGCGAAAAAAATTGACAATGTCGCGCTGTTTTCCTTACCTGCCTCCTCGGCTTTTAAAGCAGGGAACGATGGAATCGATTAAGGTTTGTTGAGCGAAAGTATTTGTGGGTTTTCATTTTTGGTACTCAACTGCTTATGCTTTTCATACTTAATTATTATTATTTGTGTTTGTATATTTGTAAATTCATGAAGTTTGATGATGGTGCATGTAAAGCCTGTTCGATTTACTGACTATACTTTGTAATCATGAATAACAAAGTTATGTACGTAGAACTATGGTAGTCTTTCATATAAATTCATTAAAATACGTACTCTAAGTTTAAGGTTTTTTTTAGTAACAAAGATCTGTACATTAATGAAACACCTTTGTTGGTTTAGTTTTTTTAAAGAGAGAATTATGACATAGATCCTCTGATTTCTAATATATTCAATTCAGCCCATACATATAGATCTTATTATTATGATTTCATATATGTTTATCTTTGACACAATGGTTGAACTTTGTATTAAGATCAATATGTGTTTATAATATTTTATTTGATGATATTGATATTTTAACCATGTAATGAGTTTTACATGTATTTAAATGACTTGGAAAGAGACACGACATTATGAGAAGATGTTTTGGTCATTTGCTACGTCTCCATTTTCCTCGAGAGGAAAACTAATATCGGTAAATTCTTATTTTATTTACAACAAGAAACATAGTTTTATAAGTTTTATGCAAATATTTTTAATTTAATAATTGAAAGTTTAAAAAGAAAATATATCATAAAGACAAGTTAGTAAATTTTGCTTCCAATTAATTTTATATTACTCTAACCAAACACTGCAATCTTATACTCCTACCAAATAAACTAAACAATGAAATATAGCATTTCTAGTAATGTGTCAAGTAATATTACATTCTGATAATCTTATTTCCAGAGGTAATCTTACATTCCGTAAGACAAATGACTTAAAGATATATTAAAAAGGAATTACAAATTTTAAATATAAATAATAAAATAAATATAAAAGAAAACTTTTTAAAAAATACAACTTAAAACTTTATCGAAAGCATCTGGACGTAGAGTCGGTCCAAGAAATCACATGGGGGGATGCTCATAAGAAGACATCGTGACAGCTAAATGCATAAAGGGTAATTAAATTGGTCACGCTGTCCATTCAAATCGCACCATTGAACTGATGTGTGGACCATGAACATCCTTAGGCTAAGTTCTCTAACTCCAAGGAGACTGCGTTGGTTATCTTTATATCGAAACAACTTGATAAATAAAAAAAAGCTAAAAATATTATAATTATAATTACATAAAAGAATGTTAACTTATATTTTTTCAATTAAATCTTGAGATTCGAACTCATCTTTATCTTCGCTTATTTAAAGTAACAATGATATGCCTTTTGAAATCTCCCTCTCAAATATATTTTTATTCCCTCTCTTCTTACTAAATCTCTATCCATTTTTGTTGCTTCTTTGTGGCCATCAATCGTCGGTGGTCTGGCTTTGTTTCTCTCTGACACAATAATCTCTTCCACTTTTGTTTAGATCTTCACACTCACTGGTGGACGTCGACCGACCTATTATGGCCTTCCTCCAACGTTTGTCCCTGTTTTTTGGAGAACATTTTTTTTTTTCCGAAAAACGACTATTTTAGTTCACGATGTATGATTTTGCTTGCCGGAGGTTTGAGGCTAGACAGTGCTTTTCGCTTGGTTTTCTTGCACTTTCCTTGTTTTGTTATGTTTGTTTTTTGTTCTTTGTTTTTGTAGGAGATGTCGAAAACTATATTTCCCCTTTCGCATTCGTCTGTGTCTCGTAGGCGGTGGTCGCGATTGTACTTTCGCCTCTCCTTCAGACGTCAATGACTCTCAAATTTGACGCGACACTCTGCTGGACGAACAACCCGGCATTTCAAGAAATTGTTCATACTCTCTGACATCCCCCGAAGCGACATACAAATTGTGACCATTGGATTGCTGGCTTCGCTTGCCTTGGTTTCGGCCGATGGTGGTGTTCTGTTTTCGTTGTTTTGTTCCTGGATCTTGAGAGGACCGACTGTTCTACGCGTGTGCTTGAGCGGTTACTCTTTTCTTGTATCATTTCCCCTGTATTTTTGCTATGCTTGTTTTCTCTTGTATTTTAGGGATGTTTTTTCGTTTGTTTTGTTTTTGGTCTTGTTCTGTTGTTGGGTTTGTCATATTTTCCTTTGCGTCCTTTGTGTTTTATTCTTTGATTTATGTTTTTGAATGAAGTCTGTTGTTCTCTTGTTTAAAAAAAAAGAAAGAAAAGAAGTAACAATGATATATGTTAGGATGAGTCTACCACGTGCGACGAACACCGTTGAATACCACTAATGTTGAACACCATTAAATTAATTAATAAAGATTTAAAATTTTAAGGACCCATCAAATAATTAATAATTAATTTAAAAAAAATCAATTAAATTATTTTTTATATATATTAAAATTTTATTTTTTAATAAGGGTAAATTATATATTTAGTACCTCACCTATTTCAGTATTTCTATTGAACCTTCATTATTTAAATATTATTTCAATTTGACCCTATTTTTATAAAAGTTAATTTAACTCTTAACTCTTAACCCTCAACCTAAAATCCTAAACTATTAAACCTTAAACCCTTAAATCTATACCTTAAACTATATACCCTTAAAAATAATTTTATTTAATAAAATAATTGATATGGATTATAGCCATCAACAAGGTTTTTCATCCCAACCCCATTTCTTTATTAGTTTCATTCAGGAAATTGTTTAGTAAAAAAAGGAAAGGGCAAATACACATGTAGCAACTCAATGTGATTATAAAATTATGTTGGGCTGCATGGTTAGAGTTATTTTTCTTTGCCTTAGTGGGTGCTAATTTTTTTAAATTAACTTTTAAAAGAAAACCACCCATATTCGAAATTTTTCTTGGTTCATGCATTAATTGGCAATGTATTGTTTCAGGTTGCTTTTGAGGGATCCAATGGGTGCACTTGGATATGCAAGTCTGAAGCCATCTTTGACAACGAGTGTTGAATCTGCTGATCCTCGCCCTCATGAAGTAGGTGTAGTTGCAGCTCTGAGAAGCGGAGAGGTTCTTGGGAGCCAGACTGTCCTAAAAAGTGACCAATATTCTAGTTGTCAAAATGTAAGCTTATCAGAGAGGGTAGAGGGTGCTCCTAACTTCAGAGAGGTTGATGAGTTTCCTGTCCTATAAAGATTGGTAGCTTTAAAGGTGGTCGTCCAGCTTTTTGGCACAATATGCGGGAAGAACATGTCGTTTACATTAATGGGAAGCCATTTGTTCTATGTGAGGTTGAAAGGCCCTATAAAAACATGTTGGAGTACACGGTAAACTTTTTTTTACTTATTATATGTTAAACTTTTGTCGAGGAACAGTGTGGTGGAGCTTCGAGCATAGAAGTATCTCTAGTTAAGATGTTTCAGGTCATTGGAGTATTACTTTTGTTACAGTATCATAGTTACTGATTCTTTGCTCATTTAAAACGATTGTAGTTAGTTTCTGTGGTAAATAATTTACATATTTATACTTAAACTAACGTGGCTCCATTACTTGTTTCTTTGATTTGTGCAATATTTTAACCCTCTTCCTCATCTATTTGGGAATCGGAGGAACAATTCCCTAAAATAAACTAATAATGAATATATATATACCCAAAATTCATGCAAATATATAGATTTTATTAAATAAATTTATTTTTAAGGGTATATGTTTAAGGTTTAATAGTTTAGGGTTAAGGGTTAAATTATTTTTTATAATGAATAAGGTCAAATTGAAATAATATTTAAATAACGAGGATTCAATAGAAATACGAAAATAGGTGAGGTGCTAAATATATAGTTTACCCTTATTAAAAAAATAAAATTTTAATATATAAAAAAAATTAATTGAATTTTTTAAAATAATTATTAATTGTATGATGGGTCCTTGAAATTTTAATCTTTATTAATTAATTTAATGATATTCATCCGTGTTCAACATTAGTGGTGTTCAGCGGTGTTCATTGCACATTGTAGAATTTTCCTATATGTTAAAGTATAACCGAAACCATTATGATTCGACAAGATTTATTAAACGTTTGTTATATTAAAAAAATTATTAAACATTTGTTCAAAAAAATATTATTACATTTATTTAAAACGTGATTTTAGTCTGGTTTATTTTTTAACCCATTGAGTGCTCTCGGAGATGGATTCATGTATGTCTGGGGAAGGGCTCTTATCCTACGAACGAGGATTTTTTTACTTTTGTTTTATATAATTTAGAAAAATAGATTAATTATGAATTTACCCCTCTCACTTTTTAACATTTTTGTTTTGCCCCTTAAATCAAAAAACATGATTTTCGTACCTAGTAGTCTCAGTTTAAAAGAGTTATTCCTAGGAAATACAGTTTCGATCAACTTGTCTGCACTATTTATATACGTTTTCAAAAGACTAAAAGTAATCAACAAATACTATTATGTAATCATGCTATAATGTAAAAAATCTAGCTTAAAACAAAAAAAGTGTTTTCAAATTTTAGTAAGTTTGGTTAAATTTGCCATTAATTATTTTTTAGTCAAAATAAACCATAAAATTGGTAATTTAGTCAAGTTAGCTACCGATTTTTCGTAAATCAAAGTATCAATGAACATACAGATTTGATCAAATAATCCCCTAAATTGTTTAGGATAAACTACAAATTTAGTACCCAATACATTACCATGTTTCTCTTTTGGTACCCACTTATATTTTTGGTAAAATGGTAACTAATTTACGTTTTTATTCTGTTTTAGTACTCCGACCGTTGAAATTTAACGGAGATGATGGCGTGACTCATTTTTAAGCATAATAACAGTTTTAGTACCAAAATTTATATATTTTTATCAATTTGGTCTAAACTTTATCGATTTTAATCATTAATATAAATATTTGGGTTAAAACTACAAATTTCCCCTTTTTTCTTTCCCAAAAACCCTAACCCCTCCCTCTCCCGAGAGCCACCGTCAACCGTAACTCGCTTAAACCATAAACCATCCTTCGAACACTAAAAAAATTCTACTGTAAATAGTTGATAAAATTAGGAGCCAAATTCTTTACTGCAAATAGTTTATGAAAATCTGCACATTATTTAATTAAGAGCCAAATTGAGATGATGACGATGATTAAGATTATAGGTCTATAATTTTTTTATTTACTGAAAATCTGCATATTATCATCTTGAGCCGTTGTCAGCATGTTACAATTGTGGAGGGTCCGAGCATTTCATAAGGTAGTGTCCAAGTCGGCCGCTTGTTTAGAATGCCGTTAAATGTGTTTTTCACATATCCATTTGAACCATCTTCTCTCTTTTCTTTTGTTCTTACTATCCTTTGGTTTGGTGTTTTATGTTTCTCTTTTCTGGGCTTATTAAGAGCGATTGTTCTGGAATGAAGGTGTTGAGCTATTGGTATGAACAATTATGAAATGAAATTGGTGTTGAAATCTAAGAAAAAACAACCCATACATAAGGGTGGAATCAGAATTTTGATGTTAACTCATATTTTAATAAAAGCGGGTGAAAAGAAATGGTGGATGTCAATTTTCTTTTAAGGATCTCAATTATTTTTTATAATGGTGTTAATTTTCTTTAAAATATCTTAATTATTTTTTGAACCGATGTCAATTTCCTATTAAGATGAGCTAGGATCTATTTACATCATGTAAAACTCAATTATTTTTATATTGTTTGGATCGTTGGACGATGGTAATAAGTGGTTAAGATTATTTCCTTATCTTTTTTCCAATCGATAATCTTCACATTTTCTACTATAATCTCATTCATCCATTTACCTTCATCCAACAGTCTAAAAAAGGTGTAAGAGGATCATATCTCTCTCTATATATTTCATATAAAATATATATTAAAATTCTTTCTCAAAATTTTTGGATGTCAATTGACACCCCATGCTCACAGCTAGCTCCGCTTACGCCCATAAACCCTCATCTTTTAAACCTCAATCCCCAAACTCCAAAGAAGTTGAATAGATTTGATAGAAGAAAGGTAATCTTCGATTTTACTCCTAAAATTAAGATGATGTTTAAATTGATGGAATATACAAGTGTTTTGAACTAAAACTGTGATTATATCAAGCTACATCATCATCTTTGATAATTTTTAATGGCCGAATATCAAAACTGAACAAAAATGTAATGTTAAGTATCATTCTGTCAAAAAGATAGATGAGATTTCAAAACAAAAATACAATAATAGATTAGGTACTAAGTACCAACTAGATAGTGTACCCAAGTTTTTATGATAACTTGGGAAGTTTCTTATACAATTTTATCCAAAAACAGTTAAGGATCCATTTGATTTATTAAATTCATAGAGCCATTGTAACACCCTAGTTTTAAAAAAATGTGTTGTAAGATGTTGCTAAGGGGGATTGAACCCGCACCCCTTAACATGGTGTTCTGGTAACTTAACCAACCGAGCCAAGCCTACTCTTAGTTCCAATATGCATCAATTTAATCTTAAGCTCAATCTGAAGAGTCTGAAATACATTAACTCTTGTCTGACCCCTTCACCTACCAGATTAATGACCCAACCAAACACTAGATATTTTTCCCTCTCTCTATCGATCGTCCCGCTACCCAACCTCGGCCACCCTTCTGAACTCCGTCACCACCCAGCCGTGGTGTGCACCGCCACCTTCACCGTGTCCGCAGTCTCTTCCCGACCCCAGCCCTGTGCTCCACTTGCGGTGAACGAACGCCGTTCATCGTGGAGATTACGTTGAAATCTTGTCGAAACCACCCGTGAACCTTGCTGTTTTCCTTCATTACTGGTCGTCTTCGTTGCCGTCTAAGTGCGTCGATAGTCCAAGCTGGATCAGCGTGAGGAGGGGAACAAAACCCCCTTAACCGTTTGTCGCTCCGACACCGACAAAGGCCTCACCGAAGAAGTGCGTATTCCGACTGTCTTACTTTGTTTTTGGCAAGCTCCGGTTAAATTCCGACCTTGTTAGGGGTCGTTCCGACTTGTTGAAGTGTTGATTCTGAGATTTTTTTTTGATTTTCGATAGATTCTGACCCTTTGAGGCCTTCGACGAGCAATTTCGGTGACCGGCCGGCAAGGTTGACAATTTGGGTAAGTGGGCCGGTTCAGGTGTTGGCCCGAGAGCCTGAACCGATCAAATTTGGGCCAAGCCCATTTGTTAACCCGGTCCGAACCCGAGCCCAAACCCGAGTCTGACTCATAACCGAGCCCAACTCGTCTGTCGAGTTAACTCAGCCCGAGTCAGTCACCGAGTCAACTCAGCCCGAGTCAAATCAGTGAGTCAGCCCGAGTCAACTCAATTGACCCCTGCTAGTTGACTGCTGACGTCAACGTTTACCGCAGATGTCATTGTTGACTTTGACCCATTGATCGTCGACTTTGACCGTTGATCGTTGACTTTGACTATTGACTGTTGACCAAAAAGCCAATTTTTCTGAAAACTCCCGTTTTACATTTTTCGACGTCCTGAGTCTGTTTTAGAAGTCTGTTTCGCGAAATTCTGACCCGAAAGCCTCTGAATCTGACCCTAATCACGAACATGCTTAATTAATAAACTATTGTTTTGAAAAGGAGTTATATTAAATAAAAGACTGATGTGAACCCTTGTTTGCCTGAAGGTACTCGAGACTCCCCCGACCGATTGTCTACTCAGTCCAGTTCCTCCCAACCCACTCTCCCTCGCGCTTTTTTGGTTACTAGTACGACCTTATAGACTTTGTGAATGAAATCTAAGTTAGAACTTAATCCGTGTAGTAACTTATTCTATTGTAAACTTGTGATCTAGGATCTAGCTCAGTGGCAGAGTGTGGTGAGACCAGTTTCCGTTAGACCCTCCTGACTAGCTCATTGAGGTGTGTTCCGTGTGTGCTACATTTCTATTTTGCTTGAATTCTTGAATGCACATATATGAACATAAATATGAACATGTATGAACTATGAGATAACTTTTGAACTGAGGTCATGACTACCCCTTTCTGTTAAAGCATTATTAAGTTTCTGATAAAAGCATGACTGTTCCGTTGAAAGCATGATTGTTGTTTGAGAACATAGTCGTGTTATATCTGATAGTATGCCCCATGTCTGATCTAGAATTGAAATATCTGATTTCTGATTGATGTAATTAAACATATGTCTTCCATCTGAATTCTGATGCTTATGTATATCAAGCAAAACTGTACTGCTTGAAGGTATACTCTGGGGATATGTTTTGAAGTGTCTGCAGGTACAGCCCTGATCCAGCTAGTAAACCCTTCTGTTAAGCTCCTACGCCTACGGGCCTAGGGTAAGTCTTTCTGGACCTAAGGCATTCCCTTAGGTAGGCTCCTACGCTTTAGGCCTAGGGTAAGACCTTCTGTATGCAGTCAGGGGGAATTACATTTTGGAGTTCGGTTGGAAGGTAGCTAGGTTTCAATAAAACTTTGATTCTCTTGATACCTTGAACAGAATTGATGAATCGTATATCTGAACTGTGTATGAGTTTATGAACACGTGTTTTATATGCACTTATTGGAACACTGTAACCCCCGTAGCCCGGTCTAGACGGTTGACCCGAACTACGAAGATTACACGGGGAAAACCAAAGTCAACCCGAAAGTCAACCTTGATTAACGACCCTTTTTTTTTTCTTTTTAATCTTGTCTAGATGCACATTAACCTTAAGTGTGATCATACAAACAACATATCAAAAGATCACAAACATCAGAGATCAAACAGGGACCCAATTGAACAAATTACAACTTTAGGGACCAAATTGTAAATTCTGATAAATTAAGGGACTCAGCCCAAATTAAAGTTACCATCTTGAAATTAGTCAGGTTTCATGCATCTCTGTGAAATTTCAGCTTAAAAGGACATCCACAGCTCATGCAATTGATCACACA
The DNA here is from genome assembly GCA_958450335.1 of Hibiscus tridactylites. Taxonomy (NCBI): domain Eukaryota; kingdom Viridiplantae; phylum Streptophyta; class Magnoliopsida; order Malvales; family Malvaceae; genus Hibiscus; species Hibiscus tridactylites. The sequence continues at coordinate 74,089,264 of OY288273.1, forward strand.
AGATTTAGGACCAAAACGCAAACATTTCAAAACATGTAACTACCATGTCAGCCCCCTAACGGTCGACCGTTCCGAAACAGGCTAGCCCTGTTCCGAAACACGGGCCGTTCCGAAACGGGTTCCGGAACATGGCCTCGGCAGAGGCTAAACCGTTTCGAAACGGTGCATACCGTTTCGGACGCCTGGGTTCATGCAAGGCACCCGTTCCGAAACGGTACACCCCTGTTCCGAAACGCCTGCACAAAAACCAGCAAACAAGCATACTAGATCATGCAATTGGACACTCAAACATGCTCCAAACATCACCAAACTTTACCAGCATGCAATTAAATATATTTAAGACATCCAAGCATCATCAATTCAACAAAATAACATCACATGCAAAAAGCCCCAAATTCAAAGTCATGCTTCCTACACAAGCTAACATTCAAGCCTTAAACCTTCAAAAGCAAGCAATAGAAATTCAATCCAAAAACCAGCAACATCAACCACATACAACATACTTAGGGAGTCATAAACACCTCCCAAACAAATACATTGGTCCCCCATTGCCAAAAACATACAAAAGCTAGAACACTTATAAAACCTTCATACATTGAGCTTTACTTGTACTTGTTTGCTTGCCTCCTCTTGCTGCCCTCAATGCACTCTAATGCTCTGCATTATTGAATCAAGAAAACGAGAGAGCGTAAGCCAAAGCTTAGTGAGGAGTGCTCTTTAAAAACCATTCAATAATGCATTTAAAACCATTTGTAAATCATGCTTGTAAACAACCTTTACACATGCTCAAAGCATACTTTAAATCAAGCAATAACATGCTTCCACATTTCATTTAAACTAGCATCTCATGCTTCAACATAAACATTAAATCATGCATCTCATGCATCTCATGTACAATACATGTCATATTGGCTCAAGTGATACATTTCATTTAGAAATCAAGTTCAACAACTTTCCCCAAGGACTTTTAAACACCTTGGACCCCAAGGACTTTTAAACACCTTGGCCATGGACTTTTAAACACCATGAATGGACCACACAAGGACTTTTAACCACCTTTGTGTCCGTAGCTTGAAATACCCCAAGGACTTTTAAACACCTTGGCCCCATGGACTTTTAACCACCATGGAAAGGAGCACCTAAGGACTTTTAACCACCTTAGTGTCCGCAACAAGATTCATCCAAGGACTTTTAACCACCTTGATGATCTTAGATAACAAGGCTCACTCAAGGACTTTTAACCACCTTAGTGACCTTCACTTTTACAAACCATCACTTGCCAATACACACTTTATACAACATGTAATCCACTATTTTAAAGCATTTAAACCAAGCCATTTCTTCTTGCATTTCAAAGCATTAAATCATCATTTAACAATGCATAAAACAAGGTACTCTTACCTAGAGACACCTTCAACACATGGCTTAAAACATCAGCATAAATCATGCTAAAACATCAGCAATTAACATGCTAAAACATGCTTTCCAAAACAGTAGCAAATCATGCAAAATCATCATTTCACATTTCATCAAAACATGGCCACCACTTTAAGAGAGTAATCCGAAAACTTACACTTGAGCTTAGCAAAGTTGTTTAGACTTATACTAAGCTCCCAAAACCTTCAACCTTTGGTTTAAAAGCTGAAAATCCATTTTCACTCACCGATTACCACTTCGCTTCAAACCAAAGCACCAAAACAAGCCTCCGGATCAACAAATCTTGGATCCTAGGATGCCTCCCCTGTTTCAACACATTAAAGCAGAGGATTAATGCATCATCATGCATTAATTGCTTCAATGAAAGCATCAAAACTCGCTGCTCTCACTAAACCTCTATTTTCGGCCACCAAACACAACCGAAAATCATCTCCAAACACTTCCAAAACTTAACCCAGCCAAGATCCATCACTTCTAACCATTTTTATACATCACATAACATGCAAAAAGATCACAACCACGTCCTTATACCTCCAGGTATAACAGATCACCAATTACACTCCAAAAACAACCAAAAACTCAAGCCAAACTTAGGAAATTCAACCTATCCGGGATTGCATTGATTAAACCTCAACTTCTAATCATTTTAGCATTCATTTAACATCAATTTAACACCTCAAAACCCTGCTTAAACAGATCACACGAAATTTTCACCAAAATCACCAAATCTTGCATTTTAGCCAAAAATCAAGATCTCAATTGAAAAGCCTTTAATAAAACATGAATCAAGGATTGAGAACTTAGGAATTTCAGTAAAGAACTGATAGTTTAGAGGAGAAGGACGTTCTTACCTCCAAACTTGAATTTCTCCATTTTAGAGCCAAAATGCTTGATGAATCAACTTGTAAATTGTGAGGTTTTGATGATGAGATGATTAGAAATCAAATGAGAGTTGAAATGAGAGATTAAGAAGTCAAAATCAGAGAAAGAAATCTGAGGAAATCTTGTTTGGGTAGAGAGAAAATGAGAGAAAAGAGAATTTGAGAGAAAATAGAAAAATTAGTTAACAATTGGTTAAAATGATTTCCCTCTCTTTTCTTAATCTTTAAAATCAGATTTTAGACTTAAAATATCTTAGAAAAAATCTGGAGAAATCCTTTTTGGAATAATAGCTCCTTAAAGATTCAAAGTTTCAACCCTTTATAAAACTGTCCCGCAACTTTCAAAAATTACATTTTGGTCACTAGCCAAAATGTCAACCTTCCGAACCTCATTTTCCAAAATTGATTTCACAGTTCACTTTTATATATTAAAAGATGATTTTAGAATATTTTTCCATATTTTTAATGCAACCCGAACTAGGTTTTCCTAAATTCCCTCTTATATATTCGATCAGCACTTTGACTGAACCGGTCAACGCCAAAACTTCTGAGCCCAAAACCGGGGCGTTACAACTCTCCCCCCCTTAAGAAATTTCGTCCTCGAAATTTACCTGAAGGAAAGAGATAAGGAAACTGCTTCAGCATATCCTCCTTCCGCTCCCACGTGGCTTCCTCAACACCGCGATGCTTCCACAGCACCTTCACCAACTCAATGGTCTTGCCACGAAGAACCTTGCTATCTGAATCCAGAATCTTCACCGGTTCCTCATCATAGGTCAAATCCGGATTCAATTCCACCTCCTCCACAGGCAACACATGCGAAGGATCAGATCGATACCTCCGGAGCATAGAAACATGGAACACATCATGAATCTTCTCCAGCTCCTGAGGTAACCTCAACCGATACGCAACAGAACCAACACGCTCAACAACCTCATACGGTCCAATGTATCTAGGGCTCAGCTTACCCTTCCGCCCAAACCTCATCACCTTCTTCCAAGGCGAAACCTTCAAGAACACGCGATCACCCACCGCAAACTCTATCTCCCTACGCTTCAAATCCGCGTAAGACTTCTGCCGATCAGAAGCAGCCTTCAACCGCTCACAAATGAGCTTCACTTTCTCGGTGGTACCTTTCAACAAAGCAGGCATCGAAACCAACTTTTGACCAGTTTCAGCCCAACACAGAGGAGTCCTACACTTCCTCCCATACAGAGCCTCATAAGGTGCCATCTGTATACTTGCCTGAAAACTGTTGTTGTAAGCGAACTCAACCAAAGGCAGATGCTTCTCCCAAGAACCTTGGAACTCTATCACGCAGCATCTCAACATATCCTCCAAAATCTGAATAACTCGCTCAGACTGGCCATCCGACTGGGGATGATAGGATGTACTGAAATGCAACCTTGTACCCAGAGCTTGATGCAAACACTGCCAAAAACGCGACGTGAACCTCGGATCCCTATCCGACACGATCGACTTAGGCACACCATGCAACCTCACAACCTCAGCAATGTACAGCTCTGCCAGCTTATCCAAGGAAAACGTAGTATGCACAGGCAAGAAATGTGCACACTTCGTCAGGCGATCCACAATCACCCAAACAGAATTCTTCTTCGACGGAGACAAAGGCAAACCAGATACAAAATCCATGGTAACCCTCTCCCACTTCCATTCAGGGATTTTCAACGGTTGCAACAAACCAGAAGGAACCTGATGTTCAGCCTTAACGCGCTGACACACCAAACACTTGCTCACGAACTCTGCCACATCCTTCTTCAAGCCCACCCAATAGTACTCATCACGAAGATCGCGATACATCTTTGTACTACCAGGATGCATAGCAAAAGGACTACTATGACCTTCAGCTAGAATAGCATGCCTCAACTCAGCATCTGCAGGCACTACTATCCGATTACCAAAACACAACACCCCATCCTCATTAAAACAGAAATCCGAAGGTCTACCCTCCGCGATATCCTGAACATGAGACACCAAGGAATCATCCAACAACTGCTTATCCTTGATCAACTGAACCAACGAAGGTTTCACTTGCAACTCAGCAACAAGACCACCATCCTGCGATATACTCAAGCTAGCAAACATAGCTCTCAGCTCAACAGCTACCTTTCTACTCAAGGCATCCGCAACAACATTGGCCTTTCCAGGATGATACTCTATCGTCAGATCATAATCCTTGAGCAACTCCAACCAACGTCGCTGCCTGAGATTCAACTCCTTCTGAGACATCAGATACCTCAAACTCTTGTGATCCGTGTACACCGTACACTTCTCACCATACAGATAATGCCTCCAGATCTTCAGAGCAAAAACCACTGCATCCAGCTCAATATCATGCGTAGGATAATTGCGCTCATGCACCTTCAACTGCCGCGACGCATAAGCCACAACCTTACCCTCTTGCATCAGCACACACCCCAAACCAACATAGGATGCATCACTGTAGACTACAAACTCTTTCCCTGATTCAGGCTGAATCAAGATAGGAGCTTGCGTCAAAGCCAACTTCAGCTTCTCAAAAGCTTGCTGTCTCGCTTCTGTCCACTCATACTTAACATCTTTCTGCAGCAACTTCGTCAAAGGAGCAGCAATCTTGGAAAAACCATCCACAAACCTTCGGTAGTATCCTGCCAAACCAAGGAAACTACGAACCTCCTGAACAGACTTAAGAACTTTCCAGTTCATCACCGCTTCAATCTTCTGAGGATCAACACGAATCCCCTCAGCTGAGACCACATGCCCAAGAAAAACAACCTCTCTAAGCCAAAACTCACACTTGCTCAACTTAGCATAAAGCTGATTCTCCAACAAAGCTTGCAACACAACCCTCAAATGCTCTTCGTGCTCTTCCTCAGTACGCGAGTACACAAGGATATCATCAATGAACACCACAACAAACTTGTCCAGGTATTCATGAAAAACACGATTCATCATGTCCATGAAAGCAGCATGAGCATTTGTCAAACCAAACGGCATCACAAGGAACTCATAATGCCCATACCTTGTCCTGAAAGCTGTCTTAGGCACATCCACATCCTTCACCTTCAATTGATAATACCCTGACCTCAAGTCAATCTTAGAGAACACATCAGCTCCCCGAAATTGATCAAAGAGATCATCAATCCTCGGCAAAGGATACCGATTCTTGATAGTCAACTTGTTCAGCTGACGGTAATCAATGCGCATCCTCATCGTGCCATCTTTCTTCTTCACAAACAAGACAGGAGCACCCCAAGGCGAAACACTCGGCCGGATGAAACCACGATCAAGCAACTCTTGCAACTGCGTCTTCAGCTCCTTCAGCTCCTTAGGTGCCATTCTATAGGGAGTAATGGACACAGGAGTGGTATTCTCATACAGCTCAATACCAAACTCCACCTCGCGATTAGGAGGTAAACCAGGCAACTCCTCAGGAAAAACATCAGGAAACTCCTTCACAACCCTGATATCCTGCACCCTCAGCTCCTTCGAACTAGGATTCATCACAAAAGCCAGAAAAGCTTCACAACCTTGCCTCAGCATCCTGCTCGCCTCCAAGGTAGAAACAACATTGGCAAGAAACTTCACATTCTCACCAACCACCACCACTTCATAATCATCCGCAAGCCTAAGCGAAACCCGCTTATTCTCACAATCCACAACAGCACGATGCTCAGCAAGCCAATCCATACCAAGGATCACATCAAAACCATAAAAGGGCAACTCCATAAGATCAACAAGAAAGACATGCTCTTGAACAACCAAAGGACACCTTTTATAAAGCTTACGAGTCACAACAGTTTCACCAAAAGAACTAGTGACTCTAACACCAACATCCAAAGACTCAACAGGCAAACCAAGCAACTCAGCATGCTCACGAAGAATGTATGAATGCGTAGATCCAGAATCAATCAAAGAAAGCAATGACAAGGATTGCAAAGTAAAGGTACCTGCAATCACATCTGCATCATTCCTTCCTTCGCGCTGAGCATACACCCTCGCTTGGCCTCCACCCTCAGGTTGAATAGCCACAACATGAGCTACACCGCGCCCACCTTCCTCTCGCCTCTGAAAATTACCACGACCGCGCCCACGACCTCTCTGCGGTGCTGCAACAACAGGAGCACGCTCTTGACCACCAGCCATCCTCGGACAATCACGTCTCAGATGATCAGCTGAACCACAATTCCAGCACTCATAACCAGCTGCTATCACAGGAGCTTGCACCTCTCTCCCAGCACGAGGACAGTCACGCCTCAAGTGACCACGGGAACCACAAATCCAACAAGCACTAGGGTCAGCTCTAGCATTGCCGCCCCTAGCAGGTGCACCTCCACCTCTCTTAGACGAGAACTGAAACCTCTGATCACGCCCTCTCTTGTTCCGTCCACCGGAACTATATTCAGCAGCTCTTTTCCCAGAACTAGCTCCAGTACCCTTAGCAGACAAACCCAGGTTCATCTTAATGTCCTTCAATCGACTAACCAACACATCGAAATCATTGTACTCAGCAGCTAACATATAGGTCTTAACCTCCGTCACCAAACCATAACGGAACCTTTCGCACCTTTCGCGCTCATCAGGTACCAACTGAGGTGCATACTGGCTAAGACGTACAAACTGTACCTCATACTCAGCCACACTCATGTTCCCTTGGGTCAGAGACATGAATTCACGCTTCTTTTCATCCAGATATCTAACTCCCAGATATCTCCTCTTGAACGCATGCTGAAAGAACGTCCATGTAACATCAGCATCAGCCATCCCAGAGATTGTGGTCGTCCACCACGTATAAGCATCACCTTGCAGCAGTGACACCACACATCCCAGCTTCTGCACATCAGTGCAACTCATTTGTCCCAAGACACGCTTGGTACTCTCCAACCATGCTTCAGACCTCTCAGCTGACATACCCCTAAACTCAGTCCCACCAAGACTGCGCAAACGTTCCAAGGGTAGTCTAGCACCAGCATCTCCCTGATGCCCAGCTCCTTGAGCTCCAGCTACTGCTGCTCGAAACGCACCCGCAATAGCTTGTACAAGCACAGACATGTCAGGTATCGCTTGCCCCTGACCAGCTTCAGGTCCTGCAGCTCCAGCACCAGCTGCCTCAGCTCCAGCTCTTTCCCTCTCCGCACCACCACCACCAGGTGGAGGAGGAGGTAACACAGCACTACCAGTGTGCTCATCATTCACATTCCCCTCCGGGGTCGTAGCTCTCGCGCTACTCCTTAACTCTCTACGTGGTGCCATACTTTACCATGCATAACAATACAAAATAAAACAAGTCAGGACCAGCAAGGTAAGCAAATTCCAAGTATTCAAGCTCAATTTCTTTCAAAAACAACATCATCCCTTTAGCTTTTGTTTGGCAATGAGTACCCTCATCATGCATCATCACAACATGCATCACATACACATCATCATATCATATCATTGAACATGCTTTCACTCAACAAGCATACCAACCAAACCATGCTTCAATCATGCGTTCACACATTCCCAATTACTCGAGAACTCAGCTCTGATACCACCAAATGTAACCCCCGTAGCCCGGTCTAGACGGTTGACCCGAACTACGAAGATTACACGGGGAAAACCAAAAACCCGAAAGTCAACCTTGATTAACGACCCTTTTTTTTTCTTTTTAATCTTGTCTAGATGCACATTAACCTTAAGTGTGATCATACAAACAACATATCAAAAGATCACAAACATCAGAGATCAAACAAGGACCCAATTGAACAAATTACAACTTTAGGGACCAAATTGTAAATTCTGATAAATTAAGGGACTCAGCCCAAATTAAAGTTACTATCTTGAAATTAGTCAGGTTTCATGCATCTCTGTGAAATTTCAGCTTAAAAGGACATCCACAGCTCATGCAATTGATCACACAAGATTTAGGACCAAAACGCAAACATTTCAAAACATGTAACTACCATGTCAGCCCCCTAACGGTCGACCGTTCCGAAACAGGCTAGCCCTGTTCCGAAACACGGGCCGTTCCGAAACGGGTTCCGGAACATGGCCTCGGCAGAGGCTAAACCGTTTCGAAACAGTGCATACCGTTTCGGACGCCTGGGTTCATGCAAGGCACCCGTTCCGAAACGGTACACCCCTGTTCCGAAACGCCTGCACAAAAACCAGCAAACAAGCATACTAGATCATGCAATTGGACACTCAAACATGCTCCAAACATCACCAAACTTTACCAGCATGCAATTAAATATATTTAAGACATCCAAGCATCATCAATTCAACAAAATAACATCACATGCAAAAAGCCCCAAATTCAAAGTCATGCTTCCTACACAAGCTAACATTCAAGCCTTAAACCTTCAAAAGCAAGCAATAGAAATTCAATCCAAAAACCAGCAACATCAACCACATACAACATACTTAGGGAGTCATAAACACCTCCCAAACAAATACATTGGTCCCCCATTGCCAAAAACATACAAAAGCTAGAACACTTATAAAACCTTCATACATTGAGCTTTACTTGTACTTGTTTGCTTGCCTCCTCTTGCTGCCCTCAATGCACTCTAATGCTCTGCATTATTGAATCAAGAAAACGAGAGAGCGTAAGCCAAAGCTTAGTGAGGAGTGCTCTTTAAAAACCATTCAATAATGCATTTAAAACCATTTGTAAATCATGCTTGTAAACAACCTTTACACATGCTCAAAGCATACTTTAAATCAAGCAATAACATGCTTCCACATTTCATTTAAACTAGCATCTCATGCTTCAACATAAACATTAAATCATGCATCTCATGCATCTCATGTACAATACATGTCATATTGGCTCAAGTGATACATTTCATTTAGAAATCAAGTTCAACAACTTTCCCCAAGGACTTTTAAACACCTTGGACCCCAAGGACTTTTAAACACCTTGGCCATGGACTTTTAAACACCATGAATGGACCACACAAGGACTTTTAACCACCTTTGTGTCCGTAGCTTGAAATACCCCAAGGACTTTTAAACACCTTGGCCCCATGGACTTTTAACCACCATGGAAAGGAGCACCTAAGGACTTTTAACCACCTTAGTGTCCGCAACAAGATTCATCCAAGGACTTTTAACCACCTTGATGATCTTAGATAACAAGGCTCACTCAAGGACTTTTAACCACCTTAGTGACCTTCACTTTTACAAACCATCACTTGCCAATACACACTTTATACAACATGTAATCCACTGTTTTAAAGCATTTAAACCAAGCCATTTCTTCTTGCATTTCAAAGCATTAAATCATCATTTAACAATGCATAAAACAAGGTACTCTTACCTAGAGACACCTTCAACACATGGCTTAAAACATCAGCATAAATCATGCTAAAACATCAGCAATTAACATGCTAAAACATGCTTTCCAAAACAGTAGCAAATCATGCAAAATCATCATTTCACATTTCATCAAAACATGGCCACCACTTTAAGAGAGTAATCCGAAAACTTACACTTGAGCTTAGCAAAGTTGTTTAGACTTATACTAAGCTCCCAAAACCTTCAACCTTTGGTTTAAAAGCTGAAAATCCATTTTCACTCACCGATTACCACTTCGCTTCAAACCAAAGCACCAAAACAAGCCTCCGGATCAACAAATCTTGGATCCTAGGATGCCTCCCCTGTTTCAACACATTAAAGCAGAGGATTAATGCATCATCATGCATTAATTGCTTCAATGAAAGCATCAAAACTCGCTGCTCTCACTAAACCTCTATTTTCGGCCACCAAACACAACCGAAAATCATCTCCAAACACTTCCAAAACTTAACCCAGCCAAGATCCATCACTTCTAACCATTTTTATACATCACATAACATGCAAAAAGATCACAACCACGTCCTTATACCTCCAGGTATAACAGATCACCAATTACACTCCAAAAACAACCAAAAACTCAAGCCAAACTTAGGAAATTCAACCTATCCGGGATTGCATTGATTAAACCTCAACTTCTAATCATTTTAGCATTCATTTAACATCAATTTAACACCTCAAAACCCTGCTTAAACAGATCACACGAAATTTTCACCAAAATCACCAAATCTTGCATTTTAGCCAAAAATCAAGATCTCAATTGAAAAGCCTTTAATAAAACATGAATCAAGGATTGAGAACTTAGGAATTTCAGTAAAGAACTGATAGTTTAGAGGAGAAGGACGTTCTTACCTCCAAACTTGAATTTCTCCATTTTAGAGCCAAAATGCTTGATGAATCAACTTGTAAATTGTGAGGTTTTGATGATGAGATGATTAGAAATCAAATGAGAGTTGAAATGAGAGATTAAGAAGTCAAAATCAGAGAAAGAAATCTGAGGAAATCTTGTTTGGGTAGAGAGAAAATGAGAGAAAAGAGAATTTGAGAGAAAATAGAAAAATTAGTTAACAATTGGTTAAAATGATTTCCCTCTCTTTTCTTAATCTTTAAAATCAGATTTTAGACTTAAAATATCTTAGAAAAAATCTGGAGAAATCCTTTTTGGAATAATAGCTCCTTAAAGATTCAAAGTTTCAACCCTTTATAAAACTGTCCCGCAACTTTCAAAAATTACATTTTGGTCACTAGCCAAAATGTCAACCTTCCGAACCTCATTTTCCAAAATTGATTTCACAGTTCACTTTTATATATTAAAAGATGATTTTAGAATATTTTTCCATATTTTTAATGCAACCCGAACTAGGTTTTCCTAAATTCCCTCTTATATATTCGATCAGCACTTTGACTGAACCGGTCAACGCCAAAACTTCTGAGCCCAAAACCGGGGCGTTACAAACACATTGAGCTCCCTAGCTCTTACCCCCAAACTTTCCCCTTTTAGATACTTTTGAATAGGCTACCCGTGGACTTGGCACTTGGAGGATTGGTACATTCTTATTATACCTTTGTTGTAATGTTCTTATCCACCATACTGTCTATTTTGGGTGATATGAGCCTATATTTTGTTATGGTATACTTTACTAATTGGCCATGATGGTATCATTTTGTAACTCAAACTCTGAAATGGTTTTAGATTGTGTACTTGATAGTTGATCCGATGGTATGTGTGTATCATCGTTACGAGACTTTAGAATGGAAATGTTTTTACCTATTATTATCTTGATCTCTCTACAGCGAGTTATTCCATTATGTACTTTCGACTGGATAATATATTTTCCCAACGGGTTTTCTACTCTAGTTACATCATGAGACATGTCAGGTTTTTCATGAAAGTTGAATATATGTGTTATATATGTTATGATGATCCTCTGTAACTTAGGTGTAACGCATAGGCTGGTACATGGGGTTACATTTAATTGGTATAAGAGCTTTTGGTTTTATAAACCTCGAATTATGAGTGGGTCATAAATACTATGTTTTATAAAACGTTTTAAATATTTATATATTTTTTCAGAAAAAGGCCATGTCACCAAGTTTTATATGTTTAACTGTGTCTAATATTCCAGTGCCAGTTCTGACCTTAGGTTCTTCATTTTGTAGAGCTGAGACCAATTGATGAGTACTAGACGTGGTCCTCGACCTGCTAGATTCTCCGACCCGATTGAGGATGTGGCTAATGATCCCTCGGCCCCTATAGATCATCCTGCTCCTAGAGGTCCTATAGCTCTGGTTGATCCACCGCCTACATCTGGTATCGATATGGTGACTCCGGTTAGAGGAGCACCCACACCCTGTACTGAGCCATCCACGATAGTGTCTGATGAGGCTCTTAGCATGTAGTTTTTACAGTTGATTCATGGTGCAATTAGAGTTGCGGGAGTTGTGCCTGAAGTTCCTATCTCTCAGACCCTAATCACTAACGGGGCTAAGACTTTTGATGGCCCTACAGGTGGAGCCCCGACTGAGGTAGAAGAGTGGCTTCACGATCTTCAGAGACGCATGGATTCGTTGGGTCTTGAGCTGCCCAAGAAATATTTGGGAGCTGTCTTACTGCTTTATGGGAATGCCCGCACCTAGTGGGAGTCTGTTGTGAGCAGTGTCCCTTCTACCTGTCTAACATGAGATTTCTTTAAAGAACGCTTCAAGATCCGTTTCATCAGAGAGTGCTATATGAGGCATATGCGAGAGCAGTTCAGGACTCTGACACATGGGGAGATGACTGTATCTGAGTATGAGGCGAGGTTTCTAGACCTTTTGAGGTTTAGATCTAATATGGTACCCACTGAAAAAGAAAAGTGCCACAAGTTTGCACTCGGTCTCCGTCATGAGTTGTGCGTATAGGTTATCGGGCACCTTGATAAGTTGATCGAGTTGGTAAAAGATTTACAGGAGGTTGAGTTGATGGTCGCATAGAGCGACATAGTAGATCGAGACCGATCTAGGAGGCCTTCTAGCATCGAGTTTTCAGCACGGGCAAGTAAGAAGGCTCGCAACTGCACCTCCAAGGAGTGACACCGGTTCTAGGCCTCCAACCCCTCAGCCCTCGGCAGCTAGTCGAGGTGGTTTATCAGGTTTCTCTAAGGCACCTTTTTGTGAGCATTGTGGCAAATGGCATCAAGAGAAGTGTAGGAAGAAGGTGAGTACTTGTTTCCTTTGCGGGTCTAGAGATCACTTTTTGAAGGGTTGCCCAGTTCCACCATCTTCTCACCGGGCATCCTCTCAGACTCCTACACGTTCACATGCTTTTGTTTAGACTCCAGCTAGGGGTCGTAGTCAAAGTAGACCTTCTGCATCTGCTGCCAGGACTGACATCAGAGCTTGGTCATGTCAGAGTGGAGGACCGAATTTATCTGAGGCTAGCAACCAACACTTGTGTATGCTACCAGACGTCGAGATGACAGAGATGGGCATGATGTCATTGCAGGTACTTTTACCATTCATTCTTCTCCATACTTTGCATTGCTTGATAATGGTTCCACCCACTCCTACATTTAAAGATCTGTTTCCCGAGACCTTTCAATTCCAATAGAAGCCACATAGAATGTTGTTATAGTTATGAACCCTGTAGCCCAGTTAGCGACCGTGGATAAGGTGTTTAGGCGTTGTCCTCTTGAGATTCAAGGGGAAATCTTTCTGGTTGATCTTATGGAGCTTCCTTTAGAGGAGTTCGATCTAATTCTTGGCATGGATTGGTTGACGGAACATCATATGTAAGTCTAAGAGGGCTATTCTGAAGACTTTAGATGGTCGGTCAGTGGTGTTGGTCGGTGAGCAGCGACGTTACCTGTCCAATGTAGTATATGCCCTGACAGCTTACAAGATGATTCAGAAAGGATATGAGACCTTCATTGCTTGCTTCCTAAACACGAAGGGTTTCTTGTCCAAGATAGAGTAAATTCGCACCGTTAGCAAGTTTCCTGATGTTTTTCCTGAAGAGTTGCCTGGGTTACCTCCCGATAGGGATGTTGAGATCAAAATTGTGACCTATCCAGGTTCCACGCCAGTATCCATGAATTCTTATCGTATGGCCCCTAAAGATCTTAAGGAGTTAAAAGTCCGGTTGCAAGAGCTTCTTGACCGAGGCTTTATCCGACCTAGCTCTTCGCCTTGGGGAGCTCATGTTCTCTTCGTGAAGAAGAAGGATGGTTCACTTCGGTTATGAATTGATTACAAAAAAGTTGAATAAGTTGACTGTGAAGAAAAAATATCTGTTACCCAGGATTGATGACTTATTTGATCAATTTCGGGGAGCCATCGTTTTCTCGAAGAATGATCTCCGATCCGGGTACTATCAGCTGAAGATAAAGGGTTATGATGTTGCTAAGACAGCCATTCATACTAGATATGGGCATTACGAGTTCCTAGTGATGTCGTTTGGATTGACTAATGCACCAACTGCTTTTATAGACATGATGAATCGTGTGTTTCGACCCTTTATAGATCAATTTGCTGTGGTTTTCATTGACGATATCCTAGTCTATTCTCGGACAGAGACAGAGCATGTTGAGCATTTGAAGATTGTTTTGCAAACTTTGAGAGAGCATCATTTGTATGCTAAGCTGAGCAAGTGTGAATTTTGGCTCAAAGAAGTGACATTTCTAGGACATGTTGTGTCTGCTCGAGGCATCTAGGTTTATCCAAGTAAGATCGAGGCCATCACCAATTGGAAGCAACCTAAGAATGTCTCTGAGATCCATATCTTTTTGGGTTTGGTTGGATACTACCGACGCTTTGTCGAGGGTTTCTCCATCATTGCCACCTCTTTGACAAAGCTATTGAAGAACTGAAGGCAGCTTTGACTCAAGCCCCGGTTCTTACACAACCCGAGTCTAGGAAGGACTTCTCAGTGTATAGAGATGCTTCACACTCTGGGCTCAATTGTGTACTGATGCAGGATGGGAAGGTTATCGCTTATGCATCACGTCAGTTACGACCACATGAGTGTAACTATTTGACCCATGAGCTCGAGTTAGCTGCGGTGGTCTTTACCCTGAAGATCTAGAGGCACTACCTCTGCGGAGTGAAATGCTATATCTTTACTGACCACAAGAGCTTGAAGTACATCCTCACTCAGAGGGATCTAAATATGAGGCAACGTCATTGGGTTGAGCTTCTAAAAGAATATGATTGTGAGATTGAGTACCACCCGGGAAAAGCAAATGTTGTTGCCGATGCCTTGAGTCGTAAGGCCATATCCGACATGAGATCCCTGTTTGCCAGGATGAGCATTTATAGTGATGGTAGTTTTCTAGTAGAATTGGAAGTTAAACCAACTTTGGCCGATATGATTAAGGCCAGGGAACTCTTAGACAGTTCCTTACTTCCAGTCATACAGCAGGTTGAGCAGGGATCCACATCTGTTTATGCCTTCGATCAGGATGGCGTTCTGTGCTTCGAGGGTCGTTATTGTGTCCCTGATGATGTCGACCTGAAGCGAGCCATACTTAGTGAGGCTCATAGCAGCCCTTATGCTATGCATCATGGTGGAGACAAGATGTACCAGAACCTGAAGCAAAGGTACTGTTGGGAGGGCATGAAGAAGGATATATCAGATTATGTATCGAAGTGTATGACTTGTCAGCAAGTCAAAGCGGAACATCAGCATCCTTCTGGTTTATTGTAGCCTATCAAGATTCCCGAGTGGAAATGGGAGCGCATCACGATGGACTTTGTCACCGGGTTACCGTTGACTCCTTCTAAAAAGGATTCTATCTGGGTGATTGTGGACCATCTCACAAAGTCAGCCCACTTCATTCCTATTCGAGTTACTTCTTCGCTGGAGAAGCTGGCTAGGCTTTATATCTCAGAGATCGTCAGATTGCATGGTGTACCCTAATCTATCATATCTGATCGAGATCCGAGGTTTACTTCACATTTCTGGTCGGCCTTGCATAATGCTTTGGGTACACATCTAAATTTCAGCACATCCTTTCTTCCGCAGATGTAATCACTAATTTTGTCCAGACCTTGAACCATTTGTGTTTACTCTAGGGCTTATAATTGGGCTATAAAAAATAAAAGAAAAAAGAAAAGAAAAAGAAATAATAAGAAAAAATCCTAAACATTATCCTTACTATATCTGTTAGTATAATATGTACACCTTGCTTTTGTTATTGGCCTTATATTTATGTATGTTTTATTAGTTTTATGTGATTTATCTCTTTTAGTCTTTACTTTGTATATTATTATTATTATCATCATTATTATTATTGTTATCTATTATTGTTTTACTATTATTATTTTATTACTACGATACTAATAATATTCTCATCATCTATAATAAAGATAAAAGAAGCCCAATCTTATTAGTGAAAAGCCCTAAATAAACAATAAGCCCAAATTTAATTTACAAAGCCCGAACAAAAAAGGGTCCAAATCTGATGAGCCCAATCACCCGAAAACCCTAATCTACCTCTCATCTTTGCGCAGTCGGACCCTGGATGCCAGGATGAAGACATGATTGATGGTCTAAATCATATATGGACCAAAAACCCTAACCCTCAACCTCTAGTGTCGCATCACCAGATCCGTTCGATCTAGTCACCCTTTGACGGTCCAGATTGGGTCTCGCAAAAAACCCTAGGGCAACCCGTTCGTCGTCTTGCGCCGCACGTATCTCAACCGTTTGATCCAAAACTTGGTGGATGGTCTAGATAGATCCAGGAGTGGCACGCGCTCACGTACGACCACCTAAAGCCCCAACGCGCGACGCTCTGGCTCTCTACGCGCGCGCTACCACATAATGACGCTTCCCCTTCTCACGCGTGCGTGCTGTCTGGTGATTCAAACACTCGACCGTTTGCTGCCCCTCACGGGCTTGAAGTCTCCTGCCACTGCCACGCTCGTTCCCCATTTCAGCCAAACCGACATGCAAACACGAAAAGAAATAGTGGTCATTTTCCAAAAATACAAATCAGACAAAAAAGGAACCCCTAAGGTCAACTAGACAAGGGCAGAAATTAGAGATGAAAAAAGAGAGGATAGTGTACTTATAATTTTGTTTTACTTGGATGTAATATCGATATAAAAGAAATCCGAGAAAACCAATGTAAGCCCTTAGAGAGAGAGAAAAAGGGGGAAACTTTCGAATCCAAAAGCAATACAAGCATTTTCCAGAGGTACTCTCATCTTTTTATCCAGTTTGTTGCATCCATACAAAAACCTAAGAATGAAAGGGGTTCATGGGTTTACATTTCGGAGGTCGTTTTGAGACCCTTCTGGAAACAATCCCTTAGGGGTGAGCCCTAGGGTTTCATACTCCTAAAAAACCAGAGAGGGATCAAACTTCTTCTTTTTTTTTCTTTTCGTTTCATCTCCGGCGGTACGACGATTCCAAACCTTCTCCAGTGACAAGCCTTTGGCCCTCGTGGTCGGAGTGGGTGAATTGAGAGGCTGGTTTCGAGGCCTCTTCTCCTCTGTTTCCCGAAAAAGCAAAAAGGGAGGGGGTGTTTTAAGATTGGTTTTTACCAAGACGGTCGAAAAGGGGGAAAAGAAACAAAATTTTGTTTTTTATATCATTTCGCAGTTTTTTAAAATGGGTTTTTCATGTTTTAATCCACCTGCACTTTCAAAATCGCCCAACAAGGGCTCTCGTCTTTTAAAAATCTCAGCCTTAATCCCTGGGTTTTTGGTGCGCCATCAATTTAATCCCGAGTTTTGCTTACGTTCTCCCTTTGGGAAAATCACGAAGCGAACCTTCATCTTTGGCTGGTTTTTAATTTAGTCTCTGGACCATGTCCTAATCTTGATCCCAATCCCTCAATCTCTTGCAAATTTCCAATTTTTATAGCTACTATTTTTACTTTTTATGATTAAAATGCATCTTTACGAGCATATGCATCTGGGATTTGATTTATATGTCGGAATCGAACTAATGTATTACATTGCCTCCATTCGTGATGTTTGAATATGTAACACGCCTTACACGTTAAAATGCAATATTAGAAATCATGTAGATGCACATGTTCCACGCCCCATTTGTTTTTTTATGTGCGCATAGTTGTAGTCATGTTTATTGGTTCTCTATTTTATATTTTTACATGATTCGCATAATTATGTAGGGGTAGAGGATGCATAGTGATTTATCGAGTATATATGCATTCGATTTAATTTCGGCACCACGTATACTTGATTTATGTGCTTGTTTTATCTCTTTGATTATGCATGTGATTCTATGTCTTGTTTATGTATTTATGCTTGTAAGTTCACCCGAATTATAAAATGTAATGCGATGTCTATTTATTCGGGAACGAACGAGGCCAATACCAGTCGAAGTGGTGGTGGTTCGGACGTTCTTTCTCGAATACTAAGATTTTTAAAATCTACTCACCCGTATAACCAAATTTCAATATGATTTGTCACTTTAATTCGCAGAATTTAACATTAACTAAGCGGTAATGATTTTGGTACCAATTTTGGGCACGACGGGGGTGCTCATCCTTCCTCGCGTGTAACTGACTCCCGAACCCATTTTTCAAAGGAAAATCTCTGGTTTTAATTTCAGTGTCCGGTCTACCATTTTTTAAATGGCTGGTGGTGACTCCCATTTATTTTTAAAACTCGATTTCTTTAATCTGATTAAATTTTCAAAAACCAATTAAAACCTGGTTCTTCCAAGTGATACCGGTATTTTTCATATTTTAGTCGCTACAGATGGCGACTCCGCTGGGGGAAAAGACTTTTGTTTTTAAAAAACAAAATAAAAAGAGAGTCAAGCAAAAAAAACCCGTACTGCTTAATTAATATTAGAAGTTGCGAATTAAAGTGATCGAATCAGTCGATATTTGTTTATAAGTGTGAGTTTATTTTAGACGCATTTAAAATTGGACATATAAACCCGTTTGTCTAAGTGGAGGGAAAACGCTAGTGCTTTCGTAGGGATACCGTTCCTCCGTATGGGCCTAGTAAGTAAGTACCTTCGGGGCTCGAATACCCTATATCTTCGTGGGAATATTGTTTTTACGTACGAATATAGCTAAAGGGTTCCCTTGAATTAAACCCGGTTGAAACGAGCCTATAATGAGTGATGACCAGGGGCCTTGCTACCCTTAATAGGGGACATCAAGGACAATTCGAGTACCTCATAGAACCAAAATTGCATGTAGCGAACTTAGAATACCCACCCCTTTAGAGCCATGCGGATAACCTAGGTGTGCTAGACAAGTAGGGTTGCTTGCTTAATGCTTGATTTATTCCTCCTATGATTATTACATTAAACCATGTTTATTCAATACTAACACATTTTTTGGTGTTTGTGTTTTCTTTTGCATTTCTTTTGCATTGCATTTCATAATTTAAAGGTGTTGAATCAAGGTGGTTCTACTCAATTCGGAGGCAGTCATTATGGACGAAAGGTTGCTTAAGAAGGAATAGGTCAATTCGCAAGTCCGACATTGGTCAGAAATAAATCAAAGAGTTCAAGGGGACAGTTCACCGAGTGAGCGCATAGTGTTGGGTTACACTTACGTGAGTATTCAACAAAGTGACCTTTATGAGTTGAAAGGAATTTGGGAGAGTTGGGATTGAACACTACAAAGCTTGTTCCGAGAAAATTATGGTGATGTGGCAGATCTGATTTATGCAAGGATCAACGAACCTTTGTTCCAAGCTTTGTTTGAATTTTGGAACCCGGCCTTCTGTTTCTTTACTTTCAACGGGGAAGACTTAATGCCCACCATCGAGGAGTACACGACTCTTCTCCATCACAAGGGAGTTAAACAAGATTGGCTCTATTCCAAACCTTATAAGTCTCAGAATTATCCAACCAAGCTCAGGGAGGTGGCTGGGATGAGCGCGGATTGGGTAAACGGACTGATTTAGCATAAGTGAGACAATTTGGCTTTCTCGTGGGAGTGCATCCGAGATTTGATACTGACGCACCCCGATGAAGATGGATCTAGTCGCCTTGGGAGTATACGGTTTGGTTATATTTCCGAGGGTTCTTAATGGCATAGATGTGGCGGTCCTAGACATCCTCGAATGACTAAAGAAGAAAGCGAACCCTGCCGCGGAAATTTTGGATGAAACTTTCATCTCTTTAAACGCGATCCAGAGGCATGAAGAAGGATGTTTTAGGGGTTGTGCTCAGCTACTCTAGGTTTGGATTCAGAGCCACTTTTGGGTGACACCAAAGAGGGTTTTGCAAGGAGTTCTATTCGAAGACTTTTCTCCATTGCAAGCGTATTTAACTAAAGAGTGGCAGGAGGATATTAAGAAGGTGAAGTGGGCCGCAATCCTCAGAAATGTCCAAGACAACAAAATAGTTTGGAGGGTGCCTTGGCTAGGCCGGGTTTTGTACTTCCCTTATCGTTGTGGAGACTACAATTTGTTAATGCTTTTGGGACTCTACGGGGGAATCAGTTGTGCACCTTTATTGGTATCTAGGCAATTCGGGTCCCGACAATTCGTATGTTTCACTTCAGGTTTGAGCCATAGTGAGTTTCTTTTCAAAGGAGAATTTAGAGCAAAGATTGTGAATGTCACTCGAGCATGGGACCATTGCTACCGTGTGAGGGTCGACGAGGATGCCACTAGCATGATCACCCTGGATTATGATTTTTGGAGAAGCTGGAGGACTAATGATGAAATCCCTAAACCCGATCAAGGACCAACCATGACGCCTTTTTATTACGCCTTTTTATTACCCCGGATATGATCGAAGCACCGATGTTCATCCAGCTACTCCAAGTACTAGGAGAATTAGGGGTTAGGGCATCACTTATCTATAGAACTCTATCATGACTATTTTGTAAGGAGGCCCCCCTTTTTGTGTTGTGCCGCCTATCGGTCAACATCTTTTGTTAGTAAGTGGAGGCTCATCAATAAGACTTTGATTTGACAATCTTGTACCAAGGGAACCTCTTTTATAATTAATGAAATTTGGCCTATGGGGAGCCACCAATATGATCAACACCTTTGTTCGCATGCATATTTACACGCATTTCATTGCATCTCCCATTTCATGCACCATTTCACAACATAACATGCATTAATCCATCAATAACAATAAATTAACGTTGAAAATATTATTATAGTGGTAGAATCTCAATCTACAACCATTCCACGTTCGTACGACACTCGTTCCCAGTCGCGAGCAATGGAAGAAAGGATGGCAAGGGTTGAACAAGGTCAAAAGGACCTTGAGGGTCGATTGGATAGAATCGAACAAAATATCAAGGACCAGATCGCTCAATCACAAACCAACATTATCGCTCAGATGACCGAACTACTCACAAAGAAGTTTAGTAAGGAAGGAGGTTCGGGAGAAGGAATAGAAAAGACAACATCGCACATTCAACCGGAAATACCCGTCACCGGGAATAGAGTACACATCAACCTTGGAGGAGCCTCCAACCCAATAGACCCTCAAACTAACCGCCATGTGGGCTCCTCATCTAATCAGCCGATGGAAGTGGGGGAAGGCCCCCTAAATGAAGTTCCGGACCTAAGTATGATGAACGAGGTAGAAGAACGAATTAGAGCCGAAATGGAAAGGAAATACAAAGACAGATTCTGTTTCTTTGAGGAAAAATTCAAGGCACTGCAATGGGTAGATGAACAAGGGAATGATGCTAGCGACCTAAGTCTTGTGGTGAATTTGATAATACTGCCAAAGTTCAAGGTTCCCGAAAAATGGCAGCTTTCATAAAGGATGGAAAATTACTCATTCACTGCTTTCAAGATAGCTTAACAGGTTCGGCAATCGGGTGGTACACTCAGCTCAGTCGGGTCAACATTAAATCATGGAAGGACCTTTCAAGGGCCTTTGTGGAGCAATATAAGCACGTTACATATATGACCCCTAATCGAATCATGTTGGAGAGTATGGAACAAAGATCGAATGAAACTTTACGCCAGTATGCTCAAAGGTGACGTGATGTGGCCGCTCAGATTCAGCCACCAATCCCCGAATACGAAATTACGCCCATGTTTGTAAACACTTTGAGGGCCGCTTTGTTTGATCATTTCATAAACAACACCACTCAAAGTTTTGTCGATATGGTAAGAATCGGCGAATCTATCGAGGTGGCTATAAAAAGTGGGAGGATCGACAATGGAGAGAATTCCCGGAGGAATTACAAAAGGAAGGACAGTGAGGTAAAAACTGTGGGGACTTATAACACCCTCAAAGAACTTCACCATCTCCCAGCCAAAAAACACGACCGGAGGCGGGCAAGGCCCGAACAAAAAAGAGTCAAGGCCTCCGAGGAAGGAAAGTGAGAAAATGTCGTTTATTCCCCTACCGATATCGTATGTCGAATTATATTCGCAATTGCACAAGGCCAATTTGGTCAGTCCCCATTATGTCCCTCCATTTGAACAACCTTTTCCCTCGTGGTACGATGGTAAGGTGAATTGTGAATATCATGCCGACGTTCCGGGGCACACGATAGAAAATTACATCGCATTCAAGAAGTTCGTGGAAAACCTAATCAAAATAGGGGTATTACAATTAGATGAGCCAAGTGCGACCACCAACCCACTACCCAACCATAGGGGCCGGGGTGTTAACGCTATTGAAGAGGAGTATACTAGGAGAGAGAAACGAAGCGTGTCCGAGATCAATTCCCCATTAAGGTGGGTTTTCCAACAATTGTGTATGGCCCGCCAAATTGATCGAGGTATGGTGATTTTGCAAAAGGGTTGTGGCCCTTACTGTGAATATCACCAAGAGAAGGGACACGACATCCAGAATTGCGAGGATTTCAAGCAACGGATTCAAGAAATGATGGATAATAAGGAAATCACTTTCTTTGAGAAAGCCGACGGAAAGAAAGAATGGGAAGTTTGCACGTCGGATAGCCTTAAGGTTCCGTATGGAGTTGAAAGACCATTTAGGATCTCCATCAAGTCAGAAGAAGAAGAATCATCTCAAGGGGCAAGCACTAAGGCGGCCCCCAAGATTGTGATAACAACGCCGATATTGTTTCCTTTTAAGGATACTCGCAAGGTCTTGTGGAACTACGCCGCACATATCTCCGTACCAAAGGTTCCCAAGCCGCAAGAGGGAGAGGAGTCGTCCAAAGTAAAAGAGTCGATGCAAGAAGAGCCAACGGAGCATGACTCCGAAGAAGTAAATAAGGTGGGGCATTTCACAAAAAGTGGTAGATGCTATTCGCCGGAAACATCTAAAGCTACGGAAGAACCAAAGCAAAAGGACAAGAAAGAAGGGGACGGACTCGAGAAGATTTTTGGAGAAGATCCACCACCCAAAATCCATCTGGCAGTCACAGAAACACAAGCTCAAGAATTCTTAAAGTTTTTGAAGAATAGCGAGTATAGCATCGTCGAGCAACTCCGGAAACAACAAGCAAGGATCTCGATACTCGAGTTACTGTTAAGTTCAGACAAGCACCGGAACGCGCTGCTAAAGGTGTTAAACCAAACCTTTGTCCCGGGCAACATATCAGTGGGAAAGCTAGACCGGATAGTGAGGCACATTGCTGCCGACAATTACATCACCTTCAGTGATGATGAGATCTCGGATGGGGACATGGGATCAACCAAGGCTTAATTAATATTAGAAGTTGCGAATTAAAGTGATCAAATCAGTCGATATTTGTTTATAAGTGTGAGTTTATTTTAAACGCATTTAAAATTGGACATATAAACCCGTTTGTCTAAGTGGAGGGAAAACGCTAGTGCTTTCGTAGGGATACCGTTTCTCCGTATGGGCCTAGTAAGTAAGTACCTTCGGGGCTCGAATACCCTATATCTTCGTGGGAATATTGTTTTTACGTACGAATATAGCTAAATGGTTCCCTTGAATTAAACCCGGTTGAAACGAGCCTATAATGAGTGATGACCGGGGGCCTTGCTACCCTTAGTAGGGGACAGCAAGGACAATTCGAGTACCTCACAGAACCAAAATTGCATGTAGCGAACTTAGAATACCCACCCCTTTAGAGCCATGTGGATAACCTAGGTGTGCTAGACAAGTAGGGTTGCTTGCTTAATGCTTGATTTAGTCCTCCTATGATTATTATATTAAACCATGTTTATTCAATACTAACACATTTTTTGGTGTTTGTTTTTTCTTTTGCATTTCTTTTGCATTGCATTTCATAATTTAAAGGTGTTGAATCAAGGTGGTTCTACTCAATTCGGAGGCAGTCATTATGGATGAAAGGTTGCTTAAGAGGGAAGAGGTCAATTTGCAAGTCCGACATTGGTCAGAAATAAATCAAAGAGTTCAAGGGGACAGTTCACCGAGTGAGCGCATAGTGTCGGGTTACACTTACGTGAGTATTCAACAAAGTCACCTTTATGAGTTGAAAGGAATTTGGGAGAGTTGGGATTGAAGACTACAAAGCTTGTTCCGAGAAAATTATGGTGATGTGGCAGATCTGATTTATGCAAGGATCAACGAACCTTTGTTCCAAGCTTTGTTTGAATTTTGGAACACGACCTTCTGTTTCTTTACTTTCAACGGGGAAGACTTAATGCCCACCATCGAGGAGTACACGGCTCTTCTCCATTACAATGGAGTCAAACAAGATTGGATCTATTCCAAACCTTATAAGTCTCAGAATTATCCAACCAAGCTCAGGGAGGTGGCCGGGATGAGCACGGATTGGGTAAAGGGACTGATTTAGCATAAGTGAGACAATTTGGCTTTCTCGTGGGAGTGCATCCGAGATTTGATACTGACGCACCCCGATGAAGATGGATCTATTCGCCTTGGGTGTATATGGTTTGGTTATATTTCCGAGGGTTCTTAATGGCATAGATGTGGCGGTCCTAGACGTCCTCGAATGACTAAAGAAGAAAGCGAACCCTGTCGCGGCAATTTTGGATGAAACTTTCATCTCTTTAAACGCGATCCAGAGGCATAAAGAAGGATGTTTTAGGGGTTGTGCTCAGCTACTCTAGGTTTGGATTCAGAGCTACTTTTGGGTGACACCAAAGAGGGTTTTGCAAGGAGTTCTATTCGAAGACTTTTCTCCATTGCAAGCGTATTTAACTAAAGAGTGGCAGGAGGATATTAAGAAGGTGAAGTGGGCCGCAATCCTCAGAAATGTCCAAGACAACAAAATAGTTTGGAGGGTGCCTTGGCTAGGCCGGGTTTCGTACTTCCCTTATCGTTATGGAGACTACAATTTGTTAATGCTTTTGGGACTCTACGGGGGAATCAGTTGTGCACCTTTATTGGTATCTAGGCAATTCGGGTCCCGACAATTCGTACCTTTCACTTCAGGTTTGAGCCGTAGTGAGTTTCTTTTCAAAGGAGAATTTAGAGCAAAGATTGTGAATGTCACTCGAGCATGAGACCATTGCTACCGTGTGAGGGTCGACGAGGATGCCACTAGCATGATCACCCTGGATTATGATTTTTGGAGAAGGTGGAGGACTAATGATGAAATCCCTAAACCTGATCAAGGACCAACCATGACCATGGAAGAACACATGAGGATAGTACCCTCCGAGGCAGATATTGTGAGAAAAGAACTTGAGGAAGTCAAGAAGAAGATGGAAGCCTTGTAAACTGGACACGCCAACGAACTCTATCAGGCGAGTTTGGACATTGACATCAAGGAAGGAACAATCAAAGACTTAAGGAAAGAGAATACCGACTTGAAGAAAAAAAAATTGCCCTTTATCAAAGAGATGTTGTCAAGATGCAAGCCTCAATAAGAAGTGCGGGTCAGAAGAAGCTTGTGGCAGTTGAGAGAGAGGGGGGGAAAACAGCCTAAGATTGGTCGAGGAGGAAAAGAGAAAATGCAAGCAAGAAATTGAGAAGGAAAGAACGAAAAACAAGATAGTATTGAAGAAGGAAAAGAGAGCCTTAAATAGCGTGATCAGTCGAGAGAAAGAGAAGGAAAATCAAGAGATGGAAAGGGAGAAGGAAAACACCGCCGCGTGGAAAAGGAAGGCGTACGATCATAAGAACCGAGTGCAAGAATTGCAAAGTCTGTATGAATTAACCACCGAAAATTTAGAGCACGATCAAGCTTATATCACTCAGCTAGAGTCAAGGGTGGAAGAATTGGACGTCGCCTTTCAAGAGTACTGCGAGCGCAATGGCTTTTTCGAACTTCAAACCAATCACCAATAAAATGCAACACTCTAAGCTTAGATCGAGACCTTAGAAGCTACAGTGCTAGATTATGAGGGTAGGCTCCTAGTTCTTGAAGAGGTCGCAGTAGGTGGGGATGACTATTGGCGGTGAAGGCTTCGAGATGCTACTCGGATGATTCAAGAAAGAGATGATTACTATACGACCTTGATGGTCCAAGTGCAAGAGGTAGCTCAACACGTGAAGAACTTGGCCATGGAAGCCGAAGCATTACGCCTTTTTATTACCCCGGATATGATCGAAGCACCGATGTTCATCTAGCTACTCCAGGCAGTGGGAGAATTAGGGGTTAGGGCAGCGACTTATCTATAGAACTCTATCATGACTATTTTGTAAGGAGGCCCCCATTTTTGTGTTGTGCCGCCTATCGGTCAACATCTTTTGTTAGTAAGTGGAGGCTCATCAATAAGACTTTGATTTGACAATCTTGTACCAAGGGAACCTCTTTTATAATTAATGAAATTTGGCCTATGGGGATCCACCAATATGATCAACACCTTTGTTCGCATGCATATTTACACGCATTTCATTGCATCTCCCATTTCATGCACCATTTCACAACATAACATGCATTCATCCATCAATAACAATAAATTAACGTTGAAAAATATTATTACAGTGGTAGAATCTCAATCTACAACCATTCCATGTTCGTACGACACTAGTTCCCAATCGCGAGCAATGGAAGAAAGGATGGCAAGGGTTGAACAAGGTCAAAAGGACCTTGAGGGTCTATTGGATAGAATCGAACAAAATATCAAGGACCAGATCGCTCAATCACAAACCAACATTATCGCTCAGATGACCGAACTACTCACAAAGAAGTTTAGTAAGGAAGGAGGTTCGGGAGAAGGAATAGAAAAGACAACATTGCACATTCAACCGGAAATACCCGTCACCGGGAATAGAGTACACATCAACCTTGGAGGAGCCTCCAACCCAATAGACCCTCAAACTAACCGCCATGTGGGCTCCTCATCCAATCAGCCGATGGAAGTGGGGGAAGGCCCCGAAAATGAAGTTCAAGAAAGAGATGATTACTATACGACCTTGATGGTCCAAGTGCAAGAGGTAGCTCAACACGTGAAGAACTTGGCCATGGAAGCCGAAGCATTACGCCTTTTTATTACCCCGGATATGATCGAAGCACCGATGTTCATCTAGCTACTCCAGGCAGTGGGAGAATTAGGGGTTAGGGCAGCGACTTATCTATAGAACTCTATCATGACTATTTTGTAAGGAGGCCCCCATTTTTGTGTTGTGCCGCCTATCGGTCAACATCTTTTGTTAGTAAGTGGAGGCTCATCAATAAGACTTTGATTTGACAATCTTGTACCAAGGGAACCTCTTTTATAATTAATGAAATTTGGCCTATGGGGATCCACCAATATGATCAACACCTTTGTTCGCATGCATATTTACACGCATTTCATTGCATCTCCCATTTCATGCACCATTTCACAACATAACATGCATTCATCCATCAATAACAATAAATTAACGTTGAAAAATATTATTACAGTGGTAGAATCTCAATCTACAACCATTCCATGTTCGTACGACACTAGTTCCCAATCGCGAGCAATGGAAGAAAGGATGGCAAGGGTTGAACAAGGTCAAAAGGACCTTGAGGGTCTATTGGATAGAATCGAACAAAATATCAAGGACCAGATCGCTCAATCACAAACCAACATTATCGCTCAGATGACCGAACTACTCACAAAGAAGTTTAGTAAGGAAGGAGGTTCGGGAGAAGGAATAGAAAAGACAACATTGCACATTCAACCGGAAATACCCGTCACCGGGAATAGAGTACACATCAACCTTGGAGGAGCCTCCAACCCAATAGACCCTCAAACTAACCGCCATGTGGGCTCCTCATCCAATCAGCCGATGGAAGTGGGGGAAGGCCCCGAAAATGAAGTTCCAGACCTAAGTATGATGAACGAGGTAGAAGAACGAATTAGAGCTGAAATGGAAAGGAAGTACGAAGACAAATTCTGTTTCTTTGAGGAAAAATTCAAGGCACTACAAGGGGTAGATGAACAAGGGAATGATGCTAGCGACCTAAGTCTTGTGGTGAATTTGGTAATACTGCCAAAGTTCAAGGTTCCCGAAAAATGGCAGCTTTCATAAAGGATGGAAAATTACTCATTCACTGCTTTCAAGATAGCTTAACAGGTTCGGCAACCGGGTGGTATACTCAGCTCAGTCGGGTCAACATTAAATCATGGAAGGACCTTTCAAGGGCCTTTGTGGAGCAATATAAGCACGTTATAGATATGACCCCTAATCGAATCATGTTGGAGAGTATGGAACAAATATCGAAAGAAACTTTACGCCAGTATGCTCAAAGGTGACGTGATGTGGTCGCTCAGATTCAGCCACCAATCCCCGAATACGAAATTACGCCCATGTTTGTAAACACTTTGAGGGCCGCTTTGTTTGATCGTTTCATAAACAACAACACTCAAAGTTTTGTCGATATGGTAAGAACCGGCGAATCTATTGAGGTGGCTATAAAAAGTGGGAGGATCGACAATGGAGAGAATTCCTGGAGGAATTACAAAAGGAAGGACAGTGAGGTAAAAACTGTGGGGACTTATAACACCCTCAAAGAACTTCACCATCTCCCAGCCAAAAAACACGACCGGAGGCGGGCAAGGCCCGAACAAAAAAGAGTCAAGGCCTCCGAGGAAGGAAAGTGAGAAAATGTCGTTTACTCCCCTACCGATATCGTATGTCGAATTATATTCGCAATTGCACAAGTCCAATTTGGTCAGTCCCCATTATGTCCCTCCATTTGAACAACCTTTTCCCTCGTGGTACGATGGTAAGGTGAATTGTGAATATCATGCCGACGTTCCGAGGCACACGATAGAAAATTACATCGCATTCAAGAAGTTCGTGCAAAACCTAATCAAAACAGGGGTATTACAATTAGATGAGCCAAGTGCGACCACCAACCCACTACCTAACCATGGGGGCCGGTGTGTTAACGCTATTGAAGAGGAGTATACTAGGAGAGAGAAACGAAGTGTGTCCGAGATTAATTCCTCATTAAGGTGGGTTTTTCAGCAATTGTGTATGGCCCGCCAAATTGATCGAGGTATGGTGATTGTGCAAAAGGGTTGTGGCCCTTACTGTGAATATCACCAAGAGAAGGGACACGACATCCAGAATTGCGAGGATTTCAAGCAACGGATTCAAAAGATGATGGATAATAAGGAAATCACTTTCTTTGAGAAAGCCGACGGAAAGAAAGAATGGGAAGTCTGCACGTTGGATAGCCTTAAGGTTCCGTATGGAGTTGAAAGACCATTTAGGATCTCCATCAAGCCAGAAGAAGAACAATCACCTCAAGGGGCAAGCACTAAGGCAGCCCCCAAGATTGTGATAACAACGCCGACATTGTTTCCTTTTAAGGATACTCGAAAGGTCTTGTGGAACTACGCCGCACATACCTCCGTACCAAAGGTTCCCAAGCCGCAAGAGGGAGAGGAGTCGTCCAAAGTAAAAGAGTCGATGCAAGAAGAGCCAACGGAGCATGACTCCGAAGAAGTAAATGAGGTGGGGCATTTCACAAAAAGTGGTAGATGCTATTCGCCGGAAACATCTAAAGCTACGGAAGAACAAAAGCAAAAGGACAAGAAAGAAGGGGACGGACTCGAGAAGATTTTTGGAGAAGATCCACCACCCAAAATCCATCTGCCAGTCACAGGAACACAAGCTCAAGAATTCCTAAAGTTTTTGAAGAATAGCGAGTATAGCATCGTCGAGCAACTCCGGAAACAACAAGCAAGGATCTTGATACTCGAGTTACTGGTAAGTTCAGACAAGCACCGGAACGCGCTGCTAATGGTGTTAAACCAAACCTTTGTCCCGGGCGACATATCAGTGGGAAAGCTAGACCGGATAGTGAGGCACATTGCTGCCGACAATTACATCACCTTCAGTGATGATGAGATCCCGGATGGGGACATGGGATCAACCAAGGCTTTAAACATCACTACCCACTGTAACGGGAATATTCTACCCGGTGTATTATCGATAACGGATCAACTTTAAATGTGTTACCAATGGCCACCCTACAAAGGTTTCCAATTGACAGTTCGCACATAAATCCTTGTCACAACTCTATTAGAGCTTTTGACGGGACTCAAAGAGAAGTAATCGGGAAGATCGATGTGCCGTTAGTGATTGGGCCAACCGAGTATGTCATCGAATTTGTGGTGATGAACATTCGGCCAACCTATAACTGTCTGTTGGGTAGGCCTTGGATTTACTCAGCAGGTGTGTAACGCCCCGGTTTTGGGCTTAGAAGTCTTGGGCGTTGACCGGTTCGGTCAAAGTGCTGATCGAATATATAAGAGTGAATTTAGGAAAGCCTAGTTTGGGTTGCATTAAAAATATGGAAAAATGTTCTAAAATCATCTTTTAATATATAAAAGTGAACTGTGAAATCAATTTTGGAAAATGAGGTTCGGAAGGTTGACATTTTGGCTAGTGACCAAAATGTAATTTTTGAAAGTTTGGTGACTGTTTTATAAAGGATTGAAACTTTGAATCTTTAAGGAGCTATTATTCCAAAAAGAGTTTCTCCAGATTTTTCTAAGATATTTTAAGGCTTTATTCTGATTTTAAAGTTTATGAAATGTGGAGGGAAATCATTTTACCATTTCATAACTAACTTTTCTATTTTCTCTCAATTCTCCTTTTCTCTCATTTTCTCTCAACCCAAACACATTTCTCCAGATTTTCTTCTCTGATTTTGTCATCTAAATCACTCATTTCAACTCTCTTTTGATTCCTAATTATCTCATCAACAAAACCTCTCAATTTGCAAGTTGTTTCATCAAGCTTTTTGGCTCTAAAAAGGAAAAACTCAAGGTTTGGAGGTAAGAACGTCCTTCTCCTCTAAACTATCAGTTCTTTACTGAAATTCTTAAGTTCTCAATCCTTGATTTGTGATTTGTTAAAGGCTTTTCAATTGAGATCTTGATTTTAGCTTAAAATGCAAGATTTGGTGATTTTGGTGAAATTTTCGTGTGATCTGTTTGGGCAGGGTTTTGAGGTGTCAAATTGATGTTAAATGAATGCTAAATTGATTAGAAGTTGAGGTTTAATTAATGCAATCCCGGATAGGTTGAATTTCCTAAGTTTGGCTTGAGTTTTTGGAGTGTTTTTGGTGATCTGTTATACCTGGAGGTATAAGGATGTGTTTGTGATCATTTTGGATGTTAATTGATGTTTAAAAATGGTTAGAAGTGATGGATCTTGGCTGGGTTAAGTTTTGGAAGTGTTTGGAGGTGATTTCGGTTGTGTTTGGTGGCCGAAATGTTGGATTTGTGATGAGCAGCGAGTTGTGTTGTTGTTGCTGGTGTTTTTAATGCATAAAGATGCATTAATGCTCTGTTTTTGTGTGCTTGAAACAGGGGAGTTTGATCCGTGAGCTTTAGAGGTGTTGCGGAAGGTTTCGGATGCTTGGAAGGCTTGTTGGCTAGCCTTGTTTTGTGTATCGGTGAGTGAAGTTGGGTTTTCAGCTTTTAAACCAAGGTTTGGAGGTTTTGGGAGCTTAGTTTAAGTCTAAACAACTTTTCTAAGCTCAAGAGTAAGTAAATGGATTTCTTACTTGGTTTGTGATATTGAAATGGCTTTTTAAGCAATTGTGGTTGATGATTGATATGCATGTCTTTTGCATGGTTTAAATTCTGTTTTGAAAGCATATTGTAAGCATGGTTTAATGCTGGTTTTGAAAGCCATATGTAAAGGATGCTCAAGGTAAGAGTTCCTTGGTTTTGTACATGGAAATTGTGGTTTTGATGCATAGTGTTGCATGTTAATCAATGGCTTTGTGTGATGCTTAAAAACAATGAATTGATGATGGTAAATGATACTTTTTGCATATTGGTTATGCATGTGAATCATTGGACTAATGATGGTAAGTTGGTTATATTGGCAAGTGATGTAAGTGGTTCTTGGTTCGTTGATCGGATATAGTTAGCCGGCTATAGGATTGGGTGCACCGTGAATTAAGTCGCCTTGGAGGTGGAGTGGTCAAGAGTGGACCGGTAAACTCCCTTCAAGTATCCTAACGAGATGGTTAAGGTCATAATGGAGGTGGAATGCCCATTCGAGGACCTTAAAGTTATAAATTGTTCAATTGGGTCCCTGTTTGATCTCTGATGTTTGTGATCTTTGAGTATGATGTTTGTGTGATCACAATTAGGGCTAATGTGCATCTAGACAAGATTAAAAAGAAAAAAAAAGGGTCGTTAATCAAGGTTGACTTTCGGGTTGACTTTGGTTTTCCCCGTGTGACTTTCTTAATTTGGGTCAACCGTCTGGCCCGGGTTAAGGGGGTTACATTTGGTGGTATCAGAGCTGAGTTGCGAATGTTTGGGGAAAACGGTAAGTTGTTGTAATGTGTGCTTGTTGTTTACCTTGATGTGTGGTTGAAGGTTGGTTGAAACACGTGTTTCTGAGCAAATTGTTGATGTTTCTGAGCATGTTGCTGATGTTTCCAAGCATGCTGTATGGTCATGAATCTTGGTAGAGCTTATGTGGTTTTGTGCTAATGTTGTGGGTTGGTGATATGCATGATGGGCATGTAATGAGTATGTTATGTTGCTAATGTGCTGTTGCAAGTGGATGTTGTTTGGTGTAAGCATGATCAAAGTATGTTGTTTGATATGCTTGATGTTGTGATAATCATGTTTGTGTTGACTGTTATGTCATGTAAAAGGGGGAGGATTCGGGATACCCATTGCCTTATTAATATAGCTATTGTGTTATTTTGGAGTTGGAGTTTGAATCCTTGCTTAAAGCTGGTCTAACTGGTTTGTTTGTTTGTTTGTTGTGAATGTTTGATGTTGTTAGTGGTATGGCGAAGTCGATGAAAGAATGGCAGTTGGGTGAGATGGTTGCTGCCTTGGGGCAGGTTGTTAAGGAATGGAATTCACCTTTCTGTAGAGGTGTTTTGTCTCAGTCTTTTGTGCCTGGGGTTGAGGTGTTAAGACAGGAGGAAGAAGCTGGTTCTGTGGTGAAGAGTTCATCACCTGTTGCTCAAGAGGTGTTGGGAACATCTCAGGCTGTAGTAAAGGTAAGGTCAGTGGATGTGCTGGCTGAGGGATGTGTGGGTTTGCCGAAGCAGCGTTTGCTTGATCTGGGTGCTGTGGAGTATCATGGTTCAACACCGGAGATGTTTGAGGCCTGGTTGGCCAGTGTGATTCTGATTTTGGATCAGGAAGGCTGTGATTATGCTTGTAAGCTGGGAAGTGTTGTTTCTCTGATGCTGGAGGATGCATGTGTCTGGTGGACATCTGTGGCGGTGGCGTCACATATCCATGATGTTGATTGGGATTTCTTTGTGTCTGCCTTTTATGAAAGGTATCTTGGAGAGAAGTTTCCGAGGGTTAAGCAATGTGAAGGTAGTGCTGTTGTGGAGCAGGTGTTGCTTGAGCAAGGAGAGGAAGCTCAGCCACCGGTGTGTGATCGTTGTGAAAGGCGCCATGTTGGTGGTTGTTGGGGCGCGGGTACTTGATGGAATTGTGGTTCTAAAATGCATGTTAAGCGTGATTGTCCTCTTGGGGTGAAATCAGCTTCAGTAATCGCCAAAGGGTCGCTGAAAGGTCGTGGGCACGGCCGAGGCAAGGTTCAGAAGTGGCAGAAAGAGCAGAAGGTTGTGAAGAGTTTGGGAAATGAAGTTTGCTGGAAATGTGGGTCTGCTGGACATATGAGACGTGATTGTTTGATGTTGGCTCGGAACAGCCAAGGTTCTTTACCGCAAGGAGTTGGTGGTGACCCTAGTGTGTTAGCTGGTGCTGCAGTGGTGCGGCAGGAGGATGGTGGTTCCGCAAGGAAGAGAGCTCGTCTGACGAAGCTTCAGAGTGGTGTTGTGTTTTCAGGTAACCTTGTTAAGTAATCTTTGCTCTAGTTACCTTGGTTTGGTTTCTGTTGGTTTTCCTTGCGTGGTAAGTTTTGTCTTGTTGCTAGCATGTTTAGGGTAATAGTTGTAGTTTGAAAGCATCTTTGGTGTGAAGAAGGTTTAGTGAGTATCTTGTGGTTAATGGTTGTTGGAATGATGGAGTTAGATAAGTTAGAGGTGAGTTAAGAGGTTGTTTTTAGATGGATTTGAGGATGTTGTTGGAGGGTGTGAACTGGCATTCATGCACAGTTAAAATCATTGTTATATGCTATATTATATATGTGCTGGTCCATGCATACATGTGGCATGACATTAGAGGTTTTGCATACATATACATCAGGCATTGATAGTGCATGTAGGTGATCATGCATACGATGTTCACACTCGCTAATAACTAATCGAATCTGTTAGTGTGGTGATTGAGTTAGGTTGGATGATGGGTTTTTGGAGGTTGTGTTGGTGCTGAGTGGAAGCTAGATGTAGTGGAGAATATTAGGGTAGTGCTGGAGATAGTGGGAGTAGTATAGCCTGTTGGTAGAAGGATAGTGTTTGTTGCTTAAGGAGTTTAGTGGTTTGGTGGTGGAGAGTACCAGTTGAGGTTAGAATCAGTCAAGTGGTTGGAGTAGCTAGGTGGAAGGGGTAGTTCCTCGGTGCTAAGTGATGTTGCAGTTTAGAGGTTGTGTTTCCAAGTGCTGAGGCAGCTTAGCATTTAAGTTGTTGTGGAAGGGTTGTGTCTGTAGGTGTTGGTTCTTAGTAACCTTTGAAGAGTTGAGAAGATGATCTGTATGTTTAAGCTGGGTGATGTTCTAGTAAGACAGGAGTTGTGGTCAAAGCTTGTGGAGGGCAGGCAGTGAAAGATCGAAGGTTTTTGTTGGTTGTTTGGGTTCTTGTGAGAAGTGGTTGGTTGGTTGTGAGTATGTGAGTTTCTTTTGAAGTCAGCTAGTGGTGTGTGGGACGGTTGGCGGAGTTGAGTTTGGGTTGTGATGTAAATTTTGGAATCCGGGTGAGTGGTCCTTGCGAGTTGTTATGGTAATGATTTTGGCAGATGTGAAGGAATGTTAGCATTCGTTGAGGAGTTTGGGTAAGCAGTTGATGCTTAAAGATTTTGCTTGTTGGGAAGATCCTTGGAAGAGGTTGGGAGTTGCAAGAGTTTTGAAAGCAGAGAAGTTTGCATAGTGGCTGATTTGGTTTGGTTGGTGACACTGTGTGAACAAGTCTTGGGAGTTGTGTGTTACAGTGATGAGTGCTGTAAAGGTTGAAGTTCTTCAGGTTGATGTTGGGGCTGTGTACAGTCCGGATATGTGAAAGGTTAAGTTGTGGCTATCTTTGAGTGTTCTGGATTTTTGTGAACAGTATGTGGTAGTGTTGAGTTTGGTGGAGTTTTGTGTGGAAAGTTTTCAGTGGTGGTTGAGGCTTTTGTATTGCCTTGTGTGTTGGTTGAGAAGGTTGTGGTTCTCTTTTCGCCAGTTGAAATTTCGAGGACGAAATTTCCTAAGGGGGGGGGAGTTGTAACGCCCCGGTTTTGGGCTTAGAAGTCTTGGGCGTTGACCGGTTCGGTCAAAGTGCTGATCGAATATATAAGAGTGAATTTAGGAAAGCCTAGTTCGGGTTGCATTAAAAATATGGAAAAATGTTCTAAAATCATCTTTTAATATATAAAAGTGAACTGTGAAATCAATTTTGGAAAATGAGGTTCAGAAGGTTGACATTTTGGCTAGTGACCAAAATGTAATTTTTGAAAGTTTGGTGACTGTTTTATAAAGGATTGAAACTTTTAATCTTTAAGGAGCTATTATTCCAAAAAGAGTTTCTCCAGATTTTTCTAAGATATTTTAAGGCTTTATTCTGATTTTAAAGTTTATGAAATGTGGAGGGAAATCATTTTACCATTTCATAACTAACTTTTCTATTTTCTCTCAATTCTCCTTTTCTCTCCTTTTCTCTCAACCCAAACACATTTCTCCAGATTTTCTTCTCTGATTTTGTCATCTAAATCACTCATTTCAACTCTCTTTTGATTCCTAATTATCTCATCAACAAAACCTCTCAATTTGCAAGTTGTTTCATCAAGCTTTTTGGCTCTAAAAAGGAGAAACTCAAGGTTTGGAGGTAAGAACGTCCTTCTCCTCTAAACTATCAGTTCTTTACTGAAATTCCTAAGTTCTCAATCCTTGATTTGTGATTTGTTAAAGGCTTTTCAATTGAGATCTTGATTTTAGCTTAAAATGCAAGATTTGGTGATTTTGGTGAAATTTTCGTGTGATCTGTTTGGGCAGGGTTTTGAGGTGTCAAATTGATGTTAAATGAATGCTAAATTGATTAGAAGTTGAGGTTTAATTAATGCAATCCCGGATAGGTTGAATTTCCTAAGTTTGGCTTGAGTTTTTGGTTGTTTTTGGAGTGTTTTTGGTGATCTGTTATACCTGGAGGTATAAGGATGTGTTTGTGATCATTTTGGATGTTAATTGATGTTTAAAAATGGTTAGAAGTGATGGATCTTGGCTGGGTTAAGTTTTGGAAGTGTTTGGAGGTGATTTCGGTTGTGTTTGGTGGTCGAAATGTTGGATTTGTGATGAGCAGCGAGTTGTGTTGTTGTTGCAGGTGTTTTTAATGCATAAAGATGCATTAATGCTCTGTTTTTGTGTGCTTGAAACAAGGGAGTTTGATCCGTGAGCTTTAGAGGTGTTGCGGAAGGTTTCGGATGCTTGGAAGGCTTGTTGGCTAGCCTTGTTTTGTGTATCGGTGAGTGAAGTTGGGTTTTCAACTTTTAAACCAAGGTTTGGAGGTTTTGGGAGCTTAGTTTAAGTCTAAACAACTTTGCTAAGCTCAAGAGTAAGTAAATGGATTTCTTACTTGGTTTGTGATATTGAAATGGCTTTTTAAGCAATTGTGGTTGATGATTGATATGCATGTGTTTTGCATGGTTTAAATTCTGTTTTGAAAGCATATTGTAAGCATGGTTTAATGCTAGTTTTGAAAGCCATATGTAAAGGATGCTCAAGGTAAGAGTTCCTTGGTTTTGTACATGGAAATTGTGGTTTTGATGCATAGTGTTGCATGTTAATCAATGGCTTTGTATGATGCTTAAAAACAGTGAATTGATGATGGTAAATGATACTTTTTGCATATTGGTTATGCATGTGAATCATTGGACTAATGATGGTAAGTTGGTTATATTGGCAAGTGATGTAAGTGGTTCTTGGTTCGTTGATCGGATATAGTTAGCCGGCTATAGGATTGGGTGCACCGTGAATTAAGTCGCCTTGGAGGTGGAGTGGTCAAGAGTGGACCGGTAAACTCCCTTCAAGTATCCTAACGAGATGGTTAAGGTCATAATGGAGGTGGAATGCCCATTCGAGGACCTCGGTTGAGCAAAGGTTATATGGTGGTTAAAAGTCCATATGTGAGAACCTTGTGCTTGTTGAGATCACAATGGAGGTGTAATGCCCATGTGTGGATCTTGTGTAGGGTGTCCCGGATCTCGTTAGTGAGGTTATACAACTACCAATCGGTGATGCAAAGGTTGTATGGTGTTTGAAAGTCCATACATGGGAACCTTGTGCATGTCAAGGTTGTATGGTGGTTAAAAGTCCATACATGGGAACCTTGGGAAAAGTTGAGGTTGTATGGTGTTTAAAAGTCCATACATGGGAACCTCGGGAAAGGCTAAGGTTGTATGGTGTTTAAAAGTCCATACATGGGAACCTTAGGATGTTGAGGTTGTATGGTGTTTAAAAGTCCATACATGGGAACCTCGTGAAAAGCTAAGGTTGTATGGTGTTTAAAAGTCCATACATGGGAACCTTAGGGTGTTGAGGTCAAATGGTGTTTAAAAGTCCATTTGGAGACCTTGGATTGGTAGTGTGTATGAAGCGTAGGGAACAACGCTTGTGATCCGCGTATCCGATCGGGTTGTTGAGTTGAAAAGTGGATGTGGATGATCACTTGGAAGCCAATGTAATGTTCTTGATTACAAAGAAGCATGAGATGCTTGAAAAGATGCAAGGTTGCATGAAAAGTGGTTAATGCTTGTGAATGCATGTTTACTTGTTAGGTTGAACAAGTGTTGATTATCATTTGGTAAATGATGCATGAGTGCATGGAATCTCTTAAATGCATTGGAGTCTTGTTAAGACTTGTTTTAAAAGGCATGTGATGATGATGTTGTGGTTTATATATTGCCTTGGTTTAATGCATGTGTTGGATTGTTTGAATAAATGGTTTCAAAGGGTTTCTTGCTTGAATGGTTTTCAAGTATAAGAAAGGTATGTTGTGGAATGGAAGTGTTTTCCAAGGTTTTGAATTTAGCTTTGTATATGGTGTTTATGCATGGAATGGCTAAATGGATGATTTTGCATGTAGTGCTTTGAAAAGGTTTTCTTAGCATGCTAAGCTAAGGGTTGGTTTTCATGTATGTGCAATGCATGGTTTTAAGCATGATGTTGAAAAGGGTTTTCAAGCTTTGCTTGGTTAGCAATTCGGGTTTGTTTTAAAAGTGTTTTATGACCCGCTGCATTGATGGTGTTTTGGTTTTGAGCATTCCTCACTAAGCATTATGTGCTTACGCTCCTTTTTGTCCATCAATGCAGATTCTTGAAGTTTGGACAGCGAGAGGCAAGGGATTCAAGGAGGACTCCACTTGAGATGTATGTCTCGGTGAATAGCTATAGTTAATAAAGGCAACGGGGGTAGAATCTCTTGAAATGTGTTATGTGTTCGTTTATGTTCGGACAAGGATGATTTAATGTTGTTGTTAATGTTGTTGGAACATGTATTTGGCTTATATGAGATTGATTTTGGAAGCTTATGCTTGAATGGTTGCTTGTGTAGGAAGCATGCCTATAGATTTGGGGCTTTTTGCATAAGATGTTGTTTTGATGAATTGTTGATGCATGAATGTCTCATTTATGTTGAATTGTATGTTGGTAAAGTTTGGTGGCTTTTGGAGCATGATTGGATGGTTAATTGTGTGTTTGAGTGAGCAAAATGCTGCAATCTGGGCAGGGCGTTTCGGAACAGTTGACACCGTTTCGGAACGGGTGCCCTGCATAAACCCAGGCGTCCGAAACGGGTGCCACCATTCCGAAACGGTTTGGCTACTGCCAGACCCCCGTTGCGGTACGCGTTGCGGAACGGCCCCGTGTTTCGAAACGGGCTCTGCCTGTTTCGGAACTGGTGACCGTTGGGGGCTGACATGGGCGGTTAAATGTTTCAGAATGTTTGCATTTTGGTCCTGAATCTTGTTTGTGCAATTGTATGAGTTTGGGATGTCCGTTTGAGCTGAAATTTGGCAGAGAAGCATGAAACATGATTAACTTTAAGTTGGTAACTTAAAATCTGGTTAAGTCCTTAAAGTTTTCAGAATTTACAATTTGGTCCTTAAAGTTGTAAATTGTTCAATTGGGTCCCTGTTTGATCTCTGATGTTTGTGATCTTTGAGTATGATGTTTGTGTGATCACAATTAGGGCTAATGTGCATCTAGACAAGATTAAAAAGAAAAAAAAAGGGTCGTTAATCAAGGTTGACTTCCGGGTTGACTTTGGTTTTCCCCGTGTGACTTTCTTAATTTGGGTCAACCGTCTGGCCCGGGTTAAGGGGGTTACAGGGTGCGATACCCTCGTCACTACATCAGAAGGTTAAGTTTGTCATTGATGGGAACTTGGTGATCGTAGGGGCCGAGTAAGACATCATTGCTTCCATAACCACTAATACCCCTTACGTATAGACGGACAAGGAAGCCTTGGAGTGTTCCTTTAGAGCCTTGGAATTTGTGAACGCCACCTTTGTGGCGGAAGGAAGTAAGATCCCACGTCATCGACTGTCCAACTGCACCAAGATGACAGTCCGAGAAACTCTAGGGCGGGGAGCCAAGAAAGGAAGAGGCCTCGGGAGGAATCTTCAGGGATGCTTGCGCACGAAGAGCGTCATTAGAAAGCAAGACAAGTTTGGGTTAGGCTTCAAGCCTAACTTTCAGCAAAGGAAACAAGAGTGGAGAAAAAGAGAAGAGCAAAGGAAGGCTAGACTCAGAGGCACGGACATCCCATGGGAGCCCATAAGTTACACCAATATGAAAAAAGATCTTCTTGTCTGGAGGGATAGTCAATGTAAGAGAGAAGATAGGTGAGAACAATCGAGAGGTCGCCCGGCTCAGTAAGGAAGAAAAGCTCAGCGAGGCATTTGAAGAGATGAACATCAATGTTGTGGTGAAGGACGGACAAAACAACCAACTCTTAGCCAGGATTCGTCCCTGTCTTCCAGGGGAGACACTCGAAAATTGGACCAGTGTGGACATGCCTTTAGTTTTTAGGACCTCCGAGATCAGTCACATGAATGATCTTGAACCTATGGCCAAGGTAGATTTTGAGCAGCCCTTGTACTCCGTCGAAATTGATGAGGGGGAGGAGGATGTAGACTGCAAGGTCCCAGATGAATTGCTTAGATAAATGAAAAGTGAAGAGAAGAAAATTCTACCCCATCAAGAAGAATTAGAGATTATTAATCTAGGGACTGATGAAGAAAGAAGAGAAGTAAAGATTGGCACCGTGTTCTCAACCAAGAATAGACGTGAGTTGATTAAATTGCCCCTAAAACTCAAGGATGTCTTTGCTTGGACTTTCCAAGACATATCGGGATTAGACACAGATATTGTGGTACACAAGCTACCAATAAAGCCCGAGTGTAAGTCGGTTCAACAAAAATTGCGGCGGATGAGAGCGGGCATGTTATTAAAGATCAGAGAAGAGTTAAAAAACAATACGAGGCAGGCTTTCTTCGAGTCGCCAAGTATCTCGAATGGATAGCCAATATAGTCCATGTTCTAAAAAAGACGAAAAAGTTCGTATGTGCGTTGATTACAGAGACCTCAATAGGGCAAGCCCTAAAGACAACTTTCCGTTGCCACACATCGACACTCTAGAGGACAATACCGCGGGGCACTCGTGGTTCTCGTTCATGGATGGTTTTTCAGGATACAACCAAATAAAGATGCATCCAGAGGACATGGAAAAGACCACTTTTGTAACCATGTGGGGGACCTTTTGCTACAAAGTAATGCCATTCGGGTTAAAGAACACCGAAGCCACATATCAAAGAGCTATAGTGACCCTCTTCCACGATATAATGCACAAGAAGATTGAGGTGTATGTGGATGATATGATAGCTAAGTCCCAAACCGAGGAGGGGCACATCCAGAATCTAAGGAAACTCTTTCAAAGACTGAGGAAATATCAGCTAAAACTCAACCCAGCCAATTGCACTTTTGCCGTCACGTCTGGAAAACTCTTAGGTTTTGTGGTCAGCCAAAAAAGGATCGAGATTGACCCAGACAAAGTCAAGGCCATCGTGAGTCTTCCCCCACCTCAAACGCAAAAGGAAGTCCGGGGGTTCTTAGGGAGATTGAATTATATATCTTGGTTTATTTCATTATTAACTGACAAATGCGACCCCATTTTTAGATTACTCTGGAAAAACAATCCCGAAATATGGGATGAGCAGTGCTAAGAAGCTCTAGATAAGATCAAGGAATACCTAACTAAGGCACCGATCTTAGTGGCCCCGACACCAGGAAGACCTCTAATCCTGTACTTGACGATGTTTGAGAATTCAATGGGTTGTGTGTTAGGGCAACATGATGAGTCTGGAAGGAAGGAGAGGGCCATCTATTATTTGAGCAAAAAATTCATCGATTGTGAGACCCGGTATCTGCCCATCCAAAAGTTATGTTGTGCCTTGGTATGGGCTACCAAGAGGCTCCGGCAGTATATGTTGTACCATACTACTTGGTTAATATCAAAGTTGGATACGTTAAGATTCATGATGGAAGCACCAGCTTTGACCGGAAAGATGGCGCATTGGCAAATGCTATTGTCCGAATACGATATTGTGTATGTGAGTCAGAAGGTGATAAAGGGAAGTGCAATAGCCGATTTTCTAGCCAGCCAGGCCTCGGAGGACTACGAGCCTTTAAATTTCAACTTCCCCGATGAAGACGTAACGCATACATCCATAGGAGATGAGGATACCCTAGAAATCGGATCATGGAAACTCTATTTTGATAGCGCCTCCAAAGCCCTAGGTCATGGAATAAGGGCAGTGCTAATCTCATCAGAAAAACGTCTACTACCCCTTTACAAGTCGGTTAGAGTTCTTTTGCACCAATAACGTAGCCGAATATGAGGCATGTGTTATGGGGTTACGTGCAGCCATCGAAAGAAAAGTCAGGGCACTTCGGGTCTTTGGAGATTCGTTTTTGGTAATCTTTCAACTTCGAAAAGAATGGGAAACTAGAGATTCACAATTGGTCAAGTATTATGATCTGATTCAAGAGTTAATCCAAAACTTTGAGAAGATCAGCTTTGCTTACCTTCCGAGAGAAGACAATCAGATGGCAGACGCCTTGGCAACTTTGGTCGCCATGTTTAAAGCAAGCACCAAAGTAGAAATGAGACCGATCGAAATGCAGACCTTCGACATACCAGCTCACTGTTACGCCTTGAAAGAGGAGGCAGATGGAAACCCTTAGTACTTTGATATCCTCCAATATATTAATTTCCAAACCTATCCCCAAGAAGACAATGAAAACGACAAAAGGACCATTAGGAGAATGGCGATGGTATACGTGTTAGATGGGGAGATCCTACACAAAAGGGGCAGAGATTATGTGCTACTAAGATGCGTCGATGCTCGGGAAGCTAAGAATATCTTGGCCGAGGTACACGAAGGACTGTGCGGAACCCACACTAACGGTTTCTGGATAGCTCGCAAAATTATGAGGTGTGGGTATTTTTGGTCGACCATGGAGGGAGACTGTATCGATTATGTGAAAAAGTGCCACAAATGTCAGGTGTATGCTGACAAGGTCCACTCTCCGTCGTTACCACTGCACACCATGAATTTGCCATGGCCTTTTGCCGCTTGGGGCATGGATGTCATCAGTCAAATTCATCCAAAAGCCTCTAACAGACATCGCTTTATCCTCGTGGCCATTGATTACTTCACTAAGTGGATAGAGGAAGCCTCCTACGCCAACATTACAAAGGCAACTGTTTGCAAGTTCTTAAAGAAAGAAATTGTTTGCCGATATGGTTTACCAGAAAGAATCATCACCGACAACGCTTCTAACTTGAACAACAAATGATGGATGAGGTGTGTGAACAATTCAAAATCACGCACCACAATTACACCACTTACTGTCCCAAGATGAATGGAGCGGTAGAAGCGGCAAACAAGAACATCAAGAAAATCCTATCGTAGACAACAGACACCTTTAGGGATTGGCATGAGAAGTTGCCATTTGCCCTCTTCGCCTACCAAACCTCAATACGCATGTCCACATGATCCATGCCTTACACTCTAGTTTATGGCACAGAAGCAGTTCTGTCGATTGAGGTAGAAATCCCGTCACTTCAGATTTTGAACGAAGTAAAATTGGAAGACGCCGAGTGGATACAAACGCGGTTCGACCAATTGAATCTCATTGAAGATAAGAGACTAAAAGCCATTTGCCACGGTCAGATGTACCAAATGAGGATGATGCGGGCTCACGATACAAAGGTTCGCCCAAGAGAATTCTTGAAGGGGACCTTGTACTTAGAAGGATCATGCTTACTTAGAAAGACTCCCGGGGAAAATGGATGCCTAATTGGAAAGTACCGTGTGTTTTAAAAAAGGCATTCTCTGGTGGAGCATTAATTTTAACAGAGATGGATGGAAATAAGTTAAAGCACCCGGTGAACTTAGACGCAGCGAATAAGTACTACATATGAGAAAGACACTATTTAAGAAGGGTACCCAAAGCGAAAACCTTGAAAGGGGCGCAAAAAAGAGAGAGAGAAGAACGGGGGAGAGGTCCAAGAAGGAGTAGCTCAAACAAGTCATGAAGTTTGGCACCCCAAAATCAGAACTTTCAATATAGTGCGAGGAACTGCAAGAAAAGATCCAGCTTGGTCAACAGGTTCTCGGCCATTCATGCGACTGACGCTTCAAGCTCTACTTTGTATATTTTGTTTTTTCTACTCTTTCATGTTTCCCATGACCTTCAATTTATCCCAAAACTTTCAAAAATTATTAATAAAATCCTATTATGATATATTTTCTCATCTCTTGCCCAAAAGCGTCTCACGAGTAAGTTGAGGAAGGGATTATGATAGGCAAAAGATTTCTTAGTATTACTATAATTTAACCTTTTAAGAGCAGATTATCCACAAGCAGGCATCAACGTCGAACTACATTCAAGCAAGAGCTCGGGCAACTAGAGGACCCCAAGCAAAAGCCGGTGAAAACCCCACAAAAAGGGCGGGGGCACCACGCGAAGTCAAATCCGTTGGAAACCCCGAGACGGGCGTCCTTTCAGAAAAAAAGAGAAATTAAAAGAAGAAAAAAAGAGGGGTTCAAA
Organism: Hibiscus tridactylites; assembly: GCA_958450335.1. Taxonomy (NCBI): domain Eukaryota; kingdom Viridiplantae; phylum Streptophyta; class Magnoliopsida; order Malvales; family Malvaceae; genus Hibiscus; species Hibiscus tridactylites. The sequence goes on from OY288273.1 coordinate 74,133,373, forward strand.
GTGAAAACCTGTAACACTCCGAAATTCGGTATAGTCGGAATTTATTTTCGATGATCAGAAATCCTACATTGATGAAGTTAAAGATTTCACCAGCTAATTAATTATTGTTATCGAACCCTAATTGGGCTTAAAACATCATGTTTAAACTTCATTAAATAATATTAAGCTTTTAGTGGCTAAAATGGAGGAAGTGTAAGTTGGAAGGCTAAAATAATAGTTGAGTGAAAGGTGGAGGGCTAACCTCGCGATTAGCCCTCTTTACTTAAAGTTTCCACTTACGTGGAGTTGTCTGATGACTTTCCTTCAATTGAAGGAAAGCTTGGTGATTAAAAATTAGAAACTAAAAGAAAAAGGAGATAGCTTACCCGAGGCAAACTTCCAAGCTAATACCTCTCACCTTCATCATCTTCTTCATCTAAGCACACACCTCTATTGGAGGAAATTCAAGCCTTGCTATTTCTTCACTTTATTGATATTGAATCGTTGCTAACGATAGGGTAAGCTATATTCCTCAATCGGTTGTGGGATTCCATGGATATATTGAGTGTAATCTAAGCTAGGGTTTTGGCTACCCATGGATATCTCAGCGTTGTCCTCTCTATTGAAGTCAGATATCAATTTTGATATCGTTATAATGATTTTGATATCGAAACCTCTATCCTAATAGTTTTCTATTAATTTTTTTAGCTCAAGAAGTGGAGAAAGAGGTTTCACCATCTCCATCACAAGCTAGGAACAAAGGGATTGCTATCCAAGAGCCTTGAAGCTTCAAATTGTTAAGGTGAGTGTAGTCAGAGTCTCGGGTTGGGCGAAAGGCCTCCCTGGATCATTATTTGTTATTTTAGATTATTTTGCTAACAACATTATTGAAGCAATTGCATTGGATGATTAAATAGACACTTTAGTAAATGTTAGTAAGTTGCCATTGAACATTGATTACTGTCATTGTATATAGTCATCAACATAAGCATTGTCATTGGATTATTGCATTGAAATCATCGGATATTGATATGGATACCAATCTATGAGATAATCATATTAAGACATGAATATTGATCATCGACAACGTTGAATTCATTGGACATTGATATATCATTGACTATTGAAATGAATGTGTATATTGCAACCTTGGATTGGAATAGACTCGGGATACAATTGGCATGCCAAAGAATTCATGAGCTCAGTGTACGGGTGGACTACGGTCCTAAAGCTACGACCTATATTGATTTGGCGAGGCGGAGGGATGTGTATTGTTATTGGTCATATTGGCGAGGTGGAGGGATTAGACCATTCATTGATTTGGTGAGGCGTAGGAATTCGCGTATCCACGATCTTGATTCAATCCAAGGACTATGAATGAAAAAGAAACATGTTCATTACTTTATGCACTGCTACATAGCGTTGTTAATGTTGGCATGAAAATATGTATCATTGTAGTTATGGCATTTACTTACATTATTTGTGACTACCTCACTAGGAAAAGTATGACTAACGTGTCTCATCTCATGCATTTTCAGGTTAAGAAGGTTTGTTCGTTGGAAGATCGGATCGGCCGTCAAGACAAATCACTACCAAGATACAAGTAATGTAATTATGACTTTTGAACTCCTAGTAAGGTGGAAAAGTAGTGGATCTAGTCTTACATGCCCATTTTGTTGTGTTGGTGCAATGTTTGTTTTGTAACTTGGTCATTGGCCCTAAATGGCCTTTTTGGTGCTTAAGAAGTAGCTTTAAAATGCATGATTATCATATAAAGGTAAAAATACAGTAAATGTATTCGGGTGATCATGAAATTTAGCATGCTAGATGCTTATACCAATGAAATATTACATATAAAGTTTCGTTGCATTTGGACTTCTTTTGGTAGGGTAAATTGATTAAAAACTAGAAAAAAATTGTCATTACAGGCCTGTCCGTATCGAAATGGGTGATGATGTTTCGATACAGGTACACACTTTTGAATCTGAGAATAAGGGCATTCCGGAACGAAGTAATGCCGTTTCGGAACATTTTGCTTCTGGAGACCATTGTTTCGATATGGGTTTCAGAACATTTTTCTTCTAGAGACCATTGTTTTGATGCGGGTTTCGGAACTGTCAAGTCAAAGTCAATGGTGGTCGATCCGTTTCGATACGGGCCAAGCCTGTATCAAAACGGTTTAAAGAGAAAGGTCAACAGGGTTGACTCTCGTACACCCGTTCCAAAACAGCCTAAGGTGTTTCGAAACGGGGTTTGGTAAGTTAGTTAAAAACTATTTGGATGGTTAGATAATGTTGCAATCTAGTCATTGATTTTTTGTAAAGTCAAGTTGATGGTACTAATGATTCCCAATTAGAATGAAATTTGGTAGGCATGACCCTTTAGTAGCGAATTTCATTTCGGTAAGGTTATTTACATTAAAATAACCCTAACTTGAAAGAATTTACAAATTAGTCCCCAATATTTGTAAAAGTAGCAAATTAGCCCTAGAATGATAATTATGCACCCTACGTGATTATATTGGGCTAAGAAGTGCAGTGGTAACATATTGTATGTCTTTTATTAATCATTGAAGTAGTTAATATGAAATTTTATAGCATCGTTTTTCACATCGTCCTCTGGTAACACGCTTCGACCCAGTTCTCTACCAGGCCGACAAGGGGGTGTTACATTTCTGGTATCGTAGCTAGAGTTTAGTCGATTCTAGGACTAAACCGAAGTCTATTCGCATTGTTATTGTGTTACTTTGCCACCTAGGAGTTTTATTTTGTGTATATTGTGACTTGTCGACTAATCCGATCTTTCATATAGATATGTTTGAGGCAAATGAAGCTCACATTGATGAGCATGCTACTGGCTCCTTGACGTATGGCGAGTAGGTTAGGGGAGGAAATCCTCAAAATCCACCGTAACCACAAGACCCTCATGTACAGGGTGTTGAGCCTGCTGCACCTACTGCTCAGGCTGAATGCTATCAGAATATGGATAACATGTTTAAGCAGTTTATGACTGCGATGCAAGCAACACCACTAGTTCAGCCCACTCCTCCTGTCGCCCAGTATGTCTGAGCCCCTATGGACAAACTGGCTTCACTACGAGCCTATTCTTTCACCTGACAGGATGATGATAACCCTGAAATTGCTGAATAATGGCTGGATAATACCTTACGTATCCTGAATAAACAGTTGCAGTGTTCCAACGAGCACAAGCTAGAGTGCGCTATTGCATTGTTGTCCGATGAAGCCCTTATGTGGTGGGAGACTACTATTCTTACTATTCCTGAAGGATCGGTCACTTGAGAATTCTTTCTTAAGGAATTCCGGAACAAGCACATCAGCGAGTACTATCTCACAGAAAGGCGGAACTCTTTTCTTCATTTGAAACAGGGTGGGCGGCCTATCGAGCAGTACATTCATGATTTCTGTAAGTATTGCTGATACAGAGCCGAGTTTATAAAGAAAGAAGAAGACAAGTGTCGAATGTTTATCGCTGGGTTGAGCGATGAGCTACGACCTATGTTTACGGCCTTGGGTATCACCAACTTCCAGGATTTGGTGAATCGAGTTAAAGCAACCGAAGTAGCGCAGAGAGCTCAGAGAGGAAATATGTCTAACAGATATGAGAAGAGAACATGGAACGATTCTCGACCTCCCAAGCGGAACAAGAAGGGCAAGTATCAATGTTCGAGGCAAACTTTATTTCCACAACCTTTCCTTACAGGGAACATTGAGAGACCACAGACATTGAGAGAACATTGAGCCAGTTTGTAATTTTTGTTAGAAACGGCACCCGACAGGACAGTGTCGGAAGCAGACGGGAGCATGTTTCTTTTGTGGGGAACAAAGACATTTTATCAGGGACTGTCCTCAGAATCCCTCTAAGTCAGTGGCTATGCACGGAGACATCTCTTCACCCGCTTAATCCTTTCGAGGAAAAGGGGCAAGACAAGCAACATCAGGAACCTCAGACAGGCCAGGCGGATCCGGGAAGCCAGGTAACAAACAAGAATCGAAGGCCTCTACCTAGATGTATCATGTGAGAGGTCGGGAGGAGGATGACAAGCCCGGTGTTATAGCAGGTACCATCATGTTATATGCACACTCATTGTATGTATTGATTGATCCTGGATCTACACATTCTTTTATAAGCCTGGAATTGGTTAAAAGACATAGGATGTCTAGTGAACCCTTGGCAACAAAGATCTCTGTGACAAATTTGTTAGGTGATTGTGTTGCTCTAAGCCATGTATGTAAGAATTGTCCAATCTTGATTAAAGGAATTATGTTCCCTGCGGATTTCCTAGTCTTACCAATCCACGAGTTTGGTGCGATTCTAGGCATGGATTGGCTTAGTAAACATCAGGCGTGGGTAGATTGCAGTAAGCGAAAATTGTATCTTCGAGGCCTTGGCAAGGAAAGAATAATGTTGATGGAATCTTGGAATTCCATGCTATATGTGTTGTCCACAGAACCCAAGAATGAACCTCAGATCCATGATATCGACACAGTAAATGAATTCCCAGATGTTTTTCCTGACGAACTTTCGGGATTGCCCCTAACCCATGAAGTGGAGTTTTGCATTGAGGTGCAACCTGGGACTGCTCTAGTTTCTATTCCACCGTACTGGATGGCGGTTGTGGAGTTGAAAGAATTAAAAGCTCAAATTTAGGACCTTATGAACAAATGTTTTATTCAACTGAGCTCTTCACCTTGGGGAGCCCCGGTTCTTTTTGTCAAGAAGAATGATGGTTCTATGCGTTTGTGCATTGACTATAGACAACTGAAAGAAGTCACCATCAAGAATAAGTATCATTTGCCTAGGATAGATGACATGTTCGATCAATTAAAAGATGCCTCGGTGTTTTCCAAGATTGATTTAAGGTCGGGTTACTATCAAATGAAAGTCAAGGAGTGTGATGTACCCAATACTACCTTTCGTACAAGATACAGACACTACGAATTCTTAGTGATGCCATTCGGACTAACTAATGCACTGAAGGCTTTTATGGATTTAATGAATCGGGTATTTAGACCTTATCTTGATAAATTCATTGTGGTGTTCATAGACGATATCTTAATCTATTCTAAGAATGAATCGGAGCATCAAGATCATCTTCGTGTTGTACTTCAGACTCTGAGAGAGAAACAATTGTATGCGAAGTTTTCTAAGTGTGAGTTTTTGCTCACTGAAGTGGCCTTTTTGGGGCACGTCGTATCAGCTTCGGGTATTCAGGTGGACCCGAAGAAAATTCAAGCTATTGTAGATTGGCATCCACCGAAGAATGTTGGTGAGGTTAGAAGTTTCGTTGGGCTTGCTGGCTATTATCGTAGATTTGTGAAAGGATTTTCTATGTTAGCTGCTCCTTTAACCAAATTGCTACGGAAGGAAGCTTCTTTTGTTTGAACCGAGGTCCAACAAAGAAGCTTTGATCAGTTGAAACAAGTCCTAACCCATGCACCTGTCTTGACCCAGCCTGAGTTTGGAAAAGACTATACAGTTTATAGTGATGCCTCACATCTTGGGTTAGGGTGTGTATTGATGCAAGAAGGTAAGGTTATTGCTTATGCTTCAAGGCAACTTAAGCCACATGAGATGAATTATCCCACCCACGACCTGGAATTGGCTGCAGTTGTCTTTGCATTGAAAATTTGGAGGCATTATCTCTATGGAGAGAAATGCTATCTTTTCACCGATCACAAAAGTCTCAAATATTTATTGACGCAAAAAGAGTTGAATCTTCTTCAACGAAGGTGGATGGAACTTCTTAAAGATTATGATCTAGTCATTGATTACCATCTGGGCAAGGCCAATGTTGTAGCTGATGCGCTCAGCCGCAAACCTTTGCCTGGTAAGCATTGATTATGGACTTGAAGTTATAAGTATTGTGAAGTATATTAACTCATAGTAATAATGCTCTCTTGTGGCTCCTCGAGCAATTAACGCTCACTTCCGACTTCAAAAGCATCGTTGCCTTGTAACTGAACTTCAAGTTCAGTCTACCATCATTTTACGAATCAAGGACTTGCAAGAACAAGATTCCGAGCTCCAGGCTATTGTCGCTAAACTATCGGATAATCTGGACTTTAGAATTAATTCTGAAGGACTCTTATGTTTCCATGATCGAGTTTGTGTACCTAATGATGAAACTCTCTGCACCGACATCCTTGCTGAAGCTCATTCGAGTTCTTTTTTCGTACACCCTGGGTCTGTGAAAATGTATAAGGATCTACGTGAGTTATATTGGTGCCCAGACATGAAGCAGGCCATCGTTGATTACATTTCCAAGTGCCTTACGTGTCAACGTGTTAAGGCAGAACATTGTGCCCCTACAAGACTTTTGTAACCTATTGACCCGCTAAAATGGAATTGGGAAAAGATAACCATGGACTTTGTTAGTGGTCTCCCATTGACCCCAGCGAAGCATGCTGCTATTTGGGTTATTGTGGATCGTTTCACGAAGTCAGCTCATTTTATACTAGTTAGAATGGACTACGGTCTTCCTAAGCTAGCTAATTTATACATAAAAGAAGTAATCCGACTCTACGAAGTACCTAAGTCTATCATCTCCGATCGAGACCCTCAGTTTGCATCACAGTTTTGGAGAACCCTACAAGGAGCTTTGAGCACCAGAGTTAATCTTAGCACAGCTTTTCACCCTCAATCTGACGGTCAGTCAGAAAAGGTAATTCAAATATTGGAAGACATGTTACGGGCATGTATTATCGATTTTGGTGGGACTTGGGAGAAATATCTACCCCTTGTTGAATTTTCCTACAACAACAGTTATCAAGAATCTATCCAAATGGCCCCGTATGAAGCATTGCATGACAGGCGATACAGAACTCCTTTGTGCTGGTCAGAGCTAGGCGAGGGCAAGATGTTAGGCCCTGACTTGCTTCATGAAACTAAGGAACGAGTTACCATTATTCATGATCGTTTAAAACCTGCGTTTGATCGACAAAAAGCTTATGTTGACCTATAAAGGAGAGACATTGAGTATGAAGTTGGTGAAAAAGCTTTTCTTAAAGTGTCACCATGGAAGAAAGTCTTGAGGTTTTGCAAGAAGGGGAAACTGAGTCATCGGTTCATTGGACCCTTTGAAATCATTGAAAAGATTGGCTCAATGGCATATCGGCTTTTGCTACCCTCAAAATTGAGTAAAATCCATGATGTCTTTCATGTATCGATGCTTCGGAAGTATCGGTCTGACCACTCACACATTGTGGAACCCGAATCTGTAGAACTTCGGCCAAATCTATCATACGAGGAAGAATCGGTTCAAATTCTTGCAAGGGAAGGTAAGAGGCTTCGCAATAAAACTGTACCGTTAGTTAAAGTGCTCTGGAAGAGTCACACTGTTGAAGAAGCCACTTGGGAGCCTGAAGAGACTATGAGACAACAATATCCACATCTTTTCGGTTCAGGTAAAAATTCGAGGACGAATTTTCTTAAGGGGGGAGAGTTGTAACACCCCGAAATCCGGTCTAGTCGGAATTTATTTTCGATGATCAGAAATCCTACATTGATGAAGTTAAAGATTTCATCGGCTAGTTAATTATTGTTATTGAACCCTAATTGGGCTTAAAACATCGTGTTTAAACTTTATTAAATAATATTGAGCTTTTAGTGGCTAAAATGGAGGAAGTGTAAGTTGGAAGGCAGAAATAATAGTTGAATGAAAGGTGGAGGGCTAACCTCGCGATTAGCCCTCTTTACTTAAAGTTTCCACTTACGTGGAGTTGTCTGATGACTTTCCTTCAATTGAAGGAAAGCTTGGTGATTAAAAATTAGAAACTAAAAGAAAAAGGAGATAGCTTACCAGAGGAAAACTTCCAAGCTAATACCTCTCACCTTCATCATCTTCTTCATCTAAGCACACACCTCCATTGGAGGAAATTCAAGCCTTGCTATTTCTTCACTTTATCGATATTGAATCGTTGCTAACGATAGGGTAAGCTATATTCCTCAATCGGTTGTGGGATTCCATGGATATATTGAGTGTAATCTAAGCTAGGGTTTTGGCTACCCATGGATATCTCATCGTTGTCCTCTCTATTGAAGTCAGATATCAATTTTGATATCGTTATAATGATTTTGATATCGAAACCTCTATCCTAATAATTTTCTATTAATTTTTCTAGCTCAAGAAGTGGAGAAAGAGGTTTCACCATCTCCATCACAAGCTAGGAACAAAAAGATTGCTATCCGAGAGCCTTGAAGCTTCGAATTGTTAAGGTGAGTGTAGTAAGAGTCTCGGGTTGGGCGAAAGGCCTCCCCGGATCATTATTTGTTATTTTAGATTATTTCGCTAATAACGTTATTGAAGCAATTGCATTGGATAATTAAACGAACACTTTGGTAAGTGTCGGTAAGTTGCCATTGAACATTGATTACTGCCATTGTATATAGTCATCGACATAAGCATTGTCATTGGATTATTGCATTGAAATCATCGGATATTGATATGGATACCAATCTATGAGATAATCATATTGAGACATGAATATTGATCATCGACAACGTTGAATTCATTGGACATTGAAATATCATTGACTATTGAAATGAATGTGTATATTGCAACCTTGGATTGGAATGGACTCCGGATACAATTGGCATGCCATAAAATTCATGAGCTTAATGTACGGGTGGACTATGGTCCTAAGGCTACGACCTATATTGATTTGGCGAGGCGGAGGGATGTGTTTTGTTATTGGTCATATTGGAGAGGCGGAGGGATTAGACCATTCATTGATTTGGAGAGGCATAGGAATTCGTGTATCCGCGATGTTGATTCAATCAAAGGACTATGAATGAAAAAGAAACATGTTCATTACTTTATGCACTGCTACATAACATTGTTAATGTTGGCATGAGAATATGTATCGTTATAGTTATGTCACTTCCTTTACTTACATTATTTGTGACTAACTCACTAGGCAAAGTATGCCTAACGTGTCTCGTCTCATGCATTTTCAGGTTAAGAATGTTTGTTCGTTGAAAGATCGGATCGGCCGTCAAGACAAGTCACTACCAAGCTACAAGTAATGTAATTATGACTTTTGAACTCCTAGTATGGTGGCAAAGTAGTGGATCTAGTCATACATGTCCATTTTGTTGTGTTGGTGCAATGTTTGTTTTGTAACTTGGTCATTGGCCCTAAATGGCCTTTTTGGTGCTTATGAAGTAGCTTTAAAATGCATGATTATCATAAAAAGGTAAAAATACAGTAAACGTATTCGGATGATCATGAAATTTAGCATGCTAGATGTTTATACCAATGAAATGTTGCATGTAAAGTTTCGTTGCATTTGGACATCTTTTGGTAGGGTAAATTGATTAAAAACCAGCAAAACTTTATCATTACAGGTCTGTCCATATCGAAACGGGTGATGTCGTTTCGATACGAATACATATTTTTGAATCTGAGAATAAGGGTGTTCCGGAACAAAGTAATGTCGTTTCGAAAAATTTTGCTTATGGAGACCATTGTTTGGATATGGGTTTTGGAACATTTTGCTTCTGGAGACCATTGTTTCGATACGGGTTTCGGAACAGTCAAGTCAAAGTCAATGGTGGTCGATCCGTTCCGATACGGGCCAAGCCTGTATCGAAACGGTCTAAAGAGAAAGGTCAATAGGGTTGACTCTCGTACACCCGTTCCGAAACAGCCTAAGGTGTTTCGAAACGGGGTTTGGTAAGTCAGTTAAAAACTATTTGGATGGTTAGATAATGTTGCAATCTAGTTATTAAATTTTTGTAAAGTCAAATTGATGGTACTAATGATTCCCGATTAGAATGAAATTTGGTAGGCATGACCCTTTAGTAATGAATTTCATTTCGGTAAGGTTATTTACATTGAAAAACCCTAACTTGATAGAATTTATAAATTAGTCCCAGTATTTGTAAAAGTTGCAAATTAGCCCTAGAATGATAATTATGCACCCTACGTTATTATGTTGGGCTAAAAAGTCCAGTGGTAACATATTGTATGTCTTTTATTAATCATTGAAGAAGTTATTATGAAATTTTATAGCATCGTTTTTCACATCGTCCTCTGGTAACATACTTCGACCTGGTTCTCTACCAGGCCGGGAAGGGGGTGTTACAAAACCTGAGAGGGCACTTTGAGGCACATAATCCCAACAGAAGATCAAGGTAAGTACTCCAAAAGGAGAAGACGAACAAGGGTCTGATAGAACCAAAGAAGAGGTGTAACTCACGTAAGAAGCGACACCAAAGGACAAGAGTCAATAGAATTAATATGTTTGAATGACGTAGAAATCTCAGTCATGCATCACGAGTAGTTAGGCATCCTTAGGTTAGGAGAATGTTAACTCATGTCATCATGGCATTTCACCTCTTTCACAGATATTCGAAAGGCGAGCCGAATACCTCATAAGACGAGGGGTAAATGATAAAGCGATGACCAAAAAGGATTTATGGTGAAAATTTTCAAGCCGCCAACCCTTCACGATTCTAAGGATCCCACAGAGAGGGGGTCTAAAAAAGGGGTTCTGAATAGGAAGAACCCATGACTTCGGGATCTCGGAACCAGAATGTCCTACTGGAAAGGACTTGTAGATCATTGATTTCAAACATGCGAAGAGAAGAGTTCTATAAAGGAGGAACTATTACTCAAAAAACTCGCCAAGGAAGGAGACCTTTGTGAGGAAAAGAACTCAGATTTTTAAGGCCCTGAGATCTCAAAAATGGAGGGTCCTATAGAGAAGGGGCTTACAGATCCTTGAATTTAGATATAAAAAAAGGGAGTTCCGTGGAGAGGGAACTACTAAGAATACACCAAGAAAATGGGCCAAATGGAGAAGGGACTACTAAGAATACACCAAGAAAATGGGCCAAATAGAGAAGGGGCTACTAAGAATACACCAAGAAAATGGGCCAAATGGAGAAGGGACTCATATGCTCAAGGCTTCAAAGAGAAAGTTACTTGGAATCAAGTGTGGCTGCTCCAGAAAAACAAATCGGCCAATAAGGAAGTGGGACAAAATTAGTGCTTCTGACCTTTTCTACCATTGTTTCACAAGCATAAACAAATGGGGCAGCTGTAATCACTAATTTTGTCCAGACCTTGAACCCTTTGTGTTTACTCTAGGGCTTATAATTGGGCTATAAAAAATAAAAGAAAAAAGAAAATAAAAAGAAAAAAAATAAATAATAAGAAAAAATCCTAGACATTATCCTTACTATATATGTTAGTATAATATGTACACCTTGCTTTTGTTATTGGCCTTATATTTATGTATGTTTTATTAGTTTTATATGATTTGTCTCTTTTAGTTTTTACTTTGTATTATTATTATTATTATCATCATCGTTATTATTGTTGTTTTACTATTATTATTTTATTACTGCGATACTAATATTATTCTCGTCATCATTAATAAAGATAAAAGAAGCCCAATCTTAATTGTAAAAAGCCCTAAATAACAATAAGCCCAAATTTCATTTACAAAGCCCGAACAAAAAAGGTACAAATCTAATAAGCCCAATCACCCGAAAACCCTAATCTACCTCTCATCTTTGCGTAGTTAGACCCTGACCGCCGGGTTGAAGACATGATCGATGACCCAGATCATATCCGGACCAGAAACCCTAAAGGCTCCCTCGAACCTCTAACACCGCATCACCAGATCCGTTCGATCTGGTCACCCTTTAACGATCCAGATCGGGTCTCACAAAAAACCCTAGGGCTGCCCGTTCGTCGTCTTCTGCCACACGCATCCCAACCGTTCGACCCAAAACGCGGTGGACGGTCTAGATAGATCCAGGAGTGGCACGCGCTCACGTAAGACCACCCAAAGCCTCAATGCGCGACGCTCTGGTTCCCCACGCACACACGAGCTACCACATACTAACGCTTCCCCTTCTCACTCGCGCGTGTCGTCTGGTGATTCAGACACTCGACCGTTTGCTGCCCCTCGTGGGCTTGAAGTCTCCTGCCACCGCCACGCTCGTTCCCCGTTTCAGCCAAACCGACATGCAAACACGAAAAAATAGTGGTTAGTTTCCAAAAATACAAATCGGACAAAAAAAGAACCCCTAAGGTCAACTAGACAAGGGCAGAAATCAGAGATGAAAAAAGAGAGGATAGTGTACTTATAATTTTGTTTTACTTGGATGTAATCTCGGTATAAAAAAAACTGAGAAAACCAATGTAAGCCATTAGGGCGAAAAAAGGGGAAACTTTTGAATCCAAAAGCAATACAAGCATTTTACAGATGTACTATCATCTTTTTATCCAGTTTGTTACATGCATACAAAAATCGAAGAACGAAAGGGGTTCGGGGGTTTACCTTTTGAAGGTCGTTTTGAGACCCTTCCGGTAACAATCCCTTAGGGGTGAACCCTAGGGTTTCGTACTCCCAAAAACCAGAGAGGGGCAAACTTCTTTTTTACTTACCGTTTCGTCTCTGGCGGTACGACGATTCAAAACCTTCTCCAGTGACAAGCCCTTGGCCCTCGTGGTCGGAATGGGTGAACCGAGAGGCTGGTTTTGAGGCCTCTTCTCTTCTGTTTCCCGAAAAAGCAAAAGGGGGAGGGGTGTTTTCAGTTTGGTTTTTGCCAAGACGGTCAAAAAAAGGGAAGGAAATAAAAAATTTGTTTTTTTATATCATTTCGTAGTTTTTTAAAATGGGGTTTTTCATGTTTTAATCCCCCCGCGCTTTCGAAATCGCCCAACAATGGCTCCCGTCTTTTCGAAATCTCAGCCTTAATCTTTGGGGTTTTGGTGCGCCATCAATTTGATCCTGAGTTTTGCTTACATTCTCCCTTTGGGAAAATTACTAAGCGAACCTTCATCTTTGGCTAGTTTTTAATTCCGTCTCTGGACCATGTCCTAATCTTGATCCCAATCCCTCAATCTCTTGCAAATTTCCAATTTTTATAGCTACTGTTTTTACTTTTTATGATTAAAATGCCATCTTTACGAGCATATGCATTTGAGATTTGATTTATATGTCGGAATCGAACTAATGTATTGCATTGCCTCCATTCGTGATGTTTGAATATGTAACATGCCTTACACGTTAAAATGCAATATTAGAAATCATGTAGATGTACATGTTCCACGCCTCATTTGTTTTTTATGTGCGCATAGTTGTAGTCATGTTTATTGGTTCTCTATTTTATGTTTTTACATGATTCGCATAATTATGTAGGGGTAGAGGATGCTTAGCGATTTATCGAGTATATATGCATTCGATTTAGTTTCGGCACCACGAATACTTGATTTATGTGCTTGGTTTATCTCTTTGATTATGCATGCGATTCTATGTCTCGTTTATGTATTTATGCTTGTAAGTTGCACCCAAATTATAAAAATGTAATGCGATGTCTTTTTATTCGGGAACGAACGAGGCCAGTACCGGTCGTAGTGGTGGTGGTTCGGACGTTCTTTCTCGAATACTAAGATTTTTAAAATCTACTCACTCGTATAACCAACTTTCGATACGATTCGTCACTTTAATTCACAAAATTTAACATTAACTAAGCGGCAATGATTTTTGGTACCAATTTTGGGCACGACAGGAGTGCTCATCGTTCCCCGCGTGTAACCGACTCCCGAACCCATTTTTCAAAGGAAAACCTCTGGTTTTAATTTTGGTGTCTGGTCTACCATTTTTTAAATGGCCGGTGGCGACTCCCATTTATTTTTAAAACTCGATTTCTTTAATCCGATTAAATTTTCAGAAACCAATTAAAACTCGGTTGTTCCAAGTGATACCGATATTTTTCATATTTTAGTCGCTACAGCAGAATGATGGTCAGTCAAAGAGGGTAATTAAGGTTCTAGTAGATATGTTGTGGGGTTGCGTGATAGACTTATGTGGTAGTTGGGAAGACTTCTTGCCCTTGGCCGAGTTTGCTTATAATAACAGCTATTAGGCTAGTATCCGCATGGCACCTTATGAAGCTTTGTATGGTCGCAAGTGCCGAACTCCTATCTGTTGAACCAAGTTGTATGATAAGAAGACCTTGGGTCCGGAGTTGGTTCAAGAGACCGAGGAGATCGTTAGACTGATCCGCGACCGTCTAATGGAGGCATTCGACAAACAAAAGTATTATACAAATCGAAGGAGGAAGGATATTGAATTCGAGGTTGGTGATCAAGTCTTTCTGAAAGTATCTCCATGGATGAAAGTTCTAAGATTTGGGCGCAAAGGAAAGCTGAGTCTGAGATTTATTGGGTCGTATCGTATCGTGAAGAGAGTTGGGCCAGTTGCCTATCAGCTTGAGTTACCTCCTCAGCTCAGTCATATCCATAATGTCTTTCATATATCCATGCTAAGGCAATATCATCTAGATCCTAGTCATGTTATCTAGGTTCAAGATGTGGAGTTGAGGTCAGACTTGTCTTATAAAGAAGAACCGGTACAAATCTTAGATTTTGACGAGAAAGTTTTGAGGAACAGACGTATTCCAATGGTCAAAGTTCAGTGGAGAAATCGTAGCCCTACGGAAGCTACTTGGGAGATTGAGAGATCCATGAGAAAGCAATTTCCGCATCTGTTTGAATCAGGTAAATTTTGAGGACGAAATTTTCTTAAGGGGTGGAGAATTGTAACACCCTAGTTTAAAAAAAAGTGTTGTGCGGTGTTGCCAAGGGGGATTAAACCCGCACCCCTTGGCATGGTGATCTGGTAACTTAACCAACCGAGCCAAGCCTCCTCTTGGTTCTAATATGCATCAATTTAATCTTACGCTAAATCTAAAGAGTATGAAATACAGTAACTCTTGTCTGACCTCTTCCCCTACTAGATTAATGACCCAACCAAACGCCAGATATTTTTCCCTCTCCCTCTATCGACAGTCCCGCTACCCAACCTCGACCACCCTTCTGAACTCCATCACCGCCCAACCGTGGTGTGCACCGCCACCTTCACAGTGTCCAGAGTCTCTTCCCGACCCCAGCCCTATGCTCCAAACGCAGTGAACGACCGTCGTTCATCGTGGAGATTACGTTGAAGTATCGTCGAAACCACTCGTGATCTTTGTTGTTTTCCTCCGTTACCGGTCATCTCTATTGTCGTCTAAGTGCGTCGATTGTCCAGGCTGGATCAGTGTGAGGAAGGGAACAAAACCCTCTTTAATCGTTCGTCGCTTCGACACCAGCAAAGGCCTCACCGAAGCAGTGCGTATTCCGGCTATCTTACTTTGTTTTTGGTAAGATCCGGTTAAATTTTAGCTTTGTTAGGGTCGTTCCGACTTGTTGAAGTTTTGATTCTGAGATTTTTTTGTTTTCCGACAGATTCTGACACTTTGGGGCCTCCGGCGAGCAATTCCGGTGACCGACTGGCAAGGTTGACAATGTGGGTAAGTGGGCTGGTTCAGGTGTTGCCCCGAGAGACCGGTCACTTTTGGGCCAAGCTCGTTTGTTAATCCGGTCCGAACCTGAGCCCAAACTCGAGTCTGGCCCGTATCCGAGCCCAACCCATCTGCCGAGTTAACTCAGCCCGAGTTAGTCACCGAGTCAACTCAGCCCGAGTCAACTCAATTGACCCTTACTAGTTAACTGCTGACGTCAGCGTTTACCGCTGACGTCAGCGTTGACTTTGATCGTTGATCGTCGACTTTTATCGTTGACCAAAAAGTCAATTTTTCTGAAAACTCCCGTTTTACGTTTTTCGACGTTCTGAATCCATTTTTGAAGCCCGTTTCGCGAAATTTTAACCCAAAAGCCTCCGAATCTGACCCTAATCACGAACATGCTTAATTAATGAACTATTGTTTCGAAAAGAAGTTATATTAAATAAAAGACTGATGTGAACCCTTGTTTGCTTGAAGGTACTCGAGACTCTCCCGACCGATCGTCTGCTCAGCCCAGTTCCTCCCGACTCGCGCTCCCGTGGTTACTAGTACGACCTTATAGACTTTGTGAATGAAATCTAGGTTAGAACTTAATCCATGTAGTATTTTATTCTGTTGTAAACTTGTGATCTAGGATCTAGCTCAGTGGCGGAGCGTGGCGAGACCATTGTCTGTTAGACCCTCCTAACTAGCTCATTGATGTGTGTTCCGTGTGTGCTACATTTCAGTTTTTCTTGAACTCTTGAATGCACATATTTGAACATAAATATGAACATGTATGAACTATGAGATAATTTTTGAACTGAGGTCATGACTACCCTTTTCTGTTAAAGCATGATTATGTTTCTGATAAAAGCATGACTATTTCGTTGAAAGCATGATTGTTGTTTGAGAACATAGTCGTGTTATAACTAATAGTATGCCCTATGTCTGATCTGGAATTGAAATATTTGATTTCTGGTTGATGTAATTAAACATATGTCTGCCATCTGAATTCTGATGCTTATGTATATCGAGCAAAACTGTACTGCTTGGGGGTATACTCTGGGGGTATATTTTGAAGTGTCTGCAAGTACAGCCCTGATCCAGTTGGTAAACCCTTCTGTTAAGATCCTACGCCCACGGGCCTAGGGTAAGTCTTTCTGGACCTAAGGCATTCCCTTGGGTAGGCTCCTATGCCTCAGGCCTAAGGTAAGACCTTCTGTATGCAGTTCAGGGGGAATTGCATTTTGAAGCTCGGTTGGAGGGTAGCTAGGTTTCATTAAAACTTTAATTGTCTTGATAACTTGAACTGAATTGATGAATCGTATATCTGAATTGTGTATGAGTTTATGAGCACATGTTTTATATGCACTTATTGGAACACACTAAGCTTCTTAGCTCACATCCCCCAAACTTTCCCCTTTCAAATACTTTTGGATAGGCTACCCGTGGACTTGGCACTTGGAGGGTCGACACATTCTTATTATACCTTTGTTGTAATGTTCTTATCCACAATACTATCTATTTTGGGTGACATGGGCCTATATTTTGTTACGGTATACTTTACTAATTGGTCATGATGGCATCATTTTGTAACTCAAACTCTGAAATGGTTTTAGACTGTGTACTTGATAGTTGATTCGATGATATGTGTGTATCATTGTTACGAGACTTTAGAATGGACATATTTTTACCTATTATTATCTTGATCGCTCTATAGCGAGTTATGCCATTATATACTTTCGACTGGATAATATATTTTCCCAATATATTTTCTACTCGATTTACATCATGAGACATGTCAGGTTATTCATGAAAGTTGAATATATGTGTTATATATGTTATGATGATCATCTGTAACTTAAGTGTAACGCATAGGCAAGTATATGTGTTACATCCATTTAACTATTAAAATACTAAGGGAATAATTTACCGAAGCTTAAAAACCTATTGAACTAAAAAACTAAATCAGAGACTATTTTTTGTTTTAATCTTTTATAAATTAATTAAATTGAAACTCCGACTCTATGGAGAAATCTTTAGAGCCAATTGGATGGTCCTTCCTCCGCCACAGCCAAGTTTCAGAAAATATGACTTGTAAAGGAAAATAAATAAAAAAATAAAAAAAGGGGAAGAAAATGCTTAGCCAGCGCCAAATTCCCAACCTCTTTCTTCTCACAGACGAGATGATGTGACGCATTTATTCTTATAGAAAATCCAAAATCAATGCAGTTGCTGTCATTTTATTAATGTAAAGTATTCATCCAATTATATTTATTCTAAAATTAAATTCCAAATTTATTGATTTTCATTGTTGAAACGATTCTTAAACTTGACGAATTTTGAAGATTTATTAAAAAAAATCTGAGTTTGGATAAAAAAGGGTTGTTGTCGTTCTTTTGGATTTAATAAGAGTAGACACCTATAAAATCTTTTTAAAAGAAATGATTTGTGGAAATCACTTTTAAAAACAAATTTAAGATAAATTAGAGGAAATAAAATCATGTTTGAGGGCCGATTAAGCAAGAGGGAAGGTTAGAACACCCATTAACTTCCAAAATTGGTACCGATTGATTTTGTATTATCTTCGCAATGCAAAGTAAAAAAAATTAAAGAAAAAGTTTCACTAAAAAAACCGCTATAATCTTTATTGGGAAAAAAGTGGCCTACTTTGTTAAATATAATGGCCTTACAAAGCAATACAAAGAGAAGTACACAACCCACCCATACACAAGCAGCCACAACAACCCACCACCCTAGATGATTTGCCCTGATCGAACAGAAAACCGATAACCCATAGTACAGCCAACCATAACAACAAGAAAGGCAAACAATCACAATACACAACTCACTGAACGATACTTAACAAATCATCATCTCTAGCAATTCCTTGTTGAGCCAAAATATAAACTTAATTTAAAAACTGATCCCTAAATGCATTTCATATGAAATTTTAATTCGTTCGATTTTTACAAGAGGATATTCTTTTATTTTAAACATCATTGGATAACGTATCAATCCTTCACTAACGCCGTCTGTATTGTTCTAAATAAATTGAATTTTTATAAACACAATTAATTTTATTTGATAATGGAGGATATTCATTTATTTCAAATCAACGAGAGAAGCCGTGACCCAATCAATCCCTCTAATGTAAAGTAATCACAAAGATCTAATTGTAAACATAAAATTACAATGCAAGATTGGAAAAAAAATCTAAACTAAGGACAAAACTATAAATGGATGTAAAATAATTGCACAAATTAAAGGAAAATATAGATTTAAATTAATGACATGATTGAAATAAAGTAAAATTGAAAGGTATAGCTAAAAGTACATGAAATTAAATAACAAAGTAAACTAGGATTAAATTAAAAGGAAATGAAATTACAAGGCGAAAGTCAAAGCAAGAAATAAATAATTAATCAACTAAGAATGGACTAAACCAATGCAAATAAAAAATGAGAGGTGAAAGCATAAATAACAGTAATAAAGGTACCAAATAACAAATATACATAATGATAGATGAAATTTTATTAATAGTTAAAAAGCAAAGGAACTAAAACACAATAAACCCGTTAAAATAAAGCATATATCCCTCCTTTGGATCTGGGTCAGGGCACAGGACTAAAGACTAAATGATGTTACCTTGGCCTTTTGGGTGTGGGGTCTGACGCCCAAAATATCGTTGTACTGAAAATGATATAAATACTCTAATCTTCCATATTTTCCTTAATTTTCTCTTCTTCTTTCTTTCCCTTTTTTACATTGTTTTTTCCCTTTCAAATCCTAAAAGATGTCCTAACTACACTGTGTGAGCTGTCGTATTTTGGTGTCGGTGATACCTTCGATTAAGGTGTTATGGTTGGTTAATCGTACCGTTTAATCTAAGCGTAGGGATGTGAAATCAGGTAATCGTTCAGGTTTTAGGTCATGTCAGGTCAGATCAAATCAGATACGAGTTATGTCAGGTCAATTTAATGGTTCGACTCGGATCAGGTCGGGTTCAGGTTGACTCAGATTCAGGTCATTATCAGGTTGATTTCAAATCATATTGAGTTCATGTTCGGGTCGAGTTAATTTCAGGTCGGGTAAGTTTTAGTTCAGGCCAAAACGGTTCGGGTCTGATTCAGTTAATTAACGGATATTGGATCGGATCTTATCTAGTTTTTTTATATCCGTTTTTCGGATTGACGATATAGTGATCCGTATTCGATCCGGAAAAAATAGATATCTGAATATTGAAGTATCCGATATTCAGATATCCGGATATTGAAATATCAGATATCCGGATATTGAAATATCGGATATTCGGATATCTGATTATCTAGAAATATAATTGATTTAACTATTTTTTCGAATTTGAATGTCGTATTTATGAAAATTTGAAATATAACAAGCAACAATTTCCTAAATATAACAAGATTCACATCTATGAAATTTTCATTTTTTTAAAAAAATTCGGATATAACAAGCATCAAATTGTTAAATATAACAAGATTAATATTCATGAAATTTTGAATTTTTAGATTTTTAGATAATCCAAAACTTGAAATACTGTGATCCATATCCGATCCAGAAAATTTAAAATCGGATCAGATATCTGATCCAAAAATAAAAGTCCAACTGGATATCCAAATTTTCAGATTGAATCAATGGATAATCGGATTAGATCAGTCTGATCAGATATTTTTTAACACCCCTTGAGGTAAGGTTCTATGAATACATTAGCCCAAGCTAAAACAACAAGTATTGTACTCTGAAGCGAATGCAGTGTTGGGAAATCCTCGCCGATGTGCTCCTTCAAAGGGTTACTTGTCAACCTACGCATGGAAAAACAACACATCCGCACGCTGAGCTAACAAAGCTAAGTGGTACATATCTACTCTACCACAATTTATGATTATCATAAAATAAGCATGTAAGATAAAATAGTCTAGAGAACATAAATAAGACTTTACTATCTACGAGCTATCATCTAGCCTATACAAGCTAGAGTTATTAGATTGCCTATCTTAAGGCATCATTAAGTCTACAACAAGTCTTACATGTTTCCACAATGCTTTGCCATACTCGAGGTCACATGGCCTATCGAGATACTCGAACTCACACAGTACATCGAGTTAATACATGTCGTACCATTATCACTCAAACATCGAGTGCATAAGGTATCATCTATAGCATCCGCAAAGCATACATAAGTACATCCATACATCATCTACATAATGGCCAACGAAGACCTACTTTACCCATGCTCACACAGTCATCGGGTTACCTGTGTTCACACATTCGTCGGGTTACCCATATTCACATAGTCGTCGGGTTAAATGGACCATATCCAGATCACCATAGCCACGGATACGTCCTAGACATACTTGGATCAAATTAGCCACAAACAGTCTTTGCGTGAGGTCACTCAACCTATTGAGTTTATTACCTAATCAGGATCACCATAGCCACAGATAGGTTTCTAACTGCACCTAGATCACTTAGCTCGTGGGTACGTCGGATGTAATTGTTCACTTAGCTCGAAGTACATAATGGCTTGGTGCCAATTACCTCTCGGTGATGTGTACTTCGGACTGAGTGAACAAGTACATCCGACGTACTCGATTCCTTATAGGAGTAGCGTAGTACTGACTCTAGGATATCTGAATTCCTTTACCACAATCATAAGCTAATACATGCTCCTCGAGCATTCACACACCTCACCAAGAGGTAAGTTGCACCAAGCCAAGCTATCAAGAAAATGTCTCCAAGGCATGACATCAACCAACATGGTTATCTATCGATTTATCATTTACAGAGCCCATGACACGTTATCGAAAGTATTATTCATATCTACATCAAATGATATAAAATTTTTAACTAACTAGGCAAGCATCTTTCTCAACACTCACAGTTTTTGGTAAAACATCAATATCTTGATTTTACAGGTCATTATACCTTACTTGGGACCCACTAGTCCAATTCCCACAATTTTCCAACTACTAGAACTCAACTTCATATTTTCCAGGCAGATTGCCCAGGCAGTAGCAATACACGCCCTCGCGTACCGATACGGTACAACGGGTACTGGCACTCTCCCTTCATGTATAATTACACGGCTTCACGAGAGAGAGGGAAAACAAACGCCCAGTATCAGTACTCAAGATTAGAGTACCGATACACCATTGAGCGTATCGGTACACATTTTGTTCACTAGAATTTTAATGGAATATGGGGGTACCGATACAGCCCCAGCTCATACCGATACTCCCTTTAACTTTGGCTTGTGTTCGTCAATCAGAACACAGGGTATGGGTATGGGATCCCCATGTACCGATACTGAAGCCTAGAAATTGCTTCCAAGGCTCGAGAAATCACTTCTCAAGCCTTCAAAACGTAACCCTTAACCCTTTAACTCAATCTTACATCTTATGGGTTTGGATTAGGGTGGTTTGCTACCCCTTTTACACCTTATTAACATTTAATCCGGGATTTACCATTAACAAGGCTCTAAGCTAGCTTAAGCTAAAACTCGCAATCATATACCATACAATCAAGAAAAGCAATCAATTTATGACCTTCAAGAAGAGTAGGAGTCAGAGGTGTACTGACCTTAAGATAGAAACCCTAGAATAACTCACCCACTTGGCTTCCTCAACTTCCTTTCCTTGACCCAATCTTGGAAGAATCCCAAAACACCTCCATTTTTGCCTCACAAACAAGGAAACGAATCAAGACTTAAACCAAAAGCTAGATGAAGGTTTGGATACAGATTAACAACCTTAAAAACATGGTAAAAGCCCCAAAAGCTTAATCCCCTTCAAAAACCCAACAATAGAGAACTCACCTTTTTACCACAAGAATATACTTTTCTTGAAGCCCTTGAAAATGAATGAGATTAGGAACCCATGAATCTTAAATTTCAGATGAGAAGTTTGGACTTTGACCATTTAAATCAATCCCACATCTTATGGGAGTTGATTAGGGTGGTTTGCTACCCTTTTTACATCTTATTAACATTTAATCTGGGATTTACCATTAACAAGGCTCTAAGCTACCTTAAGCTAAAACTAACAATCATATACCATACAATCAAGCAAAACAATCACTTTATGATCTTCAAGAAGAGTAGGAGTCAGAGATGTACTAACCTTAAGCTAGAAATCTAGGATAAACACATCCACTTGGCTTCCTCAACTTCCTTTCCTTTACCCAAGCTTGGAAACCCCCCGAAACACCTCTTTTTACCTCACAAACAAGGAAACGAATCAAGACTTAAACTAAAAGCTATAGAAAGGTTTGGATACAAATTAACGACCTTAAAAACAATAGAAAAGCCCCCAAAATCTCAATCCCCCTTCAAAAACCCAACAATGGATAACTCACCTTTTTACAACAAGAATATGCTTTTCTTGAAGCCCTTGTGTTGAGTATGTAAAATTTCTATTATTTACCCCCTATTTAACCCATATTTCTGCTGCATTCAAGCATAATTCATTGCATTTAGGCTAGATTACAGTTAGACATCACAAATATATTAAATGGCACAACTTCTACTGAAATTGGTTGCTTTTGCACGTTGCTGCTGCAGCAGATGGAGAGGCAGGCGCTGGGCAGAATTGCAGCAGAGCTGGAACTGGACGAGCAGTCAAGGAGGACGATGTTGTCATGGTTGCCGCCATGACAGCAAAGGACGACAGCAGTTTTGAGGAGAAGAAACAAAGTGGACCTCGACAGAAAGAGAAAATTAAGCCCGTCTGTCGTAGAAAACCAATATATTTTTCCAAGCCCTAGATCAGAATGAATGCCAAGCCCAAAGTTCATGGAAGAAAATTCCAAGCAAGAAGGAATGACGAGTTAAAACTATATTCTCTGAAGATTTAGTCTTTATTAGAGTTGTACTTTAATTTAAACTTGTATTCTTGCCATATTAGAAAACTTGGACCCAAAGCCTATATAAAGGCATGTAATTCAACCTAGGAGGACATCACCTATCTCTAGCCTTCTTCCCAAAACCCTAGCCGTTTTCCTCTTCTCAACATGTTCTAAATTCCCCTAGGGCCACGGGTTGATTTGTAAAGTAGTTGCAAGGGTTGCTTTTGTTTTAGGAATTTTCTGTTCAATAAAATAAACTTCAAGTTCTCTTATTCTGGTTATTAACATCTTGCAAGAGTATCGGGAGAGCATTGCGAGGTTATCTATTTACTTAATATCGGGAGAGTTAAGTATACGAAAGGAATAACTGTGCGTTCTCTAGTTTATAGTTGAACTATCTCGGACCTAGGGATAGGACGAGGTTAAATGTCTAAAGAAGAATTCAATAACATCGGTGTTCATCCTTCGATTCACGCCGGGAGGTATCATCAAAGATGTGTTCATCAACAGACTTGGACCTAGGGATAGGCCAAGGCACACCAGGGATTCTTGCCAAGCTTGAAGTACAGAGTTGTGTGATCGCTGTCGCGAAAAACAACGGACCGCTGCCGCGACAGGTGCTGCCGCGACGGGAACGACGACAGAGCAGATTTTCCTAGACTTAGCGATACCTACACTACTGAGCAATTCAATACCAGCCCATTCTCTCTATCTTGATTATTTCAATCTTATTTTCCAGTATTCTTTATTATTTTCGTGACAACATCTTAAACCATTCTTTTTACTCTCGTACAGTAATTCAAGGTGAAGCTATTAGCCAAGTCCCTGTGGAGACGATATCCGATACTTCCGTATCACTTTACTACTTGCGTCGTGTACACTTGCACTACATTTGCGATAGACACTTTTACACGCAACAAGTTTTTGGCGCCGTTGCCGGGGACTGGCAACATAACTTTACCCTACCTTTTACTGCATTCTTTTTATTTTTCTGTTTTATCTTGGATTGTTCAACCTGTGCTTTTTACAAGGTTTCTTGTTTATGCACAGATCCAGACGAGGAAAGGAACCTGAGTATCCATTAGATCCTGAAATAGAACGTTCGTACAATCTTAGGAACCGAATTCGCCACGTACTAGCTAGAAATAAATACCTTGAAGAACAGTTAGAGTCAATGAACAACCCAGGAAATCTCCAGGATAATAACAATCCTGTCGGAGATGGAGGGATCGTTCCACCTGTCGTTGACCCTCCTGTTGCTGCCGCACGCCGGTCATGCCGAGACTACATGCTGAATGATCATGTAGAACTAGAAACCACCCTGCCGGATGTAGATGTTGACAACTTTGAGCTAAAACTTGTTATGTTTAGCATGATCAACAACGCTGGCCAATTTAGTGGTGCTGCTACAGAGAATGCTAGGGAGCATCTAAAAACGTTCCAGGAAATCTGTGGTTCGTTTAGACTACTAGGAGTTAATCCGGAGATACTGAGGCTTCGGTTATTTCCTCATTAATTAAGGGACAGAGCAAAGACTTGGTGGAATAAACTTATGTCGGGTTCAATTAGAACTTGGGCAGATTTAACTCGTGAATTCTTATCTCGTTTTAATCCTTCACACTTATCTGAGCGATTACGTAATGAAATTGCTACTTTTCAACAGGAGGACAACGAGCCAATGCACGAGGCCTGGGACAGATTCACCACTATTCTACGGAACTGCCCGATGCATGGATTTCCCGTTTGGAACCAGGTAACAAAGTTTTATAATGCTGCCAATTTACAAACTCGTATTAGAATTGATTCAGCAGCAAACGGATTACTGCTGGACAAAGACCCAGATGAGGCCATGGCAGTATTGAAAAATCTAACAAAGAATGAGGAACAGTTTTCGACAGCAAGAAGAGGGGGTAAACGAGTCCTAGCTGTAAAGGATTATGAGGCCGACAGCACAATGAAATCACAAGTGGCATATCTCACTAAGGCAATGAAAAAGCTCTTGAACGATGATTCACAGCCTGTATACGCTGCTGAAGAGGTATGCGAAATTTGTGAAGGAAATCACAGTTTGGAGGAATGTCCAATACAGTTAGAAGAGGGAAAGTATGTTGGAAACTACAATAAGCAGAATTATAACTCCAACAACTACAATCCCAGCTGGAGAAAGGATCCCAAGTTCTCTTGGAGTAATCCTAATAATGCTCTAAATCCTCAAGCACAGCATAATCAGAATCAGGGAGGACCTAGATTGCTGACTCGGCAGCAGCAGCAACAGCAGCAGCAACAGCCACCAGCTGCCACAAACAATATACTGGAACAGACTCTGGCTACCTTTATGTCTCAAACAGGAACTTACATTGAGAACATGAATCACTTTGTCAAGAAGACAGAAACATTCATGGACAAAGCAGAGATGTGGATGACAAATCATGAAGCTACTCTGAAATCGTTGGAGACACTGATGGGTCAAGTTTCCCAGCATATCAAATCAAGCCAGACTGGCAGATTTCCTAGCGATACTGAAAACGCTAGACAACCCACACATGAGCAGTGCAAAGCTATCACTACTAGGAGTGGGAAGAAACTACCAGGGCTAGAGAAGGAAGCTGAAACAGTTAAGAAACCAGCCTTGGAGCCACCTGTTGAGGAAGATGCCCCGACAGGTAACAAACAATCTACTGCCGATGAGCCTGTCACGACAGCAGAAGAGACAGAGGAGAAGGAAGATGAACCTAAACCTCCTCAGATCCGTATGCAGTGGGAAGGACGTATTGTTGATTATCGTCCCCCACCCCCTTTTCCTCAAATGTTACAGAAATTGAAACAGGAATCACAGCTTAAGAAGATTTATGATATTTTTAAGCAGGTTCATATTAACATTCCGTTGTTAGATGTCGTTAGGGAGATGCCCAGTTATGCCAAATTTCTCAAGGATGTCATGTCGAAGAAATCCAGACTTGGGGAATTTGAAACGGTTAAGATGACAGAAGGATGCATGAGTATTCTACACAAGCATCCACCCCAGAAGAAGAAGGATCCTGGGAGCTTCATCATACCATGTGTAATCGGAGACAAATATGTGGGTAAGGCACTTTGTGATCTTGGTGCTAATATAAATTTAATGCCCAAATCTATTTTTCAGAAATTAGGTATTGGAAAAGCTCGGCCCACAACAGTAATTCTGCAGTTGGCAGACCGCTCTTACGTTCATCCGGAAGGAAAAATTGAAGATATTCTTGTAAGGGTGGATAAGTTTATTTTTCCTGCTGACTTTCTTGTCTTAGACTGTGAAGCATATGAAAATGCACCAATCATCCTGGGGCGACCCTTCTTAGCCACGGGAAGATCACTGATTGATGTGGAAAAAGGAGAACTCACCATGAGAGTAAACGATCAAGAAATAAAGTTGAATGTTCTCCAAGCAATGAAGCATGCTGATGCAGAAGAAGAATGCAAGGTTATCACTGAAGTTACCCTTGACCAATCCTGCATCAGGTCGGGCTGCCACGACATCAAAATTGGTCACTGCCTCGGCAGCCACTTAGAAGACTGTCATGACAGCACCGACGACAGCAACTCCTCAGAGTCTGATACATCTGATACTGAAGATCAGGAGGAGGTAAACTGGATAGGCAATCGTCCAGGTAAGTTATTCGAGCCTTTAAACTATACCTCGGATAATCATGTAATCCAAAGGCCATCAACTGTTGAGCCCCGTATTCTAGATCTTAAGCCCCTGCCAGGGCAGCTAAAATATGCTTTTCTTGGTTTAAATGATATGTTGCTCGTAATCATCTCTTCCAAGTTGATGCGGGAACAGGAACAGCAGTTAATAGGGATGTTGCAGTAGTACAAAAAGGCTATTGGATGGACGATAGCTGATATTCAAGGCATTATTCCGGCATTATGTATGCATAAAATTCTTCTAGAGGATGATCATAAGCCGACTATTGATGCACAAAGGCGTCTGAACCATGCTATGAAAGAGGTGGCGTGAAAAGAGATAATCAAATGGCTAGATGCTGGAATAATCTACGCCATCTCGGACAGCAAATGGGTGAGCCCGATGCAGTGCGTTCCAAAGAAAGGAGGAATGACCGTGGTAACCAATGAAGACAATAAGCTAATCCCAACCAGGACTGTGACCGGTTGGAGGGTTTGTATAGACTACCGGAAGCTTAACAAAGCTACCCGGAAGGACCACTTCCCTTTACCTTTTATTGATCAAATGCTTGATAGATTAGCGGGTAAACCTTACTATTGTTTTCTTGATGGTTACTCAGGTTACAACCAAATAGCTATCGCACCGGAAGATCAAGAAAATACGACATTCACATGCCCTTACGGAACTTACGCTTTTAGGAGAATGCCTTTTGGACTCTGCAATGCACCAACCACCTTTCAAAGGTGCATGATGGCAATATTCTCCGATATGGTGGAGGATTTCCTAGAGATCTTTATGGATGATTTTTCAGTCTTTGGAGACAACTTTGAAAGCTGCCTAGGCAACCTACAAAAGGTGCTCGAGAGATGTGAAAAAGCAAACTTAGTATTGAACTGGGAAAAGTGTCACTTCATGGTGGATGAAGGGATAGTCCTTGGCCATAAGATTAGCTGCTGTGGCATAGAAGTCGACAGAGCTAAGATAGAAGTGATCGAAAAGCTACCGCCACCCACCACAGTCAAGGGAATCAAAAGTTTCTTAGGACATGCTGGTTTTTATCGGAGGTTCATTGCGAACTTCTCAAAGATCACCAAGCCCCTATGTCATCTTCTAGAGCAGAACCGACCCTTCGACTTTAACGCTGAATGTACTGAGGCATTCAAGGTTCTGAAAGAAAAGCTGGTAACAGCCCCAATAGTACAGCCACCAGATTGGACACTGCCATTTGAGATAATGTGTCATGCTAGTGACTATGCTGTCGAGGCAGCACTTGGGCAGCGGAGAGACAAACTCTTTCATGTCATATACTATGCCAGCAAAACACTGAACGACGCCCAAGTGAACTACACCACCACAGAGAAGGAATTATTAGTTGTGGTATTCTCCATTGACAAGTTTCGTTCTTATATACTTGGAACGAAGGTCATAGTCCACACAGACCATTCTGCATTGAAATATCTGTTCACCAAAAAGGATGCAAAGCCTCGACTAATACATTGGATTCTGCTACTACAAGAGTTCGACCTTGAAATCAAGGACAAAAAGGGGACAGAGAATCAAGTGGCAGATCACTTGTCAAGGTTGGAGAAGGGAAAGAGTCTACCGACGGATGAGACAAACATACTGGAGACCTTTCATGATGAGCAGCTGTTTGCTGCCACAATCACTGCCGCGACAGCCATGGCGGCAGATCAGGTTATAAGGAGATGCGTACCACAGGATGAACATGAAGATATACTTCATCACTGTCATGCTTCACAGTATGGAGGACACTTAGGAGCCAACAAAACTGCTGCCAAGGTTTTGCAGTCCGGATTCTATTGGTCGTCATTGTATAAAGATGCTCAAATCTTCTACAAGAGTTGTGACAAGTGTCAACGGACGGGAAACATCTCAAGGAGACACGAGATTCCGTTGCAGAACATTCTTGAAGTCGAAATCTTCGACGTTTGGGGGATCGATTTTATGGGACCATTCCCATCTTCATGTGGGAATTTGTACATCCTCCTGGCAGTAGATTATGTATCTAAGTGGGATGAAGCAATCGCCACACAAAAGAATGATGCCAAGACGGTTCAAAGATTTTTACATAAAAACATTTTTTTCCAGATTCGGCATCCCTAAGGCGATCATCAGTGATGAAGGGAGGCATTTTGACAATAGGGTTATAGCTGCTGCCTTGAAAAAGTATGGTGTCAAGCATCGGATTGCAACAGCATACCATGCTCAGACCAATGGACAGGCTGAAATATCCAACAGGGAGGTCAAGAACATTCTTGAAAAGATGGTTAAGCCAACTCGAAAAGACTGGTCTCTACACCTTAATGATGCGTTATGGGCATACATGACATCATTCAAAACTCCATTGGGAATGTCTCCTTATCGACTGATTTACGGGAAAACATGTCATTTACCTGTCGAGATAGAGCACAGAGCATACTGGGCAATCAAGGCAATTAATATGGACTTGGAAAAGGCAGGGCAGAAAAGGCTACTAGATCTGAACGAAATTGAAGAAATTCGGACAATGGCCTATGACAACGCAAGAATCTACAAGGACAAAACCAAGAAGTGTCATGACAAGAAGTTGTTGCCACGACAGTTCTGCCCAGGGCAGCTTGTGTTGCTTTTTAACTCTAGGTTGAAACTCTTCCCAGGGAAGCTAAAATCTAGATGGTCTTGCCTATTCCAAGTGGTTCAGGTTTTTCCCCATGGTGCCATCACAATCAGATCTTTAAAGGACGGGCACCAATTCAAAGTCGATGGACAGTGATTGAAGCATTATCAGGGGACTGAAGCCCCAAGAATACAGGAAGTGGTTACCTTAGGCGATATCCCACCTGGCATCCCTAATTTAACCTAAATTTTATTTTTAATTATTTTTATTATTTATTATTTATATATTAGGAAATTAGATTTATTTTATTTTTAATAATGTTTTTATTTTTATTGTTTTTAGGAAATAAAGGAGACAAGAAGAAAAGGAGAAGTGAATTCAGCCAACCATCCGTCCATCAGCCCAAAAAGCCCAAATTTTGGAGCCTGTCGTTTCAGCTGCCGCGACAGACGCGGGAAATACAGGCTGTCAACACGCTGTCGTGACAGACACGCAAACGCGTAACAGACGCGCAGCAGACACGGAAACGAGTGACAGACGCATCAGAAACCGCGTAACAGCTGGCCCCGTTATTCGCGCCTACCGTTACAGTTCCAACGGGCATCAAACTCTTCTCTATATAAACTCCGTTTCACTATTCATTTTTCACTCACTTCTACTCTTCTTACTTACTTTCTCTAGAAAATTTTATTTGCTTCCATTTTTATTCTCACAACCCTTGCAACCATGTCTTCCAGAAACAACCGCAGGAGTGCTGCCTCAGGCACCACCCCGACAGCATCAACCCCACGATCTTTCCAGATCAGAGACATGTGGGAGGAAAGGGGATTTATTTACACTTCCAAGGAGGGGAATTTGGGCCTGCAACCGTTCATTGCTAGAAAAATCAAGGCCCTACAGTGGCAGATCTTTGCAAAACAATCAGAGGAGATGAACGTATATATGGTTCGAGATTTCTATGCTGCCATCAACAGCAGAACCGCGACAGCAGTTACCGTGAGAGGGAGAGAGGTGCCCTTCGAAGCAGAATACATCAACACCTTGTATGGATTTTACGTGGGCAGCAACGAGGATGGTCACCAGCAATTTCTGAACAGCCTAGACCCAGCTGCCTACGATGCTATCATGGCAGAACTCACGGATGAAGGTACTTAGTGGAACACAAATCGTAAGAACCCGAGGACGGTAAAGAGAACTCAACTCCTCTCGGAAGCTAAATTGTGGAACGCTTTTATCAAAAAGTGCATCATGCCACCCTCGCACAACACCACTGTCGATCAACCCAGGTTAGCCCTCATTCATTCTATTTTGCATGAGAGGCCTATTAATGTGGGCAGCTTCATTCGAGAAAGCATTTTGGAGTGTGCACACCGGCCGACAAGACCGCTCTATCTCCCCTACCTCATCACAGCCCTTTGCCACGACCATTATGTACCTGAAGCTGCCACCGATCTTAGAGTCCAAGGGAAGGGATGGACCGACAAAAATATACTCAGCTTGATGGAACTGACTGCTGCCACCCCGCTGTCATCGTTCGACCCCACTGCCACGACAACATAGACGACAGATCCAACAGACACCGAACATGTTGCCACCGAAGCCAGGCAGCCCACAGCAGCAGCAGCTCCAACTGACTCCTCCTCCCAGATTCTAGCTGCCATACAGAAGATAGAGGAACGACAGCTCGGCCTTATGAGCTTCATCATGGATTTTACCACAGCTACGGTACAATTCATTCAAACTTCTTTAAATTTCCTTGATGCTGTATTTCCTGCTTTCCCTTCCCATTATTTTGTTGTCCCCACCCCTGCCCATACCCCTACACCTGCTGCCACACCCAAGACACCGTCTGCAGCATCCACACCAACCCCTGCCACGACAGCTGCCGGCAGCAACCGCGCAGAAGATGCATCTGCCCGGGGAACCAAGAGAAGAATGCCCTCAGAATAACTTGATGCATTCATCGCCGGTTTCTCTTCTTCCTCAATTTGGGAGGAAAGTGACAGCGAACCCTCTGTTAAGAGGAATCTCTCCAAAGAGTTCACACCCGTGAAACGGCAGAAGAGAATGGCAGACAAAAACAAGCCAGATAGCGGCAGCGGCAGCAGCAGTGACGGCAGCAGCAGTAGCTCGGAGGTACAAGTCGCGGAGAAACCCCCTCACATCTCTCCTACCAGAATTCAACCTTCGAGGGAGGCCAAAACGAAGAACACATCTGCCTCCCCTATCCGCCAGCCAGTTACGAAGGCCCCTGCCCGCCGACAGATCCGCCTCAACAGCAGCAGCGACGACAACGCATAAAATTTAAGTTCCTTACCTTATTTTGATGTCTGCTTCTATATATTTTGTAATGTACTGTTTATTTTCTTTTTCATGTCATTTGCATTGAGAGCAATGCAACCCTTAAGTTTGGGGGTGGCATCCCTCCATTAATGGAGTCTAATTTAGTTTTAAAATTTGTGTCTTTTACTTAGTTTATTTTTTGCAAAAAAATGAAAAATTGAAAATTTTGGCTTAAGTCTTTGAACTGAACTTACCTGCCGTGACAGCTCTGTCGTGGCAGTGCCTTTAGGATTGTTTTAGGAGCAGTTTAGAGCCTTTCTATAGTTCTGAAACTTAAAACACCATTTGTGACTGTTATACTGCCTAGAACTCTATTAGTTAACTAGAGTAGGAAGCTTAGCACTTGAATAGCCCCTAGAGGTGCCTAACACTGGCTCTAGGAAAGAAGTTTAGCAAGATAGACTCAATAGCTCTAGAGGTGCCCGAAACCGGCTCTAGTAAGTTAGCTAGAGGTGCCCGAAACCGGCTCTAGTGAAACTTTAGCTTAAAAAATAATAATAAAATCGATTCAAAACAAAAAAATCAAATGAGCATAAGAAGTGCCTTCAAAAAGATAAACTTTGGCATAAAAATTCAAGTTAGAGGCTGAAATATTCTAGTGAAACTAAGGGAGTCTTGGCATATAATTGTTCACAAGCATACACACACTGCACGAGGGCTATAGCAAGATTCCGGACGAATCTTAAGCTATCCGACAAGGTGCTGCCGTCAACAGAGAAGGAATGGAGGGTAAGGGAAAGTTCACTGTTTTAAGCCAAAACAAAAATATTCATTTTTCTTTTAGGTCTTAGTTGCTTGAGGGCAAGCAAAAACTTCAGTTTGGGGGTGTGTTGAGTATGTAAAAGTTCTATTATTTACCCCCTATTTAACCCATATTTCCGCTGCATTCAATCATAATTCATTGCATTTAGGCTAGATTACAGTTAGACATCACAAATATATTAAATGGCACAGTTTCTACTGAAATTGGTTGCTTTTGCAGGTTGCTGATATAGCAGATGGAGAGGCAGGCGCTGGGCAGAATTGCAGCAGAGCTGGAACTAGACGAGCAGTCAAGGAGGACGATGCTGCCATTGTTGCCGCCGTGACAGCAAAGGATGACAGCAGTTTTGAGGAGAAGAAGCAAAGTGGACCTCGACAGAAAGAGAAAATTAAGCCCGTCTGTCGTAGAAAACCAATATATTTTTCCAAGCCCTAGATCAGAATGAATGCCAAGCCCAAAGTTCAAGGAAGAAAATTCCAAGCAAGAAGGAAGGACGAGTTAAAGCTATATTCTCTGAATATTTAGACTTTATTAGAGTTGTACTTTAATTTAAGGGTAAAGTACACAGACGGTCACTGAACTTTGATGCAAAAAACAAAATGGTAACCAACCTTTCAAAAATCACGAAGTAGCAATTAAACTTTAGAGTTTGAAACAAAATGGTAACTGGGGCGTTAAACCCCGTTAACCCCTAACGAAAATCTGACTGGGTATGCCACATCCCCACCCACTTTTCCACCTCATATATAAAAAATAATAAAACAAATATTTTTAATCCTTTTTAAAGGATGAAACACCCAGCTATCCAAAACTTCATTTCCTGACTCTGAAGCTTTCTCAAAAAGGATTTTGATCTAGGCAAAATCCCATCTTCTTCTAGAAAAAATGATGGGATAAGAAATCTAGAAAAGCCGATGGATACGGAAGTTTCGGTACTGTGAATTTGGTGTTGCAAGTGAACTTATACAAGAATTCCATTTCTTCATCTCAGAGAATCAAAATCACTGAAAAAGGCTTCGATTTTCTTCAAAACCCAGATTCTGCAAGTGAACTTATGGAGTGGGTTCGAGGAGAAACGATTGGATACAGAAGTTTCGGTACTGTGAATTTGGTGTTGCCAAAAACAGGGTTTCCGAAATCGCCATTAATGGTCGTCAAGTGCTGTGAAACTGGTAACTCGGCTTCTCTCGAGAACGAGAAGCAAGTGCTGGATCAACTCGGTTCTTGCCCGCAAATCATCCGTTGTTTCCGCGACGATTATAGCGTTGAGAGTCGTGGCAAGTTTTACAATTTTTTCTTGGAGTATGCTGATAAAGGAAGCTTGGCCGATCACATTAAGCGAAATGGCGGGAGATTGGTGGAATCCGATGTTAAGAGATTCGTTAAATCGATACTCAGAGGGCTAAACTTCGTTCATTCGAAAGGGTTTGTTCATTGAGATGTTAAGCTTCAGAATGTTCTTTTGTTCGGAAACGGCGATGTCAAGTTGGTTGATTTTGGATTGGCGAAGAGAAACGGTGGAAAACAGGGGAGGTTCGAAATCAGGGGAACGCCTTTGAATATCGCACCGGAGTCCGTCAATGGGAACGTTTATGATTTCCCGGTGGATATTTGGGCGGTCGGATGCGTTTTCGTTGAGATGTTTACTGGGAAACCAGCTTGGAATTTGAAATCAGGAACAAACATAGCGGATTTGTTGATTAAAATCGGGGTCGGCGATGAATTGCCAGAGATTCCCCGGGAGTTGTCGGAGGAAGGAAAAGATTTTCTGGGAAAGTGTTTTTCTAAGGATCCAAACAAGAGATGGACGGCTGAGAAGCTCCTGGACCATCCTTTCATGGCCGCCGATGACGATGAAACAACTGTTCCATTTCCATCGACGTCTTCACAATGTTGTTTCCGGGAGCTGGATCAGCTTGAGGTAGAAGAAGATGGGATTTTTCCTAGATCAAAATCATACATTTTTTCGTCTGTAAAAGAATTGAAAACGAAGATTAATGGAGGGGATTAAAAATGATTTGTTTTTAGTTTTTAAATATGTGGAATATAGTTTTATTATTTTTTATATATGAGGTGGAAAAGTGGGTGGGGATGTGGCATACCCAGTCAGATTTCCGTTAGGGGTTAACGGGGTTTAACGCCCCAGTTACCATTTTGTTTCAAAATCTATAGTTTAATTGCTACTTCGTGATTTTTGAAAGGTTGGTTACCATTTTGTTTTTTGCATCAAAGTTCAGTGACCGTCTGTGTACTTTACCCTTAATTTAAACTTGTATTCTTGCCATATTAGAAAACTTGGACCCAAAGCCTATATAAAGGCATGTAATTCGACCTAGGAGGACATCACCTATCTCTAGCCTTCTTCCCAAAACCCTAGCCGTTTTCCCCTTCTCAACATGTTCTAAATTCCCCTAGGGCCATGGGTTGATTTGTAAAGTAGTTGCAAGGGTTGCTTTTGTTTTAGGAATTTTCTGTTCAATAAAATAAACTTCAAGTTCTCTTATTCTGGTTATTAACATCGTGCAAGAGTATCGGGAGAGCATTGCGAGGTTATCTCGGGAGAGTTAAGTATACGAAAGGAATAAGTGCGAGTTCTCTAGTTTATAGTTGAACTATCTCGGACCTAGGGATAGGATGAGGTTAAGTGGCTAAAGAAGAATTCAATAACATCGGTGTTCATCCTTCGATTCACGCCGGGAGGTATCATCAAAGACGTGTTCATCGACAGACTTGGACCTAGGGATAGGCCAATGCACATCAGGGATTCTTGCCAAGCTTGAAGTACAGAGTTGTGTGATCGCTGCCACGACAAACAACGAACCGCTGCCGCGACAGGTGCTGCCGCGACGGGAACGACGACAGAGCGTATTTTCCTAGACTTAGCGATACCTACACTACTGAGCAATTCAATACCAGCCCATTCTCTCTATCTTGATTATTTCAATCTTATTTTCCAGTATTCTTTATTATTTTCGTGACAGCATCTTAAACCATTCTTTTTACTCTCGTTCAGTAATTCAAGGTGAAGCTATTAGCCCAGTCCCTGTGGAGACGATATCCGATACTTCCGTATCATTTTACTACTTGTATCGTGTACACTTGCACTACATTTGCGATAGACACTTTTACACGCAACACCTTGAATAAAAGATTAGGAATCCATGAATCTTAAATTTCGAATGAGAAGTTTGGAGTATAAAGTTTTCATTTTTAGTGTTGAGAACAAGGCTTGGTTGAGGAGGAAAGAAGGGGAGAAGATAGGTGGAGAAAAATGGTGCAAGTGATGATATCACAAAATCACCCCCTTGTCCCCTAAAAACCGACGTGAAGAAAAAATGGAATTAAGGGAGATTAGCCTTTATTTTGAAAAAGGGTAAAATTCCAACATAAAGCCCTCCACAATCACCATTGTCGCAAATTGGTCACTTGCCAAGCCCACACATTTCAATTCTTCTCCAAAAAGTCTCAAACTTGGCCCAACGAATCCAATTATTTCAACCATCACGAAGATCCATAACCCAGATCAACGCCCAATGTTGACTTAGAAATTTTGGGCCCTTACATCAAATTCATTGAACCTCCTCTTTTTTGACAAGAATTCCTTCAAGAACTTGAGGTAATTCAGGTTCTGCTCGAACTCTTCGACCAACGGAACGTTAATATTGAATTGTCTGAAAATCTCCATGAATTCAGGTTCTTTCTCACCTACTATCATCGTGTCGATACTAGACTTCCTAACAATGGTTCCGCTTCTCAAAGTAATGGCCTTGAAATGTTCATTTACACGGGCCTCCCCTTCTCTCTAGGTGACTTTAGTATTTCTTGGGAGCTTCCCTTGCAGTCTAGAATTGAATGCACTATTAAGTTGCCCTAGTTGAGTTTTGACAGCCCTTAATGCGACATCCCTATTTTATCCTTGGCTTAATTTTTGTTGATATAATCTTTGATTATAAACTATATAGAAGATGTTAGTTTAGATAAACCACTTGATGTCTTTCCTTATTGTAATAACTTGGGTAGTTGGTCTTGTCGATACATAGGTTTATGAGCAAACTTATTCTGGTTTTGATAAGTAGGTTGATTAAACTACTACTGGTTGTAGTTGTTGTGTCCTCTGAGATTAACATTCCCATAAGACAAGTTGGGATGGGTCTTCCAACTAGGATTGTATGTATTTCTACAGACATAGTTATCCATATGATTAGAATTCCCATATAACAAACATATTCTAGGTTTTGAGGACATTCTTCATAAGGATGTGGACCATCACAGAAAATACATGAGTTTGTCGATGTCTGCACCGTTTGCACCTGCCCTAATTGTTGAATCTTCTTCACCATTTCGGTTAGTGTTAACACTTACCTCGCAATTAGGGGTGTTCATGGTCAATTAATCGTATCATTTATTCTAAACGGTCGGTTAACCGCTATAGCGGTTATTGTATTTTTCTAATCGTAACATAACCGTTAAGAAACGGTTAACCGCTAGCAGTTAACCATTAAGATACAGTTAACCAACGGTTCAGTTATAGGTTAACCTATAACCTATTACATTTTTACACATGTTATATTAAAATGTTCAGAAAATATACTTAAATAAAGAGATTCTAAACACTATCTTCATACTTAGTTTTTTAAAAAATTAATTACATACTATAAAGTTCCAACACAAAATACACAAACTTTATACTTATTTTAAAGTTCTATGTTTAAATAGTGTTCAACACATAGCAATAAACCATCAAAGTTCATAACATAAAAATACGCCATCAAAGTTTAAAGCCCAAGTTCTTCACCAACTTCCTCTAAAATAGAATATGACTCATAAATCATAATTATTCGTTATATATATATATATATATATATATATATATATATATATATATATATATATATATATATATATATATATATATATATTGTCACGGTCCGTTTGCGTGATAGGCAAGACCGTGACGAGATGCTTGCTGGTCGTGCTTAAGTCGGGATGCGGGATAGCATTAAGGGTGTAGTACGTGCCGTACAGCCGTTCAGTCCTGGGGACGGGGCGTGCTGGTTAGGCACCACATTGGTCGGGAGCTGTCCCCGCTTCCCTGATGAGCCCATGGGAGGGCGAAACCAGTAAACATCGAGTGGAAAAGGCTGAGCCCCGGGCTGGTGAGAGCCCTAGGTTGCCGCACGGGGGAGTTGTCCCTGCGTGAAGACTCTGACCCCGTGACAATATATATATATATATATATATATAATTTAATAACGGTTAGCCTATAGTTTGTCAAAATTCGTAACCATAATAGTAACAATTAACCATTATTTTTAATGGTTCGGTTAACCGAAACCATTTAGCCTTAACGGTTCAGTTAACTAACCTATAAAATGTAATGGTTATACTGAATAACAGTTACGGTTAATTATGCACATCCTTACTCACAAGTGTGTCATCATCATGTGTGGTGCTTCCAACCATATTTCCTTGAGAAGTTATCAAGGTAGGAAATTAAAAAAAATTCAGATATCTTGAAGATAATATCAAGAGCTTCATCATAGCTCTTATACAAAAGAGTTCCATTAGTTGATGCATCAACAACCATCATTGATTGCAGATTCATGACATTGTAAAAGATCTCCATTTGAGTCCATGGTGGATAACCATGCATCAGGTATTTCCTGAGAAAAACTTTGTAACGTTCTAAGGCGTCATAGAGGTTTCCATCATCTTGTTGCTTGAAAGAATTAATGTCGCTTCTCAGCTTTGCATTCAATGTTGGTGGGCTAAAGCGAAGCAAAAACTTCTTAGCGATGTTGGTCCATGTCGAGACAGACCCCGGATGAAGAAAAATTAGCCACCCATTGGCTCTATCCTTAAGTAAGTATGGGAACAGTTTTAGGCGAACTATCTCTTGTGGAACTCCTTGTTGTATGAATGAATTATACATATCGATAAATGAGGTAAAATGATCACGAGGGTTCTCACGATTTGTTCCGCAATACTAACCTATATATTGTAACATCTGGAACATAGCATGTTTAAGCTCAAAATATGCATCATTGATAGTTGGATGGACAATACCTGGATTTAGACCCTCCAATGCCGGTACAACATGGTCTCTGATCGACTTATCAATGTCATTTATAACAATGTTGTTGTTCCAATTGTTGTTGGCCTTATCTACTGCATTTGCATCTTGCAAGTTGTCATTTAAATTTTCTGGTAGTAGTGGGTGATTGTTGTTTCCTTGGTTATTTTGACCATTTTCATCATCAATTTCCATAGCTTAGCGTAATCCTTGACGTCTTCTTCCAAAATATCTTTTCGGTTCTGGTTAAGTTGGAAATAGTTCCTCGAATGAACTTTGAGTCACACACCTTCGAACGCAAATAAAGTAAACCAATAACACAAACTAAAACAATAACAAAAGAGTAGCATTGTAACATTCCCCACCAATGACACCAAAAACTTGGTGTATGTGGCCTAAAACTTAAATTAGTGCAAGTATACACTATCGCCACAAGTAATAAAGTGGACACACACGAAGTTTGTGTGTCAGGTTGTCGAATCCCAGAGGGAATGTGTAGCATTTATCAAATGATATTGGTTGTAATAGTTTAATAACTTCTATGGGGTTTAGGAAAGCAAGTGAGAAATTAAAAAGATACTCAGATAACTTGGAGAGGGGACCTTGATACATGAAGAAGCAACCAACAAATGTGATCTAAAAGATGAAATTATGTAATACAGTTATAGTTGTACTCATGTTTTTTGTGTTACAGTGCCAACATAGTTGATAGTCGATGATGCTCTTTTGAGGCCACACATAGACGCATTCGAACTAGCCCTAATGTGTCACTTGTCATATTCTATCAGCACATCCTTCAAGTGTCGACACAATCATTCCTTACTAAGCCCCAAAGTGTCACTTGACTTAACTAGGCGATAACTTTCATTACTCATGGCGCATAAATCATTTATCCTCATGTTAAGGCATGCTAAATGCAACTCTATATTTCTATAGTAGTTTAAGTGGGCGCAAGTCAATAACAAAGAACAATAAGCAAATGGTAATTGCATTAAATGAAGTATTAAGTTCTACAAGGCATAAATTATAAAATAAATTCAGAAAATACCATATTCTAAGATAACGTAGGGTTAGTGACAAGAAACAAGTCCCTCTCAGGATCTTGAACTTTATTTCTCTCGGACACTCGAGCCTTACATTGATCACTGTTGCAACTGTCTATCCAAGTAGCCTTTCAACTATCATACTGCTTCTTTCCGCACCAAGACCTCCAAGTTCCTTAAACTTCCATGGCAATGCCATTTTCTTGGGAAGAAGAAGGATTTTCTCAGGAAAATGAGCTCTCAAAACTCTCACCAAATAGAACTCATTTCCTCTAAATGTTTCTTCTCTTTATATAGATGGTGGAGTGATAAATGACAACCAATAATATATCAATACTTGTTGATCTTCTTTGTGGTCTTATCTCGACAATGGTGTTTGTCTTGATGCACGTGACTTCCTGCAACTCCAGGAATTGTCAAGTGGCCCATCTTGGCAATTAGTCTTGGTGAAGTGGTAGTTTGTGGCCTCTTACGCACATTGGTCACAAAACTCAAAGCACCTCATGACTCTTGTATATCTTTGTGAAACCTATGTTTGATTTTGATATAACAATGTATGTTAATGATTAAATTGAAAACTTGAAATAAATTTTTAAGTCCCTCAAATGATTTTTAAATCATCAAGGCTTCAATCTGATTTGAAAAACTCAAACTCCAAATATTTTCCAAGTGTTCTATGGCCAAACTATTGAAAAATATCCAGGCGTATTGATACGCTTCCAGCCGTATCGATACCTTTTTTACAAGTTTGGCTACTGGAGAAACACGTTTCGATACGCCCCTCACCGTATCGAAACAGCGTATCGAAACAGATTGCATCTGTATCGATACGCTCTCTTTTTAAAACTGAAGGAGTTTGAATGGCGTACCGATACGGTTCCACCCGTATCGATACAAATTTAATGGAATTTCAAATTCGAAAGCTTTTAATGATTTCGACCGTTGGTGTCAGTTGTTAGGTAACCGAAATTTAAAGTGGTGGTTGTCCCATATCGATACGCTCTCTGTCGTATCGATACGGAAACTTCCAGTAAGCTCTGTTGAATTAATTTCATCGATACGGATGTTTCCCGTATCGAAACGGTCCATGTCCCGTACCGATACCCTTACACGCGTATCGATGCGCCCTCTTGTTATTGTGCAACGGCTCTTTCTGTTTTGAGACATGTATCGATACAGGTCCTCGTGTACCGATATGGTAAGCTACAGAAGTGCATTTAGGGTGGAAAGAGAGGGTCCCAACGGCAATAATCAATACCCTAACCACCCAAACGGCTAGAATTAATAGAGAAGGTATAAATTGAAGCTAATTGAAGACCAACAACAACTATTGCATAAAAGATCAACATCCTAGCAAAAATCTAAGCTCAAAGTGCTTATTTTCCTATCTCTTGTAAAACCCCAAATTGTGTAGTGTTCAATTCTGATCTTGTAATCAAATTTGGGTTGAGTATTTGTACTTAAATGGGCAATCTTGTATTGAGAGATATCTTTCATGCCTTTAATTCTTCTTTGTACTCTTGTGAGGGTTTGGTCAAATTTTGGGTAGAAAATTTGACTGGTATTGTAAAGGTTACCTCCTAAGCCTTGAAAAGGGGAAGAACGATTAGTGGATTTCTGGAAATCCTTAGTGGTAGCTAAGGTAGTTGATGTAGAGTTCATTTGGAACTTGAACCACTCTAAAATTCCTCGTTCTTCGTTTTTAGCCATTCTATTTACTCCAACAATTTTTAAAAACCTAATTCACCCCCTCTTGGCTTTGATCAATCCATTGATCCACACAACAATTGGTATCAGAGCCTACCTCTTTGAAGGATTAACAACCACAAGAGGAGTTTCTAGGAAGAGTGTGATTAACCACAAAGCAAGTCATGGCATCTACCTCCGGGTCAAACATGTACGAATCTCAATCAACCACCAAACCACCTTTCTTCAACAGTGATAACTACCCCTTTTGGAAGAACGATATGTGCCTCTTCATTAAATCCAACGATTATCTAGTTTGGGATGTCATTGAAGATGGTCCCTATATTCTGATGAAGAGATACGACGAAGAAAGATTGGTGCTAAAGAAGAAACATAAGATGAGTGAAGAAGAGAGAAAGAAGATTCAAATCAATGGTAAAGCTCTTCACATGTTGTTTTGCTCTTTCAGTCCTAACATCTACTCTAAAGTTTCCTCCATCAAAAGTGCTAAGGAAGTGTGGGATACACTTGAGACTACTTATGAAGGAATAAGTGATGTGAAAGAGACAAATATTGGAATT
Source organism: Hibiscus tridactylites (assembly GCA_958450335.1). Classification (NCBI taxonomy): domain Eukaryota; kingdom Viridiplantae; phylum Streptophyta; class Magnoliopsida; order Malvales; family Malvaceae; genus Hibiscus; species Hibiscus tridactylites. The sequence continues at coordinate 74,175,294 of OY288273.1, forward strand.
CTCAATCTTAGCTATGAGAATTTCAAAAGGGAGCCTGACGAAATTGTGTCTAAGATGTTCGATCATTTTTCAACAATCGTCAATGGGCTAAAAGGTTTTGGAGAGGTAATCCTGGAAGACAAACTAGTCCGAAAGCTACTCTACCCACTTTCTGAGTCTTGGGATGGGAAGAGAACCACCATCATTGTGGCCAAAAATTTGAAAACACTCAAGCTTGATGAGCTAGTGGGTTCTCTCCTAACTCATGAGATAATGAAGCAAGGAAGGGGAGATGAAAGAAAGAAGGAAGAGAGAAGAGTGGAGAAACTAGAGGTAGATAAGAAGAAGAAGATAGAAGTGGCTCTCAATGCTTCTCTACATGAGAAGAGCACTTCTAGTAAGGAAGGAAGATTCAAAGAAAAATTGACTTTAAAACCAAAAACAAAGAAGAAGAGAGGGATCAAATCATTTGCTTTGAGTGCAAAAAACCGGGTCATATTCGTTCGGAGTGCCCTCAACTCAAGAAGAAGGGCTTTGAGAAGAAGAAAAAGCTTAAATCCAAGCTTGCTACTTGGAGTGACGAGGAGTCATCCGAGGATGAGGAACGCGAAGTGGCCAACCTTTGCCTCATGGCACTTGAGGAGGATTCCTCCATGGTAACCTCTAACTCATCATCTTTTGATTTTACATTTGATGAATTGCATGAGGTATATGATGAGTTAGTTGAGAAGTATAAAGAGTCGGTCATAAGAAATAAAAAGATTATTTCAGAATTAAATGCTAAAATGACTCACTTTCTCAAGCTAACTTAAAATTTGAGAAAAAGATCTTAGGTTTACAAGATGAACTTAAATTCTTTCAAGATGAAAATGTAGACTTAAACAATCTTATTTCTAAATGCAATAGTGAACACCAAAAGGTGTTAGATGAGCTTAACAAGCTCAAGGAGTCTTTCAAAAATGTTGGTAATGTAAAAAATGAGATAGGTGAATCCTCTGAAACTAACCAACCTAAGAGAAAGACATATAACTACAAACAAAGTGGCTTCCATAGGCATAATAGAACTAAGAAAATTAGAAGTGTATGGGTTCCTAAGGAACTCGTCAAGTCTAATAATGTTGTTGCTATGTCACCTTGGATTCCTAAGGGAACCAAGCTTTTGGGAGCTAACACTCGTGGACCCAAAATGATTTGGGTACCAAAAACCAAAGCTTAATATCTTTGTTTGTAGGGGAGCGTTACTACAAGGCCAAAGCACAAAGTCAAAATTCATGGTACCTTGATAGTAGATACTCGAGGCACATGACCGGAGACAAGAGTCAATTCATGGACTTAAAGCCAAAAAGTAGAGTAGTGACATTTGGTGACAACTCCAAAGGCCACATTAAAGGTATTGGATCCATAGGTAATCACTCTACTATTCTCATTGAAAATGTTTTATATGTCGATGGTCTAAAACATAATTTATTGAGCATTAGTCAATTGTGTGACAAAGGGTTTAATGTCTTATTTGATAAAAATGGGTGCAAAATTGTTGACATTAAATCAAATAATATAATGCTCATTGGTCATCTCATAGGTAATATATACATGGTGCATTTAGATGACATTCATACATCACATGCATGTTTTGTTGCACAAAATGAAAATGATGCATGGCTATGACATAGGAAACTAGGACATGCTAGCATTAGTGTTTTAGAGAAATTAGTTTCCCTAAATCTAGTTAGAGGTTTGCCCAAAATAAAGTTCTCAAATGACAAAATTTGTGATGCATGCTCTAAGGGTAAACAACATAGATCATCCTTTAAATCTATTAATGATGTTTCTACAAGTAGGTGTTTACAACTTATTCACGTGGACTTATTTGGGCCTATTAGAACTATGAGCTTGGGTTGTAAACCGTATGCATTTGTACTTGTTGATAACTATTCTAGATTTACTTGGGTTCTATTCTTAAGTACTAAAGATAAGGCTTTAGAAAAATTCATCATGTTTTCAAAATTAACTCAAAATGATCTTGAAATTAAGATTTCTCATATTAGAAGTGATCATGAAACCGAATTTCAAAATCTAGGTTTTGAAGAGTTTTAAATTAAAATGGTATTAGCCACAATTTTTCGGCTCCTCGAACTCCTCAACAAAATGGTGTAGTTGAGAGGGAAAATAGGACTTTGCAAGAAATGGCTAGAACCATGCTTTGTGAAAACAATTTACCTAAATATTTTTGGGCGGAAGCCACAAACACCGCTTGCTACATTGTAAACCGAGTAATGATTAGGCCACTTTTAAAGAAAATACCATATGAGATTTTAAAATCTAAAAAGCCTAACATTAGCTATTTTCATCCATTTGGTTGCAAGTGTTTTGTTTTAAACAATGGAAAAGATAACTTAGGTAAATTTGATGCTAAAAGTGATGAAGCTATTTTCTTTGGTTATTCCTTAAACTGTAAAGCCTATCGTGTATTTAATAGGAGAACTTTAGTAGTAGAAGAGTCTATTCATGTTGTATTCGATGATAACCTCATTCCGGGGAAGGATTCTTGTGATGATGATGATGTCGGAATCCTTGATGCCTTTGATGGAGGACAAACTTCAAAGGAGGATGAGATTCCAACAAAAGAAGAGGATACACAAGATCCACCTCTTGAAGCCTTGAAAGACTTAGCTCTTGAGGAAAAGGAAGTGAGCTACCCAAGGGAGTACAACTATGTCAAAGGTTGTGAAATCTTGGGTGATCCATCCGAGGGGGTAACTACTAGATATTCTCTTAAACTCATGAATCATGTTACTTTTATCTCATGCATGGAGCCTAAGAACATAAAAGAAAAAATTAAAAGATGATTTTTGGATTATGGCTATGCAAGAAGAGTTAAATCAATTTGAGAGAAGTAATGTATGGACATTAGTTGAAAGGCCTAGTAATCAATCTACTATAGGAACTAAATGGGTATTTAGGAACAAACTAGATGAGAGTGGTAACATTGTGAGAAATAAAGCTAGATTAGTTGCTCAAGGTTACACTCAAGAAGAGGGAATTGATTTTGATGAAACTTATGCACTCGTAGCTAGAATGGAAGCCATTAGGATGTTGCTTGCATATGCATGTTATCATGATTTCAAGCTTTTTCAAATGGATATTAAAAGCGCATTTTTAAATGGTTTTATAAATGAAGAAGTGTATGTGGAACAACCACTGGGTTTTGAAGATTCAAAATTTCCAAATCATGTTTTCAAACTAACTAAAGCACTTTATGGTTTAAAACAAGCTCCTAGAGCTTGGTATGAAAGACTTTCAAACTTTTTGATTGAAAAGGGTTTTGAAAAAGGTAAGGTGGACACTACACTTTTCATAAAAATGTATAAAAATGACATCTTAGTAGTACAAATATATGTTGATGATATTATTTTTTGATCTACTAATGAGTGTCATTGCAAAGAGTTTGCTAAGTTAATGCAAGGTGAATTCGAGATGAGCATGATGGGGGAGCTCTCATTCTTTTTGGGACTCCAAATCAAGCAAAAGAAGGATGTCGCCTTCATCAATCAAGCAAAGTACATCAAGGATATGCTCAAGAAGTTTGGCTTGGAGAATGCAAAGCCTCAAGCCACACCAATGAGCTCATCTACAAAGCTTGACAAAGATGAAGGAGGTAAGTGTGTTGATTCTAAGCTTTATCGCTCTATGATTGGATCTTTGCTTTACCTTACCGCAAGTAGACCAGATATATTGTTTAGTATTTGCTTGTGTGCTAGGTTTCAAGCTAGTCCTAGAGAGTCTCACCTTATAGCCGTTAAGAGAATCTTTAGGTACCTTAGAGATACTCATTGTCTAGGTCTTTGGTACCCTAGAGACTCAACCTTCAACCTTCATGCTTATTCGGATGCAGATTATGGGGGGTGTAAAATCGATAGGAAGAGTACTTCGGGAACATGTCAATTCTTAGGTAGCATGCTCATATCTTGGTTCTCTAAGAAACAAAATAGTGTACCTCTATCTACCACCGAAGCCGAGTACATATCCTTAGGGAGTTGTTGTGCTCAAGTCCTTTGGATGAAGCAACAACTCTTAAATTATGGTATAAGTTGAAACCATACCCCTTAAGTGTGACAACACTAGTGCCATATGCTTAACTAAAAATCCCATCCAACACTCTAGAACCAAACATATAGAGATAAGGCATCATTTCATTAGAGATCATGTCCTTAAGGAAGATGTTGTTATAGAGTACATTGACACCTTGAACCAACTAGCCGACATTTTTATTAAACCTCTAGACAAAGAGCGTTTTTGGTCCCTTAGGAGAGAGTTAGGTCTAACTAGCCTTCCTTGACCCTTTAGGACTCTTTTTGAGATTAAAATTGCTTGAATTTGTGAAATTGCATGTTTATGTGTTGTTGCTCTTGAAAATATTCATGCTTATAGCTAGGGGGAGTATGCTTCTGTTAGAATATGCTTAGAACTGCTCATTCATCAATTGCATTCATTTAGGAGGTGCTAAAATCGAGCCTTTGGTTGTTCTTAAATGCTAAAATGCATTTTTGGGCATAGGGTATCGATACGGCCTTCTGCGTATCATTACGGGTACTGTATTAGCTTTCCAGACTACATTTTGCCTAAAAAGGTATCGATACGGTTAAACTCGTTTCGATACAAGCTAAAAATGTTTCGATACGGATAGCATATGTTTCGATACAGACCTTCAATGAGCATTTCAAGGGAATTACAGTTTTACCCCCGTATCGATACACCCTCAGGTGTATCGATACACGATTGCGCAGACAGCTTCTTTAAGGCATTTAAGGAGTTTTACTTTTACCAATATTGCTTTTACAAAACCCTAGTCGTTTTTCACTCTATAAAAAGCCTCTTAATCCCTCATATTTTCACACCACAACTCAAAATCTCTTGAGGGTTTTCAACATCAAGCAAAGCTTTTCAAGCTTTTCATCAATTTTGTGCAAAGTTCTTCTCCCATTCCTCTCTATCAATATCAAGGTAAAAATCTCTTTTTTCTTTATTTTATTTGATTTTCGTTCTAAATTTTGTTTTGTTTTGTTTTTTCTCAAAAACAAATTTCTTTTAAAACTTTTTTATTTTTGTTTTGTTTCTCAATTTTTTTAAACACCTTGATTATTGATTTTCAATGGGTTGAATAAGAAAGTTAATGCATACACTATTTTCGATCTTTTTCTTTAGTCAATGGCACCTAAAAATAGAGCAAGAACTAGTGAAGTTGGTGAAGATTCTAATGCTGGAGATGGTACTCGCCCGAACCTCACTCTTATCTATCAACAGTGCTTCAAGACTTCCAGAGATCTCACATATTTCCTACAATTTCAAAACTACAAAATCCGACTGGAGAGGGTAATTTCCATTCCTATTCTCAACTCGGAGCGCTTCAAATTTGATTACTTACCGTTGCTCCAAGAATGGAAATTTATGGATTTTATTCAAATTCCTAGCTTTTTCTATCGCAATTTGGTCTTGATTTTCTATGCTAATGCCAAGTGTGTCGCCAATCCATCGGGTGTTGTTACGGCTGTTAATTCCTATCTAATGGGTAAAAAGGTCACCATCAATGTTCAATCTATTTGTGATGTGTTCAAGTTAGAGGATGAAGGTCTTTATGATGAGAATGCTCTTGGACATGTCTTGGGAGGTTTCATCACCGCTCTTAATGCTCAAGATCGGATCTTACATTTGATGGTTTCTTGGTGGTTTAGGCCCTCGGGAGGTAAGTATTCCACTATCCGCCAAGTTGACGATTTTTGGATTTGTTGCTTCCGTCAAAGACAACAACCAAACCTTGCTCGGATTATATTTACGGAGATTGTCTATCTCGTACAACATCGCCACACTACTCTTGTCACTTCACTCACTTATGGAAAAACCTTGAGTTATTCTTCACACAAAAGGAGATAAATTGTTCACGTGACTACCTGACTCCCCTTACCGATCCTATCGATGAAAGATCTCTTTCCAGGGGTAAGTTCATGTACTTTAATGAAAATTGGCTTTGTCTATCCGAACTCCCTAGTGATGCTATTCCGGAAGAAATTGCTAATCCTCAAGCCGCTCAAGCCCCTCAAGCTTCTCCTCATCCACCTCTCATGGATGCCCTCATGACCTTTCTCAACGAGCAATTCACGGGCTTGCGCACGGGAATTGCTTCCATGGATCAAGCGATGAGTTCAAGATTTGCTACTATAGACACACATTTTACAAGCCTTGAAGATCGAGTGAAGAATGTGGAGATGTGTCTCACTTCCCTTGAAGGCGGTCACAACTCGATGAACATATCCCTTACCACTTTCCATGACGAGTGGCGTCAATCTACGAAGAATGATAATGCACATGATGAGGACGATGAAGATGATGAAGATGGCGATGGAGATGCGTAGTAGTTCATCTTTGCATATCATTCATGTCATTTAGGATATTTATGCACTTTCGATTATGTTTTTAGGACTAAGTTTGCATTCTAAAACCTATGCTTTGATTTTCTTTCTTTTGGATTTTATGTTGATGTTATCTTTATTTTGAACTTAATGGTTATATATATTTTGTTGCTTGGTTGTCATTTATGTTTTTTGCCTATGTTTATCAATGTCTCTATTTTTTATCTAACAAAAAGGGGGAGAGGGAACAAGCTCACACTTAAAATTTTGATTTTCAAATTAAGTTTTACCTAGCTAATTTTAAGGGGGTTATTTTGCAAAGTTTTTTAAAAGTATCAAAGATTTCAAGTTTTGGTTTTGTTATATCAAAAAAGGGGAGATTGTGAAACCTATGATTGATTTTGATATAACAATGTATGTTAAGGATTAAATTGAAAACTTGAAATAAATTTTTAAGTCCCTCAAATGATTTTTAAATCATCAAGGCTTCAATTTGATTTGAAAAACTCAAACTCCAAATATTTTCTAAGTGTTCCAGGGCCAAACTATTGAAAAATGTCCAGGCGTATCGATACGCTTCCAGTCGTATCGATGCCTTTTTTACAAGTTTGGCTACTGGATAAATGCGTTTCGATACGCCCCTCACCGTATCGAAACAGCGTATCGAAACAGCGTATCGAAACAGATTGCATCTGTATCGATACGCTCTCTCTGTAAAATTGAAGGAGTTTAAATGGCGTACCGATACGGTTCCACCCGTATCGATACGAATTTAATGGAATTTTAAATTCGAAAGCTTTTAATGATTTCGACTGTTGGTGTCAGTTGTTAGGTAACCAAAATTTAAAGTGGTGGTTATCTCGTACCGATACGCTCTTTGCCGTATCGATACGGAAACTTCCAGTGAGCTCTACTGAATCAATTGCATCGATGCGGATTTTTCTCGTATCGAAACGGTCCCTGTCTCGTACCGATACGCTTGCACGTGTATCGATACGCCCTCTTGCTATTGTGCACTGGCTCTTTCTGTTTTGAGATAGGTATCGATACGGGTCCTCGTGTACCAATACGGTAAGCTGTATAAGTGCATTTATGGTGGAAAGAGAGGGTCCCAACGGCTATAATCAATATTCTAACCACCCAAATGGCTAGAATTAATAGAGAATGTATAAATTGAAGCTAATTGAATACCAGCAACAACTATTGCATAAAAGATCAACATCCTAGCAAAAATCCAAGCTCAAAGTGCTTATTTTCCTATCTCTTGTAAAACCCCAAATTGTGTAGTGTTCAATTCTAATCTTGTAATCAAATTTGGGTTGAGTGTTTGTACTTAAAGGGGCAATCTTGTATTGAGAGATATATTTCTTGCCTTTAATTCTTCTTTGTACTCTTGTGAGGGTTTGGTCAAATTTTGGGTAGAAAATTTGACCGGTATTGTAAAGGTTACCTCCTAAGCCTTGAAAAGAGGAAGAACGATTAGTGGTTTGTTGGAAATCCTTAGTGGTAGCTAAGGTAGTGGATGTAGAGTTCATTTGGAACTTGAACCACTCTAAAATTCCTTGTTCTTCATTTTTAGCCATTCTATTTACTCCAACAATTTTTAAAAACCCAATTCACCCCCTCTTGGCTTTGATCAATCCATTGATCCACTCAACGACCTTGAATGGAGCGCCAGTAAAGGTCAGGCTCTATTAATCGGCCCATGTGGTCCCGCACTCTCACGTGCCTACACTTGTCCTTTGGCCCAAAATATCAAGGAAGTTCCTTAATCTTTTGCAAGCTCTTGGGCGCATCTGCGTCTCAAAAGAAAAAAGGGTTATATAACTCTATATCGACACATATATACAATATACCAACATCCTAAGGCAGAAATCCTAAAGTAAGACAAAGTCCATGAAATCCTAACAACAAAGCATAAAATATAGGGTTAACTATTGGAATAGTTACTTATGTTTCCCCCTAGTACAGAGTTGGTCACCGATTTTAAAAAACGTCTAGCAAGGTCACTTACGTTTCCGGGCCTAAACTTTTTGTCACTCAGCCGTTTATTGCCGTTAAATGTTAACAACTTGATGACCTGGCAGTGAAAAAAAGAAGGGTAAATTACTGCAATGACCACTAAAGTTTATTCCATGTACATTTTTAGTCTCCGATTTAAAAAAAAATAATGTAACACCCGGGTTTAGGGGTCGGGTGAAAATAATATTTTAATATTATTTTGGGCTCGGTCTTATAATTAAAATAATCTTTTAAGTTTCGGGTTTCAAAAATAAATATTTTACATTGGACCAAATTGAATGAATTGCAAATTGGGGAGTTTTTAAAGAATAAAGGGGATAGCCATTCATTAATGGCAAACTTGTAAAAAATACAAGTTCTAATTTTAAATCCCCCTTTATCCAACACTTTTTACTATTCATTCTCTTCTTCAAAGAAAACAAACGGGTTGTAGAGCTCTCTTCTCACAATCACTATTCCATTTCATTCCTCCTCCGTTTCAACTCGTTTTTGAAAGGTAACACCGTTTTTGACTTCTCCTCAACTCCCTCTCTTCAAAAGTATCATTAGTTTCTATTTTCGTTAAAGTTTTGGAAAATGGAGTTTTGAAGATTTTGATTAAAAATGGAAACTTTATGTTGTTAAGCTTAATGTTTTGATTTAATATGGTTAGTTATGAAGCATAGGAGTTAAATGGTTCAACATATATGAATTTTTATTGATTTTGAGCAATTCCCGAATTTGGGTATAAATGGGGTTTTTGGAGGGTTTTGGGTGAGTTTTGGGGGTTGTTTTAGGTGGGAATTGATAGTCCAATGGTGGTACTATGGTTAGGGGTTGTTTTGGGATCATTTGTGGGTGAAAAAGGTGTTGGAAACATGGATTTTGGATGAGGTTTAGGGGCTGCCCGAGTTTGCTAAATGTGGGGTTTGTTCATGGCTTGAAACATTGTAATTTGTGTTCGAATTGTGTTCCGGGTTAGTATTTTGATGTTTGGGCTGATTTGAGGTTATTTGAATTGTATTGAGGTTGTTTAGAAGCAAGAACTTGGGTCGGCGAAGCATTGGGAAGAAATCCGGAAACTTGAAGGTGATGCTTGCTTGGTAGTTGAGCTTGGAGGTAGAGGTGAGTGGTTAAATATTTTTAAAATGGTTTTGAGTATTTGGTTCAAGCATGTGAACCTAGGATGGTCTTGGTAAACCCACCTAGAGTTGGGATTAGAGTGGTAGCCTAATCCCAAGCTTTGATTAGAGACTTTGGTTGCACTCTTTAATGGTTGTATATGCCTCGTGTTAAATTGTGATGGTGTTGGTTATGTATTTGTATACATGTATGTTGAGGCATGGTTGAAGCATTGTTATGTGCATGATGGGGATATACATATGCATGAAATATGATGTGATATTGTGTTAATGATGTACATGTGGTGTTGACATGTGAAATGATATTATGAGGTGATTGTATGATCCGAGGATCATGGTGAGTACATGCTAGGCATGGAAATGTGGTTTGGGCATGACGGTGAGTCATGGTGAGTACATGCTAGGCATGGAAATGTGGTTTGAGCATGACGGTGAGTCATGGTGAGTACGTGCTAAGCACGGAAGTTGTTATGAAATGATATGGTGAAAGATTAATGAAATGTGTAGTATTGGCACTAGTATGCTTGGGTACAAATGATCGATCATTAGGATGTTTAGTGTGCACACGTGAGTCAAAATGCACGCGTGGTCTTGATGATGGTAGTCATCAAGATGGAGTACAGGTTCGCCCGGAAATCTTCTTATATATAATAGTCGGTGATGAATGGAATCCCATCGACGGGCGTGAGGATGAGTGGAATCCCCTCCGCGTGAAACGAGGCGTGAGGATGAGTGGAATCCCCTCTGCGTGAACGGTGATGAGTGTAATCCCACCGTCAGGTAATGGTAGAGTTGTTGGATGTGAGTTTCAACGGTTATCCGCGTATTCGAGTCATAGCTATGTGTCAATACGGATTGTGGTTTACGTTGCCAATATGTGATTAATTGTGAGCCAATGTGATTTGGGATGTGTTGCTAACATGGTTTAATATATGTGATTACATATGTTGTGGATTTAAACATGTTGAGCATGACATAATATTGAATATATGTTCATGCATCATCTATAATTATGGCTCATGTGGATCGGAGGTAAGATCATGCATTTTATCTTGGTTGTAGCTCGTGCTTGGACCCTGCATTGTCGAAGGTTTGTTTTATGAGCTACCCTCACTAAGTTTTTATGCTTACGCTCCTTTTTGTTCGACAATGCAGATCGGTAGCTTGTGGGTGGCAAGTGTCACATCCCAAAAACCGGTCTAGTCGAAATTAAGTTTCGGTGACCGAATATTTTATATCGATCGAATAATTTATTCGATTTTATCTGAACCAATAAATGTTTTTCCGGGTTAATTTATAGTTTATTATTATTATTATTATTATTATTATTATTGTTGTTGTTGTTGTTGTTATTATTATTAAAAATAATAACTTTCCTTCGTTTTGAAGGAATTGCACAAAGCAATTCCACGAAATCAAATTGCACAGGCCACTTGCCCGTCTTAAATTAAATGTGGCAATTGCCACAAACGTGGCAAAGATAAAAATCAGCCATGCATAGGTGAGGTGGCCACCACGTGGCTCAAGTAAAGGGATTTATATCCCAAAAATGTGCCACCAATTACCATTGTGTGGAGAATGGTAAATGGAAATGAAGAGAGCCGGCAATTGTGTATAAATAAGGGGGAGTTTGTGCGAAAATAGGAAGAAAATTAGGTGAGAAGTAATTACGGTCCAGTGTTCAAATAGGTGGTATGATATTCTCGATATAGTAATATCGAATCTTTGCCGACGTTGGGGTAAGCTCAAATTTTTGGTTGGTCTAAGTTTTGGTATCGAGTCTGATTAATATTTTCATATTTATTCGATATTGTCTTGTCGGTCCTAACCGATTCCTATTTAACCTAGTCCAAAAAGTCGATAAATGACGACTGTCAATCAAGAGAAAAGGTGACGTTAAGGGAACCCTAATATCGAGGTGAGTGTAGTCGGAGTCTCGAGAGTTGGCTAGGTGTCATCTCGAATCATTGTTTATTGATTTGTTTACCATTTTATTGAAGGTCATTGCATAAAAATCATATTGAAAGCTTTACTTGGTAAGTTTGATTAAGTATTGCATATCAAGCATTAAATATTGCTAGTGAAACTTTGATATATGTCTACCTCTATTGAATTACCGTTATTGATATTGATGTGTAAATATTGCTATTGAAATATCGTTGTTGAACTATTGAGTACTGAACCTTGGATTTGAGAGTATTGGATACAATTGGCATGCCATAGAATTCATGAGCTCATTGGTACGGGTATTGGGCTTCGGCCATTGGTGCGGCGGAGGGATGTGTTGTGTATTGGTCAATTGGTGCGGCGGAGGGATTATGACACGACCGTTATTGTTGGTGATGTGGTGGAATTCGTGTATCCAAATACTGTTGAATCGGTCCAAGGAAAAATATTGATTATTGATATTGCTTTTGTTATGATTGGATAGCATGCCTTTCATTTATAATATGTATATAGATTGCTTATGTGAAGTGTGTCATTAAATATGTCATTTAAGCATGCATCATTGCATAACATGCTCATTCATTGTTATTGGCTACCTCACTTAGACTATATAAGTCTAATGCATTCATTTGCATAATATTTCAGGTTGAGAAAAGTAACGGATCGAGATTGGGATTAGTTGGAAGATTGACAAGTCACTACAAGTAAAGAGTAATGTGTTTTGTCCTTATGAACTCCTAGTATGGTGGCAAAGTAGTTAAAGTAATTATACTAGTCTTGTGGCCCTACTATTGTGTATATGTTGCCTATGTTTTGTATAAGGATTTAAAGCTATAATAACTTTTGAGTTAGTAATAAAATTTACATATTTGATACTAAAACATTGGTTTAAAAAGTTTAAGATTTATGTCTCCGATCTCCGTTTTGTTTTCGGTAACGCTCTCTGACCCGGTTCTCTACCAGGCCGGGAAGGGGGTGTTACATTTGTGGTATCAGAGCTAGAGTTTAGTCGGTTCTGGACTAAACCTATGCATGTATGTATTGTTTATTGTCTTACTTTGCCACCTAGGAGTTATTTATTGAGTATTGTGACTTGCCGACTAATCCGATCTCTTTATGTTTAAATGTCTAAATTCAGTCAGGCTCGTATAGATGAACGTATTCTTGTTGGAGAAAATTCGAGGACGAATTTTTTTAAAAGGGGGAGAGAGTTGTCACATCCCAAAAACCGGTCTAGTCGAAATTAAGTTTCGGTGACCGAATATTTTATATCGATTGAATAATTTATTCGATTTTATCTGAACCAATAAATATTTTTTTGGGTTAATTTATAATTTATTATTATTATTATTATTATTATTAAAAATAATGACTTTCCTTCGTTTTGAAGGAATTGCACAAAGCAATTCCACGAAATCAAATTGCACAGGCCACTTGCCCGTCTTAAATTAAATGTGGCAATTGCCACAAACGTGGCAAAGATAAAAATCAGCCATGCATGGGTGAGGTGGCCACCACGTGGCTCAAGTAAAGGGATTTATATCCCAAAAATGTGCCACCAATTACCATTGTGTGGAGAATGGTAAATGGAAATGAAGAGAGCCGGCAATTGTGTATAAATAAGGGGGAGTTTGTGCGAAAATAGGAAGAAAATTAGGTGAGAAGTAACTACGGTCCAGTGTTCAAATAGGTGGTATGATATTCTCGATATAGTAATATCGAATCTTTGCCGACGTCGGGGTAAGCTCAAATTTTTGGTTGGTCTAAGTTTTGGTATCGAGTCTGATTAATATTTTCATATTTATTCGATATTGTCTTATCGGTCCTAACCGATTCCTATTTAACCTAGTCCAAGAAGTTGATAAATGACGACTGTCAATCAAGAGAAAAGGTGACGTTAAGGGAACCCTAATATCGAGGTGAGTGTAGTCGGAGTCTCGAGAGTTGGCTAGGTGCCATCTCGAATCATTGTTTATTGATTTGTTAACCATTTTATTGAAGGTCATTGCATAAAAATCATATTGAAAGCTTTACTTGGTAAGTTTGATTAAGTATTGCATATCGAGCATTAAATATTGCTAGTGAAACTTTGATATATGTCTACCTCTATTGAATTACCGTTATTGATATTGATGTGTAAATATTGCTATTGAAATATCGTTGTTGAACTATTGAGTACTGAACCTTGGATTCGAGAGTATTGGATACAATTGGCATGCCATAGAATTCATGAGCTCATTGGTACGGGTATTGGGCTTCGGCCATTGGTGCGGCGGAGGGATGTGTTGTGTATTGGTCAATTGGTGCGGCGGAGGGATTATGACACGGCCATTATTGTTGGTGATGTGGTGGAATTCGTGTATCCAAATACTGTTGAATCGGTCCAAGGGAAAATATTGATTATTGATATTGCTTTTGTTATGATTGGATAGCATGCCTTTCATTTATAATATGTATATAGGTTGCTTATGTGAAGTGTGTCATTAAATATGTCATTTAAGTATGCATCATTGCATAACATGCTCATTCATTGTTATTGGCTACCTCACTTAGACTATATAAGTCTAATGCATTCATTTGCATAATATTTCAGGTTGAGAAAAGTAACGGATCGAGATTGGGATTAGTTGGAAGATTGACAAGTCACTACAAGTAAAGAGTAATGTGTTTTGTCCTTATGAACTCCTAGTATGGTGGCAAAGTAGTTAAAGTAATTATACTAGTCTTGTGGCCCTACTATTGTGTATATGTTGCCTATGTTTTGTATTAGGTTTTAAAGCTATAATAACTTTTGAGTTAGTAATAAAATTTACATATTTGATACTAAAATATTGTTTTAAAAAGTTTAAGATTTATGTCTCCGATCTCCGTTTTGTTTTCGGTAACGCTCTCCGACCCAGTTCTCTACCAGGCCGGGAAGGGGGTGTTACAGCAAGGGCAAGGAAAGGCCTCCAAGTGTTGCTTACGGTTAGCTCAAGTATGATATTTAAATTTAAAGATTGTAATAATAAAGCAATGGGATAGGTGTCGTGTTGTGATGCTTTTTGGAATATATATTGTTGTTGTTGTTGTTTAGGAGCATGTTAGACTCCTCGTATGTGTTGTTAATGTAACCCCCTTAACCCGGTCTAGACGGTTGACCCGAATTAAGAAAGTCACACGGGGAAAACCAAAGTCAACCCGAAAGTCAACCTTGATTAACGACCCTTTTTTTTTCTTTTTAATCTTATCTAGATGCACATTAACCCTAATTGTGATCACACAAACAACATACTCAAAGATCACAAACATCAGAGATCAAACAGGGACCCAATTGAACAAATTACAACTTTAGGGGCCAATTTGTAATTTCTGATAAATATGAGGACTTAGTCCAAATTAAAGTTACCATCTTGAAATTAGTCAGGTTTCATGCTTCTCTGTGAAATTTCAGCTCAAAAGGACTTCTCAAACTCATTCAATTGAACAAACAAGATTCAGGACCAAAACGTAAACAAAACAAAACATATAAAGATACTTTTAACCGAATTAACGGTCAGGTATCGATACGCCTGGTGTCGTATCGATACGCGGGGAAGGCAGTAACCAAACTCCAGAGACGGTATCGATACGAGATCCCGCGTTTCGATACGGCCTTCATACGGTATCGATACCCATACAACCGTACCGATACGCCTGGGCTGAAATGAGCATATTTGGCTCAGGTGTATCGATACGCAAGCCCGAGTACCGATACTCCTGCCTGAAATTGACTCGAAAACAACATCATACATGCTTCAAACCTCAATTAAACATCACCAAATCATACCACATAATCAATCAACATGCAGGGTCCATAATTGCATCACCAATTCAACACATAACCATCACATATGAAAAACCCCAATTTAAAGGCATGCTTCCTACTTAAGCTAACCATTCATGCATCAACCTTCATAGCCAAGCATATAAGAATCCAAACCAAAAACCAGCAATTCAAATCAACATTTAACATACTTAGGGAGTTCCAACATCTCCCAAAAACACACTCATAGGTCCCCCATTGCCAAATCACCCCAAAAGCCAAAAGTACTTATAAAACCTTCATACATTGAGCTTTACTTGAGCTTGATTGCTTGCCCTTTCTTGCTGCCCCTCAAGGTACTCTAATGCTCTGCATTATTGAATTAAGAAAACGAGAGAGCGTAAGCAAAAGCTTAGTGAGGAGTGCTCTTTAAAAACCATTCAATAATGCAATGTAAACATTTACAAAACATGCTTATAATCACCCTTTGCACATGCTCAAAAGCATACTTTAAGACAAGCAATTCCATGCTTCAAAATACATTTAAACAAGCATCTCATGCTTCAACATAATCATTAAAACAAGCATCTCATGCTTCACAATACATTTTACATGTCATATTGGCTCAAGTGATACATTTCATTTATTAAAACAAGTTCAACAACTTTCCCCAAGGACTTTTAAACACCTTGGCCCCAAGGACTTTTAAACACCTTGGCCATGGACTTTTAAACACCATGAATGAGGACCACACAAGGACTTTTAACCACCTTTGTGTCCAATGCTTGAATCACCCCAAGGACTTTTAAACACCTTGGCCCCAAGGACTTTTAAACACCTTGGCCCCATGGACTTTTAAACACCATGGAAAGGAGCACCTAAGGACTTTTAACCACCTTAGTGTCCGCAACAAGAACCATCCAAGGACTTTTAACCACCTTGATGTTCTTAAGTAACAAGGCTCACTCAAGGACTTTTAACCACCTTAGTGACCTTCACTTTTTAAAATCATCACTTGCCAATATACATCTTTTACATCATATAATCCACTGTTTTAAAGCATTAAACCAAGCCATATTCATCATGCATTTCAAAGCATTAAACCACATCATTTCAATGTATAAAATCAAGGAACTCCTACCTAGAGTTACCTTCAACATATGGCTTATAACATCAGCAAATACCATGCTAAAACATGCTTTCAAAACAGTAATTAAAACATGCAAATCAACATTTTGCATCACATCAAATCATGGCCACCACTAGAGAGTAGATCCGAAAACTTACACTTGAGCTTAGCAAAGTTGTTTAGACTTAAACTAAGCTCCCAAAACCTTCAAACCTTGGTTTTAAAGCTGAAAATCCATTTTCACAAATGCACTCACCACTTTCCACTTTGCTTCAAGCCAAAGCACCAAATCAAGCCTCCGGATCAACAATTCTTGGATCCAAGGATGCCTCCCCTGTTTCAACACGTTAAAGCAGAGGATTAATGCATCATCATGCATTAATTGCTTCAATGAAAGCACCTAAACTCGCTGCTCTCACATAACCTCCATTTTCGGCCACCAAACACAACCGAAAATGCATCCAAAACACTTCTAAACAAAGCCCAGCCATAAACCAGCAAATCCACACTTCCATTAACATCACTAAACATCTAAAAACAACCTACAAACATCCTTATACCTCCAGCAACATCAGATCACCAAGATCACCTCAAAAACTACCTTAAAACACAAGCTAAACTTAGGAAACTCAACCTATCCGGGTTTGCATCAATCAAAACTCATTTCCTTATCAATTTAGAGATCATTTAACATCAAAAACACCTCTCAAAACACAGATCTAACAGATCTAACGAAAATCATGTGAAATCATCAAAATCTTGCATACATAGCCAAGATCCATAAATCAACTTAAAAGCCTTTAATTAAACATCAATTTAGGATTGAAAACTTAGGAATTTCAGTAAAGAACTTGAAGTTCAGAGGAGAAGGACGTTCTTACCTCCAAACTTGAGTTTCTCCTCTTTTTGGAATGAAAAACCTTGATGAAACTTGTAGCAATTGAAGAGGTTTTGAAGATACAATGATTAGGAATTAAATGAGAGTTGAAAGGAGGAATTTAGGTGAGAAAATCAGAAACAAAACTCTGGAAATGGAGTGTTTGGGTTGAGAGAAAAAGAGAGAAAGAAAATAGAGAGTTAGTTGAGAAAATAACAAAATGAGCTTTTCCCTCCTTTATGAAATCTTTAAAATCAGAATTATAACTCAAAATATCTTAGAAAAATCTGGAGAAACTCCCTTTGGGTAAATAGCTCCTTAAAGATTTAAAGTTTCAACCCTTTATAAAACAGCCACCAAACTTTCAAAAATTACATTTTGGTCACTAGTCAAAATGTCACACTTCCAAAACTCATTTTCCAAAATTGATTTCACAGTTCACTTAATTATATTAAAAGATGATTTTAGAACATTTTTCCATATTTTTAAAGCAACCCGAACTAGGCTTTCCTAATTTAGCCTCTTACGATTCGAACAGCACTTTGACCGACCGGTCAACGCCCAAGACTTCTAAGCCCAAAACCGGGGCGTTACAGTTAAATTGGCTTTTGGGATGTATGCCATGCTTGTAACCATGTTGGTATTTTGCTTACCTTAAATTGTCTAAGTGTTGTCTATGTTAAAGTATGTCTTTGGTAATGCCTTGATTGGATGTTTCTTTATATGTTTTGGGTGTTTGAGCATGTTCGTCTTAGGATCAATGCCTCTAGATCATGTATGTTTATGTTTAGTGTTGTTTGGGGTCGTTTAGGGCCCTTAGAACAGTTGAGAAATGCCTAAGTCTGAATTTCGAAGGTTGCAGATAGCCCGCTTTCGAAACGGGTTGGGCCGTTTCGGAACGGGTAAGGCTTCAAGACCCCGTATCGAAACGCGTTTCGATACGGTATGGCCTGTGAAACCCCTGTTCTGAAACGCGTATCGGAACGTTTTGGCTACTGGAATTCTGAGAAATTGACGAGATGAAGGCGTATCGAAACGGGTCTAAGGGTTTCGAAACGGTCAAAATCTCGTTGACCACGAGAAGTTGCCCGTTGAGGGCGTTTCGGAACGGTTGACCTCCGTTTCGATACGGCCCCTTGTATGGGCTTTGGGGCAGTTGACCTGGTCAAGGCGTTTTGATACGCCTCAAGGGTGTTTCGAAACGACCTGATTAAAGGATTAAAAATTGGGCTGTTTGAATGCTGTGTTGGGTTCGAATGTTTATCTCATGTGTTTTATTTCCGCTGATTGATCACATAGGATTCGAATGAGCATTTAGAAAAGGTTAAGTTTAAAAAAAATAGGGTTGCTAACCGAGGGGGAACCTTAACGGGTTTCACTTCGATTTTCCCCGTGTGGCCTACTCGGACCGGTCATCCGGCCAGACCGGGACGAGGGGGTTACAAATAAACATTATGGAAACTACTGAAAAAGTTTCTTTCTAATTTCACCCTTGAATTTTTAAAAATTCATTTTTCAACCCTAAAACTTTGAAATCAATTAGTACAATAATATTATAAAGTCTTAAATGAAAAATATGTGCCTAAAGTATACCCTTTTTGAATTTTAGGTGTCTAAAGTATTTTTTTTGTAAAAATAGGTGCCAAAAGTTCAAAAGTTAGAATTTTATGTGTTTGGCCGTTAATGGGTGTTAAAAAATATATTTAACCAATCAATGCTTGAAACGTGGCACAAATTTGATTTTTTAAAAAGAAATACAACTAAAATTTTTAGTTTTTTCTAAATTCTGAAATTTTGAAAATTTTACAAAACAGTCTCAAAATCCCTAAAATTACCTAAACACAAACTCCCAAATTGCCGCCGCTTCTTCCGCCAATCGTCGCACCTGAGCACACTCCTTTGGCCGCCGGATCAAGGCAGTCATTTTCCCCAACACGGTGTCGCCGAAAACGACGAACAAGATGATAAGATGAATAAATCTCAGACCAACTCTACTTTGTAATTATATATATATATATATATATATATATATATATATATATTACATTTATGCGATAAGAATTCATTACCTGAAAATTTTGTAATGCTTCTGTTGTCACTAAATTTTCACCTCAGTTTTAAATAATCCGGTAAAAATAAAAAAAAAATTCTTTTTCCCTTAAAATAATAAAGGACCCACCCTTTTCTAAACTAAATAAAAAAACAACAAAAACCCATCTTTAAAAACTCATTCTTGAAGCCCATTTTTAAAAAGTAAAAAAGAACAAAGCCTATTTTGAAATACAAGCCAATCTTTAAAAAAAAGGAAAAAAATGTGATAAAAATAAAAATAAATAAATAGTAATGGTAGTAATAAATGTTATATGAAAAAAGAAAGAATAAATGTGATAAATAAACATCAAAGAAAAACGGCCAAAACAGCAAAAAAGAGGAGAAATAATAAAATAAAAAAGGGGAGAACCAGCGCGTGGGCTGCACGCGCGCGGGCTGGTTCCCCAGCCAAACCCTCTATCGAACACTCAAGGTGGCCGGCCGACATCTACTGGCCACGGCTGTCGTCGCCGTTTGTACCGGACGGTCCGCCTCGCTGCCGCCGACCTAATGACACCAACCCCACTTGCCGCCGCCGCCTGTGCTCGCCGAAATCTGCAAAAAAAAAAAAACGAGACAAAAGGTCAAACCTTAGGCTCAAGTCAAGGGAAAATATCATCTTCGATATTAGATCAAATCATATAAGGATTGAGGAGTTTTACCGAGAATCAAGACCTTGGTCTGATTTTAGCTTAATTTGCAAGCTCAAGTTGAGTATAAAAACCCCTCCCCTTCCATTGTTCATCACACCATTTTTCAAGAAAACACACTTGAAATAAAAGCAAATAGGCTTACAAAAAAATCCGAAAAATTTTCTAAATTCTTTTCAAGATTTGCTAGAAATTTTGAGTTGAAGTTCAAGTTTGGAAGCAATTTTCCGGAGGCAATTAGGACCATTTCAAGAAGTCTGGATTCGAGTTCTTCGTTCGTCATTTCGGTAAAATTTCTATATTTCCTTTCAATTTTTATTTTGATTTTTTATGCTTGTTCTTGGTTGAATTTTTGTGTTTTGTGTTTGTGTTTTTATGGATTTTAGGTTGTGTTCTTGAGGTCGGAAAATCGTTTCACGATTTCGGTAACGTTTTCGTTTTAAATTTTCGTTTTAATTTTAGTTTTTTATCTTTTAAAATTTGCATGCTTAAAAAATGTTGTTAGGATTGTTTTGATCTTTAGAAATGTAGAAACAAATTTTTAAAAGTGTTTGAATAAAAATGCAAGAATAAAATGAGTAAATGTGGTTTAACTGAAAAAACTTAAAGTTAGCGATTTAATTAGAAAAAAACAATAATGTATGGGTAGAAATAATAAAGGGCCTTGATTTCAAATAAAAAAGGTTTTTTTTTTAATTTAGTTTTAATAATAAGTGGGTTAAATGGTTTTGAAAAAAAAAATCAGATGTTTTTTAGAAAAAAAAGAAATAAGTAATAAAAGTTTTTAAAAAAAAACAAAAAGGATTTTAAAATAAAAGTTCAAGTTTTTAGGAGAAAATAAAATTTAAAAAAGTTAAAAGGAAATCTTCTAAAAATAAATTTTATTTTTTAAAATGTGTCATTTTAAAAGGAAAAACTTAAAAAAGTAAAAAAATGAAAAAAAAAAAGAAGTTTAAAAGGGAAATTCTTTGTTAAAATATAAAAAGGATAAAAAAACATAAAAATTGCAAAAAGGTAAAAAAAAATATAAAAAGAGTCTTGGCTTTTAAAAAAATATAAAAAGATAAAAAGAAATAAAAGGTTTTTTAAAGAAATAATAAAGAGAGAAAAATTCAAAAGAAAAAATAGGTTGTTTGCTTGTCTTTTTTAGAAATAAGTGAAAAATTAGGATTAGGGACTAAAGCTTAGATAGAGACATGTTTTGTTGAAAAATGTTCTTCACAAAAAAATAAAATACACTTAAGCATATTTAAACTTTAAATTAGGAATAAAATACTTAAACGTTTTTTAGGGGTTTTTTATATAATTGAACTTAGAATAAAAAATAAAATGCTCAACACACTAAATTTTCATGTTGTTTGAAAAAATGAAAATAACTTAATGTGGTGTCTTATCAAACGAGAATCATGGGTTAGCGCCAGAAATGTTGGCGGTGATTAAAGTTCATCTCTCGGACGATAAGGCCGTTAAAATAGACTAATATTCATTAAACGGACAAGTAAAGTCGAACCTTTTTGAACTTGCAAATTCCAGTTTTGAAAACGATTTTAAAAACAATTAGGTACCAATTTTGGGCGTCGTGGGGGTGCTAACCCTTCCCCATGCGTAATCGACCCCCGAACCTGTTTTTCTGATTTTCGCAGACCAAAACCATTATTTTATTAAAACAAAACGTTTTATTAAAATAACTTTGTTTTAAAGTGATCAAATCACACTTTTTCAAAAAGATTGGTGGCGACTCTGTATATTTTTTAAGTTTTCAAAAAGTCGAAGCCTCTCTAAAAAGGTGGTTGCGACAACTTGGCGACTCCGCTGGGGATCTTGTTTTTGTTTTTTAAAATAAAAACAAAAGAGAGTCAGGCCACACATTGGTTTTATATGGTTTTCAAAAAAATGTTTTTTTTTAAATATGGAATTTTCATGTTCACGATAAGTTCTATTTATTTGTCCGTTTAGATTAATATAACTCTATTTTACGCATTTAAGACTTAATTTCAAGCTCTATTCTCGAGCTTTGTCTCGTTCGTTTAAGTGGGGGAAATACGCTTTGCTCATGTAAGAATATTGATTCTTCGTATGAGCCTAACAAGTACCTTCGGGACTCATTCCCTTGTCTTCGTAAGGATATTGATTCTTCGAGAAGGCATCGGTGGTGAGTCCTCCTGAGTTGAACTCGATTCGTTTGAAGCCTATAATGGGTGAGAATCGAGGGCCTTGCTACCCTTAGTAGGGGACAACAAGTACAGCTCGGGCACCTTTTTAGAACCAAGCCAAGTTTGAGAATCTAGAGCCTACCCCTAATAGAGCCATGCGGAAAGCCTAGGGTGTTGAGTCGCATGAATAATTCGTGGAGACATGTCCTGAAATGTTGGAATGACGGCCCAAAATTGTTATACAATCGAATTATTTTGGATCTTTTAGGTTTTGTTTCTGTTTTTTACTAACCTTTTTTTGTGTGAATTTTGTTTTGTTTTTGTAGCATATTTATTTAGTATTAACATTTTTGCGTGTGAGTTTTGTTTTTTTGTGGCATATTTATATTTTTCCATGCATCCCATATCTGAAGGGATCAATTTTAAAGCATGTTGCCTGATCAGAAAAAGCTTCTGCCACGGATGGAAGGTACCTAAAGGAGTAAGACAAACACGCAAACAATTTGTCGACTAATCAGGTAGAGGAAGCATCGAAGTATGCTCATATCAGCGCCAAGCAAAATACCATGAGTCACAAGTACAATAGGATCACTTCGACGGTCCAACCAAGCAGAACTTGAAAATGTTTTTTTCGTCTACTCGACTTAGGGGCAACATCAAAAGGACCCAGAAGCGAGATGAGTTCGATTAGAGCATAACATCCTAAATTGAAGACGTAGCAAAGCATGTGGCGTCAAGAGGCTGCATTTCTTCACCTCACGTCAGATCGACAAGGTGGGACCAAGGCTTCAAAGGATGATTGAAGAAATGAATGCATAGACCGAGACGTATTCGTATGACCTTCGTCATCCAATGGAAGCTTCATCTAGAGCAATGTCTTAATGGAATTGATGGCCCCTCGCCTGCATTCATATATTTGCATTCATGCTCTTGCATACATACATTTACCTTCATGCATTTTTTTTGTTTGTATTAAATAATGTTTTGATCAATGCATTCATTCATGTATAACAAAAATATTAATTTTGGAAAATTCCATTTAAGTAGTAAAGATCCTGCGCAAACACGATTCGAGCCATGAACACTGAGGAAAGGTTGACAACTCTGGAAGCAAATAAAAAGAGCATCCATGACAAACTTGAGAAGATGGTAAATAATCTGAAGAAAGAGATTGAGATATCACACCAGAAAACATTTTGCCAAATCGCAGCCATGTTTGGGTTCAAAGGCCCAGAAGCGAGAGAAGACACCAACACTTTTCTGGGGATGGCTTTCGTACAAAAGGAAGTGGCTTCACCTAAAGTCAAGATCTAACCCCATTTCATAGAATCTTATGCCCGTACTGAAGACAACACCGATGAGGTTCACAGCCTCGAGATGCCTGACCTCAATGAAGAAACTGACATGGCAAAGGTCGAGAAGAAACGGGAAGACCGCTACAAGAAGCTGTTAGGAATGATCAAATCTTATCAAGAAGGAAGCGTTTATGGTGGCATGGATGCTAGAGACTTGAGTCTACTTTCTGACTTGGTGGCTCCTCCAAAGTTCAAAGCCCCAAACTTCGAAAAGTACAATGGAACTACATGTACGTTGGCACACTTGACCATGTATTGTCGAAAAATGTCTTCGCACTTAGAAAACGAGAAGTTGTTGATCCATTGTTTCCAAGATAGTCTATCTGGGTCTGCTATCCGATGGTATGCTCAACTTAGTCAAGTCAATATACAAACTTGGAGAGATTTGTCAAAAGCTTTCCTCAAACAGTACGAGTATATAACAGACATAGCCCTAAGCAGGATCGTACTGCAGAATCTGGAACAAGAGCCCAATGAGAGCTTCTGTTAGTATGCCCAGAGATGGCGAGATGTGGCAACCCAAGTTCAACCCCCGCTGTCAGAAATTGAGGTTACTCCAATGTTCGTGGAGACTCTAAATGGCCCCTTTTATGACTACATGTTAAATCACGCCACCGAAGGTTTTGCAGACATGGTCATGAATGGAGAATTGATATTAGCAGCCATTAGAAGTGGAAGACTTCAGAAGGAAGAAGATGATGAACGCGTTTATAGTTTTTTCACGAAGTCGTTGGAGGCAAGATTGGTCGAGATTTGTGCTTTCATGGAATAATGCTTAATTTTTTCTAGACAATTGAGGCCATGCTTAGAATCAACCCTCTTGCTTTTGCCAGCGAGCATTTGGGATCTTTTGTAAGGGCTTCTATGTCAATTTTCTTGTTTAAAGATGCATTTCTTTTAAGTGGAAAACATTTCTCATTTCATCCATTTCCCTTCTTTTCATTCTTCATCCATTTCTTTTCAAGCATATATTTTCTTTGCAGAGTCCCTATTATTGATTGTATGAATGATTCATGAACCTAATCCCGAGATAGAGGGGCAAAAATGTGAGTTCATGTTTAATATACAAATTTGAGTGAATTTTCCTCTTAGACATTGTTGTTAGGGTCCTTGAATGAAGTGATAACTCTAAAACATCTACCAACTGAAGACTGCTTTTCTTCGACGGTATTTGTGTGTGAAATGACATTTGGCATTCCTTCATTTCCCTTCGCGAATAAGAAAAATCCATTTGTTGTCCTCCTTTGAGCCTAATATATTTCTTGTGATTCAACCCTAACCAAGGATCACTCCCCACACCGGGGGCAAAGAAAATGAAAAGCTGTTTGAAAGAAACATGTTAGATCAAGTTGAATGTCCTAATCTGAAAATGAAAAGGACGCAAAAAGGAAAAAAACAAGAAAAAAGAAAAGAGAAGGAAAAAAAGAAAAATAAATGAAGAAAAAAGAAAGTTGAAGAGTGAAGGAAAATTTGAAACAAATCCTTCAAACGAGACGTGTGTAAAAAGGAAATGAGCTCTAGGGTGAAAAACCAAAATGGGCAGTCTAGAGTGATCCAAAGAATAAAAGAAGAAGAACAGAGATTTCATCAGGAAAAGTTGATCCTTGGTTTAATCACCCTTAAAATATGTTTTTGAGCCTTTATATCCTTTCTTTGGCAACCCGAGCCTAGCCTACATTACAAGCCTTAAAAGACCATTTAGATCACACATGAATATTTGAGAAAATGAGTTCGTCTTCAGAATACATTCTGCCTAAATGAGTTAACATTTCTCCAGGGACCTCGAGCTTCTAATGACTGATTGAGATTAGAAAAGTGGGAAAATTTAAACTTAGGAGTGTGTGAGGAAAAGAGAGCCACCAAAAATGGGGCACTATCCGGTTGATGGATTCTTGAATCATTCATGCTTTGAATTTTGGGGCATCTGACTTTGCCATTTTCTTTTGTTTGCCATGATTGTTTTCTTAAGATCCTCATTTTTAGTTTTTTATTGTGTTTGTTATGACTTTTTTTGAACTATTAGCCATTTCTTGCATCTTACAAGTAGGTTGGCGTAGATTTATGAAAAGAAAAAGATTTCTTGATATTGATCTCAATTGTAGGAGACCATGAACGAATGTTTTCATCACTTCAGAAAACAATTGAACCTCAGTTTGAATGGGGGCAACGCCTTGCATGAGAAGGTAAAAAAGAAAAAGAAGAAGCACATGTGTTGAAGAGTTTGAAGTGAGCCATGTTGTCAAGAAAGGTCTGCATATAAGATGCAAAAGCTCAAAAGCATGAAAAGAGATAGAATTGCACTTGATAAGCAAATGATGCAATCAGATTGGGGCAGTCTACATGCCTTCAGTATTAATAGGCGTGAGAAGAAGAGATTAAACCGTCAACATCATTCGAAGATATTCAAAGTGGAAATAAGCTTTCACATGCAAGCAATTCAAGATGTCCTACATGGGTAAGGGTTTGAGAAATCACAAGAAGCACTGAAGATGCTTGATAAGGGGCATATGAAGACTTGAAGCATTCAAGGCCACACAAGGAAGCCTTTCATTCAACATTGATATATCAACTACAATGATAGTAGAACTTTAGACATTTGCCTACGAGGATTGAATGTTTTCGATGAAGCAAAGATATATAAAGAATGAGAATGGCGAAGCTATGGCAATTGAGGAAATATGTCTTTCCAACCATGAGTGCAAGATCACTGGATTAAGTGAGAAAATTGCAAAAGTCAAATGTTTTCCATGAGTCAAGGGAATATAACTGCTTATCTAGATTGAGTGAGCAAACATTGAGAAAAAGAATTCAAAAAGCAAAAGAAATGAGACATGCATTCATGTTTTAGGCATCCCTAGGGGCATGCACATCATAATTGCATTAAATATCGCATTTTTCAGGTACACGAAGGACCTTTCAGCAAAAGAAATCGCTTATTCATCCAAGCATAAGGAGGGTGAAATTTTTCAGAATATTTGCTTATCTATTCGAGCATAAGGAGAATAGAACTCGCTTATTCATCCAAGCATAAGGAGGATGAAATTTTTCAGAAGATTCGCTTATCCGTTCAGGCATAAGAAGAATGGAGCCCGCTTATTCATCCAAGCATAAGGAGGATGAAATTTTTCAGAAGAATCGCTTATCCGTTCAGGCGTAAGGAAAATGGAGTTTGCTTATTCATCCAAGCATAAGAAGGATGAAGTTTTTTCAAAAGATCTGCTTATCTATTCGAGCACAAGGAGAATAGAACCCGCTTATTCATCCAAGCATAAGGAGGATGAAAGTTTTTCAGAAGATTCGCTTACCCGTTCAGGCGTAAGGAGAATGGAGTTCGCTTATTCATCCAAGCATAAGGAGGATGAAAATTTTTCAGAAGATTCACCTATCTGTTCGGGAGGAAAGAGAATGTTTGATTATTCATCCAAGCATGAGGAGGATGAAATCTTTTAAGAGTTTGCTTATTCATCCAAGCGTAAGGAGGATGAAATATTTTGAAGTCTATTTGCTTATTCATCCAAGCATAAGGAGGATGAAGTTTTTAAGAAGATTCGCTTATCCATTCAGACATAAGGAGAATGGAGTTTGCTTATTCATCCAAGCATAAGAAGGATGAAAGTTTTCAGAAGGCTTTGCCTAATTGAGAATTTGGGAGGACAGAGACCAGCTCAGTTGTTTAGGCATTTTGGGAGAATAGAACCCAGCTTAGCTATTCGAGCATAAGGAGAATAGAATTGGCCTATCTGTTTGAGCATGGAACCTAGCTCAACTATTCGGGCATTTGGGAGAATAGAACCCAGCTTAGCTATTCGAGCGTAAGGAGAATAGAATCGGCCTATCCGTTCAGGCATTTGAAGAATGGAATTCACTCATCTATTCGGGCAAAAGGAGAATATAACCAGCCTATCCGTTCGGGCATTTAGAGAATGGAATTCGCTCCTCTATTCGGGCATCTGGAGAATAGAACAAGCCTATCCATTCGGCCATTTGGAGAATGGAACCAATTTGGAAAATCGGTGAAAATTAGTGCCTTTTGGTCTTTACTTTATTTCTGTTGCACATAGATAAGCAAAGAGGGACAGTTGTTGTCACTAAATTTTTACCTCAGTTTTAAATAATCCGAAAAAAATAAAAAAAATCTTTTTTCCCTTAAAAAAATAAAAGGCCCACCCTTTTCTAAATTAAATAAAAAAGCAACAAAAACCCATCTTTAAAAACACATTCTTGAAGCTCATTTTGAAATACAAGCCAATCTTTTAAAAAGAAAAAAAAAGAAAAAAAAGAAGAGAAAATGTGATAAAAATAAAAAAATTAAAATAAATAGTAATGGTAGTAATAAATGTTGTAGGGAAAAGGAAATAAAATAAAAAAAAAAAAGAAAGAATAAATGTGATAAAAACAGTAAAGGAAAACAGCTAAAATAGCAACAAAAAAAGAGGAGAAAATAATAAAATAAAAGAAAAGGGGGAACCAGCGCGTGAGCTGCACGCGCGCAGGCTGGTTCCTCAACCAAACCCTCTGTCCAACACTCAAGGTGGTCGGCCGACGTCTATCGGCCACGGCTACCGTCGCCATTGGTACCGGTCGGTCTGCCTCGCCATCGCTGACCTTATACCACCAACCTCGCTCGCCGTCGTCGCTTGTGCTCGTCGGAATCTGCAAAAAACCGAGACAAAAGGTCAAACCCTAGGTTCGAATCAAGGGGAAAATTCAGCTTCGATATTGGACCAAATCAGATAAGTATTGAGGGGTTTTATCGAGAATCAAGTCTTTGGTCTGATTTTGGCTCCAATTTAGGGATTAAACACGGATTTTAGCTTGATTTGCAAGCTCAAGTTGAGTATAATAACCTCTCACCTTCCATTGTTCAACACACCATTTTTCAAGAAAATACACTTGAAAAAAAAAAAGCAAATAGGCTTAGAAAAAAAATCCGAAAAATTCTCTAAAATTTTTTCAAGAGTTGCTGGAAATTTTGAGTTGAATTTTGAGTTTGGAAGCAATTTTCTAGAGGCAATTAGAAGCATTTTAAGAAGTATGAATTCGAGTTCTTCGTTCGTCATTTCGTTAAAATTTCTATCTTTCCTTTCAATTTTTATTTTGATTTTTATACTTGTTCTTGGTTCAATTTTTTGTGTTTTGTGTTTGTGTTTTTGTGGATATTAGGTTGTGTTCTTGAGGTCGGAAAACCGTTTCACGATTTCGGTAACGTTTTCGTTTTAAATCTCCGTTTTAATTTTGGTTTGATCTTTTAAAGTTTGCATGCTTAAAAAATGTTGTTAGGATTGTTTTGATCTTTAGAAATGTAGAAACAATTTTTTTAAAAGTGTTTGAATAAAAATGCAAGAATAAAATGAGTAAATGTGGTTTAATTGAAAAAACTTAAAGTTAAAGATTTAATTAGGAAAAAGTAATAATGTATGGGTAGAAAGGATAAAGGGGCTTGATTTCAAATAAAAAAAAGTTTTTTTAAATTTAGTTTTAATAATAAGTGGGTTAAATGGTTTTGAAAAAAAAATAAATCAGATGTTCTTTTAGAAAAAAATAAGTAATAAAAATATTTAAAAAAAACAAAAAGGGTTTTAAAATAAAAGTTTGACATTTTAGGAGAAAATAAAATTTTGAAAAAAAAAACTTAAAAGGAAATCTTCTAAAAAATAAAATTTATTTTTTAAAGTGGGTTATTTTAGGAAAAATTTTAAAAATAAAAAAAAGGAGTTTAAGAGGGAAATTCTTTGTTAAAAAATATAAAAAGGATAAAAAAGTATAAAAAGTGAAAAAGGTAAAAATGTAAATAGGGTTTTTACTTTTAAAAAATAAAAAGAAATAAAAGATTTTTTAATGAAAATAATAAAGAGAGAAAAACTCAAAAGAAAAAATAGGTTGTTTGCCTGTCTTTTTCAGAAATAAGTGAAAATTTAGGATTAGAGACTAAAGCTTAACTAGAGACATGTTTTGTTAAAAAAAAATATTCTTCACAAAAAATAAAATACACTTAAGCATATTTTAACTTTAAATTAGGAATAAAAGACTTAGACGTTTTTTAGGGGTTTTTTATATAATCGAACTTAAAATAAAAAAAAATAAATTGCTCAACGCACTAAATTTCCACGTTGTTTGAAAAAAGTGAAAATAATTTAATGCGGTGTCTTATCAAATGAGAATGACGAGTTAGCGCCAGAAATGTTTGCGGTGATTAAAGTTCATCTCTCGTGCGATAAGGCCGTTAAAATAGACTAATATTCATTAAACGAACAAGTAAAGTCGAACTTTTTTAAACTTGCAAATTCTAGTTTTGAAAACGATTTTAAAACCAATTAGGTACTAATTTTGGGCGTCGTGGGGTGCTAACCCTTCCCCACGCGTAACCAACCCTCGAACCTGTTTTTTTTTATTTTTGCAGACCAAAACCGTTGTTTTCTTACGTTTTATTAAAATAACTCTGTTTTAAAGTGATCCAATCACACTTTTTCAAAAAGATTGGTGGCGACTCCGTATTTTTTTTAGTTTTCAAACAGTCGAAGCCTCCCTAAAAAGGTGGTTGCGACAGCTTCAAGGATTTAAGCAGTTTCCTCTTTCTCCTCTTATTAATGTATGCCTATTCTAATAATCCTTTCTTTTTCCCCAGCTACGAGTATTATTTATTTTAAACAATATTAAACTTTAATATTTTATTTTAAGTTGATTTTAATTTTTTAAAAATAACTCGTTAACATTTCAATTTTTATCACTTTAACTTCTACTAATCTAACCACTGTAATTATTAATTAATATATATTATAAATTCTGTAATTATTAATTAATATATATTATAAATTTACTTTTCAAAATAAAAATATATATTATAAATTTAATGAAATTTTCCATCCATTTTGGTTAATACTAACATATATTGGTACGAATTGATTGGTACAAGATGTTAATATTTTAAATCAATTTATTAATAATATTATTGATACGAATTGGTTAATACTTTCGGCACTTAAAATTCAAAACAGGTATTCTTTAGGCACTTATTTTTCATTTAAGCCTTTATAATATTATTGTACTAATTGATTTTAAAGTTTTAGGGTTGAAAAATAAATTTTTAAAAATTCAAGGGTAAAATTAGAAGAAAAAAAACATTTTCAGTTGTGACTCTAATGTTTATTTTTTAAAATCGGAGACCATAAATGTACATGTGATAAACTTTAATGTTCATTGCAATAATTTACCCTTATTTTTTTCGTTGCCAGGTCACCAAGCCGTCAACGTTTAACAGCAATAAACGGCTGAGTGACCAAAAATTTACGTCCCAAAAACGTAAGTGACCTTACTGATTTTTTTTAAATCGATGACCAACTCTGTACTGGGGGAAACATAAGTGACTATTCTAGTAGTTAACCCTAAATATAAATAAACAACGCAAAAGCACAAATAAATAGGTGCATAAATATGTCAATATCTAAGAGCTATCAACAATAATAAAAGAAAGGAAAAATTTATGAAAGACTAATTGGAAAACCGTATGAAATTGTATGTCTAGGATTAGTTCTTTAAAAGACTTGATATTTGAGCGTGCCTAGTGCATTACCTCTCTTTCATAGAACTTATTTAGTACACTATTAGTTATGGTGCTTACTATTCTTAAACATAATAAGTTCTAATCCGTGGTGAACATATTATCGTTTGTTACCATAATTATTTTGGTTTTAACTTTTGTTTCGAGTTTTTAGTTTTACGAAAATATTATCGTTTAACAGATTTTATAATTGTGTTTCTAATTTGTAGTTTCTGAATATATTTTTAACGTTTAACAATTTCATAATCCTCTGATTCTGGTTTGTTTTTGTTCCTAGCAAAAAAAAAAAAGACT
This sequence comes from Hibiscus tridactylites, assembly GCA_958450335.1. Classification (NCBI taxonomy): domain Eukaryota; kingdom Viridiplantae; phylum Streptophyta; class Magnoliopsida; order Malvales; family Malvaceae; genus Hibiscus; species Hibiscus tridactylites. Next base: position 74,206,658 of record OY288273.1, read on the forward strand.
AATATATCCATAAACTCATCTAGTTCCCAATCTGGTGCTATAATCCCTACTCATGCTTAGGCTCCGATCCAAAGTCAAATTGTTGCTAGTGAATATGAACCTTAATGAAAAGCCTGTAAAATTCATTAGAGATAATTTCAAAACATAAAAACAAAAGATATTATTTTATTTGACCATGTTAAATCTAGTCAAATTTCAGAAGGATAATCTCCTACTGTTACAGTGGGTGAGATGGATGCTATTACGCCTTCAATACTGTTGAGGCTTGGTACCACTCTGATTTTGTTTGTCGTAACTACATTCTGAATGCCTTATTTGATGCACTTTACGAGGTGTATATTGTTAAGAAGATGCGTAAAGAATTATGAGAGTTATTGAACTATAAATATAAAACTAAAAATGATGGTGCTAAAAAAATTTAGCTGTCGAAATCTTAAATTTTGTAATAATTTATTCTAAAACTGTTGTGAATCAGATGCAATTAATTTATACATTGTTAATTTCATTTTTACAATATTTAAATTATTATCAATATTTAACAAATTTAGAATTAATGAATAATCTTATTTAATTTCATTTTAGTTTTGTACAATAAAATTCATATTATTGTAGATAACAGATGAAGTCTATAAATTTAAGAAATAAAAATAAAAACAACTTTAATTTTTTATAAAACTGAATAAGTTGAAAAACAATGGTGAAATTTTAAAATAGAAAAATAACATTATATTATTTATACAAGCCAAAGGGACTCCGGGAATTGCTGTGAGAGGGAGAGAATTTTCTCTCTCTCAAGCCTAAATGACTTTTTCTAAAATTTACCTCATTCTTTTCTCTTCCCCTCTCTAAATTTCTTTCCTTAATCAAAATTAACAAAAGGAAATGAAACTGTTTTTTAATTGTATCCCTTAATTTCTTGATGTGCAAAAGATATTTGACTGTTCTTCTTGAATGGTTTTGAAAATGTTTCTTATTCTTTTGTTTTGTATTGAAGATGAACCAGCCTCCGTATTAAAGGTACCTCTCTTTTGCTTTAATGAGATGGATTTTGTTTCTTGATGAATTTTTCAAAATATTAATGATATGCTCACTTGTTCAAATTGGAAGTACTACATTTGCATTGGCTCATTTGTCCATTTCCTTGATTTTAGTTGTTTATTTGGATATTTGAAGTGAAATGTGGAATGTGTATGGCATTGTTTTTCCAGCTATCTATCAAATTTGATATTTTTGTTGGATTCCGGATCATTTTATGTTTCTAATGGCTGTATGTGTGTTTTTCGGATAATAGTCACATAGTATTGTTTTCGGTCAATTTTGTAGCCTTAACCAATGTAGATTTGTCTTCACTTTTGTTTCAATTTATGATTTGCTCCTACAACTTAATAGCTTATAAGACTTCCAAATCTGGGTTATGTAAGACCATTGAATGTTTTAAATATGGCATGTTTCAGAATGTTTGTGCTTACAAATTTGGCATTTATGTGGAATTTTAGTTGTACTGCCAAGCTTCAAGTTAAGAATGTTATGTGTGTAAGTTTTTTTTTTTCATTGGTTCCATGAATCAGGAGGTAAAGCAAGGAAATTGTGAATGAGTGGCTGCAATATCCACTGGTGAAGGTTAGATTTGGGGGATTGGCTTTGTTTGATAGTTGTGTCCTACTTTTGGTTTAGAGGTTGATTAAGAGAGATGGGTAAGGGTAAGGGTAAGATTCGAGCGAAGATCAGGCGGAGTCAGCTCTATACGTTCGCGTGTGGAATAAAGTCTGGTGAAGCAGGTCCACAACTCATAGAAGGGCCTGGATGCTCCAGAGTTGTGCATTGCAACCAACCTCATATGCACAGGAAAAAACCTTTCATGTATCGATCAAATTACATAACTACGACCAAGTATAATTTTCTCACTTTTTTACCAAAGTCTTTGTATGAACAATTCCACCGAGTTGCCAATTTGTACTTCCTTGCAGCTGCAATTCTTTCACTTACACCCCTTTCACCGTTTTCTGCCGTGAGCATGATTGCTCCCTTGGCCTTTGTTGTAGGGCTTAGCATGGCAAAGGAAGGTTTGGAGGACTGGAAAAGGTTTATGCAAGATATGAATGTTAATAGTCGGAAAATACAATTTCATAAAGACGGAGGAGTTTTCGATAATAAGCAGTGGCAGCAGGTTGAGGTTGGAGATGTGGTGAAAGTGGAGAAGGATAATTTTTTTCCAGCAGATCTGCTACTCTTGTCATCAAGTTACGAGGACGGAATTTGTTACGTGGAGACTATGAATTTAGATGGCGAGACAAACTTAAAGGTAAAGAGAGCTATGGAGGTAACATTTTCTTTGGATGAAGATGAGGCTTTCAAGAACTTCACAGGAATGATTAAATGTGAAGATCCTAACCCAAGCCTTTACACCTTTGTTGGTAATTTAGAATATGATCATCAAACTTATGCTCTTGAACCTGGCCAAATTCTCCTTAGAGATTCGAAGCTGCGCAATACAAGTTATGTCTATGGGGTTGTGATTTTTACCGGATTTGATACCAAAGTCATGCAGAATTCCACCAAGTCCCCATCAAAGAGGAGCAGAATAGAAAAGAAAATGGATTACATAATATATGTTCTTTTCAGCCTCCTTCTGGTAATCTCGTTGATCAGCTCTTTAGCTTTTGCTTTGAAAATAAGGTTCCAAATGCCAGACTGGTGGTATATGCGGCCGGATGATACAGAGGATTTTTATAATCCCCAAGAGCCTTTAATATCAGGACTTAGCCATTTGGTCACTGCCCTCATCCTTTATGGTTATTTAATTCCTATTTCACTTTATGTTTCAATTGAGGTGGTGAAGGTTTTGCAAGCATCCTTTATTAATCAAGACTTACTAATGTATGATGATGATACCGGGATTCCTGCTCAAGCTCGGACATCAAATCTGAATGAGGAGTTGGGCCAAGTAGATACAATCCTTTCTGATAAAACGGGCACTTTGACCTGCAATCAGATGGATTTTCTCAAATGTTCCATTGCTGGAACTGCATACGGTGTGCGTGCTAGTGATGTTGAACGTGCAGCTGCCCAACAGATGGCTAATGACCTTGAGCAGGAAGGAACCAAATCATCTGCTTCAAGTAATAAAAGCAAAAAAGATATTGAATTGGAGACTGTTGTTACTTCCAAAGATGAAAAAGTTCATAAAACTCCCATAAAGTTTTTCAGCTTCGAGGATGGCCGCATGACAGAAGGGAACTGGAGAAACGAGCCTAATGCTGACATCATTATGTTATTTTGCCGAATTCTGGCAGTTTGTCACACTGCTATCCCTGAGCTGAATGAAGAGACCGGCACTTATACATATGAAGCTGAGTCACCGGATGAAGGGGCATTTCTTGTTGCAGCCAGGGAATTTGGTTTCGAGTTTTATAAAAGAACTCAATCAAGTGTTTTTGTCCGTGAAAGATATTTAGCTTCAGGACCAACTGAGAGGTGGGGATAAGTCAGTGCAGATTTTTGTGCTCTTTGCTAATCTCTCCTGAATTTTTATTAATCCTGTGGATATCTTGTAGGGAGTACAAAATTCTGAATCTGTTGGAATTTACTAGCAAACGAAAGCGGATGACAGTAATTGTGAGGGATGAGGATGGGCAGATTATTCTAATGTGTAAAGGTGCAGACAGGTTAGTCTCTGCATTACCCTTATGACTTCTTCAAGGTATTAATAGCTAAACACCGGTCCGTACCCTTCAATGGCCTGATGATTTTTTTGACCGAATTCTATCCTACTGTTCGTCACAGCATTATTTTCGACCGGTTAGCAAAGAAGGGAAAATTGTATCTGGAAGATACTACTCGGCACTTGAATAATTATGGAGAAGCCGGGCTGCGTACATTGGCACTGGCTTATAGAAAGCTTGAGGAGTCTGAGTATTCTGCTTGGAACGATGAATTTCAGAAGGCAAAAACTTCCATCGGGCCTGATCGAGACATAATGCTTGATAAGGCGGCAGAGATGATGGAGAAAGATTTGGTTCTCGTGGGCGCTACCGCCGTTGAAGACAAATTGCAAAAGGGGGTATGTGAATGTGATGTTCTTGCTTGCTTGTTTAACAAGAAACTTGTGTTTAGGTTTGCTTCATCATGATTTAGCTTCTCTATGTTTTCAGGTACCCCAATGTATAGATAAACTTGCACAAGCTGGTGTAAAACTCTGGGTCTTGACAGGGGACAAGATGGAAACAGCCATAAATATAGGGTCTATCTCTTTCTTGTTGCAGTTTAATATTAGAATCTATTTGGTTCCTCAATCAAAAGGTGCTCTGCTCCATGAAAGTAATTTGATGAAAGCATTTTTCATGTGTTGCAGATTTGCTTGCAGTCTGCTAAGAGAAGGCATGAAGCAGATCTGTATTACAACAATTGAATCAGATTCCAAAGAGGTGTGTATTTCTTCATGGAATTTTGTTTTGGAAATTGATTGCATTGTATTTCAGACGTGGTCACTTTTTTTTATTGATCAGGAAATTAAGGAGAACATATTGATGCAAATCAGAAATGGTTCACAAATGATCAAACTAGAAAAAGATCCGTATGCTGCATTTGCATTGATCATTGACGGGAAGACTCTTTCATATGCCTTGGAGGAAGATATGAAGTTTCTTTTCTTAGGCTTGGCAGTTGAATGTGCATCTGTCATATGCTGTCGTGTATCTCCCAAGCAGAAGGCACTAGTAAGATTTACTTTTCCTTCCTTTTCGCATTTTCCTATGTTCCATATAACTCATAAGAAAGAAAATTAACTTGAATAAGTTTCTAATGTATCAATTATCAGTTAGTCTAACGGAATGAATCCTTAGGTGCCTTGAACAACGTTGACAGTACAAATCCTAGTGTTGTGGATGGAGTAAATTATGGTTGTAAGGATTGTCTCCATAATGGACCTTTGCAGTACTTGAATCTAGATTAGGCGACCAATAAATTGGACTTCAAGTAGTTATAATAATAATAATAATAATAATAAGGGTAAAGTAAACTCATTGGTAGTCCCTGGACTTTTAGTACAATAATGAACGGGGGATCTTATTGATTTAGTACATTTTGCTGGTACCAGGTAACAAGATTAGTAAAAGAAGGGACTGGTAGAGTGACTCTAGGAATTGGTGATGGTGCAAATGATGTTGGAATGATTCAAGAAGCTGACATTGGAATCGGCATCAGTGGTGTGGAAGGTATGCAGGTGGGTAACATATCTAACTCACTCCTATTATGTATATACACATACTTCCTCTACTAATTCTACCAACTGAAGTTATTATTGCATGTCTTATCTTTTTTTGCAGGCTGTAATGGCTAGTGATTTCTCTGTCTCCCAATTTCGTTTCTTGGAAAGACTTCTCGTTGTGCATGGACATTGGTGCTATAAGAGGATTTCACAGATGGTAACAATACTATGTTTGTTTTGCTTTGTCCTCCTCTTAATGCTTTGTACCAGTTTAAGTGGGGTAATTTTGGGTTCAGGTCTGCTATTTCTTCTACAAGAATATAGCATTTGGCCTCACTCTCTTCTACTTTGAGGCATTCACCGGCTTTTCTGGACAATCAGTTTACGATGACTTGTACATGATCTTATTCAACGTTGTTCTTACCTCAATGCCTGTAATCTCACTAGGAGTTCTTGAACAAGATGTTTCTTCCGACGTCTGCTTAGAGGTTAGTCTTCTATTCTAATTATTAACTCTTTTATCTGCTGTAATTCATCAATATAACCAACCAGAGTGACATTATTGGTGTGGCAGTTTCCCACATTATATCAGCAAGGACCTAGAAATCTGTTTTTCGACTGGTATAGGATACTGGGGTGGATGGGAAATGGTCTATATTCCTCCCTCGTCATTTTCTTCCTCAACGTCATCATCTTCTACGACCAATCCTTCCGTGTTGAAGGCCAGACTACAGACATGGCCATCTTGGGCACCATAATGTTCACTTGCATCATTTGTGCTGTGAATTTCCAGATCACCCTCATAATGACCCATTATACATGGATCCAACATCTCTTAATCTGGCTCAGCGTCCTCACATGGTTCTTGTTTCTCTTCGTTTACGGGATGCTATCTCCGGCATATTCGAAAAACGTGTTCCATATCCTGACGGAAGCCCTTGCCCCTGCACCCATGTATTGGACAACAACCCTGTTGGTCACAATAGCTTGTACTCTCCCATACATTGCTCATATGTGTTTGCAAAGATGTTTCCACCCAATGGATCATCATATCATCCAAGAGATCAAGTACTTGAAGAAAGATGAAAAGGATGAAGTGATGTGGAAGAGGGAGAAAACCAAAGCAAGAGAGAAAACAAAGATCGGATTCACGGCCCGAGTGGATGCGTATATCAGGAGTCTTAGAAGCAAGTTGAATAAAAAAACACATTCTCTGGAAAACAAACAACACAATCCTTCATAACTAGGCTCTTCAATTTAGTTTCATTCTTAGGCCAACTCTGTAGTCTGTATAATGTACCATTTTATGTTTAAACATTGTCTTCTTCATTCACTCTACCCAATCTTTGGATAAATATTAGTAAAAGGCTAAAGAAATGATAAATTAGTAAAGGAAAGTCATTGTAATATGTCTTGCTTGACTAAACACTGAAAAGGAAAGAAAACGACAATAATTCCAAATATATCATATATTAATGAGACAAATATAAAATTAATCTTTTTTAAAACAAGAACCGATTGCACTAAGGATAAGGAAAGGTACAACCAACAATTAGGGATGTAAAAACAGGTAATCGGACAGGTTTCAGGTCGGGTTCTGTCAGGTCGGGTAAAATCGGATACAGGTCATTTCAGGTAAAAAAAAAAATTTAACTCGACTCGGGTCGGGTGCGGGTCCATTGCAGTCGGGTAATTTGCAGGTCGGGTCCATTTCAGGTCGGGTCAATTTTCAGGTCGGGTCCATTTCAGGTCAAACTCGTTGCAGATCGGGTAAAAACAGGTCGGGTAAAATCAGTTAATTGGCAGGTAAATTGCAGGTCGGGTAAATTTCAGGTCGGGTTCATTTCAGTTCGGGCTCATTTCAGGTCGGGTAATTTCAGGTCGTCGGGTTCATTTCAGTTCGGGTTAATTCAGGTTCACCAGAAATGAACAATTTTGAATAAAAACAAAGTGTTATGGACTATAGTGAAAAAAATAATAATAAATAAGAGCTAATTTGGACTAAAATAAAGTTTTATGGACTATAATAGGCTCAATTTTGAATAAAAACAAAGTTTTATGGATTATAGTGAAAAAAATAATAAATAAGAGTTAATTTGAAGTAAAAATAAAGTTTTAAGGATTCAATTGAATTGAATTAAAACTTAAAGGACTTGAATAAAAAACTTATATAATATAAAGGGCTTTATTTATAATTTACCCCAAATTGAAATTCAATTTGGGAATTGGGTGGTTTCAAAATAAATTTTCCCGCCCATATATATTATAATTTAATATTATTTATTAATTATTATAATATAATATAACTTATTAATTATTATAATAACTTTATAAGTATAAATATATGTGATTATGTGTATATATATGTATTTTTATGTATTCACATGTATATAAATTACAATATATAATTATATATTATACAAACATGTATGTATTTATGTATATGTAATGTATTATACAACATACATGTATATATACATGTGTGTGTATATGTATATATATATATATATATATATATATATATATATATATATTATACAAACATATGTATATATTAAATTATTAATACATTATACATATAACATATCATACATAATAATGAATACATATTATACAAATATATGTATGTTAATATATAATATATAATGTACATGTATATATATGTGTGTATATATGTATATAAATACATAAATATACATATAAAATATATGTATATATATAAATATATGTATTTATAAAATTATAAAATATATGTATTTATATATGTATTTAAATACATAAATTGAATTGAACTCAATTGAATTGAACTAAAACTTAAAGGACTTATATGAGAAACATCTAAAATTTAAAGGGCCAAAAAATATTTAGCCCATCTAAAATTCAAAGGGCTACAAAATATTTAGCCCATCTAAAATTTTTAGCCCAAAGCCCAACAATTAATAATTATTATTAATTATTATATTTAGTCCATCTAAAATATTTAGTCCAAAGCCCAACAATTAATAATTATTATTTATTATTGATATTATTAATTATTATAAATGGGTGGTGGGATATGAGCTCAAAGGCCCAAGGCCCAAACTATTACTAATTATTATTTATTATTAATTATTATATAATAAATACATCATATAACTTATAAGTTATAAGTTTATATATATATATATATATATATTATTAATTATTATATTATAAATATATATTATATTTATTATATTATAAATACATTATATAAATTATAAGTTATAAGTTTATATATATATATATATATTTATACATTATAGCTTTTAGGGGCCCATCTAAAATAAATGGGTGGTGGGATAAGAGCCCAAAGGCCAAAGGCCCAAACTATTACTAATTAATATTTATTATTTATTATTATATAAATTATAAGTTATAAGTTTATATATATATATATATATATATATATATATATATATATTATAGGTTTTAGGGGCCCATCTAAAATAAATGGGTGGTGGGATATGAGCCCAAAGGCCCAAGGCCCAAACTATTACTAATTATTATTTATTATCAATGATTATATTATAAATACATTATATAACTTATAAGTTATAAGTTTATATATATATATATATATATATATATATATATATTATTTATACATTATAGGTTTTAGGAGCCCATCTAAAATAAATGGGTGGTAGGATATGAGCCTAAAGGCCCAAGGCCCAAACTATTACTAATTATTATTTATTATTAATTATTATATTATAAATACATTATATAACTTATAAGTTTATATATATATATATATTATTTATACATTAAAGGTTTTAGGAGCCCATCTAAAATAAATGGGTGGTGGGATATGAGCCCAAAGGCCCAAGGCCCAAACTATTACTAATTATTATTTATTATTAATTATTATATTATAAATACATTATATATATATTATTTATACATTATAGGTTTTAGGGGCCCATCTAAAATAAATGGGTGGTGGGATATGAGCCTAAAGGCCCAAGGCCCAAACTATTACTAATTATTATTTATTATATTATAAATACATTATATAAATTATAAGTTATAAGTTTATATATATATATATATATATATTATATTTATACATTATAGGTTTTAGGGGCCCATCTAAAATAAATGGATGGTGGGATAAGAGCCCAAAGGCCCAAACTATTACTAATTAATATTTATTATTAATTATTATATAAATTATAAGTTATAAGTTTATATATATATATATATATATATATATATATATATATATATATTATTTATACATTATAGGTTTTAGGGGCTCATCTAAAATAAATGGGTGGTGGGATACGAGCCCAAAAGCCCAAGGCCCAAACTATTACTATTTATTATTTATTATTAATTATTATATTATAAATACATTATATAAATTATAAGTTATAGGTTTATATATATATATATATATATATATATATATATATATATATATTATACTTACACATTATAGGTTTTAGGGGCCCATCTAAAATAAATGGCTAGTGGGATATGAGCCCAAAGGCCCAAGGCCCAAATTATTACTAATTATTATTTATTATTAATTATTATATTATAAATACATTATATAAAATATAAGTTATAAGTTTATATATAATATATATATATTATATTTATACATTATAGGTTTTAGGGGCCCATCTCAAATAAATAGGTGGTGGGATATGAACCCAAAGGCCCAAGGCCCAAACTATTACTAATTATTATTTATTATTAATTATTATATTATAAATACATTATATAACTTATAAGTTATAAGTTATATATATATATATATATATATATATATATATATATATATATATATATATATATATATTATTTATACATTATAGGTTTTAGGGGTCCATCTCAAATAAATGGGTGGTAGGATATGAGCCTAAAGGCCCAAGGCCCAAACTATTACTAATTATTATTTATTATTAATTATTATATTATAAATACATTATATAACTTATAAGTTATAAGTTTTTATATATATATGTATATATATATTATACTTATACATTATAGGTTTTAGGGGCCCAGCTCAAATAAATGGGTGGTGGGATATGAGCCCAAAGACCCAAGGCCCAAACTATTACTAATTATTATTTATTATTTATTATTATATTATAAATACATTATATAAGTTATAAGTTATAAGTTATAAGTTTATATATATAATATATATATATTATATTTATACATTATAGGATTTAGGGGCCCATCTAAAATAAATGGGTGGTGGGATATGAGCCCAAAGGCCCAAGGCCAAAACTATTACTAATTATTATTCATTATTTATTATTATATTATAAATACATTATATAACTTATAAGTTATAATTATATATATATATATATATATATATATATATATATATATATATTATATTTATACATTACAGGTTGTAGGGGCCCATCTCAAATAAATGGGTGGTGGGATATTAGCCCAAAGGCCCAAGGCCCAAACTAGTACTAATTATTATTTATTATTAATTATTATATTATAAATACACTATATAACTTATAAGTTATAAGTTTATATATATATATATAATGTATTATATTTATACATTATAGGTTTTAGGGGCCCATCTAAAATAAATGGGTGGTGGGATATGAGCCCAAAGGCCCAAGGCCCAAACTATTACCAATTATTATTTATTATTAATTATTATATTATAAATACATTATATAAATTATAAGTTATAAGTTTATATATGTATAATATATATATATATATTTATATATTATAGGTTTTAGGGGCCCATCTCAAATAAATGGGTGGTGGGATGTGAGTTCAAAGGCCCAAACTAGTATTAATTACTCTTATTTATTATTAATTATTATATTATAAATACATTATATAACTTATAAGTTATAAGTTTATATATATATATATATTATATTTATACATTATAAGTTTTAGGCGCCCATCTCAAATAAATGAGTGGTGGGATATGAGCCCAAAGGTCCAAGACCCAAACTATTACTAATTATTATTAATTATTATATTATAAATACATTATATAAATTATAAGTTTATATATATATATATATATATTATATTTATACATTATATGTTTTAGGGGCCCATCTCAAATAAATGGGTGGTGGGATATGAGCCCAAAGGCCCAAGGCCCAAACTATTACTAATTATTATTATTTATTATTATTTATTATATTATAAGTACATTATATAACTTATAAGTTTATATATATGTATATATATTATTTATACATTATAGGTTTTAGAGGCTCATCTCAAATAAATGGGTGGTGAGATATGAGCCCAAAGGCCCATGGCCCAAACTATTACTAATTATTATTTATTATCAATTATTATATTATAAATAAATTATATAACTTATAAGTTATAAGTTATAAGTTTATATATATTATTTATACATTATAGGTTTTAGGGGCTCATCTAAATAAATGGGTGGTGGGATATGAGTCTAAAGGCCAAGGCCCAAACTATTACTAATTATTTTTTATTATATTATAAATACATTATATAAATTTTAAGTTATAAGTTTATATATATATATATATATATATATATATATATATATATATATATATATTATACATTATAGGTTTTAGGGGCCATCTAAAATAAATGGGTGGTGGGATAAGAGCCCAAAGGCCCATGGCCCAAACTACTGCTAATTATTATTTATTATATTATAAATATATTATATAAATTATAAGTTATAAGTTTATATATATATATATATATATATTATATTTATACATTATAGGTTTTAGGGGCCTATCTAAAATAAATGGGTTGTAGGACATGAGGCCAAAGGCCCAAGGCCCAAACTATTACTAATTATTATTTATTATCAATGATTATATTATAAATACATTATATAACTTATAAGTTATAAGTTTATATATATATATATATATATATATATATATTATTTATACATTATAGGTTTTAGGAGCCCATCTAAAATAAATGGGTGGTAAGATATGAGCCTAAAGCCCCAAGGCCCAAACTATTACTAATTATTATTTTTTATATTATAAATACATTATATAAATTTTAAGTTATAAGTTTATATATATATATATATATATATATATATATATATTTATACATTATAGGTTTTAGGTGCCATCTAAAATAAATGGGTGGTGCGATATGAGCCCAAAGGCCCAAAGCCCAAACTATTACTAATTATTATTTATTATTAATTATTATATAAATTATAAGTTATAAGTTTATATATATATTATATTTATATATAATATATATTATGTTAAACATAATACTAACTTATATTTTGTATTTATTTTAATTTTATGCACATAATAGAGTTTATGAATATAATAAAGTTAACATAATATATATTATATAATAAAGCATAATAATTTTAATATACTATATTATCTATATATATTACTAATATATTATATACTTAGTAAAAATTATAACAAATCTTTTGAGTATATAATTTTATTATACATAATTTATATTTTTATACTTAAACAAATTTCTAAGTATATAATTTTATTATACATAATGTAGTTACAAATTAAGACAAATTTCTAATTATAATGGAAAGTAAAAATTTTCTAAATAATGAAATTAACATAATATACTAAAAAATTATTAAGTTTATAATGAACAATTTATACTTTAAATTATTTAACATTTTTAGCCAGGTCTACATTAGTTCAGGTCAACAACAGTTCAGGTTCAAAACAGGTCGGGTCCATTAACAGGTCGGGTTCAAAACAGGTCGGGTAAAATCGGATCTCGGGTCGATTCAGTCGGATAATATCAGGTAATTTGCCAGGTCGGTCTCGGGTTCGGGTTCGTTTCAGTCGGATGCAGGTCGGGTTTCAGGTCAAAATTAACAGGTCAGGTTCGGGTTCGGGTCGTTTTCAGTCGGACGCAGACCGGGTTCGGTTGCTACAGTAACAGGTTCAACTCGGGTTCGGGTTAGCAACAGTCAGTTACAGTTCGGGTTCGGATCATCGAATTCTCGGGTCAAATCAGGTTCTGACTCGAACAGGATTCAGGCAGGTTTTCAGGTTGTGACTTGTTTTTACAACCCTACCAACAATATAGAACTTAAACAGGGAAAAAATACAGCATGATATTGATTAGGGACGACACAAACCCAATCCTGGACTGATCTTCAAATGAAATGCCAGTGTCTCTTGGCAAACTTGTAGCTCCACATTATAATCCTATGCTCACGTTCTTCCAAAACAAACTTGTTGAACTGGTTGTACCGTCATTGACAATATAAAAGAAGAAAAGAGAGAAAAAAACTAAAGATAGCGATTATAGTGTAATATAATATTCAATCTCATCGATAGACAAAATTCCATATATACTAAAAGATTCAAACTAGAAATCACAAAAATCAACTGCAAAACATCTTCATGTAGCAATTGTGCACAACACCTAATTAAATGGTCAAATATCTTCAACATTTAACTTAAAATGCTAAATTGGAAAAGAAAATTAGAAAAAGAGAGGAGAACGTTTATCAGATTTTAAAAACAATGAAAACAATAGCCTTGTTTATCTTCAAAAATGTTATCTCATCAAAGGAGGTCGGCCACGTTCGACGGCAGCTCCTCGATGATAACATTGTAGAACTTCTGGATATCAAACAGCATTCTCTCATCATCTAGAGTCACAAAGTTAATGGCAACACCTTTCCTTCCAAACCTCCCACTTCGTCCAATTCGGTGGAGGTAGTTTTCTGGTTGAGTGGGCAGATCGTAGTTTATGACGAGAGAGACTTGCTGCACATCAATACCACGGGCCAAGAGATCAGTAGTGATGAGAACACGAGAAGAACCAGAACGGAATTCGCGCATGATGACATCACGAGTATTCTGGTCCATGTCTCCATGGGTGGCAGAAACTGTGTGGTCCCGACTTCGCATCTTGTCGGTTAGCCAGTCAACCTTGCGCCTCGTGTTCACGAAAATGACGCTTTGGGTAATGGCTAGGGTTTCGTAGAGATCGCACAGTGTTTCGAGTTTCCAATCTTCCTTCTCAACATTCACATGAAACTGCTTGATACCCTCCAGGGTTAGCTCGTCACGCTTAACCAAAATTCTGACAGGTTTATTCATGAACTTCCGAGTGATCTCAAGGGCTTCGGGCGGCATTGTAGCAGAAAATACCCCGACCTGAATCTTTCCAGGAAGAAGCTGGAAGATGTCGTAGATCTGACAGACATAACGATTATCAGAGCACAACATATCAAAAAAAACAAAGATTGCAATACTCAAATTAGGACGAAGATAACCAACCTGATCCTTAAAACCACGGGAAAGCATTTCATCAGCCTCATCCAAGACAAACATCTTAATATAATCCGGGCGAAGTGATTGCCTTCTCAACATGTCAAAGACACGGCCAGGTGTACCGACAACAACATGAACACCACTTTGCAGAATGCGCTGATCCTCTCGTACACTTGTCCCACCTACACAAGCATGGACCTTCACGCCTAGGTAATCACCAAGCGCCCGCATCACCTTCTCGATCTGTTGAGCCAACTCCCTAGTGGGTGCTAAAACCAGAGCCTGGCATTGGACTATACCATAGTCAAGCTGCTGCAAAATTCCGGAGCAGAAAGTTGCTGTCTTCCCGGTTCCAGATTGTGCCTGCTGTATTACATCGAGACCCTTGCAGAACGGAACGATTCCTCTTTGCTGAATCGCAGAGGGCTTCTCAAAACCTTACAAAATATTTGAAAGAAAAGAAATGGGATCCAGCATAACTTAGAAAAAATAAAACATCGAACAAAAAATATTAAGTCCAAACAAAAGAGAGACTATAATTCCCAACGAAATTTATAAATGCAGAGGATGCAGTATACAATTTCCTTTCCAAAGTACTACATACCATATGCATAGATACCCCTCAGAAGGTTCTCTTGAAGTCCCATCGCATCAAAACTGTCATAAACTTCATCATAAGAAGTGAAAAAATCATCTCCGTCAGTTTGGAGCCTGTGACATTCAAATTTGCATCCCATGAGCATCACCAAATTGTAAATCAAAAAACATTTCTTTTTTTGTAACCTTTTCATCTTAAAACGGAAAAACATATGAGGAGGAAAGTCGGAGGTTGACAAACTAAGAAACTTACAACTCAGTCATTTTCTGATCATATTGGCGAGCATCAAATTGGGATCCTTCAGGTGCCAAACCTGCCATGACTGCATAGGGAAGAAAGGGTGAAAAGCTTGTTAAACAAAGTCTAGCTCAGCTTGAGATAGATATTATAGCTTTCAGGCTAAAGATACAACATGATAGCAATAAATAAATCAATATATTACATGATATATAAACAAAACACACACACACATATCGGGCACAATAGAAGATTTCATTGCATTAAAGGTTAAAGTCTTTCGATATTTAGAAAGATGTAACAGAAGAGACCAACTTGCAGGCCAGCTTTGGAAGATGCAGAACATTAACTTCCGATTTAGTATCCGGAGATGATTTGCAGAGAAGCAGATGACTATCTGGTATTTCGCTCGTAAAAATTGTGATCAGAGTCAGACACCATATTGCCCACCTCTCCGAAACTCACAAAAGGCAATGCACAGAAATTTCTTCCAAATTTTTTAACATTAATCAATAAGACCATACTAAAGCCACCATCTCCTAAATAAACATTCAACACTCACGCTTCTTGGTGTTTAACAGATAAGTCATCATATTCTAGTCAAAGAAGCAAAATCCTAATCAAAATTACAGATTTATATAGGAGTTTAGATAACCACCAGACAATTACGGACAGCATGAAGGGCCTTTGTACAAAAATTGCAGCACATCAAACTGCTAGGGGGCACAGCCTAATCCATTTGAACAGTGACAACAATTACAGACGTTAACTTGGATCAAAATATACCATAACATGTTGATTATCAGCCTCAACGTAAGGTAAATCCGACACATTAAGAGTAAACTGTAATCGCACACTTTATCTAGCTAATGTTTGGCAAGCACCTACCTTACTCGCATAGTTTGAGAATAAAAAACCAAAAATGTCACTGAACTAATTGTAAGATATCAACCTAAATGCTTCATGTTATAATATTGACATTTAAGATATGTTCACACTTTACAATCAGAACTCAAAAGCTTTATAATCTTAAATACAGAACTTTTTTTTGTTTTTTTTTTTCATTCTCTTCTTCAATATCCAACAATTTTATTTTCATTTAATAAACAAATATAGAATAGCATGGCATGGCAAAGCTTCAACAGTTTTAATGTCTCAAACCATGAATTATAAGAAAATACCAAAAACAAAAACAAAAAATTATCGACATGAACTAGTCAATCTCAAAAATAAGAAAAACCCGAAACCATACAAAGAAGGCAGATCAAACCCAGATCCCAAACAGTAAAATTAAATCCAATAAGCATAAAAAACATACCCAATGAAAGAAGGAAACATAGAAACAAAAGTAAACCACTCCAATCAAACACACAAACACAAAGTTAAGAAAAAAAAGAAAGGAAACAGAAAGCCAGACAAAATGAATCAACCTTGAAGCAGATGATGAGAGCAAGGGGGAAAAAAGCGAATGTTTGGCGATGTGATAGTGAATTTGTTGAATAAAGAGAGAGAATGTGGGCAAAAGGGCAGTTTCTTCGAGCCCTTTTCGGTTAAGATTTAGAGAGAGAGGGGATTTCCGATTTCCCAATCCGAGTAGTTTTAAGGGAAAAATAAAAGAGAAGAAAGTGTTGATAAGCAAAGTAAAAATCTTACAAAGCCATTTTATACTAACTTTTTCTTTCCACACACAACCGTGTTCGCTCCTTATCTGCCCTTATTTTCCTTCGTTACAATTCCATTATATTAGTAGTACCCACTATAGGGGTTTTTATTGGATTTTTTTTTTGTTATAGAGGTTATTTTGTCTCTGAGACCCAAATTAATAATGTTATTTTTTGCGCGAAAATGTATCTAATGAAAACTTTTAATTCGTACATTACAGTAAGTTAGTCTCTTGACTAACGTTGACCGACAGAACCATTAATCCAACTGTTAATTTATAACGCATCAACTATCTTCACCACACGACATGTCATGTTAGCGTTGAAAAGTTAAAATATCGATGTGGCACAAGTGTTGACGTGGCAAATAAATAAACAAAAAAAAAATTACCTTATTTTTCATATTTATTTTTATATTATATTTTAACCAATCAGATGATGACACGTGACATCATCTGATTTGTTTTAAATGAAGTTAAAATAACTCTTAAAATGTAGAGGTTAAAAAAATCAAACTCAAGTATCAAGGGAGAACAACTCAGTGCTTTTACCATCAGACTAATTTCTTAAACTTCTTATTAATCACCAAATGTTGTATATAATCTCAATTACACGGCGTAAATCTGCTCGAAACAGCAACAATAGAACCGTCGGTGAGAGCAAAAATTTCAATACTATAAAATAGGCTTTAGCTTCAGGAGAAATTATCTTCAAATTACTAGCAGCAAGTCCGATCAAAATACTAACTAGCGCACCACTTAGCGTACTTCCAACTTTTATTTTTTCTGACCTTTAAATTCAACTAATTTAACAATCATCTATAATACCCACAAATTGTTCTGAAGAAAAAAAAATTAAAAACTCATTACTTTCCGCAATTAAAACTATAAAATCTGAGAGACAGAGATTACCATAAGCCGAAGGTATTTGTAGCGAAAAGAACAGTCCGGATTCCTCATTAGTCGTTAGGAGAAATGAGAAGCAAGTTCAATTGAGATTTGACTATAAAGAGTTTGGTAATATTAGGGTATTGGTCCAACCATTTAGGAAATAGAAAAGTTTTGAATCTTTTAAGAGGTAACAACCTTGAGGTTGACGGTGACGAGTGCTGAGAAAATAAAACTTCCTTTGTTATTGTTGATTTGGCTAACAAAAGTAACGAAGAAGTAGCAGCCATGCTATTTGGTTGAGATTATATACTACATTTGCTGATTAATAACTATCTTAAGAGGTTGGTATGGTGGTAAAGCACTAAGTTGTTTTCACTTGAAACCTAGGTTCAATTCTTGGCCCTCTTATTTTATAAGAGTTATTTTAACTCTTTACTTTAAAACCAATCAAATAATGCCACGTGTCATCATCTGATTGGTTAAGATATAATATAAAAATAAATATGAAAAAATAAAATATATATCCATTTTTTTAACAATTCTGGTGTGATTATACAATAATATATATCTTATACTTTAAGTCTTTTGAAAATAAAAATCTATACACATTGTGCAGAAAAACTACTCACTTGTTAAAACTTATAAGATAATCAATGGACTTAAGAAGAATATTAATAAGTAGATCCATATTTGTTCATTTTTAGTCATAAATAGGGGTGTAAATGAACCGAGCTTGAACAACAAGGTTGTGTTCGTTTATTTATTTTTGAAGGTGTTCATGTGTCAGCTCGTCTTTGTTTAAATTTTTAATATCATGTTTGTGCTCATTTATTTTTTTAAGGTGTTGATGTTCGTTTGTTAGCATTTATAAATATGTTCGTTAATGTTCACGAATATGTTTATAGAAGAAGATGGTGAAATTATATCACTACTCCTAAGCTCCTCGGGATTTAAAGATTGAACTTCAAAGTTCACACCATGTTCATTTCAGTCTCTAGCTTCATCAATATTTAAAATGTAAAACAATAAAAGGAAAAATGGAATCGGGCAAACGAGTCGATAAATAAGCTTGTTCGCGAACATAAACGAACGACTCAAATTTTGTTCTTATTTATTCGCTTATTAAATGAACATAAAAAGTATGTTCATGTTAGTTTATTTAGCTTAATAAACGTACATTATACAAACAATTCATTGAATGCTCTATTCATTTACACCCCTAATCATAGGTAATGTGTCATCTAATAAATTGACATAATGATGAACTTAATTTTAAATATGTATATTTTATTTTAATTATGGGTAAAATTTTGATACAAAAGTCGTGCAAAATTAATTTTACACAAGCCTGCATATTTACACTATAAAACACAAAACTTAAATTTCTAACTCTAACCCTAAAAAATTAAACCCTAAATCTTAAAGTCTATACCCTAAACTATAAACATTAATCTTAAATTCTAAACCCTACAACATAAACCTCTAAACTTTAATCACTAAATTAAAATACTAACCCCTAAAACTAAAGCATGTATATCAAAGTTTTTTCCTTTTTTAGTTTATCATAATTCTTTAAAAATTAACGCTCAATATGTTAACATTATCTGATAAAGAATCTGAATCCTCTATTATTTTCGATTTTTAAGGCCTTGTTTGGTAAAGAGAGATTTGATGCATAATTAGAGGTTTGACCAGTTAAATCCGCTAATATTATTGTTTGGTAAACAACGAGTTGAAATGGAGGATTGGGGTGAAACCGCTAATTTTGAAAAAGCTCATAATAGGAACTTTTTGAGATTAGAAGTTTGATATTAGAGTTGTAAAGACTCTTTCACCCTTACTAGTTACTAAAAATCTCAAAATAACCTAAATTAAATATTTTCTCACCCTATTTATAAGCTAATCTTATTTACTTTTTTTATTATCACATATTTATATGTGTATTTAAATTTATTAATTAATTAAATTATATTAAAATAATTATATAAATAATAAATTAATATATAAATCGTTTGAATATGTTTAGAAAAGTTATATTAAAAATAATTTTATAGATCTAATTAATAATAATTAGATACAAAATATTGATAACTAATAAACTATTCAAACAAGTATTGAATATAATCATGTCCTTATATGTCATTTTGCTTGTTTAAATAATCTAACAGCTATCAGCTATCAGTTAATTTTATCAAACACTTTTATACAATCAGCTAATATAATCCGCTAGTCAAATCAGCTAATGCAATCATTTATCAGCTAATGTAATTCGCTATCCGCTATCAACTATCCGCTAATTGTCAAACAAGGCCTAATTCTTTTTGTTACTCTCTATTTTTCCACCTCCGCATGACTTCAAAAATACCACTTTACAACTTCATATCTGATAAACTGCGAAGATAGCCCCTCATGTTTCTTTGAAAACAGATACTGTCAAATACTACAACCCTTAGTTTTAATGGACGAATCATTAAGTTTCAAATTATGTCTTTTCGATGAAATAAGAAAGATGAAAAAAAGAAAAAAACCAGATAAACACGATTGAAATAAAACAAAGTTAGCAAATGTAAACTAATTGAAGAGCTTGGTTTAGCAGTAGAGTCAATGCATTTTAACTTGTTGGTTGCAAGTTCAATTCCTAGCCTCCTCAATTTTGCTTGATTAATTTATTTAATAAAATTAAAATTATGACCAAATTGATATAATGGTAAATAATAAGAATTGAATATGTAATTCTATAAATTTTCGCTAACGTTCACGTCATCTCCTCCGTTAGATTTCAACGGATGGTGGTCAAAATATAAACACTTTAATAGTTCGGTGGTTTGGATTTAATTTTTAATTTTCCCTTTTATTTATGGTAAAGTTAAAAAAAGTCACTACATTATATTTAAATATTTATTTTGATTATTTAATTTTCAAATGATACAAAATGAGCATTAGGCTTTGAATTTTCGTATAAAATGGACATCACGTCGTTATTCGTAAATATTTCATTTGATTCTTCAACTGTAACTAAATTTTCATTTTGATATTTTTAATATTTTCAAGCAATAATTCTAAAAAAAATATGAAAATTCATTTTTTAAAATTATAAAAATATTTTTAAATTATAATTTCGTTTATATTTTAAAACAAAATTAGCAATGAAAAAATTTATTCATGCCCAAACATTCATAATCTTGGATGATGGTAATGTGCTAAAAATCAAGGCTCCTCAAATTCCTGAAACGTTTAAAAGTTAGTGGTAGTTTTAGCAAAAAAAAATTAAACAACCCCAAATGATTTAAATTCTTTTTTCTATATAATAGTGCAATTGCAAGGCAATAAAACAATCGGTTAAACCCTAGGATAGTTTTCTTATGCATTTGTACTTGTTGATGATTTTTCTAGATTTACTTGGGTTATATTTTTAAGTACTAAAGATGAGGCTTTGGAAAAATTCATCACATTTTCAAAACTAACCCAAAATGATCTTGAACTTAGAATTTCACATATTAGAAGTGATCATGGAACCGAGTTTCAAAATTTAGGGTTTGAAGATTTTTTGAATGAAAATGGTATTAGCCACAATTTTTCGGCTCCTCGAACTCCTCAACAAAATGGGGTAGTTGAGAGGAAAAATAGAACTTTGCAAGAAATGGCTAGAACCATGCTTTGTGAAAATAATTTACCTAAATTTTTTTGGGCGGAAGCCACAAACACCGCTTGCTATATTGTTAATCGAGTAATGATTAGGTCAATTTTAAAGAAAACACCTTAGGAGATTTTAAAATCTAAAAAGCCTAACATTAGCTATTTTCACCCTTTTGGTTGCAAGTGTTTTGTTTTAAATAATGGAAAAGACAACTTAGGTAATGCAAAGAGTGATGAAGCTATTTTCATAGGATACTCTTTAACCTCTAAAGTCTATCGAGTATTTAACAAGAGAACTTTAGTAGTATAAGAATCTATACATGTTGTATTCAATGATAACCTCCTTCCAAGGAAGGATTCTTGTGATGATGATGATGTAGGAATCATAAATGCCTTTGATGGAGGACAAACTTCAAAGGAGGATGAGATTCCAACAACAAAAGAAGAGGACACACAAGATCCACCTCTTGAAGCCTTGAAGGACTTGGCTCTTGAGGAAAAGGAAGTGAGCTACCCAGGAGAGTTCAACTATGTCAAAGATGGTGAAATCTTGGGTGATCCATCCAAGGGGGTAACCATTCGATATTCTCTTAGATCAATGAATCATGTTGCATTTATCTCATGCATAGAGCCTAAGAATATAAAAGAAGCATTGAAAGATGATTTTTGGATTATGGCTATGCAAGAAGAGTTAAATCAATTTGAGAGAAGTAACGTTTGGACATTAGTTGATAGGCCTAGTAATCAATCTACCATAGGAACTAAATGGGTCTTTAGGAACAAGCTAGATGAGAGTGGTAACATTGTGAGAAATAAAGCTAGACTAGTAGCACAAGGTTACACTCAAGAAGAGGGAATAGATTTTGATGAAACCTATGCACTTGTAGCTAGAATGGAAGCCATTAGGATGTTGCTTGCATATGCATGTTATCATAATTTCAAGCTTTTTCAAATGGATGTTAAAAGCGTGTTTTTAAATGGTTTTATAAATGAAGAAGTGTATATGGAACAACCATCGGGATTTGAAGACTCAAAATTTCCAAATCATGTTTTCAAACTCACTAAAGCTCTTTATGATTTAAAACAAGCTCTTAGAGCTTGGTATGAAAGACTTTCAAACTTTTTAATTGAAAAGGGTTTTGAAAAAGGTAAGGTGGACACTACACTTTTTATAAAAATGTATAAAAATGACATCTTAGTAGTTCAAATTTATGTTGATGATATTATTTTTGCTTCTACTAACTAATGTCATTGCCAAGAGTTTGCTAAGCTAATGCAAGGTGAATTCGAGATGAGCATGATGGGGGAGCTCTCATTCTTTTTGGGACTCCAAATCAAGCAAAAGAAGGATGGCACCTTCATCAATCAAGCAAAGTACATAAAGGATATGCTCAAGAAGTTTGGCTTGGAGAATGCAAAGCCTCAAGCCACACCTATGAGCTCATCTATAAAGCTTGACAAAGATGAAGGAGGTAAGTGTGTTGACTCTAAGCTTTACCGTTCTATGATTGGATCATTGCTTTACCTTACCGCAAGTAGACCAGATATCTTGTTTAGTGTTTGCTTGTGTGCTAGGTTTCAAGCTAGTCCTAGAGAGTCTCACCTTATAGCCGTTAAGAGAATCTGTAGGTACCTTAGAGATACTCCTTGTTTAGGTCTTTGGTACCCTAGAGACTCCACCTTCAACCTTCATGCTTATTCGGATGCGGATTATGGGGGTTGCAAAATCGATAGGAAAAGTACTCGGGAACTTGTCAATTCCTAGGTAGTATGCTCATATCTTGGTTCTCTAAGAAACAAAATAGTGTAGCCTTATCTACCACCGAAGCCGAGTACATATCCTTAGGGAGTTGTTGTGCTCAAGTCCTTTGGATGAAGCAACAACTCTTAGATTATGGAATTAAAGTTGAAACCATACCCCTAAAATGTGACAACACTAGTGCTATATGTTTAACAAAAAATCTCATCCAACACTCTAGAACCAAACACATAGAAATAAGGCATCATTTCATTAGAGATCATGTCCTTAAAGAAGATGTGGTTATAGAGTATGTAGACACCTTAAACCAATTAGTGGACATATTTACAAAACCTTTAGACAAAGAGCGTTTTTGGTCCCTTAGGAGAGAGTTAGGTTTAGCTAGCCTATCTTGACCTTTTAGGACCTCTTTTGTGCTTAAAATTGCTTGATCTTGTGAAATGCCATGTTTATGTGTTTTTACTCCTAATTTCATCCATGCCTATAGCTAGGGGGAGTATGTTTATGTTTGCATATGTTTTTCCTGCTCATTCATGTCATTCATGCAAGTTAGGCCTTAGAAAAATTCATTTTTCTGCACTTTTAGAGCCTCATCTGCACTTCCAGGCCCAAGTGTATCGAAACGGGTCAACTTGTTTCGATACGGATGCTTTAAATTCATATATGAGAGAAGAGCGTTTTGAAACGCCTTAACAGGGTTTCGAAACGTTTTGGCTACTGCCAAGGGGTGTATCGAAACAAGTTTCAATACGAGTCAACGGGGCTTCGATACGGTCAAACCCGTATCGAAACGGTCAGTTGAAGTCCAAAAGACGGTCAAACCTTCATGCCCGCGTTTCGAAACGGTCAAGGTCGTTCCGAAACGGCTTCGCGGACTGCTTTAAGAAGGGCTTTTAATGATAAAGTCACACTTTAATTAAAACTCTCTCAAACCCTAAAAACCCTAGCCCGAATTTTTCCTATAAAAACCCTCTAAACCTCTTTGTTTTTCACCAAATCTTGAGGAGTTTTTCTCTTAAACACAAGTCTAAGCAAGTTTCAACAATATTGTGCAAGGATTTTCATCCATTCATCCAAAATCCCAAATCAATGTATTTTTCCTCTTTTTCTTTTTCCTTCAATTTGTATTGGAATCTTAGGTTAGAAAATTTTATTTTTGTATAGTTTATATGTTTTTATGCTTCGGTTTTTCATATCTTGTAAATTGTTTTCAAAATCTTCAATTTTCTGATTCGAATATAAAAATTTTCACTCGTATTTTTTTACTGTTTTTTCTCTTAATTTTTTTTGTTTTTTTGTTGTTTTGTTTTAAATTGTTTATTTGATTTTAAAAACTTGTTTTTAAAACCTAAGTGGGATTTATCATTGGATTGAACTAAGAAATCTATGCATACACTTAATTCTTTTTAAAACTTGCTTGCTTATATTTTTAGGATGTCGGAGAATGTTAGCAAAAAGTGTAAGATCGGTCAAGCTAGTGACTCAAGTATTCGTCCAAATCTCGCCTTGCTCTTTCAAAAATCTCTTCGAACTTCAGAAATGAGAGACCGTTTCAAATATGTCAAGGAGTACGAAGTTCGTCGTGAGCGTGTGATTGATATCAACTTCCTTGACTCCGAGCGCTTTCTTTTCCGTTACCTCGAGCGTTTAAGAGAATGGGATTTTCTTGTCTTGTTGAGCATCCCAGACATTTGCTACAAACACATGGTACTTCTCTTTTACTCCAATGCTCAACTTATCAATGATGAAGAAAATTCCGAAGTTTTTGGGATTGAGTCTTTTATTTTGGGGAAAAGATTTGTTGTTAATGTCCCTCTCTTGGAGTCTACATTCTCTCTTAAGGATGTAGGAATTGAGAATGAGAGTCACTTTGGTTCTCACACCGGTCAAGTGCTTACTTTGGATGCGCACGATCGTTTCCTCCATTTGATGGTCTCATGGTTCCTTCGCCCCTCTGGAGGTAAATATTCTCACATCCGTCAAGTTGACTATTTTTGGCTTGAGTGTTTCCGTCGTGGTGAGCGCCCTAATCTAGTTAAGATCATGTTTGCCGAAATGGTTAACAATGTTAAGCTTATTGACACCGATGCTTTGAAATCCTTTACTTATGGAACGGTTTTAAGTCACCTCTTTAGCACGCTTAATCTTGATTGCACCTACGACTCTCCGGAACATCGCAAGTCAAAAATTGGCGAGTCCTCTCTCCGTAAGTCCGGTTTTCGCTATGTAAACGATGGAAATTGGGCATGTGTTGATAGGGAAGCACCTCCTCCTCCTCCTCCTCCCGTTGAACCTCAACCGCAAGCTCAAGTTGCGAACAATGAAGCTCTCACGGCTATGATTACCGAGTGGTTCAACGCCATGGACACTAACATGGCTTCGAGCTTTGGTGCTATTAATACACGTTTGCAAAATGTAGAGGATCGACTCCAATCCCTTGAGAATTCACACTCGGCCATGGACATGTCCTTCTCCACCTTCTATGGTCAATGGATGAAGTTTCGCCATTTTCAAGTCAAGAGCGATGATGAGACTTCGGATGATGATGGTGACGACGAGGCCTAGGTCTTTCATGACATATCATATTAGCTATGCATTTTAGGATTAAGATTGCATCTTTATTTCAATTATGTTTTATGAACCTATGCTTTTAGTTTTATTTTGGATTATGCTTTGAACTTATTATTGAAGATTTATGTTTTGGATATTTTAATTTTATGAATTAATATTATTGTTGCTTATTGCTTATTGCTTATTGCTTAATGCCTATTGCTACTAATCCTTATCTCTTCTCTATGAGCCTTGTTTATTATTTTTGATCTAACAAAAAAGGGGAGAAGAAATTTAAGAGCCAAAAGTTCATTTTAAATGTTTAAAGTGTTTTTAAGTTTTAAACCTTGAATTTCAAAGTTAAATCTTTTTAAAACTTTAAAACCCAATCTTAAATTGAGGGGGAGTTAGAACGTAATCAAAATTTTCAAAACTCTTAAAAGTTCTAACTTTGGTTTTGTTATATCAAAAAGGGGGAGATTGTGAAACCGATATTTTAATTTTGATATAACTAAAGAACCTAAGGACTAAATTGAAAATGTGAAAACAAATTTTTAAGTCCTCAAACATCCCTATATGATTTAAAGAATATGCCTAAGTTAAAAACTAAGTTTTCCAAATATTTTCTAAGTGTTCTTAAAGCCGAAACAGTGATTTTCGAGTCCCTGTTTCGAAATGGTCTAAGGCGTTTCGAAACGGTTTTGAAACTGCCAACCTATGTTTCGAAACAGGTATCAAAACGTTTTCAACACTGCCAACCTGTGTTTTGAAACGGCTTAGAACATAGAGAAACCGTATCGAAACGACATACAGTGTTTCGAAACGGTTCTTCATTTGATTTGAAAAATATGACCGTTGCAAGTTTTTAACTGATTTTTAACAAACCGTAAAGGCGTATCGAAACGATTTCAAGCCGTTTCGATATGACCCTTGACAGTGGCAAAAGTGTTTCGAAACAAGTTTCGAAATGACTCTTAGCGTATCGAAACAGGTAAGACCGTTTAGATACGGGCTCTTTAATGCACCCCAACGACTCTTTCTATTTTGGTCTGTTTCGAAACAGGGTCGGGCGTTTCGAAACGGTTGGTTGCAGACTGCATTTATGGAGGTGAGATAACACCCCCAATGGCTCTATTGATGAATGCAACAACCACAACGGCTAGAAATCAATGAGAAGGTATAAAAGGGACCTCTAAAAGCTCCAGCAACAACTATTGATCCAAAAGCAAACATCCAAACATCAAATCCAAGCATTTGTACCTAAATCCCAATATTGTCTAGAAACCCCAATTGTATTTTTCATTCTTATCATTTCAATTGGGTTGAGTGCTTGTAATTGGGCTACAATTTGTATTGAGAGATACTTTCTTAGCCAACAAAATCTTTGTTCTATTTGTGTGAAGATTGGGTTAAATTTTGGGTAGAAAATTGTTGGGTTGTATGGAGCTCGATTCGATCAACCAATTTAGCTCACCAAGTGGTGGAGAGGTGGATATTTGGGTGGAAGGGTTTAGGAAGCTAGAAAGATTAAAGACACAATGATTTATAGTGGTTCGACCTTCTAACAAGCACCTACATCCACTACCTTAGCTCCCCACTAAGGATTTCACAATCAATCCACTAATTGATTCGTCCCCTTTTCTAGGATTAGGAGGAAACTCTTACAACCGATCAAGCTTCTACCCAAGCCTTGATCAAAACCCTCTTTTACAAAGAGACAAATGAAAGCAAACTTAAACCCTCTAATAGGTGTTTGTTTGCACAATGAAGCACTCACCCAAAACCTAAAACACTTGAGCAAATTTGACAATTTTGGCTCACTAGTGTTTGTCTATACAAGAATTGACAATTTAAGCACTAAGACACTTTTTGATCATTTGTTGATTGACAATTGAAGCATTAGTCTTCTCTTGATGCTTGGAGGTCCCTTTTATACTCCCAATTGAGTTTATAGCCGTTTAGGACCGTTGGGGTTGAAATAGAGTCGTTGGAGCCTTTAATTCCCTCCATAAATGCAGTTCTGCAGCTCCCCGTTTCGAAACACTCGAGCCTGTTTCGAAACACCCTCAATATAGAAAGAGCCGTTGCAGTCTGTCAGGGTACCCGTTTCGGAACACCCCCTTGCCGTTTCGGAACGCGTATCGGAACGCTATAAGCCCGTATCGAAACGACCTGCATTTAAAAGTTAGTTGGGAAAGAGCCGTTGGGGTTTATGACCGTTGGGGTTAGTGCCACGTGGGCGTATCGAAACGGCCTAGCCTGTTTCGAAACGCTGGCCCCGTTTCGATACGAGTATCGAAACGTTTTGGCCACTGGAGGCACCTGTTTCGAAACGCCCTAAGGTGTTTCGAAACACTTGGTCAGTTTTGTGAAAATTGGCCTTTGAAAACATGAAAAACCTTTATGAAAAATTCCTTAAATATTATTTCAAGTTGTTTGGACTTTGGAAATGTTTTAAATACTTTTTAAATCAGTCCAAAACATTTTTCAATTATTATATCAAAACATTAGTTCTACAATCTCCCCCTTTTTGATATAATAAAACCATTTGAAAAATTGTTTGGAATTCTCCCCCTTTAACTTTAAAAAGTGAATAAGAGATTAAAATTTTAATTCACATAAGGCTCCCCCTTATTCATTTGAAAATTCAATTTTTCAAACCATTTCTCCCCCTTTTTGTTATATCAAAAAGATTTAAAACATTAAGTTCAAAAATAACAATAGAGGTAAAAATTTGACAAAAGTAAGAATTTGGTTTTAAAATGGCTCCCCCTTACTCAAGGCATCATTGAAATGTTAGTCACAACATATATGATCATCTAGTTGAATTTAAATTAAAATAAACAAATAAAAGCAAAAACAACTAGGATTTTACCAACACTTGAATTTAAGGGAGGATGTGAAGCCTTCCTTCTCCAAGTGTTCTTCTTTGTGTGTATGGAGCTCCCCCTCAATGTTTGACTTGTTGAACATCTCCATCACACCTACAATAGACAATCAAGTAATTTTTGGTATCCAAATTGCTTTGGATCCATAGACGTTAGTTGCACAAAATTTAGTCCCCTTTGGAATCCAATTTTCAATTTCATCCTTTTTAGTTGAAGTATTAAGTCCTTTTGGGACCCAAACACTTCTAAAACATTTTCCATTCACAAATCTAGGGGCACTAGATTGTCTAACATAAAAGTTTGATTTTCCAAAATTGTTTTTCTTTTCAAGTTCTTTGGAAATCAAATCTTTTTCTCCTTGAACTTTTTGAAGCAATTTTTGTAAATAAAAACATTTTAATTCAAACTCTTCAAGTTTTGCTTCAAGTTCAAGTTTGGTTTTAGAAAGCAAATCATTTTGAATTTTTAACTTTGAAATCAATTTATTGTTTTTCAAAATGTGGTTTTTAAAATCTAAAACCAAATCATCATAGGCATCTTGTAATTCATCAAACGTGTAAGAACATGAAGTAGATGAATTAGAAGTTACCCTTGAATCTTCTTCGATGGCCATAAGGCAAAGGTTGGCTTGTTCATCGTCGGTGGAGTCCTCATCACTCCAAGTAGCCAATTGTGCCTTCTTCTTATGGCTTGAAGTGCTTGCCCTCTCCTTTCTTTTAGGTTCTCGTTCAAGCTCTCTCAAGGCTTTCTTCATTAAAGGGGCACACTTCTTGAAGAGATGAACTATCTCTTCATCTTCATCCTCCTCTTCACTTGAGTAGACATGATGGCAAGTGGAGGATTTGAGAGCCATGGCACTAGCATTGATGCCAAGCCCTTTGATTTTCTTCTCTCCCATAGCTCTAATTTCTTCCCTCTTCTTCTCATCCTCCTTGTTCTTTTTCATGATTTGATGAGTGAGAAGTGACCCCATGAGTTCATCAAGCTTCAAAGTCTTCAAATTTTTGGCTTCGATGATGGCGGTCCTCTTTGAGTCCCAAGACTCGGGAAGTGAGTAGATGAGCTTTCGAACAAGCTTCTCCTCCGGGATGGCTTCTCCATAACCTTTAAGACCATTGGTGATGGTGGAGAATCTATCAAACATCTTCTCGATGTTCTCTTCCGGATCCATTTTGAAGTTCTCATACTCCAAGGTTAGGAGCCCAATCTTGGTCTCCTTGACTTCGTTTGTCCCCTCGTATGTGACTTCAAGCTTGTCCCATACCTCCTTGGCACTCTCACAAGAAGACATCTTCTCATAGATGGATGGACCAAATGCACAAGATAGAATGTGCAAGGCTTTGCAATTTAGCTCCATCTTCTTGCGATCGTCGGCACTCCACTCCGCTTTACTTCTTTTAGCTACGAACGGGCCATCTTCAACTACATCCCATAGCTTGTAATCTTTTGATTTGATGAAGAACTTCATCTTTGTCTTCCAATGGGCATAGTGAGCTCCGTCGAAGAAAGGCGGTTTGTCTATGGATTGCGCCATTTGAGCCGGTTGATGAAATAGTGATCGAGCTTGCCGGATCTTCTCAATAGGATGTTAATCCCCTTCGATTGAGCCAAGCTCTGATACCAATTGTTGGCTTGTATGGAGCTCGATTCGATCAACCAATTTAGCTCACCAAGTGGTGGAGAGGTGGATATTTGGGTGGAAGGGTTTAGGAAGCTAGAAAGATTAAAGACACAATGATTTATAGTGGTTCGGCCTTCTAACAAGCACCTACATCCACTACCTTAGCTCTCCACTAAGGATTTCACAATCAATCCACTAATTGATTCGTCCCCTTTTCTAGGATTAGGAGGAAACCCTTACAACCGATCAAGCTTCTACCCAAGCCTTGATCAAAACCCTCTTTTACAAAGAGACAAATGAAAGCAAACTTAAACCCTCTAATAGGTGTTTGTTTGCACAATGAAGCACTCACCCAAAACCTAAAACACTTGAGCAAATTTGACAATTTTGGCTCACTAGTGTTTGTCTATACAAGAATTGACAATTTAAGCACTAAGACACTTTTTGATCATTTGTTGATTGACAATTGAAGCATTAGTCTTCTCTTGATGCTTGGAGGTCCCTTTTATACTCCCAATTGAGTTTATAGCCGTTTAGGACCGTTGGGGTTGAAATAGAGTCGTTGGAGCCTTTAATTCCCTCCATAAATGCAGTTCTGCAGCTCCCCGTTTCGAAACACTCGAGCCTGTTTCGAAACACCCTCAATATAGAAAGAGCCGTTGCAGTCTGTCAGGGTACCCGTTTCGGAACACCCCCTTGCCGTTTCGGAACGCGTATCGGAACGCTATAAGCCCGTATCGAAACGACCTGCATTTAAAAGTTAGTTGGGAAAGAGCCGTTGGGGTTTATGACTGTTGTGGTCAGTGCCACGTGGGCGTATCGAAACGGCCTAGCCTGTTTCGAAACGCTGGCCCCGTTTCGATACGAGTATCGAAACGTTTTGGCCACTGGAGGCACCTGTTTCGAAACGCCCTAAGGTGTTTCGAAACACTTGGTCAGTTTTGTGAAAATTGGCCTTTGAAAACATGAAAAACCTTTATGAAAAATTCCTCAAATATTATTTCAAGTTGTTTGGACTTTGGAAATGTTTTAAATACTTTTTAAATCAGTCCAAAACATTTTTCAATTATTATATCAAAACATTAGTTCTACAATCTCCCCCTTTTTGATATAATAAAACCATTTGAAAAATTGTTTGGAATTCTCCCCCTTTAACTTTAAAAAGTGAATAAGAGATTAAAATTTTAATTCACATAAGGCTTCCCCTTATTCATTTGAAAATTCAATTTTTCAAACCATTTCTCCCCCTTTTTGTTATATCAAAAAGATTTAAAACATTAAGTTCAAAAATAACAATAGAGGTAAAAATTTGACAAAAGTAAGAATTTGGTTTTAAAATGGCTCCCCCTTACTCAAGGCATCATTGAAATGTTAGTCACAACATATATGATCATCTAGTTGAATTTAAATTAAAATAAACAAATAAAAGCAAAAACAACTAGGATTTTACCAACACTTGAATTTAAGGGAGGATGTGAAGCCTTCCTTCTCCAAGTGTTCTTCTTTGTGTGTATGGAGCTCCCCCTCAATGTTTGACTTGTTGAACATCTCCATCACACCTACAATAGACAATCAAGTAATTTTTGGTATCCAAATTGCTTTGGATTCATAGACGTTAGTTGCACAAAATTTAGTCCCCTTTGGAATCCATTTTTCAATTTCATCCTTTTTAGTTGAAGTATTAAGTCCTTTTGGGACCCAAAAACTTCTAAAACATTTTCCATTCACAAATCTAGGGGACTAGATTGTCTAACATAAAAGTTTGATTTTCCAAAATTGTTTTTCTTTTCAAGTTCTTTGGAAATCAAATTTTTTTCTCCTTGAACTTTTTGAAGCAATTTTTGTAAATCAAAACATTTTAATTCAAACTCTTCAAGTTTTGCTTCAAGTTCAAGTTTGGTTTTAGAAAGCAAATCATTTTGAATTTTTAACTTTGAAATCAATTTATTGTTTTTCAAAATGTGGTTTTTAAAATCTAAAACCAAATCATCATAGGCATCTTGTAATTCATCAAACGTGTAAGAACATGAAGTAGATGAATTAGAAGTTACCCTTGAATCTTCTTCGATGGCCATAAGGCAAAGGTTGGCTTGTTCATCGTCGGTGGAGTCCTCATCACTCCAAGTAGCCAATTGTGCCTTCTTCTTATGGCTTGAAGTGCTTGCCCTCTCCTTTCTTTTAGGTTCTCGTTCAAGCTCTCTCAAGGCTTTCTTCATGAAAGGGGCACACTTCTTGAAGAGATGAACTATCTCTTCATCTTCATCCTCCTCTTCACTTGAGTAGACATGATGGCAAGTGGAGGATTTGAGAGCCATGGCACTAGCATTGATGTCAAGCCCTTTGATTTTCTTCTCTCCCATAGCTCTAATTTCTTCCATCTTCTTCTCATCCTCCTTGTTCTTTTTCATGATTTGATGAGTGAGAAGTGACCCCATGAGTTCATCAAGCTTCAAAGTCTTCAAATTTTTGGCTTCGATGATGGCGGTCCTCTTTGAGTCCCAAGACTCGGGAAGTGAGTAGATGAGCTTTCGAACAAGCTTCTCCTCCGGGATGGCTTCTCCATAACCTTTAAGACCATTGGTGATGGTGGAGAATCTATCAAACATCTTCTCGATGTTCTCTTCCGGATCCATTTTGAAGTTCTCATACTCCAAGGTTAGGAGCCCAATCTTGGTCTCCTTGACTTCGTTTGTCCCCTCGTATGTGACTTCAAGCTTGTCCCATACCTCCTTGGCACTCTCACAAGAAGACATCTTCTCATAGATGGATGGACCAAATGCACAAGATAGAATGTGCAAGGCTTTGCAATTTAGCTCCATCTTCTTGCGATCGTCGGCACTCCACTCCGCTTTACTTCTTTTAGGTACGAACGGGCCATCTTCAACTACATCCCATAGCTTGTAATCTTTTGATTTGATGAAGAACTTCATCTTTGTCTTCCAATGGGCATAGTGAGCTCCGTCGAAGAAAGGCGGTTTGTCTATGGATTGCGCCATTTGAGCCGGTTGATGAAATAGTGATCGAGCTTGCCGGATCTTCTCAATAGGATGTTAATCCCCTTCGATTGAGCCAAGCTCTGATACCAATTGTTGGGTTGTATGGAGCTCGATTCGATCAACCAATTTAGCTCACCAAGTGGTGGAGAGGTGGATATTTGGGTGGAAGGGTTTAGGAAGCTAGAAAGATTAAAGACACAATGATTTATAGTGGTTCGGCCTTCTAACAAGCACCTACATCCACTACCTTAGCTCCCCGCTAAGGATTTCACAATCAATCTACTAATTGATTCGTCCCCTTTTCTAGGATTAGGAGGAAACCCTTACAACCGATCAAGCTTCTACCCAAGCCTTGATCAAAACCCTCTTTTACAAAGAGACAAATGAAAGCAAACTTAAACCCTCTAATAGGTGTTTGTTTGCACAATGAAGCACTCACCCAAAACCTAAAACACTTGAGCAAATTTGACAATTTTGGCTCACTAGTGTTTGTCTATACAAGAATTGACAATTTAAGCACTAAGACACTTTTTGATCATTTGTTGATTGACAATTGAAGCATTAGTCTTCTCTTGATGCTTGGAGGTCTCTTTTATACTCCCAATTGAGTTTATAACCGTTTAGGACCGTTGGGGTTGAAATAGAGTCGTTGGAGCCTTTAATTCCCTCCATAAATGCAGTTCTGCAGCTCCCCGTTTCGAAACACTCGAGCCTGTTTCGAAACACCCTCAATATAGAAAGAGCCGTTGCAGTCTGTCAGGGTACCCGTTTCGGAACACCCCCTTGCCGTTTCGGAACGCGTATCGGAACGCTATAAGCCCGTATCGAAACGACCTGCATTTAAAAGTTAGTTGGGAAAGAGCCGTTGGGGTTTATGACCGTTGTGGTCAGTGCCACGTGGGCGTATCGAAACGGCCTAGCCTGTTTCGAAACGCTGGCCCCGTTTCGATACGAGTATCGAAACGTTTTGGCCACTGGAGGCACCTGTTTCGAAACGCCCTAAGGTGTTTCGAAACACTTGGTCAGTTTTGTGAAAATTGGCCTTTGAAAACATGAAAAACCTTTATGAAAAATTCCTTAAATATTATTTCAAGTTGTTTGGACTTTGGAAATGTTTTAAATACTTTTTAAATCAGTCCAAAACATTTTTCAATTATTATATCAAAACATTAGTTCTACAAAAATTTAACCAAAAATTGTAAGGGTTACCTCCTTAGCCTAGAAAAGGGGAAGAGCAATTAGTGGAATTGTTGCAAATCCTTAGTGAAGCTAAGGTAGTGGATGTAGAGTTCATTTGGAACTTGAACCACTCTAAAATTCCTTGTCTATCCTTTTAATTTGCAATTTCCACCACCTAAACCTTTAAAAATCCAATTCACCCCCTCTTGGTTCATTTCGATCATTCGATCCACTCAGTTAGTGTAATTAATTTTGTTTGCCTTTACTAATCTTTTGGAAGGATAATAATTTGCTTCGCACTTGGTTGATTTGTGCAAGAAATTTGGAGAAACTTTCCTTTTAATTGAGGGAGATAGAACATTGAAGGCAATCTAATTAGAGTAACATTTCGAGATTTTTGCCTAAGGTGAGTATATCTCCAACTTTGAAGTGCTTATTTCTTTTTATAATAGTAACTGCTTTGCTTTAAGCATGATGAATTAATTTTGGGTGTTTGAGTATGTTGGCCATTGGATGATCTTCATGTTGCCTTGCTATAAAATTATTGTTAAAGGGCCTTAATATGAGCATAAAAATCCTAATAGACTTTAGGAAGCATGAAACTACTTTTATGCGTCAGATTTTAGGGTTTTCAAGCTTAACCTCATAGCTTAGGGAGCCATTTCTGGGCTTTGGTACAGATACACGAGAGGTTAGTACCGGTACACATTAGTTTTGTAGTATTCTAGTAATCACAATTGGTATCGATACGATGAGGAGTGTACCGGTACCTAGTGCCCGTGTATCGGTATGGTCAACCCAATACCGATACAAGCCACCTTTCCCAAATTTTAATAATGTAGATTGGTATCGGTACAAGCATCCGAGTATCGATACATATGAGCTGAGTACCGGTACGCCTTGGATCGTACCAGTACCCACTGGAGCCACTGCCAAAAGTGTTGGAATTTTTAGTAAGCTTTGTATAGAGTTGGGGAAAGGCCATATTGAAATAAAATGAACTCTATAGCGAGCCTTTGGTTGAACTAGGACTTTGGATGCCCTTATTTAATGATGTTCCTTGCCATGTATCGTTTATGGGCCTTGGGAGCCTTTGATTGAATCATGATTGTTTTGGTTGGGATTTGGATACCCAACTACGGTACTGCAGTACAGGTGTTCTCAATGCACTCGATGTCTATGTGGTTTCGAGTGGCATTCATAACCTGATGTCTAGGTGGTCTCGGGTATATGGCACGCGCCACCTGATGTCTTTGCGGTCACGCAGGCAGTATGATTTGGTACCCAATGTCTTTGTAGTCTCGGGTATATAGCGTGCACCACTCGATGTCTTTGTGGTCCCGTGTAGGTGGCATGATATGGAATTCGATGTCTGGATGGTCCTAAATACCCGTGTGGCATACCCAATGTCTAGGTGGTTCCGAGTACATGCGTGACTAGCCTGTTGTCTAGGAGGTTCCAGACTAACAAGTTTGACTACCACAGAGTGGTAATTGTTGTTGATTGTAGCATACATTCTACCTTAAGGGTTATCATGGATAAACTACTTAATTCATGACATGTTACTCATGGCTTATATTGCACGCTTACTTTTATGAATGTCAGGAAGTATAATAGAGTAGACATGTACCACTGAGCTTTGTAAGCTCAGCGTACGAATTTTTTGTTTTCGTGCGTAGGTTGACAGGTCACTCGCTTTGAGGAGCATATCAATGAGGATTTCCCAGCACTGGTTCAACTTGAGTACATTGCATTGATTTTAGTAGTTAAGATATGTATCCATATAACCTTGTGATAGTTGGCCTGTAACTATAATTTACCTTATTTTGAAAATACAATGTTTTAAATTTGTACAGAGCTCCATTTATTTTAGATTCAAATTTATCTATGAAAACTCTTAATTATGACTTGATTTACATGTGATTATGGCTAAACTTGAGGTTTTAAATTGAACAAAATTTTACGGGTTAAGTTTGTAGAACTAATGTTTTGATATAATAATTGAAAAATGTTTTAGACTGATTTAAAAAGTATTTAAAACATTTCCAAAGTCCAAACAACTTGAAATAATATTTAAGGAATTTTTCATAAAGGTTTTTCATGTTTTCAAAGGCCAATTTTCACAAAACTGACCAAGTGTTTCGAAACACCTTAGGGCGTTTCGAAACAGGTGCCTCCAGTGGCCAAAACGTTTCGATACTCGTATCGAAACGAGGCCAGCGTTTCGAAACAAGCTAGGCCGTTTCGATACGCCCACGTGGCACTGACCACAACGGTCATAAACCCCAACGGCTCTTTCCCAACTAACTTTTAAATGCAGGTCGTTTCGATACGGGCTAAGGGCGTTCCGATACGCGATCTGAAATGGCAAGGGGGTGTTCCGAAACGGGTACCCTGACAGACTGCAACGACTCTTTCTATATTGAGAGCGTTTCGAAACGGCTTCGAGCGTTTCAAAACGGGGAGCTGCAGAACTGCATTTATGGAGGGAATTAAAGGCTCCAACGACTCTATTTCAACCCCAACGGTCCTAAACGGCTATAAACTCATTTGGGAGTATAAAAGGGACCTCCAAGCATCAAGAGAAGACTAATGCTTCAATTGTCAATCAACAAATGATCAAGAAATTGTCTTAGTGCTTAAAGTATCATTTCTTGTATAGACAAACACTAGTGAGCCAAAATTGTCAAATTTGCTCAAGTGTTTTAGGTTTTGGGTGAGTGCTTAATTGTGCAAACAAACACCTATTAGAGGGTTTAAGTTTGCTTTCATTTGTCTCTTTGTAAAAGAGGGTTTTGATCAAGGCTTGGGTAGAAGCTTGATCGGTTGTAAGGGTTTCCTCCTAATCCTAGAAAAGGGGACGAATCAATTAGTGGATTGATTGTGAAATCCTTAGTGGGAAGCTAAGGTAGTGGATGTAGGTGCTTGTTAGAAGGCCGAACCACTATAAATCATTGTGTCTTTAATCTTTCTAGCTTCCTAAACCCTTCCACCCAATTATCCACCTCTCCACCACTTGGTGAGCAAAATCGGTTGAACGAATCGAGCCCCACACAACCCAACAATTGGTATCAGAGCTTGGCTCAATCGGTGAGGATTAACATCCTATTGAGAAGATCCGGCAAGCTCGATCACTTTTTCATCAACCGGCTCAAATGGCGCAATCCATAGACAAACCGCCCTTCTTCGACGGAACCCACTATGCCCATTGGAAGACAAAGATGAAGTTCTTCATCAAATCAAGAGATTACAAGCTATGGGATGTAGTTGAAGATGGTCCGTTCGTGCCTAAAAGAAGTAAAGCAGAGTGGAGTGCCGACGATCGCAAGAAGATGGAGCTTAATTGCAAAGCCTTGCACATCTTGTTTTGTGCATTTGGTCCATCCATCTATGAGAAGATGTCTTCTTGTGAGAGTGCCAAGGAGGTATGGGACAAGCTTGAAGTCACATACGAGGGGACAAACGAAGTCAAGGAGACCAAGATTGGGCTCCTAACCTTGGAGTATGAGAACTTCAAAATGGATCCGGAAGAGAACATCGAGAAGATGTTTGATAGGTTCTCCACCATCACCAATGGTCTTAAAGGTTATGGAGAAGCCATCCCGGAGGAGAAGCTTGTTCGAAAGCTCATCTACTCACTTCCCGAGTCTTGGGACTCAAAGAGGACCGCCATCATCGAAGCCAAAAATTTGAAGACCTTGAAGCTTGATGAACTCATGGGGTCACTCCTTACTCATCAAATCATGAAGAAGAATAAAGAGGATGAGAAGAAGAGGGAAGAAATTAGAGCTATGGGAGAGAAGAAAATCAAAGGGCTTGGCATCAATGCTAGTGCCATGGCTCTCAAATCCTCCACTTGCCATCATGTCTACTCAAGTGAAGAGGAGGAAGATGAAGATATAGTTCATCTCTTCAAGAAGTGTGCCCCTTTCCTGAAGAAAGCTTTGAGAGAGCTTGAACGAGAACCTAAAAGAAAGGAGAGGGCAAGCACTTCAAGCCATAAGAAGAAGGCACAATTGGCTACTTGGAGTGATGAGGACTCCACCGACGATGAACAAGCCAACCTTTGCCTTATGGCCATCGAAGAAGATTCAAGGGTAACTTCTAATTCATCTACTTCATGTTCTTACACTTTTGATGAATTACAAGATGCCTATGATGATTTGGTTTTAGATTTTAAAAGCCACATTTTGAAAAACAATAAATTGATTTCAAAGTTAAAAATTCAAAATGATTTGCTTTCTAAAACCAAACTTGAACTTGAAGCAAAACTTGAAGAGTTTGAGTTAAAATGTCTTGATTTACAAAAATTGCTTCAAAATGTTCAAGTAGAAAAAGATTTGATTTCCAAAGAACTTGAAAAGAAAAACAATTTTGGAAAATCAAATTTTTATGTTAGACAATCTAGTGCCCCTAGATTTATAAATGGTAAATGTTTTAGAAGTGTTTGGGTCCCAAAAGGACTTAATACTTCAATTAAAAAGGATGAAATTGAAAAATGGATTCCTAAGGGGACTAAATTTTGTGCAACTAACGTTTATGGATCCAAAGCAATTTGGATACCAAAAGTTACTTGATTGTCTATTGTAAGTGTGATGGAGATGTTCAACAAGTCAAACATTGAGGGGGAGCTCCATACACACAAGGAAGAACACTTGAAGAAGGAAGGCTTCACACCCTCCCTTGGGTTCAAGTGTTGGTAAAATTTTCTAGTTGTTTTGAATTTATTTGTCTCATTTTTTTTAATTCAACTAGATGATCATATATGTTGGACTAACATTTCAATGATGCTTTGAGTAAGGGGGAGCCATTTTTAAAACCAAAATTCATACTTTTGTCAAATTTTTACCTCTATTGTTATTTTTGAACTTAATGTTTTAAATCTTTTGATATAACAAAAAAGGGGAGAAATGGTTTGAAAAATTGAATTTTCAAATGAATAAGGGGGAGCCTTATGTGAATTAAAATTTTAATCTCTTATTCACTTTTTAAAGTTAAAGGGGGAGAATTCCAAACAATTTTTCAAGTGGTTTTATTATATCAAAAAGGGGGAGATTGTATAACTAATGTTTTGATATAATAATTGAAAAATGTTTTGGACTGATTTAAAAAGTATTTAAAACATTTCCAAAGTCCAAACAACTTGAAATAATATTTAAGGAATTTTTCATAAAGGTTTTTCATGTTTTCAAAGGCCAATTTTCACAAAACTGACCAAGTGTTTCGAAACACCTTAGGGCGTTTCGAAACAGGTGCCTCCAGTGGCCAAAACGTTTCGATACTCGTATCGAAACGGGGCCAGCGTTTCGAAACAGGCTAGGCCGTTTCGATACGCCCACGTGGCACTGACCACAACGGTCATAAACCCCAACGGCTCTTTCCCAACTAACTTTTAAATGCAGGTCGTTTCGATACGGGCTAAGGGCGTTCCGATACGCGTTCCGAAACGGCAAGGGGGTGTTTCGAAACGGGTACCCTGACAGACTGCAACGACTCTTTCTATATTGAGAGCGTTTCGAAACGGCTTCGAGCGTTTCGAAACGGGGAGCTGCAGAACTGCATTTATGGAGGGAATTAAAGGCTCCAACGACTCTATTTCAACCCCAACGGTCCTAAACGGCTATAAACTCATTTGGGAGTATAAAAGGGACCTCCAAGCATCAAGAGAAGACTAATGCTTCAATTGTCAATCAACAAATGATCAAGAAATTGTCTTAGTGCTTAAAGTATCATTTCTTGTATAGACAAACACTAGTGAGCCAAAATTGTCAAATTTGCTTAAGTGTTTTAGGTTTTGGGTGAGTGCTTAATTGTGCAAACAAACACCTATTAGAGGGTTTAAGTTTGCTTTCATTTGTCTCTTTGTAAAAGAGGGTTTTGATCAAGGCTTGGGTAGAAGCTTGATCGGTTGTAAGGGTTTCCTCCTAATCCTAGAAAAGGGGACGAATCAATTAGTGGATTGATTGTGAA
Source organism: Hibiscus tridactylites (assembly GCA_958450335.1). NCBI lineage: Eukaryota > Viridiplantae > Streptophyta > Magnoliopsida > Malvales > Malvaceae > Hibiscus > Hibiscus tridactylites. Next base: position 74,247,133 of record OY288273.1, read on the forward strand.
ATCCTTAGTGGGAAGCTAAGGTAGTGGATGTAGGTGCTTGTTAGAAGGCCGAACCACTATAAATCATTGTGTCTTTAATCTTTCTAGCTTCCTAAACCCTTCCACCCAATTATCCACCTCTCCACCACTTGGTGAGCAAAATCGGTTGAACGAATCGAGCCCCACACAACCCAACAAAGTTAGAGGTAGCCCGAATGTAATGTCTCAGATATGGTAGGATTGAGGTTTTATATTTACTGGTATCAGAGCCTAGGTTTAGCTAGTTCTAGGAATTCCCTAGGGTATATGGGAGTTGTTGTAAGGTTTCTAGTGGATACAAGCCCCTAAGGTTAAGTTTGTACTCTTTTAAGACTAGGAATCTGATGTGCTTTTTATCTTTCCCTTGTAAAACTTCGATGATGACGTTATAATGGTTACGATAGCAGTCGTGGGAGCCGGTTAGAAAGCTGAGCCTCTCAGGATAATGATTGCGGGAATGAGATTGTCTTGTACCGTTAAGATAAGGATTAGTTGAAAGATGCCGAAGTTGAGGACATGTCCTCTTTTCACAACCTGAATGGTGTTTCCATTGGGTGAGTTGGTCATTCTGAAGCTTTTCGTACGTTGTAAGAGTTTTGATGATAAGTCTTCATTGTTATGCGTAAATAAGGTTTGTGGTACGAGTATGGATAACTCGCTATCAAAATCGACCAATAATTACGCATTAGCCAAATGATCATTCGTCCATTTTGGACGGAGTCTTACTAATACTTGAGAAGTATCATTGCCCTTCTCAAGGGCATTTCTCGGAGTTAGTGTACTCGCGATCCTCTAGTTCATATGTTGTGACAGTGGTTAGAAGTTCTTCATGTTCGATAGAGCTACGCTCTTAAGTGTTGTTGTACGATGGACATTGTTTTGGCTAATCAAGTATGACGTTAGCTTATGGCATCGAGAGATATGTCTGAGGCTTTTAGATCTCAAGGGAACCAAACTCTTGATGATAAGAAGGTTGAACCCTTGCTTGCTTATCATGATTCTTGAATTGGTTGCTCAGAGAATGGCACAACGAGGTTGTGAAACATTCTTGACCTATGTGGTGGATATCAATGCAGAGAGTTTGATGCTTGAGATCTTTTAAACCATCAGAGTATTGTTTATACATCCTAGAGGAGTCGTTAGGATTTCCTCTCTGTTAAGGATGTGAGTTGATTTTGAGGTAAGGTCAAGTTCGGCACCAGTGTACATCGCTCGTCTCGCATGACACTGGCCTAATAGAGAAAGTCAGAGATTCATTTGCGAGGGTGCAACTCAAACGAGTTTTCATTTGTTTGAGTGTTTCACCTAGGGTGAACCGGGCTTGTTCTCCAATATGAAGTTGGTTCGTTGATTTGTACGTAAATCGTCAACAGCTTGCTAAATGATGATGGAGGACCATTGTATGCTTCTTATGGTAGATGGCTTGTATAACTGATCGATGAATATCCTTGTGTTCTCAGAGTTCAAATTAAGAATGAGATGCTTATAGCTAACGTTGATGCCAGCGTTGATTTGTAGGATGTATCAATAGTGTTAGGGTGGGAACCACTAGATTTTCTCACATATATCAATTTGACACTTTAAGTGAAAAGGGTGAAGGTACGAGGGTTATGAAGATGTAAGCAATAACAAGATAATTATCAAAATGCCCTTATGTGTGGAGAAGACTAATTATCCACGTGATTTGGTAAGAAGACTTAAGGTATGGGACTTTTTTTCATAAATTCTTTTTGATTTGGAATCAAACTTTCCATGGAATAAGTCAAGGAATGGAAATTGAGCTTCGAGCTGCTTAAGACCATTTTGTTTGAAGCGGTGGTATTGGAAATGATGTATTCTTGTGCAAGAAAAGAGAATGTTGTGCCTATCCCAACATCGAGAAATTTTGAGTACTCGATCACTAGAAAATTGAGATTTGGGACAACGACGTAAGTCGAAGTGTTGAGTGGATCGAATGATCAAAATGAACCAAGAGGGGGGTGAATTGGATTTTTAAAGGTTTAGGTGGTGGAAATTGCAAATTAAAAAGATAGACAAGGAATTTTAGAGTGGTTCGAGTTCCAAATGAACTCTACATCCACTACCTTAGCTTCACTAAGGATTTGCAACAATTCCACTAATTGCTCTTCCCCTTTTCTAGGCTAAGGAGGTAACCCTTACAATTTTCGGTTAAATTTTCTACCCAAAATTTAACCCAATCCTCACACAAATAGAACAAAGATTTTGTTGGCTAAGAAAGTATCTCTCAATAAAAATTGTAGCCCAATTACAAGAACTCAACCCAATTGAAATGATAAGAATGAAAAATACAATTGGGGTTTCTAGACAATATTGGGATTTAGGCACAAATGCTTGGATTTGATGTTTGGATGTTTGCTTTTGGATCAATTGTTGTTGCTGGAGCTTTTAGAGGTCTCTTTTATACCTTCTCATTGATTTCTAGCCGTTGTGGTTGTTGCATTCATCAATAGAGCCGTTGGGGGTGTCATCTCACCTCCATAAATGCAGTCTGCAACCACCCGTTTCGAAACGCCCGACCCTGTTTCGAAACAGACCAAAATAGAAAGAGTCGTTGGGGTGCATTTAAGAGCCTGTATCGAAACGGTATTGCCCATTTCGAAACACTTTTTCCACTGTCAAGGGTCGTATCGAAACAGCTTGAAACCGTTTCGAAACGCCTTAACGGTTTCTTAAAATTCAGTTAAAAATGTGCAACGGTCATATTTTTCAAATCAAATGAAGAACCGTTTCAAAACACTGAGTGTCGTTTCGATACAGTGTCTCTATGTTCTAAAGTCGTTTCGAAACTTGTTTTGAAACACAGGTTGGTAGTGTTGAAAACGTTTCGATACCCGTTTCGAAACATGGTTTGACAGTTTCAAAATCGTTTTGAAACGCCTTAGGCCGTTTCGAAACAGGGACTCGAAAATCACTGTTTTGGCTTTAAGAACACTTAGAAAATATTTAGAAAACATAGTTTTTAACTTAGGCATATTCTTTAAATCATATAGGGATGTTTGAGGACTTAAAAATTCGTTTTCACATTTTCAATTTAGTCCTTAGGTTCTTTAGTTATATCAAAATTAAAATATCGGTTTCACAATCTCCCCTTTTTTGATATAACAAAACCAAAGTTAGAATTTTTAAGAGTTTTGAAAATTTTGAATACATTCTAACTCCCCCTCAATTTAAGATTGGTTTTTAAAGTTTTAAAAAGATTTAACTTTGAAATTCAAGGTTTAAAACTTAAAAACACTTTAAACATTTAAAACGAATTTTTGGCTCTTAAATTTCTTCTCCCCCTTTTTGTTAGATCAAAAATAATAAACAAGGCTCATAGTGAAGAGATAAGGATTAGTAACAATAGGCATTAAGCAATAAGCAATTAAGCAACAATAATATTAATTCATAAAATTAAAATATCCAAAACATAAATCTTTCACAATAAGTTCAAAGCATAATCCCAAATAAAATCAAAAGCATAGGTTCATTAAACATAATGAAAATAAAGATGCAAACTTAATCCTAAAATGCATAGCTAATATGATATGTCATGAAAGACCTAGGCCTCGTCGTCACCATCATCATCCGAAGTCTCATCATCGCTCTTGACTTGAGAATGGCGAAACTTCATCCATTGGCCATAGAAGGTGGAGAAGGAAATATTCAAGGTCGAGTGTTGAATCTCAAGGGATTGGAGTCGATCCTCTACATTTTTCAAACGTGTATTGATAGCACCAAAGCCTGAAGCCATGTTAGTGTCCATGGCGTTGAACCGCTCGGTAATCAAAGCCGTGAGAGCTTCATTGTTCGCAACTTGAGCTTGCGGTTAAGGTTCAACGGGAGGAGGAGGAGGAGGAGGTGCTTCCCTATCAACGCGTGCCCAATTTCCATCGTTTACATAGCGAAAACCGGACTTACGGAGAGAGGACTCACCAGTTTTTGACTTGCGAGGTTCCGGGGAGTCGTAGGTGCAATCAAGATTAAGCGTGCTAAAGAGGTGATTTAAAACCGTTCCATAAGTAAAGGACTTCAAAGCATCGGTGTCAATAAGCTTAACATTGTTAACCATTTCGGCAAATATGATCTTAACTAGATTAGGGCGTTCACCACGACGGAAACACTCAAGCCAAAAATAGTCAACTTGACGGATGTGAGAATATTTACCTCCGGAGGGGCGGAGGAACCATGAGACCATCAAATGGAGGAAACGATCGTGCACATCCAAAGTAAGCACTTGACCAGTGTGAGAACCATAATGACTCTCATTCTCAGTTCCTACATTCTTAAGAGAAAACGTAGACTCCAAAAGAGGGATATTGACAACAATCTTTTTCCCCAAAATAAAAGATTCAATCCCAACAACTTCAGAATTTTCTTCATCGTTGATAAGTTGAGCATTGGAGTAAAAGAGAAGTACCATGTGTTTGTAGCAAATGTCCGGGATGCTCAACAAGACAAGGAAATCCCATTCTCTTAAACGCCCGAGGTAACGGAAAAGAAAGCGTTCGGAGTCAAGGAAGTTGAGATCAATCACACGCTCACGACGAACTTCGTACTCCTTGACATATTTGAATCAATCTCTCATCTCTGGAGTTTGAAGAGATTTTTGAAAGAGCAAGGCGAGATTTGGACGAATACTTGAGTCACTAGCTTGACCGGTCTTACGCTTTTTGCTAACATTCTCCGACATCCTAAAAATATAAGCAAGCAAGTTTTAAAAAGAATTAAGTGTATGCATAGATTTCTTAATTCAATCCAATGATAAATCCCACTTAGGTTTAAAAACAAGTTTTTAAAATCAAATAAACAATTTAAAACAAAACAAAAAAAATTTAAGAGAAAAATAGTAAAAAAAATACGAGTGAAAATTTTTATATTCGAATCAGAAAATTGATGATTTTGAAATTTTTTTTACAAGATATGAAAACCCAAGCATAAAAACATATAAACTATACAAAAATAAAATTTTCTAACCTAAGATACGAATACAAATTGAAGGAAAAAGAAAAAGAGGAAAAATACCTTGATTTGAGATTTTGGATGAATGGAAGAAAATCCTTGCACAATATTGTTGAAACTTGCTTAGACTTGTGATTTAGAGAAAAACCCCTCAAGGTTTGGTGAAAAACAAAGAGGTTTAGAGGGTTTTTATAGGAAAAATTCGGGTTTAGGGTTTTTAGGTTTTGGGAGTGTTTTAATTTGTGTTGAACTTTATCATTAAAAGCCCCTTTAAAGTAGTCCGTGAATCCGTTTCGGAACGGTCTTGACCGTTTCGAAACACGGGCATGAAGGTTTGCCTGTCTTTTGGACTTCAGCTGACCGTTTCGATACAGGTTTGACCGTATCGAAGCCCCGTTGACTTGTATCGACACTTGTTTCGATACACCCCTTGGCAGTAGCCAAAACGTTTCGAAACCCTGTTAAGGCGTTTCGAAACGCCCTTATCTCATATAGGAATTTAAAGCATCCGTATGGAAACAGGTTGACCCGTTTCGATACACCTTGGCCTGGAAGTGCAGATGAGGCTCTAAAAGTGCAGAAAAATGAATTTTTCTAAGGCCTAACTTGCATGAATGACATGAATGAGCAGGAAAAACATATGCAAACATAAACATACTCCCCCTAGCTATAGGCATGGATGAAATTAGGAGTAAAAGCGCATAAACATGGCATTTCACAAGATCAAGTAATTTTAAGCACAAAAGAGGTCCTAAAAGGTCAAGATAGGCTAGCTAGACCTAACTCTCTCCTAAGGGACCAAAAACGCTCTTTGTCTAAAGGTTTTTTAAATATGTCCGCTAATTGATTTAAGGTGTCTGCATACTCTATAACCACATCTTCTTTAAGGACATGATCTCTAATGAAATGATGCTTTATTTCTATGTGTTTGGTTCTAGAGTGTTGGATGGGATTTTTTGTTAAACATATAGCACTAGTGTTGTCACATTTTAGGGGTATGGTTTCAACTTTAATTCCATAATCTAAGAGTTGTTGCTTCATCCAAAGGACTTGAGCACAACAACTCCCTAAGGATATGTACTCGGCTTTGGTGGTAGATAAGGCTACACTATTTTGTTTCTTAGAGAACCAAGATATGAGCATACTACCTAAGAATTGACAAGTTCCTGAAGTACTCTTCCTATCGATTTGGCATCCCCCATAATCCGCATCCGAATAAGCATGAAGGTTGAAGGTGGAGTCTCTAGGGTACCAAAGACCTAAACAAGGAGTATCTCTAAGGTACCTAAAGATTCTCTTAACAGCTATAAGGTGAGACTCTCTAGGACTAGCTTGAAACCTAGCACACAAGCAAACACTAAACAAGATATCCGGTCTACTTACGGTAAGGTAAAGCAATGATCCAATCATAGAGCGGTAAAGCTTAGAGTCAACACACTTACCTCCTTCATCTTTGTCAAGCTTTGTAGATGAGCTCATAGGTGTGGCTTGAGGCTTTGCATTCTCCAAGCCAAACTTCTTGAACATATCCTTTATGTACTTTGCTTGATTGATGAAGGTGTCATCCTTCTTTTGCTTGATTTGGTGTCCTAAAAAGAATAAGAGCTCCCCCATCATGCTCATCTCGAATTCACCTTGCATTAGCTTAGCAAACTCTTGGCAATGACATTCGTTAGTAGAACCAAAAATAATATCATCAACATAAATTTGAACTACTAAGATGTCATTTTTATACATTTTTATAAAAAGTGTAGTGTCCACCTTACCTTTTTCAAAACCATTTTCAATTAAAAAGTTTGAAAGTCTTTCATACCAAGCTCTAGGAGCTTGTTTTAAACCATAAAGAGCTTTAGTGAGTTTGAAAACATGATTTGGAAATTTTGAGTCTTCAAATCCCGGTGGTTGTTCCACATACACTTCTTCATTTATAAAACCATTTAAAAACGCGCTTTTAACCTCCATTTGAAAAAGCTTGAAATTATGATAACATGCATATGCAAGCAACATCCTAATGGCTTCCATTCTAGCTACGAGTGCATAGGTTTCATCAAAATCTATTCCCTCTTCTTGAGTGTAACCTTGTGCTACTAGTCTAGCTTTATTTCTCACAATGTTACCACTCTCATCTAGCTTGTTCCTAAAGACCCATTTAGTTCCTATGGTAGATTGATTACTAGGCCTATCAACTAATGTCCAACGTTACTTCTCTCAAATTGATTTAACTCTTCTTGCATAGCCATAATCTAAAAATCATCTTTCAATGCTTCTTTTATATTCTTAGGCTCTATGCATGAGATAAATGCAACATGATTCATTAATCTAAGAGAAGATCGAGTGGTTACCCCTTTGGATGGATCACCCAAGACTTCACCATCTTTGACATAGTTGAACTCCCTTGGGTAGCTCACTTCCTTTTCCTCAAGAGCCAAGTCCTTTAAGGCTTCAAGAGGTGGATCTTGTGTGTCCTCTTCTTTTGTTGTTGGAATCTCATCCTCCTTTGAAGTTTGTCCTCCATCAAAGGCATTTATGATTCCTACATCATCATCATCACAAGAATCCTTCCTTGGAAGGAGGTTATCATCGAATACAACATGTATAGATTCTTCTACTACTAAAGTTCTCTTGTTAAATACTCGATAGGCTTTAGAGGTTAAAGAGTATCCTATGAAAATAGCTTCATCACTCTTTGCATCAAATTTACCTAAGTTGTCTTTTCCATTATTTAAAACAAAACACTTGCAACCAAAAGGGTGAAAATAGCTAATGTTAGGCTTTTTAGATTTTAAAATCTCATAAGGTGTTTTCTTTAAAATTGGCCTAATCATTACTCGATTGACAATATAGCAAGCGGTGTTTGTGGCTTCCGCCCAAAAATATTTAGGTAAATTATTTTCACAAAGCATGGTTCTAGCCATTTCTTGCAAAGTTCTATTTTTCCTCTCAACTACCCCATTTTGTTAAGGAGTTTGAGGAGCCGAAAAATTGTGGCTAATACCATTTTCATTCAAAAAATCTTCAAACCCTAAATTTTGAAACTTGGTTCCATGATCACTTCTAATATGTGAAATTCTAAGTTCAAGATCATTTTGGGTTAGTTTTGAAAATGTGATGAATTTTTCCAAAGCCTCATCTTTAGTACTTAAAAATAGAACTCAAGTAAATCTAGAAAAATCATCAACAAGTACAAATGCATAAGATTTACCACCCAAGCTCATAGTCCTAATTGGCCCAAATAAATCCATATGGATAAGTTGTAAACATCTACTAGTAGAAACATCATTAATGGATTTAAAGGAAGACTTATGTTGTTTACCCTTAGAGCATGCATCACAAATTTTATCGTTTGAGAATTTAATCTCTGGTAAACATCTAACTAGATCAAGGGAAACTAGTTTTTCTAAAACACTAATACTAGCACGTCCTAGTTTCCTATGCCACAACCATGCATCATTTTCATTTTGTGCTACTAAGCATGCATGAGATGTATATATGTCATCTAGATGCACCATGTATATGTTCCCTATGCGTCGACCTATGAGCATAATATTATTAGATTTAATGTCAACAATTTTGCATCCATTTTTATCAAATAAAACATTAAATCCTTTATCACAAAATTGACTTATGCTCAAAAAGTTATGTTTAAGACCATCGACATACAAGACATTTTCAATGAGAATAGTAGAGTGATTACCTATGGAGTCAATACCTTTAATGTGGCTTTTGGAGTTGTCACCAAATGTCACCACTCCTCCACTTTTTGGCTTTAGATCCATGAATCTACTCTTGTCTCCGGCCATATGCCTTGAGCATCCACTATCAAGGTACCATGAGTTTTGACTTTGTGCTTTGGCCTTGTAGCAATGCCCCCTACAAACAAAGATATTAGGCTTTTGTTTTTGGTACCCAAATCATTTTGGGTCCATGAGTGTTAGCTCCCAAAACCTTGGTTCCCTTAGGAATCCAAGATGACATAGCAATAATGTTATTAGATTTTACAAGTTCCTTAGAAACCCATACACTTCGAATTCTTTTAGTTCTACTATGTCTAGGAAAGCTACATTGTTTGTAGTAGTTAGTCTTTTTCTTAGGTTGGTTTGATTTTGAAGATTCACCTATTTCATGCTTGACACTACCAACATTTTTAAAAGACTCTTTGAGCTTATTTAGCTCATCCAACACCTTTTGGTGTTCACTATTACATTGAGATAAAAGATTATTAAGGTCAACATTTTTATCTTGAAAAAATTTTAGTTCATCTTTCAACCCTAATATCTTTTTCTCAAATTTTGAATTAGCTTGAGAGAGTGAGTCATTTTTCTCATTTAGTTCCAAAATGATTTTCTTATTCCTAATGACCGACTCCTTATATTTCTCAACTAATTCATCATAGACCTCTTGTAGCTCATCATAAGCATCATTTAATTCATCATATGTAAAATCTAAAGATGATGAGTTAGAGGTTACCATGGAGGAATCTTCCTCAAGTGCCATGAGGCAAATGTTGGCCACTTCTTGTTCGTCATCCTCCGATGACTCCTCATCACTCCAAGTAGCAAGCTTTGCTTTGAGCTTCTTCTTCTTCTCAAAGCCCTTCTTCTTGAAGTGAGGGCACTCCGAACGTATGTGGCCGGGTTTATTGCACTCGAAGCAAATGATTTGATCCCTTGCTTCTTCTTTGTTCTTACCTTTGAAGTCCATCTTCCTTTGAATTTTTCTTCCCCGGTTGGACCTCATAAAACGTGAGAATCGTTTGTCTATCATAGCCAATTCTTCTAGCTCATCCTCCTCACTAGAAGAGCTCTCCTCAAGTAATGAAGCTTTGAGAGCTATTCCCATCTTCTTCTTCTTTTCTACCTCTAGCTTTTCTACTCTCTTCTCTTCTTCCCTTCCTTGCTTCATAATCTCATGAGTGAGGAGAGAACCCACTAGCTCATCAAGCTTTAAAGTCTTCAAATTTTTAGCTTCTATGATGGCGGTTCTCTTCCCATCCCAATATTCGGGAAGTGAATAGAGTAGCTTCTGGACAAGCTTTTCTTCCGGTATTGTCTCTCCAAATCCTTTGAGCCCATTGACTATCGTGGAGAAACGATCAAACATCTTGGACACCATCTCATCGGGCTCCATCTTGAAAATTTCATAACTAAGATTGAGAATTCCAATCTTAGTTTCCTTGACATCATTGGTTCCCTCATAGGAATAGATGACACTAGCACTCTCAATGGATGAATCTTTGGAATAGATGTCCGGACCAAATGAACAAAAGAGCATGTGGAGAGCTTTGTCATTTATTTGAATCTTTCTCCTTTCTTATTCACTCATTTCCACCTTTTTTCTTCAAAACCATCTTCCCTTCACTATCTTGCTTCAATGGAATGTAAGGGTCATCTTCAATGACATCCCAAACTAAGTAGTCATTGGACTTGATGAAGAGACGCATTATATTCTTCCAAAATGGATAGTTGTCACCATTGAAGAAGGGAGGCTTTGTAGTGGATTGTGACTCATACATGCCCGAACCGGAGGTAGAAGTCATCTCTTGATTTTTGGATGATCATACTCTTCCTAGGAACTACTCTTGTGGTTGTTAATCCTCAATGAGGTAGGCTCTGATACCAATTGTTGAGTGGATCGAATGATCGAAATGAACCAAGAGGGGGTGAATTGGATTTTTAAAGGTTTAGGTGGTGGAAATTGCAAATTAAAAAGATAGACAAGGAATTTTAGAGTGGTTCAAGTTCCAAATGAACTCTACATCCACTACCTTAGCTTCAATAAGGATTTGCAACAATTCCACTAATTGTTCTTCCCCTTTTCTAGGCTAAGGAGGTAACCCTTACAATTTTCGATTAAATTTTCTACCCAAAATTTAACCCAATCCTCATACAAATAGAACAAAGATTTTGTTGGCTAAGAAAGTATCTCTCAATACAAATTGTAGCCCAATTACAAGCACTCATCCCAATTGAAATGATAAGAATGCAAAATACAATTGGGGTTTCTAGACAATATTGGGATTTAGGCACAAATGCTTGGATTTGATGTTTGGATGTTTGCTTTTGGGTCAATAGTTGTTGCTGGAGCTTTTAGAAGTCCCTTTTATACCTTCTCATTGATTTCTAGCCATTGTGGTTGTTGCATTCATCAATAGAGCCGTTGGGGGTGTCATATCACCTCCATAAATGCAGTCTACAAACCACCCATTTCAAAACGCCCGACCCTGTTTCGAAACATACCAAAATAGAAAGAGCCGTTGGGGTGCATTTAAGAGCATGTATCGAAACGATATTGCCCATTTCGAAACACTTTTGCTACTGTCAATGGTCGTATCGAAACAGCTTGAAACCGTTTTGAAACGCCTTAACGGTTTCTTAAAATTTAGTTAAAAACGTGCAACGGTCATATTTTTCAAATCAATTGAAGAACCGTTTCGAAACACTGAGTGTCGTTTCGATACGGTGTCTCTATGTTCTAAAGTCGTTTCGAATCTTGTTTCGAAACACAGGTTGGCAGTGTTGAAAACGTTTCGATACCCGTTTCGAAACATGGGTTGACAGTTTCAAAACCGTTTCGAAACGCCTTAGGCCGTTTCAAAATAGGGACTCGAAAATCACTGTTTTGGCTTTAAGAACACTTAGAAAATATTTAGAAAACATAGTTTTTAACTTAGGCATATTCTTTAAATCATATAGGGATGTTTGAGGGCTTAAAAATTCGTTTTCACATTTTCAATTTAGTCCTTAGGTTCTTTAGTTATATCAAAATTAAAATATTGGTTTCACACGAAGTAATTGAGAGTTGTTGGTCGTGTTATTGATCACCACCTAAGTAAATTGAACTTGATAAGCGATGGACTATACGGAGTTTAATTCGGGTTAAAGTATCGTGTCGCTCATGTTAATCGACCAATGATTGCAAGTGATGACCGTATAGGGACTACTGATACTAGCTTCATGTAGTACCGATACTCGATTCATCTGGTATAGGTACTAACTGGCCAGTACAATATTCATGTGTTTTGTTAGTTAAGCTCTGACTTGAGGATTGGTTAGCTCTAAAAGCTATGAGAAGTAACATTTTATTGCAATTAAGTGGGTACAATGTTATGGTTGAATCAAGGTTCGATGGTTTCTGACGGACCTTGAGATTTGTGATATGTGCCTTAGAAAGTGATATATCAAGATAGAAGATTCTTCGCTTGTAGTACAATAGGAAGTACAAGGCGTCTTTAAGGAGCGACAATTGTACCAACTTTCCACGTGTGTATTGGGAGGTAATAAGGAGATGTGTGTCTGAATTCATTGGTAAGTGTTTGACTTGTCATCAGTTGGGAATCAAACATCGAGTCCTTCGAAGTTGACTGAAATGCTTCGAGATTTTCTGAAGGGAAATTAGATGGAACAATAGTAAATTTCGTTAAAAGATTTTTGATTTCACAGCTTCGATGGGATTAAGCTTCGAGTAGTGATATCTTTCTTGGTAAGTATCACGCTTAATTTCGTTAAGAACGGAATCCAGTTGGAAAGTCTACCTGGGTTAAACGTGGTTCAGGTTGTACGACACCACGATTTGTACATTCTTTTCTTTTGATGCGAGATTCGAGGTTCGTAGTGGAACTTTATCCCTTGGTGGGATTTCGCACGATGACAGATCCTAGTGAATGTACGGATAACACATTTCAGGACATGATATAGTTTTGAGCATATGAATCCATCGCGAGGATCGAGTTAATGAGAGCTGTAGCAGTTACCGATTCAAATAAACATACCGATGTTTAAGGTCAATTCTTGTGATGAGTTGAAAATGTCTTTCGCTACCCGAAGTCTTGTGTCGAACAAGCAAGGATATTGATAAATATTACAAACAAGTTAGAGTCAAATGTCGAGTTAATTCAAGATTTACTCGGTTAGCTCATAATGGCCTCTAATGGAATAAGATAGGGGGCCATGAATTTTGTTAAAGACAGTCGAGAACGCCACATCGATAAGAAGCATTTTGGACAGTAACATATTGTTGGTGATTTTTTACATCTCTTTATATATATATTCCTGGTTATGGTAAAAGAGGTACGGGCCAATATTATTAACCAATGTGTGGTTGACGTGTATGATGATTTGAATTCCTTGGGCGCATCACTGCTTGTATGCCAAGTGGGCATATATAGGTCATCATCAAAGTCAGTGTCTCGTTTGAGGAGACACCATGTGAGTAAACTTTTCAGTTTGATTGTAAAAGAAAGTTGAGCCACTATTTCATTGGGGAGAACGAGTGTGTAATTCGCTCTTTGGACTTCTTGCTTATGGTGGAACATTTTTATAACGTCTTACGTGTGATGATGCGGAAGAGATGTCATTGAGCACATCTTACACCTTCCTCCGGTATGGTTGGAAGAGGGTGTAGATCTTTCTTAAGGAAAAGAACATATTGAGATTCGTACATGTACGGTTGTAGAAACAAAAAAAAAATAGTGTTGCCAAGGTTTAAAGATATATTAGAGTGGTGTAGCGGAAGCTACTTGAGAACTTGAGAATTCATAAGCCTTGACATTCACAGTATTTGATGGATTTTAAATTTTAAAGATGAAACTTTCTTTAAGGAGAGAGTTGTAACGACCTGAATTTTGAGTTAATAACTCGAATATTAAATTCAGGTTTGGGTATCTTGATGTTAAGGATTTAAATTGAAAGAATATGAGCTTGGAAGATCAACTTTGAAAAAATTGAGGACTAAAATCGAAAGAAATGAGGTTCATAATTCTATAGTGGAAACAAGGGAAGAGTTGAACTCTTTAATGAATACTTTACCCAAAATAACTATAGAAACTTTTACAAGCAATTGTTTTAGGCCATTGGATGAGAATAAATTTGACATCTTTATTTTGAACCATTGGATATAATAAATTTTACATTTAATTTTAGGGAAAACTACACCGGTGGTCCCCAAACTATTACAATTTTCCTATTTTGGTCCCTAAACTATGTTTTTCGGCAAAACCGTCCCTTCTGTTACATAGTTTTCCTGTTTTGGTCCCCGACGTTAAATAGCTAACGGTTTTGCTGACGTGGCATTTTTTAAATATTTTTTAATCATTTCTCTCTCCTCTTAAAAAAATGCCACGTGAGCAAAACCGTTAGCTATTTAACGTCGGGGACTAAAACAGGAGAACTATGTAACAGAAGGGACGATTTTGCCGAAAAACATAGTTTGAGGACCAAAATAGGAAAATGGTAATAATTTGGGACCACTGGTGTAGTTTTCCCTTAATTTTAAAAAGAGGGTTTTATAATGATAAAAAAGAGAGAAAAGAAGAACCGAAAGTTCATTATTCTCCCCCATGTTGGACGACAAAGAGAGAGAAATGAGATAAAAGGGTTTCAAACTTCATTTTTAAATTTCCTCCATTTTAGTTAGATTTTGGCATAGCTTGTGAAATAAAAAATATTGTTCTTTACTTTCTTTTTAAAACGAGTATAATATTAAGGGTTATTATTTAGATTTGAGTAAACTCTAAAATCTCCATAAAATTTTAGAATGAGAAAGCTTAAATGATTTGTAACAATGATAAATCAAAGATGTTTAGGATAAGATGATGAATATTTGAGTTGGGTTTTAGATAAACCTAAAATGCTTCATGAAAATTCTTGAGAGAGCTTATTTTGGGGTTTTAAGAGAATTTTAATTTTAAGATAAATATAAAATTAGTGTAATTAATTAAATTCGTTTAGTTACCCATTAGTAATGTGGGATTCCAATAATCATAATTGGTATATGTACGAAAATTGTATTGATACCTATGCCCGTGTATTGGTACGGTCAACCCAATAGTGATACGAACTACCTTTCTCAAGTTTCAGTAACGTAAACTAGTATCAGTATGAGCAGTCGAATATCGGTACCTATGGGCTAAGTACGGGTATGTTTTGAACTATACCAATACCCACTGAAGCCACTGCCAAACGTGCTGAAATTTTTAAGGAACTTTGTATGGAGATAGGGAAAAGCCATATTAAAATATATTGAATAAAATGAACTCTATAGTTAGCCTTTGGTTGAACTATAACTTTTGATGCCCTTATTGAATTATGTTCCTTGCCATGTATCATTTATGGGCCTTGTGAGCCTTTATTGAATCATGATTCTTTTGGTATGGGATTCAGATACCCAGCTGTGGTACTATAATACATGTGTTCTTAATGCACTCTCTGTCTAGGTAGTCTCGAGTGACATTCACAACCTGATGTCTAGGTGGTCCGAGATATGCGACATGCGTTGCCCGATGTCTTTGTGGTCTCGGGGGCGACATGATTTGGTACCCGATGTCTTTGTAGTCCTGAGTATATGGCATGCACCACTCAATGTTTTTGTGGTCCCGAGTAAGTAGCATGATGTGGTTTTCGATGTTTGGTTGGTCCTGAATACTTTAGAAATGAAATAATGTTTTGGACTAATTTGAAAAGAATTTAAAACTTGTTTTTAAGTCCAAACAACTTGAATATATGTTTGAGGTATTTAAAAAGGTTTTTGGCAAAGTTTTTGTTGATTTTAAATAGCCAAACTTGAATTTTCAAGTTGCTCGTACCGATACGATCTAACCCCTATCGATACCTTTTTGCCCAGTTTTGGTCACTGCCAAAACCCGTATCGAAACAGCAAAGCCTGTTTCGATACGGAGAGGGATCCTTTCGATATGCCTAGTAAGCGTACCGATCCCCATTTTAACAACCCCAATGGCTGCTTTCCTAACATTCTTTTAAATGTCATACCGTACCGATACGCCCTCAAGCGTATCAATACGCCTAGGCTGGAAAGAGCCCAATGGCTAGTTTCTGATGAAGGTCGTACCGATACGGGTCTACGTGTATCGATACGGAAGGCTGTAGAACAACATTAAAGATGGGAAATAAAGTCTCCAACATCTCAAATTCAACCCCAACGGTTAGTAACGGCTACAAACTCAAAGAGGAGTATAAAATGGACCTCCAAGCATCTAGTAATGGTCAATGCTTCAATTGTCAACAACAAATGATCAAGAAATTGTCTTAGTGCTTAATTTTCATTTCTTTGTATAGACAAACACTAGTGAGCCAAAATTGTTAGATTTGCTCAAGTGTTTTAGGTTTTGGGTGAGAGCTAAATTGTGCAAACAAATACCTATTAGAGGGATTTGAGTTTGCTTATCTTTTCTCTTTGTAAATAGGGTTTGATCAAGGCTTTGAGTAGAAAGCTTGATCGGTGTATAAGGGTTCCCTCCTAAGCCTAAAAAAAGGGGACGAATCAATAGTGGATTGATTGGAAATCCTTAGTGGGAAGCTAAGGTAGTGGTTGAAGACCTTGGTTAGAAGGTTGAACCACTATAAATCACCTTGTCTTTATCAATTTTAGCTTCCACACCTCTTACACCCAAAATTTCACTTCTCCACCACTTGGCGAGCAAGAACAGTTGAAGGAATCGAGCACCGTAAAACCCAACATTTGGTATCAAAACGTGGCTCAATCAAAGAGGATTAACATCCTATTGAGATGATCCGTCAAGCTCAATCATCATTTCACACAACCAGTGTAACCCCCTCGTCCCGGTCTGGTCGACTAACTGGTCCGAGTAGGCTACACGGGGGAAAACCGATGCGAAACCCGTTAAGGTCCCACCTCGGTTAGTGACCCTAGAAAACTTTTTCGTTTATTATAGTCTTATCTAGATGCTTTTATTAAACCTATGTGTGAAACGACAGCGGAAACAAGGCTCACGAGAAGCCTAACAACAAACAGGGCCTAAGCCCAACCTTTGGGACCCATTAGAGATGTCAAACAACCCATTAAAAGGTCTGTGTTTCGAAACAGACGACACCTGTTTCGGAACACGGGCTTCAGTTTAAAAAGAAAGACACCCGTACCGAAATGCTTCCACCCAGTTTCGAAACAAGGTCACGTTTTGCCTAGGCGTTTCGAAACAGGCGTTTACAGTGGCCAAAGCGTTTCGAAACTTGTTTTGAAACAGGGGCTCACAGTGGCCAAACCGTACCGAAACGTGTTCCGATACGGGGGACCCTAGAACCACACCCATTTCGAAACGGCCCAACTCGTTTCGAAACACCTGTAGCCTGCAGTTTTCAAAAATCAGTTTTACACATCTCTAAACGATCCCAAACGCCCTAAACGACCCCAAGAAGCATACACAACATACAAACACACTCTAGAGGCATACACTCTATAGCAACCATGCTCAAGATACACAAGATATAAGATAGGCATCCAAACACAAGATCATACATTCACCACAAGGAAGCATACATTGCTTTTAAGGTTACATGCCTTAGCCAACAAAACATATAAGCATTCAAGACATGCAACATAAACAAGGTTTACAATACAAACAAAGCAACCAAAAGTCAAACCAATTCAACATACATCAAAGCTCAAATCAACAACACCTATCCCATTGCTTGACTATTACATTCTACAATTTAAAGATCATACTTGAGCTAACCAAAAGCAACACTTGGAGACCTTTCCTTGCCCTTGCCACCCACAAGCTACTGATCTGCATTGTCGAACAAAAAGGAGCGTAAGCATAAAAGCTTAGTGAGGGTAAGCTCATAAAATAAACCTTCGACAATGCAGGGTCCAAGCACGAGCAAGAATTAAAATAGAATGCATGGTCCTACCTCCAATCCTCAAGAGCCAAAATAAAAGATGATGCATGAACATATCATCAAAGTCATGCCATGCTCAACAAGTACATAACCACAACATATAGAAACTAATATAACCAACATATGAGCAACATAATCCACAATCCGTATTGGCACCTAGCTATGACTCGAATACGCGGATAACCATTGGAACTCACATCCAACTACATAACCATTACCTGACGGTGGGATTACACTCATCACCGTTCACGCGGAGGGGATTCCACTCATCCTCACGCCTCGTTTCACGCGGAGGGGATTCCACTCATCCTCACGCCCGTCGATGGGATTCCACTCATCACCGACTAATATATATATATATATAAGAAGATTTCCGGGCGAACCCGTACTCCATCTTGATGACTACCATCATCAAGACCACGCGCGCATTTTGATTCACGTGTGCACACTAAACATCCTAATGACCGATCATTTGTACCCAAGCGTACTAGTGCCAATACTACACATTTCATTAATCTTTCAGAATATCATTTTATAACACTTCCGTGCTTAGCACGTACTCACCATGACTTATCGTCATGCACAAACCACATTTCCATGCCTAGCATGTACTCACCATGATCCTCGGATCATGCAACCACCTTATAACATCATTTCACATGTCAACACCACATATATATCATTAACACAAATATCACATCATATTTCATACATATGTATATCCCCATCACATTTATCATCGACATGCATATAACAATGCATCAAGCCATGCCTCAACATACATGTATAACAACATATACATAACCACCATAAACACAATTAAACATGAGGCATAAATCAACACTTTAAAGATCAACCAAGGTCTCTAACTAAAGTTTGGGATTAGGCTACCACCCTAATCTCAACTCTAGGTGGGTCTACCAAACCCAACCTAGTCCACATGCTTGAACCAATTACTCAAAACCATTTAAAACATTTTAACCACTCACCTTCACCTCCAAGCTCAACTACCAAGCAACCAAGGTTTTCAAGTTTCCGGATTCGCTCCCGAAGCTTTACCAATACAATTTCTTGCTTCTAATCATTTCAACACAACCAAAATAGCCTCAAATCAGTCCACACAACAATGTAACAACCCGGAACACTAATCAAGCAATAAACACATGAATTCAAGCCATGAACATACCCCAAAATCACCAAACCCGAGAATCCTTTATACCCAGCCCAAAACTTGTGATTTCAACACATTTAACACATTTAAATGCTTCCAAAACAGCCCCCAACTATTACCCTAACATCAACCCTCAAATTCCAACACAAACCACACCCAAAACTCAACTAAAAACCCTCCTAAAACCCCACCAAAACCCAAATTCGGGAATTCTTATAAAACACTCTAAAAATTATATATGTTGGACCATTTGGTTCATAAACACCATATCTAACAATATCAAATCAAAATCTTAAGTTAAAAACAATAAAGATATCATTTTTATTAAAATCTTCCAAAAACCCAAATTCTAAAACATTGATGAAAATGAAATCTATTTGTACTTTCAATTAGAGGAAGATGAGAGCAAGGTGGGGATGTGTTTACCTTTCAAAATCGAGCCAAAATGAGGGAGGAAGGAGATGAAATAGTGAAAACCATGGAAAGGGAAGGCTTGTCGTTGGTTTTGAAGTTTGGAGAAGAAGATGGGATTTTTGTTTATTTGAATAGTAAGGAATTAAAAATTAAAATAGGTATTAGTTGGAAGACCAACTATTTACTAAAATGCCATTAATGAATGTATGGATTTGGACTTAAGAGATAGGCCCAACATAGCCTTAAACATTTTGAAATCCCAAGGCCCATAAAAATATTTTATTATTTAAATTGAAAAACCGAACCCAAAATAATATTAAAATATTATTTTCACCCGACCCCTAAACCCGGTTGTTACAACTCTTCCCCACTTAAGAAATTTCGTCCCCGAAATTTATCGAACAAGAAGAGTCACTGAAACTGCTCCTCCACACTTACCTTCTCACCATAACATACTAACCAACTCAGTAGACTTACCACACAACATTAGCTATCTGATGCTAAGATCTCAACGGGTCCTTCAAGGCATGTCAATTTTAAACTCAACTCAATCTCTTCGCAAACATAGCATAGAACAGATCTGACTCACATTCTCGAATCCAAGATACAAAAAACACATTACGAATCCCTTTCTAACTCTGGTGGTAACCGCAACAGATAAACAACAAAACTAGCTCAATTCACAAACTCATATGGTACCGTTTGAATACTTGACCGATAACTTTTTCTGACTAACCATCTAACTTCAACAGGTAACCAAATACTATGCAGGCGTCTTCAAAATCTGGTTGAAATCTCGAATCTCTATCGGCCACTATCGAATACAAGACACTGCGCAACTCACACTCTTGCTAAGGCACGACCCCGCCATCTTACACAAGGTACAAGTAAGGTGAACATGTATAAAATGAGCACACTCGGTGCAACTATCATCGCTTACTCGGCTAAACTCTCCCGTAGGGAATCAAAGACGAACCAGGCACAAGGTCTCTCGAATCTATTACCCTCTTTCATTAAGAATATTCTACGGATGTAACAAACTAGAATAAAACTGATGCTCAGTCTTGACACGCTGGCAAATTATACACTTACTCTCATACTGAACTACATCATCCATCAGCTCAATCCAGAAGTACTCATCTTCAACCCACTATACGTCTTCATACTACTCAGATGCAATACAATGAACTGCCGTGTGCTTCGACCAAAACAACACGTCTCAGAACACTATGTCAATCGGCACAACTATTCTGTCTCTGAAATGCAAAGCTCTATCATCTCTGAAACTGTATTCTGAAGGGCTTCTTTATGTTATGTCTTGCACATAAGGTGCCAAGAACCTGTCTTGCAACTGTTTCTCTTTAAGTATTATGACCCAGTGTATGTTTAACATGAAACTCGGCCACAAAACCACTATCATTCGGTAAACTGAATTCGACAAATATATCTCGCAACCCAACTACTAATTTATCAACAAATATAACTCAGAATATCGGTTACTACGTTGACTCTCTCTCTTCGGATGATACTCAATCTTGAGATCACAGTCTTCAAGCAATTCTAACAACTCATGCTGTTCAAGTTTCAATCCTTCCTAAGTCGTCTAATATTTCAAGTTCTGATGATAAGTGTACATATACTATGTATTTCTTACTATACATGCTTTGTCTCTAAGTCTTCGAAGCAATTACAACTGTAATTAACTCTATGTCTCGTGTCGGATAATTCTTTTCAAGGTCTTTCAACTATCTCGATGAATAGGCCACAATTTTCTGTCTTGCATAGGCATACAACCTAACCCTACATATGTCACATCACCATGGTTCACAAATTCTTTCTCTGATATAGGTTGGATCAAGGTCGAAGCTCTCTTCAAAGTTTCTTTCGGCTTCTCAAGGGCTCGTTGTCTCGCATCTAACCACACAACTGAACATTCTCCTGTTGCAATATTTCACTGGTCTTCGGTTTCTTCCAACTCACATCTTCTTCTGCCTACTTGGGATTTACTCTAATACACCCGACTGATATGCATGTCCTAGGAGGACATCTTTCTTGACTCGGAGTTCACGTTTGCTCAACTTGGCATACAATTAATTCTCTAATAGGGTCTACAACACTAACTCCAAAGCTTGTCATGGTCTTCTTCGATACGTGAATATACCCATGTATCATCTATGAGAACTACTACAAACTGATCAAGGAACTCAGGAAATATTCTGCTCGACATCTCTATAAAAGTAACCAACACACTAGTCAAACAAAACGTCATAACTCGGAACTCAAAGCGATCACATCTTGCCCCGAAAGCTTTCTTTGGTACTTCAACTTCTCTCACTTTCAACTGGTAGTAATCGGATCTCAAATTGATCTTGAAAAGACTGGAGCACACCCCAATTGATCAACAAATCACTGACACTCAGAAATGGATACTAACTACTCACTGTCAATTGTTTCAACTATCTGTAATCTAAACACATTCTCGTATTATCTTCTCTCTTCTTCACAAATTGCAATGTCTTACTCTAAGATGATGTACTAGGTCTAATGAATCTAAGGTCTAACAAATCTCGAAGTTGATTCTTCAACACTCTCAATTCTTTCGGGAACCATAAGATACAGAGCAATCAAACATGAGCAAACTCGGAGACGATATCAATAACAAACTATTCTTCCCTATCAAGAGACAACCCGGCAATTCTTCCAAATACTTTTAGGAAAACACACACTATTCTAACATTCCGCGGTCTAATCTTCATTCAAAAATCAAATCTGTCACATTTGCTAGGCAAGCCTGTCAACTAAACTCAGTCAATCTTTGACCTCTAAAGCTGGATTAACATTCGATAAGAAGTTCACATCCTCACCTACTACTACAGTCTCACAGAAATCTGCAACTTCAAGGCAACTCTCTCTGTCTCAAGGTATACCCTAGCTCTGTGTTCTACAAGCTAAACAATGCCAAAAGTTACATCGAAACCGTAAAAGACAATTACTTCACATCTACTGGAAACATGTAACCTTGTACCATCAATAAACCTCTTCCGTACATCTTTCTGACCACCACTATCTCACCAAAGGGTCTAGCCACATGTGTCCCTACGTCTAAGGTCTCATCAGGTATATCCAATTTCTTTGCATGCTCACACAAAAGAACGAATCCCCAGAAATTGCAACTTCACATGTACACAGCTGATAGCCTTCGGTTCTCTTGTTTTCAGGCTGGCCC
The DNA here is from genome assembly GCA_958450335.1 of Hibiscus tridactylites. Taxonomy (NCBI): domain Eukaryota; kingdom Viridiplantae; phylum Streptophyta; class Magnoliopsida; order Malvales; family Malvaceae; genus Hibiscus; species Hibiscus tridactylites. Next base: position 74,269,574 of record OY288273.1, read on the forward strand.
TTCAAACATAACCTAACTCTTCAAAATCGTTCTTAGAGCATCTCGAAACCTCAAAATTCAGTTCTGGTCACACACAAACAATCATGCTTGAACTTGTTCTATAACATCAGTCCTGACGACCCAAAACATCCCACTACCAAACAATCTGGAGCCAAAGCTCAAGGCTTCCTTCTCAGCTCGACTATATCAGAAGTGACTTCATCTCTCCTTCTTATTGGAAGACAACTCAGACGTACCCTGGCCCAATCGCACAAATCAATTCCCACTTGCGGATACTGACCGGCTGTCTTGTATTAAAACCATAGGCCGAACCTCAACGATCACTAACTATCATTTCTAAATTTCAGATTACTCACACAAGACCCTTATCCTGATCTCGCCAAAAGAACTAAGGTACTCGTACCTACCTCTAACACTTCACCGGGCACCTTCAGACTTTGCATGCGGGCTAACAACATACAGAAGTACATATTCAGAATCAATCAGAAGGGACAAACTCAAAACTGTACCAAGGGCTTATCTACTATAACATCAGTACCACTCTGAATCCCACTTATAGGTCTTCACTTCTTTTTACCAACTAATATTAGAATCAATCACATAGTCCCTCACCAACCAGAATCAACCCACATACACACTGACTCAGACAAACCAATTGTACCTCAACTCCCGTACAACCATACTTCCCTAACTATAGCGATGAACTCCCTCAACATCATCCACATTTCCAGAAACCACAACTCTACTTACCGATTCACGGCCCACACCTCGGCCTCAAACTTACTAAAAGCAATAAATCAACAACAACTACAAATTTACATATAAATTGGGTTAGCAAAGGAAATGGTCCAAGTGGCTCAAGTATGATTCCCTCACTTAAAATCTCTTTTTCCGATGTAATAGAAGCAATGGGACTCTACTCAACATACTTCAAGCAACATACGTTCACAATCAAACAATCACTCATCACAACATTCTCGAATAACAAGCAACATGCTTACATGGCAAGCAAACATCGTGTAATTTCAATACAAGAATTAATATTACCTCACTTATCTGCCCAAGGTCTCGAAAACCTTAGGCTCTAATACCAACAAATGTAACCCCCTCGTCCCGGTCTGGTCGACTGACCGGTCCGAGTAGGTTACACGGGGAAAATCGATGCGAAACCCGTTAAGGTCCCACCTCGGTTAGCGACCCTAGAAAACTTTTTCGTTTATTATAGTCTTATCTAGATGCTTTTATTAAACCTATGTGTGAAACGACAGCGGAAACAAGGCTCACGAGAAGCCTAACAACAAACAGGGCCTAAGCCTAACCTTTGAGACCCATTCGAGATGTCAAACAGCCCATTAAAAGGCCTATGTTTCGAAACAGACGACACCCGTTTCGGAACACGGGCTTTAGTTTAAAAAGAAAGACACTCGTACTGAAACGCTTCCACCCCGTTTCGGAACAGGGACACGTTTTGCCTAGGTGTTTCGATACCCGTTTCGAAACAGGCGTTTACAGTGGCCAAAGCATTTCGAAACTTGTTTCGAAACAGGGGCTCACAGTGGCCAAACCGTACCGAAACGTGTTTCGATACGGGGGACCCTGGAACCACACCCGTTCCGAAATGACCCAACTCGTTTCGAAACACCTGCAGCTTGCAGTTTTCAAAAATCAGTTTTACACATCTCTAAACGATCCCAAACGCCCTAAACGACCCCAAGAAGCATACACAACATACAAACACACTCTAGAGGCATACACTCTATAGAAACCATGTTCAAGATACACAAGATATAAGATAGGCATCCAAACACAAGATCATACATTCACCACAAGGAAGCATACATAGCTTTTAAGGTTACATGCCTTAGCCAACAAAACATATAAGCATTCAAGACATGCAACATAAACAAGGTTTACAATTCAAACAAAGCATCCAAAAGCCAAACCAATTCAACATACATCAAAGCTCAAATCAACAACACCTATCCCATTGCTTGACTATTACATTCTACAATTTAAAGATCATACTTGAGCTAACCAAAAGCAACACTTCGAGACCTTTCCTTGCCCTTGCCACCCACAAGCTACTGATCTGCATCGTCGAACAAAAAGGAGCGTAAGCATAAAAGCTTAGTGAGGGTAAGCTCATAAAACAAACCTTCGACAATGCAGGGTCCAAGCACGAGCAAGAATTAAAATAGAATGCATGGTCCTACCTCCAATCCTCAAGAGCCAAAATAAAAGATGATGCATGAACATATCATCAAAGTCATGCCATGCTCAACAAGTCCATAACTACAACATATAGAAACTCATATAACCAACATATGAGCAACATAATCCACAATTCGTATTGGCACCTAGCTATGACTTGAATACGCGGATAACCATTTGAACTCATATCCAACAACACAACCATTACCTGACGGTGGGATTACACTCATCACCGTTCATGCGAAGGGGATTCCACTCATCCTCACGCCTCGTTTCACGCGAAGGGGATTCCACTCATCCTCACGCCCGTCGATGGGATTCCACTCATCACCGACTAATATATATATAAGAAGATTTCCGGGCGAACCCGTACTCCATCTTGATGACTACTATCATCAAGACCACACGCGCATTTTGACTCACGTGTGCGCACTAAACATCCTAATGATCGATCATTTGTACCCAAGCATACTAGTGTCAATACTACACATTTCATTAATCTTTCACAATATCATTTCATAACACTTTCGTGCTTAGCACGTACTCACCATGACTTACTGTCATGCACAAACCACATTTCCATGCCTAGCATGTACTCACCATGATCCTCGGATCATGCAACCACCTTATAACATCATTTCACATGTCAACACCACATGTATATCATTAACACAAATATCACATCATATTTCATACATATGTATATCCCCATCGCATTTATCATCGACATGCATATAACAATGCATCAAGCCATGCCTCAACATACATGTATAACAACATATACATAACCATCATAAACACAATTAAACATGAGGCATAAATCAACACTTTAAAGATCAACCAAGGTCTCTAACTAAAGTTTTTGATTAGGCTACCACCCTAATCTCAACTCTAGGTGGGTCTACCAAACTCAACCTAGTCCGCATGCTTGAACCAATTACTCAAAACCATTTAAAACATTTTAACCACTCACCTTCACCTCCAAGATCAACTACCAAGCAACCAAGGTCTTCAAGTTTTTGGATTCGCTCTCGAAGCTTTACCAATACAATTTCTTGCTTCTAATCATTTCAACACAACCAAAATAGCCTCAAATCAGTCCACACAACAATGTAACAACCCGTAACACTAATCAAGCAATAAACACATGAATTCAAGCCATGAACACACCCCAAAATCACCAAACCCGAGCAGCCTTTATACCCAGCCCAAAACTTGTGATTTCAACACATTTAACACATTCAAATGCTTCCAAAACAGCCCCCAACTATTACCCTAACATCAACCCTCAAATTCCAACACAAATCACACCCAAAACTCAACTAAAACCCTCATAAAACCCCACCAAAACCAAAATTCGGGAATTCTTATAAAACACTCTAAAAATTATATATGTTGGACCATTTGGTTCATAAACACCATATCTAACAATATCAAATCAAAATCTTAAGTTAAAAACAATAAAGATATCATTTTTATTAAAATCTTCCAAAAACCCAAATTTTAAACATTGATGAAAATGAAATCTATTTGTACTTTCAAGTAGAGGAAGATGAGAGCAAGGTGAGGATGTGTTTACCTTTCAAAACCGAGCCAAAATGAGGGAGGAATGAGATGGAATAGTGAAAACCATAGAAAGGGAGGGGTTGTCGTTGGTTTTGAAGTTTGGAGAAGAAGATGGGATTTTTGTTTATTTGAATAGTAAGGAATTAAAAATTAAAATGGGTTTTAGTTGGAAGACCAACTATTTACTAAAATGCTAGTAATGAATGGCCAAACCTACATCTCTTAAAGCCCATGGATTTGGACTTAAGAGATAGGCCCAACATAGCCTTAAACATTTTGAAATCCTGAGGCCCATAAAAATATTTTATTATTTAAATTGCAAAACCGAACCCAAAATAATATTAAAATATTATTTTCACCCAACCCCTAAACTCGGGTGTTACAACCGGCTCAATGGCGCTATCTATCGACAAACCGCCCTTCTTCGACAGAACTCACTATGCTCATTGGAAGACAAGGATGAAGTTCTTCATAAAGTTCAAGGACTACAAGCTATGGGATATAGTAGATGATGGTCCGTTCGTGCCACAAGGAAGCAAGGCGAAGTGGAGTGCCGACGATTGCAAGAAGATGGAGATAAATTGCAAAGCCTTGTACATCCTCTTTTGTGCATTTTGCCCAACCATCTATGAAAAGATGTCTTCTTGTGAGAGTGCCAAAGAGGTATGGGACAGGCTTGAAGTCACATACGAGGGAACCAATAAAGTAAAAGAGACCATGATTGGGCTCCTTACCTTAGCGTATGAGAACTTCAAGATGAATCCAGAAGAGAACATCGAGAAGATGTTTGATAGGTTCTCCACTATCACCAATGGTCTTAAAGGCTATGGAAAAGCCGTCCCGAAAGAGAAGCTTGTCTGAAAGCTCATCTACTCCCTTCCCGAGTCATGGGACTCAAAGAGGACTGCCATCATCGAAGCTAAGAATTTGAAAACTTTGAAGCTTGATGAGCTCATGGGGTCTGTTCTCACTCACCAAATCATGAAGAAGAACAAAGAATAGGAGAAAAAGAATGAAGAGATTAGAGTTATGAGAGAGAAGCTCAAAGGGCTTGACATCAATACAAATGTCATTGCTCTCAAATCCTCCACATGCCATCATGATGATTCAAGTGATGAGAAAGATGAAGAAGAAGAGATAGTTCATCTCTTCAAGAAGTGTGCCCCTTTCATGAAGAAAGTCTTGAAAGAGCTTGAACGAGAATCCATGAAGAAGAAGAGGGCAAGCACTTCAAGCCATAAGAAGAAGGCATATGTGGCTACTTGGAGTGATGAAGACTCCACCGACGATGAACAAGCTAACCTTTGCCTTATGGCCATCAAAGAAGATTCGAGGGTAACTTCTAATTCATCTACTTCATGTTCATATTCTTTCGATGAATTACAAGATGCCTATGATGATTTGGTTTTAGAGTTTAAAAATCACATTTTGAAAAAACAATAAAATGATTTCAAAGTTGAAAATTCAAAATGATTTGATTTCTAAAACCAAACTTGAACTTGAAGCAAAACTCGAAGAGTTTGAACAAAAATGTTTTGATTTACAAAATTTGCTTCACAAAGTTCAAAAAGAAAAAGATTTGATTTCCAAAGAGCTTGAAAAGAAAAAACAATTTTGGAAAATCAAACTTTTATGTAAGACAATCTAGTGCCCCTAGATTTGTAAATGGTAAATGTTTTAGAAGTGTTTGGTTCCCAAAAGGACTAATCACTTCAACTAAAAAGGATGAAATTGAAAAATGGATTCCTAAGGGGACTAAATTTTGTGCTACTAACGTCTATGGATCCAAAGCGATTTGGATACCAAAAATTACTTGATTTTCTTATGATAGGTGTGATGGGGAGTGATCAACAAGTCAATCCTTGAGGGGGAGCTCCATGCACACAAGAAAGACACTTGAAGAAGGAAGGCTTCACATCCTCCCTTGTGTTCAAGTGTGGTAAAATCTAGTTGTTTTTGTTTTTATTTAATTTATTTTTCATTTATTTCAACTAGATGATCATATATGTTGGACTAACATTTTGATGATGCTTTAAGTAAGAGGGGGCATTTTAAAACCAAACATCTTAATATTTTCAAAATCTAAACCTCTATTGTTATTTGAGCTTAAAAGTGCTTTAAATTCTTTTTGATATAACAAAAAGGGGGAGAAATATGGTTTAAAAAAATTGATTTTTTCAAATAAATAAGGGAGAGCTTTAATTGATTTCAAATCTTAATTCTCTTATTCCAAATTTATTTCATAAATGGGGAGAAATCCCAAACAATTTTTCAAGTTGATTTTATTATATCAAAAAGGGGGGGAGATTGTAGAAATAATGTTTTGATATAATAATTGAAAAATGTTTTGGACTAATTTGAAAAGAATTTAAAACTTGTTTTTAAGTCCAAACAACTTGAATATATGTTTGAGGTATTTAAAAAGGTTTTTGGCAAAGTTTTTGTTGATTTTAAATAGCCAAACTTGAATTTTCAAGTTGCCCGTACCGATACAGTCTAACCCGTATCGATACCTTTTTGCCCAGGTTTGGTCACTGCTAAAACCCGTACTGATACAGTCTAAATTTTGTGCTACTAACGTCTATGGATCCAAAGCGATTTGGATACCAAAAATTACTTGATTTTCTTATGATAGGTGTGATGGGGAGTGATCAACAAGTCAATCCTTGAGGGGGAGCTCCATGCACACAAGAAAGACACTTGAAGAAGGAAGGCTTCACATCCTCCCTTGTGTTCAAGTGTGGTAAAATCTAGTTGTTTTTGTTTTTATTTAATTTATTTTTCATTTATTTCAACTAGATGATCATATATGTTGGACTAACATTTTGATGATGCTTTAAGTAAGAGGGGGCATTTTAAAACCAAACATCTTAATATTTTCAAAATCTAAACCTCTATTGTTATTTGAGCTTAAAAGTGCTTTAAATTCTTTTTGATATAACAAAAAGGGGGAGAAATATGGTTTAAAAAATTGATTTTTTCAAATAAATAAGGGAGTGCTTTAATTGATTTCAAATCTTAATTCTCTTATTCCAAATTTATTTCATAAATGGGGAGAAATCCCAAACAATTTTTCAAGTTGATTTTATTATATCAAAAAGGGGGGGAGATTGTAGAAATAATGTTTTGATATAATAATTGAAAAATGTTTTGGACTAATTTGAAAAGAATTTAAAACTTGTTTTTAAGTCCAAACAACTTGAATATATGTTTGAGGTATTTAAAAAGGTTTTTGGCAAAGTTTTTGTTGATTTTAAATAGCCAAACTTGAATTTTCAAGTTGCCCGTACCGATACAGTCTAACCCGTATCGATACCTTTTTGCCCAGGTTTGGTCACTGCTAAAACTCGTATCGAAACAGGCTTTGATGTTTCGATACGGAGAGGGATCGTTTCGATCCGCCTGGTAAGCGTACCGATCCCCATTTTAACAACCCCAACGGCTACTTTCCCAACGGTCTTTTAAATGTCATACCGTACCGATACACCCTCAAGCGTATCGATATGCCTAGGCTGGCAAGATCCCAACAACTAGTTTTGGATGAAGCCCGTACCGATACGAAAGGTTGCAGAACAACATTAAAGATGGGAAATAAAGTCTTCAACGGCTCCAATTCAACCCCAACGGCTAGTAACGGCTACAAACTCAAATAGGAGTATAAAATGGACCTCCAAGCATCTAGTAATGGTCAATTCTTCAATTGTGAACAACAAATGATCAAGAAATTGTCTTAGTGCTTATTTGTCATTTCTTTGTATAGGCAAACACTAGTGAGCCAAAATTGTTAGATTTGCTCAAGTGTTTTAGGTTTTGGGTGAGAGCTAAACTGTGCAAACAAATACCTATTAGAGGGATTTGAGTTTGCTTATCTTTTCTCTTTGTAAAGAGAGTTTGATCAAGGTTTTTGGTAGAAAGCTTGATCGGTGTATAAGGGTTTCTTCCTAAGCCTAAAAAAGGGACGAATCAATAGTGGATTGATTGGGAATCCTTAGTGGGAAGCTAAGGTAGTTGATGTAGACCTTGGTTACAAGGTTGAACAACTATAAATCACCTTGTCTTTATCAATTTTAGCTTCCACACCTCTTACACCCAAAATTCTACTTCTCCACCACTTAGCGAGCAAGAACGGTTGAAGGAATCGAGCACCGTAAAACCCAACAAATACCCATATGGCATGCTCGATGTTTAAGTAATCTCGAGTACATACGCGGCTAGCCTAATATCTAGTAGGTTCCATGCTAACAAGTTTAACTACCACGAAATGGTAATTGTTGTTGACTGCAGCATGCATTCTACTTTAAGGGTTAGCATGGATAGACTACTCAGTTTATGTCATGTTACTCATTGCTTATATTGCAGGCTTACTTTTATGAACGTCACGAAATATAGTAGAGTAAATATGTACTACTGAATTTTGTAAGCTCAGCGTGCGGATTTGTTGTTTCCGTACGTAGGTTGACATGTCACTCGGTTAGAGGAGCACGTCGACGAGTATTTACCAGAACTGATTCAACTTGAGTATAGTACTTTGATTTTAGTTGTTGAGCTATGTATCCATAGAACCTTATGGTAGTTGGTCTGTAACTATAATTTACCTTATTTTGAAAATACAATATTTTTAATTCGTACGAAGCTCCATTTATTTTAGATTCAAATTTATTTATAAAAACTCTAATTTATAACTTGATTTTCATATGATTATGACTAAATTTGAGATTTTAAATTAAACAAAATTTTATAGGTCGAGTTAGAGATAACTCGAATATAACGTCTCGAATCTGGTAAGATCAAAATGTTACATTAAGTTTTTTTTCATTTGTGTCCTCGTAAGAGCATCCCTCATCAGCCATGCCATACCGTGGCAAAAAGATAAACAGCCCAACAAGTGTTATATTAGGTTTAGATATATGTTTTGATCATAACTCATCCATTGTAACCAGAAGTACCAAGATCTCATCTTTAGTTTTCACTGGAACTTATCTTCATAATCTCACATACATTTCTAACTCACTCGTATTATTGTTTAATCTATTTACATTCAACAGGAGTTGAGATTACATCAATTCTCATGAGATTTGACAACCCGAAAAATGCTCGTGTCCACTTTATTATTTGGGACAGCAATTTATGCTTGCACTTACTACGTGTTGGTACTCAAGACACCAATAGTCAAGTTTAAGCGGAGTTTGAACTTGGTTAAGTCTCATTATTGAGGACCACCCTTGAAGGAGTTTTCGTATAAGAGGTGGAGATATTGTTCGACAAGAATTTATCGCAAGGTAAAAATTTGTTAAAGTTGTGATTCAAATTCTTTTAGGATCTGGTTTAAACTAAAAAAATTTATTTTTAGTAAATTTTGTTTATTTTACATAGATGCATAAAACCTATATTGAATAGAATTATTTTCTACACAAGTTTCCTTTGTAAACAAGCAACCTATTCCTAAAAATAAATACTAAGGAACTGGGGATTTGAACACAATATTAGACACAATTAAAATATATTCTATAGAACGTTAAGACACAAACTACTTGTAATTTCTTTTTTATCATAGTGAAAATTTTCATCCTCCGTTAGAGATTTTTTTCCTTTTGAATTTTTTACGTAAATCTTGATATTTTTTTATTTTGTTTGCGATCACCATCTTTCATCTTTATTGTTTAGTCGTTATTGTCCTTCGCCGCTATATTCCCGGTATAACAGTTTAAATCATTGCCCTCTCCTACTCTGTAGGAATGATTGCATGCATCAAATATAAATGTTTTAATGAAAAATGGAAGCAACATAAACAGTGGTTACTCATAAAAAAGTCCAACCCCTGATGGGTTCAATTAGAAAAGAAATACGAAAAATGGATCCAGTCTGTGTGTATAGCACCACTGATTTAAAAACCTTACAACGCTTTAGAAAAATAAGCAGCAACACAATTTAGAAAAATTATGTTACAGTTTAGATGATGTTGAGGTACAGAAATAGCATCTAACCAATAATACCTACAAACCAATAATCATGGTTTAAAGATCACTAAACAATAGCTTCCCAAATACCATACAGAGAAATTATATATGTATATTCGTTATGTTCTTCATTTGTATATGAAACACACAAGTAATATGGGAAGCCATTTCATTGCATCGCCTCATTGTCCTGCACGTCAAAGAAATCGAAAACATTAAGTAAAAACTAGCCAGGCGATGCAAGTAATTGACTTGGAGGTTTGTTTTACAAATAACTGACGATTACAAGACCTCATTATGGATTAGGATGGAGAAAATCGAAGAAAATAAATAAATAAAACCGATTCGAAATATGTTCGGATTATGTTTTCATTAAATTCTGTGTCATAGTCCAGCAATGCAAGTAATAGACTGGAACTTAAGAGCTATGTTATTCGTATTCGAGTGTAGTTTCCAGATACGAATATGCATTTGAATCGGGTATTTTCATTCCCCCCCCCCCCCCCCCCCCCCTTTCTTTCATGTGTTGGGGGTCATATCACATAACCAAATCTGGTTAAAGGTCGAAGAAGGTGGTACTTCAGGAAAAACAAAACTTAGAAACAAGAGAGGGTAGAGTATGTACCAGTCGCAAGTTGATCTTCTCGGACCAGTTAAAGATATTTGAATGTACTTGATCCCCTCCCAGTTCTTTACCAGAAGCACCAGCAGCTATCCTTATAACATCCTCAATCAATGCGAAGTTTCCCATGATATCAACATGAGCACCACTAAGGGTGCCGCGTCCCTCAAGTAGGTTGGCCGGAGGCGAATGATCGTATTCCCTTACATATGTTCGAACCCCGGATGGATTAAATCGAGTTTTGCCGCGCCAACCTTTAGCACACATGAAACCAGCACTTAAAACTGGTACTGTCTCGTCTCCATCCACAGAATACACACCATCCCTCAGGCAGGTGGCTTCATCATCAGCGGATGTATCGATCTTAAATGGAATACTACACTCGGCATGCGGAGATAACTTGTACACATATGCTCGTTCAGTCTGTAGGCCAACTCCATACAGAGAAAAGATTTCCATATCTGGAGCATTTGGCAACCTGTGGAATAAGAGTGATGGTGAATACCGATAACAAATGAACATTTATGAACCAAATGAGTGCATACATACATATTGCAATAGGCATTATCTAAATCAATCAACTGGAAAACAAAAATCATGGCCGGCCAAAAAGTGCATTAATCGCGGCCATCTACTGCAAATAGAAAGGAAAATTAAGTATAATTCAAGAAAATAATCAAAAGTTAACTCAGATAAGTATCAATTGGACTTCTATCAACTTACAGGTCACAGATTCAGATTAAAGAAAAAAAAAGAAGAAAAAAGGAGATGACTCAAAAAGGGAAATGAATGCTAAATACCAAGCAACAAGAAACAAAATGAAACTTTGGAATGGGTTTCTCACGTTGTTTCCAAAGGGTTCGACCAATACTTGTAGTGTTTATACTTGGGGTCATCCAAATTGTCTGCAATTCCGTAGGAGAAATGAGCAGTACCACGAGCCATCATTTTCGGAGCAACGAAATGAAGCAGGTCAACAACTGATTCAGCAGTGTAAGTTTTATACTCAGCTACAGCTTTGATACCGGCAAGTCCCATGTCATGATACTCCGTCCACACGTCTCGACAAGTTGTGTTTGCAGCACTAAGACCTTTAATAGCACCCTGAACATTGCCATAGAAAATAGTCATACAGCACAACATGGTAAGTTAACTATGTTACACGAACTCAGGCAATACGCTAACAAGGAATCTCAAAGATTACACAAGAAATGAATTACCCTGAAGTCTATCCTCTCTATGTCGGATGAAGGTGCCTCAGCAACATCTTTTCCAAAGGATATAATCCTTCCATAATTTGCACTTCTAGCTTTACAAACTGCATTGTCAGCACCGGCTTGATCCGTAATCTGAGTGTCGTTCTCTCTTTTTTTGCTACAGGAATATCCATCCTCCGGTGACCAGTCTAGACCACCCCATATTGTGTCCCCACCTCTTGGTATCATCGACATGGTTGAATCCCAAGTCCGACTCATTCTCATCACATGTTGCAATGTTTGAAACTGAAATATATCATTATCCAGAAAACCGGGTGCAAGAGCCCTGCATTTCGGGTTTCATTTTAGTACTACTGTAAGAAGAAAAAAAACAACGTTTATGTACTTTTGATATAAATGATATTATCAACTAGCAAGTAATTTGCACATAGACCAATTTCCAAGCTCGAGAAATAAAGGCGAAATTACCAGATTCTCTTTGACAAGGAAAACCGAAAACTTCTTCCGAACATGAAAGAGAACTAGCATAGATCACCTAGGGCTGTAAATGAACAGTGTTCGACAAACTACTAGAGAATCATTCATGTATTATTCGTTTATTTAGCTAAATAAACGAGTATGAACAAAATATTGATATTCATTTATTAATGAGCGAGTTTGAACAAAGACGTGTTCAGTTCAATTATGTTCATGAACATCCTGGTTTATTAGTTCATTTGTTTAAAGTTGATATTTTCCATGTAGAGGTTTAAAAATTTTGTTTATTTTATTTTATTTATAATATAATATTAATGTTTACGTTTGATTATTATCTAGAAATAAGAAATATATTCATTTACAGTTTGTTTGTTAATTATTCATGAACATATTCATCATGTTTCCTTAGTTTTTGTTAGTGTCCACGAACATTAAACAAACACATAATTTTAAATAAACGAACAAAAACACAATTTTGAAATTCTTAACGTACACGAACCGGTTTTGAACATGCTTAAAAATAAACAAATGAAAATATGTTCATTCAAGCTCGATTCATTTACAGCCTTGATCATCATATGATGGAAGAAAACATAAGTTTGAACCCTGTTCTGTTGTATGAATATATTCTTTTCACATAATTCAGCCCTACTACACATTGAAATTTATTATACAAAGTAGAAAACGGACCAACGACATGACATTAACAAGTAAATGAGGTCTATTGTTGCTTTCGTCATGTACAAAAATGCACAAAAATAGAATCAATTTTCTAAGGTAACCTAGAATGTACAAAAATGTTGTTTAAAGGAAATGTTGCTTCATTTGTATTTCAAATTTTCCAGACACCATGCAAACTATTGCTTGGAAAAGATAGAATGAGATCACAGACGAACCAATGTAAGATATATGTAGAATATACTGTAAATATGTTAGTTTGGGGAACTTAGTTCTTATGGTAAGATATCTTAGCTTTTGTATTTAGAGTAGTATCTTATGTATTTACTGAGGAATATTTAGTTTCCTAAATTACTTAGTTACTAAAGATACTTAACTAAGTCTCTGTATATATTCTCTTATTCCTATGAATAAAATTAAGAGTGTTTTTCTATTATTCTACATGGTATCAGATTAGGTCGATCCTCTCTAGTTTTTCTTTCGACCCAAAAAAAAATCTCGTTCTCCATGGAATCTGCCTCTGAAGTCAGTTCTCTCACAAACCCTCGTTCCTCTGATATTCAAATGTCAGAAAACTCTTACTCTTCGATCACATCCTATAGACTAAATGGCAATAATTACTTGCCTTGGTCCCAATCAGTTCGTCTCTATATTACGGGCCGAGGAAAAGCTTCCTATCTCTCAGATTCCACCACAGTTCCTGCTGAATCTGATCCAACTTATCCCAAGTTTGCAAGAAGGCTGGTCATGTGTTGGAAAAGTGCTTAAAATTGCATGGGAAACCAGCAGATTGGCAACCTTCTTCCTCTCGTTTTCAGAAGGCTGCAAATCTTGCTTCTGCTGAGAATTCATCCACTGGCTTTAGCCCGCAACAAATGGAGGCGCTTCAACAAATCTTTGGTCGATTCTCCTCCTCCTCTGCTTCAACAGCCTTGACAGCTACTGAAGGTAATTCATTTTCCTTCATTTCTGCACCATCTTCCCAATGGATTGTCGATTCTGGTGCATTTGATCATATGTCAGGCAATCTTAAGTTGTTTCAGTCTTTCTCTACGCTCAGCTCACCTTGTTACATTAAGATTGCAGATGGTTCACTTTCTAAAGTTACTGGAAAGGGTTCAGTTCAGATTACTCCCAAGCTAATTCTTTCGACTGTTCTCTATGTTCCTAATTTGAGTTGCAATCTGTTATCTGTTAGTGCTTTTGTGAGAGACGTTAATTGTGATGTACATTTTGGGGTTGATGGCTGTGTTTTTCAGGAACAGGACTCGAGAGTGGTGACTGGCAATGCTAGGTTGCATAATGGTCTCTATACTCTTGATACTCAGCCCTCTTCATCATCCGATTGCTCTAGTGCCCCTCTCAAATCTGCCTATCTTCCAGCTTTAATTTAGATCCTGTAATGCTCTGGCATTTTAGATTAGGACATGCCAATTTTAATTATATTAAAAGGATGTTTCCTGATCTTTTTCTCAATAAAAATCCATCTTTTTTACTTGTGCTATATGTCAATTGGCCAAACACACTCGAACAACTTATCTGCCTGCATCTTTAAAATCAACTTCACCTTTTTCCACCATTCACAGTGACATCTGGGGCCCTTCTAAAGTCCCTAGTACTTCTGGATCTCGTTGGTTTGTTTCATTCATTGATGATTTCTCTCGTACTACTTGGACCTTTTTAATGAAAGAGAAATCTGACATTCTTCCTATCTTTCAAAATTTTTACACAATGATCCAAACTCAATTTACTACACCTATTAAGATTGTTAGGAGTGATAATGGGAGTGATAATGGGAGTGAGTACCTTAGCAAGTCCCTAGGGAATTTCTTCAGGGAAAAGGGGATATTTCACCTTACATCTTGTGTTAATACACCCCAGCAAAATGGTGTATCTGAAAGAAAGAACAGACACCTCCTTGAGGTCACCCGTTCCCTTTTGTTTTTAGCTAATGCTCCTAAAAAATTTTGGGGGATGCTCTTCTTACAGCCGCATACCTTATTAATAGAATGCCTAGTAAACCCCTAGGGTTTAAAATCCCTACACAGGTTCTTTCTCAAAAATTTCTTCACTTTTTACCTTTGTCTTCTACTCTTCCTCTAAAAGTTTTTGGTTGCACAGCTTTTGTCCATGTGCACAGTCCCAAGTCCCAACCGCAGTAAACTTGATCCGAGATCCTTAAAATGTATTTTCCTAGGGTACTCCTCAACACAAAAAGGTTACAGATGTCACTGTCCTTCTACTCGAAAGACCTATATTTCTTCTGATGTCACATTTTTTGAAAATCAACCTTATTTTGATAAGACTAAAATTCAGGGGGAGACATACAGAGAATTTCAGTCCTTAGGTGACCTTCAACTTCTTCCTATTTTGCCTATTTTGGTGGGTGACATCTCTAAGAGTTCATCCTCTTCTTCTTCACACCAATCCAATTCCCTAAATGAAGTTGATATTGTCTCTAACACTCCAGTCCCTAATCCAGAGAACATTTCCCCTGCACAACAAATCAGCTCACATCCTAGCCCTTACAAAACACCTCCTCCAACTCTCAAAGCCATTTCCAGTTTATCTCCAAACCTTGTAACACCTTTTAAACCACTCAGTGTGTATACCAGAAAGAAAAGAGTTCTTCCTGAGGCTGCTATTCAACCTAACACTTGCCAAGAACTAATCTTGAGTCCTAGGGCTATTGAAACAGAAGGTAACAATCTTACTCAGAATTCCTCCAATGCTGATTTAAATGATTTCCCTATTGCTATTAGAAAGGGGGTAAGGAAATGCACTATTCATCCCATCAATAAATATGTTGCCTATGGAAAACTTCTGCCTCATTTTAAAGCTTTTACAGCCAGCCTAGGCAGTGTACAGATTCCAAATACAGTAGATGAAGCACTTAAAAATCCTGAGTGGAGAAAAGCTGTGGAAGAAGAAATTAAAGCACTGGAAAAGAATAAAACTTGGAGTCTAACCAGTTTACCAGAAGGAAAGAGAGTTGTTGGATGTAAATGGGTATTTGCAGTGAAATATCACTCGGATGGTAGTATAGAAAGACACAAAGCAAGGCTTGTAGCCAAGGGATTCACTCAGTCTTATGGGGTTGATTATCAGGAGACTTTTGCACCAGTGGCTAAATTAAATACAATCAGAGTTTTGCTGTCAATTGCTGTCAACAAAGATTGGAAGTTACACCAATTGGACATCAAGAATGCCTTTCTAAATGGGAATCTTGAGGAGGTATACATGGAAATTCCACAAGGCTTTAAGGAAAATTCAGCAAAGGGGACAATGTGCAAGTTGAATAAGTCTCTATATGGATTGAAGCAATCCCCTAGAGCTTGGTTTGATCGATTTTCTAGAACCATGATTAAGAATGGGTTCAAACAAAGCCATGTTGATCATACATTGTTCAAAAGGGTAGCACCTAATGGCAAAATGACTCTCCTAATAGTCTATGTCGATGACATAATCATCTTGGAGATTCCATAGAAGAAATAGAAAGACTGAAGACTGATTTAGCAAGGTAATTCGAAACAAAAGACTTGGGAGGTCTTAGATATTTTTTAGGCATGGAGGTGGGAAGATCTGAAGAAGGATTAGTGATCAATCAGAGGAAATATATTCTGGATCTTTTGACTGAAACCAGAATGCTTGAATGCAAACCAATAGAAACTCCAATGGAGCCAGGCTTAAAATTCAGCAAGGATGAAGAAGGCAGTCCAGTAAATAAAGAATCTTATCAAAGATTAGTGGGAAAACTAATCTATTTGTCACTTACTAGACCTGACCTTGCATATGCAGTGAGCATTGTGAGTCAACACATGAGTGACCCTCGAGAAGAACATATGGAGGCAGTGAGGAGGATTCTTAGATATCTAAAATTTTCACCAGGAGCTGGACTTATATTCAGAAAAAATCAAGATGGAACTGTGAAAGTGTATACTGATTCGAGCTGGGCAAGTGAATTAACAGATAGAAGATCTGTTAGTGGTTATTGTGCATTTGTGTGCGGCAACCTGGTTACTTGGAGAAGTAAAAAACAAGCTGTAACATCTAGAAGCAGTGCAGAGGCCGAATTTAGGGCCTTAGCCCTGGGTATTTGTGAAGGAATTTGGATCAGAGACTTATCACTGAACTTGGACTCATTGAACATGGAGACTTTGAAATTTACAGTGATAGTCAATCAACAATGAGTATAGCAAGGAATCCAGTTCAACATGATCGCACTAAACACATTGAAATAGATAGGCACTTTATCTATGAAAAGGTCAATGGAGGGAGGGACAGTGAAGCTGAACTATATTCCTACAACAAGTCAGATTGCTGATGTGTTTACCAAGGCACTTTCAAGAGTTACCTTTGATGGCTTCTTATCCAAACTGGGTGTATATAACATATACAAACCAGTTTGAGGGGAGTGTAGAATATACTGTAAATATGTTAGTTTGGGTAACTTAGTTCTTATGGTAAGATATATCTTATGTATTTACTGAGGAATATTTAGTTTCCTAGATTACTTAGTTACTAAAATACTTAACTAAGTCTCTGTATATATTCTCTTATTCCTATGAATAAAATTAAGAGTGTTTTTTCTATTATTCTACAATATAACTAGTTGCTTCTAAGAAAGTATACTTGTTAGGTACCTGGCAACTGCAATATCCTTTGCCTCTGCCGAAAAGAGCCCAGCAATAGCTTTTGGAACACCGAGAAATGGCCCACCGATGTTAACCACGGCTTTAATATGCTTAGAACACCAATCTGGGCCGCCACCACCACCCATGGGAGCCGGTGCCTCAACCCACTTCATGAAATGTAGGAAATAAAGAACTCCCATGGAATGTGGAATGACTACTACTTTTCTCCCTCCATTCGTAGCAACCAACAGTTCGATATTACTCTTAATACGGCTCAATGTTTGATCGCGTACCTGATTAACCAAAAGATGTCAACATCTCACAGTGTTCCAAACAAAAGCAAAATAATAAAAAAAATAGCATAATCAATGAATTATACTGCCAAGGTGCCTACCGTCAAGAAAAATTCTAGTTCAGGAAAAAAAATTTACCTCAGTGTTTTGAAAAGAGAGTCTCCAATCGTAGGCAGCCATATACATGGTTTTCTCCTCATATCCAATCCGAGCCAAGTTAGCAATAAGAACTGCCCACACAAAATACCCTGGAGCAAAATAATCCGCAGCTACCAGTCCAGAGACAGGTCTCACTCTTATACCACAAGGATCTAATCCGGTTTCATTATCCAATGACATGTGCTCCACCCAGCAAAGAGGTCTGCAAAATATCCGATAAAAACACAGAGCACCAATTATCCAAGCAATACGAGGAGTTCATAATTTAGACACAACTACCGTTTACAAATCAAAATGCTATTGAACCGGATCGAGGAGCAACCAAATTGCAATAGGCCTATCAACACAACCGGAGTTAGTCCCATTCTAATATAATATAACGTTTTTCATTTTTACCAGATTGCAAGTTCTTTAAACTGTACTACATACACCTTACATTCTAAATAAATGTTGCTTCCAGTGTGTAAAATACATTTAAGAAGATGTTCCGCATTTGCTAAACTTATCATTTATGTGATAAATCCAGTGCATCAATCTGTTGCAGGTTATGGTAAAAATCAAAAAGCTAACAAGGTCATTCTGGTTCCATATTGTTTTAATACATCATGCAACTTCATGTCTCAACTTATAACAGCAAGGAACACAATAGAAAGAGTATAGATATCGATCCAACTCCAATGTCTTGTCTACTATATCAAGAAAATCATGAAAACCAGTATGCAAAACAAGAAGCACATAATAAACAGATAGCCCTCATGACATGACCAAATGATCATATGTTAGTATGTGCTGTATATGGATATGTGTCCAGCACGGATATGAAGAGTTGAAGCAACATAGATGGTAGTCAGTAGACACGCTATGACATTCAAAATCAGGTGGAAAAGAAGAGTAGATTGAGAAAAAAAATCAAATGACTATCAACTCCAGAAACTAGTTTAGAAAAATAGCTTCCACAAAGTTAAACTAATCATACCAACAACTTAGCCACTTAAAGTAACAAACCAACTTAAGATTCCATTCAACAACTACCCCTTGATATTCTCAAATCACAACAACACTTCAATCTTCAACTTTTCATATCATTTGCAAATTAATACTCACAAGTAACTAAACAACAATTAACCTGGAGTTCCAAACTATATCAACAAAACATAGTAACTTATAACTATAATTAGAAATAACAGTTCAATACCAAAAACTGCAAGGTTAACTCTTTCTATATGCAGCATCTCCAGTTGTATTCAACTTTCTTCCTGTTTATAAATAGAGAGGCTATTTTCAATGTCTGAATCCATGATCAAAACGGAAATACCAAAAGTTTACAAACCGGACATTTTATCAGGCAAACAAAAGTGCAACACAAATCATCAATACATGTATAAAATTAACAAATAATCCTAAAAACGGCATTAAAATCACGAGTACCCCTTGCTGAAAATTACAAAACATCTGATTTTATCCAGCAACCACTCTATAAATTACTAAAAACATAGCATCAAGGGATCAATACCTGGCATGGGAAATCAACAAACAATCCTATAATCACCAATACTCCTTATCCAAAAGGAAAACCCCAATTTCCAGGTTTCTGAACCCGGAAATGGTTAGCAAGTAGACACTTCCAAAAAAAGAAAAGAAGCAAGCAGATAAAAGACTAATACCTTTTATACACATCACCAAAAGTACCACCCCATAGCCGCTTTCTAAACAAGCCTTCAGCACACTCTCGCCCTTCCCACAACTCAAGCCCACCAGTGACAATCCCAGGAACAAACACCACCGGATGCTTAGCCTCTAACCCTTCTTTCTTAAGCTTCACACCAGGCGGGTCGGGTAAAGGACCCGTTATTGCCTCCGTTACATACTGAGGAAACGAAGCTGGCATTGCGTTGTAAAGGAACAACAGTAGCCACCACGTTATGCATATGCAACCGATGAACCAACAGCACGTGTCCAAACACGACCACTTCGATGGTGGTTTCTCCCCACGTTTCTTCTTGATCTTTGATGGGGTTTTCTTGTTTTTACCATTACCTTCGTCGTCGTCGTCGTCATCTTCTTGGTGATGTTCTTCTTCCTCTTTCTCCAATAAGGGTTTTGAATCTGAAGATTCAGTGATGGGTTTCCTCCTCCTAAGTAGAGACATGTATTTTTCTTAATCAGAATCTAGTGGGTCTTAAATGAAACAGGGTATTCTTAAAAACTGTCTGAAAAATCTTTCTTTTCTTTCTGGGAAAAATCAGTTGAAGCACTTAAAAAGAACCCTTTACAGGTTTAGATCGAAAATGAAATTGAGATAAAGAAAGAGCAATTATTGGCATCAAGTCAAGGGTCCATATTCCAAAGCTAAAACGCTTATCCAATTTACTGGCCATAATTTGAGAATATATGATAAATATTGTGGTTGGGGGAGGGACCGATGATTAAATGACAAAACAACCATTTATAATTGAAGTAAGAATATGACAGAAAATTACTTTAAACATGTTAAATTAAAAAAAAATAAGACGGTAAGTCGGTAACAGAGTTGATTTAAGTAGTAATTAATTTGTTATCGCATAAGCAGATTTCAAGTTAAATGTTAGATGTTTATAAAAGAAAAACAAAGGCTAGTTCTAAATTAGTAAAAAAATATAGGCTTAAGTAGCAAATAAGTGCTCAAACTATACCATTTTTCCAAATATGTGCCTAAAGTATTTTTCAGAACAAATAAGTGCTCAAACTATACCGTTAATTTTCACTATTAAATGACACATGTCAGCTTCTTAAAATTCTAAAATTATATTTAAAAATAAATAAAAACAAAATATTTTCTTTATTTCACAAATTAGCCATAAAATTTGAAATCCCTAACACCCAAAATCCAAATCTCGATTTGACTTGATTTCGTCGGTGATTGCCACACCGCTGCCCACAATATCTGTCATCGGATCATGAGCATTTACCCTGTCACCTCGTCGCCGGAAATCGACCGACGTCGTGCTAAACGTTGAAATCGTCGAAGGTTTATTCAAATAATTCACGATGAACAACGACATAATGAGCGATGAACGATGTGTGGGTCGTTCGGCAAAGGGAGAGTGCTTCAGTCTGTTGTCGAAAACGCGACCATGCTGGTGGTAGTGGTCGGATTTGAGGTTAGGGATTTGGGGACTATTTTGTGATTATTTGAAATTTTTAGAATATTTTAAAATTTTTGATTTATTGGTTAAAAAATAAAATAAAATAATGTTTAATATTGTCACGTGTCATGCTTTTATTGGTTAACAGAACTTTTTTTAACAGACAGTCACG
Source organism: Hibiscus tridactylites (assembly GCA_958450335.1). NCBI lineage: Eukaryota > Viridiplantae > Streptophyta > Magnoliopsida > Malvales > Malvaceae > Hibiscus > Hibiscus tridactylites. The sequence goes on from OY288273.1 coordinate 74,290,685, forward strand.
ACGAGCACCTATTTGAGTAACTTGGAAAACTTTAGGCACCTATTTAGCCAAAAAAAAAATACTTTAGACACCTATATAGAAAAATGTATACTTTAAGCACTTATTTGACACTTAAGCCGAAAAACATACAAAGAAAATAAACTATTGTTGTAATTAATGAGTTTAAATAATATTATACTTATATTTTATTCAAAAATTAAAATCGTCTCGCACACAAAAATCTAACAATAAAATACATGAAAGAACAAAGGGTAAATAACATCATTGGTAGCTAAACTATTTCCATTTTTATATTTTTGTCACTAATAATATTACATCTTTTTTCTTATTTTGATCACTCGCTTTGAAAATTCACGGAAAAGTTAATAATTTGGTGACCAAAACATGAAAGAAACAATACATTGATAAACAAAACAGAGAAAAAGGGAACATTAGTAACTAAAATAAAAAAAATAATATTAATGACAATTTTATCAAAAATATAATATTAATGTCAAAATAAGAATAGTTTAGTGAATGTTGTTAACCCGACAAGAAATTTATATTTCACAAATTATTAACCAATCAAATTTATATAAAAATAATATTTTAATGAAAATGGCTAGAACTGTCTAGAAGTCAGAGAAATGGGTTCGAGAGGGTTGATTGGGCATTGGCGGATGGAGGCTTCTTCTTCTCCATTAATGAGGAGAAGTGGGTCCGGTTTGAATATGGACCAGTTAATTGTTTGAAACGTTTTCAAATTTCATAGATCACCCAATCAGTTTAATTATTAAAGTAATTTTATGAGTGTGTATTACATTTTACTGTTATTAATAAATGTATGTTAAGCGATAAAAAAATAGGATAAGTCTACCACGCTCGACGATCATCGTTGAAAATCATTAATAATGAGCACCGTTGAGCGCCATTAAATTAATTAATAAGATTAAAAAAATGTAATGACTAAATATATAATTATAAATTATTTAAATAAAATATTAATTAAATTATTTTCTCTATGTATAATTTTATTAATCTTTTTTTAAAAAACAATTAGATCAAATACCAACCATTAAAGTCTAAACCCTAAACTCATAACCCTAAACCATAATGTAACCCCCTCGTCCCGGTCTAGACGATTGACCGGTCCGAGTAGGTTACACGGGGAAAATCGAAGTGAAACCCGTTAAGGTCTCGCCTCTGTTAGCAACCCTAGAAAATTTTCTTCAAATATCTTGTCTAGATGGACCATTTAATCCTACGTGTGGAACGACGGCGGAAAAACGAGATTAATACCACACAGACGGAACATAAGTTAATTTAAATTTACCATGTATTCAAGTTAGTACGGATTCTTACATACGCGCCCAAACAAAACATTAACGACTACAAACAAGGCTCACAAGAAACATACAACAACCAGAACCCAAGCCCAACACTTGAGGATCTTTAAAAATGCCAAAAGCCCAAATTACAGGCAAGTGTTTTGAAACATGCTTGCCTGTTTCGATACACGAGCCCTAGTTTTAAAAGCTAGACTGGCCGTACCGATAAGGCCCACCTCATTTCGGTACGGGGTCTTTTTTCGCCTAGACGTTCCGAAATACCTTTCGAAACAGACCTTCACAGTAGCCAAACCGTTTCGGTACGCGTAACGAAACATGGGTTCACAGTTTCAAACCGTACCGGAACGCGTTCCGATACGGGTGTCCCTGGAACCACACCCGTTCCGAAACGCATGCAGTCTGTGTGTTTCTAAAAGCAGTTTTAAGCATCTCCAAATGTTCCCAAACGACCCCAAAACCTCAAGAAGCAAGATACATCATGCATACACGAACTCTAGAGGCATACACCCTACTACAAGCATGTCTGAACACTTAACATACATGAAAAGGCCATTCATAAAGGGAAACAAGTATTCACCAACATACATTGCATAGCAAGGTCTACATGCCTTTAAACAAAACACATAAACATCATAGAACATAGTCATAAGCCTTCAAGACACAAAGCATTTAAGAAACAACACAACCATGGTTTACAATCCACATCAAAGGCAATAACATCCAAAAGCCAACACATATGAGTCTAACAACGCTCATGCAAAAACGCATAGCATCGTCAATCTAAGCATGCTAGAACATCAATAAGCCAAACTAAGGAGTTGAACACCAACTTCATACAAGTCTAATACCCCATTGTCTGTGAATTATTACAAAAGACTTAAACCATACTTGAGCTACCCGAGAACTCCGAAAAGCTCCTCCCTTGCCCACTTGCCTTCCGAAACTCTAACGATCTGCATGTTGAAAAAAGGAGAGCGTAAGCTTGAAAGCTTAGTGAGCGAAGCTCTAAAAACCCATCAACAATGCAATCTTCAAAATACATTTCTTAATTTGAAAAGTAAACCATTTAAATGCACGAAAGAGGCACAAACAAAACAATTACATGGTTTGCACGTGCACAACCAAAACACGGTGGGACCACATATCACCGTTCGACTAGTAGTTTTCCGATGGGACAACGCATCATCGTACTCTTCTACTAGTCACTATAGGTTGGATCACACATCACCGTAGTAACGACAACCATCACATGAGGTTCGACACCAACAACGACTACACGACAACATCAAACGGAAGTAAAGGAAATTCACAATTCATACAATATCTCAACCATTGTTCATACACCAATACTTAACAATCAAGGTAAAATTTAACAAACTTACACTTGGGTTTAGGTTAGCCCTCTAGGCTTCACCCAAACCCTGAGAACCCTTTTCAAAATCAAATCAAGTTCAAAACATTTCTACTCACCGATGAAACTCAAACAAAAGCTGAAACACCGATCTCAAGTCTCCAAATTCTCCAGAATAGTGTCCGAAGCCTCTCCAACGGTTTCCCTTGATTATAACCAATCAAAAACAATACATTACTCAACCAAATAATCACAAAACACTGTCACAACCCCAAACAACAACCACAAGTCAAATTCTTACAATTTCAAACCAAAGCCAACACCAAAACTCCCATTTTCGTACTCCCTAATAACCCAACAGAAAACCAATGATTCCAACACCCAAAACACCACTAAACACCTTCAAAACAACCCTCTAACATTGTTATAACATCAACCCCACTCTCCAATACTAAACTACTTCAAAAACTCACATTTCACCCTTTTAAAATACCCATGAAAACTCATTTCGGGATTTTTGATAAAAACCCACCATTTTGAGATATATTACATCTAAGGGCAAGACTAAAACATAAATTAGCTTTACAAATCAAGACTCCATCAAAAACCCATTAAAGCTTCTTACTTTTCTTTAAAACTTGAAAACTTCAAAAACTTTAAAGTGGTTTCTATGAAAAACTAAAGATATATAAATGTTGGAAATGATGAGGAGAAATCAAAAATATAATTACCTTGAAGAGAGCCCTTGAAATGGTGGAGGGATTTGATTGAATAGTGACAAAGGTTTTGGGGAGGTTTTAACGTGAAGTTGTTAGAGGAAGAAGAAGATGAATAGCATTTTCAAAAGTCCCTTTTTCTCGTCTTATTCTTCTTTATTTTAAAATTACTAATTTGCCCTTAATGAGCCACAAACCCTTTTTAATTAAAATCAAAGTCCAGTTTAATTTAAAACGAGCCCATGACTCAAACCCGATTCACCCGTGTAACATCCGACCCCTAAACCCGGGGCGTTACACATAAACTCAAAACACAAAACCTTAAATCAAATATTCACATTTAGGGTTTATGGTTTAGGATTTATATTTTAAGGATTAAAGTTTAGAGTTTTGGGGTTAGGGTTTTGGGTTTTGGGTTTCATGGTTATGGTTTCAGGTTCTAGGTTTTCAGTTTAGGGTTTAAACTTTAGAATTTAGGGTTTTAGGTTTTTATTTTTTAAACTGACTAAGGTTGATATTTGATCCAATTATTTTTATAAAATTAAATATATATATATAGAAATGATTTAATTAATATTTTATTTTAAATAATTTACCTTTAAATTTTTTAAATAATTTATAATTATACGTTAAGTCTTTTAGATTTTAAATCTTTATAAAATAAGTTTAATGGTGCTCAGTTGTGCTCATCGTTAGTGGTGTCCAACGGTACTCGTTGAGCGTTGTAAAATTTTCTTAAAAGATATTGTATGTTTGACGAGAGAAAGTAAATTTAAATTTTGAAGACGATATGATCATAAAGATAAATTCTAAACATAAGCTATAAAATTAACATAGGTATAAAAAATATTCACATTTGTTTTGTATAAATTATCAACAATATATTTTTACAAAGTTCTTGCATTTTATAATATTTTAACTATAAATGGATATATTTCTCTTATAAATTAATTTCATAAATTCTTTCTCGAATATATTTTTTAAAATTCTCGAGTAAATAAACTAAAACTAAAGAAGATTAGTTAACAACGAGTTTTGTTTTATCCATCAATAATTAAGGTTTCTGTTTTATAAAAAAATGTGACCAAATATGCACATTCATTCATCAAAGAAATCAAATATACACAGACATATAGGGCAACTTAGTCCCACAACAAATGGGTTTAATATAAGGTTTATATTTTGATACAAAAGTTGTGTAAAAATTTTTACACAATCCTTCATATTTAAGCTATAAAATCTAAAATATAAATCCTTAGCCCTAACACCTAAATACTAAACTCTGAATTCTAACAATAAACCTTAAATTATATACCCAAAACCAAAACCTAAATCTCTAAACTCTAAAATTGAAATATTTGTATAAACTAAAGTTTACATAAACTTGTATATCAAACTATTTTCCTCTATATAAACCTAGAGAAAACAAAAAAAACATAAGTCAAATAAGTGGCACACAACCTTAGTGGAAAGGGTGAGACAACAATCATCAAAAAGGCTCCAACGGTGGAGAGCAAAAGTTGTGCGTCAGGATCAGGGTCCACCAAACGAGAAGTCCTTGGCGGCCGAGCGAACCAACAAGTATTTCAAAAGGATAGGTTGAAGTTGACAACAGGAGACATGCCACAAAAGTCGAACGAACATTCACCAAGCTCGTCGAAAAAACTATCAGTGAAATAGAGATCCGTCAAGAAAGCAAAATAAAATGGGATGAAACCACTAAGTCGAAGATGGCGCCACAAAAATCTGCAAAAATGAAAAGCAAAAAAGAAGCGGCAAGCCTCCTAATATTCCACAACCCACTCAAACAAGTGTCGATCTTTCTCCGTTCAAAAGGAGCCCGATCTCAGACCAAAGATGATACGATAATAGCATGGGTAAAAATAATTATTTTTTACAAGAAATTAAAGTTGTTTTTGAAGGCTAAAACATCAATTGACTTGCGAAAACTTTTCGGATGGGATCCAAGCATTTTAATTAGGATAAATTTCTACAGTTATTTGATCTCTATTTTATCTTTTTTAATTAAGATAATATTCTTATCTCCTTTATTGGATATTATTATTTTTTTATAAATTAGGATAATATTATTATCTTCTATTAAAATTAAGATAATAATTAGGATAATACTTAATTTTATTATTATCTATCTAGTTAATCTTTTAGATTAAATTAAACTTCTTTTCTTTGTAATTCGGGGTTTTACTAGCCTATAAATAGGCTTCTTTCTTTTGTAAAATGTAACAATTCATAAAATCAATAAACATTCTTCTTTCAAAGTTCTAAAAAAAGAGTTCAAATAATTGTAAAAAATTATCCTAATTAAAATACCTAGATCCTATCCGAAAAATCATCGCAAGTCAACTAATGTTCTAGCCTTTAGAAACAACTTTAATTTTTTATTATCGTATCAAAGGATATGGTGGAAAGAAAAATCCAACAAACCAACCAAGGGAAAGCGTCAAAGGAAATCACCAAACAAATGAAAATAAAAAGATAACTGAATGAAAGTGGACAAAAAGAAAAGGATGGAGTGGAAGATGGAAAAATGAGAAAAGAGGAAAAAATGCCAATTACCTAGAGAAGGAGTGGCTGATCGTCAAAGGAAATAAACTAAGGTAAAATATAGAGAAAAGGTAGATGATTTTTTAAGGAGAGGACACTTCACTTTTAACAGCTTTTCTATTATCAAATTTACAATGAAAAGAAAAAGGGGAAACAATTTTTTACCAAAACATGTATTTTACAAGATTTTTTACGAATTTCCCGAGTTGTCTTACCTTCACTCTCTAACAAGGACGACAAATTAGGCGGGGTGAGATTCAAAACATGGAAAGGAGGTAGATCTTCTTATCTATCCTCCGTTTCTCTCTCCAATGACAAGATAATGGGAGAGAAATAATTATTTGTGTTTGGGGTTGGAGGATTGCTAAAGGTCCTAACTGCACTCTCTGAATCACCCTAAAAAAGGTCTCACTGACTGACTCCGTCGAAAGCATCAATACCCCTCTTAGAGATGTCACTCGCTTCCTTACTGATCTAATTCCCTGAATGTACTATGTCATCTTCAGCACTGTAGTCTCCACCCAACTCTTGTACTAGGGACTCACTCTCGGAGACATTAGGAGATGATTTGTAATCCTTAGAAGACCTGCTTGTGGCTTGGGCAGACATCCAAAGCCTTTGAGGATAGACACAACAAGATACCAAGATGTTTGGTTCCTTAGAGGTTTCGCCCAACAATATCTTGGTCAGATCGTCTTTAGTGTATAAGGACAGGCTGATCGGCAGTTAGTCACACCTAGAGGAGATCCTGCCTAGAATCTAATTCCCTTTACCTTAACTCGTTGGGGATATCTCCTCTCAAGTAGTGTTTAAAGACACTTTAGAGCGTGATCACTTCTAGAATATTCAATTAATCTTCTTTTGACAATACTTTAACCAGAGTTGCCTCCATTTTTACAACTAATTGGTTGAGATCCTTTTGCTCTTGCAAAGGTTTATCCACCGTAGTGGAAAGTTAAAACCCCTCATATAGTTTCCTCGTAACCTTGATGTACTTAGTATGGTCGGGCTCCAACTTCATCTTATTAGCCCACCCTTTGATTAACTCTTTAATATTGACTATCTTGTTTTGCCTCCGCGAGAAGCTGAATAAGCCTACAAAGGTCTTTCATTTAAAATGAAGAGATTCTTCAAAATAGCAACAAATGATTTCTATATTATTTCCTTGCACACTAGGAAATAACCTATTAGAAGCCACCACGATACTCTGGTTAGTTGGACCACAACAATCTCGTACTCGCATAACATGTCCACTATAAAGGGGTGCAACGAAAGATGGAACCCCACCTCCAAGCATCACAACGACAAATAAAATCACGAATGACCCACATTGGAAGCACTTTATTCACTTATGAAGTAGGTCCCAACACGTATTTCTAAAATGAACTCAAAATTCTCCCATAGTTGGTCGTGGCATTGCAACAACCCCACCGTCTGACTCTGGTCATCTCTAGGTTTGAATAAGCCTTAGTTGCCAACTCAGAATGATTTGCAACGATCTTTTTCTCCATAGTCTTTTTTCCTCTAACCATTATTTTCAACGAATTTCCAAGAAGTGTTTTGTGAAGCCGATATTTTAATTTTGATATAACTAAAGAACCTAAGGATTAAATTGAAAATGTGAAAACAAATTTTTAAGTCCTCAAACATCCCTATATGATTTAAAGAATATGCCTAAGTTAAAAACTAAGTTTTCCAAATATTTTCTAAGTGTTCTTAAAGCAAAAACAGTGATTTTCGAGTCACTGTTTCAAAACGGCCTAAGGCGTTTCGAAACAGTTTTGAAATTGTGAACTTGTGTTTCGAAACGGGTATCGAAACGATTTCAACACTGCCAACCTATGTTTCAAAACGGGTATCGAAACGTTTTCAACACGGCCAACCTATGTTTCGAAACAGGTTTCGAAACGGCTTTAGAACATAGAGAAACCGTATCGAAACGACATTCAATGTTTCAAAACGGTTCTTCATTTGATTTGAAAAATATGACCGTTGCAAGTTTTTAACTGATTTTTTAACAAACCGTTAAGGCGTATCGAAACGATTTTGAGCCGTTTCGATACGACCCTTGACAGTGGAAAAAGTGTTTCGAAACAAGTTTCGAAACGGCTCTTAGCGTATCGAAACTGGTCTGACTGTTTCGATACGGGCTCTTTAATGCACCTTAACGACTCTTTCTATTTTGGTCTATTTCAAAACAGGGTCGAGCGTTTCGAAACGGTTGGTTGCAGACTGCATTTATGGAGGTGAGATAACACCCCAACGGCTCTATTGATGAATGCAACAACCACAACGGCTAGAAATCAATGAGAAGGTATAAAAGGGACCTCTAAAAGCTCCAACAACAACTATTAATCCAAAAGCAAACATTCAAACATCAAATCCAAGCATTTGTGCCTAAATCCCAATATTGTCTAGAAACCCCAATTGTATTTTTCATTCTTATAATTTCAATTGGGTTGAGTGCATGTAATTGGGATACAATTTGTATTGAGAGATACTTTCTTAGCCAACAAATTCTTTGTTTTATTTGTGTGAGGATTGGGTTAAATTTTGGGTAGAAAATTTAACCGAAAATTGTGAGGGTTACCTCCTTAGCCTAGAAAAAGGGAAGAGCAATTAGTGGAATTGTTGCAAATCCTTAGTGAATCTAAGGTAGTGGATGTAGAGTTCATTTGGAACTTGAACCACTCTAAAATTCCTTGTCTATCTTTTTAATTTGCAATTTCCACCACCTAGACCTTTAAAAATCCAACTCACCCCCTTTTGGTTCATTTCGATCATTCGATCCATTCAACAATTGGTATCAGAGCCTACCTCTTTGAGGATTAAAAACCACAAGAGTGTGATCATCCAAAAATCAAGAGATGGCTTCTACTCCGGTTCGAGCATGTATGAGTCTCAATCCACTACAAAGCCACATTTCTTCAATGGTGACAACTATCCGTTTTGGAAGAATAGAATGCGCCTCTTCATCAAGTCCAATGACTACTTGGTTTGGGATGTAATTGAAGATGGCCCCTACATTCCATTGAAGCAAGATAGTGAAGGGAAGATGATTTTGAAGAAAAAGGTGGAGATGAGTGAAGAAGAAAGGAGAAAGATCCAAATAAATGACAAAGCTCTCCACATGCTCTTTTGTTCATTTGGTCCAGACATCTATTCCAAAGTATCATCCATTAAGAGTGCCAAAGAAGTGTGGGACACTCTTGAGACTACCTATGAGGGAACCAATGATGTCAAGGAAACTAAGATTGGAATTTCAAGATGGAGCCCGATGGGACGGTGTCCAAGATGTTTGATCGTTTCTCCACCATAGTCAACGGGCTCAAAGGATTTGGAGAGACAATACCGGAAGACAAGCTTGTCTGAAAGCTACTCTATTCACTTCCCGAATCTTGGGATGGGAAGAGAACCACCATCATAGAAGCTAAAAATTTGAAGACTAAAGCTTGATGAGCTAGTGGGTTCTCTCCTTACTCATGAGTTTATGAAGCAAGGAAGGGAAGAAGAGAAGAAGAAAGAAGAGAAGAGAGTAGAAAAGCTAGAGGTTGAAAAGAAGAAGAAGACGTGAATAGCTCTCAAAGCTTTATTACTTGAGGAGAGCTCTTCTAGCGAGGAGGATGAGCTAGAAGAATTGGCTATGATAGCCAAACGATTCTCACGCTTTATGAGGTCCAACCGGGGAAGAAAAATTCAAAGGAAGATAGACTTCAAAGGTAAGAACAAAGAAAAAGCAAGAGATCAAATCAATTGCTTCGAGTGCAATAAACCCGACCACATAGGTTCGGAGTACCCTCAACTCAAGAAGAAGGGCTTTGAGAAGAAGAAGAAGCTCAAAGCCAAGCTTTCTACTTGGAGTGATGAGGAGTCATCCGAGGATGACGAATAAGAAGTGGCCAACCTTTGCCTCATGGCACTTGAGGAAGATTCCTCCATGGCAACCTCTAACTCATCATCTTTGGATTTTACATATGATGAATTAAATGATGCATATGATGAGTTACAAGAGGTCTATGATGAATTAGTTGAGAAATACAATGAGTCAGTCATTAGGAATAAGAAAATTATTCTGGAACTAAATGATAAAAATGACTCACTCTCTCAAGCTAATTTAAAATTTGAGAAAAATATATTAGGGTTGAAAGATGAACTAAAATTTTTTCAAGATGAAAATGTTGACCTTAATAATCTTTTATCTCAATGTAATAGTGAACACCAAAAGGTGTTAGATGAGCTAAATAAGCTCAAAGAGTCTTTTAAAAATGTTGGTAGTGTCAAGCATGAAATAGGTGAATCTTCAAAATAAAACCAACCTAAGAAAAAGACTAACTACTACAAACAAGGTAGCTTTCCTAGACATAGTAGAACTAAAAGAATTAGAAGTGTATGGGTTCCTAAGGAACTTGTAAAATCTAAAAACATTATTGCTCTGTCATCTTGGATTCCTAAGAGAACCAAGGTTTTGGGAGCTAACACTCATGGACCCAAAATGATTTGGGTACCAAAAACAAAAGCTTAATATCTTTGTTTGTAGGGAGAACATTGCTACAAGGCCAAAGCACAAAGTCAAAACTCATGGTACCTTGATAGTGGATGCTCAGGGCATATGACCGGAGACAAGAGTAGATTCATGGATCTAAAGCCAAAAAGTGGAGGAGTGGTGACATTTGGTGACAACTCCAAAGGCCACATTAAAGGTATTGGATCCATAGGTAATCACTTTACTATTCTCATTGGAAATGTCTTGTATGTCGATGGTCTTAAACATAACTTATTGAGCATAAGTCAATTGTGTGATAAAGGATTTAATGTTTTATTTGATAAAAAATGGATGCAAAATTGTTGACATTAAATCTAATAATATTATGCTCATAGGTCATCGCATAGGGAACATATACATGGTGCATCTAGATGGCATACATACATCCCATGCATGCTTAGTAGCACAAAATGAAAATGTTGCATGGTTGTGGCATATGAAACTAGGACATGCTAGCATTAGTGTTTTAGAAAAACTAGTTTCCCTTGATCTAGTTAGAGGTTTACCCAAGATTAAATTCTCAAACGATAAAATTTGTGATGCATGCTCTAAGGGTAAACAACATAAGTCTTCATTTAAATCCATTAATGATGTTTCTACAAGTAGATGTTTACAACTTATTCATATGGATTTATTTGGGCCAATTAGGACTATGAGCTTGGGTGGTAAATCTTATGCATTTGTACTTGTTGATGATTTTTCTAGATTTACTTGGGTTTAGTACTAAAGATGAGGCTTTGGAAAAATTCATCACATTTTCAAAACTAACCCAAAATGATCTTGAACTTAGAATTTCTCATATTAGAAGTGATCATGGAACCAAGTTTCAAAATTTAGGGTTTGAAGATTTTTTGAATGAAAATGGTATTAGCCACAAATTTTCAGCTCCTCGAACTCCTCAACAAAATGGGGTAGTTGAGAGGAAAAATAGAACTTTACAAGAAATGGCTAGAACCATGCTTTGTGAAAATAATTTACCTAAATATTTTTGGGCGGAAGCCACAAACACCGCTTGCTATATTGTTAACTGAGTAATGATTAGGCCAATTTTAAAGAAAACACCTTATGAGAATTTAAAATCTAAAAAGCCTAACATTAGCTATTTTCATCCGTTTGGTTTTGGTTGCAAGTGTTTTGTTTTAAATAATGGAAAAGACAACTTAGGTAAATTTGATGCAAAAAGTGATAAAGCTATTTTCATAGGATACTCTTTAACCTCTAAAGCCTATCGAGTATTTAACAAGAGAACTTTAGTAGTAGAAGAATCTATACATGTTGTATTCGATGATAACCTCCTTCCAAGGAAGGATTCTTGTGATGATGATGATGTAGGAAACATAAATGCCTTTGATGGAGGACAAACTTCAAAGGAGGATGAGATTCCAACAACAAAAGAAGAGGACACACAAGATCCACCTCTTGAAGCCTTGAAGGACTTGGCTCTTGAGGAAAAGGAAGTGAGCTACCCAAGGGAGTTCAACTATGTCAAAGATGGTGAAATCTTGGGCGATCCATCCAAGGGGGTAACCACTCGATATTATCTTAGATTAATGAATCATGTTGCATTTATCTTATGCATAGAGCCTAAGAATATAAAAGAAGCATTGAAAGATGATTTTTGGATTATGGCTATGCAAGAAGAGTTAAATTAATTTGAGAGAAGTAACGTTTGGACATTAGTTGATAGGCCTATTAATCAATCTACCATAGGAACTAAATGGGTCTTTAGGAACAAGCTAGATGAGAGTGGTAACATTGTGAGAAATAAAGCTAGACTAGTAGCACAAGGTTACACTCAAGAAGAGGGAATAGATTTTGATGAAACCTATGCACCCATAGCTAGAATGGAAGCCATTAGGATGTTGCTTGCATATGCATGTTATCATGATTTCAAGCTTTTTCAAATGGACGTTAAAAGCGCGTTTTAAATGGTTTTATAAATGAGGAAGTGTATGTGGAACAACGACCGGGTTTTGAAGACTCAAAATTTCCAAATCATGTTTTCAAACTCACTAAAGCTCTTTATGGTTTAAAACAAGCTCCTAGAGCTTGGTATGAAAGACTTTCAAACTTTTTAATTGAAAAGGGTTTTGAAAAAGGTAAGGTGGACACTACACTCTTTATAAAAATGTATAAAAATGACATCTTAGTAGTTCAAATTTATGTTGATGATATTATTTTTGGTTCTACTAACGAATGCCATTGCAAAGAGTTAATGCAAGGTGAATTCGAGATGAGCATGATGGAGGAGCTCTCATTCTTTTTGGGACTCCAAATCAAGCAAAAGAAGGATGACACCTTCATCAATCAAGTAAAGTACATAAAGGATATGCTCAAGAAGTTTGGCTTGGAGAATGCAAAGCCTCAAGCCACACCTATGAGCTCATCTACAAAGCTTGACAAAGATGAAGGAGGTAAGTGTGTTGACTCTAAGCTTTACCGTTCTATGATTGGATCATTGCTTTACCTTACCACAAGTAAACCGGATATCTTGTTTAGTGTTTGCTTGTGTGCTAGGTTTCAAGCTAGTCCTAGAGAGTCTCACCTTATAGCAGTTAAGAGAATCTTTAGGTACCTTAGAGATACTCCTTGTCTAGGTCTTTGGTACCCTAGAGACTCCACCTTCAACCTTCATGCTTATTCGGATGCGGATTATGGGGGATGTAAAATCGATAGGAAGAGTACTTCGAGAACTTGTCAATTCCTAGGTAGTATGCTCATATCTTGGTTCTCTAAGAAACAAAATAGTGTAGCCTTATCTACCACCGAAGCCGAGTACATATCCTTAGGGAGTTGTTGTGCTCAAGTCCTTTGGATGAAGCAACAACTCTTAGAGTATGTCATTAAGGTTGAAACCATACCCCTTATATGTGATAACACTAGTGCTATATGTTTGACAAAAAAATCGCATCCAACACTCTAGAACCAAACACATAGAAATAAGACATCATTTCATTAGAGATCGTGTCCTTAAAGAAGATGTGGTTATAGAGTATGTAGACACCTTAAATCAATTAGCGGACATATTTACAAAACCTTTAGACAAAGAGCGTTTTTGGTCCTTTAGGAGAGAGAGTTAGGTCTAGCTAGCCTATCTTGACCTATTAGGACCTCTTTTGTGCTTAAAATTGCTTGATCTTGTGAAATGCTATGTTTATGTGTTTTTACTCCTAATTTCATCCATGCCTATAGCTGGGGGAGTATGTTTATGTTTGCATATGTTTTTCCTGCTCATTCATGACATTCATGCAAGTTAGGCCTTAGAAAAATTCATTTTTCTGCACTTTTAGAGCCTCATCTACACTTCTAGGCCCAGGTGTATCGAAATGGGTCAACCTATTTCGATACGGTTGCTTTAAATTTCTATCTCTGAGAAGGGCGTTTCGAAACGCCTTAACAGGGTTTCGAAACGTCTTGGCTACTGCTAAGGGGTGTATCGAAACAAGTTTCGATACGAGTCAATGGGGCTTCGATACGGTCAAACCCGTATTGAAACGGTCAGCTGAAGTTGAAAAGTTGGTCAATCTTTCATGCCCGCGTTTCGAAACGGTCAAGACCGTTCCGAAATAGATTCACGGATTGCTTTAAAGGGGCTTTTAATGATAAAGTTTAACACAAATTAAAACTCTCCCAAACCCTAAAATCCCTAGACTCGAATTTTTCCTATAAACACCCTCTAAACCTCTTTGTTTTTCACCAAATCTTGAGAGGTTTTTCTCTTAAACACAAGTCTAAGCAAGCTTCAACAATATTGTGCAAGGATTTTCATCCATTCATCCAAAATCCCAATTTAAGGTATTTTTCATCTTTTTCTTTTTCCTTCAATTTGTATATGAATCTTAGGTTAGAAAATTTTATTTTTGTATAGTTTATATGTTTTGATACTTGGGTTTTTCAAATCTTGTAAAAAAAATTCAAAATCTTAAATTTTTTTCGAATATAAAATTTTTCTCTCGTATTTTTATTCACTGTTTTTCTCTTATTTTTTTGTTTTGTTTTGTTTTGTTTATTTGTTTTTAAAAACTTGTTTTTAAACCTAAGTGGGATTTACCATTGGATTGAATTACAAAATCTCATGCATACACTTAAATTTCTTTTCACTTGCTTAATGTTTTTAGGATGGCTACAGACAATATTTACAAAAAGCGTAAGACCAGTCAAGTTAGTGACTCGAGTATTCGTCCAAATCTCACCCTGCTCTTTCAAAAATCTTTTCGAACTCAAGAGATGAGGGATCGCTTCAAGTATGTCAAGGAGTATGAAGTTCGTCGTGAGCGTGTTATTGATCTCAACTTCCTTGACTCTGAGCGCTTTCTTTTCCGTTACCTCGAGCGTTTTAGAGAATGGGACTTCCTTGTCTTGTTGAGCATCCCAGACATTTGCTACAAACACATGGTACTTCTCTTTTACTCCAATGCTCAATTTATCAATGATGAAGACAACTCTGAAGTTGTTGGCCTTGAGTCTTTTATTTTGGGGAAAAGGATTGTCGTTAACATCCCTCTCTTGGAGGCAATTTAGTGAAAACAATGGTTTGAGTGAGTTTTAAATCATGTTTTGAGTATAAAGTAAGGTTAAGAGGATGTGTTTATCAAGAAATCCTGAAATGGAATAAATGGGTAAATTTTAGGTTAGGGAAAATGGGTTTTTGGGTAGTTGTGGTTGGAAATGGTTCATAAAGGGTTTGTGGATGTGTGTTGAAGGTTTTAAAGCTTTTGGGTGTGTTTTGGATGTTAAATTGATGAAGTTGAGGTTGATTTTTGGTTAGAGTGGAAATGTGATTGGTTTTGATTAGTTTTAGATAGGAATCAGAAATGGTTGTTGTTGAATTGAGATAGAGTTGATTTCAGTGGGTTTGATTGTTGAAAAGTATGCTAACTCTTTGTTTTGATTTGGGTAGAAGCAACAAATAGAGATTTGGGTACTTCGGATGCGACACCCGGTGTTACGAAGGCTTGAAATCGGTGTTGCGGCTATTGTTGGGTTCTACCGGTGAGTGGAAATGTTTTTGAGAGTTTTGTGTTGAGCTTAAAAGGCCAACCTAAGCTTGAGAGTAATTATTTAATGATTACGTTTTACTTTTCTAGAAATTCTATATTTCACGCTTTTCATGCATTGTTGATATGAGATGAATGTGTGTATTTGATTAATAAGTGTGGTGTTGTTATGTTGGTTTATATTATGTTTGAGTATTGGCAAATATAAGGGTCTGACCGGGTATAATTGGTCGACCGTAGGATTATAGTGCACTTGTAAATTCACGTGTGGCCCTAGTGATGTAAGATGCCATTAGAGAGGAGTATGGTGATGTAAGATTCCACTGGAAGCTTTATTGTTAGACCTCGGTGATGTAAGATGCCATCATGAGTCTTGTTGTTCTTATAGATTCAGTGATATGAGATGCCATCGAATCCAATCCGCGTATCCGAGTAATGTAATCATAGTTGCCATTATACTCTTGTGTTGGAAGGTTGAATGTTATCTTGGTAGATGTTGAGAGTCATGCCTTGTTGTTATATGTTGTTGCATTGCTTGATGTAAGATGCCAAGCATATGTTAGATTGTTGATAATCATGTTGGTGGATTTTCATGCTTGTGGTTTTGTTGTCAATTTATAAATGGTTTTGTTAAAACTACATTGTTGTTGTTGTGGTTTTGAGCACCACTCACTAAGCTTTTATGCTTACGCGCTCCTTTCCAACAATACAGATCGTTAGCGATCCGGGAAGCAAAGGCGAGGGAAAGGCTCCGATGATCATAGGTTAAGCTCAAGTATGAATTCTAAGTTGTAATAATGATTTAGCAATGAGAATACTTGCTTTTGTGGTTCGGGAGGTGGTTGTAAACTCCCATGTGTTTGACCATGTTGCTACATGTTTTAAATGTTAAAACCATGCTATGTTGAGGCTTGCTTAGGCTTTTAGTTAAATACATTGTGTTTTGGCTTGTTGGTGTTTTGAGTTAAAAGTGTCCTTTTTGAGCTTTCATGTTTGAGATCCATGTTTGAGTGTGTGCATGTTTGAAACCTGCTTTTAGGGTGTTTTGCCTCTAGAATGTTTGCTTAATATGTTGCCATGTGGTTTGTAATTTTTCGGGGTAAGTTTGGGAATGTTTGGGGATGCCAAAATGCATTTTCGGGCCAATTTGTGCCCATGCATTTCGCAACATCTGGTATGGTTTCGGAACGACCATGCTTCTGGGGCACCCGTATCGGAACATGCGTGGTGCCGTTTCGGTACGTTTTGCCTCTGGAGACTCCCATTTCGAAACCAAGAGGAGTCGTTTCAGAACATCATAATTTTGCCTTATGATGAGAGCCCGCGTTTCGAAACGGGCAACCCCTGTTTCAAAACACAAGCAGTTAAAGTGGTTAAAGGGCATCTTTGAAGGTTTCCAAATGTTACGTTTTAGTCCCTAATGCTTGTATGTTTCTTAAATGAATTTATATGTCTCGTTGGTGTTGGTTTTGCCTCGTGTGCTTGAAATTTGACTAACAAACTATTTGGTAAGGTTAAGATTACCTTTTTGCCCCTGTTTAGTGGGTTTTTGCAACTCGGATGCAAAATGAGTGTTTTGGTGCAGACGGTACCAATATTGAGTAGAAAGTACCGATACGGCATTCAAATAAGAAATTAGCACGGAAGAATTCATACCGGTACACCAGTACCATTACTCATTCAATCGTGCATCGATACTCGTGGGATAAAGGCTATTAAAAGGCGCTTACAACAGATTTCCCCCCATTTTTCATAAACATAAACCCTAGAGCGTCGCTCTCACTCTTTTTCTCACAAATTTCCTTCGATTTCAACCAAAAATCGTGTCAAATTTTCAAGGGTTTTTGCAAGATTATCAAAGGATTCATCTCTTACTCATCAAATCGTGCACCCCATCACCATTTTGTCCGAATTTCGTACTTTCAAGGTATTTTTTTTAATTCTGTTTAACCTAGGCTTTTGAATCTAGTTGTTTAGATTAAAATATTATGTTTTGCTGCATAGTTTCGTATATACACCTAGTATCTCTGTTTTTCATATTTTTTTAATATGTTAACTTTTTCGTTTTTAGATTAAATTTTTATGTTATATTTTGATACACAAATTGTGTAAAAAAATTTACACAACTTTTCTTATTTAATTTATAAAATCTAAAATCTAAAATTTAAATCCCTAGCCCTAACACCCTAAATCTTAAACTCTAAATTTTAACCCTAAACCTTAAATTTTACAATATATATACATTTTCTATATATATATATATATATATATATATATTTATATTTAATGTATCCTTTGTATATATAATTTATATTTTTTTAATAATAACTGTTTTCTTCACATATATGTATATACGACCCGTTTTCATTAACTGTTAATATTTTTTAATAATAACTGTTTTCTTCACATATATGTATATACGACCTATTTTCATTAACAATTAATATTTTTTATTGTTTTCGTTACACCTTGAATATCGAATATTATTTGGACTGAAATTAATAATATATTGAAACATTGTTTTGCTCTTTGCAGGAGTTTTATATCTATTTTCGCGTCAAGAGCCTTAGGTTTCTTAAACGTAAAATTTTCAAATGGCACTTAATCTTACGACTAAACGTCATCGCACGGGTTTGGCTTCTACGAGCCAGCCCCCTTTTGAACCACAACTTATTTTACTTACCTCTTTTGACACGTGTTTTAATGAACCCGAGAAAAACAACCAACATGAAAACTTTGAGTTTTTCAAAAATTTTACCATTAGGGCTGACCGAGTTGTTGATTTTGAGTTCATGTCATCTCCCGAGTTTAAGTTTCCTTACCTTAATCTGATGAGGTAATGGAAATTTGATCCTATCCTTTAGCTCAAACCCAAGAATTATCCAACCTTGGTTCACATTTTCTTTTCAAATATTTGTTGCCTTCTTGATGATAAGGGTAAACATACTATTGCTATTGAGTTATAGCTTATGGGAAAAACATTTCTTCTAGACACCGAGATTATTGCCTCCGATTTAGGTCTAGAGGACACGGATCTTGATATGAGAACGAAGTCATTCCTAATTATCTAGCCTCGGGCTTTGTCACTGTTTTAAACGCCCATGATCATTATCACTTGGTGGTTTCGACCATCGGATGATAAATTCTCTACCATTCGAGACGTCGATGCATGATGGAGTTAGTGTGTAACACTTCGGTTTTGGGCTTAGACGTTTTGGCGAGTCAGATTGGGCCGATGGAATCGGTGTCGGTTGTTCGAACCGTTAAAAGGTGGTTTGGGGAGATCGAGGTTCCAGTTAGTATAAAAATATGATAAAAATTCCTAAAATCCTTTAAAATTATATTTAAAATGTTGGTCAAATCAATTTTACAAAACAAGTTTTTGAAAGTATACATTGAGGGTAGTGACCAAAATGTAAAGATTTAAAAATTGGAAAAATGTTTTTCAAGAAGAGTCAAAGTCTTAGAATATTTAGGGAGCTACTTGTAAATTATGAATTTTCCCTAATTTGGTATGTGTTTTAAATGTTATTAAAAATTAAAAAGGCTTTTAATTTGGTTTAATTAAAAAGTTAGTTAATCGGTTAAAAAGTTTTCACGATTATTTTCATTCTCTCTTTCAGTTTAGCCAAACACTACTCATTTTCTCTCAATTTTTTAGAAATTCTTTTCTCTCAAACCCTCTCTGGATTTCTATCTTTTTTCCATTGATTTCTTCCATTTTTCTTCAAGTTTCTTCAAGCAAATATTGCCAAATTAGAGGAGAAGCAAAGATTGAAGTTAATTTTTGTGTTATCTCTCTAATCTAAGTTCTTTAATGAAATTACAAAGATATTTGACTCTTCAATACTGATTTTGATTGATAAACTCTTGAAATTTTGATGAAAATTGGTTTAAATTTTCAGACTTGGATTGATTTGGTTGGTTTGAGATTGTTTCTAAATGAGTTTTGAAAGGTTTTTGGTGATTAAAGTAGAGTCTTAATCACATATATCCCGAAATTCTTGAGATTCTTAGTTTTTGAGGTGTTTTTGGGTGAGTTTTTGAGGTGTTATTGAGGAATTCGAGTTGCTAGAGGTATAAGGTTGGTTTTAGGTAGTTTTTGGATGTTGATTAATTCTTAGAATATGTTGGATGAGTTGGGTAATGGCTGAGTTGAGGTTTGAGATCAATCAATTGAGTTTTCGGTTGTTTCGAATGGGTGTTTTGATGCTTTAGAGCAGGGCTGCGAGATTTCTTGTGTGTGCTGGAGTTTTGGGTGCATTTTAATGCATTGAACTTCTGTTTTGATGTGTTGAAAACATGCGATAGTAATCTGGAAGCAATCGAAGTGTTTTTGGAGGCTTCGGAAGATCGGTAGTTGCGTCGGCAAGCGTGGTTTGGCAAGTTGGTGAGTGGAATTTGGTTTTCCAGCGTGGAAACGTTTTAGAAAAGATTTTGGGAACTTAATAAGAGCTTGAAACGCTTTATTAAGTTCGGAAGTAAGTAAATCGAAATTTCTCCCTCGATTGTGCTAGTTTTTGATCAATGGTTGTACTTAATTTTACTTGCATTAACCTATTGTTTTAAAGCATGTTTTTGAGAATATAAATTGTGTATGATGATGCCATGTGGTTTAAGGATGCACTAGGTAAGTGGTCCTTGTATGCATGTGTTGATGCATGAGGTTTTAAGCATGGTTTAATGCTTGTTGATGACTTATCATGAATGCTTTGTAAAAACAGTAAGTTATGCATGAGTTATGGGTTATATTGGCAAATGATGTGAATAAAATATTTTATAAGTGAAATCAGATATAGTTAGCTGGCTATAGGATTGAGTTCACTATAAACAAGTTGCCTTGGATGTTGAGGGGTTGTGATTGTATCGAATACTCCATCCAAGTACCCTAACGATGGAGGATTGTTTAAGGTTTCAACGGTTGAGGGTAGCTCCCGGGTGTGAACCTTGTGTGTGTCTCGTCTCTCGTTAGTGAGTTATACATCTACCGATGAGTGGTATTGAGAGGTTGTGATTGTACTGAATACTCCACCACGGGTGTTACAACGATGGAGGGTCACTCTCGTGTATGAACCTTGAGATGCCGGTAGAGTGTATGAAGGGTGTGGGACAACCCTTGCTAATCCGTGTATCTGATACTTTGTTTTTGAGATTGTTGTTATCACTTGTGAGCCAATATAATGGATTTGTATAATGTGGAAAATGTTGCTAATGCATGGTTTGAAAGATGCATGTTTTGGTTTAAGCTTAGCATAATTGTGTTTATGCTTGAAAGGCTTGGTAAATGAGTTGCGATGGTTTAATTGCTGTTTTGGATTGGATCATGTTGCATGATGTTTAAAACAATGAATTTGATGTTAAAGTGCAAGGTTTATTAAGAAAGGCATGATGGTTTTGAAAAGTGTGAAAAACGGTTTTGTGCATTGATGATGTTTGTGGTTTGAGCAATCCTCACTAAGCTTTCATGCTTATGCTCACTTTGTTCATCAATGATGATAACTAGGCTTTTTGGAGGCAACATCTTCAAGGAATTACACCAAGACATTTTGCTTAAAGTATCTTATGTTTCTGAGCTAGTGTAATAAGGGCAATGAGGGTGTCCTATGCGTTGAATGTTAATGATTTGTTGATTTATGGTTTTGAGCAAGTTTGTGATGCATTTTTGGACTTGTAAATGGGCTTTGAGTTTTGGAATGAGCTTGCTTTTGGATTTTAGCCTTTTGTTGCTTTTGACGTCTAGGAAGCATGCCTTTAGTGACGTAGCTTGTGAGAATGATGCTATGATGTTGCTTGTGCTTTGTGTATGTGGTCATTGATGTGTATTTAAGTTGTATGTATGTTAGGGCATGTGTCGGGATGGTTTCGAAGGGCGTAAAGTGATTTAAACGAGCTATTTAGAACATTGCAGGCCTAGGTGTTTCGAATCACCCTTGCCTGTTTCGAAATGGATGCCTGAAATGGCCTTGGTGTTTCAGAACGATGAGGCCTGTTTCGGAACATTTTACCTCTGTGAACCATCGTACTAGAACATATCTTTAGGGGTTTCAAAACGAACTTGCGTATCAAAACGGTCAGCCATGTTTCGAAACGGCCGTTTCGATACGAGGTATTCTGTTCCGAAACACTTGACCATTGAATCTGTGTTTGAATTCATTTGAATTTCTGTTTCTTGCATTTTGGTCCCTGTTTACCTTGTATGCAATTAGATGAGTTCTAAATGTCATTTTGAGTTGAGATTTCACCAAGAATCATGTAATGAAGCTAATTAAAGGTCAGTAATTTGAATTCGGTAAAAGCCATTATAAGTTAGCAAATTTACAAAATGGTTCCTAAACCTAAATTGACTTTAATCGAAAGAGGATTGTGTTGATTTTGAATTCGGTGCTTGTGTAAGTACACATAGGAACCTAAGATGCATCTAGACAAGATAAAAAGAAAAAAATGTCATTTATTGAGGTAAACTTTCCCGATTTACTTTATTATTCACCGTGTGATCTGTTCGGTTTGGTCTATCGACCAGGCCGGGTCGAGGGGTTACATTTGGTAGTATCAGAGCCAAGTTGTAAAAGGTTGGGATAATGATAAGTTGTTGGTAAGTGATTTGTGTTGTGGATATGTGTTTTGGTGATATTTGCTTTGTCTGGTGAATGTTCAAGCATGCTTATGTTGAATGTGCGATAGTGATGCTATACATGATGAATGAATATGGGTGTGAGTTGTTCTATAATATTGACTGGGCTGAATTTTGATGCTTGAGTCGCATGATGGTTGTGGTATGCTTGTAGTATGCTTAAAGCTATGTTGGGGGGAAAATTGGAATGCCCATTGCCTTATTACCTAGTGAAATGTTTTAAATTAGTTTTGAAAGTCTTGGGATCCTTGTTTAGAGCTAACCTGATCTTTTGTTTGTTTTATTTAAATGTTAACTAGCACAATGGGCCCGAGACGTGAGTTACGTTCTGGAGCAATAGCTCATGCTGAGGTACAACGCGATCCAGAATGCATGTTCAGGCTCCT
The DNA here is from genome assembly GCA_958450335.1 of Hibiscus tridactylites. Taxonomy (NCBI): domain Eukaryota; kingdom Viridiplantae; phylum Streptophyta; class Magnoliopsida; order Malvales; family Malvaceae; genus Hibiscus; species Hibiscus tridactylites. Next base: position 74,313,202 of record OY288273.1, read on the forward strand.
ACTGCTGGGCAAGTGGGATTACCATTGGAGCGACTGAGGAGTTTGAGAGGAGTAGAGTTTCACGGATTATCTTCCGAGGCGTCTGAGGCATGGTTGGCCAGTACGATCTGGATATTGGATCAAATGGGGTGTAACGATGCACGGAAGCTAGGTTGCGCAGTATTGTTGTTGCACGGTGATGCCTACACATGGTGGTAGACTGCGACCGCGGCCTTGAAGCCAGAAGAGGTAAATTGGACGTTCTTCCGATCTGCTTTCAAGAGGAAGTACCTTAGAGTTAGGTACCTGGATGATAAGAAAAGATAATTTATGTATCTGGTTCAGGGGAGTATGACCGTAGCTGAGTATGAGTTTCAGTTTGTACGGTTGAGCCAGTATGCTCCGGAGTTGATGCTGAGTGATAGGCATCGATGTGATCCTTTTCGGTATGGCATGATTTAAGACATGAAGACTTACATGCTAGCTACGGATTATACGGATTTTGATGTGCTAGTGAGTCGAGCCAAGGATATAGAGCAAAGCTTGGGTCTGACCTCGCGTGGGGGTGGTTCTAGTTTGGGCAAGAGAGCCGCTGATGCTAGCCCTAGTGGTGGGCAAAGCAAGAGGAACCAGGATCGTCGATATCAGCCTGCGGCTAGGCGTGGCAACTTAGGACGAGGTGCACCAGCTCAGGGCAATAGGCCGAGGTTTGAGCAGAGCACATGCTGAACGTGTGGTTCGTAGGAGCACTTGAAGAGGGATTGCCCTCGTGCAGCTCGTAAGGTACAAGGTCCAGGAGTTGGGGTTAATTCATTTTGGAACTGTGGATCTGCTGATCATATGAGACGTGAGTGTCCCCTATTAGCGAGAGGTGGTCAGGGTCGTGCACCTGCATTTGCACAGCATAGAGGTCGTGGGCGCGACCGTTGGAATTTTCAGAGAAGATAGGATGGCCAGAGAGGGAGGTGGTCCCGCGAGAGTGTATGCACACCGTGAGGGACGTAACGACACCGATGTGATTGCAGCTACCTTCACCTTTCAATACCTATCTTTGTTAGCATTGATTGATTCTCGACCTACGCATTCATTCATCTTGTGTGAGCATGCACATTTGCTTGATATTCCTGTTGAGATGCTAGATGTAGGAAAGCAAGTAACAAGTTCTTTTTGCGAGACTGTTGTTACAAAGAAATTGTATAGGAGATGCCCTTTGTCTTTTCAAGGTCATGTATTCTCTATTGATTTGATGGAACTACCTTTTATGGATTTGATGTGATTCTTTGGATGGACTGGTTGGTTGAACACCAAGATGTGATGGATTTTGATGTTAAGCGTGTTACCATGAAGCTTGCGGATGATTACGAGGTAGTAATCATGGGTGAGAACGTGAAGTTCTTATCTAACGCAATTTCGGCTCTCGAAGCGAGTCAGATGTTGGAGTTGGGATGCGAAGCTTTCTTGGTGTATGTGATGAATCCTGGCAAGAAAGAAGTGCGTGTGCAAGACATACGAACTGTATGTGAGTTTCCGGGAGTCTTTTCGGAAGAGTTTCTAGGGTTGCCACCCAACCGGGAGGTTGAGTTTGGTATAGAGTTGTATGAGAATACGACTCCGATGTCCATTGCTCCTTATCATATGACACCTACAGAGTTGAAGGAGTTGAAGACGCAACTTCAGGAGTTGCTTGACCGAGGGTTCATAAGGCCGAGTATTTCACCTTGGGGTGCACCGGTTTTGTTTGTGAAGAAAAAGGCTGATACCATACGTATGTGCATTGATTACCGACAACTGAACAAGTTGACGATTAAGAACAAGTACCCTTTGCCGAGGATCGATGATTTGTTCGACTAGTTTCGTGGTGCTTCGGTGTTTTCAAAAATAGATTTGAGGTCTGGGTTCTATCAGCTTAAGGTTAAGGATGTGGATGTACCTAAGACAACTTTTCGGATGGGGTACAACCATTATAAGTTCTTGGTGATTCCATTTGGGTTAACAAATGCACCGACTGCATTCATGAACATGATGAATAGGGTATTCCATGAGTTTTTGGACCAGTTCGTGGTGGTGTTTATCGATGATATTCTTGTGTACTCGCGTACCAAGGAAGATCATGATAGGCACTTGAGAATTGTGTTGCAAGTGCAGTTGGAGAATCATCTTTATGCTAAGCTTAGCAAGTGTGACTTTTGGCTCAAGAAAGTGGTTTTTCTTGGACATGTTGTTTCAGCCGAGGGTATTTGGGTCGATCCACACAAGGTTGAGGCAATGATAAGTTGGAAGATGCCTAAGTCAGTAACGGAAGTGCGTCGTTTCCTTGGGTTTGCTGGTTACTACCGAAGGTTTGTCGAATGTTTCACTAAGATTGCTGCCCATTTGACCAAGTTGTTGCAAAAGAATGTTCTCTTTGAGTGGATAGATGTTAGGCAGCACATTTTCGAGAAGTTGAAGGAAACTTTGACAAAAGCTGATGTCTTTATTCAACCAGAATCGCGTAAGGAGTTTGTAGTTTATTGCGATGCGTCTTATGTTGGATTGGGTTGCGTATTGATGCAAGTTGGGAAGATTGTTGCTTATACGTCTAGATAGTTGAAAATGAATGAGCGTAACTATCCTACGCATGATCTTGACCCTGCAGCGGTGGTGTTTTCTTTGAAGATTTGGAGACGTTACCTTTATGGTGAAATATGTATAGTTTATACCGATCGTAAGAGTTTGAAGTACATTATGTCTCAAAAGGAGTTGAATATTAGGCAACGGAGATGGTTAGAGTTGCTTAAGGCGTATCGATATGCCCTGCACTGCAATTCCTCCGATTCCAACTTAAACGACCCCAATACGACTCTAGATGCATTTCTCAACTCACCTAAGCATTTACCAACATGTAAGCACACACATATATAAGCCAAAGGAATCATTCATACATGGATTAAAGCAACCATACTTAGCATTCTAATTAATGAGCCATTTAGACAATATTGTGCATACATAAAAGCTTAAATGGTCTTAAGAGGAACAAGTCAATCAAACAGGTTTGCACTCAACACATAGCAACTTAGACGTTCTAAAGCATGCCATCACACACACCAACATTCATCAAGTATTACATGCTTACAATCCATAATCAATTCAAACAACATCATTTGAAAGAGTCATACAAGGCTCATACAAAGACCCTTTTTTGCCATATTTCTAACTAATACAAAATCATCACCGTACTTGAGTCACAAACTTGGAAGCCCTTCTTGCCTTGCCTCGAGCTAACACCAAGCTAATGATCTACATTGTTGAACATTGAGAGCGTAAGCTATAAGCTTAGTGAGGGTGCTCTAAAACGAAAAACATCAACAATGTAGGGTTCAACCATGTTAATCCTAGTCTTACATACATCAAGCATAGGCATAAAATCAAGTAGACCTAGCTAGTCTTTCAAGTGGCATATATGGTCTCTCAATCCTAACAAGCTTAACATCAATATCAATCATCATGCAACAACACCATATACCACAATCATATATCACCATCATATATCACAATACATGAACAATTTTAATTGGCCACTTTAATTACCCCGATTGTGCGGATTTAAACCTCAACAACACTTTACCTCGGTGGGATTTCACTCATCACCGGATCTTGCATGTGCGGGATTCCACTCATCGCCACATGCCCTACGGATCGGATTCCATTCATCATCCCGTAGAAATAAATAAAAACTTCCGGTGGAATGTTACATCACCGTACTACTCCTTGATGACTTAACGCCATCAAGACCACGTACGTTTTGACTCAATTTGTGTGTACAATAATCCTAATGATCGGTCATTTACAACCGGTAATTATTTTAGTGCCAATTATCATCATCAATCACATATCATCAACCACACTCATGCTCATCACATATATCCACATCATGATATATATATACATGCACCAAATAATCACAAGTACAAGAGCATAGTCATTAAGCACTTTGACATTTAAGGAAAACAAGACTAAATTAACTACTTGGGTTATAAGGAAGTGGTCTACCAAGCACACTTTACACACACACTACTCATGCTCGAACCAAACTTTAAAACAAGTTAAGACCACTCACCGCCCTTCCTTAGCAATTCGAACCAATCCTCCTACGAACACGGATTCGGTCCCAAAGCCTCTTCAACGCTTCCTCTTGCTTCTAGCCAACCAAAACACAACCGATAACCAAAATCAATGCTAATATTCAATAATCACACAACCTTGAATTCAAACCAAACCCCATCCAAATTTTCCAACCAAGATAAATCCCCAAATAACTCAAATTCGTACTCCAACAACCCTTGGCTGAAACACCCATTTCCAAACACCCAAATGACCTTCAAAACATCCCAAATCACCCTCCCAACATACCCTAACCATCAGCCCTTAGTTTTCAACCTAAAACCCACCAAAAACCCAAATTTTAATACCTTAAAATTTGCCCTAAGGACCTACTACGAATTTTCATCCAAATTCAACCAAATTGATATATGTTACACCTTTTAATATGATTAACTAAAGCCCCAACTCAATTTATTAAAACAAGTTGGAAAACCCTTTAAAAATCCAAATTTTAATATAAACTCTAATTTTCAAAACCCTATGTTTTTGAAATCCAAGACCATGGATAGATATAGGATAAAGAGGAGATTAAAAAAACATAATTACCTCTTAAAATGGTGTTGAAATCAAGTGGCAAATTGATGGAATAGTAACTTTGATATTTGAGAGGGTTTGGGGAGGGGAAATGGTTTCCAACGTGAAAAGGGAGAGGGGAAAGGGAGGAAGACAACTTTTTCAATAAAGTGGTCTTGCTTTTAAAAGTTTTGGGTCTAATTACAACTTAGGTCCTCCCCTTTTTACTAAAGTTAAATTAGGTCACTATTTAGGTTGATTTGATTAAATTAAGTTTTATTTGACTCGAATCGTAAACCCGGTAAACTCCTAGGCCCAAGACACGGGTGTTACAACTCTCTCCCAGTTAAGGAATTTTGTCCCCGAAATTACCTAACTGAAAGAGATATGGGAACTGCCTTTCCATATCCTCCTTCCTCTCACAAGTGGCCTCGTCCACACCTCTACGGTGCCACCGCACCTTCACTAACTCAATCGTTCTACCCCTCAACACTTTACTGTCAGAAGCTAAGATCTCAACGGGTTCTTCTTCATAAGTCAAATTCGGATTCAATTCAATTTCCTCTACGGGCATAACATGTGACAGATCGGACCTATACTTGCGAAGCATCGAAACATGAAACACATCATGTATCTTCTCAAGCTCGGATGACAAACGCAACTGATAAGCAACCGGACCAATCCTCCTCACAATCTCATACGGCCCTATGTACCTCGGACTCAACTTCCCTTTTCGGCCAAATCTCATCACCTTCTTCCACGGAGACACTTTCAAGAACACCTTCTCACCTACTGAGAACTCAACTTCCTTCCTCTTCAAATCGGCATAGGACTTATGCCTATCCGAAGCAGCTTTCAAACGCTCACAAATCAATTTTACCTTGTCGGTTGTCCCCCTGAGCAAATCCGGCATAGGTAACAGTTTCTGTCCTACTTCGGCCCAACACACTAGAGTCCTACACTTCCGGCCATACAAGGCCTCATACGGAGCCATCTGAATGCTCGACTGAAAACTGTTATTGTACGCAAACTCTACTAGAGGCAAATGCTTCTCCCAAGTACCTTGAAAGTCTATGATACAACATCGCAGCATATCCTCTAAGATCTGAATAACCCTCTCTGACTGACCATCTGACTGAGGATGATAAGAAGTGCTGAAGTTCAAACGGGTACCCAAAGCTGTATGCAGACACTCCCAAAATCTAGAAGTAAACCACGGATCTTTGTCTGACACAATGAACTTCGGCACACCATGCAGTCTCACAATCTCACCAATGTACAAGTCGGCCAATCTATCTAAAGTGTAAGTAGTGTTGACTGCCAAGAAGTGAGCACACTTCGTAAATCGATACACTACCACCCAAACTGAGTTCTTCTTCGTAGGAGTCAAAGGCAAACCCGAAACAAAATCCATGGTGATGTTCTCCCATTTCCATTCCGGAATTCTCAACGGCTGTAATAAACCTGAGGGAACCTGATGTTCTGCCTTCACTCTCTGACACACTAAGCACTTACTCACAAAGTCGGCTACATCTCTCTTCAAGCCAATCCAATAGTACTCATTCTTCGAATCACGATACATCTTCGTACTTCCAGGATGCATAGCAAACAGACTACTGTGGGCTTCAGTCAAAATCGTACGTCTCAAATCAATGTCTTCTGGCACAACTATTCTGTCTTTGAAACACAAAACCCCATCGGTACTGAAACTGTAGTCTAAAGATCTACCCTCGGCTATATCTTGCACGTGAGGTGCCAAAGATCTATCTAATAGTTTTTTCTCTCTAATCATCTGACCTAGAGTAGGTCTAACCTGAAGCTTGGCTATCAAGCCACCATATCCGGACAAACTCAGTCTAGCAAACATAGCTCTCAAGTCTACAACCACCTTCCTACTCAATGCGTCAGCCACTACATTGGCCTTACCCGGATGGTACTCAATAGTAAGATCATAGTCTTTTAGCAGCTCTAACCACCTACGCTGTCTGAGATTCAAATCTCGCTGAGTCATAATGTACTTCAAACACTTGTGGTCGGTGTACACTGTGCATTTCTCACTGTACAAATAATGCCTCCAAATCTTCAAAGCAAACACAACTGTAGCTAACTCCATGTCATGGGTCGAATAGTTGCGCTCATGAGTCTTCAACTGTCTTGAGGCATAAGCCACTACTCTCCGGTCTTGCATAAGAACACATCCTAACCCTACATAGGAAGCATCACTGTAGACTACATAGTCCTTCCCGGACTCAGGCTGAATCAAAATCGGAGCTTGGGTCAAAGCTTCTTTCAATTTCTCAAAGGCTCTCTATCTTGCATTTGTCTACTCAAACTGAACACTCTTCTGAAGTAACTGTGTCAATGGAGCGGCTAATTTAGAGAAACCCTCTACAAACCTCCTATAGTATCCGGATAAGCCTAGGAAGCTACGTACCTCTGTCACAGACTTCGGTTGCTTCCACTCAACAATGGCTTCAATCTTCTTCGGATCAACTCTAATTCCATTGGCTGACACTACATGTCCTAAGAAGACTACTTCACGGATCCAAAATTCACACTTGCTGAGCTTCGCATACAACTGGTGATCAAGCAAAGTCTTCAAAACAAGTCTCAAGTGTCAGTCATGGTCTTCTTCAATTCGCGAATACACCAAGATGTCATCAATAAATACAACCACAAACTGATCTAGATACTGATGAAAGATCTTATTCATCATGTCCATGAAAGCAGTCGGTGCATTAGTCAACCCAAAAGGCATGACTAAGAACTCATAATGACCATATCTAGTCCTAAAGGCCGTCTTCGGTACATCAACCTCTCTTACCTTTAGCTGGTAGTAACCCAATCTCAAATCAATCTTCGAAAAGACAGATGCTCCTCTCAACTGATCAAACAAGTCATCAATTCTAGGCAACGTATATTTGTTCTTCACTGTCAACTAATTTAACTGCCTGTAATCTATACACATTCTCATGCTTCCATCTTTCTTCTTCACAAACAACACTGGTGCACCCCAAGGTGAAGAACTAGGTCGAATAAAACCTCTATCTGTCAATTCTTGCAACTGAGTCTTCAACTCTTTCAATTCTTTCGGTGCCATTCGATACGGAGCAATCGAAACAGGAGCTGAATCAGAATAAGTCTCAATGTTGAACTCTACCTCTTTGTCCGGTGGTAACCCTGGCAATTCTTCCGAAAACACATTAGGAAAATCACATACTGTCCGGATGTCCTGAGGTCTAACCTCACTCATGTTAGGGTTCATCACATACGCTAAGTATGCTTCACACCCCAACTCAACTAATTTCTTAGCCTCTAACACTGAAACCATATTGGACAAGAACTTCACGTTCTCACCTACCACTCCGATCTCATAATCATCTGTGAGCTTCAAAGAAATCCGTTTAGTTTCAAAATCTATCCTAGCTCTATGCTCCGTGAGCCAATCCATACCCAGAATCACATCAAAACCATAGAAGGGAAGTTCCATCATATCCACTGGAAATACATGCCATTGAACCATCAACGGACACCTTCGGTACATCTTCCTAACTACTACTGTGTCCCCAAAGGAACTGGTAGCACTAACTCCTACCTCTAACATTTCACAAGGCAAATTCAAAGACCGTGCGTGCTCACTCAATATGTAGGAATGTGTAGACCCAGAGTCAATCAGAGAAAGCAAACCCAAAGACTGTATCGAGAAGTTACCTGCGATCACATCGGTGTCATGCTGATCCCCACGCTGAGCATAAACTCTGGCCTGTCCTCCGCCCTCTGGCTGAACTGCAACTACGTGTGCTATGTTCCTCTGACCATCGTTCCTCGGCTGGAAGTTACCTCTACCGCGCCCGCGGCCTCTCTGAAAGTCATTGGCTCTAGCAGGATCCTGAGCTGGTGCCTGTCCCACCTGATGTGGACAGTCACGCTTAATGTGGTCTCTAGCACCACAACTCCAACAAGAATGGTAATTCCCCCAACACTCACCGCTGTGGTTCCTCCCGCAAGTAGCACATGTGGGCAACTTCCCACCAGCTCTCTGACCCTGATGGCCCCTACCGTGGTTACCGCCACCACGCCTATGATCATACTGATGCCGGTTGTCCCGATGCCTCTTGGCATCACCTCTATCAAAGTTGTTGGACCTCTTACCCGAACTAGATCCACCTGACCGCCTGGTCAAACTCAAATTGTACTCCAAGTCCTTGGCCCTCGCGACCAAGACATCAAAATTGGTGTAATCTGAAGCTAGAGTATAGGTCTTGATCTCCTCATTCAGCCCATAACGGAAACAGTTACAACGCTCCACCTCAGTAGGTACAAGCTCGGGTGCATACTGACTCAATCTAACAAATCGGATCTCGTAATCGGTCACTGACATACTCCCCTGAAGCAATTCCATAAACTCCCTCTTCCTCTCATCGAGGTATCGCGGACCCAAATACTTCTTCCGGAAAGCTGTCTCAAAAAACTCCCAAGTGATATCGGTCTTATCCATCCCCGAAGTAACAGTGACCCACCAAGTGTAGGCATCACCCTGAAGCAGAGACTCAACACATCCCAACTTGCGCCCACTGGTACATCCCATCTGAGCAAGAATGCGGACAGTCTTCTCAAACCATAACTCTGATCTCTCCGGAGTAGCACCTCTAAACTCTTCGGCCCCAAGGCCCCGAAGTCTCTCTAATGGCAATCCGGTGCCCTCACCCTGATGATGAGCTACCTGACCCCCGGCTACTGCAGCCTGAAATGCCCTGGATATTGCCTGAACCAACGAAGCTAAGTCAATCCCGACCGGTCGTTGGCCACCTTGGCCTCCTTGTGGTCCCTCTCCTTCAGCCCCCGCCTCACCTCCCACTCCCGGTGGAGGAGGTGGGGGTGGTGGAGGTGGTGGAGGAGCTCCAACTCCAACCACATGCTCTCCCACTCGAGCCTCAACTCTCACTACTGGCTCAACTCTCGGAGCCTCTGCCCGTGGTTCCGGTCGAACCATCCTAGGCCTCCCACGTGGTCTCATGCATTAGCTAGCAAGGTTTAAACTACAACAACAAACAAATAGGATTACGTTAGCCAAGGCAACCAATAGTGCTCAAGTACTTCTCTTTCCTAAAATCTTTTTAAATTAAGTAATAGTAGCAATGGGCACTCACCCTACACTAGACACAACAGTTCATGCATTCAAAACATCATACGATCAAGCAAGCATCAAGGGTTCATGACAAAACATGCATCGAACAACATAAGCATTTAACACCTTAAGCTTACCTTACTTACCTGCCCGAGGTCTCGGTAACCTCAGGCTCTGATACCAACAAATATAACCCCCTCGCCCCGGTCTAGCCGGATGACCGGTCCGAGTGGGTCACACAGGGAAAACCGAGTGTTAGCAACCCTATTTTTTTCTTTTTATATCTTGTCTAGATGAACATTAAGTCCTAAGCGATTCACACAGCGAAAAAACAATACAAAGGAAAACACATTCAAACCACGGCCATGCATAACAGTCCATTTTTAAGCTTACATGGCAGACCATATCGGTACCCTAGCTAGGGGTATCGATACGCCATGTCTAAGTCAACCCAAGAAGTCAACCTCGAGGAGCCCGTATCGATACAGCCCTTGGGCTGTATCGATACGCCCTTCTCGGTCAACCCTTCTTGGTCAACAGAGTAGACCCGTACCGATACTCAGGAGCCCCATATCAGTACGCTCTACTCTCACTCAAAATCTGAGGCCTTTGGGCAAGACCGTATCGATACGGCTTGAGGCGTATCGATACGCCCTGCACTGCAATTCCTCTGATTCCAACTTAAACGACCCCAATACGACTTTAGATGCATTTCTCGACTCACCTAAGCATATACCAACCTGTAAGCACACATATATAAGCCAAAGGAATCATTCATACATGGATTAAAGCAACCATACTTAGCATTCTAATTAATGAGCCATTTAGACAATATTGTGCATACATAAAAGCTTAAATGGTCTTAAGAGGCACAAGTCAATCAAACAGGTTTGCACTCAACACATAGCAACTTAGACGTTCTAAAGCATGCCATCACACACACCAACATTCATCAAGTATTACATGCTTACAATCCATAATCAATTCAAACAACATCATTTGAAAGAGTCATACAAGGCTCATACAAAGACCCCTTTTTTCCACATTGCTAACTAATACAAAATCATCACCGTACTTGAGTCACAAACTTGGAAGCCTTTCTTGCCTTGCCTCGAGCTAACACCAAGCTAATGATCTGCATTGTTGAACATTGAGAGCGTAAGCTATAAGCTTAGTGAGGGTGCTCTAAAACGAAAAACATCAACAATGAAGGGTTCAAGCATGTTAATACTAGTCTTACATACATCAAGCATAGGCATAAAATCAAGTAGACCTAGCTAGTCTTTCAAGTGGCATATATGGTCTCTCAATCCTAACAAGCTTAACATCAATATCAATCATCATGCAACAACACCATATACCACAATCATATATCACCATCATATATCACAATACATGAACAAGTTTAATTGGTCACTTTAATTACCCCGATTGTGCGGATTTAAACCTCAACAACACTTTACCTCGGTGGGATTTCACTCATCACCGGATCTTGCATGTGCGGGATTCCATTCATCGCCACATGCCCTACGGATGGGATTCCACTCATCATCCCGTAGAAATAAATAAAAACTTCTGGTGGAATGTTACATCACCGTACTCCTCCTTGATGACTTAACGCCATCAAGGCCACATACGTTTTGACTCAATTTGTGTGCACACTAATCCTAATGATCGATCATTTACAACCGGTAATTATTTTAGTGCCAATTATCATCATCAATCACATATCATCAACCACACTCATGCTCATCACATATATCCACATCATGATATATATATACATACACCAAATAATCACAAGTACAAGAACATAGTCATTAAGCACATTGGCATTTAAGGAAAACAAGACTAAATTAACTACTTGGGTTATAAGGAAGTGGCCTACCAAGCACACTTTACACACACACACACTACTCATGCTCAAACCAAACTTTAAAACAAGTTAAGACCACTCACCGCCCTTCCTTAGCAATTCGAACCAATCCTCCTACGAACCCGGATTCGGTCCCAAAGTGTCTTCAACGCTTCCTCTTGCTTTTAGCCAACCAAAACACAACCGATAACCAAAATCAATGCTAATATTCAATAATCACACAACCTTGAATTCAAACCAAACCCCATCCAAATTTTCCAACCAAGATAAATCCCCAAATAACTCAAATTCGTACTCCAACAACCCTTGGCTGAAACACCCATTTCCAAACACCCAAATGACCTTCAAAACATCCCAAATCACCCTCCCAACATACCCTAACCATCAGCCCTTAATTTTCAACCTAAAACCCACCAAAAACCCAAATTTTAATACCTTAAAATTTGCCCTAAGGACCTACTACGAATTTTCATCCAAATTCAACCAAATTGATATATGTTACACCTTTTAACATGATTAACTAAAGCCCCAACTCAATTTATTAAAACAAGTTGGAAAACTTCTTAAAAATCCAAACTTTAATATAAACCCTAATTTTCAAAACCCTATGTTTTTGAAATCCAAGACCATGGATAGATAGAGGATAAAGAGGAGATTAAGAAAACATAATTACCTCTTAAAATGGTGTTGAAATCAAGTGGCAAATTGATGGAATAGTAACTTTGATATTTGAGAGGGTTTGGGGAGGGGAAATGGTTTCCAACGTGAAAATGGAAAGGGGAAAGGGAGGAAGAAAACTTTTTCAATAAAGTGGTCTTGCTTTTGAAAGTTTTGGGTCTAACTACAACTTAGGTCCTCCCCTTTTTACTAAAGTTCAATTAGGTCACTATTTAGGTTGATTTGATTAAATTAAGTTTTATTTGACTCGAACCGTAAACCCGGTAAACTCCTAGGCCCAATACACGGGTGTTACATGTTGAGTTGAGAGCTATGTTTGCTCGTTTGAGTATATCGCGTGATGGTGGCTTGATAGCCGAGTTGCAAGCGAAACCTTCTTTGATTCAGTTAATTAAGGAAAAGAAGTTGTTGAAAGATTCATTGGTACCTCATTTTCGGGACATAGTTGATGGTAAGGCTACGTATTTCTGCTTTAATGATGATGGGGTTCTATGTTTCAAAAGTCGAATAGTGGTGCTAGAAGATGTTGATTTGAGGTGCACTATTTTGACTGAGGCTCATAGTAGTCCTTTTTCTATGCACCCTAGTAGTACTAAAATGTACCGTGGCTTGAAGGATGAGTACTATTGGGTGGGATTGAAAAAGAATGTGGCAGATTTTGTAAGTAAGTGTATGGTTTGCCAACGAGTGAAGGCTGAGCATCAATTTCCTTCCGGTTTGTTACAGCCTTTGAGTATACCAGAGTGAAAATGGGAGAGGATAACGATGAACTTCGTATTTGGGTTGCCTTTGACACCATCGAAGAAGAACTCAGTATGGGTGATTGTGGATCGTCTTACGAAGTGTGCACATTTCTTGGTTGTGCATACTACGTATACGTTGGATATGTTAGCTGAGTTGTATATTGATGAGATTGTATGTTTGCAGGGTGTGCCCAAGTCCATAGTGTCGGATAGAGATCTAAAGTGTACGGCGAGGTTCTGGGAATGTTTACATCAGACGCTGGGTATGCGGTTGAATTTCAGCACTTCATATCATCCTCAGTCAAATGGGCAGTCGGAACGAGTTATCCAGGTGCTTGAGGACATGTTGCGATGTTGCGTCATTGATTTCCAAGGTTCTTGGGAAAAGCATCTGTCGTTGGTTGAGTTTGCTTATAACAACGGTTTTCAGGCAAGTATACAAATGGAACCGTATGACGCCTTGTATTGGAGGAAATGTAGAACGCCTCTTTGTTGGGCCAAGGCGGGGAAAAATTTCTTTCCTTGCCGGATATGCTCAAGGGAACAACAGAGAAGATGAAGCTGATATGTGAGCCGTTGAAGGCTGCATCGGACCGTCAGAAGTCTTACGCGGATTTAAAGTGTAAGGAAGTAGAGTTTGCAGTTGGGGATTGTGTGTTCCTTGAGGTTTTGTGGTTAGATTGATAAACTCTTGAAATCATGATGAAAAATTTGTTTAAAATTTGATTTTCGGACTTTGAATGATTTGACTGGTTTGAGATTGTTTCTAAATGAGTTTTGAAAGGTTTTTGGTGTTTGAAATGGAGTCTTAATCATATAGATCCCAAAATCCTTGAGATCCTTAGTTTTTAGGTGTTTTGGGTGAGTTTTTGAGGTGTTCTTGATGAATTCATGTTGCTAGAGGTATAAGGTTGGTTTTAGGTTGTTTTTGGATGTTGATTAATGCTTAAAATATGTTGGATGAGTTGGGTAATGGCTGGGCTGAGGTTTGAGGTCAACCGATTGAGTTTTCGGTTGTTTTAGATGGGTGTTTTGATGCTTTAGAACAGGGCTACGGGTTTTCTTGTGTGTGCTAGATTTTTGGATGCATTTTAATGCAATGAACCTCTGTTTTGATGTGTTGAAAACATGGGATAGTAATCTGGAAGCAATCGAAGTGATTTTGGAGGCTTCGAAAGATCGGTAGTTGCGTCGGCAAGCGTGGTTTCGCAAGTTGGTGAGTGGAATTTGGTTTTCCAGTGTGGAAACATTTTAGAAAAGATTTTGGGAACTTAATAAGAGCTTGAAATGCTTTATTAAGTTCGGAAGTAAGTAAATCGAAATTTCTTCCTCGGTTGTGCTAGTTTTGGATCAATGGTTGCACTTGGTTTCACTTGCATTAAGTTACTGTTTTAAAGTAAGTTTTTGAGAATATAAATTGCGTATGATGATGCTATGTGGTTTAAGAATGCACTAGGTAAGTGGTCCTTGTATGTATGTGTTGATGCATGAGGTTTTAAGCATGGTTTAATGCTTGTTGATGGCTTATCATGAATGCTTTGTAAAAACATTGAGTTATGCATGAGTTATGAGTTATATTGGCAAGTGATGTGAATAAAATGTTTTATAAGTGAAATCGGATATAGTTAGCCGGCTATTGGATTGAGTGCACTATAAACAAGTCATCTTGGATGTTGAGGGGTTGTGATTGTGCCGAATACTCCATCCAAGTACCTTAACGATGGAGGATTGTTTAAGGTTACAATGGTTGAGGTAGCTCCCATGTGTGAACCTTGTGTGTGTCTCGTCTCTTGTTCGTGGGTTATACATCTACCGATGAGTCGTGTTGAGGGGTTGTGATTGTACCGAAGACTCCACCACGAGTGTCACAACGATGGAGGGTCACTCTCGTGTGTGAACCTTGAGATGTCGGTAGAATGTATGAAGGGTGTGGGATAACCCTTGCTAATCTGTGTATTTGATACTTTGTTTTTGTGATTGTTGTTATCACTTGTGAGCCAATATAATTGATTTGTATAATGTGGAAAATGTTTCTAATGCATGGTTTGAAAGATGCATGTTTTGGTTTAAGCTTAGCATAATGGTGTTTATGCTTGAAAGGCTTGGTAAATGAGTAGCAATGGTTTAATTGCTGTTTTGGATTGGAACATGTTCTATGATGTTTAAAACAATGAATTTGATGTTAAAGTGCAAGGTTTGTTAAGAATGGCATGATGGTTTTGAAAAGTGTGAAAATCGATTTTGTGCATTGATGACGTTTGTGGTTTGAGCAATCCTCACCAAACTTGCATTCTTATGCTCTCTTTGTTCATCAATGCAGATAACTAGGCTTTTTGGAGGCATCATCTTTGAGGAATCACACCAAGACATTTTGTTTAAAGTATGTTATGTTTTTGAGCTAGTGGAATAAGGGCAATGAGGGTGTCCAATGCGTTGAATGTTAATGATTTGTTGATATCTGGTTTTGATCAAGTTTGTGATGCATTTTTGGTCTTGTACATGGCATTTGAGTTTTGGAATAAGCTTGCTTTTGGATTTTATCCTTTTGATGCTTTTGACATCTAAGAAGCATGCCTTTAGTGTCGTAGTTTGTGAGAATGATGCTATGATGATGCTTGTGCTTCGTATATGTGGTCATTGATGTTTATTTAAGTTGTATGTATGTTAGGACATGTGACAGGATGGTTTCGAAGGGCGTAAAGTGATTTAAACTAGCTATTTAGAACATTGCAGGCCTAGATGTTTCGAAACACCCTTGCCTGTTTCGAAACGGTGGCTTGAAATGGCCTTGGTGTTTCAGAACGGTGAGGCCTGTTTCGGAACATTTTGCCTCTATAAACCATCGTACCGGAACGTGTCTTTAGGGGTTTCGAAATAAACCCCCGTATCGAAATGGTCAGCCATGTTTCAAAACGGTCGTTCCGATACGGGGTATTCTATTCCGAAACATTTGACCGTTGAATATGTGTTTGAATTCATTGGGGTTTCTGTTTCTTGCATTTTGGTCCCTGTTTACCTTATATGCAATTAGATGAGTTATAAATGTCATTTTGACCTGAGATTTCACCAAGAAGCATGTAATGAAGCTAATTAAAGGTCGGTAATTTGAATTCGGCGAAAGCCCTTATAAGTTTGCAAATTTACAAAATGGTTACTAAACCTAAATTGACTTTAATCGGAAGAGGATTGTGTTTATTTTGAATCCGCTGCTTGTGTACATACACATAGGAACCTAAGATGCATCTAGACAAGATAAAAAGAAAAAAATGGTCGTTTATTAAGGTAAACTTTCCCGGTTTACTTCAATATTCCCCGTGTGATTTATTCGGTTCGGTCTATCGGCCAGGCCGGGTCGAGGGGGTTACACAGTGCTTCTGAACTAGCTGTCGCATCAATCTTGCTTATGTTATCTTTGCCAACCTCGTTCACGCCATCAACCACTGTCGCACCTTTTTGGTCAACTCCTTCATCTATGGTTGCGCCCTTAGTCACATTTTTCTTAAGGAACACATAGATTTCTCTATTGACATTCCCATCCCGCTCGACCTTAAGATTTATGCTAAATATCTTCAGAAGGCATATTTTGACCTTATCGATTGTTAATTGGTTCCTCGTGCACCATGAGCGGCTCCAGCGGCTCTTCAGCTAGTTGCTCCAGCACCTTTGGGAGATGTCTCTTTGACATCACTTTTTGAGATGATCACTTGGATGGAGACTCGTATTATGCGTCGCTTTGACTCAGTTGACAAACAACTTGATATTTTGGGTTGAGCTTCTTCATGAGGATGCAGAGGATCATGATGATGGCGATGACGATGCACCGAAGGCTTAGTTTCATTTTCGTACCATGCACTTCATTTAGACTTATATTTTGGTTATGTTTTTGGCTACATACTTTTCACCTTTATTGTTTATGTTTTTGTTTCCTTTCTATGGTTGTGGCTATACCATTTTGAATTTATTATGTTTGTTTTATGCTTTGGATTGATTATATGGATTTAATATGTTTTATGGATATTTTATGTTTTTGGAGATCTTTTCTGGACATTGCTTATGGATTCCATTGATTTTGATCTAACAAAAAGATGAAGAATTTTTTACTCTAAAATTTTTAAGGCATTTACTCAAATAGAAAGGGGGACTGTTTTTATTAAAAATTTATTTTAGTTTTGTTATATCAAAAGGGGAGATTGTAAACTAATATATATTGATTTTGATATAACAAAGATTTATATTCGAGACATTTTTAATAAATTTTTAAGAGTATTGCAATAACTCACAAATACTAAGTTGAAAAGAGTTAAGTGTTCAAACGACATATTTTAAAGATCAAATTTTCATCCAAGTCATTTGAAATTGTTTCAAAATGATTTTACAAGTTTAAAAGTACTCAAAAAGCCTTGTGGCCTTTGAGTACCAGTACAACTTTGATTTCAATTTTATAGTAAGATCTTTCTGTACCGATATGACCTTCGTACCGATACAGATTCAACTTAGTACTGGCACGACATGTTTGAGTACCAGTATGACCTTTGTTAAAATTTTTTAGTGAGCTATTTTAGTATCGGTAATGCTCCAGTACCAGTAGAGTATGTTCCATACCGATATGCACTGATTGTGTACTGATACACCTTATATTAGACAATGACTATTCCTATTTTTGAACAGGTACCGATACGAGACTTCGAGTACCAGTATCGATAGTTACCAAACTGCATTTAATACGGGAAACCCCACTCCCAACGACTATAATCAAGTCTCCAACAACCCAAACAATTAGAAATCAATGAGAGGTTATAAAAGCAAGTCTCCAAAGCTTCTTCAACAATAAGACAACAACCCAAAAGCATTCAAGCAAAATCCAAAGTTTACTTGAGCTTATTTTTCTCTTGCACAGACTTGAGTGATTTCATTGAGTGATTTCATTGTATTCATTTATTTCAAGTGTTTGGGAGTTTGAGAGAGAGCTTAATTATTGGACACACCTACCTAGTGAGGTTTCTTAAGTTTTCCTATTTGTTTTATCTTTGGGAAAGGGTCTCACAAGATTTTGGGGTATAAGTCTTGGTAAGTGTTGTAAGGTTACTCATTGTCCTCAAAAGAAAGACAAATTGAGTGAATTTGTGAAATCCTTAGTGTGGTAGCTAAGGTATTGGATGTAGACTCAACCAAGGGAGTTGAACCAATTTAAATCTCTCTTACACTTTTATTTCTTGCACGTTCCTTCCAAATATTTTTAAATTTCCAATTCATCCCCATCTCGGTCAATTTTGATTGTTCGATTAACTCAACATTTGCTCTGTTAGAACACAACAATACATTCTATTCTTCGTCATTTTGATACCATGCTTGGAACTACATCAAACCTTTCCAAGTTGCTACCTTGTGATTCTTGTAACACATCCAGATAATGCCGGTATATGTATCAATTGGCAAAAAGACAAGGTAACAATCAATTTGAACTTTGATATTTAGAATTGGTCAGTGTATTAGGTGTGAGTCTCACGTTGGTGTTATACCACTTGTTTGATATTCTCTGAAATTCATAATTAATCTATTTGTGTTATGTATATGTCTACCTCGTATTAGTGCTACAGTCTGTCTTATTTATGAAATTGTTGTCAAGGGTGTTCATTTTTGGGTACTCAAAGTAGCGGATACTCAGTCTTCCAAGTATTGGATTTTTGGCCCGTTCTTGGCTTGCTTTAATCGGGTACTCGAAAAACCTAGGTAACTATTAACTCCTCAAAAGTACTATTTTTCCTATATATATTGTCATGCTTTTTCTTTCCTTTGAGTATGGGTTCATGCATTTAGTTAGTAAAATCATGTATTTGCATTAAGAAGTTAGTAAACGTTTCTTTTTCGACAATAAAGGTGTATTTTTTTTGTTTCGGTGTGTATGAGCATGATGACAGGTGCAGTTGGCAGAGCATAACCCAAAAACTAGTAGAAAAATGCTAGGACGAGTATTGCCAAGCTCAGTTGGCAAAAGATCGAAGGTCGATGATGTCAGCCCTAATTAAAACCTGATCAGCTCTAATTCATAAGAGGATAAAGAGATAAACGTGCTTATCCTATCGCACAATTAGATTTCAAATTTAAACCCAATATAGGGTTTCAACATATGCCTATTTAAAGCCCGACGATGAGCCAATGAGAGGGATCAAAGAAGATGCAAAACTGTGGTGGAAGAGGAAGCTAGAGGTTGTATGGTTCGACCAACTTAGACCAAGATCTTGGAGCCATTGAAGGGCTGCATCGACGAACCTCCTTCTTGCCCATTCTCTTAGTTTTATTTTTATTTAAATGATGATGTGGATATACGATGATCTTTTGTGAATGGAACCCCCAACGATGAACTAAGCTTTTACAGTTGGTTGGGGATGTTTGAGTTTAACGCTTTGCTTATGTTTGGTTTATAATAATTTGAATGCCTTGACATTGTTTTCTATCTGGCTAGCACTTCATTTTTCTAAACTCTTTGTCATACCATAGTTGACATTGTTTGCTTATTACACCTTAATATCTTAACAGACTTGAGGGGTAACGATTAGTTGCCAGGTAGTAAGGAGAGAAGCTTCGACAGAAGATGTTCAAGTAGATAAGCTTACTTCGGAAGTGAATCTACCCCTTAGGAGTATATATTGAAACTTAATCAAGTTAATTAATGAAAAACTTCACTATAGACATATATGAGTTTAGCACGATTAATTTAGGGTATTGCCATCGACAGAGGCTATGCCACTCTTGACTCTGCTCGACAATAAATTCAAGGTAGGACGTTATTAATAGCTGGCATAGTTAGCGTAAAAATTAGACATACCTTGCCAACGCTCATCTCTCATTTGAATATTTCTTCTTGCCAGCATGTTTTACTTCCATTGCATTTTCTTAGCTATTTTCTAAAGCAAAACTTCAAATCAATCCAAACATATTTGATTCCTTCAACAAGTAAACCATTAAACAATCAAAGTCTTGGTCAACCCATGTGGATAAGATACTCATATCACTGTTTTATTACTTGCTAACAGTGCATACTTGCACACAAAAGACTCATTCTTGGCATTATTTCTTAAATATTTACATTATATTTCCACTCTTTTCCCAAGCATTAGCATATTTGACAAGTTTTAGTGCTATTGCCAGAGGTTTCAACGAAGTTTATTGTTTTGCTTTACTTGTTCTTTTTGTAACGCCTCGGTTTTGGGCCTAAATGCTTTAAGCATTAGTTTAGGTTAGTCGAACCTAAAATTGGAGATTCGAGCTTTTAGAAATGGTTAAGGGAAATCATGGTTCGGGATAAGGTAAAAATAGGGTAAGAATTTCTAAAATTATCTAAAATCATATAGATGGGCTTGGTAAAATCAAATTTACAAAATGGATTTTGGGACGTGTACATTTTGGGCAGTGACCTAAATGTAAAGATTTAAAACTGTAGAAAAAGTGTAATTTTCAAAAGGGAGTCCAATTCTTAGAATCTTTAGGGAGCTTTTTGGAAATTAAGCCTTTTCTTTTAATTGACATGTGATTGTAATGTTTTAATTAAAGTTGAAAAGGGAGATTTTATTAAAAAAGGAAGTTATTTTGTTAAACCATTTTGACGTAACTTTTACATTTCTCATTTTCTCTTCAGCTAATCATTCCTTCTTTTCTCTCAATTTCTAGAACTCCTTTTCATTATTTTGCTCTTTTTATTTACAACTCTTTTCCAAAGATTCTACTCAAAGATTTACAAGATTTTCTTAAAGCTTCATGAGTTGAAAACTTGCCAATTGGAAGAAAAGCAAGGATTGGAGGTAATTTCAAGCTACTCCCCTAATCAAGGTTCTTTAATGAAATTTCAAATATTTGACTCCTGATTTGTGTTTTTAATTGAGTTTTAAATGTTGATTTGGTAAAATTATCGAAATCTTGCTAAAAGAGAAATTAAAATGTGATTTTCGTAATTGCTTTGTTTTGGTTCAGTTGAGATGGTTTCTAATCATGTTTTGGAAGATTATTGATATTGATAATTAGTTTTGATCATAATAATCCCTAAATCATTGAGATCTCTAATTGTCTAGGTTGTTAGTTTTGGGTTTTTTGGCTTGGAAATGTGAAATATGACTTGCTGGAGGTATAAAAATGATATAGGATGTTGATTTATGGTTAAAATGAGATGTATGTGTTTGTTGATGGCTGAGTTGAGTTTAGTGATCAATCGAAGGTGATTTCGGTTGTTTCAGTTGGGTATTTTGGTGCCTTTGGGTAGAGTTCCGGGTTTTTAGTATTTGCTGGTGATTTTAATGCATTGAGATGCATTAATCCTCTATTCTTGTGTGGTATAAACATGGGAGGATTCTTTGGAAGCAAACAATGAAGTTCTGGGGACTTTAGACGCTTGACTTTCGCGTTGGCGATTGAGGTTTTGCGAGTTGGTGAGTGGAAATGGGATTTCCAGTTTTGAAACATCTTAAAAGTGGTTTTGGGAACTTAGTGTAAGCTTGAAATACTTTACTAAGTTTGGAAGTAAGTAAAGTGAGTTTCTCCCTCGGATTGTGCTATTATAAGCTTATGGATGCTGATGACTTGTCAAAATGCTTATATTTTACACCTTTTTGCTTAAGTATTTGTTTGTTCTCGAGGTCATATCATAGCATGTAGGTGCATTTAGAGCATATAGTTGCATGTATCTTTACTTTTTCGTGGTATGGCTTTATTTCATGAGACTAGATGCTGCTTGAATGATGTTTGCTGGTATGGTGTTGTGCAGGTTGATGCTGAAGCAAGACAAAGAAGTAAAATGCTATAGCAAATT
This sequence comes from Hibiscus tridactylites, assembly GCA_958450335.1. NCBI lineage: Eukaryota > Viridiplantae > Streptophyta > Magnoliopsida > Malvales > Malvaceae > Hibiscus > Hibiscus tridactylites. The sequence continues at coordinate 74,335,059 of OY288273.1, forward strand.
GGACATCAATTTTGGGCACATAAAAGATAAAGTAATGCGCACACACTGATTGCGTACATGTGCGAGCCCCCTTTTGTCTGCTTGTGCCCCACATGCATAGATAATATTCCTTAGACGCCAAAGAATTATTAGGGCATAAAACCCTGTTGGTAATGCTTCAAGAAAGTTACCAAAGCTATATCCCACATTGGTTGGGAAAATAGCTAGGGAAGGGTATTTATACCCTTGCTTCCTCCCTCCCTTGTTGAGTGGGAAAGAACAAGGGAAGTCCTCGCGCGCCGCCGCCGCCGTCCGGCCGGCTCGGCTCGGGCTCGGGCTCGGGCTCGGGCTCGGGCTACACGTGTCTTCGACACGTACGCGCGCGTATATATTCTTTTTGGAGAAAATTCGTAGGAATTTTCTTATGAATAAAAGACTATATGTGAAAGAATTTTTTCTTATTTATAGGCTCTTGATAAAACTGTTTATTATAGAAACAAAACTATCTCCGATTCTGCAAAATGGCTTCTTCATCCGAACTACAAAGCAAGCTTATTCCCGACCTTTCCAAGCTCGATGCTTTAGATGGCTTCAACTATCGAAGGTGGTCCCAACGTATACTTATCTTCTTTGAGCAATTGGACCTCGATTATGTGTTGCTCAACGAACCACCAGTTGCACCACCTACCGTTGCTGTTCCTGCCGATAACCAAGGCCAAACCGATGCTGCCGCCGATGCCCTTGCTGCTGCCACCTTTGCCAAATATGAGAAGGACAACAAGACGGTCCGTGGCCATCTCCTTAGTCACATGTCCAACAAATTATTTGACATGTATCTAAAGGAGAGGAGTGCAAAGGCGATATGGGATTCCTTGGACACCAAGTATGGCACCGATGATGCGGGGATCAAAAAATATGTCGTGGGAGAATGGTTGAAGTTCCAGATGACCGACAACAAGACCATCATGGACCAAGTCCATGACTATGAGAATCTTGTCTCGGACATCATAGCGGAAGGCATGCAAATGTGTGAAGTTTTGCAAGCAAACGTCCTTATCGAGAAGTTGCCAAAATCATGGTCTGATTACCGCAACTCCCTCAAGCACAAGAAAAGGGACATACCACTTCAGGAGCTGATCGGTCACATGAAAATCGAGGATGCCAACCGTTTGAAAGATAAGGTTACGAACAATTTTAGTCACTTATCTTTTAAAACTAACATAGTTGAGTCTGGTGGTGCTTCAGGGTCCAAAAAGCCCTTTAAGAAAGCCCCTCCAAGCAAAAGGCCCAAACCACAAAAGACTACCAATTTCAAGAAACCCATGAAGGCTAAGCCCGACGTGAAAACCATGAAGTGCTACGTGTGTGGGCAAGCTGGTCACAAGGCGTACCAATGTCAGCACCGCTTGGACCGCCAGAATGAGACTAGACCACGCATGCATGTGACGGAGGACATGGATAATGATGTCATAGCCGCGGTGGTTTCGGAGGTCAACCTCGTAGAGAAGAACACCGAGTGGGTCGTAGACACCGGAGCTTCTCGACACTTCTGCGCAAAGAAGGAGTTCTTCACCGAGTTCGAGGACGTGAAAAATAGTGAACGTGTGTACATGGGGAACTCCATCAGCTCTCAAGTGATGGGAAAAGGCAAGGTTTTACTCAAGCTGACTTCTGGTAAAACTTTGACCCTTAACAATGTCCTATATGTGCCTGCCCTGCGTAGAAATTTGATTAGTGGTGGCCTCTTAAATAAGGCAGGCATTAAGTTAGTTTTTGAGGCAGATAAACTTGTACTTTCCCGTAACGGTGATTATGTCGGGAAAGGTTTTTTAAGCGAAGGTTTATTTGTCATAGAAACTCAACTTAATGAAAATAATAAAGCTACCACTTCTGCTTATATTGTTGAGTCTATTGATATGTGGCATGCTAGATTAGGACACGTAAATATTCAATCCCTAAAGAAAATGATGAATATGAATATTTTGCCTAAACTAGACATAACAAACTATAATAAATGTGAAGTTTGTGTAGAAGCAAAGCATGCAAAACCTACCTTTAAAAATGTTTCTAAAAGAAAGACTGAACTGTTAGAACTTATTCATACTGATCTAGCAGACTTTAGAAACACTGAAAGTAAAGAAGGAAAACACTACTACATAACTTTTGTAGATGACTTCTCTAGGTATACAAAAGTTTATCTCCTAAGAACTAAAGATGAAGCTGAAATTTTCTTTCTTATTTATAAGGCAGAAGTTGAAAATCAGTTAGATAGGAGAATAAAACGTGTTAGGTCTGATAGAGGTGGTGAATATGGATCTAATTTTCTAAAAGAAGTTTGTGAGACGAATGGCATAATACATGAAACTTCAGCCCCTTATTTTCCTCAACAGAACGGTATAGCCGAGAGGAAAAACAGAACTTTAAAAGAGATGATGAACTCATTGTTGATAAGTTCTGGGTTGTCTGACAACATGTGGGGGGAAGCTATTCTATCGGCTAATCATATCCTAAACCGAGTACCTCATAAGAAAATTGATTCTACCCCATACGAATTATGGAAAGGGTATGCCCCAAATTTACAATACCTGAAAGTATGGGGGTGTCTGGCCAAAGTGGGGTTGCCAGACTTTAAGAAGTCCACCATTGGACCTAAGACCATTGATGCAGTGTTTATAGGCTATGCTTCTAACAGTGCCGCATACAGATTCATGACTCTACAAGACTTCTCTATTTGTGAATCTAGGGATGCTGTTTTCTTTGAAGAAATCTTTCCTCTCAAGAAACCTAGATTAAATGTTGAAACACAAATAGAAAACCTGCCATCCACTTCTTCTAGTGTGCCTGCTAGGTCTTCTCAAGAGATTGAATTTGAGCCTAGAAGAAGTAAGAGACAAAGAGTTGAAACCTCTTTTGGACCAGACTTCATAACTTCCTTCATTTCTGAGATAAATGACTTAGACACTCTTTCTGATCCTATAGCTCAAGCATATTTGTTAGATGAGGATCCTAAAACTTACGAAGAAGCTATACGATCTATTGATGCTAGTTTCTGGAAAAGCACTATAAAAGATGAACTAGAATCAATAATGTCTAATCATACTTGGGAATTAGTTGACTTACCTAGAGGATTTAAAACCATTAACAGTAAGTGGGTCTTTCGAAAGAAACTTAGACCAGATGGTTCTATCCAAAGGTATAAGGCAAGGCTAGTAGTCAAAGGGTTCACTCAAAGATTTGGTCAAGACTTCTTTGATACTTACTCTCCCGTCACAAAAATCTCAACGATCCGTGCATTGTTTGCACTAGCCTCCATTCACAAGTTGCAAGTACATCAAATGGATGTAAAGACTGCATTTTTGAATGGGGATCTAGATGAGGAGATCTATATGGAGCAACCTCTTGGCTTCGAGGCGCCTGGTATGGAAGGCAAAGTATGTAGACTTAAAAAGTCACTTTATGGCCTGAAGCAAGCTCCTAAACAGTGGTATGAGAAATTTCACAAAACTATTCTTAGTTTTGGTTTTGTTGTGAATGGTTCAGATGCATGCGTGTATTCGAGGATGTTTGGTACTGATTGTGTCATCATAAGCTTGTATGTTGACGACATGCTGATTTTCAGTACTAACATCGAGTCCATTAACAAAACAAAAAGTTTCTTGTCCACTAAGTTTGAGATGACTGACTTGGGAGAAGTCGATGTAATCTTAGGAGTCAAAGTAATCAAATCTGAAAAGGGATTTTCTTTAAGCCAGGCACACTATACTGAGAAAGTGTTAAAGAAATTTGACAGTTTTGATGCCGTCCCTGTTCGAACTCCTTATGACTCTAGCATACATCTCTTTAAGAATGAAGGAAGTAGCGTTTCTCAAACGGAATATGCCAAAATAATTGGCAGTCTGATGTTCTTAATGAACTGTACTCGGCCAGACATTGCCTATGCTGTTAGCAGACTCAGTAGATACACTCATAACCCTAGTGGTGAGCACTGGGTTGCTCTTAGACGCTTACTTAAGTACCTTAAGGGTACTATGGACTGGAGACTTGAGTATGTTGGCTTTCCTGCTACATTAGAAGGATATTTTGACGCCAACTGGGTTTCCGATAGTGATGAAGTAAGCTCTACGAGTTGGTATGTATTTACTTTGGGAGGAGCAACAATTTCTTGGAAGTCTTCAAAACAGACTTGTATTGCTCGCTCTACTATGGAGTCAGAGTTTATAGCTCTTGACTTAGCTGGGCAAGAAGCTGAGTGGCTAAGGAGTTTGTTAGCCGATATTCCGTTGTGGGGAACTCCGACTCCTCCTGTTTCCTTGTTGTGTGATTCACAAGCAGCGATTTGTGTTGCCAAGAATCAAGTTTACAATGGCAAAAAGAGACACATTCGCATAAGGCATGAATCTGTTAGACACTTAATAAGGAATGGAGTACTCTCTTTAGAGTATGTGAAGTCGGAAAGAAACCTAGCAGATCCGCTTACCAAAGGGTTAAGTCGGAAATTGGTCCTTGATTCGTCGAGGGGGATGGGTTTAAAGCCCATTGGTTGAGGAATTCATGGCGGATACCCAACTTAGTTATCTAAGTTCAATGTGGTCAAACGAAACTATGGAAAGACTCATAGTGTACATTTCTCACTGCCTATCCCTATGACGAATAATGTACATGCCCAGGTTGAGTACTATTACTCTTAATAAATTCATAGCCCAGGTTTTGGGTGGTCTTTGTGAGAAAGACTTGATGAATTTACCGAATCATGGTTGAATACTTATTCTTAATAAGTTCATAACACAAGTATGAATGTGTTGTCCTATTGAGAAGGACAATATGGACTTACCGTCAGAAAGGTTGAGTTTCGAGAAACTCTTAATGAATTCAAAGTTCAAATGATCCTATTGAGAAGGACATTTTGAATTCACCGACAACGAGGTTGAATATTTATTCTTAATGATTTCTTATCCCAAGACTGGGTGGTTCATTTTAAATGGACTTGAAGAAATCACCATAAGTTTATAAGAGGTTGAACCATTACAAATGGTTCTTAATTATTTCATAGCCCATATTCAGGGTGGTTTATATTGAGATAAACCTGATGAAATAACCTATGTAAGTGAGAAGGATTAGCCACCTTCTGTGAAAAACGTTGGGCCGTTTTTCTAAAAACACTTACTAGAATCCTGAGGGTAAGATGGCCAAATATACACTTGTGTATATATATCTTACACATCGAGAACTTCGGTGGATGAAGGAGTTAGTTGTGTGTTATGAGTTTACCCCTATCTTAGAAAGTTCAAGACTAGTTTCACTTATCTAAGAGAAGGATCGCTCATTATCACTATGTACTAGTTCAAGATACGTTCACTAGTGCTTAAGCAACTAATTCCGCTACTGCTCGTCTGAGGAGGGCTGTGTTTGAGATTCAGATGAATTCTTTCGCATTAGTGGGGGAATGTTGGTAATGCTTCAAGAAAGTTACCAAAGCTATATCCCACATTGGTTGGGAAAATAGCTAGGGAAGGGTATTTATACCCTTGCTTCCTCCCTCCCTTGTTGAGTGGGAAAGAACAAGGGAAGTCCTCGCGCGCCGCCGTCCGGCCGGCTCGGCTCGGGCTCGGGCTCGGGCTCAGGTAACATGTGTCTTCGACACGTACGCGCGCGTATATATTCTTTTTGGAGAAAATTCGTAGGAATTTTCTTATGAATAAAAGACTATATGTGAAAGAATTTTTTCTTATTTATAGGCTCTTGATAAAACTGTTTGAATCAATCCGAATTTATTTGATTCGAACATTCAGAATTTTATTTGATTTAATTCGAACGTTCAGAACGGTTTGATTCCAGTGCAATATATTCGAATTTATTCGAATATGTACAGTCTGTTCAGTGGATGAATTTAGACTGTTTTTCAGTCAAATTCAAGGTGTAACAGCACTGTAATGGCATGATTATTACAGAATTAAAATTGTGTTTATGAGAATCTGTTACAGCAGATTTAAGATTGCTGTTATACAAATTAAATTCTGTAATTATTTTGTGCAGTGAAATGTCTATTATAGACATATTATACAGCCTATAAATAGAGGTGTTGCATGCACCATTTCACATCATCAAACACAACACAAAACCATTTCAATTCTCTTTGGTTTCTCCACTTGTTCGAGCAGTTCCACTGTTGTTCACTCCGGGAGTCGAGTGTACGGTTCCAGGAGCGTCCGTGTGCACCTCGGGGGACAGTCTGCCCGTGAAGCGACTACACTGTTTGGGGCAGTTTTGTTTCTAAGGCAGTGGCCACCATACCACGACACGGTCCACAATATTTACGTTCTGTTTTTGTTTATAATTTCCAGTCAGTGCTAACAGCCTTTTTGCAGTTCATTTTACCAACAAACCCTAGGATTCTTCATTAAATAAAGGACACAAGACCCTCATTTAAGGGAGAGTGTAAAAAGGTGACAAAAAGGCTAGGGAGAGAAAGCTAAAGGCGACTCTTCTTTTCTTCTTCCTCCTCACTCGATGTCCTCCATCGTAGAAGCTCCAAGGGTCTGACCTTGGAAGAGGCGACAAGCCTAGGGCGGTTCGTGGCGCTGCAAGTCCATCGCGGATTGGGAGTTCTCCTCTTCCCTTTCTGCTACTTTAGCATTTATTTTTATATCTGAAAAATGGGTTGTATGAACGAAGATACTTCGAATGATATTTGCCCAGCCATGAACTGATTTAGGTGGCTAGGGCTGTTAAGATGAACTATGTTTTAGTTTCTTTTATGAATGTTTATTTATCTCTTGCTCGTATCTATGTTTTATCTATGTTGTTATATGCTTAGGGTTGTAAGAGCCTTCGAGAGTTGGCCTTTCCTTAGGTGTTAGTTGAGGTTAGTGGTCGAGAGAGCTTTCTTTAACCTGCATAGACAATGGAGTTGGATGTTGAGAGGCACAACTCTAATCCACCTTAGAGATAAGTGTTGGGTTTCAACGGCTAAGAGGGATAGACCTTTAAGGGTAGAGGGAGTGATAGAGTTTACGTTGAGAGGTATTGCTGTAGCATTTCATGCTCCCAATTTCTTGGCTAGAGAGAGTTAAGGAGCACCTTGAGTAAATCCTACCGAGCATAGACTAAGTTAGAAAGGTAAACCCTAGTAGAGAGCTAAAACATAGGTAAACCAGACAACCCAGCCAGTCATTCCCACGTGAGTTTCATACACGTAAGAGGACCTGTTTGTCTACTGATTTCAACACGCTATCTTTTACCTTTATTTGATGCAGCATTCATATCTCCGCTCTGATTTGCTACAACATTCATCACTCTACCTTGAATTGCCACAACATTTTCGATTTACATTTTGTGACCCTCATGTGCTTAAACTTGCCTTAAACACCTCCAATCCCCGTGGAGACGATACTCACTTACCACTTTATTATTTGTTCGACGTGTATACTTACACCATATTTGCGTATCATTTATAGTACATCATAAGCAACAACAGATGCACTTGAATTTATATGTTTTTACCTACTGTTTTAAAGAAGACAACCCAACCAGTCATTCCCACGTGAGTTTCACACGCGTAAGAGGACCAGTTTATCTACTAATTTCAACACGCTATCTTTTACCTTTATTTGCTACAACATTCATATCTCTGTTCTGATTTGCTACAACATTCATCACTCTATCTTGAATTGCCACAACATTTTCCATTTACATTTTGTGACACTTGTGTGCTTAAAGTTGCCTTGAACACCTCCAATCCTTGTGGAGACGATACTCACTTACCACTTTATTACTTGTTCGACGTGTTTACTTGCACCATATTTGCGTATCATTTATAGTACATCACACGCAACAACATATGCACTTGAATTTATATGTGTTTACCTACTATTTTAAAGCATGATTTGAGTATATAATATGTTATGGACGATGCCATATGTTTAAAATATGCACTAACTAAGTGATCCTTGTATGTATGTGTTTATACATGTTTTATGAAGCATGGTTTAATGCTTGGAATATGACTTACTGTGAATGCTTTGAAAACAATGAGATTTATGCTAATTGAGAATTATATTGGCAAGTGATGTTGTGTAAAGTGGTTTTCAAATGAAATCGGATATAGTTAGCTGGATATAGGATTGAGTGCACTATAAACAAGTCGCCTTGGATGTTGAGGGGTTGTGAATGTACCGAAAACTCCATCCAAGTACCCTAACGATTGAGGAAATTGAGTTGTGTCCCATCTCTCATTAGTGGGGTTATACATCTACCGATGAGTGGTGTTGAGGGGTTGTAAGGCACCGAATACTCCACCACGGGTGTCACAACGATGGAGGGTAGCTCCCGTGTGTGAGCTTTGAGATGCCGGTGAGAATGTATGAAGTGTTGGGACAACACTTAGGAATCCGTGTATCCGATAAGTTTTGAGAAATGAGAATGTTATTGATCACTTGTGAGCCAATATAATTGATTAATTGCTATACAAATGTTTATGGACGCATAATATGAAAAATGCATGTTTTACTTTTAAGCTTTGCATATTGGTAGTTTTGCATGGAAGGCTTAAGTTTTGTGTTAGCAAATGGATTTTTCTGTTGAAGTATTTGATACTTGTTGCATGTGGTATAACATGCTAATTTTTGTTAATGAAGTGCATGGATTTCAAGAAAGCATGATGGTTTTCAAAAGTGTAAAATGGTATTAAGCATTTTTGGTGTTTTTGGGTTTTGAGCACTCATCACTAAGTGTTTATGCTTACGCTCTCTTTTGTCCATCAATGCAGATAACTAAGTGTTTGGAGGTAGCATCTTGCAAGGGGATCTAAGAAGACTTCAGTTTTCAAATGTATGTTTCGGTTATGGACTAGAGTAATAAGGCAATGGGGATTTCATGTTTTGCTTGGGATGTGTATGGACACCCTTTGAGCATGTTTGCTTTATGCTTTTATACTTGTAAAATGCCTTTAATTGATGTTTGGAGTTTTGAATTGTGTTTTGACTCTTAAGTGGCTTATTTGCTAGGTTGCATGCCTTTAGATTTCCCTTGATGCAATTTGCCATGCTTTGATGCTAAATATAATGCATATGTTTGAGGAATAATGTTTATGAATGATGTATGCATGTTATAATTGTGTTGGATTGGTTTAGGATGGATATTTAGGTGAAAAACCAGCAAAATAAGACATTACAGGCCCAAGTGTTCTGAAACACTCGAGCCTTTATCGGAATGGTACGCGTGAAATGGTCTTAGTGTTTCGAAACATGTGTGGTTTGTTCCTGTACGATTTTCTACTGGAAACCATGGTTTCGAAACACTTAAAAGGTGTTTCGATACGAGCCCGTGTTTTGAAATAGGGCCTTAGTGTTTCGAAACGTGTGACAGTTGTATTAGTTAATGGAATGTTCTGAAGTTCTGATTCTTTGCGTTTTAGTCCCTAAATGTTGTGGATGCAATTGAATGAGCATGAATGATTATTTTGAGCTGATATTTGACTGAGATGCATGTGATGAGTTAATTAAAGGACGATAACACAAAAATAGCCTAAATCTTAATGAATTGGAAAAATTACAAAATGGTCCCTAAAAGTTGTAATTGGATGAATCAATGTACGATTTGAGTTGCGAATAATTCGCTGCAATGTTAAACACATAGGAACCTAATTTTCATCCAGATAAGATAAAAAGAAAAAAAATAGGGTTGTTTATGGAGGTAAACCTTCCCGGATTTCTTTAATATTTCCCGTGTGACTCGTTCAGTTCGGTCTACCAGCTAGGCCGGGCCGAGAGGGTTACATTTAGTGGTATTAGAGTCAGGTTTGAGAAAGAATGAGATGATGGTAAGTTAAGGGTTAGTCAATGTGATGTGGTTGTATGTATTTGGTGATGTTTGCTATGCACGGTGAATTTTATAAGCATGTTAATGTTGAGTAAATGATAGTGATGCTAGGTATGATGATTGTGTTGTGAGTATGAGTTGTTATATATAATGATATTGTGGGATGAATCTTATTGGTTGTGATGCACGATGGTTGTGACATGTACGTTTTATGCTTTATGCTATGTTGGGGAAATTGGATTACCCATTTCCTTATTACTGTAGCGAAATGTTTTAAATTGAATTCGAAGTCTTGGATCCTTGCTAGAAGCTGGCCTGATTTCTTGTTTTGTTTTATATTCATGCCTTAATGATAATAGCACAATGGGACCGAGGAGAGAGCTGCGTTCAGGATCAGTTGCTCCAGATGATGAGCAAAGGAATCAGAAGAACGAGGTTCTACCTAGTGCGAATTAACCTCCTCCACCGCCACCACCTAGGGGTGAGGAGCAAGTGCAACACGGACTGGCTGGTCCGGTGTTGGGTGATTTGACGCCTTTGGTACACGAACTGGAGCATTCCAGGCTGTTGTTGCTGGAGTGCAAGTGCAAGCACCTGTGGCTGGGCAATTGGGTTTGCCGTTGGAACGCTTGCAAAGTTTGGGAGGCGTTGAGTATCGTGCATTGTCTAGTGAAACATTTGAGGCTTGGATGGCTAGTATGATCTGAATTTTGGATCAGATGGGGTGAAATGATGCACGCAAGTTAGAAAGTGATGTCTTCTTATTGCATGGTGATGCATACAGTTGGTGGACGACTGTGACCGTAGCTATGGAACCCAATGAGGTAGACTGGGAGTTTTTCCAGGCCGCCTTTAAAAAGAAGTATCTAGGAGTTAGATACTTGAACAAAAAGATGCGCGAGTTCATGTCCTTGGTGCATGGAAACATGACAGTGGCTGAGTACGAGGTCTAGTTCGTACGTCTTAGTCAGTATGCTCCGGAATTGGTGCCGAGTGATAGACATCGATGTGATCACTTCTGTTATGGCTTCATGCAGTAAGTAAAGACTTTCATGCTAGCGTATGATTATACTGATTTTGATGTGCTAGTGACGCGAGCCAAGGATATAGAACTAAGTTTGGGTTTAACCTCTCGCATGGGTGGTTCTAGCTCGAGTAAGAGAGTTGTAGATTCTGATCCTAGTGGTGGACAGAATAAGAGAAATCGTGATCGCAAATATCAACCTAAGGCGAGGCGAGGTAATTTTGGGTGAGGTGCACTAGTTCAGGGTAACATGGTGAAGTTTGAGCAGAATACTTGCTGAACATGTGGGCCATTAGAGCATTTGAGGCGAGACTGTCCTCGCGTGGCTCGAGAGGCACATGCTCTTGTAGTTGGGACGACTAATTCTTGTTGTAAATGTGGATCAGCTGATCATATGAGACGTGAGTGTCCTTTTCTAGCTGGAGGTGGTCAAGGACGAGCACCTGTTGTTGCACCACAAAGAGGCTATGGGCATGACCGTGGTAATTTCCAACTAAGAGAGGATGGGCAAAGAGGTGTAGCTCATGTTGTTGTTGTTCAACAAGAGGGTGGTTGTCCTGCGAGAGTGTATGCACATCACGAGGGACGTAACGAAACTGACGTGATTACAAGTACCTTTACCTTGCAATCCTTGTCTTTGTTAGCTTTAATTGATTATGGATCCACGCATTCATACATCTTGAGTGAGCATGCACATTTGCTTGATATCCCTGTTGAGATGCTAGATGTAGGATTGCAAGTAACAAGCTCTTTTGGTGAAACTGTTGTTACAAGGAAATTGTATAGGACATTTACTTTATCAGTTCAAGGCCATATGTTTTCAGTTGATTTGATGGAGTTGCCTTTCTATGGTTTTGATGTGATCATTGGAATGGATTGGTTGTCTGAGCATAGAGCTGTAGTTGATTTTGATGTTAAGCGAGTTACCTTGAAACTTGTTGATGATTACGAAGTGGTAATCGAAGGCGAGAATGTGAAATTCTTGTCCAATGCAATTTCAGCTCTTGAAGCGAGTCGTATGATGGAGTTGGGTTGTGAAGCTTTCCTAGATTATTTGATGAACCCTGATACAAAGAAAGTGCAAGTACAAGACATACGAACGATATGTGACTTTCTTGATGTCTTTTTGGAAGAGTTTCCTGGTTTGCCACCGAGTAGGGAAGTTGAGTTTTGCATTGAGTTGTATGAAAATACGACTCCAGTGTCTATTGATCCTTACCGGATGGCACCTAAGGAGTTGAAGGAGTTGAAAACGCAACTTCAAGAGTTGCTTGATCGAGGGTTCATAAGGCCAAGTGCTTCCCCTTGGGGTGCACTAGTCTTGTTTGTAAAGAAGAAGGATGGCACGATGCGTATGTGTATAGATTATTGGCAACTGAACAAGTTGACGATTAAGAACAAGTACCCTTTGCCAAGGATTGATGATTTGTTTGACCAGTTTTGAGGCGCTTCAGTGTTTTTGAAGATTGATTTGAGGTCTTGATATTACCAACTGAAGGTTAAGGATGTAGATGTACCTAAGACAACTTTTGGGACAAGGTATGACCATTATGAGTTCTTAGTGATGCCATTTGGGTTGACAAATGCACCGGTTGCATTCATGGATATGATGAAACATGATAAGCATTTGAGGATTGTGTTACAAGTGTTGTTGGAGAATCAGCTTTATGCAAAGCTGAGCAAGTGCGAGTTTTTGCTCATGGAAGTTGTCTTTCTGGGACATGTAGTGTCGGCCGAGGGCATTCGGGTCGACCCACACAAGATTGATGCGATGATGAATTGGAAAACGCCTAAATCGGTGATAGAAGTGCGTAGTTTCCTTGGTTTGACTGGATATTATCGAATGTTTGTTGGGGGCTTCTCTAAGATTGCTGCTCCATTGACTAAATTGTTGCAAAAGAATGTTCGCTTTGAATGGACGGATGGTAGGCAACAAGCTTTTGAGTGGTTGAAGAAAGCTTTGACGCAAGCTGTTGTCTTGATTCAACCAGAATCGGGTAAGGAGTTTGTGGTTTACAATGATGCGTCATATGTTGGTCTAGGTTTTGTGTTGATGCAAGGTTGGAAGGTTATGGCATACACATCTAGACAATTGTAGGTGCATGAGCGCAACTATCCTACTCATGATCTAGAGCTTTTGCAGTTGTGTTTGCCTTGAAGATTTGGAGGCACTACCTTTACGGTGAAAAGTGTGTGGTTTACACCGATCATAAAAGTTTGAAGTATCTAATGTCTTAGAGGGAGTTGAATCTTATGCAACGAAGATGGTTGGAGTTGCTTAAGGATTATGATCTAACGATTGAGTACATCCTGGAAAGGCCAATGTTGTGGCTGATGCATTGAGTAGGCAGGTGGCTGTTGAGTTGAGAGCGATGTTTGCTCGATTGAGTATATTGTTTGATGGATGGGTTGATAGCCGAGTTATAAGTGAAACCTTCCTTAATTCAGTTAATTAAGGATAACTAGTTGCTTGATGATTCTTTGGTGCCTCATGTTCAGGATATAGCTGATGGTAATACAACAAATTTATGTTTCAATGATGATGGTGTTTTATGCTTTAAAAGTCGGATAGTTGTACTGGAGAATGTTGAGTTGAGGTGCATTATTTTGACTAAAGCTCATAGAAGTCCTTTTGCTATGCATTCTGGTTGTACAAAGATATATCGTGGCTTGAAAGATGAGCACTATTAGGTTGGGTTGAAAAAAGGATGTTGCTGATTTTGTGAGCAAGTATATGTCAGCGTGTAAAAGCCGAGCATCAGTTTCCTTCTGGTTGTTGCAACCTTTGAAGATTACAAATTGGAAATAGGAAAGGATTACGATGGATTTTATGTCTGGATTGCCTTTGACACCATCATAGAAGAACTTCATTTGGGTGATTGTAGATCGTCTTATGAAGTGTGCGCATTTCTTGGCTCTGCATACTACTCATACGTTGGATAAGCTAGCGGAGTTGTATATTGCTGAGATTGTGCGTTTATGGTGTGCCTAAGTCTATAGTGTCAGATAAAGATCCGAAGTTTACAATAAGGTTTTGGGAGTGTCTACATCAAGCATTGGGTACGCACTTGAATTTCAGCACTTCATATCATCCTCAGATGGATGGACAATCGGAGCGAGTTATTTAGGTGCTGGAGGATATGTTGAGATGTTGTGTGATAGATTTCCAAGGTTCTTGGGAAAAGCAGTTGCCCTTGGTGGAATTTTCCTATAATAATAGTTTCCAGGCAAGTATACAAATGGCTCCAAATGAAGCTTTGTATGGAACAAAGTGTAGGACGCCTCTTTGTTGGGCGGAAGTGGGCAAAAGTTGGTTTCCTTGCCGGAATTGCTTAAGGGAACAACTGAGAAAGTGAAGCTAATATGTGAGCAGTTGAAGGCTGCTTCGGATCGCCAAACGTCTTACACAAGTTTAAAGCGTAAGGAGATTGGGTTTACGAGGGAAGATCGCGTATTCTTGACGGTGTTGCCTTGGAAGAAGGTGGTGAGATTTGTATGTAAGGGTAAGCTTAGTCCAAGGTTTATTGGACCTTATGAAGTTGAGAAGCGAGTTGGTCTTGTGGCATATCGATTGAGGTTGCCTCCCGAGTTGAAGAAAATCAATGATGTGTTTCATGTTTCAATGTTGCGAAGGTATAGATCGGATCCATATCATGTGATGTCTGTTGTGGAGATTGAGTTGAATCTGGATTTATCTTATAATGAGGAACTAATGGGAATCCTTGATTCTAGCAGCAAAGCTCTTTTTGGTAAAACGATTGAACTTGTGAATATGTTGTGGCGACATCGAGAACTTGAGGAGGCCACATGGGAGAGCAAGAAGAACATGCTGAAGCAGTTTCTGCATCTTTTTCCTTCACGTAAAATTTTGAGGACGAAATTTCCTAAGTGGGGGAGAGTTGTAACACCCCGGTTTTGGGCCTAGATATTTTAAGCATCGGTTTAGGCTAGTCGAACCTAGAATTAGAGATTAGAGCTTTTAAAAACGGTTCAGGGAAATCATGGTTCAGGATAAGGTAAAAATAGAATAAAGTTTTCTAAAATTATCTAAAATCATATAGATGGGCTTGGTAAAATCAATTTTACAAAATGGATTTTGGGACGTGTACATTTTGGGCAGTGACCGAAATGTAAAGATTTAAAAATGTGGAAAAGTGTAATTTTCAAAGGAGAGTCAAATTCTTAGAATCTTTAGGGAGCTTTTTGGAAATTAAGGCTTTTCTTTTAATTTTCATGTGATTATAATGTTTTAATTAAAGTTGAAAAGGGAGGTTTTATTAAAAAAAATGAAGTTATTTTGTTAAACCATTTTTGATGTAACTTTTCCATTTCTCATTTTCACTTCAGCCAATCATTCCCTCCTTTCTCTCAATTTCCAGATTTCATTTTCATTCTTTTGCTCTTTTGATTTTCATCTATTTTCCAAAGATTCTACTCAAAGATTTACAAGATTTTCTTAAAGCTTCATGAGCTGAAAACTTGCCAATTGGAAGAAAAGTAAGGATTGGAGGTAATTTCAAGCTACTCCTCTAATCAAGGTTCTTTAATGAAATTCCAAAGTAACTCTTGATTTGTGTTTTTAATTGAGGTTTTAATGTTGATTTGGTAAAAATACTGAAATCTTGCTAAAAGAGGAATTAAAATGTGATTTTCATAATTGTTTTGTTTTGGTTCAGTTGAGATGGTTTCTAATCATGTTTTGGAAGATTATTGATATTGATAACGAGTTTTGATCATAATAATCCCGAAATCATTGAGATCTCTAATTGTCTAGGTTGTTAGTTTTGGGTTTTTGGCTTGGAAATGTGAAATCTGAGTTGCTGGAGGTATAAAGATGATATTAGGATGTTTTTGGATGTTTATTTATGTTGAAAATGAGATGGAAGTGTTTGTTGATAGCTGGGTTGAGTTTAGTGATCAATCGAAGGTGATTTCGGTTGTTTCAATTGGGTATTTTGGTGCCTTAGAGCAGAGTTGCGAGTTTTTAGTGTTTGCTGGTGCTTTTAATGCATTGAGATGCATTAATCTTCTGTTCTTGTGTGATATAAACATGGGAGGATTCTTCGGAAGCAAACAGTGAAGTTCCGATGACTTCAAATGCTTGATTTTCACGTCGGCGATTGAGGTTTCACGAGTCGGTGAGTGGAAATGGGATTTCCAGCTTTGAAACATCTTAAAAGTGGTTTTGGGAACTTAGTTTAAGCTTGAAACGCTTTACTAAGTTCGGAAGTAAGTAAAGTGATTTTCTCCCTCGGATTGTGCTATTATAAGCTTATGGATGCACTTGAATTTATATGTGTTTACCTACTGTTTTAAAGCATGATTTGAGTATATGATATGTTGTGGATGATGCCATATGGTTAAAGGATGCACTAGGTAAGTGATCCTTGTATGTATGTGTTTATACATGTTTTATGAAACATGGTTTAATGCTTGGAATATGTCTTATTGTGAATGTTTTGAAAAATTTGAGGTTTATGCTAAATGATAATTATATTGGCAAGTGATGTTGTGTAAAGTGGTTTACAAATGAAATCGGATATAGTTAGCCGGTTATAGGATTGATTGCACTACAAACAAGTCGCCTTGGATGTTGAGGGGTTGTGATTGTACCAAAAACTCCATCCAAGTACCCTAACGATTGAGGAAATTGAGTTGTGTCCCGTCTCTCATTAATGGGGTTATACATCTACTGATGAGTGGTGTTGAGGGGTTGTAAGGTACTGAATACTCCACCACGGGTGTCACAACGGTGGAGGGTAGCTCCCGTGTGTGAACCTTGAGATGTCGGTGAGAATGTATGAAGTTTTAGGAAACACTTGGGAATCCGTGTATCCAATACATTTTGAGAAATGAGAATGTTATTGATCACTTGTAAGCCAATATAATTGATTACTTTCTATGGAAATGTTTATGGACGCAAAATATGAAAAATGCATGTTTTACATTTAAGCTTTGCATATTGGTAGTTATGCATGGAAGGCTTGAGTTTTGTGCTAGCAAATGGATTTTTCTGTTGAAGTGTTTGATACTTGTTTCATGTGGTATAACTTGCTGGTTTTTGTTAATGAAGTGCATGGATTTCAAGAAAGCATGATGGTTTTCAAAAGTATAAAATGGTTTTAAGCATTTATGGTGTTTTTGGGTTTTGAGCACTTCTCACTAAGCTTTTATGCTTACACTCTCTTTTGTCCATCAATGCAGATAACTAAGTGTTTGGAGGTAGCATCTTGGAAGGGGATCTAAGAAGACTTCACTTTTCGAATGTATGTTTCAGTTATGGACTAGAGTAATAAGGGCAATGGGGGATTTCATATTTTGCTTGGGTGATGTGTATGAACACCCTTTGATCATGTTTGCTTTATGCTTTTATACTTGTAAAAGGCCTTTAATTGGTGTTTGGAGTTTTGAATTGTGTTTTGACTTTTGAGTGGCTTATTTGCTAGGTTGCATACCTTTAGATTTCCCTTAATGCAAATGGCCATGCTTTGATGCTACATATGTTACATATGTTTGAGGAATAATGTTTATGAATGATGTATGCATGCTACAAACGTGTTGAATTAGTTTAGGATGGATTTTTGGGTGAAAAACCAGCAAAATAAGACATTACAGGCCCATGTGTTCTGAAACACTCGAGCTTGTATCGGAACAGTATACCTGAAACGGTCTTAGTGTTTCAAAACGGGTAAGGTCTGTTCCGGTATGATTTGCTACTGGAAACCATGGTTTCGAAACACTTAAAAGGTGTTTCGATACGAGCCCGTGTTTTGAAACAGGGCCTTAGTGTTTCGAAACGGATGACAATTATGTTAGTTAATGGAATGTTCTGAAGTTTTGATTCTTTGCGTTTTAGTCCCTGAATGTTGTGGATGCAATTGAATGAGCATGGATGATTATTTTGAGCTGATATTTGACTGAGAAGCATGTAATGAGACTAATTAAAGGATGGTAATACAAAATGGCCTAAGTCTATGTGAATCAGAAAAATTACAAAATGATCCCTAAAAGCTGTAATTGGATGAATTGATGTACGATTTGAGTTGCGAATAATCCGCTACAATGTTAAACACATAGGAACCTAATTTGCATCTAGATAAGATAAAAAGAAAAAAATAGGGTTGTTTATTGAGGTAAACCTTCCCAATTTTCTTCAATATTCCCCGTGTGACCCGTTTAGTTCGGTCTACCGGCTAGGCCGGGTCGAGGGGGGTACACTTTTTATTTTATTTATTCTGTGTGGTGTATGACCAGGAACCACCTTAAGATGGAAGATTGGCCATACGACCCAGAAATTGAACGAACCTTACGCAAATTGAAAATGAAAGTTCGAGAAATGACTCATAAGGTAATGGAAGAGTATATGGTATCCAAAACAACTAGGATCCACCAATACACAATGGGATGCTTGTTGCCCCTATCGCCCCTACTGCTATTGCTCTGGAGGAAGAAAGACCTATTAGTGAACACTAGGCACCAAATATGGACAATATGATGCCAGGACTAGTTGTCCTAGAGGTAAATACAAATAATTTCGATCTTAAAACGATAATGATTCAAACTTTTTTGAATGTACGATAGTTCGATGGATCACCTACGGGAGACCCAAGGCAACATTTGAAGCAATTTATGGAAGCTTGCCAATTATTTCAGCAACTTGGATTTCCTAAGGATATAGTGAAGACGAAATTATTCACATTTTCACTAAGAGATAGAGAAAAATCATGGCTAATTTCTTTGCTACCTGGTTTAGTCACTATATGGGTAGATTTATGCCAGAAGTTTCTCTTGCAATTCCAGCCACCTAAACTTAATGCCAAGCTGAAGAATGAGATCACGACATTCAGGCAAGCTGATGACAAGACCTTATACGATGCTTGAAAGAGATTCAATGACCTGTTGAGGAGGATCCCTATGCACGGTTTCCCTAATTGGTCCCAGATAGAAACCTTTTACAATGGACTCAATGCTCATGCTAGGACTGTGGTTGATGCTTCGGCAAATAGTTCGCTGCTAGACAAGAATTACACAGAGGAAGTTGACATCCTTGAGAGGTTGCTACCAATGATTTTTAGTATCCTACTGCCAAATTAGGAAGAGGGACAAAAACTGTTGGAAAACCAGAACTTGATGCACTAACATCCATCGACACCCAAATTGCCAATCTTACTAGAATTGTGAAAACTTTGCAAAAGAGTAATAAATCCCAAGAAGTCAAGGTATTAGAATCATTTTGCGCTATTTTTAGAGAGGATCATCATGTGAAAATTTTCCTAGCAAACCCTGAATCGGTAAATTTTGTTGGCAATTTCAATCGAAATTTTAACCCACATGCCAATACTTATAATGCAGGTTGGAAGCATCACCCAAACTTTTCTTGGGTGAACCAAGGCAGTAACCGATTCAATGCACTGTTGGGATTCAATTAGAATGTCATGCCACATAGAGCCCAGAATAATTTCCAACAAGGGCAGAGATCTAACCAAGGGAACACATTAACTGATTACATGGAGAGAAATGATTCAATTGTCCAGAGTTTGGCAACATCAATGTGAAACATGGAAGTTTAGCTAGGGCATATTGTCAATGCACTCAACAATCGACCCTAGGGAACTTTGCCAAGCGATATGGAAGATTCTCGACATAAGGGCAATGGGAAATGCAAAGCAATAACTCTTCGGAGCGGCAAACAATGCGAGACTGAGACACCTGTAAAGTAGTCAATTAATTACCAAGTTGAAAAGCCGATGCCAAGAGATGACCCCAAAGAAGCAGAAAAGGAAGAAATAAAAGATGATGATGCCAAACAACAATCTGATGCCAAACCATTATCTGATGCTATACAACAATTTGATGCCATCACCACCTTAGCAAAGCCAATGGAGCCAT
Source organism: Hibiscus tridactylites (assembly GCA_958450335.1). NCBI lineage: Eukaryota > Viridiplantae > Streptophyta > Magnoliopsida > Malvales > Malvaceae > Hibiscus > Hibiscus tridactylites. The sequence goes on from OY288273.1 coordinate 74,354,767, forward strand.
CATTTGCTTATTCAGTACCACCTTTTTCCACAAATGCTCCAAAAGTATAAGCAATACCAGCAATTTAAGCTCTTCTTAGAAGTTATTAAACAATTGCAAATCAACATACCATTTGTAGAGGTTCTCGAGCAAATACCCAACTATGTCAAATTCATGAAGGACATCTTATCCATAAAGAGAAAATTGGGTGATTTCGAGACAATAGCCCTTACCGAGGGATGTAGTGCCATGATACTCAATCGATTGCCACTGAAGCTGAAAGATCCGGTAAGTTTCACTATTCTTTGTACCATTGGCAATAGATTCATGGGCAAGGCACTATGTGACCTGGGAGCCAACATCAATTTGATGCCAATGTCAGTTTTAGGAAAGCTTGATGTAGAAGCAAAGCCTACCACGATAACACTTCAGCTGGTAGACCAATCTTTTCCACATCTTAAGGGTAAGATTGAGGATGTGTTTGTTAAGGTAGACATATTTATATTCCCAGATGATTTTATCATTTTAGATTATGAGACAAATGTTAATGTCCCAATTATATTGGGTAGACCATTCCTTGCCACAGGTAGGGCCCTAATTGATGTTCACAAAGGTGTACTTACAATGTGCATGGATGATCAACATGTTACATTCAATGTGTTTCAGGCTCTTAAATACGCATATGAACATGAGGAATGCCAAGCTGACGAGATGATGGAGTCCATTTTCCCTATAGACGTGGCACAAATTTGTTAAGACCCAGATTGTAATGCCTGGGAACTGGATGGTGAAGATGAGATGAATGGCGAACCTGAAGGACCAACTTCAGAGACTGAATGTGTGAGTTATTTTGGACAACCAGAGCCACTAGAGTTGGCTGGCAGAGAGATCAAGGCACCCAAACCATCAATTTAGGAGCCACCAAAATTGGAGCTAAAACCATTGCAGGCCACCTCAAGTATGCTTATTTAGGTAAAATCTTAATTTTGCCAGTGATCATTATTGCTGATCTCACTAATGATTAGGAGGAAAGATTATTGGAAATATTAAGCAATTATAAGCAAGCTTTGGGATGAACCTTGGCTGATATCCGAGGAATAAGCCCGACTATTTGCATGCACAAGATCATCTTAGAGGAATACCATGAAAAAACTAATGAAGGCCAAAGAAGACTGAACCCGAGCATGAAAGAGGTAGTGAAAAAAGAAATCATAAAATGGTTAGATGCGAGGATAATTTATCCCATTTTTGATAGCTCGTGGGTTAGTCCAGTGTAATGTGTTCCAAAGTAGGGTGGCATGAACGTGGTTCAAAATAACAAGGATGAATTGATTCCCTCTAGGACTGTCACAGGGTGGAGAGTGTGCATGGATTACAAGAGGCTAAACAATGCCACACGGAAGGTCCACTTTCCATTGCCCTTCATTGATAAGATGTTGGACAGGTTGGTAGGTAAGGCATTCTATTGCTACCTAGATGGCTATTCGGGCTATAACCAAATTTCCATTGCCCCTTATGATCAAGAGAAAATAACATTCACGTGTCCACATGGGACATTCGCTTTTAGAAGAATGCCCATTGAGTTGTGTAACGTCTCAACAACGTTTTAGCGTTGCATGATGTCCATTTTTTCCGACACGAAAGAACATAACTTGGAAATTTTCATAGATGATTTTTCAGTGTTTGGAAAAATATTTAAGGTATGTCTTAAGAGTTTGGAGTCTGTCTTGAGGAGATGTATTGCGACTAACGTGGTCCTAAACTGGGGAAAATGCCACTTCATGGTGAAAGAGGGCATTGTTCTCGAGCACAAAGTGGCCAAGAGAGGATTAGAAGTTGACAAAGCAAAAGTTGAGGTGATCGAGCAATTGCCACCTCCTACAAGCGTAAAAGGTATCAGGATTTTTTGGGACATGCAGTTTTTTACCGTCGTTTCATTAATGATTTTTCTAAAAATTCCTAAACCTTTATGATTTCTTTTGGAACAAAATATCACTTTTGCATTTGATGATTCTTGTTTAAAAGAGTTTTAGGAACTTAAAGAAAGATTGATTAATGCCCATATAGTCGTGGCACCGGATTGGAATAAGCCATTTGAGCTCATGTGCGATGCAAGCGACTATGTCGTTGGAGCAGTATTGAGACAGAGGTGTGGAAATTTTTTTCATATCATTTACTATGCCATTTGAGCTCATGTACAATGCAAGCTGAATTACTCCAAAATTGAGAAAGAATTTCTTGCAGTTGTCTTTGCATTTGAAAAGTTTGGATCTTACTTGGTAGGTAACAAGGTTGTGGTGTACAGAGACCATTCGGCATTAAAGTATCTATTGCCAAAGAAGGATGACAAGCCCAAACTGATCCAATAGATGCTTCTACTACAAGAATTTGACCTCGAGACCCGAGACAATAAGGGAAGTGAGAACTTAGTAGCTGACCACCTATCACGAATAGAGCCTCACCTTGAGGATGGTAAAACCCCTGCCATAAGCGATGAATTCCCAAACGATTATTTACTTACAGTTTACTCTATGTCATGATACGCTGACACAATCAACTACTTGGTAAGCAATATTTTGCCACCAGATCTAGCAAGCAATGCCAGGAAACGATTTTCTACGAGGTGTTCGACATTACTATAGGGATGAGCCAATTTTGTTTAATCAGTGTGTCGACCAGGTGATAAGACGGTGTGTGTTGGAAGATGAACATCACAACATATTGCAACTATGCCATGCAACACCATATAGAGGTCACTTTGCCGGGATGAAAATTGTGGCCAAGGTGCTGTAGTCAGGATTCTTTTTGGCCCATATTGTACAAGGATGCCTATAATTTTGCAAAGGCATGTTATCATTGCCAGCAGACGGGCAACATCTCTAGCAGACATCAATTGCCACTTTAGAGCATTATGCTGATAGAACTGTTTGACGTATGGGGAATAGACTTCATGAGTCCCTTTGCCCCATCATTTGGTAACTTATATATATTTGTGGATGTTGACTACGTTTCAAAATAGGTTGAGGTTGTTGTTTTGGCAATGAATGACGCCACGACTGTTCCCAAGTTCTTGCATAAGCATATTTTTACTCGATTCGGTACCCCCAAAGATGTTATTCATGATAAGGGTACACATTTTTAATGCAATTTAATTTCTAAAGCTTTGTGTAGGTATGGAATTTTGCAAAAGATTGCCACAGTCTACCATCCTTAAACGAATGGCCAAGTGGAGATTTCAAATAAGGAGATTAAGAACATTTTGGAGAAGACCGTGAATCCAACAAGGAAGGACTGGTCTTTCAGACTAGATGACTCCCTTTGGGCTTCCAGAACAACTTTTAAAACACCTTTGGGAACCTCCCCATACAAACTCGTTTTTGGGAAGGAATGTTATCTGCCAGTGGCGTTGAAACATTGAGCATACTGGGCAATCAAAAAGCTTAACATAGAATGAAGGGTTGTTGGTGAAAAGATGTTATTCGTTTTGAAAGAGTTAGGGGAATTTTGAGTTCAAACTTATGAGAATGCAAAGCTATATAAGGAAAAGACAAAGAGGTGAAATGATAACAGAATATTGCCAAGGCAATTTGATGCCTGCCAAAGAGATCTGTTATTTAACTCTAGGCTAAAACTATTGTAAGGCGTGTAGGTGTTCCCTTTTTGTGAGAGCGCAAGTGCACACTCCTGCCAAGTTATAGTATAAAAGATGTCGAATCCCACGAGGATTGGACATCTTATCTCGTTTCATAGTTCCTACACAAGATAAAGTAAAAGCACAAGTGAATAATTGGTTGAGATAGGAAAGTAAGTAAAAACACAAGTAATAAAGAAGAAGTGAATCAGGTTAATAAGGAAGGCATGGTTATGCTGCCACTTAGTGTAAAATCTGCATTGTAAAAGGTATGAGTTATTCTATGCTGCCACGATATGCTGCCTCGGTGGGTATGGAGGGCAGCAAACTACGACCCTGTCACGCGGCTGCAGCATGTCTCTACCACTGCAGGGGTGTACTGTCTCAGCAGGTGGAATGGAAGAAGTCTTGGCGGCAAGTCCGACAGATACTCCAAGTTCGGCAGGATAGTCGATAGTGATCCCTCCTATTTCTAAGTTAGGATGCTCGAGAGCTAACTTGTGGACTAGTGTGGAACCAAGTTAGTCAACTCGGTTGGTAATCCCTTTTAGCCGTTGAATCGTGTGGACTGGTGTGGAACCAAGTTAGTCACGCCTCGGCACGTTGTGACTGTACTTAACCCTTTTGTGAGCCTTGCACTTTCGTGCTCGACAAATGGATTCTCCCAAACGACTGGTGTAGAAAGATTGAAAGAATGAAGAACAATAGATTAAGTAAACTCAGAATATTTTATTGAAAAATAAACCAAAACCCTAAAACAACTATTTCACAATAGTTACAACATAACCCTAACCCAAATAGAATTTAGAACATGGCGGGAGTGAAGAACACAAGAAAAGTCTATAGAAAACCTAGGATGATTTAAACTAAGAGTTCAATGGGTATTTATAGACTAAAGTCTATAGAAGTCCTCAAAAGTAGCTTTCTATCTTTAATATGGCTTTAAATGTCGACTTATTTGCTTTGAATATGGACTCTATCTCGTTTGCCTTGGTCCATAAGTAAACTTTGAAAATTTCGCTTTTGCAGCCCTGGCCGTTGCTACAAACGTCAGAAAATTATATGAATGTCGGTGATAGACTCAGAAGTTTTAGCTCTACAAATCGCGCTCTGGTTCTTCCAACTTCCATAGTTAGCTGCCGTGGGCAGCAAGGTCGACGGCAACTCTGCTCGGCAAGTATGTGGCAGCAACTTTTCTTCAACTGGAACTGCTTCAGTACAGCTCCTAGGTAAGCTTCCTCAGCCTTGTGCCCTCAGCTCCTCGGTTTCCTTTTTTCAGTTGTTAGTACCTACATACAAGAATACACTAAAACATTATCTCTTATCCACCAAATAAATAATACTCATAAACGTAAGGCAGAAACTAGAAACACCGTAAAATGTTATGCATGCACTTACTTATGTCTAAAATGTGCTTAAAAACTGTAATAATAAGAGTTAGAATGTGCATGAAAAATAGGACTTTTGGACGCTTTACACACCCTCAAACTCGAACTATTGCTTGTCCTCGAGCAATACAACCTAAAATAATTTCTCTAATAATAATCAGAAAAAAATTAGCTTTTAACCCGATTTTCTGCCTCAAGGTCGTGGCACCTATATTAAGTCAGTGAAGGGAAATAAGTAGAAAAAGAACGCAGAATTTAAATTTCTTATGCCTGTGTGATGTGTGCATATCTGTAAACGAGCTGAATACACATAATAAATAATTAAACAAAGATGTTGCAGTGATGTGAAGGTTGCTACTGAGGCAGCACAGTTTAAGCACAATATTTTTAATCATAGTAGTGAGGGCTTCAGCTTATCACAACTACTCTTCCAGGTCTGACGTTGAGATAGGAGCAAACTACAAAACCTCGAACCCTTGGAGTAGAGTAATCCCGTGAAGGCTTTCATTCACCCATGCTAATTTTTCTGTCACTTTAAGGCTTTCAGATTCATGGACTTTGATAGCATCAGAGTGTCCTCGCACATGATTCTTCCTAGAGCCTGTTTTGGGCACCTCTAGGGTATTACAGCTTTGTTCTTTGTTTTTAATCTTGCTGCCGTGATAGTACTTCATTTTTCTGTTTCTTTTTCCTGCCTCAGCAGCTACATGTAATCATTGTTAGAAATTTGCAAAGAATTCTAAAAACAACAGGCAATTTTCATCAAATATTCTAACACATTCAGTAAGTAAAAGAGACGTTTATATTTTAGGCATAAAAAAATTCTAAGTCATATTTCATACTTTTTCCCAAGATTAAGTTTAATTTTTACTAGGTGTGAAAATAACTTAGTCGGCTATCCCATCATAGGCACAAGTCATAGCAAACTTTTCTTTTCCGATTTTTACTAAGGCAAGTACAATGCAACCTACATGAAATTAAAGATGCCTAAAAAATATGATGCGAGAGCTATCCCCCCCCAAACTCGAGATGGGCATTGCCCTCAATGCATAAAACAGATAAAGTACAAGAAAAATACAAGTTAAAGATAAAAATAAACGGAAAAAATTAAAGGAAAGGAAAAGAAAATAAACTAAAAGTTTGTTGAGGGGTGGGAGGAGGCTGAATTCTTGTCAGCTAAGAAGGAAGAATAAGTGTGGATGACGAAGCGACGGCTAGTAGATGTCATGGAAATGGTTCTAGCAGGTTATGTTTTTGCTTTTCGCGGTGGCTGGAGTCTCTTTGGCGTATGTTGTGGCTCTTCTTGAGGTTCGACAGAAGGAACGGTGGGAGATGTGTCGCTCTCTTCAGACTCGGTCTCGAGGTCCACAAGTTCTTCGACTATTATGTGCTGCTTCCTCTTCCTAGTTCCTTCCTCTGTGGGTGCAGCCGGAGGGATGAATGCAATTGTGATGGTTGTTGTTACTGCAACCACTGTTGTTTTGGCACTTGCAGCGGCTGCTTGATCTCCTCTGATGAGGAGGAGGTATCTGCCACTGTGTTTGCTGTGCAGGCAGGGGAGAGATTCTGCTGGTGCCTTTCAGGGGAGTCTGTGACTGTATTAGATGGGGTGGCGGCTGAGTAGGTCGGAGAATGCGTAGAAGAGGGCACCTGGCGGGCAGCGGTGGCTGGTAGGGTTCTTTTTGCTTGGGCTGCTACTACAAAATCCTCAAGATAGAACATCATGGTGGGCACATCATCGGGAAATTTTTGCAGAAAATAAGTCACAAGGGCTTCTTCGGCCTCCCCCACATAATTCATGAAGGCCAACTGCTGCTGCTCTATTCGTTTTGTGCTTTCTAAAAGTGTGTGCAGCAGCGGGATGACTTCTTTGTCTAGGGCAGCGTCAGTACTGCCGAGGGCGGCTAGAGTTTCGAACTATGTGGCGGAAGTCTGGCTCGGTGCTACTGGCTCTTTTTTGCATCCTACATACTCTAAATGCGGACTTTTTTGGTCCAGCCCTTTTGGCAGTTGTAAGCTCATCTGTGGGCTCTATCGAAACTCCAAAGTTAGTGCAGAGACCTATGATGAGAGATAGGAAGTACAACATGCCCTTCTTCTTCTTGAAGTAGTTGTAGATTTTTGTGCAGATAACTTCCCATACGTTGATCGACCAGTTCATCAGGATACTATGAATTAAGGCGAGGCGCGATCGGTCAACTGTTGAGTTGTGGGATGTGGGCAGCAGAAGCCTTTTTCACAAATATGTTCCATAACATGGCTTCAGGCAGCCGGTGGCGGTGCTGAATAGATCCCACATGTTTGCTCCCCTGCCATGATGTCTTGGGCTTGCAGAGTTTTGTAACGCCCCGATTTTGGGCTTAGTAGTTTTGGGCGTTGACCGGTCGATCAAAGTGCTGTTCGAATCTTAAGAGGTGAATTTAGGAAAGCCTAGTTCGGGTTGCATTAAAAATATGGAAAAATGTTCTAAAATCATCTTTTAATATAATTAAGTGAACTGTGAAATCAATTTTGGAAAATGAGTTTCGGAAGGGTGACATTTTGGCTAGTGACCAAAATGTAATTTTTGAAAGTTTGGTGACTGTTTTATAAAGGGTTGAAACTTTGAATCTTTAAGGAGCTATTTACCCAAAGGGAGTTTCTCCAGATTTTTCTAAGATATTTTAAGTCTAAAATCTGATTTTAAATGATATTAAAATTGGAGGGAAAGCCATTTGGCTATTTTAGATTTTTATAACCAACTTTTCCTAATTTTCTTTCTCTTATTTTCTCTCAACCCAAACACTCCATTTCCAGAGAATTGGATCTGATTTCTTCACCTAAATCCCTCCTTTCAACTCTCATTTGATTCCTAATCAACATATCTTCAAAACCTCTTCAATTGCTACTTGTTTCAACAAGGATTTTGATTCCAAAAAGAGGAGAAACTCAAGTTTGGAGGTAAGAACGTCCTTCTCCTCTGAACTTCAAGTTCTTTACTGAAATTCCTAAGTTTTCAATCCTAAATTGATGTTTAATTAAAGGTTTTAAAGTGGTGAAATGGATCTTGGCTTATAATGCAAGATTTTGATGATTTTTGATGATTTTCGTTAGATCTGATTAATCTGTGATTTGAGATGTGTTTTTGATGTTAAATGAACTCTAAATTGATAAGGAATTGAGTTTTGATTGATGCAATCCCGGATAGGTTGAGTTTCCTAATTTTAGCTTGTGTTTCAAGGTTGTTTTTGAGGTGATCTTGGTGATCTGATGTTGCTGGAGGTATAAGGATGTCAATATGTTGTTTTTAGATGTTATATGATGTTTATGGAAGTGTGGTTTTGCTGGTTTATGGCTGGGCTTTGTTTAGAAGTGGTTTGGATGCATTTTCGGTTGTGTTTGGTGGCCGAAAATGGAGGTTGAATGAGAGCAGCGAGTTTAGGTGCTTTCATTGAAGCAATTAATGCATGATGATGCATTAATCCTCTGCTTTGATGTGTTGAAACAGGGGAGGCATCTTTGGATCCAAGAGTTGTTGATCCGGAAGCTTGATTTGGTGCTTTGGCTTGAAGCAAAGTGAAAATCGGTGAGTGAAGTTGGGTTTTCAGATTTTAAAACCAAGGTTTGAAGGTTTTGGAAGCTTAGTCTAAGTCTAAACAACTTTGCTAAGCTCAAGTGTAAGTTTTCAGAATTTCTCTCTAGTGGTGGCCATGATTTTGTTGTGATGCAAAATGGTGAATTGCATGTTTTAATTACTGTTTTGAAAGCATGATTTAGCATGGTTTTTGCTGATGTTGTAAGCCATATGTTGAAGGTAACTCTAGGTAGGAGTTCCTTGATTTTATACATTGAAATAATGTGGTTTGATGCTTTAAAATGCATGTTGAATATGGCTCGGTTTAATGCTTTAAAACAGTGAATTAAATGATGAAAAAGATGTATATTGGCAAGTGATGTTTTGAAAATGTTAAGGTCACTAAGGTGGTTAAAAGTCCTTGAGTGAGCCTTGTTACTTAAGAGCATCAAGGTGGTTAAAAGTCCTTGGATGATTCTTGTTGCGGACACTAAGGTGGTTAAAAGTCCTTAGGTGATCCTTTCCATGGTGTTTAAAAGTCCATGGGGCCATGGTGTTTAAAAGTCCATGGGGCCAAGGTGTTTAAAAGTCCTTGGGGTGATTCAAGCTATGGACACAAAGGTGGTTAAAAGTCCTTGTGTGGTCCTCATTCATGGTGTTTAAAAGTCCATGGCCAAGGTGTTTAAAAGTCCTTCGGGCCAAGGTGTTTAAAAGTCCTTGGGAAGTTGATAAACTTGTTTTAAGAAATGGAAATTGTCACTTGAGCCAATATGACATGTTATGTTTATGTTGAAGCATGAGATTGCTTGTTTAAAGTATGCTATTGAGCATGTGCAAAGGTTGATTTAAAGCATGATTTGTAAATGGTTTTAATTGCATTATTGAATGGTTTTTAAGAGCATTCCTCACTAAGCTTTTGCTTACGCTCTCTACGTTTTCTTAATTCAATAATGCAGAGCATTAGAGTACCTTGAGGGGCAGCAAGGAGGGCAAGCATACAAGTTCAAGTAAAGCTCAATGTATGGAAGGTTTTATAAGCACTTTTTAGCTTTTGGGTAATTTGGCAATGGGGGACCAATGTGTATGTTTTGGGAGGTGTTTGGAACTCCCTAAGTATGTTAAATGATGATTTAAATGCTGGTTTTTGGATTGGATCATTATATGCTTGTTGTGGAAGTTTGTGCTTGAGTAGCTAGCTTGTGTAGGAAGCATGCCTATAGAATTGGGGCTTTTTGCATGTGATGTTGTTTTGATGAATTGATGATGCTTATGAGTCTTATATATGTTGAATTGCATGCTGGTAAAGTTTGGTGGCAATTGGAGCATGTTTGAATGATCAATTGCATGTTTTGGAATGCATTTGGAGCATATTTGAGCAAGGCGTATCGGAACAGTGTGCACCGTTTCGGAACGGGTGCCTTGATTGAACCCAGGCGTCCGAAACGGTATGCACCGTTTCGAAACGGTTTGGTCTCTGCCAGACCCCCGTTGCGGAACTGGTTGCGGAACGGCCCGTGTTTCGAAACGTGGTCAACCTGTTTCGGAACGGTCGACCGTTGGGGGCTGACATGGGCAGTTATATGTTTTGAATTGTTTGCATTTTGGTCTTGAATCTTGTTTGTGCAATTGTATGAGTTTGGGAAGTCCTTTTGAGCTGTAATTTCACAGAGAAGCATGAAACCTGACTAATTTCAAGTTGGTAAGATTAATTTGGGTTAAGTCCTTTTAATTATTAGAAATTACAATTTGGTCCCTAAAGTTGTAATTTGTTCAATTGGGTCCCTGTTTGATCTCTGATGTTTGTGATCTTTGAGTATGTTGTTTGTGTGATCACAATTAGGACTAATGTGCATCTAGACAAGAATAAAAAGAAAAAAAAGGGTCGTTAATCAAGGTTGACTTTTGGGTTGACTTTGGTTTTCCCCGTGTGACTTTCTTAATTCGGGTCAACCGTCTAGGCCGGGTTAAGGGGGTTACATTTGGTGGTATCAGAGCTGAGTTCTCGAGTAATTGGGAATGAATGTATGCATGATTGAAGTATGTTTGGCTTGTATGCTTGTTGTATGAAAGCATGTTCAGTGGCTTGAGATGTTGATGCATTTGAGATGTATGCTGTGATGTTGCATGATGAGGGTACCCATTGCCAAACAAAAGCTAAAGAAATGAAGTTGATTTTGAATGAAATTGAGCTTGAATACTTGGATTGCTTACCTTGCTGGGCCTGACTTTGTTTTATTGTATTGATATGCATGGTAAAAGTATGGCACCACGTAGAGAGTTAAGGAGTAGCGTGAGAGCTACGACCCCGGATGGGAATGAGAACGAGGAAAATGCGGGTAGTGCTGTGTTACCTCCTCCTCCACCTGGTGGTGGTGGTGCGGAGAGGGAAGGAGCTGGAGCTGCAGCAGCTGGTGCTAGAGCTGCGGGACCTGAGGTTGGTCAGGGGCAAGCTATGCCTGATATGTCGATACTGGTACAAGCTATTGTGGGTGCTTTTCGAGCAGCAGTAGCTGGAGCTCAAGGAGCTGGGCATCAGGGAGATGCTGGAGTGAGACTACCCTTAGAACGTCTGCGCAGTCTTGGTGGGACTGAGTTTAGGGGTATGTCTGCTGAGAGTTCTGAGGCTTGGCTGGAGAGTACCAAGCGTATCTTGGGACAGATGAGCTGCACGGATGTGCAAAAGTTGGGATGTGTTGTGTCCTTGCTTCAGGACGATGCTTATACGTGGTGGACGACCACAATCTCTGGAATGGCTGAAGCTGATGTTACTTGGACATTCTTTCAGAATGCGTTCAAGAGGAGATATCTGGGGGTGAGATATCTGGATGAGAAAAAGCGTGAATTCATGACTCTTACCCAAGGGAGCATGAGTGTGGCTGAGTATGAGGTGCAGTTTGTGCGACTCAGTCAGTATGCACCGAAGCTGATTCCTGATGAGCGGGAGAGGTGCGAGAGGTTTCGTTATGGTCTTATAACGGAGGTAAAGATGTATGTGCTGGCCACTGAGTATGATGATTTTGATGTGTTGGTGGGCCGAGCCAAGGACATAGAGATGAATTTGAGTTTGTCTGCGAAAAGTGCTGGGAAGAGATCAGCTGAGTATAGTTCCGGAGGTGGACGGAACAAGAGGGGACGTGATCAGAGGTATCAGTCCTCAGCTAAGAGAGGTGGTGGTGCACCTGCTAGAGGGGGCAATGCTAGAGCTGATCCTAGTGCTTGTTGGATCTGTGGTTCACGTGGTCACATGAAGCGTGACTGTCCTCGTGCTATGAGGGAGGTGCAAGCTCCTGTTGCGGCTGCTGGTAATGGATGCTGGAATTGTGGTTCTGCAGACCACTTGAGGCGAGATTGTCCGAGGTTGGCTGGTGGCCAAGAGCGTGCTCCTATTGTTGCTGCACCGCAGAGAGGTCGTGGGCGCGGCCGTGGTAATTTCCAGAGGCGAGAGGAAGGTGGTCGTGGAGTAGCCCATGTTGTGGCTATTCAGCCTGAGGGTGGAGGCCAAGCTAGGGTGTATGCTCAGCGCGAGGGAAGGAATGATGCAGATGTGATTGCAGGTACCTTTACTTTGCAGTCCTTGTCATTGCTTTCTTTGATTGATTCTGGATCTACGCATTCATACATTTTGCGTGAGCATGCTGAATTGCTTGGTTTGCCTGTTGAGTCTTTGGATGTTGGTGTTCGTGTCACTAGTTCTTTTGGTGAAACGGTTGTGACTCGAAAGCTTTATAGAAGGTGTCCCTTGGTTGTTCAAGAGCATGTCTTTCATGTTGATCTTATGGAGTTGCCCTTTTATGGTTTTGATGTGATCCTTGGTATGGATTGGCTTGCTGAGCATCGTGCTGTTGTGTATTGTGAAAATAAGCGTGTTTCGCTTAAGCTGGCAGATGATTATGAAGTGGTTGTAGTTGGAGAGAATGTGAAATTTCTTGCCAATGTTGTTTCTACCTTGGAGGCGAGCAGGATGCTGAGGCAAGGCTGTGAAGCTTATCTAGCTTTTGTGATGAATCCTAGTTCTAAGGAGTTGAGGGTGCAAGATATCAAGGTTGTGAAGGAGTTTCCTAGTGTTTTTCCTGAGGAGTTGCCTGGTTTACCTCCTAATCGCGAGGTGGTGTTTGGAATTGAGCTGTACGAGAATACAACTCCTGTGTCCATTACTCCCTATAGAATGGCACCTAAGGAGCTGAAGGAGCTGAAGACGCAGTTGCAAGAGCTTCTTGATCGTGGTTTCATCCGGCCGAGTGTGTCACCTTGGGGTGCACCGGTCTTGTTTGTGAAGAAGAAAGATGGCACTATGAGGATGTGCATTGATTACCGTCAGCTGAACAAGTTGACTATCAAGAATCGGTATCCTTTTCCGAGGATTGATGATCTTTTTGATCAATTTCGGGGAGCTGCTGTGTTCTCTAAGATTGACTTGAGGTCAGGGTATTACCAGTTGAAGGTGAAGGATGTGGATGTGCCTAAGACAGCTTTCAGGACAAGGTATGGGCATTATGAGTTCCTTGTGATGCCGTTTGGTTTGACAAATGCTCCTGCTACTTTCATGGACATGATGAATCGTGTGTTTCATGAATACTTGGACAAGTTCGTTGTGGTGTTCATTGATGATATCCTCGTGTACTCGCGTACTGAGGAGGAGCATGAAGAGCATTTGAGGATTGTGCTGCAAGCTTTGTTGGAGAATCAGCTTTATGCTAAGCTGAGCAAGTGTGAGTTCTGGCTTAAAGAGGTGGTGTTTCTTGGTCATGTGGTTTCTGCTGAAGGGATTCGTGTTGATCCTCAGAAGATTGAGGCGGTGATGAACTGGAAGGTTCCAAAGTCTGTTCATGAAGTCCGTAGTTTCCTTGGTTTGGCAGGATACTACCGGAGGTTTGTGGATGGTTTTTCCAAGATTGCTGCTCCTTTGACGAAGCTGTTGCAGAAGGATGTTAAGTATGAGTGGACAGAAGCGAGACAGCAGGCTTTTGAGAAGATGAAGGCGGCTTTGACGCAAGCTCCTATCTTGATTCAGCCTGAATCAGGGAAAGAGTTTGTGGTCTACAGTGATGCATCCTATGTTGGTTTGGGGTGTGTGCTGATGCAAGAGGGTAAGGTTGTGGCTTATGCATCGCGGCAGTTGAAGGTGCATGAGCGCAATTATCCTACGCATGATATTGAGTTGGCTGCAGTGGTCTTTGCTCTGAAGATCTGGAGGCATTATCTGTATGGTGAGAAGTGTACTGTGTACACGGATCACAAGAGTTTGAGGTATTTGATGTCTCAGAAGGAGTTGAATCTTAGACAGTGGCGGTGGTTGGAGTTGCTCAAGGATTATGATCTGACGATTGAGTATCATCCTGGAAAGGCTAATGTTGTTGCGGATGCCTTGAGTAGGAAGGTAGTTGTTGAGCTGAGGGCTATGTTTGCTAGCTTAAGCATATCGCGAGATGGTGGTCTTGTTGCTGAGTTGCAAGTGAAACCATCGTTGGTTCAGTTGATCAAGGATAAGCAGTTGCTGGATGATTCCTTGGTGTCTCATGTTCAGGATATCGCGGAGGGTAGACCTTCGGATTTCTGTTTTAATGATGATGGGGTGTTGTGTTTTGGGAGTCGAATAGTAGTGCCAGCTGATGTTGAGTTGAGGCGTGCTATTCTGACTGAAGGTCATAGTAGTCCTTTTGCTATGCACCCTGGTAGTACTAAGATGTATCGTGATCTTCGTGATGAGTACTATTGGGTGGGTTTGAAGAAGGATGTTGCAGAGTTTGTGAGCAAGTGTTTGGTGTGTCAGCGAGTTAAGGCTGAACATCAGGTTCCTTCTGGGTTGTTGCAACCGTTGAAAATCCCTGAATGGAAGTGGGAGAGGGTTACCATGGATTTTGTATCTGGTTTACCTTTGTCTCCATCAAAGAAGAATTCTGTTTGGGTGATTGTGGATCGCCTGACGAAGTGTGCGCATTTCTTGCCTGTACATACTACGTTCTCTTTGGATAAGCTGGCAGAGCTGTACATTGCTGAGATTGTGAGGCTGCATGGTGTGCCTAAGTCGATTGTGTCGGATAGGGATCCGAGGTTCACATCGCGTTTCTGGCAGTGTTTGCATCAAGCTCTGGGTACAAGGTTGCATTTCAGTACATCCTATCATCCTCAGTCGGATGGTCAGTCTGAGCGAGTTATTCAGATCTTGGAGGATATGTTGGGATGTTGCGTGATAGAGTTTCAAGGTTCTTGGGAGAAGCCTCTACCTTTGGTTGAGTTCGCTTATAACAATAGTTATCAGGCGAGTATACAGATGGCACCTTATGAGGCTCTGTACGGGAGGAAGTGTAGGACTCCTCTTTGTTGGGCTGAAACTGGTCAAAAGTTGGTTTCGATGCCAGCTTTGTTGAAAGGGACCACTAAGAAGGTGAAGCTTATCTGTGAGCGGTTGAAGGCTGCTTCTGATCGGCAGAAGTCTTACGCGGATTTGAAGCGTAAGGAGATAGAGTATGCGGTGGGTGACCGTGTGTTCTTGAAGGTTTCGCCTTGGAAGAAGGTGATGAGGTTTGGCCGGAAGGGTAAGTTGAGCCCTAGATACATTGGACCATATGAGGTTGTTGAGCGAGTGGGTCCTGTTGCGTATCGGTTGAGGTTACCTCAAGAGCTGGAGAAGATTCATGATGTGTTCCATGTTTCTATGCTCCGGAAGTATAGATCTGATCCTTCGCATGTGATGCCTGTGGAGGAAGTGGTTTTGAATCCGGATTTGACCTATGATGAGGAACCGGTGAAGGTTCTGGATTCGGATAGCAAGGTTCTTCGTGGCAAGACCATTGAGTTGGTGAAGGTGCTGTGGAAGCATCGAGGTGTTGAGGAAGCCACGTGGGAACGGAAGGAAGACATGCTGAAGCAGTTTCCTTATCTCTTTCCTTCAGGTAAATTTCGAGGACGAAATTTCTTAAGGGGGGGGGGAGAGTTGTAACGCCCCGGTTTTGGGCTTAGTAGTTTTGGGCGTTGACCGGTCGGTCAAAGTGCTGTTCGAATCTTAAGAGGTGAATTTAGGAAAGCCTAGTTCGGGTTGCATTAAAAATATGGAAAAATGTTCTAAAATCATCTTTTAATATAATTAAGTGAACTGTGAAATCAATTTTGGAAAATGAGTTTCGCAAGGGTGACATTTTGGCTAGTGACCAAAATGTAATTTTTGAAAGTTTGGTGACTGTTTTATAAAGGGTTAAAACTTTGAATCTTTAAGGAGCTATTTACCCAAAGGGAGTTTCTCCAGATTTTTCTAAGATATTTTAAGTCTAAAATCTGATTTTAAATGATATTAAAATTGGAGGGAAAGCCATTTGGCTATTTTAGATTTTTATAACCAACTTTTCCTAATTTTCTTTCTCTCATTTTCTCTCAACCCAAACACTCCATTTCCAGAGAATTGGATCTGATTTCTTCACCTAAATCCCTCCTTTCAACTCTCATTTGATTCCTAATCAACATATCTTCAAAACCTCTTCAATTGCTACTTGTTTCAACAAGGATTTTGATTCCAAAAGAGGAGAAACTCAAGTTTGGAGGTAAGAATGTTCTTCTCCTCTGAACTTCAAGTTCTTTACTGAAATTCCTAAGTTTTCAATCCTAAATTGATGTTTAATTAAAGGTTTTAAAGTGGTGAAATGGATATTGGCTTATAATGCAAGATTTTGATGATTTTTGATGATTTTCGTTAGATCTGATTAATCTGTGATTTGAGATGTGTTTTTGATGTTAAATGAACTCTAAATTGATAAGGAATTGAGTTTTGATTGATGCAATCCCGGATAGGTTGAGTTTCCTAAGTTTAGCTTGTGTTTCAAGGTTGTTTTTGAGGTGATCTTGGTGATCTGATGTTGCTGGAGGTATAAGGATGTCAATAGGTTGTTTTTAGATGTTATATGATGTTTATGGAAGTGTGGTTTTGCTGGTTTATGGCTGGGCTTTGTTTAGAAGTGGTTTGGATGCATTTTCGGTTGTGTTTGGTGGCCGAAAATGGAGGTTGAATGAGAGCAGCGAGTTTAGGTGCTTTCATTGAAGCAATTAATGCATGATGATGCATTAATCCTCTGCTTTGATGTGTTGAAACAGGGGAGGCATCTTTGGATCCAAGAGTTGTTGATCCGGAAGCTTGATTTGGTGCTTTGGCTTGAAGCAAAGTGGAAATCGGTGAGTGAAGTTGGGTTTTCAGATTTTAAAACCAAGGTTTGAAGGTTTTGGGAGCTTAGTCTAAGTCTAAACAACTTTGCTAAGCTCAAGTGTAAGTTTTCGGAATTTCTCTCTAGTGGTGGCCATGATTTTGTTGTGATGCAAAATGGTGAATTGCATGTTTTAATTACTGTTTTGAAAGCATGATTTAGCATGGTTTTTGCTGATGTTGTAAGCCATATGTTGAAGGTAACTCTAGGTAGGAGTTCCTTGATTTTATACATTGAAATAATGTGGTTTGATGCTTTAAAATGCATGTTGAATATGGCTTGGTTTAATGCTTTAAAACAGTGAATTAAATGATGAAAAAGATGTATATTGGCAAGTGATGTTTTGAAAATGTTAAGGTCACTAAGGTGGTTAAAAGTCCTTGAGTGAGCCTTGTTACTTAAGAGCATCAAGGTGGTTAAAAGTCCTTGGATGATTCTTGTTGCGGACACTAAGGTGGTTAAAAGTCCTTAGGTGATCCTTTCCATGGTGTTTAAAAGTCCATGGGGCCATGGTGTTTAAAAGTCCATGGGGCCAAGGTGTTTAAAAGTCCTTGGGGTGATTCAAGCTATGGACACAAAGGTGGTTAAAAGTCCTTGTGTGGTCCTCATTCATGGTGTTTAAAAGTCCATGGCCAAGGTGTTTAAAAGTCCTTGGGGCCAAGGTGTTTAAAAGTCCTTGGGAAGTTGATGAACTTGTTTTAAGAAATGAAAATTGTCACTTGAGCCAATATGACATGTTATGTTTATGTTGAAGCATGAGATTGCTTGTTTAAAGTATGCTATTGAGCATGTGCAAAGGTTGATTTAAAGCATGATTTGTAAATGGTTTTAATTGCATTATTGAATGGTTTTTAAGAGCATTCCTCACTAAGCTTTTGCTTACGCTCTCTACGTTTTCTTAATTCAATAATGCAGAGCATTAGAGTACCTTGAGGGGCAGCAAGGAGGGCAAGCATACAAGTTCAAGTAAAGCTCAATGTATGGAAGGTTTTATAAGCACTTTTTAGCTTTTGGGTAATTTGGCAATGGGGGACCAATATGTATGTTTTGGGAGGTGTTTGGAACTCCCTAAGTATGTTAAATGATGATTTAAATGCTGGTTTTTGGATTGGATCATTATATGCTTGTTGTGGAAGTTTGTGCTTGAGTAGCTAGCTTGTGTAGGAAGCATGCCTATAGAATTGGGGCTTTTTGCATGTGATGTTGTTTTGATGAATTGATGATGCTTATGAGTCTTATATATGTTGAATTGCATGCTGGTAAAGTTTGGTGGCAATTGGAGCATGTTTGAATGATCAATTGCATGTTTTGGAATGCATTTGGAGCATATTTGAGCAGGGCGTATCGGAACAGTGTGCACCGTTTCGGAACGGGTGCCTTGATTGAACCCAGGCGTCCGAAACGGTATGCACCGTTTCGAAACGGTTTGGTCTCTGCCAGACCCCCGTTGGGGAACTGGTTGCGGAACGGCCCGTGTTTCGAAACGGGGTCAACCTGTTTCGGAACGGTCGACCGTTGGGGGCTGACATGGGCAGTTATATGTTTTGAATTGTTTGCATTTTGGTCCTGAATCTTGTTTGTGCAATTGTATGAGTTTGGGAAGTCCTTTTGAGCTGTAATTTCACAGAGAAGCATGAAACCTGACTAATTTCAAGTTGGTAAGATTAATTTGGGTTAAGTCCTTTTAATTATCAGAAATTACAATTTGGTCCCTAAAGTTGTAATTTGTTCAATTGGGTCCCTGTTTGATCTCTGATGTTTGTGATCTTTGAGTATGTTGTTTGTGTGATCACAATTAGGACTAATGTGCATCTAGACAAGAATAAAAAGAAAAAAAAGGGTCGTTAATCAAGGTTGACTTTCGGGTTGACTTTGGTTTTCCCCCTGTGACTTTCTTAATTCGGGTCAACCGTCTAGGCCGGGTTAAGGGGGTTACAAGTTTGGCCTTGATTTCCTCATAGTTGGTAGCCATCAGTGACTACCTCCAATCCTTGTGAGGGTTGTCGTTCATATCGAGGCCGTAGTAGCTGTTGATGACAACAGCGTTGAGTTTGACTAGCTTCCCGTGGACGTAGACAAATGGCTTCTCTGGGCAGGGTTGATGGGAGTAGAATTCCCTGACGATAGTGATGTTCGCTATCTCGGGCTGCTGAGCAAAAATCTCCCACCCTTTGTAGTGGATGGTTCAAAACAAGGCGGGCTCTAGACCACGGTCTCCCGTTTTCCGCGTGTAATAGAAGCCTTGTTACTCTCATACTGCATGCTTGGAGAATTTCTCTCTATATCTTTCCTCGTCCTCCTTGAAGAAAAACTTCTTATAGATGGGTTTTTGGGTTGATGTTGAGGCCATGTGAACGGTTGTACTTGACTGAAACTAGAAATAAGAATTGTGTGAGAGAAGGGGAATCGGATAGAAGACAACAAAAAGATGAAAGTAAAGTAAAATAAAGTGAGTGAGAGGTGTATATATAGTGGCTGCTGTGAAGTGCCAGGGCGGCATTAAATGCTTAACGATCCAATTTTCTAGTGCACGTTACAGATTTCGTTGCCTGTTAATTTCAGAGCCGTTGGCAGCTAGCCGTTGAAGGTCAACTAGCCGTTATGCATTGCTGCACTAGCGGCTGTCTTGGCAGAATGGTGGGCGGGCTTCTTGTTGGTCTCCTTCCTGATCATGTTCGTTTATTCTTAAACCTAAAATAAAAAACAAAAATAAAAATAATTAAGTATTTTCTAAAAAATAAAATTTTGAAAATTAATCTAATCCTAAAATAACATAAATTCTAATTCTAATGCATAAAAATAAAAGGAAATAAAAATAAAAATTTAAGTTATGTTGGGAGTGCATTTTGGTGCATCTCCCAGACATAACCAGTTCCTGAGGTGGTTTATCTTTTTCTTCCCTCATGGAAGGTCCTCCTGTTCTTTCAGATGTTGTATTACGGGGTCCTTAAGTCTGCCCTAGGCCTATCGCAACAGCTGCTGCCATGGCCTGTTTCTACACTGATCTTGGCAGCTCTTGCATCCGGTGTCCTTTTCCTTCCTTTGAGGGTTGTAGGACATTCATTCTTATGCTCTAGTCCTCCACCCTCATTCTCAGCTCCCCGAGTTCCACATCTATAAGCGTTCTGCCAGTGGCCAAGAAAGGTCGCCCAAGAATGATAGGGACTTTCTCGTCAGCCTCACAATATAAGATGAGGAAGTCAGCGGGGAGGATCAGGTTTCCCACCTTAACCAGGATATCTTCGATCTTTCCCTCCGATTGCACAAATGAGTGGTCATTAAGTTTAAGAATTACAGAGGTTGGTTTAGCAGGCCCAATACCTAGTTTGTCGAAGACGGCCTTTGGCATCAGATTGATGATGGCTCCCAAGTCACACAGGGCTCTGGTCTCGTGCATGCTGCCTAGCCTGCATAGGATAAAAAAGCTGGTCAGATCTATCTGCTTTGGCGGCAGCTTGTTATGTAGCAGAGCCATAAACTCTTCAGTGACAACCACTGTCTCGAAGTCCCCTATCCTATTTTTCCTAAAAACCATGTCTCTGAGATGCTTGGCATAGTTTGACATGCTTTGTATGGCTTCTATCAGAGGTATATTGATATGCACCTATTTCAGAATATTCAGGAACTTTCTGAACTGGTGCTTCTGTGTTAGTTGCTTGAGCTTTTGGGGAAACGGTGTTGGCCGACGGATGTCCTCTATGTGCTCCTTACTTGGGGCTTAGTCTGGGAAGGATCATCATTTTTAGAGCCGCTGTCATGCTCTACTGCTGGGGCGGCAAGTGTTGGTACTGTTGTGGCGGGCTTGCTTGTTTGGTCCGGTGGTGCTTCTAGCTATTCTACCATCCAGGGTCCATCTAACTACTTCCCACTTCTTGTTGATATAGCCTTGCAATGTTCATAAGTGGGTTTGGTGGCTGCTTGTGAGCTGCTAGATGATGCACCCATAGTTCGGTTGTTGTAGATTTGAATGAGCTGCCCAAATTGGGTCTCTAGGTTCTTTATGGAAGCCTCATGGTTGTTCATCTTCATCTCGGTCCTGTCCATAAAAAACTCAGTTTTTTTTTCATAAATTTATTTTTATGAGAAATAAATTCACCAGTTTGTTTTATAATAGTTTGTAGAGTACCTTCTAGTTAATTGTTGTGTTGTGGCTGCTGAGGCTGATACCGGGACTGGTTCTGCTGGTAGCCTCCCTAGAGCTGTTGGGGATTGGCAACTGTCTTTGGGTTGCTCTAGGAGAAGTTGTGATGGTACCTCCATCTAGGATTATAGGTGTTTTGTTTGGGCCTTCTATTCCTCTCGTAACCTCCCTTATAATTTGCAGATACTGTGTAGGAAGAGGAATCGTGGTCGCCCCCACATTCGCCACAGAATGGCTCAACAGCTTTTACTTCATGGACCTTCCCAGGGGATTGCACCATCTTCATCACCAGCTCTGTCCGAGTGTCGAGGCGGGCATTAACAGAATCGAAGGCTTCTACCTCATTTGCTGTTGTTGGCCGCCTTTTGCCGCCTCGATGGGCTGGCGGGTACTTGTAATCATTTTTAGCGGCTATGTTCAGCAGCCGTAGTGCTTCCTCTAGAGGTCTGTCTAGGATGATCTCGTTGACCGATGCATCTATCATCATTCGTGTTAGGTAGTTAACCCCATTGTAAAATATGGATACCTGAGTCCAAGCTGGTAGACTATGAAGCGAACAGTTATTCAGCATTTGTTGATACCGCTCCCATGCCTCGTACATCGACTCGTCATCCCCTTGTCTAAAGGTTGTGATCTCATTTCGCAGCCTATCAATGATATTGGACGGGCTGAAACGGTCTAGGAAGTCTTTGTAGAGCTCTTTCCATGTATTAAAAGATCCGACTGGCTGGTTATTCAACCATTGTTTCGCCCTAGTACGTCCTGGTGTACTACATGTATTTTGAATGCTCAACAAATGTCAGGGAATCCTCGTAGATGCTGCCGATCATCTTCTGTGGCAGTCCCTCCGAAGTGCCCTGGTGTATTAAGCATGTTGAACATGACGAGCTTTAGCTCAAAATGGTCTGCCCCCATCTCCAGTTTTGTCACGATTGGCTCAAACCTTTGGAAGTCACGTTTCAGGTAATCTCTAGTTGTTCGCACATGTTGCGGACTGGGAAGATCAGGAGGGTCTTGCCTCTGTTGTTCTTGTGGTCCTCTGGGCGGCAAGTCATGATGCCCGCCCCTGCCATTCATTGCATTAATTGGGGGGGTTCTCGTTTACCATGGTTTCTTCTTTTGATTTGCCCTTATCTACTCTAGTCTTTAAAATTTCCCTGAGCTCCCTTTTAATCCTTCTCGTTTCGCGCTCGAGATCGTCGTAAATGATAAGGTCTCTCTTAGGATTGGCCCTGGTCATGCACTATCAAAGGACACAGTAAGATTTTTTTGGATTAAAAATAAAATAAAAAGTAAATTAAAGGTGCGGAAATTGAAAAACGAAATTCGATGTTATCAATCCCCGGCAACGGCGCCAAAAACTTGTAGGGCGTGTGGGTGTTCCCTTTTTTTACAACGCAAGTGCACACTTCTGCCAAGTTATATTATAAAAGATGTCGAATCCCACGAGGATTGGATAACTTATCTCATTTCTTAGTTCATGCACGAGATAAAGTAAAAGCACAAGTGAATAATTGGTTGAGATAGGAAAGTAAATAAAAACACAAGTAATAGAGAAGAAGTGAATCAGGTTAATAAGGTAGGCAGGGTTATACTGCCATTTAGTGTGAAAATTGCGTTGTAAAAGGTATGAGTTATTCTATGCTATCGCGATTTGCTGCCTCGACGGGTATGTCAGGCGGCAAACTACGACCCTGTCATGCGGCCGCAGCAGGTCTCTGCCACTGCAGGGGTGTACTGTCTCGGCAGGTGGAATAGAAGAAGTCCTTGCGGCAAGTCTTAAAGATACTCCAAGTTCGGCATGATGGTCAACAGTGATCCCTCCTATTTCTAGGTTAGGATGCTCGAGAGCTAACTTGTGGACTAGTGTGGAACAAAGTTAGTCAAACCGGTTGGTAATCCCTTTTAGCCACTGAAACTTGTGGACTAGTGTGGAACCAAGTTAGTCACGCCTCATTACGTTGCGACCGTACTTAACCCTTTTGTGAGCCTTTCACTTTTGTGCCTGACAAATGGATTTTCTCAAACGACTGGTGTAGAAAGATTGAAAGAATGAAGATCAATGGATTAAGTAAACTCGGAATATTTTATTGAAAAATAACTCAAATCCCTAAAACAATCATTTCACACTAGTTACAACATAACCCTAACCTAAATAGAATTTAGAACATAGAGGCAGTGAAGAACACAAGAAAAGTCTATAGAAAACCTAGGATGATTTAAACTAGGAGTATAATGGGTATTTATAGACTCAAGACTAGGTTAAGTCCTCAAAAGTAGCTTTCCATCTTTAATATGGCTTTAAATGTCGACTTCTTTGCTTAGAACATGGACTCTGTCTCATTTGCCTTGGTCCGTAAGTAAGCTATGAGATTTTCATTTCGGCAGCCCTGGCCGCTGCTAGCCGGCAATAAACTCAGGAGTTTTAGCTCTACAAATCACGCTCCGGTTCTTCCAACTTCCATAGTTGGCTGTCGTGGGTAGCAAGGTCGGCGGCAACTCTACTCAACAGGTATGTGGCAGCAACTTGTCTTCAGCTGGAGATGCTTCAGTACAGCTCCTAGGTAAGCTTCCTCAGCCTTGTACCCTCAGCTCCTTGGTTCCCTTTTTCAGCTGTTAGTACCTACATACATGAATACACTAAAATAGTATCTTTTATCCACCAAATAAATAATACTCATAAGAGTAAGGCAGAAACTAAAAATACCGTAAAATGTTATGCATGCACCTACTTATGTCTTAAATGTGCTTAAAACAGTAATAATAAGTTGGAATGTGCATGAAATATAGGACTTTTGGACACTTTACAACTATTCCCTGGGAATCTTAAGTCTAGATGGTCAGGCCCCTTTGAAGTTGTCAAACCATATGCTCATGGAGCAGTTTACATCAAGGATTTGAAAACTGGTACAAATTTTAAGGTAAACGACCAAAGGTTGAAGCATCATTTAGAAGGTAATCAAGGCAATGCCAAGGAGACCATCCTCTTGGCAGAGATTGAATGATTTTGTCATTTTTGATTGATCAATGTAAACATTTAGATTAGTTGTTATTCATTTTTTAGTACTTTGTTTATTTTCTATTGTCTATTTTTTATTTTCTTTTTATTCTCTTTAAAAGGTTGGCTTTGAATGAGCGTAGGTACATGTTATTTTCCCGGGAAACATGCTAAGATGAGGGCTAGCACGAGGAACCCTAGGTTGAGTACTTGGACTTGTGGGAGTTAGGCCCAAGAAAGAGTGAAATTTTTCCTAAGAGTGGGATTAAACCCTAGCCGCCTAGGGTAAAAATTTGAAATTCAAAATTTCAACCCTTTTTATCCTAACCCCTTTTCCCGCACCGTCTATTCATCTTCTGCCCCTAGCTTATCACATCCCTTAGCTTATCATTACATTTCCCTTAAAAACGCCTTTATCGTTATCTCCATTAATCACCAATTAAAACCCTCAATCGTTACTCCATCACTATGCTTAAACGCCAACCTTTCACTTAACCAAAACTTTACACTTTCTTATTCATCTTCCTCGGCAAGAAACAAAAACCCATATTTTCCTTTTCCAAAGCTCTTCTGATTTCAAAATTCTTCCATGGCGTCATCATCAACACCCTTCAAGGTCATATTTAATGAAGAAATCCGCAAGAAACACGATGAGAGTTTTACCTCAAGGACGTTTTGCTATAAGAAGAACTTCGAGTTCAAGAACGAGCTGAACTTGGGATACTCCTCGAAGTTCATGACGGTGGCAACGAAGCACAAGTGGGAGTTATTTTGCCAACAAACAAGGGAAGTTTACTCCAACATTATCCGAGAATTTTATACTCATCTCACAACCAAAAACTCACCTTTCTTGATGATACGAGGTACGTGTGTGAGATTTGGTGAGGGTCAATTAGTGTTATGTTTCAGTTGGATGAAAAGAGGAAGAGATCCTTGAGTTTGCTGACTCAATGGACGCTGCCAAGAGGTAGAAGTTGTTGAAGGATTTATGTGAGCCTGGCACCAAATGGACTGTGTCATTAAAGGTAAACCTGATGTTGACCACCCATAACGAGACTGTCTCGGAGGAAAGATTGGCCTTGCTACATTCAATCATCATGGGCCGCAAGATCAAAATAGGCCGTATCATTATCGAGGAAACTTATAAGTGTGCCGGTAAGGGCAATGTAAGTTTGTTTTTCCCTCTATTAATTTCTAACATTTGTATGAAGCACGATGTTCCAAAGATTGATTGGGACAAGGTCCAAGAAAGCAAGGGAACAACCATCACTCCTGCTCTATGGAGGCAACTCACTGTAACAGAGTCCAAGGATAAGGGTAAAGGAAAGGTTGTAGAGCCGGTGTCCAGAGCCAAGGTGCCCAATGCAGAACCAGAGACTTCTATACTAGCTAGTTCAGTGGAAATGCTTTCCCAAATCTACCAATTCCAGGAGATCATTCTCCAAAAGCTGGAGAAAGAAGAGGAGCAGAACACCAAGCTCTGGAATTATACTCATGCCTAGAACTGCTCCATCAAGAAAACTCTTGAAGGAATTTCCCCGAGTGTCTTGCCAACCTTCTTTGAGTTCCCCACAGACCTCATTGCCATTGATGATATGCCAGCCAATCCTCATTCATTCCATACTTCGACGTAATTTGATGCCACCGCCCCAGTGTCCCTTGCCTAAGTTGAGTCCGCAAGAATAGACACGCCAGTCGAATCAGAAGAAGAAGGAATCTAAGCCAAACCTGCCGCAACACTTGTTGCACCTGCCTCATCTGCTGCCACTGACGCTCATGCCGCCTCGAAGCCAGTGAAGACTGTCAAGGAAGTTCTCTGTGACATTAGAGCTTCCACTGCCGCCTCAAAGCCCAACATGAAAGGAAAGAAACGCATGGCTACTAATCGTAGGAGCTTTGTCAAAAGAAAGACTCGTGTCACACGCCAAGAAAACTCTAAAGGGGAGTCCTCTTCCCCTTAAACTCCTTACATTCACTTTTTGTTCATTTGTTCGTGTATTTTATTTTTCTCATTTGTTTATATATCTCCGTATGCATTGAGGACAACACACACCTTTGGTTTGGGGGGTGTTGCCTCACATCTGTTGCCATGCCATGTATTCATGTTTAAATTTATGTTTGCATTTTGTTTCCATGTAGATTAGGTATAGCTATGCATACCAAACCACTAAAGTTTTTTTTTTTTGCTTCGGTTAAATTTTGAAAGATTGCTACCATTTTGTTAGTATAGTTTAATTTGTTCTAGAATATTCTTTCTGATGATGAAATTTGAAAATCCTTTGTTTGTATATGCTAGTAGTAGCAGAATAGTAATGTCAGGCCTGATTGGCAATTGATCTCTAGTTTAGGAAATTGAACTTTCACTTAGCACGAAGTATGCATCTAGTTCCTAAACAAACTTAGAATTCTTGAAACTAAGCTCAGAATAATAAAGAAATGATGTCAAGGTAAAAGAAAATAATAAGGCAAAAATGTTTTGCCAAGGCAAGAAAAAATGTAGAACTCTCCTGTCTATAGAGATAATAAGTAACTTGGGGCTTTGTGGTTTGCTCCATCTTATTTCTCAAGTCAAAAACTTTAGGGTGTGAGTTGAAGTGTAAGCCTAGTAATGTCTAGATTAATGTGAGGGTTCATGGTATGCTCCCTCTAATTTCTCACACCAAACAATATTACGAAGCAAACTTGAAAATATTGCTAATAGAAATCCTTGGTGAATAAAAAAAATAATTCTGAGTTTGGGTAGTAAATTTGACTAAGGGAGTTAAAGGATACTTGATGCACATTGCCCGCACTTCATGCACTCTTCATGACCCTAGACTAGAGTTATATTATTGCACTTGAATTTTCTTATCTGCTTGGCATTATTGTACTGGGATACCTGGGGACAGAACTAGGACGAGATTATGCTTACTAGCATGTGTTATGAGTTAGGAAAATTTTGCCAAGGTAATCTGTTTTATTTTCTATTTTCTTAATTTATAGTTGCATTACTTGAGAACAGTCAATGAGCTAGGCTTGAGGGAGTGTTAACTCCTCAAAAGTACTATTTTCCCTATATATATTGTCATGCTTTTCCTTGCCTTTGAGTATAGAATCATGCATTTAGTTAGTAAAATCATGCATTTTCATTAAGGAGTAATAGGAAACGTTTCCTTTTCCAGAATAAATGTGTATTTCTTTGTTTTGGTGTGAAGGAGCATTATGAAAGGAGCAGAACATCAGTTGGCAGAGCAGAAGCCGAATACTAGTAGAAAAATGCCATGTTGAGTTAGCAAAAGTAGGACGAGTATTGCCAATCTCGGTTGGCAAAAGATCGAAGGTCGATGAGTTCAACCCTAGCCAAAACCTGATTAGCTCAAATTCAAAAGAAGATAAAGAGATAAATGTGCTTATTCTATCGCACAATAATATTTCAAATCTAAACCCAATCTAGGGTTTTCACGCATGCCTATTTAAAGCCCGATGATGAGCCAATAAGAGGGATCGAAGAAGAGGCAAAACTGCGGTGGAAGAAGAAGCTAGAGGCTGTGTGGTTCGACCAACTTAGACCAAGAGCTTGGAGCCATTGAAGGGATGCATCAACGGACCTCCTTCTTGCCCGTTCTCTTAGTTTTATTTTTATTTAAATGATGATGTAGAAATACGATGATCTTTTGTGGATGGAACCCCCAACCACGAACTAAGCTTTTACAGTTGGTTGGGGATGTTTGCGTTTAATGTTTTTTTTATGTTTGATTTTTAAAAATTTGAATGCCTTGACATTATTTTCTATCTGGCTAGCACTTCTTTTTTTTAATTCTTTGTCATACGACAATTGCCATTGTTTGCTTATTACACCTTAATATCTTAACAAACTTGAGGGGTAACGATTAGTTGTCAGGTAGTAAGGAGAGAGGTTTCGACAGAAGATGTTCAAGTAGATCGGAAGTGAATCTACCCCTTAGGAGTATAGATTGAAACTTAATCAAGTTAATTAATGAAAAACTTCACTATAGACATATATTGGTTTAGCATGGTTAATTTAGGGTATTGCCATCAATAGAGGCAATGCAACTCTTGAATTTTCTCGGCAATAATTCCAAGGCAGCACATTATTAATAGATGGCATAGTTAGCGTAAAAACCAGGCATCCCTTGGCAACGCCCATCACTCATTTGAATACTTCTTCTTACCAAACTGTTTTTACTTCCATTGTATTTTCTTAGCTATTTTCTAAAGAAAAACTTCAAATCAATCCAAACTTATTGTATTCCTTCAACAAGTAAACCATTGAACAATCAAATTCTTGGTCAATCCCTGTGGATACGATACTCATCTCACTCGTGTATTACTTACTGACCGTGTATACTTGCACGCAAAAAGACTCATTCTTGACATTATTTTTTAAATATTTACATTGTATTTTCACTCTTTTGCCAAGCATTAGCATAGTCGACAGTAACAGGTACCCACCTGTTTATCCTTTTTAAATCATTTAGTTTTTATAAAAAAACTCAAACGTAATAAAAGTTTGTTTTATATAATCTTATCAGAGTTTAAGATCCAAATTATCTAATTTGCAGGGCGTACATAGCTTTATCTGTAATCTTGACAAACACTATGCAATCATAAAGATTAAAAACTAATTCATGTTTGGAACTTGCTATTCACAATTATTTTTATCCTACAAAAATCTGGGGTGTGAGTCACAAGAGAGATCGAGAGTTGGGGGGTGTGAATCGTGATGTAAGTTGTAACAGATGTTAGGGATTTTAGATTTTTCAGGATTTGTAGTGTTTTATATATATATATATATAGGGTTAACTATATATATAGGCCTGACCTGGAAAATTGTCTATTTTAGCGGGTCAGGTATCCGATCAGAGCAAAAAGAATTCTAAGTAAATACTTAATTTTTATTTTTGAGTAGTTAGGCCGGGTCAATCGGGTCAGATATTTTTTAATACTCCTAGTTGTTGTTACTCAATTTAATTAATTTATATCTTTATGATCCATTTTAAATGGTCGTTGAATCAAAGGTAATATACCTGAACTATTGAGAGATTATTTGATTGTTAATGATAGTTGTGTTCTTAATTGTATTTGTATATATACGATTGAATATTTATGAAGGTCTTTGAAAGTATGCTCCTGGAATAATATTGAGTATTGAATTTTAAATACTATGCTAAATTTTCTAGCTCAGTTAGGCATGACATTTGTTTTAATTATTGTATATCTTGTGTATGTGATTGTAATGTCTAATATATGTTCGTTCTAACATTTGTTTTAATTATTGTATATCTTGTGTATGTGATTGTAAATACCTAATTTTTATTTTTGAGTAGTTAGGCATGACATAAATGACCATTCTAAGTGTAACGTCATTATATTCTCGACAATATGTGACAAATGTCGTAACATTAAATTTTACATCAAAAAATACAAATAATAACGTAAATATAATTTTTTATGACAATATTTTAATCTAACCAAGGTAGTTAGATGGAAGAATGCGGAAGAAAATTATGGAGGAAAGTTTTTAACCTAAAATGGCTTTAGGAAAGAAACGAGCAAATAGTCAATAGGGTTAACTATTGGAATGGTCATTTATGTTTCTTTTCAGTACAAAGTTGGTTACCGATTTTCAAAAACGACCAGTAAGGTCACTTACGTTTTCGAGGTGTAAACTTTTGGTCACTCGGCCGTTTAATGCCGTTAAACATTAATGGGAGGCTGATCTGACATAATAAAAATGACAAATTACCTAAATAGTTCATAAACTATTACTTCAATCCTATTTTGACAACCGAAATAAAAATAATTTGTATAACTACACATTTAATGATCCATTTACAATTTTTTTTATTTATTCTTTCCTCTACTATATTAATACTCAATTCACACATCAAAGTTGGATTTACCTTTCTTTTCACCGTTTAACCAAATAAGAAAAATTAAGTTTTTATTTCTTTTCACAGTTTGGTAATAAAAGTTGAAATCAACAGAAATGCCTGAAACACATATAAATTAAAATCTAAATTGAAACTGAGAGACACAATATATAAATATTTCACAAGTAACATAAAGCCAATATTAACTAGAAAACACCTTCAGGTGAGTCTTTTTTGTATTTTGTCTCATTTGATGTGTTAACCCCCTCTTTATATTAATAACTGTAAGCATTATATGAAATCAAAAGTAAGCATCGGAAATAACAATTGAAGAGTAGAATGAGGCCGAATAAAAACCACTTGAACGTTCAGACAATAGAAAAAATGTGCTAAAAACATTAATATTCGCCCACAAAATACCATGTCATTCACTTACAATGTCAAGTTCCATTGGATTAGAAAACAGATAAACTTCATATTTCAGGATTGATGTATCTGCATCAAAGTAAATGTTGTGCATAAGTACTTCAATTCTACATAGATAATTACCCTTGCAATTTTATTTTCATGATTCTAGTAAAAAACATATGTAATTGACATAACTAATATAATATCCAATTAGAATAAAACTTTCAAATTAAACTTATAAATCTATATAATTGAACTCAACACCATATCTTGACCGTTAGATAGGATTTTTTCTGTATGCTTCTAGAATTCTCGGACATCTTAAAATAAAGAGATCGAATTTTTTTAGATATCATATCACAATGAAACAACCTTAGAACATGATAACGAAAACGTATTAAACAGTTTTTTAATATTGCACTTTTACATTCTACCAAAACATAAAGGGATGGAGAAAAAAAAGATCACCTTTTAGACAATATAACACCAGGCCAACAAGATTACTGAAACCAATACAAATATTGCTTCTCTCTGAGCTGGATGTTTATACAGGTTTGCATGCATATGTTTATACAAATATTGCTTTCAATTGAGATTAAAAGAGAAAGAAATGGAAAATTAAATTTTTTTATTTGGTTAAACGTTGAAAAGAAAGGTAAATCCAACTTTGATGTGTGAATTGAGGATTAATATAGTAGAAAATTAGGGATTGAGTTAGATGAAGAAAAATATGGAAGATGGTGGAGGAGAGAAGAAATAAAAAATGTAAATATGGAATATTAAATGTGTAATTATACAAATTATTTTTATTCCAGTGGTCAAAATAGGATTGAAGTAATAGTTTATGGACTATTTAGAGAATTTATCATTTTTTATTGTGTCAATCATTTTTTTTTTCAGTTTAGTCATTTTCTTTAAAAATGTTATATTAAAGCATTCTTTAAACCAATTTCACATTCTATTCTTAACTAAACCTTAACTAATGCTAAAATATATTTTTAAATTATTTTATGAATTTTCAAAAACTCATATTTTTAATAATAAAATGTTCGAGAGTTAAATTTCTAAAATCCCCTCTTTTATCCCGATTATTCTCAAGTCAATTTTGAAACTAAGACTTGACCCGAAACTCTATCCCAACTACTAACCCGTATCTCAGGTCGTGACAATTTTCCATGTTGGTAAACTAAATAAAAAGTCGGAGGACTATTTATGTAGTTTACCCAAAAGATAAAAGAGGTTCTTGTAACCAGTCATGTCATGATTTACTTAGTCGCCAATTAGTGATATTTTTCGGTATAATTCTTTAAATATTTACGAAAGGTCGACACATCATAGTGTTTAGTCTTCATTTGCTTTCAAAAACAACAACGCTTAATCACAATGATAATTACGAGGATTATCGTCGGGCTTCTACCAAAATCTTTGATAACTATTATCTATTAGAGTATTTTTTACTCGAATGAAATGTAATAATCCGAGATTTACAAGAATCAATGTCAGGTTTATGCCATGATTCTTAATCTTGAAGGTAGCTTCATTTAGTTATTGAACAAATTGTTGGTAATGCTTCAAGAAATTACCAAAGACAAAGCTATATCCCACATTGGTTGGGAAAATAGCTAGGAAAGGGTATTTATACTCTTACTTCCTCCCACCCTTGTTGAGTGGGAAAGAACAAGGGAAGTCCTCGCGCATCGCTGCTGCCGCTGCTCGGGCGGCTCGGGTCTTCGACACGTACGCGCGCGTATATATTCTTTTTGGAGAAAATTCGTAGGAATTTTCTTATGAATAAAAGACTATATGTGAAAGAAATTTTTCTTATTTATAGGCTCTTGATAAAACTGTTTGAATCATCTGAATTTAATTGATTCGAACGTTCAGAATTTTATTTGATTTAATTCGAACGTTCAGAATTTTATTTGATTTAATTCGAACGTTCAGAACGGTTTGATTCCAGTGCAGATTATTCGAATTTATTCGAATATGTACAGTCTGTTCAGTGGATGAATTTAGACTGTTTTCCAGTCAAATTCATGGTGTAACAACACTGTAATGGCATGATTATTACAGAATTAAAATGGTGTTTATAAGAATCTGTTACAGCAGATTTAAGATGGCTGTTATACAGATTTAATTCTGTAATTATTTGTGCAAGTGAAATGTCATTTATAGACATGTTTTACAGCCTATAAATAGAGATGCTGCATGCAGCATTTCATATCATCAAACACATTCACAAAGCATTCCAGTTTCTCTCTGTTCTCTCCACTTGTTCGAGCAGTTCCACTGTTGTTCACTCCGAGAGTCGAGTGTACGATTCCAGGAGCGTCCGTGTGCACCTCGGGGGACAGCCTGCCCGTGAAGCGACTACACTGTTCGGGGCAGTTTTGTTTCTAAGGCAGTGGCCACCATATCACGACACGGTCCACAATATTTTACGTTCTGTTTTTGTTTATAATTTCCAGTCAGTGCTAACAGCCTTTTTGCAGTACATTTTACCAACAATTTAGAAACAAAACTTTCTCCGATTCTGCAAAATGGCTGCTTCATCCGAACTACAAAGCAAGCTTATTCCCGACCTTTCCAAGCTCGATGCTTTAGATGGCTTCAACTATCGAAGGTGGTCCCAACGTATACTTATTTTCTTTGAGCAATTGGACCTCGATTATGTGTTGCTCAACGAACCACCAGTTGCACCACCTGCCGTTGATGTTCCTGCCGATAATCAAGGCCAAACCGATGCTGCCGCCGATGCCCTTGCTGCTGCCACCTTTGCCAAATATGAGAAGGACAACAAGACGGTCCGTGGCCATCTCCTTAGTCACATGTCCAACAAATTATTTGACATGTATCTAAAGGAGATGAGTGCAAAGGCGATATGGGATTCCTTGGACACCAAGTATGGCACCGATGATGCGGGGATCAAAAAATATGTCGTGGGAGAATGGTTGAAGTTCCAGATGACCGACAACAAGACTATCATGGACCAAGTCCATGACTATGAGAATCTTGTCTCGGACATCATAGCGGAAGGCATGCAAATGTGTGAAGTTTTGCAAGCAAACGTTCTTATCGAAAAGTTGCCAAAATCATGGTCTGATTACCGCAACTCCCTCAAGCACAAGAAAAGGGACATACCACTTCAGGAGCTGATCGGTCACATGAAAATTGAGGAGGCCAACCGTTTGAAAGATAAGGTTACGAACAATTTTAGTCACTTATCTTTTAAAACTAACATTGTTGAGTCTGGTGGTGCTTCAGGGTCCAAAAAGCCCTTTAAGAAAGGCCCTCCAAACAAAAGGCCCAAACCACAAAAGACTACCAATTTCAAGAAACCCATGAAGGCTAAGCCCGACGTGAAAACCATGAAGTGCTACGTGTGTGGGCAAGCTGGTCACAAGGCGTACCAATGTCAGCACCGTTCGGACCGCCAGAATGAGACTAGACCAGGCATGCATGTGACGGAGAACATGGATGATGATGTCATAGCCGCGGTGGTTTCGGAGGTCAACCTCGTAGAGAAGAACACCGAGTGGGTCGTAGACACTGGAGCTTCTCGACACTTCTGCGCAAAGAAGGAGTTCTTCACCGAGTTCGAGGACGTGAAAAATGGTGAACGTGTGTACATGGGGAACTCCAGCAGCTCTCAAGTGATGGGCAAAGGCAAGGTTTTACTCAAGCTGACTTCTGGTAAAACTTTGGCCCTTAACAATGTCCTATATGTGTCTGCCCTGCGTAGAAATTTGATTAGTGGTGGCCTCTTAAATAAGGCAGGCATTAAGTTAGTTTTTGAGGCAGATAAACTTGTACTTTCCCGTAACGGTGATTATGTCGGGAAAGGTTTTTTAAGCGAAGGTTTATTTGTCATAGAAACTCAACTTAATGAAAATAATAAAGCTACCACTTCTGCTTATATTGTTGAGTCTATTGATATGTGGCATGCTAGATTAGGACACGTAAATATTCAATCCCTAAAGAAAATGATGAATATGAATATTTTGCCTAAACTAGACATAACAAACTATAATAAAATGTGAAGTTTGTGTAGAAGCAAAGCATGCAAAACCTACCTTTAAAAATGTTTCTAAAAGAAAGACTGAACTGTTAGAACTTATTCATACTGATCTAGCAGACTTTAGAAACACTGAAAGTAAAGGAGGAAAACACTACTACATAACTTTTGTAGATGACTTCTCTAGGTATACAAAAGTTTATCTCCTAAGAACTAAAGATGAAGCTGAAAATTTCTTTCTTATTTATAAGGCAGAAGTTGAAAATCAGTTAGATAGGAGAATAAAACGTGTTAGGTCTGATAGAGGTGGTGAATATGGATCCAATTTTCTAAAAGAGGTTTGTGAGACGAATGGCATAATACATGAAACTTCGGCCCCTTAGTTTCCTCAACAGAACGGTATAGCCGAGAGGAAAAACAGAACTTTAAAAGAGATGATGAACTCATTGTTGATAAGTTCTGGGTTGTCTGACAACATGTGGGGGGAAGCCATTCTATCGGCTAATCATATTCTGAACCGAGTACCTCATAAGAAAATTGATTCTACCCCTTACGAACTATGGAAAGGGTATGCCCTAAATTTACAATACCTGAAAGTGTGGGGGTGTCTGGCCAAAGTGGGGTTGCCAGACTTTAAGAAGTCCACCATTGGGCCTAAGACCGTTGATGCAGTGTTTATAGGCTATGCTTCTAACAGTGCCGCATACAGATTCATGACTCTACAAGAATTCTCTATTTGTGAATCTAGGGATGCTGTTTTCTTTGAAGAAATCTTTCCTCTCAAGAAACCTAGATTAAATGTTGAAACACAAATAGAAAACTTGTCATCCACTTCTTCTAGTGTGCCTGCTAGGTCTTCTCAAGAGATTGAATTTGAGCCTAGAAGAAGGAAGAGACAAAGAGTTGAAACCTCTTTTGGACCAGACTTCATAACTTCCTTCATTTCTGAGATAAATGACTTAGACACTCTTTCTGATCCTATAGCTCAAGCATATTTGTTAGATGAGGATCCTAAAACTTACGAAGAAGCTATACGATCTATTGATGCTAGTTTCTGGAAAAGCGCTATAAAAGATGAACTAGAATCAATAATGTCTAATCATACTTGGGAATTAGTTGACTTGCCTAGAGGGTTTAAAACCATTAACAGTAAGTGGGTCTTTCGAAAGAAACTTAGACCAGATGGTTCTATCCAAAGGTATAAGGCAAGGCTAGTAGTCAAAGGGTTCACTCAAAGATTTGGTCAAGACTTTTTTGATACTTACTCTCCCGTCACAAAAATCTCAACAATCCGTGCATTGTTTGCACTAGCCTCCATTCACAAGTTGCAAGTACATCAAATGGATGTAAAGACTGCATTTTTGAATGGGGATCTAGATGAGGAGATCTATATGGAGCAACCTCTTGGCTTCGAGGCGCCTGGTATGGAAGGCAAAGTATGTAGACTTAAAAAGTCACTTTATGGCCTGAAGCAAGCTCCTAAACAGTGGTATGAGAAATTTCACAAAACTATTCTTAGTTTTGGTTTTGTTGTGAATGGTTCGGATGCATGCATGTATTCGAGGATGTTTGGTACTGATTGTGTCATCATAAGCTTGTATGTTGACGACATGTTGATTTTCAGTACTAACATTGAGTCCATTAACAAAACAAAAAGTTTCTTGTCCACTAAGTTTGAGATGACTGACTTGGGAGAAGTCGATGTAATCTTAGGAGTCAAAGTAATCAAATCTGAAAAGGGATTTTCTTTAAGCCAGGCACACTATACTGAGAAAGTGTTAGAGAAATTTGACAGTTTTGATGTCGTCCCTGTTCGAACTCCTTATGACTCTAGCATACATCTCTTTAAGAATGAAGGAAGTAGCGTTTCTCAAACGGAATATGCCAAAATAATTGGCAGTCTGATGTTCTTAATGAACTGTACTCGGCCAGACATTGCCTATGCTGTTAGCAGACTCAGTAGATACACTCATAACCCTAGTGGTGAGCACAGGGTTGCTCTTAGACGCTTACTTAAGTACCTTAAGGGTACTATGGACTGGAGACTTGAGTATGTTGGCTTTCCTGCTACATTAGAAGGATATTGTGACGCCAACTGGGTTTCCGATGGTGATAAAGTAAGCTCTACGAGTAGGTATGTATTTACTTTGGGAGGAGCAGCAATTTCTTGGAAGTCTTCAAAACAGACTTGTATTGCTCGCTCTACTATGGAGTCAGAGTTTATAGCTCTTGACTTAGCTGGGCAAGAAGCTGAGTGGCTAAGGAGTTTGTTAGCTGATATTCCGTTGTGGGGAACTCCGACTCCTCCTGTTTCCTTGTTGTGTGATTCACAAGCAGCGATTTGTGTTGCCAAGAGTCATGTTTACAATGGCAAAAAGAGACACATTCGCATAAGGCATGAATCTGTTAGACACTTAATAAGGAATGGAGTACTCTCTTTAGAGTATGTAAAGTCGGAAAGAAACCTAGCAGATCCGCTTACCAAAGGGTTAAGTCGGAAATTGGTCCTTGATTCGTCGAGGGGGATGGGTTTAAAGCCCATTGGTTGAGGAATTCATGGTGGATACCCAACTTAGTTATCTAAGTTCAATGTGGTCAAACGAAACCATGGAAAGACTCATAGTGTACATTTCTCACTGCCTATCCCTATGACGAATAATGTACATGCCCAGGTTGAGTACTATTACTCTTAATAAATTCATAGCCCAGATTTTGGGTGGTCTTTGTGAGAAAGACTTGATGAATTTACCGAATCATGGTTGAATACTTATTCTTAATAAGTTCATAACACAAGTATGAATGTGTTGTCCTATTGAGAAGGACAATATGGACTTACCGCCAGAAAGGTTGAGTTTCGAGAAACTCTTAATGAATTCAAAGTTTAAATGATCCTATTGAGAAGGACATTTTGAATTCACCGACAATAAGGTTGAATATTTATTCTTAATGATTTCTTATCCCAATACTGGGTGGTTCATTTTAAATGGACTTGAAGAAATCACCATAAGTCTATAAGAGGTTGAACCATTACAAATGGTTCTTAATTATTTCATAGCCCAGATTCAGGGTGGTTTATATTGAGATAAACCTGATGAAATAACCTATGTAAGTGAGAAGGATTAGCCACCTTCTGTGAAAAACGTTGGGCCGTTTTTCTAAAACACTTACTAGAATCCTGAGGGTAAGATGGCCAAATATACACTTGTGTATATATATCTTACACATCGAGAACTTCGGTGGATGAAGGAGTTAGTTGTGTGTTATGAGTTTACCCCTATCTTAGAAAGTTCAAGACTAGTTTCACTTATCTAAGAGAAGGATCGCTCATTATCACTATGTACTAGTTCAAGATACGTTCACTAGTGCTTAAGCAACTAATTCCGCAACTGCTCGTCTGAGGAGGGCTGTGTTTGAGATACAGATGAATTCTTTCGCATTAGTGGGGGAATGTTGGTAATGCTTCAAGAAATTACCAAAGACAAAGCTATATCCCACATTGGTTGGGAAAATAGCTAGGGAAGGGTATTTATACCCTTACTTCCTCCCTCCCTTGTTGAGTGGGAAAGAACAAGGGAAGTCCTCGTGCACCGCCGCCGCCGCCGTCCGGCCGGCTCGGCTCGGGCTCGGGCTCGGGCTCGGGCTCGGGTAACACGTGTCTTCGACACGTACGCGCGCGTATATATTCTTTTTGGAGAAAATTCGTAGGAATTTTCTTATGAATAAAAGACTATATGTGAAAGAATTTTTTCTTATTTATAGGCTCTTGATAAAACTGTTTGAATCATCCGAATTTAATTGATTCGAACGTTCAGAACGGTTTGATTCCAGTGCAGATTATTCGAATTTATTCCAATATGTACAGTCTGTTTAGTGGATGAATTTAGACTGTTTTCCAGTCAAATTCATGGTGTAACAGCACTGTAATGACATGATTATTACAGAATTAAAATGGTGTTTATAAGAATCTGTTACAGCAGATTTAAGATGGCTGTTATACAGATTTAATTCTATAATTATTTGTGCAAGTGAAATGTCATTTATAGACATGTTTTACAGCCTATAAATAGAGATGTTGCATGCAGCATTTCATATCATCAAACACATTCACAAAGCATTCCAGTTTCTCTCTGTTCTCTCCACTTGTTCGAGCAGTTCCACTGTTGTTCACTCCGAGAGTCGAGTGTACGATTCCAGGAGCGTCCGTGTGCACCTCGGGGGACAGCCTGCCCGTGAAGCGACTACACTGTTCGGGCAGTTTTGTTTCTAAGGCAGTGGCCACCATACCACGACACGGTCCACAATATTTTACGTTCTGTTTTTGTTTATAATTTCCAGTCAGTGCTAACAGCCTTTTTGCAGTACATTTTACCAACACAAATCATCAATAGTTATTTTTAAATATCATTTTTAAACTTATTATTTAAAATTCAATGATTCGTTTTTATAAATGGACATTAAAAAAAATGTTAATCCTTTCTCATACGTAACCATATTTTCAAACCCAATTTAATTTGGTAAACAAAATTTATCGTTTTAGTAACATTAGAAAATTTTATTAGATGATACACTTTATGGTGGTCCAATCACATCTAACAAAAAAATTAGTGGCGATTCCTTATTTTCTTAAACCGATTTTTTCACGTTGGGACCATAATTAATTTTAGAATTTAATAATTTTAATTCTCATTAAAGCAATAAAGCTTAATGAGAATTTCGCAAATTCAACGACTAATCTGGAACTGTTTACCTTGGGTTGACTCGGTTGACCTTGGGTTGGATTTTGACTTCTAGGGTTTTGGATTTTTAAGGGGCTTGGATTTTCCTTTATGTGGTTTTGCTTTTTTAAATATATGGGTAACGAAATATTTGCATTACATTCTTGATGTAGGGTTGTATACAATGCTTTCTCCAAACTTTATATTTATAGGCATAAGATGAAAATTTTAATTCCATTGTGTATTAAATCCTAATAATAAAGTACACTAAAGTCTCATTTAATATATGGATATCCATCATAAATAAAGATATACATGACACTCATTGGATATCCATCATAAATAAAGATATTCATAACACTCCCATTGGATATTCATGAAGAGAATGTACATCGTTAAAACATTACTAAGATGAAAACCATGTGGGAAAATTTCTTAGTGAATGAAAAAGAGTACACACATCTTTGATACGCATAACATGTTGCCTCATTAAAAACCTTACTAGGAAAACTCATTGAGACAAAACCTTGGTTAAGGGAAAAAGAGTGCAACGCGTATTTACTCCCCTCATGAAAACATCACATAAGATCTTTGAATCTTCATAATTCAATCTTAAATATTGTTGGTACCTATGAATACTAACTGCCACATGTCAGGACCAGACGGCCCGCGACGAGCGAACAAGACTACGAACAATATAACACAAAAGACATTCGGTGATCGACGAAGCAATGCATATGATCGTTGCGAACCACAACGCGCGCGGTCACCCGCGAATCGTACGACACCCTTCGCAACACACGTCAAACTAGCAAGACTACAAGCAACATCGCACCCAGCGATCACGTGGCTACGCACATGATCGCTATGGATGATAGAGCAAACTTGATATGTGATGATGCACGTGATCCACACCGACATCGAGTTACGACAACTCACTAAAATACATGTCCCCCTCGATTGACACGTGCCTCACTTCATCTAACCCCTTTATAACGGGTCATGCACCCTCAAATAGGGGGACCCCTCATAACACAGAGAATCTCGTGCCCAAAACCTAAGCTCTCAAAAACTCCATGAGAACTCTCCCCTCCGGGCACCACAACCATAAGAGGAATAAGAGTCACACACGAGCTCCGACCTGGAACAACCGTCCCGGCCACCGTCAGATCATCGTCTCCAGTCCTTGGCCATTTTGTTCATCAACAGTTGATGCGGTCAGCGTGGACCCTTCACCTTTCGATCTGATCCTCGGAAGACAATGAAGAGCAGCCCTCGGCAAGGACGTATATGAAGGAATGGACAGAGGTAGGAAAAAGGAGAAAAAAGGGAAAATATCCCCCTTTCTTTATTTTCTTCTCAAGCTGAAAGTTGCCGACTGACCAGCATGCAAAATAAATCGGGAATCACGGGCTAGTCAGGAGAAGCAGTCATGACAACCAAAGGAATGGTGCATACATGTAATAAGAAGACCCATCAGAATATAGGGGTTCAGATGAGAGATGTAAGGCCAAGAGCGCCACAAGTGACATGGCAGGGAGAAGGAGCATAAGAGGCAGGAAGTTCAGAAGAGGGATTTAAGGAGCCCTCATAGTCCATCCGCCAGAAGAAAGAAAGTGATCCCTACCGATGAAATTCGAAGTTGTAAAGTTTTGAAATTCATTCACTGCTCATGTAACCTCCCTGGTGGTCTCAGGAGCGACCAAGGCGGCCGCCCGATGCAAAGCTGCTGACCATTTAGCTGCTAAGCATGACAGTGAGGGCACAAGAGGGCAAAAACTTGCCATAAAGCAAAGACGCACTAAACATGCGAACGTATGACCTAACTTATAATGTTTAATATGCACTTCGTTTTCATCTTTCATTCATTTTGTACATTCTATGGTACACTATATATTACAGTTTTGATCAATAAAAATATATTTTCTGCTAATATTTTCTATTAAGTATCCAGTTCTTCCTAAAGATGAAAGAAACTTTTGCCACTTTTAAGAGGTGAACGAGCTAAAAATAAACAAAGGGTCGTCTGAGTTTCCACCATGTTTAAGTGTGCATAGAGGAATCATCTCAACGATCGCCGCTTCCAAAAATTTCTTAAATTCATTTAAACCTTCATTTAAATTCTTGAGAGAAAAATTTTAATCTTTCTTGTTTCCCAAGAAAGAGTTTGAACACTTCCTTGTTAGACAAGAAAGTCAATTGAAATCTTCAAACTCGATAATAACATGTTTAAATTGATTACTTGTAGCTCCCACGACTATCAATGCTCATTTCCGACTTGCAAAAGCTCGGAATTATCGATCGAAACTCCAAATTCAATCTAGTCTAATCACCAGGATCAAAGAGATTCAACAACTTGATCCTTAACTTCAGAAAATCATCTCTAAGCTTGAGTCTAATTCCGATTTCTCGGTTAATCTGAATGGTCTAATCTATTTCCGAGATAGAATTTGTATCCCGATAATAAGGAATTCCAAGAGAAGATCCTCAGTGAGGCTCGACAAAGTCACTTCTCTGTTCATTCGGGATCAATAAAGATGTACAAGGATCTCAAGCCCTTGTACTGGTGGCTGGGAATGAAGCCTGCTATCAACGATTATGTGTCTAGGTGCTTGAATTGTCAATGTGTAAAGGCTGAACATCGAGTTCCAACTGGTTTGTTACAACCAATCAAAATTCCGCAATGGAAGTGGGAACAAGTCACCATGGATTTCGTATTTGGACTTCCTTGTACACCAAGAAAGAACGACGCAATTTGGGTGATAGTTAATAGATTCACCAAATCAGCCCATTTCATTCCTATCAGAATGAACATAAAACTGGAAGCTTCAGCTGAGTTGTATACTCAAGAAGTCATCTGTTTTCACGGTGTTCCTGTTTCCAACATATTCGACCGAGATCCTCGTTTCACTACACGATTTTGGAAGTCGTTGCAACAAGCTCTTAGGACCAAACTCAATCTCAGTACAGCTTTTCATCCTCAGAGTGATGGTCAATCCGAAAGAGTAATTCAAGTCTTGGAAGACATGCTTCGGGCATGTATTTTCGATTTCAGGAAGAATTGGGAGAAATCGTTGCCTCTGGTAGAATTCGTTTACAATAATAGCTACCAGCCTTCGTTTCAAATGGCTCCTTTTGAAGCACTTTATGGAAGAAGGTGTTGAGCTCCTTTATGTTGGTCTGAGTTGGGAGATAATAAAGTGTTAGGCCCTCAGATTCTCCAGGAAACTAAAGAACAAGTTCAGATTATTCATTCCCGATTGAAGCAGGCCTTTGATAGGCATAAATCATATGTTGATCAGAAACGGAGGGACATTCAATATGAAATTGGAGACAGGGTTTTCTTGAAAGTATCCCTATGGAAGAAAGTCTTTTGTTTTGGCAAGAGAGAAAAACTTAGTCTTCGATTTATTGAGCCTTTCGAAGTGACTGAAAAGATTGGTCCAGTAGCTTATCGACTCGATCTTCCTCCTGAATTTAATAAGATACATAATGTTTTCCACGTATCAATGCTCAGACGCTACCGTTCTAATCCATCTCACATACTTGAACCAGAAGAAGTGGAATTGAGTCCTGATCTTTCATACGAGGAATAACCTATTCAAATTCTCGACCGAGAGGTTAAAA
The DNA here is from genome assembly GCA_958450335.1 of Hibiscus tridactylites. Taxonomy (NCBI): domain Eukaryota; kingdom Viridiplantae; phylum Streptophyta; class Magnoliopsida; order Malvales; family Malvaceae; genus Hibiscus; species Hibiscus tridactylites. The sequence continues at coordinate 74,397,284 of OY288273.1, forward strand.
GGCTCAGAAATAAGAACATTCCTCTTGTAAATGTTCTCTGGAGAAATCATAATGTGGAAGAAGCTACATGGGAACCAGAGGATACAATGCGGAAGCAATATCCTCATCTCTTTGATTCAGGTAAGAATTCGAGGACGAATTCTTATTTTAAAGGGGGGAATTGTAATATCCTCAATGTACCTTAGAAGGAAAATGAATTAAGTTGATTAATTAATTGAATTAATTGATCACAAATTAAATATAATTATATGATTTAGTGGCTAATTGGATGAAATTGAAAATATAAGAGCTAAATTACGATGACTTAACTAGGATTTAGCGTAAATAAAAAGATTGCATGCAAAAGTTTCAAGTAGACCTAGCCTACCCCTTGTTAATAGGGGTGGGAATTGTCGGGTACCCGGAAAACCGGGTACCCGGTTCGTCCGGGTACCTCTTTAAATGGCCCGTGTCCCGGCCCATTAAATCCGGGTACCCGGGATTCGGGTACCCGGGTAATCGGGTACCGAGTACCCGGTTCATATTTTTTATTTATTTTTTATTTTAAAATTAAAAAAATCATATGTTAAACACAAAAATATTAAAAAAATTAAATTTAAAACTTAAAAGAATATAATACAAACATAGAAAAAATATAGAGCTTTAAACTTAATTTTAGAGTGAAAATATTAAGAAACATAAAATAAAAATATAATTTTTAAATATAAAAATATATATATTAAATTTTATTGGGTCGGGTCGGGTACCCGGTAAGGGAAAACTCTCGGCCCGTGTCCCGGGAAATTTGCCGGGTCGGGTACCCGACCCGGTCGGGTAAATTTTTTCGGGAATTACCCGGTATTTTTGTTTCGGGTAGTCGAGTTTTCGGGTCGGGTATTTTCTCCCACCCTACTTGTTAATAGTTAATTATTGAATAGAGTTGAGGGGTAAAATTGAGTTTTCCCAGCCCCTAATCATCATTTTGGCCAGCCATATGAGAGAGAAAGGGGATTAGACGTATCCCACTATCAAACAAAACTTTCTTCTCATTTTTTCTTTCTTCTACATGTCGTGAGTTTTAGAGTGAAAAGGGAGAGAATTGTTGTTGGTTTTGCTGCCTATAGAGGTGTGTTGAAACTCAATTTGAGATTAGAATTGAGAGGAATTAGAGATTTTGCAAAGTAAGTAGCCTCCTTGTCACCATTTTGTTAACCGATTAAGTTGGTGCATGTGCATGAGTCTTATTTTGAATTTATGGATGAAAATGTTAGTATCATACATGCATGTGTTTTTCATGATCTTAGGATTGAAATTTGATGAAGGATTGTACTTGAAATCTTATTTTTTAGCTTGAATTAGAGAACCAATTAACCTAAGGATAGATTTGAAGATAATGTTAAGGCTTTGGTTTAATATGTAAAATTAAAAGAATTAGAGTTGAATTGGAAATTTTCCATTAGGAATGAATTGAAGATTAGGGTTTTAATTATAAGATTTAGGCTTTGGATTTGCTAAAAGGTGATTAAAATGAAGTTAGATTGAAGGAATTAACAAATTGGTTCAATGAATTATGAAAATTGAATTTTGGGACTATTTTGTAATAATTAGAAAATGCTAGGATTAAAATTGGTTAAATTATGACTCTGGAGATTTGTTTAAAAATCAGGGGATTATTTTAGAAAAAAATTTAGTAACTCGAATTAAACTTAAAATGGCTCAATTTGATAAATTAAGCAAATTAGTGAAATCTGTTAAAAAAAACAGCCCTGTTCTAAAATATCAACTTTGAAAATTCACTATAAATCGTATATAAAGAATTTGAAGCTGGAATTTTTATGGATTAAACTTCATATGTATATTTTAGTTGAGAGAAAACGGAATTCAATTTGGAGCTATGTGCTAAAATCTGGAAGTGAATTAAGTTAGGCACACCAAAACTATTTTGAATTTGAAATACCTATAAAGAAGTAATAAACTGTATTAATCTAGAAGTGATAAAAATGTGAGTCCAATTTAGTTAAATATGATATTGCATTACCTTTCTAAGAATGTATGATAATATTTTTTTGGAATTGTATGGAGAAAGTTATGACCAATTTAGTGATTGTTGCTCAAGTCTGCCAGATTAGGACAGCCTTGAAAAATTGAATTTAGCATTTGAATATTGGTGGTCTAATGCATGATTTAAATACCAATATATCTTTTATATGTATGTGTATGATAAAAAAGACCAAGGTATTGACAACTTGTAGGAGGAAGCCAAGATTGGATCATCCCAAAAGAGGAGTAAGAAGATTACCATCAAGGAATAAGAGTAGCTTAGAAGTTTCTGAGTGTAGTTACCCTAGGGTTGGGACTAGTGTCCTAACCACCATTTTAATTTAATTTTAGCTATGTTACATGCATGAAATGACTTAAACTAAAGCTTTTAATTTAGTAAGGCAATGAGGCTAAATAATTAAACATGAAAGTATGCTCGAATGGATTGTTTGATATTGTGAATTATGTGTATTATTTGAATGTTTTGTGTGATGCTATGAATGATCGAATGAGGCATGATGTTTCTTGTATGCTACTGAATTTGAATGCTATTTAAAGGTTGATACATGTTGGTTTATCATGGCTGATTGTTATATGTAAGAATTGAGCATGGTTGCTTTTGATTTAGATGATTGAATGATATGAAAATCTATGTAAAAGCTTGCTGAAATTTTTCATGCCGCGATTTGATTGAATAACCTCTTGTTGTATCATGATTTATCTTCTATGACATAAAATATGCTAATTTAAAAAGCTAAAGTCCTTGGTTTACTAGATGGCTTAGGTAGAAGGGCATGCCTTAGAGTATAGAGCTCTCTTGATTTGGGTATTGATATACCTTCTTGTATTGGTAATTATACACCTTCTTGATTAGCACCTTGTGTGCCTTGTGAAATGGTACTATATGTACTAGTGGATTTGGTGTCTTAGCACCTACTTGTGATACTATTAGTATCTTCTTGATTAGGTACAAATGCACCAACTTGTGACTCAATTACCTAGACCAGTCTAATAACCAAGGCAACTTAATTACAAGATTAAACATAAAATGACTTGTCTTGCATGAATTGTTCTTATGATAATTGTTATTGTGACTTGTTTTGCAAGCATTGATTATTGTTATATAACTAATTCGATGAATGTATGTGATTGAATATGCCATGAGTGTAACACCCTAAAAATATTCTTAATTCCAAAGCCCTAATTTTAAAATCTATAAATTCCTAACCCTAGAATTTGGGGAATTCCGATTCTGAAACCTTAAATGAATTAAAGAATTAAAATATATTTTAAACAAAAATTTTATGGTTTAAATTTGTTAAAATTAGAATTTGGGGGTCATTCTGTAAATAGGGTAAATTTGGTTTTGTTTTCTTGAACCCTAGCTAATTCAAGGCCATGTCTTGTAATTTTACCCACATTTTTTAGTTGAATTCTAACCTATATTGTTAATCCAGCCATCGCTTATCTCTTATTATATATACAAATATGTTATTATAGTTTTGGCTTTCGGTAGTGAACCCTAGTCGTATTTTCTCTTATTTCGAAAATAATCTTTCGGTCGTTTAGCCGGTCATCACCCTTAACCATTGACTTTTCATCTCGCGTCATCTTTGTTTGTCTTCACTCAAGCATAAAAGATTAGAATCTCCCCCTTAATTTGATCGTATATATACCTCGTGAACCCCTGCGTATTGTTGTGGCCAAGAACCTTGCTGCTAGTGGCCTTTCACCAACCTTTCACCCTTAATTCCTTGGTTTGTTTTCTTATTAATCAATTTAAATAGGTAAACCCTTCTGTCCATTATTCCATGATTTGTATAGGAATATGTGATGTATTAAATGATAACAAGATTATTTTCTTACTATTAAATTGCTTTTTTATCTATATTATTTTATTATATGTATAGTCTACTGCCCTCAGATTTCATATATATATATATATATATATATATATATATATATAATTACTATTTTTTTCAAGATTATTGTTTTAAGTATTAGATATTTCTACATACAAACGTGTAATCAATGTCCAATGTTATAAATAAATTTATTTACAAATATTTGTACTTAGTAAATTTTGAGGGTTTTAGATACGAGATCTGATGTAGTTTTTATGCGTGTTTTAGTCGACGTCGACTTTAAAGAAGACGAGCTATCACCTCCTTCGCATGTTCGATCTAACCGTGTACGTACCACAAGGACTTCACGTGAGTATTCTTTTGAACTAGTGTTTTTGTCTTAGTTTGGTGGCATAGTGATAATAGTGCTAATATCGAAATTATCCCCATAGGTTCTGATACAGCTAAACCCAGTGGTTCTGATCGTGGGAAACACATTATTAAGTAGGTTGAGTTGCTTTGGCTAAGGTGTGTTCTCTTTCTGTGCTATATATTTTGATTTTGTGATTGTGATTTTACGCTTGAGTGATTTTCAATTGTGTTGTGATTTAAATTATGTTTTCCGTGCATACTATTTTCAGACTGTGAATAAAATTGTGATTTAAAGTAAATGAGTTGTGAATCTCAGATTTATTATCGGACTGTGTTGAGACTGTGATATCTTTTTACCGTGTTATCATGGGTTGGGATTGTACAGAGGAAGTTTAGTGGTTTATACCACTTGTGTTGGTGACTATGTAGCGAGAGGTTTTGGGGAACCTACTCTTTTTGGTGACTATGCAGTATGGGTGTATTGCATTGTGATTTCATAAAACTGTGTTTAAACATGATTTGTGTCTTTACAATATTTTTTGTGAGAATTGTTGTGAAACTGAGTTTGTGATTGCTTGCACTTTAGAGACACGCTGAGCTTAATAGCTGACCCCCCTTAGCTTCTATTTCAGATTCTCAAACATAGGCTTTCGGTACTTGGAGGACCACAGTTTAGTAGATTTATTTCAGTTTTCAGTATGGGCATTTTAGATTTTCAGATTTACTTCATTTTTATATAAGTTAGTTTACTATTTGGGAACTTTATGTAAATTAGATACTTATATTTTGATTTGGGATTTTTCAACTGCTTTAGCATGCATGAGAATTTTAATCGGATATTTTGATGATTTGTTTTATGTTGTTTTCTTCTATACGACCACGTTTTGAAAAAAAGAATTTAATGTGAAACAATACCGTTTTAATAAATAATTTAAGTATTTAGTTTCTAAAACCTAATATTCATTTTATTGAGGGACACGTTTTCAACCCGACTTCCTAGATTCAGCTCATAACCTTTGAGTTGAGTTTAGGGTTTGAGAATTACTCTGAAATTATCTCAAAGACTATAGGAATTTCTTCAGCAATTCAGTTTTCACGCTCAGAGCAGGGGCGAATCGTGGACAAGTACTTGTTTTCTCCTTCCTCAATCATTATAGCATTAATGCTCAGCTTCTCAAATGCTTCACACATATCATTTTTCCTTTCTCCTCCTCATTAACTTGGGCATTTGGGTCCAGAAAGCCTCTGGATCTGAAATTAGGGCTCAGGGGTGGGAATGTCATAGGCTCCCACTCAATTTCCTATCCTTTCAATCTTGCCCTCGTTCTTTCTTGGTGCTTCCTAATTTCTACCCTTCTCTGCCAATGGTTGGGCTTGAAACCAAACCCAAATCGATCATTCTTTGTCGAGATAACCACGGGGTACAGCCTCCCTTGGTGTCTTTTCCCGAATCCTTTTCTGACTTCAGCACCTTTTCCAAGAGTTTGCTTCACTTGCATCATTGCACAGTTGGCTAGTTCTGGTACTTTACTCCCCTAAGTGATAAAGGTTGCATTGACTAGCTTCAGTGTGTTGAAGTGACACTCAAGCGCACCCTCATCAATCTCGATAAAGGGTGCATTAGTAGTTACTGATGCAATGATTTCCTCCTTCGCAACGGCTGTTATCAATTGTCCGTCAATCACGAATTTCAATTTCTGGTGAAGGGTAGAAGGGACCGCTCCTGTTGTGTGGATCCATGGGCGCCATAAATAGACAATTATAACTTGGCTATATGTCCATGACCATAAATTCTATGTTGAAGGTTAATGGTTTGATCTGCAAAGGCACTTCAATTTTTCCCAACACATCTCTCGTCGTTTCGTCGAATTCTCTCACACTATTTTGATAAGCTCTCATGTGTGAGCTATCTATTTGCACTTTCTTTAATGTTGCTAGCAGGAGAACATTAAGGGCTAACTCGTTATCAATAAGGACACCTGGTAGCATGTATTTCTTTCATCTTGTGGAGATGTGTAGATCTTTGTATGTTCCCCTCCCTCCTTCCGGTATTTCCTCATCATTGAAAGAAATAAAGTTGTTAACCGCAATGTTGCCGACCAGCATGTCCATCTTGTCGGTTGTAATTTCTTTCGGCAAAAATGTACGGTTCAGAATCTTCAACAAGGCATCACAATGGCCCTCAGAACTCAACAATAGAGATAACAAAGAGATTCGAGCTAGGATCTTGTAGAGCTGCTCCACCATGCTATACTCATTAGGTTTGAGTATCTGGAGAAATTCTTGAGCCACTGACTCCTTCACAGGCTCATGTTATATTGGTGGCTTCTCCTTAAAGAAATCACTTTCATCTTGTTTCTCTAGTTCTTCAGTAGCAGCTTTTCTTTGAGCTGTATCTATATCCTCAACTATCAGCAAGGAATACAGTCTCCCACACCTAGTGAAACGGCTTACCTCATTAACGGTTCATCCTTTGTCTTTTCTTCAGCGAGTAACTCTCCTGGGGCCGCCACCATGCAAGCATAAATCCAATGGACTTGCTTGATGTCCTTGTATGGGAATGGGGTTGGTGCCTTCATCATAAGTCGTGGGGTTACACCCCTCGTGGGTTCACTAACTCTTGTCTTGGCATTGATAACCATCGGCTTCATTCTTGTATAATCTCTCATTGAGGTTGATTCTTCTGTCGCACATACGTCTATCATGTGCTCTTTGCTTTCTTTCTCAAAAAAACTCGAGTTCTTTGCTATCTATATTAGCTTGGACCAAGCATTTTAACTCCAAGTAACTTTCTATCCCATGTCCTTCCGCTCTATGGTACTCGCAATACAACTTTTCTTCAATTTTCGTTTTATGGGCTTCTCTTTCTAACATCCCATCTGCAACCATTTGGGCCCACACCAACTTCAGGGGTGCCCTGACCTCAGCAACACATTTCTTGACCATCTCGTCTTCCTCTTCAATGACTGCATTCACTCATGCCTTATGATGATTTGGCAACGGGTTTCCTTTCTCTTCGGTTGTGTCAATTGATAACATGCCCAATTTCCTCAGATCTTCCACCACTCTTTTAAATGTAGTGCATTTTTCAATTGTGTGCCCCCTAATACCAGCATGGTATTCACATTGTTCTTTTTCGTCATACCATGGTGGGTATGGGGGTGAAAAGGGGGAACATATCGTGATAGCACCATCTGGGACTTGACCAGTTCAGCGAACAATTCTGTGTGTGTCATTGTGATGGGAGGGAAGTATAGTTTGAAGTTTCCTTGATATCTCCGCTCTTCTTTTAGGGAGTTCGTGGTAGCAGCTACCGTAGTTGGGGAGCTAGGCTTGTTGAAAATTACTCCTTCTGCATAGTTGGGGTTGTAGACATTGGTTGCGTTGACTTTACTCTCTCTTTTCTTGTAGGGTTTCTTCTTCTCTCCTCTATCTAGTTTCCCGTTCTTGATAGCCGCCAAGATTAGTTCCCCATTCGTTAGCATGTCTGCGAAACTCCTACTTGCATGATTTATCAAGCGTCCATAGAAAGATCCCTTCAAGGTCTCTACAAACATTTGGGTGATCTCGTTTTCTAGCAATGGTGGTTGTACTTGTGCAGCCACATCCCTCCACCTGTGTGTGTACTAGCGGAAACTCTCATGATTCTTCTATTCCATCCCCTACAGGACCAAGCGATCTGGAACCATGTTAGTGACATGGTTCCAAACGTTCGCTGAAGGCCCTTGACAAATCCTTCTATGATCTGTTGTTAGCCAAGCTCAACTGCGTGTACCAGCGTGAAGCTAACCCTATTAAATTGTTTTGGAAGCAATGAATGAGTATCTTCTCATTATCAAGGTACATTGACATTTTCCTACAATACATGGTCAGATGCGTTGAAGGGCATGTAGTTCCATTGTATTTATCGAAGTCTGGGATCTTAAATTTCGGGGGCACCACATGATCTTTCACCAGACTCAAATCCTTAGCATCCATTCCACCATGAGTACTTCCCTCTTGAAAGGAATTGATCATTCCCTCTAACTTTTCATAGCGATCTTCCCATTTCCTCTCGGCCTTGGCCTTGTCAGCAATTTCGTCGAGGTTAGGCATCTCGTAATTATGAACCTTTTCATTTGGGCAGTGCATTGGTGTCTCCTCCTATTTCAGTTGCGTCCAGATCTTTAAATCCTATAGTGGTTGCGATCTGGCTAACTGTATTTCGGTGAGCTAGCTCAATTTCCTACTTCATGTCGGTTTCAATCTTTTCTATCCTGTCCTGGGTGCTTTTTTGGTTGGTTTCCAAGGTAGCCAGTCTGTTTTCCATGTCCATCGCTCTAGTTTCAGTGAGTTATTTTTGCTATTTTGAACGTTAATTCTGTCATATTTTTTATTTAAGTTAGTTTCTTATCATGTTATGAATGCTTGCGGAAAGAAGATAAACAAACAAATACAAACAACCAAACAAAAGAACAATGCAAATGCATGATTGCAAGCGAAAGGTCACCAATTTCATAAAATATTTGCTCAAGAAACAATTTTCAATTGGATGCCAAAGGTCCTTTATTACAAGAAATTTTATTTTTCTACGAGTACATCTCAACCCGAGTACCCAACTCCTTGATTTTCTCAATTAACCACATGAGCCTTGGCCCTACCTCTCCCACTAGCCTGGTGTATTGGCGGAGAGTTGTGGCTTCAGTTTCTAACATCATCACGTGCCTAGCCACATCTTAAACTTGAGCCATCATGGTTCTATCGAACTCATTTCGCTCTTGGAATCTTCTAGCATTGTCTCTGAGACGAGTGAACCAGTAGTTATTACCCTCATCAGCAATATCTTCAAGGACTATGATCTTTGTTCTATATTCTTGGATGATGTCATCCATCTCTTCCACGTGCTCCCTTAAGGAATCATTTTCATTCAGACTAACCTGGAGCTCCTCAAAGGTTTGATCACTCTAAAGCTTGTGAAGAGTCTGGTTCAGGTCCTCCATCTTGGCCTGCAATTCAGCAACAAAAGCCTGACTTTGCTTCAACTTCTAACTAGTCTCGTCATATGTTGTCTGTAACTGGAGCAAACAAATTTTGTTGTCACGGGCCTTCCTTTTATAGGCAGCTACATTTTCCTTCTCATTTTCAAGGGTTCGTTTGTCCTTTTCACTTTTTGCCACTTGTTTACCTTTCTTCCTCTCTTCTGCGAGTGCTTGCATATATTTCTCAATTTACCTTTTTCCACGCTTTGTTTCTTTTCCCATAGCTTGTTCAATCTCTTGCCTCTATTGCTATGGACTCTTTCTCATATCAGCATTCCAAACAGTAGCTTGAAATTTGAGGAAGTCAACCCTTTGAATCTCATACATCTCTTTTAGATCCCTATACAACTTCATTACTCGATTGGTCTCCCCTTTATACTTGTCCACATCAAGGCTTGACTCGAACTTATCTTGTTGGTTCTGTTCTCGCAGGTCTTCCATCTCTAACTTGGTCCTTCTCAGTTCTTCTCTCAAAATATCAGCTTCCGAGGGAACCACTTTCATGTGTTCTTCTAAAGACTTGGCTTTGTCTAGGAGTAGGTGGTATGATCTTGTCATTCATTCTCACATGTCTCCATGTGTCATAGCTGGGGCTGAACATGCAGTTTCTATCAAACACTAACTTCATGTAATAGCAATTATTCCATGAATCACTAATAGTCTATATCTTCCCTTTGAACTTGCCTTGAAACTTGAACTCTGATGAATTAAGGCTAGTGGTAAAAGGAACAAACTGTCGAGAACCATACTGTCATGATACTAACAGAGGAGCACACCCAATTCCACCCCATAAACCCAACAACATCATAAAGTTGTAATCTCCACATTTGTACAGAACCTTGGCATGTCCCATCCACGGAACCCTCCATTTGATGTTTTCGTCATGGCGGTCTTTGAATATATCAACCCATTTTCTTTTCTTGATAGTCGGCCAATCCTTCACCAAAAATTCTTGGAGTGGAGAAAATTTTGGGGAAAACACATTAGATAGAGTCAAAGTTGGGCACTTCCAGAAGTGATTGAGGGCCCAAACTTGAAGTAAAAGAGAACACCCTCCAAAGCGCACACCTTCCAGCTTTCGGCATACTTTCAGTGAGATAAAGGTTTCAACTAACAATGTAGGTACTGGATTGACTTCCCTCTTCAATTGTTCAAAGAAGTCGAGCAGGGATACATCAATGTTTCCCAAGACCCTAGGTAAAATAACCAAACCACAGATCGTAATTTCCAGGAGATCTACTCTCTTTTCTTTGTCTGGATGAACATGTATTATGTTTCTGATGCTCGACCAAGGGAAGGAAAAACTGCCTCCTCTTTTCCATATCAAACCCTTGACCCATCCATCATTCATGCCAGCGAAAGTTGTAAGCCTAACATGCGGGTTTTTGTTTTTAGGTGGCCTAGCATAAACCCAATTTTCTTTCACCCTACGAAAATTAAAAAGGGCCAAGTACTCCTCGAACCTAGGCACCATATCTTCTCCGTTAAAAGTGAAACAGTGGTACCCAGGGATCCAAAATTCAACCAAGGCCTTCAAGAACTGCTTATCTATCTTCACATACAGTAGGTACACTATATCACCATAAGATTCATAGAACAACTGTTTAGTCTTATAATCAAAATGTTCCAAAATTTCTCGCAGATCTTGTATGTTATTCTACTTGACACTAATATGGGCGTACTCTGAAGTCTCTGTCTCGTGGTCAACGGCCAAATTGTTCCCATATGCTCGCTGGTTAACCTCAGACCAATGATGTACCCTCACATTTTCATCTTTCTTCTTTAGGATCCTTCCATCCATGATGACAACTTTTCAAATCGAGCAAATATTATGAAAAACCAATCCCTTCTTGATATGGAATGATGATTCAAGATTAAACATGCAAAACAACAAAAGGGGTCTAAAATAATTTCATTGCATAAATAATTCTAGGCAGCACATTCTAACACTTCAGGACATGTCTCCACGTATTATCTTTTTGAAATAATTTTGATTAAACTCAAAACCCTAGGTTTTTCACATGGCTCTACTAGGGTAGGCACTAGATTCTCAATAATGGTTTGGTTCTAAAAGGGTACCCGAGCTGTCCTTGTTGTCCCCTACTAAGGGTAGCAACACTACAAGAATATAGACTTTTAGTGACAAATTGACGTTGACTAGCAGTTATTTTGTCACAAATATTAAACTTTTGTCATAGATTTTTTGTGCGACAGTATTAACATAAGTAATTATGATGTATTTTTATTTGGTCACTATTATAGTAGTAATTGTGACGATTACATTTTTCACAATTAAATTCTCATTGTAAGTCTATAACGGTTACACAAATTTCATTGCCACTAAAACTTTGACACTTGATAGTGACGATATATAAAGTGTTCACTATAATTTGATATTTGTTGTGAAAATGCAATTGTTTGTCATTTAAAATTTTACTTTTGTTGTGATAAATTTTGTCACCAATAATAAATAAAGTTAATGACTAGTTATATATTGTCACAATAATAAATTTATTTTTATAATTATAATAATAATAACAATTATAAAAAATTAAAGTTAACATAAAGGCATAAACTAGTTTATCAAAAGGTAAAATAATTCTGTCTCTACACTATGTGTAAATTGTTGTTTTAGTCATTCTATTTTGATCAATTTTAGTCCATATATTTTTGAAATTTTAAAAGTTCAATCCTAATACAAACGGGACAACAACAATATAATTAAATTACAATGACTAAAAATGATTGAACAAAAGAATAAAAATCAAAAGTTTTACTTAACATATTTTAAGACTATCATTCATGTCAATATCGAAATTTCAAATTTTAAAAAGTACATATTTTTTTGAATAGAAAGTACATAAACTTAAAGTGAACAAATTAAAATAAAAAGACTAATATATAATCTTGGCATAATATGTGATAGCAAAATTTTACCTTATGAAAAATTTTACACATGATATTTGTTTTAACCTTTCTTGTGGAGGTAAAATTTACATTGTCAGTATAGTAAATAATTATCACATAAAGGATAATTCTATCAATAATTTAGGTGTAAATCTTAATATTCATATGTTTATATTTTAAAACAAACTCAATTATTTTTATATATTTTCTTCAACAAACGTATTTCGTATAGGAAACCATATAAAAATTAATTAAATTATTATTATATTAATTATTTTATAATTAATACATACTTTTAAAATAAATAAAATTAATTTTAATTACAATTTAACCTAAATAATATTTTACTTTCAAAATAATATTAAATTTTTTGCCTAGCCTAGTGGATAGACATTGCACTCTCCCCCTAAAGGTTCCAGGTTCGATCCCCCACGAAACCATGCATTGTATTTATTTATTAAAAATTGATATATGAATATGTCACATCATGAGACGACGCTACCGAGAAAAGTCATTGGATAATGGACACGCGATGAAGGCTGACTTGTCTGGGATGAGTCCCTTCCAGTGTAGTACGACATGTCCGATCCGAGCCTGAATAAAAGATTGTTGCAACTAAAAAATATAATTATTTTATTATTATTGAAAGTGACAATGTATTTTAGACAATATTTGAATATGTATTTGTGATAAAATGTTTGTCACTAATAAGAATAACATTAGTGTCTAAATTTTAGTCATTGTTATTAATCTTTTGTGTCAAAAAATATAGTCATAAAAAATATAACTTATTGTGACAAAATGCATAAAAGTTGTCACTAATATAATAGTAATGAAGTTATTAGTGACGACTCAGAAAAATAGTCACTGTAAATTTCAGTGACTAAATTTAATACTTTTAGTGACTGTTTTTGATGTCACTAAAAATCTATGTTCTTGTAGTGCAAGGCCCTCGATTCTCACCCATTATAGGCTTCAAACGAATTGAGTTCAACTTAAGAGGACTCATTTCCTTATGCCTTCTCGAAGGATCAGTCTCCTTACGAAGACAAACGACATATGAGTCTCGAAGGTACTTGCTAGGCTCATACAGAGAATCAATATTTTGACATGAGCAAAGAGTTTTCCCCCAACTTAAACGAACGAGATAAGCTCGGGTATAGAGCTTTTTAACAGTTTTAGAATGCGTAAAATAAAATTATATTCATTAAACAGACGAATAAATTGAAAGATTTGTGAACTTACAAATTCTATTTTTTCTTTTTAAAAAACATTCTTTTTAAACCAATTTGTGGCCTCACCATCTTTTATTTAAAACAAACAAAAATATATCCCTAGCGGAGTTTCCAAGCTGTCACAACCCTTTTCGAGCCCAACATTTTTATAAAGCAAAAACACGGAGTCGCCATCAATCTTTTTGAAATAAAGTGTGATTGGATCACTTTTAAAATCAGGGTTATTTTAACAAAACAAAATAACATTTTTGGTCTGCGGAAACCAGAAAATAGGTTCGGAGGTCGATTACGTATGGGGAAGGATTAGAACCACCGCAACGCTAAAAAATTAGTACCTTATTGATTTCAAAAAGAATTTTCAAAATTGGAGTTTGCAAGTTCACAAGAATTTCGATTTATTCGTCCGCTTTATAAATATAAGTCTATTTTAACGACCTTATCGTCCGGAAAATGAACTCCTATCACTGCCAACACTTCTGACACTAACATGTCATTTCCGTTTGGTAAGACTATGCATTAATTAGTTTTCACTTTTTAAACAAAACAACAAAAGACAATTAAATGTACTGTAATTTTTTAATTAAAACTTAGTGATTAACAACCCTAAAAATGTCTACATTTATTTTATTTATTAAAAGGTTCAAGTAAAATTAAGTGTATTTTATTTAGTGACAATAGAACCTTAAGCATATTTTTACTCTAATAATAAAACATCAAATAACTATAATATGTGGAGAATCAAAGAACATGATCGGCATAGATTTTAAACATGCTGGTGATAATAAATATTAGATCCAAACCAATAAACAATAATGAATGCAAAACATTAGAGGTGTTGTCAAGATTGATGGCAGAAGTGGAAATTCGAAAGAGGCTGGAGAAAATGAATTGAAATTGGGGCATGAAGCATGTAACATCCGGGTTTAGGGGTCGGGTGAAAATAATATTTTAATATTATTTGAGCTCGGCTTTATAATTAAAATAACCTTTGGGCCTCGGGTTTCAAAAGCAAACATTTTATTATTGGACTAAATTGAAATAAAATTTAATTTGGATGGTTTTTAGAGAAAAGGGGAAATAGCCATCTCATTAATGGCACTCTTGTAAATAAATGGACTTGTGGAATTAAAAACTCATTTCTTATTTTAAAGAGATTATTCATCATCTTCTTCCCTCCTCCTTTCTAAAATCTCACGACAAAAACTCCCTTTTTCCCTAGTCTACTATTCCATCACCATTCTTCCTCACCTATGGTGATTTTTGAAAGGTAAACATATATTTGACTTGTCCTCTCTTTCCTCTACATGCTTGTACTCTTAGTTTCCATTAAAACTCATGATTTTGCATTTTGGGTTTTGAAAGTTTGGTTTAAAAATGAGAACTTTATTAGCTTTAACTAAAGCTTTTGATTTATTATTGTTGGATGAGTTGTTTATAACCCTTAAGGTCCGATATATGTGATTTTTAATGAATTTTAGAATGATTCCCGAATTTGGGTTTTATGGAGGTTTTAGAGAGTTGAAATGTTGAGTTTTGGGGGTGTTTAGGGTGAAAATTTGTGGGCTGATGGTTAGGCTATGTATAAGGGTTGTTTTGGAAGCTTTTGGGAGTAATTTAAGTGTAAGAATCATCGGTTTTGGACTGTGCTAAAGGGCTGCTCGTAAATGGCATTTTGGGGTTGTCTTTAGCTTGAAATATTGTGAATTGTGATTGAATTGTATTCTGTGTTGGTCTTTTGATGTTGGGCTGATTTGGAATTGTTTGAAATGTGTTTGAGGTTGTTTAGAGGCGGATATTGGTGTTGGAGAAGCTTCAGGAAGAAACCCGGGTTTGTGAGAGTGGTTGCTTGCTTGGCTTGGAGCTTGTAAGCTTAGGTGAGTGGTTAAAGTATTTTTAAATGGCTTTGATCAATTGGTTCAAGCATGTGAATGTGGAAATGTTTTCAAGTATCGTTTTGGTTCAAAGTTGGTTTCTGAAAGAGTTTAGTTTGGGCTTGAAAAGTCAATTTTAAATTCAAGAGTAAGTTGATGTGAATTGCCTCTTTATTTTTCCCCTTTTTCTATTTGTTTTCATTACTTGTGGTGATGTTTTGTTAAGCATGAAATTTAAATAATTTGGGAAGAAGTATGATTGCTTAATATTATATCGTTGATCATGTATGATGGTAATAATGTTGATGTTGATATGCCTTGTAAGATGTGTGTAAGTTGGTGCAGGTTGTGCACGAAAATGGTGAGTAAGACCATTTGTGATTGGTAAGATTGTAAGTAGTAAGTGATACCTAATTGTGGATATTGTTGCAACTTGTTTTGGTTGTGCATGGTATAGTGAGTACATGTCGCATGATAGTAAGTGTATATTGTGTTGCATGGTTGGTGTCGAACCTCACGTGATGGTTGTCGTTGCTCTGGTGATGTGTAGTCCCGCTGGAAGTGAGTGGTGTAAGACTCCGGTGATGTGTAGTCCCGCCGGTAGTGACTAGTAGAAGAGTACTTTGATGTGTAGTCCCATTGGAAAACTACTAGTTGAAACGGTGATGTGTAGTCCCACCGTGTGTGTTTTGGTTATGCTTGTGCATGTCATGTGTTGCTCATGTTGTATCTCACTATATCATTTTTTTTATGGTTTTGCTTTAATTTAGGATCATGCCTTTATGCATACCATGATGTGTGATGCCAAGTTAAATGCCTATATTGTTGACCTTTGGATGAACTTGTACGTTAGCAAAAAGATTAGGTCGTTGGATGAATTGTATGAGTTGACCTTTATTTTTAAAAAAAGCTTTGAACCCTGCATTGTCGTAGTTACGTTTTTGAGCTCCGCTCACTAAGCTTTATGCTTACGCTCTCCTTTTTCCGACAATGCAGATCTTTAGCTTGGAGTTAGCAAGGAGCAAGAAAAAGGCTTCCAAGCGTGTGGTAATTGTTCGAGTATGGTTTATTAAATAATGTAGTAGTTTAGCAATGGGAAATGCTACGTGTTTTAGGAGCGTGTATCTAGACTCCTTTGTGTTGGCTTTATGTTGTTAATGCCTTATGTTGATGTTTTGGATTGATTATGGGTTGTAATGCATGAATGTCATGGTGAATGATTGCGTATGGTGGCATGCCTCTAGACGTTTATGTTGCCTTGTTAGTGATGCAAACCTCTTATATGTTGACTTGTGCCTTTTGGGGCCTTTTGAACTTTTATGTATGCCCTTTTATGCTAAAAATCCCCTTTGTTTGAATGCCATGATTGGATGCCTTGATTCATGTTTGATTGCTACCTAAGGCTCATGTATGATTGCTTAAATGTTTGTATGTGCATTGGAGAGTCTAAAAATGCATCTAGAGTCTTGATTGAGGTCACCAAGTTGAAATTGGTGGAATTGCAGAGCAGGGCGTATCGATACGCCTGAGGGCCGTATCGATACAGCCTTGCCCAAAGGCCACGAATTTTGCCTGACGTACCGATACCCTAAGGGTATCGATACCCTCCAAAGTTACTGGAATTTGGAGAAGTTGGAACGAGTAGTGCATACCGATACGGGGTTCTCGAGTATCGGTACGAGGCCACTCCGTTGACCAAGGAGGTTTGACCGAGAAGGGCGTATCGATACGCTCAAGGGCAGTATCGATACGGTCTTCCCGGAGTTGACTCTTTGGGTTGACCTGGTCAGGGCGTATCGATAGCCCTAGTTAGGGTACCGATACAGTCTGCCTGTAAGCTTATAAATGGACTGTCGTGTTTGGTCAAGGTTCGAATGTGGTCTTTCTTGGATGCTTTCCGCTGTTGTGAATCACTTAGACTTAATGTTCCTCTAAACAAGATTAATTTTAAAAAGAAAAAAAGGGTTGCTAACCGAGGGGAACCTTAACGGGTTTCACTCGGTTTTCCCCGTGTGGCCCACTCGGATCGGTCATCCTGCCAGACCGGGACGAGGGGTTACAAAGCAATTGAAATTGCGGATTTACAACCAGGAACAAATATAGACCTTGGATGTACTAATTTTCCTTATGCTTGAATTCAATTAAAATTTTGCTTTTCTCTCGCCTATTTTCTTACTATTCTAAAATTTCTAATTTCTTCTTATTTCTTCTGATTCATTTCCTTTGAGTTGTGACAATTTGGTTTCCAGATCCTGTTCAAGATCCCTGCAATGGAAAATTAAAGAAGAATCAGACCATGGCAGAAATACAGATCTGTCAGAAATTCAGAAAATATTAAATGTCATCCAGAATAGACTTACTAACCTGGGGATGAAAAAAAAGCACCCAAATGGTAGACAAAACATCATCAGTCACAGGAAAGCAATATTACAGATTTGGAAACAAGTATGAACACCACCCCCAAGGATATCTGAAGCAAATCCTGGCAGCCGTGAGAGCAAAAGGAGGAGACTTTAGCCCTGAAACTGCATAAAAGATTCCAACTAGGTTAGGCAAATCACGGGCAGAAAATACAAGTAAGGATCCAACTGTAGTAACTATTATTGATGATAAACAAAGATTTTCTTATAAGCTTGAAGAACCAGTATTGCTAGCTTTTAAACCTCTTTATTCTCCCTTACCTCAAATGAAGCTAAAGATGAAAAAGGATAAAACTTTGAGTGAAGAATATATAATCCATAATGCAAACACATTTTTACTTCCACTGGGTAATGCTAAAGGTAACACCTTTAGACCCAAAATAGAGTTGAGCATGTTTGATGGAACTAATCCTAGGAGTTGAATAAAGAGGTGTCAAAAGTATTTTACATTACTGGAAATTCCCGAGGAACAAAAAATGAATTTGGTAGCCATGCATTTAGAAATAGGGCAGAAACTTAGTTTAATGGGTATATCTTGTAGAAGCACAGAATCACTTGGCCCGAATTCACTGCAGATTTGTGTCATAGGTTTTGTGACAGAACTTATACTGATGTAATAGAAAAGTTTAACAAGTTGGTACAAAAGTCTACTATTGAAGAGTATCAAGACAGATTTGAGGAGCTCAAACTTTACATCATTATACAGAACCCTTATCAGGAGGAATCCTATTTTTTATCCAGCTTTCTCAGTGGATTAAAGGAAAAATTGAGACATAGGGTGAAGGTGAACCAACCCAAAATCTTGAATGAAGCTTATAAATGTGCCAAGCTCCATGAACTCTCTTTGAAAATTGAAGCCAAGAGAACCAAACCCAAACCTTACCATTACAGTAACCCCATTAATGCTCCTAAGTAGTGGAGTCCGCCAAACACAATCCCATAAAAGACCACCAACTAAAATATAACTTAAAATACCACAAAAGAATCCCTGATTGAGTACAAAAGAGCTCCTAATCTCTATTTCAAATATTGTGACAAATTCACACATGACCACCAATATAAAGCTAAACAATTAAATATGATGAAAGAAAAGGATGCTACTGAGGAGATGAAAGGTATATGGGATTAAGATAGCAAGGAAAAAATTAGAGAAGGTGGGAGATGAAGGGTTAGAAATATTTATAAATGCTTTGACTGGTAGTGTTAGACATAACACCCTCAGAATCCAAGGCTCCATCAAAGGCAAACCTGTAAGCATATTGGTTGATAGTAGCAGTACCCATAGCTTTATCAATTCAGGATGAGCTAAGGAAGGATTGGAGGTTCTCCAAACTAACCCCTTGGTGATCACAGTTGCAAATGGGGAAAAGTTGTACAACACTGCTAAGGCCAATCAATTAGTATGAAAAATACAAGGATATCAATTTGAACATAAATTTAGAGTATTGCTTGTGGGGACAGTGACATAGTCTTGGGAGTTGATTGGATTAGAAAGTATAGCCCCATTAGTATGAATTTTAACCAAATGACAGTGAGATTTGTTAAGGATGGGAAAGAAATAATCTTAAAAGGAGGGCAAAAATAGGCAAGCCTCAAGATAATTCCTGGGGAAAATTCCAAAAACTTACTGAGAAATAAATAAATTTAATTGGAAAATTTTATTTGTTGAGCAGTGAAGGAGAAGAATATGCTATAGCCCCTGAGTTGTAAACAGTCTTGGATAAGTTCACATAGCTTTTTCAAGAACCAAAATGTATGCTACCTGAGAGGATGCATGATCATGTCATTTTACTAAAAGATGGAGCTCAACCAGTGATTCTAAGGCCTTATAGATTTCTACATCACCAGAAAGCTGAAATAGAAAAACAAATTTCTGAAATGTTAGCTGCTTCAATTATAAGAATCAGTAAAAGCCCCTTTGCTTCACCTTGCTTGTTAGTAAAGAATAAAGATAGATCTTGGAGGTTATGTGTTGAATATAGACAGTTGAATGCTATGAAAGTGAAGAATAAGTTTCATATCCATGTTGTAGAAGACTTATTAGATGAATTGACAAGGCTATTTTTTTTCCAAGATTGACTTGAGGTTAGGCTATTGACAGATAAGGGTTAAAGAGGAGGACATTGCAAAGATGCCTTTTAGAACACACCAAGGACACTAAGAATTTAAAGTAATACCTTTTGGATTGACAAATCCCCAGCCACCTTCCAAACCTTGATGAACACCTTGTTTGAGCCATATCTAATGAGGTTTGTCTTGGTCTTTTTTTATGATATTTTAATTTACAGTAAGAGTGTAACTGAACATAGTAATTGAGAAAGTTTTAGAATTGTTGAAGAATAACACGCTATTTGCAAAGAGAAACAAGTATTTTTTTGGAAAGAAATAGATTGAGTACTTGGGCCATGTTATTTCTTCGCATGGAGTAGCTACTGACCCATCTAAGGTCAAAGCAATAAAATGTTGGCCACTTCTTAAGACTTTGAAGGCTCTATGGGGTTTTTTGGGATTAACATGCTATTACAAGAGATTTGTCAAAAATTACGGCAGTCTAAGCAGACCATTTACTAATATGCTAACGAAGGTGTTGAGTTGAGAGGTGCTCGATTCGTTCAACCGATATGGCTCACCAAGTGGTGGAGAGGTGGATTTTTGGGTGGATGTGGTGTGGAAGCTTAAATGTAAATGACACAATGATTTTAGAGTGGTTCAACCTTCTAACCAAGGTCTACATCCACTACCTTAGCTTCCCACTAAGGATTTCTAATCAATCCACTATTGATTCGTCCCCTTTTCTAGGTTTAGGAGGAAACCCTTATACACCGATCAAGCTTTCTACCCAAAGCCTTGACCAAACCCTCTTTTACAAAGAGATAAGAAAATCAAACACAAATCCCTCTAATAGGTGTTTGTTTGCACAATTAAAGCACTCACCCAAAACCTAAAACACTTGAGCAAATTTGACAATTTTGGCTCACTAGTGTTTGTCTATACAAGAATTGACAATTTAAGCACTAAGACAATATTTGATCATTTGTTGATTGACAATATGAGCATTAACCATATCTTGATACTTGGAAGTCCCTTTTATACTCCTTGATGTGTTTATAGCCGTTGGGGATGATTTGGAGCCGTTGAGGACTTCATTTCCCACCATAAATGCAGTTCTGCTGCTCACCGTTTCGAAACACTCATGACCGTTTCGAAACGCCCTTTAAGTAGAAAGAGTCGTTGCAGTCTGATGAGCACCCGTTTCGGAACACCCTTGGCCGTATCGAAACGCCCGTATCGAAACGCTAGGCATTGTATCGAAACGCTCTACATTTAAAAGTTAGTTGGAAAATAGCCGTTGGGATTTATGACCATTGTGGTCGATGCCACGTAGGCGTATCGAAACAGCATAGCCTGTTTCGAAACGCTGGGCAAAATTCACATCCAGGGAAGGCTCGTATCGAAACGTTTTTGTTATTGGAATCCCCCGTATCGAAACACCTAAGGGTGTTTCGAAACACCTGGACGGTTTTGTGTAGTTTGACTTTTGAAAACATGTAAAACCCTTTTGAAAACATCCCTAAACATAATTTCAAGTTATTTGGACTTTGTAAATAATTTTGAATTCTTTTTTTAATCAGTCCAAAACATTTTTAATTATTATATCAAACATTAGTTCTACAATCTCCCCCTTTTTGATATAATAAAACTATCTTGAAAAATTGTTTGGGATTCTCCCCCTTTAACTTTAAAAATGTGAATAGGAGATTAAAGATATGAAATCAAGTAAAACTCCCCCTTATTCATTTGAAAATTCAATTTTTCAAACCATTTCTCCCCCTTTTTGTTATATCAAAAAAAATTTAAAACATTAAGTTCAAAAATAACTATAGAAGAAAAAAATTGACATAAATAAGAATTTGGTTTTAAAATGGCTCCCGGACTCAAAGCATCATTAAAAATGTTGCTCCAACATATATGATCATCTAGTTGACATAAATAAAAATAAATCAAATAAAAGCAAAAGCAACTAAATTTTACCACACTTGAAATCAAGGGAGGATGTGAAGCTTTCCTTCTTCAAGTGTTCTTCCTTAGTGTGCATGAAGCTCCCCCTCATTAATTGGACTTGTTGATCACTCTCCATCACACCTAGCAAAAGACAATCAAGTGATTTTTGGTATCCAAATTGCTTTGGATCCATGAACATTAGTAGCACAAATTTTAGTCCCCTTAGGAATCCATTTTTCAATGTCATCCTTTTTAATTAAAGTGCTAATTTCTTTTGGGACCCAAACACTTCTAAAACATTTTCCTTTTACAAATCTAGGGGCACTAGATTGTCTAACATAGAAATTTGATTTTCCAAAATTGTTTTTCTTTTCTATCTCTTTGGAAATCAAATCATTTTCTTCTTGAACTTTTTGAATCAAATTTTGTAAATCAAAGCATTTTTGTTCAAACTCTTCGAGTCTTGCTTCAAGTTCAAGTTTGGTTTTAGAAATCAAGTCATTTTGAATTTTCAACTTTGAAATTAATTTATTGTTTTTCAAAATGTGATTTTTAAAGTCTAAAACCAAATCATCATAGACATCTTGTAATTCATCAAAAGAGTAAGAACATGAAGTAGATGAATTAGAAGTTACCCTTGAATCTTCTTTGATGGCCATAAGGCAAAGGTTGACTTGTTCATTGTCGGTGGAGTCATCATCACTCCAAGTAGCAAAATGTGTCTTCTTCTTATGGCTTGAAGTGCTTGCCCTCTCCTTTTTCTTGGAATCTCGTTCAAGCTCTCTCAAGGCTTTCTTCATGAACGGGGCACACTTCTTGAAGAGATGAACTATCGCTTCTTCTTCATCCTCCTCTTCACTAAATAAACATGATGGCAAATGGAGGACTTGAGAGCCATGGCATTTGTGTTGATGTCAAGCCCCTTGAGCTTCTTCTCTCCCATAGCTCTAATTTCTTCCCTCTTCTTCTCATCTTCTTTGTTCTTCTTCATGATTTGATGAGTAAGGAGTGACCTCATGAGTTCATCAAGCTTCAAGGTCTTCAAATTCTTAGCTTCGATGATGGTGGTCCTCTTTGAGTCCCAAGACTCAGGAAGTGAGTAGATGAGCTTTCGGACAAGTTTCTCCTCCGAAATGGCTTCTCCATAGCCCTTGAGGCCATTGGTGATAGTGGAGAACCTATCAAACATCTTCTCGATATTTTTTTTCGAATCCATCTTGAAGTTCTCATACTCTAAGGTGAGGAGCCCAATCTTGGTCTCCTTGACTTCATCGGTTCCCTCGTATGTGACTTCAAGCTTGTCCCATACCTCCTTGGAACTCTCACAAGAAGACATCTTCTCATAGATGGTTGGGCCAAATGCACAAAAGAGAATGTGCAAGGCTTTGCAATTTAGCTTCATCTTCTTGCGATCATCGGCACTCCACTCCGCTTTACTTCGTTGAGGTACGAACGTACCATCTTCAAATATGTTCCATAGTTTGTAGTCTCTTGACTTAATGAAAAACTTCATCTTTATCTTCCAATGGGCATAGTGAGTTCCGTCGAAAAAGGGCGGTTTGTCGTTGGATTGCGCCATTGAGCCGGTTGTGTGAAATGTTGATCAAGCTTGCCGGATCTTCTCAATAGGATGCGAATCCCCTTCGATTGAGCCAAGCTCTGATACCAATTGTTGAGTTGAGAGGTGCTACATTCGTTCAACCGATATGGTTCACCAAGAGGTGGATTTTTGAGTGGATGTGGTGTGGAAGCTTAAATGTAAATGACACAATAATTTTAGAATGGTTCAACCTTCTAACCAAGGTCTACATCCACTACCTTAGCTTCCCACTAAGGAATTTCAATCAATCCACTATTGATGCGTCCCCTTTTCTAGGTTTAGGAGGAAACCCTTATACACTGATCAAGCTTTCTACCCAAAGCCTTGATCAAACCCTCTTTTAAAAAGAGATAAGAAAAGTAAACACAAATCCCTCTAATAGGTGTTTGTTTTCACATTTAAAGCACACACCCAAAACCTAAAACACTTGAGCAAATTTGACAATTTTAGCTCACTAGTGTTTGTCTATACAAGAATTGACAATTTAAGCACTAAGACAATATTTGATCATTTGTTGATTGACAATATGAGCATTAACCATATCTTGATTCTTGGAAGTCCCTTTTATACTTCTTGATGAGTTTATAGCCGTTACTAGTCGTTGGGGATGATTTGGAGCCGTTGAGGACTTTATTTCCCACCATAAATGCAGTTTTGCTGCTCACCGTTTTGAAACACTCGTGACCGTTTCGAAACGCCCTTTAAGTAGAAAGAGTTGTTGCAGTCTAATGAGCACCCGTTCGGAACACCCTTGGCTGTATCGAAACGCCCGTATCGAAACGCTAGGAACCGTATCGAAACGCTCTGCATTTAAAAGTTAGATGGAAAATAGTCGTTGGGGTTTATGACCGTTGTGGTCGATGCCACGTAGGCGTATCGAAACGGCATAGCCCGTTTCGAAACGCTGGGCAAAATTCACATCCAGGGAAGGCCCGTTTCGATACCAGTATCGAAACGTTTTTGTTACTGGAATCCCTCGTATCGAAACACCTAAGGGTGTTTCGAAACATCTTGACGGTTTTGTGTAGTTTGGCTTTTGAAAACATGTAAAACCCTTTTGAAAACATCCATAAACATAATTTCAAGTTATTTGGACTTTGGAAGTAGTTTTGAATTATTTTTAAATCAGTCCAAAACATTTTTCAATTATTATATCAAAACATTAGTTCTACAGAAGGACAATTTCTGTTGGACTAAAGAAGCTGAAAATTCTTTCTTGGAGTTGGAGGAAGCTATGTGTAAAGCTCCAATATCGGCCCTTTTAGATTTCAACAACACTTTAGGACCCAAACAGATGCAAGTTCAAGGGGATTGGTGAAGTTTTATCACAGCATGACAGACCCATAGCTTTCCTAAACAAGGCTTTGGGACCCAAACATTCTAATTTATCAGTATATAAAAGGGAGTATCTGTCTATTTTGTTGGTCGCCACTAGATAGAGGAATTACTTGGAGGGAGGATTGTTCATAATCAAAACAGACCATGAACCATTGAAGCATTTGTTGGAACAAAAGCTTACAACCACCATTCAAAATAAAGGCGTCACTAAGCTTCTAGGGCTAGACTATGTCATGCAGTATCAAAAGGAAAAACATAATGTGGTTGTAAATGCCTTATTTCGGCAAGATCCAGAACTTTTTCAAATGACTACTACTACCATAATTTCATTTTGAGTCAAAGAAGTGGAGCATAGTTATCAAGGGGATACCACTGCATATGAAATGATTACAGTGCTCAAAGTTTAGAATAAACCAGAGATGGATTTAAATGTTTCAAAAGGGGTCTTCAGATATGAAAAGAGGGTCTATATTGGCGGGACCTTAGACACCAAATTTTGGTTCAGCGTCATGACTCCCCTATAGGAGGTCACTTAGGGATCTAGGCTACTTATTACTGAATTAAATTGTACTTTTATTGAAAGGGTTTAAAGGCTCAAGTCAAAATTCATGCGAGGCAGTGTGACACTTGCCAAAGAATTAAAGATAAGCATGTGCAGAAACCTGGCCTCCTACAACCCCTACCCATTCCCTCCCAAGCTTGGAAAGTTATCTTCATAGATTTCATATAGGGTTTACCCTTATCCAGAAAACTAAATTGCATACTGGTAGTGGTGGATAAATATACCAAATATGGGTATTTTATTACCTTGACTTATCCTTATACTGTAGTTGATGTGGCAACATCCTATCTGGATCAAGTTTACAAATTACATGGCAGCCTTAAATCTGACATCTCAGATAGGGACAAAATATTCACTAGCACTTTTTAAAAAGAAATGATGAAGCATATGGGTACACAATCATTGTTCAGTATAACTTACCATCCTGAAACTGATGGTCAAACTAAAAGACTGAATTAATGTTTGAAACAGTATTTACGAGGCCTTTGTTTTTAAAAAATTAAGACTTAGGCACAGTGGCTTTCCCAGGCTAAATGGTGGTATAATACCAATTTCCACACATCTCTGGGCATCACACTATTTGAAGCGTTGTATGTTACAAGCCTCAGGATATGTAGTGGTTTGGAGATTCAACAGTTCAACTAGTAAATGACATCGCAAATAACA
Organism: Hibiscus tridactylites; assembly: GCA_958450335.1. Taxonomy (NCBI): domain Eukaryota; kingdom Viridiplantae; phylum Streptophyta; class Magnoliopsida; order Malvales; family Malvaceae; genus Hibiscus; species Hibiscus tridactylites. Next base: position 74,423,138 of record OY288273.1, read on the forward strand.
GGGAGTCTATAAAGAAGCTACTTAAAGACAATTTGTTCAAGACAAACACTTTTTAAAAAGAAATGATGAAGCATATGGGTACACAATCATTGTTTAGTATAACTTACCATCCTGAAACTGATGGTCAAACTAAAAGACTGAATTAATGTTTGAAACAGTATTTACGAGGCCTTTGTTTTTAAAAAATTAAGACTTGGGCACAGTGGCTTTCCCAGGCTAAATGGTGGTATAATACCAATTTCCACACATCTCTGGGCATCACACTATTTGAAACGTTGTATGGTTACAAGCCTCAGGATATGTAGTGGTTTGGAATTCAACAGTAAAAACTAGTAAATGACATCGCAAATAATAGGGAGTCTATAAAGAAGCTACTTAAAGACAATTTGTTCAAGACACAAACACTTTTTAAAAAGAAATGATGAAGCATATGGGTACACAATCATTGTTTAGTATAACTTACCATCCTGAAACTGATGGTCAAACTAAAAGACTGAATTAATGTTTGAAACAGTATTTACGAGGCCTTTGTTTTTAAAAAATTAAGACTTGAGCACAGTGACTTTCCCAGGCTAAATGGTGGTATAATACCAATTTCCACACATCTCTGGGCATCACACTATTTGAAGCGTTGTATGGTTACAAGCCTCAGGATATGTAGTGCTTTGGAGATTCAACAGTTCAACTAGTAAATGACATCGCAAATAACAGGGAGTCTATAAAGAAGCTACTTAAAGACAATTTGTTCAAGACACAGGCACAAATGAAACAATATGCAGGTCAAAGAGGCTAAGACAGAGAATTTAATGTGGGAGGTGTTATTTACCTGAAACTGCAACTATATCGCCAGACCATTGTGGCACTCAGAAAAAATCTCAAGTTAGTTCTTCGGTACTATGGGCCCTACATCATTACAAAACGGATCAGTTCAGTGACATATCAATTATTGCTCCCTGATACAGCACGAATCCACCCAGTTTTCATGTGAATTTGTTGAAGAAAAAGATAGGGGATGGAGTATGTACCTCTCGCGACCTACCAGAGATCACTGATGATGGGCAATTGAAGATTTTTTCCTTGAAGGTGCTGGATAAACGCATGGTGAAATGAGAAAATCGAGCAGTCACACAACTCATAATTCAGTACATGGAAATATTTTTCAGTGATGGAGTCCTAGTTTTCAGAGTTCAATCCTTAGGGACAAGGATCAGTTGAAGAAGGAGGGTATTGTCAAGATTGATTGCAGAAGTGGAAATTCGAAAGAGAGTGGAGAAAATGAATTGAAATTGGTGCATGAAGCAATTGGAATTGGGAATTTGCAATCATGAACATATATTAATCAAAAGGGAAGAAACGACGTCGTGGCAATTAAAAGAGATGAGTGTCCAATGGACCCCTCTGATGAAAAGGCCCAAATACATCAAACAGACCCAATTATGCCCGAACCAGGAGAGTAGCACCATGAGTGTGAGGACAAGATGACTTGTTGAAGGCCGTTACTACCTTTTCAGAGATTGTGTCACTTGTCAGTAAATAATATTGTGACTAAGAATTAGTATATTACATACTTTAATAACGAAAAATTTGAAGATCATAAATATATGAGGAAGTGAAAATAAATATGATCTAACCTCCGACCATAGCACTTGGTTGATGTAGAATTCATATGACCATAAAACTACCAGAAAAATCACAAACATAGTGACAGAATTGGACTAAAGATTGTATCTTTTGGGATCTCTAAAAACATATGAAGCACAGGTACATTAATCTAATGTTGTACTACGTACTCAATGCGTTTCTATACCAGAAATATATAGAGTATAGCTTGGGTACCCGTAAGTATTTATCTCTCTCTATTTCTTTTTTTCTTCTATTCTCCCTATAGCTTGAGTATGGGTACCAGAGATATATAGGGTATAAATATAACCTCTCTTTCAACATAGTTTTTCCATTGCCATCTTGCACAACTACCAACAACAAGAAAAGAATATTGAGACAAATCTCTCTCTATAGACGAATCTAATTTTAACTTTATTCCGTCCTACAACCCGTAAAATTTATATTGAGATAAGTTTCTTGCTCTCCTGACGATCTAATTTTTATCTTTATCCCGTCCTATAACCCACAAAATTTATATTGAGACAAGTCTCTCTCTCGGCAAATCTAATTTTCATCCTTATCCCGTCCACAACTCGCAAAATTTATATAATCATCTCTGCTCAATTGAATGCGAATTGTGACGCAAAATCAACTGACATCCCTAGTCACATCCAACTTACTAAAAAAAACAGTCAAAAACAAGAGAACGACCGAATTGCCATGCATCTCAACCATTTTGTTTTTGAAGGGGAAAAATTGAATCTGTTTGGCCATTTCACAAAGTAAACGTAATTAACAAAAGTATAAAAAATACAACACAATTTCGTAAAATCTATTTGGCCATGTCACAATTTCCCAGGTTCTTGTTCGAAGCAAAACAATATCAAAAGTACAGTTCTTAATATAAGAAAGATTACATTGAAACAGTGCGTGCCTTGTACATGCAGATGTATGCCATGTGCCAATCACCTGACAGCCAAAAAAAAACAATAAAAAGTTACCAGTTGCGAAAGCCGAAAACAATAGGGTCGCCCTATGTGCATCTTTAACCATATACTCCGACATGGTTACGAGCGTCGAATATGAGTGTGCGACACAAGTATTTTCATTTTTTTCCAAGTTTTTCCATCAAATGTGGTGGACGTGTGTCAAATATGGGTAATTCGAAAACAACAAAGCGTCAGAGCAACATGGTCTTGAAATACCACAGCCTGACGCCTATAGTCACTAGTCAGTGCCCATACGGACATGACATGAGTACGAGAATATGACCCTCCAAGGACATCAACTACATGGAGAAACTAGAAATAAATAAACACAAAAATTAGACATGCCCGTAAAAACACATACTTGTATCCAATCCTGAATAACATAGTAATGTGTAAATAGTAAAACATGACGCGGATTGCGAATTCAAAACATTAGTGTTTTCTTGTAATGGGCAACAGAAGAAGACGTGTTAGAATTGCATAAAAACTCAGGTTGAGATTTACCTCCTCCGGAAAGTTTAACAATGTCTTCCTCTCGCTGCAGGATAGGGTTATCATCATCAAACTCAATCCATTTCCCTGTGATTAGCAACACAGTTATTAGTTAGTAAAACAATTTATATACCGTCCCTAACAAATTATTCCCAGGAACTGACCACTTTCTTGCTTGACCCATGCAACGTAATGCCCCGAGTCAGCGCTTCGACCCTTGTGGGTCAGCACCGCAACCAAATCATAAATCCCGGTTAAACGTTTTTCCTTCTCGGAGGGAACCCCTGGCAAAACAAAGCAAGAAATTAATGCCAAAGTGTTCGAGTATTCTGGAATGTAACTGCAATCTGCTCAGAATATGGTGAACAAGCAACTCTATGTTATTCAAGAGGTTCCCTACAGCTTCAAGGAATTGGAAAAGTATCAAACATAGCAGCTTGAAAAAAAATCTGATGCTAGGAAACTTGTCTCCGTGAAATGGGTTTAGAAACTTCAAAATTTTATGCATCAGAATTCGGATATCCATGTACGAGAACTGCATTCTTCGCAACCACTTGTAATATGTATCTGGTTTACATGTATGTGTCCAAAACATTGTTCAACTTCTTCAAAATTTTACCATGTAATTGGAGGGTTATATCCCCATACTTCCGGTCCAAAAATTTGTCGAATACGGGTATTTCAAGAAAAACAAAGAGTCAGAGCAACATAGCTCATGTAAACCAGTTTAGGGTTACTGTCAACAAATTATGCTCATGGAGGTTTTTACCTTCTTGAGATGTAGTCACAGATGATTCTCCACTTGCAATGGATGACCCCTGCACGCAAAACATAGAAAAGCAATTTCAAACACAACTACTCCGGATAGGCAATTACAGCTAAGTAGTGTAGTCACCTCTGCGTCAGTCATCTTGACATCATCGTCTTTTGAGCTGGAGCTCTTCTCATTAGCTTTCAAACCAAGCTTTTTACCTTCTTCGTCCCTCAAAATCTAAAAGTTGCATATCAAGAAACAGTTGCTCAATCCACTGCAAACTAAAATTTAGTTATTCACTGAAACAAGGTAAAATTTGCTACCTGGCGAGGACCTTCCAATTGTTTGCGAAGTTCTTCTGAACATAGATCATAAATATCCAACTCCAGTGGATAATCAACTTTCTGAGAAAGAGAAACACACATCACGTTATAAGATTACAAACATTGTTCGCAAACCAAACAGAAGAATCTCAATATTATGCGTCTTTACCAAGCAATATCCTGCTGATAAAAATAAAAATAGATACTTGTTTAATAAAATCATGTATGCTACGTCAGAGAATAAAGTTAGCCTACCCGCAATATCTTGGCCTTTTGATTTGACTCCCTCTTCCAGAAAAAACGTACAAATTGAATAGTTAAGTACCTTCACAATTCACCAAAGAAAAAAAAAGTGACTAAAACATTCTTTGTTTCACAAAGATGGATGAAAACATTGAAGGTATGAAGAATCAAAATGCAAATGGAATCTACACTGGTGAAGTGACATCGGAAAGAAATGTAGCCAGATACTATAGCAGACTATAGTACAAAATATAGGAAAGCGACGACAAAGCTATCAGTTACCTTGGCAAGCCGTTAATTCGGGACTCTTTCAAGTAAATTGCACTGCGCCCCAGGGCAGGAGAAGCCTTTTCCAGTTCTGATTTCAAACCCTACATGCAGAATAATGCTAAAAATCAATGAATTAAGCTATTAATCCAACTGACATGGTTGGAGGGGAAACACAGCAGTGAATCAATAGAATTAGGGCTGGGAAAATGAGTATGAAAGAAGATGGAACTTTAGAAAACTTAGGTTCATAAAAACCTTTAGTTCCTTTCTATTAGTTCAAGAAAATAAGAAACATAATGCAGCTGTAAATATTTAACAGCTTATTTATGCCAGGGATACACATAAGATTTTAACGCTAAAGATAACTCATAATCCTAGACCTAGTTTGAAACCCTGAAGATGTCTTATAATCATAGCCATCCATAATGACATATAATTAGTAAAAAACTGAAATAATAAAATAATTAAAAGTCCCTGAATCGTTCTCTCAAGCTTGGAAAATCAATTCCAACTTTCACCACTTCAGCATAAATTTCTTGAGTAGCTACCTTTCCTAACCATGTCACTAAAAATCTCTTACATCAATCACCCCTTCTAAAACTAGCTTCTTTAACATCAACTGCAGAGTGTAGCCTTATATAGTCTTAGAGTTTGTCTCAAACTTGTATACTTAGACTTATCTGAGAAGAAGTTAAATAGACATTAGACTAAATAGGTTAACCCCTCCTAATAGAACTCTTGTATTGTAAATTCAATAGAACTCTTCTGTTGTAATATCTTGATTTTTGTTATTAAATATTTTATTTATAAAAAAGAAAGAAAAATCAAAGCCTATAACAAGTTCAATCACAGCACCAAGGGAAATTGAACATGAGAACTGCTCCAAACTCTATCATTCCTGTTTGGCCACAAAGTTGAAAGAACTTTTCAAAGAAAAAGCATCACACAAACAACTGAATATAGTTAATAATCAAATAGGAATTGTAAATAAATAAATAACTATTTATAGAATAGAAAAAGAAGGCAGAAGATGCAACCTACATGCTTTAGACCTTCATGCAAATGGTTCACTTCTTGTGAAATGTGGCATTTTAGTGAATAAACCGATTCTGTCTCAGAACTTTCTTCACCACTCTCTTGGCAATGAATCCTAGCAAACAAACGCAGGTTAGATGATACAAGAAGGGTACTTTATCAAGAACCAGATAGAAAAGCAGAAAAAAATATGAAAGCCAAATGTACAATACATTGCTGGGTAATACAAAAACTTGAGGCATATGGCATTGTGGACAAATCAGCCAAATGAGGGGTAAATAACTATCTTAGAAGTAACATAAACCAAGAAAGGAACACAAAAAATATTCTGGTTTGCTTGTCTAGTGTAGTTGAAACTTGATATTCTTCATCGTTTTCCCCAGTTAGCAAAAGATGGCTTACTTTTATATGTAATTCTTCCATGAACTAAACCAGTGGTATTTGACATTTAGAATAGTGGAAACAATCATTGAACAATTATTGAACATGTCATCAGGCACATATAAAGTGCCTAATTTGATATTGTCAGCATCAAAATAATAATAATAAAAGACAATCAAATCTGAAGATATCTACCTGCTTGCAAGTTCAATACCAAAAAGGTCCTTTACAGTATCAATATTTTCACTGTAAAAAGAAAAAAGAGATTAGAATGATTTTCTAAATAGATAAAGGATAATTATTTGGTACACTGGTGGTGAAATTTTTAAATTCAGTTAAGAAACTGCCATGTGTCATTAACTGATATTTAAAGGAAATAAACATAAATATGAATCACATGCCAGTTTCTTAACCTTGCTGGTTATGTTAAAAATACTCCACCGACAGTGTATTAGATAATAATCCATAGATGCATGCTTGTAAAGCGTGGTAGTACCAAAAGAACTATGCAAGGAAACAGTGCTCCAAATAAAAAATCCCTAATTTTGATGAAAAAGTTTGATAAAACAAAAGTGACAGCTTTTGTGAATCTGTTTTAATTATTATCAAGAGAACCATGGACTTGCTCAAACTTATGCCAGTAAGTATTAACTTAGTATTAGAGATCTAAATGACAAAGAACAAGAAAACCACCTGGAACCCGGTGATCGAAGAGACTGAGAGAGGGTATATAAAAGTTGGGTCCAACATTCTTCAGCATCCTGTAGAAAATTCCAAATTACATATCGGCATATAAACAAATCTAGTACAAAAGAATATTTTGTACAGTTGACCAAAAATAACCTGCTGCATGAAGACACCATTATGCAACTGGCCGAATTGAGGATACTTTTTACGTAACACCTGAAACCAAGATACATAAAAATAGTAAGTTTCCATACTTTTCAGACTGGCATGCAGCAACAAAACACATAAATAAGAAAAATCTTTCAATAGACTTTGAAGTACAGTCCAAGAATTCTATTGACGTCATCATATAAAATATTCGCATGAAGGTCCAGTAATAAATGATAAAAGAGATTAAATCACTGAGGAAATTCAACAGAATCAGCACAAAATGTTAGTCAAGGCACAATAATACACTGTTTTCGTGAAGTTAACCTTATGTAAAATATCATTGCTAAATATAAGTGAGAACACCAACAAAAAAATTTCACCTAACTAGCAGATACGTTTCTTCCACCTAGTCATATACTATGAGCTTCACAGATCAGAGAAAACATGTGGATTCAAATTATATATAACAAGGGAAAAAGGAAACAAACCATCCAGAATTGCATCGGGGCAACTGGCTTCACACTTTTATCAAGTTCACCAAATAAATCACGTGTTGCAACAGTCAACATATGAGAAGTCTGATCCACATCATTGTTTCTTCCAGAATGCGAATATCTGATCACAATTAAGACAGGGTACATTATGTCTACCTCATACAAAAAAATACAAATCTGGTGCCATATTCTCACATAATGTATTGTTAGGTACAGACAGAAAAACTTACTTTACTAAAGCAGACTTCAACTCTGGAACAGAATGCAGGCATTGTACTGTGGAATTCATGTAGCAGGTATTTCCCAGATTAAATAGCCCAGCACTATGACCCTAAAAGTACAAAAATAAACCAAATAGGTTAGAGTCCTCGGTTGCAAGGCTAAGGAAACGGAAAAATTATACTAACGCAAGATAAAGGGAAAATATGGTAAACAAAAACTTAGTCATGTTATTGCAACCGATCCGTAACATCCAGAAGGAGACACATATTGCTATCAATAATATTCAGGTCAGATAACTGAAAGTCAGGCCAGTTTAATATGAGAATAATAATAGTTAGCGAATTTTTAACCAGTGTTAATAAAAGAATAGGCAAATCCATTCATGGGCAGAGCCACATTGAAGTTTGGGGTGTCTGTCCAAATTTTTTTGAAAATTGTATTTTTCTATATAATTTGTATATAAAAAAATTAAAAAATATATAATTGACACCTCTTTATAAAAAAGTTAAATACGGTTAAAAATGACACCCATTAAATAAATTTCTGGCTCTGCCCCTAAATCCATTGATATTCTTTTGATACGCGGAAGATCTACTTTGAAGCCATATTTTCCAGGACAACAAGAGTGGTAAAGCTAATAACAATGTGGAGGATGATTTCATCTACGTCTCATTATAAATCTTGAATAGGCTCCATTGTTAACTATAATTCTTTAACAAGTAAATTCCGACTGACAATTAGCACATATTCATGTTCAATGAAATCAAAGGAAAGATACCAAACACTTGCATAATGTGTAAATCACAAGTAAACCACTGAATACAAACTGGAATTACAAGAAATCAAAAGGCATACTACAATATGCCATGTTATATTCGTTATATAATCCCGAATGCAAGAACCTATTTCTCATTTGCAAGAGAAAAAAAAAAGAGCATGGAATTAAATTGGCACTTACCAAGGATACCACTTGTTCTTCTTCTGGAAGATCTTCCATAAAAACAGGACCCTTTTCTGGGGCCTTAACAACCTCATCAGCAGTTCCCATCATCATCAACTTTTGACCCTAGCGAAAACAATATGGCACAAGGCACAGCATTCTCATTAGAAAACTGTCCATAAGCATGAGATGAGAGGAAAAAAGGGTAAATGGTAGCAAGATTGCTCACCGGTTTCAGTCCAACTGTAGACCAATCAGCATCATCCTACATTGTCGAAGAATAAACTTTAGAAATTCATGAATCACACTCAAAATAAGCATGTTAGAAAGCCATAACTTGAAAAATAAAGGATGAGCAACACTAATCTTTGTAATAAATAAACAGAGCACATTATTCGGCAATTATGCCAGCTATTTAAAAAGAAAGAAAAAAATCATCCAAGTACCTTCAACAAGCCACCTTTAACCATTATTTTCTGCCTTTCAGGAGGTACTCCAGTCAGATCATACAACTGGCACTTGAAAACATACGGAGGCTGACTGGTGTCAATTTCCACAGCCTTCAAGAGTTCCTTTTGCCATTTCACACTAACTACAACATTCAAAGAGAATACTTGAGAATAAAATAATTATAATATCAAATACAAATACCTTGAATAGTAGGATAACAGGGCATCACGGAAATGGTAAAACCTCAACAGTGATAGTCGATTCCTTCCCTAACTAACCACCAAGCAAAACCCATTCTATATATTTGCAACAGAAAACATCAGAGTTTGAATCTTGTTCAAAATTTTCACCTTTTCTCAAGTACTATCTATGTGAATATCCCCATACAATTTATAAAAGTAACTATTTATACAGTTAAAAACAAAGTCCTATGAGCAAAAACTCGGCTGATAGAATTAAAGAAGTAGATCTTCTCAAAAGTTCAGCGGATCTAATTTCTGCAGAATTCAAGTATATGGAGCTCAAACTTTTTTTAACGAAATAGAGACATCTTAATCAATTGGTTTAATTGAATATCCCCGAACTCAATAATTTGCTTCCATTAAGCACACTTTAACATGATTGGATTACACCCCTAAAAATTAGATTGCTGAGACAACGGAAACCCGGATTATCTTCATTCAATATCAGATAGTATAATCCAGACATACAACAAAAAAACGACCTCAAACATCTTATAAAGGAACAAACATAGAACAATAGAATCGAATCCCCCCTCCTCCAAGTGATGAAAAGAAACAAAAATCTATTTGAAGTCTATAAAAAAGCTGCAACAGTTTCATTCATAAAAAAAGGAATACTAAACCAGAATTGAAAGTCATTTATATGTAAATCTAAACGAGGTATTAACTATGGGCGACAGTGTAAAAAATCAGAAAAAGAGCTTAGAGAAATGAACCTGTCAACATGATTGGATTACTATAGAGGACGACCTAGAAAACCCGATAAATTTCGGGGTCTTTTTGTAGTTTTTTTCTTTTAGCTTGTAGAAAGGGAAAAGTATTTATGTTTGCGATTTATGTTTTGATATTGGGTAATTTGATTTTATAGAGGAAACGTCTACGAACCCGGTTCCCGTTGGCTCGGGAAGTTGTGGATCCGAGTCGGTGCTTTTCAACGGGTCAAGTTTTTTAAAAAAAAAAACTTAAAATTCATGATTTGAAATTGAAATATTAGAATTTTATTATAAATAAAGTAAAGAATAACAAGAACAAGAGAAAGATGAGAGACAAAAAAAAGTTTGTATTATATTCTTAATGGAAGGTTGTGTACAATGCTTTATCCAATATTTATATTTATAGGCAGAAGGAAAAACCCTAATATCAATGGGCATTACACCCTAATAAAAAAGTACATTAAAGTCTCAGTGGAAAAATTTTCTTAGTGAAGGAAAAAAAGTGCACTCATCTTTGATACGCATAACATGTTGCCTCATTAAAAACCTTGCCCATTGGGACAAAACTTCGGTTAAGGGAAAAATGATGCAATGCATATTTACTCCTCCTCATGAAAACATCACATAAGATCATTGAATCTTCACACTTCAAATGTTGAAGTAGACTATGCACTGGTGAATAAATCTTCAAAATTAATGCATGAAAGGATTCATCGAATACTATTCTTCTTAAGATCACGAGAGATGAAACTTTGGAGAAATGTGTTTCGTTTTGTCATATTTGATGTATCCCTCTTTTGATTGAGATATAACTTTTGCATAATCTCTACACAAGATAACTTGCATCTTATCTTATGAAAATAATTCGTATATTATCTAGATATATTTATCCAAACACATTTTTTGGCTTTCCCTCGTGCAAAACAATTAATTCTACATGATTAGAAAAGACATCAAGTTTTGAAAGATCTAAAGGTAATAATCTTTGTAACATTTAGATGGTACTTCTAGACTAACTAAGATATGATTCTTCTAAACCAAGAGAATATAAAATCATATTTATTCTTGTCCAACAATCTTAGAACTATTGGGGTACTCAATAGATATGCTTTATTCATATCGAATCTTTTAAGATTCTTTCAACATGTGTGAATTCATGGATAAAAAATTATATTTGCGTGCTCGATCTTCAGGTTGAGATAAGACTACTTTTGTCTTGTTAAATAATTGTTGAGTGGATCGTTGAATCGATTTAAGCCAAGAGAGGGGTGAATTGGATTTTTAAATTATTTGGTAGTGAAGTGGTAAAATAAATGCACTTATAGTGGATCAAGTTCCAATTGAACTCTACATCCACCACCTTAGCTCCCACTAAGGATTTTTCAACAATTCCACTAGTTTATCTTCCCCTTTTCTAGGCTTAGGAGGAAACGTTTAAGAGGATTTTATGCATGCATAGTGCCGGACTGATGCCTTCGATGTCAGCCATCGTCCATCCAATAGCCCTTTTGTGCTGCTGCAACATCTCTACCAGTTGTTGTTCCTGTTCCTGCATCAATTTGGAAGAGATGATTACGAACAACGTATCATTTAATCCAAGAAAAACATATTTGAGCTGCCCTGGCAGGGGCTTAAGATCTAGAACAGGTGGCTCTACAGTGGATGGCTTTTGGATGATATGTTCATTCGAGGTATAATTTAAGGGCTCGAATAACTTACCTGGACGATTGCCTATCCAGTTTACCTCCTCATGATCTTTAGTATTAGATATGTCAGAATTTGAGGAGCTGTTGTCATCGTCGCTGCCGTGACAGTCTTCTAAATGGCTGCTGAGGCAGTGGCCAAATTTGATGTCATGGCAGTCCGACATGATGCAGGGTTGGTCAAGGATAACTTCAGTGATAGCCTTGCATTCTTCTTCTGCATCAACGTGCTTTATTGCTTAGAGAACATTCAACTTGATCTCTTGATCATTCACTCTCATAGTGAGTTCTCCCTTTTCTACATCAATCAATGATCTTCCTGTGGCTAAGAAGGGTCGCCCCAGGATGATTGGTGCATTCTCATCTGCTTCACAATCTAAAACAAGAAAGTCAGCAGGAAAAATAAATTTATCCACTCTTACCAGAATATCTTCAATTTTTCCTTCCGGTTGCACGTAAGAGAGGTCTACCATCTGCAACATAACTGTTGTGGGTCGTGCTCGTCCAATTCCTAATTTCTGAAATACAGATTTTGGCATTAAATTAATACTAGCACCTAGATCACAGAGTTCCTTACCCACAAATTTATCTCCGATTATGCATGATATTATGAAGCTCTCAGGATCCTTCTTTTTCTGGGGTGGATGCTTGTGCAGAATAGTCATGCATCCTTCTGTCAGCTTAACCGTCTCAAATTCTCCAAGTATGGATTTATTCGACATAGCATCCTTGAGAAATTTGGCATAACCAGGCATCTTCTTGATAGCATCTAACAACGGAATATTGATGTAGACCTACTTAAAAATATCATAGATCTTCTTAAGCTGGGATTCATGTTTCAACTTCTGTAACCGCTGAGGGAAAGGAGGTGGAGGACGATAGTCTTCAATGCGTCCTTCCCACTGCATTCGGATCTGAGGAGGCTTAGGTTCTTCATCCTTCTTCTTTGTCCCTTCTGCTGTCGTGGCAGGTATATCGACAGCAGGCTGTTTGTCGTCTGCCGGGGCAACGTTCTCGGCAGTTGATTCTAGGGCTGGTTTCTTAACTGGTTCAACTTCCTTCTCTGGCCCTGATAATTTCTTCCCACTCCTAGTTATGATAGCCTTGCACTGCTCATGTGTGGGTTGTCTAGCGTCCTCAGTATCGCTAGGGAGTCCTACATTCTGCCTTGGTTTAATATGCTGGGAAACCTGACCCATCTGTGTCTCCAGTGATTTCAGAGTAGCTTCATGGTTAGTCATCTGTATCTCTGTTTTATCCATGAATGACTCAGTCTTCTTGATGAAGTGATTCACGTTCTCAATGTAAGTTCCTGTTTGAGACATAAACGTAGCCAAGGTCTGCTCCAATATACTAGTCGTGGCTGCTGATGGCTGTTGCGGCTGCTGTTTCGTTTGCTGACGAGTCAGAAGTCTAGGTGCCCCATGATTTTGAGTGTTATGTACTTGAGGATTCAGGGCATTGTTCGGGTTGCTCCAAGAAAATTTGGGATCTTTTCTCTAGTTGGGATTGTAGTCGTTGGAATTGTAGTTCTGCTTGTTATAGTTCCCAACGTACATCTCTTCCTCTAGCTGTAGTGGGCAGTCCTCCGAACTATGATTCCCACCGCAAGTTCCACATACTTCTTATGCAGCATAAACAGGTTGAGAATCCTTCTTCAGCAAGTTCTCTACCGCCTTTGTGAGATATGCAACTTGTGTCTTTAAGGAATTATCGACTTCGTAATCCTTCACAGCTAGTACTCATTTACCTCTCCTCTATGTGGGGAACTGTTCTTCATTCTTAGCCAAATTCTTTAACACTACCATGGCGTCCTCTGGATCTTTATCTAACAATAACCCATTGGCTGCTGAACCGATTCTCATACGAGTTTGTAGGTTGGCAGCATTGTAAAATTTGATTACCTGATTCCAAACAGGGAATCCATGCATCACGCAATTCCTCAGAAGAGTGGTAAACCTGTCCCATGCCTCGTGCATTGGCTCGTCGTCTTCCTGTTGAAAAGTAGCAATTTCGTTACGTAATCGCTCAGATAAATGGGAAGGGTTAAAACGAGACAAAAATTCACGAGTTAAATCTGCCCAAGTTCGTATTGAACCCGGCGTTAGTTTATTCCACCAAGTTTTAGCTCTGTCCCTCAATGAATGAGGAAATAACCGAAGCCTCAGTATCTCCGGATTTACTCATGGTAGTCTAAACGAACCACATATTTCCTGGAACATTTTTAGATGTTCTCTAGCATCCTCTATAGCAGCACCACTAAATTGGCCAGCGGAATTAATCATGCTGAACATGACAGGTTTCAGCTCGAAATTCTCAGCTTCCACATCTGGCAGGGTGGTCTCTAATTCCACATGATCATTGATTATGTAGTCTCGGCATGAACGGCGTGCGGCAGTAGTAGGAGGACCGACAGGTTGTCCGTTTCCTCCATCTCCGATAGGATCTTCAGGACCTCGGGGATTCCCTTGGTTGTTCATGACCTCTAACTGTTCTTCAAGGTATTCGTTTCTGGCTAATACGAGTCGGAGTCGGTTCCTAAGATTGCATGAGCGTTCGATTTCAGGGTCTATCTTATACTCAGGTTCCTTTCCTCGTCTCGATCTGCGCATAAACATAAAACCTTGTGAAAAGCACAGGTTGAACAATCCAAGTAAAAACAGAAAAATTTAAAAAAAGTGCAGTAAAGTAGGGTAAAGTTATGTTGCCAGTCCCCGGCAACGGCGCCAAAAACTTGTTGCGTGTAAAAGAGTCTATCGCAATGTAGTGCAAGTGTACACGACGCAAGTAGTAAAGTGATACGTAAGTATCAGATATCGTCTCCACATGGACTGGGCTAATAGCTTTAACCTTGGATTGCTACACAAGAGGGAAAAGAAAGAGTTTAATTGTTTGTCACGAAATAATAAAGAAGACTGAAAATAAAAGATGAAAATATTCAGAATAAAGAGTAGGCCGATATTGATCTTCTCTGTAGTGCAGGTGTTTGCACTGTCTAGGAATTCTCTATTCTGTCTTAGCGCTTGTCGCGGCAGCACCTACTGCGGCAACGGTCTGTTGTTGTCGCGACAGCGAACACACAACTCAATACTTCAAGCTTGGAAAGAATCCCTGCTATGCCTTGGCCTATCCCTAGGTCCAAGTCTGTCGATGAACACGTCTTTGATGATACCTCCCGGCGTGAATCGAAGGATGAACACCGATGTTGTTGAATTCTTATTTAGCCACTTAACCTCGTCCTATCCCTAGGTCCGAGATAGTTCAACCATAAACTGGAGAACCCGTACTTATTCCTTTCGTATACTTAACTCTCCCGATATTAAGTAAATTTATAATCTCACAATGCTCTCCTGATACTCTTGCAAGATGTTGAAAACCAGAATAAGCAAACTTGAAGTCTATTTTATTGAACAGAAAAAATCCTAAAACAATGCAATCCTTGCAACTACTTTACAGAATCAACCCTTAGCCCTAGAGGAAGTTTAGAACATGATGAGAAGGGGGAAAATGACTAGGGTTTAGGGGAAGACGACTAGAGAGTAAGATATCCTTCCCTAGGTCGAATTGCATGCCTTTATATAGGCATTGAGTTCAAGTTTTCTAATATGGCAAGAATACAAGTTTAAATTAAAGTGCAACTCTGTTAAAGACTAAATCTTCAAAGTAGATGTCTTTAATTCGTCCTCTCTTCTTGCTTGGAATTTCTTCCTTGAACTTTGGGCTTGGCCTCCATTCTGATCTAGGGCTCAGAAAAATATAAGAGTGCTTCACGACAGACCGACTTAATTTCCTCTTTCTGTCAAGCTCCACTTCACTTCTTCCATTCATTATTAATGTCGTCATTGGCTGCCACGGCAGCAGCCATGACAGCTTCGTCCTTCTCGTCTGTAGTCCTTTGTTCCAGCTCTACTTCTCCACTGCTCTGAGTCTGCTACAGCAACTACCTGCAAAAGTAACCTATTTTAGTAGAAACTGTGTCATTTAATATAATTGTGATGTATGAATGAAATCTATCCTAAATGCAATGAATTATGCTTGAATGCAACATAAATATGGGTTAAATAGGGGGTAAAATATAGAACTTTTACACACTCAACAGGCCTCATCGTAGGAACGTAAGTTTTGACCGACTTTTGTTTATTTTGGGTAAGTTTCGGTTAGATTTTGGATTATTTTTACTAACTATAGGTTTGGTTGAACTGTGGTACTAATGGGGTTTTGAAATCCGGCATAATCGATGCCAAAGGTGACTTCGGAGAGTTTTCCGGCGACATTCTGACGGTACTTTATTTTGGGTAAGTGAACTGGTTCGAATCAGCCTAAACCGAACTGAGCCCAAACCCAAATCGAGCCTAAACCCGTCTGCTCGACCCGTCCGCCCGACCCGTTAACTCGTTGACCAAGTCAAACTTTCGAGTCAACTTAGTGAGCCAACCCGTCTGAGTCAGCTCATTGAGCCAACCCATCTAAGTCAACTCGCCCGAGTTAACTCAGTCGAGTCAACTCAGTGAGTCAACTCGCTCGAGTTGACTCAGCCGAGTCAACCCAGGTGACCTGTGATGTTAGTGTTTTCTTGACCGCTGACATTAGCGTTGACTTTGACCCAAAAAGTCAAATTTTCTAAAAACTCCTATTTTATGTTTTTCGACGTCCTGAGTCCGATTTTGAAGCCTGTTTCGCAAAATTCTGACCTGAAAGCCTCCAAATCTGACCTTGAACCCGAACTTGTTTATGTATTTATTTATAGAGCTCTATGAATAAGCACTGAAATGGAATATTGTGTGATTAAAGGTACTCACAGTTATTTGAATACGAATGGTTGAGAGACATCAAATCTGTGTTCAAGAGTGTTCGAATGTTGTTCGAGGGTCAATCGATATAGCAAGGATTCAAGGTAATACATTACTACCTTATGCATACTTCAGTAACATGTTGGTATTTGGCCAATGTTTGCACGACCATGTTTGAGCATATGACTACTTCCGCATATGTCGATCGATTATGAAATAAAAATAATAATGGCGAAGACAAATATTCGAATAAGAGGTTTGATAAATTGAAAGTTCTTTCGAGTTCAATGCACGATTAATGAGTCGGTTAATCTTTAAGTCTGATTATCATTTTGATTAAAAAGAAATGTCAAAAATTCGATTAACAAATGACGAAAATACTCCTATCTATAAAAATAACCCAGGAAGCTATACATGATCTGGTAAGACATCTGATACACTTGAAAACCTCGAATTATTGAAATGTCTTGGTAACAAGACTTAAACCCTCGAGTTTGTATAGTACTTGAGTTGCTAGAAATCTGAATAACTCGACGAAGATAAACTTACAGAAAAATATTTGTGTGTATGAATTAAGCAATTGGGCGAAAAAGATTAAATTGATTGAAATGACTAAAAAGGATTGAATATACTGATAAGGCTGAAATGGGTCATAATGACCCTAAAGACTGATATTTTCTTCAGGCATTAATTGCCAATCGACCGACATATGGGATACATCATCGAGGTCTAAAACGAATAAATAGATGGAAGAATTGAGAAACTCTGAATAATTGAAACATTTTCGAGTATCGTAATGTCTGAAATACCCTCGAATACTAGAATATCGGAGATTACTTCTAAGATGTGGAATTAGAAATCCCAATAAAGCCAAACAAATGTAATGGCTCCAAAAGTGGTAAAATACGACCCGTGTCAATTGGTCAATTCAGATACTATGATGGTAGTGGAAGAATACCATGTGAATGCACGTGCGATTTATTTGGAGAAAGTACATAGTTAATATTGAGAGAGATCTGTTCTCCTAAGGCACATTCGATATTTTGGAATGAGTTCATGTATAATGCACATGTTTGAATACTTGGAAAATACCGCTCGAATATATGCTCAATTTTTGGTAATAAGTTTAGTGGAAGATTGGTGAAGGCGAACTATTTGTGTCAACGGGTTTCGATTGGTTCTAAGAGACGCGGAAACTTGATGAGCAACTAGAATTCCTGAATTCTATACATCACCGTGTATATCTTGTTGGTTCAAATTACCAAATTATCCCTGAAGGTCAGAATGACCATAATACCCTTCTAGGCTGTAAAGTTTGATTTTTCTCACGATATATCTAAAATCCCAATGATCTTAATGCATCAACTTCCGATGTTGATTCGATCTGTCTTATCGAACTCTCTTATTCTTAGGGACCTCATTCTGAAATCAGTCCAAAATTGTCAAATGCCATCTTTCTGATATCTATCAAGTACCTCTAAGAAATGAATTGGGTCATAAAGCGCGTACCATGTATCTGTAAATACTTCATGTTCTAAACTAAGACCATATGCCTAAAATTAAAAGTACGACTCTATTATTCGAAAAGAAAGCAACTCCCTAGTTTTTGACCTATGATATGAAAAATATATCTGTAGAGCGTTTGAGTGTTCACTAAATAGGAGCACAAGCACACTCTTGTCAAGTTATAGTATAAAAGATATCGTCTCCCACGACGATTAGACAACTTATTCGAATTGCAATTCCTACACAAGGGAAATTAAATGCACAAGTAAATTTTAGTTTATAAAAGAATAAAAAGCAAATAGATACAAGTAATTTCATAGAAGAGATCAGGGTGATAGAATGGGCCAGATTATGCTGCTTAGTAGTGTGAAACTGCGTTGAATAGGTTAACTTGCTTTGCGATGCCAGACTTTGTTGCCTCAACGGAAGATGGCAGATTGGCTGCTTCGATGCTTTCGCTGCCTCGGTAGTGGAACGGACGATTGGCTCGGTGACAAACTCGACAGTCCATCAAGGCTCGGCAGAACGCTTCGATAATGATCCCGCTTATGTCTAAGTCAGAACGCTGTTATTGCCCACTGTAGATGATACCCATCAACATGAATCATATAATGAACAACAACCTTTGTTTGTTCCTTTTTAGCCGCCTTAAACCCTAACCTATGTCTAGGCTGGATTGATAAACACCTGGTATTGATGAGATCGTGCTTACTTCTTTTGTGAGTTTCACTCTCTCGATACCAAACAAATGGATTGTAACCCCCTCATCCCGGTCTGGCCGGATGACCGGTCCGAGTGAGCTACACGGGGAAAACCGAGTGAAAACCCCTAAGGATTCCCCCTCGGTTAGCAACCCTATCTATTTTTTTTTATTCTTTACTCTTGTCTAAATGAATATTAAACCCTAAGTGATCATACAGCGGAATAACATATGCGAAACAAATCAAACGAACTCAAACAATCATGTTACGTCCAAATTTTAAACTTTACTGCAGGTGGTATCGATACACCTAAGGGGTGTATCGATACCCCTTGACCAGGTCAACTGGTCAAAGTCAACCCGTGGAGACCGTATCGATACACCTAGGAGTGTATCGATACCCTCCCCAATTGTTGACTTCCCACGGTCAACGCTAAGGGGACCGTATCGATACGCATGGAGGCCCGTACCGATACGGAACTAGACAGTAGCTCCAGTAGCAAAAATAGTATCGGTATGCCCCCTCGCGTATCGAAACACGGGGCCTGAACTATGAAGGCCGTATCGATACGGGACCAACCGTATCGATACTCGTGCTACGAAAACACAGGTTTGAGCTGATTTAAGGCACAAGGAGGCCCTTAAATCCCTCTCAAACCTCAACCAACACACTAACATGTATCCTATGTCAAACCAAGAGTATAGGCATGCTTAAACTTGAAACTAAAGACACATTTCAACACAAGGTGATGCTTCAATCATACAAGCAACTTGGCATATAAACATGGGACAAGGCATGCATACTTGACATTCCAACAAAGGCAATTAGGCATACAAGTCATACATGGAACTCAAAGGCCTAAAAAGGCACAAGGAAAGCATATGAGGGTTGGCCCTCTCTAACAAGGCAACCTAAACACCAATAGACATGCCAACACACACAACATCCATCATAGCATATCATGCATTACAAACCATAATCAAACCAAAACATCAACATAAGGCATTAACAACATGTGGCCAATACAAAGGAGTCAAGATACAAGCTCCTAACACACGTAGCACTTCCCATTGCTAGACTACTACATTATTTAATTAAACCATACTTGAGCAAACTACCTCACGCTTGGACTCCCTTATCTTGCTCCTTGCTAACTCCCAGCTAAAGATCTGCATTGTCGGAAAAAGGAGAGCGTAAGCATAAAGCTGTGAGAGCGGAGCTCTAAAACATAACTACGACAATGCAGGATTCAAAGCTTTCTTTAAAATAAAGGCCAACACAAAAGATCCATTCAACCACCTAATCCTCTTACTAACATGCAAGTTCAACCACAATTCAACAATATAGACATTTAACATGGCATTATGGTTCATGGTATGCATGAGGGCATAATCCTAGATTAAAGCAAGACCATAAAAGAGAATGATATAGTGAGATACAACATGAGCACACATGGTATGCACAAGCATAACCAAAACACACACGGTGGGACTACACATCACCGTTTCGACTAGTAGTTTTCCAATGGGACTACACATCAAAGTACTCTTCTACTAGTCACTACCGGCGAGACTACGCATCACCGGAGTCTTACACCACTTGCTACCGGCGGGACTACACATCACCGGAGCAACGACAACCATCACGTGAGGTTCGACACCAACCATGCAACACAATATACAATCACTATCATGCGACATGTACTCACTATATCATGCACAACCAAACAAGTTGTAATAATATCCACAATTAGGCATCACTTACTACTTACAATCTTACCAATCACAAATGGTCTTACTCACCATTTCCGTGCACAACCTGCACCAACTTACACACATCTTACAAGGTACAATAACGTCACCATTATTACCATCATACATCCTTAACGATATATTAATAAGCAACATGCTTCTACTCAAAGTATTGGAAGTTCATGTATAACAAAATAACATTTCTAGCAATGAAAAACAATGATAAAAGGGGAAATTTAAAGAGGCATTTCACCTCACTTACTCTTTGAGTTTAAATTACTTTCAAGCCTAAATATAAACCACTCTCAAAAATCATCTTTGAACCAAAATAATACTTGAAAACATTTCCACATCCACATGCTCGAACCAACCTTTGAAAATCAAATTAAAACATTAACCACTCACCTCATTTCCTTAAGCAAAACAAGCAAAGCCGACTCAAGCCTCCTCACTTCCGGATTCGATCCCAAAGCTTTACCAACGCAAATCCTTGCTTCTAATCGCCTCAACACAAGTAAATTAACCTCAAATCAGTCCACAACACAATGTAGCAAACCCGGAATGAAATTCAAACATCAAACACTTGTTTTTCGAACCAAGAACAACCCCCAAAAAGCCATTCCCGAGCAGCCCCTTTGCACAGTCCAAAACTTGCGATTTCAACACATTTAACACTTCCAAATGCTTCCAAAACGACCCCCAACCAATGCCCTAACATCAACCCTCAATTTCCAACACAAACCACACCCAAAACTCAACTAAAAACCCTCCTAAAAACCCACCAAAATCCAAATTCGGGAATTCATTTAAAACACTATAAAAATCATATATGTTGGACTATTTGATTCATAGACACCATATCTAACCATTATAAATCAAAAGCTTTAGTAAAAACCCATAAAGCTCCATCCTTTAACATAAACTTTCAAAAACCCAAATTACAAAATACATAGTTTTAGTGAAATCTAAAGTTACCAAAATGAAGAGGAGACCAAGGCCAAGTCAAAAACACAATTACCTTTTGAAAAGCTCCCAAGATGGAGTTGGAAGAGATGAAATGGTGAAAGGGGGAGGGGGAGGGCTTCCATGTCGTTGGAAAATTGAAGAAGAAGAAGATGATGGGATTTTTGGGGTTTATTTGAATTATAAGGTAATTAAAAATGAGTTTTATTTGATATTTACACAAATGCCATTAATGAATGGCTATTGGGCTTGGTTTAAAAATTGGGTCCAACACCTTGTTTTATTTGTAAACAAAACCCGAACCATTATTTAATTTATTTAAATTATAAAATCGAACCCGAATAATATTAAAACATTATTTTCACCCGACCCCTAAACCTGGGTGTTACAACTCTCCCCCACTTAAGGAAATTTCGTCCCCGAAATTTATCGGACATGAACCCACTCTCTCTCACATCACAGCACTGTAACGCCCCGGTTTTGGGCTTGTAAGTCTTGGGCGTTGACCGGGTTGGTCAAAGTGCTGTTCGAATCGTAAGAGGTTAAATTAGGAAAACCTAGTTCGGGTTGCATTAAAAATATGGAAAATGTTCTAAAATCATCTTTTAATATAATTAAGTGAACTGTGAAATCAATTTTGGAAAATGAGTTTTGGAAGTGTGACATTTTGGCTAGTGACCAAAATGTAATTTTTGAAAGTTTGGTGGCTGTTTTATAAAGGGTTGAAACTTTGAATCTTTAAGGAGCTATTTACCCAAAGGGAGTTTCTCTAGATTTTCTAAGATATTTTGACTCATAATTCTGATTTTTAAAGTTAACAAAAGGAGGGAAATCATATTTTAGCTAATTTCATAACAAACTTCCCATTTTCTTTCTCTCTTTTTCTCTCAACCCAAACACTCCATTTCCAGAGTTTTAATTCTGATTTTCTCACCTAAAATCCTCCTTTCAACTCTCAATTGATTGCAAATCAACATATCTTCAAAACCTCTTCAATTGCTACAAGTTTCATCAAGGTTTTCCATTCCAAAAAGAGGAGAAACTCAAGTTTGGAGGTAAGAACGTCCTTCTCCTCTGAACTTCAAGTTCTTTAATGAAATTCCTAAGTTTTCAATCCTAATTTGATGTTTAATTAAAGGTTTTTAAGTTGATTTATGGATCTTGGCTAATTATGCAAGATTTTGATGATTTCACATGATTTTCGTTTGATCTGTTAAATCTGTGATTTGAGAGGTGTTTTTGATGTTAAATGATCTCTAAATTGAAAAGGAAATGAGTTTTGATTGATGCAATCCCGGATAGGTTGAGTTTCCTAAGTTTAGCTTGTGTTTTAAGGTGGTTTTTGTGGTGATCTTGTGGATCTGGTGTTGCTGGAGGTATAAGGATGGTTATAGGTTGTTTTTAGATGTGTTTTGATGTTGATGGAAGTGAGGTTTTGCTGGTTTATGGCTGGGCTTTGTTTGGAAGTGTTATGGATGCATTTTCGGTTGTGTTTGGTGGCCGAAAATGGAGGTTTTGTGAGAGCAGCGAGTTTAGGTGCTTTCATTGAAGCAATTAATGCATGATGATGCATTAATCCTCTGCTTTGATGTGTTGAAACAGGGGAGGCATCCTTGGATCCAAGAATTGTTGATCCGGAGGCTTGATTTGGTGCTTTGGCTTGAAGCAAAGTGGAAATCGGTGAGTGCATTTGTGAAAATGGTTTTCGGCTTTGAAACCAAGGTTTTGGGGGCTTAGTTTAAGTCTAAACAACTTTGCTAAGCTCAAGTGTAAGTTTTCGGATTTCTCTCTAAGTGGTGGCCATGTTTTGGTGTGATGCAAAATGATGATTTGCATGTTTTGATTACTGTTTTGAAAGCATGTTTTAGCATGTTAATTGCTGATGTTTTAGCATGATATTTGCTGATGTTTTAAGCCATGTGTTGAAGGTAACTCTAGGTAAGAGTACCTTGTTTTTATGCATTGATTAAATGTGGATTTAATGCTTTGAAATGCATGATGAAATGGCTTGGTTTAATGTTTTAAAACAGTGGATTATATGATGTATAAGATGTATATTGGCAAGTGATGTTTTGTAAAAGTGAAGGTCACTAAGGTGGTTAAAAGTCCTTGAGTGAGCCTTGTTACTTAAGATCATCAAGGTGGTTAAAAGTCCTTGGATGAATCTTGTTGCGGACACTAAGGTGGTTAAAAGTCCTTAGGTGCTCCTTTCCATGGTGTTTAAAAGTCCATGGGGCCAAGGTGTTTAAAAGTCCTTGGGGTGATTCAAGCATTGGACACAAAGGTGGTTAAAAGTCCTTGTGTGGTCCTTATTCATGGTGTTTAAAAGTCCATGGCCAAGGTGTTTAAAAGTCCTTGGGGCCAAGGTGTTTAAAAGTCCTTGGGGAAAGTTATTGAACTTGATTTCATAAATGAAATGTATCACCTGAGCCAATATGACATGTATAGTACATTGAGATGCATGTTTTAATGATTATGTTGAAGCATGAGATGCTTGTTTAAATAAATTTTGAAGCATGGGATTGCTTGATTTAAAGTATGCTTTGAGCATGTGCAAAGGTTGATTATAAGCATGTTTTATAAATGGTTTTAATTGCATTATTGAATGGTTTTAAAGAGCACTCCTCACTAAGCTTTGGCTTACGCTCTCTCGTTTTCTTGATTCAATAATGCAGAGCATTAGAGTACATTGAGGGGCAGCAAGAGAAGGCAAGCAAACAAGTTCAAGTAAAGCTCAATGTATGAAGGTTTTATAAGTTCTTTTAGCTTTTGGTTGATTTGGCAATGGGGGACCAATGTGTATGTTTTGGGAGGTGTTTGAGACTCCCTGAGTTTGTTAAATGTTGTATGAATTGCTGGTTTTTGGATTGGATTCCTATTGCTTGCTTATGAAGGTTTATGCATGAATGGCTAGCATAAGTAGGAAGCATGCTATATAAATTGGGGCTTTTCATATGTGTTGTTTAAATGCTGAATTGATGTTGCAATTAAGGTCCTTGCATGTTGTATGATTAAGTGATATGGTTTGGTGATGTTAATTTAGAGTTTGAAGCATGTTTATTGTGGTTTTTGAGTCGAAATCAGGCAGGGGTATCGGTACTCGGGCTTGCGTATCGATACGCCTGAGCCAAATATGCTCATTCCTGCCCAGGCGTATCGGTACGGTTGAACAGGTACCGATACCGTATGAAGGCCGTATCGATACGGGGGAACTCGTATCGATACCGTTGCTGAAGTTTGGTTACTGCCTTCCCCGCGTATCGATACGACACGTGGCGTATCGATACCAGACCGTTAAATTCAGTTAAAAGTATCTTTATATGTTTTGTTTGGTTTACGTTTTGGTCCTGAATCTTGATTGTTCAATTGAATGAGTTTGAGAAGTCCTTTTGAGCTGAAATTTCGCAGGGAAGCATGAAACTTGACTAATTTCAAGATGGTAACTTTAATTTGGGTTAAGTCCCTTAATTTATCTGAATTTACAATTTGGTCCCTAAAGTTGTAATTTGTTCAATTGGGTCCCTGTTTGATCTCTGATGTTTGTGATCTTTTAGTATGTTGTTTGTATGATCACAATTAAGGTTAATGTGCATCTAGATAAGATTAAAAAGAAAAAAAGGGTCGTTAATCAAGGTTGACTTTCGGGTTGACTTTGGTTTTCCCCGTGTGACTTTCTTAATTCGGGTCAACCGTCTAGACCGGGTTAAGGGGGTTACAAGCACACTAACCAATCTTGGTGGACTTACCACACAACCATAGATATCTGATTTTAAGATCTCAACTGATTCTTCGTTGCACGCAATTTCAAACTCAACTCAATCTCTTCGACAAACATAGCACGACACAGATCTGACTCACATTCCCGAATCATAGATACACAGAACACATCACGGATCCCCTCCCTAACTCTGGTGGTAACTGCAACAAATAAACAACAGAACTAGCCCGATTCACAATC
This sequence comes from Hibiscus tridactylites, assembly GCA_958450335.1. Taxonomy (NCBI): domain Eukaryota; kingdom Viridiplantae; phylum Streptophyta; class Magnoliopsida; order Malvales; family Malvaceae; genus Hibiscus; species Hibiscus tridactylites. Next base: position 74,448,497 of record OY288273.1, read on the forward strand.
TCATACAACACTGTTTGAACACTTGGTTCATAACTTTCTCTAACTGATCCTCTGTCTTCAACAAGTAATCAAACACTATGCAGACGTCTTCAAAAATCTAGTCAAAACTCGAATCTCTATCGGCCGCTATCTATCTCAAGACACTGTACAACTCAAAATCTTGCTAAGGCACAAGTCTGCCATCTTACTCACGGTACAAGTAGCTTGAACATGTATAAAGGACCACAAACAGTGCAACTAACATTGATTACTCAACTAAGTTCTCACGGAGGAAATCGAAGGCGAATCTATTACCCACTTTCATTACGAATCTCCCACAGGTGTAACAAACTAGAAGAAACTGATGCTCGATCTTGACACACTGGCAGACTATACACTTACTCGCATACTGAACCACGTCATTCATCAACTCAACCCAGAAGTACTCATCTTCAACTCACAATACGTCTTCATACAACTCATATGCAAATACAAATGAACTGTCGTATGCTTCGGCCAACACAATACGTCTCAAAACACTGTGTCTACAGGTACAACTATTCTGTCTCTAAAAATTCAAACTCCATCCTCTCTGAAACTGTATCCTGACGGTCTTTCTTCCACAATGTCTTGCACGTGAGGTGCCAAGAATCTGTCCTGCAACTGCTTCTCTTTAAGCCTTCTAACTCAATGTAGGTTTAACATGTAGCTCGGCCACAAGATTACTATCATTAGGTAAGCTGAATCCGGCAATTACATCCCACAACTCAGCTATTAATCTAACAACAATTACAACTTAAAGCATTGGTTACTACGTTAATCATCTTCGGATGGTACTCAATCTTGATATTACATTCTTCAAGTAGTTCTAACACTTATGTTGTTCAAGTTTCAACCCTTCCTAAGTCTTCAAATATTTCAAGTTCTGACGATACGTACATACACACTGTGCATTTCTTACTATACAAGCTTTGTCTCTAAGTCTTCGAAGCAAATACAACTGTAACTAACTCTAAGTCTAGTGTCGGATAACTATTTTCTCGGTCTTTCAACTATCTCGATGATCAAGTCACAATCTTCTGTCTTGCATAAGCACACAGCCTAACTCTACATGTAACACATCACTACAGTTCACAAGTTCTTTCTCTAATATAGGCTGAATCAAGGTCGAAGTCCTCTTTAGGGTTTCTTTCAGTTTCTCAAGGGTTTATTGTCTCGCATCTAACCACACAACTGAACATACTTCTGTAGCAATCTATCAATGGAGCAACTATCTTCAAATGATTATTTACAATCCTCTGTAAGTAACAATACTAGACCTAGGAACTATAGATACCTCTTACTGTCTTCGATTTCTTCCAACTCTCATCTTCTTTTGCCCACTTGGGATTTTCGCTAACACACTCGGCTGAACCACATGTCCTAGGAAAACATCTTCATTAACTTGGGGTTTACGTTTGCTCAACTTGGCATACAACCGATTCTCTAAAAGGATCTACAACCCTAACTTCAAGACTTGTCATGGTCTTCTTCGGTACGTGAACATACCCACGCATCATCTAAGAGAGCTACTACAAACTGATCAAGGACTTAGGGAAAACATTCTGCTCAACATCTCTATAAAGGTGACTAACTCACTAGTCAAACAAAGCGGCATAACTCGGAACTCAAAGCGATCACATCTTGCCCCGAAAGCTGTCTTCGGTACGTCCACTTCTCTCATTCTCAACTGGTGATAATCGGATCTCAAATTAATCTTCAAATAGACTGAAGCACACACTAACTGACCAACAATCACTGACACTCGGAAACGGATACTAATTATTCACTGTTACTTGTTTCAACTGTCTGAATGCTAAACACATTCTCGTACTGTCACTCTTTCTCCTTCACAACTTGTACTGTCATACTCTAAGATGATGTACTAGGCTTAACGAGTCTAAGGTTTAACAAACTCGTAGTTGAATCTTCAACACTCTCAATTCCTTCGGAAATCACAAGATATAGAGCAATCAAAACAGGAGCGAACTCGAAGACGATCTCAAAAACAAACTCTTTTTCTCTAACAGGAGACAAACCGGGAAATTCTTTCAAACACTTTTAGGAAAACACAAACTATTCTAACATTCTGCGGTCAAATCCTCATTCAAAATCAAATCCATCACATTGGCTAGGCAAGTCTGTCAACTAACTCAATCAATCTTTGACCTCTAAGGCCGGATCAACATTCGATACGAAATCCACATTCCCACCTACCATTACAATCTCATAGTCATCCATAAGCTTTAAGAAAACTCCCATTGTCTCAAAGTCTACCCTAACTCTATGTTCTACAAGCTAATCCATGCATAGTTTCACATCAAACCGTAAGAAGTAATTCCATCGCATCAACTGAAAACAAGTGCCACTGAACCATCAACGGACATCCCTTGTACAACTTTCTGACCACGACTGTATCCCCGAAGGAGCTAGTAACACTAACACCTACCTCTAGTATCTCACAAGGTGGATTCAACAACTTTGCATGCTCACTCCAAATACACGGACGCGTAGATCCAAAATTAATCAGAAAACAAGCCCAATGACTGTATCAAGGAATTACTTGCTACATCATCGACATCATTCCGAAGCCAACTCTTAGTTCGTCACTTCTCTTACCATCTCATGTCAAGATCGGTCACATTGTTCTCCCTCAACAGAAACCAGCTCATGTGCCTGCTGACCCAAACAAACAAACTGCACTCCAAACTCTGGTACGGTCATACTGCCCTGAACTAAAGCGACGAACTCTCTCATCGTTCACATCCTCCAAAACCTCATATTCACGATTAAAATCCCTAGGCCCACGCCTCGGCCTCCAACTTACCAAAGACAACAATACAACAATAAACAAAACACACAAACAAGAATATTTAGGGTTAGCAAGAGCAAGGGTCCAAGGTGCTCAAGTATATTTCTTTACAAAAATCTTTTCAAATAAGTAATAGTAGCAATGGGAACTCGACACTACGCTTTAACACAAACATCATGCTAACACATGCTTTCAAACACCGTACTAACAAGCAAACATTAAGCATACATGGCAAAACATTCACCGAGACATAACAACAACATAACACATCAAACTTACCTCACTTAACTACCTGAGGTCTCGGAAACCTCAGGCTCTGATACCAACAAATGTAACCCCCTCATCCCGGTCTGGCCGGATGACCGGTCCGAGTGAGCTACACGGGGAAAACCGAGTGAAAACCCCTAAGGATTCCCCCTCGGTTAGCAACCCTATCTATTTTTTTTGTTCTTTACTATTGTCTAAATGAATATTAAACCCTAAGTGATCATACAGCGGAATAACATATGCGAAACAAATTAAACGAACTCAAACAATCATGTTACGGCCAAATTTTAAACTTTACTGCAGGTGGTATCGATACACCTAAGGGGTGTATCAATACCCCTTGACCAGGTCAACTGGTTAAAGTCAACCCGTGGAGACCGTATCGATACACCTAGGAGTGTATCGATACCCTCCCCAATTGTTGACTTCCCACGGTCAACGCTAATGGGACCGTATCGATACGCATGGAGGCCCGTACCGATACGGAACTGGACAGTAGCTCCAGTAGCAAAAATAGTATCGGTACGCCCCCTCGCGTATCGAAACACGGGGCTTGAACTATGAAGGCCGTATCGATACGGGACCAACCGTATCGATACTCGTGCTACGAAAACACAGGTTTGAGCTGATTTAAGGCACAAGGAGGCCCTTAAATCCCTCTCAAACCTCAACCAACACACTAACATGTATCCTATGTCAAACCAAGAGTATAGGCATGCTTAAACTTGAAACTAAAGACACATTTCAACACAAGGTGATGCTTCAATCATACAAGCAACTTGGCATATAAACATGGGACAAGGCATGCATACTTGACATTCCAACAAAGGCAATTAGGCATACAAGTCATACATGGAACTCAAAGGCCTAAAAAGGCACAAGGAAAGCATATGAGGGTTGGCCCTCTCTAACAAGGCAACCTAAACACCAATAGACATGCCAACACACACAACATCCATCATAGCATATCATGCATTACAAACCATAATCAAACCAAAACATCAACATAAGGCATTAACAACATGTGGCCAATACAAAGGAGTCTAGATACAAGCTCCTAACACACGTAGCACTTCCCATTGCTAGACTACTACATTATTTAATTAAACCATACTTGAGCAAACTACCTCACGCTTGGACGCCCTTATCTTGCTCCTTGCTAACTCCCAGCTAAAGATCTGCATTGTCGGAAAAAGGAGAGCGTAAGCATAAAGCTTAGTGAGCGGAGCTCTAAAACATAACTACGACAATGCAGGGTTCAAAGCTTTCTTTAAAATAAAGGCCAACACAAAAGATCCATTCAACCACCTAATCCTCTTACTAACATGCAAGTTCAACCACAATTCAACAATATAGACATTTAACATGGCATTATGGTTCATGGTATGCATGAGGGCATAATCCTAGATTAAAGCAAGACCATAAAAGAGAATGATATAGTGAGATACAACATGAGCACACATGGTATGCACAAGCATAACCAAAACACACACGGTGGGACTACACATCACCGTTTCGACTAGTAGTTTTCCAATGGGACTACACATCAAAGTACTCTTCTACTAGTCACTACCGGCGGGACTACGCATCACCAGAGTCTTACACCACTCGCTACCGGCGGGACTACACATCACCGGAGCAACGACAACCATCACGTGAGGTTCGACACCAACCATGCAACACAATATACAATCACTATCATGCGACATGTACTCACTATATCATGCACAACCAAACAAGTTGTAATAATATCCACAATTAGGCATCACTTACTACTTACAATCTTACCAATCACAAATGGTCTTACTCACCATTTCCGTGCACAACCTGCACCAACTTACACACATCTTACAAGGTACAATAACGTCACCATTATTACCATCATACATCCTTAACGATATATTAATAAGCAATATGCTTCTACTCAAAGTATTGGAAGTTCATGTATAACAAAATAACATTTCTAGCAATGAAAAACAATGATAAAAGGGGAAATTTAAAGAGGCATTTCACCTCACTTACTCTTTGAGTTTAAATTACTTTCAAGCCTAAATATAAACCACTCTCAAAAATCATCTTTGAACCAAAACAATACTTGAAAACATTTCCACATCCACATGCTCGAACCAACCTTTGAAAATCAAATTAAAACATTAACCACTCACCTCATTTCCTTAAGCAAAACAAGCAAAGCCGACTCAAGCCTCCTCACTTCCGGATTCGATCCCAAAGCTTTACCAACGCAAATCCTTGCTTCTAATCGCCTCAACACAAGTAAATTAACCTCAAATCAGTCCACAACACAATGTAGCAAACCCGGAATGAAATTCAAATATCAAACACTTGTTTTTCGAACCAAGAACAACCCCCCAAAAGCCATTCCCGAGCAGCCCCTTTGCACAGTCCAAAACTTGCGATTTCAACACATTTAACACTTCCAAATGCTTCCAAAACGACCCCCAACCAATGCCCTAACATCAACCCTCAATTTCCAACACAAACCACACCCAAAACTCAACTAAAAACCCTCCTAAAAACCCACCAAAACCCAAATTCGGGAATTCATTTAAAACACTATAAAAATCATATATGTTGGACTATTTGATTCATAGATACCATATCTAACCATTATAAATCAAAAGCTTTAGTAAAAACCCATAAAGCTCCATCCTTTAACATAAACTTTCAAAAACCCAAATTACAAAATACATAGTTTTAGTGAAATCTAAAGTTACCAAAATGAAGAGGAGACCAAGGCCAAGTCAAAAACACAATTACCTTTTGAAAAGCTCCCAAGATGGAGTTGGAAGAGATGAAATGGTGAAAGGGGGAGGGGGAGGGCTTCCATGTCGTTGGAAAATTGAAGAAGAAGAAGATGATGGGATTTTTGGGGTTTATTTGAATTATAAGATAATTAAAAATGAGTTTTATTTGATATTTACACAAATGCCATTAATGAATGGATATTGGGCTTGGTTTAAAAATTAGGTCCAACACCTTGTTTTATTTGTAAACAAAACCCGAACCATTATTTAATTTATTTAAATTATAAAACCGAACCCGAATAATATTAAAACATTATTTTCACCCGACCCCTAAACCCGGGTGTTACATGGATTGCCTCCAATCGATCTCTCGACTCAATTGAAAATAGTGAAGAACATGAAATAAGCAAACCTTGAATTTATTGCAAAAACAAACTTAAAACCTAAACAACCATTCTCACAACTACTTTACAACATAACCAAACCTTAGAGAATTTAGAACATAGTGGCGGCAAGAAAACACAAGAGAAACTAGGCTATGCCAACTATGTGGTGCAAGCTCTCCAAAATACAAGGTATAACCGGATATATATATAGGGCATGGCCTAGGGTAAGTCCTCCTTGGGGTAGAAGTCTTCTTCGTGATAAAATAGCTTTTGCATTGAATGCATCCTTTAAATTCTGACTTCTTTGACTTGAAACTGGACTCCTTGTGCCACAAGTAAGCTTAAACCGCCTTAGACAATTTCTACTTGGGCGACTCTTTCTATTGTTTTCGACATCAATAAATTGTATGGATGGGCTCATTGGACTTAGAAAATTATGTTCTTCCAATCGCACTCCAATTCACCAATTCTTTAGGTTACTGCCCTGGGCGGTAGGTATGGCGGTGGTAGATACTTGGTGACGTCTCTCTCTGTGTTGAGTTGCTTCAGTACAGCTCCTTGGCTTGCTGCCTCGGCATCAGCTCCTATGCTTCTCTCTCCATCTGACAGCTTCTAGAACCTGAAACTAAAATTAAACTAAAACAGTACATTTTTCACCAAATCAAAGATATTAAATATAAACTGGGTAAGGTAAGGAATACTGTAAATAATGCATGCATGCACCTAAATGTGCCTAAAATGTACTTAAGAACAACAATAATATGAGATGGAATGCATATAAAATATAGGACTAATGAGCACTTTACACACCCCCAAACACGAACTATTGCTTGTCTTCAAGCAATGCAATCCTAAACATACTTGCCCTTGTACTAATTAGAAAGAAGAACCTATTTTAAACTTGAATTAGCACCTCAAGGCCGTGTTGGAGTATGCCCAAAGACCAATCATATGATGATTGAAAGACATACTATTTTACTAGATTTATCAAGTAATGACATTGCCATTATTATCATTTGGTATGTTTCTGTGCATCAAACTAACCATTGGATAATAATTTCCATACAATAATACGATTATTGTTAAATAGGATCCTTAGTCGAATATTATTATGGGTATGGACAATGATAATATATAAAGACTAATATGTGGTTGATGACAAGCGTTGTCATTGATATAGAGATGTCAAAATCAACACATAAGTATTTGTTAGAGAACAACATACTGGATTGACCCGCTATGAGAATGTTTCTTGGGTAATTATGTGACAGTCACAACATTGCTCATGATAAACATATGTATAATCCTCAGACTTGAGATCAACATGATTTCAACATAAAGATTTACGTATTTTGACATAGTCAAACGTGTGTCGTAATTGACTACATTATAAAGACTGATGATTGGATACATGATGACCTATGTAGTGAAATATGGTTGATCAAGAAAGGATTTGTCCCTCCTACATAATGGGAGAAATATCTTCAGCCACTTGATTGAGTGAGATTAGAAAATGCATGGTCATGCTCGAATATTATGATATGAGATATCATAGAGATTCGTTTATCATAATCTACCCAAGACATCAAGAAACACTAGATGGACAACGCAAGTGTGACTATCTCATGACTTGTGTTCATCTATGATATAAAGGACAAAATGATGAAATACATAAAGGAAGTTTATTCAGGAATTAGGAAAGTCAAACCATGACTTCATGCAACTTAGGTAGCAATGATGTATTGCTAGATGTCACTCATTGTTTGTAAAATTAGAACAGTTCTAATTTTGCTGGTAACATTGCATGAACCTACAAGGGTCACACCCTTAGAATGAAACGAAAAAAAATTGGAAACCATACTCCATATTTTAGGGAGTTGCCGAAAATCCCTTATAGGATAGGGGAAATCAACAACTCCCTTAAATGAGAATAATATTGGATAAATATTGTATTTATCAGATATTATTTAGAGTATGGAAAATATTTAAAGACTTAAATATTATAGAATAAGATTCTAGAAATTTAAATATATATTTGGAATTTATATAATATATATTTAATTCCAAGTTTATGTAGAATTAGATTCTACATAATTAAAAATATATATTTTAATATAATTAAATCCAAGTAAAGATAGAATGAGATTCTATATAATAAAAAATATATATTTGGATTAAATATAATGTACATTTAAATCCATGTTTTATGTAGAATAAGATTCTACATAAATATATATATATATATATATATATTTCATTTAATATTATTAAATATAAGGGTTAACTATACCATTGACCACCAAACTAATTGGGGATTCCGATTTTGACCACCGAACTAACGAACTCGTCAATCAGACCACCGAACTTATAAAATCAACCTATTTTGACCACCGCCGTTAAAATTCTAACGGTGGAGTGACAGAACTGCCATGTGGCAGCTAACGGGAAAATTTTAAAATTACACATTTGGTCCATGTTATTTATACATTCTTTCAATTTAGTCCTAATTTTAAATTAATAAAATAATAAATTATTTTAAATCTAAATAATTAAAGTCCTCCAATAAGGTGGTGACACGTGTCACCACCTGTTTAGAGGAGAAAAACAAAGTAAAGCATACATGCCATCTAGGAGAATCGAACCTAGGTGATGTAAGTGCAAGGGCAGTGGCTAAGCCACTACACCAAGCACAACTTTGTGCTTTAAATTACCAAACTTAATATATATCTCTTATTGGTTTTTACATTTATAAGCCAAAAGCTCAAACCCTAAACCTTAAACCCTAAATATTTCAAATTAATTTTACACTAAATTTCAAATTAAATTCACATATATAGATATATGTTTGTGTGTGTGTATAGATATATGTTTGTGTGTAATAAATTAAGCTAAAACGGAAACAAGGAATAATCTGCGTATGTCTCTTAAGTCAAGAAGATGGTTCTTACTGGATTTAGCAGAAGTTCAGGGCTTGTCCTGCAAAATATGAAAAGGAAAAACATAAAAGTTTGCTGAGAAATGTAGAATGCTGTGTTGCAGAACATGAAAGTTTTCACAGTTAGATTAGAGAGATAAGACTTCCACTTTGATTGTTGGTCAAATCAAAAAAATTTACAATCAAATTATAAAGTTTTTCACTGAATTTCTTCTGAGATATCATTCATTGCACTAGTGACTTGGCCATCAAAATGGAGATAGTATCGTATGAATTAATACTAAAAATGCATGAACAAGCTGATAAAAAGCTTCAAATTCTTAAAATATCTAGTAAAATAAACAAAGAAGAGTGGTAACTATTAACTTGCTAGATAAAGGCCCTGTAGCCCCTCACTGAAAATCTTGTTGCAGGAAAGAAGAAACTAGAATTTTCAGAACAATTCAGTGTCTTGGGGAGAGGAGGGAGCACATCAATCTAAATAAAAAGATGGGATAGGAAAATTTCAAGAACAAAACAACATGATAAAAGGCTCGCATACATGAATGGCCTCAAAGACTTAATTTGAAATGTTTAGGGTTTAGGGTTTATATATGTGAATTTAATTTGAAATGTTTAGTGTAAAATTAATTTGAAATATTTAGGGTTTAAGGTTTAGGGTTATATATGTGAAATTAGTGTTTAGGGTTTGAGCTTTTGGCTTATAAATGTAAAAACGAATAAGAGATATATATTAAGTTTGGTGATTTAAAGCACAAAGTTGTGCTTGGTGCAGTGGCTTAGCCACTGCCCTTGCACCTACACCACCTAGGTTCAATTCCCTTGGATGGCATATATACTTTACTAAATAATTAAATCTAAATAATTAAAGTCCTCCAATAATGTGTTGACACGTGTCACTACCTAATTAAATAATTTAATATTTTATTAATTTAAAATTAGGACTAAATTGAAAGAATGTGTAAATAACAGGGACCAAATGTGTAATTTTAAAATTTTCCTGTTAGCTGCCACGTGGCAGTTTCGTCACTCCACCGTTAGATTTTTAACGACGGTGGTCAAAATAGGTTGATTTTATAAGTTCGGTGGTCTGATTGACGAGTTCGTTAGTTCAGTGGTAAAAATAGAAATCCTCAATCAGTTCGGTGGTCAATGGTATAGTTAACCCTAAATATAATGTATATTTAATATACACCAATTTCAAGTAGAATTAGATTATATGAATTTTGGTTGAACTTGGATTTAAGGAATTCAACTAGAATTAAGTCTCTGAATACTATTTCAAGGGACAAGGGCTAGCAACCAAATCAACCCTATTCCTCCTTGCAAATTTCGACATATCCCTGGGAATTCCTCTCTGGAATTTTCGACAAGTCCCATATTTCTTCTGAGAAGCAGTTCGATATTTTTCTGGTGTTTTCTTGCCCCCTGGCAAATTCCTATCGATTTCCTAGTTCAAATCCAAGTCCCGGTAGAACCCCTGGTCGATTTCAGACTCCCTCGGAATCCCTGGAGGGATTTCGACTTCTCCCTGGAAGGTGTTCAAACCTGTCGAAATTTATCCCTAAGTGTTAGGGAGGCGGAAACTTTGTTTGTTTTGTTCGGGTGGACTCTATGGTGGTCGTTGCGAACCTGTGACGATTCCGGTTTTACTTGACGTGGTTATTCCGACATACCGTCGATTTTCTAGTTTCTAGAATTTTAAAAAGTAACTCTTCATCTTTTCACCTCAGATTCGTTCCTGTACATGGATTCTGGCTGGATTACGTCGGATTAATTTTTCCACTGCGCCACGGGGCGTGCCGACGTGACCCCACAGTGGTATCAGAGCCACTTGTATCATACGAATTCAGACTTAAATTCTTGGGTGATGTTTATGTATGAGATGCATGCTGTTTGATTCGATTTAGATATTTATCGTTTATCGTATCACACTTAATAAATACTTATTTCGATTATCACTGAATGATTAAGAGTTAATCATAACTATGTTAGGTTGCTTCAATGTTAAATGTTAACATTTTGAGACTAATAGTTAGTCTAGAGAACAAGCAGTTGTTCGTAGTTTAATTGATTTATGAAATCTCTGAAAGGGCTTCTAATTTGATAAAAGTTATCAAACTATCTTTCACGGTGAATCCATAAGAGTTATGGTTAGACGTTATGAAAAATGCATGTCTAAGATTGACATCATCAAAGACCTGGTACTTAAGTGTGCCTAGTGCGCCACCTCTCTTTCATGTTGACCTACCTGGTGCATTTGTTCATTAACGCAAATGGTTTATGAAACCTCGTGATCCTTCTTTGGCCCATTAACCGCAACATAGGGATAATCAGTTTAAAACTCCGTAAACACGTCGTTACTTTGTTCGGACGATGTTTGAAATGCATGTTAGATTTCACGGTGTTTGTTTTGCATGGTTATAGCCCATAGCCTTTATAGTTTTGGTTTTTATAAATACGGCCTGCGTGTCGTGCCTTTCTCTATCTTCTATTGTACTTCTCTTCTCATCTCACTCCCTCGCATGTAACGCGAGTTTCTGAAAATTGTAAATACTCATGGAGATAAAGCAAGGACCAGCATAGCAGCGTGGTGGGCCTTCTATGGTGGACCAGGCGTTTCAGAAGCATATTCTATCTTTAGTAGAATGGTCTTAGAACAGGTCTCCTTAGGTTAAGAAGGGCAATAATCATTGCATATTTATTTACAGCTTATATTTACCTTGTATGTGATGCAATGTATGTTTTATAAGCATTATTAAACATAGTTCTATTGATAGGATCAATGTTAAAATGATGAGATAATTAAGTAAACCCCTCACTAAAATTCTAAGTCTATTTTAACCATCTAATATTTACCCTCGTTAAAGCTTTGATCGATATAATGCGAGCTTTGCCAAAGCAATGTCACATTTATCTATCTTAGTTAAACACGAAGAATAAGCTAGTGATATTCGCCGATTGAGATATTGGTATTGACTTAGCTGGGTTGTTCTAATAGGATTAGAAAACCTAGTGGTTAAAAGTTTTGGATAATCATAAGATGATTTAAAGAACAAGAGTTGTTCGCCAAAAGATGAGGAATTACATGAGATGTAATTAGTAAGGTGTTACTTACCTAAATAACCATTTCCTAAAAGACTGGCCAAAGCTGATTTAGGAATGGTGAAATAAGGATCCTCACTCACTAGAAAAACTATCAAAATGTTTTTCCAAAATTAAAACTAGAGGGTTTTTAATTTTGAAGAAAATAATGGGAGTAAATTTATAGTAAAGACCTATCTATAAATTTTAAAATTTAGTAAAACTTATGTAGCATATTTTATTTGTTGTAGAATTAATGGCAAATAATACTCTATCTCTGCGATCTATCCTTGAGAAGGATAAGCTCAATGGCATAAACTTCATTGACTGGTTCCGCAATTTGAGAATTGTTCTCAAATAGGAAAAGAATGAATATGTCATTGAAGAACTTGTTCCTGATGAACCGATTTCCACTGCTTCCAAAGCTGACAAAGACAAGTTTAAGAAAAACATGGACGACATGCTGGATGTCGGTTGTCTTATGCTTGCCTCCATGGCCCCTGAGCTTCAGAAGCAACATGAGGACATGGTAGCTTATGATATGGTTCAAAATCTCAAGGAGATTTATGAAGGGCAAGCTCATCAAGAGAGGTACGAGACCTCTAAAGCTCTATTTCAATGCAAGATGAGTGAGGGATCTCCCGTAGGAGTTTACATCATCAAAATGATGGGCTACATCCAAAAATTGGAGAAGCTCGGCTTTCCGTTGAAAGACGAATTAGCTACTTATGTCATCGTGCAATCGTTGCCAGATAGTTTCAATCAGTTCGTCCTTAATTTCAATATAAATGAAATTAACAAGACACTGCCACAGTTGCACGGCATGTTGAGAACTGCTGAAATCAACCTGAAGAAGGTAGGACCTAAAACTGTTCTGATGGTCTGCAAGGATAAGAAGAAAGGTAAATCGGCAGCAAAGTCTAAAGGTGATGGTAAGACCAAAACCGATGGAAAGGAGGCATTGAAACCTAAGAAGGGAATCAAGAAGGATGGAAAATGTTTCCATTGCGACAAGACCGAACATTGGAAGAGAAACTACCCAACACACCTACAAGAAGTCAAGAAAGCAAAAACGAGTGAGGCATCAACCTCAGAGGCTTCTAAAGAGAATGCATCAGAATAGACATGGACCTGCGAATGGAAATAAAGCAAGAGTTGCTACATCATCCATTAGGACATGTGTTTTTGCTTAAATAGATTTGCTTTAGTTTTTTAAGATTATTATTTTGTGCCTAAGTTTTAGTTATCTTGTAAGGACAATATATTTTTAATTTTGAGATTATTTAAATATATTTTATTATTTTAATCTCTTATGGCACAACGAATCAATGATCTTTAAACTAATCAAATCAATAATATTTATAAGATAAATAAAACAAATGACTAATCTCAAACTCATAAAAAGTATTAAGGTAATTTGATGAGATCAAATTCAAGAATATTTAAAGTTTGATGAACTTTCAAAGAATTGTCCCATAATAAAATCCCACAAGTGGAACGAAAAGTCTTTGAAAGAGAATCAAATATGTTAGAAATGTTTTGATTCAGAACAAGTCATTTTCGACTTCTTTACACACTAGAAAAACAACTCTCACACTTAATCGTGTTTTTTTTCCGAAACGTCATATAAGATATGGACTAAAAATTGTTCTAGAATACCTTTGAAGTTTTAAGGTTACTTACATGTTAAAATGTTTACAAAGTTTGAACCTTAAAAACTCCATTTGTTGTTTATCCTAACGAGAACAAAGCGTTTGTTTCTCAAACGAGAGTTTATCTTGAAAGAGATTAATTCTCACAAAGGGATATTATTTTTTCAACTTTAACGATAACAAAATATTTGTTGCTCAAATGATAGTTTATCCTGAAAGAGAATACTTATCACTAAGGGATTTCATTTTTCAACGAGAACAAAATGTTTGTTGCTCAAACGAGAGTTTCTCTCGAAAGAGATTGCCTCTCACAAAAGGAAAAAAATAGAATTTGGAATGTGAAGAAATTTTAGACAACAAATTTATGAACCAAAGATTGAGAATGTTCCACAAATGATCAAGGAACATTGGAACAAAACACAATCATTGTGTTGATCCTTAAGAGAATACCATATACTTGAGAAATATGGATTTCTCACTATCCGTACATGGAAACACTCTTATTTTCGGATAAAAAAAAAGACTGGGTCTTATCAGAAAGCAATGGTGAGCCCAAAATTCGAGAAATGGCTAAGAGCCATGAGATATGAGATGGAATCCATGTCTAAAACCAAGTATAGACTTTGGTTACCTAAAAGGGTAAAACCTAAGAGGTATGGATGAGTTTTTCAAAAAGGAAAAACCGACATGGAGGATGAAACATACAAAGGATGATTCGTCGCTAAAAGTTTTCGACAAACTTCATAGTATAGACTATGATAAAGCATCTTCCTTGTAGCTATGTTTAATCCATCTTAATCTCACTTGCAAGTAGTTACATACGATGATTATAAAATCAAATAAAGGAATGTCAAAACCACTTTCCTAAGGGAAAACTTGAAACAGATGTGTACATGACACATCCAGAAGGTTTTGTCACTCCAGTAAACACTTGGAAGGTATGTAAGCTACAAAGGTTTTGTCACTCATTCTTCAAATCGTGGTACATCTTTGTACTTCCACGATGCACAACAAAAGGACTACTGTGCACTTCAGTCAAGATCGTACGTCTCAAGTCACTGTCTTCTGGCACAACTATCCTATTTCTGAAACACAAGACCCCATCGGTACTGAAACTGTAATCTGAAGGTCTACCCTCGTCTATGTCATGCACGTGAGGTGCCAAAGATCTATCTAAGAGCTGCTTCTCCCTAATCAACTGACCTAGAGTAGGTCTAACCTGAAGCTCGGCCACCAAGCCACCATCTCCGAACAAGCTCAATCTAGCAAACATGGCTCTCAAATCTACAGCTACCTTTCTACTTAAAGCATCAGCCACTACATTGGCCTTACTCGGATGGTACTCAATCGTAAGATCGTAGTTCTTTAGCAACTCTAACCACCTACGTTGTCTGAGATTTAAATCTCGCTGAGTCATGATGTACTTCAAACTCTTGTGATCTGTGTACATTGTGCACTTCTCACCGTACAAATAATTCCTTCAAATCTTCAAAGCAAACACAACTGCATCTAACTCTATGTCATGGGTTGGATAGTTCCGCTCCTGAGTCTTCAACGGTCTTGAGGCATAATCCACTACTCTCTTGTTTTGCATGAGAACACAACCTAGGCCTACATAGGAAGCATCACTGTAAACTACATAGTCTTTTCCAGACTCTGGCTGAATCAAGATCGGTGCTTGGGTCAAAGCTTCTTTCAACTTCTCAAAGGATCTCTGTCTTGCATCTGACCACTCAAACTGAACACTCTTCTGAAGTAATTGTGTCAATGGAGCGGCTAACTTCGAGAAACCTTCTACGAATCTTCTATAATATCCAGCTAAGCCTGGAAAGCTACAAATCTCTGTTATTGACTTCGGTTGTTTCCACTCAACAATGGCATCTATCTTCTTCGGATCAACCCTAATCCCATCGGCTGACACTACGTGCCCTAGGAAGACTACCTCTCGAATCCAAAACTCACACTTGCTCAACTTCGCATACAACTGATTATCTAACAAAGTTTGCAAAACTAACCTCAAGTGTCGGTCATGGTCTTCCTCGGTACGCGAATACACCAAGATGTCATCTATGAAAACAACTACAAACTGATCCAGGTACTGATGGAAGATCCTATTCATCATATCCATGAAAGCAGCCAGTGCGTTAGTCAACCCAAAAGGCATGACTAAGAACTCATAGTGACCATATCTAGTCCTAAAGGCCGTCTTTGGTACATCAACCTCTCTTACCTTTAGCTGATAGTAACCTGATCTCAAGTCAATCTTCGAAAAAACTGATGCCCCTCTCAACTGATCAAACAAATCATCAATTCTCAGCAGTAGATACTTGTTCTTCACTGTTAACTGATTCAATTGTCTGTAATCTATACACATTCTCATGTTTCCATCTTTCTTCTTCACAAACAAAACTGGAGCGCCCAAAGGCGAAGAACTAGGTCGGATAAAGCCTCTATCCGTCAACTCTTGCAACTGAGTCTTCAACTCTTTTAGTTCTTTTGGTGCCATACGATATGGAGTAATCGAAACAAGAGCCGAATCTGAATAAGTCTCTATAGCAAACTCTACCTCTCTATCAGGTGGTAAACCCGACAACTCTTCTGGAAACACACTAGGAAAGTCACACACTATCCAGATATCTTGAGGTCTAACCTCACTCATGTTTGGATTCATCACATAGGCCAAATTAATATGCTTCGCAACCCATCTCAACTAACCTCTTAGCCTCTAGAACTAAAACTACAGTTGATAAGAACTTCACGTTCTCACCCACCACCACTATCTCATAATCATCTGTGAGTCTCAAAGAAATCCTCTTAGTCTCAAAGTCTATACTAGCTCTATGCTCAGTGAGCCAATCCATACCCAGAATCACATCAAAACCATACAATGGTAGCTCCATCATATCCACTGGAAGCACATGTCCCTGAACCATAAGTGGACATCTTCTGTACATCCTCCTAACTATTATTGTATCCCCGAGGGAACTAGTAACATTAACTCATACCTCTAATATTTCACAAGGCAATTTCAACAACTTTGCATGCTCACTCAGAATATAAGAATGTGTAGACCTGGAGTCAATCAAAGAAAGCAAACCCAAAAACTGTATCGAGAAGTTACCTGCGATCACATCTGTGTCATGCTGATCCCCACGCTGAGCGTAAACTCTTGCCTGACCTCTACCCTCTGGCTGGACTGCAACTACATGCACTATGTTCCTCTAGCCATCATTCCTCGGCTGAAAGTTACCCTACCGCACCCGCAACCTCTCTGAAAGTCATTGGCTCTAGCAGGAGCCTGAGCTGGTGCCTGCCCCACCTGATGTGGGCAGTCACGCCTAATATGATTCCTAGCTCCACAACCCCAACATGAGTGGAAATTTCCCCAACACTCACCAGTGTGATTCCTCCCACAACTAGCACACATGGGCAACCTCCCACCAGTCCTCTGGCCCTGTTGGCCCCTACCGTGGTTACCTCCACCACGTCTATGGTCATAGTGATTCTTGTTGTCCCGATGCCTATTGACATCACCTCTATCAAAGTCACTAGATCTCTTCCCATAACTAGAACCACCAGATCATTTGGTCAAGCCCAAACTGTGCTCCAAGTCCTTGGCCCTAGCGACCAAGACATCGAAATCTGTGTAGTCAGAAGCTAAAGTGTACCTCTTGATCTCTTCATTCAACCCATAGCGGAAACGGTTACAACGTTCCACTTCAGTATGAACAAGCTCGGATCCATACTGACTCAGCCTGACAAATCTGATCTCATAGTCTGTCATAGTCATACTCCCCTGAAGCATAGCTATAAATTCCCTCTTCTTCTCATCGAGATATCGAGGACCCAGATATTTCTTATGGAAAGCTGACTCGAAAAACTCCCAAGTGATCTCAGCCTCTTCCATACCCGTAGTGATGGTGACCCAGCACGTGTAAGCATCACCCTTAAGCAGAGATATAATACACCCTAGCTTGCGTTCCCCGGTACATCCCATCTGTGCCAGAATACAGACGGTCTTCTCTAACCACATCTCATACCTCTTCGGTGTAGATCCTCTGAACTCTTCACCTCCCAAACTACGGAGTCTCTCCAATGGCAAACCAGTACCCTCTCCTTGGGGTTGTGCCACTACCTGACCCCCAGCCACTGTAGCCTGAAAAGCCCTGGCTATTTCCTGAATTAGAGGTGCTAAATCTATTCCGGCCGATCCTTGGCCAACTTGAGGTTCTATGCCCTCGGCTCCGGCCTCGCCTCCCTCTTGACGAGGAGGAGGTGGAGGACGTTGAGGAGCCTGCGCCCCTCCAATTCTCTCAACTCCCGGAGCTTGTGCCCATGGTTCCGGTTGAACCATCCTAGGCTCCCTCGTGGTCTCATGTTTACAACCAGCAAGATGATAACTACAACAAACAATAGATAAGGATTAAGTTAGCAAAGGCAAGGAAACAACTGTGCTCAAGTATTTTCCTTTACAAAACCTTTTTCAAATTAAGCAGTAGTAGCAATGGGAACTCGACACTACACCAAACGCAACAATCATGCTTCCAAACACTATATGAACGATCAAACAACAAGAATGCATGGCATAGCATACACCGAGACATAACAATTGCTTAACACATCAAACTTACCTCACTTATCTGGCCGAGGTCTTGGTAACCTCATGCTCTGATACCAACAAATGTAACCCCCTCGTCCCGGTCTGGATGACTGACCGGTTCGAGTAGGCCACACGGGGAAAATCGAAGCGAAACCCGTTAAGATTCCCCCTCGGTTAGCAACCCTAGAAAATTTCTTTTAATTAAATCTTGTCTAAAGGTATATTAATTCCTAATTGATCACGATAGCGGAAGTTATTAAGAAAGATACACGACCGAACCCCAAACAACATGTTAAACAGTCTATTTTATACCTACAGAGCATGCCGTATCGATCAACCAATCAAGGGCATCGATACGCCTTGACCAAGTCAACACTCTTCAGTCAACACATGAAGACCTTATCGATACAGCCATTGAGCGTATCGATACGCCCTTCTCGGTCAACATCTCAAGGTCAACGAGATAACATCGTACTGATACGCTAAGAACTCGTACCGATACGCCAAAGTCTTCTGAAAATCTCAGAATTCCAGTGAGCTTTGGGCGTACCGATACACCCCCGAGTATCAGTACCCCTAGCCAATTCTGTGTCCCAAAGTGTAGGACCGTATTGATACGGCCCTCAGGCGTATCGATGCGCCCTGCACTGTAAGATAATAAATTGTAGGAAAACAACACAAAACCCAACTCTAAATGCATTTTAGGACCCCACTAGCCACATACAAGCATCCATCCAAGAACTAGCATCCAAGAACTAACATGGAGAGCAATTTAGATGATCAACAAGGCATTTACACATGGTAATCACATAAAGGATATGTTTTGTATAAATGGACATGCTTAAAGCTCAAAAAGCCAAATGGCACAAGTCTTCACATATAAGGTTTGCATGCTCAACCAAATGAAACATAAACAACCAAGGCATGACATCTCATCACTAGCATTAAACGAGACATAACATGGTTTACAAATTCAAGCAAAACATAAACATCATCAACATCTATGAGTCATACAACACTCATACAAAATGCATAGAAGCCTCATTGCTAAACTACTACTTTATTTACTAAGTCATACTTGAGCAACTACAAAGCTTGGAATGCCCCTTCGCATTGCTTCTTGCTAACTCCAAGCTACTGATCTGCATTGTCGAAAACAAGAGTGTAAGCTAGAAGCTTAGTGAGGATGCTCTAAAAACCAAAACAATGACAATGCAGGGTTCAAGCATATAATCCCTATCATCACACACAACATGCATAGGCATTGACAAGTCGTCGTTTACCCGTCAAAATAAATAAATAAATAAACCTCTTTCGACTAACAATAAAATAAAGAAATTAAGTAGATATAGGGAAAGAGGGTCGATCCGCAGGGAGATTAGCTGGAATTGTTGACTTGAATTTGTTGAATCTGAATTTCCAAGAATATCTGTAAAAGCAAAGGAATAAAAGAAGGGGGTGATATGATTTTTGCTGAAGTAATAAAATAAAATAAAAAAAGGAAATTAAAAGTAGTAAGAAAAACCAAGTGTGCAAATCAGCCTCGAACCAGCTCCTTCAATTCTTTCGATCATTGAAATAGATTTTTATTTCGGGGATCATGTCGGTTACAGTCTACGAGGCCCAACCCGTCGTAACTTGTTCTTCTCTCGAGTAACCAATCCTCCCAAGTCTATCTTCGAAAGATGGTTCTTAAATAAATCAACCACGACTATCACCGTTAAAGTATTTAGAATAAAGCAGGAAAAACCCGACTCAGAAATTGTCTAAAAAATAGAATCGCTTCTGATTTTATCTTTCCTTAGCGGACCGCCGCTAAGAGTGTTCACAGGAAGTCAAAATTTGCCACAGGCCGATCCTTCCTCCCAACTATGTTTTTAAGCGAATTCAAACCAAAGGGCCCTTTTTGATATGAAAAACGGTTAAAAACTTTTAGTAAGGCCGATTGCCAAACTATCTAAGCAGAAAGATAAAAATGATTTCCCCAAAAGAATTTAAGCAAGTTCAATTCTCACGAATCGAATTGACTTGGCTGGTTCTTGGCTTAAAGGATTTAGCTAAGCATGATATTAATTATCATACTTAACTTGGTTTTTAGAAAAGTAATAAAATAACATAAAATAAATGGAACAAGAAAATAAAGAAAAAAAACTTTTATTAAAGTTAAAAACTATTTACAAAGGAAAAGCTAAAAAAAACTCAAAGCTAAGAAGATGATCACTCAAAATGATTGATTCCCTAAGACTTTACCAAGGGTGGTATTTATAGGCTTAGATTTACAAAGATAAGTTGATGAGATAATTTAAAATAATAAACAAAAGATAAAACAATTCAAATGTTTTGAAATTTAAATGCAGGAAATCTAATCGGATAAGCTGATAAGCTCTCTCAGAACGTTCCAGAAGCTTCTAGAAGTCGCCACGTCACTGCCACGTCAGACGCGTCGTGCCCGGTGTCGTGCCCATGATGCCAGTCATGACAGAATTATAATAAAAACTGCAGAAATTCCCCATTTTCACTGCTATTTCCAGAATTGGATCCCTGCACAAAATATAACGAAAACAACATGTATTAAGCAGCAAGAAGTCCAAATAACTAGAAAAATAGTAAATGAAATATGTCATATTTGAGAACTCATCAAATTCCCCCTCACTTGTCTCATACTTGTCCTCAAGTATGTCCGAAATAACATAAACCCAAGAATTCATTTCTCAAGCCATTACAAGCATCAAACATAATCATAAGAGTTCTAGCACAAAAGTAGCTTCATGAAAGAAACATAATCAAACCAAATAAATACAAGCAAAGAGCAGCCCTTGTCCCTTTCAATTACCTATCAAGCATTAATCAAATCTTAGCCTAGTCTTAATCCTCACCAAGATACACTCAAGAGCACTCAAAGTGTTTTAAAGGTAAATTTGAAGCAGAAACACTCAAAGTCATGCATGAACAAAGGTTTCCATAAGCTTGTAACAAGTTCAATTCTCCACTACTTTATTAGAATCGAGGTGCAAAAATCATTAGGTCTTTTATTCAAGGTGTAATGTGGGTTAGAAAAAAAGGTAGAAAGATGGAAAGAAAAGGCAAAAGAAGATGATCCATGCAAGAAGTTTCAAACAATAAGCAACGAAGACAAAAGATGGGTTAAAAATGGGCAAGCAAACACATTTCTTTTTTCTTTTTTTTCGAAACTGTTTTTTCTTTTCCTTTATTTTTTTTCTTTCGAAGCAATTGCTTCTTTTTATTCTGTTTTTTCTCTTTTTTTCTTTTTTTTTCGGAAAAATTCTGCCCTTATTCGAATTGTAGCCCCCTTTGTCTAGCAATACAATTCTAGCATTTGATCAATCAAAAAGCTCACTAGGCGATGGGAAAGGGTAAAATAGAGTGAAAGGGATGGAAAAGGTTAAAGCCTAATGCCTAAATCATTTTAAAGCACATCGTTCTTATTGTAGTCTCGAATTGTAAGCAAGCCACAAGTTCTAGATTCCTAAAGTTCATGATGACTCTCTCAAGCAAGGAAGAACGAGCATAAATAATAAGATGCATGCTCAAGGCTCAATTTCTCACAAAATTAGGCTAAGTTGATTAGGCTAGGTGAGAAATATAATTAACACAATCAAGATAATTTAAAAGAGATGAGAAACTGCAGATTACCCATATCATTTGATTATCAAAATGCTCCAATTCAATCATTCCTAAGCACTAGAACAAGTACAACATGATGTTCAACAAGTAATGGCAAGAAAAAATTTCATCTCAAGTTTAATCAAAATCAAACATATAATCAAACAAGCAGACAAGTGGTAATTTATTACCCTCCCCCTCACTTAAGTGAATTGCCCCAATTCAGAGAAAAGAATTAAAAAAAAAGTAAGGCAAAGAGGGGTAAAGAGAACTCTCCGTGATCAACGATGATTGCGACGATGTCCGCGGTGGAAAGCCTTGAACGTCGGTTGACGAACGGTGCTGGTGAAGGTGCAGCGGCGAATGGCGGTTGACGACTGGGGGAGAAGGCGGAGGTGCGGTGGAAGCCATAGGCGTGGTTGAGTGAAAAAAAACAAAGGTGTTTGGTTGTGTTTTTTTAGGGTTTGGTGGTTTGCGGGAAAGAAAGAAAAAGGGGAAATGTTTCAAATGGGGATAAATAAAGAAAGAAATTGAAAACAATTCTTACTTTATTTTATCCCTATGCAACCGGTCAAAGGGTTTTGAAAATGGTTGGAAAGGGGTTTGCTATCATGCGCCATTAAGTGGGAAGGGGTTTTGCTATCGTGCGTCATTTTTAATGAAACTGCAGCTTATGATCGAAGAGTGCTTGCTGTGTGAAAAAAAATCCTGCAGAAAAATTATTAAGGTAATTAAAAAAAAGGAAAATGAAAAATGAAGCATAAATTAAATTATTAAAAAGGAAGTAAAAATTAACGAAAAATAAACCAATGGGTTGCCTCCCATTTAGCGCTTTGTTTAACGTCGTTTAGCTCGACGATCTTTGCTGTGGGTTTTCCTGGTCATAAAAAAAATAAAACAAATCAGTCAAAAATGCCGAAAGTAAATCTCCCCGGCAACGGCGCCAATTTTGACAAGTCGTCGTTTACCCGTCAAAATAAATAAATAAATTAACCTCTTTCGACTAACAATAAAATAAAGAAATTAAGTAGATATAGGGAAAGAGGGTCGATCCGCAGGGAGATTAGCTGGAATTGTTGACTTGAATTTGTTGAATCTGAATTTCCAGGAATATCTGTAAAAGCAAAGGAATAAAAGAAGGGGGGTGATATGATTTTTGGTGAAGTAATAAAATAAAATAAAAAAAGAAATTAAAAGTAGTAAGAAAAACCAAGTGTGCAAATCAGCCTCGAACCAGCTCCTTCAATTCTTTCGATCATTGAAATAGATTTTTATTTCGGGGATCATGTTGGTTACAGTCTACGAGGCCCAACTAGTCGTAACTTGTTCTTCTCTCGAGTAACCAATCCTCCCAAGTCTATCTTCGAAAGATGGTTCTTAAATAAATCAACCACGACTATCGCCGTTAAAGTATTTAGAATAAAGCAGGAAAAACCCGACTCAGAAATTGTCTAAAAAATAGAATCGCTTCTGATTTTATCTTTCCTTAGCGGACCGCCGCTAAGAGTGTTCACAGGAAGTCGAAATTTGCCACAGGCCGATCCTTCCTCCCAACTATGTTTTTAAGCGAATTCAAACCAAAAGGCCCTTTTTGATATGAAAAACGGTTAAAAACTTTTAGTAAGGCCGATTGCCAAACTATCTAAGCAGAAAGATAAAAATGATTTCCCCAAAAGAATTTAAGCAAGTTCAATTCTCACGAATCGAATTGACTTGGCTGGTTCTTGGCTTAAAGGATTTAGCTAAGCATGATATTAATTATCATACTTAACTTGGTTTTTAGAAAAGTAATAAAATAACATAAAATAAATGGAACAAGAAAATAAAGAAAAAAAAACTTTTATTAAAGCTAAAAACTATTTACAAAGGAAAAGCTAAAAAAAACTCAAAGCTAAGAAGATGATCACTCAAAATGATTGATTCCCTAAGCCTTTACCAAGGGTGGTATTTATAGGCTTAGATTTACAAAGATAAGGTGATGAGATAATTTAAAATAATAAACAAAAGATAAAACAATTCAAATGTTTTGAAATTTAAATGCAGGAAATCTAATCGGATAAGCTGATAAGATCTCTCAGAACGTTCCAGAAGCTTCTAGAAGTCGCCACGTCACTGCCACGTCAGACGCGTCGTGCCCGGTGTCGTGCCCATGATGCCAGTCATGACAGAATTATAATAAAAACTGCAGAAATGCCCCATTTTCACTGCTATTTCCAGAATTGGATCCCTGCACAAAATATAACGAAAACAACATGTATTAAGCAGCAAGAAGTCCAAATAACTAGAAAAATAGCAAATGAAATATGTCATATTTGAGAACTCATCAGGCATCACATAGAAAACTAGCTAGCAAGACAAGAGTTAACAATATGGCATCTTACATCATATTAAGCTCAACAATATAATTCAAATATCTCAATATCATTACCATATGAACAAGTACATTGGCCATTATTAGTTTACTCGGATATGCGGATTTACTCTCAACAACAACATTACCTCGGTGGGATTACACTCATCACCGGACCTTGCATGGATGAGATTCCACTCATCATCACATTCCCTACGAATGGGATTCCACTCATCATCACGTATAATATAAATAATTTCTGGTGGAATATTACATCACCGTACTCCTCCTTGATGACTTAACGCCACCAAGGCCACGCGCGAATTTGACTCAAACGTGTGCACACTAATCCTAATGATCGATCATATATACCCGGTAAGTTAACTAGTGTCAATTACTTTTAATCCTCATCATAACAACCATCATTTAGCACACATTCATTGTCACACATATCAATGTATACTCATACATACACAATTCATGATTCACAATAATATAATAGGCATAAGCATTTAAGGCTATCAACACACACAAGAAGTTAAACTACCAATTTAACTTCTATTAAGGAATGGCCTACCAAGCACATCCCTAAACCTCATCTATACACACATGAACCATCTTAATCAAATATGAAAGTTTCATTCACCACCCTTCCTTAGCAAACCAAGAAAAGCGAGTCAAGCCTCCTCAATTCCCGGATTTGATCCCGATCCTTCTCTGATGTTTCCTCTAGTTTCTAACCAATCAAAAGAAAAGTATTACTCAACCAATTCAATGCCAAACTCAGCCACAAACCCAACTCACAAACACAAGCCAAACTTCACAATTTCAACCCCAAACTAACCACAAAACTCTCATTTTTGTGCTCCCCAAATACTCAGCTGAAAACCACAATTTCCGACACTCAAATGACATCTAAAGGCTTTCAAAACACTTCCCTAACAACCATATAACATCAGCCCTTCAACCCAACACAAAAACACACAAAAAATTCAAGTTTTGACACTTTGAAAAATGTCCCAAAGACCCACTTCGGGATTTTCCCAAAATCCTTCCATTTTAAGATATTAGGTGTATCTAAGTGAGATTAATTCAAAACCTAACTCAACAAACCAAAAACAAATGAAAAACCCATTAAAAATCCAAACTTTCATCAAACTTGAAAAGTTGGAAATTTAAAAAGATGATGGTTTTGAAATCTAAAACCATGGAAATGCTTGGGATGATGAGGAGAACTCAAATATGAAATTACCTTCGAAAAAGCTCTTGAATTGGTGGAGAAAATGGATGGAATAGTATATTAGGGGTTTAGAGAGGTTTGAGTTCTTTCCAACGTGAAATGAGGAGAAAGGAGGAAGACTCTCTTTTTTTTATTCAAAAAGGTTGTCTGCTTTATTTCAACCTATTTACAAAAATACCACTCCTTAATTTTAAATCTCATTTAAATCAAAACTACGGTCCAATTAAATTAAATCGGCTTTGACGACTCGAACCAAACACACACGTCTAACTCCCAACCCCAAAACACGGGTGTTACACCTTCTATGTCAGTTTACTTGTTTAAAGATGCATTTTTTTGAAGTGGCAAACGTCTCTCATTTTTGTTTCATCCTTTTCCCTTCTTTTCTTTTTTCATCCATTTCTTTTAAAAAAAAATTTCTTTGTTGAATCCCTATTATTGATTGTATGAATGGTTCTTGAATCTAATCCCGAGATAGAGGGACAAAAATGTGTGTTCAGGATTAATATATAGATTTGAGTGAGTTTTTTTCTCTCAGACATTATTGTTAGGGTCCTTGAATGAAGTGATAACTCTAAAACATCTACCAACTGAAGACTGCTTTTCTTTGACGGTATTTGTGTGTGAAATGACATTTGGCATTCCTTCATTTCCCTTCAGGAATAAGAAAAATCCATTTGTTGTCCCCCTTTGAGCCTAATATTATTTTTCTTGTGATTTAACCCTAACCAAGGATCACTCCCCACACCGGGGGCAAAGGCAATGAAAAATTGTTTGAAAGAAACATGCTAGATTAAGTTGAATGTCCTAAACTCTAAATAAAGGACATAAAAAGGAAAAATAAGAAAAAAGATAGAAAAAATAAAAGAAAAAGAAGAAAGAAAAAGAGAAGAGAAGAAAAGAAAAAAAAAGAAAAGGAAAGGAAAAAGAAAAAGAAAAAGAAGAAAAAAGATGAGAATAGAAGAAGGAAAAGAAAAATAAATGAAGAAAAAGTTGAGGAGTGAAGGAAACTTTGAAACAAATCCTTCAAATAAGACATGTAAAGGAAATGAACTCTAGGGTGAAAACCCAAAATGGACAGTTTAGAGTGATCCAAAGAATAAAAGAAGAAGAGCAGAGATTTCATCAGGAAAGTTGATCATTGGTTTAATCACCTTAAAATATGAATTTGAGCCTTTATATCCTTTCTTTGGAAACCCGAGCCTAGCCTACATTACAAGCCTTAAAAGAGTTCATCTTCAGAACACATTCCGCCTAATTGAGTTAACCTTTCTTCAGAGACCTCGAGCTTCTAATGTCTGATTGAGATTAGAAAAGTGAGAAAATTTAAATTTAGGGAGTGTGTGAGTAAAAGAGAGCCACCAAAAAGTGGGGCACTATCCAGTTGATGGATTCTTGAATCATTCATGCTTTGAATTTTGGGGCATTTGACTTAGCCATATCCTTGTGTTTGCCATGACTATTTTCTTGAGATCCCCATTTCTAGCCTTTTCTTGCATTTGTTATGACTTTTTCCTTTGAACCACCATTTCTAGCCTTTTCTTGCATCCTACAAGTAGGTTGACATAGATTCATGAAAGGCAAAAGATTTCTTGGTATTGGTCTCAATTGTAGGAGACCATGAACGGATGTTTTCATCACTTCAGAAAACAATTGAACCTCAGTTTGAATAGGGGCATCGCCTTTCATGAGAATGTAAAAAGAATAAGCACATGCGATGAAGAGTTTGAAGTGGGCCGTGTTGTCAAGGAAAGATCCACATATAAGATGAAAAAGCTTAGAAGCATGAAAAGAGATAGAGTTGCACTTGATAAGAAAATGATGCCATCAGATTGGGGTAGTCTACTGGCCTTCAGTATTAATAGGCGTGAGAAGAAGAGAGTGAAGCGCCAATATCATTCGAAGATATTCAATGTCTAAATAAGCTTTCACATGCAAGCAATTTAAGATGTCCTGCAGGGGCAAGAATTTGAGAATTCACAAGAAGCACTGAAGATGCTTGATAAGGGGCATATGAAGACTTGAATTATTCAAGACCACACAAGGAAGCCTTTCACTCAACATTGATGTATCAACTAAAATGATAGTAGATCTTGAGACATTTTCCTACGAAGATTGAATGTTTTCAATGAAGCAAAGAGATATGAAGAATGAGAATGGCGAAGCAATGACAATTGAAGGAGTTTATCCTTCTAGACAAGAGTAGAAGATCACTGTATTAAGTGAGTAAAGATCATATGTTTCCATGAGTCAGAAAAATATTGAGAAAAAGTACAAATGCTTATCTGTATTTAAGCGGGTAAACATGTGGAAAAATAAATTTTGAGAAAAAGAATTCAAAAATGCAAAAGAAATGAGACATGCATTCATGTTTTAGGCATCCCTAGGGGCATGCACATCATAATTGCATTGAATATCACATTTTTCAGGTACACGAATGACCTTTCAGTAAAAGAACTCGTCTATCCATTCGGGCATTTAGAGAAAGAAACTCGCTTATTCATCCAAACATAAGGTGGATAAAACCCTTTTTGGAACTAGCTTATTCATTCGAGCATGAGGAGGATAGAACCACTTTTTTGAACTCGCTTATTCATCCAAGTGTAAGGTGGATGAGACCCTTTTTGGAACCTGCTTATTCATTCGAGCATGAGAAGGATGGAACCACTTTTTTGAACCCGCTTATTCATTCAAGCGTAAGGTGGATGAAACACTTTTTGGAACCCGCTTATTCATCCGAGCATGAGAAGGATGCAACCATTTTTTAAAGCCTTCTTATTCATCCAAGCGTAAGGTGGATGAAACACGTTTTTGAACCCACTTATTCATCCAAGCATAAGGAGGATGAAGTTTTTTAGAAGTTCGCTTATTCATCCAAGCATAGGGAGGATGCAAATTTTTCAAAAGATTCACTTATCCGTTCAAGCGTAACGAGAGTGGAGTATGCTTATTCATCCAAGCATAAGGAGGATGAAGTTTTCAGAAGAACTAGCCTATTTGTTTGTGCATTTGGGAGAATAGAACCCAGTTCAACAATTCGAGCATTTTAGAGAATAGAACCCAGCTCAGCTATTCGAGCGTAAGGAGAATAGAATCAGCCTATCTGTTTGAGCGTGGAACCTAGCTCAACTATTCAGTCATTTGGAAAGTCGATGAAAATTAGTGCCTTTTTGTCTTTGCTTTATTTCTGTTGCACAGAGATAAGTAAAGAGGGGCAGTTGTTGTTACTAAATTTCCACCTCGGTTTTAAATAATCCAGAAAAAATAAAAAAAATCCTTTTTCCCTTGAAATAATAAAAGGCCCATTTTTTAAATAAGAAAGACCCATCCTTAAAAAGCCCATTTTAAAGCCCACTTTCAAAGGAAAAAAGAACAAGGCCCATTTTTATTTTGAAGCCCACTTTTAAAGAAAAAGAAAAAGAAACAAAAAAGGAAAATGAAAAAGAGAAAAATTCTAATAATTATAGAGAAGAAAAAGGAAATAAAATGAGGTAAAAAAATAATAAATGTGATAAAAATAGCAAAAAACAGCAAAAAATCAGCAAAAAAGGGAAAAAGAATGAAAACAAAAAATAATTAAAAAATAAAAAAAGGAAATAGGGGGAACCAGCACGTGGGTTGTACGCGCGCGTGCTAGTTCCCCAACCAAACCCTCGTCGCGGTCTTCATGGTGGCCGACCGACGTCTACCGGCCATGGCTGTCGACGCTTCTGGTACCGACCGGTCCGCCTCACCGTCGTCGACCCAACGCCACCAACCCCGCTCCCTGCCTCCGACTGTGCTCGCCAGAATCTGCAAAAAACAATATAAGGAGTCAAACCTTAGGCTCGAATCAATGGAAATTTCGATCCCGATTTTGAAACAAGTTGGGAGATTCTTGAGGGGTTTTTCCGAGGATCAAGCCATTGGTATGATTTTGGCTCCAATTTGGGGATTGAAACGTTGATTATAGCTTGATTTGCAAGCTCAAGATGACTATAAACCCCCATTTTACCCATTTGTTCAACACACAATTTGAAGTGAAAATCCACTTCGAAAAAAGCTTAGGAAAAAATCTGAAAATTCTCTAAAAAATTTGTTCAAGAGTTGTTGGAATTTTTTAGTGGAAGTTAGAGTTTGGAAATAATTTTCCGGAGGTAATTAGGAGCATTTCGAGAAGTCGGGATTCGAGTTCTTCGTTCGACATTTCGGTAACTTTTCTAGCTTTCCTTTCATTTTTTTCATTTTGATTTTTTATGCTTGTTCTTGGATAAATTTTTGGTGTTTGTGTTTGTGTTTTTGTGAATTTTAGGTTGTGTTCTTGAAGTCGGAAAAATTGTTTCGTGATTCAGGTAATATTTTTGTTTTAAATTTTTGTTTATTTTCTGGTTTGATATTTAAAAAATTGCATGCTTTTAAAAAATGTTGTTAGGAGTGTTTTGATCTTTATAAATGAAGAAATAAAATTTTAAAAGTGTTTAAATTAAAATTACAAGAATAAAATGAATTAATGTGATTTAATTGAAAAAACTAAAAGTTAGGGATTAAATTAGGAAAAACAATAATGAATGGGTAAAAATAATAAAGGGGCTTGATTTCTTAAAAATATAAAAAAGGGTTTATTTCTTGAATTTTAGTTTAAATAATAAATGGGTTAAGATCTTTTTTAAAAAAAGAAAAAAAGAAGATATTTTTTAGAAAAAAGAAATAAGTAATAAAAAAAATTTTCCAAGAAAAAAATAAAAAAATGTTTTAAAAATAAAATTTTAAGGGAAAATAAAAAGCTTAAAAAGGAAATCTTCTAAAAAATAAAATTTATTTTAAAAGAGAGCGTTTTTTAAAAGAAAAGCTTAAAATGAAAAAAAATGGAAAAAAAATTTTTAAAGGAAAATTCTTTTTGAAAAAAAGTAAAAAACATAATAAATGAAAAAAGGTAAAATTTTAAAAAATGAGTCTTGGATTTTAAATAAAAAAAGATAAAGAGAAATAAAAAGTTTTTTAAAGAAATAATAAAAAGAAAAAAATTCAAAAGGAAAAATAGGTTGTTTGCTTGTTTTTTTTAGAAATAGGTTAAAACTTAGGATTAGGTTCTAAAGCTTAGATAGAGACGTGTTTGTTGAAAATTTAACTTCACAAAAAAAAATACACTTAAGCAAACTTAAACTTTTAATTAAGAATAAAAGACTTAAATGTTTTTAGTGTTTTTAAATAATCGAACTTAGAAATGAATAAAATGCTCAACACACTAAATCTCTTTGTTGTTTGGAAAAAGTGAAATTAATTTAATGCGGTGTCTTATCAAACGAGAATGACGGGTTAGCACCAGAAAGGTTGGCGGTGATTAAAGTTCATCTCCCGGGCGATAAGACCGTTAAAATAGACTACTATTCATTAAACGGACAAGTAAAGTCGAACCTTTGTGAACTTGCAAATTCCAGTTTTGAAAACAATTTTAAAACCAATTAGGTACCAATTTTGGGCATCGTGGGGGTGCGAACCCTTCCCCATGCGTAACCGACCCCCGAGCTTGTTTTTTTATTTGTCGCAGACCAAAACCATTGTTTTATTAAAACAAAACATGTTATTAAAATAACCTTGGTTTAATGTGATCCAATCACACTTTTCAAAAAGATTGGTGACGACTCTGTTGATTTTTAAAAAAAAATTTTCAAATAGTCGAAGCTCCTAAAAAGGGTTGCGACAAAGACTAATCCGACTTAGGAATAAGTTGTGGATTTCAACGGCTAAGAGGAGCATATGATTGGTTGTTGTTCACCCAAGGTTAACGTAGAGATGTATCACCAAAGTATGCAAAATTAATAGTGTTTCGAGTTAGAGATAATGAGAAGCCATTGAAGAACACTTTGCCGAACTTTGAAGGAAGTCATCCAGTTGCCCAGGCAATTCGACTGACGCTAATTGTTTTAGGCAATTGAGCTGTGCTTGCAATCAATTACCATGACAGTTCATTCAATCATCATACCATGACTCACGACAACCTGACCTACTTTCTTAAATCGATTACTCTCTTATCTTTTGTAACACTCCCACCCGGTTTAGTTGTAAATCGGCTAAGAAGCTTTACTCAAACAAGGAAAAACATGAACCAACAAAAACTTTCACCTAACTTACCTATAATAGGTAAGTTAGACTTCTAATCAAACAATCATCATGAATCATATTGCAATCAAACTATAACATATAATCATTAGACATCTTTGCCATAACATATAATCATGAAACATCTTTGCTATAACATACGACCATTAGACACCTTTACCATAGCATATAATCATGAAACATCTTTACTATAACATACGACCATTAGACACCTTTACCATAACATATAATCATGAAACATCTTTGTTATAACATATGAACATTAGACATCTTTTCCATAACATATGACCATTAAACATCTTAAGCAACATGAACCAAACAAGAGTGTAAACATCCATACATGAACAACATATTATTCAAACTAAGACTTGAATCACCAAGTCCAATTAATTCATAACCATTCGAATAGACATGCTTAGTAATCAAGATATCAAATACATATACATAGCATTATTTCATGGATCAATAGCACATTCATGTCAAACTAATTCAAATCAACAATATCACATTATTCATGCTTTCAAAACATTCGCCTTAGCTAACCATTATGACATATATAGCATTACCAAAGAGATCATAGCATTTCAAGGAAGCAAGCATTCAAGGCATATATCAACCATTTAACAACATTCAAGCTTTCAAAACATTATATCACACCATATACACATCCATACTCATATAACTTAACATAACATCTATAATAACTGGGCTATCAACGAAGCCACATTAACAAGTTATACATCACCATATCATATCAAATATATACATAGTTCTTCAAGGAATCAAAATGCATGATCATTAGACTAGATTCATAACTAAGGCCACCAACTAGGAGCTTACAAAAGAAAATGATTCATACTTGATGCTTGAGCTTGTCTTTTCATGCCTCAACTCAAAAATAGCTTTCAGTCCACTAACATGTAGATTGGGAAGAATGGAAACAAGAGCCATAAGTACAATTAAGTACTTAGTGAGGTAGCAACCTAAGCTAGGCAAGTTCATTTCCATGCTAAACATGTCTTATTCATGAGGAGACCTAGCTAGGTTTAAGAAAATGAAGCCTAAGCATGTATAAGACATTCGATTGGTCTAGGCCATATAGAGCAATGTATCATTTCATGTAACTTAATCCACATATAGGCATGGTAATTCGAGATCTAGTATATACATATCAGAAATCAATTTTCAAGCCAACATTACGTGCTATTATTAAAATCATGGAAACATGTCACATATCAAATGTCATGGCATATACAAGTTTAAGCAATTGATTCAAGATTCATTTCATTTACATGTGATAACAAACTTTACAATATTAAGATTATACAATCAAATTCAAGTTTAGGCCTTGGTATATATTCAAGTCTAGGTAAACAAGTCACCAACCCAACTGTCGCCACAAGATGCACCATAGTGTTGGTCAACCTTCCTACTGTTTCCAAAGACCATAACACACATCCCTCCTACTGTCGTCAAATAAGGGCCTTAGCCCGGACCGTAGTCCACCCAACACAAATGAGCTCAAGACTCTATGACATGCCATCCTACCAATGATTCACTAACTACCAAGGCATCATTTAGTTTGGTGTTCATTAATCAAGATACATGTGATCATACAAGACAAGAATCAAAGGCATTTGCAAGGTACATTTCAAGCTTATTCAAGATGTCATTCGACATGTAACAAGATCAAGAAGCCCTTAGGCTAGTGAACCTTAGTTCTTTATCACAAGATACAATCATTTAGTCATGAACCATAAAGTAAGCCTATCTAGGCATTCAAGGCAAGAATCATATTCTTTTAAACATATCATGGCAACATGTAATCAAACAAAGTTTCATCTAACATCATATATTCATCAAGTATAGCTTAAAGATCATTCTTCCCTTAGTTATTTACCAAGTATAGTTTACGTCCATTTTCATAGAAACATCTAAACAAAATATAAACATGATCAAGCTTGGTTAGGACCTAAGTCCTAACCCTATTGATAGCTACATTCACAAAGACTCCAAGCTTAATCTTGAATAGCAACACCTTTTTGTTTATCCTTTGGATGTCCAACTCTAGTGTCTTCACCAAAATCCTCTACTTCTTGGTCTAACAACCCTTACAAAAAATCATGGAAACATCATTAGCAACAATTCATACATATCTCATACAATCAAACACACTTGCACTACATTACTAAACTATTTCTGGCAGTTTGCACACCCTGTAGTAATATGTCCATAACTTTTAATCTACTGATTAGATTTTCAATTAATTTACACCCTTAAAAATCTATTTCCATTATCTATTCAAACATGTATGGCTCATATTTTTAGCCTTTCTAGATCAATACAGTTTTACAATTGAAGTCGGGTCAAATTACAGTCTTGAAACTGCCCATATTACAATTTTAATCCATTTTCAAGGGTTAATTCACGTAGGACCCTTATTAATTCATTTTATCCCTTTATACCATTATTTACCCTGTTTGTAATATGTTATTTCAAGCCGAGTTTGGTCCCTAATTAGTTCATTTAAATCTTCAATTTAACAATTATTCCAGAACAGTCCAGTTTTCACTTTCTTAGCATATAACTCAATTTATCAATTCCATTGTGAGCATATATCCAATTTCAATCTATCAAGCTATCAAATTATCATTCCCATGCTATTTTGGTATCATTTCCAGTCCCTAATTTGTTCATTTTTTACTGGAATTTCACATTTATTCCAAAATAGTCCCATTTCACCAATAAGCTTCTAAAGTGACCACTTTTGATTCCAATAAATTTTTCTAGGAAACAAATTATATTTTCATTCATCCAAAGCCTCAATTCAACATAAAACATTATTTCTAACAACTTCTTCCTACATGAGTTTTTCTAATTAAATTCAAATCATTATCTAAATTACAGATTTAATGAACAAGCTCACTAAAATAAATCTAAGCATACTTGCACCATTCGGCCATCCTAATATCATTCAAATTTCACATAAACTTCCTTAATTCTTTAACCCAGCTCTAATCTAATATGAAGCATGCAATCAAAACATCAATTTCCAGATTTCAATCTATAAAATCAATCAATTCAATCCAAAATTAACAAGAAAACATCCGGGTATCAAAGAAACACTTACATGAGTACTTCCCTAGCATGCATGAATCACAACCATCCTATCAAGCTTCAAACCTCTAAAATGGTGATATTAAGTTTTCAAAATCTTCTTAATTATGCTCTCTTTCTCCAAATTTTCTTTCTCCGTCTTTTCTTCTTTAGTTTCGGTTAAGCTTGGAAGCTTGAAGATGACAACATGTTTGTTGTCTTTACCCTTACATGGCCGAGTGTCCCACTCACCTTTTGGGTAGTGGTCACACTTGGTTAGGCCACTAATCATAGTTTAAATTTACATGCATGTTTTTATAATTAAATTAGTAATGTTTTAGTCCTTTTAATTATTAACTACCGATCTTTCATTCTTGCGTTTTATTCCTTAAGGTTCAATGTTTACAGTTTCTTTTCTATTTAAATCATGTTTTCTAGTAGGCTAGAATTTGGGATATTACAACCCCCCTTAAAATAAATTCTCCCTCGAATTTACCTGATGTAAATAGATGAGGATACTGCTTTCTCATCGCTTCTTCCGATTCCCACATTGCTTCTTCCACTTTGTGATTTCTCCAAAGTACTTTCACAAGAGGAATAGTCTTGTTCCTAAGCTTTCTGACTTCGCATTCAAGAATTCGGACTGGTTCTTCTTCGTATGACAGGTCAGGGTTCAATTCAACTTCTTCGGGTTCAAGAATGTAAGATGGATCAGACCGATATCTTCGTAACATAGAAGCATGGAAGACATTGTGAATCTTATCGAACTCACTGGGAGTGCTAGTCGATAAGCCACTGGACTGATTATTTCAGCAATTTTGAATGGCCCGATAAAATGAGGTCTAAGCTTCCCCTTCTTCCCGAATCTGAACACTTTCTTCCCGGGTGACACTTTGAGGAAGACTTTATCTCCAACATTGTATTGGATGTCCCTCCTTTTCAAGTCAAAATAAGCCTTTTTTCTATCGGAAGCTTCCTTCAATCGATAGTGAATCGATTGAACTTGTTCTTTCGTCTCCCGTAGTAATTGATGTCCCAACACTTTGTTTTCCCCCAATTCTAACCAACACAAGGGTGTTCTACATCTTCTCCTGTACAAGGCTTCATACGTGGCCATTTGGATCGACGTTTGATAATTTTTGTTGTAGGCAAAGTCTACGAATGGTAGGGATTTCTCCCAGTTCGTTCCAAAGTCGATCACACAAGCACGCAACGTATCTTTGATTACTTGTATCACCCGTTCCGATTGGCCATCGGTTTGTGGATGAAATGCCGTGCTTAAGTTTAATTTGGTTCCGAGAGCTCACTGTAAAGATCTCTAAAACTAAGATGAAAATCTAGGGTCTCTATCAGAGATTATCGAAGTTGGCACACCATGTAATCGGATAACTTCTCGGATGTATAACGCGACATTATTCTTTCTTGGAGTACAAGGAAGGCAGTTACGAAATCCATAGTAACCCCATCCCACTTCCACTAAGGTAGCTCAATCGGTTGAAGCAATCCCGTAAGGACTCTATACTCGGCTTTAACTTGTTGGCACGTAAGATATTTGGACACAAATTCAGTGATAGTCGACTTCATGCCTGACCACCAGTACGAGGGTTTCAAGTTTTTGTACATTTTGACTGATCCCAGGTGTATCGAGAAAGAACTTTGGTGAGCTTCTTGTAACATTTCTCGTTTCAATTCTTCGTTATTAGCAACACATACTCTATCTCAGAAATAAAGAAGTACATTTGATTTGAGGGAGAAGTCTGAATTAGACTCGGAAATAAGCTTTGAAATAATATTTAGAAGATCGAGATCGACTTGTTGCAATTCTTTGATTCTTAGAATTAGGCTGGATTGAACTTGTAGTTCGGATAAGAATCCCTGTTTCTTGATTAAACAGAAGTGAGCATTGATAGCCAAAGAAGCTACAAGAATTTGAATTGGTCATTATAGGGGTGTTCGAATATTTACTTACACATCAAGAAAAATTCAGTCTAAATGAATTTCACTAGAATTAGGTTCAAGAATTTATCCGAATATGATTTTCGACTAAGGGCATCGTCAACAACATTTTCTTTACCCAGATGGTAGTTGATAATCAAATCATAGTCTTTAAATAATTCTAGCCATCTTCTTTGCCTCATGTTTAAGTCGTTTTGAGTTAGGATATATTTGAGACTCTTGTGATTAGTAAATAGTTTGCAGTTTTCACCGTACAAGTAATGTCTCCAGATTTTGAGCACGAACATGATAGCCGACAACTCAAGATTGTGTGTAGGATAATTCAACTTGTGAGGCTTCAATTTTCGAGATGCATATGCGATCACATTGCCTTCTTGCAACAAAACGTATCCAAGGCCCGAATGCGATGCATCATTATACACGGTGAATTCTTTTCCCAATTCTGATTGGATAATTATCGGAGCATGAGTTAGAGCTTGTTTGAGTTGGTCGAAACTTCTATGTTACTTTTCAGACCACTTGAACACGTCATCTTTTCTAAGGAGTTTGGTTAACGGTGCAGAAATTATCGAGAATCCTTTCACAAATTTTTGATAGTACCCGGCTAAACCGAGGAAACTTCTAACCTCGCTCACATTTCTAGGAGGTCTCCAATAGAGAATAGTTTGTACTTTCATGGAGTCGACATTGATTCCTTTGGCTGAGATAATGTCTGAGGAATGAAAGTTCTGATACCCAAAATTTGCACTTAGTGAACTTGGCAAACTATTAACGTTCTCGGAGAATTTGGAGTACAATTCGAAGGTATTCAACATGTTACTCCTTGTTTCAGGAATAGACAAGGACGCCATCTATGAAGACGACCACAAAATTGTCGATATAAGGCTTGAAAACTCGATTCATCAGGTCCATGAACGCAGTAGGGGCATTCGTTAACCCGAATGGCATAACAAGGAACTGGTAATGATCGTAACGAGTTTTGAAAGTTGTTTGGGGCATGTCATCTTCTTTCACTCTCATTTGATAGTAACTCAATCAAAGATCAATCTTGGATAATACTAAAGCATCCTTGAGTTGATCGAACAAGTCTTTGATCCTAGGCAAAAGATACTTGTTTTTATGGTTACTTTGTTCAATTGTCGGTAATCGATGTAAAGTTGCATCGCCTGTCTTTCTTTGTCATGAACAGGATAGGGGCACTCCAAGGAGATGTACTGGGTCGAATGAATCTTTTGTCCTCTAATTCTTGAATTTGCTTCTTGAGTCTTTCAATTCAACAAGTGCTATACGATAGGGCGTAATGGACACCAGATTTGTTCCAAGTTGAACTTCAATCCCGAATTCCACTTCTCAGGTTGGAGGAAGACCAGGGAGTTCCTCGGGAAAACATCAATGTATTCAGAAACAATTGGCATATTGGGTAATCGGAATTCAAGTTCATCTTGTAAGGTCATGGTAGCAAAAATGGATGTTGGTTTCTTGTCTATTAGTAGGATAGATTCTTTTCCTAAACCCCATAATTATAGCCTCTTATTTTTGCAATCTAACCAGGCTTCATGTTTTTCTAACCAATCTAGTCCCAACACTAGATCGAACTCACAAGTGGGAAACACAAAAATATCAATCGGAAAGGGTATGTTTTGAATGGTAATAGGGGTGTTTTTGCAAATGAAGTTTATGTTCATTAAGCCTCATATTGGATTCAACACTACCAAGCTATTATCAGCAGTTTCAGGTTTCAAGCTTACTTTCAATAACATGGCAGAACATATAAAAGAATGGGTTGATCCTGAATCAATCAAGGTATAAGCAGGAATTGAATTTAATTCGATAGTACTTGCAATTACATTGGGAGCTTCCTCCTCTTCTCTTCCTCAAATATGATTGATCCGAGCAAGGGATCGTGATTCTTGATGAGTGGTGGCCGAGTGATGTCCTTTTCCTCGACCATAATTTCTCGACTGAGCTTGTCGAGGAGCTTTGGTTCGAACAGGAGGAGTAGCACTATCATTGACCGAGGTTCGGTTTAGAAGTTTGTTTTGATTTTGCTCACAATCTTTGATGTAGTGATCGGATTCTTCGCACAAGTAGAACAAGTTGGATTTGGTCCTACACTGACCGAAATGATGTTTCTGACAGAATTTACAAGTAGGCACTTGTGAAGCTTTGCCCGTGTTGCTCGTACTATCAACAGACATTGCTAGGGTTGAAGACTTGATTACTGACTGAGGCTTTGGTATGTAGTTTCTCTTTTGGGAGAGAGTATGACTCGAGGGATTTCCACCCAAGTACTTGGGTTTCTTAAACTGCCATTATGGTCGATCATCATGTCTCGGCCGCTTGTCTTTCCGAGATTGATTGCTATTTCGCTTTTTCGAAGCTTTCATCTTAGCTATAGTGGCAATATCTCAATTAACAAGGCTTTGAAAGTTCGAGATCTCAAGGGTCATGAAGATAGGACAGAGTTCATCGTTGAGGCTGTCGATGAACATCTGGCACTTGTCCGCCTCAGTTTTGATGTATTCGGACCCATACTTGCAATACTTGTAGAAGTCACTCACGTACTATTCAATAGATCTCCCATCTTGTTTCAGGTACAAGAAATGCTTCCTACATTCAGCAAGATACTGCTCACTAACGTATTTCTTTGTAAATTTATCTAGGAAGAATTTCCCACCAACTTAACGCTTCGTCCGCAAGTAGTGCGACAAAACATTCAAGCTTATGTTCATTCAAAAATGAGTGTTGTTTAGTAAGAATGCGAATAATGGCCTCTATCCAATATTCAGCAACTTCAGGATTAGCCTCGTTAGCACCGGTAAAAGTGTAGGCCCGATGTTGAGAGAGCTTGTCAATAGGAGCTCTAGATGGCTTAGAAACATGAGTTGAAGATGAAGAATCTTTCTTCATTGATGTGATCAGTTGTTCAAACATCACTTTCATGCTAAGGAAGCATTCTTGTTGAACCAGATTGATATTAGGAGCTACTTGCTCTAGTTCCTTATTCTTTGGAGCTTTTGGGGATACTTGAGTCATCTGAACACTCTCCCTATCATTAGAAGAGCCATCAGGACTTTCATTGTCCCGAGCATGCCTAGTCTCGAACATTGTTCTATATCGATAGACAAGGGAGAGCTGATTAGGCAAGTGACAAGCTTTACTTACATATATATACTCCTAGGTGGATGATTAACTTCTTATATGAAGAAATAAGCCTGGTTTAGTCTGAGGATCAGCTAAACTGAAGCTCTAATACCAATAAATGTAACACCCCCGGTTTAGTTGTAAGTCGACTAAGAAGCGTTACTCAAGCAAGGAAAAACATGAACCAGCAAAAACTTTCACCTAACTTACCTCTAATAGGTAAGTTAGACTTATAATCAAACAATCATCATGAATCATATTGCAATCAAGCTATAACATATAATCATTGGACATTTTTGTCATAGCATATAATCATGAAACATCTTTTCTATAACATACGACCATTAGACACCTTTACAATAGCATATAATCATGAAACATCTTTGCTATAACATATGAACATTAGACATCTTTGCCATAACATATGATCCTTAAACATCTTAAGCAACATGAACCAAACAAGAGTGTAAACATCCATACATGAACAACATATCATTCAAACATACTTGAATCACCATGTCCAATTAATTCATAACCATTCGAATAGGCATGCTTAGTAATCAAGATATCAAATACATGTACGTAGCCTTATTCTATGGATCAATAGCATATTCATATCAAACTAATTCATGGCAATAATATCACATTATTCATGCTTTCAAAACATTCGCCTTAGCTAACCATTATGGCATAGCATTACCAAAGAGATCATAGCATTTCAAGGAAGCAAGCATTCAAGGCATATATCAACTATTTAACAACATTCAAGCTTTCAAAATATTATATCACACCATATACACATCCATACTCATATAACTTAACATAACATCTAGAATAATTGGGCTATCAGTGAAGCCACATTAACAAGTTATACATCCCCATATCATATCAAATATATACATAGTCCTTCAAGGAATCAAAATGTATGATCATTAGACTAGATTCATGACTATGGCCACCAACTAGGAGCATACAAAAGAACATGATTCATACTTGATGCTTGATCTTGTCTTGTCTTGCCTCAACTCAAAAATAACTTTCAGTCGAAACAAGAGTGATAAGTAAATTTAAGTACTTAGTGAGGTAGCAACCTATGCTAGGCAAGTTCATTTCCATGCTAAATGTGTCTTATTCATGAGGAGACATAGCTAGGTTCAAGAAAATCAAGCCTAAGCATGTATAAGACATTCGATTGGTCTAGGCCATATAGAGCAATGTATCATTTCATGTAACTTACTCCACACATAGGCATGTCATTTCAAGATCTACTATATACGTATCACAAATCAATTTTCAAGCCAACATTACATACTATTGTAAAGTGTCTA
Organism: Hibiscus tridactylites; assembly: GCA_958450335.1. Lineage (NCBI taxonomy): Eukaryota > Viridiplantae > Streptophyta > Magnoliopsida > Malvales > Malvaceae > Hibiscus > Hibiscus tridactylites. The sequence goes on from OY288273.1 coordinate 74,489,853, forward strand.
GAAGTTCTATATTTCATGCACATTCCATCTCATATTATTGCTATTTTAAGTACATTTTAGGCATAATTAGGTCATCCATTGCATAAATACAATATTCTTTGTTTTACCATGCTTTTATATTTGTTATTTGGTGAAGTAAAGATGTTGTTTTAGTGTAGATTTAGTTTTCTAGGGCTAGAAGCTGACAGGAGGAGGACAGATCAGAGGAGAGGATGTTGAGGCAGCAAACGAGGGCAGCAAAGTGAGCCCAGTGCCACCCAGAGCAGTAAATTGAGGAGTTGGTAAATTGGAGTGCGATTGGTGGAGCATAATTTTTTGATTCTAACGATGTCATCCACTCAATTTTCTGACGCTTGGAGCAACAAACAAAGCCATTGGACGAGAAGAACGAGCTTACTTGCGGAACAAGGCAACGGGAAAAGACATCCATATTCAACTCAAAGAATTTAGATTTTAAAGTTGCATTTAATACAAAAGCCTTTTGAGGACTTCTACTCCAAGAAGGACTTAGACTAGATCTTTGCCTATATAAGCCTCATGTATTTAGCAAATCAAGGGGAGAGAAATCTTGAGTTTTCTTTAGGCTTAGCTAGGGTTTTTTGCCGCCGCCATGTTCTAAACTTCCCTTGGGTTTGGGGTTATGATGTAAATTAGTTGTGAGAACGGTTGTTAGGTTTCAAGTTGGTTTTCAATAAAATATTCCAAGTTTACTTAATTCATGTTCTTCACTTCTTCAATTAGTTCCAAAAGTCCAGTTAATGAAATTCATTTGTCGGGCACGAGAGTGTAAAAACTCGCGAATGAATTAAGTACGGTCTCATCATGTCGAGGTGTTGACTAATTCGACTTAGACATAAGTTCGAGTTTCAGCGGCTAAAAGAAGTAACCAAACGTCGACTGCCTGTGTTAGGTTTACACTGAGATTGCTAGGTATTGCCTACATCATGTGGTGACATAATCCTTGCCTAGACATAGGAAGAATCACTTCATAATTGCTCTGCCGAACTTGGAGTATCTGCCAGACTTGTCGCCAGGACTTATCTCCATTCCACCTGCCGAGACAGTGAAAGTTTCAAGAGCAGAGTTCCGTCGTGGCAGCGAAAGTTGTAGCAGCCTCAATCTTCCATTACCCGCCGAGGCAGCATATCGTGGCAGCGCAAAACAGCTTGACATTTTCAACGCAGTTTCGCACTAAGGAGCAACATAACCATGCCCGCTCTATCAACCTGATTACCTCCTCTGTTACTTGTGTTTAATTTTACTTTTCTCCTCAAACAACTATCTTACTTGTGCATATACTTTACTTGTGCATGAAAACCAACAACTGAATATCATTGTCCAATCCTCGTGGGATTCGACATCTTTTATACTCTAACTTGGCAGGAGTGTGAACTTGAGCTCTTTCAAAAAGTGGAACACCTACACGCCCTACAATTTTTTGGCGCCGTTGCTGGGGATTGGCAACAATGACCATGGATTTTACTTTTTCTGCACTTTTCTTTTCTGCCTTTAGTTTTAGTTTTTAATTTTTCTTTATCTAATTATAAACAAAAAATGAAAAATATGTGGGAAAGCTCTTATTCAGGTGAACTACAAGTCAAAGGCAGCCACATGTGGGAAGATTTCTGCGAATTTTGTGAAGGCAATCATGCGTTCGAAAGTTGCCCTCAGCTATTCGCAGAAGACATGTCGAGAAAAGCTACTCGAGGGTGGATGGTTGACTACGAACAACAGATGCCACTATCGCAGATGTCGCCGCCACGACATCAAGACTTTTCATGGTATGATCAAAAATCCCAAAAATATTTTTACCATTACAGTTTTGCTACAGAAATCGACATGTCCGAGCAACAATCAACATCCTTGGAGGACACACTTCAAGCTTTCTGATGTGACCACAACCAGAAAGAATTCCAATGAATTTCCTAGAGGGCCTATGACTCGTGCAAGAGCTAAAATGATTCAAGATGTTGTGGAAAGTTTGCTTTGCCAATGCTGGAAAATGAATGAAGAAATGACAGCAACAATTAGATCTTGCAACATTTTGAGTTTGTAGGAAAGTTGAAATAAGTTGCATAAGAATTTGTATGAGTAGTTGCATAACAATTTGCATGAGTAGTTGCATAATAGTTCATTCATTCCATGAGAATAAATATGCTTGTTGTTGCATTTGTGGAAGCACTTCATTTATGAAAATACTTCACTTATGTATGTGTTTCATTTAAGCATGTAGGTTCATTAATTAAACTAGTTAATTCATTGAACTTGTTCAATTAATTCTTTAAGTTTGCATAACATTTTTATCATATTTTGATTAATATTTTATGTGTTTTTAGTGTCATTACACGTTGGGATTAAGATGGAAACAATTGAAGACTTTTCATCTTCTTCAAGGAGACATGCCATCTTTATCACCATTTAAAGAGAGAATCTTTTTGAATTCCATGGAGGATGAAGCATTTAGAAGACTTTATTATGCTTTTATTCAGCCAATAAAGTTGAGAAATAAAGAAAGGAAGTGGAAGAGACACATACACTTAGATGCAAACATGGACAGATTCATTCCAAGTCATCTACATGCACTTTTAAGAGCCAAGCAAGGGGAATATCAAAGGATCCATCACTTGGACGTGTATAAGTCTTCATTCAAGCCTTATTATGTCCAAAATCATTCTAAATTACACATATGGCCAGCCACACTTGATAGGGTTGAAGACAAACCATTGAATGTCATAAATTGGAGCCTTAATGCATTGTTTTGTCCATTCAAATTCTAGGCTGCCATGTACTATAAATAGGATGCTCATTTGCCTTTGTAAGGACCTTTTTTTATGAAAATATATGCGAGTGTTCTTTTCATTGTTCTTTAAGAACTTTATCGGCTTCAAGCTAGTCTTGTGGCAAATTTTCCTTTTTCATTCCATTCTATTTATAGCGTTGGTTCCTAGCTTTCTAGCTAGCGGGTCACGTTCCACCATTCCACCATCACTTCCATTTGATTATATTGTTGGTTGTTAGCTCAATTATAGCTAAAGGGTCACAATCCACCCTTCTTCCATCATTTCACAAAGGGTAAGAACGTGTAAGGTTTGGGTTAACATTCACTATCTTGTTGGTTCTTCCTTGTTCCACACTGATTCTATTCCATATATCCATATCAACTTCTATCCAATTTCCCCTTACATTTATCTTTCAAACCATAATCACCAACCATTCCAGTACCTATTACAACAACTTTCACCATCTTCATTCCATATACATCACTTCCACACTCAAGTTTCAAGTTTGCAACTTCATACTAGAATCATGATCGGGCAACATCACATACGAATTCGGTCATCACGCAACCGGATATGTATCATTTGGTATCAGAGCTATTTTGATTCAGTAAGTTAAGTGTTTCGCTTCCCGGTTTGCATAAAAAAAGAAAAAAAGAAAAAAAGAAAAGAAAAGAAAAAGAAAAAAGGGGAAGTTTGGTTGTTGTTGGTAATACTCAATTCAGAAAATTATTTCCTATTGCCTTGTTATTTTCTAATCATTTTACTTTTCTACCTATAGCCTTTTTTTTCTAAACCCTTTCTTTCAGCCAATTTCCACAAGCAAACTTGTTAAGCCTTGAGTAAGTTCTCTAAGAACTTTGATAGAAGAACAAGAGCGGTAAAAGGCAAGAGTGCACATCAAGGGTAAAAGCCATATAGAGTGAAACACGAGTGTGAGTGTTTTCCTTGGAGTGTAACGGTGAGAATTTTTGCTAGTGAGGCTTATTAGTTAATCATGTCTCAAGATTCCATGAGAAACACTATTGGTGCTAGTAATAATGTTAACGTAGATGCAACTAACTCCAATCTTCAAGATATTATCCGAGAGATGGACAGGTTGTTGCAACAAACGTTGGGGCCGATGCAAGAACGATTAGATCATTTGGAGGAAAGATCTCAACGAAGGCATAATTCAGATCACGAGGAAAAGTATGAGGGAGAGGTGGATGAAGAACTCATAGACGAGCGAGCCTCCCAGCAAAGTTTGAGGCGTCGAGAACCTAGGTACCAAAGAGCTCGACCAAGAGTTGATGATAATCTTAGCAACATCAAAATAACCATTCCTTCTTTCCAAGGAAGAACGGATCCTGAAGCTTATCTTGCATGGGAAAAAAAGTTGAGCACATCTTTGAGTGCCACAACTACTCCGAGCTTAAGAAGGTTGTAACCCCCGTAGCCCGGTCTAGACGGTTGACCCGAACTACGAAGATTACACGGGGAAAACCAAAGTCAACCCGAAAGTCAACCTTGATTAACGACCCCTTTTTTTTTCTTTTTAATCTTATCTAGATGCACATTAACCTTAAGTGTGACCATACAGGCAACGTATCAAAAGATCACAAACATCAGAGATCAAACTGGGACCCACTTGAACAAATTACAACTTTAGGGACCAAATTGTAAATTCTGACAAATAAAAGGACTTAGCCCAAATTGAAGTTACCATCTTGAAATTAATCAGGATTCATGCCTCTCTGCCAAATTTCAGCTCAAACGGACATCCCAAGCTCATACAATTGAACAACATGGTTCAGGACTAAAACGTAAACAAAGCGAGACATATAAAGATACTTTTAACTGAATTTTAACGGTCAGGTATCGATACACCTGATGTCGTATCGATACGCGGGGAAGGCAGTAACCAAACTCGAGCAACGGTATCGATACGATATCCCCTGTACCGATACGGCATTCAAACTTTACCCAGATGAGTATCGATACCCCCACAACCGTACCGATACGCCTGGGCAGAAAAGAGCATATTTGGCTCAGGCGTATCGATACGCGAGCCCGAGTACCGATACCCCTGTCTGAAATCAGCTTGAAATTCATACCATTCATGCTTCAAACCTCAGATTAACATCACCAAATCATACCACATAAATATACAACATGCAGGGATCATAAATGCATCAACAATTCCACTCATAACCATCACACATGAAAAGCCCCAATTTAAATGACATGCTTCCTACTTAAGCTATCTTTCATGCATAAACCTTCATAGCCAAGCAATAGGAAATCAATCCAAGATCCAGCAATACAAACAACATTTAACATCCATAGGGAGTCTCAAACACCTCCCAAAGCATACACATTGGTCCCCCATTGCCAAATCGACCAAAAGCTAAAACGTTTAACAAAACCTTCCATACATTGAGCTTTACTTGAACTTGTGTGCTTGCCTCCTCTTGCTGCCCTCAATGCACTCTAATGCTCTGCATTATTGAATCAAGAAAACGAGAGAGCGTAAGCCAAAGCTTAGTGAGGAGCGCTCTTTAAAAACCATTCAATAATGCATTTAAAATCATTTGTAAATCATGCTTGTAAACAACCTTTACACATGCTCAAAGCATACTTTAAATCAAGCAATAACATGCTTCCACATTTCATTTAAACTAGCATCTCATGCTCCAACATAAACATCAAATCATGCATCTCATGCATCTCATGTACAAAACATGTCATATTGGCTCAAGTGATACATTTCATTTATGAAATCAAGTTCAATAACTTTCCCCAAGGACTTTTAAACACCTTGGCCATGGACTTTTAAACACCATGAATGGACCACACAAGGACTTTTAACCACCTTTGTGTCCGTAGCTTGAAATACCCCAAGGACTTTTAAACACCTTGGCCCCAAGGACTTTTAAACACCTTGGCCCCATGGACTTTTAACCACCATGGAAAGGAGCACCTAAGGACTTTTAACCACCTTAGTGTCCGCAACAAGATTCATCCAAGGACTTTTAACCACCTTGATGATCTTAGATAACAAGGCTCACTCAAGGACTTTTAACCACCTTAGTGACCTTCACTTTTACAAACCATCACTTGCCAATACACACTTTATACATCATGTAATCCACTGTTTTAAAAGCATTTAAACCAAGCCATTTCATCATGCATTTCAAAGCATTAAATCATCATTTAACAATGCATAAAAACAAGGCACTCTTACCTAGAGACACCTTCAACACATGGCTTAAATCATCAGCATAAATCATGCTAAAACATCAGCAATTAACATGCTAAAACATGCTTTCCAAAACAGTAGCAAATCATGCAAAATCATCATTTCACATTTCATCAAAACATGGCCACCACTTTAAGAGAGTAATCCGAAAACTTACACTTGAGCTTAGCAAAGTTGTCTAGACTTATACTAAGCTCCCAAAACCTTCAACCTTTGGTTTAAAAGCTGAAAATCCATTTTTCACTCACCGATTACCAAACAAGCCTAGCCAACAAGCATTTCCAAGCTTCCGAAACCTTCCGAAAACACCTCCAAAACTCAAGGATCAACCTCCCCTGTTTCAAGCACATAAAAACAGAACATTAATGCATCCTTATGCATTAAAACACCAGCAACCACAACACAACTCGCTGCTCACCACAAATCTAACAATTTGGCTACCAAACGCAACCGAAATCATCTCTAAACACTTCCAAAACTTAACCCAGCCAAGATCCATCACTTCTAACCACTTTTATACATCAAATAACATGCAAAAAGATCACAACCACGTCCTTATACCTCCAGGTATAACAGATCACCAAAAACACTCCAAAAACAACCAAAAACTCAAGCCAAACTTAGGAAATTCAACCTATCCGGGATTGCATTGATTAAACCTCAACTTCTAATCATTTTAGCATTCATTTAACATCATTTTAACACCTCAAAACCCTGCTTAAACAGATCACACGAAATTTTCACCAAAATCACCAAATCTTGCATTTTAGCCAAAAATCAAAATCTCAATTGAAAAGCCTTTAATAAAACATGAATCAAGGATTGAGAACTTAGGAATTTCAGTAAAGAACTGATAGTTTAGAGGAGAAGGACGTTCTTACCTCCAAACTTGAATTTCTCCCTTTTAGAGCCAAAATGCTTGATGAAACAATTTGCAAATCGAGAGGTTTTGATGATGAGATGATTAGGAATCAAATGAGAGTTGAAATGAGAGATGTAGATGTCAAAATCAGAGAAAGAAATCTGAGGAAATCTTGTTTGGGTAGAGAGAAAATGAGAGAAAAGAGAATTTGAGAGAAAAATAGAAAAATTAGTTAAGATTTGGTTAAAATGATTTCCCTCTCTTTTCTTAATCTTTAAAATCAGATTTTAGACTTAAAATATCTTAGAAAAATCTGGAGTAATCCTTTTTGGAATAATAGCTCCTTAATGATTCAAAGTTTCAATCCTTTATAAAACTGTCCCGCAACTTTCAAAAATTACATTTTGGTCACTAGCCAAAATGTCAACCTTCCGAACCTCATTTTCCAAAATTGATTTCACAGTTCACTTTTATATATTAAAAGATGATTTTAGAATATTTTTCCATATTTTTAATGCAACCCGAACTAGGTTTTCCTAAATTCCCTCTTATATATTCGATCAACACTTTGACTAAACCGGTCAACGCCAAAACTTCTGAGCCCAAAACCGGGGCGTTACAAAGGTAAAACTTGCAGCCATTGAATTTACAGATTATGCACAAATATGGTGGGATCAGTAGACATCTAGTAGGAGACGCAATGGAGAACATCCAATTTCTACTTGGAATGAGATGAAGGCCGTTATGCGTAAAAGGTTCGTTCCAACTCACTATCATAGGGAGTTGTTCAACAAGCTTCAAAATCTCACCCAAGGAAACCGTACTATTGAGGATTACTTCAAAGAGATGGAAGTAGCCATGATCCGAGCCAACATTGATGAGGATAGAGAATCCACCATGGCCAGATTTCTATCTGGCCTTGATCCTAATATTGCGGCCACTGTTGAGTTGCAACATTATGTGGAGATCGAAGACATGGTTCATATGGCTATGAAGGTCGAGAGGAAACTCAAAAGGAAGGGCACAACTCGTGCCTATGGAGGCTCTTCTTCTAAATGGGGGCAGGGTACCTACAAACAGAAGGCATCCTTTACGCCTAATGAACGAAGCGTTCCAACAAAGAGTGCCAAACCCATTGCCGAAACTAGTAAGGGAAAGAGCACCACTATGACAGTTCGATCCCGTGATGTGCAATGCTTCAAATGCTTGGGGCGAGGTCACATTGCTAGCCAATGTCCAAATCGCAAAACAATGCTCATTCGAGAAGATGGAGAGATCGAAACTGACCAAGAGGAGGAAGAAGATGATGTTCCTATCCAAGAAGAAGAAGAGATGGAACATGCTGTAGATGGTGAGGTTCTTGTTGTGAAAAGAAGCCTAAGCATGCAAGCCATAAAAGGAGAAGATCAACGCGAGAATATCTTCCATACTCGCTGCCATGTAAACGAAAAGGTATGCTTTGTCATTATTGATGGAGGAAGTTGTACTAATGTTGCTAGTACTTTGATGGTAGAGAAGCTTAGATTGGCAACAACAAAGCATCATCATCCTTACAAGCTACAATGGCTCAATGATGGGGGAGAACTCAAAGTCACCAAGCAAGTGCTTGTGCCATTTTCCATTGGAAAATACAAAGACAGGGTGTTGTGTGATGTTGTACCAATGCACGCTAGCCATATCTTGTTGGGGATACCGTGTCAATTTGACAAAAAGGCTATACATGATGGTTATACCAATCGTTACACTTTCACCCATCAAACCAAAAAGATCACTTTAGCCCCTCTTTCACCAAAACAAGTCCATAAAGACCAAATCCACTTGAGAGAGAGTTTCAAAACAGCCAAAGAGAAAGAAAAAGAGTTTAAATCCAAAGAGAGTGACAAAAATGAGGGAAAACAAACCATTCTTTTTGCAAGAGAGAAAGCGATCAAAAAGTGTTTGCTTTCAGAGAAATGGGCACTTGTACTCATGTACAAGGATAATCTTTTGAACACTAATGATCTTGATCATGGTTTGCCATCTTTTATTGTCTCTTTATTGCAGGAATTTGAAGATTTGTTTCCGGAGGAGATTCCGAATGGGCTTCCACCAATTCGAGGAATAGAGCATCAAATTGATTTCATTCTCGGAGCCATCATTCCAAATTGATCAGCATATAGAAGCAATCCGGAATAAACTAAGGAGTTGCAAAGACAAGTATCCGAGTTAATGGAAAAAGGATATGTAAGAGAGAGCCTTAGTCCATGTGCCATGCCGGTTTTTACTTGTACCTAAGAAGGATGGAACTTGCCGTATGTGTGTGGAGTGTCGAGCAGTGAACAAGATAACGGTAAAGTATCGTCATCCTATTCCTAGATTAGATGATATGCTTGATGAATTAAGTGGTTCTAACATCTTTTCTAAGATTGATCTTAAGAGTGGGTACCACCAAATAAGAATGCGAGAAGGAGATGAGTGGAAGACAGCACTCAAAACCAAGCAAGGTTTGTATGAGTGGTTGGTTATGCCATTTGGCTTAACTAATGCACCAAGTACATTCATGAGGTTAATGAATCATATACTTCAACCATTCTTGGGTAAGTTTTGTGTGGTGTATTTTGATTACATACTTGTGTATAGCCAAACTTTGAATGATCATGCTCAACATTTAAGGTTAGTATTGGATGTTTTGCAAAAAGAAAAGTTGTATGCTAACCTACAAAAATGTACATTTTGCACTAACAAAGTGTGTTCTTAGGTTTTGTTGTTAGTTCAAGGGGTTTGGAGGTTGATCAAGAAAAGATTAAAGCAATTGAGGAATGACCGATACCTACTAACATTAGTCAAGTGAGGAGTGTTCATGGACTTGCTAGTTTCTATCGCCGATTTGTTCCCAATTTCAGCACCATAGCCGCACCTTTGACCGGAGTTATCAAAAAGAACTCTAGCTTCTTTTGGGGAGACGAACAAGAGAAGTCTTTTTGTTTGATTAAACAACTTTTAACCAATGCACCCTTATTATCTTTACCTGATTTTGATAAAGTTTTTGAAATTTAATGGATGCATCAGGTTTAGGAGTTGGAGCTGTATTATCTCAAGAAGGGCGTCCTATTGCATATTTCAGTGAGAAATTGAGTGGAGCAACTCTAAATTATTCAACTTATGACAAGGAGATGTATGCTCTCATAAGGGCATTAGAAACGTGGCAACACTATCTATGGCCTAAGGAGTTTATCATCCACACAGATCATGAGGCGCTGAAACACTTGAAGGGACAACACAAGCTTAATAAGAGACATGTCGAGTGGGTTGAATTCCTAGAAACATTCCCATATCTTATCAAATATAAGAAGGGTAAGGAAAATGTTGTTACTAATGCCTTATCAAGAAGGTATACTCTTCTTAACCTTTTGGATTCTAGATTGGTAGGTTTTGCCTTAATTAAAGAGCTTTATGAATCTGATTATGATTTTGGTGAAATTTACAAAGCTTGTGAAAAAGGAACATATGAGAAGTTTTGTAGGGCTGATGGGTATCTTTTCAAGGAAGGAAAGCTTTGTATCCCTCAAGGATCTATTAGAGAATCGCTTATCAAAGAGGCCCATTGTGGAGGACTAATGGGACACTTTGGAGTGGCCAAAACACACTCTATATTGCAAGAACATTTGCATTGGCCAAAGATGAAACGAGACGTGGAGAAGTGGTGTGAGCATTGCATCACATGTAAGAAGGCAAAGTCCAAAGTCATGCACCATGGACTTTACACACCATTACCAATTCCAAATGCACCATGGGAGGATATTTCCATGGATTTTGTGCTAGGACTTCCACGCACAAGGAATAACAAAGATTCCATTTTTGTGGTAGTAGATAGATTCTCAAAAATGGCTCATTTCATTCCATGCAACAAGACTAATGATGATTCACATATTGCTAATCTGTTTTTTAGGGAGGTTGTGAGATTACATGGAGTTCCAAGAACTATTGTGTCTGATCGAGATGTGAAGTTCTTGAGTCACTTTTGGAGGACGCTATGGAGTAAGATTGGAACAAAGTTGTTGTTTTCTACAACTTGTCATCCACAAACGGATGGCCAAACTGAAGTTGTCAATCGTGTATTGTCCATGCTTCTTAGGACAATTATACGCAAGAATCTAAGGACTTGGGAAGAGGACATGCCACATGTTGAGTTTGCATATAATCGCTCTATGCATTCCGCCACAAAATGTTCTCCATTTGAAGTGGTATATGGTTTCAATCTTTTGACCCCAATTGATTTGCTTCCTTTGCCTATTGATCAATTCAAAAATAAGGATGGGCAAAATAGAGCTGAATTTGTGAAGAAGCTTCACCAACAAGTGCGGGAGAACATTGAGAGGAGAACAAAGCAATATGAGCAGCAAGCTAACAAAGGGAGGAAACGAATAACTTTTGAACCCGGAGATTGGGTTTGGTTGCACTTGAGGAAAGAGAGGTTTCCAGCCCAACGCAAATCGAAACTTATGCCTCGAGGATATGGTCCTTTCCAAGTGGTCAAGAGGATTAATGATAATGCTTATCAAATAGACCATCCCGATAAGTATAATGTGAGTGCTACTTTCAATGTTGCTGATCTATCTCCTTATGATGCAGGTGACGATTTGGGGGCAAATCGATTTCAAGAGGGAGGGAATGATGTGACCACAACCAGAAAGAATTCCAATGAATTTCCTAGAGGGCCTATGACTCGTGCAAGAGCTAAAATGATTCAAGATGTTGTGGAAAGTTTGTTTTGCCAATGCTGGAAAATGAATGAAGAAATGACAGCAACAATTAGATCTTGCAACGTTTTGAGTTTGTTGGAAAGTTGAAATAAGTTGCATAAGGATTTGCATGAGTAGTTGCATAATAGTTCAGTCATTCCATGAGAATAAATATGCTTGTTGTTGCATTTATGCAAGCACTTCATTTATGAAAATACTTCACTTATGTATGTGTTTCATTTAAGCATGTAGGTTCATTAATTAAACTAGTTCATTCATTGAACTTGTTCAATTAATTCTTTAAGTTTGCATAACATTTTTATCATATTTTGATTAATATTTTATGTGTTTTTAGTGTCATTACACGTTGGGATTAAGATGGAAATAATTGAAGACTTTTCATCTTCTTCAAGGAGACATGCCATCTTTATCACCATTTAAAGAGAGAGTCTTTTTGAATTCCATGGAGGATGAAGCATTTAGAAGACTTTATTATGCTTTTATTCAGCCAATAAAGTTGAGAAATAAAGAAAGGAAGTGGAAGAGACACATACACTTAGATGCAAACATGGGCAGATTCATTCCAAGTCATCTACATGCACTTTTAAGAGCCAAGCAAGGGGAATATCAAAGGATCCATCACTTGGACGTGTATAAGTCTTCATTCAAGACTTATTATGTCCAAAATCATTCTAAATTACACATATGGCCAGCCACACTTGATAGGATTGAAGACAAACCATCGAATGTCATAAATTGGAGCCTTAATGCATTGTTTTGTCCATTCAAATTCTAGGCTGCCATGTACTATAAATAGGATGCTCATTTGCCTTTGTAAGGACCTTTTTTTTGATGAAAATATATGAGAGTGTTCTCTTCATTGTTCTTTAAGAACTTTATCGGCTTCAAGCTAGTCTTGTGGCAAATTTTCCTTTTTCATTCCATTCTATTTATAGCGTTGGTTCCTAGCTTTCTAGCTAGCGGGTCACGTTCCACCATTCCACCATCACTTCCATTTGATTATATTGTTGGTTCTTAGCTCAATTATAGCTAAAGGGTCACAATCCAACCTTCTTCCATCATTTCACAAAGGGTAAGAACGTGTAAGGTTTGGGTCAACATTCACTATCTTGTTGGTTCTTCCTTGTTCCACACTGATTCTATTCCATATATCTATATCAACTTCTATCCAATTTCCCCTTACATTTATCTTTCAAACCATAATCACCAACCATTCCAGCACCTATTACAACAACTTTCACGATCTTCATTCCATATACATCACTTCCACACTCAAGTTTCAAGTTTGCAACTTCATACTAGAATCACGATCGGGCAACATCACATACGAATTCGGTCATCATGCAACCGGATACGTATCACTTTCCTTACGCTCACAGACAAAGTGTGAATTTCTATTGACGCCAGCATCGCTAAGATGGATGCACGTATGAGCAATTCAGTCTTCAGTAATGCAGTGAATGAACTTGAACAATTAAGCATGAGAGATACTGATGTCCCAAGAAAAGAGGACAAAGAGATAAGCAAGAAAGGATCCATGAAGTGTGAAGAGCATCTAGAACCTCTAATCTGAGAGGATGCAGAATGCTGTCCGGACAACGAGATTGACAGCCTTCCTGACAGCCACCTAGAACGCTGTCTTGAAGACGAACTGACAGCACCTGAACAAAGCAACACCACATTGACAACAAGAGAGGTCGACAAAGAAATTGATGACACGACATCATATGCCTCGACAACCATGCTTGCCTCAGCAGAAACCTCGATAACCATGGACTACATATATTTAGAGGAGTCGAAACTAGCAACTTCAAAGCCACCGAAATCTCTACTGATGGAGATTTTCAAGGAACCTGATGAAAGCAGTGTGGGGAGTCATGAAGTGTATGAGCTTTCCCTTGACCTACATTGCATTATGACAGAAGACTGTCACAGTAATTGGATTGCACGGCAACAAAAGAAACTTTCCCCTATGACGAACTTCGACAAAAAGGTGGTAAGTACATGGTTAGAGAGTTATGTAATTTTTCCTAATCACATGTCCATGCCTTCAAGAATAGGAATAAGAAGGAAGGTTCACATGGATTACAAGGGAACGAGGAAGAAGGACTCCTCCACCATGAGGATAATCACTAGATGGAGGGTGTGGATGGATTACAAGAAGTATCGAAATGACCCTCTTGAGTTAAATCGATAAGGGAGTAGTTACTTTAGGATATGCATATCAATGCACTCCTAGAGTAACAAAATTTTGTATAAGTTCTTATTTTTTCACATCTTTATTGTTTTATTTAGGAGTAGATTTTACCTACTTAGGACCAGATTTTGTTTGCATCTCACAACTACTTACCTAGATTCAGACCATAAGGAATCAAGCCATCGAGCACAACAGGGGCAGCACGGACGAAACCCACAACATGTGGAAGAGCAGGTAACTCCTCCACATCTTCTCCACCATCTGACAGCAACTAAGCCTGACTTTTCTTTCCCTTTCTCATATTTTTTCAGTTTTAGTTTTATTTTATGCATTGAGGGCAATGCCCATCTCGAGTTTGGGGGTATAGTTCTCATATTTTTGTTTAGGCATCTTAGTTGCATATATAATGCATTGTACTTACCTTAATATTAATCGGAATAGAAAATTTTGTTATATAACTTGTGCCTATGATCGTTAGCCGATTAATTATTTTTGCACCAATAATAAATTGAACTTAATATGGGAAAAGCATGAAAAATGACTTAGAATTTTTTCATTTTGCCAAAACGGTCAAAACACTATTGTTACTTGCTGAATTTGTTAGAATATCTGATGCACACTGCCTGCTTATTTTTAGAATTCTTTGCAAAGTTCTAACAATGATTGCATGTAGCCGCCGAGGCAGAAAAAATAGAAAAATACAGCACTGCCACGGCAGCAGAAGTAAAAATAAAGAACATTGTTGTTTTACCCTAGATGTGCCCAAAATAGGCTCTAGGAAGAATCATGTGCAAGGACACTCCGCTGCTATCAAAATCTATGAATCTGAAAAAATTTGCAGTGAGGGACAAATTAGCATGAGTGAATGAAAGTCTTCATGGGATGACTCTACTCCATGGGTTTGGGGTTTTGTAGTTTGCTCCTATCTTAAATTCAGACCTAGAAGAGTATTTGTGATGAGCTGAAGCCCTAATTGCCATGATTAATAATTGTGCTGCCGTGACAACAACCTTATATATCATAACAACATCTTTGTTTACCTAGTTATTCTTCATATCCAGCCAGTACACAGCACTACACACACTACACTGGCATTATAGATTAATTATGAGTTATTTCTTGCTATTTTCCCTTCACTAATTTAATATATGTGCCACGACCTTGATGTATGAAATCAAGTTGAGAAACAGGTTTTTCTTCATGGTTACTATAAGGGCAAGTACGTTTAGGTTGCATTGCTTGAGGAAAAGAAATAGTTTGAGTTTGGGGCTGTGTAAAGTGTCCAGAAGTTCTCTATTTCATGCACATTCCATCTCATATTATTACTGTTTTAAGTACATTTTAGGCATAATTAGGTAATGCATTGCATGAATACAATATTCTTTGTTTTGCCATGCTTTTATTGAATATTTGTTATTTGGTGAAGTAAAGATGATGTTTTAGTGTAGATTTAGTTTTCCAAGGCTAGAAGCTGACAAAAGGAGGACAGACCAGAGGAGAGGATGCTGAGGCAGCAGACGAGGGCAGCAAAGTGAGACCAGAGCTGCCTAGTGCCACCCAGGGTAGCAAACCGAGGAGTTGGTAAATTGGAGTGCGATTCGTAGAGCAGAAAATCCTGATTCTAACGATGTCATCCACTTAATTTTCTTAGGCCTAGAGCAGCAAATAAAGCTGCCAGAGGAGAAGAACAAGCTTACATGTGGAACAAGGCAACGAGAAAAGAAGTTTATATTCAACTCAAAGAAGTTAGATTTTAAAGTTGCATTTAATACAAAAGCCTTTTGAGGACTTCTACTCCAAGAAGGACTTAGACTAGATCTTTGCCTATATAAGCCTCATGTATTTAGCAAATCAAGGGGAGAGAAATCTTGAGTTTTCTTTAGGCTTAGCTAGGGTTTTCCGCCTCTGCCATGTTCTAAACTTCCCTTGGGTTTGGGGTTATGTTGTAAATTAGTTGTGAGAACGGTTGTTAGGTTTCAAGTTTGTTTTCAATAAAATATTCCAAGTTTACTTAATTCATGTTTTTTACTTCTTCAATTAGTTCCAAAAGTCCAGTTGAAGAAATCCATTTTTTGGGCACGAGAGTGTCAAACTCACGAAAGAATTAAGTGCGGTCTCATCATGTCGAGGTGTTAACTAATTCAGCTTAGACATAAGTTCGAGTTTCAGCAGCTAAAAGGAGTAACCAAACATCGACTATTTGTGTTAGGTTTACGCTGATATTGCTAGGTATTGCCTACATCACGTGGTGACAGAATCTTTGCCTAGACATAGGAAGGATCACTTCATAATTGCTCTGTCGAACTTGGAGTATCTGCCAGACTTGCCACCATGACTTATCTCTATTCCACCGGCCGAGACAGAGAAAGTCGCAAGAGCAAAGTTTTGCCGTGGCAACAAAAGTTCATACAACCTCAATCCGCCATTACCCGCCGAGGCATCATATCATGGCAGGGAAAAACAACTTGACATTTTCAACGCAGTTTCGCACTAAGGAGCAGTATAACCCTGCCCGCTCTATCAACCTGATTACCTCCTCTACTACTTGTGTTTTATTTTACTTTTCTCCTCAAACAATTATCTTACTTGTGCATATGCTTTACTTGTACAGGAAAACCGACAACCGAAGATCAATGTCCAATCCTCGTGGGATTCGACATCTTTTATATTATAACTTGGTAAGATTGTGCACTTGCGATCTTACTAAAAGAGGAACACCTACACGCCCTACGACTATCATTAAAATCATGGATACATGTCACATATAAAATGTCATGGCATATGCATGTGTAAGCAATTGATTCAAGATTCATTTCATTTACATGTGATAGCAAACTTTACCATAACAAGATTATACAATCAAGTTCAAGTTTAGGCCTTGGTATATAGTCAAGTCTAAGTAATCGAGTCACCAACCAAACTTTCACCACAAGATGCACCGTAGTGCTGGTTAACCCTCCTACTGTCGCCAAATAAATGCCTTAGCCCAAACCGTAGTTGTAACCCCCTTAGACCCGCCTAAGCGTTAATACGGATCCTAGGAAGTCACATTAAGGTCATTAACTCAGATTTGAAAACACATCCCAAACTTAGTTCTAATATTATTCTAGGTAACATTTAACAAGAATGAGTACTTGGTTCAGATGGTTAGGGCTTATGTTTACTAAGCATATGGCCAAGGGTTTAAATCCCTTGGTCATCATTTTCCTCATTTTCCCTTTTTTCATCTTTAGCCTTAAATAACTGAAGAATAAAATTTAGGGTGTTACAACTCTCCCCCTCTTAAAAGAAATTTCGTCCACGAAATTTACTTGAGTCGGAGAAATGCATAAACTACTTTTTCACTTATCCTTATACGGAAACTTATTCATCAAAATATCTTTGTTTCTCGGGAGTCTCAAACGGTTATGAATCAATCTAGTAGTGTCC
Organism: Hibiscus tridactylites; assembly: GCA_958450335.1. Lineage (NCBI taxonomy): Eukaryota > Viridiplantae > Streptophyta > Magnoliopsida > Malvales > Malvaceae > Hibiscus > Hibiscus tridactylites. The sequence goes on from OY288273.1 coordinate 74,507,101, forward strand.
TCAGTAACTTCAACTAACTCGCACATAAAGTCATCCCATCTTGTATCTTAAACCAACTAATTAAAACACAATATATAAATCCACATAGAACTTCATACGATGTCATGTGATTACTTGTCTCATACGATGCCATAAAAGTTAATCATACAACTCAAAAGCATATTCTTCATGATTTGAATTACCCTACCAGGTTGACCATCAATTTACGAAAGAAAGTTGTACCTAAAATCAAGACGAGTGCTTAAGGCCTCCAATAGGGCCTTCTAGAATCAAGAGGTAACATCGAGTTTTAGTTAGGGATCGTATGTAACGATGCACTATGTCGTGTTTCCAAAGATAAGGTCTTTCTTCAAGATAATCATGCATACCCAAGGTTTTGAACAGATAGCTTTTACCTTCAGACAATTGATTCCTTCGTACATAACGGAGTCACCACAAAACTTCACACTTTCACCACATTCACAAACACCTTTCTTTTAAATTCATATTGCTTTTATCAAATTTCCATCTGAATATTCTCAAACATAATCCTTATCACAAAATAACCTTGCATGAAAACTTATATCGGTTACCACACAAGATCAAACCTTTATTCTTAATCCGAATCAGACCATTAATTTCATATGGATTAACCATCTCAAGTTCTTTATCCATATTTGAATTCGTCAATTTAATCCAAAACACAAGTGAACCTTATAGACGTTCTTTGCCAGTACAGATCAAGATATGAAAGGCTAAATTCTTAGATCCACTTATTTCAGAAAGGGATTCAACATCAGAGTTTCAGCTCGGAGTAGTATGGTTATGCTAAGGGCATGCGCAGAACAAACACCCTATGAAAGATGATCAGACGATCTACCAAGAATGACGCAACTTTAAGCTCTGATACCACTAAATGTAACCCCCTAAATCCGCCTAAGCGTTAATACAGATCCTAGGAAGTCACATTCAGGTCATTAACTCAGATTTGAAAACACATCCCAAACGTAGTTCTAATATTAAGCTAGGTAACATTTAACAAGAATGAGTACTTGGTTCAAATGGTTAATTCTTATGTTTACTAAGCATATGGTCAAGGGTTTAAATCCCTTGGCTGTCATTATCCTTATTTTCCCTTTTTTACCTTTAGCCTTAAATAACTGAAGAATAAACTTTAGGGTGTTACAGTATTCCACCCAACACAAATGAGCTCAAGACTCTATGGCATTCCATCCTACCTATGACTCACTAACTACCAAGGCATCATTTAGTTTGGTGTTCATTAATCAAGATACATGTGATCATACAAGACAAAATATGGCATTTGCAAGGTACATTTCAAGCTTATTCAAGATGTCATTCGACATGTAACAAGATCAAGAAGCCCTTAGGATAGTTGTAACCCCCTTAGCCCAGCCTAGACGGTTGACCCAAACTACGAAGGTTACACGGGGAAAACCAAAGTCAACCTATAAGTCAACCTTGATTAAAGACCCCTTTTTTCTTTTTAAACTTGTCTAGATGCAAATTAACCCTAAGCGTACTCTTGAGAAATGCATACAAGAAAAGCACAACGATCAAATTATGATAGGGGACTCAATTGCGCAAATCACAAATATTAGGGACCAAAATGTAAATTCTGGAAATTTGAAGGTCTTAACTTATTTTTAAGTTACCAATATCAAATTAATCATATTATATGCTGCCCTGTCAAATTTCACATTAATCGGACATCTCAAACTCATGCAATTGCAAAAACATATTTTAGGACTGAAACGTAAAGCTTACAAACCTCAAAACCATTCAAATCAGTGCCCAACGGTCACCTGTTTTGAAACGGTGTTGATCGTTCCGAAACGCGGGTTCGTTTCGAGACCTGTTTCGAAATAGGACCTTCCAATGGCCAATTCGTTTCGGAACGGCCCCTATCCGTTTCGATACACGAAGGCCATTACAGGCCCTTGTTTCGAAACGCTAGTGCCTGTTCCGATACAGATTGCCCAGAAGTTGCATAATTTGGTGGTTTTACATACATTAAACCACTCAAACACATCATAATAACTTCATAATCATGCCAACAAGTCATCATGCATATAAGGTACATGTTTGCAACATTAAAACACATTCATGGCATCAAACAAGGAAATCCACAAGTCTATAGGCATGCATCCTAATATCCAAAACCAACCAACCATCAAAACACCAAAACAAGCATCAAAATGGCCATTTATGAATCCAAATCATCAAAGGCATTATGCCACAATTAGGTAGTCCAAAACATATCCCAAAACTCAACCTAGGTTCCCATTGCCAAAGTATCAAAAGCTAATAGTGTTGTAAAAACATCACCATACATGAGCTTAGCTTTCCCTTGGATTCTTAGCCTCCTTGTTGCCCTCAAACACTTCAATTATCTGCATTATTGGTTCAAGAGAGAGAGCGTAAGCACAATTGCTTAGTGAGACATGCTCCAAAGAAACAATACAATAATGCATTTTATAAAACACTTTTCACAAAGCTTTCCATCTCAATAACATCATTATTCATGCAACCTTGCATTCTTAAACAAGCATCTCATGCTTCATTAGAACAACATGTCATATTGACTTTCAAGTGATAATCCAAAACCATTTACAACACAAAACACAATCGGATATGCGGATTACAAGTGTTGTCCCATACGCTTCATACACACTACCGAACACACAAGGTGGAGTTTATCGGCACAATCACAACCCCTCAACACCCTTGATGGAGTTTAACGGTACAATCACAACCCCTCAACATCACTCATCGGTAGTTGTATAACATCACTAACGAGAACACGAGACACTCAACACAAGATCCACACATGGACTTTTAACCACCATTGTGATCTTAACCATCTCGTTAGTGTGCTTGGATGGAGTTTACGGTACAATTACAACCCCTCAACATCCAAGGCGACTTTATTCACGGTGCACCCAATCCTATAGCCGGCTAACTATATCTGATTCAATTACTTTAAAACCAACACATCACTTGCCATTATACATCATTTATCATCAACAATTCACTATTTTTAAGCATTCAATCAAAGCCATTAAACAACAATGCATCACTATGCATCAAATCCACATTTTCAACATATCAAACAAAAGATCTCTTACCTTGAGCATCCTTCAACATATGGCTTTCATAACCAGCATTTACCATGCTAAAACATGCTTTCAAAACAGAATTTAAACATGCAATTTATCAACAAATCCATCGAACCACTCCATGGCTCATATAAGAGAGTTTTTATGAAAACTTACTCTTGAGCTTAGTTAAGTTGATTAGACTTTAACTAAGCTCCCAAAACCTTCAAACATTGGTTTCAAAGCTGAAAACCCAACTTCACTCACCAATTTCGTTTCGCAAGCTTGCCGAAACGCGGATCAAGCCTCCGGATCAACACCACAAGTATCCGAAGATGCCTCACATGTTTTAAACACATCAAAGCAGAGGATTAATGCATCATCATGCATTAAAATCTTTAGCCACTACACCTAAACTCGTTGCTCTAACCAAATCTAACATTTCGGCTACCAAACACAACCGAAACCACCTCCAAACTCTTCCACAACATAACCCAGCCAAGATCCATCACTTCTAACCATTCCTAAACATCAATAAACATCCAAAATACATTTTATAATCATCACAAAAGAGAGCCCAAACAATCACCACGAATTTCTTCTAGATTTCTTCCAAATCTTGAGTTTTAAGCCAAAATCAAGTTCATATCATTAAAACCTTTTATAAAACTTAATTTAAGGATTGAGAACTTGGGAATTTCAGTAAAGAACTGGGTATTTAGAGGAGAAGAACAACCTTACCTCTAAATGTAGATTTCTCCTTAATTAGAGCCAATTTTCTTGAAAATCCAATAAGCAAATCAAGAGGATTTGATGTAGAGAGGATTAGGAATTAATTGTTGATTGAATCCTCATCAATTGCTTTGAAAATCAATGGAAAAGATGCTGTAGAAAAGTGTTTGGATGAGGGAATTTTGAGTGAAAATGAGATGAGAAAGTTTTAAGAAAAGTTAGTTATGAAAATCTAAAAATTGGTTTTATCTTTTTCATTTAATTAATTAAACAATAATTAAATCATTTAAATCTAAGAAAAATCTGGAGAAATCTTTCTTGGGTAAATTAGCTCCTTAAAGATTCAAAGTTTCAATCCTTACAAAACAGTCACCACTGAACTTTTCAAAAATCAAATTTTAGTCATTATTTCGAAATGTTGCACTTCCAAACCTTATTTTGTAAAATTCATTTCACCACTCTCTTATATATATTAAAAGAGGATTTTAGATATTTTTCCATATATTTAAAGCATCCCGAACTAGGCTTTCCCTAAAACCTCCTTTTATATTCGAACTGAAAATCAGACTGGTCCGATTCAGTCCCTAAACTTCTAAGCCAAAAATTGGGGTGTTACAACTCTCCCCCCTTAAGAAATTTCATTCTCGAAATTTACCTGGAGGAAAGAGATACGGAAACTGCTTCTTCATGTCATCCTTTCTTTCCCACGTGGCTTCCTCGACACTACGATGCTTCCACAACACCTTAACCAAATCAATGGTCTTGCCTCGAAGAACTTTATTGTCCGAATCCAAAATTTCCACCGGCTCCTCATCATAGGTCAAGTCTGGATTCAACTCCACTTCCTCCACGGGCATAACATGCGAAGGATCCGATCTATACCTCCGAAGCATAGAGACATGAAACACATCATGAATCTTTTCCAACTCTTGCGGCAATCTCAACTTGTACGCAACGGGACCCACACGTTCAATCACTTCGTATGGTCCATTGTACCTAGGGCTCAACTTACCCTTTCGACCAAACCTCATCACCTTTTTCCAAGGCGAAACCTTCAAAAACACACGGTCACCTACCGCATACTCAATCTCCTTATGCTTCAAATCCGCGTAAGACTTCTGTCGATCAGAAGCTGCCTTCAATCGCTCACAAATGAGCTTCACATTCTCGGTGGTTCCTTTCAACAAAGTTGGCATTGAAACCAACTTCTGACCTGTTTCAGCCCCAACAAAGAGGAGTTCTGCATTTCCTCCCATACAGGGCTTCATAAGGTGCCATTTGAATACTTGCCTGATAGCTATTGTTATAAGCAAACTCCACCAAAGGCAAATGCTTCTCACAAGAGCCTTGAAACTCAATCACACAGCACCTCAACATATCTTCCAGCACCTGGATAACACGCTCAGACTGTCCATCCGACTGTGGATGATAAGAAGTACTTAAATTCAGCCGTCTACCCAAAGCTTGATGCAAACATACCAAAAAACGCGATGTAAACCTCGGGTCTCTATCCGACACGATCGACTTTAGCGCACCATGCAGCCGCACAATTTCAGCAATATACAACTCTGCAAGCTTATCCAATGTGTACGTAGTATGCACAGGTAAGAAATGTGCACACTTCGTGAGGCGATCCACAATCACCCACACCGAATTCTTCTTCGATGGCGACAAAGGCAAACCAGACACAAAGTCCATGGTAATCCTTTCCCACTTCCACTCAGGAATCCTCAACGGTTGCAACAACCCAGAAGGAAACTGATGCCCAGCCTTAACTCGCTGACAAACCATGCACTTACTCACATAATCAGCAACATCTTTCTTCAAACCCACCCAATAGTACTCATCTCGAAGATCACGATACATCTTAGTACTACCAGGGTGCATAGCAAAAGGACTACTATGAGCTTCAGTCAGAATAGCATGCCTCAACTCAGCATCATTGGGCACTACTATCCGACTCCCAAAACACAAAACTCCATCATCATTAAAACCGAAGTCCGATGGTCTATCCTCAGCAATATCCTGCACATGTGGCACCAAGGAATCATCCAACAGCTGCTTATCCTTTATCAACTGAACCAAAGATGGTTTTACTTGCAACTCAGCCACAAGACCCCCATCTCGCGAAATGCTCAAACTGGCAAACATAGCCCTCAACTCCACTGCCACCTTCCTACTCAAGGCATCCGCTACAACATTATCTTTTCACGGATAGTACTCGATCGTCAGATCGTAATCTTTAAGCAACTCCACCCAACGTCGTTGCTTAAGATTCAACTCTTTTTGAGACATCAGATACTTCAAACTTTTGTGATCCGTGTACATAGTACACTTCTCACCATACATGTAATGTCTCCAAATTTTCAAAGAAAAAACCACCGCAGCTGACTCAATATCATGCGTAGGATAATTGCGCTCATGCACCTTCAACTGGCGCGATGCATAAGCCACCACCTTACTCTCTTGCATCAACACACACCCCAAACCAACATAGGATGCATCACTGTACACCACAAACTCTTTCCCTGATTCATGTTGAACCAAGATAGGAGCTTGCGTCAAAGCTGCCCTCAGCTACTCAAAAGCATGTTGTCTCGCTTCTGTCCACTCATACTTAACATCCTTCTACAACAACGTCATCAATGGTGCAGCAATCTGTGAAAATCCATCCACGAACCTCCGGTAGTATCCTGCCAAACCAAGGAAAGTGCAGACTTCATGAACGGACTTAGGAGGCTTCCAATTCATCACTACCTCAATCTTCTAAGGATCAACACGAATCCCCTCAGCAGAAACTACATGACCAAGGAACATAACTTCCCTAAGCCAGAATTCACACTTGTTACGCTTAGCATAAAGCTGATTCTCCAACAAAGCCTGCAACACAATCCTCAAATGCCCCTCATGCTCTTCCTCAGTATGAGAGTACACAACGATATCATCAATGAACACCACAACAAACTTGTCCAAATATTCATGGAACACTCTATTCATCATGTCCATAAAAGCTGCAGGAGCATTCATCAAACCAAACGGCATCACAAGGAACTCATAATGCCCATACCTCGTTCTGAATGCTGTTTTTGGCACATTCACATCCTTCACCTTCAATTGGTAATAACCTGACCTTAAATCAATCTTAGAGAACACTGCCGCTCCCTGAAATTAATCAAAAAGATCATCAATCCTCGGCAATGGATACCGATTTTTGATATTCAACTTGTTCAGCTGACGTAATCGATGCACATTCTCATAGTGCCACCCTTTTTCTTCACAAACAACACCGGTGCACCCCAATGTGACACACTCGGCCGAATGAAACCACGATGGAGCAACTCCTGAAGTTGCGTCTTCAGCTCCTTCAACTTCTTAGGTGCCATTCGATAAGGAGTAATGGACACTGGAGTTGCGTTTTCATACAGCTCAATTCCAAACTCCACCTCTCGATTAGGAGGCAAACCAGGTAACTCCTCCGGAAACACACTAGGAAACTCTCGCATAGTCTTGATATCTTGAACCCGCAACTCCTTAGAGCTAGGATTCATCACAAAGGCCAGATAAGCTTCACACCCTTGTCTCAGCATCCGGCTCGCTTCCAATGCAGACACCAAATTGCCAAGAAACTTCACATTCTCACCAACCACCACTACCTTATAATCATCCGCAAGCTTCAACGAAACTCGCTTGTTCTCAAAATCCACCACAGCTTGATGTTCAACAAGCCAATCCATACCAAGGATTACATCAAAACCATTGAATGGCAATTCCATGAGATCAACATGAAAAACATGGTTTTGCACAACCAAGGGACATCTTCTATACAACTTCCGTGTCACAACGGTCTCACCAAATGAGCTAGTTACACGCATACCAACATCCAAAGAGTCAACAGGCAAACCAAGCAATTGAGCATGTTCACGCAATATGTATGAGTGTGTAGATCTAGAATCAATCAAGGAAAGTAATGACAAGGACTGCAAAGTAAAGGTACCTGCGATCACATCCGTATCATTTCTCCCCTCTCGCTGAGAATACACTCGAGCCTGACCACCACCCTCAGGTTGGACAACCACCACATGTGCCACATTCCTCCCACCATCATCTCTGCGCTGGAAGTTACCACGGCCGCGCCCACGACCTCTCTGTGGTGCAACAACACCAGGAGCACGTCCCTGACCACCATCGGCCAACAAAGGACACTCCCTCTTCATGTGGTCTGCCGAACCACAATTCCAGCACGAATTACCGGTCACTACCACAAGATCCTGAACCTCCCTCGCTGCTCGAGGACAATCACGCCTCAAATGACCACGCGATCCACACGTCCAGCACGTGTTCTGATCAGCTCTCATCCTGTCTCCCTAAACAGGCGCACCATGCCCTCCATTACCACGCCTAGCAGAAGACTGATACCTCTTATCACGTCCTCTCTTGTTCTGCCCACCATCGGAACTATACTCAGCAGCTCTTTTGCCCGAGCCAAAACCAACACCTCTGGATGACAAACCCAGGTTCTATTCAATGTCCTTTGCACATCAAAATCCGTGTACTCAGCTGCAAGCATAAAGGTCTTTACGTCCGTCACCAAACCATATTAGAAATGCTCACACCTCTCACGCTCATCAGGGATAAGCTCAGGTGCATACTGACTGAGACGGACAAACTGGATCTCGTACTCAGCCACTGTCATGCTTCCTTGTGTAAGAGATATGAATTCTCTTTTCTTTTCATCCAGGTATCACACACCTAGATACTTCCGCTTGAACGCGTTCAGAAAGAATGTCCAAGTCACATCAACTTCCTCCATTCCGGAGATAGTGGTCGTCCACCAAGTATACGCATCATCATGTAACAACGATACTACACATCCTAACTTCTGTACATCATTGCAGTTCATCTTTCCCAAAATCCTCTTGGTACTTTCCAACCAGGATTCGGAACCCTCAGCAGATAAACCTCTGAACTCAGTCCCTCCCAGACTGCGAAGACGTTCCAAAGGTAATCTCACATTAGCATCACCCTGGTGCAGAGCTCCATGAGCTCCAGCTACCGCTGCCTGAAAGGCTCCAGCAATAGCCTGAATCAAAACTGTCATGTCATGAGCAGCTTGCCCCTGCACACCTTCAAGTCCAGCGACCCCAGCACCAACACCAACACCAACATTCTCTCCTCCAGCACCACCACCGCCGGGTGGTCCACCACCAGGAGGAGGAGGTATATCCACAACATTCTCAACGTTCTCCTCGTTCTCATTATGAGACATAGCTCTCGTATTCATCCTTATCTCTCTACGGAGCCCCATTTTACAAGAAACTACAATGCACTGACACAAATGTAATAAACATAATTAGGCTCAACCAGGTAAGTAATCCAAGCACTCAAGCTCATTTTCAAAAACAATTCCTTTCATTATTTTTGATATGGCAATGGGTTCCTCTAACATGCTTCCACATAGCATAACGGCACAATTGCAACAAACTTTACAATTCACACAACACTCTCATTTCAAAGACATATCATGCTATCACACATACATCACCCACATAACTATTCCCGTTTACTCGAGGACTCAGCTCTGATACCACCAAATGTAAGCCCCTTATCTCGGCCTAGACGGTTGACCCGAACTACGAAGATTACATGGGGAAAACCAAAGTCAACCCATAAGTCAACCTTGATTAACGACCCCTTTTTCTTTTTAAACTTGTCTAGATGCAAATTAACCCTAAGCGCACTCTTGATAAACGTATACGAGAAAAGCACAGTGATCAAATTATGATAAGGGACTCAATTGCACAAATTACAAATATTAGGGACCAAAATGTAAATTCTGGAAATTTGTAGGTCTTAACTTATTTTTAAGTTACCAATATCAAATTAATCATATTACATGCTTCGCTGTCAAATTTAACCTTAATCGAACATCTCGAACTCATGCAATTGCAAAAACAAATTTTATGACTAAAACGTAAAGCTTACAAACCTCAAAACCATTCAAATCAGTGTCCAACGGTCACCTGTTTCGAAACGGTGTTGATCGTTCCGAAATGCGGGTTCGTTTCGAGACCTGTTTCGAAACAGGGCCTTCTAGTGGCCAATTCGTTTCGGAACGACCCCTATCTGTTTCGATACACGAAGGCCATTACATGCCCCCATTTCGAAACGCTAATGCCCGTTCCGATACGGATTGCCCAGAAGTTGCATAATTTTCTGGTTTTACATACATTAAACCACTCAAACACATCCTAATAACTTCCTAATCATGCCAACAAGTCATCATGCATATAAGGTACATGTTTGCAACATTAAAACACATTCATGGCATTAAAAAAATCTACAAGTCTAAAGGCATGCATCCTAATATCCAAAACCAACCAACCATCAAAACACCAAAACAAGCATCAAAATGGCCATTTACAAATCTAAATCGTCAAAGGCATCATGCCACAATTAGGGAGTCCAAAACATCTCCCAAAACTCAACCTAGGTTCCCATTGCCAAAGTATCAAAAGCTAATAGTGTTGTAAAAACATCACCATACATGAGCTTAGCTTTCCCTTGGATTCTAAGCCTCATTGTTGCCCTCAAACACTTCAATTATCTGCATTATTGGTTAAACAGAGAGAGCATAAGCACAATTGCTTAGTGAGACATGCTCTAAAGAAACAATACAATAATGCATTTTATAAAACACTTTTCACGAAGCTTTCCATCTCAATAACATCATTATTCATGCAACCTCGCATTCTTAAACAAGCGTCTCATGCTTCATTAGAACAACATGTCATATTGGCTTTCAAGTGATAATCCAAAACCATTTACAACACAAAACACAATCAGATACGCGGATTACAAGCGTTGTCCCATACGCTTCCTACACACTACCAAACACACAAGGTGGAGTTTACCGGTACAATCACAACCCCTCAACACCCGTGATGGAGTTTAACAGTACAATCACAGCCACTCAACATCACTCATCGGTAGTTGTATAACATCACTAACGAGAACACAGGACACTCAACACAAGATCCACACATAGACTTTTAACCACCATTGTGATCTTAACCATCTCGTTAGTGTGCTTAGATGGAGTTTACGGTACAATTACAACCCCTCAACATCCAAGGTGACTTTATTCACGGTGCACCCAATCCTATAGCCGGCTAACTATATCCGATTCAAGTACTTTAAAACCAACACATCACTTGCCAATATACAACATTTATCATCAACAATTCACTATTTTTAAGCATTCAATCAAAGCCATTAAACAACAATGCATCACTATGCATCAAATCCACATTTTCAACATATAAAACCAAGGATCTCTTACCTTGAGCATCCTTCAACATATGGCTTTCATAACCAGCATTTACCATGCTAAAACATGCTTTTTAAAACAGAATTTAAACATGCAATTTATCAACAAATGCATCAAACCACTCCATGGCTCATACAAGAGAGTTTTTCTGAAAACTTACTCTTGAACTTAGTTAAGTTTATTAGACTTCAACTAAGCTCCCAAAACCTTCAAACATTGGTTTCAAAGCTGAAAACCCAACTTCACTCACCAATTCCGTTTCGCAAGCTTGCAGAAACGCCGATTAAGCCTCCGGATCAAAACCACAAGTATCTGAATATGCCTCCCCTATTTTAGACACATCAAAGCAGAGGATTAATGCATCAACATGCATTAAAATCTTTAGCCATTACACCTAAACTCGCTGCTCTAACCATATCTAACATTTCGGCTACCAAACACAACTGAAACCACCTCCAAACTCTTCCACAACATAACTCAGCCAAGATCCATCACTTCTAACCATTCCTAAACATCAATAAACATCCAAAATACATTTTATAATCATCTCAAAACAGAGCCCAAACAATCACCACGAATTTCTTCAAGATTTCTTCCAAATCTTAAGTTTTAAGCCAAAATCAAGTTCATATCATTGAAACCTTTTATAAAACTTAATTTAAGGATTGAGAACTTGAGAATTTCAGTAAAGAACTGAGTATTTAGAGGAGAAGAACAACCTTACCTCTAAATGTAGATTTCTCCTTGATTAGAGCCAATTTTCTTGAAAATCCAATAAGCAAATCAAGAGGATTTGATGTAGAGAGGATTAGGAATTAATTGTTGATTGAATCCTCATCAATTGCTTTGAAAATCAATGGAAAAGATGCTGTAGAAAAGTGTTTGGATGTGGGAATTTTGAGTGAAAATGAGATAAGAAAGTTTTAAGAAAAGTTAGTTATGAAAATCTAAAAATTGGTTTTATCTTTTTCATTTAATTAATTAAACATTAATTAAATCATTTAAATCTAAGAAAAATCTGGAGAAATATTTCTTGGTTAAATTAGCTCCTTAAAAATTCAAAGTTTTAATCCTTACAAAACAGTCACCACTGAACTTTTCAAAAATCACATTTTAGTCACTATTTCGAAATGTTGCACTTCCAAACCTTATTTTGTAAAATGATTTCACCACTCTATTATATATATATATATATATATTAAAAGATGATTTTTAGATATTTTTCCATATTTTTAAAGCATCCCGAACTAGGCTTTCCCTAAAACCTCCTTTTATATTCGAACCGAAAATTAGACCGGTCCGGTAAAGACCCTAAACTTCTAAACCCAAAATTGGGTGTTACAGTAGTGAACCTTAGTTCTTTATCACAAGATACAATCATTTATTCATGAATCATCAAGTAAGCCTATCTAGGCATTCCACACAAGAAGCATATTCTTTTAAACATATTATGGCAACATTTAATCAAACAAGGTCTCACCTAACATCATATATTCATCAAGTATAGCTTAAAGATCATTATTCCCTTAGTTATTTACCAAATATAGTTTATTTCCATTTTCATAGCAACATCTAAACAAAATATAAACATGATAAAGCTTAGTTAGGACCTAAGTCCTAACCCTATTGATAGCTACACTCACAAGGACTCCAAGCTTAATCTTGAACAGCAACCCCATTTTGTTTATCCTTTGGATGTCCAACTCTAGTGTCTTAACCAAATCCTCTACTTCTTGGTCTAAAAACCCTTACACAAAATCATGGAAACATCATTAGAGACAATTCATCAATATCTCATACAATCAAACACACTTTCACTACATTATTAAACTGTTTCTGGCAGTTTGCACACCATGTAGTAATTTGTCCATATCTTTTAATCTACTCATTTGATTTTCAATTAATTTACACCCTTAGAAAGCTAATTCAATTATATAATCAACCATGTATGGATCATATTTTTAGCTTTTTGAGATCAATACAGTTTTACAATTGAAGTCGGGTCAAATTACAGTCTTGAAACTGCCCAAATTACTCTTTTAGTCCATTTTCAAGGGTTAATTCACCTAGGAATCTTATTAATTCATCTTATCCCTTTAGACCCTTATTTCCCCTATTTGTACTCCATTATTCCAAGCTGAGTTTGGTCTCTAATCAGTTCATTTAAATCCTCAATTTAACAATTATTTCATAACAGTCCAGTTTTCACTTTCTTAGCATATAACTCTATTTATCAATTCCTTTGTAAACATTTATCAAATTTCAATCTATCAAGATATCAATTTATCATTCCCCTGTTATTTTGGTATCATTTGCAGTCCTCAAGTTGTTCATTTTGATACTGGAATTTCACATTTATTCCAAAAACAGTCATATTTCACCAATAAGCTTCTAAAGTGACCAGTTTTGATTCCAATCAATTTTTCTAGCAAAAAAATCACATTTTCATTCATCCAAAGCATCAATCCAACCGAAAACATGGCTTCTAAAAACTTCTTCCTACATGAATTTTTCTAATTAAATTCGAATCATTATCTAATTTACAGATTTCATGAACAAGCTCACTAAAATAAATCTAAGCATACTTGCACCATTCAGCCATCCTAATATCATTCAAATTTCACATAAACTTTCTCAATTCTTTAACCCAACTCTAATATAATATTAAGCATGCAATCAAAACATCAATTTACAGACATCAATCTATAAAATCAATCAATTCAATCCAAAATTAATAAGAACACATTCAGGGAGTACTTCCTTAGAATGCTTGAATCACAATCATCCTATCAAGCTTCAAACCTCTAAAATTGTGATCTTAAGTTTTCAAAATCTTCTTTATTAAGCTCTCTTTCTCCAGATTTTCTTTCTCCTTCTTTTCTTCTTCAGTTTCAGTTATGCTTGGAAGCTTGAAGATGACAACATTTTTGTTGTCTTTACCCTTACATGGCCGAGTGTCCCACTCACCTTTTTGGTGGTGGTGACACTTGGTTAGGCCACTAATCATAGTTTAAATTTACATGCATGTTATTATAATTAAATTAGTAATGTTTTAATCCTTTTCATTATTAACTATCAATCTTTCATTCTTACGTTTTAGTCCTTAAGGTTCAATTTTAACACTTTCTTTTCTATTTAAATCTTGTTTTCTACTAGGCTAGAATTCGGGATATTACATCTTTATTTACTTTACTTAGTTTAATTTACTTGATATTCATCACCATCAAGTCTATTTATTTTTACAATGTGATAACTAAAGCAAAGTGGCCCAAACCAATCCCCGTGGAGACGATACTTGATGCATATAACTTTATTACTTGCGAAGTGTATACTTGCACCGTTTGCGTTGCACTCTAAAAACGCAACAGATGCATAAAGGTGGTGAATGGAAAACGACTTTCAAAACTAAACATTGACTTTATGAATGGATGGTAATGTCGTTTGGCTTAACCAATGCACCTAGAACTTTTATGCGCTTAATGAACCATATTTCAAGACCTTATTTAGGGAAAATTGTTGTTGTTTATTTCGATGATATACTAATCATTAGCACTTCACTTGATGATCATGTTTTCCATGTTACATCCAATTTAGATGTTCATCGAAATGAGAAACTCTTTTCTAATATCAACAAGTGTACTTTTTGTATTGATAAACTAATATTTTTGGCATAGTTATTAGTGCACAAGGTATCCATGTCGATGGAAGATAAGGTAAGAGTCATTAAGGAGTGGCCTACTCCTAAAACGTAACTGAGGTGAGATCTTTCCGTGGACTTGCTAGTTTTTATAGACGTTTTGTGAAAGATTTTTCCATAATTGCTGCCCCTTTAACTGGAACTATTAAGAAAGATGTTGTTTTCCATTGGGTGGAAAACAAAAACAGACTTTCCAAAATTTAAAAGATAAGTTGTGTACTACACAAATATTGAAATTACCTAATTTTTCTAACACTTTTGAACTTGAATGTGATGCTTGAGGTATTGTTATAGGAGTTAGTTGCCTTAGTTCGAGCACTTGAGGTTTGGCAATACTATCTTTTTCCTAAGAAGTTTGTCATACATACTGATCATGAATCCCTTAAGCACCTAAAGTGACAAGGTAAGCTAAACAAAAGCTATGCTAAATGGATAGAATTCATCAACTCTTTTCCATATGTCATTAAATATAAGTAAGGTAAAGATAACAATATTGATGATGCTTTGTGTTGAGTGAATAAATGTTCTATATTTTAACCCTTATTTATCCATATTATTGAATCACTCATGCGTGTTTAGTTGCATTTTAGGATAGAATTTGCATAAACATCACAAATGGATAATTTTGCACAAAAGCTATAGATTTCCCTCAATTCTTGCAAGTAACTATCGTGGCAGAATCCAGAGCAGTAGAGGAATAGAAGATAATTGTCGTGGCAGAATCCAGGACAGTAGAGGAACAGAAGATAACTATCATGGAAAAATCTAGGGCAGTAGAGGAACATAAGATAACTATCGTGGTAGAATCCATGGCAGCAAAAGAACAGAAGATAACTGCAGAGCAGGAGTGAAGGGTTGAAGAAAACTGCATCATACATCACTGTCGTGACAGCTGCCGTGACAGAAGTGGCGACAGTGTTGAAAAAAACTACCTCAGACATCATTGCTGTGACAGCTCCCGTGATAGAAGTGGAGACAGTCTTGAAGAAAACTGCCTCATAGATCACTGTTGTGACAGCTGTCGTGACAGAAGTGGCGACAGTGTTAAAGAAAATTGCCCTATAAATCACTGTCGTGACAGCTGCTGTGACAGAAATGGCAACAGTGTTGAAGAAAACTGCCTTATAAATTACTATCATGACAGTTGTCGTGACAGTTGCCGGGACAGAAGTGGCGATAGTGTTGAACCAAACTGCCTTATAACTCGTTGCCATGACATATGACGTGACAGAGGTGGCGACAGTAAATAAGAAGAGATGGAAAATGCGAAGTGGAGTTCGACTGATAGAGGATTTCAAGCCTAATTTTTAGAGACCACTCGCATAATTTTTGGAGCCCAGAAGCACAAGGAAGGTCTTGCCCAAAGTTTGAGGAGAAAGTCAAAGCAAGAAGATAGGGCGAACTAAATGACGTTTATTCAAAGATTTAGTCTTTAATGAATTGTACTTTAATTCGAATTAGTATTCTTGGCAATTAAGAAAACTTGTACCCAAGGCCTATATATATATGCTTGTAATTCGACCTAGAGAAGGGGAACCTAGTTCCTAGCCGTCTTCCATCAAAAACCCTAGCTTTTCCCTTGTCCATCATGTTCTAAACTTTCCCTGGGGCTAAGGGTTGATCGTGTAAAGTAGTTGTAAGGGTTAAACTGTTTCTTAGGATTTTCTATTCAATCAATAAAACTTCAAGTTTATTTACTCTAGTTCCAACATCTCATAAGAGTTTCAGGAGAGCATTGTGAGGTTATCTATTTACTTAATATCGGGATAGTTAAGTATACGAAAGGAGTAAATACGAGTTTTCCAGTTTATGGTTAAACCATATTGGCCTAGGGATAGGTGCAGGTTAAGCAGCTAAGGAAGAATCCACAAACATCGGTGTTCATCCTTTGATTCACGCCGGGAGGTATCATCCAAGATGTGTTCATCGACAGAACTTGGACCTAGGGATAAAATGAGTCACAACAAGGATTCTTGCTGAACTTGAAGTACAGAGTTGTTGTTCGTTGCCGCGACATCAACAGACCTCTGCCGCGACAGGTGCTGCCGCGACATACACAATAGAAGACCTTTGAACAGTGCAACACTTGCACTACTGAGCAAATCAATACCAGCCTATTTTCTCAATCTGATTCCTTTATCTATTTTAGTTTACTTTCAAGATTACTCAAAAATCTCTATTAAATTTATCTCTTTTCTTGTGCAGGAAAATTAATTCTAAAGTTGTTCCAATCCTTGTGGGCACGATATCTTTTATACTATAACTTGACACGGGTGTACACTTGCGCTCCAATTTAATAGGACTCTTTTACACGCATCAAGTTGTTGCCGTCGTTTTCGGGGATAGACGCACAACTTCGTAAAGGTAATCATGCACTCGAAAGTTGTCGCCATTTTTTTGTGAATATATGGACAACCAACGATGGAACCAACCAGAACAAGATATGCCGCCACAGCAGCAACAGGGACAACAGATGTCGCTGCCGCAACAGTAAATTTTTTTATGGTATGATCAAAACCCGCAAAATTTTTGTACCATAAAAGTTTTGCTGCAGAACCCGACATGCCTTGGTAATGTCATCATCCTCAGGAGCAGTCAAAATCCTTAGAAGACACGCTGCAAGCCTTCATGGCACTCACTCAAGAATTGTCGGCTTCTGTGGACAAAAGAATCGCCAAGGTGGATGCAATCTTGAGCATCATTCATGCCATTGATGAACCTGAAATCCCGAGGCAAGATGATAAGGATGCCAATGAAAGAGACTGCCCAACACATGGTGATCCTGAGCTGCAACTTGCCTTGGTAATGATCGAGGAGCCTGAATGGAACAACGTCGCAACAACACCTAGTGAAGTTGAGAAGAATGTCACGGCGGCAACCACTTTCGAGGCAGAAACCCCGGTCGAAGCGACAACCGCCGCCTCGGCAGTGACTGATGTTGAAGCAGCAACCACTGTCGAGGCAAAACCTCAACCCACTACCTCGGCTATGCCCGATAAATATTGCATAAATCCACCTTTGCCATGGCACTCGCACAACCACATTCAAGAGCAACCCGATGACAATGCATCGCCAATGGAATATGAGCAGGTAATAAACGAACCTTTTGAATTCTTTGAAAACTCACCAATTCCATCGCACGTATTTAAGGAACCAACGCTAGTGGATTTAGAATCATCGAGATCTCTACTGATGGAGACCTACGAGTGGCCAACAGAAATTGATATGGGGAGTCATGGCACTTTTCAATGTCCCCTTGACCTGCAAAGCAACATGACAAAGGACTGTCAAAATAACTGGCTGTCACAGTAGCAAACACGACAGCAAAGGCTACTTTTCACCATAACAAACTTCGACAAGAATGAGGTAAGTACATGGTTAGATATAAATATAATTTTTCCTAAACATATGTTCAAGAACAATGCCAAGATGGGAGGACTTTATGGACTACAAAGGAACTAGAAAGAAAGTCACCTCCACCATGATAAAACAAAAAGGAGTAGCCACGAGCACATTGGCCCAACCCTTTTTGGGCAAAATTGTAACTCGATGGAGGGTGCATATGGACCATAAGAAATGTCGGAAACGACGCTCCTCAAATTTTATTTAGTTTCAGTTTTTAATTTCGTTATTTTAGGATAAGAGTTTCAAGGATTAATTCCCTCTTGAACTCTTAAGTTTTTATTTTATTTGTTTTTCTTGTCTTTTCCAATAAAGAACCCATAGCAACCTAAAAACCCAAGGCCATCAAGACATGGTGTTCTCTACCTCGGCAGTATCTAGTTTCGCTGCCCTGGCTGCAGAGGAGGCATCCTTTGAAAGATCGGAAACCCATACACCCGCCACCCGGCAGTACTGATGATGTCGCCCTGCGCCCGCCGACAGCTTCGTATAGACGACAGTAGTGACGACAGCAATGATGGCACCTCAAATTAAGTTTCTTGCTTCTTCTGTCTTCTATGTTTCTATTTTCTATTTGTGATGTTTTTATCTTTCTGTTTTTTTTGTTTGTCATGCATTGAGGACAATGCAACCCTAGAGTTTTGGGGTAGGCAGTCCTCTTATTATTATGTGTTTATAAACTATTTATTTTTGTGTCTAAAAAAATTGGCTTAAGTTTTTGAATTTCTCTTACCTATTGCGGCCTTAACTGTCGTGGCAGTAACTTTAGAATATTTTAGAAAGTATCTAGAGCCTTACTATAGTTCTGAACTCTTAAAACACTTTTGTGACTTACATGCTATTAAGACTCTGTTAGCAAACTTAGAATAGGAAGCTTAGCCACTTGAGTTAGAAAGAAAACTTAGATTCACTCTTACTCCTAGAGGTGCCTAGCATTGGCTCTAGGCAAAAAAAAACTAGAAGTACTCTTAGAGGTGCCTAACACTGGCTCTAGGAAATTAAACTAGAGGTGCCCAAAACCGGCTCTAGTAAAAATAGAAAAACTTCAGAAGAAAACTAGAGGTGCCCGAAATTGGCTCTAGTTAAAAATTATTTTTGAAGTAAAACTCAAGTAAGTTAAGTAACTATTCTGGTTGCTAAGAAGTGTAAGCTCATATTTGTTCACAAAACCCGCACACACTCACACAAGAATTATAGTATTGCTCCGGATAAATCCATAAACATTCGAAGAGGTGTTGATCTTGATGGTGAAGATGTTGTAGGTAATGGTTGTTCATTGAGTTAAGCCAAAGCAAAAAAAAATTCTTAGTTAGATTGCATTTGCTTGACGACAAGCAATAATTTGAGTTTGGGGTGTGTTGAGAGAATAAATGTTCTATATTTTAACCCTCATTTATCCATATTATTGAAGCACTCAGGCGTGTTTAGTTGCATTTTAGGATGGAATTTGCATAAACATCATAGATGGATAATTTTGCACAGAAGCTGCCGATTTCGGTCAATTCTTGCAGGTAACTATCGTGGCAGAATCCAGGGTAGCAGAGGCACATAAGATAATTGTCGTGGCAGAATCCAGGGCAGCAGAGGAACAGAAGATAACTGTCGTGGCAGAATCCAGGGCAGTAGAAGAACAGAAGATAACTATCGTGGCAGAATCCAGGGCAGCAAAAGAACAAAAGGTAACTGCAGAGCAAGAGTGAAGGGTTGAAGAAAACTGCCTCATACATCACTGTCGTGACAGCTGCCGTGACAGAAGTGGCGACGGTGTTGAAGAAAACTGCCTCACACATCACTGTCGTGACAAAAGTGGCGACAGTGTTGAAGAAAATTGCCTCATACATCACTGTCGTGACAGCTTCCGTGACAGAAGTGGCGACAGTGTTGAAGAAAATTGTCCTATAAATCATTGTCGTGATAGTTGTCATGACAGCTACCGTAACATAAGTGGTGACAGCGTTGAAGAAAACTGCCTTATAAATCACTATCGTAACAGTTGTCGTGATAGTTGCCGGACAGAAGTGGCGACAATGTTGAAGCAAATTGCCTTATAACTCGATGTCATGACATATGTCGTGACAGGGGTGGCGACAGTAAAGAAGAAGAGATGGAAAATGTGAAGTGGAGTTCGACTGATAGAGGATTTCACCTAATTTTTAGAGACCACTCGCATAATTTTTGGAGCCCAGAAGCACAAGGAAGGCCTTGCCCAAAGTTTGAGGAGAAAGTCAAAGCAAGAAGATAGGGCGAACTAAATGACGTTTATTCAGAGATTTAGTCTTGAATGAATTGTACTTTAATTCGAAGTAGTATTCTTGGAAATTAAGAAAACTTGTACCCAAGGCCTATATATATGCTTGTAATTTGACCTAGAGAAGGGAAACCTAGTTCCTAGCCGTCTTCCATCAAAAAACATAGCTTTTCCCTTGTCCATTATGTTCTAAACTTTCCCCAGGGCTAAAGGTTGGTCTTGTAAAGTAGTTGTAAAGGTTAAAATGTTTCTTAGGATTTTATGTTCAATCAATAAAACTTCAAGTTTATTTACTCTGGTTCCAACATCTCATAAGAGTTTCGGGAGAGCATTATGAGGTTATCTATTTACTTAATATCGGGAGAGTTAAGTATACGAAAGGAGTAAATACGAGTTTTCCCATTTATGTTTAAACCATCTTGGCCTAGGGATAGGTACAAGGTTAAGCAGCTAAGGAAGAATCCACAAACATCGGTGTTCATCCTTCGATTCACGCCGCGAGGTATTATCCAAGACGTGTTCATCGATAGAACTTGGACTTAGGGATAAAACGAGTCGCAACAGGGATTCTTGTTGAACTTGAAGTACAGAGTTGTTTTTCGTTGCCGCGACATCAATAGACCTCCGTCGCGACAGGTGCTGCCGCGACAGGCTCGACGATAGACACAACAGAAGACCTTTGAACAGTGCAACACATGTACTACTAAGCAAATAAATACCAACCTATTTTCTCAATCTGATTCCTTTATCTATTTTAGTTTACTTTTAAGATTACTAAAAAATCTCTATTAAATTTATATCTTTTCTTGTGCAAGAAAATTAATTCTGAAGTTGTCCCAATCCCTGTGGACACGATATCTTTTATACTATAACTTGACACAGGTATATACTTACGCTCCAGTTTAATAGGACTCTTTTACACGCGTCACTTTGTCAAGTAGATACTATTTGTTTTCTGCTTTAAATATTATATTATTAGGATTTGAGCATATCAAAGATTTATATGTGACTGATAAGGACTTTGCTACTATATATGATGCGTGTGAGAATGCTTCTTTTGATAAATGTTATAGAGCAGATGGATTCTTGTTTTGACAAAATTGGTTATGCATTACTAATTGCTCTTTACATGAATTACTTATTAGGGAATCACATGGTGGCGAACTTATGGGACACTTTGGAATAACTAAAACTTTGGATGTACTACAAGAATATTTCTTCTGGCCTCATATGAAAAACATGTTACTAAGATTTGTTCTCAATGAATTACATGTAAATAAGCTAAATCTAAAGTTATGCCACATGGTTTATATACTCCTTTATCTACTCCTACTTCTCCTTGGACTGATATTTTGATGGATTTTGTTCTAGGTTTGCCTCGAAGAAAAAGGGGAAGAGATAGTATTTTTGTTGTTGTTGACAGATTTCTAAAATGGCATATTTCATTCCATTACTATAATACGCATTTGGGCATCAAGATCGCATACAATCACAATCAGAAATCACTACTATCAAGGATGTACAACAAATGCGCTCAAGGTTATCATCACATCACTCAAAGTAAATGAAGGTCTATTACTAGATAACTCACTATCTTACTTCAATCAAGGCTTTATCATTTAAGTTTATTATGCTCGAGCATGTATTTTATTTTTTTACAATTCCCATGTAAGGTTCTACAATTCTCCTTATAAACTCAAAGTCATATTGAGTAGCAGTACTCCTATATGGGTATCGATACTCATCTTTAAGGGTATCGGTACTCACCATAAGCATTGATACCCAAATCGCATTTGATGTTTTTATTTTATACGTTAGTAACGGTACCACCCATTGAGTACTAGTACTGGTCCCACGAGTATCGGTACTCAGGTCAAGGACCGATAGCAAATAAATCTTCGATGTATCAGTTATTCCCCTTAGTATTGTTACTACCCCTCGAGTATCGATATTTACCATACATATATTGATACTTAACTTAAGTACCAATATCGTAGAATGTCTCGATATTTCAAATTTAATCAATTATCTTTCCATGATCTCCACTCGAGCTCATTGGTAGAGGATCATACCCTATTGCACATTACCAATTTTCTACAAGCATCAACACATCTTAAACCTTAAATTCATTTTATCTCATTATAAGGGTTATTAGTCATTTATTTGTGTAAGGGCAATTTAGTAATTTAGCACTTAAAGGCATTTTAGTAATTTCTACCATCAATGTATAATCTAATAATTTCTATGTACATGGGCATACTAACCATACTCCATCATAGGAGCATTTTAGTATTGTTCATCTTAGTCTTAAGGCTTTCATCTCAACTATTCATCATCATGGGCAATTTGGTATTTTACATTGTTAACATTGAATCACTACAACTCTCGTAAATTTATATACATAACACGCAAAGCATCAGGCTTACGAATATCATGAAATACTTCAAAGTTCGAGGTGTACTGACCTTAAACGGAAGTCCCAAAAGGCCATTTTAAATAGTTCATCAATCAAGCATCTTCAAGATTCCCTCTTAATCCAACATTTGAATCTAAATAATCCTCATTTGCAT
The DNA here is from genome assembly GCA_958450335.1 of Hibiscus tridactylites. Lineage (NCBI taxonomy): Eukaryota > Viridiplantae > Streptophyta > Magnoliopsida > Malvales > Malvaceae > Hibiscus > Hibiscus tridactylites. The sequence goes on from OY288273.1 coordinate 74,530,175, forward strand.
AAAATCTGGATTATATCAATGAAACACGTAATCAGACTAAACTATAGAATTAACCATAGAATAATAGCTTATCGAGTTTGAATATGGAAAAATGTTGTAGAAATGGACTCCAGACGTTGAAAAACCATTGGGTAAGGTCACTCAGAAAAGTTAACGATGGTCAACGGCGGTCAACAACAATGCGATATAGCTGGCAGTGTGGTTGGGCTACGGCTCAGTAAGTCGGGTCACTAGCTGGCCTAGCTAATGGACTTGGTTCTCGATCATGTTGCACGTCCACGTGTAGGTGGTGGTGCGTGCGGCTACCTTTGGTGACCGGACGGTGATGGCCAACTCTAGGTTTGCTCTATGATGACTGTGGAGTACAGTGGGGTTGTTGGTTCATGGTGGGGAGCAGCGGAAACACACTATTTAGAAATATGAATCTTCCTCCACTTCACCCTCCTCAACTACGACTCTAATAGCGACATTTTTGGCATCAGTCAACTTCGGACGGCTAAAAGAACGTAGTAGCAGCGGTGGTATAACACACGATGACCCTAGTGGCGATAGATCAAGCAAAAACCAAGGGAATAGAGAGAACAAAAGGGAGATCCTTGGGTAAATTAATTCATCAATACCAATTTTCCCCTTGTTTTCACTTTAGACTAAAACTTTGATCATTGTTCATTTATGTCCTCAATTCCTTCCAAATTAGGCTTCCAAGTTTGAATTCTTTCAAATTATTCCTAAATTAAAATACCAAAAACTCTAATCCAATATCCAAACAGCTAACCCGAAATATGGGTCGTTACGCCTAGATTTGTATAGGGTTTTCTTCTTGCGGGTTGTTGTTAAGATAAATATTTTGATATAACAATTCAAGTGAAAAATATTTTAGGACTTATTCGAATATTACAAAAATAATTTAAAGTCTGTTGAACTTAAAAAATGTGTTTAAAATTGTAACCCCCTTAGCCCAGTCTAGACGCCCAACCCAACTAAGAAGATTACACGGGGAAAATCGAAGTCAACTTGTAAAAGTCAACCTCGATTAACGACCCTTTTTTCACTTTATCTTCTCTAGATGCACAATGTTAACCTATGTGAATTGCATGACATATAAAAGAAAACAGCACAGCGGTCGGAGTTCATTGAGGGGTACAATTGCATACATTTAACTTTTAGGGACTAAATTGTAAATTTTCGGAATTACGAGGACTAACCAGGTTTTAGAGTTACCAAACAAAAATTAATAATGTAACATGCCAGCATGCCGAAACTCATCTCAAACGAAACATCCAAACTCAATTAATTTAGCATACAAACACTAAGGGGTCAATTTGCAAGAAAGACAAACCTGAAACAATTCAAAATCCAAGTTCAACGTTCACCTGTTCCGAAATGCTGAACCCCGTATCGGAACGGTCGTTTCGAAACCAAGTTGACCATTTCGTTACTCGGGTACGTTCCAAAACCAGTTCTGAAACCAAGCTTCACAGTAGCCAAATGTTCCGAAACGATTGCACCTGTTCCGAAACCCCCTGGCCATTACAGGCCATCGTTTCGATACGGGTGAGGGCGTTCCGAAACACCCTGCCCTGCAACATCAGACTTTGCTGGTTTTAAGCAACTTTCCTCACCCGAAAACATTCCTCACACATGTTACAACCCATATACAACTTGTAAACACATCAAAGACCATTAACAAGAAGCACAAGCTAGGACGTAGCATCATTCATGCAAGCTTTAGATCTAAAGACATGCTTCCTAAACTTCAAAACCATACAAAAGCTAAAAACCACATTCATACACAATTTAATCCTCAAAGGCCATTTACAAACCAAAATAAGCAACCATCATATCTCAGCTAGGAAATCATTAATGAAACCTTCAAACCAAGGTTCTAATCCCCCATTGCCAATTTTACTTTATTAACATTCTCCAAAGTCCATACTTGAGTTCGAGTGACAACTTAGGTGCCTTCACTTGCTACTCACCGGCCCTCAAGCTTAGTTATCTGCATTGTTGGGAAAGGATGAGCGTAAGCACACTTGCTTAGTGAGGGAAGGGTCAAGAATACACCAACAATGCGGTTTTTAAAACACATAAAAAACCATTTCATGCTCATTCTCAAATCATGCTTTCAAAACCAAAGCAAATCATTCTTAAATCATGTTCCACATGTATCATTAATCACATGCATTGTTCTCAATGCAAATCCACATTAAGACTCACTTGCTTAACTCACATGCATAGAATCCTCGTATTCAAATACTCAACATCAAGCATCCCATGCACAATAAATCACGATGCTTTCATTTAAAACATCATACATGGGCAACATAGACAATGCACATATATTGGCAATTATCATCCGGCATAGGCTCACCCCTATCCGTTAGGATGGACTCACCTCCATCACTTTCATACACAATATCGGATACACAGACTCATCCCTAAACTCAATGATGGCTCACCCCATCTTAAAGGCTACGAATGGAATTAGGCTCACCCCTAACCCATAGTGATAGACTCACCTCTATCACCCGCAATGGGCTCACCCCATATTACATCACGTAGCTAGACACATGTATGATTTATAGATTATAGTGCACTCACATCCTACTGGTCGACCAACGTATCCGAGTATTAAGAATAGATCAAACCTTGCAAATATATCCTTAAAAACCATGTTATCTCATTGTTTTCAATGCATCATAAAAAATCACCACATATCCCAAACTAAACATGCCTTTAAATAGAAAAATCCATCTCATACAAGATCTCACCATCTTGCACACAAACCAAACCTTTTCATGGGATAAACACAAGCAAAACCATGCTTAAATCCATGCATAACAGTGAGCAACAATCAACATCAAAATATGAGCATGATATACTATGCAATCCATTTCAAAACCGAAAACCGAGAGAACAAGAAACCATACTTACTTCCTAGATTAGCTAAGCCTTTCAAGCTTACACTAACCTCCCAATAACTCGTATCCAAGCTTACAAAGCTTTAAAAACATGTCCACTCACCGACAACGCGAAAACCTTGCTTGCCGACACGAAAATTACTCTTCCAGAGCCTCCAACAACGCCTCGTTTGCTCCCGAATCAAGGTCCCATGTTTTCATATCATCAAAACATATATTCAAAAGCATTTCAACACCAGCAACCAAGTATAAACTCGTTACTCACCCAAACTACACCAATATACCTATATGAAACAACTGAAAACTCAAACGATTGCTTCCTAAACAAAGCCCAGCCAACATACATCACTTGCAACTATTTATAAATATCAAAACACATCTAATAAACAACGTAACCCATCCTTATACCTCCAGCAAGCATGATTCCACCATTTCACCTCAAAAACTCACTTAAAACTATCAAGAAACTCAAGGATTTCAAGGATTTCGGGATCTATGTTATCAAAACCTCATTTCAACATAATAACCAACTTAAAACACAATTAAAATCAATCCAAAACAAATCTTAACAAAACAAATCCGAAAATCAAGATTTCAACCATATTTTTACAAGATTTTGATCTCAAATCAAAACTATAATGAAAACTCAACCAAAAACATTAATTAGAAGGAAAAGATCTTGGGAATTTCAATAAAGAACTTTGATTAGAGGTTGAGAACGAGATTTACCTCTAATCCTTGCTTTCCTCAATGAATGACAAGCTTTCCTTAGCAAAATCTTGAAGAACTTGAAAGGATTCTTGACAATTGTTTAGGAAATATTGAGAAAGTGTTGGGAGAAAAGAATTCTGGAGAAAAATGAGTTAAAATTGTGTGTGCCTGGAAATGAGAAGAGAATGGTAATTACGTGATGGAATCTCACTAATTAACCACCTAATTAATTAAATAAAATAAAAGCCAATTAAATATATTTAATTAAAACTATTTTAAACACATGTCATATTAAGGAAAGGCTAAATTGTCATAAATCCCCCTAAAGATTCTAATATTTTGGCTTCTCCTTTAAAAATCACATTTTTCATAGTTTTGAAACTTAACAATTTGGTCACTACTCAAAATGTACCACTTCCGAAACTCTTTTTGTAAAATTGATTTGACCAACCTCTTAAAAATATTTTTAGATGATTTTAGCAATTTTTACAGCATTTTTATCCTATCACGATCATTGATTTCCTTAAATCACCTATGCGATTCGAATCGTTCTCGACCGTTCCGGTCCGATGTCTAAAACATCTAGGCCCAACCAGGGTGTTACAAAAATATTTTCCAAGTGTTTTTGACTTATGCAAATATTTCTAATATTCTCAAGTGTCAAAAACAACCTTTTAGTACAAGTACCAACCTCATGTACCAAAAATAAGCCTTTAGTACCGGTACGACTATGATGCGTACGATATGCAAAGTTTTCCAAAATTCTAGTAGATCCAGTCGATAACGATACCGACCATTCAGTACCGATACCCAGTTGCGAGTATCGATACCAGCTGTGCATACCGATAATCTCTGCCATATTTGCAACAGCTTTTTCTATTTGAAGCAAGTATCGATACGACAAGACGTGTACCGAAACCCATTCTTCCATAATTGCATTTATGGCTGGAAATTAACTCTCAATGTCTTGAAACAAGCCTTAAAGGTCACAAAGGGTCATAAGCTCATTAGAGGAGTTAAAAGGGGCCTTCAAGCTGATAGAGATTAATAAAAAAACTTACACCAACATTCATGTATAGAGAAATTTATTCTTGTACTTAAACGTTTATATTTTTCATTAGAAAACACTTGCGAGCCTCATTGTCAATTTGTTCAAGTGTTTAGGTTTTGGGTGAGTGCTTAAGTGTGCAAACATTTAGCCTTGTGAGGTTTCTTTAAGTTTTCTTTATTTGTATTCTCTTTGAGAAATGGTGTCTTAAGGTTTTGGGGTATAAATCTTAAGGAAGATTATAAGGTTATTTCTTTGTCTTCAAAATAAAGCAATCTAGTGGATTTGAGAAATCCTTAGTGGTGGTAAGCTAAGGTAGTGGATATAGACTTAGTTTAGAAGTCGAACCACTCCAAAATCATTGTGTAATTTGTATTCCTTATCTTTTCTTCTCATAATTTTTTAAAGGTCAATTCACCCTCCTCTTGAATATTCGGTTGATCATATCGATCCCAACAATTGGATGATAGTAAGGCTCAATTGAAGGTCTAACCACCGTTAAAAAGATCCTTGGAGTGCTCAATCAATTTCTACATCAACATCTTCATATGGCGCAATCCATCTCCAAGCCTCCATACTTCAACGGAGTCAACTACTCTTATTGGAAGAAAGGATGATGCTCTTCATTCAAGCTAATGACTATTCGCTTTGGAATGTGGTAGTTGATGGCCCTTTCATCCCACAATAGAATGAATGAGAAACTCTTTTCCTCAAGAACAAGAATGCATAGAGTGTGAAAGATAAGAAGAACATACAACTAAATGCAAAGGTCATGGACATTATCTTTTATACACTTGGTCTTGATGAGTATGGAAAAGTTTCTGCATGTGAAGATGCCAAGAAAATATGAGAAAAACTTGAAGTCACACATGAAGGAACAAACGCAGTGAAGGGGACCAAGATTAGTCTTCTGAATCTAAGCTATGAGAAGTTCAAGATGGACCTGAAAGAAGACATCAAAGCTATGTTTGATCAGTTCTCCACGATTATGAATGATCTAAAGAGATGTGAAGAGATGGTTCCGAAAGACAAGCTTGTGAGGAAGTTGATTTATTCACTCCCCGAATCATAGGAGTCAAAGAAGACCGCTATCGTTAAAGCAAAAAATCTCAAAATGCTCAAGCGTGACGAGCTTATTGGTTACTTGCTCACTCATGAGATGATGTCTAAGGGGACGAAATAAGAGAACAAAGAAGAAAGGAATGTTTCACTTAAATCCTTTACAAGCCTTCAAGAAGAATTGATCGGTGCATAAAAGTTCTATATTTTACCCATCATTTATCCTTATTTTTGCTGCACTCAAGCATGTTTAACTGCATTTTAGTTTAAGTTTTGCATCAACATCACATTTAGATAAAACTGCGTAGATACTGCTAAATTTGGTTACTTTTGCAGGTATCTGCTGTGGCAGCATCCAGGGCAGCAGTCGTGGCAGCATCTAGGGCAGCAGTCGTGGCAGCATCCAGGGCAGCAGAGGAACAGAAGAGCTGGAGTGAAGAAAACTACCTCATACATCACTGTCGTGGTAAATGCCGTGACAGATGTCGTGGCAGATGTCGTAACAGTGATGTTGTGACAGTGATGCTGTGACAATGATGTCGTGATAGTTGTTGTGACAGAAGTGGTGACAGTGTTGAAGCAAACTGCCTTATAACTCACTGCTGTGACAGTGATGCGTGACAGAGGTGGCGACAGTAAAGAAGAAGAGATGGAAAATGCGAAGTGGAGTTCGACTGATAGAGTATTTCAAGCCCAATTTTTTAGAGACCACTCGCATAATTTTTAGAGTTTAGAAGCACAAGAAAAACCTTGCCCAAAGTTTGAGGAGAAAGTCAAAGCAAGAAGATAGGGCGAACTAAAGGACGTTTACTCAGAGATTTAGTCTTTAATGAATTGTACTTTAATTCGAACTAGTATTCTTGGCCATTAAGAAAACTTGTACCTAAGGCCTATATATATGCTTGTAATTCGACCTAGAGGAAAATAATCACATCCCATACCTCTCATCCCAAAACCCTAGTCGTTTCTCTTTCTTCACCATGTTCTAAACCTCTCCTAGGGCAAAGGGTTGATATTGTAAAGCAGTTGTAAGGGTTGTTCTGTTCTTAGGATTTTTCTGTTCAATGAAATAAAACTTCAAGTTTGCTTATTCTGGTTTTCAACATCTTGCAAGAGTATCGGGAGAGCATTGTGAGATTATTCATTTACTTAATAACGGGAGAATTAAGTATACGAAAGGAATAAGTGCGGGTTCTCCAGTTTATGGTTGAACTATCTCGGACCTAGGGATTGGACGAGGTTAAGCGGCTAAGGAAGAATTCATAAACATCGGTGTTCATACTTTGATTCACGTCGGGAGGTATCATCCGAGACGTGTTCATCGACAGAACTTGAACCTAGGGATAGGACAAGTTAATCGAGGAATTCTTGCCGAACTTGAAGAAACTGAGTTGATTATCATTGTCGCGACAACAGCAGACCGCTGCCACGACAGGTGCTACCGTGACAGGAGCCAGACACAGAACAGAAGTCCTTGAACAGTGCAATACCTGCACTACTGAGCAATTCAATTCCTGCCTATTTTATTATCCTGCTTCTCCTCTTTTACTTGATTATTTTCGTGACAACTTAATCAATCTATTAAATCTCTTCTTTTTCCCTTGTGCAAATAGCGAAGGAAAGTGTTAGCCCAGTCCCTATGGAGACAATATCCGATACTCTAGTATCACTTTATTACTTGCGACGTGTACACTTGCACTCAATTGCGATAGACACTTTTACATGGAACAAGTTTTTGGCGACGTTGTTGGGGACTGGCAACACACTCTTACCCTAGTTTCTGCACTTTTCTTTTCTTTTTATTTTTTTATTTTATTTTATTTTAATTTTTTTCCTTTTCTAACAAAAACTCAGGTGAAAATACTGGTTCAAGGGTATCAACATGCCAGGAAAAACCATTCGAGAGCTGATGCGGGAAAGTTATTGCAATTACCAAAAAGGCAATCATGCACTAGAAAGTTGTCCCCATCTTTTCGGTGAAGATATGGACAACCAACAATGGAACCAACAAGAACAATATATTCCACCACAATAGCAAAAAATTTTATGGTATGATCAAAACCCGCAAAATTTTTTATACCATAACAGTCTTGCTGCAGAACCCGACATGCCATGGCAATGTCATCATCCTCAAGAGCAGTCAAAATTCTTAGAAGACACGCTTCAAGCCTTTGTGGCACTCGTGCAAAAACTGTCGGATTCTACGAACGCAAGTATCGCCAAGATGGATACACTCTTGAGCAGACCGGCCCTCATTCATGCCATGAATGAACCTGAAATCCTGAGGCAAGATGACGAGGATGCCCATGTGAAGGAATACCCAACACATGATGAGTCTGAGCAACAACTTGCCATGGCAATGATCGAGGAGCCGGAATGGAGCAACACCGCAATAACTCTGAGTGAAATTCAAGAGAATGTCACTACGGCAACCACATCCGAGGCAAACTCTCAACCCACTACCTCGGTTATTCCCGACCAAGATTGAACACATCTATCCCTGTCATGGCACTCGCACGACCACCTAGAAGAGCTACCCAATGATAGTGCCTCACAAATGGAATATGAGCAGGTAATAAACGAACCTTTTGAATTCTTTGAAAACTCACTGATTCCATTGCAGGTATTTGAGGAACCAACGCCGGTGGATTTAGAATCATCGATATCTCTACTGATGGAGATCTACGAGTGGCCAACAAAATTTGATATAGAGAGTGATGGCACTTACCAATGTCCCATTGACCTGTAAAGTAACCTGACAATGAACTGTCAAAATAACTGGCTGCCGCAGCAGCAGGCACGACAGCAAGGGCTACAATCCACCACAACAACATTCAACGAAAACAAGGTAAGTTTGTGGTCGAATATCAATTTAATTTTTACTAATCATATATTCATGCCCTCAGAAACTTTACCAAAAATGGAGGACTTCATGGACTACAAAGGGAAGAGAAAGAAAGGAGCCCCCACCATGAGAATAATCAATAGAACAGGGAGCAGTTACTTTAGGAGATGCCCCTCAAGGCACTCCTAATTTAACTTAACTTATTTTATTGTATTTTAATTTTATCTTATTTTATCTTTATTGTTTTAGGAATTAGAAATTTGATATTAGTTTTTAGTTTGTTTGTGTTATTAGGTAAACAGAGAAAACCCTTTGCAATGACGATACAAGCAACCTGAGGAAGCTCTGCCTCCACCCCTACCGCGGCAGCACTCATACTCTCAGGGCAGCACCCACAGCTCCTCCGACAAAGTTCAAGGAGATTGCCTGCCGAAAGCTCCTCGTCCAAAGCTCCAGCAGCAGCAACGACAGCCGCCTGTTGTATATATTATCTTTTTATGATGTTTCACTTTTCTGTCATTTTTATTTTATGTTTTTCATTTTTATGTCTTGTGTCATGCATTAAGGACAATGCAACCCTTGAGTTTGGGGGTAGGCAGTCCTCCTAATTATTAATATAATATTGTATTTAGTTTTAATTGTGTCGCATTTATTTGCATTTATTTTTATGCAAAAAATGGCTTAATTTATTGAACTTTTATTATCTACCGCTGCCATCTCTGTCGTGACAGCCCCTTAAAAATACTTTAGGAAGTAAGTAGAGCCTTAGTATAGTTTTGAAAAACTGAAACACTTTGTGACTTACTTGATAAAAGACTTTCTCTAGCATACTTAGAATAGAAAACTTAGAACGTAGAGTAGAAAGAGACTAGAAACTCAGGAAACCTAGAGGTGCCTATCATTGGCTCTAGGAAAATAACCAGAGAAAAAATTCTAGAGGTGCATATCATCGGCTCTAGATAGTTAACTAGAGGTGCCTGAAATACTGGCTCTAGTAGAAAAAAGAAAAAAAAATCAGAAAAAGAAGGAAAACAACTAGAGGTGCCCGATACTGGCTCTAGTAAAAAAAGAATTAAGTCTCGAAGGAAAACTCTAAACAAGCTAAGTATAATATTCTAGTTGCTAGGGAAGTCTATATTCATGTATGTTCACAGTAAATGCACACACATGCACGAGAACTATACTTTTGCTCTAAGTAGATCCTTAAATATTTGAACATGAGCTAAACTTGATAGGGATGGTGTTGTGGGTAAGGATTGTTCACTGACTTAAGCTAAGAAAAAAAATTATATATATGCATGCATGTTAGTTAGGTTGCATTTGATTGAGGATAAGCAAAGATTCGAGTTTGGGGGTGTGATCAGTGCATAAAAGTTCTATATTTTACCCATCATTTATCCTTATTTTTGCTGTACTAAAGCATGTTTAACTGCATTTTAGGTTAAGTTTTGCATCAACATCACATTTAGATAAAACTGCACAGATACTGCTAAATTTGGTTACTTTTGCAGGTATCTGCTGTGGCAGCATCCAGGGCAGCAGTCGTGGCAGCATCCAGGGCAGCAGAGGAACAGAAGAGTTGGAGTGAAGAAAACTGCCTCATACATCACTGCGGTGGCAGATGCCGTGACAGATGCCGTAACAGTGATGTCGTGATAGTGATGTTGTGACAGTGATGCCGTGACAATTGTCGTGACAGTTGTCGTGACAGAAGTGGCGACAGTGTTTAAGCAAACTGCCTTATAACTCGCTGCCGTGACAGTGATGTCGTGACAGAGGTGGCGACAATAAAGAAGAAGAGATGGAAAATACGAAGTGGAGTTCGACTCATAGAGGATTTCAAGCCTAATTTTTAGAGACCACTCACATAATTTTTGGAGCCCAGAAGCACAAGAAAAGCCTTGCCCAAAGTTTGAGGAGAAAGTCAAAGCAAGAAGATAGGGCGAACTAAATGACGTTTATTCAGAGATTTAGTCTTTAATGAATTGTACTTTAATTCGAACTAGTATTCTTGGCCATTAAGAAAACTTGTACCCAAGCCCTATATATATGCTTGTAATTCGACCTAGAGGAAAATAATCACATCCCATACCTCTCATCCCAAAACCCTAGCCGTTTCTCTTTCTTCACCATGTTCTAAACCTCCCCTAGGGCAAAGGGTTGATATTGTAAAGTAGTTGTAAGGGTTGTTTTGTTCTTAGGATTTTTCTGTTCAATGAAATAAAACTTCAAGTTTGCTTATTCTGGTTTTCAACATCTTGCAAGAGTATCGGGATAGCATTGTGAGATTATTCATTTACTTAATATCGGGAGAGTTAAGTATACGAAAGGAATAAGTGTGGGTTCTCTAGTTTATGGTTGAACTATCTCGGACCTAGGGATAGGACGAGGTTAAGCGGCTAAGGAAGAATTCATAAACATCGGTGTTCATACTTCGATTCACGTCGGGAGGTATCATCCAAGACGTGTTCATCGACATAACTTGGACCTAGGGATAGGACAAGTCAATCCAGGGATTCTTGCTGAATTTGAAGAAACTGAGTTGCTTATCGATGTCGCGACAACAACAGACTGCTGCCACGACAGGTGCTGTCGTGACAGGAGCCAGACACAGAACATAAGTCCTTGAACAGTGCAATACTTGCACTACTGAGCAATTCAATTCCTGCCTATTTTATTATCCCGCTTCTCCTCTTTTACTTGATTGTTTTCGTGACAACTTAATCAATCTATTAAATCTCTTATTTTTCCCTTGTGCAGATAGCGAAGGAAAGGGTTAGCCCAGTCACTGTGGAGACGATATCCGATACTCTAGTATCCCTTTATTACTTGCGACGTGTACACTTGCACTCAATTGCGATAGACACTTTTACACGCAACAAGAATCAAGTGAAGAGAATAGTGAAAGTGAAGATGAAAAGATGGCCAAGCTCTTCAAGAAGCTCAAAAGATTCATTAAGTGTGAAAAATAAGAATCGAGACATGAATCAAAGTAGAAGAGAGATCCTATTATTTTCTTCGAATGCAAGAAATTAGGACACGTCAAGTACGATTGTCCAAGATTGAAGAAAATGGGGTGAAGCCAATCTAAAAAGAAGTCAATTGTATCTACATGGAGTGATGAAGACTCCATCGATGAAGATGAGGTAGTCAACCTATGTCCCATTGCCATCCAAGAAGATTCAAAGGAAACTTCTAACTCATCCGATTCAAATTCATATACATTTGATGAGTTACAATATGCATATTACGAATTGGTTTTCGAATTTGAAGCCTTTGTTTTGAAAAATAAAAAGTTGGTTTCAAAATTAAAGGTTGAAAAATATTTGCTCTTTAAAACCAATTTTGAACTTGAAGTAAAATTTACGGTTTTTGAGAAAAAGAATTTGGATTTACAAAATTTAGTTCTAAAATTTCAAGATCAACAAAAAGAAATAGATGATCTTAAAAAGGAAAAAAAATTATTAACAAGAGTTTTGAAATGAAAAATGAAAATTTTGTTAAATCAAAACTTTATGTTAGACAATCTAGCTCCCCTAGATTTGTAAAAGGAAAATGGTTAAAAATATTTGAGTCCCTAAAGGACTTGTTTCTTCAAACAACAAGTATGACATTGAAAAATGGATTCTTTAGGGGACTAAGATTTTTTAGACTAAAGCCAATAGATACAAAATAATTTGGATACCAATATATATTTATATATATATATATATATATATATAATTGTCTACTTTTAGGTGTATTGGAGCAAAGATGAGCAAAGCAAAGAATTTGGAAGCTCTAGACTCACTAAGAGGAATGGCATTTTTTTAGAATAGGAGGGATGACACTTGAAGAGGGTAAGGGTTAACCTACCTACCTTGGTTCAAGTGGTAAAATTTTAAATTTCACGCAATTGTTTGATCACATGTTTATTGTATAATTATATAATGATCTAAGCATGCTTGTTTAACTCTTTATGTGCTTGATTGCAAACATGTAAAGAGAGTCATAATTGCATAAGTTACATGTTTTGGCCTAATGTGCTCATATCTATGTTTGGTCATATACTTGTAATTTTTGGTTGATTTTTGGTGAAACCATGCTTACCATGCTTTAAATTATTTATTTTGAGAAGCATGTTGATAAGTTGTAGCCAATGTGTTTGAAATGTATATCTAGGACCTCTTAGAGCATTTGTATGCACTTAATTTGATCATATAAGACTTTTATATGTGATTTTGTTGCAATTTTTAACCAAATCGTGCAGACAGTATCGGTACCGCTCATACCGTATCGATACTACATTCAAAGTCAATACCGATATGTTATCTCGCGTACCGGTATGATTTGTCAAATGAGTTACTTTTTTAAAATTTTACCCTTAAATCATGCCCTTTTGTATGATTTTTTATTTATTTCTCATTGATGACATGATTAATGAATTTTTAGATTTATTATTTATTTATTATATGAAATTCATTATTTATTTTTCTTGAATGGTTGGACTAACATTTGAATTGTTTGATTAAGGGGAGCCTTTTTATTTCTTAAAATCCTTCATGAATATTTTTTAAGCTTCGTCTTATTTTTTTTATTATGTACTAACAATTAATATCAAACTTTGTTTTTAATTATATTTTATATAACAAAAAAGGAGAGATAAGTGAACATTTCAATTTCAAAAAGAAAAAAAATGAGCTTAAATATATTTTAAAATTCTCTTTTTCAAATATTATATTTCTAAGGGGATCATTTTTCAAGGCGTTTTGTTATATCAAAAAAGAGGAAATTGTGGAGATAAATATTTTAATATAACAATTTAAGTGAAAATGTTTTTGGACTTATTCGAATATTGTAAAACTAATTCAAAGTTTGTTCAACTTAAAAAATATGTTTAAAATGTTTTCCAAGTGTTTTTGACTTATACAAATACTTTCAATATTTTCAAGTCTCAGAAACAACCTTCTAGTACAAGTACCAAATCTTCGGTACCAAAAATAAGCCTTCTGTAGCTGTACGGCTATGACGTATACCGATACTCAGAGTGTCGATACCTAGTTGTGTGTATCGATTAGAGAGATCTATTCTTGTACTTAAAAGTTTGCTTGTTTTTTCATTAAAAACACTTGTGAGCCTCATTTTCAATTTGCTCAAGTGTTTAGGTTACGAGTGAGTGTTTAAGCGTGCAAATATTTAGTCTTGTGAGATTTATTTAAGTTTGTTTTATTTGTATTCTCTTTGAGAAAGAGTATCTTAAGTTTTTGAGGTATAAACCTTAAGGGAGATTGTAAGGTTATCTCTTTGTCCTAAAAAAAAGCAATTCTAGTGGATTTGAGAAATCCTTAGTGGTGGTAAGCTAAGGTAGTAGATGTAGACTTGGTTTAAATGTCGAACTACTCTAATATCATGTGTCATTTTTATTCCTTAGCTTTTCTTCCCATAATTTTTTAAGGTCAATTCACCCCTATAGGAATATTCGGTTGATCTTACTAGTGTTCCCTCGCTTTTGAAAATATTTAATGGAAAAATTCTAATAAAAATGTATTTTAAATAAAAATAAAGGAGTCGCCACCGGTCACCTAGATTAGGTTGACCAGACACTGAGAAAATAAAATCAGAGATTTACTGAGTTTGGGAGTCGTTACGAGTGAGAAAGGGTTCGCACCCCACCACGCCCAAAAAATTGATACTTACGGGTTCATATCACATTTACTAAGGAAAATAGAAATTCGACTTAATTTAATTTTTAACCCCTAATGCATGAATGTATTGTCATACAATTCGAAGACAAAATTAACTCGTAACTTACGATAGACAACGGAGATGACGCCCAAAGAGTCAAGACAACATTCTCACTAAAGTATCGAGACCTTGAGAACTAAGCTAAACTAGTGCAACAAATATATATATATTCAAAACTACACGTAATTATACCACATATATCGTATATTACATATAAAAGGTATAGTAACATATTACAAACAGTATGTATATAACACATATATACATATATATACATATATATAAATCAAACAGTTTCAACATAGAATTACATATATATAATATAGTAATATATATAAAAACTATATTATATATTCAAAACTACACGTAATTATACCACATAAGCATATACGTACATAATGGTTTTTTATAATAAACACGTATGCCATATATTACATAGAATATTTAATACATAATAGACATAACATCAAACATAAGGCAACATACCATCCAAGATTAACACTTAAAAAGGTCTGAAATTAAAATACAAGGCTGAAATTAAATAATGCATGTAGATAGGGGTAAACATGGACATATACCACTGAATTTTGGACTAGATTAAAACAAATATTGTTCTCTAAAGACCAAAAATGGTATTAACCCATTGAAAACTGGATTCAATCCAAAACAAGGACGACATTGAAAATCAAGTAAAAACTTCAGGGACCCTGGGCCGAATTTTGAAAGACGGAAAAGTTGTAGGTATAAAACAACTCAGGCCCTTTTTTATTTTTTTACAAGCCTTCCTCAAAAAAACACCTATTTCTCTGAAAATGGATGAACATCATTGTGTGTTCATCCAAATCAGGGGATAAACTCAGATTCTGGCCAGTCCCGCCGTGTCAAACACAAAAAAATTTAAATTTTAGCGATCAATCGTTGTAATTTGTTGCACCGGCCACCGTCAGCCAACGCCGATAAACCTCAAAAACCTAAAAAAAATTCATTTCTTTTTTAAAACGTCGATCCACTCTTGATTTTTTAAAATAACCCCCTTTCTGACTTAAATCCAAGAAAAAATCAAAACCACCTCATTTTCCTTTTTAAAACATACATCCACTCTTGATTTTTCAAAATAACCCCTTTCTGACTTAAATTCAAGAAAAAATTAAAATCCTTTCTCTTTTTCTTGAAAACAAAAGCCCCCTTTTAAAAGAGCCAATTGTCTTTCTCCTTCCACTCGGTTCACCACATTCTTCCTCGAAGAAAAAACGAAAGGTTTATCACCGCATGAAAAAATCTCAGACAACAGATGACCACGACTTCGACCAGAAGGTAAAAATCATACCCCTAGTCTTATGATGGATGCACTAAAAATCATACAGAAAAATCATAGATTAAGGTTACAACTATTTTGGGGTTTTTATATATACCCCGTAATTACAATATTTTGCATGAAAATAAAAAAATAATGGGAAATTGCTATTGATTGTTTTTTTCTCTGAAATTCCTTGTATATATTCACGTCTACCACTATCATACTATGATTTTTGCCTTTATTTACGTGTGGTGCTATGGTTGTTGGAGGGGACCAGAGAGAGAAGAGTGTTGTACGCCGACCGAGCCAGTGGTGGTCCTCTCTATTGGTGTGGTGTGGAACTGAAGAGGCACGAGGGCGCGTGCACTGTGTGCTAGAGCCAAACGAACGTGATCATGAATCTCATGCGCGAGTGGAGGATTTGGGCGGTCTAACTTTGCTCGATCTGGACCGTCAGATATAATCTAGATCTGACGGTGATTGTGTAGATGTGCAATGAAAGATATAATAATCGGGGTTTATTGTATAATTTGGGTTAGGATTTATTTAGTTTTTGGCCTATCTATATATGTGAATATGTATTGGACTGATATTATATATTGGATTATAAAATTTTAAATGGACTCTAATGGACTGGTTTTTATTTATATTGGGCTTATGTTATATTTAATTAAGTTAATATATCTTTTTGGTTTTGATTTTTATAATAATCAATAATAATATTAAGACAATAATAATATAGCACAAAAATGAAATACAATAAATTGGGTCAATGATTACACGTATCGAGCCCAACAATTGTTTTTCAAAATCTGCTTCTACTTTGGAAGTAAGTCTGAGATGCCGCTAATGACTTCTTTGTTGCTCTGAATTACGATGCTTTCTCCTATCATGCTAAGTCATGTGGAGATTTGGAGCTCTAAATCTTTATTTTCTCATTTTCTTCCATGAAAGGGAGATGGTAGATCGAGGTCGTCAAAGGTGGCCATGTAGGCGAAAATAAGTTGGAAACGCCTCAGCCAATTTCTTTGTTGAGGCATGGATCCTTTAAGAAGGACACGAATCTTGGTATCGAAGGAATATGCTACTATTGAATAATGTCCTCTCCTTGCTTCGCCAATGGGGTCGACGGAGGCATATGCCTTTGCGATGATTGATTTCTACTACACCTAATAGTTATATTTGTCTTCCTCACTTCCACTGTCATTGTGAGGAGACACGTTATAGGCGTCTCTGTTGGTTCTATGCCGCTTTAAAGGAAACCTTTGGTGATTTCTCATTTGTTGTTTTATGGTGCACTCGCAGAAGAAAAGTCGTTATTTATCTCGACATTGTTTCTGTCCATGACCAAGCTTTATCTTGGCATGGGTTGACAAATTGAGGGACACATTCAGTGTTGCCCCTCATCGTTCTCATTCAAAGAGATGGAACTCTACCTCTACACTAATTTGGGCGATCGATTGATGGGTATATTTTGGAATGAGATCTCTCTCTTTCTCTTTGATTTACATATCATTATTATAGCACTACAAAACCTACAAGGCTTGAAGAGTTGCCAATGTCAACTCTTGTTGTCATCAGTTCTACTGGTGTAGTTGTTGATATGCCACTTGGAATGCTCGAAACTAGGTTAGCAAGCGGTGTAGACTGTCTTGTAATGGAGCCATGCAATAGTTTGCTCATGCATGCAAGAGTTTAATTGAGATTGCATGTTGTGAGCATCTTGGATGAGTTGTTCAAGAGAATCGTGATGTTCTCAACTACGAGTGTCAGATGTCGGATTATGAAGTTTCTGCTGTTCACTGCAAGGTGGTTGATCGCCTTGGGGAGGTTGTTCATTGGGATCCATCTCGGTTGATTCTCTTGGCTGGGAAGATCCTCCACACTTTCACACCAATTATTGATGAGCAACTTATGATGGATGTTATTAGGACGGTTTTTGGTGGTTCACCCATTCTAATTTTGGCGGAGAGCTGTAATAGACGATGGTCGAAGTTAGGGTGATAAGTTGAAGTAGGCCTAGAGGTATGTTATCTTTTTAGGGAGAGAGCTCATCCATTTGACGGCCCCTTCTTGGGGTATTTAAGGAGGTTACCTGGAAATCTTTAATTGCAAGTGTGAAATCTAGGCATGATGAGTTGACATATATTAACTTGTTAGCCTGACAAGTAAGTTTGTGTGTTAGACATTGGACTTAACTGGTGAGGCAGACGAATTAGGCATTGATCTTTATTAGGATGGTTGTCGTCAAGATGATATAATGAGGTAGTCTCCGTATGAACTCTAGAGTAGGGGTGTAGACGAGCCGAATCGAGCCTGAGTAATGTTGAGCTCAACCCAACTCATTAAGAACTCGAGTCGAACCCAATAGTGTTGAGCTCAACTCAGTCTATTATGAACTTGAGCTCGCGTTGAGTTCGATTTTGAGTCGAATATTGACCGAACTTTGACCGAGTCAAACTCGAGTAGCTCGCAATTTGTCTCATCTCATTTATTCTACAACAACAAGAATATTATTATTATTATTATTATTATTATTATTATTATTATTATTATTATTATTATTATTATTATTATTATTATTATTATTATCTAACAACATATGATAGAGTAGCGAAATCATGTATCAACATACAATTTAGTCCACTTTAATTTTAAAATTTTAGTATATTATAATTTTTAGTCAAATATCGAGTAGCTGAACTCGACTCATTAAGAACTCAAGCCGAGTTCGAGCTCGAGTCAAGCTTTGACTAAACTTTGACCGAGTCGAACTTGAGTAGCTCACGATCTATCTCATCTCATTTACAGCCCTACTCTGGAGGGTCTTTGTGTGAAAGGCATTGTGGGTGAAGGATATCTTTTGGAAGGGCTTGAGCTTTCAAATTACCTCTTTCTAGAAGGGATCAATGTGAGAGGAGGATGAGACTACAAAAAAACCTTTATTACAAAAGAGTGGGTATTAGAATATATAGAGAGACGTAATAAAGTTAAATGTTTAATTACGGGTGTTCAAAAAAATGTAATCGTTAACCAATATAACCATTTATTTTATAAGTTAATTAACTTAACAATTAAGGTTAAACGATTTCAGTTAATCGAACCGCTAAAAAAGATGGTTAATGGTTAACATATAGGTACTTTTTTAACTAGTATGAACTTTGTGTTTAGAATCTTTCTAAGTTTTTTTTAATTTTAATACACTATTTATCGGAGAGATAGATTTATTATTCTAAAAAGAAATAATGAACATTTGAAAAGAAAATTATAATAGGTTATAGGTTAATGGAATGTAAAAAATACTTTATGAGGTATTGGCAAATCGGCTTCGGGGTTGTATGCATTCGATTGTTGGCAGTACACAATTTGCTTTTATTCATGAGAGGCAAATTCCGGATTGCTCGTTGATTGCCAATGAAGCAATCGATGATGTTCGTGGGAAGGATGTAAGTGGTCTTGTTTTTAAAGTGGACTTCAAGAAAGCTATGGTGCGGTGGGCTTGGACTTCCTAATCCAAATAATTAAAGAATTGAGGTTCGGTAATCGTTAGTGCACGTGGGTTTCACAATGTATTTCTACAACCCAAATCTCAATCTTAGTGAATGGTTCCCCCATTGAAAGATTCAAATTACTTAGGGGTCTTTGACAGGGATGCCCATTGTCCTTATTACTTTTTAATTTGGTTGGGGAAGTTCTAAATTTGCTGCTGTCGAAAGCTGAGAGCTTGGGCTTTTAAGGGATTCTAAGTAGGGTGCGATAACAACAGTTCTCGGGTCTCTCATTTGCAATATGCAAATGACTTGATTATTTTTTATGATTCTTCTGAAAGTCAGATTGTGAACGTCAAAAGGATTCTCCGCGTATTCGAATTGGCTTCAGGATTGCAATTAAATTTAAGCAAAAGCTTTCTTTATGGTAATAAAATAAGTGGTGAGTTGTTGGCTCACTGTGTAAGCCGCATCAGTTTTCAGGCTGGGAGTCTTCTATCGGATTATTTGAGTTTACCCCTCGGGCCGTGTAGAAATTTGGTGGCATTATAGGATCCAATAGTTTCAAAATTCACAAAAATGTTACCTAGTTGAAAGGCCAAATGTTTATCTTTTAAGGGCGGAATTACATTGGTAAAAACAATTTTATCAAGCCTCCTGGTATACTTCTTATCTTTGTTTAAAATGTCAACCTCGGTATATCACAAATTGAACTCGTTACTGTCTCGATTCCTATGGGGTGGCTCAATGGAGGAGAAGAAGATCCACTGGTTGAGTTGATCAGTAGCTTGTTTGCCGACCCATTCAGGAGGTCTAAGGATAGTTGATCTCAAGATTAAGAATTAGGCTTTACTTGGTAAATGGGTTTGGAGGTTTGGCAATGAATCAGAAAATGTTTGGAGAATGGTGATCTCTAGCAAGTATAATATCGCACAAAATTCTTTGTTGCCTCTTTGTGTTGTAGCTAGGAATTTGTCTTGGATTTGGAGAGGGATTTGTAATTCATTTTTTTGCTAATGATGATTTTGGTGCTTTAATTTGTCAGAGTTTGTTGTTACAAGTAGGTGAAGGGAAGAAGATTCCGTTTGGGTCGATATTTGGTTGGGTGATATGCCTCTTAAAAATAATTTTCCTCGTATATTTGCTCTACCAAGAAATCAAACAGGTTTTATTGTTGATTTTAGGGATAAAGTAGGTTCGGTTTGGGTGTGGAATATTCTCTTGAGAAGAAGACTTTTTGATTGGGAAACCAAGCAATGTGATGGTTTATGTACTATTTTGTCTAATTTTACTAGATCTAATACATGAACAGACTAGATTAAATGCTGGAGGTTCAAGTGTTGGAAAATTCTCCACTAAATTTGTAATTTCTTTAAAATTCTCTTCTGGGTGTCGGAGTTTGATTGAAAAAAAGCTAGTTTGGTGTAGTTGTTCTCCTTCAAAGGTTGAAAGTTTTGTTTGGATGATTATCCATGGCCGAGCTCCGGTTAGAACTAAACTCGCGAAAAGAGAAATTGTCTTTGATGACGGTATCTTATGTCCCCTTTGTAAATCTAATCTGAAAACGATGGTTCATTTATTATTTATGTTGGGTTTTTCGGTGCTCGATTTCCTTCAACCATTCTAACTCGCCAAGTGTGGAGAAGTTGGATAATTTGGTGAATTTGTGGGAAGTGAAAAATAGACAAAAGACACAAGGATTTATAGTGGTTCGACCTTCTAACAAGCACCTACATCCACTACCTTAGCTTCCTATTAAGGATTTCAACAAATTCACTCTTTGAATTCCATCCCTTTTTCTCGGCTTAGGAGGAAACCGTTACAATGATCAAGCTAACTACCCTTAGCTTGATCAAGCACTCTCTTACAAGAGAAATTCTAAGCAAACTTGAAATCCCTCTAATAGGTATTTGTTTGCAATCTTAAGCTCTCACCCAAAACCTATACGCTTGAGCAAATTTGACAATTAAGCTCACAAGTGTTGTCTATATAATAAAATGTACAAATAAGCTCTAAGACAATTTTGACATCATATATTTGTTGACAATTGAAGCATTAGTCTTCTCTTGATGCTCGGAGGTCCCTTTTATACTCCTAATTGAGTTTGTAGTCGTTGAGGACCGTTGGGGTTGTTTTGAAGCCGTTGGAGACTTTATTTTCTACCATAAATGTTATTCTACAGTCGCCCATTTTGAAACACTTGAACCCATTTCGAAACGCCCTTTTTTAGATCTAGTCGTTGAAGTCTAATGCAGCAAGCCGTTTCAAAACGTCTATGGACGTTTCGAAACCCTTCTAGCCGTATCAAAACGGTTATAACCCGTTTCGGTATGAGTGACAGTTAAGCTACAATTTAAATTACCGTTGGGAAAATAGTTGTTGGGGAGGTTTTGACCATTGGTCCTATCGAAACACCAAATGGGTGTTTCAAAACGAAGACCCTCCGTATCGAAACGGACAAGCCCAATTTCGGTACGGGTTTTGACAGTTTCAAAATGTTTCGATACAAGTCCCCCTA
Organism: Hibiscus tridactylites; assembly: GCA_958450335.1. NCBI lineage: Eukaryota > Viridiplantae > Streptophyta > Magnoliopsida > Malvales > Malvaceae > Hibiscus > Hibiscus tridactylites. The sequence goes on from OY288273.1 coordinate 74,551,786, forward strand.
TTTCGAAATGGGTACCTTGAAAACTCTAGTTCGGTTACTTAAAAACATTTCAAACATTGCCAAAACCATTTAAACCATTCACATACTTAGTTTCAAGTTCTTTGAACTTAAAGGCACTTTTGAAATCTTTTCAAATTAGTCCAAAACTATTTTTCAATTATTATATCAAAACATTAGTTCTTCAATCTCCCCCTTTTGATATAATAAAACTAACTTGAAAAATTGTTTGGGATTCTCCCCCTTTAAGTTTAAAATTTGAATAAGAGATTTCAAAATAGACAAGTAATTAAAGTTCCCCCTTATTCATTTGAAAATGCAATTTTTCAAACCAAACTCTCCCCCTTTTTGTTATATCAAAAAGAATTTAGATAACTTTAAGTTCAAAATAACTTTGGAGGAAAAAATTGACACAAAAATAATTTTGGTTTTAAAATGGCTCCACCTTACTCAAAGCATCATCAAATAATGTTAGTCCGACATATATGATAATCTAGTTGGAATTTAAAAAAAATCAAATCAAACAACTAAAACAACTAGATTTTACCACACTTGAACTTAAGGGAGGATGTGAAGCCTTCTTTCTTCAAGTGTTCTTCCTTGTGTGCATGGAGCTCCCCCTTCATATTTGGACTTGTTGATTCATCTCCATCACACCTAGCATAAGACAATCAAGTAATTTTTTGTATCTAAATTGCTTTGGATCCATGGACATTAGTAGCACATATTTTAGACCCCTTAGGAATCCATTTTTCAATTCCATCCTTTTAGTTGAAGTGGTTAGTTCTTTTAGAACCCAAACACTTCTAAAACATTTTCCATTCAAAAATCTATGGGCACTAGATTGTCTTACATAAAAATTTGATTTTCCAAAATTGTTTTTCTTTTCAAGCTCTTTGAAAATCAAATCTTTTTCTTCTTGAACTTTTTGAAGCAAATTTTGTAAATCAACATATTTTTGTCAAACTCATTGAGTTTTGCTTCAAGTTCACTTTTGGTTTTAGAAATCAAATCATTTTGAATTTTCAAATTTGAAACAATTTTCTTGTTTTTCAAAATGTGATTTTTAAATTCTAAAACCAAATCATTGTAGGCATCTTGTAATTCATCAAAAGAATATGAACATGAAGTAGATGAATTAGAAGTTACCCTTGAATCTTCTTCGAGGGCCATAAGGCAAAGATTGGCTTGTTCATCGTCAGTGGAGTCTTCATCACTTCATGTAGCCACATATACCTTCTTCTTATGGCTTGAAGTGCTTGCCCTCTTCTTCTTCTTTGATTCTCGTTCGAGTTCTTTCATAGCTTTCTTCATGAAAGGGGCACACTTCTTGAAGAAATGAACTCTCTCTTCTTCTTCATCCTCCTTCTCACTTGTATCAACATGGTTGCACTTGGAGAACTTGAGAGCAATGGCATTCACGTGGATGCCTAGCTCCATAATCTTCTTCTTCCTCATCTTTCTTATCTCTTCCTTCTCCTTCTCCTCTTCTTTATCTTTCTTTATAATTTGGTGAGTGAGAAGTGACCCCATGAGTTCATCAAGCTTCAAGGTCTTCAAATTCTTAGCTTCGATGATAACGGTCCTCTTTGAGTCCCATGACTCAGGAAGAGAATAGATAAGCTTTCGGATAAGCTTTTCTTCCAGAATGACTTCTCCATAACATTTGAGTCCATTGGTGATGGTGGAGAATCGATGGAACATCTTCTCAATGTCCTCTTTTGGATCCATTTTGAAGTTTTCATACTCTTGGTTAAGGAGGCCGATCTTGGTCTCCTTTACTTCGTTTGTCCTCTCATATGTAACTTCGAGCTTGTCCCAAACTTCCTGGGCACTCTCGCAAGAAGACAACTTCTCGTAGATATTGAGGCTAAGTGCACAAAAGATGAAGTGCAAAGCCTTGAAATTTAGCTCCATCTTCTTACGATCGTCGGCTCTCGACTCCGCCTTGCTTCCTTTTAGTACGAACGAGCCATCTTCAATGATATCCCAAAGCTTGTAGTCTTTGGATTTGACAAAGAACATCAACGTCATCTTCCAATAAGCATAATTGGTCCCGTCGAAGAAAGGTGGCTTGTCGATGGATTGCGCCATTGAGCCGGTTGTTTGAGATGTTGATCGAGCTTCCCAGATTGCCTCATTAGGATGTTAATTCTCTTTAATTGAGCCAAGATCTGATACCAATTTTAGGTTTTTCGGTGCTCGATTTCTTTCAATCGTTCTAGCTCGCCAAGTGTGGAGAAGTTGGATATTTGGGTGAATTTGTGGGAAGTTAAAAATAGACAAAAGACACAAGGATTTATGGTGGTTCGACATTCTATCAAGCACCTATATCCACTACCTTAGTTTCCCACTAAGGATTTCAACAAATTCACTCTTTGAATTACGTCCCCTTTTCTTGGCTTGGGAGGAAACCGTTACAACGATCAAGCTAACTACCCTTAGCTTTATCAAGCACTCTCTTACAAGAGAAATTCTAAGCAAACTTGAAATCTCTCTAATAGGTATTTGTTTACAATCTTAAGCTCTCACCCAAAACCTATACACTTGAGCAAATTTGACAATTAAGCTCACAAGTGTAGTCTATACAATAAAATGTACAAATAAGCTCTAAGACAATTTTGACATCATATATTTGTTGACAATTGAAACATTAGTCTTCTCTTGATGCTTGGTGGTCCCTTTATACTCCTAATTAAGTTTGGAGGTGTTGAGGACCATTGGGGTTATTTTGGAGTCGTTGGAGGCTTTATTCCCCACCATAAATGTTATTCTACAAACGTCCGTTTCGGAACGCCCTTCTTTAGAACTAGCTATTGAAGTCTGATGCAGCAAGACATTTTGAAACATATATGGCCGTTTCGAAACCCTTCTAGCTGTATCAAAACGGTTATAACTCGTTTCTGTACAAGTGACAGTTAAGCTAGGCATCAATGCAAGTGTCGTAGCTCTCAAATCCTCCACATGCCATCATGTAGATTCAAGTGAGGAAGAAAGTGAAGATGAAGAGATGACCTATCTCTTCAACAAATTCACCCAGTTCATGAAGAGTGAAATGGATAAATCCAAGCTTGAATCGAGGAAGAAGATGAAGGACTCCCACAAATCCAAAAAGATGGGATCATCTTCAAAACAAGCATATGTGGCCACATGGAGTGATGAAGACTCCATCGATGATGAAGTAGCCCACCTATGCTTGATGGCCCTCAATGAGGGGGAGGTAACTTCTAACTCATCTATTTCAAATTCATATACATTTGATGAGTTGCAAGATGCCTATGATGATTAGCTTTTGGAATTCAAGGCATCATTTTCCAAAAACAAAAAGTTGATTTCAAACATAAAAATTGAAAATGATTTAATTTCCAAAACAAATCTTGAACTTGAAGCAAAATTAAAAGATTTTGAACAAAAATGTTTTGATTTACAAAATTTTCTTCTTAAAGTTCAAAAAGAAAAAGATTTGATTTCCAATGAACTTGAAAAGAAAAATAGTTTTGGAAAATGAAATTTTTATGTTAGACAATCTAGTGCCCCTAGATTTGTAAATGGTAAATGTTTTAGAAGTGTTTGCGTCCCAAAAGGACTAACCACTTCAACTAAAAAGGATGACATTGAAAAGTGGATTCCAAAGGGGACTAAGTTTTGTGCTACTAACGTCTATGGATCAAAAGCAATTTGGATACCAAAAATCACTTGATTGTCTTTTGCTAGGTGTGATGAAGATTGATTAACAAGTCCAATTAATGAGGGGAGCTCCATGCACACTAAGGAAGAACACTTGAAGAAGGAAGGCTTCACATCCTCCCTTGAGTTCAAGTGTGGTAAAATCTAGTTGCTTTTACTTTTATTTGATTTATTATTCATTTATTCAACTAGATGATCATATATGTTGGACTAACATTTTTAATGATGCTTTGAGTAAGGGGGGAGCCATTTTAAAACCAAATTCTTATTTTTGTCAAAAATTTTCCTCTATAGTTATTTTGAGCTCAATGTCATTTTAAATTCTTTTTGATATAACAAAAAGGGGGATAAATGGTTTGAAAAATTGATTTTTCAATTTTTTCAAGAGAATAAGGGGAAGCCTAAATCAAATTTAAATTTCAAGTCTCTTATTCATTTTTTTAATACAAAGGGGAAACAATTTTTCAAGTTGGTTTTATTATATCAAAGGGGGAGATTGTAGAACTAAGTGTTTTGATATAATATTTGAAAAATGTTTTGGACTAAATTGAAAAGAATTTAATATATGTTTTTAGTCAAAAACAACTTGGAAATATGTTTAAGGGTTTTACAAGGCTTTGGAATGATTTAAAGTACATTTAAAGTAGTCAAAACCAGCCTTTTTAAGTGCTCGTACCGATACGCCTCAGGGTTTCAACTACATGAACTTTCCAGTAGCCAAAACCCGTTCCGATACGCTTAGCCGTATCGATACGGTGTGTTCTGAAATAGCCCAAGGGCTAGTCGCGTATCGATACGAGTGTATCGCGTACCGATACGCCTAACTACCCCAACGGTCATTTTCCCACAGGTCTTTTAATTTGTAGGACCGTACGAATACGCTAGGTAAGCATATCGATACGCATCAGGTGAAGAAGCCCAACGGCTAATTCCTTATCGGGACCGTATCGATACGGTTTGAAGGGTATCGATATGCCAAGCTGCAGAACTGCATTTATGGTGGGAAATAAAGGCTCCAACGGCTCCAATCCAATCCCAACGGATAGTAACGGCCACAAACTCATCAAGGAGAAGGGACCTCCAAGCATCATGTAATGGTTAATGCTTCAATTGTTACAACATTATGATGTCAAAATTTGTCTAGAGCTTAAATTGTATATTTCTTGCTTAGACAACACTTGTGAGCTTAACATTGTTAAATTTGCTCAAGTGTTTAGTTTTTGGGTGAGTGCTTAGTATTGTAAATACATACCTATTAGAGGATTTCTAGTTTGCTAAGTCTTTCTCTTGTAAGAGAGTGTTTGATCAAGCTTTGGGTAGAAAGCTTGATCGTTGTAACGGTTTACTCCTAATCCGAGAAAAGGGGACGAAATTCTTAGTGAATTTGTTTGGAAATCCTTAGTGGGAAGCTAAGGTAGTGGATGTAGACCTTGGTTAGAAGGTTGAACCACTATAAATCCTTGTGTAAATTGTCTAATTTTTCCTTCCCACATTTGCACCCAAATTATCCAACTTCTCCACACTTGGCGAGCAAGAACGGTTGAAGGAATCGAGCCCCCAACATCTCAACAATTGGTATCAGGGCTTGGCTCAATCGAAGGGGATTCACATCCTATTGAGAAGATTTGGCAAGCTCGATCATCATTTCACCGACCGGCTCAAATGGCGCAATCCATCGACAAACTGCCCTTCTTCGACGGAAATCACTATGCCCATTGGAAGACAAAGATGAAATTTTTCATGAAGTCAAAAGACTACAAGCTATGGGACATTGTTGAAGATGGTCCGTTCGTGCCTCAACGAAGCAAAGCAGAATGTAGTGTCGAAGATCGCAAGAAGATGGGGAAAGGCCTTGCACATTCTATATTGTGCTTTTGGCCCAACCATCTATGAGAAGATTTCTTCTTGTGAGAGTGTCAAAGAGGTATGGGACAAGCTTGAAGTCACATACGAAGGGACAAATGAAGTAAAGGAGACCAAGATCGGGCTCCTCACCTTAGAGTATGAGAACTTCAAGATGAATCCGGAAGAGAACATCGAGAAGATGTTTGATAGGTTCTCCACTATCACAAATGGATTCAAAGGATTTGAAGGAGCCATCCCGAAAGAGAAGCTTGTCCGAAAGCTCATCTACTCCCTTCCCGAGTCATGGGACTCAAAGAGGATCGTCATCGTCGAAGCCAAGAATATCAAAACCTTGAAGCTTGATGAACTCATGGGGTCACTTCTCACTCACCAAATAATGAAGAAAAACAAAGAAGAGGATAAGAAGAAGGAAGAGATTAGAGCGATGGGGAAGAAGAATGTCATGGAGCTAGGCATCAATGCAAGTGTCGTAGCTCTTAAATCCTCCACATGCCATCATGTAGATTCAAGTGAGGAAGAAAGTGAAGATGAAGAGATGGCATATCTCTTCAACAAATTCACCCGGTTCATAAAGAGCGAAATGGATAAATCCAAGCTTGAATCAAAGAAGAAGATGAAGGACTCCCACAAATCCAAAAAGATGGGATCATCTTCAAAATAAGCATATGTGGCCACATGGAGTGATGAAGACTCCACCGATGATGAAGTAGCCCACCTATGCTTGATGGCCCTCAATGAGGGGGAGGTAACTTCTAACTCATCTATTTCAAATTCATATACATTTGATGAGTTGGAAGATGCCTATGATGATTTTCTTTTGGAATTCAAGGCATCATTTTCCAAAAACAAAAAGTTGATTTCAAAAATAAAAATTGAAAATGATTTTCTTTCCAAAACAAATCTTGAACTTGAAGCAAAATTAAAAGATTTTGAACAAAAATGTTTTGATTTACAAAATTTTCTTCTTAAAGTTCAAAAAGAAAAAGATTTGATTTCCAATGAACTTGAAAAGAAAAATAGTTTTGGAAAATCAAATTTTTATGTTAGACAATCTAGTGCCCCTAGATTTGTAAATGGGAAATGTTTTAGAAGTATTTGGGTCCCAAAAGGACTAACCACTTCAACTAAAAAGGATGACATTGAAAAATGGATTCCAAAGGGGACTAAGTTTTGTGCTACTAACGTTTATGGGTCTAAAGCAATTTGGATACCAAAAATCACTTGATTGTCTTTTTCTAGGAGTGATGGAGATTGATCAACAAGTCCAATTAATGAGGGGGAGCTCCATGCGCTCTAAGGAAGAACACTTGAAGATGGAAGGCTTCACATCCTCCCTTGAGTTCAATTGTGGTAAAATCTAGTTGCTTTTGCTTTTATTTGATTTATTTTTCAATTATGTCAACTACATGATCATATATGTTGGAATAACATTTTTAATGATGCTTTGAGTAAGGGGGAGCCATTTTAAAACCAAATTCCTATTTTTGTCAAAGTTTTTCCTCTATAGTTATTTTGAGCTCAATGTCATTTTAAATTCTTTTTGATATAACAAAAAGGGGGATAAATGGTTTGAAAAATTGATTTTTCAAGTTTTTCAAGAGAATAAGGGGGAGCCTAAATCAAATTTAAATTTCAAGTCTCTTATTAATTTTTTTAATACACAGAGGGTAACAATTTTTCAAGTTGGTTTTATTATATCAAAAAGGCGGAGATTGTAGAACTAAGTGTTTTGATATAATATTTGAAAAATGTCTTGGACTAAATTGAAAATAATATAAAATATGTTTTTAGTCAAAAACAACTCTGAAATATGTTTAAGGGTTTTACAAGGCTTTGGAATGATTTAAAGTACATTTAAAGTAGTCAAAATCAGCATTTTTAAGTGCCCGTACCGATACGGTTTCGGACCATACCGATACGCATTAGGGTTTCAACTACATGAACTTTCCAGTAGCCAAAACCCGTACCGATACGCTTAGCCATATCGATACGGTGTGTTTTGAAATAGCCCAACGTCTAGTCGCGTACCGATACAAGTGTATCGCGTACCGATACACCTAACTACCCCAATGGTTATTTTCCCAACGGTCTTTTAATTTGTAGGATCGTACCGATACGCTAGGTAAGCATATCGATACGCATCAGTTGAAGAAGCCCAACAGCTAATTCCTTATCGGGACCGTATCAATACGGTTTGAAGGGCATCGATACGCCAAGCTGCAGAACTGCATTTATGGTGGGAAATAAAGGCTCCAACGGCTCCAATCCAATCCCAACGGCTAGTAACGGCCACAAACTCATCAAGGAGTATAAAAGGGACCTCCAAGTGTCATGTAATTGTTAATGCTTCAATTGTTACAACATTATGATGTCAAAATTTGTCTAGAGCTTAAATTGTATATTTCTTGCTTAGACAACACTTGTGAGCTTTTCATTGTTAAATTTGCTCAAGTGTTTAATTTTTGGGTGAGTGCTTAGTATTGCAAACACATACCTATTAGAGGGATTTATAGTTTGCTAAGTCTTTCCTGTAAAACCTATGTTTGATTTTGATATAATTAAATCTTTAAGGATCAATTTGAAAAACTTAAAATTGTTTTATAAGTCACTTAATAAGTTTTAAATCACCAACTCTTTAAAACTGATTTGGAAATCTCAAACTCAAAATATTTTCTAAGTGTTCCAAGGCCAAACTATTGAAAAACGTCCAGGTGTATTGATACACTTCCAAGCGTATCGATACCTTTTTACCAAAGTTGGCTACTAGAGGAACACGTATCGATACGGAAAACCCTCGTATCGATACGCCCCTTTGTAAAAGTCTAAAGAGTTTGAATGGCGTATCGATGCGTCAAACCCTCGTATCGATACGGCCTTAATGAATTTTTAAATTCAAGTCGGTTTAAATATTTTAACCGTTGGTGTCAATTGGTTGGTAACCAAATTTTAAATGGTCGTTGACCCGTATCGATAAGCCAAACCCTCGTACCGATACGAAAATCGACAGTGAGCTAAGTTGAGAAAAAGGTATCAATACGGCAAACCCCCGTTTCGATACCCCTTATTTATTGCACACAACGACTCTTTCTTTTCTGAGACAGGTATCGATACGGCTCCCCGTGTACCGATACGCATAGCTGCAGAAGTGCATTTATGGTGGTAAGAGAGGGTTTCAACGGCTCCATTTATGTTCCCAACCACCCAAACAGCTAGAATTAATAGAGGAGGTATAAAATGAAGCTCAGCAACAACCATTCAACATTCAAGCATCATCAAAGCAAAAATCCAAACCCTTGAGCTATTCAAAGTCATATTCTTGTACTCAACTCTATTGTCTTTCAATTGTCAAATTGTATTGTGAGTTTGGGGTTGTTGAAATTGTAATTGGGTAGACAATTATCCTTTGAGAGGAAACATTTGAGTTTACCAAATTATTTCTTTGTAATTTGAGTGGATTAAGCTTTGGGTAGAAAGCTTAATCGAAATTGTAAGGTTTCCTTCTCATCCAAGAAAACGGGACGAATTCAAGTAGTGAATTGTTTGAAAATCCTTAGTGGGAACTAAGGTAGTGGATGTAGAGTTCATTTGGAGAACTTGAACCACTATAACCCCTTGTGTCATTTTTATTTTCAATCTTTTTCTTCACAAAAATTTTAATTGCCAATTCACCCCCCTCTTGGCCATTTGCAAGTGTTCGATCAACTCAACAATTGGTATTAGAGCAATACTCATTGGAAGGATTACAACCCTCTTGAGTCGATTCTTGGAGAGTTTGATCAACAACAAGTCAAGCAATGGCATCCACCTCTAACTATGAGTCCCAATCCACCACCAAGCCATCATTCTTCAATGGGGATAACTATCCTTATTGGAAGAATAGGACGAGGCTCTTCATCAAGTCTACCGACTATATGGTGTGGGATGTAGTTGAAGAAGGTCCATACATTCCCATGAGGAGAGATGGAGAAAGGCTCGTCCCAAAGGTCAAAGCCGAAATGACCGATGATGAAAGAAGAAGGATGCAAGTGAATGACAAAGCTCTTCATGTAATATTTTGTGCACTTGGTCCGGATATCTACTCCAAGGTGTCTTAAATCGAAAATGCCAAGGATGTTTGGGACACCCTCGAGACAACATATGAGGGAACTAGTGATGTCAAGGAGACAAAGATTGGGCTACTCAATCTAAGCTATGAGAACTTCAAGATGGATCCCGAAGAAAGTGTCTCCAAGATGTTTGATCGGTTCTCGGTCATTGTCAATGGTTTGAAGGGTTTCGGCGAAATCATTCCCGAAGACAAGTTAGTGAGAAAGTTGTTGTATTCTCTTCCGGAGTCATGGGATGGCAAGAGAACGACCATTATTGAAGCTAGAGATTTGAAGACTCTCAATCTTGATGCTCTTGTTGGATCTCTACTCACACATGAGATTATGAGGAAGGGAAGAGAACAAGAGAAGAAGATAGTGGAGAAGAAGGAAGTTGAGAAAAAGAAAGTGGGAATCGCACTAAAAGCTTCACATCAAGAAAGTGATTCTAGTGAGGATGAAGATGAGGAGATGGCTATGTTGGCCAAACGTTTTACTCGATTCATGAAGTCAAATCGTGGAAGAAAAATCATTAGAAAGGGAGACTTCAAGAGTAAAAGCAAGGAAGAGGAGAATGACCAAATTACTTGTTATGAATGCAAGAAACCGAGTCACATCCATTCCGAGTGTCCTCAATTGAAAAAGAAAAGCTTTGGGAAGAAGAACAAGCTCAAAGCACAAATTGCTACTTGGAGTGACGATGAGTCATCCGAGGAAGATGAGGGATTGGCCAATCTCTGTCTCATGGCCATTGATGATGAACCTAAGGTAAACTCTCATTTATCCAATTTCGATTTTACTATTGATGAACTTCAAGAAGCTTATGATGAATTGCAAGAAGTGTATGATGAATTAGTAGGAAAATACAAAGAGTCCATTTTGAAAAACAAGAAAATCATTTCAGATTTGAAAAATCAAAATAAGACATTTTCTAAAGCTAACTCCGAATTGGAAAAGAAGGTTTTGTTTTTAGTCAATCTTTCAAATGATCTTAAAACAAAAAATCTTGAACTTGAAAAACTTCTTTCCGATTTTCAAGATTATCACACAAAGGAAGTGGATAATCTTAAAACATCTATTGCTATTGGGAAAAATAATTTTGAAAAAGGAAATCATTCTAAATCCCAATATGTAAAAAGAAAACCTTTTGTACGTAAACAAAGAAATTTTAATAAGCAAGCTAGAGGTCAAAGAGTTAGGAGTGTTTGGGTTCCTAAAGAACTCATTATTTCTAATGATATGAATGTTATTGCTTCTTGGATTCCTAAGGGAACCATATTGTTGAAGGCTAACACTCATGGACCCAAGATGATTTGGGTACCAAAAACCAAGGCCTAATTTCTTTGTTTGTAGGGGGAGCATTGCTACAAGGCTAAAGCTTCAAGCAAAAATTCTTGGTACCTTGATAGTGGATGCTCAAGACACATGACCGTTGACAAGAGTCGATTTGTTGAACTAAAGCCTAAAGGTGGTGGAGTGGTAACTTTTGGTGACAACTCCAAAGGCCACATTGAAGGAATAGACTCCATTGGTAATCACTCTTCTATTTTCATTGAAAATGTTTTGTATGTCAACGGTCTTAAGCATAATTTGTTGAGTATTAGTCAATTGTGTGATAAGGGTTTTAATGTTATATTTGATAAAAGTGGTTGCAAAATTGTAATCATTAAAACAAATTAACTAATACTCATTGGTCATTGCATAGGGAACATTTACATGGTGCATCTAGAAGACATTCATTCATCACATACATGCTTAGTTGCACATGATGAACATGACTCATGGCTTTGGCATAGAAAATTCGGACATGCTAGCATGAGTGTCTTAGAAAAATTAATTTCCCTTAATCTAGTTAGAGGTTTACCCAAACTTAAATTTTCAAATGATAAAATTTGTGATGCATGTTCAAAGGGTAAACAACATAGAAGTTCTTTTAAATCCATAAATGATGTCTCTACTAGTAGATGTTTACAATTGATTTATATGGATCTTTTTGGGCCTATTAGAACTATGAGCTTGGGTGGAAAATCATATGCTTTTGTGCTTGTAGATGACTATTCTAGGTATACTTGGGTTCTATTCTTAAGTACAAAGGATGTGGCTTTAGAAAAATTCATCATATTTTCTAAAATAACTCAAAATGATCTTGAACTTAAAATTTCTCACATTAGAAGTGATCATGGAACCAAATTTCAAAATCTAGGTTTCGATGAGTTTTTAAATGAAAATGGGATTAGCCACAATTTTTCCGCACCTCGCACTCCTCAACAAAATAGGGGTGATTGAGAGGAAAAATCGAACTTTAGAAGAAATGGCTAGAACCATGCTTTACGAAAATAATTTACCTAAATATTTTTGGGCGGAAGCCACAAACACCGCTTGCTATATTATAAATCGAGTAATGATTAGGCCAATTTTGAAGAAAACACCTTATGAGATTTTAAAATCTAAGAAGCCTAACATTAGCTATTTTCACCCTTTTGGTTGCAAGTGTTTTGTTTTGAATAATGGTAAAGAAAACTTAGGTAAATTTGATGCTAAAAGTGATGAAGCTATTTTCTTAGGGTACTCGTTAAACTCTAAAGCCTATCGTGTATTTAATAAAAGAACTCTAGTTGTTGAAGAGTCAATACATGTTGTTTTCGATGATAACCTCCTTCCGAGGAAGGAATCTTGTGATGATGGTGATGTAGGAATCATTGATGCCATTGATGGAGGACAAACATCAAAGGTGGATGAGATTCCAACAAAATATGAGGATTCACAAGATCCACCTCTTGAAGCCTTGAAGGACTTGGCTCTTGAGGAAAGGGAGGTGTCTTACCCAAGGGAGTTAAATTATGTCAAAGGTGGTGAAATCTTGGGTGATCCATCCAAGGGGGTAACTACTAGATCCTCTCTCAAATTAATGAATCATGTTGCATTTCTTTCATGCATTGGGCCTAAGAATATTAAAGAAGCTTTAAAAGATGATTTTTGGATTTTGGTCATGCAAGAGGAACTAAATCAATTTGAGAGGAGTAAAGTGTGGACATTAGTTGAAAGGCCTAATGATCAATCTACTATAGGAACAAAATGGGTTTTTAGGAATAAATTAGATGAAAGTGGTAATATAGTGAGAAACAAGGCTAGGCTTGTTTCTCAAGGCTATACACAAGAAGAGGGAATTGATTTTGATGAGACTTATGCACCCGTAGCTAGAATGGAAGCTATTAGGATGTTGCATGTATTTGCATGTTACCATAATTTCAAGCTTTTTCAAATGGATGTGAAAAGTGTCTTTTTAAATGGTTTTATAAATGAAGAGGTGTATGTTGAACAACCACCGGGTTTTGAGGATTCAAAATTTCCAAACCATGTGTTTAAACTAACAAAAGCTCTCTATGGTTTAAAACAAGCTCCTAGAGCTTGGTATGAGAGACTTTCAAATTTCTTAATTGAAAAGGGTTTTGAAAAAAGAAAGGTGGATACAACACTCTTCATAAAAAGATATAACAATGACATCTTAGTAGTTCAAATTTATGTTAATGATATCATTTTTGGTTCTACTAATGAGTGTTATTGTAAAGAATTTTCTAAGCTAATGCAAGGTGAGTTCGAGATGAGCATGATGGGGGAGCTCTCATTCTTTTTGGGACTCCAAATCAAACAAAGGAAGGATGGCACCTTCATAAATCAAGCTAAGTACGTGAATGACATGCTCAAAAAGTTTGGCTTGGAGAATGCAAAGCCTCAAGCCACTCCTATGAGTTCTTCCATAAAGCTTGACAAAGATGAAGGAGGTAAGTGTGTTGATTCTAAGCTTTATAGATCCATGATAGGTTCTTTTCTTTACCTTACCGCAAGTAGACCGGATATCATGTTTAATGTTTGCTTGTGTGCTAGGTTTCAAGCTAGTCCTAGAGAATCACACTTAGTTGCCATTAAGAGAATTTTTAGATACCTTAGAGACACACCTACTTTAGGCCTTTGGTATCCTAAAGATTCTTCCTTTAGCCTTCATGCTTATTCGGATGCGGATTATGAGGGATGTAAGATAGATAGGAAAAGTACTTCCGTGACATGCCAATTCTTAGGTAGTATGCTCGTATCTTGGTTCTCTAAGAAACAAAATAGCGTAGCCTTATCTACCACCGAAGCGGAGTACATATCCTTAGGGAGTTGTTGTGTTCAAGTCCTTTGGATGAGGCAACAACTCTTAGATTATGGTGTTGAAGTAGAAATCATACCCCTTAAGTGTGACAACACAAGTGCCATTTGTCTTACTAAGAATCCCATCCAACACTCTAGAACTAAACACATAGAAATTTGACATCATTTTATTAGAGATCATGTTTTGAAAAATGATGTTGTTATTGAATATGTTGATACCTTGAACCAATTAGCGGATATATTTACAAAACCTTTAGATAAAGAGCGTTTTTGGTCTCTTAGGAGAGAGTTAGGTCTAGCTAGCCTATCTTGACCTTTTAGGACCTCTTTGTGCTTAAAAATGCTTGATTTTGTGAAATTGCATGTTTATGTGTTGTAACTCTTGAAAATATCTATGCCTATAGTTAGGGGGAGTATGCTTCTATTAAAATATGCTTAGAACTGTTCATTCATCATTTGCATACTCTTAGAAGATGTTAAATTCGAGCCTATGGTTGTTCTTAGAACTAAATATGCATTTCTAGGCATAGGGTATCGATACGGATCTACGCGTATCGATACGTGTTCTTCATTCATTTTCCCAGAATTCATTTTGCTTAAACGGGTATCGATACGATTAAACTCATATCGGTACGAGCTTCTAATCATTTCGATACGGACCTCATCTGTTTCGATACGATTCTCCAATGGGCATTTTTAAGGAAATGACATTTCTACCCCCGTATCGATACACCCTCAGGCGTATCGATACTCGATTGCGCAGACAGCTTTTAATTTGGCATTTAAAGTGTTCAACTTTTACCAAAATTAAAATTCTTCAAACCCTAAAAACCCTAGTCATTTTTGCCTATAAAAAGGGCTCTTCCTCCCTCATATTTTCACACCACAACTCAAATCTAAAAGAGTTTTTTCAATCAAGCAAAGCTTTAAGCTCTCTCTCATCACAATTGTGCTAGAATTTTCTTCAATATTCTCAAGTTTCTATCAAGGTAAATTTTCTTTCTTTTAATTTTTTTTGTTTTGTTTTTGGTTTTATGATTCTTTTTCTTTTAAGTTTTTTTTAAAAATTTCTTTTCTTCAAATTTTCAAAATTTCTTTTACCTTGGTTCTTAACCAAAACTTGAAGAAATCTTTTTGCATAATTTCTCTTTTAGATCATGGCACCAAAGGAATCGAGGAAGCGAACAAGGGTTTCTCTAATCGGTGAATCATCCACTCTTGGAGCGATTGCACGTCCGAACTACACTACCATCTATGAACAATCCTTTGAAGGTCCCACGGGTCTAGCATATTTTCGTCAATTCGAGAATTACAAGATTCGTGCGGAAAGGGTAATATCCATTCCTTTTCTCGACTCAGAGCGCTTTAAATTTGAATATCTTCCTTTGCTTCGTCGTTGGAACTTCATGGATTTCCTATCTATTCCCGGTTTTTATAATCGTCTTTTGGTTTTGATTTTCTACACTAATGCCAAATGTGTTTCTCGCAATGGGGAAGTTGTCGCCATTAGCTCCTATCTCATGGGAAAGAAATTCATCCTTGATGTCAAATCTATTTGTGAAGTCTTTAAATTAGAGGATGAAGGCATTGATGATGAGGATGCTTTGGGGCATGTTCTTAGTGGCTCCATGACCGCCCTAAATGCTCATGACCGGATCTGTAACCCCTTAGCCCGGCCTAGACGGTTGACCCGAACTACAAAGATTACACGGGGAAAACCAAAGTCAACCCGAAAGTCAACCTTGATTAACGACCCTTTTTTTCTTTATAAACTTGTCAAAATGCATATTAACCCTAGGTGAACTCTTGAGATAAGCATACTCAAAAATCACAGCAATCGGAAAACATTTAGGGACTCAATTGCACAACATACAAATTTAGGGACCAATTTGTAAATTCTGGAAATTACGAGGACTTAACCAAATTTTGAGTTACCATTATGAAATTAATCATGTTTCATGCTTCTCTGCCAAATTTCAACTCAAACGGACACTCCGAACTCAAGCAATTGCATAATCAAAGTTCAGGACCAAAACGTAAGGTTTTCAAAACATATAATCATCAGATTCAGTGCCCAACGGTCGAGTGTTCCGAAACGGGGAAGGTTCGTTCCGAAACGCGGGACCGTTTCGAAACCTGTTGCGGAACAGGGCTTGGCAGTAGCAAATCCGTTTCGGAACAGCTCTACCTGTTTCGAAACGCAATGGCCATTTCAAGCCACCTGTTCTGAAACAGTAGCACCCGTTCCGATACGGGCTGCCCAGAATTGCAGAATTCTTCTGGTTTAACACACTTTCAACCCATCAAACACATCCTTTTGACCTCCAAAACATACCCGCAAGTCATTAAACACTTAAGGGACATACTAGCATCATCAAAAAACAATCACGACATCATTTGGGATAAACTCCAAATCTATAGGCATGCATCCTATAATGGAAATCATGCAAACATCAAATCACCAAATTCAAATACCAAGTGGCCATTTACATATCCAACGTCATCATAGGCATAAACCAAACTTAGGGAGTCCAAAACATCTCCCAAAAACAACACCTAGGTTCCCATTGCCAAATGCCAAAAGCTAAAAGTGTTATGAAAATAGTCACCATACATGAGCTTAGTCTTTCACTTGGATCCTTGACCTCCTTGCTGCCCTTAAAGCTCTTCAATGCTCTGCATTATTGATTTAAGAAAGAGAGAGCGTAAGTACATAGCTTAGTGAGGAATGCTCCATTAAAACACCACAATAATGTATTTGTAAAAACACCTTTTTAAAGCCTTTAGTTTCAAACAACATTTATCATGCTTTTATGCATACAAACCAAGCATCTCAAGCTTCAAATCATCAACATGTCATATTGGCTTTCAAGTGATAATCCATAATCATTTTTCAACATAAAACACAATCGGATACGCGGATTACAAGCGTTGTCCCATACGCTTCACACACACTACCAATATCAAGGTGGAGTATACGGTACAATCACAACCCCTCAACACCCATGATGGAGTATACGGTACAATCACAACCCCTCCACATCACTCATTGATAGTTGTATAACATCACTAACGAGAACACGGGACACACAACACAAGATCCACACATGGACTTTTAACCACCATTGTGATCTTAACACAAGATCCACACGTGGACTTTTAACCACCATGGTGATCTTAACCATCTCGTTAGTGTACTTGGATGGAGTTTACGGTACAATCACAACCCCTCGACATCCAAGGCGACTTTATTCACGGTTCACCCAATCCTATAGCCGACTAACTATATCCGATTCAAGTACTTTTAAACCAACACATCACTTGCCAATATACATCATTTACCATCATAAATCCACTGTTTTTAAAGCATTTAACAAAGCCATTAAATAAACATGCATCACCATGCATCAAACCACATTTATCAATGTTCAAAACAAGGATCTCTTACCTTGAGCATCCTTCAACACATGGCTTATAAAACCAACATTACACATGCTAAAATATGCTTTCAAAATAGAATTTAAACATGCAAATAAAACACATTGCATTCAACCATCTCATGGTTCATCAAAAAGAGAGTTTTTCCGAAAACTTACTCTTGAGCTTAGCTAAGTTGCTTAGACTTAAACTAAGCTCCCATAACCTTCAAACATTGGTTTCAAAGTTGAAAACCAAACTTCACTCACCGATTCTGTTTCGCAAGCTTGCCGAAACACCGATCAAGCCTCCGGATCAACACCACAAGGATCCGAAGATGTCTCCCCTGTTTTAAACACATCAAAGCAAAGGATTAATGCATCATCATGCATTAATATCTTCAACCTCAACACCTAAACTCGTTGCTCTCACCAACACTCACATTTCGGCTACCAAACACAACCGAAATCACATCCAAACACCTCTACAACACTACCCAACTAAAATCCATCAATTCCAATCATTCTTAGACATCAATTAACATCCAAAAAGATCCTAATCACGTCCTTATACCTCCAGCTATAGCAGAACATCAAAATCATCTCAAAAACCACCATTAACTCAAGCAAAAACTTAGGAAAATCAACCTATTCGGGATTGCATTGATTAAACCTCAATTACGCATCAAATATACATCCAAAATACATCAAGAAGACATCTCAAAACAAAGCCCAATCATTTAATACGAATTTAATCAAAATTAAATCCAAATCTTGCATTTTAAGCCAAAATCAAGATCACAACATCACAGCCTTTAATAAAACTCAAATCAAGGATTGAGAACTTGAGAATTTCAGTAAAGAACTGAGTATTTAGAGGAGAAGGACGTTCATACCTCTAAATGTGAGTTTCTCCTTGTTTAGAGCCAAAATTCTTGAAAAATCAATAAGCAAATGATGAGGATTTGGTGTAGGAATGATTAGAAAACATTTGGAGATTGAAATCTCAACTTTAGGTGTGAAAATCAAAGGAAAAGTGGCTGAGGAAATGTGTTTGGCTGGGAGAAAATGGAGAGAAAATGTAATGGGAAAATTTTTATCAAAAGTTAGTTATGAAATCAAAAATATCTATTTCCCTCTTTTTCCTTTTATTAAATATCATTTAATAAATCTTTAATATTAAGAAAAATCTGGAGAAACCTCTTCTTGGGTAAATTAGCTCCTTAAAGATTTAAAGTTTCAATCCTTTTAAAACAGTCACCAACTTTTCAAAAATTACATTTTAGTCACTAACTTGAAATGCCATACTTCCAAACCTCATTTTGTAAAATTGATTTCACCACTCTCTTATATATAATAAAAGAGGATTTTTAAATATTTTTCCATACAATGCATCCCGAACTAGGCTTTCCCTAAAAACCACCTTTTATATTCGAACCGTAACCCAACCGGTCCGATTCAAACCCAAAACTTCTAAGCCCAAAATTGGGGTGTTACAACTCCCCCCCCCCCTTAAGAAATTTCGTCCTTGAAATTTACCTGAAGGAAAGAGGTACGGAAACTGCTTCAACATGTCATCCTTCCGTTCCCACGTGGCTTCTTCAGCTCCACGATGCTTCCACAACACCTTTACCAACTCAATGGTCTTGCCTCGAAGAACTTTACTATCCAAATCCAGAATCTTCACCGGTTCCTCATCATAGGTCAAATCCGGATTCAACTCCACTTCCTCCACAGGCATCACATGAGATGGATCCGATCTATACTTCTGAAGCATAGAAACATGAAACACATCATGAATCTTTTCCAATTCTTGCGGTAACCTCAACTTGTACGCAACAGGACCCACACGCTCAATCACCTCATATGGTCCAATGTACCTAAGGCTCAACTTACCCTTTCGGCCAAACCTCATCACCTTTTTCCAAGGCGAAACTTTCAAAAACACACGGTCACCCACCGCATACTCAATCTCCTTACACTTCAAATCCGTGTAAGACTTTTGTCGATCAGAAGCTGCCTTCAAACGTTCACAAATGAGCTTCACCTTCTCGGTGGTTCCTTTCAACAAAGCTGGCATCGAAACCAACTTTTGACTCGTTTCAGCCCAGCAAAGAGGAGTCCTACACTTCCTCCCGTACAAAGCTTCATAAGGTGCCATTTGAATACTTGCTTGATAACTATTATTATAGGCAAACTCTACCAAAGGCAAATGTTTCTCCCAAGAACCCTGAAACTCAATCACGCAGCACCTCAACATATCCTCCAACACCTGGATAACACGCTCAGACTGTCCATCCGTCTGCGAATGATAAGATGTACTGAAATTCAACCGCGTACCCAAAGCCTGATGCAAACACTGCCTTAAACGCAATGTAAACCTTGAATCTCTATCTGATACAATCGACTTTGGCACACCATGCAGCCGCACAATCTCAGCAATGTACAGCTCCGCAAGCTTATCCAAAGTGTACGTAGTATGCACAGGCAAGAAATGCGCACACTTCGTCAGGCGATCCACAATCACCCACACCGAATTCTTCTTCGATGGCGACAAAGGCAAACCAGACACAAAGTCCATGGTAATCCTTTCCCACTTCCACTCAGGGATCCTCAACAGTTGCAACAACGCTGAAGGAAACTGATGCTTAGCCTTAACTCGCTGACACACCATGCACTTGCTTACCAACTCAGCAACATCTTTCTTTAAACCCACCCAATAGTACTCATCACGAAGACCACGATACATCTTAGTACTACCAGGGTGCATAGCAAAAGGACTACTATGAGCTTCAGTCAGAATAACACGCCTCAAATCAGCATTATTGGGCACTACTATCCGACTCCCAAAACATAAATCTCCATCATCATTAAAGCAGAAATCCGATGGCCTATCCTCCGCAATATCCTGAACATGTGGCACCAAGGAATCATCCAACAACTGCTTTTCCTTAATCAACTAAACCAAGGATGGTTTCACTTGCAACTCAGCCACAAGACCACCATCACGCAAAATACTCAAACTGGCAAACATAGCCCTCAACTCAACAGCTACCTTCCTACTCAAGGCATCCGTTACAACATTAGCTTTACCCGGATGATACTCGATCGTCAAATCGTAATCCTTAAGCAACTCCACCCAACGTTGTTGCCTAAGATTCAACTCTTTCTGAGACATCAGATACTTCAAACTCTTGTGGTCCGTGTACACAGTACACTTCTCACCATACAGATAATGTCTCCAAATTTTCAAAGCAAAAACCACCGCAGCTAACTCAATGTCATGCGTAGGATAATTGTGCTCATGCGCCTTTAACTGACGTGATGCATAAGCCACCACCTTACCCTCTTGCATCAACACACATCCCAAACCAACATAGGACGCATCACTATACACCACAAACTCTTTCCCTGATTCAGGTTGAACTAAGATATGAGCTTGCGTTAAAGCTGCCTTAAGCTTCTCAAAAGCCTGATGTCTCGCTTCCGTCCACTCATACTTAACATCCTTCTGCAACAACTTCGTCAAAGGTGCAACAATCTTTGAAAATCCATCCACGAACCTTCGATAGTATCCTGTAAAATCAAGGAAACTACGGACTTCATGAACAGACTTAGGAGGCTTCCAATTCATCACCGCCTCAATCTTTTGAGGATCAACACGAATCCCCTCAGCAGAAACCACATGACCAAGAAACACAACTTCTCTAAGCCAGAACTCACACTTGCTCAGCTTGGCATAAAGCTGATTCTCCAACAAAGCTTGTAACACAATTCTCAAATGCCCTTCATGCTCCTCCTCAGTACGAGAGTACACGAGAATATCATCAATGAACACCACAACAAATTTATCCAAGTATTCATGGAATACTCTATTCATCATGTCCATGAAAGCTGCAGGAGCATTCGTCAAACCAAACGGCATCACAAGGAACTCATAATGCCCATACCTCATTCTGAAAGTTGTCTTTGGCACATCTACATCCTTCACCTTCAGCTGATAATACCCTGACCTTAAGTCAATTTTAGAGAACATAGCCGCTCTCCGAAATTGATCAAAAAGATCATCAATTCTCGGCAATGGATACTGATTCTTGATATTCAACTTGTTGAGCTGACGGTAATCAATGCACATTCTCATAGTGTCATCCTTCTTCTTCACAAACAAGACCAGTGCACCCCAAGGTGACACACTCGGCCGAATGAAACCACGATCAAGCAACTCCTGAAGTTGCGTCTTCAGCTCTTTCAACTCTTTAGGTGCCATTCGATAAGGAGTAATGGACTGAGTTGTATTTTCATACAGCTCAATCCCAAACTCCACTTCGCGATTAGGAGGCAATCCAGGCAACTCCTCCGGAAACACACCAGGAAACTCTCGCACAGTCCTGATATCTTGCACACGCAACTCCTTAGAGCTAGGATTCATCACAAAGGCGAGGTAGGCTTCACAACCTTGCCTCAGCATCCGGCTAGCTTCCAACGTAGACACCACATTGGCAAGAAACTTCACATTCTCACCAACCACCACTACCTCATAATCGTCCGCAAGCTTCAACGAAACTCGTTTATTCCCAAAATCTACTACAGCTCGATGCTCAACAAGCCAATTCATACCAAGGATTACATCAAAACCATATAAAGGAAATTCCATAAGATCAACATGAAAAACATGATCTTGCACAACCAAGGGACATCTTCTATAAAGCTTTCGAGTCACAACAGCCTCACCAAAAGAACTAGTGACACGCATACCAACATCCAAAGACTCAACAGGCAAACCAAGCAATTGAGCATGCTCACGCAATATGTATGAGTGTGTAGATCCAGAATCAATCAAGGAAAGTAATGACAAGGATTGCAAAGTGAAAGTACCTGCGATCACATCCGTGTCATTCCTCCCCTCCCTCTGAGCATACATTCTGACCTGGCCACCACCCTCAGGCTGAACAGCTACAACATGAGCCACATTCCTTCCACCATCCTCTCTACGCTGGAAATTGCCACGGCCGCGCCCACGACCTCTCTGTGGTGCAACAACTCCAGGAGCACGTCCCTGGCCACCACCGGCAGACAGAGGACACTCCCTCTTTATGTGATCCGTCGAACCACAGTTCCAGCACGAATTACCGGTCACCACAACAGGAGCCTGAACCTCCCTCGCTGCTCGAGGACAATCACGCCTCAGATGACCACGTGATCCATATGTCCAACATGTGTTCGGATCAGCTCTCGCCCTGTCTCCCTGAACAGGCGCACCTTGCCCTCCACCACCTCGCCTAGCTGAAGACTGATACTTCCAATCGCGTCCTCTCTTGTTCCGTCCGCCACCGAAACTATACTCAGCAGCTCACTTGCCCACACTAGGACCAGCACCTCTAGAAGATAAACCCAAATTCAACTCAATGTCCTTTGCTCTACCAACCAGCACATCAAAGTCAGTGTACTCAGCAGCCAACATATAGGTCTTCACTTCCGTCACCAAACCATAACGGAAACGTTCACACCTTTCCCGCTCATCAGGGATAAGCTCAGGTGCATATTGACTGAGTCGGACAAACTGAACCTCGTACTCAGCCACTGACATGCTCCCTTGAGTAAGAGACATGAATTCCCTTTTCTTTTCATCCAAGTACCTCACACCCAGAAACCTCCTCTTGAACGCGTTCAGAAAGAACGTCCAAGTCACATTAGCATCCTCCATTTCGGAGATAGTGGTTGTCCACCAGGTATACGCATCGTCATGCAACAATGATATCACACAGCCCAGCTTCTACACATCATTACAATTCATTTGTCCCAAAATTCTCTTGGTACTTTCCAACCAAGACTCAGAACCTTCAGCACACAAACCCCTGAACTCAGTCCCTTCCAGACTACGCAAACGTTCCAAAGGTAGTCTAACATTAGCATCTCCCTGATGCCCAGCTCCTTGAGCTCCAGCTACCGCCGCCCGAAAGGCTCCAGCAATAGCTTGAATCAGCATTGTCATGTCAGGAGCAGCTTGCCCCTGCCCAGCTTCAGGTCCAGCGACCCCAGCACCAACACCAACACCAGCTCCCTCACCCCCAGCACCACCACCACCGGGTGGAGGAGGTAAATCCACCACATTTTCAGCATTCTCCTCATTCTCACTTTGAGCCATAGCTCGCGTATTAATCCTCGTCTCTCTACGAGGTGCCATTCACTAAACAATGTAATCACAATGCAACAAACAAAGTCAGGCTCAGCAAGGTAAGCAATCCAAGTACTCAAGCTCATTTCCAATTAAAAACAAATCATTTCATTAGCTTTGATTTGGCAATGGGTCCTTCTAACATGCTTCACCACAACATACACCTCAATTGCGACACACGTACAATTCATACATCATACTTTCACTCAACAAGCATACAAAGCAATCATACACTTATCACCCACATAACCATTCCTAAATACTCGAGAACTCAGCTCTAATACCAGCAAATGTAACCCCCTTAGCCCGGCCTAGACGGTTGACCCGAACTACGAAGATTACACGGGGAAAACCAAAGTCAACCCGAAAGTCAACCTTGATTAACGACCCTTTTTTTCTTTTTAAACTTGTCTAAATGCATATTAACCCTAGGTGAACCTTGAGATAAGCATACTCAAAAATCACAGCAATCGGAAAACATTTAGGGACTCAATTGCACAACATACGAATTCAGGGACCAATTTGTAAATTCTGGAAATTACGAGGACTTAACCAAATTTTGAGTTACCATTATGAAATTAATCATGTTTCATCCTTCTCTGCCAAATTTCAACTCAAACGGACACTCCGAACTCAAGAAATTGCATAATCAAAGTTCAGGACCAAAACGTGAGGTTTTCAAAACATATAACCATCAGATTCAGTGCCCAACGGTCGAGTGTTCCGAAACGGGGAAGGTCCGTTCCGAAACGTGGGACCATTTCGAAACCTGTTGCGGAACAGGGCTTGGCAGTAGCAAATCCGTTTCGGAACAGCTCTACCTGTTTCGAAACGTCATGGCCATTTCAAGCCACATGTTCTGAAACAGTAGCACCCGTTCCGATACGGGCTGCCCAGAATTGCAGAATTCTTCTGGTTTAACACACTTTCAACCCATCAAACACATCCTTATGACCTCCAAAACATACCCTCAAGTCATTAAACACTTAAGGGACATACTAGCATCATCAAACAACAATCACAGCATCATTTGGGATAAACTCCAAATCTATAGGCATGCATCCTATAATGGAAATCATGCAAACATCAAATCACCAAATTCAAATACCAAGTGGCCATTTACATATCCAACATCATCATAGGCATAAACCAAACTTAGGGAGTCCAAAACATCTCCCAAAAACAACACCTAGGTTCCCATTGCCAAATGCCAAAAGCTAAAAGTGTTATGAAAATAGTCACCATACATGAGCTTAGTCTTTCACTTGGATCCTTGACCTCCTTGCCGCCCTTAAAGCTCTTCAATGCTCTGCATTATTGATTTAAGAAAGAGAGAGCGTAAGCACATAGCTTAGTGAGGAATGCTCCATTAAAACACCACAATAATGCATTTGTAAAAACACCTTTTTAAAGCCTTTAGTTTCAAACAACATTTATCATGCTTTTATGCATACAAACCAAGCATCTCAAGCTTCAAATCATCAACATGTCATATTGGCTTTCAAGTGATAATCCATAATCATTTTTCAACATAAAACACAATCGGATACGCGGATTACAAGCGTTGTCCCATACGCTTCATAGACACTACCAATATCAAGGTGGAGTATACAGTACAATCACAACCCCTCAACACCTGTGATGGAGTATACGGTACAATCACAACCCCTCCACATCACTCAATGGTAGTTGTATAACATCACTAACGAGAACACAGGACACACAACACAAGATCCACACATGGACTTTTAACCACCATTGTGATCTTAACACAAGATCCACACATGGACTTTTAACCACCATGGTGATCTTAACCATCTCGTTAGTGTACTTGGATGGAGTTTACGGTACAATCACAACCCCTCGACATCCAATGCGACTTTATTCACGGTGCACCCAATCCTATAGCCGGCTAACTATATCCGATTCAAGTACTTTTAAACCAACACATCACTTGCCAATATACATCATTTACCATCATAAATCCACTGTTTTTAAAGCATTTAACAAAGCCATTAAATAAACAAGCATCACCATGCATCAAACCACATTTATCAATGTTCAAAACAAGGATCTCTTACCTTGAGCATCCTTCAACACGTGGCTTATAAAACCAACATTACACATGCTAAAATATGCTTTCAAAACAGAATTTAAACATGCAAATAAAACACATTGCATTCAACCATCTCATGGTTCATCAAAAAGAGAGTTTTTCTGAAAACTTACTCTTGAGCTTAGCTAAGTTGTTTAGACTTAAACTAAGCTCCCATAACCTTCAAACATTGGTTTCAAAGCTGAAAACCAAACTTCACTCACTGATTCCATTTCGCAAGCTTGTCGAAACACCGATCAAGCCTCCGGATCAAAACCACAAGGATCCGAAGATGTCTCCCCTGTTTTAAACACATCAAAGCAAAGGATTAATTCATCATCATGCATTAAAATCTTCAACCTCAACACCTAAACTCGCTGCTCTCACCAACACTCACATTTCGGCTACCAAACACAACCGAAATCACATCCAAACACCTCTACAACACTACCCAGCCAAGATCCATCAATTTCAATCATTCTTAGACATCAATTAACATCCAAAAAGATCCTAATCACGTCCTTATACCTCCAGCTATAGCAGAACATCAAAATCATCCCAAAAACCACCATTAACTCAAGCAAAAACTTAGGAAAATCAACCTATTCGGGATTGCATTGATTAAACCTCAATTACGCATCAAATATACATCCAAAATACATCAAGAAGACATCTCAAAACAAAGCTCAATAATTTAATATGAATTTAATCAAAATTGAATCCAAATCTTGCATTTTAAGCCAAAATCAAGATCACAACATCACAACCTATAATAAAACTCAAATCAAGGATTGAGAACTTGGGAATTTTAGTAAAGAACTGAGTATTTAGAGGAGAAGGACGTTCATACCTCTAAATGTGAGTTTCTCCTTGTTTAGAGCCAAAATTCTTGAAAAATCAATAAGCAAATGATGAGGATTTGGTGTAGGAATGATTAGAAAACATTTGGAGATTGAAATCTCAACTTTAGGTGTGAAAATCAAAGGAAAAGTGGCTGGGGAAATGTGTTTGGCTGAGAGAAAATGGAGAGAAAATGTAATGGAAAAATTTTATCAAAAGTTAGTTATGAAATCAAAAATATCTATTTCCCTCTTTTTCTTTTTATTAAATATCATTTAATAAATCTTTAATATTAAGAAAAATCTGGAGAAACCTCTTCTTGGGTAAATTAGCTCCTTAAAGATTCAAAGTTTCAATCCTTTTAAAACATTCACCAACTTTTCAAAAATTACATTTTAGTCACTAACTTGAAATGCCATACTTCCAAACCTCATTTTGTAAAATTGATTTCACCACTCTCTTATATATAATAAAAGGGGATTTTTAAATATTTTCCCATATTTTTAATGCATCCCGAACTAGGCTTTCCCTAAAAACCACCTTTTATATTCGAATCGTAACCCAACCGGTCCGATTCAAACCCAAAACTTCTAAGCCCAAAATTGGGGTGTTACAGGATCCTACATTTGATGGTGTCTTGGTGGTTTCGTCCCTTCGGAGGAAAATATTCTACCATCCGTCAAGTGGGTGATTTTTGGATTCGTTGCTTCCGTGAGCGAAAACGCCCAAATCTTGCTCGAATTATGTTCGGGGAAATCATCTATCATGTGCAACATCGTCAAACCTCTCTCGTCGCCTCCTTTACATATGGTACGTCTTTGAGTTATTTCTTTATGAAAAAGGATATTGATTGCTCTTTTGACTTCCTAACTCCCCTTACTGATTCCATTGATGAGCGATCTCTTGCACGGGGAAAATTCCATTATGTTAATGGCAATTGGGTTCGTCTCTCCGAGCTACCACCTGAGGCCGCCGCCGTATTTGAAGAACCTCAAGGAGATCAAGCTCCTCAAGCTCCACAACCCTCTATGGATGCTCTCATGACTTACCTCAATGAGCAATTTACCGGGTTGCGCACGGACATGGGCAATCGTCTTACCTCCCTTGAAACAACTTTTGATACAAGGATGACGAGCATGGAGAATCGCCTCACATCCCTTGAAAGCGGTCATAATTCTTTGAATATTTCCATCTCCGTTTTCCATGATGAGTGGCGCAATAGTATGAGGGACAATGATCCAATGGGAGTTGATGACGAAGATGATGAAGATGATGAAGATGATGCCTAGACGTTTTCTTCTTGCATCTCATTTAGGATTTTCTATTTTATGCATCTTTGATTTATGTTCTTAGGACTAAGTTAATTATTAAACCTATGCTTTGATTTTCTATTTTTGTTTGGGTTTTTAAGTTTGATGCTATGATCAATAATATTAATGTTGCTTATTTATACCTTTGCCTATGTTTTATGCACTTATCTATTGTCTCAATATTTTTGATCTAACAAAAAGGGGGAGAGAAACTAGCTCACAACACTTCAAAAATTCTGATTTTAACTCAAAAGTTACCAAGCTTATATTAAGGGGGAGTTAACTTTGTAAAGTTTTTAAAAGTGTCAAAAATTTTAAGTTTTAGTTTTGTTATATCAAAAAGGGGGAGATTGTAAAACCTATGTTTGATTTTGATATAATTAAATCTTTAAGGATCAATTTGAAAAACTTAAAATTGTTTTATAAGTCCCTTAATAAGTTTTAAATCACCAACTCTTTAAAACTGATTTGAAAAACTCAAACTCAAAATATTTTCTAAGTGTTCCAAGGCCAAACTATTGAAAAACGTCCAGGTGTATGGATACACTTCCAAGCGTATCGATACCTTTTTACCAAAGTTGGCTACTGGAGGAACACGTATCGATACGGCAAACCCTCGTATCGATACGCCCCTTTGTAAAAGTCTAAAGAGTTTGAATGGTGTACCGATACGTCAAACCCTCGTATCGATACGGCCTTAATGAATTTTTAAATTCAAGTCGGTTTAAATATTTTGATCGTTAGTGTCAGTTGGTTGGTAACCAAATTTTAAATGGTTGTTGACCCGTATCGATACGCCAAACCCTCATACCGATACGGAAATCGACAGTGAGCTAAGTTGACAAAAAGGTATCGATACGGCAAACCCCCGTTTCGATATCCCGTACCGATACGCTTACGTGCGTATCGATACCCCTTATTTATTGCACACAACGACTCTTTCTTTTCTGAGACAGGTATCG
Organism: Hibiscus tridactylites; assembly: GCA_958450335.1. Taxonomy (NCBI): domain Eukaryota; kingdom Viridiplantae; phylum Streptophyta; class Magnoliopsida; order Malvales; family Malvaceae; genus Hibiscus; species Hibiscus tridactylites. Next base: position 74,580,371 of record OY288273.1, read on the forward strand.
ATAAGACTCCCCGTGTACCGATACGCATAGCTGCAGAAGTGCATTTATGGTGGTAAGAGAGGGTTCCAACGGCTCCATTTATGTTCCCAACCACCCAAACGGCTAGAATTAATAGAGGAGGTATAAAATGAAGTTCTTTGAAGCTCAGCAACAACCATTCAACATTCAAGCATCATCAAAGCAAAAATCCAAACCCTTGAGCTATTCAAAGTCATATTCTTGTACCCAACTCTATTGTCTTTCAATTGTCAAATTGTATTGTGAGTTTGGGGTTGTTGAAATTGTAATTGGGTAGACAATTATCCTTTGAGAGGAAACATTTGAGTTTACCAAATTCTTTCTTTGTAATTTGAGTGGATTAAGCTTTGGGTAGAAAGCTTAATCGAAATTGTAAGGTTTCCTCCTCATCCAAGAAAAGGAGACGAATTCAAGTAGTGAATTGTTTGAAAATCCTTAGTAGGAACTAAGGTAGTTGATGTAGAGTTCATTTGGAGAACTTGAACCACTATAACCCCTTGTGTCATTTTTATTTTCAATCTTTCTCTTTACCAAAATTTTAATTGCCAATTCACCCCCCTCTTGGCCATTTGCAAGTGTTCGATCAACTCAACATTTCTCTTGTAAGAGAGTGTTTGATCAAGCTTTAGGTAGAAAGCTTGATCGTTGTAACGGTTTCCTCCTAATCCGAGAAAAGGGGACGGAATTCTTAGTGAATTTGTTTGGAAATCCTTAGTGGGAAGCTAAGGTAGTGGATTTAGACTTTGGTTAGAAGATTGAACAACTATAAATCCTTGTGTAAATTGTCTAATTTTTCCATCCCACATTTGCACCCAAATTATCCAACTTCTCCACACTTGGCGAGCAAGAACGGTGTAAGGAATCGAGCCCCCAACATCTCAACAATTGGTATTAGAGCTTGTCTAAATTGAAGGGGATTCACATCCTATTGAGAAGATCCGGCAAGCTCGATCATCATTTCACCAATCGGCTCAAATGGTGCAATCCATCGATAAACTGCACTTCTTCGACGGAAATCACTATGCTCATTGGTAGACAAAGATGAAATTTTCATGAAGTCAAATGACTGCAAGCTATGGGACATAGTTGAAGATGGTCCGTTCGTGCCTCAACGAAGCAAAGAAGAATCGAGTGTCGAAGATCGCAAGAATATGGAGCTAAATTGCAAGGCCTTGCACATTCTATTTTGTGCTTTTGGCCCAACCATCTATGAGAAGATGTCTTCTTGTGAGAGTGCCAAGGAGGTATGAGACAAGCTTGAAGTCACATACGAAGAGACAAATGAAGTAAAGGAGACCAAGATCGGGCTCCTCACCTTAGAGTATGAGAACTTCAAGATGAATCCGGAAGAGAACATCGAGAAGATGTTTGATAGGTTCTCCACTATCACAAATGGACTCAAAGGATTTAGAGAAGCCATCCCGGAAGAGAAGCTTGTCCGAAAGCTCATCTACTCCCTTCCTGAGTCATGGGAATCAAAGAGGACCGCCATCATCGAAGCCAAGAATCTCAAAACCTTGAAGCTTGATGAACTCAGGGGGTCACTTCTCACTCACAAAATAATGAAGAAAAACAAAGAAGAGGAGAAGAAGAAGGAAGAGATTAGAGCGATGGAGAAGAAGAAGATCATGGAGCTAGGCATCAATGCAAGTGTCGTAGCTCTCAAATCATCCACATACCATCATGTAGATTCAAGTGAGGAAGAAAGTGAAGATGAAGAGATGGCCTATCTCTTCAACAAATTCACCCGGTTCATGAAGAGCGAAATGGATAAATCCAAGCTTGAATCGAGGAAGAAAATGAAGGACTCCCACAAATCCAAAAAGATGGGATCATCTTCAAAACAAGCATATGTGGCCACATGGAGTGATGAAGACTCCACCGATGATGAAATAGCCCACCTATGCTTGATGGCCCTCAGTGAGGGGGAGGTAACTTCTAACTCATCTATTTCAAATTCATATACATTTGATGAGTTGCAAGATGCCTATGATGATTTGCTTTTGGAATTCAAGGCATCATTTTCCAAAAACAAAAAGTTGATTTCAAAATAAAAATTGAAAATGATTTGCTTTTCAAAACAAATCTTGAACTTGAAGCAAAATTGAAAGATTTTGAACAAAAATGTTTTGATTTACAAAATTTGCTTCTTAAAGTTCAAAAAGAAAAAGATTTGATTTCCAATGAACTTGAAAAGAAAAATAGTTTTGGAAAATCAAATTTTTATGTTAAAAAATCTAGTGCCCATAGATTTGTAAATGGTAAATGTTTTAGAAGTGTTTGGGTCCCAAAAGGACTAACCACTTCAACTAAAAAGGATGACATTGAAAAATGGATTCCAAAGGGGACTAAGTTTTGTGCTACTAACGTCTATGGATCCAAAGCAATTTGGATACCAAAAATCACTTGATTGTCTTTTGCTAGGTGTGATGGAGATTGATCAACAAGTCCAATTAATGAGGGGGAGCTCCATGCACACTAAGGAATAACACTTGAAGAAGGAAGGCTTCACATCCTCCCTTGAGTTCAAGTGTGGTAAAATCTAGTTGCTTTTGCTTTTATTTAATTTATTTTTCATTTATGTCAACTAGATGATCATATATGTTGGACTAACATTTTTAATGATGCTTTGAGTAAGGGGGGCCATTTTAAAACCAAATTCTTATTTTTGTCAAAAAATTTCCTCTATAGTTATTTTGAGCTCAATGTCATTTTAAATTCTTTTTTATATAACAAAAAGGGGGAGAAATGGTTTGAAAAATTGATTTTTCAAGTTTTTCAAGAGAATAAGGGGAGCCTAAATCAAATTTCAATTTCAAGTCTCTTATTCATTTTTTTAATACAAAGGGGAAACAATTTTTCAAGTTGGTTTTATTATATCAAAAAGGGAGAGATTGTAGAACTAAGTTTTTGATATAATATTTGAAAAATGTTTTGGTCTAAATTGAAAAGAATTTAAAATATGTTTTTATTGAAACACAACTTAGAAATATGTTTAAGGGTTTTACAAGGCTGTGGAATGATTTAAAGTACATTTAAAGTAGTCAAAACCAGCCTTTTTAAGTGTCTGTACCGATACGGTTTCGGACCGTACTGATACGCCTTAGGGTTTCAACTACATGATTTTTCCAGTAGCCAAAACTTGTACCGATACGCTTAGCCGTATCGATACGGTGTATTTTGAAATAGCCCAACGACTAGTCGCGTACCGATACGCCTAACTACCCCAACGGTCTTTTAATTTGTAGGACCGTACTGATACGCTAGGTAAGCGTATCGGTACGCATCAGCTAAAGAAGCCCAACGGCTAATTCTTTATCGGGACCGTATCGATACGGTTTGAAGGGTATCGATACGCCAAGCTGCAAAACTGCATTTATTGTGGGAAATAAAGGCTTCAACGGCTCCAATCCAATCCGAACGGCTAGTGACAGCCACAAACTCATCAAGGAGTATAAAAGGGACCTCCAAGCATCCTGTAATGGTTAATGCTTCAATTGTTACATCATTATGATGTCAAAATTTGTCTAGAGCTTAAATTGTATATTTCTTGCTTAGACAACACTCGTGAGCTTAACATTGTTAAATTTGCTCAATTGTTTAGTTTTTGGGTGAGTGCTTAGTATTGCAAACACATACCTATTAGAGGGATTTCTAGTTTGCTAAGTCTTTCTCTTGTAAGAGAGTGTTTGATCAAGCTTTGAGTAGAAATTTTGATCGTTGTAACACTTTCCTCCTAATCCGAGAAAAGGGGACGAAATTCTTAGTGAATTTGTTTGGAAATCCTTAGTGGGAAGCTAAGGTAATGGATGTAGACCTTGGTTAGAAGGTTGAACCACTATAAATCCTTGTGTAAATTGTCTAATTTTTTCTTCCCACATTTGCACCCAAATTATCCAACTTCTCCACACTTGGCGAGTAAGAATGATTGAAGGAATCGAGCCCCCAACATCTCAACACATTAGTTCTTCAATTTACTTGATCAATGTCTTGGATCATCTGGTCTCACTTTTGTGGGTTGCGGAGAATGAGCATGGTTATTCCATATGATCCAACTTTTTTTTTTGCAACTTTGGAAAATTTGTTGGAAGGACTTAAGAAAGGGTGTGGAGTGGAAGACTATTCCTTTTGCTATTATGTGGTCTATATGGTTATTTAGAAATGATTTAGTGTTTAAAGTGAAGAATTTGAATATTGTACAGTTATGGTATGTTATCAAGACGTGTTTGGCTTGGCGGATCAAGGCGAAATATCCTGGGTGCAATGCGTCATTGGATAATTTCATATCAGATCCGTGTTTTGCAGAACGTTGCATGTCAGATTTTGTCTTGCTTAACCAGTCCTTCCCGTTGCAACCTCCTTCAATAGGTTGGGCAAAATATAATGTTGATGGTGCTTTGAGGGCCGATGGTTTAGTTGATGGCATTAATAGTCTTTTGAAGGATGAATATGGTCATACTTTAACCTATTTCGTTTTACATGTGGGGTCAAGGTCTCTTATTTTATCAGATATTCTTACTATTTTTTACTGTATTGGTCATTTTACAAATCTAATTTGTAACCCCCTCGTCCCGGTCTGGCCGGATGACCGGTCCGAGTGAGCTACACGGGGAAAACCGAGTGAAAACTCCCTAAGGGACTCTCCCTCGGTTAGCAACCCTATTTTTTTTCATTTTAATATTGTCTAGATGAGAATTACATCCTAAGTGATCATACAGCGGAACGAAATTTATGAAGAAATCAATCGAACCCAAACTAGCACTTAAAAGCCCATTTTTAATGTTAAACTGCAGGCGGTATCGATACCCTTAAGAGGGGTATCGATACCCCTGTGACTAGGTCAACAAGGTTTGGTCAACCTGAGGAGACAGTATCGATACCCCAAATGAGGGTATCGATACCCTCCCCTAAAGTTGACTTCCCACGGTCAAAGCCAAGACAACGGTATCGATACCCTTGAGAGGAGTATCGATACCGAAATCGACAGTAGCACCAATGGCCAAAAAGGTATCGATACTCCCCCTCGAGTATCGATACACGAAGCCTAAAACCACAGGGTAGTATCGATACCAGATCAACGGTATCGATACCCCAGCTACGAAACTGCAGGTTTGAGCTGATTTAGAGCACAAGGAGGCCCCTAAATCCCTCTAACCCTTCAACCAACACACTATCATCTATCCCTAAGGCAAGCCAACCATAAAGCATGCATATTTAAGTCAAGGGAGTCAATCAAACATGGATTTAAGCAATCATACATAGCATTCAATTTAATGAGCGATATAGGCATTAATAAGCATACTTGAAGGCTCAAATGGTCTTAAAAGCACAAGTCAAACTCAAGAGGTTTGCATCCATACATAAGGCAACCTAAACACCCTAAAGCATGCCATCATGCACATCAACCATCATCAAGGCATTACATGCATGCAATCCATAATCAAACCAAAATCAACATCCATCAAATGAGTCACACATGCTCATACAAAGACACTTGCCACATTGCTAGCTATTACAAAATCGGTAACCATACTTGAGCTACGAACTTGGATGCCCTTCTTGCCTTGCCTCGAGCTAACACCACGCTAATGATCTGCATTGTTGAACATTGAGAGCGTAAGCTATAAGCTTAGTGAGGGTGCTCTAAAACGAAAAACAACAACAATGCAGGGCTCAAGCATGTAATCCTAAACTCCTACATATCAAGCATTGCACCTAACCAAGTAGACTTAGCTAGTCTTTCGAGTGGCAAATATGGTCTCTCAATCCTAGCAAGATTAAGCATCATTAGATCATCATGCAATATCATATATCAAAACCACATATCACCATCATATATCACATTACTTAAACAAGTTTAATTGGCCACTTTAATTACCCCGATCGTGCAGATATAAACCTTGACAACACTTTACCTCGGTGGGATTCCACTCATCACCGGACCTTGCATGTGCGGGATTCCACTCATCGCCACATGCCCTACGGATGGGATTCCACTCATCATCCCGTAGAAATATAATAAGCTTCCGGTGGAATGCTACATCACCGTACTCCTCCTTGATGACTTAACGCCATCAAGGCCACGTACGTTTTGACTCAATTTGTGTGCACACTATCCTAATGATCGATCATTTACAACCGGTAATTTTTAGTGCCCATTTATTATAACCACAACATGTATCACCAACCACATATCATCAACACATTCATGCTCAACACATATATCCACATCATGATATACATATACATGCACCATCTAATCACAAGCATTTGAGCATAGTCATCAAGCACATAGCATTTAAGGAAATTAGACTAAGTTAACTACTTGGATTAAAGGGAAGTGGCCTACCAAGCACACTCGCACACACACACACTACTCATGCTCGAACCAACTTTAAAACAAGTTTAGACCACTCACCGCCCTTCCTTAGCAAATCGAACAATTCTCCTACGCACCCGGATTCGGTCCCAAAGCTCCTTCAACGTTTCCCCTTGCTTCTAGCCAAACAAAATACATTCATCACTTCCCAAATCAATGCTAACTCAATTATCAATCCACATCGCAAAACACAACTCAATTTCCACAAATTTCAAATCACATAGTATCTCAAAACCCAAATTTTCGGACTCCCACAACCAAGGGCTGAAATACCCAATTTCAAGCATCCAAAAGACTTCCAAAACATCCCAAATCACCCTCCTAACATAACTAGACCATCAGCCCTTCAATTACCACACAAATCCTCTCAAAAACCCAATTTTTCAAACCCTAAAATTGGCCCTAAAGACCCCCTACGAAAATTCATCCAAAATTGACCAAATTCATATATGTTGTATACTTTAGCATGATTAACAAAAACCCCAACACAATTTCTTAAGACCAATTGAAAAACCCCATTAAAACCCAATTTTCATCATAAACCCTAATTTTTCAAAACCCACATTTTTGAAATTTAAGACAATAAGCAAGTAGAGGATGGAGAGGAGGTTAAGAAAATACAATTACCTCTTAAAATGGTGTGGAAATCGGGTGCTAAAATTGATGGAATAGTAATTCCAAGCTTGGGAGGTTTTAGAAATGGTGGGGGTTTTCAAAATGGGAAAAGGAGGAAGAATGGGGGAGGAAGATAACTTTACCATAAAGTGGTCTTCCTTTTTTTTTAAAACTTGGGTAAATAGCCCCATAGGTCCTTCCCAACTTAATAAAATTCATTTAGACCATTATTTGAAATTGAATTGCTTTAATTTAGTTTTATTTAACTCGAACTAATACCCGACTAACTCCTAGGCCCGGAACACGGGTGTTACAACTCTCCCCCACTTAAGGAAATTTCGTCCCCGAAATTACCTGACTGAAAGAGATACGGAAACTGCTTTTCCATATCCTCCTTCCTCTCCCAGGTGGCCTCGTCCACACCTCTACGCTGCCATCTCACTTTCACTAACTCAATTGATCTACCCCTCAACACTTTACTGTCTGAAGCTAAGATCTCAACGGGCTCTTCCTCATAAGTTAAATCCGGATTCAATTCAATTTCTTCTACGGGCATAACATGTGATGGATCGGACCTATACTTACGAAGCATGGATACATGGAACACATCGTGTATCTTCTCTAACTCGGATGGCAAACGCAACTGATAAGCAACCGGACCAACTCTCTTCACAATCTCATACGGCCCTATGTACCTCGGACTCAACTTCCCCTTTCGGCCAAATCTCATCACTTTCTTCCACGGAGACACTTTCAAGAACACCTTCTCACCCACTGCGAACTCAACCTCCTTCCTCTTCAAATCGGCATAGGACTTCTGCCTATCCGAAGCAGCCTTCAAGCGATCACAAATCAATTTTACCTTGTCGGTTGTCCCCTTTAGCAAATCCGGCATGGGTAACAGTTTCTATCCTACCTCGGCCCAACACACTGGAGTTCTACACTTTCGACCATACAAGGCCTCATACGGAGCCATCTGAATGCTCGACTGAAAACTGTTGTTGTACGCAAACTCCACTAGAGGCAGATGCTTCTCCCAAGTACCCTGAAAGTCGATAATACAACATCGCAACATATCCTCTAAGATCTGAATAACCCTCTCTGACTGACCATCTGACTGAGGATGATAAGAAGTGCTGAAGTTCAAACGGGTACCCAAAGCTGTATGCAGACACTCCCAAAATCTCGAAGTAAACCGTGGATCTCTATCTGACACAATGGACTTCGGCACACCATGTAACCTCACAATCTCACCAATGTACAAATCGGCCAATCTATCTAAGGTGTAAGTAGTGTTGACTGCCAAAAAGTGAGCACACTTCGTAAAACGATCTACTATCACCCAAACTGAGTTCTTCTTCGTAGGAGTCAAAGGCAAACCCGAAACAAAATCCATGGTGATGTTCTCCCATTTCCATTCCGGAATTCTCAACGGCTGTAACAACCCTGAGGGAACCTGATGTTCCGCCTTCACCCTCTGACACACTAGGCACTTACTCACAAAGTCGGCTACATCTCTCTTCAAGCCAACCCAAAAGTACTCATTCTTCAGATCACGGTACATCTTCGTACTTCCTGGATGCATGGCAAATGGACTACTGTGGGCTTCAGTCAAGATCGTACGTCTCAAATCACCGTCTTCAGGCACAACTATTCTGTCCTTGAAACATAAGACCCCATCGGAACTGAAACTGTAGTCTGAAGATCTACCTTCGGCTATATCTTGCACGTGAGGTGCCAAAGATCTATCTAAGAGCTGTTTCTCTCGAATCACCTGACCTAGAGTAGGTCTAACTTGAAGCTCGGCTACTAAGCCACCATCTCCGGACAAACTCAATCTAGCAAACATGGCCCTCAAGTCCACGGCCACCTTCCTACTCAATGCATCGGCCACTACATTGGCCTTACCCGGATGGTACTCAATAGTAAGATCATAGTCCTTTAGCAACTCTAACCATCTACACTGTCTGAGATTCAAATCTCGCTGAGTCATAATGTACTTCAAACTCTTGTGGTCGGTGTATACTGTGCATTTCTCACCATACAAATAGTGCCTCCAAATCTTCAGAGCAAACACAACTGCAGCTAACTCTATGTCATGGGTCAGATAATTGCGTTCATGTGTCTTCAACTGTCTTGAGGCATAAGCCACTACTCTTCGGTCTTGCATCAGAACACATCCTAACCCTACATACGAGGCATCACTATAAATCACATAGTCCTTCCCGGACTCAGGCTGAATCAAGATCGGAGCTTGGGTCAAAGCTTCTTTCAATTTTTCAAAGGCTCTCTATCTTGCATCTGTCCACCCAAACTGAACACTCTTCTGAAGTAGCTATGTCAACGGAGCGGCTAATTTAGAGAAACCTTCCACAAATCTTCTATAGTATCCGGCTAAGCCTAGGAAGCTACGTACTTCTGTCACTGACTTTGGTTGCTTCCACTCAACAATGGCTTCAATCTTCTTCGGATCAACTCTAATGCCTTCAGCTGATACTACCTGTCCTAAGAAGACTACTTCCCGGATCCAGAATTCACACTTGCTGAGCTTCGCATACAACTGATGATCTAGCAAAGTCTTCAAAACAAGTCTCAAATGTCGGTCATGGTCTTCTTCAGTTCGCGAGTACACCAAAATGTCATCAATAAATACAACCACAAACTGATCTAGATACTGATGAAAAATCCTATTCATCATGTCCATGAAAGCTGCCGGTGCATTAGTCAACCCAAAGGGCATGACTAAGAACTCATAGTGTCCATACCTAGTCCTAAAGGCCGTCTTCGGTACATCAACCTCCCTAACCTTTAGCTGGTAGTAACCTGATCTCAAATCAATCTTCGAAAAGACAGACGCCCCTCTCAACTGATCAAACAAGTCATCAATTCTAGGCAACGGATATTTGTTCTTCACTGTCAACTGATTCAACTGTCTGTAATCTATGCACATTCTCATACTTCCATCTTTCTTCTTCACAAACAACACTGGTGCACCCCAAGGTGAAGAACTAGGCCTAATAAAACCTCTATCTGTCAATTCTTGCAACTGAGTCTTCAACTCTTTCAATTCTTTCGGTGCCATACGATACGGAGCAATCGAAACAGGAGCTGAATCAGAATAAGTCTCAATGCTGAACTCTACCTCTCTGTCCGGTGGTAACCCTGGCAATTCTTCCGGAAACACACTAGGAAAGTCACATACTGTCCGGATGTCCTGAGGTCTAACCTCACTCATGTTAGGGTTCATCACATACGCTAAGTATGCTTCACACCCTAACTCAACTAATTTCTTGGCCTCTAACACTGAAACCACATTGGATAAGAACTTCACATTCTCACCCACAACAACAATCTCATAATCATCTGTGAGCTTCAAAGAAATCCGCTTAGTTTCAAAATCTATCCTAGCTCTATGTTCCGTGAGCCAATCCATACCCAGAATCACATCAAAACCATAGAAGGGAAGTTCCATCATATCCACTGGAAACACATGCCCCTGAACCATCAACGGACACCTTCGGTACATCTTCCTAACCACTACCGTGTCCCCAAAGGAACTAGTAACACTAACTCCTACCTTTAACAACTCACAAGGCAAATTCAAAGACTGTGCATGCTCACTCAATATGTAGGAATGTGTAGACCCAGAGTCAATCAAAGAAAGCAAACCCAAAGACTGTATCGAGAAATTACCTGCGATCACATCGGTGTCATGCTGCTCCCCGCGCTGAGCGTAAACCCTAGCCTGTCCTCCGCCCTCCGGCTGGACTGCGACTACATGTGCTAAGTTCCTCTGACCATCGTTCCTCGGCTGGAAATTACCTCTACCGCGCCCGCGGCCTCTCTGAAAGTCATTGGCTCTAGCAGGAGCCTGAGCTGGTGCCTGTCCCACCTGATGTGGACAGTCACGCCTAATGTGGTCTCTAGCACCACAACTCCAACAAGAGTGATAATTTCCCCAACACTCACCGGTGTGGTTCCTCCCGCAAGAAGCACATGTGGGCAACTTCCCACCAGCTCTCTGGCCCTGGTGGCCCCTACCGTGGTTACTGCCACCACGCCTATGATCATACTGATGCCGGTTGTCCCGATGCCTCTTGGCATCTCCTCTATCAAAGTTGCTGGACCTCTTACCTGAACTAGATCCGCCTGACCGCCTGGTCAAACTCAAACTGTGCTCCAAGTCCTTGGCCCTCGAGACCAAGACATCAAAATCAAAGTAATCAGAAGCTAGAGTATAAGTCTTGATCTCCTCATTCAGCCCATATCGGAAGCGGTTACAACGCTCCACCTCAGTAGGTACAAGTTCAGGTGCATACTGACTCAGTCTGACGAATCGAATCTCGTAATCAGTCACAGACATACTCCCCTGAGACAATGCCATAAACTCTCTCTTCCTCTCATCGAGGTATCGCGGACCCAAATACTTCTTCCGGAAAGCTGTCTCAAAGAACTCCCAATTGATCTCGGCCTCATCCATCCCCGAAGTAACGGTGACCCACCAGGTGTAGGCATCACCCTGAAGCAAGGACTCAACACAGCCCAACTTACGATCACCAGTACACCCCATATGAGCAAGGATACGGACGGTCTTCTCTAACCACATCTCTGACCTCTCCGGAGTAGCACCTCTAAACTCTTCGGCCCCAAGGCCCCGAAGTCTCTCTAATGGCAACCCGGTGCCCTCACCCTGATGATGAGCTGCCTGACCCCCAGCAACTGCAGCCTGGAACGCTCTGGCTATTGCCTGAACCAACGGAGCTAAGTCAATTCCGGCCGGTCCTTGGCCACCCTGGCCACCTTGGCCTCCTTGTGGTCCCATTCCTTCGGGCCCGGCCTCGCCTCCCACTCCCGGTGGAGGAGGTGGTGGTGGTGGAGGTGGTGGAGGAGCTCCAACTCCAACCACTGGCTCTCCCACTTGAGCCTCAACTCTCACAACTGGCTCAACTCTCGGAGCCTCTGCCCGTGGTTCCGGTCGAACCATCCTAGGCCTCCCACGTGGTCTCATGGTTCAACTAGCAAGGTATAAACTACAACAAGAAACAAATAGGATTACGTTAGCCAAAGCAAGGGTCCAATAGTGCTCAAGTATTCCTCTTTCAAAAATCCTTTTTAATTAAGTAGTAGTAGCAATGGGCACACACTCACACGAGACACGACCATTCATGCATTCAAAACATCATACGATCAATCAATCATCAAGGATTCATGGCAAATCATGTATCGAACAACACAAGCATTTAACACATTAATCTTACCTCACTTACCTGCCCGAGGTCTCGGTAACCTCAGGCTCTGATACCAACAAATGTAACCCCCTCGTCCCAGTCTGGCCGGATGACCGGTCCGAGTGAGCTACACGGGGAAAACCGAGTGAAAACTCCCTAAGGGACTCTCCCTCGGTTAGCAACCCTATTTTTTTTTCATTTTAATATTGTCTAGATGAGAATTACATCCTAAGTGATCATACAGCGGAACGAAATTTATGAAGAAATCAATCGAACCCAAACTAGCACTTAAAAGCCCATTTTTAATGTTAAACTGCAGGCGGTATCGATACCCTTAAGAGGGGTATCGATACCCCTGTGACTAGGTCAACAAGGTTTGGTCAACCTGAGGAGACAGTATCGATACCCCAAATGAGGGTATCGATACCCTCCCCTAAAGTTGACTTCCCACGGTCAAAGCCAAGACAACGGTATCGATACCCTTGAGAGGAGTATCGATACCGAAATCGACAGTAGCACCAGTGGCCAAAAAGGTATCGATACTCCCCCTCGAGTATCGATACACGAAGCCTAAAACCACAGGGTAGTATCGATACCAGATCAACGGTATCGATACCCCAGCTACGAAACTGCAGGTTTGAGCTGATTTAGAGCACAAGGAGGCCCCTAAATCCCTCTAACCCTTCAACCAACACACTATCATCTATCCCTAAGGCAAGCCAACCATAAAGCATGCATATTTAAGTCAAGGGAGTCAATCAAACATGGATTTAAGCAATCATACATAGCATTCAATTTAATGAGCGATATAGGCATTAATAAGCATACTTGAAGGCTCAAATGGTCTTAAAAGCACAAGTCAAACTCAAGAGGTTTGCATCCATACATAAGGCAACCTAAACACCCTAAAGCATGCCATCATGCACATCAACCATCATCAAGGCATTACATGCATGCAATCCATAATCAAACCAAAATCAACATCCATCAAATGAGTCACACATGCTCATACAAAGACACTTGCCACATTGCTAGCTATTACAAAATCGGTAACCATACTTGAGCTACGAACTTGGATGCCCTTCTTGCCTTGCCTCGAGCTAACACCACGCTAATGATCTGCATTGTTGAACATTGAGAGCGTAAGCTATAAGCTTAGTGAGGGTGCTCTAAAACGAAAAACAACAACAATGCAGGGCTCAAGCATGTAATCCTAAACTCCTACATATCAAGCATTGCACCTAACCAAGTAGACTTAGCTAGTCTTTCGAGTGGCAAATATGGTCTCTCAATCCTAGCAAGATTAAGCATCATTAGATCATCATGCAATATCATATATCAAAACCACATATCACCATCATATATCACATTACTTAAACAAGTTTAATTGGCCACTTTAATTACCCCGATCGTGCGGATATAAACCTTGACAACACTTTACCTCGGTGGGATTCCACTCATCACCGGACCTTGCATGTGCGGGATTCCACTCATCGCCACATGCCCTACGGATGGGATTCCACTCATCATCCCGTAGAAATATAATAAGCTTCCGGTGGAATGCTACATCACCGTACTCCTCCTTGATGACTTAACGCCATCAAGGCCACGTACGTTTTGACTCAATTTGTGTGCACACTATCCTAATGATCGATCATTTACAACCGGTAATTTTTAGTGCCCATTTATTATAACCACAACATGTATCACCAACCACATATCATCAACACATTCATGCTCAACACATATATCCACATCATGATATACATATACATGCACCATCTAATCACAAGCATTTGAGCATAGTCATCAAGCACATAGCATTTAAGGAAATTAGACTAAGTTAACTACTTGGATTAAAGGGAAGTGGCCTACCAAGCACACTCGCACACACACACACTACTCATGCTCGAACCAACTTTAAAACAAGTTTAGACCACTCACCGCCCTTCCTTAGCAAATCGAACAATTCTCCTACGCACCCGGATTCGGTCCCAAAGCTCCTTCAACGTTTCCCCTTGCTTCTAGCCAAACAAAATACATTCATCACTTCCCAAATTAATGCTAACTCAATTATCAATCCACATCGCAAAACACAACTCAATTTCCACAAATTTCAAATCACATAGTATCCCAAAACCCAAATTTTCGGACTCCCACAACCAAGGGCTGAAATACCCAATTTCAAGCATCCAAAAGACTTCCAAAACATCCCAAATCACCCTCCTAACATAACTAGACCATCAGCCCTTCAATTCCCACACAAATCCTCTCAAAAACCCAATTTTTCAAACCCTAAAATTGGCCCTAAAGACCCCCTACGAAAATTCATCCAAAATTGACCAAATTCATATATGTTGTATACTTTAGCATGATTAACAAAAACCCCAACACAATTTCTTAAGACCAATTGAAAAACCCCATTAAAACCCAATTTTCATCATAAACCCTAATTTTTCAAAACCCACATTTTTGAAATTTAAGACAATAAGCAAGTAGAGGATGGAGAGGAGGTTAAGAAAATACAATTACCTCTTAAAATGGTGTGGAAATCGGGTGCTAAAATTGATGGAATAGTAATTCCAAGCTTGGGAGGTTTTAGAAATGGTGGGGGTTTTCAAAATGGGAAAAGGAGGAAGAATGGGGGAGGAAGATAACTTTACCATAAAGTGGTCTTCCTTTTTTTTTAAAACTTGGGTAAATAGCCCCATAGGTCCTTCCCAACTTAATAAAATTCATTTAGACCATTATTTGAAATTGAATTGCTTTAATTTAGTTTTATTTAACTCGAACTAATACCCGACTAACTCCTAGGCCCGGAACACGGGTGTTACATAATTTGTTTAGAAGGCGAAAGTTAGTGGTGGAAAAGGATTGTAGGTTGTTGTGAATTGGATTCATGATCCGACTAAATCGCCTTTGTGTTTGGCTGGTTGGATTAGGAGGATTGTAGTGACGGCTTTTTCGGATTGGCTTGTTATTCAATATGTGCTGCAAATGAGCAACGTAAAGCTAATATTCTTGCCAAAGCTGGGTTGAGCAGTAATGGGATATTCTCACGTGTAGTCTCTCCATTATCGAATTTATGTAATGAAATTTTTTAGTGATATGTTAGTGTAGTTGAAAATGTATACCATTTGTAATTGGTTTGCTACTTGGGGTAGTGTAGTTTAGTTTTTGTTGTTTGTGGCCGTTTTTAGTTGTAACAAGAAATTTTAGCTTTACACTCGTATTGTATCTCTTAGGTAGTGGGTGATTCTGGTTTTTTATGAGATTGATGGTCATGTATGTACTTTGATTGGGTTTGTAATAAAATCATGGACAACTTTTTCCCTTTCCGCTAGCTATTATTACATTTCGGTTTGATTATTATAATGGTTAAGGAAAATTCTACAACGTGCGACGAACACGGATGAACACCACTAATGATGAACATCAATGAACACCATTAAATTAATTAAAGATTTAAAATTTCAAGAACCCATCATACAATTAATAATTATTTAAAAAATTTAATTAAATTATATTTTTTATATATTAAAATTTTATTTTTTAATAAGGGTAAACTATATATTTAGTACCTCAACTATTTCCGTATTTCTATTG
Source organism: Hibiscus tridactylites (assembly GCA_958450335.1). Classification (NCBI taxonomy): domain Eukaryota; kingdom Viridiplantae; phylum Streptophyta; class Magnoliopsida; order Malvales; family Malvaceae; genus Hibiscus; species Hibiscus tridactylites. The sequence continues at coordinate 74,596,217 of OY288273.1, forward strand.
AACCCTCATTATTTAAATATTATTTCAATTTGACCCTATTCTTTATAAAAATAATTTAACCCTTAACCCTAAACTATTAAACCCTAAACCCTTAAACCTATATCCTAAACCATATACCATTAAAAATAATTTTACCATCATCGATTCAATTCAATTCAATGAATTGTTAAATTCTCCTAAAAAATTCAATAATCAACAATTTGAAGAAGAAAAAAAAGTGATGATCAAAGTCGGTACAAGTTCTTCATTATGTGATATCACAAAGATTAAAAAAACAATGAGGGTTTAAGGTTTTACCTAAATGCTTGGTGATAATCATTTATAATGTTATAAATGATTACCAGCGCCATTCCCCCTAGTTTCAGAGGTGACTCGATAATAGTTCGTGCTTTCCTGCATTGAAACAAAAATCAGTGTCAATTCCAATGGATTTTTTCTTCTGAATGATAGACATGGCGTACAACTGGTGCTAAAAAACTATACTTTATAACAAGTATTTGCCCTTCTTCTGAGCATTCATAAAAGCTGCATCCTCTGGTGAAGGGAACATGCGTTTGTTTCCATTATGTAATATTAGAAAATAAGCTCTCAGCCTCTTGTTAATGCAAGTTGCGATGGGAGTTAAAAGCTCGAAAAAAGGCGATCGATAGATCCTATATGGTGTTACCTAAATTCCAGTTTACTCCTACAGTTATTCCATCTCCTTCACAAACATGTTCGATGATGAATTTTACATTTTGACCCATGCTTCTCATGAGCAGATCGAAGAAATGAAGAATTTGTACCGATTTTGATCATCACTTTTTTTTCAAATTGTTGATTATTGAATTTTTTTAGGAGAATTCAACAATTCATTGAATTGAATCGATGACGGTGAAATTATTTTTGATGGTATATGGTTTAGGGTATAGGTTTAAGAATTTAAATGGTTTAAGGTTTAATAGTTTAGGGTTTTAGGTTGAGGGTTAAATTATTTTTATAAAGAATAGGGTCAAATTGAAATAATATTTAAATAATGAGTGTTCAATAGAAATACGGAAATAGTTGATGTACTAAATATATAGTTTACCCTTATTAAAAAATAAAATTTTATTATATATAAAAATTAATTTAATTAAAATTTTTAAAGTAATTATTAATTATTTGATAGATCTTTAAAATTTTAAATCTTTATTAATTAATTTAATGGTGTTCATCGATATTTATCATTAGTGGTGTTTATCGGTATTCGTCGCACGCGATAGACTCATCCTAATGATTAATCTGATTAATCATTTAAAATATAAAATTTATTATTTCTTACAATTAATAACTGCTATAATAATTAATTAACCATTCAAGCTAAACCATACGGTTAACCTACCATCTAATGACCAGAATTTATCCTTCTAAAACGATCAAATGTATAAAAAAAAAGCCGCGTAAAAAAAGCTAATTATAATTCATGTACCAAACCGTTTTAATGTAGGAATTAAATATATTGTCCGTAAGTAGGATTTATATATGTGTGTTTCTATATATATATATAAAAAAGTGATTTATAATTTTGGATGAGTCTACCACGTGCGACGATGAACACCACTAATGATGAACACCGATGAACATCATTAAATTAATTAATAAAGATTTAAAATTTTAAGGACCCATCATACAATTAATAATTATTTAAAAAAATTCAATTAAATTATTTTTATATATATTAAAATTTTATTTTTTAATAAGGGTAAACTATATATTTAGTACCTCACTTATTTCCGTAATTTTATTGAACCCTCATTATTTAAATATTATTTCAATTTGACCATATTCTTTATAAAAATAATTTAACCTTAACCCTTAACCTAAAACCCTATTAAACCTTAAACCTTTAAACTCTTAAACCTAAACCTTAACCCATATACCATTAAAAATAATTTTACCATCATCGATTCAATTCAATTCAATGAATTGTTGAATTCTCCTTAAAAAATTCAATAATAAACAATTTAAAGAAAAAAGTGATGATCAAAATCGGTAATTACTTTAAAAAAAAATTCACTTGGAACTCAATGCTTTCCGGTTACACTCACATGAATAAGTCCGAAGAAGCATCTTTCCTATTTCAAGAGATGTTGCTTTCTAGGGTTGAACCCAATTATGTTACTATTGTCAGCATCTTGCCTCTTTGTGCTAGAGTGGCAAATCTGCAACATGATAAAGAATTACACTGCTACATTACCCGGTGCAAATGTTTCGAGGATTGTTTATTGTTGTGGAATGCTCTTGTCGCTATCTATGCAAGGTCGGGAAAACTCCTTGCAGCTAAGCGTATATTCAATTTAATGCAAAAGTGGGATGAAGTTACTAATACTTCTTTGATGCCGGATACGGGATGCAGGGAGAGGGACATACTGCTATGAAACGATGATGGTACCGACTTTGATCATCATTTTTTTTCTTTCAAATTGTTGATTATTGAATATTTTAGGAGAGTTCAACAATTCATTGAATTGAATTGAATCGATGATAGTGAAATTATTTTTAATGGTATATGATTTAGCGTATAGGTTTAAGAGTTGTTTAAGGTTTAATAGTTTAGGGTTTTAGGTTAAGGGTTAAATTATTTTTATAAAGAATAGGGTTAAATTGAAATAATATTTAAATAATAAGGGTTCAATAAAATTACGGAAATAAGTGAGGTACTAAATATATAGTTTACCCTTATTAAAAATAAAATTTTAATATATATAAAAAATAATTTAATTGAAAATTTTAAAATAATTATTAATTGTATAATGAGTCCTTGAAATTTTAAATCTTTATTAATTAATTTAATGGTGTTCATCGGTGTTCATCATTAGTGGTATTCATCGGTGTTCGTCGCACGTTGTAGAATTTCCCTATAATTTTATGGGTAATTGTTCTATACACAAGCGCTTGTGGAAACTTTTTTACACAAGCGCCTTAGTTTTAGGGGTTAGGGACTTTGTTTAGGGTTTAAAATTTAGGGGTATAAGTGTAGTAGTTTTGAATTTAGGGATTGTTGATAAAATTTTGGGTTTAATGTTAAAATTTAGGGTTTATATGTTAAAACCTAAATCCCCACCCATATTACCCTAAAACCAAACCCTAACCCTAAACCCTAAATTCTAACCCTAATTCCTAAATTCTAAACATGAACCCTAAATTCTAAACCTTTAGACTAAAACCCCTAAACTCTAAACCCTAAACACTAACCCTAAACCCTATAATTGAGGCGCTTGTAGAAATAAAAACTTTCCGCCGCCAGTATATAGGATATTAATCCTAATTTTATATGCGCGTGTGTATATATATATAGAGAGACGGAACAAAGTAACGATGTGTATATTGTTTCCTTAGGTTTAAAAATCTCCCCCGAAAAATCCTTTTCTCTCTTTTTTTTTCTTGGTTTCAAAGAAACTTTCCTTTTTCTGATTCTGCCTTCAATTCCTTTTTCTCGTTCTCCCTCTTTTTTCTTTTTTGCGCCTTCTTCGATTTGCTTTTTCGAAGAAATTCTTTATTTGGGGTTTCCATTGTTCGCCCAACGCTAAAGTTTTCTTAATTGAGCGGTTCGATTTTCTAGGGTTTTCTTTTTTGGCGTTAAACGGGTATATATTGATAGAGATGGTGAGTTCAGATGGATTATGTGGTTCGCCGCCGCGGATAGCGGCGCCAGTGAGGCAGTATGGCGTCACAAAGCCGATTTCCATCGCGGGTCCTACCGAAGCCGACATACTAAGAAATCGTGATTTGGAAAGGGTATATATCTGGAAATATTGGATTTTGTTTTGGGGGTATTTTTAATTACTAATTTTCTTTTGTTTGTTTCGTGGGAAAATTTGTTGTCAGTTCTTGGTAGAAGCTGGGCTCTATGAGAGCAAAGAGGAAGCTTCAAAGATAGAAGAAGTTCTTGGTCCAATTCAAGAGGTAATTGTCTTTTTTTTAATCCTGGAGAAAGTTTTGTTTTGTGAAGCTTTTGAAGTTGTATGTGTGCTACTAACAATTCTGTGTTACCTACGATTAGATTTTTCAAGTAATGAGATGCAATTTTTGCTAATTTGGTTTAGTATATGTTGGTTTTTGTTCATTGTAGCATGGTTTGTTAAACAAAGCTTGAAATAAAGTGATCTTGTTTTACATTAACACGTCTCTTCATTGTGTTGATAGATTGTAACTAATTGGGTGAAGCAACTTACTCGTTTGAGGGGGTACACAGATCAGATGGTTGAAGATGCAAATGCCGTCATTTTTACTTTTGGTTCTTATCGCCTTGGGGTGAGTGTTTTATGCTTTTCATTCTTGTTTTATGGTGCTTATGGTACTCACACTTTAAATGCTTTACTGGAATGTTGGCTATAACATAACTTCAGTGTTGTCTGATTGAGTTGACAGAGTGCCTATTACTACAAACATTTTTGTTACACATTAATGGTTAAGTTTTATTGTCTTGATAGGTTCATGGACCTGGCTCTGATGTAGACACTTTATGCGTGGGACCATCCTATGTGAACCGAGAGGTAAATACTGGATTTATTAGTGACTGTTTGACTGATTTACGAACACTGAAATAATTTATTCATTTACACGGATTTGTGGTGTCTTAACCAGGAAGATTTCTTCATTGTACTGCACAATATCCTGGCTGAAAGGGAAGAAGTTACAGAGTTACAATCAGTTCCGGATGCTCATGTTCCTGTAATGAAATTTAAGTTCAATGGAATTCCAATTGATCTTCTTTATGCAAGCATCTCTCATTTGGTTGTACCTCATGTAAGTCTAAACTACCTTTTTTAATTTCCATAATTAAAATTTCTATTTGAAATAAGAATTAAAATTTCTATTTGAAATAAGAATCTGTTTATACGGAACTGTTAATTAATATCTAGTGTCTTGTTGGATATTGTGCTCAGTGCTTACTTGATTTAAGAAGTGTATTAAAAGTGCCTCTCCTCTCCATCTCCCATCTTAACATGAATGTTCTCTATGTTTTTGTTATGCATTTTGTTAGTTTACTCACAACATACCATGTTGGGTTCATTTAGCTACAATTTTTATGTTCCATTTGTAGAAATAATATATAGCATTTTTGTTCTCAAGCTTGTTGGTTTTATTTTGTTTTACTTAGTATGTAGTTAACATAAGTCCTAGATTGTTTTGTTGCTTCTCACTTCTGTTTAGTTGTGAGCTTCTATGCTTTGGGATGAACAGTTGGTGAAGACCTTATGATTTTTTTTGGCGGTTTGCATATATTTGATAAATGCTTTCTTGTGGACAGGATCTGGACATTTCTGACATGTCGATATTGTACAATGTTGATGAGCCTACTGTTCGAAGTCTTAATGGCTGCAGGGTTGCAGATCAAATTCTGAAACTGGTGCCAAATGTTGAGGTGAACTGCTGCTGATAATATACCCGATCTTCAAAATTTAGTGTTCCTTTTGGTGCCTTTTATATAATTATTGATTGTCTGTATCCTTTACTAATTGCATACTCTTATAATGTTATAGCATTTTCGCACTACTCTTCGATGTCTGAAGTTTTGGGCTAAAAGGCGCAGTGTTTATTCCAATGTCAGTCTTCTCCTTTATACTTTTCTAATTTTATTGTATATTTCTTATTTATTTTAACACAATCTTCATTTTCAGGTGACTGGATTTCTTGGGGGTGTTAACTGGGCTCTTCTTGTAGCTCGAATTTGCCAACTTTATCCTAACGCGGTTCCAAGTATGCTTGTTTCACGATTTTTTAGGGTCTATACTCAGTGGCGTTGGCCAAACCCGGTTATGCTTTGTGCAATTGAAGAAGATGGACTTGGATTTTCTGTATGGGATCCTCGTAAAAATCCTCGTGATAGGACTCATCTTATGCCAATTATTACTCCTGCCTATCCATGCATGAATTCTAGCTATAATGTGTCCTCAAGCACCCTTCGAGTCATGATGGAGCAGTTCCAATGTGGTAACAGCATTTGTGAGGTAAGATAATGGAGAAACGACTTCCCTATACTGATCCTTTTGGCCAAAAAATTATACTGATCCTTATCCTCTCTTCAAATCCAGAAAATTGAGCTGAATAGAGCAAAGTGGAGTGCTCTATTTGAGCCTTATTTGTTCTTCCAGAGCTACACAAACTATTTGCAGGTTGACATTCTTGCAGCTGGTGCTGATGACTTGCGTTCTTGGAAAGGCTGGGTAGAATCCCGGCTAAGGCAGCTGACGTTGATGGTAATATTTGTGCCTTTATAGCATAGCTTTTAAATTAAAAGTTTTGATCAATTGTGATCTTTCATGAAATAAAGACAAGTTGGAGATTTTCTACAGATTGAGCGTGACACTTACGGAAAGCTGCAGTGCCATCCTTATCCTCAGGAGTATGTAGATGCCTCTAAGCCAAGTTCTCATTGTGCATTTTTTATGGGATTACAAAGGAAACAAGGGGAAATAATTCAAGAAAGTCAGCAGTTTGATATACGTGGGTCGGTTGATGAGTTTCGGCATTCAATAAACATGTACATGTTTTGGGAACCTGGGATGGAAATCTATGTATCCCATGTCCGTAGAAAGCAGCTTCCAGCTTATGTACACTCGGATGGCCTTGAACGTTCTCAGAATCTATGGCCTACTCCTCGCCAGCAGTCTTATAAAATGCCTCGCAACAATGGTGTTGCATATCAAACTGAATCTGGTGAGAAAGGCCTTAAAAGGAAAAAAGATCCTCATGGAGAAAATATTGAGCAACATAGGCTATTGAAACGGAGGAGTCCTGTTTGGAATCAATCAGGTTCACCGGAGATTATAAGTCGTAAGCTTGGCAGCATTGCTACAGGTTGTTCTACATCAGATCTGGATGAAATGCATGGACTTGCTGGAGCAAATGCATCATCAAATTCCAGTGATAGCAGTGAAGGGAACATTGGTGGCTATGACAACCCATCGTCTTCTCCGAGTGATGATTTGAAATCCTGTGTGGAGGATGAACATGCTGATCGGAAAAAAGTATTTCAAGACGGATTGCTGAAGGAGTTAGAGGTTTTGGTTTTGAGTTTATTAATTTTTTCTTGATTTTTATTTATTATGTTTGGTTATGATTTCATTTTCTTTCTTAATTTTCCTTTGATTTTGTGTTGTGTTTTTCTGTTCCATAGTTCATAAATTTGTTGCCATAATACATGAAGAGATCTTTGAAATATTCCGACTGGGTGTGATTCTTGGAGATGAATGACCCTCGTTCTTCAAATAACATTTTTCTTCTTCAATATGTTGATCCATTGAGTTCAACTCCTTTACCTAATCTGTTTGATTTTGTTTGTTTCTGTGAAGGGAAATACTGCGGTTGGTGTTGTTCTCAAGTCCATGAATGGAGTTATCGATGCCGAGTCTGCGCCGAATCCGGTGATAAGGCATGTCTTCCTAATTTAAATATACTTCTTTTCTTGTGTGTTCCATATTCAAGGTATTGCTTTCTTTTTGGTGTATAACAGGTTGAGTTTAGCATCCACAGCGTGATGGGAGATGAGAGTTTAGACTGGGGTACTGTCTATGCAACCATTGTTGCCTGCAGTTAAGTATCAATTTAGTTCGTCTCCTTTTTCTTATTTTCAGTTATTTTTCTTCCTTAGCTGCACAGTTTTTCACCCCAAAAAGAAAGGGAAAATAAAATAATTAAAAGAAGTGGTAGAGTTCAGAAAATTCAGGTTTTAGGGGGAAGTTTAGATCTCGATGTGTATTTTGTACAAGGAAGGTATAGGTCAGGTTGAAGGTCTAGGTTAGTTTGCGTTGGAGCTTATCATTCTTAAACTCTTGCTGCCATGTATTGTAATAAACATTATTATATAATATTAAACATTATTATAATAAACATCATTGTAAATATATGAAACGTTTTTGCATGCATTTGGACCGTGGAGGGTCTTAAGAACAATCAAATTTATGTATACCTTCAAAATAATATAGAAACTTCAAATTTAATACTTGGAAAATTTTACACAATAATTCTTTGCAGTTAATCTATATACGAGTTTGGTTATTGTAAATAATATTGAGTGCTTGACTAGAAATTTAGTAGTTGGTTATGATTCATGAAATTGAGAAGACTTTAATTTTTGTTGTTGAATATTCATTTGATTTTTGATTCTATAAGAATTCAGTGAACACTTCACAATTTACATGCCCCATTTCCGAGTTTGCTTTGATTGTATAGGAAAATAAGGAAAACTAACGAGATATTAATCTTACTCTTGAGAAGAGGAGGTGATAATAATCTTAGAATATATAAATTTCGTCGTTACATGTATTTTGAGAAAAGATAATAATCTTATGACTTGGGGTATCGGAACAATATTTTGATTCTTAAAAAAAAAGTCTTAAAATATATAAATGCGGACAACTGTGACAGGCTTATCATGAGTGCGGTTAACTTGTGATGAGGGCGTCACGAGGTTGAGTGGGAGAAAATATTACACCTGAGAGTAATGGTCTCGTGATAATTGGTATCAAAATAATTTTTTATCTGTTTAATTACGTTGAGCACCCATAATAAGATAGACAAAGTAGACAATTGTAACAATTGGCATATCACGATTACAGTCAACTCATAACAAATGCGTCAGTGAAAAAGAGATGGGCATGAAAAGGACCGATTGCATAAAAAATTTGAGATATATAAATAGTTGTGTTGCATATTCTATTAAATGTTTTTTTTTTGGGAAAAAGGTATTAATCCCTGTACAAATTTAAATTTTAAAATATTTTAAATTTGTATTAATTTAAATAGTTTAACGATATATGTATATTATGTTTGTTTTTCTGGGTTAAACGTATTGGATACACAGTTTTATTACAAGAATAGAAAATCCAACAGAAATATTTATATAAATAAATAATCCCTTTTGAATAGCAGCCAATTCGCATTGTGGTAAACACCACTCCAGTCATGAGGAAGAAGTTGAGGAGCTAGCCGCAGCCGTTCCCCCTGCAATTTAAGAGTTCAAATGTTAAACACTATCCAATACACTTTATCTGGTCAATACATATATATCTTATGCATATGTAAAAGACAGGCAAGAAGATTAATAAAAGAAATCGAATAACATAGGAGTAATTTGACAATTCAAAAGAGATTTATTCTCCCTAGAAATCCCAAACCAAGTTCCAACCACCCTCAAAACCTTTAAAAATGCAAACCTCTCCACATCCAATTCTTGCATTTAAATCTAAATAACATACATGTTTTTGTCTGCAGGTAAGAATACTTACCGTCCTTTTCTTCATCTGTCGTTTTCCAAATAATATCTTTTAGCCCAGTCGAGAGATTATTATAGAACTGTAAATTTAAGGAAACGAAGAAGAAAAAACGTCAAAATGAAAAGAACAAAAAACTTTTAAGTACTAGCTTCCTTCTTTTATAACTTTCGCCCATTCTTCTTTTTCTTTTATCACTTTGGCACTCCACCTTCAAATTTTAGTCATATTTCTACTTTTGATAAAATAGAAGTTGACTGGACCATTATAATTTCAGTGACAAAAAACGTGACAATCTGTACGATACCCAATGCATACTTCAACAATTTTTTCTAAAAAAAATCTCAACATTATTGAAATTTTAATAACATTTATGTTTTCATAAAATTTTATAAAATACACATGGACTGCTGGGTTGGTTGCTACATCTACACGACGTTAAACTTTTAATAGTCCAGTCATCTTTCTCGTCCAAAAACAATAGTATTTAACTAGAATTTGAAAGTTGGGAGTTAAAAGCGATCCCCCAAAGACAAAAGGTGTAAACATTAGGAGCTAAATTTGTCATTTTGACTAAACTCAGATGGAATTCCAGTCGACATGATTGGAAGTAACTGTACCCATATCCGACATATTTAGACATATCATAATGAGGATAATATCTTCCAAATACATGGAAAAATTAAGAAAAAATCAGTCTAAGACATGTACCCATATCGGACTATCATCCACAAAAGCGAGTAACATAAGCATTACTATCAATAGACCCGGGTTAAGAGGATGATGTTCATCCTACGAAACCCGGAGCAACTTTGTCTGTAAGGTGTGTGCACGTTATCAAAGTGTTAAGGAAAAGTATTAACATGTACTATATTGTAATCACCTTAAGACAATTAAAAAAAAAACTACCCATAGACCTACTAGAATTAATATTCAATAGGAACTTTTAAAAAATATTCAATAGGAGAGCATTTGAATAAGTAAAAAACATAGCAACATTTAACATTGGGTCTAATACCTTGTGAAATTCCAGGGTATCGCCTCCAGACTTGCGAAGTTCAACCATGCAAAGTGAAGGAGCCACCTGGAAAACCTTTAAAGGGACAACAGGCAATGTTGGGGGAATTACAATGATGTTTTAAACAACTTCAAATGGAGGCACCAAGACTATGCTCAAAAGATTAAAGTCTGAAAGAGACATACCTCCGTTGTAACAGCCAAATGACCCTTACGTCCAGTTTTTTCTCCACGAAGCTTCATCTGAGATGGGTAAAAGGAAATCATCAGAAATGAAAGAGAAATTTAACTTCTGATGATTATATGCCATCTTAATTTAGTCACATGGATCTTTCATTTTCAGCAGATAAGACGCAAAGAAATAAAAATTTGAAGCTATGTTGTGTTGAGTATTCATTTTCTTTGAAGTACCGTGTCTGACATTTCTGTCTGGTCTGACACATGAGTGTAAATAGATGACTTCCACGAGTTCTTCAAATATACGAATAAATTAGAAAAATCTGGCCATATTTGTGTCGGATACATACACGTATCCGACACACCCGAATCCAAGTAACATAGAGTTGAAGTGCCAAATGCAGATCCAATGTGAAAGAACTTAGCACCAAACAATCTTTACCAAATGAAGTTGGTAACAAGCAACAATCACTACTGAATCGAGTTCAATCAGTGTCCATCAAATATAGAACCATGGCTAACACTGAAAAAGTAATAAAGTTATTATGAAATGATAAAATCTGACAAGCAAGCATGAAAATAGGTAATTTTTTTCACTTAAAAATTAAACACAAGTTCATCAATCCAAATTTCTTAGGAAGATTAAAAGTAGTAAAAAATATAAGAGGTCGGAAAGAGATTAAACCTTGTGGTTATTTTTCTTCACATCAAAACCCAAGGGCATTGCAGCTTTTTCTATTTTCGAGATTATCTCATTAGCAGGACGTTTTGATGTGAATCTTGTTTCCCGTTTAACAAGACCCTGTAATTGGAAGAAATTGCAACCACATCATCTTTCAACGTTATATATTGAGTAAGATGACAAATAATATCCCAAGGCAAAAAAAGTATGCAGTTATGACATAGCATATATCCGATCAGACTAGACAGATAGCATAAACCTTTTTTATCAGTAACAGTCAACCGGGCTGCATCCTCAAGAACTGAATTTTCAATATCAGATATAATATAGGAGGAATAAACAATGTACATAACAGGTGAATTATATATCGCATACTCTAGAATGGTTAAATCATTTTCGTACAACTCTCTGGTTCAAGAAAGTTATACGACGAATCTTCATGATAAATCAAGATGTTCTTGATTGTTCTTTTTCCATAATTTGATCCTATTATCACATAACAAGTCCAATATAAATGGTTAACATACCATTTGCTTCTCAAACAAACTACTGAGGTTGAGTCCCTGAGATGTTGAAATAAGTTCGAAAGCATTCATAGTAGCAGGTAGTGCAGGCCCTTCTTCTCGCCGTTCAACAACAAGGTTTTGAGAATCCTACTAGCAAAATTATGTACACTGACTCATCCCATTCCATCAACACCACAAACCACTTCCGTATACAAAAAACATCTCTTACCCCTGATTCATTGAAAATGGCATCCACATCAACAAGAGCAGCATCAGCTTGCTCAAATCTAGGTGGAATATATCCTTTCTTAAACCATTCATTCTGATAAAGCTCAGCAGCTGTTATCCTCTGGTTTAATCACAATTAATAGAGTGAAAACTGTATCCAAAACAACACAACTTAAAAACTCTAGCTACCTTCAAGAACAAAATGAATTAGAAAAAATAATAGTAATAAAGGGAGAATTAAAGAAAGCACAGCGAAAGGAGAAGAGAAGAGAATCTACAGTCAGTGGGTTTGGGTCCAGGATTCTCTTGATTAATTTCTTGGCATTTGAAGAGAACCATGGAGGACAACTGAAGTCAGCCTTGGATATCTGCAGTCCCATAAGAAACTCCTTTGGAGAAAGAACTTTAAATTTAAAAGACACAAGTGAACTTACAAGTTAACTAATCAGCAAGCAGCATGACAACATTGTTATACATAGATAGATACAAACATGAACAGCACCATTCTTTTGCGCATATTTGTTTTCTTATTGACATTCCCCACGGTACAGTCCCACCCGCTACGAGTTATAACTACCTTGATGCAAGAAGTGAAGGTTTCACAAGCCACTGATCACCAATAACTAAGACTTATAATGTTTTAAATAACAATGTTCATTGAAGAGATGCAAATTGTAGACGGGCTAACAATGGGATCCAAAACAATATATATCAAGAGAAAATTGATTATGTCCAGAATATGAACTCATTTGATTCTTTGATTAACATGCGTCAATGGTGACATGATAAAACATGACAGTTCTTATGCAAAAGTGTCGAGTAAAATGGAAATAGAACTTCAAGAAACGGAAACAGAGAGAACAAAAACCTTTTTATACAAAGCAATTAAATTGGAGTCCTCAAAAGGCAAGTAACCAGACATTAAGACAAAGAGTATCACACCACATGACCACAAATCTGCCTTAGCTCCATCATAGCCTTTATTGTCAATCACCTAAAAATTGATAGCACAATAGCAATAAAAATACTAATGAATCATAAAGAAAAAGAATCTTTTTTTTTTTGCAACAAAAGCAGTGTACCTCTGGAGCGACATAATTTGGAGTTCCACATGTTGTGTGAAGTAACCCATCCTCCTATATGAAAAGGGTAAGATAATCAATATAAAACAAAATTTAAGAACAAGAAAGACTAAAACCACACATGCAAAGTGGGGACAAAGTCATCTTTCACTGAGGTGAAAAATGGAAGAGGTTGTATGAGATAACACAGCAAACAGTCATAAAAGTACTCCATAGCAAACATAATCATGGGTAAATATTATAATTAAGAGAAAGAGAGACATTTCATAAGACAAACTCACTCGAAATTGCTGAGGTAAAGCACTCAAACCAAAATCTGAAACTTTAAGAACTCCATTACCATCCAGCAGCAAATTCTCTGGCTGCAGATTACAAAATACAGCGATGCTTGTTAAAGAAGTTTACATATTTAACTGAGGTAAAGCACTCAAACCAAAAGCTAATGAACACAGAATATATACCGTACCTTGAGGTCTCGATGATAAACACCCCTGCTATGGCAGTAATCCACAGCATTAATAAGCTGCTGAAAATACTTTCTAGCTTCATCTTCCTTTAACCTCCCTCTGCTAGCCTGGCAGAGGAAGATAAAAAGACAAAAATGCCTGATTAATATGCAGTAATAAAAATTGATGCCCAACTGAGATTTGATTCCTGAAGCACTTTAACATTCCAAGAGTAAACACAAATTTGTTTCAAACGATATCTTACAATTTTGTCAAAAAGTTCACCACCAGTCACGAGTTCCAGAACAATGTAAATTTTGGTCTTGCTAGCCATCACCTGTACCAAGAATATTGCTATAAGTTACCAATAAATGACAGTCCGAATATAAAGAGAGCAAACAAGATGCAAGGAAGAAATGCATGGAGATCAACAAAGTAACTAAATTAAGATAGACAGAGAAACTAAGTGCCAAACCTCATACAAGCGGATGACATTTGGGTGTATGATGAGTTTCATTGTTGAAATTTCTCGCTTAATCTGAAAAGGCAAAAAGAAAGAACAAAGTGGCAAACGCAAGGTAAAAGGGAAATGAGATTCAAAGGGGGGAAAGTATGTGAGAGCTAAAAGGATATAAACACAAGGTAAAAGAGAAATGAGAGTCAAATGAGAATCAAGGGATGTCTTAACAGTTGAAAAAAGAAGTTTATTAAAGTTAAAACAGAACAATTTTAAAAGGGAAATTTTATCACAATTTTACCATTTATTACCATTTGAAAGAATAATTTTCTATCTTTGGGAAAAATATGGAGTAACCAAATGATAGACATTCAAATAGCTAATTTCAATTCAGAACATTTTAATGCAGAATTAAGTCAAGCTCATAAATAAAACATGTTATAATTGCTACCAACATGGAGTCTATGATATCTACACTCTTCATTTTACCATTTATTACCACTTGCTTGAACAAATATTCGGAGATGAGTACGGGAGTTTGATCCTCCAAATATACGAGGAAACTTGGAAAAAGTTTAGCATACCTATGTTGGGACCATACCAGTATCCAACACTCACCCTGAGTAAGACTAAAAGCCTACTAACCAAAGGTTGAGTAGCATAGCATCCATATTGAATCATACATTCTTTGGCAAGCTAATTTCTATTATGCAAAAAGTCTGCTGGTTTTGAAATAATGAATCACTATTTTTTTTATTCAAATATATAAATCAATACGCAGAACCAAAATTACTTAACTGAGAAACTGTTAATATTATTTTTTATTCACGATTTAAGTTGACTTTTTTTGGGATTGGGGGCAATAAAAGCTCCATCGTTTAGTTTATCTTTTTCACAACAAAGCAGTCATTAAATCGTCATTTGTATCACAATTCATAATTCAGTAACAAGAAAACAAAGAAAAGATTATCAAAACCAAACAAAATAAATACAAATAAGAAACTAAGAGGAAAAAAATGAAATTATAAAGTCAAATCACGATTAGCATCAAGATTAATAAAAAACTAAAAAGATGAGAAAAATCGTCAAAGTAACCGATCATCAGTTTATTAATCTAATCATCTGTTAATTGAACATTAGAAAAGTTACCTGAGCAATCATCTTGTGTTTCGAAACTTTCTCTTTGTCAAGAATCTTAATCGCTACATTCTCTCCGGTCTCTAAATGTCTCGCAAATTTTACCTTAGCGAATGTTCCTTCCCCCAACGTTCTCCCTAACTCGTACTTCCCCACACATGTCCGACTCGATGCGTTACTGCGAGTCGCCATCACGTCCTCTCTAAATCCTTTAGTTTTTTCTATTAATTCTTTCCCTTAATTTCCCCCCTTGTTTTCCAGTATATTTCTTTTAAAGCTTACTATTAATCAAAGACCTCTTCTTCTTGCACGGCTGCCATACCTGAGACTTGGCCACCCTCATTTTCTTCCTGAGGAAATCAAAATCAATATCCTATCAAGATTAAAAGGGGAAACAATTTTTTAGCTTGGAGCCAGAGAAACTAGATGCGGCGGGCATGGGTTCGGATATGGTGCCCATAAAATAGAAGAAATCGATTCCAGAAGAAATGAGGATTTTGATTTGCACGAAAATAGAGGAGGGAGATTAGAATGAAGAAATGGAAGCAGAGAGCAGATCTAGTCTTTGGAGAATTCGTATGAGTCTAGATAATCAACTACAAATATAATAGGGTAAACCGTAATAAACATTACTCAATTATTAGTAAACTTAATTATTAAAAATTATAATTGAATTATTTTAATATTCTGGTTATAATTGGGTCATTCTCTCATTTAGATGTAAATGGACGTTAAAATGTTGTCGTTAGGTAATAAACGACCTGCTTTTGTTAAAATTCAATCGAATGTCTAACAAACTTTGGTATAATGATAATTTTAGTCCTTTAAATTTATATATTTTATTAATTTAGTCATAATTCAATAAATTCAACCTTTTATACTATAAAATGTATCGATTTAATATTTTTTCCTAAATCATTTGTATACTCATAGTACTTTATTTGAAATCATTAATTAATCTAATACAAAAATTTATAAATATAAAGATATTTATAACTATTTTTAATGTTAGAGTTGTAATTAATATTTTACATTAAAATTAAACTCATTGAAATTTATTTATGAAAACATTTATATTTTAGTTATTGTTATCACATCATTTTCTACAAAACTTTAGGTTTTAATTACTAATATCACATAACTTACTAAAATTTATTGAAAACAGATTTTTTAAGTTTCCTGCAAGTTGTGTATTTTTATTAAAAAGTTGTACAATTTTTACAATAATTTTAAAATTTTTTGTTCTTGTTTACAAATTTGATAATTTTTAAACAAATTTTATTATTGTGAAAAGCTACAACAAAATTTTAGGGTAAAGTTCATACATGGTCACTAAATTTTAGTTAATTATTCAATTTGGTAACCAAACTTTTAATTGCTTTAATGTTACCATTAAACTTTGTGTTTTATTTCAATTTGGCCACTAAACTCTTAATGTACGTTAATGGTTTACGCAGACATGTATTGGCAGTTGCTATAGCATTGAAATAAGTAATCAAACATATATCCTTAGCAATAAACCAAACTTCTATAATTATCTATTATTTGCCGCAACATTTGTTTGTCTTAATCATAACTACCTTTATTTTATTTGCAATTAGTTTTGATAAACTGACACCAATCAATACTTGCTCAAACATTCTTGAGTTCGATAAATTCGTAGTTATTGATACAATCCTTGTAGGTTCGACACTCTACTTTATCACTTTATTACTTGATTCGACGAGTATACTTGCTCTAAAGTGCATCAATATTCGACAAGCATCAAGTTTTTGGCGTCGTTACCGGGGATTGGCAATTGATAATTATGTTGTAATTGCATTTAAGATTTTATTTTATTTGCATTTAATTTGTGTTGTCTTTATTTTTCCTTTTTAGGTACGTTCCAGTGCATGACCAGAAGGTCAAACTCAGAACCTATTCTTCCATTAAATCTAGAGATCGAGAAAACTTTGCGAGAGATACGCAGGGAAAGAAAGAATATGGTAAACGAGGACGGGGAGCGCGACCTAGAAGACCAAAGAAATTGTAACGTAGAGGTACCACCGATAGATGCAAGAAGAATTGTTAATAACGCAGCTTAGAATGTAAGACATGAGGCTCCACCATTTGCTAAAGATAGAAGGCCCAATCGAGACAACATTGAACTTGTCATCAACAGTCTCAACCCATCGATCGTAGTACCTGATCTAGGGACAAATCACTTTGAGTTGAAGCCCGTTATGTTCAACATGCTCAACTCTATTGGACAATTTGGAGGATAAGCAAGAGAGGATGCTCGAGAACACATTCAAGCTTTCATGGAAGTTTGTGATTGTTTTAAACAACCAGGAGTCTATGATGATGTGTTGAGACTCAAACTATTCCCCTACCTTTTGTGAGACCAAGCTAGAGCATGGTTGAAGACCAATTCCTCGGGATCTATCACATCTTGGGATGACTTGTGTAGGAATTTTCTACATAGATATGATCCTCCAAATGTGTACAATTAGAAGCGAAGCGAGATCATTTCATTCACGCAACGAGATGATGAATCTATGTATGAATGTTATGACAGATACAAAGATATGCTATGCAAGTGCTCGACTCTTGGATTCAATGATTGCATAAAAATCATGGCATTCTATAATGACGTCAATGCACCTACAAGGATGATGATTGGCTCTTCAGCTAATGGAATTTTTCTTGGCAAGGATCCTAAAGAGGCTTTCTAAATACTTGTCCAGATAGCCAATAACGACTATTAGTTCCCAAGGGGGAGATTGAATCCTGGACCTAAATCTTCTGGAGCAATCTTGTAACGCCCCGGTTTTGGGCCTAGAGGTTTTAAAAGCGGTTTAGGGGTCGGCGAATCTAGATTAGAGATTCGGGTCGGTTCAGGGAAATCATAGTTCTAGATGTGATAAAATCATGTGAAAATTTTCTAAAATCCTAATTAAATATGTAGTGAAGGAAAGTAAAACCAATTTTGAAAAATAGATTTTGGAAAGTCGACATTTCAGCTTGGTGACTAAAATGTAAAAATTGAAAATTCTGTTTTAATGGCTAAATTGAAGGGAGCCAAAATTTAAAATCCTTAGGGAGCTATTACACCAAGTTGGTAGTAGCTGCCCCCTTGATTTGGTGTTTTAAATGTTTTAATTAAAAAATTTAATAAAAGTGTTTCAATAAAAAGAGATATTATTTGCTAAATCATTTTCTCACCTAACTTCTTTTCTTCAAACTTTTCTCTCAACTTTCCCAGCAGCCAAACTCTCTTTTCATCACTAAAATCTTTAGATAATTTTCATATTTCATTAGCTTTTGATTCCTAAATGATGCCCATAGATTTCTACAACATTTATCAAGAGTTTTCTTAAAGGATTTCACCAAAATCATTGCAAATCAAGGAGAAGGCTTGTGTTAGAGGTGATCTTTCTTTTCTCTCATCTAATTAAGGTTTTTTTATTGAAATTCCCAAATCTTTGGCTCTCTATTTTGTTTATCAACAAGATTTTGTAAATGAATTGATGGAAATTGCTAGTTAAAGCTTTGAAAGATGTATTTTCATTTGGACATTGTTTTGATTGATTTGTGAATGATTTGAATCATAATTTGGATGTTAAATGATGACGAAATAATGGTTTTGTGATAATAATCCTGAATTGAGTTGGATCTCTAATTGTTAGATTGTTAGATTTTAGGTTTTTGAGTTGTTAATGTGAAATCTGAGTTGCTGGAGGTATAAGGATGATATTAGGATGTTTTTGGACGTTGATTTATGGTTAAAATGTGATGGAAGTGTTTGTTGATGGCTGGGATGAATTTATTGATCAATCGAAGATGATTTTGGTTGTTTCAGATGAGTATTTTGGCGCTTTAGGACAGAGCAACGAGATTGTTTAAGTTGCTGGTGGTTTTGATGCATTATGATGCATTGATCCTCTGTTCTTGTATGATATAAATAGAGGAGAATACTTTTGAAGCAATCAGCGAAGATCCGGGGGCTTCGGACGCTTGATTTTCGCGCCGACAATTGATGTTTCGTGAGTCGGTGAGTGGAAATGGGATTTCCAACTTTGAAACATCTTAAAAGTGGTTTTGAGAACTTAGTGTAAGCTTGAAATGCTTTACTTAGTTCGGAAGTAAGTAAAATGATTTTCTCCCTCGGATTGGGCTATTGTAAGCTTGATGATGCACTTGATATTATATATGTTTATCCACTATTTTAAAGTATGTTTTTGAGAAAGAGATTTGATGTATATGATGTCATATTGTTAAAGGATGCACTAGGTAAGTGATCCTTGTATGTATATGCTTATACATGTTTAAAGAAGCATGGTTTAATGCTTGGAATATGATTTATTGTGAATACTTTGAAAACAGTGAGGTTTGTACTAAATGAGAATTATATTGGCAAGTGATGTTGTGTGAAGTGGTTTACAAATGAAATCAGATATAGTTAGCCGGCTATAGGATTTTGTGCACTATAAACCAGACGCCTTGGATGTTGAGGGGTTGTGAAAGTACTGAAAACTCCATCCAAGTACCCTAACGATTGAGGAAATTGAGTTGTGTCTCGTCTCTCGTTAGTGGGGTTATACATCTACCAATGAATGGTGTTTAGGGGTTATAAGGAACCGAATACTCCACCACGGGTGTCACAATGGTGGAGGGTAGCTCCCGTGGGTGAACCTTGAGATGCCGATAAGAATGTATGAAGTGTTGAGACAACACTTGAGAATCCGTGTATCCGATATGTTTTAAGAAATGGGAATGTTGATGATCGCTTGTGAGCCAATATAATTGATAAATTGTTATGAAATGATTATGGATGCATAATGTGAATAAAATTCATGTTTTACTCTTTAAGCTTTGCATATGGTAACTATGCATGGAAAGGCTTAGAATGAGTTTTAGCAAATGGTTTTGCTGTTGAAGTATGTAATACTTGTTGCATGATGTATAATATGCTGATTTTGTTGATGAAGTGCATGGATTTCAAAGAGGATATGATGGTTTCCGAATGGTGTAAAATGATTTTAAGCATTGATGGTGTTTTTAGTTTTGAGCGTTCCTCACTAAGCTTGTATGCTTACGCTCTCTTTTGTCCACCAATGTAGATAACTAAGTGTTTGGAGGTAGCAACTTGCAAGGGAATCATACGAGACTTCGCTTCGAATGTATGTTTCGTTTTATGAACTAGAGTAATAAGGGCAATGATGGATCCATGGTTTATTTGGGAGATGTGTTGAAACTCCCTATTTGAGCATGTTTGGTTACTGGTTTTATGATTGTAAAAGGCCTCTATATGTTGGTTTAAGCCTTGGTTTGAGTTTTGACTTGTGGATGCTTGAATTTTATAGGAAGCATGCCTCTAGATTACCTTGATGTTAATTGTCATGTTTCGATGGTTGAATTTGCCATGTATACTTGAGGATTGATGATTATTGAGTTGTATGCATGTTAGAAGTAAGTTAGCATGCTTAGGGATGGTTTAAATGGAGTTTTAGCAGCTAAAATTGACATTACAAGCCTCAGGGTATCGATACCTTCGTAAGGGTATCAGTACGACCTATGTAACTTGGAAGGGGGTATCGATACACGGGGGCGTATCGATACCGATTTTGGCCACTGATTTTACAGGTCTCAATACCAGTCTTAAGGGTATCGATACCATCCCTTCAGGGTATCGATACCAGCTTGTTGAATGTGTCTTTGGGGGCTGGTCGTCGAGGGAGTAACGATACCCTCTCTCAGGGTATCGATACGGTGGTAGTTAAATTGGTTAAAAAGGTATCTTTGAATGTTCTGAATCTTTACGTTTTGGTCCTTGAATGTTTGAGGATGCAATTAAATGAGTTTGAATGATTATTTTGAGCTGAGTTTTGACAGAGATGCATGTAATATGATTAATCTAAAGATGGTAATCTAAAATTGAGAAAAATCTCTATAATTTGTCAAGTTTACAAATTGGTCTCTAAAAGCTATTTATGCATATTATTGATGTTCGACTGATGTTATGTATGATCCGCTGCAACATTAAACACTTAGGTTTGTAACGAGCATCTAAACAAGATAAAAGAAAAAAAAATAGGGTCGTTTATTAAGGTAAACCTTCCCGGTTTACTTCAATATTCCCCATGTGACCTATTCGGTTCGGTCTCTCACCTAGGCCGGGTCGAGGGGATTACATTTGGTGGTATCAGAGCCAGGTTTCAAAAGAATGAAATGATGGTAAGTTAATGGTAAGTCGATGTGATGTGATTTCATGTAAATGGGTGATGTTTGCTTTTGCACGGTGAATGCTTTAAGCATGTTAATGTAGATCAAATGATTATGATATAAGTATGAGCTATTATATATATGATGTTGTGGGCTGAATCTTATTGGTTGTGATGCATGATGATTGTGTGATATGTACGTTGAGTGCTTTTTGCTATGTTGGGGGAAACTGGGATGCCCATTGCCTTATTACTGTAGTGAAGTGTTTTTAAATTGAATTCGAAGTCTTGGATCCTTGCTAGAAGCTGGCCTGATTTCTTGTTTTGTTTTATATTCATGCCTTAATGATAATATCACAATGGGATCGAGGAGAGAGCTACGTTTAGGGTCAGTTGCTCCTGCTGGTGAGCAAAGGAATTAGGAGAACGAGGTTCTGCCTGGTGCGAATTTACCTCCTCCACTGCCACCACCTGGGGTGAGGAGCAAGTACAACACGAGCAGGCTGGTCCGGTGTTGGGTGATTTGACGCCTTTGGTATAGGCGATGATTGGAGCATTCCAGACTGCTGTTGCTGTTGCTGGAGTGCAAGTGCAAGTGCAAGTGCAAGCACCTGTTGCTGGGCAATTGGGATTACCGTTGGAACGCTTACGAAGTTTGGGAGGAGTTGAGTATCGCGGATTGTCTCCTCGAGAATCTGAGGCTTGGATGGCTAGTACGATCCAGATTTTGGATCAGATGGGGTGTAATGATACACGCAAGCTGGGATGTGTTGTCTCTTTATTGCATAGTGATGCATACAATTGGTGGACGACTGTGACCGCGGCTATGGAGCCCAATGAGGTGGACTGGGAGTTCTTCCAAGCTGCCTTTAAGAAGAAGTATCTAAGAGTTAGATACTTGGATGATAAAAAGTGTGAATTCATGTCCTTGGTGCAAGGAAACATGACAATGGCTGAGTACGAGGTCCAGTTCGTACGTTTGAGCCAGTATGATCCGGAATTGGTGCCGAGTGATAGAAATCGATGTGATCGCTTCCGTTATGGCTTGGTGTAGGAAGTGAAGACTTTCATGCTAGCTTCTGATTATACTGATTTTGATGTGCTGGTGACTATAGAGCATTTTAGGTGTACTCTATTTATGAGCGCAAGTGCACACTCTTGTCAAATTATAGTATATAAGATATCGTCTCCCACAGGGATTGGACAGCTTGGTTCAAATTGTTGTTCCCGCACAAGAAAAGTAAATTGCACAAGTAAGATAATTGTTGAGAAGAAAAGTAAAAGAAAACACAAATAAAAGAGGAAGTAATCAGATTGATAGAGAGGGCGGGGTTATGCTACTACTTAGTGTGAAACTGTGTTGAATAGGCCAAGTTGTTTTGCGCTGCCACGATCTGCTGCCTTGGCGGGTAATGGAGGATTGAGGCTGCGGCAACTTTCGCTGCCACAGCGGAACTCTGCTCTTGCAACTCTCGTTGTCTCGACAGGTGAGATGGAGAGAAGTCCTGGCGGCAAGTCTGGCAGATACTCTAAGTTCGGCGAAGTAATTCTGAAGTGATCCTTCCTATGTCTAGGCAAGGATTCTATCACTACGTGATGTAGGCAATACCTAGCAATCTCAGCGTAAACCTAACACACACAGTCGACGTTCGGTTGCTCCTTTTAGCCGCTGAAATTCTAACTTATGTCTAAGCTGAATTAGTCAACATCTCGTCATGATAAGACCGTACTTAATTCTTTCATGAGTTTGAGACTCTCGTGCCCGAAAAATGGATTTCTTCAACTGGACTTTTGGAACTAATTGAAGAAGTGAAGTACATGACTTAAGCAAACTTAGAATATTTTATTGCAAAACAAAATTTGAAACCTAAACAACCGTTGTCACAACTAATTACAACATAACCCCAAACCCAAAAGAAATTTAGAACATGTCGGCGGCAAGAAAACCTAAGCTATGCCTAAAGTAAACCTAAGATTATTTGAATTAGAATTACAGCAAGTATTTATAGACAATAGCTAGGTCTAGTCCTTCTTGAAGTAGAAGTCTTCAAAAGTAGCTTTCCATATAAAATGTGACTTTAAACTCTGACTTCTTTGAGTTGAATGTGGACTTTATCACATTGCCTTGTTCCGCAAGCATTATCAAGATTTAGTTTCGACGGCTCTGCCCGCTGCTACAGATGTTAGAGAATTGAGTGGACAACACCAATAGAATCAGGATTTTCTGCTCTACAAATCCCACTCCGGTTCTCTAACTCCATAGTCTACTGCCGTGGGTAGCAAGGTGGGCGGCGACAGCTACTCGGCAACTACTATTTCTGTCTGGAACTACATCAGTATAGTTCCCTAGTTTGCTGCCTCAACATCACATCCTCAACTCCTCTTTCCCTCTGTCAGCCTTTAGTACCTAAAACCAAAAATACACTAAAACAATATCTTTTCTTCACCAAATAAAATATAAACTATAAAAATATGGTAAAGCAAAGAAATTCTGTAAAATGCAATGCATGATCCTAATTGTGCCTAAGATGAACTCAAAAATAGCAATAATATGAGATGGAATGTGGATAAAATATAGAACTTGTGGACACTTTACACACCCCCAAACTCGAACTATTGCTTATCCTCAAGTGATGCAACTTAACATACTTGCCCTTATAATAACCAAAAAGAAAAACCTATTTTTTCAACTTGATTTCATACCTCAAGGCCGTGGCACCTATATTAGATTAGTGAAGGGAATTTAGCAAGAAAATAACTTAAAATTAATTTCTAATGCTAGTGCAGTGTGTGCATGACTGTGTACATGCTGAATATGCAGAATAACTAAATAAACAAAGATGCTGTTACGATATATAAGGTTGGTGCCGAGGCAGCACAATATAAGCACAATATTTTAATCATGACAATGAAGGCTTCAGCTTATCACAACTACTCTACTAGGTCTGAAATTAAGAAAAGAGCAAACTACAAAACCCCGAACCAATAGAGTAGAGTCATCCCGTAAAGACTTTCATTCACTCATGCTAATTAGTCTGTCACTTCAAAACTTTCAGATTCATGGAATTTGATAGCAGCGGAGTGTCCTCGCACATGATTCTTCCTAGAGCATGTTGCGGGCACCTCTAGGGTAAAACAACAATGTTCTTTGTTTTTACTTCTACTGTCGTGGCAGTGCTGTATTATTCTGTTTCTTTTTTCTACATCGTCGACTACCTGCAACCATTGTTAGAACTTTGCAAAGAATTCTAAAAACAAGCAGGCAATGTTCATCAGATATTCTATCAAATTCAGCAAGTAACAGTAGTGTTTTGACAATTTTGGCAAAAAAAGAAAAAAAATTCTAAGTCATTTTTCATGTTTTTCCCATATTAAGTTCAATTTATTATTGGTGCGAAAATAAGTAATCAGCTAACTATCATAGGCACAAGTTATATAACAATTTTTTCTGTTCTGGTTATTACTAAGGCAAGTACAATGCAACCTATATGCTACTAAGTATGCCTAGACAAAATATGTGAGAGCTATACCCCCCAAACTCGAGATGGGCATTGCCCTCAATGCACAAAATAAAACAGAAAATAAATACAAGATATATATAAAAGAAAATAGAAAAATAAAAATAAAATAAAGAAAAGAGAAAGAAAAGAAAGCACTAAAAATTGGCTGAGGGTTGAGAGAAGGCTTGAGTCTTTTTTGCTGAGGAGGAGGAAGAGGTTTGGATGATGAAGCGGCGGCCGACAGATGTCTTGGGAACAGTCTTAGCAAGCGAGATTTTTGCTGACCGCGGCGGCTGGACTTTTGTGGGGCAAGGCTCTTCTTGTGGTTCGGTAGGGGGAGTGACTGGAAGTACTTCGCTCTCTTCTTACTCTGTCTTGTCGTCCACAGGATCGGTGGCTATGATGTGCCACTTTTTCTTCCTAGTGCCTTCCGTTGTGAGTGCTGTCGGAGGGACAATCGCCATTGGGGTGGCTACTGCTGCTGCTACCACTGTTGTTGCTGGTTCCAACGGCTGCTGCTCAATCTCCTCTAATGAGAAGGTGTTTGCCACAATCGCTGCTGTGGAGGCAGGTGAATGGTGCTGCTGATGCCTCTCGGGGGGGAGTTTGCCACTGTTTCGAATGCGCTGGTGGCTGAGTATGATGGGTAGTGCGTCGGAGACGGCACCTGGTGGGCGGTAGGGTGGGTAGCAGCGGCGGATGGCGTTCCTTGTGCTGGGGCTGCTGGTGCAAGTTCTGCAGGATATGGAGTCAGGATGGGTCCGTCATTAGGGAATTTCTGCAGGAGATAAGTCACAAAGGTTTCTTGGACTTCCCCCACAAATTTCATGAAGGCCAGCTGCTGCTGCTCAATGCGCTTGGTACTGTCGATAAGGGTGTGCAGCAGTGTGAGGACTTCATTGTCTAGGGCAGCTTCAGTATTATCGGGGGTGGCTGGAGTGTTAGGCTGGGCGGCATAAGGCTGGCTGGGTGTTGTGGGCTCTATCTCTGGGCATGCATTATCTGCAGACAGACTTTTCTGGTCCACCCTTTTTGGCAGCCGCCAACTCATCTTTAGGGTCTGCCAGAACACCAAAGTTGGCACAAAGGCCTGTGACGAGGGAAGATAAGTAAAACTTTCCCTTCGTCTTTCTAAAGCAATTGTGGATCTCCGTGCATATGATTCACCAACGTTTATTGGCCAGTTCATCAAAATGCTATGAATTAGAGTGAGGTGCGACCGATCGACGATAGAGTTGTGGGAGGTGGGTAGTAGGCGCCTCTTGACGAATGTGTTCCATAGCATTGCCTCGGGTAGCAGGTGCCAGCGTTGGACAGATCCTCCATGCTTCCCTGCTAACCACGACGTGTTGGGCTTGCACAGCTTGACCTTGATTTTCTCATAGTCGGCAGCCGTCAGTGACTGCCTCCACTCCTCGTGAGGGTTATCCTATATATCCAGGCCATAAAAGCTGTTGATGACGGTGGCGTTCAGCTTGACAAGCTCCCCGCGGACATAGACAAATGGCTTCCCAAGGCAGGGGTGATGAGTGTAGAATTCTCTGACCAAAGTAACATTGTCCATCTCTTGCTGCCGAGCGAACATCTCCCAACCTTTGCTGTGGATGGTTTCGAATAGGGCAGGCTCTAAGCCAAGGTCTCCCGTTTGTTTTGTGTAATGGAAACCTTGCTCCTCCCAGATTGCCTACTTAGAGAACTGATCTTTGTATCTTTTCTTGTCTACCCTGGAGCAAAATCTTTTGTAGGTGGGTTTGGGCTGTGGCGCGGATGCCATGTGAGACGGTTTTAAGTAACTGAAACTTGAAAGAGAGATGCCGTGGCGGCATTAAATGTCCAACGGTCCTGTTGTCTCGCGCACGTTACGAGATTTTTACCCGTTATTTTCAGAGCCGTTGGCAGCTAGCCATTAGCGGTCAACTAGCCGTTACGTGTTTCTGCGCTGCGTTGCCCTAGGCTGTCTCGACGGGATGGTTGGCAGGCTCCTTGTTGGGTCTCCTTCTTGATCCAACTCTTTTATTCTGAAGCCTGAAATAAAAATAAAAATAAAAATAAAAGTAATAAAAAAACTTCTGAAAAATAAAAATATGGAAACTAATCTAATCCTAAAAAAATAAATTAAACTCTAAACCTAATGCATAAAAATAAAAATAAAGAAATTATAAAAAGAAAATTTTAAGTTATGTTGGGAGTGCATTTAGGTGCATCTCCCAAGCATAACCACTTCCTGAGGTAATTTTGCTTGTTCTTCTCTCCTGGGGTCCTCTTGTTCCTTTAGGTTCTGTGCTGCTGGTTCCTTTAGCCTGCCCCTAGGTCTGTTGTGACAGCTGCTGCCCTAGCATGTCTCTATGCTAATTTTGGCAGCTTTTGCATCTGGGCATCCTTCCTCTTCCTTTCCTGAGGGTTGTAGCACATTTAGCTTTATGCTCTAGTCGTCTACCCTCATGGTCAGCTCCCCATGTTCCACGTCTATTAACGTTCTACCCGTGTCCAAGAATGGTCGCCCAAGGTTGATAGGGGCTTTTCCATCGGCCTCATAGTCTAGGATGAGGAAATCAGCTGGAAGAATCAGGTTGCCCACCTTCACTAGGATGTCTTCGATTTTACCCTCAGGTTGTACAAACGAATGGTCGGCAAGTTTTAGCATGACGAAGGTAGGTTTGGTTGGCCCAATTCCTAATGTATCGAAGACTGCTTTGGGCATAAGGTTGATGATGGCTCCCAAGTCGCATAATGCTTTCGTTTCGTGTTTGCTACCTATCTTGCATGGGATAAAAAAGATGCCCGAGTCTGTTTGCTTGGGCGGCAAGTTGTTGTGCAGCATGGCCATGCACTCTTCAATGACAACCACTGTTTCGAACTCCCCAATCCTCTTCTTTTTAGAAACCATGTCCTTGAGATGTTTGACATAATTGAGCATATTTTGAATGGCTTCTATCAGAGGGATGTTTATGTGCACCTGCTTTAGAATATCTAGGAATCTTCTGAACTGGTTCTCTTGCTTCTGGTTCTTTAGCCTATGAGCGAAAGGTGCTGGTAGGCGGATGTCTTCTATACGCTCCTTGGATGGGAACTTAATCTGGGGAGGGTCATCTGCTTCAGGACTGCTGTCTTGTTCAGATGTCGGGGCGGCTGGTGTTGGTGCTGCCGCGGCAGGCTGTTCCTTCTTGTCTGGCTGAGTTTCTGTTTGTTTCTCCACCTTGGGTTCATCCAACTGCTTCCCACTCCTGGTAGATATGGCTTTGCATTGCTCGTAAGTGGGTTTGGCTGTTGCCTCTAAGCTGCTGGATGTTGCTCCCATTGTTCGGCTGCTGAAGATTTCTGTGAACTACCCAAATTGGGTCTCCAAGTTTTTTATAGCAGACTCCTGGTTGTTCATCTTCATCTCCGTCCTGTCCATAAAAGACTCGGTTTTATCAATGAATTTATTGGTACGAACAATAAAATCACTAGTTCTAGACATAAAGGTATGAAGAGTTGCTTCTAGTGAATTATTATTTTGCGGCTGCTGAACCTGCTGTCTGGACAAGTTTTGTTGGTAGCCTATCTGTTGCTGTTGTGGGTTTGCAACAGTCTTTGGGTTGCTCCAGGAGAAGTTGGGATGGTTCTTCCATCCAGGGTTGTAGGTGTTCTGGGCAGGTCTATTGTTCCTCTCGTATCCCCCCATAAAGTTGGTAGATGCGGTGCAGTCAGAT
Source organism: Hibiscus tridactylites (assembly GCA_958450335.1). Taxonomy (NCBI): domain Eukaryota; kingdom Viridiplantae; phylum Streptophyta; class Magnoliopsida; order Malvales; family Malvaceae; genus Hibiscus; species Hibiscus tridactylites. Next base: position 74,624,583 of record OY288273.1, read on the forward strand.
GAATCATGATTGCCCCCACACCCGTCACAGAACGGCTCCACATCCTTTGCCTCATAGACTTTCCCAGCGAGTTTCACGATGCTCATAACCAGCTCTATCAGCTTGTCAAGGCGGGCATTGACAGATTCAGAGGCTTCTACCTTGTTTACAGTTACTGACCGCCTAACGTCGCCTCGACGGGAAATGACAGATTCAGAGCCTTTACTCTCTGCATTTTAATTTCACAATTTTATGTCCTAGTTTTTAATTTCTTTTCTTTTGTTTCCTATTAAAATTAGGTTTTATTTAATATGTTTTGTTTATTATGGCGATTCTCAAAGCATCAATCTAGAAGGGAAGGATTTCTTCGACCTTTGGATAAACAAAGACTTTTAACCAATCAGAGTTTCACTTCTACAAGAATACGTTGACGACCCAGTACGGAAGCACAAAAGAATATTGATTGTTTAGTATTGTAACGCCCCGGAAATTGGGTTAGAAGTTTCAAGTGAATTGTTGAATTCGGGTTAGAGTTTTGGGTTAGTCATTGTCTAATTAATTAATTTCGAAAAATAATTTAAAGTAATTAAATTGACAAGTATTTGTGCATTTAATGAGTTTAATAATAGTTGACATTGAGTTTGAGAAATTTTAAAGGGGTTGCTTTGATATTAATTTAAATAGGGACTATTTTATAAGGATTGCAAAATTTTTATTAATGACAATTTTTTAAAAAAGAAATAAAGTGATGATTTTATGGTATTATTTGACACATTTATTAAATAAAGCTTTTATCACTTATTTCTACTTAGAATTAAACGGTGGTTATTGTTTTCTCAAAGAAAGAAAGGTATGCTAAGATTCTCCCAAACATCATTTTAATTTTTTTTTTTGAATTTTCTTATCCAATTTCAATTCATTTTCTTTCTAAACCATTTTTAATCAATAGACTCACAAGAGACTTTGATTTCTCTCATCTTGTTCAATGGATTTCAAGTTGGAAGATTGGAGGAGCAATCTTGATTTTTCAAGTTTCAATTTATTTGGGTAAGCTGTGAGTTTCTAATAATCTCCTAATTATTTTTTGTTGATTTTTCTATCAATTTCATTGTCTTTTGATGTTAAAATATAGTAATGAGTGAATCATGATTTGATTGATGAAATCTAAATGTTTTAATTGAATTATGTGTTATTTTTGTGGGTTAGATATAATCTAATATCAATTTTATAAAATTAATTCCGAAATTAATCTAATTGGTTGAATTTAGATTTGGGTTATTAGATGGTGTAATTGATAGAGTGTGGATTGAATTATTAGATCACATGTTAGAGTGCATCATGTGTGTTCGAAGAAATTACCGTGAAAAAATTCAGAGGGGTTCGCTTGGTGATTGGGCGCCCGAATCAGGGCGCTGCTGCACTATCCCTTCGTAGTGTGCAGGGGTTGCGTGAATGGCCCCTGGTGCCATGTCCTTGATATGCGTATGTAGTTTTAAAAAAAAAGAATTAATTGGTTTTGGCTGCAGTGGCCATTTACGAGCCAATTGTTGGTTGTAGGTTTTAGAAAGAAAAAAATTAAGCGTTTTAAAGAAATTAACGGGAATTGGAAACAGATTGTTTCGTGTTATGTAAGTAGTAAAAAGGTGTTACGAATGTAGTTGGGTGATCGAAAGGTTATTGTTACAATAGTTACTTTGACATGGTCTAATTTATATTGATCCTTGCATTTTCTTGTGAACAATGGCGGATGCAAAGCTTATCTTGGGTGGGCACCCACTCTAAATTTTTTGAAGTTTACACATTTACCTTTAATTTTTTAAAATTTATGAATTAGTCCTTAATTTTTATGATTTGTGCCCACCCTAAAAAAATTTTAGTTTGTGCCCACCCTGAAAAATATTTCTGGATCCGCCACTGCTTGTGAAAGAGAGTAAGTGTTCGGACGAGTTTTCGATTAGGCGTAGAGACGTTGGCGTTGAAACGTTGGTACCAAGACGATGACAAGTTATTGAGTGCAAATGTGTTTTGGTATTATAAAGAGGTTTGATTTAAGGCTTTTGGGAGTTTAGTTAAAGCTTAGCAAGCTTAGCAAAGTTCGGAAATAAGTTTTTCATATTTTCGCCTTTTGAATATCGGTTTGATATGATACTTGATTTACATGTTTTGATTTAAAAATATGGATGGATTTACCTACTGTTTATGCATGTTTTGAGCATTGAGATTTGATGCAAATGATCCCATGAGAATGATTTATGGTTTTAAAGAGATTATATCTTGTTGAGATAATGTTATGCATGGTTTAATGCTTTGAGATGGGATGAGAATTTGATTTATGTTTATGCATTGAAAACAGTAGGGTAACATGGTTCAAAAGTGTATATTGGCAAAGTGACGAGACTTAATATTGTCGGATATAATTGGCCGACCAATAGGATGAGAAGTGCATTATAATATACAAAATTCGTACGCGAGACAAATACTTCGGTTACACAATAAGGGTAAATTCTATTGTGTTGCGAGTGATAGGGTAGATTCTATTGCCAATGGCAAATGGGGGTAGTGCCATCCCGGCCGAAGTGAGATTATGGTGAGGGTAGATTTCACCATGAGACTTGATGGGGTAGTGTCATCATGGTATCCGCATATCCGAACATGAATGAATATGGGTAGTGCTATCCAAGGATAGGGGTAGGTTCCTTCTGGGTCACTTGAATGTCAATATATAAGATTACGTGTATCACAGTTTTAAATGATTTTGTATTATGAGATTTATACATGAGAATCTATTTTCAGATATGTTTATGATGTTCAAGCATGAGGGGCTTGCATTGAGATTTGCATTATGGTTAATGCATGAGATTTGTGATACATGTTTTAAAATGAGAAATGCTTTGGTTTGAGTAAGAGAAGGGTTTTGATGCATATGGTTGTGTGACATGCACGATGTTTGATTCTGTATTTCTATGGTTGAAATGTGTTGGGTCACGTCGGCACGCCCCGTGGCGCAGCGGAAAAATTAATCCGACGTAATCCGGCCAGGATCCATGTACAGGAACGAATCCGGGGTGAAAAGATGAAGAGTTACCTATTAGAACTCTAGAAACTAGAAAACCGTCGGTATGTCGGAATAACCACATCAAGTAAAACCAAAATCATCACAGGTTCGCAACGACCTCTACGGAGTCCACCCGAACAAAACGAACAAAGTTTCCGCCTCCCTAACACTTAGGGATAAATTTCGACAGGTTTGAACACCTTACAAGGAGAAGTCGAAATTCCTCCAGGGATTCCTGAGGGAGTCTGAAATCGACCAGGGGTTCTACTGGGACTTGGATTCGAACTAGGAAATCGCCATGAATTTGCCAGGGGGCAAGAGGAACACCAGAAAAATATCGAACAGCTTCTCAGAAGAAATCTGGGACTTGTCGAAAATTCCAGAGGGGAATTCCCAGGGATATGTCGAAATTTGCAAGGAGGAATATGTATGATTTGGTTGCTAGCCCTTGTCCCTTTAAATAGTATTCAGAGACTTAATTCTAGTTGAATTCCTTAAATTCAAGTTCAACCAAAATTCATAGAATCTAATTCTACTTGAAATTGGTTTATATCAAATATACATTATATTTAATAATATCAAATGAAATATATATATATATATATATATATATTTAATTATGTAGAATCTTATTCTACATAAAACATGGATTTAAATATACATTATATTTAATCCAAATATATATATTTTTATTATATAGAATCTCATTCTATCTTTACTTGGATTTAAATATATTTAAATATATATTTTTAATTATGTAGAATCTAATTCTACATAAACTTGGAATTAAATATACATTATATAAATTCCAAATATATATTTAAATTTCTAGAATCTTATTCTATAATATTTAAGTCTCTAAATATTTTTCCATACTCTAAATAATATCTGATAAATACAATATTTATCCAATATTATTCCCATTTAAGGGAGTTGCCGATTTCCCTTATCCCATAGGTGATTTTCGGCAACCTCCCTAAAATAGGGAGTATGGTTTCCAATTTTTTGTTTGTTTCATTCGAAGGGTGTGACCTTTGTAGGTTCATGCAACGTTAGCAGCAAAAATTAGAACTGTTCTAATTTTACAAACAACGAGTGGCATCTAGCAATACATCATTGCTACCTAAGTTGCGTGAAGTCATGGTTTGACTTTCCTAATTCCTGAATAAAATTCCTTTATGAATTTCATCCTTTGTCCTTTATATCTTAGATGAACACAAGTCATGGGTTAGTCACACTTGCGTTGTCCATCTAGTGTTTCTTGATGTCGAGTAGATTATGATAAACGAATCTCTATGATATCTCATATCATAATATTCGAGCATGGCCATGCATTTTCTAATCTCACTCAATCAAGTGGCCGAAGATATTTCGCCCATTATGTAGGAGGGACAAATCCTTTCTTGATCAACCATATTTCACTACATAGGTCATCACGTATCCAATCATCAGTCTTTATAATGTAGTCAGTTACGACACACGTTTGACTATGTCAAAATACGTAAATCTTTATGTTGAAATCATGTTGATCTCAAGTCTGAGGATTATATATATGTTTATCATGAGCAATGTTGTGACTGTCACATAATTACACAAGAAACATGCTCATAGCGGGTCAATCCAGTATGTTGTTCTCTAACAAATACTTATGTGTTGATTTTGACATCTCTATGTCAATGACAACGATTGTCATCAACCAAATATTAGTCTTTATATATTATCACTGTCCATACCCGTAATAATATTCGACTAAGGATTTTATTTAACAATAATCCTATTATTGTATGGACATTATCATCCAATGGTTAGTTTGATGCATAGAAACATACCGAATGATAATAACGGCAATGCCATTACTTGATAAATCTAGTAAAATAGTATGTCTATTCAATCATCATATGATTGGTTTTTGGGCATACTCCAACAATCTCCCACTAGCACTAAGACCAATCATTCTCGTATCTAATACGATATGGCTTAGTGTAACTGCATGCTTATGCTGTGTCAAAAGCTTTGTCAGGGAGTTGACAAAGTTATCAACTTTGTGCGTATGTTGCATACTTTCACATCTCCAAGATGTAAGCACTTTAGAATATGTTTCGATTTATTGATGAGATCTGGGTTTTATTTGCTTACGCAAAGGTTCCATCATAACAGAGTTATGTAGCATCTAATATGCTCGGAACAACCCTTAGTTCAGAAGTGAACCCTTTAGATCCAAACATCCTTCTTTATTGCTATGTCGACTGTAATACGTTCAGCCTATGTTGTACAATTAGATATTGTCTCATGTTGCTAACTCGTAGTATCTTTTATTAATGCAAAACAGATTGCGATCTTTAGTTCCTTTTGATGAGTATGTCATCTACATACAATACTTAGGAAAGTAACAATGCCCCCACTAGCTCTTTTGAAAACAAGACTCCCCTTTGTTTCTAGATAAACCAAACATTTTGATTGTATCTTCTGAAACGAATATCCCAACTTCGAGAAGCTTGCCTTAGTCTACGGATAGACCTTTGTAGCTTACATACATTCCAAGTGTTTACTGGAGTGACAAAACCTTCTGGATGTGTCATGTACACATCTGTTTCAAGTTTTCCCTTAGGAAAATGGTTTTGACATTTCTTTATTTGATTCCATAATCACCGTATGTAACTACTTGCAAGTGAGATTAAGATAGATTAAACATAGCTACAAGGAAGATGCTTTATCATAGTCTATACTATGAAGTTTGTCGAAAACTTTTAGCGACGAATCATCCTTTGTATGTTTTATCATCCATGTCGATTTTTTCCTTTTTGAAAAACTTATCCATACCTCTTAGGTTTTACCCTTTTAGGTAACCAAAGTCTATACTTGGTTTTAGACATGGATTTCATCTCATATCTCATGGCTCTTAGCCATTTCTCAAATTTTGGGCTCACCATTGCTTTCTGATAAGACCTAGTCTTTATCTTGATCCGAAAAGAAGAGTGTTTCCATGTACGGATAGTGAGAAATCCATATTTCTCAAGTATATGGTATTCTCTTAAGGATCAACACAATGGTTGTGTTTTGTTCCAATGTTCCTTGATCATTTGTGGAACATTCTCAATCTTTGGTTCATAAATTTGTTGTCTAAAATTTCTTCACATTTCAAATTCCATTTTTTGCTTTTGTGAGAGTTAATCTCTTTCGAGAGAAACTCTCGTTTGAGCAACAAACATTTTGTTCTTGTTGAAAAATGAAATCCCTTAGTGATAAGTATTCTCTTTCGAGATAAACTATCGTTTGAGCAACAAATATTTTGTTCTCGTTAAAGTTGAAGAAATAATATCCCTTTGTGAGAATTAATCTCTTTCAAGATAAACTCTCGTTTGAGAAACAAACGCTTTGTTCTCGTTAGAATAAACAACAAATGAAGTTTTTAAGGTTTGAACTTTGTAAACATTTTAACATGTAAGTAACCTTAAAACTTCAAAGGTATTCTAGAACAATTATTAGTCCATATCTTATATGGCGTTTCGAACCAAGTTTGAAAAAAATGATTAAGTATGAGAGTTGTTTTTCTAGTGTGTAAAGAAGTCGAAAATGACTTGCGAGATTTAATTATGGGACAATCCCATATTCTTTGAAAGTTCATCAAACTTTAAATATTCTTGAATTTGATCTCATCAAATTACCTTAATACTTTTTATGAGTTTGAGATTAGTCATTTGTTTTATTTATCTTATAAATATTATTGATTTGATTAGTTTAAAGATCATTGATTCGTTGTGCCATGAGAGATTAAAAGAATAACATTTATTTAAATAATCTCAAAATTAAAATATCTTGTCCTTACAAGATAACTAAAACTTAGGCACAAAATAATAATCTTAAAAACTAAAACAAATCTATTTAAGCAAAAACACATGCCCTAATAGATGATGTAACAACTCTAGCTTTATTTCCATTCGCAGGTCCATGTCTATTCTGATGCCTTCTCTTTAGAAGCCTCTGAGGTTGATGCCTCACTCGTTTTTGCTTTCTTGACTTCTTGTAGGTGTGTGGGGCAGTTTCTCTTCCAATGTCCAGTCTTGCCGCAATGAAAACATTTTCCATTCTTCTTTATTCCCCTATTAGGTTTTAATGCCTCCTTTCCATCGGTTTTGGTCTTACCATCACCTTTAGACTTTGCTGCCGATTTACCTTTCTTCTTGCCCTTGCGGACCATCAGAACAGGTTTAGGTCCTACCTTCTTCAGGTTGATTTCAACAGTTCTCAACATGCCAGGCAACTGTAGCAGCGTCTTGTTGATTTCATTCATATTGAAATTAAGGACGAACTGATTGAAACTATCCGGCAACGATTGCAGGATGACTTCAGTAGCTAATTCGTCTTTCAGCGGAAAGCCGAGTTTCTCCAACGTTTGGATGTAGCCCATCATTTTGATGACGTGAGCTCCTACGGGAGATCCCTCACTCATCTTACATTGAAACAGAGCTTTAGAGGTCTCATACCTCTCTTGACGAGCTTGCCCTTCATAAATCTCCTTGAGATTTTGAATCATATCATAAGCTATCATGTCCTCATGTTGCTTCTAAAGCTCAGGGGTCATGGAGGCAAGCATAAGACAACCGACATACAACATGTCGTCCATGTGTTTCTTAAACTTGTCTTTGTCAGCTCTAGAAGCAGTGGCAACCGGTTCATCAGGAACATGTTCTTCAATGACATATTCATTCTTTTCCTGTTTGAGAACAATTCTCAAATTACGGAACCAGTCAAGGAAGTTTATGCCATTGAGCTTATCCTTCTCAAGGATAGATCGCAGAGATAGAGTATTATTTGCCATTAACTCTACAAAAAAGAAATTATGCTACATAAGTTTTACTAAATTTTAAAATTTATAGATAGGTCTTTACTATACATTTACTCCCACTATTTTCTTCAAAATTAAAAACCCTCTAGTTTTAATTTCGGAAAAACGTTTCGATAGCTTTTCTAGTGAGTGAGGATCCTTATTTCACCATTCCTAAATCAGCTTTGGCCAGTCTTTTAGGAAATGGTTATTTAGGTAAGTAACACCTTACTAATTACATCTCATGTAATTCCTCATCTTTTGGCGAACAACTCTTGTTCTTTAAATCATCTTATGATTAGCCAAAACTTTTAACCACTAGGTTTTCTAATCCTATTAGAACAACCCAGCTAAGTCAATACCAATATCTCAACCGGCGAATATCACTAGCTTATTCTTCGCGTTTAACTAAGATAGATAAATGTGACATTGCTTTGGCAAAGCTCGCATTATATCGATCGAAGCTTTAATGAGGGTAAATATTGGATGGTTAAAACAGACTTAGAATTATAGTGAGGGATTTACTTAATTATCTCAACATTTTAACATTGATCCTATCAATAGAACTATGTTTAATCATGCTTATAAAACATCCATTGCATCACATACATGGTAAATATAAGCGGTAAATAAATATGCAATGATTATAGCCCTTCTTAACCTAAGGCGACCCGTCCCAAGCCAATGGGAGGACCATTCTACTGAAGATAGAATCTGCTTCTGAAACGTCTGGTCCACCAGGGAAGGCCCACCACGCTGCTACCTTGGTCCTTGACTTATCTCAATGAGTATTTACAATTTTCAGAAACTCGCGTTACATGCGAGAGAGTGAGATGAGAAGAGAAGTACAATAGAAGATAGAGAAAGGCACGACACGAAGACCGTATTTATAAAAACCAAAACTATAATGGCTATGGGCTATAACCATGCAAAACAAACATCGTGCAATCTAACATGCATTTCAAACATCGTGCAAACAAAGTAACGACGTGTTTACGGAGTTTTAAACTGATTATCCCTATGTTGCAGTTAATGGGCCAAAGAAGGATCACGAGGTTTCATAAACCATTTGCGATAACGAACAAATGCACCAGGTAGGTCAACATGAAAGAGAGGTGGCGCACTAGGCACACTTAAGTACCGAGTCTTTGATGATGCCAATCCTAGACATGCATTTTTCATAACGTCTAACCATAACTCTTATGGATTCACCGTGAAAGATAGTTTGATAACTTTTATCAAATTAGAAGCCCTTTCAGAAATTTCATAAATCTATGAAACTACGAACATCTACTTGTTCTCTAGACTAACTATTAGTCTCAACATGTTAACATTTAACATTGAAGCAACCTAACATAGTTATGATAAACTCTTAATCATTCAATGATAGTCGAAATAAGTCTTTATTAGGTGTGATACGATAAACGATAAATATCTAAATCGAATCAAACATCATGCATCTCATACATAAACATCACCTAAGAATTTAAGTCTGAATTCGTATGATACAAGTGGCTCTGATACCACTGTTGGGTCACGTCGGCACACCCTATGGCGCATCGGAAAAATTAATCCGACGTAATCCGACCAGGATCCATGTACAGGAACGAATCTGGGGTGAAAAGATGAAGAGTTACCTTTTAGAACTCTGGAAACTGGAAAATCGACAGTATGTCGGAATAACCACGTCAAGTAAAACCGGAATCGTCACAGGTTCGCAACGACCTCTGCGGAGTCCACCCGAACAAAACGAACAAAGTTTCCGCCTCCCTAACACTTAGGGATAAATTTCGACAGGTTTGAACACCTTCCAAGGAGAAGTCAAAATTCCTCCATGGATTCCTGAGGGAGTCTGAAATCGACCAGGGGTTCTACCGGGACTTGGATTCGAACTAGAAAATCGCCAGAAATTTGCCAGGGGGCAAGAGAAACACCAGAAAATATCGAACAGCTTCTCAGAAGAAATCTGGGACTTGTCGAAAATTCCAGAGGGGAATTCCCAGGGATATGTCGAAATTTGCAAGGAGGAATAGAGATGATTTGGTTGCTAGCCCTTGTCCCTTTAAATAGTATTCAGAGACTTAATTCTAGTTGAATTCCTTAAATCCAAGTTCAACCAAAATTCATAGAATCTAATTCTACTTGAAATTGGTTTATATTAAATATACATTATATTTAATAATATTATATATATATATATATATATATATTTAATTATGTAGAATCTTATTCTACATAAAACATGGATTTAAATATACATCATATTTAATCCAAATATATATATTTTTATTATATAGAATCTCATTCTATCTTTACTTGGATTTAAATATATTTAAATATATATTTTTAATTATGTGGAATCTAATTCCTCATAAACTTGGAATTAAATATACATTATATAAATTCCAAATATATATTTAAATTTCTAGAATCTTATTATATAATATGTAAGTCTCTAAATATTTTTCCATACTCTAAATAATATCTGATAAATACAATATTTATCCAATATTATTCCCATTTAAGGGAGTTACCGATTTCCCTTATCCCATAGGGGACTTTCGGCAACCTCCCTAAAATAGAGAGTATGGTTTCCAATTTTTTGTTCGTTTCATTCGAAGGGTGTGACCCTTGTAGGTTCATGCAACGTTAGCAGCAAAATTAGAATTGTTCTAATTTTACAAACAATGAGTGGCATCTAGCAATACATCATTGCTACCTAAGTTGCATGAAGTCATGGTTTGACTTTCCTAATTCCTGAATAAACTTCTTTTATGTATTTCATCCTTTTGTCCTTTATATCTTAGATGAACACAAGTCATGGGTTAGTCACACTTGCGTTGTCCATCTAGTGTTTCTTGATGTCTTGAGTAGATTATGATAAACGAATCTCTATGATATCTTATATCAAAATATTCGAGCATGGCCATGCATTTTCTAATCTCACTCAATCAAGTTGCCGAAAGATATTTCTCTCATTATGTAGGAGGGGCAAATCCTTTCTTGATCAACCATATTTCACTACATAGGTCATCACGTATCCAATCATCAGTCTTTATAATGTAGTCAGTTACGACACGCGTTTGACTATGTCAAAATACATAAATCTTTATGTTGAAATCATGTTGATCTCAAGTCTGAGGATTATACATATGTTTATCATGAGCAATGTTGTGACTGTCACATAATTACCCAAGAAACATGCTCATTGCGGGTCAATCCAATATGTTGTTCTCTAACAAATACTTATGTGTTGATTTTGACATCTCTATGTCAATGACAACGCTTGTCATCAACCACATATTAGTCTTTATATATTATCACTGTCCATACCCGTAATAATATTCGACTAAGGATCCTATTTAACAATAATCGTATTATTGTATGGACATTATTATCCAATGGTTAGTTTGATGCACAGAAACATACCAAATGATAATAATGGCAATGCCATTACTTGATAAATCTAGTAAAATAGTATGTCTATTCAATCATCATATGATTGGTCTTTGGGTATACTCCAACAAAATGTGCTATGTTGGAGTTAACCTCAGATAGATAGAGTTTCATATGATTATTTTGTGAAAATTGAAAAATGTGGTTAGTATGTGCACATGTTGTCAATTACTTATGTTGGGGTTAACAGCGAACACATTGCCTATTACAAATGCTGTTGAAAAGATTTTTGCAGGTTTGTGTTGGATCACTTGCCGACCCTACACCCAACCATCAGGTTTAAACATCGATAATGAATTTGATTTTAGATGAGAAATGATTTATTCAATAATTACTTCCAAGCTTAGTAAGTCTTGTCTGGGTTATTGTTAGTATAAGAAAAGTGGTTTTCGATCTTGAGTAGATATGTTCCTCGATCAAGAGTAGTTAGAAAAGGTTTTCGAACTTGAGTGACATTGTCCTCGTTCGTGAGTTTTTGGGTGGCGTTGGTCCACCATTTCAAATGTTAAAAGTGGTTATTAACACCGATGTTAAAATATGGATTTTGGAGACAAGAATTAGTGAAATGATGTAAATGGAAATGAGTACCCTGTAAGGTGTCGGATGTTTTATAGCAGTATTAGTTTGTGCAGAGTAGGCACGAGAAAGCTTCTACCGAGATTCTAATGAAGATTGTTGGAGTGTTTAAAATGATAAGATTATGATGTACGCATCAGGAAAGGAAGTTGATGTTCATGATCGAAACCTGACCTATGATGTTGATTATTAGGGAGAATTTGGTAGTATCCCTAACGTTCTTGTCACTAGGACGATCAAGGTATGCAATAGGTGTAAAACATTGAATTGATTTTGATCTTTGAAGGTCGGAGTGGGCAACAGAATCGTGGAACCTATATTTTGATTAAGGAAAAGATGAGTAATCTGTTTTTCAGTCCCTATTGCATCATCTGATGGATTTGGGTTTCACACAATTATGCATATTAATTGAATGTGGTTGTTTTTGGGCGTGTGGAAAAGTTTTGAAGATTGGAATTGATTCTTGCAGTCGAGTTGTCCAAGAACGAACTTATTTATGTTTGATGAACTTAGGGCTTATGTGGTAATCTAAGGTTAAAGAATGTTCGAGTTTTGAATGTTGGTGTTGCTCGAGAATTCATTTCTGGCATGTTTCGAGGGAGTTTTCCTATGTTTGTGAAGTTTAGTTATGTGTTGAGACGTACCTTGGTACGGCTCCCGAAATCCTTTTTGTGTCATGTTGATGAGCATTAAAGAAATGTGTGAGTGGAGAACGTAATGGTAATAATGGTTGGTTTATGGATATATTTGATCAGAAGTTCTAGTTTTGGAAGCTTCAGCGTAGTTGTTGACGACAATGATGTTTAAGACCGTTTGGTTGGTATGCGTTTAAAGTTATGTCGTGATGATGAAGAATGCACTAGTAGCATTCGAAATTGCTATGAGTTGAGTATTCTGTGAATACTTGGTTTTGTAAGTAGTAAGAGTGGAGGTATTCTCGTGTACAACGGTACCGAGAAGGATCTTGGTCGACAATTATGAATGGTTTAGCAGGCTTTGTAGTGAAGCGAATGTTTGTTCCTTATTTAGGTAAGTGCGAGTTTCAGCTTGGAGAAAAAGAATATTGGTTCTGAGAATGTTATTAGTAAGTGTGAACCGTTGAGCATGCACAATGTATAAACACTTAAATGTATATATTTAAATATGTCAGTACATGCATACATTTGGGCATGACATTAGAGGTTTTGCACATATACACATAGGCATCTATGAGCACATATAAGTAATCATGCATACATATGTTTACACTTACGGATGACTTCTCGGAGGCCCGACGAAGTGGTGGTGTTAGCAAGGTAGCTTATTTAAGTTAGCTCTAGCGAAGAGGATCTTTGGGGTTACAAGGCTTTTAGAAAGAGTTAAAGATTGATTCTTAGAAGTTGGAGTTTGTTGCGTGTAAAATAGTCTATCGCAATTGTAGTGCAAGTATACACGACGCAAGTAGTAAAGTGATACGAAGTATCGGATATCATCTCCACAGGGATTGGGCTAATGACTTCACCTAAATTCACTGCACGAAGTAAAGGAAATAATTATGAGAAGTTGTCACGAAAATAATAAGGAAAACGCAAATAAAAGAAGTAAGATATCAAGATGAAGAGAATGGGCTGGTATTGAGTTGCTCGGTAGTGCAGGTATTGAATTGCTTAGGATCTCCAGTTCTGTCGTCGCACCCGTCGTCGACAGCACCTGTCGCGGCGTCTGTCCGTTAGCTGTCGCGGCAGCGAACACTAACTCCGTACTTCAAGCTTGGCAAGAATCCCAGATCTGCCTTGCCCTATCCCTAGGCACAAGTCTGTCGATGATCGCGTCTTTGATGATACCTCCCGGCGTGAATCGAAGGATGAACACCGATGTGTATGAATTCTTCTTTAGCCACTTAACCTCGCCCTATCCCTAGGCACGAGATGGTTCAACTATAAACTAGAGAACGCGCTCTTATCTCTTTCGTATACTCAACTCTCCCGATGCTAAGTAAATGGATAACCTCACAATGCTCTCCCGATGCTCTTGCAAGATATTAAAACCAAGATAAAAGAACTTGAAGTTTATTTTATTGAACTTGAAAAATCCTAAAACAAAGCAACCCTTGCAACTACTTTACAAAACAACCCGTAGCCCTAGGGGGAATTTAGAACATGTCGGTGACAGGTAAACGGCAGGGTTTAGGTTTCGGTTATGGGGTAATCGGTTATGCCCTAGGTTTAATCTATGCCCTTATATAAGCTTTGGGCTCAAGTTATCTAAGGTAACAAGGATTACAACTTTAATTAAAAGTAAGATTCTAATAAAGACTAAATCTCTAAAGTCTCCTACTTTCCAGCCGCATCCTTATTTTGTGGGAATTCCTTTCCTTGAGCTTTGGCTTGACATATCTTTTGATCCGGGGCTTGGAAAAATATTCGGCTTCCACACGACAGACGAGCAGATTTTTCTCTATCTATCGAGGTCCACTTCACTTTTCCTCTTCATAAGTCTGCTGTCACCATGCTGTCACGACAGGTCCATGACAGGTTCGTCTTCTTCAGCTGTTTGTCCAGTTCAGCTCTCCTGCTTATCTGCCCTGCGCCTGCCTTCGACATCTACTGTGACAGATACCTGCAAAAATAGCCATCTTTTAGTAGAATCCGTGCCTTTTATAAAATTGTGATGTTTTATTGAAAACTAACCTAAATGCAATGCAATGATGCTTGAATGCAGCAGAAATATGGGTTAAAAAGGGTGTAAATAATAGAACTTTTACACACTCAACACACCCCCAAACTCAAGTTTTTGCTTGCCCTCAAGCAATGTAGACTTAAAAGAAAACTGAAAATTTTTGTGTTGGCCTTCAAACAGTGAACTGTCCCTTACCTGTCGCTCATTCTCTATGGCGGCAGCAACCTGTCGGAAAGGTTAGGATCTGTCCGGAATCTCCCTATAGCTCTCGTGCAGTGTGTGCATGCTTGTGAACAGTTATATGCTAAGATTCTCTTAGTTTCACTAGAATATTCAACTCCTTAACTCGAATTTTTATGCCAAAGTTTATTTTTTTAGAAGGCACATTTTCATGCTTCTTTTTCTTCTATTTTCAAGCTAAGTTTTTCTAGAGCCAGATTCAGGCACCTCTAGTTAGCTTCCTAGAGCCGGTTTCGGGCACCTCTAGGTTTTTGATTTTCTTTTGCTAAACTTCTTTCCTAGAGCCAGTGTTAGGCACCTCTAGGGGCTATCCAAGTTCTAAGCTTCCTATTCTAGTTTGGCTAAAAGAAATCTAAGCAATATAACAGTCACAAAAGTGTTTAAGTTTTCAGAACTATAGAAAGGCTCTAAACTTTTCCTTAACCTGTCCTAAAGATGCTGCCACGACAGAGCCGTCATGACAGGTAAGTTAACTGCAAAGTTTTAAGCCAACAGTTTAAATTTTCTAAATTTTTTTTTAAAAGAACTTGAATAAATAACACAACAATTAATAAAATAAGTACTAAGACTCCATTAGAATGGAGGGTTGCCACCCCCAAACTCGAGGGTTGCATTGCCCTCAATGCAAAATGACATGAAAAATAAAAGAAAGAAAAACAAAGTACATCACAAAATATAAAGGCAGGCAGCAGTAAAGGGAAAAAAATAATAAAAACTTAGATTTTTATTCGCTGTCCTCGCTGCTGCTGCTGACGCGGATCTGATGGCGGCGTCTGCGCTGTGGAGGGGGCTGGGCAGGTTCCGGAGCAGGTTGATCAACAGGTTCATCAGCCTGTTGAGGGGCAGGTTCATCGGCAGGTTGAGGGGCAGGTGGCTCCACTAGTCGGACATCGGAACTGCTACCACTATCCCAGCTGCTACTAGTGATGGCTTTGGAAAGCCTTCTCTTGTTTGCCACGTGCTTAATACGTTTTACCCGCGTGAAGTCGCTGTCCAAATTCCTCCGGACAAGAGGGCTGTCATCAGTGGCAGCTCGCTTGGTTCCTCGAGGGGAGGTGTCTGCCGGTGGGCTGCCGTCTGCCGTCGGGGCAGGGGATGGTGTGGAGGAGGCAGATTCTCCGTGGGGAGAGACAGGTGGTGTGGGAGTGGGGGAGGGGATATTGAAATAATGGGCGGGGAAGGTGGGGAAGATGACATCCGAAAAATTCAAAGTATTAGTAATGAAATTTACCGTTGCATTTGAGAAGTCACGGATAAAGGTCATCAAACCCATTTGGCGCTCCTCTACCCTCAGGATGGCAGCAAGGATGTGGGCGTTCTGATCTGCCGGAGCGGTGTTGGTGTCAGCTTCTGGGGCAGGTTCGGTGGTAGGTTCATCATCGGAATCAGCAGGAGGGGCGTTGGGGTCGAAGGCATTGAGTGGCGATACGACTATGACCTCCATGAGGCTGGAGATGTTGTTGTCTGTCCAGCCGCTACCCTTCTTGATTTTGTCGGAGGACTCCTCTGGTACGGCAGCACAGCGGCAGAGGGCGGTGATGGTGAACGGCAGGCAGAGTCGTGAGTCTGTGCGGAAAGCACAGTCGAGGATGCTGTCCCTCATGTATCTGCCCACATTGATGGGCCTGTTGTGCATAATGGAGTGGATAAGGGCCAGCCGCTGTCGGTTGACTGTCGTGTGGTGGGACGAGGGCAGGATACGCTTTTTGATGAAAGCGTTCCATAGTTTTGCCTCAGGGAGTAGCTGCGCCCTATTGACGGAGTTGGGGTTCTTCTTACTGGTGCTCCATGTCGTGCCCGCCTCTGTCAACTCCCTCATGACAGCATCATGTCCAGCAGCGTCGAGGGTGTCCCAAAATTGTTGGTGAGCATCATCATTGGGGCCAAAGAAGAGGCCGAACACATGGTTGATGCTGCTGGCGGTGAAGGGAACTGCCACTCCTCGGACGGTGACAGATGTCGCCGTTTTGCTGTCGATGGCCTCATAAAATTCTCGGACCAAAGTATCATTAAGCTCTGCCGGCTGCTCGGCAAAATCCTCCCAAAGTTGTGCTGTTATGGCCTGCATGATGAACGGCCGGAGTGCCATATGGGGGGCATCTCTGTTATAGATGAAGCCACGCTCCTCCCATAGTTCCTTTTTAGCGAACGGGGATGCTGCTGCTGAAGAAGAAGCGGCAGCAGCGTTCTGACGGGTTTGTCGTGTTGACATTTTGGTTGCAAGGGCTGAAAAAGAAAGAAAATAGATAAAACTAGAGGAGAATAACAAGAGAGAAAAATCAGAAGTGAGGAAAAAAATGAAAAGGGGAAGGGGTTTATATAGCGGTCGAGTAGCTGCCCATTTAATGCCGCAACGGTAGGCGGGAATAACGGGGCGGCAGATTGAATGTAGCGTGTCTGACGCGTCTGACACGCATTTATGCGTCTGCTGTGCGTCTGCCGCACGCTTCTACGTCTGCAGTGTCAGCCTGTTGACAGCCTGTCAAGTCCATCTGCGCCGGCAGCTGAAACGACAGGTTATCATAAATGGGCTTTATTGGGCTGGTGGTTTTGGGCTACTTCTTCTTTCTCACTTGACTCCTTTATTTCCTAAAAACTGAAATTAGAAAATAAAATATTATTCGAATAAAATTAACCTAAATTCCTAATAAATAATAATAAATAATAAAATAAAATAAATAAAAATTAGGTTAAATTAGGGATGCCTTGTGGGGCATCACCTAAAGTAACCACTTCCTGTATTCCTGGGGCTTCAGTCCCCTGATAATGCTTGAGGCGTTGTCCATTGACTTTGAATTGGTGCCCGTCCTTTAATGATTGAATTGTAATGGCACCATGGGGAAAAACTTGAACCACTTGGAATGGGCCAGACCATCTAGATTTAAGCTTCCCTGGGAAGAGTTTCAACCTAGAATTAAACAACAACACAAGCTACCCTGGGCAGAACTGACGTGGCAGCAACTTTTTGTCATGCCACTTCTTTGTTTTCTCCTTGTATATTCTTGCGTTGTCGTAGGCCATCGTCCGTATTTCATCGATCTCATTCAAATATAACAGCCTTTTCTGGCCTGCCTTGTCCAAGTCCATGTTTACTGCCTTGATTGCCCAATATGCCTTGTGCTCTATCTCGACAGGTAGGTGACATGTTTTCCCATAAATCAAACGGTATGAAGACATGCCTAATGGAGTTTTGAAAGCTGTCCTGTATGCCCATAATGCATCATTCAGAAGTAAAGACCAATCTTTCCTAGTTGGTTTAACCATTTTTTTCAAGAATGTTCTTCACTTCCCTGTTGGATATCTCAGCCTGTCCATTGGTCTGTGGGTGGTATGCTGTCGCGATCCTGTGCTTGACACCATATTTCTTCAAGGCGGCAGCAATTACCCTATTGTCAAAATGTCTCCCTTCATCACTGATAATCGCCTTAGGGATGCCAAATCTAGAAAATATGTTTTTGTGCAAAAACTTTTGGACCGTTTTGGCATCATTCTTTTGAGTTGCGATTGCTTCTACCCACTTGGAGACATAGTCCACTGCTAGGAGGATGTAAAGATTTCCACATGAAGATGGAAAAGGTCCCATAAAATCAATCCCCCAAACGTCGAAGATCTCGACTTCTAAAATATTCTGCAGTGGCATCTCGTTTCTCCTCGAGATGTTACCTGTCCGCTAGCACCTGTCACAGTTCTTGTAAAAGTCCTGTGCATCTTTATACAGTGTCGGCCAGTAGAACCCTGACTGCAGCACCTTGGCAGCAGTTTTATTACCTCCTAAGTGTCCTCCATATTGTGAAGCATGGCAGTGATGGAGAATGTCTTCTTGTTCTTCTTGTGGTACACACCTCCTTATAACCTGATCTGCGCACATTTTGAAAAGAAGAGGTTCATCCCAATGATAATGCTTAACATCATTTTGGAACCTCTTCCTGGCTTGATAATTAAGATCAGAAGGAAATATTCCACTAACTATAAAATTAACAAAATCAGCATACCAGGGAAGGTCAGAAGACTTACCTACCGCCATGGCTGTCGTGACAGCGATTGCGGCAGCAAAGAGCTGCTCATCTGGGAAGGTCTCCAGTATGTGTGTCTCATCGAATGGTAGACTCTGTCCCTTCTCCAATCTCAACAAGTGATCTGCCACCTGATTTTCTGTCCCCTTTTTGTCTTTGATTTCAAGGTCGAACTCTTGTAATAGCAAGATCCATCGTATCAACCTAGGCTTTGCATCCTTCTTTGCGAACAAGTACTTAAGGGCAGAATGGTCGGTGTGCACTATTACTTTCGTCCCAAGTATGTAAGAACGAAACTTGTCGATGGAGAACACCACAGCTAACAGCTCCTTTTCTGTGGTGGTATAGTTCACTTGGGCATCATTCAATGTTTTACTGGCGTAGTATATGACATGAAACAGCCTGTCCTTGCGCTGCCCAAGTGCTGCCCCGACAGCATAGTCACTGGCATCACACATGATCTCAAATGGTTGTGTCCAGTCTGGTGGCTGTACTATGGGGGCTGTCACTAGCTTTTCCTTCAGAACCTTGAATGCTTCAGTACATTCTTCATTAAAGTCAAAGGGTCGGTTCTGCTCTAAGAGATGACATAGGGGCTTCGTGATTTTTGAGAAATTCGCAATAAATCTCCTATAAAAACCAGCATGCCCTAGAAAACTCCTAATGCCCTTGACTGTGGTTGGCGGCGGCAGCTTCTCAATTACCTCTATTTTGGCCCTGTCGACTTCTATCCCACGGCAGCTAATCTTATGGCCAAGGACTATCCCCTCATCCACCATAAAGTGGCATTTTTCCCAATTTAAAACTAGATTAGCTTTTTCACATCTTTCAAGTACCTTTTGTAAGTTGCCGAGGCAGCTCTCAAAATCGTCTCCAAAGACAGAAAAATCATCCATGAAAATCTCAAGGAAGTCCTCAACCATGTCGGAGAATATAGCCATCATGCACCTTTGGAAGGTGGCAGGTGCGTTACAGAGTCCAAACGGCATCCTCCTAAATGCGTATGTTCCGTAGGGGCAGGTGAAAGTCGTTTTCTCTTGATCCTCTGGTGCAATAGCAATTTGATTGTAACCTGAGTAACCATCAAGAAAACAATAGTAAGGTTTACCCGCTAATCTATCAAGCATTTGATCAATAAAGGGTAAAGGAAAGTGGTCTTTTCGGGTAGCTTTGTTAAGCTTCCGATAGTCCATACAAACCCTCCAACCGGTCACAGTCCTGGTTGGGATTAACTCATTGTTTTCGTTGGTTATCACGGTCATGCCTCCTTTCTTGGGAACACATTGCACCGGGCTTACCCATTTGCTATCAGAGATGGCGTATATAATTCCAACATCTAACCATTTAATGATTTCCTTACGCACTACCTCCTTCATCGCATGGTTTAACCGCCTTTGGGCATCTATAGTCGGCTTATGATCTTCCTCAAGGAGGATTTTGTGCATGCATAATGCCGGACTAATGCCTTGAATGTCTGCTATCGTCCATCCAATTGCCTTCTTGTGCTGCCTTAACATGTCGATCAGCTGTCGTTCCTGTTCCTGCGACAGCTTAGCAGAGATGATTACGGGCAGTGTGTCATCACAACCAAGATAAGCATATTTAAGCTGCCCTGGCAGGGGCTTAAGTTCTAAGACAGGTGGTTCAACAGTAGATGGCTTTTGGATTAAATGGTTATCCGAAGTGTAATTCAAAGGTTCGAATAACTTACATGGACGATGGTCTAACCAGTCTACCTCCTCATGACCTTCAGTATCAGATGTATCGGATTCAGAGGAGTCGCTGTCGTCGGTGCTGTCGTCGTTGCTGTCGTCATTGCTGTCGTGACAGGTCTGTAGATGGCTGTCGCAGCAGTGACCAAATTTTATATCACGGCAGCCCGACCTGATGCAGGGTTGATCAAAGGTCACCTCAATGATGGCCTTGCATTCTTCATCCACATCAGCATGTTTCATCGCTTGGAGAACATTCAACTTAATTTCTTGATCGTTCACGCGCATGGTGAGTTCTCCTTTCTCCACATCAATCAATGATCTGCCCGTGGCTAAGAAGGGTCTCCCAAGGATGACTGGTGCGTTCTCATCTGCCTCACAATCTAAAATAAGAAAGTCAGCAGGAAAAATAAGCTTATCCACTCTTACCAAAATATCTTCAATTTTTCCCTCGGGGTGAACGTAAGAGCGGTCGGCTAGCTGTAGGGTAACTGTCGTGGGCCGCACCTTGCCAATACCTAGTTTCTGAAAAACAGATTTGGGCATTAGATTAACACTAGCACCAAGATCACATAATGCCTTACCCACAAATCTGTCACCAATTACGCAAGGTATGATGAAGCTCCCCGAATCCTTCTTTTTCTGGGGTGGCTGCCGATGAAGAATACTCATGCAACCTTCTGTCATCTTTACCGTTTCAAATTCCCCAAGTTTAGATTTTTTCGACATAACATCCTTGAGAAATTTAGCGTAACCGGGCATCTCCCTAACAGCATCTAACAACGGAATATTGATATGAACCTGTTTAAAAATATCATAAATCTTTTTAAGTTGAGATTCATGCTTAGTTTGCTGTATCCGTTGCGGAAAAGGTGGTGGAGGACGGTAATCAGCAACGCGTCCTTCCCACTGCATGCGAATCTGAGGACGATATTCATCTTTCTTCTCCTCTGTCGCTTCTGCTGTCGTGACAGGCTCATCGGCAGCAGTCTGTTTATCACCTGTCGGGGCAGCTTCCTCGGCAGGTTTATCCAAGGCAGGTTCCTTTTCTGTTTCAGCTTCTTTTTCCGGCCCTGGTAACTTTTTCCCACTCCTAGTAGTAATTGCCTTACATTGCTCATGTGGGGGTGGTCTAGCATTTTCAGTATTACTAGGGAAACCTCCATTCTGCCTTGGCTTAATATGCTGCGACACCTGACCCATTTGTGTCTCTAGAGATTTCAAGGTAGCCTCATGGTTTGTCATTCTCATCTTGGTTTCATCCATAAAGTTTTCCGTCTTCTTGACAAACTGATTAATATTCTCCATATACGTACCAGTCTGAGACATAAAGGTGGCCAGAGTCTGCTCTAATACACTACTCGTGGCAGGTGGTGGCTGCTGTTGTTGCTGAGGTGGCAGGTTCTGCGGCAGGTTCTGTCGCGTCAACAATCTAGGACCCCCTGATTCTGATTATGTGCTTGTGGGTTCAGAGCATTGTTAGGGTTACTCCAGGAAAATTTGGGATCCTTCCTCCAATTAGGGTTGTAGTTGTTGGAATTATAGTTCGGCTTGTAATTTCCAACATATTTTCCCTCTTCTATATTTATCGGGCACTCATCCCTACTATGATTTCCCTCACAAGTAGCACAAATTTCCTCAACAGCAAATCCTTGTAATTCATCATCATTCAATAACTTTTTCATGGCTTTAGTAAGGAATGCTACCTGCGATTTCATAGTGCTGTCGGCCTCATAGTCCTTGACAGCAAGTACCCGTTTACCTCCTCTTCTAGCGGTTGGAAACTGCTCCTCATTCTTAGCCAGATGTTTCAAAACTTGCAGGGCCTCGTCCGGATCTTTATCCAATAATAGTCCATTTGCTGCAGAATCAATTCGAATGTGAGTTTGTAAGTTAGCAGCATTATAAAACTTAGTTACCTGATTCCAGACGGGAAATCCATGCATTGGGCAGTTTCGAAGAAGAGTTGTGAATCTGTCCCAGGCCTCGTGCATTGGCTCGTCATCTTCCTGTTGAAAAGTAGCAATTTCATTACGTAATCGCTCAGCTAAATGTGAAGGATTAAAACGAGACAAAAATTCACGAGTTAAATCTGCCCAAGTCATAATAGAACCCGGTGTAAGTTTATTCCACCAAGTTTTAGCTCTGTCCCTCAATGAATGGGGAAATAACCGAAGCCTCAGTATCTCCGGACTAACTCCTGGCAGTCTAAACGAACCACAGATCTCCTGGAACGTTTTGAGATGCTCCCTGACATCTTCTGTCGCAGAACCACTGAACTGTCCGGCGTTGTTGATCATACTAAACATGACAGGTTTAAGCTCGAAGTTGTCAACATCAATATCCGGCAGCGTGGTCTCCAGCTCTACATGATCGTTCAGCATGTAGTCACGACATGACCGTCGTCCACCTGCCGCGGGCGGGTCACCGACAGGCGGTACATCATCACCGACAGGCTGATTACGGGCCATCTGCTCTAGCTGTTCTTCAAGGTATTCGTTTCGGTCTAAGAGGTGGCGAATCTGTTTCTTGAGATTAAAGGAACGTTCGATCTCCGGATCTAATTTATACTCAGGATCTTCACCTCTTTTCGATCTGCGCATAAACAGGAAAACCTTGTGAAAAGCAAGAGTTTAAAACACAAAAGAAGAATTAAAGAAAATAAAAATAAAAACAATAACAAAAACGAAAATAAAAACAAAAAGTGCAAGGAAAGAAAGGTGTAGTTATGTTGCCAATCCCCGGCAGCGGCGCCAAAAACTTGTTGCGTGTAAAATAGTCTATCGCAATTGTAGTGCAAGTATACACGACGCAAGTAGTAAAGTGATACGAAGTATCGGATATCGTCTCCACAGGGATTGGGCTAATGACTTCACCTAAATTCACTGCACGAAGTAAAGGAAATAATTATGAGAAGTTGTCACGAAAATAATAAGGAAAACGCAAATAAAAGAAGTAAGATATCAAGATGAAGAGAATGGGCTGGTATTGAGTTGCTCGGTAGTGCAGGTATTGAATTGCTTAGGATCTCCAGTTCTGTCGTCGACCCGTCGTCGACAGCACCTGTCGCGGCGTCTGTCCGTTAGCTGTCGCGGCAGCGAACACTAACTCCGTACTTCAAGCTTGGCAAGAATCCCAGATCTGCCTTGCCCTATCCCTAGGCACAAGTCTGTCGATGATCGCGTCTTTGATGATACCTCCCGGCGTGAATCGAAGGATGAACACCGATGTGTATGAATTCTTCTTTAGCCACTTAACCTCGCCCTATCCCTAGGCACGAGATGGTTCAACTATAAACTAGAGAACGCGCTCTTATCTCTTTCGTATACTTAACTCTCCCGATGCTAAGTAAATGGATAACCTCACAATGCTCTCCCGATGCTCTTGCAAGATATTAAAACCAAGATAAAAGAACTTGAAGTTTATTTTATTGAACTTGAAAAATCCTAAAACAAAGCAACCCTTGCAACTACTTTACAAAACAACCCGTAGCCCTAGGGGGAATTTAGAACATGTCGGTGACAGGTAAACGGCAGGGTTTAGGTTTCAGTTATGGGGTAATCGGTTATGCCCTAGGTTTAATCTATGCCCTTATATAAGCTTTGGGCTCAAGTTATCTAAGGTAACAAGGATTACAACTTTAATTAAAAGTAAGATTCTAATAAAGACTAAATCTCTAAAGTCTCCTACTTTCCAGCCGCATCCTTATTTTGTGGGAATTCCTTTCCTTGAGCTTTGGCTTGACATATCTTTTGATCCGGGGCTTGGAAAAATATTCGGCTTCCACACGACAGACGAGCAGATTTTTCTCTATCTATCGAGGTCCACTTCACTTTTCCTCTTCATAAGTCTGCTGTCACCATGCTGTCACGACAGGTCCATGACAGGTTCGTCTTCTTCAGCTGTTTGTCCAGTTCAGCTCTCCTACTTATCTGCCCTGCGCCTGCCTTCGACATCTACTGTGACAGATACCTGCAAAAATAGCCATCTTTTAGTAGAATCCGTGCCTTTTATAAAATTGTGATGTTTTATTGAAAACTAACCTAAATGCAATGCAATGATGCTTGAATGCAGCAGAAATATGGGTTAAAAAGGGTGTAAATAATAGAACTTTTACACACTCAACAGAGTTGTTTTATATTTGAAGCAACCAAGTTTGGTGTTAGAAGTACGTGGCTTTTCTAAATCCAGTTGTTTAGTATTGAAGTTTGTGGAAGAATATTACGAGGCCATTGAACCGTTAGCGAAGTTGCGGAAAAAGATGTTCTGTTGATTTGGACATTTGTTGGTTTTCGTTTGGGATCGGAGCTTGAGTTTAGTTTGTTAATTAACTCCGAGTTAATAATATTATCACTGAATTTTCACTTAAGCTTTTATTGATTTTGTTATCATTATAGTAGTTAGTGTTATGTACACTTGTTGCTATTGTTAGTTTTGTATAATATTGTTAGTATGGTAGTTAGAATGAACCCGAAAAATAAATAAAATATAAAAGACCCACTTGAATTTAAAATAAATTGCAAGAGTCCATTACATAGAATTATAGCCCAGCAAAATTAGTTACAAGTCCACTTGTTTATATTAAAAACCTAACTCAGTCCATTTTGCTAAAATATCCATTATAGTCCAAATACAGGTCCATTACATTTAAAATGACCATGTACAAAGGCCCGATCAGCCTAAAGTGTAATAAAAACCTAGGCCCTAACTTCTTTTCTCTCTTTGTGCAGTTAACAGGGGCCGTTGGATCAAGGGTTGATCCAACGACGCAAATCGCACGCGAGAAACCCTAGCTGGAGGAGGTGTAGCGCCGCACTATTTACGACCGTCAGATCAATGAGCGATATAATGGCTTAGATCGATCTGAAGCAAGCCACACGGATCGTCACTCGCGCGTGGCAGCCACGCGCCCGTTGTTCGAACTTCCAACGCCCGTTTTTCCTTCATCGATGAAGCTCGCGTCGTCTTTCCTTGCTTTGTCACTCCTCGTCGGCGTTGTTTAGCCACCAGAAACACAAAAAGACAAACAATGGTCAAATCTCTAAAATGAAGCTCGACAAGAATCAAGCGAAGATTAACACACAATCCGACCAAATTCAAATCAAAGGGAAGAAATTTGAGATTTTTTCGTGTAATTCAGTCACAATTGTACCTATATAAACACTTTAATTCCATGTAAAGCACACACAATTCATACACTATTTACACAAGAAATTCATTCAAAATTTAAAGCATTCAGTCTAAGAAGCGAGCAAGCATCCGTAATTAGAGCTTCAAGGGAATAAAGAAGCAAGCTTTTCATTTTTGGTAATTTCTTCTTCATTTTATATTCGAAATGTTAAAATAAAGAAAAAGAGATAGGTTTTACCTTTGTTTTGCAGAACACCGCCGTGTGCATGAGTTTAGATGTAGCTCCGAGGACTGGTACATGAATTAAGGTTTACCGAATTCTGAAAAATTAAAAAGAAACGAGTTTTTTTTCTTCTAAAAATTTCTTTTCTAAAAAGAAAATCGAAATTTTCAATACAGTTTTGAAGTTTTTTATTGCTAGAAATTCGAAAGGTTTTTTTTTCTGTCGCCGATAACGACTTCCGGCGGCAACAGAAGGCAGACGACATGACTAACGGGGATTGCAAGGAAAAGGGGGGAGAAGAATTGAACGAGTTTCTAAAAAAGAAGGAGAAATACATTTTTTTTTCTTTTTTGTCCTTTTTATACCAACCTAAGACCCGACCCATATTTGTTTCTTGACTCGCGTCCAATTTTACTGGATACCTTACCGTGGCTCTCTAACTTACAATTCTTGCAATTTCGTCTTTTTCTTTCCAATTGTGACCTAAAACTTCATATTTTCTTCAATCTAGTCACCAATCCAGTTTTCTTTATAAAAGGTTTCTATCCCTTTTCTTTATTTTAAATTCTTTATTTATTTAATTTCAGTTATTTAATTTAAGTTTTAATTTATAGTTTTATCATATTTAAATTAGTTGTTCTCTTAAATTGTTTAGTTTAGGTCTAAAACCCTAGGAATAGAAGTTTGGAAACTTAATTAGAACCCTTGTATGATGAAATATTCTCTTATACAATTAAATAAAATACACTTAATTCTTTGTTTTATCACTACTTAAGTTTAAATCAAAAACTATAACGCATTAAACTTTCTTTATTGGTTTGTTAAAAAGTAAAAACTAATTAATGCGGTGTCTTAGCAAACGAAAATGGTGGGTTAGCTCTAAGAGTGTTGACGGTGATTGGAGTTCATTTTTCGGGCGGTAAGGTCGTTAAAAATAGATTTATATTAATAAACGGACAAATAAATCGAAATTCTTGTGAACTTGCAAACTCCAATTTTTAAAATTCTTTTTGAAATCAATATGGTACCAATTTTTTGGTGTTGTGGGGGTGTTAATCCTTCCCCACGCGTAACCGACCCCCGAACTTGTTTTCTGGTTTTCCGCAAACCAAAAATGTTATTTTAATAAATAAAATGTTTTGTTAAAATAACCCTAGTTTTAAAAGTGATCCAGTCACACTTTTTTCAAAAAGATAGGTTGTGACTCTGTGTTTACGTTTTCAAAATGTCGGGCTCGAAGGGTTGCGATAGCTTGGCGACTCCGCTAGGGATCTGTTTTTTAAAAAATAAAAACAAAAGAGGGCCAGAGCAAAAATTGATTTAAAAATGCTTTTAAAAAAGAAAAATGGAATTTGCAAGTTCACAAATCTTTCAATCTATTCGTTCGTTTAATGAATATAATTTTATTTTTACGCATTCTAAATTTTTTTAAAGCTCTATGCCCGAGCTTGTCCCGTTCGTTTAAATGAGGGGAAAATGCTTTGCTCATGTCAGAATATTGATTCCCTGTATGAACCTAGCAAGTACCTTTGGGACTCATATGCCCTTTGTCTTCGTAAGGACATTGATTCTTCGAGAAGGCATAAGGAAATGAGTCCTCCTGAGTTGAACTCGATTCATTTGAAGCCTATAATGAGTGAGAATCAAGGGCCTTACTACCCTTAGTAGGGGACATCAAGGACAGCTTGGGTACCCTTTTAGAACCAAACCATGTTTGAGAATCTAGAGCCTACCCCAATAGAGCCATGTGGAAAGCCTAGGGTTTTGAGTCTGATCAAAATTATTTCGCAAAGGTAAATCCGTGGAGACATGTCCTGGAGTCTTGGAATGTGCTGCCCAGAATTATTTATGCAATGAAATTATTTTAAACCCCTTTTGTCTTTTTGTTTTTAATCCTTTCCCCATGTTTTGCTGTTTTTCATGTTTAATCTTGCATCATCATTCCATATCAAGAAGGGATTAGTTTTTTCAGAATATTTGCTCGATTTGAAAAGCTGTCTTCATGGATGGAAGGACCCTAAAGAAGGAAGATGAAAATGTGAGTGGTACACCATTGGTCTGAGGTTAACCAACGAGCACATGGGGACAATTTGGCCGCTGACCACGAGACAGAGACTTCAGAGTACGCCCATATTAGTGTCAAGCAGAATAACATACAAGAACTGCGAGAAATCTGAGAACATTTTGATTATAAGACTAAACAGTTGTTCTATGAATCTTATGGTTATATGGCGTACCTACTGTATGTGAAGATAGATGAGCAGTTCTTGAAGGCCTTGGTTCAATTTTGGAACCCCAGATACTATTTTTTCACTTTTAATGGAGAAGACATGATGCCCACGTTCGAGGAATATTTTGCCCTTTTCAATTTGCATAAGTTGAAAGAAAACTGGGTTTATGCTAAGCCACCTAAAAACAAAAACCCGCATGTTAGGCTTACAACTTTTGTTGGCATGAGTGATGGATTGGTCAAGGGTTTGATACAGAAAAAAGGAGGTAGTTTTTTTTCCCTTGGTCAAGCATCAGAAATACAATACATGTTCATCTAGACAAAGAAATGAGAGTAGATCTCCTAGCTATTGCAATCTACGGTTTGGTCATTTTTCCTAGGGTTTTGGGAAACATTGATGTGGCCTTGCTCGACTTCTTTGAGCAATTGAAGAGGGAAGTCAATCTGGTACCTGCAGTGTTAGCTGAAACCTTCATCTCAATGAATGCATGCCGAAAAGTGGGAGGTGTGCGTTGTAACACCCCCTTCCCAGCCTGGTCGAGAATCGATTCGGAAAGTGCTACCGATGAACAATACGATGACCGGTGCAATAAATTTCAATCAATAAACAACACATGAAAAATGTTATGCTTATAAAACATTACCATGTATAAGTCTTAGACCAATTATCCATTATGAAACAATAATTAATCATTTAGGACCAATTCTTAAACTATTACGAGTTTTAGGGACTAAATTGTAAAACTTATAATCTAAAGGTCTCTTATTGTAATTGATTATGTCACAAAGAAATTCAATACAACAACAGTAAGTATGCAAATTTTCATGACACTTGGAGTTCATTTACCCATCCAATTAGGTCCTCTAAAATTTAGTGATCAATTTGGGAACAATGCAGACCTTCAATCAATGTCATTTAACTAACTTAACTAACCATGTATCGAAACACCTTAGTCTTGTTCCAAAACGGGTGTACGATAATTTAACTTAAATTGATTTTTCCCATACCCCGTATCGAAACAGGTAAACCCTATTTCGGTACGGATTGACCTTCGTTGACCTTAACTCGTTTCGATACATGTTAGGCTCGTATTGAAATAAGGATTTCCAGTAGCAAATCATACCGAAATTGCTCTAACCCGTATCGATATGCCCTGTTTCTTTGGTCCAATTATGCTTAACCGTATCGATATGCCATCACCCCGTATCGATACGGTCTGACCTGTAATGATAGTATTTTGCTAGTTTTTAATCGAATTGACCTATCAGACGATGTTCAAATATAATGAAACTTTATAAACTATCAACATGCAAAATTTCATGATCATTCAATTACGTTGACTAGGTTTTCACCTATATGAGCCATATATGCCACTTTTTCCAATTTTTAACATCACCAAAAGTCATTTTTAGGTCTTTAACATCATTTCAACCCTTATACTTTAAAAACATACCAAAATGGGCAAAAAAGACTAATTCAACTACTTTGCCACCTTTCTAGGAGTTTATAAGAGCAAAATACATTACTTCAGGCTTGTAGTGACTTATCTTGCCTCGACTTTCCGATCTTTAACCACGACGAACTTTCAACCTAAAATGCATGGAAGATAAATGCATTAGGCATACATTGCCTAGTAAGGTAGTCATATACAATGTAATTTCAAGGATAAAATATGTACATTTAATCATGCTCAATAATATCAATGCTATGCTCCAATATGCAATCTTTAGCTTATCAAATTCACTATTAACCCTTGGATTTAATCAAGATAGTGGATACGCGAATTCCTACTCCTCGCCAAATCAATGAATGGTCTAGTCCCTCCGCCTCGCCAATGACCAAATACAATACACATTCCTCTGCCTCGCCAAATCAATATAGGTCGTAGCCTTAGGTCCGTAGTCCACCCGTACACTGAGCTCCTAAATTCTATGGCATGCCAATTGTATCCAAAGTCCGTCCCAATCCAAGGTTTCGGTGTCAATGTCCATATTCAATATTCTTTGATAATTTCGATGTCCAATGTCTTCTATGTTATTATTAGTGAACCATTTTTGAATATCAATGTTCCATAATTTCAATGTCAATATCAATGTTCGATGATTCATTTGCAATGATTCAATAACAATAATTAGGTCGATATCAATGCACGATGACAAGGTCAATATCAATGTTTGATGTTCATAATCTAACTTATCGAACTTACCAATATGTCCGCATATCAATCTGATGCAATATACTTAGTGACATCGTTAGCGATTAAATTAAAATTGACAATAATGAATTCGAGAAGGCTCCATGCCTAATCCCGAGACTCCGACTACACTCACTTTGGCAATCTGAAGCTTATACGACTCTTAGATGATAGCTCCCTTGTTCCTATCCTTTGGTGAGTTCGATGGATGTTCCCTATCAACATCTTGATATAGGAATTGATAAAGAGAGTGTTAGAAACGATATTACGGCATCGTAATCAAAATAACAATATCAAAATCAATAGCTAAAATCGATATGATCATAATCTAGGGATTACTCATAGATGACCAAACCTTAACTCGTGTTTAAGGTTGATTTAGCCATGAAACTCAATGATTGATTGAGTATTATAGCTTACCTGATCGATAGCAATGATTTGCTAATAATAGAATGAAGGAATTGAGGTGCTTGGTTAGGTGAAGAAGAAGATGATAGCTATATTGAGGTGTTTGCTTGGATATGTCTCGGGTAAGCTTCCTATCCCTTTTTCTTATGTTTTTATTACTAAAGTTTTCCTTCAATTGAGGGAAAGTCATCAGATTATCCCACGTAAGTGGAATATTAATTGAGGAGGGGCTAATCGCAAGATTAGTCCCTCAACACTTCAATGTTCTAAGATGTAACCCCAAACTTTCAATTTCCACAATTTAGTCACATATTAAGTTTCGATATTATTCGATAGGGTCCAACGAAAATAATTTAACTCAATTAGAGTCCAATATCTAAGTAATTGACCTTGTGATCAACACCAGTACAATATTTACACTTTATTGATGTAAGATTTCCATTCACCGGAACTCAATTCCGACTAGACCGGATTTTGGAGTGTTACAACTCTCCCCCTTAAGGAAAATCCGTCCTCGAATTTTTACCTGAACCGAAGATATGTGGATATTGCTTTCTCATGATCTCCTCTGGTTCCTAGGTAGCCTCTTCAATGGCGTGGCTCCTCCAGAGTACTTTAACTAACGACACAGATTTATTGCGAAGTCTCTTGACCTCCTCTGCCAGAATCTGGATCGGTTCTTCTTCGTAGGACAAATTTGGTTGAATTTCCATAGATTCATGTTCGATAATGTGTGAGGGATCAGAATGGTACTTCCGAAGCATTGATACATGGAAGACATCATGACTCTTATTCAGTTCTAAGGACATCTGTAATCGATATGCCACGAGGCCAATTCTTTCGATGACTTCAAAGGGTCCAATGAATCAGGGACTCAATTTTCTTTTCTTGCCAAACCTCAAAACTTTCTTCCATGGTGAAACTTTAAGAAATGTTTTTTCACCAACTTCATACTCAAGGTCTCTTCTCTTGAGATTGGCATATGCCTTCTGCCAGTCAAAGGCAACTTTCAAGCGATCATGAATGATGGTAATTCTTTCTTCAGTTTCCCGAAGTAAGTCAGGGCCCAACATTTTTCCTTCACTGAGTTCGGACCAACACAATAGAGTTCGGCATCGTTTGCCATACAATGCCTCATACGAAGCCATCTAGATTGAAGCCTGGTAGATGTTATTGTAGGCAAACTCAACAAGGGGTAGGGATTACTCCCAAGTTCCACCAAAGTCGATGATGCATGCTTGAAGCATATCTTCCAAGATCTGTATAGGAGAGTTCAATAGTAACACAAATTTTCAAGGTTTCAATGGAAGAGTCTTTCAATAATTACCTGAATTACCCTTTTTGACTGGCCGTCGGACTGAGGGTGAAAGGCGGTACTAAGAATAACCCTGGTACCCAAAGCTCCTTGTAAGGTTCTTCAGAACCGAGATGCAAAACGAGGATCTCGATCGAAGATAATAGACTTGGGGTACTCCATGAAGTTAGATCACTTCCTATATGTACAAGTTAGCCAATTTAGGAAGATTGTAGTCCATTCTAACCGGTATAAAATGAGCTAACTTGGTGAAACGATCTACGATGACCCATATGACATCATGTTTTGCTAGAGTTAAAGGTAGAACACTAACAAAATCCATTTTGGTGGGTCAATAGGTTGCAACAATCTGGTAGAAACATGATGTTATGCTTTAATACATTGGCACGTGAGACACTTAGATATATAATCGACTATGGCTTGCTTCATGCCTGACCACCAATAGAGTTCACGAAGGTCCTTATACATCTTCACGGATTCGGGGTGCATACAAAAAGAACTTGAATGAGCTTCAGAAAGAATGTCAATGCGAAGAGATTCATCATTAGGTATACAGATCCGGTCATGGAAACACAAGAGCCCTTCATAATTAATTCTGAAGTCGGGATTTTCTGATAACTTAGAGACAATAGATTAGAGCTCATGGTCTTGCTCTTGCAGAACCTTGATTCGTGAAATAATGGTAGATTGAACTTGAAGTTCAGCTACAAGACAACAACGCTTTCGAAGTTAGAAGTGAGCATTAATTGCCCGAAGGGATACAAAATAGCGACATTACAATGAGTCAATGTGTCATCCAATTCATATAGCTCTATATTCATTGTCAATACATATCAGTCAAAGGTTTGCGGCTAAGTGCATCAGCTACAATGTTGGCCTTGCTCGGATGATAATCGATGACAAGATTGTAATCTTTTAGGAGTTCCATCCACCTTCGTTGTCGAAGATTTAACTCCTTTTGGGTTAACATGTACTTAAGGCTTTTATGATCGATGAAGAGATAACATCTTTCTCCGTAGAGATATTGTCTCATTTTCAATGCAAATACAACTGTATCCAACTCAAGGTCGCGAGTAGGGTAATTCATCTCGTGCGGTTTAAGTCATCTCGAAGCATAAGCAATGACTTTGCCTTCTTGTATCAATACACATCCTCACCCGAGATGTGATGCATCACTATAAATTGTGTAGTCTTTTCCAAAATCGGGTTGGGTCAGGACTGGTGCATGAGTCAAGACTTGTTTTAACTGATCGAAACTCTGTTGTTGATCCTCAGTCCAAATAAAAGGAGCTTCTTTCCTCAACAGCTTAGTCAAAGAAGCGGCTATCATAGAGAACTGTCTTACGAATCTTCTATAATAGCCAGCAAGCCCAAGAAAGCTTCTGACTTCTCTAATATTCTTCAGTGGATGCCAATCTACAATAGCTAGAATTTTCTTCGGGTCCACCTGAATACCCAAAGCTGATACAATATGTCCAAGGAATGCAACTTCAGTGAGCAAAAACTCACACTTAGAGAATTTTGCGTACAATTGCTTCTCCCGTAAGGTTTGAAGTACGATGCGAAGATGATCTCGGTGTTTCGCGACATTTTTAGAATAAATTAATATGTCATCTATAAACACCACTACGAATTTATCAAGATAGGGTCTAAAGACCCAATTCATTAAATCTATAAAAGCTGTCGGGCATTGGTTAACCCAAAGGGATCACCAAGAATTCGTAGTGTCCATATCTCATACGAAAAACAATCTTTGATACATCACATTCTTTAACTCTCATTTGGTAGTAGCCTAACATCAAATCAATCTTGGAAAACACGGAGGCATCCTTTACCTGATCAAACATGTCATCTATTATGAGCAATGGATACTTGTTCTTGATGGTCACTTTGTTTAACTGTCGGTAATCAATACATAATCGCATGGATCCATCTTTCTTCTTTACAAAAAGAACCAGAGCTCCCCAAGGCGAAGAGCTTGGTTGAATAAAGCCTTTACTTAACAATTCTTGAATTTGGGCCTTCATCTCTTTTAATTCAACGACTGCCATTCGATATGGTGCAATGGAAACTGGAGCAGTCCCAGGTTGCACCTCAATGCCAAACTCCACTTCACGGGTTGGGGGTAATGTAGAAAAGTGGTATGCGCAGAGAAGAAAGATTATTTCTCTGTATTTCTTGATCTCTTTTATTGATAAAGTAGTACCTATTTATAGGTTACAAAAGGAGACCAATATAAGAAAATTACATAAACTCAACAATTATATTATTGCTCAATTCCTAAATGTTAGCAGCTAAATATTTGGGAATATAATTTCCTAACTTTATGTAATTTATAATCTAATCTCTATTTTACATGCCAATTATCTACACTCCCCCTCAAGCTGGTGAGTATATACTGTAGAGTCCCAACTTGGATATGAATTCGTCAAAGGTAACTCTTGGTAGTGCCTTGGTGAGTACATCGAATAGCTACTTCTTTGTAGAGACAAAGTTAAGTTTAACCACTCAATTGTAGACCTCTTCTGAAATGAAGTGTCTATCGATCTCCACATGCTTTGTCCCGTCATGTTGGACTGGATTTTTAACAATACTAATAGCTGATTGGCTATCAGTTTGCAATTCGAATTGACTGCAACTATCAAGTCCGAGTTCTGCTAAAAGTCTCTTAAGCCATATTTCCACGCAAATTCCCAAAGCAAGAGCTCTATATTCCGCCTCAACACTGCTTCTTGACACAACTGGCTATTTTTTACTTCTCCATGTCACCAAATTTCCCCAAATAAAGGAGCAATATCCACTAGTTGACCTTCGGTCCGTTAACTCTCCAGCCCAACTTGAATCCATAAAGATTTTTACTGTTCTGTCTTCATTCTTTCTGAAAATCAAACCATGGCCAGGAGTCATTTTTAGATACCTTAGAATTCTGTAGACTGCATCAAGATGCTCCTCTCTCGGGTCACACATGTACTAGCTTACAATGCTGACAGAAAATGCTATATCTGGTCGTGTAAGTTACAGATAAATTAATTTCCCCACAAGTCTTTGGTACTGTTCCTTGTTAACAGGAATTCCCAACTCATCTTCCCTTAACTTCAAGCTGATCTGATATGACCATCAAGAACAAGGACCCGGAGAAGTACCCAAGTGGCCCCATTACACGTGCACGGGCCAAGGAGTTTCAATAAGCCATGGAAAGCTTGTTTACAACAAGCCATGAACGTGAGAAAGAAGAGATAATAAGGGAGGAATGCCTTACCTTGCTCATGCATGCATTTGCATGAGAATTTAAGTATTTCAAACTTCCATTGCATTGATAAAGTGTGCTGGTCATTAAAGCATGCACTTCATTTATAGTTTTAGTTCATTTAGGGAAGTAGTTTAATTATGTATCTTAAATCATTCGTTAAACTACTTCATTCATGCATTTAGTTAAATTCAATAAAGTTAGTTCTTTAATTAAACTAGTTCATTCATTTAACTAGTTCATTCATTTAACTAGTTCACTCAATTAACTAACTCTTTAATTGTTTCATGCATATATTATTTTAAGTTTGAATAAATCCTTTGTGTGTGTCTAGGTTCATGTGACGTGTGGATTAAATAAGAGACTTTTCAACTTCAACTTGGAAACAAGTCATTGATGACCATCTTTACTCATGCAAACAACGCAATTGAAGGCAATTCAAGGCAGAATTCTTTTCATCTTTTCAAGGTTGTTCATATTCTTAGAGTAACAAAGCATTTAAGCTTCATAATTCAGCTATTCAAGGTTGAAATTATGAACCAATGAAGGCCATTCACGTTCAAGAGAAGGGACATGCAAAAACCAGCATTCAAATTATGCATTCAAGGCCTTTATTTATCATTTTTTGAAGGATGGTCATATTCCACAAATGGGCAAGCAATGAAGGCTGGTTTAATGTCATTTAATCCTCAAATCAAGTGATAAAATCATCAAGGAATTCAAAGAGACAAGCTGATTTGGACGTGTGGGATGTCTACATTCATCCTACGTCCACATTCATTCCCTTTTATCCATTTGCAAGCAAAATGAAGCAGCCCAAGAGTCACCACTCCTTTTGGACGAATTTAAGGCTAAATTCATCTTAATTTAAAGCAAAATGCATCCATCAAAATGATAAGAAATAAACATTTCATTTATTTGTATTCAATAGCATTTAGATGAGCATTCATCTCTCTTTTGTGTGACTTTTCATGTGGTGCCTAGCCACACTATAAATAGGCACCTTAGGTTCATTTGTAAGGACTTTTTTTTGGAGAATATAAACCTTTGAAAGATTGCTTTCATCTTGCTCTTGCGAGAACTCTATCAGCTTCAAGTTGTGCTTGTAGTCTTCTATCCATTTCATTTTACTATAGCGTTGGTTCCAAGCTCTCTTATAGCTTGTGGGTCACGTTCCGCACTCCTCCACCTCGATTCCATCAAAGTATATTGTTGGTTCCTAGATCGTTATAGCTAGCGGGTCACAATTCACTATCTTTGCAACCATACAAATCCACGCCGCCTTTAGCATCTCCCATCACTCCTTCTTTGATTTACACCTTTCCATGATTATCATCCTCCATCCTTAGCCACCAAACTATCCAATTTACCTATCCAATTCCTTTCTTCATTATTTTTTTTATTATTATATTGCTATTCATCTCACATGTATATTTTATGATATCTTAGAGTTCAAAGCGTAGCAAATAATATTTCTTACTAGAATCACGATCGGGCACATCTACATGACTTGGGTCACATTACAGGGTTCATATCAATTGGCATCAGAGGAAGGTTGATTCAGTAAGATAGTCGTTCTCTCTCTTCTAAAAAAAAGAAAAAATAAGAAAAAAAAGAAAAAAAATTCGAATTTTTTTAGAGAAAGTTAAAGAGGGAGGGGGCATCGTATTCTCTATTCTTCTTAAAAAAATGTTACATCATTTTTTCTTTTGCTACTATTTTTTCATCTTTACCAACTCTCACAATTTACCTTTTTTTGTTGTTGCCACTTTTTTCTTATCCTACCTTCCAAATTCTTTTCGCCTAGTTTTGTTTTTTTCAGCCGAATTCTACAAGCCATTTGCAAGCCTTGAGGAAGTTCTTAAAAGGACTTGATTGAGAGAAAGAGTGAAAAAAGGCAAGAGTGCACATCAAGGGTAAAAGTCATCCCGAGTGAAACACGGGTGTGAGTGCATTTTCTTGGAGTGGAATAGGTGAGGTTTTGTGTTTGTGAGGTTTTAATTTTTTTTATTTTTGTTACTAATAATGTCTCAAAATTCCGTGAGAAACTCCGTTGGAGGAAGTAATAATGTTAACATAGATGCAACTAACTCCAATCTTCAAGATGTTATCCGAGAGATGGACATGTTGTTGCAACAAAGGTTGGGGCCGATGCAAGAACAATTAGATCATTTGGAGGAAAGATCTCAACGAAGGCATAATTCAGATCATGAGGAAGAGTATGAGGGAGAGGTGGACGAAGAACTCATAGACGAGCGAGCCTCCCAGCAAAGTTTGAGGCGTCAAGAACCTAGGTACCAAAGAGCTCGGCCAAGAGTTGATGATAATCTTAGCAACATCAAAATAACCATTCCTCATTTCCAAGGAAGAACGGATCCTGAAGCCTATCTTCCATGGGAAAAAAGTTGAGCACATCTTTGAGTACCACAACTACTCCGATCTTAAGAAGGTAAAACTTGCAGCCATTGAATTTACAGATTATGCACTAATATGGTGGGATCAGTTGACATCTAGCAGGAGACGCAATGGCGAACATCCAATTTCTACTTGGAATGAGATGAAGGCCGTTATGCGTAGGAGGTTTGTTCCAACTCACTATCATAGGGAGTTGTTCAACAAGCTTCAAAATCTCACCCAAGGCAACCGTAGTGTTGAGGACTACTTTAAAGAGATGGAAGTAGCCATGATCCGAGCTAACATTGATGAGGATCGAGAAGCCACCATGGCAAGATTTCTATCCGGCCTTGACCAAAATATTGCGGTCGTCATTGAGTTGCAACATTATGTGGAGGTCGAAGACATGGTGCATATGGCCATAACAGTGGAAAAGCAACTTAAACGGAAGGGTTCTACACGAACCTATGGGGGAGCATCATCAAGATGGGGGCAAAGTTCTTACAAACGGAGTCCTCCAATACCACCCAATGAAAGAGGCACACCACCCAAAGGAAGCAAGGCCATTACCGAAACTAGCAAAGGTAAGGCTTCGAATGTTCCAAACCGTTCCCGAGATATACAATGCTTCAAGTGCTTAGGAAGAGGGCATATTGCAAGCCAATGCCCAAATCGCAACACCATGCTTCTTCGTGATGATGGAGAGGTTGAATCGGAACAAGAGGAGGAAGATGAAGTTGCTGCCATACAAGAAGATGAAGGTGATGATATAGAGTATGCAACAGAAGGAGAGGCCCTTATTGTGAAAAGGAGCCTAAGTGTGCAAGCGAATGAAGGGAATGAGCAACGCGAGAATATCTTTCATACACGTTGCCATGTTAATGGAAAGGTATGCTTTGTCATTATTGATGGAGGTAGTTGTACTAATGTTGCTAGTACTCTTATGGTAGAAAAACTTGGATTAGCAACCACAAAGCATCCACATCCCTACAAGCTGCAGTGGCTTAATGACGGAGGAGAACTCAAGGTTACCAAGCAAGTTCTTGTTGCTTTCTCCATTGGAAAGTATAAGGATGAAGTTCTTTGCAATGTTGTTTCGATGCACGCTGGCCATTTACTACTTGGGAGGCCATGGAAATTCGATAAACGAGTCATACATGATGGATATACCAATCGGTATACACTCACCCATGGAGTAAGAAAGATTACCTTAGCCCATCTTTCACCAAAAAAAATTCACAAAGACCAAATACATTTGAGAGAAAGTATTGAAAGAGCCAAAGAGAGAGAATAAAAAATGGAGGTAAAATCAAGTGAGAGTGAGCAAAGTGAGGGTGCGAAAATGAGTGTTTTTACCAAAGAAAGAGAGTTGAGAAAGTGTTTGCTGTCGGGAAAGGAATTACTTGTACTTGTGTACAAGGAAAGTTTATTGAACACTAACCAACTTGATCACACTTTGCCTTCTTCTATTGTGTCTTTGTTGCAGGAATTTGACGAATTATTTCTAGAGGAGATACCAAGTGAGCTGCCACCAATCCATGGCATTGAACATCAAATAAATTTCATTCCCGGTGCCGTCATTCCTAACCGTCCAGCTTACCGAAGCAATCCCGAGAAAACCAAGGAGTTACAAAGGCAAGTGGCTGAACTAATGACCAAAGGCTACGTGAGGGAGAGCCTTAGCCCATGTTCCGTTCCGGTATTACTTGTGCCAAAGAAGGATGGAACTTGGCGCATGTGTGTAGATTCTCAATCGGTAAACAAAATTAT
Source organism: Hibiscus tridactylites (assembly GCA_958450335.1). NCBI lineage: Eukaryota > Viridiplantae > Streptophyta > Magnoliopsida > Malvales > Malvaceae > Hibiscus > Hibiscus tridactylites. The sequence continues at coordinate 74,664,009 of OY288273.1, forward strand.
GGTAAAGTATCGTCACCCTATTCCCTGTTTAGATGATATGTTAGATGAGCTTAGTGGCTCTAACCTTTTCTCTAAGATTGATCTTAAGAGTGGTTATCACCAAATAAGGATGCGGGAAGGTGATGAATGGAAAACAACATTTAAAACAAAGCAAGGACTCTATGAATGGTTGTTTATGCCTTTTGGCTTAACTAATGCACCAAGTACTTTCATGAGGTTAATGAACCATGTTCTTAGACCGTTTTTGGGTAAATTTTGTGTGGTTTAATTTGATGACATCTTAATCTATAGTAAATCAATGGAAGAACATGTTCAACACTTGAGGTCAATTTTGTTGGTTTTAAGAAAGGAGAAGTTATATGCTAATTTAGACAAGTGTACATTTTGTACTGACAAAGTTGTCTTTCTGGTTTTGTTGTCAGTTCTAAAGGCTTAGAGGTTGACAAAGAGAAGGTTAAAGCCATTTAAGAATGGTCACGACCAACAAGCATTACCCAAGTTAGGAGTTTCCATGGACTTGCAAGCTTTTACCGGATATTTGTGCCAAACTTCAGCACCATTGTCGCCCCTTTAACTAGTGTCATCAAGAAGAATGATAACTTTTTCTGGGGGGGGGAGACCAAGAGAAATCTTTTAATGACATTAAAGAATGTTTAATTCATGCCCCTTTGCTTACCTTACCCGATTTTAACAAAACGTTTGAAATTGAATGTGATGCATCAAGTGTGGGAATTGGAGCAGTATTATCTCAAGGTGGACGTCCTATAACATATTTTAGTGAGAAATTAAGTGGAGCTACGTTGAATTATCCAACATATGATAATGAGATGTATGCCCTTGTTCGCGCAATGGAAACATTGCAACACTATCTATGGCCTAAGGAGTTCATTATTCACACCGATCATGAGGCATTGAAGCACATTCAGGGGCAACATAAACTCAACAAACGACATGACAAATGGGTGGAGTTTCTTGAATCTTTTCCCTATGTGATCAAATATAAGAAATGTAAGGAGAATATAGTTGCCGATGCATTGTCTCAGAGGTACGCTCTTCTAAACACCTTAGAATCTAAGTTGCTGGGTTTTGTTTTCATTAAGGATTTATACGAATCTGATTCTGATTTTGAAAAAAATTACAAAGCTTGTGAGAAAGGAACGTTTGAAAAATATTATAGGGACAATGAGTTCCTATTCAAGGAAGGAAGACTTTGTATTCCACAAGGTTCCACACGTGAATTACTTATCAAAGAAGCCCATGGAGGAGGCTTAATGGGACATTTTGGAATAGCAAAGACTTTGGCCATACTTCAAGAGCATTTATATTGGCCAAAGATGAGACGAGATGTAAAGAGGTTATGTGAACATTGCATCACTTGCAAGAAGGCTAAGTCTAAAGCCATGCCACATGGACTCTACACGCCACTACCTATTCCAGAAGCACCATGGATGGAAATTTCAATGGATTTTGTGCTAGGGCTTCCACGCACAAAGAATAACAAAGACTCCATCTTTGTAGTAGTGGATAGATTTTCCAAAATGGCTCATTTTATTCCTTGCAACAAGACTAATGATGCCTTACATATTGCTAACTTGTTTTTCAGGGAAGTCTTGAGATTACATGGTGTGCCAAGAACTATCGTTTCCGATCGAGACGTGAAGTTTTTAAGCCACTTTTGGAGAGCCCTATGGAGTAAGATTGGAACTAAGCTGCTATTTTCCACCACTTGTCACCCTCAAACAGATGGCCAAACCGAAGTCGTGAATCGAGTACTCTCCATGTTGCTTAGGAGCATTATTAAGAAGAATCTAAAGACATGGGAAGAATGCTTACCACATGTGGAGTTTGCATATAACCGATCAGTCCATACCACCTTGGGACACACTCCTTTTGAAGTTGTGTATAGGTTCAATCCATTAACTCCGATGGACTTATTGCCATTACCCGCTGATCAAATTGTGAATAAAGATGGACTTAACAAAGCTGAATTTGTTAAGAAACTTCATCAACAAGTGTGAGATAATATTGAAAAGAAAACCAAGCAATATGAGCAGCAAGCAAACAAGGGTCGAAGGAGAGTTGTCTTTGAGCGGGGAGATTGGGTGTGGTTGTACATGAGAAAAGAAAGGTTTCCAGCCCAACGGAAATCTAAATTGATGCCTCGAGGAGATGGGCCATTTCAAGTAGTTAAGAGGAATAATGATAATGCTTATCAACTAGACCTCCCAGGTGAGTTTAATGTTAGTGCAACCTTTAATGTTGCTAATTTATCTCCTTTTGATGTAGGTGATGATTTGGAGACAAATCAACTTTAAAGAGGGAGGGACTGATATGACCATCAAGAAAAAAGACCCGGAGAAGTACCCAAGTGGCCCCATTACACGTGCACGGGCCAAGGAGTTTCAATCAGCCATGGAAAGCTTGTTTACAACAAGCCATGAACGTGAGAAAGAAGAGATAATAAGGGAGGAATTTCTTACCTTGCTCATGCATGCATTTGCATGAGAATTTAAGTATTTCAAACTTCCATTGCATTGATAAAGTGTGCTGGTCATTAAAGCATGCACTTCATTTATAGTTTTAGTTCATTTAGGGAAGTAGTTTAATTATGTATCTTAAATCATTCGTTAAACTACTTCATTCATGCATTTAGTTAAATTCAATAAAGTTAGTTCTTTAATTAAACTAGGTCATTCATTTAACTAGTTCACTCAATTAACTAACTCTTTAATTGTTTCATGCATATATTATTTTAAGTTTGAATAAATCCTTTGTGTGTGTCTAGGTTCATGTGACGTGTGGATTAAAGAAGACACTTTTCAACTTCAACTCGTAAACAAGTCATTGATGACCATCTTTACTCATGCAAACAAGGCAATTCAAGGCTGAATTCTTTTCATCTTTTCAAGGTTGTTCATCTTCTTAGAGTAACAAAGCATTTAAGCTTCATAATTCACCTATTCAAGGTTGAAATTATGAACCAATGAAGGTCATTCACGTTCAAGAGAAGGGACATGCAATAATCAACATTCAAATTATGCATTCAAGGCCTTTATTTATCATTTTTTGAAGGCTGGTCATATTCCACAAATGGGCAAGCAATGAAGGCTGGTTTAATGTCATTTAATCATCAAATTAAGTGATAAAATCATCAAGGAATTCAAAGAGACAAGCTGATTTAGACGCGTGAGATGTCTACATTCATCCTACGTCCACATTCATTCCCTTTTATCCATTTGCAAGCAAAATGAAGCAACCCAAGAGTCACCACTCCTTTTGGACGAATTTAAGGCTAAATTCATCCATCAAAAGGATAAGAAAGAAACATTTCATTTATTTGTATTCAATAGCATTTAGATGAGCATTCATCTCTCTTTTGTGTGACTTTTCATATGGTGCCTAGCCACACTATAAATAGGCACCTTAGGTTAATTTGTAAGGACTTTTTTTTGGAGAATATAAACCTTCAAAAGATTGCTTTCATCTTGTTCTTGCGAGAACTCTATCTGCTTCAAGTTGTGCTTGTAGTCTTCTATCCATTTCAGTTTACTATATCGTTGGTTCCAAGCTCTCTTATAGCTTGTGGGTCACGTTCCACACTCCTCCACCTCGACTCCATCAAAGTATATTGTTGGTTCCTAGCTCGTTATAGCTAGCGGGTCACAATTCACTATCCTTGCAACCATACAAATCCACGCCGCCATTAGCATCTCCCATCACTCCTTCTTTGATTTACACCTTTCCATGATTATCATCCTTCATCCTTAGCCACCAAACTATCCAAATTACCTATCCAATTCCTTTCTTCATTAATTTTTTTATTATATTTCTATTCATCTCACATGTATGTTTTATGAAATCTCAGAGTTCAAAGCGTAGCAAAGAATATTTCTTACTAGAATCACGATCGGGCACATCTCTATAACTCCGGTCACATTACCGGGTTCATATCATGATCTCCATAGGAGTTTCTGCTGGCTTACAACCCATCCTTCCAGTTTCTTCAAGTAAATCTAAAACATATTTTCTCTGATTAATAACAATGCCCATCTTGGATCTTGCTACCTCTATTCCCAAGAAGTATTTGAGATTTACAAGATCCTTGATTTCGAATTCAAAGGTCAGTATCTTCTTTAGTTGTTCTATCTCATAAACATCATCTCCTGTAATGATAATATCGTCTACATAAACAACTAGAATTGCCTTTTTTCCACATGGAGTTATTTTTACAAACAAAGTGTGATCAGTTTGACATTGCTTGTAGCCATTTTTAAGAATGACTCTAGTAAATTTATCAAACCAGGCCCTTGGAGATTGTTTTAATCCATATAAAGATTTTTCCAATTTACAAACCTTTTGATCACTACGATGTAGTTTCATACCTGAAGGAATTTTCATGTAGACCTCTTCTTCCAGAGTCCCATTCAAGAATGCATTCTTAATGTCCAGTTGATGAAGTTCCTAGTCTTTATTTGCTACCAAAGATAACAACACTCTAACTGAATTTAATTTTGCAACAGGATCAAAAGCTTCTTCATAATCTATTCCATAGGATTGTGTAAATCCTTTGGCCACAAGTATAGCCTTAAATCTCTCCACACAACCATCAGAATTGTATTTCACTCTAAATATCCATTTACAGCCTACTGGTTTTTTACCTGGTGGTAAATATACAAGAGTCCATGTTTTATTACCTTCAAGTGCACTAATCTCTTCATCAACTACCCTCTTCCATTGAGGATCTTCTAAAGCTTCCTCTATTGTTTTAGGGACAAAGATCCCGTCAACATTTGTAGTAAAAGCCTTGAATGAAGGATTTAGTTTTCCATATTCTACAAACCTTTGAATTGGATGGTTAGTGCACTTTCTCACACATTTCCTTTGAGAAATGGGCAAATCAACAGTGTCAATAATAAGAATAGGAGATGTATTTTGAGAAATTCCCATACCTTCCAAAAGTTCTGAGGCTGTAGGGCTGAGTTCCAGTTCTCGGCAGTCTCCAAGTTGTATGTTGGTCTCTTTAATAGGCTTTTGTCTCCTTTTATAGACACTAAGTTCCCTCTTCTCAAATTGCTCAGGTTGGGTCTTTTGAGGAGTTTGTGGTGAGCTAGGAACTGGAGATTGTGTGGGTTCTGAAGAAAGTATAGGTTCTGAAGGAGAAGTTATAGTTATGAATGGTTGAACTGTAGGTTCTAAAGGAAGTATGGGTTTTGAAGGAGAATGTATATGTATGATAGGTTAAGCTATAAAAGGCTGGAAATCATCAATAAACTGAAAATCATAAAAAGCTGAGGTTTTCTTACACTCCCCCCCTGAATTTCAGCCTTGGAGTAAAAAGGATTGTTTTCCAAGAAAGTAACATCCATGGTGGTATAGGTTCTTTTAGTGACATGTGAGTAACACTTGTAGCCCTTCTTAGTGGAAGAATATCCTAAGAAAATGCACTTAAGAGCTCAAGGATCAAGTTTAGACCGAGAATGAGGATAAATATGGACAAAAACAGTACGCCTAAAGACTTTTAATGGAAGATTGGAAGGAAGTGGCTGAAAATTAGAAAAATAATGAAGAAAAACATCTCGAGGTACCTTAAATTGCAAGGGTTTACTAGGCAACCTATTTATAAGGTATATGGCTGTAAGAATGGCTTCCCCCCACAAGAATTTAGGAACATTTGTGGAAAATAATAATGACCTTGCTACCTCTAAAAGGGGCCTATTTTTTCTCTCGGCAACCCCATTCTGTTGAGGAGAATCAACACAAGAGCTAATATGGAGAATTCTTTTCTCCTGAAGATAGGATCCTAGAGTTCTAGTGAAATACTCACTGCCATTATCAGTGTGAAAAATCTGAAATTTTGTTTTAAACCGAGTCTCAACCAAGTTCTGAAATCTTCTAAACACACTCTCAGTTTCAGATTTTTCTTTCATTAAGAAAGTCCAAGTGAGTCTAGAGTGATCATCTATAAAAGTAATGAACCACCTAGAACCATCTATGTTTTTCACTCTCGAAGGGCCCCAAATGTCATTGTGAACAATGGAAAAAGGATGAGAGGATTTGTATTTCGATGGAGGGTATGAAATTTTTGGTGTGTTTAGCAAGTGGACTAATTTCACAAGTAAAAAAAAATTAGACTTGTATTTTGAAATAAATGAGTAAACATTTTGGCAAGGTACTGAAAATTAGGATGTCCTAGTCTGTAATGCCATAATAAAACATTTGAAGAAGAATTAGAACCATGATTAGGAAAAAAGTTTGGTTGAGAACAACTTGAGTTGGCTTGTCTATGTAAAGATGGTTGGCCTTGAAGAAAGTAGTGGCCACCACACAACCTAGCACTTCCAATCACCTTCCCCGAGTCCATAGCCTGAAATTCACAAACATGTGGAGAAAAATTTAATGCTGCAACAGAAATCAGTAGAGAGTTTACTGACAGAGAGAAGATCGCAAGCTAAATTAGGCACATATAATACATTCAATAATTCAATGTTTTCAGAAACTCGAATTGAACCACTCCCTTCAGTGGGTGATAAAGAGCCATCCGCAGTCTTTATGTGAGAGGGAAAATTTAATTTCTAAAATTTCTGAAACAACGCCACATCTCCTGTCATGTGATCTGATGCCCTTGAATCCACGATCCATGATGTACAATTATTATCAGCCAAATTTGTAAAAATTGTACTACCTCCACGAGTCTTAGAAGTCACATTGGTTTGCTGAAAGGATGAATGTGGCTGTAGATTATCAGCATCAATGGGCTATTGGAAGGTTGAAGATGGCTGGAAGTTATCAACAATAATGAGCTGCTGAAATCTGTTGTAAGGCTGGAAATTGCCAACAACAGTGGGCTGCTAGAATTATTTGAAAGGTTGAAATACATCATCTGAAATATTTTCTGTACTGATTGCAGAAGATGTATACATCTCGCAAGTTTTAAGATCTAAAACCTAATCTGATACCATGTAGAAAAGTGGTATGTGTAGAGAAGAAAGATTATTTCTATGTATTTCTTGATCTATTTTATTGATAAAGTAGTACCTATTTATAGGTTACAAAAGGAGACTAATCTAGGAAAATTACATAAAACCATCAGCTATATTATTGCTAAATTCCTAAATGTTAGCAGCTAAATATTTGGGAATAGAATTTCCTAACTTTATGCAATTTACAATCTAATCCCTATTTTACATGCCAATTATCTACAGGTAATTCTCGAAATTTCATCACGAAAGACGTCCAGGAATTCACATACAATGTCAATGTCCAGTAATTGAGATTCGTCTTTGGCTTCTAACGTCAAAGCACACAATGAAGGATTCCTCGCATTCATCAAAATAACGCTTTCCTTGCCAAGACCCCGAAGATACAAATTCCTCTTACAACAATCTACCTAGGCTTGATGCTCACTAAGCCTATCTAAACCTTGGATGACATCGAACTCATCGATCAGTAAAGACAACAGATTGGCTGGGAAAGGAATTCCTTGGATCATTAAGGGGCAGTTCTTGCATACTACCCTTATGATGACACAATATCCTAAAGGATTGGTTACAAATATTCTCAATGCTATTGGCTCAGAAGACATACCGTATTTCTTAACTATTATGGTGCTTATAAAAGAGTGAGTAGAACCAGGATCAATCAAAACATATAAAGGATGCGAACATAACTCAATGGTACATGCAATGACATCAGGCTCGTCCTCCTCTTCCCTGCTCCTCACATGATACATCTGTGCAAGGGCTTTAGTGTCTTGCTTGTTGAATGGTTTAACTGAACCACTCGATCTCTCAAAGGTTCCCGATGACCCTTGCTTTGATCCATTACCTTGAAAAGATTGAGCAAGAGAGGCAGCAATAGTCGGGGTCACTGTAGACTTGGTTGCATTTAGTGGACAGTCACGAATGAAGTGACCTTGCTCACCACTGTAATAACAATCTCCAGTCTGCTTACAATATTGACCAATTGGATGCTTATTCTGGAAATAATTGCAAACTGGATGTTGGTTACTTCGATTTTAACTTTTGGTGCCATCAATAGATGTTGCCTTAGAAAATAATTGAGTCACAGATTGAGGCCTATCAATATTTCCAGAACGGGAGAGATGTGGATAAACATTATGCTTAAGGCCTTGATTTTCCTTTCTCGTTCCACTTGGGAGGTCGAGAATCTTCCTTAAACCTCATCTCTGATTTGCCAGACCCACCAGCTCGTTGAGCTTTCTGTGCAACTTCGGTGGCCTTAACTCGGTTCACTAGGTCTTGAAAATCAACGATGCTCAATGTAGTAAACATAGGGCGTAACTCATCATTGATCCTTGCAATGAACATTCGACACTTCTCCTCCTCTTTCTTGATATATTCAGCACCATACCTTCAGTACTTACAGAAGTCATGAATGCACTACTCGATCGGTTGTCCGCCTTGCTTGAGGTGGAGGAAAATACTTCGCCTTTCAAAGAGATAGAACTCACTGATGTACTTCTTACGGAATTCTTTAAGAAAGAACTCCCAGGTTACAATATTTTTGGAGACCGTCAAAGTAGTAGTCTCCCACTAATGAAGTGCCTTGTCAACCAACAACGCGAGGGCACACTCGAGTTTGTGCTCGTCCGAGCACTGCAATTGTTTGTCCAGGATCCAAAGGGTGTTATCCAACCAATACTCATCAATTTCAAGGTTATCATCATCCTGACCGGTAAAGGTGTAAGCTCGATACTGAGATAGCTTACCGATAGAAGCTCGAGTATGTTGGACAACGAAAGCGATGGGTTGGATAACTTGCTCAGCTCTCATTGCAGTCATAAACTGCCTGAACATATCAGCCATGTTCTTATAACATTAAGCCTGAGCGGTAGGTGCTTCAGGCTCAACATTTTGAACAGAAGGGTCCTGAGGATTTGGAGGGTCTCCTCCTCTTATATCCTCGCCATGAGTCGAGGAGCCAGTGGCAAGCTCGTTAATATGAGCTTCGATAGTTTGAGACATATCTAAATTACAAAAAGATCGGATTAGTCGACAAGTCACAATATACACAATATATAACTCCTAGGTGGTAAAGTAACACAATAACAATGCAGTAAGCTTCGATTTAGTCCTAGAATCGACTAAACTCTAGCTCTGATACCACAAATGTAACACCCCCTTCTCGGCCTGGTCGAGAACTCAGACAAAAAGTGCTACTAATGAACAATACGATGATCGGTGCGATAAACTTTAATCAATAAACAACACATGAACAATATTATGCTTATAAAACATTACCAAGTATAAGTCTTAGACCAATCTATCCATTATGAAACAATAATTAATCATTTAGGACCAATTCTTAAACTATTACAAGTTTTAGGGACTAAATTGTAAAACTGATAATCTAGAGGCCCCTTAATGTAATTGATTATGTCACAAAGAAATTCAGTACCACAACAGCAAGAATGCAAATTTTCATGACACTCAGAGTTCATTTACCCATCTAATTAGGTCCTCCAAAATTTAGTGATCAATTTGGGAACAATGCAGACCTTCAATCAATGTCATTTAACTAACTTAACTAACCCTGTATCGGAACACCTTAGTCATGTTCTGAAACATGTATACGATAATTTAACTTAAAATGATTTTCCCATACCCCATATCGAAATAGGTAAACCATGTTTCGGTACGAGTTGACCTTCATTGACCTTGACAATTGACTCGTTCCGATATTGGTTAGGCCCGTATCGAAACAAGGATTTCCAGTAGCAAATCATACCAAAATGGCACTAAACCGTATCGATACACCCTGTTTCTTTGGTCCAATCATGCTTAACCGTACCGATACGCCATCACCCCGTATTGATACGGTCTGACCTGTAATGACAGAATTTTTCTGGTTTTTTATCAAATTGACCTACCGGACGATGTTCAAATGCAATGAAACTTTATACACAACATTTTAATGCTATAAACTACCGACATGCCAAATTTCATGATCATTCAAATACGTTTACTAGGTTTTCACCTATGTGAGCCATATATGCCACTTTTGCCAATTTTTAACATCACCAAAAGTCATTTTTAGGCCTTTAACATCATTTCAACCCTTATACATTAAAAACATACCAAAATGGGCACAAAAGACTAGTTCAACTACTTTTCCACCTTCCTAAGAGTTTATAAGAGCAAAATTCATTACTTCAAGCTTGTAGTGACTTGTCTTGCCTCGACTTTCCGATCTTTAACCACGAAGGACTTTCAACCTATAATGCATGGAAGATATATGCATTAGGCATACATTGCCTAGTGAGGTAGTCATATACAATGTAATTTCAAGGATAAAATATGTACATTTACTCATGCTCAATAATATCAATGTTATGCTCCAATATGCAATATTTAACATGTCATATTCACCATTAACCCTTGGATTGAATCAAGATAGCGGATACGCGAATTCCTACACCTCGCCAAATCAATGAATGATCTAGTCCCTCCGCCTCGCCAATGATCAAATACAATACACATCCCTCCGCATCGCCAAATCAATATAGGTCGTAGCCTTAGGACCGTAGTCCACCTGAAAACCGAGCTCATGAATTCTATGGCATGCTAATTGTATCCAAAGTCCGTTCTAATCCAAGGTTTCGGTGTCAATTTCCATATTCAATATTCTTTGATAATTCCTATTTCCAATATCTTCTATGTTATTATTAGTGAACCATGTTTCAATATCAATGTTCCATAATTTCAATGTCAATATCAATGTTCGATGATTCGTTTGCAATGATTCAATAACAATAATTAGGTTGATATCAATGCACGATGACAAGGTAAATATCAATGTCCGATGTTCATAATCTAACTTATCAATGCATGATGACAAGGTAAATATCAATGTCCGGTGCAATATCCTTAGTGACAACGTTAGCCATTAAATTAAAATTGACAATAATGAACTCGAGAAGGCTCCATATCTAATCTCGAGACTCCGACTACACTCACCTTGGCAATCCGAAGCTTCTACGGCTCTCGGATGACAACTCCCTTGTTCCTATCCTTTGGTGAGTTCGATGGATGTTCCCTATCAACGTCTTGAGCTAGGAATTCATAAAGAGAGTGTTAGAAATGAGATTACGATATCATAATCAAAATAACGATATCAAAATCAATAGCAAAAATCGACATGATCATAACCTAGGGATTACTCATAGATGGCCAAACCCTAACTCAAGTTTAAGGTCAATTTAGCCATGAAACTCAATGATTGATTGAGGATTATAGCTTACCTGATCGATAGCAATGATTCGATAATAATAGAACGAAGGAAAAACAAAACTTAAAGCTAGCTCCAATGGAGGTGCTTGCTTAGGTGAAGAAGAAGATGATAGCTATATTGAGGCGTTTGCTTGGATATGTCTCGGGTAAGCTTCCTATCCCTTTTTCTTATATTTTATTACTAAATATTCCCTTCAATTGAAGGAAAGTCATTAGATTATTCCACGTAAGTGAAATTTTAATTGAGGAGGGGCTAATCGCAAGGTTAGTCCCTCAACTCTTCAATGTTCTAAGATGTAACCCCGGGCATTCAATTTCCGCCATTTAGTTAGGGATTTTTTTTATATTATTCGTTAGGGTCCAATGTAACGCCCTGGTTTTGGGCCTAGATGTTTTAGACATCGGATTGGACCAGTCGAGAACAGTTCGAATCGCGTTAGGTGATTTAAGGAAATCAAGGATTGGGAAAGGATAAAAATATGAAAAAAGTTTCTAAAATCCTCTAAAATCATGTGTAAGAGGTTGGTCAAATAAATTTTACAAAATTGACTTTGAAAGTGGTACATTTTGGGTAGTGACCAAAATGTAAAGTTTCAAAACTATGGAAAAATGTGATTTTAAAAGAGGAGCCAAAATGTTAGAATCTTTAGGGAGCTTTATGGCAATTTAGCCTTTCCTTAATTTGACATGTGTTTGAAAAGATTTTTAAGCTAATTGATTTTAAAAGGCTTTTATTTATTTAACTAATTAGGTAGTTAATTGTGAGATTTTAATCACGTAACTACCTTTCTCTTCTCATTTTTCAGCCAAACACCATTCTAAATCATTTTCTCCAGATTTCTTTTCTTCCAAACACTCTTTTCTTGATTTCTCTTTCATTTCAAAGAATCCTTTTCAATTTCTTCAAGATTTGTGAAGTAAGAACTTGTCATTCATTAAGGAAAGCAAGGATTGGAGGTAAATCCCGTTCTCAACCTCTAATCAAGGTTCTTTATTGAAATTCCCAAGATCTCTGGCTTCTAATTGTTGTTTTTGGCTGAGTTTTCATTATAGTTTTGATTTGAGATCAAAATCTTGCAAAAATATGAGTAAAATCTTGATTTTCGGATTGATATTGATGAGCTCTGTTTTGGATTGGTTTTAATTGAGTTTTGAGTTGATTAATATGTTGAAAAAGGGTTTTGATAATATAGATCCCGAAATCCTTGAGATCCTTGAGTTTCTTAATAGTTTTAGTCGAATTTTTGAGGTGAAATGATGAAGGAATGCTTGCTGGAGGTATAAGGATGGGTTTAGGTTGTCTTTAGATGTGTTTTGATGTTTATACATGGTTGAAAGTGATGTATGTTGGTTGGGCTTGGTTTAGGAAGCAATCGATTGAGTTTTCGATTGTTTTGGATGGGTAAATTGGTGTAGTTTGGGTGAGCAACGAGTTTGTGTTTAGTTGCTGGTGTTGAAATGTATTTTAATGCATTTAGATTTCCGTTTTGGTGATAAAAAACAGAGGATCTTGATCCAGGGGCAAACGAGACGTTTTTGGAGGCTCCAGAAGGGTGATTTTTGTGTCAGTGAGCAAGGCTTCGTGTATCGGTGAGTGGAAATGGATTTTCCAGCTTTGTAATGCTTTGAGCATGGTCTTGGGAGCTTAGTGTAAGTTTGAAACACTTAGCTAAGCTCAAGAGTAAGTGACTCGAAAGTCTCTCTCTCGGAAATGTGCTATGTTTTCTTGGAAATGCACTTAAATTGAATGTGATTTAATTACTGTTTTAAAGCATGTTTTAGAGCATTGAGGTTGATGGTTTTAATGCCATTTTGTTAAGGATGCACATGGTAAGTGATCCTAGGATATGTATGATATATGAAAATGGTTTTAAGCATTTTATTACTTGTGGAAATGGCATTGAGGTTTATGCTTGTAAAACAGTGAATTGATGTTGGTTAATGATTATATTGGCAAGTGATGGAACATGGTTTTGGTTACTTTAATCGGATATAGTTAGCTGGCTATAGGATTGGGTGCACCGTGAATAGAGCCACCTTGGATGTCGAGAGGTTGTAATTGTACCGTATACTCCATCCATCCAAGTACCCTAACGATTGAGGTTAAGATCTCAACGGAGGATGGTTTAATTCCGCGTGTGGATCTTGTGATATGTGTCATGTGCCCTCGTTAGTGGAATTATACAACTACCGAATGAGTGGTGTTGAGGGGTTGTGATTGTACCGTTATACTCCACCACGGGTGTCACAACGATGGAGGGTTGCTCTCGTGTGTGAGCCTTGCGTAGTCCGGTAGGGTGTATGAAGCGTGTGGGACAACGCTTGTAATCCGCGTATCCGATTGTGTCATATGAGTTGTTTTGGTATGGATTGTGAATTGATCACTTGCAAGACAATATAATGTTATTGATTAATGATTTAAGCATGTGATGCTTGTGACTTATGCTAGAATGCATGTGATGCTTGGTTTAAGCTTGAGCAAAAGATTATTTGCTGTAATTTTAATGATGCTAAGAGCATGAGGTTTAAAAAGTGTATTGATGCTTTAAAAGGGCATGATTTAAGTAAAGGCATGAGATAACAAATGGTGATGTTTTGGTTTTGTAAAATGCATTGATGAATGTTTGGTTTTGGCGATGCTCACTAAGCTTTATGCTTACGCTCGTTTGTTTCATCAATGCAGAGAATTAGGCTTTTGAGACAGCAAGAAGGCAAGTGGAATCCAAGCTCTTTTGACTAAACAAAGTATGTGGTTTTACCTTGGTGTAATAAGAGGCAATGGGTGAGATTTCTACTCTTGATTTTATTTGGTGATGTTAAACACCTTGAGCATGTTTGGTTTGTTGTTTTGGTATCGTAAATGGCCTTTGAATATTGGTTTAAGCTTGAATGTAGTTTTTAGCCTTTTTGTGGTTTTGACATCTAGGAAGCTTGCCTATAGTTCTAATGCTTGCAATAATGATGTCATGTTATAGCTTGTGCTTTGTTTTGGTGGTCTTTGATGTGTATTCATATTGCATGTGTGTTATGACATGTGTTGGAATGGTTTCGAATGTGAAAAGTTGAGAAAAACCAACAATTTGGAAAATTGCAGGTCCAGGCGTTTCAGAACGCCCTTACCTATTTCAGAACTGTGGCCTGTAATGGTCATGGTGTTTCGGAATAGGTAGGCATGTTCCGAAACATTTTGCTACTGTGAATCACCGTATCGAAACAGATCATTGGGGGGTCTCGGAACGCACCCGCGTATCGAAACGGTCAACATGGTTTCGAAACGACCGTTCCGATACAGGGTCTTGTGTTCCGAAACACTTGACCGTTGGATGTTGATTTTGAATTGTTCCAGGTTTTTGTTTCTTACGTTTTGGTCCTTGAATGTTGTAAGTTTAATTGGTTGAGTTTGGATGATTCATTTGAGTTGAAATTTGACATGCTGGCATGTTACTTGATTAATTTTGGATTGGTAACTTTAAAAGTATGCAATTGAACCCCTAATTAAACTCCGATCGCTGTGCCGTTTTCACCTAATCACTTTGCTAAACATATAAGGTATTAATGTGCATCTAAAAAAGATAAAATGAAAAAAATAAGGGTCGTTAATCGAGGTTGACTTTTGCGAGTTGACTTTGGTTTTTCCCATGTAATCTACTTAGTTTGGGTCGGGGGTCTAGGCCGGGTTAAGGGGGTTACGTCCAACAACAATAATTTAACTCAATTAGAGTCCAATATCTAAGTAATTGACCTCGCGGTCAACACCAGTACAATATTTAGACTATATCGATGTAAGATTTCCAATCACCGGAACTCAATTCCTACTAGACCAGATTTTGGGGTGTTACATGTGCTTTGGAGGATGTGCTCTTTTACTTCAGGTTTGGACCCTCAACCATTTCTAGAGGTGCCCAACTTTGACTCTATCCAATGTGTTCTCCCTAAATTTTTCTCCACTCCAAGAATTTTTGGCAAAGGATTGGCCAACTGTCAAGAAAAGCAAATGTGGTTGATATATTTAAAGACCGTCGCGACGAAGACATCAAATGGAAGGTTCCGTGGATGGGTCATGCCAAGGTTCTGTACAAATGTGAAGATTACAACTTTCTGATGCTATTGGGTTTATGAGGTGGAATTAGGTGTGTTCCCCTGTTGGTATCACGATAGTATGGTTCTCGACAGTTCATTCCTTTTACCATTAGCCTTATTTCATCAAAGTTCGAGTTTCAAGGCGAGTTCAAAGGGAAGATACCAACTATTACTGATTCATGGAATAATTGATATTATATGAAGCTAGAGTGTGATAGACGCTGCATGTTCACCCTTGAGTATGATGTTTCGAGGCATACGAGAACGAATGACAAGATCATACCACCTACTCCTGGACAAGCCAAGTCTTTAGAAGAACGGTTGAAGGTGGTTTTCCCTCTGAGGCTGATATTATGAGAGAAGAACTGAGAAGGACCAAGTTGGAGATAGAAGCCCTGCGAGAACAGAACCAATAGGACAAGTTCAAGTCAAGCCTTGATGTGGAGAAGTATAAAGGGAGACCAATTGAGTAACGTAGTTGTATATGGATCTGAAAAGGAAGTATGAGATTCAAAGGGTTGACTTTCTAAAATTTCAAGCCACTATTCAGAATGCTGATATGAGAAAGAGTCCAAAGTAATGGAGGCAAGAGATTGAACAAGCTGTGGGAAAAGAAAGAGAGCGCGGAAAAAAGGAAATTCAGAAATATATGCAGGCACTTGAAGAAGAGAGAAAGAAAGGTAAACAAGTGAAAAAAAATGAAAGGGTCAGACGAACACTTGAAAAAGAGAAGGAAGATGTAGCTGCTTGGAAAAGGAAGGCCCACAACAACAAGATCCGTTTGTTGGAACCGCAAACAACCTATGATGAGACTGGTGAGAAGTTGAAGCAAAGCCAGGCTTTCGTTATTGAATTGCAAGCCGAGATGGAGGACTTGAACCAGACACTTCACAAGCTTCAGAGTGATCAAACCTATGAGGAGCTTGAGGCTAGTCTGAATGGAAATGATTTCTTGAGGAAGGGAGTGGAAGAGATGGACAACATCATCCAAGAACATAGAGCGAATATCCTAGTCCTTGAAGATAATGCCTATGGGGGTAATGACTACTGGTTCACTCATCTCAGAGACAATGCCAGAATATTCCAAGAGCGAGATGAGTTTGATAGGTCCGTGATGGCTAAAGTTCAAGATGTGTCTAGGCACGTGATGATGTTATCAACTGAAGCCACAACCCTCCGCCAATACATTAGACCAGTAGGAGAAATATGACTAAGGCACATGTAGTTAATCGAGGAAATCAAGGAATTAGGTACTCGGGCTGAGATACACTCATAGGAAAATAAAATTTCTTGTAATAAAAGACATTTGGCATCCAATTGAAAGTTGTTTCTTGAGCAAATATTTTATAATAATAACCCTTCGCTTACATCCATTCATTTTGCATTGTTCTTTTGTTTGGTTGTTTGTATTTGTTTGTTTATGTTCTTTGTTGCATGCGTTCATAACATGATAAGAAGCTAACTTAAATAAAAAAACATGACAAAATTAACATTCAAAATAGCAAAAACAACTCACAAGTACGGTACTCGTTCCCAAACTAGAGTGATGTACATGGAAAACAGAATGAAAACTTTGGGAACCAACCACAAAAGCACCCAAGACAAGTTGGAAAAGATCGAAACCGACTGGAAGCATGAAATAGAGTTAGCTCATCAAAAAACAATTAGTCAAATTGCAGCAATGCTGGGGTTCAAAGATCCGGACACAAAATGAAGTAGGAGGAGACACCAATGCAGTGCCACGATTCCCTAGAACGACTTTTGGGATACAAAAAGAAGTTGCTTCCAAGTCCAAAGCCCCTTTCCATTTTGTTGAGTTCTCTGTTTGTGCCCCAAATGAATAGGTTTATAACTACGAGGTGCCTGACATCGATGAAATTACTGATAAAGCCAAGGATGAGAAGAAGTGGGAGGACTAGTATGAAAAGCTTGAAGGAATGATCAAATCCTTCAAAGAAGGAAGCACTCATGGTGGACTGGATGCAAAGGACATGAGCCTAGTGAAAGACCTGGTGGTGCCCTTGAAATTTAAGATTTACAGATTTTGAAAAATACAATGGAACCACATGCCCTTCAGCTCATCTAACCATGTACTGCAGGAAAATGTAAATGTACTTGGACAATGAGAAGCTTCTCATTCATTGCTTATAGGACATTTTAGTATGGCCAGTTACACGCTGGTACACGTAGTTGAGCCGAGTCAACATCAGATCATAGAAGGATTTATCCAGAGCTTTTAGCGAGCAATACAAACATTGTTCCAACCCGATTGGTCATGCAAGGGATGGAACAAAAGCATCATGAGAGTTTCCGCTAGTATGCGCAAAGGTGGAGGGATGTAGCTACTCAAGTTCAGCCACCATTACTGGAGAATGAGATTACCCTAATGTTTGTTGTAACCTTAAAAGGTTCATTTTATGTCCGTATGATAAACCATGCAACCAAAAGCTTCGCGGATATGCTAATGAACGACGAGTTAATCTTGGCGGCTGTCAAGAACAAAAAGCTAGATGGAGGAGAAACGAAGAAACCCTACAAGAAGAGATGGAGTGAAGTCAACGCAACCAATGCCTACAACCCCAATTATTCAAAGTGTATGATTTTCAATAAGCCCAATGTTTCAACTCCAGCCCTTGTTGCAACGAGCTTGCCGAAGGAAGAATGGAGATATCAAGGGGGTTCTAAACCATACTTCCTTCATATCCAATAACATACGCATAATTGTTCGCTGAACTAATCAAGTCTCAAATGGTGCTACCACATCATGTTCCTCCATTTTCACCCCCATACCCACCATGGTATGATGAGAAGGCACAATGCGAATATCACAAAGGAATTAAGGGCACACTATAGAAAATTGCACTGCATTTGAAAGAGTGGTGAACGATCTAAGGAAGTCGGACATGTTATCTTTTGACACGTCTGAAGAAAAAGGGAACCATTTGCCAAACCACCAGAAGGCAGGAGTGAATACATTCATTGAGGAAGAAGATATGATGATCAAAGTATGTGTTGCTGAGGTTAGGGCACCCATGAAGTGGGTGTGACCCTAAATGGTTGTAGCTGGGATGTTAGAAGGAGGAGCCCAGAAAATGAAAATTGAAGAAAAGCTATATTGCGAGAACCATAGAGTGGAGGGACATGAGATTGGAAGTTGCTTGAAGTTCAAATGCCTGGTCCAAGCCAAGATAGATAACAAGGAGCTCGAGTTTTTTGAGAAGGAAAACAAAGAGCACATGACTGACGTATGTGCGACAGAGGAATCAACCACAAGGAAAGATTATACAGGAATGAAGCCTTTGGTTATCAAGGCCAAGGAAAGAGTTAGTGAACCAACGAGGGGTGTAACCCCACAACAAGCAAGCAAGTCCATTGGAACTACGCTTGTAGGGTGGCTGCCCCAGGAGAGTTAACTGCTGAAGAAAAAACAAAGGATGAACCTGTTAATGAGGTGAGCCGCTTCACTAGGAGTGGGAGACTGTATTCCCTACTAGTAGCTAAAGATAGGGACGCGACACAGAGAAGGGCTGCTACTGAAGAGCCAGAAAAAGAAGATGAAAAAGATTTCTATATAGAGAAGCCACCAGTGTACCATGAACCTGTGAAGGAGTCAGAGGCTCAAGAATATCTGAAGATATTCAAACACAGTGAGTATAGCGTGGTGGAGCAGCTCCACAAGCTCCCATATCGAATCTCTATGTTGTCTTTATTGCCGAGTTCCGAGGGCCATCATATGCCTTGCTGAAGATTCTGAACTGTATGTTTGTAATGAAAGAGATTACTACCGACAAGATGGATATGTTGGTCGGTAACATTGTTGTTCACAATTTTATTTCTTTTAGTGATGAGGAAATACTAGAAGGAGGGAGGGAACATGCAAAGCTCTGCACATCTCTACATGATGCAAGTGATACATGCTACCAAGTGTCCTTATTGATAACGGGACGACTCTGAATGTTCTCCCGTTAGCAACATTAAAGAAATTGCCAATAGATAGCTCACACATGAGAGCTTATCAAAATACTGTGAGAGCATTCAATGGAACACAGAGAGACGTGTTGGGAAAAATTGAAGTGCCTTTGCAGATTGGACCATCAACCTTTGACGTAAAATTTTATGTCATGGACATAAAGCCTAGTTATAGTTGTTTGCTAGGGCACCCATGGATCAACATAGCAGGAGTGGTCCCTTCTACTCTTCACCAGAAGTTGAAATTCGTGATTGACGGACAGTTGATAACAATCGGTGCGGAGGAGGAAATCATTACATTAGTAATTACTGATACACCCTTCATCAAGATTGATGAGGGTGCACTCAAGTGTCAGTTTAGGACACTAGAGCTAGTCAATGTGACCTTTGTCGCCGAGGGGAGTAAAGTACTAGAACCAGAGCTATCCAGGTGTGCAAAGATGCAAGTGAAGCAAACTCTCGGAAAAGAAGCTGAAGTTGGAAAAGGATTCAGAAAATGACACCAAGGAAGGTTGTACCCCATGGTTATCCCAGAAAAGAATGGTTGGTTTGGGTTGGGCTTCAAGCCCAACTATTGGCAAAGAAGGGCAGAAATTAGGAAGTACCAAGAAAAGAGAAGGGCAAGACTTAAAGGGGAGGAAATTGAGTGGGAGCCAATGACATTCCCACCCTTGAGCCATAATTTCAGATCCAGAGGTTTTCTGGACCCCCAACGCCCAAGTTAGTGAGGAGGAGAAAGGAAAGAAGGACCTGTGTGAAGCATTCGAGAAGCTGAGCATTAATGCTGTAACAGATGAGGAAGGGGAAAACAAATACTTGTCCATGATTCGCCCTTGCTCTGAGCTTGACAACTGGACTGCTGAAGAAATTCTTGTAGGTTTTAAGACAGTTTTAGAGTAATTCTCAAAACAACCCTTTTTGCCTTAGGCCCGAAGGTAATCGTGGATCTTATGTAAATAGCATATGTCAAACTAATAATTTGAAATTCAATAAAGATGCATTTTTCTTCCAACAAATTTTGTGTGGAAAACTTTTCATAAACCATAAATAAACCTCAAAGTAAAAATGAGAACTGAAAACAAATCATTTGATTCATTGGTTCATCTCTCTTTCCTTTGTAATATTCCTTGTTTTTCCCTTTTCAGGTCTTCATATATCAATGGCTTAAATGATTCCGAGTCAGAATCTGAAGTTAACTTTGAACTACCTTTATGCCTAGGAGAAATTAAAAATGTTGATGATGAGAAAGAATGTGATTTGCCCAATGATTTGCCCAAAACGGTATAAGGAGAAGAGAAATAGATTCTACCCCATAAGGAAAAGTTGGAAAATTTGAACCTTGGCACAGAAGAGGAAAGGCGCGAGGTGAAGATTGGCACCACCATTACGGATAATACTCGACAAAGCCTGATCGAACTCCTAAGAGAATACAAGGATAATTTTGCCTG
This sequence comes from Hibiscus tridactylites, assembly GCA_958450335.1. Lineage (NCBI taxonomy): Eukaryota > Viridiplantae > Streptophyta > Magnoliopsida > Malvales > Malvaceae > Hibiscus > Hibiscus tridactylites. Next base: position 74,684,755 of record OY288273.1, read on the forward strand.
GTCATACCAAGACATGACTGGTCTTGACACTGGCATTGTTGTACATCGGCTGCTAATAAAGCTAGGATGCGAGCTTGTGAAGAAGAAGCTTAGAAGGATGAAAGTTGAGACATTTCTGAAAATTAGAGATGAAGTGAAAAAAAGTACGACGTAGGGTTCCTTGAAGTGGCCAAATATCCAGAATGGGTGGCAAACATCGTTCCAGTCCCTAAAAAGGATAGAAAGGTACGAATGTGTGTGGACTACAGGGACCTCGATAGGGTGAGCCCCAAGGACAATTTCTTGCTACAACACATTGATACATTACTGGACAACACAACTGGACATTCCCTCTTTTCTTTCATGGATTGGTTCTCCGGGTATAATCATATTAAGATATGCCTAGAAGATATGGAAAAGACAACCTTCATAACACTTTGGGGAGCATTTTGTTATAAAGTAATGCCTTTTGGCTTGAAGAATGCCAAGGCAACTTACCAAAGAACCATGGTCAACCTTTTTCATGACATGATGCATAGGAAAATAAAGGTGTATGTTGATGATATGATTGCTAAATCCCAATCTCAAGAGGAGCATCTAGTGAATTTAAAAAAACTCTTTCAAAGGTTGAGTAAATTCCAACTAAAACTTAACCCAAACAAGTGTACATTTGGGGTTACATCTGGAAAACTGTTAGGCTTTGTGGTAAGAAGGAAATGAATAGATATTGATCCAGACAAGATTAAGGCCATACAAGAACTCTCACCACCTCAAACATAGAAGGAAGTTTGGGGCTTTATGGGAAGATTAAACGAGATTGCCCACTTTATTTCCCACCCGACGGACAAATGTGATCCAATGTTCATGCTACTTAGGAAGAATAACCCAGGCACATGAACTGAAGAATTTCAGGCAGCCCTAGAAAAGATTAAAGAGCAGTTAATTAATCCTCATGTGCTAGTACCGCTAGTTTCTAGAAAACCATTGATTTTATACCTAACAGTGTATGAAAATTCTATTTGTTGTGTGCTGGGTCAACATGACGAAACTAGAAGGAAAGAAAAAACGATATATTACCTGAGCAAGAAGTTCACCGATTGTGAAACCATGTACTCCTCAATTGAAAAACTATGTTGTGCCCTAGTCTGGGTAGCTAAAAGGCTTAGGCAATATATGCCATATCACACTGCATGGCTAATTTCAAAGTTGGATCCACTAAAGTTCATGATGGAAGCTTCAGCCTTATCAGGAAGACTAACACGTTGGCAGATGTTACTATCAGAGTTTGACACTCAATATGTAAGTAAAAAAAGCGATAAAAGGAAGTGACATAGCTGACTTTATGGCAAGTCGAGCTTGTGACGACTATGAGGCACTAAACTTTAATGTCCCTGATGAAAACCTAATGCATATTTCGGAAGATAGCGAAGTCCTGACAAATTCATGGGTCTTAAACTTTGATGGTGCATGAAATGCTTTAGGACGTGGCATTGTAGCAATCTTGGTTTCACCAGAAGGGGATTACTATCTTTTCACCGGTCGTTTGAATCTCTTCTACACAAATAATATGGTAGAGTATGAGGCCTGCATATTGAGACTAACAGAGGCCATTGAAAGGAAAATATGTAGCTTGAAAGTTTTCAAGACTCGACGTTAGTTATCTATCAAGTACGTGGTGAATGGGAGACGAAAGATGCAACGCTGGTAGAATACCACGAGATGGTTCTCGAATTAACTAAAGAATTCGATGAGATCACCTTCAAGTATCTCCCTAGAGAAGAAAATCAAATGGTAGATGCCTTGGCCACCTTAGCTTCTATGTTTAAGGCAAGTGAATATTTAGAGATGATGCCCATCAAACTACAAATGCTAGATTCCCCAGCTCACTGCTATGACGTGAAAGAGGAAGCAGATGGCTGATAATTGCCAAAAAGTCCTATGCTTTCACCCTTTTTACATGGCAATTATGGCTTAACCTACACCCAGCCGAGTGACATTATGACCTTATATGCATTATTTACACTGCCTTCACCTTTGATCATGATATTTGATTTATTTGATGAAAAGGTACTATTTTAATGCATGTTTGGTACTTGCGCAGATTTACCCACTGTCGGGGTAGGTGATGCCTTGTGGGCAATAAAGAAAAGGAAAAATGGTGAAGAACGAGCTCGAGACTGATCCAGATCAATCCAAGCCACATATGACAACTTCTACTGACGGAGGCTAAATTATGAAAAGAAAGCCTTACATAGTAGCTCCAGTGACAGACCCCTGCCGAGGCAGTGCACAGACCGACCTGCCGGAGGGCAAAGCATGCAAAGTGATAGCCGATTTGAAGAGCATAAAATGCTAGATTCTTTTACACACATGAAGATGATGAAAGCATGGAAGGAAGGTTAAAGATGGAATTTGGAAAAAATGGATAAAGACATTAAAATTAAAGAGATTCACCTCTTTAATGAAGAAAAGTCCAAGTTCAACTTGACTTCCTCTCCAAGAAGGACTTTGCCCTACTCATCTTCCTATTTAAGCAAGGCTTGACGCACGCATTGAAAGGGGATATCAAGCAAAGAAGAGTCGAGAGCTTGAGATTAGTGTTTAGCCGTGTGTTCTCCATGTCCATCATGTTATAAGTTTTCTTAGGGTTAGTATTATTTTGCTTAGTAGTTGTGAGAAAATAATTGTACTTTGTTTAAGTTTTTAATGCAATTCAGTTCAAGGTTTGCTTATTCTTGGCATTGAATTCATTCTTGCATTCTCATCGAGAGAGAGTATTGTGAGGTTATCTATTTGTCTGGCATCGAGAGAGTTGGACTCACGAAACGAATAAGCATGATTTTCATCTCGAACGATGGAAAGTAACTCAGCTTAGAGATAAGTTAGAGTTTCAGTGACTAAAAGAAGCGTGAGATTGATTGGTGTTTATCTTTGGTTTACACCGAGAGGTATTATCAATGCCCATTCATTAGCACGGTTTCGACTTAGAGATAAGGATGAGCCATCGAATGACGCTTTACTGAACCTTGACATTATCTATTGACCATTAAGAGATTGCCGAGGCAGCAAATCTTATTGTCGCGGCAAGAACGAAGGACACTGCCGAGGCAGTTTGGTGACCATTGCATTCAAAGACCTAGACAGGTCAATTGGAATCCACACTACAATGCAATTTAATCCGACCCATTCTCTCATTCTTGACTTCTCAAATTTACTTATTTGCTTAGTTTATGATCTTTAGTTTAATTAAAATCCAAAACCCCTTTACTTGTGTTTTTACTTTTACTTTTTCTTTTTCAATGCGAGAAGATAATTGAAGGAAGCCATCCCAAACCATGTTGAGACGATACTCTGATACTTATCATTATATTACTTGAGACATGTACACTTGCATTAATTGCGGAGCATCTTTTACACGCAACAAGTTTTTGGCGCTGTTGTCGGGGATTGGCAATAGGGACTTTCAATTTTATTTTCTTGCACTTTTTAATTATCTGTTTTTTGAGCACTATTAAACTTTGGTTTTGCATTGGTGTATGACCAGGGCAAACCCAAAGTATCCACTCCACGACCTTGGTCAAGAAATCTATCAAAGTTTTCGGTAGAGACTAAGGCAAAAGATGGCACATCAAGTTGGCATCAACAATGAAAACAACAACAATAGAAATGCCAATGGGCAGCAGGTTGCCGACGGATAGCCAGTTGTCGATGGGCAGTAGAATGTCCCTGTAGGAGATGGAGAAAATCTACGAATTCAGTTTGTGCCAATACGAAACCTAACTATCCGAAACTACCTTGAAGAGGATCTGAACGGACTAAATCCGGGAGTTGTCACACCGGAGATAAAAGCCGGCCACTTTGAACTGAAGCATGTGATGTTCAACATGATCAATACCATGAAGCAATTTGGTGGCTCAGCAACTGAAGATGCCAAACAGCACCTCAAGTCCTTCTTACAAATTTGCAATTCATTTAAAATACAAGGAATACATGAGGATATTTTAAGATTAAAATTGTTTCCCTATTCACTGAGGGATAGGGAAAAAACCTGGCTAAACAGTATTCCAGTAAGATCAATTGGATCCTGGAATGATTTATGTCGTGATTTCTTAGCACGTTTTAATACTACAAATTTAACCGATAAATTACGTAACAAAATCACTTCTTTTTGACAGGCTAACGATGAATCCAGGCACGAGGCTTGGGAGCAAGACATAGAGCTTTTACACAAATACCCCTCATACGGATTCCCATTATGGACACAGGTAAATATGTTCTATAATGTTGTCAACACGACAACTAGGATGATGCTTGATGCCTCGGCAAACGTCATACTCTTAGACAAAGAACCAAAGGAAGCAATGGATATTCTGAATAAGACGACCAAGAACGACTATCAGTTCCCAACGGCCAGACAAGGAGGAATCTGACGCCAACCCACAGTAAATGAACTAGGGTCCTTGGACTCAATTTCATTCCAAATTGCCACCTTGACAAAGTTGGTCATGAACATGCAATAATAGAACAATCACCAGGAAGTCAAGGTAATGGATTTATTTTGTGAAAACTGTAGAGGTAACCATGTTTCTTATGAATGTCCATAGAATATGGAGTTGAGCTGTTTCGTTGGAAATTACAATCGGAATAACAACATGATGTCCAACAACTACAATCCAGCCTTGAAGAAACACCTAAATTTCTCCTGGAGCAATCCCAACAACGCATTCAATCTGAACAATCAGAATGCTCCAGCAGCGGGATTTCAACAAAATATGCCTCGACAGAACATGTCGCAACAGCAGACCATGCCGGAACATCAGCTTATGCTAACGAGTTCTTTAAAAAACATTCTTAATGCCTTCATGTCTCAAACTAGTACATATATGGCTAATATTGATAAGTTCATAAAGAAAACTGAAGCTTTTATGGATAGGACCGAGATGCGGCTGCAAAATAATAGGGCAACAATGAAATCCCTAGAGACTCAAGTTGGGCAAATAGCATAGATCCTAAACACAAGACCGACGAGAGGTTTACCTAGCGACACAAAAGCAGCTAAGAAAACATAATATGAGCAATGCAATGCCATAACCACTCGAAGTGGTATTCAGCTCAAGGAGCCCCAAGTTAAGGAAACAAATCAGGAAAAGCCAAAGGAGCCAACTGCCACAACAATGCCGCGGCAGCAACCCCTGAAGACTCTGCCTCGGCAGAACCTGTGGCAGCACCAACGACAAAGCCCAATGTCGATGCTACAAAAGGCACATGCACAGAAAGCATAAAGGATACCTGATCAACTCTATCATTCCCACAAAGGATGAAGCAACAAACACAAGAGTACCAATTTAAGAAATTCCTAGACATCTTAAAGCAATTACAAATTAATATCCCCTTTGTGGAAGCAATCAAGCAAATCCCAAATTATGCCAAATTCCTCAAGGACATTGTCTTAAAATAGAAAAGGATTGAGGAATTTGAAACTGTGGTTGTGACAGAAGAATGCATGACAATGCTACACAATCAGACACCACCCAAGCTTAAGGATTCCGTAAGTTTTCTCATACCATGTGAAATCGGAGATACCTACGAGGGGAAAGCATTATGTGACCTAGGAGCAAGCATAAACATAAGGCCTAAGTCAGTCTTCCAGAAATTGAAGATTGGGACGGCCAGACCTACCACCATGATGCTACAATTTGCTGATGGGTCTCATGTGCAAACCGATGGAAAAATTCAGGATATATTGGTAAAAGTCAATAAATTTATTTTCCCTGCTGATTTTCTCATCTTAGATTGTGATGCAAATGACAAAGCTCCAATCATCCTTGGAAGGCCATTCCTCGCCACCGGGAGAACTCTAATTGATGTTGAAAAAGGAGAGCTGACAATGAGAATAAACGGCCAGCACATTAAACTCAATGTAATCAACGCCAGGAAACATGTTGATGACCCCAAAAAATGTCAAACAATCCAGGCTCAAACTAAGACAGACATCAACCTAGAACTGCACTGCCCCGGCAGAAAGGTTGTATAGTGCCGCGGCAGCAACATGGGCAACAGCCTCGACAGTCTAACAAGAGAACCTGAACACAAGATTGAACCAAACTTGGGACTACTTGCCATGAGGGATAAGGAAGAAATAACTTTAAGAGATGCATACACATGCACTCCTCTAATTCCTTGACTCTTTCTCTCTACCATATATTTTTATTTTGCAATTTTTAAGTTTTTTTTATTTTCCACATTTTTATAATTATCTTTTAGGAATAAATTATTTTATTTTGTTTTGTTTTGTTTTTTTAGGATGGAAATAAGGAAAGAAAGAAGAGAAGACCTAACGGTGAGGAAGAGAAACGTTCACTGCCACGACATCTAATGCCCAACGATCGAAAAGTCGTAACGGCTATATCTCCAATGGGTAGGAACCCGCAACGGGCAAAAATGGCTAGCGAATACCACGACAGCATTTATTGCCGCAACGACATTGTTGGCTAAACCTCTATCTAAAGGCTACTATTCTTCATTCTTCTTCACTTCAATATTCTCTTCTACTCTCTTGCATTCTCCAAAGTTTAGAATTTTCTTTTACTCTCTCACAACTCATACAACTATTTTCTAGATGGCCCTTAAATTAAAGAAAGGAGAAAGCTCACACACGGCTGAGGCATCCACGTACAAACGCTTCACACCGCCGGAGGTAGAGAGGCACTTCAAAAAGTACTTTATTGCCCGCGAAGTATGGGTGGAGTAAGGATTTCAATGCTTCGATGAGCCTGATTTCGGCCTCGACCACTACCTCTTCAACAAAGTAGATCACCAAAAGTGGCAAATATTTTGCCTCCAATCCGAATGAGCCAACATAACGGTGGTCCGAGAATTTTACGCACACAACCCAAGCCCGACCACACTTTTTTTTCACGTTCGGGGCAAGGCGATCAGGGTGGATGTCGATGCCATAAATCTCTTTTATGGCATCCACATAGAAAAGGGACGAGCATTGTAAAGTTCTTATAAGTCTAATATTTTGTATGCATTCCATCTCATATTATTGCTATTCTTATGTGCATTTTAGGCATATTTAGGTGCATGCATGCATTATTTACAGTATTATTTGCTTTGCCTTGTTTTTATTGAATATCTTTGATTTGGTAAGAAAAGATAATGTTTTAGTTTAGTTTGCATTACAGGTGCTGGAGACTGATGATGGAGAGAGGAGTCGAGGAGTTGATGTTGAGGCAGAAAACCAAGGAGTTGTACTGAAGCAGTTCAACATAAGAGAGAGATGCTGCCGAGTAGCTGCTGTCGCCATATCTGCCACCCAGGGCAGCAACTTGAGGAATTGGTGAATTGGAGTGCGATTGATAGAGCATAATTTTCTGAGTCCAATGAGCCTATTCACACAATTTACTGATGCCGGAAACAGCGGACAGAGCCGCCAAAGGAGAAGATCAAGGCTTGCTTACGGAACAAGGCAACGACAAGAGGAGTCCAAATTCAAGTCTAAGAAGTCGGAATTAAAGGATGCATTCAATAAAAAAGCTACATTATCATGAAGAAGACTTCTACTCAAAGGAGGGCTTAACCTAGTCCATGCCCTATATATACCCGATATTACTTTGTATTTTAGACAATCTAGATCTCTTGGCACAGCTTAGTTTCTCTTGTGTTTTCTTGCCGCCGCTATGTTCTAAATTCTCTAGGGTTTGGTTTGTGTTGTAAAGTAGTTGTGAGAACGGTTGTTTAGGTTTAAGTTTATATTTGCAATAAAATCCAATGTTTGCTTATTCCATGTTCTTCACTATTTACAATTAAGTTCGAAAGATTTGTTGTGGGCAATCCATTTGTTCGGTATCGAGAGAGTCAAACTTACGAAAGAAGTAAGCACGTTCTCATCCATACCAGTTGTTGATCAATCCAGCATAGACATAGGTTAGGGTTTAAAGTGGCTAAGAGAGGACGAACCAAAGCTTGTTGTTCATTGCACGATTGACATCGATGGGTATTATCTACAACGGGCATCAACAATATTCCGACTTAGATATAAGCAGAATCACTTTAGAAGCGTTCTGTCGATCCTTGAAGGACTGCCAAATTTGTCGCCGAGTCATTCATCCATTCCACCTACTGAGGCATCAAAAGTTGTTGAAGCACCAATCTGCCATCATCCGCTGAGGCAGCACAGTCTGGCAGCGCAATACATCTTAACTTACTCAACGCAATTTCACACTACGAAGCAGCATAACCTGGCCCATTCTATCAACCTGGTCTCTTCCTTAAATCACTTGTGTTTATTTACGTTTCTTTTAAACAAACTGAAATTTAATTGTGCATTTAAATATTCTCTGTGTAGGGATTAACATTCAAATTTGACTATCCAATCCTCGTGGGAGACGATATCTTTTATATTATAACTTGACAAGAGTGTGCACTTGCGTTCATAATTGGAGAACACCCAAACGCTCTACAAGCATGCATAATTCGTTGAGTCCTTGACGGAGGAAGACTACAAACACATTAAAGAGGAACTCTGCTATGCCGACACAAAATGGAATGTCAGGGCACACAAGGGTTCGGTCAATCGACGACAGTTGCAGCCAGAAGCAAAGCTATGGAACACATTCGTCAAACGCCGCCTCATGCCCACCTCACACAACATCACAGTCGACCGGCCTAAACTTGCACTCATTCACTCTATTTTAAATAATCGTATTATTAATGTGGGTGACATTATATGTTAGGAGATTCACCAGTTCAGTAAAAAAATACAACCCTCTATACTTTCCATCACTCATCATCGACCTATGCACCGGACATGAGGTACCAACCAACGATACCGATGAGTACACACCTCCAAAGAAGGGATGGGACCAAAAAAACCTACTACCAGTTCATGCAAATCATAGAGGCACAACCACGACAATCTACACCAATGTAGGGAACTGTCGCAGTAACATCCACGACAAAAGTTCCAGAGACGCCACAGTCCACTGCCCCGGCAGCAACCCTCTAGCAAATTGCTGAGAAATTAGAGGACATGGATAGACGGCAACGACAATTTATGGCCTTCACAAGGGACTTCACCACCTCTATCGTCCAACTAATTCAAGAGAAGTTCTCAGACCACACCGTCCAGTTCCCTTCGTTCCCTGCCGCAGTTTCTACTGCAGCCGCTCTAGAGCCATGTGTCGCCACTGCTCCAGCACCCCATGCCGAAGCCACACCTGCCACCCCACTGCCCATGCCTCACCAAGGCACTCTGTCAGGGCAGGACTAGACACTTGTGAAGGTTCGCTAGTCGGAACAGAAGGCTTCTCCCATTGGACCGAAATTGCCAAATCTATTCGTCAGACATTTGAAACTACAAAACGCAAGGCATCCGCCTTGGAAGCCACGGAGGAGCTCCATATCGACACGGATGGAAAGAAGGAAGTGAATGCCTCGACCAAGCCAACCCCACGCGCATCCAACCGCCACGAGAAACAAAGAAAGTTACAATATGACCTAGAAAGGGAGAAAATTGATCCTTGTAGGGCGTGAAGGTGTTCCGTTTTTGTGGGAGCGCAAGTGCACACTCCTGTCAAGTTATAGTATAAAAGATGTTGAATCCTACGAGGATTGGACAACTTGTTCCGCTTTGTAGTTCCTGCACAATAGTAAAAATAAATACACAAGTGAATGGTTTGGTTGAGAAGAAAAGTAAATAAATACACAAGTAATAGAGAAGAGGTGAATCAGGTTGATAGGGCATGCAAGGTTATGTTGCCACTTAGTGTGAAAACTGCGTTGAATTAGGTATGAGTTATCCTTTGCTGCCTCGGCGGGTAGATGGGCGGCAAACTACGACCCTGTCACGCGGCCGCAGCAGGTCACTACTACTGCAGGGGTGTGTACTGTCTCGGTAGGTGGAATGGAAAGACATCTTGGCGGCAAGTCTGGCAGATACTTCAAGTTCAGTAGGATAGTCGATAGTGATCCCTCCTATTTCTAGATTAGGATGCTCGAGATTGATAACTTGAGGACTAGTGTGGAACCAAATCAATCAACTCGGTTAGAGATCCCTTTTAGCCGCTGAAATTTGTGGACTAGTGTGGAACCAAGTTAGTCACGCCTCCCGTTGTGACCGTATTTAACCCTTTCGTGAGCCTTGCACTTTCGTGCCAGACAAATAGATTCTCTCAAACGACCGGTGTGGAAAGATTTAAAGAATGAAGAACAATGGATTAAGTAAACTTGAAATATTTTATTGCAGAAATAACTAAAAAACCTTAAACAACCGTTTCACTCTAGTTACAACATAACCCTAACCCAATGGAGAATTAGAACATGGCGGTAGAGAAGAGCACAAGTAAAGTTTATAGAAAACCTAGGATGATTTAAACTATGAGTACAATGGGTATTTATAGACTTAAAACTAGGTCAAGTCCTCATTGGAGTATAAGTCCTCTAAAGTAGCTTTTCTTCTTTAATGAAGCTTTAAATGCTGACTTCTTTGCTTGGAATATGGACTCTTCCTCGTTTTCCTTAGCCCGTAAGTAATCTTGGGAATTTCGCTTCGGCAGCCCTAGCCGCTGCTACAGACGTCAGAAAATCACGTGAACGCCGGCGATAAAATCAGGAGTTTTAGCTCTACAAATCGCGCTCTAGTTCTCCAAACTTCCATAGTCAGCTGCCGAGGGCAGCAAGGTTGGCAATTGCTTTTGCTCGGTAGATACTCAAGAGGTGCTCGACAACAACTTACTTTAGTTGGAACTGCTTCAGTACAACTCCTGGGTTTACTTCTCAGCGTTGTGTCCTCCGTTCCTCGGCTCCCTCCTTAGCTGTTAGTACCTACAAGCAAGAATACACTAGAACAATACCTCTTGTTCACCAAATTAATGATAAGCTATAAAGAAAAGCAGAACAATGAAATACTGTAAAATGCTATGCATGAACCTAATTATGCCTAAAATGTGCTAAAACAATAATAATAAGAGTTGGACAGTGCATGAAATATAGGACTTTTGAACACTTTACACACCCTCAAACTCGAACTATTTCTTGTCCTCAAGCAATACAACCTAAAGTACTTGCTCTAATAATAGTCAGAAAGAAAACTTGTTTTTAACCTGATTTTCTGCCTCAAGGCCGTGTCACCTATATACATATAACTTAATGAAGGGAAATGAACAAGAAAATAACTCATAATTAAATTCCTAATGCCTTTTTGATGTTTGCAAATCTGTAAACAAGCTGAATATGCATAATAAAAGATTTAAACAAAGATAATGTTGTAATTTAAAAGGTTGCTGCCGAGGCAACACAGTTAAGCATATTATTTTTAGTCAAAGCAGTGAGGGCTTCAACTTATCACAACTACTCTTCCAGGTCTGACGTTTAGATAGGAGCAAACTACAGAACCCTGAACCCTTGGAGTAGAGTCATCTCGTGAAGGCTTTCATTCACTGATGCTAATTTGTCTGTCACTTTTAGGCTTTCAGATTTATGGACTTTGATAGCAGCAGAGTGTCCTCGCACATGATTCTTCCTAGAGCCTGTTGCGGGCCCCTCAATAGTAACACAACATTTTTCTTTGTTTTTGCTTTTTTTGCTACCTTTGGCAGTTCTGCATTTTTCTGTTTCTTTTGCATGCCTCGGCGGCTACCTGCAATTATTGTTAGAATTTTGCAATAAAAACAAATAGGCAGTGTTCATCAAATATTCTACACATTCAGCAAGTAACAGAGATATTCAACATTTTCAGGCAAAAAGAAAAAAATCTAAGTCATATTTCATGCTCTTTCCCAAGATTAAGTTTAATTTTAGTTAGGTGGAAAATAAAGTAATCGGCTATCTTATCATAGGCACAATTCATAACAAATTTTTCTTTTCCGATTATTACTAAGGCAAGTACAATGCAATCTAAATGCAACTAAGAATGCCTACAAATGATGCGAGAGCTATCCACCCCCAAACTTGAGATGAGCATTGCTCTCAATGCACAAAACAGAAAATAAGAAGACAAAAATGATACATGTTAAAATTAGAAAAAATAAAATAAAGATAAATGAAAAGAAAATCAAAGTTTTCTGAGGGTTAGGAGGAGGTTGTATTCTAGCTAGCTGAGGAGGAGGATGTTCGGATGACGAAGCGGCTTTTGGCAGATGCCTTGGCGGCGGTTTGAGTAGGAGAGGTCTTTGCTTTCTACGGCGGTGAAACTCTCTTTAATGTTTGTTGTGGCTCTTCTGGAGGCTCGACAGGGGGAACATCAGGAGATCTACCGCTTCCTTCTGACTCTGTCTCGAGGTCCACGTGTTCTTCTTCTATTATGTGCCGCTTTCTCTTCCTTGTCCCTTCCTCTATGGTTGCTATCGGAGGGATGAATGCCATGGGGGATGGTTGTTGTAATCTTCTCAGAAGAGAAGGAGTCTGCCAATATATTGGCTGTGCAGGATGGGGAGAGATTCAGCTGGTGCCTTTCAGGGGAATTTGCTACTATGTTTGATGGGGTGGCAGCTGAGTGCTATGGAGAATGCATAGGAGAGGGCACCTGATAATCTGTTTGGCGGGCGGCGGTGGCAGGTGAAGTTCTTCGTGTTCTTGCTACAGCTGCAAGCTCATCAGGAAAGGGCGGCATGGTGGGCACGTCACCAGGGAATTTCTGCAGGAAATAAGTCACAAGGGCTTCTTGGGCCTCCCCCACGTAGTTCATGAAGGCCAACTGCTGCTGCTCTATTCGTTTTGTGTGTTCGAGGAGTATGTGGAGTAACGGGAGGATCTCTCTGTCCGAGGTAGCGTCAGTACTATCGGGGGCAGCTGGCATTTCAAATTGTGCGGCAAAGGGCTGACTGGGCGTTGCTGGCTCTTTCTTCGCATCGCGCATCATTTGGATGCGGACCTTTTTTGTCCAGCCCTCCCTTGCGGCTGTGAACTCATTTGTGGTCTCTGTGGGGACTCGGAAATTGTTGCAAAGGCCTGTGATGAGGGACGGGAAGTACAACCTACCCTTCTTCTTCTTGAAGCAGTTGTATATTTCCGTGTATATGATTTCCCCCACATTGATCAGCCGGTTCATCAAGATGCTGTAAATTAGGGTGAGGCACGGCCGGTCAACTATTGAGTTGTGGGATGTGGGCAGCAAGCGCCTTTTCACGAACGTGTTCCATAGCATTGCTGCAGGCATCAGATTGCGGCACTGGACAGATCCCACATGTTTTCCTCCCAGCCATGGTGTGTTGGGCTTTGTAGATTCTGGCATTGATCTCCCCATAGTGGGCAGCCGTCAATGACTGCCTCCAGTCCTCATGTAGGTTGTTGTTCATATCAAGGCCATAATAACTGTTGATGGCAGCAGGGTTGAGCTTGACTGCCTCTCCGCGGACGTAAACGAATGGCTTGTCTAGGCAGGGCTGATGTGAGTAAAATTCCATGACTATAGTGATGTTCGCTATATCGGGCTATTGAGTGAACATCTCTCATCCCTTATATTAGATGGTTTGGAACAAGGCGGGCTCAAGACCACGGCCTCCCGTTTGCTTCATATAATGGAAGCCTTGTTCCTCCCAGACGTCCAGCTTCGAGAATTGTGCTCTATATCTCTCTTCGCTTGCCTTGAAGCAGAACCTGCTGTAGGTGGGTTTTTGGGTTGACGTTGAAGCCATGTGATCGATTGTATTTTCACTGAAACTAGAAAGTAAATATTGTGAGAGAGCAAAAGAATAAGATAAGAGGTAGCAAAAAGGTGGAAGTGAAGTCAAGTGAAATGAGTGAGTGGTTTATATAGGCGCTGCCGAGAAATGTCGGGGCGACATTGAATGATCAACGGTCCGATTTCCTTGTGCACGTTACAGATTTTTCTGCCCGTTAATTTCAGAGCCGTTGGCGGCCAACTAGCCGTTACACTTCGCTGTGCTGGCTACTGACTCGGCAGGATGGTTGGCAGGCTTTTTGTTGGTCTTCCCTCTTAATCCCGCTCCTTTATTCTAGATCCTAAAACAAAAAAAAAAATTAAATAAAATCTGAAGAATTAAATACTGAAAATTAATCTAGTCCTAAAATAAAATAAACTTTATTCCTAATGTATAAAAATAAATAAATAGAAATAAATAAAAATGAAGTTATGTTAGGAGTGTATTTGGGTGCACCTCCTAGACATAACCACTTCCTTAGGTGGTTCAACTTTTTCTCCCCCCTGAGGGGTTCTCTTGTTCCTTCAGTTTCTGCTTGATGGGGTCCTTCAATCTGCCTCGAGGTTTGTCGTGGCAGCCGTTGCCCTGGCTTGTTTCCACACTTATTTTGGCAGCTCTTTCATCCATGCCTTTCTTTCCTTCCTCTGAGGGTTGCAGCACATTCATCCTTATGCTTTGATCTTCTACCCTCATTGTAAGTTCCCCGAGCTCCACATCTATCAGCGTTCTTCTCGTGGCCAAGAAGGGTCGCCCGAGAATGATGGGGGCTTTCTCATCAGCCTCACAATCCAAGATATGGAAATCAGCAGGAAGAATTAGGCTGCCCACTTTGACCAGTATGTCCTCAATCTTTCCCTCTAGTTGCACGAATGAGTGATCGGCAAGTTTAAGCATTACGAAGGTGGGCTTTGCAGGTCAATACCTAGTTTGTCGAAGACAACCTTAGGCATCAGATTTATACTGGCTCTCAAATCACACAAGGCCCTGGTCTCATGCTTGTTGCCCAGCCTACAGGGTATAACAATGCTGCCCGGATTTGTCTGCTTGGGCGGCAGCTTGTTATGCAGCATAGCCATGCAATCTTCAGTGACGGCCACCGTCTCGAATTCCCATATCTGTCTCTTCTTAGAAACTATATCTCTGAGATACTTGGCGTAGTTGGGCATGATTTGTATAGCTTCTATCAAAGGTATGTTAATGTGCACCCGTTTTAGAATCTCCAAGAATTTTCTGAATTGGTGCTCCTACTGCTGTTGTTTGAGCTTATGGGGGAATGGAGCTGGCGGACAGATGTCCTCTATTTGATCCTTGCTTGGGGGCTTAGTTCGAGGAGGATCATCCTTGTCAGTGCTGCTTTCATGTTCTACTGTTGGGGCGGCTGGAGTAGGTGTTTCTATAGGGGCGGCTAATATGGTTGCTGCTGGGGCATGCTTATTCACATGTTTTGGCTGAGTTCCTAACTGCTCTACCATCCTAGGTTCATCCAGCTGCTTCCCACTCCTCGTAGTTATGGCCTTACAATGTTCAAAAGTGGGCTTGGCTGCTTCTGGCGGGCTGCTAGATGATGCTCCCATGGTCTGTTTATGATAGATTTCGGTGAACTTCCCAAACCGGGTTTCCAGGTTCTTAATAGCAGCCTCCTGGTTGTTCATCTTCAATTCTGCCATGTCCATGAAAGACTCAGTTTTTTCAATAAACTTATTTGTATAAACAATAAATTCACCTGTTTGTTTCATAAAGTTATTCAGAGTAGCTTCTAGTGAATTATTATGCTGTGGCTGCTGAGTCTGCTGTCGGGACTGATTCTGCTGGTAGCTTCCCTGTAGCTGTTGTGGATTTGCTGCTGTCTTTGGGTTGCTCCGAGAGAAATTGGGATGGTTTCTCCAGTTAGGATTGTATGTGTTTTGGGTCGGCCTGCTATTCCTCTCATATCCTCCCATGTAGTTAGCAGATGTAGTACATTCAGAGGAATCATGGTTGGCCCCACATTCGTCACAGAAGGGCTCAACAACTTTTACCTCATGGACCTTCCCTGGGGATTGAACCATCTTCATCACCAGCTCTGTCAGAGTGTCGAGGCGAGCGTTAACAGATTCGGAGGCTTCCACCTCATTCACAGTAGTTGGTCGCCTTGTGCCGCCTCAGCGGGCTGTCGGGTATTTATAATCGTTTTTAGCTGCTATGTTGAGCAGCCGTAGTGCTTCCTCCGGAGGTCTGTCTAGGATGATCCCGTTAACCGAGGCATTTATCAGCATCCGAGTCCGGTAGTTAACCTCATTGTAGAATATAGATACCTGAGTCCAAGCCGGTAAACCATGAAGCACACAGTTGTTCAACATTTGTTCGTACCACTCCCATGCATGTACATTGGCTCGTCATCCCCTTGTCTAAAAGTTGTGATCTCATCTGCAGTGTATCGGTGACGTTGGATGGGCTGAATCGGTCTAAAAAGTTCTTACAGAGCTCCGCCCATAAAGTGAAAGATCCGGCTAGCTGGTTATTCAAACACTATTTTTCCCTATCCTATAGTGAATAGGGAAATAGCCTCAGCCGCAATTCGTTCAGGTGTACCCCATGAATTTTGAATGCTCGACAAATGTCCAAGAATCAGTGTAGATGCTGCCGAGCATCTTTTGTGGCAGTCCCTCCGAAGTGCCCTAGTGTGTTTAGCATGTTGAACATGACAGGTTTCAGTTCAAAATGATCTGCCCCAATCTCTGGTTTCGTTACTATTGGCTCGAACCTTTGAAAGTCATGTTCAAGGTAGTCTCTAGTTGTCCGCACTTGGGGTGGATGAGGGGGATCCTGCCTCTACTATACTTGTGGTCCTATGGGCGACAAGTCTGGCTGCCCGCCCCTGCCATCAACTGGTGGGTCTTCGTTTACCATGATCTCTTCCTTTGCTTTGCCTTTTTCTTTGTTCTATAAGGCTTTCCATAGCTCCCTCTTGATTCATCTAGTTTCACGCTCAAGATCGTCATAGATAATGAAGTTTCCGCTAGGGTTAGCCCTGGTCATACACTTGCAAAGGACATAGTAAAATTCTTTTTTTTCGATTAAAAAAATAAAAGAAAAAGTAAAAAGGTGCAGAAATTGAAAAACACAATAGTAAAAATGTGTAAAAGATGTTCCCTTTTAGGGCGTAAAGGTGTTCCCTTTTTATGGGAGCACAAGTGCACACTCTTGTCAAGTTATAGTATAAAAGATGTCGAATCCCACGAGGATTGGACAGCTTGTTCCGCTTTGTAGTTCCTGCACAATAGTAAAAATAAAAACACAAGTGAATAGTTTGGTTGAGAAGAAAAGTAAATAAAGACACAAGTAATAGAGAAGAGGTGAATCAGGTTGATAGGGCAGGCATGGTTATGCTGCCACTTTGTGTGAAAACTGCGTTGAATTAGGTATGAGTTATCTTTTGCTGCCACGATATGCTGCCTCGGCGAGTAGATGGTGGCAAACTACGACCCTGTCACGCGGCCGCAGCTGGTCACTGCCATTACAGGGGTGTGTACTGTCTCGGTAGGTGGAATGGAAAGATGTCCTGGCGGCAAGTCTGGCAGATACTTCAAGTTCAGCAGAATAGTCGACAGTGATCCCTCCTATTTCTAGGTTAGAATGCTCGAGATTGATAACTTTAGGACTAGTGTGGAACCAAATCAATCAACTCGGTTAGAAATCCCTTTTAGCAGCTGAAACTTGTGGACTAGTGTGGAACCAAGTTAGTCACGCCTCCCGCTGTGACCGTATTTAACCCTTTCGTGACCCTTGCACTTTCATGCCCGACAAATAGATTCTCTCAAACGACTAGTGTGGAAAGATTGAAAGAATGAAGAACAATGGATCAAGTAAACTTGAAATATTTTATTGAAGAAATAACTCAAAAACCTAAAACAATTGTTTCACTCTAGTTACAACATAACCCTAACCCAATGGAGAATTAGAACATGGTGACAGAGTAGAGCACAAGTAAAGTTTATAGAAAACCTAGGATGATTTAAACTATGAGTACAATGGGTATTTATAGACTTAAAACTAGGTCAAGTCCGCCTTGTAGTAGGAGTATTCTAAAGTAGCTTTTCTTCTTTAATGAAGCTTTAAATGCTGACTTCTTTGCTTGGAATATGGACTCTTCCTCGTTTTCCTTAGCCCGGAAGTAAGCTTGGGAATTTTGCTTCGGCATCCCTAGCCGCTGCTACAGACGTCAAAAAATCATGTGTACGCCGCGATAAAATCAGGAGTTTTAGCTCAACAAATCGCGCTCTAGTTCTCCAAACTTCCATAGTCAGCTGCCGAGGGCAGCAAGGTTGGCAGCAGCTTTTGCTCGGCAGATACTCGGTAGGTGCTTGGCAGCAACTTACTTCAGTTGGAACTGCTTCAGTACAACTACTGGATTTGCTTCTCAACGTTGTGTCCTCCGTTCCTCGGCTCCCTCATTAGCTGTTAGTACCTACAAGCAAGAATACACTAGAACAATACCTCTTATTCACCAAATTAATGATAAGCTATAAAACAAAGCAGAACAATGAAATATTGTAAAATGCTATGCAAGAACCTAATTATGCCTAATATGTGCTTAAAAAAATAATAATAAGAGTTGGACAGTGCATGAAATATAGGACTTTTGAACACTTTACAATCCTTTCAAACGATGACGATGACTCATCCGAGTCTATCTAAATTTCTTTTCTCTCTTGCCTTTATTTTAATGGCCTTAATGTTGTGCTTAATTTTTCTACTATTGGAATTTGTTTTTAATGCATTGAGGGCAATGCTTGTCTTGAGTTTGGGGTTGTAGGTTATGCTTCTGAGAGGCATTATTCTGCCGCGACATATTAATACCATTGCTACGTAGTTCTGTTCTTACGTGTCTAATTTTTTTACTGCACATATTGCCTTAGCTAAATGGAGCTTATGCCTCGACAATGCTCTTTATCAATTGCCTTAGTTTAGTTTAATTGAATTTTCTATCTTGGACATAGATATCTCTCTTCTCACCATAGCCTTGAACTATTCAGAGCCTCTAATTTAAGGATGCATAAAGAAGATAACTTAGAATCATACTATGAGATTAGAACTTTAAAACACCTTTGTGACTTGTATTATTTAAGGAGTTCTAGTACACTTAGGGCATAGACTTACTTAGAAAGAAAATTTTGGGAAAAAAGTTAGAGGTGCCTAACACTGGATCTAGCTTAAGAAAGCCCTAGAGGTGCCCGAAACCGGCTCTAGGCTAATCACTAGAGGTGCCCGCAATTGGCTCTAGTAGGTTAGATTGCTTGAAAAAAAAGAAAAAAAAGGAAGAATTTACCCAAATTAAGTATGCTAATGGTTAAGTGTTTACTTAGAACCCGAATGATCATCTTGTTCACAATGCATGCTTATAGCTTGATTCCAAGGAATTCCTAAAGCATCCAAAGACTTAAGGGCTGAGCAATCTTTGTTATGGTTTGGAGAGAAGAAGGAAAAGTAAGACCAAGGAGAATTTTCATGAAGATTAAGGTTTGGAAATTGATGGTTTGCATTGCATGAGGACAAGCAATAGTTTGAGTTTGGGGTGTGATAAGTGCCCAAAAGTCCTATGTTTTCACCCCTTTTACATGGCAATTATGACTTAACCTACACCCATTCGAGTGACATTATTTACATTGCCTTCAGCTTTGATCCTGATATTTTATTTATTTAATAAAAAGGTATTGTTTTAATGCATGTTTGGTACTTGCATAGATTTACCCACTGTCGGGGTAGGTGATGCCGAGCGGGCAATAAAGAAAATGAAAGATGTTGCAGAACGAGCTCGAGACCGATCTAGATCAAGCCAAGCCACAGATGACATCTTCTACTGATGGAGTTGAATTATGAAGTGGAAGCCTTACGGAGTAGCTATAGTGACAAACCCTTGCTGAAGCAGCATATATTCTCTACTGAGGTAGTGCACAGACCGACCTGCCGGAGGGAAAAGCATGCAAAGTGATAGCCGATTTGAAAAGCATAAAACATTGGATTTTTCTACACACTTTTCATGGTAATCGGAGCACGAGAAGATGATGGAAGCATGAAAGGAAGGTTAAAGATGGAATTTGGCAAAAGTGGATAAAGGCATTAAAAGTAAAGAGATTCACCTCTTTAATGAAGACAAGTCCTAGTCCAACTTAACTTCCTCTCCAAGAAGGACTTTTCCCTACTCCTCTTCCTATTTAAGCAAGGCTTGACACACACATTGAAAGGGGATATAGAGTAGAGAAGAATCGAGAGCTTGAGATTAGAGTTTAGTCGTGTGTTCTCCATGTCAATCATTTTCTAAGTTTTCTTAAGGTTAGGATTATTTTTGCTTAGTAGTTGTGAGAAAACAATTGTACTTTGTTTAAGTTTTTAATGCAATTTAGTTCAAGGTCTGCTTATTCTTGGCATTGAATTCATTATTGCAATCTCATCGAGAGAGAGTATTGTGAGGTTATCTATTTGTCTAGCATCGAGAGAGTTGGACTCACGAAACGAATAAGTATGGTTTTCATCCTGAACGGTGGAAACTAACTCGGCATAGAGATAAGTTAGAGTTTCAATGGCTAAAAGAAGCATGAGATTGGTTGGTGTTTATCTTTGGTTTACGCCGAGAGGTATTATCAAGGATCATTCATCATCACAGTTTTGAATTAGAGATAAGGAGGACCCATCGAAGGATGCTTTGGGGAACCTTGACATTATCTGCAAACCATCAAGAGATTGTCGAGGCAACACATCTTATTGCTGTGGTAGGAATGAAGGACACTGTCGAGGCAGTTT
Source organism: Hibiscus tridactylites (assembly GCA_958450335.1). NCBI lineage: Eukaryota > Viridiplantae > Streptophyta > Magnoliopsida > Malvales > Malvaceae > Hibiscus > Hibiscus tridactylites. The sequence continues at coordinate 74,705,178 of OY288273.1, forward strand.
GGTGACATTTGCATTCAAAGACCTAGACAAGTCAATTGGATTCGACACTACGATGAAATTTAATCTGGCCCATTCTCTCATTCTTGACTTCAAAATTTTACTTATTTGCTTAGTTTATGATCTTTAGTTTAATTAAAATCCAAAACCCCTTTACTTGTGTTTTTACTTTTACCTTTTCTTTTTCAGTGCGAGAAGATAATTGAAGGAATCCATCCCAATACATGTGGATACGATACTCTGATACTTATCATTATATTACTTGAGACATGTACACTTGAACTAATTGCGGAGCACCTTTTACACACAACAATGGCTTACCATGGTACCATTATATTCTACAGTATATAAAGTCATATCAATACCCGCCCGGGCAAATGAGAATGAAAAGAAAACGATAAAGAAATTGGCATCAGGGTATGTTCTTGATGGAGAAATTTTATACAAGAGAAGTCGAGATCAGGTGCTCCTGAGATGTGTGGACGCAAAAGAATATCGTCGGTTTTAGAATAAGTTCACGAGGGAGTTTGTGGAACTCACCCTAGTGGCTTTACTATGGCTAGAATAATCACACGATTTGGGTATTATTGGTCAACCATGGAAGGGGATTGCATCAATTATTCTCGCAAATGCCACAAGTGTCAAATTTATGCAAATAAGGTTCATATTGTAACACCCCATTTTTGGGCTTGGAAGTTTTGGGTTGAATCGGACCGGTCGGATTTTTGGTTCGAATATAAAAGGGTGATTTTAGGGAAAGCCTAGTTCGGGATGCATTAAAAATATGGAAAAATATCTAAAAATCCTCTTTTATTATATATAAGAGGGTGGTGAAATCAATTTTACAAAATGAGGTTTGGAAACATGACATTTCAAGTTAGTGACTAAAATGTAATTTTTGAAAAGTTGGTGACTGTTTTAAAAGGATTGAAACTTTGAATCTTTAAGGAGCTAATTTACCCAAGAAGAGGATTCTCCAGATTTTTCTTAAATATTAAAGATTTATTTAATAATATTTAATAAAAGGAAAGGAGGGAAAATAGATATTTTGGTTTTATAACTAACTTTTGTCAAAATTTTCCCATCTCTTTTTCTCTCAATTTTCCCTCAGCCAAACACATTTCCACAACCACTTTTCTTCTGATTTTAACACCTAAAGTTGAGATTTCAATCTCCAAATGATTTCTATTCATTTCTACACCAAATCAACATCATTTGCTTATTGAATTTTCAAGAATCTTGGCTTTAAACAAGGAGAATCCACATTTAGAGGTATGAACGTCCTTCTCCTCTAAATACTCAGTTCTTTACTGAAATTCCCAAGTTCCCAATTCTTGATTTGAGTTTTATTAAAGGTTTTATAGTTGTGTTCTTGATTTTGGCTTAAAATGCAAGATTTGGATTTAATTTTGTGGAAATTCGTAATGAATGATTGGGCTCTGTTTTGAGATGTCTTTTTGTTGTATATTGGATGTATAAATGATGTGTAATTGAGGTTTAGTCAATGCAATCCCGGATAGGTTGATTTTCCTAAGTTTTTGCTTGAGTTAATGGTGGATTTTGGGGTGATTTTGATGTTCTGCTATAGCTCGAGGTATAAGGACGTGATTAGACTCTTTTTGAATGTTAATTGATGTCTAAGAGTGATTGGAATTGATGGATCTTGGCTGGGTAATGTTGTAGAGGTGTTTGGATGTGATTTCGGTTGTGTTTGGTAGCCGAAATGTAAGTGTTGATGAGAGCAGCGAGTTTAGGTGTCTTGGTTGAAGATATTAATGCATGATGATGCATTAATCCTCTGCTTTGATGTGTTTAAAACAGGGGAGACATCTTTGGATCCTTGTGGTGTTGATCCGGAGGCTTAATCGGCGTTTCGGCAAGCTTGCGAAACGGAATCGGTGAGTGGAGTTGGTTTTCAGCTTTGAAACCAATATTTGAAGGTTATGGGAGCTTAGTTTAAGTCTAAACAACTTAGCTAAGCTCAAGAGTAAGTTTCCGGAGAAACTCTCTTGTTGATGAACCATGTGATGGTTGAATGCAATGTGTTTATTTTGCATGTTTAAATTCTGTTTTGAAAGCATGTTTTAGCACGTTTAATGCTGATTTTATAAGCCATGTGTTGAAGGATGCTCAAGGTAAGAGATCCTTGTTTTTGAACATTGATGAATGTGGTTTGATGCATGGTGATGCATGATTATTTAATGGCTTTGTTAGATGCATTAAGACAGTGGATTAATGATGTATATTGGCAAGTGATGTGTTGGTTTAAAAGTACTTGAATCGGATATAGTTAGCCGGCTATAGGATTGGGTGCACCGTGAATAAAGTCGCCTTGGATGTTGAGGGGTTGTGATTGTACCGAAAACTCCATCCAAGTACACTAACGAGGTGGCTAAGATCACAATGGTGGTTAAAAGTCCATGTGTGGATCTTGTATTATGGTTAAGATCACAATGGTGGTTAAAAGTCCATGTGTGGATCTTGTGTTGTGTGTCCCGTGTCCTCGTTAGTGATGTTATACAACTACCAATGAGTGATGTGGAGGGGTTGTGATTGTACCGTAGACTCCATCACGGGTGTTGAGGGGTTGTGATTGTACCCGTAAACTCCACCTTGATATTGGTAGTGTGTATGAAGCGTATGGGACAACGCTTGTAATCCGCGTATCCGATTGTGTTTTGAGTTGTAAAAATGGTTATGGATTATCACTTGAAAGCCAATATGACATGTTGATGTATTGAAGCATGAGATGCTTGATTTGTATGCATAAATGCATGGTAAATGTTGTTTTGAAATTAAAGGCCTTGAAAAAGGTGTTTTTACAAATGCATTATTGTGTTGTTTAAAATTGAGCATTCCTCACTAAGCTATGTGCTTACGCTCTTTCTTTCTTGAACCAATAATGCAGAGCATTGAGGTGCTTAAAGGGCAGCAAGGAGGTCAAGGATCCAAGTGAAAGTTTAAGCTCATGTATGGTGACTATTTTTACAACACTTTTAGCTTTTGGCATTTGGCAATGGGAACCTAGATTGTGTTTTTGGGAGATGTTTTGGACTCCCTAAGTTTGGTTTAATGCCTATGATGATGTTGGAACATGTAAAGGGCCATTTGGTATTTGGTTTTGGTGATTTGATGAATGCATGATTTTCATTATAGGATGCATGCCTATAGAATTGGGATTTTCCTCAAATGATGCCATGATTGTGTTGTGATGATGCTTTTATGTTCCTTTAGTGCATAATGACTTGTTGGCATGAATTGGGTGTCATATGAATGTGTTTGATGTGTCGATTACTTGTTAAACCAGAAAAATTCTGCAGTTCTGGGCAGCCCATATCGGAACGGGTGCTACTGTTTCAGAACAGGTGGCCTGGAATGGCCATGGCGTTTCGAAACAGGTAGAGCTGTTCCGAAACGGATTTGCTACTGTCAAGCCCTGTTCCGCAACAAGTTTCGGAACGGTCCCGCGTTTCGGAAAGGTCCTTTCCCGTTTCGGAACACTCTACCGTTGGGCACTGAATCTGATGGTTAAATGTTTTGAAATCCTTACATTTTAGTCCCAACCTTTGTATATGCATTTGATTGAGTTTGAGATGTCCGTTTGAGATGAAATTTGGCAGAGAAGCATGAAACATGGTTAATTTCATAATGGTAAATCAAAAATTGGTTAAGTCATCGTAATTTCCACAATTTACAATTTGGTCCCTAGATTCGTATGTTGTGCAATTGAGTCCCTAATTGTTTTCCGATTGTCGTGATTTTTTAGTATACTTATCTCAAGAGTACACTTAGGGTTAATATGCATTTAGACAAGATTAAAAAGAAAAAAAAGGGTCATTAATTAAGGTTGACTTTCGGGTTAACTTTGGTTTTCCCCGTGTAATCTTCGTAGTTCGGGTCAACCGTCTAGGCCGGGCTAAGGGGGTTACATTTGGTGGTATCAGAGCTGAGTTCTCGAGTATTTGGGAATGGTTATGTGGGTGATAAGTGTATGATTGATTTGTATGCTTGTTGAGTGAAAGTGTGATGTATGATTTGTAAGAGTGTTGCAATTGTGGTGTATGCTGTGGTGAAGCATGTTAGAGGGACCCATTGCCAAATCAAAGCTAATGAAATGATTTGTTTTTAATTGGAAATGAGCTTGAGTACTTGGATTGCTTACCTTGCTGAGCCTGACTTTGTTTATTGCATTTGTGATTGCATTGTTTAGTGTATGGGACCTCGTAGAGAGACGAGGATTAATACGCGAGCTATGGCTCAAAATGAGAACGAAGAGAATGCTGAAAATGTGGTGGATTTACCTCATCCACATGGTGGTGGTGGTGCTGGGGGTGAGGGAGCTGGTGTTGCTGCTGGTGCTGGGGTCGCTGGACCTGAAGCTGGGCAGGGGCAAGCTTCTCCTGACATGACAGTGCTGATTCAGGCTATTGCTGGAGCCTTTCGGGCGGCGGTAGCTGGAGCTCAAGGAGTTGGGCATCAGGGAGATGCTAATGTGAGACTACCTCTGGAGCGTTTGCGCAGTCTGGGAGGGACTGAGTTTAGGGGTTTGTCTGCTAAAGGTTCTGAGTCTTGGTTGGAAAGTACCAAGAGAATTTTGGGACAAATGAACTGCAATGATGTGCAGAAGCTGGGTTGTGTGATATCATTGCTGCATGACGATGCGTATACTTGGTGGACAACCACTATCTCCGGAATGGAGGATGCTGATGTGACTTGGACGTTCTTTCTGAACGCGTTCAAGAGGAGGTATCTGGGTGTGAGGTACCTGGATGAAAAGAAAAGGGAATTCATGTCTCTTACTCAAGGGAGCATGTCTGTGGCTGAGTACGAGGTTCAGTTTGTCCGACTCAGTCAGTATGCACCTGAGCTTATCCCTGATGAGCGGGAGAGGTGTGAACGTTTCCGTTATGGTTTGGTGACGGGAGTGAAGACCTATATGCTGGCTCTTGAGTACACTGATTTTGATGTGCTGGTTGGAAGAGCAAAAGACATCGAGTTGAATTTGGGTTTATCTTCTAGAGGAGTTGGTTCTGGTGCGGGCAAGCGAGCTGCTGAGTATAGTTCCGGTGGCGGACGGAACAAGAGAGGACGTGATCGGAAGTATCCGTCTTCAGCTAGGCGTGGTGGTGGAGGGCAAGGTGCGTCTATCCAGGGGGACAAGGCGAGAGCTGATCAGAACACATGTTGGGCATGTGAATCGCGTGGTCATCTGAGGCGTGATTGTCCTCGAGCGGCGAGGGAGGTACAGGCTTCTTTTGTGGTGACCGGTAATTCGTGCTGGAACTGTGGGTCGGCGGATCACATGAGGAGGGAGTGTCCTCTGTTGGCCGGTGGTGGTCAGGGACGTGCTCCTGGAGTTGTTGCACCACAGAGAGGTCGTGGGCGCGACCGAGGTAACTTCCAGCGTAGAGAGGATGGTGGAAGGAATGTGGCTCATGTGGTAGCTGTTCAGCCTGAGGGTGGTGGACAGGCCAGAGTGTATGCTCAGAGGGAAGGGAGGAATGACACGGATGTGATCGCAGGTACTTTCATTTTGCAATCCTTGTCATTACTTTCCTTGATTGATTCTGGATCTACACACTCATACATATTGCGTGAGCATGCTCAATTGCTTGGTTTACCTGTTGAGTCTTTGGATGTTGGTATGCGTGTAACTAGTTCCTTTGGTGAGACTGTTGTGACTCGAAAGCTTTATAAAAGATGTCCCTTGGTTGTGCAAGATCATGTTTTTCATGTTGATCTTATGGAATTGCCTTTCTATGGCTTTGATGTAATCCTTGGTATGGATTGGCTTGTTGAGCATCGAGCTGTAGTGGATTTTGAGAATAAGCGAGTTTCGTTGAAGCTTGCGGATGATTATGAGGTAGTGGTGGTTGGTGAAAATGTGAAGTTTCTTGCCAATGTGGTGTCTACATTGGAAGCGAGTCGGATGCTGAGGCAAGGTTGTGAAGCTTACCTAGCCTTTGTGATGAATCCTAGCTCCAAGGAGTTACGTGTGCAAGATATCAGGACTGTGCGAGAGTTTCCTGGTGTGTTTTCGGAGGAGTTGCCTGGATTGCCTCCTAATCGCGAGGTGGAGTTTGGGATTGAGCTGTATGAGAACACAACTCCAGTGTCCATTACTCCTTATCGAATGGCACCTAAAGAGTTGAAAGAGCTGAAGACGCAACTTCAGGAGTTGCTTGATCGTGGTTTCATTCGGCCGAGTGTGTCACCTTGGGGTGCACCGGTCTTGTTTGTGAAGAAAAAGGATGGCACTATGAGAATGTGCATTGATTACCGTCAGCTAAACAAGTTGACTATCAAGAATCGGTATCCTTTGCCGAGAATTGATGATCTTTTTGATCAATTTCGGGGAGTGGCTGTGTTCTCTAAAATTGACTTAAGGTCAAGGTATTACCAGTTGAAGGTGAAGGATGTGGATGTGCCTAAGACAGCCTTCAGAACGAGGTATGGGCATTATGAGTTTCTTGTGATGCCGTTTGGTTTGACGAATGCTCCTGCAGCTTTCATGGATATGATGAATAGAGTGTTCCATGAATACCTGGATAAATTTGTTGTGCTGTTCATTAATGATATTCTCGTGTACTCTCGTACTGAGGAGGAGCATGAAGGGCATTTGAGAATCGTGTTGCAGGCTTTGTTGGAGAATCAGCTTTATGCTAAGCTGAGCAAGTGTGAATTCTGGCTTAGAGAAGTTGTGTTTCTGGGTCATGTGGTCTCTGCTGAAGGAATACGTGTTGATCCTCAAAAGATTGAGGCAGTGATGAATTGGAAGCCTCCTAAGTCTGTTCATGAAGTCCGTAGTTTCCTTGGTTTGGCGGGGTACTATCGAAGGTTCGTGGATAGGTTTTCAAAGATTGCTGCACCTTTGACGAAGTTGTTGCAGAAGGATGTTAAGTATGAGTGGACGGAAGCGAGACAACAGGCTTTTGAGAAGCTTAAGGCAGCTTTGACGCAAGCTCCTATCTTGGTTCAACCTAAATCAGGGAAAGAGTTTGTGGTGTATAGTGATGCGTCCTATGTTGGTTTGGGATGTGTGTTGATGCAAGAGGGTAAGGTAGTGGCTTATGCATCGCGTCAGTTGAAGGAGCATGAGCGCAATTATCCTACGCATGACATTGAGTTAGCTGCGGTGGTTTTTGCTTTGAAAATTTGGAGACATTACCTGTATGGTGAGAAGTGTACTGTGTACACGGACCACAAGAGTTTGAAGTATCTGATGTCTCAGAAAGAGTTGAATCTTAGGCAACGACGTTGGGTGGAGTTGCTTAAGGATTACGATTTGTCTATCGAGTACCATCCGGGTAAAGCTAATGTTGTAGCGGATGCCTTGAGTAGGAAGGTAGTTGTTGAGTTGAGGGCTATGTTTGCCAGTTTGAGCATCTCGCGTGATGGTGGTCTTGTGGCTGAGTTGCAGGTGAAACCATCCTTGATTCAGTTGATTAAGGAAAAACAACTGTTGGATGATTCCTTGGTGCCACGTGTTCAGGATATTGCGGAGGATAGGCCATCGGATTTCTGCTTTAATGATGATGGAGTTTTATGCTTTGGGAGTCGGATAGTAGTTCCCAATGATGCTGAGTTGAGGCGTACTATTCTGACTGAAGCTCATAGTAGTCCTTTTGCTATGCACCCTGGTAGTACGAAGATGTACTGTGATCTTCGTGATGAGTACTATTTGGTGGGTTTAAAGAAAGATGTTGTTGAGTTTGTAAGCAAGTGCATGGTATGCCAGCGAGTTAAAGCTGAGCATCAATTTCCTTCAGGGTTGTTGCAACCGTTGAGGATTCCTGAGTGGAAGTGGGAAAGGATTACCATGGACTTTGTGTCAGGTTTGCCTTTGTCGCCGTCGAAGAAGAATTCGGTGTGGGTGATTGTGGATCGTTTGACGAAGTGTGCGCATTTCTTGCCTGTGGATACTACATACACTTTGGATAAGCTTGCGGAGTTGTACATTGCTGAGGTTGTGCGGCTGCATGGTGTGCCAAAGTCGATTGTATCGGATAGTGATCCGAGGTTTACATCGCGTTTCTGGCAGTGTTTACATCAGGCTTTGGGTACACAGTTGAATTTCAGTACTTCTTATCATCCGCAGACGGATGGACAGTCTGAGCGTGTTATCCAGGTATTAGAGGATATGTTGAGGTGCTGCGTGATTGAGTTTCAGGGTTCTTGGGAGAAACATTTGCCTTGGGTGGAGTTTGCCTATAATAATAGTTATCATGCAAGTATTCAAATGGCACCTTATGAAGCTTTGTACGGGAGGAAGTGTAGGACTCCTCTTTGTTGGGCTGAAACGGGTCAGAAGTTGGTTTCAATGCCAGCTTTGTTGAAAGGAACCATCGAGAAGGTGAAGCTCATTTGTGAGCTGTTGAAGGCAGCTTCTGATCGGCAAAAGTCTTACGCGGATTTGAAGCGTAAGGAGATTGAGTATGCGGTGGGTGACCGTGTGTTTTTGAAAGTTTCGCCTTGGAAAAAGGTGATGAGGTTTGGCCGAAAGGGTAAGTTGAGCCCTAGGTACATTGGACCATACGAGGTGATTGAGCGTGTGGGTCATGTTGCGTACAAGTTGAGGTTACCGCAAGAGTTGGAAAAGATTCATGATGTGTTTCATGTTTCTATGCTTCGGAAGTATAGATCGGATCCTTCCCATGTGATGTCTGTGGAGGAAGTGGAGTTGAATCCGGATTTGACCTATGATGAGGAACCGGTGAAGATCCTGGATTCGGATAGTAAAGTTCTTCGAGGCAAGACCATTGAGTTGGTAAAGGTGTTTTGGAAGGATCGTGGTGCTGAGGAAGCCACGTGGGAACGGAAGGATGACATGTTGAAGCAGTTTCCGTACCTTTTTCCTTCAGGTAAATTTCGAGGACGAAATTTCTTAAGGGGGGGAGAGTTGTAACACCCCAATTTTGGGCTTGGAAGTTTTGGGTTGAATCGGACCGGTCGGATTTTCGGTTCGAATATAAAAGGGTGATTTTAGGGAAAGCCTAGTTAGGGATGCATTAAAAATATGGAAAAATATCTAAAAATCCTCTTTTATTATATATAAGAGAGTGGTGAAATCAATTTTACAAAATGAGGTTTGGAAACATGACATTTCAAGTTAGTGACTAAAATGTAATTTTTGAAAAGTTGGTGACTGTTTTAAAAGGATTAAACTTTGAATCTTTAAGGAGCTAATTTACCCAAGAAGAGGATTCTCCAGATTTTTCTTAAATATTAAAGATTTATTTAATGATATTTAATAAAAGGAAAGGAGGGAAAATAGATATTTTGGTTTTATAACTAACTTTTGTCAAAATTTTCCCATCTCTTTTTCTCTCAATTTTCCCTCAGCCAAACACATTTCCACAACCACTTTTCTTCTGATTTTAACACCTAAAGTTGAGATTTCAATCTCCAAATGATTTCTATTCATTTCTACACCAAATCAACATCATTTGCTTATTGAATTTTCAAGAATCTTGGCTTTAAACACGGAGAATCAACATTTAGAGGTATGAACGTCCTTCTCCTCTAAATACTCAGTTCTTTACTGAAATTCCCAAGTTCTCAATCCTTGATTTGAGTTTTATTAAAGGTTTTATAGTTGTGTTCTTGATTTTGGCTTAAAATGCAAGATTTGGATTTAATTTTGTGGAAATTCGTAATGAATGATTGGGCTCTGTTTTGAGATGTCTTTTTGTTGTATATTGGATGTATAAATGATGTGTAATTGAGGTTTAGTCAATGCAATCCCGGACAGGTTGATTTTCCTAAGTTTTTGCTTGAGTTAATGGTGGTTTTGGGGTGATTTTGATGTTCTGCTATAGCTGGAGGTATAAGGACGTGATTAGACTCTTTTTGGATGTTAATTGATGTCTAAGAGTGATTGGAATTGATGGATCTTGGCTGGGTAATGTTGTAGAGGTGTTTGGATGTGATTTCGGTTGTGTTTGGTAGCCGAAATGTAAGTGTTGATGAGAGCAGCGAGTTTAGGTGTCTTGGTTGAAGATATTAATGTATGATGATGCATTAATCATCTGCTTTGATGTGTTTAAAACAGGGGAAACATCTTTGGATCCTTGTGGTGTTGATCCGGAGGCTTAATCGGCGTTTCGGCAAGCTTGCGAAACGGAATCGGTGAGTGGAGTTGGTTTTCAGCTTTGAAACCAATATTTGAAGGTTATGGGAGCTTAGTTTAAGTCTAAACAACTTAGCTAAGCTCAAGAGTAAGTTTTCGGAGAAACTCTCTTGTTGATGAACCATGTGATGGTTGAATGCAATGTGTTTATTTTGCATGTTTAAATTCTGTTTTGAAAGCATGTTTTAGCACGTTTAAGGCTGATTTTATAAGCCATGTGTTGAAGGATGCTCAAGGTAAGAGATCCTTGTTTTTGAACATTGATGAATGTGGTTTGATGCATGGTGATGCATGATTATTTAATGGCTTTGTTAGATGCTTTAAAACAGTGGATTAATGATGTATATTGGCAAGTGATGTGTTGGTTTAAAAGTACTTGAATCGGATATAGTTAGCCGGCTAGAGGATTGGGTGCACCGTGAATAAAGTCGCCTTGGATGTTGAGGGGTTGTGATTGTACCGAAAACTCCATCCAAGTACACTAACGAGGTGGTTAAGATCACAATGGTGGTTAAAAGTCCATGTGTGGATCTTGTGTTATGGTTAAGATCACAATGGTGGTTAAAAGTCCATGTGTGGATCTTGTGTTGTGTGTCCCGTGTCCTCGTTAGTGATGTTATACAACTACCAATGAGTGATGTGGAGGGGTTGTGATTGTACCGTAGACTCCATCACGGGTGTTGAGGGGTTGTGATTGTACCGTAAACTCCACCTTGATATTGGTAGTGTGTATGAAGCGTATGGGACAACGCTTGTAATCCGCGTATCCGATTGTGTTTTGAGTTGTAAAAATGGTTATGGCTTATCACTTGAAAGCCAATATGACATGTTGATGTATTGAAGCATGAGATGCTTGATTTGTATGCATAAATGCATGGTAAATGTTGTTTTGAAATTAAAGGCCTTGAAAAAGGTGTTTTTACAAATGCATTATTGTGTTGTTTTAAATTGAGCATTCCTCACTAAGCTATGTGCTTACGCTCTTTCTTTCTTGAACCAATAATGCAGAGCATTGAGGTGCTTAAAGGGCAGCAAGGAGGTCAAGGATCCAAGTGAAAGTTTAAGCTCATCTATGGTGACTATTTTTACAACACTTTTAGCTTTTGGCATTTGGCAATGGGAACCTAGATTGTGTTTTTGGGAGATGTTTTGGACTCCCTAAGTTTGGTTTAATGCCTATGATGATGTTGGAACATGTAATGGGCCATTTGGTATTTGGTTTTGGTGATTTGATGAATGCATGATTTTCATTATAGGATGCATGCCTATAGAATTGGGATTTTCCTCAAATGATGCCATGATTGTGTTGTGATGATGCTTTTATGTTCCTTTAGTGCATAATGACTTGTTGGCATGATTTGGGTGTCATATGAATGCGTTTGATGTGTCGATTACTTGTTAAACCAGAAAAATTCTGCAGTTCTGGCCAGCCCGTATCGGAACGGGTGCTACTGTTTCGGAACAGGTGGCCTGGAATGGCCATGGCGTATCGAAACAGGTAGAGCTGTTCCGAAACGGATTTGCTACTGTCAAGCCCTGTTCCGCAACAAGTTTCAGAACGGTCCCGCGTTTGGGAACGGTCCTTTCCCATTTCGGAACACTCGACCGTTGGGCACTGAATCTGATGGTTAAATGTTTTGAAATCCTTACATTTTAGTCCCAACATTTGTATATGCATTTGATTGAGTTTGAGATGTCCGTTTGAGATGAAATTTGGAAGAGAAGCATGAAACATGGTTAATTTCATAATGGTAAATCAAAAATTGGTTAAGTCATCGTAATTTCCACAATTTACAATTTGGTCCCTAGATTCGTATGTTGTGCAATTGAGTCCCTAATTGTTTTCCGATTGCCGTGATTTTTGAGTATGCTTATCTCAAGAGTACATTTAGGGTTAATATGCATTTAGACAAGATTAAAAAGAAAAAAAAGGGTCGTTAATCAAGGTTGACTTTCGGGTTAACTTTGGTTTTCCCCGTGTAATCTTCGTAGTTCGGGTCAACCGTCTAGGCCGGGCTAAGGGGGTTACACATATACCCCCCAGTCACTCTATGTAATGTTAGCTCATTGGCCATTTTCCATGTGGGGTATAGATGTCATCGGCCATTTGTTGCGTGTAAAAGAGTCTATCGCAATTGAGTGCAAGTGTACACGTCGCAAGTAATAAAGTGATACTAGAGTATCGGATATCGTCTCCACAGGGACTGGGCTAACCCTTTCCTTTGCTATCTGCACAAGGGGAAAATAATAGTTTAAGATATTGTCACGAAAAATAATAAAGAATACTTAAATAAAAGAGTGAGAGAATCAAGATAGATAGAATGAGCTGGTATTGAATTGCTCAGTAGTGCAGGTATTGCAGAGTTTAGGAAATCCAGTTCTGTCGTCGCGCCCGTCGCCGACAGCACCCGTCGCAGCAGCAGCCCGTTGATTGTCGCGACATCAAACACTCAACTCAGTACTTTCAAGTTTGGCAAGAATCCCAGATCTGCCTTGGCCTATCCCTAGGTCCAAGTCTGTCGATGATCACGTCTTGATGATACCTCCCGGCGTGAATCGAAGGATGAACACCGATGTGTATGAATTCTTCTTTAGCCACTTAACCTCGCCCTATCCCTAGGCACGAGACAGTTCAACTATAAACTAGAGAACTTGCTCTTATTTCTTTCGTATACTTAACTCTCCCGATGCTAAGTAAATAGATAACCTCACAATGCTCTCCCGACGCTCTTGCAAGATATTAATAACCAAAATAAAAGAACTTGAAGTTTATTTTATTGAACTGGAAATTCCTAAAACAAAACAACCCTTGCAACTACTTTACAAATCAACCTGTGGCCCTAGGAAGGATTTAGAACATGTCGGCGGTGGGAAAACGGCTAGGGGTTTTTGGTTATCGGTTATGGGGTATTCGATTATGATCTATGCCTTAGGTTAAAATACATGCCCTTATATAAGCTTTGGGCTCAAGTTTTCTAAGTTAACAAGGATTACAACTTTAATTAAAAGTATGATTCTAATAAAGACTTAATCTTCAAGGAATCTACTTTCCAGCCGTCCTCCTTGTTTCTTGGGATTTTCTCTCCTTGAACTTTGGGCTTGACATATCTTTTGATCCGGGGCTTGGAAAAATATATGGTTTTCACACGACAGACGAGCAGAATTTTCTCTATCTATCGAGGTCCACTTTGCTTTTTCTCCACTAACTTGTTGTCGTCCTCTGCTGTCACGGCAGCACCATGGCAGCATCGTCCTCTTTGTCTGCTTGTCCAGTTCAGCTCTTCTGCTTCTCTGCCCTGCACCCGCCTTCACCGTCTACGACGGCGGCAACCTGCCAAAAACAGCCATTTTTAGAAGAATCTGTGCCTTTTATATATTTGTGATGTTTTGATGTAAACTAACCTAAATGCAATAGAATGATGCTTGAATGCAGCAGAAATATGGGTTAAAAAGGGTGTAAATAATAGAACTTTTACACACTCAACACACCCCTAAACTCAAGTTTTTGCTTGTCCTCAAGCAACTAAGACCTAAAAGAAATATTTTTGTTTTGGCTTTCAAACAGTGAACTTTCCCTTACCTGTCATTCGTTCTCTGTGGCGGCAGCAACCTGTCGGATAATTTAGGATCTGTCCGGACTCTCACTATAGTTCTCGTGCAGTGTGTGCATGCTTGTGAACAGTTATATGCTAAGACTCTCTTAGTTTCACTAGAATATTCAACTCTTAACTTGAATTTTTATGCCAAAGTTTATCTTTTTGAAGGCACATTTTCATGCTTCTTTTGTTTTGACTCGATTTCTTTATTTTTCAAGCTAAAGTTTTACTAGAGCCAGTTTTAGGCACCTCTAGTTAACTTCCTAGAGCCAGTTTCGGGCACCTCTAGGGCTGTTGAGTCTCTTTTGCTAAACTTCTTTCCTAGAGCCAGTGTTAGGCACCTCTAGGGGCTATTCAAGTGCTAAGCTTCCTATTCTAGTTTGGCTAAAAGAAGTCTAAGCAGTATAACAATCACAATGGTGTTTTAAGTTTTCAGAACTATAGAAAGGCTCTAAACTTCTCCTTAAACTATCCTAAAGTCGCTGCCACGACAGAGTTGTCACGACAGGTAAGTTCAATTCACAGTTTTCAGCCAAAATTTTTAATTTTCGTTTTTTTTAGAAAAGTACTAAGTAAAAGACACAAAATTTAACTAAGATGTACTCCATGAATATGGAGGGTTGCCACCCCCAAACTCGAGGGTTGCATTGCCCTCAATGCAAATGACAAAATAAAAATGAAAACATATGAAGGCAGTACATCACAAAATATATATGGCAGGCAGCAATAAGAAGATAAGAAACTTAAATTTTAATCACCGTCTTCACTGCTGCTGCTGAGGCGGATCTGGCGGCGGGTTCTGGTTCGCGGGGCAGGCTGGGGTGGTTGTTGTACAACCTGAATATCAGAGTTGTTGCCGCTGCTGTCACTGCTGCTGCTGGCCCTTAGCAGAGTTTTCTTATCTGCCATTCTTTTCTGCCTCTTTACCGGTGTAAATTCTTTCGACAGGTTCCTCTGAATAGAGGGTTCAATGTCACTGTCTGCCCAGACGGAGGAGGAAGAGAACCCAGCAACAAAGGCAGCAAGGTCATCCGAGGGCACTGGTTGCTTTGTTCCTCGAGCAGATGTTTCGGCATGGGTGCTGCCGGCTGCCATCGGGGCAGGTGATGGTATGGAGGCGACAGATGGTGTTTGTGGGGTTGCAGCATGTGTAGGTGTGTGGACAGGGGTGGGGACACTGAAGTAGTGGGCAGGGGAGGTGGGGAAAACAACATCAAGGCTGATGTGCATCATCATTGGGGCCTATGCAGAGGCCATATAAAGAGTTGATGTGCTCGGCTGTGAACGGTACTTCTGTCCCTCTAACACTTACTGATGTCGTTGTTTTGCTGCTGATGGCAGCATAAAATTCTCTCACCAGCGTCTCGTTCATTTCCTCTGGTTGCTCCGCAAATGATTGCCATAAAAGAGCTCTAATCTTCCTAGCGATGAAAGGCTTGAGGCCCAGATTCTTTGCCTTTGGAGTATAAATGAGGCCTCGTTCTTCCCACAAATCTCTGGTTGCAAAGGACTGTGGGGGAGTTGCTGCCGGTGAGGAAGTAGAGGCAGCATTGCGGCGGGTTTTTTTCTGGAAGACATGTTAGTGCAAGGGTTGCGAAAAGTAATTGAAAGAAAATGAAAACTAAAGATGGAGAGCAAGTGAGAAAAGTAGAAGTGAGTGAAAATGAAAATGAAACGGGGTTTTATAGAAAAGGAATTGATGCCCGTTGAAACTGTAACGGCAGGCGCGAATAACGGGGCGACTGTCGAGCTTTAGCGTGTCTGATGCATCTGACACACGTTTCCGCGTCTGTTACGCGTCTGTCGTGACAGCATGGTGACAGCTTGTCTTTTCCGCGTCTGTCATGGCAGCCGTAACGACAGGCTTCAATATTGGGCTTTGTTGGGCTGATGGATGGGTGGTGGGTTGAGTTTACTTCTCTTGTTCTTCTTGGCTCCTTTATTTCCTAAAAGCATTATTCGAATAAAATAAACCTTATTTCTAAATAATAAATAATAAAAATGAAATTTAGGTTAAATTAGGGATGCCAGGTGGGGCATCTTCTAAGGTAACCACTTCTTGCATTCCTGGGGCTGCAGTCCCCTGATAATGCTTGAGGCGTCGTTTCCGGTACTTCTTGAAGTCCATTCGTACCCTCCATCTGGTGATTATTCTCATGGTGGGAGCTCCTTTCTTTCTCTTCCCTTTGTAGTCCATGAAGTCCTCCCTTCTTGGTAATGTTTCTGAGGGCATGAATATATGATTAGAAAAAATTAATTTAAAATTCGGCCACAAACTTACCTTGTTTTCGTTGAATGTTGTTGTGGTTGAATGTAGCCCTTGCTGTCGTGTCTGCTGCTGCGGCAGCCAGTTATTTTGACAGTCCGTTGTCAGGTTACTTTGCAGGTCAATGGGACATTGGTAAGTGCCATCACTCTCTATACCAAATTCTGTTGACCACTCGTAGATCTCCATCAGTAGAGACTTTGATGATTCTGTGTCCATCGGCTTTGGTTCCTCAAATACCTGCAATGGAATTGGTGAGTTTTCATATAATTCAAAAGGTTCGTTTATTACCTGCTCATATTCCATCGGCGATGCATTGTCATTGGGTAGCTCTTCTAGGTGGTTGTGCGAGTGCCATGACAGGGATGGATGTGTGCAATCTTGGTCAGGCATAATCGAGGTAGTGGGTTGAGAATTTGCCTCTGATGTGGTTGCTGCTTCAGCATCAGTTGCTGTCGAGGCGGCAGTTGCTGTCGAGGCGGCAGTTTCCGCTATGACTGGGGTTTCTGCCTCAGAAATGGTTGCTGCCGTGACATTCTCTTGAATTTCACTCAGCGTTGTCGCGGTGTTGCTCCATTCTGGCTCCTCGATCATTGCCATGGCAAGTTGTTGCTCAGACTCATCATATGTTGGGTATTCCTTCACATGGGCATCCTCGTCATCTTGCCTCAGGATTTCAGGTTCATCTGTGGCATGAATGAGGATTGGTCTGCTCAAGAGTTCATCCATCTTAGCGATACTTGCGTTCGTAGAAGCTGACACTTTTTGGGTGAGTGCCAAGAAGGCTTGCAGTGTGTCTTCTAAGGATTTTGACTCCTCTTGAGAGTGATGACATTGCTAGGGCATGTCGGGTTCTGCAGCGAAACTGTTATGGTATAAAAAATTTTGCGGGTTTTGATCGTACCATAAAAAATTTTGATGCTGCGGCATCGGTAGTTGCTGCCCCTGTTGCTGTCGTGGCAGCATATCTTTACGGTAATTGCAAGAACTCTCCCACATCAACTCTCGAATGGTTTTTCCTGGCATGTTGATGTCCTTGAACCTGTATTTTCATTTGAGTTTTTTTTTTTATAAAAATAGAAAAAGAAAAAGAAAAAAAGGAAAAAGAAAAAGAAAATAAAAGTTCAGAAACTAGGGTAAGAGTGTGTTGCCAGTCCCCGGCAACGGCGCCAAAAACTTGTTGCGTGTAAAAGAGTCTATCGCAATTGAGTGCAAGTGTACACGTCGCAAGTAATAAAGTGATACTAGAGTATCGGATATCGTCTCCACAGGGACTGGGCTAACCCTTTCCTTTGCTATCTGCACAAGGGGAAAAGAATAGTTTAAGATATTGTCACGAAAAATAATAAAGAATACTTAAATAAAAGAGTGAGAGAATCAAGATAGATAGAATGAGCTGGTATTGAATTGCTCAATAGTGCAGGTATTGCAGAGTTTAGGAAATCCAGTTCTGTCGTCGCGCCCGTCGCCGACAGCACCTGTCGCGGCAGCAGTCCGTTGATTGTCGCGGCATCAAACACTCAACTCAGTACTTTCAAGTTTGGCAAGAATCCCAGATCTGCCTTGGCCTATCCCTAGGTCCAAGTCTGTCGATGATCACGTCTTGATGATACCTCCCGGCGTGAATCGAAGGATGAACACCGATGTGTATGAATTCTTCTTTAGCCACTTAACCTCGCCCTATCCCTAGGCACGAGATAGTTCAACTATAAACTAGAGAACTTGCTCTTATTTCTTTCGTATACTTAACTCTCCCGATGCTAAGTAAATAGATAACCTCACAATGCTCTCCCGATGCTCTTGCAAGATATTAATAACCAAAATAAGAGAACTTGAAGTTTATTTTATTGAACTGAAAATTCCTAAAACAAAACAACCCTTGCAACTACTTTACAAATCAACCCATGGCCCTAGGAAGGATTTAGAACATGTCGGCGGCGGGAAAACGGCTAGGGGTTTTTGGTTATCGGTTATGGGGTATTCGATTATGATCTATGCCCTAGGTTAAAATACATGCCCTTATATAAGCTTTGGGCTCAAGTTTTCTAAGTTAACAAGGATTACAACTTTAATTAAAAGTATGATTCTAATAAAGACTTAATCTTCAAGGAATCTACTTTCCAGCCGTCCTCCTTGTTTCTTGGGATTTTCTCTCCTTGAACTTTGGGCTTGACATATCTTTTGATCCGGGGCTTGGAAAAATATATGGTTTTCACACGACAGATGAGCAGAATTTTCTCTATCTATCGAGGTCCACTTTGCTTTTTCTCCACTAACTTGCTGTCGTCCTCTGCTGTCACGGCAGCACCATGGCAGTATCGTCCTCTTTGTCTGCTTGTCCAGTTCAGCTCTTCTGCTTCTCTGCCCTGCACCCGCCTTCACCGTCTACGACGGCCGCAACCTGCCAAAAACAGCCATTTTTAGTAGAATCTGTGCCTTTTATATATTTGTGATGTTTTGCTGTAAGCTAACCTAAATGCAATGGAATGATGCTTGAATGCAGCAGAAATATGGGTTAAAAAGGGTGTAAATAATAGAACTTTTACACACTCAACACCATTCATCCAAAGGCGTCAAATGGACATTGATTTATTTTGGTAGCCATCGACTAATACACAAAGTGGGTTGAAGCAGCCTCTTCTGCAAATGTTACCAGATCTACAGTTTGCAAATTCCTGAAAGAGGAAATCATTTGTTGGTATGGTTTGCCTAAAAGTACCATTATTGATAATTCTTCTAATCTGGATAACAAGATGATAGCTGGGGTTTGTGATCAGTTCAATGTCAAACATCATATTTCAGTGATATATCGCCCAAAGATGAATGGAGCAGTGGAGGCTGCAAATAAGAACACTAAGAAGATAGTTGCAAAAATGGTTGATACATATAAAGATTGGCATGAGAAGCTATCGTTTGCCTTATATGCATACTGAACTGCAATACAAACATCTACCGGGGCAATGCCATTTTCGTTGGTGTACAGAGTAGAAGCAGTATTGCCAATTGAGGTTGAGATACCATCGCTTCGTGTCTTAATGGAAGCAAAATTGGAGGAAGCAGAATGGGTTTAGGCAAGATACGACCAGCTGAATCTTATTGATGAAATGAGGTTGAAGACATTGTGTCACGGGCAACTGTACCAAAGAAGGATGATAAGGGCTCATGAGAAGAAAGTTTGCCCGAGAGAATTCTAGGGGGGTTATTTGGTGTTAAAAAGAATCTACTACTCCAAGGTGATTCCCGAGGAAAATGGGCACCAAATTGGGAGGGGACATACATTGTAACGAAGGTTTAATCAGGTGGGGCATTAATTTTGGCTGAAATGGATGGAGATGAACTTCAGAGCCCAATAAACTCTGATTCAGTCAAGAAGTATTATGTCTGGAAAAAAAAGAAAAAAGGAAAAAATAAGAATGTGGTTCAAAATGAAAATCGAAAAGGGGCGTTTTGAAACCAAATGAGGATCTAAGTAGAAAACCTACAAAGGGCAACTCAGATAATTTGCTAAATTAAGCATGTTACAAATTGATTCTCCGGATTTGACATCTGAGAAGCTTCATATCTCTACGCGTTGTCACTATTTTCAAAGTCTATCTGGCATGGGTAGCATTCAAGGCATCTTTTGGAGTTTTGACATGAGGAGTTTTGGCCTTTGATATCTGAACACTTGTTTCCTTCTTTGTAATGTCTTTTCTGTTTGCCACAATATTAATAAAATTTTGTAAACCTTCTTATTTGCTTATACCCTTCCCTTTCCATAAGCATCTTGCATTGAAATGAGGATTAATAGGTTTGACATCACTTAAAGCATGCAAAAAGATTTTTGAGCATTACTCTAAAAAAGTTTTAAAAGTACAAGGACTATGAGGCGTTTCGTGGTTAAGTTTAGAACTTGGGGCATGAAGCATTAACACATAAGGACGTTCAATGTGGAAATAAGTTTTGCTGCAAAGATTACCATGCAAACAATCCAAAGTATTCATTGTAGGAAAGAATCTAAGAACGCTCAAGGAGCTTTGAAGTTTCCAGATATCCCTAAAAGTATCATGTTGCGAAATAGAGGGGCCCTCTTGGCCACCAGTCTTTCTTCCATGATAATGAGAAAAATTTTACAGACATTGGAGGTGGCATCCTAAGATATAAGGATTTTCATCCACATTCCAAAGGCACTCAAGGAGGCTTGTCTCTGAATATTGATGTATCAACTACAATGTTAGTAGATCTTAAGACGCTTGCATACAAAGTTCAAATGTTTTCAATGAAGCAAAGTGGTACAAAGAATGAGAATGGCGAAGTACAGATAGTTGAAGAAGTTTATCCTTCCAACCAAGAGTACAAGATTACTAGATTAAGTGAGCAAAGATTAGATTGTTTTTGATAAAGTAAAGAGGTACAAAGAATGAGAATAGAGGTGGAAATGGAGGAAATAGCTAAAAAGAAACTATAAAACTTGACATGCATTCATGTTTTAGACATCTCTAGGGGCATGGTCATCATAATTGCATTGTGTATCGCATTTTTACATCTATACAAAGGCTTTTCAGCAAAAAAAAACTTGCTTATCTATTCAAGCATAAAGAGAATAGAACTCGTCTATCCGTTCGGGCGTATGCAGAATGGAACTCACTTATCTATACGAGCATAGGGAGAATAGAACCCGCCTATCCATTTTGGCATATGGAGAATGGAACTTGCTTATCTATTCAAGCATAAGGAGAATAGAACCTGCCTATTCATTCGGGTGTATGGAGAATGGAACACGCTTATCTATTTGAGCGTACGGAGAATAGAACCCGCCTATTCGTTCGGGCGAATGGAGAATGGAACATGCATATCTATTCGAGCATAAGGAGAATAGAACCTACCTATACGTTCAGGTGTATGGAGAATGGAACCGACTTATCTATTCAAGCATAAGGATAATAGAACCTACCTATTCGTTCGAGTGTATGGAGAACGGAACATGCTTATCTGTTCGAGCAAAATGAGAATGGAGCCTGCCAGTTCATCGATGCAAGAAGTTTTGACGCTTTGGTATTTAGTGAAAAACATTTGTCCTTTATTCTTTGTTCTATTCCCGTTTCAACGGAATGACCAAAGAGGGGCAGTTGTTGTCACTGAATTTTACTTAAGCTTTTATTGATTTTTTTATCATTATAGAAGTTAGTGTTATGTACACTTTTTGCCATTGTTAGTTTTGTATAATATTGTTAGTATGGTAGTTAGAATGAACCCGGAAAATAAATAAAATATAAAAGACCCACTTGAATTTAAAATAAATTGCAAGAGTCCATTACATAGAATTAGAACCCAGCAAAATTAGTTACAAGTCCACTTGTTTATATTAAAAACCTAACTCAGCCCATTTTGCTAAAAAAATCCATTGTAGTCCAAATATAGGTCCATTACATTTAAAATGACCATGTACAAAGCTCACATCTATTGTCATGCCATGCATTCATGTTTATATTTCTGTTTGCATTCTGTTGCCATGCCATGTAGATTAGCCAAGCATACAAACCGCTAAAAAGTTTAAATTGCCTCAGTCAAATTTTGAAAAAATGCTAACATGTTTCTAGTGTAGTTTAATTTGTTCTAGAATTTTATGTCCAATGATGAAATTTAAAATCCTTAGTTTGCCTATGTTAGCATAATAATAATGTCAGGACTGCTTGGCAATTGATCTCTAGTTTAGGGAAATTGAACTTTCACTTAACACGTAGTATGCATCTAGTTCCCAAACAAACTTAGAATTCTTGAAACTAAGCTCAGACCAAAAAAAGAAAAAAATTGATGTTAGAGTAAAAAGAAATTAATAAGGCAACAATAATTTGCCAAGTCAAGAAAAAAATATATAATTCTCATATGCCTTAGGGATAATAGGTAACTTGGGGCTTCGTGGTTTGCTCCTTCTTAGTTCTCAAGTCAAAAACTTTAGAGTATGAGTTGAAGAGTAAAGCCTAGTGATGTTTGGGTTAACGTGGGGGTTCGTGGTATTATCCCTCTTATTTCTCATGTCAAACAGTGTCACGAAGCATGCTTAAGATTTTGCCAGCTAAAACCCTTGGCAGGAATAAAAGAAAAATAAAAACTCTAAGTTTAGGTAGTAAATTTGACTAAGGGGATAAAAGGATACTTGATGCATATTGCCTACACCTCATGCACTTTTCATGACCTTAGACTAGAGTTATAATGTTGCACTTAAATTTGCTTATCTGCTTGGCATTACTGCACTGGATATCTGAGGACAGAACTCTGGCCAAGTTCTGCTTGCCAGCACTTGTTAGCTTTTTGACCAAATTTTTGCCGAGTGTAAAGTGTCCACGAGTCCTATATTTTATGCAGATTTCATCTCATATTATTGCTATTTTAAGTACATCTTAGGCATAATTAAGATCATGCATTACATTTTACAGTATTTCTTTACTTTACCTTGCTTGTATTGATTATCTTTAAGTTGGTGAAGAAAAGGTATTATTTTAGTGTATTTTTGGTTTTTGGCACTAAAGGCTGACAGAGGTAAAAAGGAGCTGAGGATGTGATGTTGAGGCAGCTAACCAGGGAGCTGTACTGAAGCAGTTCTAGACAGAAGCAGTAGCTGCCGCCGCCGACCTTGCTGCCCACGGCAGCAAAGTATGGAGTTGGAGAACCTGAGTGCGATTTGTAGAGCCAAAAACCCTGATTCTATCGGCGTTGTCCACTCAATTTTCCGAAGTCTGTAGCAGCGGGAAAAGCTGCCAAAGCAAAATCTAGAGATTGCTTGCGGGACAAGGCAATGTGATAAAGTCCACAGTCAACTCAAAGAAGTCAGAGTTTAAAGTCATATTTAATGTGGAAAGCTACTTTTTAAGACTTCTTCTTCAAGAAGGACTAGACCTAGCTTGTAACCCCCTTAACCCGGCCTAGACGGTTGACCCGAATTAAGAAAGTCACACGGGGAAAACCAAAGTCAACCCGAAAGTCAACCTTGATTAACGACCCTTTTTTTTCTTTTTAATCTTGTCTAGATGCACATTAGCCCTAATTGTGATCACACAAACATCCTACTCAAAGATCACAAACATCAGAGATCAAACAGGGACCCAATTGAACAAATTACAACTTTAGGGACCAAATTGTAATTTCTGATAAATATAAGGACTTAACCCAAATTAATCTTACCAACTTGAAATTAGTCAGGTTTCATGCTTCTCTGTGAAATTTCAGCTCAAAAGGACTTCCCAAACTCATACAATTGCACAAACAAGTTTCAGGACCAAAACGCAAACAATTCAAAACATTTAACCGCCAATGTCAGCCCCCAACGGTCAACCGTTCCGAAACAGGTAGACCCCGTTTTGAAACACGGGCCGTTCCGCAACGGGTTCCGGAACACGGACTGGCAGAGGCCAAACCGTTTCGAAACGGTGCATATCGTTTAGGACGCCTGGGTTCATTCAGGGCACCCGTTCCGAAACGGTGCACACTGTTCCGAAACGCCCTGCACAGATTGCAGCAAAATGCATTCCAAAACATGCAATTGATCATTCAAACATGCTCCAATTGCCACCAAACTTTACCAGCATGCAATTCAACATATATAGGACATACTTGCATCAACAATTCATCAAAACAACATCATAAGCAAAAAGGCCCAATTCTATAGGCATGCTTCCTACACAAGCTAGCTATTCAAGCACAAACTTCCAGAACAAGCATATAATGATCCAACACAAAATCCAGCATTCACAACAACATTCAACATACTTGGGAAGTTTAAATCCTCTCCCAAAACATACACATTGGTCCCCCATTGCCAAAGTATCAAAAGCTAAATGATCTTAGGAAAACCTTCCATACTTTGAGCTTTGCTTCCACTTGAATACTTGCCTTCCTTGCTGCCCTCAAGGTTCACTAATGTTCTGCATTATTGAATTAAGAAAACGAAGAGAGCGTAAGCAAAAGCTTAGTGAGGAATGCTCTTAAAACCATTCAATAATGCATTTAAAAACATTTACAAATCATGCTTTAAAATCAACCTTTGCACATGCTCAAAAGCATACTTAAAACAAGCATCTCATGCTTCAACATATTATAACATGTCATATTGGCTCAAGTGATAGATTACATTTCATTAAAACAAGTTCATCAACTTCCCAAGGACTTTTAAACACCTTGGCCATGGACTTTTAAACACCATGAATAAGGACCACACAAGGACTTTTAACCACCTTTGTGTCCATAGCTTGAATCACCCCAAGGACTTTTAAACACCTTGGCCCCAAGGACTTTTAAACACCTTGGCCCCATGGACTTTTAAACACCATGGAAAGGATCACCTAAGGACTTTTAACCACCTTAGTGTCCGCAACAAGAATCATCCAAGGACTTTTAACCACCTTGATGATCTTAAGAATACAAGGCTCACTCAAGGACTTTTAACCACCTTAGTGACCTTAACCTTTTCAAAACATCACTAGCCAATATACATCTTTTTCATCATTTATTCCACTATTTTAAAGCATTAAACCAAGCCATATTCAACATGCATTTAAAAGCATCAAACCACATCTTATCAATGTACAAAAACAAGGAACTCTTACCTTGAGTTTCCTTCAACATATGGCTTACAACAACAGCAAAAACCATGCTAAATCATGCTTTCAAAACAGTAATTAAAACATGCAAATAACCATTTCGCATCACAACAAAATCATGGCCACCACTAGAGAGTAATTTCGAAAACTTACACTTGAGCTTAGCAAAGTTGTTTAGACTTAAGCTAAGCTCCCAAGACATTGGTTTCAAGCCGAAAACCCAATTTTCACAAACGCACTCACCGATTTCCACTTTGCTTCAAGCCAAAGCACCAAATCAAGCTTCGGGATCAACAACTCTTGGATCCAAAGATGCCTCCCCTGTTTTAACACATCAAAGCAGAGGATTAATGCATCATCATGCATTAATTGCTTCAATGAAAGCACCTAAACTCGCTGCTCTCATCCACACACCATTTTCGGCCACCAAACACAAACGAAAATGCATCCAAACCACTTCTAAACAAAGCCCAGCCATAAACCAGCAAAACCACACATCCTAAAACATCATATAACATCTAAAAACAACCTATCAACATCCTTAAACCTCCAGCAACATCAGATCCACAAGATCACCCCAAAAACAACCTTGAATCACAAGCTAAACTTAGGAAACTCAACCTATCCGGGATTGCATTAATCAAAACTCAAATCCTTATCAATTTAGAGTTCATTTAACATCAAAAACACATCTCAAATCACAGATTAATCAGATCTAACGAAAATCATCAAAAATCATCAAATCTTGCATTATAAGCCAAGATCCATTTCACCACTTAAAAACCTTTAATTAGACATCAATTAAGGATTGAAAACTTAGGAATTTCAGTAAAGAACTGATAGTTTAGAGGAGAAGGACGTTCTTACCTCCAAACTTGAGTTTCTCCTCTTTTTGGAATCAAAAATCTTGTTGAATCAAGTAGCAATTAAAGAGGTTTTGAAGATATGTTGATTAGGAATCAGATGAGAGTTGAAAGGAGGGATTTAGGTGAGAAAATCAGATCCAATTCTCTAGAGAATAGGTGTTTGGGTTGAGAGAAAATGAGAGAAAGAAAATTGAGAAAAGTTGGTTACAAAATCCAATATAGCCAAATGGCTTTCCCTCCACTTTTAATATCCTTTAAAATCAGAATTTAGTCTTAAAATATCTTAGAAAAATCTGGAGAAACTCCCTTTGGGTAAATAGCTCCTTAAAGATTCAAAGTTTCAACCCTTTATAAAACAGCCACAAAACTTTCGAAAATTACATTTTGGTCACTAGCCAAAATGTCACCCTTCCGAAACTCATTTTCCAAAATTGATTTCACAGTTCACTTAATTATATTAAAAGATGATTTTAGAACATTTTTCCATATTTTTAATGCAACCCGAACTAGGCTTTCCTAATTCCACCCTTTTAGATTCGAACAGCACTTTGACCAAACCGGTCAACGCTCAAACTTCTAAGCCCAAAACCGGGGCGTTACATAGCTATTGTCTATAAATACTTATTTTAATTCTAGTTCAAAGCATCTTAGGTTCTCTTAAGGCGTAGCTTAGGTTTTCTGCTGCCAACATGTTCTAAATTTCTCTTGGGTTTAGGGTTATGTTGTAATTAGTTGTGAGAACGGTTGTTTAGATTTCAAAGTTTTTTTTGCAATAAAATATTCCATGTTTGCTTAATTCATGTACCTCACTTCTTCAATTGGTTCCAAAAGTCCAGTTGAAGAAATCCATTTGTCGGGCACGAGAGTGTCAAACTCACGAAAGAATTAAGTACGGTCTCATCATGTCGAGGTGCTGACTAATTCGGTTTAGACATAATTTAGAATTTCAGCGGCTAAAAGGAGCAACCAAACGTCGACTGCTTGTGTTAGGTTTACGCTGAGATTGCTAGGTATTTCCTACATGGTGACAAAATCCTTGCCTAGACATAGGAAGGATCACTTCAGAATTGCTTCGCCGAACTTGGAGTATCTGCCAGACTTGCCGCCGGGACTTCTCCCCATATCACCTGCCAAGACAACGAAAGTTGCAAGAGCAGAGTTCCGTCGTGGCAGTGAAAGTTGCCACAGCCTCAATCCACCATTATTCGTCGAGGTAGTAGATCGTGGCAGCGCAAAACAACTTGGCGTATTCAACGCAGCTTCACACTAAGCAGCAACATAACCATGTCATCTCTATCAATATGATCACTTCCTCTTTTATTTGTGTTTTTATTTTACCTTTCTTCTCAACAATCATCTTACTTGTGCAATTTACTTTTCCTTGTGTAGGAACAACAATTCGAACCAAGCTATCCAATCCCTCGGGAGACGATATCTTATATACTATAACTTGACAAGAGTGTGCACTTGCGCTCATAAATAGAGTACACCCAAACGCTCTACAAGTTTTTGGTGCCGTTTCCGAGGATTGGTAACAACGAATTTCGTTTTTAATTTTTGCACTCTTTCTTTACTTTTTATTTTATTTTTAATCGAAAAAAAATTACAATTTCCTTTTCTAGTGTATGACCAGGGCGAATCCAAAAGGAGAAATCCTCTTCTACGACGATATCGAGCGTAGAGCAAGAGATCTCAAAAAGGAACTCAGAGTAACCCTAGGGAAAAACAAAGAAGAAATGGAAGAAGCAAAGGTAAACATGGACCCAACCAACAATGTCGCGAACGGCCGGGATGGGCAGCAAAACTTGCCGCCCAGAGAACCGCAGGATCCACCAAGGCAGGACCCCCTATTCCGCCCAGGCAGCCCCATATTGTTCGAACCACTAGAGATTATCTGGAACATGACTTTAGAGGGTTGGATCCGACGGTGATGGAACCTGAGATTGAGGCATATCACTTTGAGTTGAAGCTCGTTATGTTTAACATGATCAACACACTAGGGCAATTTGGAGGGACTGCCACAGAAGATGCTTGGCAGCACTTGAGAGGATTCCTGGACATCTGTAGATCATTCAAAATACACGGGGTCCATCAAGACATCCTGAGGCTAAGATTATTTCCCTATTCAATGAGGGATAGGTCACAACAGTGGTTAAACAACCAGCCAGTAGGATCGTTCAACACATGGACATAACTATGCAAAGATTTCCTAGACCGGTTCAGCCCGTCTAATGTCACAGACAAACTGCACAATGAGATAACAATCTTCAGAAAAGGGGATGATGAGCCGATGTATGAAGCATGGGAGCGGTACCAATAGATGCTGAACAACTGCCCACTACATGGTCTTCCGGCTTGGACACATGTATCAATATTCTACAACGGGGTGAACTACCCAACACGGATGATGATTGCTGCCTCAGCTAATGGAATCATCCTGGACAAACCACCAGAGGAGGCACTGCGGATTCTGAACCAAGCCGCCAAGAATGACTACAAGTATCCAAAAGCCCGCCGAGGCGGCGTTAGGTGGCCAGCAACTGTAAACGAGGTAGAAGCCTCTGAATCTATCAATGCCCGCCTTGACACGCTAACAGAGTTGGTCATGAGCATCGTGAAACCATCTAAAACATTCTATGAGGTAAAGGTTGTGGAGCCATTCTATGAAGAGTGTGGGGGTAACCATGATTCCTTTGATTGCACCGCATCTGCCAATTTTATGTGAGGATTTGAGAGGAACATCAGACCTTCCAGAAAACTTACAACCTTAGATGGAAGAACCATCCCAACTTCTCCTGGAGCAACCCAAAGACTGCTAAAAACCCCCAACAGCAACATGGAGATTATCAGCAGTACCTGCCACGATAGCTACCTCAACAGCAACAGAATACAAACACCTCTTCCTTAGAATTGGCACTGCATACTTTCATATCTTGTACTAAAGATTTTATTTCTAATACGAATAAATTTATTGACAAAACTGAATCTTTCATGTATAGGATAGAAAGCAGGATGAACAACCAAGAGGCAGCAATAAAAAATCTAGAGACTCAGTTCAGAAAGTTTACTCAGGTTATCAGTACTAGGCCAATGGGGGGATTACCTAGTGACACTCAAATAGCGAAAGGGAAATCCCATGAACAGTGCAAAGCTATAACAACCAGAAGCGGGATAACACTACAGGACCCATCCATGCCTACTGCAAGAGAAACATCACCTGTCAAACCAGTTCAAGCCGCCAGACAACCTAACGCGGAAGCATCAAACGAAAGCAACAAAGAACCAGAACAAGAACTGGCATATGACACCATGAATGAACGACCAGATTCTGAACCAGTTACCTCTTCTCAGGATAGGATGCCCAACAAAGCAAAAATAGTCAGCCTCACACCTTCACCACCATTCCACAAAGACTGAAGAAACGGAAATAGGAGATGCAGTATAAAAAATTAATGGACGTTCTAAAGAAATTCAAAATCAATCTTCCACTGGTCGAATTGATTGAACAAATGCCCAACTATGCCTAGTTTTTAAAAGATATGGTATCCAAGAGAACAAGGATCAGGGAATTTGAATCAGTGGCAGTGACGGAAGGATGCATGTCCATGCTGCACAATAAGGCGCCACCCAAACAAAAAGATCCGGGCAGCTTCATAATTCCTTGCAAAATAGGTAGGAACCACTCCATACGAACTCTATGTAACTTAGGGGCGAGCATCAACTTAATGCCCAAATATGTCTTCCAGAAACTAGGAATAGGAGACGCCCGCCCAACAACAG
This sequence comes from Hibiscus tridactylites, assembly GCA_958450335.1. NCBI lineage: Eukaryota > Viridiplantae > Streptophyta > Magnoliopsida > Malvales > Malvaceae > Hibiscus > Hibiscus tridactylites. Next base: position 74,734,388 of record OY288273.1, read on the forward strand.
TAATGCTCCAGCTGGCTGGCAGAACATACGTATAACCGGAAGGTAAAATTGAGGACATCCTGGTAAAGTTACACAAATTTATTTTCCCTACCGATTTTCTGGTACTAGACTATGAATCAGATGAAAAGGCACCAACAATCTTAGGGAAACCATTCCTTGCTACAGGCAGAACAATAATTGATGTGGAAAATGGTGAACTCACGATGAGGGTAGATGACCAACAAGTAAAGTTGAATGTCTTCCAATCCATGAGGCAAGTTGATGATCTGGAAGAATGCCAGCTAATGGAAGCCATCTTAGAGTTCAACTTCATAGTCAACAGACCTTGCCTACAGCAAGACTGTTCGGGCAACAACCTCAGGAGTTGTCTCGACAGCCATTTAGAAACCTACCTAGAAGATGAACAACGCAACAAGTTGACATAGCAGGAATTGGAGGAACAGTAAGAAGCATAATGGATAGCGAACAGGCCAGGTAAGTACTTTGAACCACTAAATTACATGGAAAAGGGGGAAAATGTTCAAACCATCTACCGAACAACCTCCCACTCTTGAGTTAAAAGCCTTACCTGCACAACTTAAGTATGTTTTCCTGGGACCTAATGATACACTGCCAGTAATAATTTCTTCCAAGCTGCAGCCTAGACAAGAATAGCAATTGACAGCACTGCTGCGGCAGCATAAGAAGGCAATAGGCTAGATCATTGCAGATATAAAAGGAATAAGCCTGATCATTTGCATGCACAAAATCCAGCTCGAGCATGACCAAAAGCCAATTGTAGATGACCAGGGGAGATTAAACGATGCCATGAAAGAAGTTGTCAAAAAGGAGATCATCAAATGGTTAGACGCCGACATCATATATCCTATCTCGGACAGCGAATGGGTAAGCCCGGTACAATGTGTACCAAAAAAAGGTGTCATAACTGTGGTAAGCAATGACAATAACGAGTTAATAGCAACTAGAACAGTAACTGGTTGGAGAATATGCATGGATTACCGTAAGTTAAATAAAGAAACAAAAAAGGATCATTTCTATTACCTTTTATTTATCAAATGCTTGACCTCCTTACTGGCAAACCTTTCTATTGCTTTTTGGATGGATATTCATGTTATAACCAGATCGCCATCGCACCAAAAGACCAGGCCAAAACAACATTCACCTGCCCATATGGAATTTATGCATTTCGAAGAATGCCATTCGGTTTATGCAACGCCCCTGCCACATTCCATCGATGCATGATGGCTATCTTCTCTAACATGATAGAAGACTTCATGGAAATATTTATGGATGACTTCTCTATTTTTGGCAGCAACTTCGATAGCTACCTCGACAACCTTGAAAAAGTACTCACCAGATACGAGGAAACAATCCTGGTGCTAAACTGGAAAAAATGCCACTTTATGATCGACGAAGGCATAGTCTTAGGGCATAAAATTTCCGCATAGGGAATAGAGGTAGACAAAGCCAAGATTGAAGTAGCTGCCAACTTGCCGCCACCGACCGCTGTCAAGGGCATTCGGAGTTTCCTGGGACACACAGGTTTTTATCGCATATTCATTGAGAATTTTTCTAAAATATCTAAACCATTGTGTACTTTGCTGGAACAGGACAAACCGTTCAACTTCGATGAGGCATGCCAGAAGGCATTAAAACCTTAAAAGAAAAGCTAGTGACAACACATGTGGTAGTGCCCCCTAATTGGAGTCAACCCTTTGAGCTCATGTGCGATGCTAGTGATCCCGCCGCCGGCGCCGCCCTAGGACAGCGCAGAGAAAGAATCTTTCATGCGATCTATTACGCCAACAAAACATTGAATCCTACCCAAACCAACTACACCACTACAGAGAAAGAATTACTGGCAGTAGTGTTCACTTTCAAGAAGTTACAACCCTACCTTATTGGCACAAAGGTGATAGTCCACACAGATCATTCTGCCTTAAGGTACCTGTTCGCAAGGAAGGATGCAAAGCCCCGCCTGATCCGTTGGATCCTGCTACTGCAAGAGTTTGACCTAGAAATTCGAGACAAGAAGGGCACAAAAAATCAAGTGGCTGACCATCTCTCTCAGCTCGAGAATGGACAAGAGAAGACCTCAACCAGCGAAATTTAGGATGCATTCCTTGATGAATAGTTGCTACTAGCCTCTGGTCTGGTAGCCGCCCTGGAAGCTGAAGGGATCTCACTTGCCGCCCACGAAGAAGTCGCGGCAGCAGCATCGACAGACACAACATGGTACGCAGATATTGTGAATTATTTAGTATCTGGTGTTTTGCCCTATAAACTTAACTTTCAAGGAAAGAAACAATTCCAACATGATGCTAAGCATTATTTTTGGGATGAGCCTTTCTTGTTTAAAAATTGTACAGAACAGGTTATCAGACGGTGTGTCCCAGAGGATGAACAGCGAGCCATACTCTCACAGTGCCATGCAGCACCATATGGAGGCCATTTTGGCGGGCAGCGCACGACAGCAAAAGTGCTTCAATCAGGTTTCTTTTGGCCAACACTGCATAAAGACGCCCAAGCATTCTACAAACAGTGTGACAACTGCCAAAGAACAGGAAACATATCAAGAAGGAATGAAATGCCCCTGCAAACAATCTTGGAAGTTGAGTTGTTCGATGTTTAGGGGATAGATTTTATGGGACCATTCCCATCTTCATGTGGTAATATGTACATCCTACTAGCAGTGGACTATGTCTCCAAGTGGGTAGAAGCCATTGCCACCCCCCACAATGATGCAAAGACCGTCCATAGGTTCTTACGAAAGAACATATTCACAAGGTTCGGAGCCCTAAAAGCAATCATTGCTGACGAGGGCACCCACTTCGATAACAAACTGATTGCCAAGGTACTCTAAAAAGTTGGGGTCAAGCACAAGATTGCCGTGACATATCATCCACAAACAAATGGGCAGGCAGAAATTTCGAACAGGGAAGTCAAGACCATCTTGGAGAAAGTTGTAAACCCAAGTAGGAAAGATTGGTCATTGAAATTAGACGACGTTCTTTGGGCATACCGGACAACATACAAAACACCACTAGCGATGTCCCCATATCGTCTAGTATACGGAAAGGCCTGCCACCTCCTTGTCGAAATAGAACACAGGGCGTATTGGCCAGTCAAGGCAGTGAACATGGACTGTAAACAGGCTGGCGAAAAGAGACTACTAAATCTGACATAAATGGAGGAATTCCGGCATGAGGCATACGAGAATTCCAAGTTGTACAAGAAAAAAATAAAAAAATGGCACGACAGCAAGATTCAACAATGGCAGTTCCTGCCCGGGCAACAAGTGTTGTTGTTTAATTTCTGTCTCAAGCTGTTTCCTGGGAAGTTAAAATCTAGATGGTCAGGACCGTAAGAAGTAGTCCAAGCCTTCCCACATGGTGTTGTGACAATAAAACCAGTGAATGGAGGGACAAAATTCAAAGTTAACGGGTAGCGACTAAAGCACTATATAGGAGATTTTGTCCCAAAAGAACAGGAAGAATTCACATTGGGGGATGCCCATCCCACTGTGACATAAATTTATTTTTTCCATATCTTCACTGCTTTAGTAGGAGTAGTTTTTTTAAAAACAAGTTTTATTCTTTTCATTTTCTTTTTATTCCCATCTCACAATCAATTATGCAGGTACAAACCCTTAAAAACAAAGACCGCTAAACACAGAACAAGGCAACAAATGCTACGCCAACTGTCGTGACCTACCGCCGACAATAGACAACCCCTTGAAATCCTCTACACCATCTGACTAAGCCTAAGTCCTTTTCCCTTTTTTCTTCCCTCTATTTTTCTTTTTCTACTTTGTGCATTGAGGGCAATGCCCATCTCGAGTTTGGGGGGGATAGCTCGCACATCTTTTGTCTAGGCATACTTAGTAGCATATAGGTTGCATTGTACTTGCCTTAGTAATAATCGGAACAGAAAAATTTGTTATATAACTTGTGCCTATGATAGTTAGCCGATTACTTATTTTTGCACCAATAATAAATTGAACTTAATATGGGAAAAGCATGAAAAATGACTTAGAATTTTTTTTATTTGCCAAAAATATCAAAACACTACTGTTACTTGTTGGATTTGTTAGAATATCCAATGAACATTGCCTGCTTGTTTTTAGAATTCTTTGCAAAGTTCTAACAAATGGTTGCAGGTAGTTGCCGAGGCAGGAAAGAGAAATAAAAAAATAGAGCTGTAACGCCCCGGTTTTGGGCTCGGAAGTTTTTGGCGTTGACCGGTTCGGTCAAAGTGCTGATCGAATATATAAGAGTGAATTTAGGAAAGCCTAGTTCGGGTTGCATTAAAAATATGGAAAAATGTTCTAAAATCATCTTTTAATATATATAAGTGAACTGTGAAATCAATTTTGGGAAATGAGGTTCGGAAGGTTGACATTTTGGCTAGTGACCAAAATGTAATTTTTGAAAGTTGCGGGACAGTTTTATAAAGGATTGAAACTTTGAATCTTTAAGGAGCTATTATTCCAAAAAGGATTTCTCCAGATTTTTTTAAGATATTTTAAGGCTTTATTCTGATTTTTAAAGATTAAGAAAGGGAGGGAAATCATTTTAACCAATTTCATAACTAATTTTCCATTTTCTCTCAATTTTCCTTTTCTCTCATTTTCTCTCAACCCAAACAAAATTCTCCAGATTTCTTTCTCTGATTTTGACATCTAAATCTCTCATTTCAACTCTCATTTGATTCCTAATCATCTCATCAACAAAACCTCTCAATTTGCAAGTTATTTCATCAAGCTTTTTGGCTCTAAAATGGAGAAATTCAAGTTTGGAGGTAAGAACGTCCTTCTCCTCTAAACTATCAGTTCTTTACTGAAATTCCTAAGTTCTCAATCCTTGATTTATGTTTTGTTAATGGCTTTTCAATTGAGATCTTGATTTTTGGCTAAAATGCAAGATTTGGTGATTTTGGTGAAATTTTCGTGTGATCTGTTTGGGCAGTGTTTTGGAGTGTCAAAATGATGTTAAATGAATGTTAAATTGATTAGAAGTTAAGGTTTAATCAATTAAATCCCGGATAAGTTGAATTTCCTAAGTTTGGCTTGAGTTTTTGGTTGTTTTTGGAGTGTTTTTGGTGATCTGTTATACCTGGAGGTATAAGGACGTGGTTGTGATCATTTTGTATGTTAATTGATGTATAAAAATGGTTAGAAGTGATGGATCTTGGCTGGGTTCAGTTTTGGAAATGTTTGGAGGTGATTTCGGTTGTGTTTGGTAGCCAAATTGTTAGATTTGTGATGAGCAGCGAGTTGTGTTGTTGTTGCTGGTGTTTTAATGCATAAGGATGCATTAATGTTCTGTTTTTGTGTGCTTGAAACAGGGGAGTTTGATCCGTGAGCTTTGGAGGTGTTTGCGGAAGGTCTCGGAAGCTTGGAAGGCTTGTTGGTTAGCCTTGTTTTGGTTATCGGTGAGTGAAGTTGGGATTTCAGCTTTTAAAACAAGGTTTGAAGGTTTTTGGGAGCTTAGTGTAAGTCTAAACAACTTGCTAAGCTCAAGAGTAAGTAAAAGGGATTTTTGTTCTTGAATTGTGTGTGATTTGGTTTTAAAAGCAAATGTGGTTGATGATTGAAATGCATGTGTTTTGCATGGTTTAATTCTGTTTTGTAAGCATGTTTTAGCATGGTTTAATGCTGGTTTTGAAAGCCATTTAAGAAGGATGCTCAAGGTAAGGGATCCTTGGTTTTGTATATGGTAAATGTGGTTTTGATGCATAGTGTTGCATGTTGATCAATGGCTATGTATGATGCTTTAAAACAGTGAATTGATGATGCTAAATGTTACCTTTTGCATATTGGTTATGCATGTGAATCATTGAGCTAATGTTGTGATGGTTTTGCATTATGTTTATGCATGTGGAACATTGGATTAATATGGTAAGATGGTTATATTGGCAAGTGATGTAAATGGTTCTTGGGTTGTTGATCGGATATAGTTAGCCGGCTATAGGATTGGGTGCACCGTGAATTAAGTCGCCTTGGAGGTGGAGTGATCAAGAGTGGACCGGATAAGCTCCCTTCAAGTATCCTAACGAGATGAGGTCATAGTGGAGGTTGTTGCCCACTCGAGGACCTTGGTTGATGAGGTCATAATGGAGGTGTTGCCCATTCGAGGACCTTGGTTGAGTAAAGGTTATATGGTGGTTAAAAGTCCATATGTGAGAACCTTGTACTTGTTGAGATCACAATGGCAGTGTTAAGTCCATGTGTGGATCTTGTGTGGGATGTCCCGGATCTCGTTAGTGATGTTCTACAACTACCAATCGGTTATGCAAAGGTTGTATGGTGGTTAAAAGTCCATACGGGGAAACCTTGTGCATGTTGAGGTTGTATGGTGTTTAAAAGTCCATGCATGGGAACCTCGGTAAAAGCTAAGGTTGTATGGTGTTTAAAAGTCCATACATGGGAACCTTAGGATGTTGAGGTCATAATGGAGGTTGTTGCCCATTCGAGGACCTTGGATTGGGTAGGGTGTAGGGAGCGTAGGGACAACGCTCGGAATCCGCGTATCCGATCGGGTTGTTGAGTTGAAAAGTGAATGTGGTTGATCTTTTGGAAGCCAATGTAATGTTCTTGATCATAAAGAAGCATGAGATGCTTGGTATGATGCATGGTTGCATGTGAAGCATGAGATGCTTGGATTGATGCATGATTGCATGTGAAGCATGAGATGCTTGAAAAGATGCATTGTTGCATGAAAAGTGTATGATGATAGTGAATGCATGTTTACTTGTTAAGTTAAACAAGTGCTGATAATCATTTGGTAAATGATGCATGTGAGCATGAAATGTCTATGTTGCTTTGGAGTCTTGTAAGACTTGTTTTAAAGGCATGTGAAGATGATGTTATGGTTCCTATGTTGCCTTGGCTAAATGCATGTGATAGAATATTTGAGCTATGGTTTTAAAAGGTTTCTTGCTTGATGTGGCTTTCAAGCTTAAGAAAGGTATGTTGTGAAATGGGAGTGTTTTCCATGGTTTTGTTTAAGCTTGGCTTATGGTGTTTATGCATGATTTGAGCTTGATGTTGAAAAGGGTTTTTCAAACATGGTTTTGGTAACCAAATCGGGTTTGTTTTATAAGTGTTTTAATGACCCGCTGCATTGATGGTGTTTTGGTTTTGAGCATTCCTCACTAAGCATTATGTGCTTACGCTCCTTTTTGTCCATCAATGCAGATTCTTGAAGTTTGGACAGCAAGGAGCAAGGGATTCAAGGTGGACTCCAATGGAGATGTATGTCTCGGTGAATAGCTATAGTTAATAAGGGCAATGGGGTAGAATCTCTTGGGTTTAAGTGTATGTGATCGTTTATGTTTGATCAAGATTGTTTAAATGTTGTTGCTAATGTTGTTGGATCTTGAATTGGCTTAAATGAGATTGAATTGGAAGGTTTGTGCCTAAATGGTTGCTTGTGTAGGAAGCATGCCTATAGATTTGGGGCTTTTCTTATATGTTGTGTTTCTATTGAATTGTTGATGCAAGTATGTCTCATTTATGTTGAATTGCATGCTGGTAAAGTTTGGTGGCTTTTGGAGCATGTTTGAATGATCAATTGTGTGTTTGAGTGAGCAAAATGCAACATTCTGGGCTAGGCGTTTCGGAACAGGTAACACCATTTCGGAACGGGTGCCATGCATGAACCCAGGCGTCCGAAACGGGTGCCACCGTTCCGAAACGGAAGGCATTCTGCCAGACCCCCGTTGCGGAACGCGTTGCGGAACGGCCCCGTGTTTCGGAACGGGCTTGGCCTGTTTCGGAACGGGTGACCGTTGGGGGCTGACATGGGGCGGTTAAATGTTTCAAAATGTTTGCATTTTGGTCCTGAAACTTGTTTGTGCAATTGTATGAGTTCGGGGAGTCCGTTTGAGCTGAAATTTGGCAGAGAAGCATGAAACCTGATTAATTTTAAGTTGGTAACTTAAAATCTGGTTAAGTCCTTAAAGTTTTCAGAAATTACAATTTGGTCCCTAAAGTTGTAATTTGTTCAATTGGGTCCCTGTTTGATCTCTGATGGTTGTGATCTTTGAGCATGGTGTTTGTGTGATCACATCTAAGGTTAATGTGCATCTAGACAAGATTAAAAAGAAAAAAAAAAGGTTGTTAATCAAGGTTGACTTTCGGGTTGACTTTGGTTTTCCCCGTGTAATCTTCGTAGTTCGGGTCAACCGTCCAGACCGGGCTACGGGGGTTACAAGAGCACTGCTACGGCAGCAAAAGTAAAAACAAAGAACATTGTTGTTTTACCCTAGAAGTGTCCGCAACAGGCACTAGGAAGAATCATGTGCGAGGACACTCCGCTGCTATCAAAGTCCATGAATCTGAATGTTTAGAAGTGATGGACAAATTAGCATGAGTGAATGAAAGTCTTCACGGGATGGCTCTACTCCACGGATTCGGGGTTTTGTAGTTTGCTCGTATCTTAATCTCAGACCTAGAAGAGTAGTTGTGATAAGCTGAAGCCCTCATTGCCATGATTAAAATATTGGGCTTAATTGTGCTGCCTCGACAGCAACCTTATATATCGTAACAACATCTTTGTTTACTTAGTTATTCTGCATATTCAGCCTGTACACAGTCTTGCTCACACTGCACTGGCATTAGAAATTAATTCTGGGTTATTTTCTTTCCAAATTCTCATCACTAATCTAATACAGGTGCCACGGCCTTGAGGTATGAAATCAAGTTGAAAAATAGGTTTTTCTTTCTAGTTATTATTACAACAAGTATGTTTAGGTTGCATTGCTTGAGGACAAGTAATAGTTTGAGTTTGGGGGTGTGTAAAGTATCCACAAGTCCTATATTTTATGCACATTCCATCTCATATTATTGATGTTTTTGAGTACATCTTAGGCATAATTAGGATCATGCATTGCATTTTACAGTATTTCTTTACTTTGCCTTGCTTGTATTGATTAACTTTAAGTTGGTGAAGAAAAGGTATTGTTTTAGTGTATTTTTGGTTTTAGGTACTAAAGGCTGAAAGAGGGAAAGAGGAGCTGAGAATGTGATGTTGAGGCAGCTAACCAGGGAGTTGTACTGACGCAGTTCCAGACAGAAGCAGTGGCTGCTGAGTGCTGCCGTCGCCGACCATGCTACCCATGGCAGCAAACTATGGAGTTGGAGAACCAGAGTGTGATTTGTAGAGCCAAAAACCCTGATTTTATCGGTGTTGTCCACTCAATTTTCCGACATCTGTAGCAGCGGGAAAAGCCGTCGAAGCAAAATCTAGAGATTGCTTGTGGGACAAGGCAACATGATAAAGTCCACATTCAACTCAAAGAAGTCAGAGTTTAAAGTCACATTTAATGTGGAAAGCTACTTTTGAAGACTTCTACTTCATAAAGGACTAGACCTAGCTATTGTCTATAAATACTTATTGTAATTCTAATTTAAAGCATCTTAGGTTCTCTTTAGGCATAGCCTGGGTTTTCTTGCCGCCGGCATGTTCTAAATTTCTCTTGGGTTTAGGGTTATGTTGTAATTAGTTGTAAGAACAGTTGTTTAGGTTTCAAAGTTTGTTTTGCAATAAAATATTCCAAGTTTGCTTAATTCATGTACTTCACTTCTTCAATTAGTTCCAAAAGTCCTGTTGAAGAAATCCATTTGTTGGGCATGAGAGTGTCAAACTCACGAAAGAATTAAGTACGGTCTCATCATGTCGATGTGTTGACTAATTCGGCTTAGACATAAGTTAGAATTTTAGCGGCTAAAAGGAGCAACCAAACGTCGACTGCCTGTGTTAGGTTTATGCTGAGATTGCTAGGTATTTCCTACATCACGTGGTGACAAAATCCTTGCCTAGACATAAGAAGGATCACTTCAGAATTGCTTCATCGAACTTGGAGTATCTGTCAGACTTGCCGCCGGGACTTCTCCCCATCTCACCTGCCAAGACAACGAAAGGTTCAAGAGTAGAGTTCCGTCGTGGCAGCAAAAGTTGCAGCAGCCTCAATCCGCCATTATCTGTTGAGGCAATAAATCGTGGCATCACAAAACAACTTGGCCTATTCAACGCAGTTTCACACTAAGAAGTAGCATTACCCTGCCCTCTCTATCAATCTAATCACTTCATCTTTTACTTGTGTTTTTATTTTACCTTTCTTCTCAACAATCATCTTACTTGTGCAATTTACTTTTCCTTGTGCAGGAACAACAATTCGAACCAAGTTGTCCAATTCTCTGTGGAGACGATATCTTATATACTATAACTTTACAAGAGTGTGCACTTGCGCTCATAAATAGAGTACACCCAAACGCTCTACACCGAGGTACTCGTTTTTTTCTTCTTCTTAATTTTTGCATTACTTGAGGACAGTCAATGAGCTAGGTTTGGAGGAGTGTTAACTCCTCAAAAGTATTGATTCTTATACCTATTTTACAATGTCTTTGCCTTCCCTTGAGTACATTTAGTTGCATTTAGTTGTTAAATTCATGCATTTGCATAAAGAGTTATGAGTGGTGTTTATGCCAGTGTGAAGGGTTGCTTTGTTGGAAATATTATAGGATTGGCATATTAGGACTGGCTTGGCATAGCAGCGCAGGAGCAGGAGAAGGAAATGCCAAAGAGAATGCCGAGCTGCAGTTGGCACAATTGGACCAGAAATTGTCAAGGCTTGGATGGAATAGAAGTGAATTCTGATGCCCGGTCATGTAGCTGTTGGACCTTGTACACGTCAACCCTAGGATTCAAAACTTGGATAAGAGGATCATGAATCTTATCCCTTGTGCGTTCAAAATTCAAACTTAAAGGTTTATCTTAGGCGTCCCATGCTTGCCTATTTAAAGGATCGATCATTGATCGAAGAGAGGACGATCGGATTGAAAGGAAGGCCGCACTAAGGAGCGACGTGGTTCAACCAGCTTGACCAAGGGCTTGGAGCCATTGAAGGGCTGTATCGACGGACTCCTTTTTTGCCCATTCCCTTTGTTTTATTTGTTTTTTATTTAAATGATGATGATGTTGAGAAATGATGATGTTTTTGCGGATGGACTGCCAAACCATGAACTAAGCTTTTACAGTTGGTTAGGGGATATTTGCGTTTAAACATTGGTTTTATGTCTAGTTTTTTAATAATTCAAATGCCTTGACATTATTTTCCTATCTGGCACGTTCTTTAGATTTTCTAAATTCTCTGCCATGTGACCACTGGCATTGTTTGCCTATTTCACCTTAATATCTTAACAGACTTGAGGGCAATGAATAGTTGCCAGATACTAAGGAGAGAAGCTTCGAAAGAAGATGTTCAAGTAGATGAGCTTACTTCTGAAGTGAATCTACCCCTTAGGAGTATAGATTGGAACTTAATCAAATTAATTATTGAAAAACTTCACTATAGACATATAAGGGTTTAACAAGGTTAATTTCGGGCATTTCCATCGACAAAGGCAATGCCATCTTTGAATATGCTCAGCAATAACTCTAAGGTAGAACGTTATTAAAGGTTGGCATGAATAGCGTGAAAACCATGCATCTTTTGCCAACGCTCAACACTCATTTGAAAACTCCTCTTGCCAACGTTGTTTTGTTTCCAATTCATTTCTTTAAGTCATTTTCAAAACCAAATTCAAATCAATCAACATTTTCCCTTGACAAGTAAACAATCAAAACAGTTAACTCTTGGTCAATCCTTGTAGATTCGATACTCAGCTTACTGTTGTATTACTTGTTGACCGTGTAAGGTTGCATGCAAAAGACTCAATCTTGGCTCTATTTTCATATATTTCTATAACATTTCCCACTCTTTTGCCAAGCGTTAGCATAGTCGACACAAGATAATAAAGTTTAAGAACTTGTCCCATTATATGAAAGTACAAACCAATTGGTTGTGAATAAATGTTTAAAATCATAAGGGATACAAATGGTAATGTGGATTAGTATAAGGCCTTGTATCTAAAGGATTTACTCTAAAAGAAGGCATTAATTTTGTAGAGACTTTCTCTTTAGTTTCATTGAAAGACTCTTTCAGGATAATCATGAAGCTTGTTACTTATTTTAATCTTGAGCTACGTTAGATGAATGTTAAGAATGTGTTTTTTCAATGGCAACGTTGTTAAAAAAATTTATACGGTGCAATCAGAAAATTCGTGTTTGATGATACAAAGTCAATGATATGCAAATTAAGGGAATCCATCTACGGGCTTAATTATTTCTCTCACCAATGATATTACAAATTTCACCAAATAATTATCTTGTTCGGTTTTGATATAAATTTGGTTGATGATTGTATATATTACAAGTTCGGTGGGAGTAAACCAAGTGATACTCACATTGCTAAAGAAGACAAATTTTAGTCTTACTCATTGCCCTAAAAGTAACCTTAAAATTTAGAAAATACAAATGATTCCATATGCATAAGCTATCGAGAATATAATTTATGTTCAAGTATGTATGTGTTCGGATATTGCGTACATAGTTGGAATGTTAGACAAATATTTAAGCAAATCTAGTATGGATAATTGGATAGCAGCCAATAGGGTTATGAGATATCTTTAGAGAACAAAAATTACATGTTCACGCATCGAAGTTCTGGTAAGTTAGAGATCACCGGGTTTACAGACTTTGATTCTATTAGAATATTGATGCAAAAGAATTTTATCACATGGACTGCTAATTATAGATTGAATAGAAAAACCAATTTAGTTATTTTGTGACAATAAATATGCAACCATTTATTCTACAAACAATAGAAACACTTCAAATTTGAAGCACATAAATATTAAGTTCCTAGTTGTTAAAGAAAATTCAGAGTGGTTGTGTGTCTATTGTTGTCACTAAATTTTCACCTCAATTTTAAATAATCCAAAAAATAATAAAAAATCATTTTTCCTTTTAAATAATAAAAGGCCCACTCTTTTTCTAAATTAAATAAAATTAGAACCAAAACCCACTTTTATAAGCCCATTTTTTGAAGCCCATTTCAAAAGAAAAAAAAGAGCAAATCTCATTTTAAAAAAATGCAAGCCCATCATTTAAAAAAGAAAAAAAAGGAAAAGTGTTTTTATTAATTAATAAAGGTGAAAAATAAATGTTGTAGGAAAAAAGAAATAAAATGAAAAAAAGAGAGAATAAATGTGATAAAACAGCAAAGAAAACATCCAAAAAACAATAAAAAAAGAAAATAATAATATTAAAAAAAAGAAAAAGGGGGAACCAGCGTGCATCATGCGCCAGCGCTTGGGCTCAACGCACGTGGGCTGGTTCCCCAGCAAGCCCTCTACCGAACGATTCATGGTGGTCGGTTGGCGTCTACCGGCCACGGCTGCCATCGTCGTTGGTACCGGTCGGACCGCCTCGCCGCCGCTGACCTAATGCCACCAACCCCGCTCGCCGCCGCCATATGTAATCACCGAAATCTGCAAAAAACCGAGAAAAATGTCAAAACTTAGGCTCAAATCAAGGGGAAAATTCAGCTTCAATATTGAACCAAATCAGATAAGGATTAAGGGGTTTTACCGAGAATCAAGTTCTTGGTCTGATTTTGGCTCCAATTTGAGGATTAAACGCATATATTTGCTTGATTTGCAAGCTCAAGTTGTGTATAAAAACCTCTCTTTCTCTCCATTGTTCAACACACCAATTTCAAGAAAATACACTTGAAAAGAAAAGCAAAAAGGCTTAGAAAAATTCTAAGAAATTCTTTTAAAAAAATTCTCAACAATTGCTGGAAATTTTGGAGTTAAAGTTCGAGATTGGAGGTAATTTTTCGGAGGCGATTAAGAGCGTTTCGATAAGTTCATATTCAAGTTCATCGTTCGTAGTTTCGGTAAAATTACTCTCTTTCCTTTTTATTTTTTTATGTTTGTTCTTGGTTGAATTTTTGTGTTTGTGTTTGTGTTTTTTGTGGATTTTAGGTTGTGTTCTTGAGGATAGAAAATCGTTTCACGGTTTCGGTAATGTTTTTGTTTAAAATTTTCGTTTTAATTTTGGTTTGGTCATAAAAAAAATTGCATGCTTAAAATATGTTGTTAGGATTGTTTTTATCTTTATAAATGTAGAAATATTTTTTTAAAAGTGTTTAAAGTAAAATGCAAGAATAAAATGAGTTAATGTGGTTTAATTGAAAAAACTTAAAGTTAGAAATTTAATTAGGAAAAACAATAATGCATGGGTAGATATAATAAAGGGGCTTGATTTTAATAAAAAAAATTAAAAATATTTTTTTGAAATTTAGTTTTAAAAATAATAAATGGGTTAAATGATTTTAAAAAGGAAAAAATAAATAAGATGTTTTTTTAGGAAAAAAGAAATAAGTAATAAAAAAGTTTGTTTTAAGAGAAAATAAAATTTAGAAAAAAATCTTAAAAGGAAATCTTCTAAGAAATAAAGTTTATTTTTTGAAAAAGGTATTTTAAAATGAAAAACTTAAAAAGGTAAAAAAAATGAAAAAAAAAGAGTTTAAAAAGGCAAATTCTTTTTTTTTAATATAAAGGATAAAAAGCATAAAAAGTGAAAAATGTAAGGGTCTTGGCTTTTAAAAAAATAAAAAAGAAATAAAAAGAAATAAAAGGTTTAAGAAATAATAGAAAGAGAAAAAACTCAAAAGAATAAAGTAAGTTGGTTGCTTGTCTTTTTTAGAAATAAGTAAAAACTAAGGATTAGGTTCTAAAGCTTAGATAGAGACATGCTTGTTGAAAAATGTTCTTCACAAAAATAAAATACACTTAAGCATACTTAGAATTTTAATTGGGAATAAAAGACTTAGACATTTGTAGGGTTTTTAAATAATTGAACTTAGAATAAACATAAAATGCCAACGCACTAAATTTCTTTGTTGTTTGAAAAAAAGTGAAAATAACTCAATGTGGTGGTGTCATATCAAACGGGAATGACGAGTTAGCGCCAGAAATGTTGGCGGTGATTAAAGTTCATCTCTCGGGCTATAAGACCGTTAAAATAGACTAATATTCATTAAACGGACAAGTAAAATCGAACCTTTGTGAACTTGCAAATTCTAGTTTTAGAAATGATTTTAAAACCAATTAGGTGCCAATTTTGGGCGTCGTGGGGGTGCTAACCCTTCCCCACGCGTAACCGACCCCTGAACCTGTTTTTTGATTTTTCGCAGACCAAAACTGTTGTTTTATTAAAACAAAACGTTTTATTAAAACAATCGTGTTTTAAAGTGATCCAATCACACTTTTCAAAAAGATTGGTGGCAACTCCGTGTTTTTAAAAAGTTTTTACCAAAAATTCGAAGCCTCCCTTAAAAAGTGGTTGCGACAACTATAGAGCATGTTGGTACAAACTTCATAATTGTGCACTTATTAAGAAACTATCACCCTATGTCTTTCATGAGCACACTACTCATGTGGGTCTATTTAAGGATATTCAGTTTTAGTGTGAGTTTATAATTTTGAAAAATGCTCATTCGTTTTAGACACAATTTCGGTTACTTCATTTTAAGATTATTTTATGCAAAAATAAAGTTATTTTGGTTTATGCATACTCTAAATTCAGTAAAGTTTGATCTCACTAAGGTTTAGGAGGAGCCGTTAGAAATAGACATGTTCGGTTCACATTTCATGTAATTTTCTATGCTATGCATCCAGAATTGGTCTATGTCATTTTACTATAATTCTATATGTGACCATTAATGGATCTAATTGTAACACCCCTACCCCGGTCTAGGAGATAGACCGGTTTAGAAGGTGTTAAAGGTCAAACAAACAGTCACTCATAGAAGAATTTAAAACAAACAGTCAAACATTCTTTCGAAAGTTTGGAAGAAATTAAAACTTTTGCAATGTTTGCAAGATCTATCCTGAATACAGTTTTTTTAAAGTACTAATAGTCCCTAGAAACATCACATATTAATCCCTTCATTTTAACATAGCCAAAACAGTTTCATTACACACTTTGCACATGTATTTTCACAATTCATCTACATGAGTTCCTAGGTGATTTAAACAATCCAACTTCACACACAAAAAACCCCTTATATGTCACGTTCGATTCATGCCACTAAAGTTTCAATATCATTAAGCAATATGACCAATTAGTTACCCAAACATCTTATTCGCACATATCATGTTCTAAATTACCCATCAAACATACTAGCATACTCTAAGGTTCAAGGTTTCTTCAATCAACGCCATGTTCATATTACGATTGTTACCAAACAAGACAATTTATCATTACACACATTCAAACAAAACCTACAAGTTCTTAACATAAATCAATTCCCTAACAATGAACATCTTTCCATGTACAAATTCATACAACCCACTGTTTAACCATATTATAAATACATAACCTTGACTAGTTAATAAATATCTTGTATTATCCAAACCGAGATGAAATCAAGTACCCATTTAAGAGAACATGAGTATGTAACCAAGAGTGTTCGAATGACATATATATATATATATATATATATATATATATATATATATATATATATATATATATATCCATCCAATTCACATTATTCAAAACGGGCTAAGTCAAACATGAACATACTATTTAGCATCAAACAACTCTATTTTTATCTATTCCATTCGAACCTGGACAGCCCTAAGCATTCATGCATGATTTCATGTCAAAACAATCCATATAAGTGCCCAATATAATCGAACAGTCTTAGTTTCACATTCTTTCATGTGAGTAATCCAATTAAGTCATATACATGTTTTAAGCCAATTAACCTTTAACACTTTTAATCACCTTTAATCCAGCATATACATTATATAACGGCCCTTTATAAGTGTGTATATGTTTAACAAAACATATACATCAAAAATAACTCTTATAAACATTTTATAAACAGTTTCAGATTCATACAAGTATACTCAATTTGTTTAAACATTTTGTAAACTAACTCTTATATAGCAAAGCAGTCCATTATTCTCATGTATATCTTTAAACAGTCCTTTAAAGACTCATTTACAAGAAAGGTACTTCTCACTTCCTATATGCTCAAGTCATGTATAAAATAGTCCCATTATTATAGAAATACATTTATAATTCTCAAAAATAGTCCAGCAATGTTTATATACATACTTTACTTAGTGAAAACAGTCCTCTAAATACTTTACTATTTCACAATAGTCTTTGATTACTCATACTACATCAAAGCAGCCTATCGTTATTCTCAATTATTCACACAATGTAGATTACAATTTTTATTTGATAAAACAGTTTCTAAATCATCATCCCATCACTTACAGTTTCGAACAGCCCCTTTTTATCTCATTTTAAAGATATAATTAGTCCAGTTTCCCCCTCTCTATCTTTAAGCACAATAATGTAATAAAAACAATCCACATCTTATTCTTTAAGTCCAAAACAGGGCAGCTTTACTAGGTTTATGTTTATCCAATTCAGCCTTCACAATTTATTCAGAACATAAAGCAAATTCATTCCATTGTGCTTAAACAACATTAATTTATAAGTAACATAAGGTAATGTGCATTATACAAGACAAAGGATTTACTACGTATACCCATCGAAGTAATGTGCCACCATCCTAGGAGTACTGCATAGGGTGAGTTCTAAACTCTACTTGGACCTTGAAACAAGATTCATAACCCATAAATTACACTTGGAATCAGGTGATGCTTTATGTAACCTGTATGATAATGAATGCATTAGGCTTATATAGCCTAAGTGAGGTAGAACATCAAATGATAAAGCATAATGTACATGAATCTCAATGAAACACACATCCAGATACGCAATCATATATTAATATTTATTATTTGTGTCATAGTTTAACTTATAGATTTTATGATGTACATTAGCTTATCCAAACTTCATTATACAATAAGTTGATCTTGTCAAAAATCAGCTTGGCAACTTGAAGTCTTCATAAGACTTGACAATTATTCATTAGCCTTCGATTCTTTATTAAACTTATCAGAGCTTTCGGAGTTTATAGAGCTTATCATGGCTTTTAGAGCTTACAGAGTTTACCGAGCTTATCAGAGCTTTAAGAGCTTTCAAAGCTTATCACGGCCTTCAGAGCTTTTCAGAATACTTTCAATGTTCTTTCTGAATTCTTATTTGATTTCTTATTAGGTTCATGTCTTTTACTTGTTTACCTTGGATCACACATTTGATCAAGAATAACATTGGTCTGAGTTTGACTATATAGGTCCAGGTGATACTTAGTCCAAAGCACATAGCAATGGCTAATATCGAAAACATATTACATATAAATGGGGTGTCCCCTCAGCCGTCACTCATGGACCGTAGTCCAAGGCAGACCAAGTATTATACCCAAGTGTCCAAGGACTTCTGTTGACAGAGCCACTTAGCTATCTTATCTTATAATTAGAAGTTGGAGTGTATCTTATTGTACAAGTAATTTTATTGTTACATTCTTTGAATAGCTTATTGCATAAGTTAAGCTTTCTTACTTCTTAAGTATTTTAATATACAAGGTACTTATAACCTTAACTTTTAATCTTTTATAGGAATTTATTATTTTATTGATTGGTAAGAAATCTCTAGCTTTAACACAAGCATTCAAGATTACCAACACAAGTACTTCATAGCAAGGCATACAATATTCAGGTAATACATACATAACTAGATGCTTATCGATAATGTCATGTTGTGCATGCTTTACATGTCTTGCTCTAAAGGAGCCATGTGCATATGTTTAAATCAGGTCACAACATATCAATAAACAATATTTAGAATGACACCATATCACCTTAGATAAACATAACTACACTCACTTGTTATTCCAATGTTATGGAATACCTGATCCACTATACATAATTTACTTCTCGATCTACTTCCTTTCTTAGCCATCCAATTAATGTATGTACCTCAAAACAATTTACCGTATATTATTATCCTTGTTATAAAGAATAGTTTATCCAACGAGTTATGCACACACACATACATATGTATTTTCATACATGTTCAAGACATTCTCGCACACTTTAATACACAAGACAACCTATTTTAAAACATACATAACTGCTTATCCTAGACACACAAACTGCTCATTTTCAATCGTACGATACTGCACTGATTTAAACCATACGAAACTGCACTGAAGTTTAACAACAAAATTGCACAGTTTTACACTTAAAATTCTGCACTTTTACCACTATTTTTTTGCATTTCCAAACCTTAAAAACTGTACATTTAAACCGTCTTCTTAAACTCTTTTAAACCATCTATATTTCTTATTATACAGTCTCTCATTAAGATCGACATCAATCCTTTAAATTTTTCTTTATAACTATCCAATTCCAACATCAAAACAGTCCAATTTTTATATATTCTTGTACAACGCAATGCAGTTTATCAATATATGCATTTACTCGATCCAAATAGTACATTTAATGTCTAACAAATGTTTGAGCAGTCTCATAAAAGTGTACCATTAATCCCCATGATTCTAATTCTGGATTTACCACCAAACAGCTCAATGCATAAGAATATATTCAAAATCAGCTTCAATTAGATCGAAAACAATCTCTACTTTTACCCTAATAAAATCTTTGCTTTTCAACTATTATAAAACAGTTTTAATATCACCATAACAGTCCAAAACAAGTGCTTTAACACAAACTCTGCCCAGCCAAAAACAGATTCACAAAGTTACTTACAATCAGTACCTATTTGTTACTAACATGTATCCAAACCAGTCCAATTTTTATTAAATCTGGTCAAAACATAGCAGCTTTTTTTTAGGTTCAAAAGTTAGTTCAAAACAACACCTTAAGTATTTTAAAAGCAACAAGACTTCCAAATTCCAATTCAAACACAACCACATGCGATATTTCTCACTTAAATCAAATTCAATACTTCCCCTAGTCTTTACGGTTACTCATGTTCTTAAGCATTCAAGAATCAATTCTCAAAGTATAATTCACTCACTTTAATCACCCATTCGAAAGACCATTCCAAGCATTTTCAATCAATTTAACTACAATAGCATGCCAAACTCAAACAAGCTCACTACTATACTACATTCATGCCAGCACAAAAAATCAACCGCATGTAACAATCATCCATTTTTTAATCTATCCCTATTCGAATCATGGCTTAAGAATTGATAAAGAGGAAGGTACTATTACCTTCAATTCCAGCAAGGTGATTCATAGCCCTTTTCTACAAAATTTGTTAAGCTTCAAGCTATCTATCATGGACGACCATGAATTTCTCTCTCACACTCTCCTTCTTTTGCTCTCTATCAGTCTCGATTTGATTGGGGAGAATGAAGAATGCTTCTTCATCCTTACTCAATTTGGCCGAGTGTTTCCCCCTTCCATGGTCCCACATTGCCATGTGTCTATGACCCTCTACCTTTAGGAAAATTACATGCAAGAATCGATTAAATTAAGGTCATCAATTTGGTCCTTTCAATTGGTTAGCCAAAGCTTTTAAAACTCCCCAATAAATCCTTTAATCCTCACTTGTATTGACAAGTGTTTGAACCATAGACAATGTTTTAATTACCATGCAACTATAAACTTAATAATCTTCTCATTTTGGTACTTATTCTTTTATCACAATATTTCCTCTTATTCGAAATTGATCCTTATAATAGTGACCAATTCAATTAATTAACTAACTATGGAATTTAACATAAGGTTTAAAATGCAACTTTCTCCTAAGCTCAAATTTTGGGTGTTACACTAGTCATGATTGATATGGAAAATGTTGCTTTGATCCTATATGGATATAGTTGATGGACGAGATTGTTATAGAGTACCTATTATATAATAGCAATTTTTGAGCTCATAAGGTTGCACATTTATCAAGAAACATATGTTGCCCAAGTGGGAGATTATTGGATTAAAATCTGCAGTTGTGGGTACATATGTAAAATGTATGATGCTATTATAAAGTATAACACAAAATTAAGTGACCAATTATGTTAGTTGTGTCATAGGTATTAAAGTGTCATGGAAATAAAATTGTAGATACCATAAGATGTATTTATAATTCAGTGAGGGGCAGAGTTATAAATACTTAATAGTTGATTTATTAAATCAACTATATAAAGAGGTAGTGGTCCTCAAGAAATAGGTTAACTTGTATTGATTTTATCTCGTTAGAGAGTTTTTATGGCAATGACTAACCTATCTTCTTGGAAGATCACAACCACATTCTAGGCGATCTTCATCAAAAGAGTTAAGGTTTTTAGTTTATAGATATATTAAGGTACGCTTCTGTATTCAGTTTATTCGGTTTATTGTTCTTGATGATTTGACATAATAGACCTTAGGTTACGTTTCATATTAATATATAGCTTGGTTCTAGCAAATTTACCAAACCCTAATAAGGTATCGTTTAAATTCATTGTATGTGAATCGCTCGCATCTTGACATTACAATTAGAACATAGTGTTGTGATCCAATAACAAAATTCCATACCTTACGGATGTTGTTATCGTGATCCAATCAAACCTAAAATTCCCTATCACTAAACTATTATAGGATATCTAACTCTAATCACCAATGTCTATTTATAGAGACAACTATTTGATTACAAAGGAAACTTACGTAGCAAAAAATCTAATCAAACTAGATTTCTTTCTTTTAATCAACGTAAAATAGAAAAAAAAAATCTACTCAAACTAAATTTTCCACTTTAAACCAACATGTAATTAAATTCGAATAAAAAAACTCTATCGTCATGAATTTGTGGATCAATAGTGACTGGAAATTGAATTTCCTAATGATTAAACATATCATTACCAGTTATTTATTCGTGAATTTTGAATCCAAAATGGTAATATCTTTTTATCTTGTCAAATAAATATTCTCCATTTTCATTTCACAAGATGTTTTTGATATTTTTTTAAAACAACACCTCATATTACACATTTATTTGCAAAATAAATTTTTTTAACCACTATCATAGAGAAACCTTAGAATGATAACGAAATAATATATTATACACTTACTTTGATAAAAATAATTGAGATAATGACACCAATTTCTTTGAAGATGGGCAAATCTTTCAATGATGTGTTTCTAATTTTAAACGTTGGATGTGCCTCATGAACTTTGCTTCTTTGTTCTACCGTGTCTCATGAGACTAACATTGTTAAATGATGAAGTAGAAGAGACACATGACACTCTTCTATGATTAGGGACGGTCATGGGTTGAGTTTTTGGTCGATCTGCACCTAACTAAAAAAATATAATTATTCCACCCAAACTTAACCCGACTCGACACTTTATGATGCTTCACTTGATCATATTCAACCTGAATTTTAGAGTAAAAAACCCGAACCCGACCGGTCTGACATAAATAATTTTTTTTATTTTTATTCGATAAAATAGGGTGTTTGTTGAAAAAATACAAATAGAGAGGGGATATTATAATAATTATTCCATTTTCATTAGAAAAAAATAAAGAGATAATATATATATATGGGTAATTGTTCTATACACAAGCGCTTGTGGAAACTTTTTTACACAAGCGTCTTAATTTTAGGGCTTAGGGACTCCGTTTAGGGTTTAAATTTTAGGGGTATAAGTGTATTAGTTTTGAATTTAGGGATTGTTGATAGAATTTTGAGTTTAGGGTTAAAATTTAGGGTTTATAGGTTTAAACCTAAATCCCTACCCATATTACCCTAAAACTAAACCCTAACCCTAAACCCTAAATTTCAACCCTAAATTCTAAATTCTAAACATAAACCCTAAATTCTAAACCTTTACACTAAAACCCTAAACTCTAAACCCTAATCCCTAACCCTAAACCCTATAATTGAGGCGCTTGTGGAAACAAAAAATTTCCACCGCCAGTGTATAGGATATTAATCCTATATATATATGTATATATATATATATATATATATAAAGAGAGATGCATTATAACAATTATACCTAGATATTTAGAATAGAATCAAACTATTATTTTAGATCGAGTTGACTATTTTTCCCCTTAAATCCAAACCCGATCCAAACCTGAAATTTTCTTTAAAAAATTTAATCCTATAAAATCAGATTGGGCCAAAACCCATCAAATCTGGGTCAGATGACCATCCCTACCTATCATGCCACGTGACATTTCTTTTTACAAAAAAAAAATACTTAAAATCAAATAGCTTTAAAACAATTTGAGGCGCTTGTAAAATGGTAACCGAAAATGAAAAATTTTTCATTAAAACTATTGTAGTTAAAAATAACTTTTAGGGTAAAGTATGTAAGGTACCACCGAACAATAAGGTGTGGCCTATTTTTACCATCAACCTTTTAATTGGTTCAAACTTACCACCAAACTTTATTTTTTGACTCGTTTATACCACCCTGCCGTTAAATCGTTAACTCCGTGATGACATGGACGCTGCACCAAAACGACGTCGTTTTGGTGCCGCTATTTTGATAATAAATGACCCAAAACGACGTCGTTTTGCTAGAGAAAATATATAAAATTGTGCACTAAATGAGATTCGAACCTAGGATCTTAAGCATCAAAGACAACCTCCTAATCACCAAGTCAACCTAATACCTTTGAATTATTTTTAGCACAAATAATATATATTCCAAATTGTAGTTTGTCATATAAATAATATTACATCATCTCAATAATATAAATATATTATTTTTAATATAAAAATATTTAAATATTGGTATACATATATTAATACATAAATAATAAATTAAATGAAAATATATAAATATTTTTATATTATTAATAATATTAAATATATAAATAGATAAATATATTATTATAAAAACTAAAAGACTAATTTTCAAAACAAAATTTGTTCAAAAATCTAAAATTCGACAAAATCTTAATCCCTAAACCCATAAACCCTAACCCTAAACTATAAACTTTAAACCCTAAAATTTTATTCATAGACAACTAATATTAAAATATATAAACAAATAATATATTATTATAAAAATTAAAAAACTGATTTAAAAAATATAAAATTTTCAAAAATTACGAAAAGACCCAAAAATTCACCAAGCTACTTTGCAGATCTTAAACCCTAAACCTTGAACCCTAAACCCTAAACCCCAAAGCTTTAAGATTTTGGTGAATTTTTGGGTCTTTTCGTAAATTTTGAAAATTTTATATTTTTTAAATCAGTTTTTTAGTTTTTATAATAATATATTATTTATTTATATATTTTAATATTATTTGTTTATGAATAAAATTTTAGGGTTTAAAGTTTATAGTTTATAGTTAGGGTTTATGGGTTTAGAGATTAAGATTTTTTCGAATTTTAAATTTTTTAAACAAATTTTGTTTTGAAAATTAGTCTTTTAGTTTTTATAATAATATATTTACTATTTATATATTTAATATTATTAATAATATAAAAAAATATTTATATATTTTTCATTTAATTTATTATTTATGTATTAATATATTACCAATATTTGAATATTTTTATATTAGAAATAATATATTTATATTATTGAGATAAAGTAATATTATTTATATGACAAACTACAGTTTGGAATATATATTATTTGTGCTAAAAATAATTCAAAGATATTGGGTTTGCTTGGTGGTTAGGAGGTTGTCTTTGATGTTTAAGGTCCTAGGTTTGAATCTCATTTAGTGTAAAATTTTACATATTTTCTCTAGCAAAACGACGTCGTTTTGGGTCATTTATTATCAAAATAGCGGCACCAAAACGACGTCGTTTTAGTGCAGCGTCCATGTCATCACGAAGTTAACGATTTAACGGCAGGGTGGTATAAACGAGTCGAAAAATAAAGTTTGGTGGTAAATTTAGACCAATTGAAAGGTTGATGGTAAAAACAAGTCACACCCTATTGTTCGGTGGTACCTGGCATACTTTACCCTAACTTTTATTAAACTCATTTTTGTTAGAAAAACTTTCGTTTCAGTCACTAGACTGTTACAATGATTAACGATACTGGCGTGGTAGAACTTAAAATTAGGTAAATTACAAATTGGAGCACTTCATTTTCTAGAGATTTTAGAATTGACATCAAAAGTTTCTAAATTTTGCACTTTTAACCTCAATTTATTAAAACTTTGCAATTTGGTTCTAATTTTTCTAAAATTCATAATTTAACCTTCGCACTTTCATATTTTTTTATAAAATTACCCCTGAACTTCAAAAATTTATAATTTAATCTTCAAATTTCAAAATTTCTCAATTAAGCCCTTAATTCCATTTTAAGCCTAATAATCCCCTAAATATCACCTTCTTTGAAAACTAATGCATTTCAAAAATTACATTTCTATTCAAAACCATAATTGTTTTTTTAATACCAATTTATAAAAAAATTACCTATATATATAAGGTATTTTGGGAGTAAGGCATAAACTATTACTAAAAATATTTCTATGTTTTTCTAATATGAGTACTGTCAGTTTTATTAAAAGAGAAAAATTTCAGAAATACAATGAGAGTTTACAACTCATGTAAACAAACTTGATCCGGACATATTCCTAATAACAGGAAAACTAACATATCTAGATCATAAGCATGACCCAACCTAGAAAAGGTAAAAACCCTAACTCAAAGGCTCGAAACAAAATAGATACAAACATCACCAAAGCTCGACGATGAAAGGTAAAAATAAAAAACAAACGACATTAAAAAAATACATATTACAATAATAAGGCATGTTGACAATACGGTCGTTACCACAACTTAATCGCGAACAAGAACGGCGATTGTGAGCTCGTATCCATATCCAGTTCAAGTGTCCAAAACATGGAGATCAACATTATAATCAAAAGAGCTCCATATTATCAATCGTGGAGACGACAAATCCAACCCTGATAGAAAATCAAATAAAAAAAGAAACGGCCAAACAACTGATTAAGAGAAGAAAAGCGTGACAAAAGACAGAAGATGCGTACCAAAAGATAGAGAAAAATCTTGTCACAAGGACAAAGTTATTGAATTAAAAAAACTAAAAAAGCATTTTTCTATTAATAGATTATTTAAAGTATTTTTCACTTTCTTCTTACTGAATTATTTCACCTCTTTTATTTTGTTTTCTATCTATTTGCTTACATTTTGACAGAAGTGACAACATTTTCCTTTTCTGCACCGTGGTTTAATAGTTTGATATTTTTTTTGCTTCAATAGAATTTCATTATTATTTTTATTTGTATTAATGGTTCAGTTCAACAATGGTGAAGATATGCATGACCATGCGTGCCTCTCTGTTTTCACGTCTTATTATGAGAAAAGCATAACTGTAAATTTTCAAAGAGATGTAGAAAGTAAAAATGCTTCTTTGGTTTTTGGCTTAGATTAAGGAATGATTCTGATGTTCATTTGGATTAGATTAGGGAACGATGGTTTCTGCATCAATGATTCAAGATCAATCTGTCATAACATGAATGCTGGTTGGGGCAATAAATCATCTGATTTTCAAGGTAATGACTAATGATCCTCCATTCTGGACTTTATTGTGTGTTTGGAATGGCTCCATTCTCAGGCTTTTGTAAAATTTTATTTTTGGGATTTACAATATTTTCTCCCCCTTCCACAAAACTTCATTACTTTCATAAGAAGCCGTGATTTACCAATTGTAGCCCAAATAAATGATAAAAAAATCAATAGGAGAAAAATAAATAGATATCTCAAGGAAATGTGATGATTGAATGAAAGAATGCAAACATCAAACTGAAATTACTCTGTCCATGATGAGTTTCTTCCAGTAAGAAGAAATTGAAGAAACTTAAATAAAAAAGAGTAATTTTCGCTCGTGATTCTTTTTGTTTAGAGAAAAAAGTTAGGATCGGAGGAGAGTGGCGGATCTATGACAATTTTAAGAGGGTTGGGATTGGGTAGTGGGCAAAGAAATAAAGTTTTTAAGTTTTGAAGATGGTAAAAAATAAAATTTTAAAAGTTTTAGCGTTAAATTAAAAATTAATTTTTTTATTGACCGATGTTAACGACTTAGGAATCAAAACAGATTCAAAACGTAAATGACAAAATTTTTTTTTAATTTTAGTAACTAAAATAAAATAAATCTCAAATAAAAAGTACCATAGATTAAGATTATTATTATTATTATTATTATTATTATTATTATTATTATTATTATCCGTGTATTGACTTTCTTCGTCTCTTCAAGTCTTCGGCTCCTCACTAACCATTTTCTCTTCACATTATCATAAAAGCAAAAAACAGAACATCAAATTCTCTCTTCGATCTCTGCCATGTATCTCTTTTTATTACATTTATTAAAGTAAATTGCGTTAATATGTATTGGGTTTTTCTTTTTTTAGGATCTGATTCGTGATCTTTTCTAAAATCGTTGTCTTTCTTTTTCTTTTTACTTATTATGATAATTAAGAGGTCCTGGAAATTCAAGCAATTTGGTTTTTTATAATTGCTTCCAGTCATGTGATTTTGTAACAAAGAATTTTGTTAAACATTTTTTCTTTTGTTTTGGATTTTGTAACAAAGTTTTGATTTTGATTTTTTTGTTCTTAGATTAAGATTTTAATGGCTAATTTATCTGAGCCATCATCTTCATTGAGCTTCAGTTCATCATCTAATCCATCAAATGGCTCAATCACTCAGAATATCCCCTCAGTTTCCCTTGCTGAAACTGTAGCCAGCGGCGGCCTTGAAGTTATAAGCTTGACCAAGCTAAGCTCAAGCTTGGAGCAGCTAGTTTCAGACAACTCCCCCCCTTTTAGTGATGCAGATGTAGTTGTTGAAGGTGTCCCGGTCGGCGTCCATAGATGTATTTTAGCTGTTAGAAGCAAGTTCTTCAATGAACTATTCAAGAAAGAAAATGGGTCTCTCGAGAAAGATGGGGGGAAACCAAGTTACAACATGACCCAGTTCTTGCCTTATGGTAAGATTGGGCTTGAAGCTTTTCAGGTTTTCTTGAGTTATTTGTATACCGGGAAGCTCAAGCCTTCCCCCATGGAGGTTTCCACTTGTGTTGACACTGCTTGTCCCCATGATGCTTGCCGACCCGCCATTAATTTTGCTGTGGAGCTGATGTATGCATCATCAATATTTCAAATACCTGAGATGGTTTCACTTTTTCAGGTCGGTCAAGTTTTTATGGTTTTCTTTTTTACCAATTTTATTTACTGTTGATTTGGTATTATTTCTGTAAATATATGTTGGATGTGAATAGCCTATGGATTCTTGGGTGAATATGTAATGAAAAGCCTTTAAGTTCATATAGTAATTGCAATCATGGATGTATTTTGGCATGCTTTTACCTTGATTTCACCAAGAGAATGTATATTAATTTCATTTATTATATATATTTGCAGCGACGGCTTCTTAATTTTGTCGATAAGGCTCTCGTTGAAGATATTATTCCGATTCTTGTGGTTGCTTTCGATTGCCAGTGTACTCAGCTTGTTTCTCAATGTGTTGATAGAGTGACAAGGTCGGATCTCGATAGCATTTCTATCGAGAACGAGCTTCCTTATGAAGTTGTAGAGAGTATTCGGATGCTTCGTTGCAAGTCTCCACCTGAAGGCGAAGATAGTGAGGCAGCTGCTGATCTTATGAGAGAAAAAAGAATCCGGAGAATACACAAAGCCTTAGACTCGGATGATGTTGAACTCGTTAAACTACTTTTAACAGAGTCAGACATAACTTTAGATGATGCCGCTGCCCTCCATTATGCAGCTGCGTATTGTGATCCCAAGCTTGTTTCCGAGATTCTTGCCCTGGGTCTGGCTGATGTTAATCAACGGAATACTCGTGGTTATACAGTTCTTCACATAGCTGCAATGCGTAAAGAACCTTCGGTGATAGTGTCGCTTCTAGCAAAAGGGGCATCTGCTTCGGAATTGACATGGGATGGACGAAGTGCTTTTAACATATGCCAGAGGTTGACGAGACCAAAGGATTATCATGCAAAAACAGAGCAGGGAAAGGAAACAAATAAAGATCGGATATGCATTGATGTTTTGGAGAGGGAAATGAGGAGAAATCCAATGGCTGGAGATGTTTCCATTACTTCCCATACATTGGCTGATGATATGCACATGCGACTTCTGTACCTAGAGAACCGAGGTATTACCCTATGTCAGGATTTCCCTTGGCTCTTTATCTACACTATTATCTATCCTATTGTGGTTCTGAAAATTCTGCAAAATAATGGGGTATATATAACTGTTGTAAATGTAAAACTATCAGCACTTGTAAACAATTTTTAGAGATTCCACATTTTCTGTATAACTGTAATATATCTTTATATGCCATCTCTAGTTTGTGCAAATAGTACTGCATGCCGACCATGTCCCGGAAAATGGTACTTTGTTATTTTCTTTAAGCCACATAGTAGTTTAGTTTGAGTGTCTTCATGGCAAAGTTGAACTTTGATCCATTCCCAATTTGCATATAGCTAAGATTGCATAATAACGACTATGTTTTGGTTCATTTTCTGAGCAGAAAGACTCATTGTTAATTGAAAAGGTATGATGTAATGAAATACTTGGTAAAACTCGGTTTTGCTTATTTGGCTTTTCTGTTGACTCATTCATGCTACCCATTTTATCTGTACAATTTAGTTTAATGTATAACTTTGCTCATTTGCATTCATCTTTAGAAAATTATTGCTAAGTAATGTTGCGTATTGCAGTCGCATTCGCAAGGTTACTTTTCCCGAGTGAAGCAAAACTGGCCATGGACATAGCCCATGCTGAAAGAACCTCAGAGTTTTCAGGTCTCTCCTCGAAAGGTTCAAACGGAAACTTAAGTCAGGTTGACTTGAATGAAACGCCTGTCATGCAGAAGAAAAGATTTCTTGCAAGGATGGAGGCCCTTGTGAAAACAGGTAATTGAAGGTTTTATATAACCTTACATTCCTATCTTCCGTTTCGCTTTTCAATGGTGACCTGTATGTTTTTGGCTTAGCAGTTACTGTTGTCTATTTATGTTTGGTTTAAATCATGTGATTCTTAATCAGTGTGATTGTTTCCCACAGTCGAAATGGGTCGGCGTTATTTCCCGCATTGCTCGGAAGTGCTAGATAAGTTCATGGAAGATGACCTTCCTGATTTGTTTTACCTTGAGCGTGGCTCTCTCGAGGAGCAAAAACTAAAGAGATCGCGTTTCAGGGAGCTTAAGGAGGATGTTCAGAAAGCATTTAACAAAGACAAGGCCGAGTTCAACCGCAATGGATTAACTTCATCTTCGTTAAAAGACAGCGGCCCGCATAAGCTCCGAAAATTATGAAGAAATGCGAGTTTATTTGTGAGAATGAAGTGCTTATTGCTTAAAAACCATTTTAAAATGTCTATAGAGATGTTTTATGTTCTTAAGTGACTTAGAGAGGTTTGATTGTATAGAAAGTTTCAACTGATTCATACTCTTTAACCCTTTTTATTACCTGCATTGTTGCCCATTTTGCATTGAATTCCAGATTAAGTATTGAACTATTTGGGAGTGGTCTTGTTTTTTTTTTTTTTGAATCCGAGATGATCGATTTCTACCATCATCTTCGGTCATGTACAGTTTCTACTTATTTCCGAAAGCTGATCTTTCATGGAGCCTTCGCTAACAATGTTTCCCGATGGAAACAAGCTAAATACGAATGGCTGTTTTTGATGATCGTATCAGTACCTGCAAGTCTCAAATCAGTCAACAAACCAATCTCCCTGTGTCATCTGGATTTGAGAAATACTTGTATTCGAAACATAACATCATACTCTCATATCACCACATATCTTATGAACAATAAAGAAATCAGATAAGCTGGGAACCAAGGAAATGGGAAATTGAACATTGATATAACAGTTGTAGCAGACTGTTCTCTGCTTTATCCATGCAGGAACTTGAATACTCAGAAAAGTGATAAAATATAACTCCAGGTAGAACAAGCCACAAATTTTCAGATTTATTGTTGGCAAAATAAAACAAGATTAAAATTAAGAATAAAAACAAAAAGCCAACGAACTCGCTAATTAGAGCACCACAAGTATACTTATGAAGATGACATGAAAGTTTAACATTGAAAAGGAAATAGTAACTGTATAATGGAAGGAATTAAAATTACACTGATTACAATGGTTTTTTTAGACTCGCCCATTTGGCTGGACCTTCAGGATGGACTTCTACAAAATACTTCACGAATCGTGCATCCGAACATGCAAGGATAGTGCTCAATGACAATGTCGCCTTGGCTGCTCCTTTCTTCCTTAGCCATGTGTACATCGAAAATCTTTGATTAATTCTTTCCATACCGTAACATAAATACGCAGGGAACTCCAAGATGGAATCAAGTGGGTACCCTAACCAGTTCTTTAAGCAGTCTATTTTCTTCTCGAGTTCATCCTTTGACAGGTTAAGCACCATTGGAGCATGTCTGATTAAGTTCTTGACAACGTCGCTGTCCAAACCAGCATTTACCAAGCAATCGAATCTCTCCTGCAATTTATCCCCTCTGCCTCGGAATTGCTTCAATGCTTTCAACATCTCATCTGAGTTTTCCAGATAACCTAATCTCAGTAAGAATGCTGTTTTTTCCAGATAAGTATTCGGGTCTTTCCAAGCTGCCTGAATACTGCATTGGACCTTGGATTTAGAAGCCACGGTGAACCATTTCAGTGGATTTGCCTTTATAATTCGGCATAATTCATCTTTCTTAACATTTAACTCTCTACAAACTGTTTTAGGTCCTTTCAAAGAATACAGACCCATTAGTTCCATGTGTGTAGATACAATGTGCAAGATATCCTCGGTTTGCATCTCAATATCGAACAAGAAATCCAATGCCTTGCAAAGATTTTTGGTGCTGTTAACTGACAAGATATGTGGATTCTGCATAAACAAGGAATCCACCTCGTTTATCTTGAGACCTAATTTCAGTAAACGGCCAAATAGTACATAAACCGTCTTTCCAGAACCTTGAAACAACAATGTCGGATATTTTTTAAATAAATCACACAATTGCTCCTCAGTAGAACCCGCTCTCTTGAGAAAATTCAGTGTGTCCAGCATTCTACCCCAATCATACATGCCCTTATCCGAAATGAACCCTCCAATGTCATCCTTCTTCATTCCTAATTCTTTGAAACGCTCAAGAACCGCAGCAAAGTCAGCATTCACATCACCAACCAAAAGAAACGGGCAACAACTAACAAGCTTTATAACTATCGGTTTGCTGAGACCCAGATTCTCATAAGCCTGAAGTTTCAAAGCCAATAGCCCGTAATCATATCCAAAAATCTCTCTGACCTCCTTGTACATCTTTCCCATCTTAATACGAGGAATTCCATAGTCGCGCAAAACACGAAAATTGTCAAGCATGAGACTATCATCCGTTAAAAACATCAACCGCTGTGGAACAAGAGATGCTGTCTCTGCAGGGTTCAAACCCACACTCTCGAGGAATGGTTCAAACTCGTTAATAGGATTGTATCTAAGGAATTTAGATAAAGACGTTGCTACATCTTGCTCAGGATCAAACTTGCACAACAAGTTGTGAAGAAAATGAGGCGAGTTCTTGCTTATATGCTCAGCGTCCATGAAACTAAAGCCCCTAGTGGAGTGCAAGTAATCAAATAGGACAACCTGAGCCTTAGTTTTAGCTGACCGGGAGATTCGACTCGCTATACCAGAAGTTGATGAATGTATGGACTCAGGCAGAGATGATTTCTCATTAAAAGCAAGTCTAGAACTCCTAAAATATCTAACATTCAGTGAGACAGAACATGGGTTTTGAACAACTTTGGATTTATCATACACCACATGAGATAAAACAACAAACTTGTCCAAATTAGCGATCATTTTAGACAACTTAGAGACCCTTTCACTGATTCTGCAAATAAGCATGGCAAGATAAAGACACAAATTTTATCAAAAGAAGCTAACACGAAAATGGTTTACAGAGACGATCAATAGAAAATATTTGTGGGTTTATCATTTTTTTTGGCAAGAAAGTGAAAAGTGAAGTCGATGGACTACAAAGCTAATTGTGGTTGCTTACCTGATTAAGGAGTTTATCACCAGACAAGCTTCTCTAGGGTAAGATGAAAAACAAGGGATTAAAGAAATGGGGATTTGGGAGAATACCAGGCAGTGCCGAATTTAGAGCCCCGTTTTTGCCTTTCGTAAAACCCTGTTTTTAGGGTTTAACTCCTTAGGTCGCCAAATCAAGGGAACAGTTTGAAGTGCCAACAGTACAACTTTCATTCAACTTAGGTGTGGGCAAAACAACTCAAAAAAATTAAATTACTCGAATTAATGTAAAAAAAAATTGATATTTTTTACTCGACTTGTAATTTTATAAACTTAATTAGAAAAATTTCAAATAAAGTTTGAGTTATAAAATGAAAGTTTAAATAACTCGAATAAGAAATTTTTAGTAGTTAGTTGATCAAATTTCAAGTTCGAGTCGAGTTTGTCAATTCTGTCTTGAGGTTCGATTTTCGGTTCGGTTTAAAAATCAAGCTTCTTGATTCGATTCGGTTTCATGTTTTCCATATAGAACCTGTTTATTCCATATCAACCCAAATTAAAAAAAAGAGACATTATAACTCATTTCAAATATATTTTAAAGATAGTCTCTTAGAATATTTGGATATGTTTTTTATAATATTAAGTTGATTGGATATTGTGTTTCAAATTAAAATATGTTTTTATAATATTTACTATTCACGAGTTGTTTTATGATGTTGAATTTTTGTGTTCGGCTTTAATCAAACAATATATTAAATTAGATATTTGTGTTCTAAGTTGGAGATGTGGAATTATTGAGTGGATATTAATTAAATGAATATTTTCTATGATTTATTTTTTATATAGGTTGTATATTTTGTATTCATTGTTGTATTTTAATTCATTCTTATTTAAAATTTTAAATTTGTCAATGGCTCAAGACATGCGTTTTCTTGTTCTTAATGACAAAAAAATTGATATTGGAGTGTCTAATGTTAAATTAAAATATGTTATGTGTTTTGCTTATCTTTTTGAATTTGAAAAATAACTCATTAAAACTGCGGTTTTTAATCGAACCGAACCGCAAAATTTGGTTTTTGGTATTTTTGTTTTTTTACCATTCGGTTTCGGTTTTATTTTTCTTTGTAAAAAAATCGTAGACTGTTGTTCGGTTCATATTTTGTTAAAAAAATGAATCGAACCGAACAAAATCGAATCGGATACACCCTACCCTTAACCTTGTCGGATTTCTTGGAACCAAAATTTAAACATTTTGATATGTGTACAGGTACAGCTGTACGCGTACGATACCCTTTGTTAACAAAATTTTCTAAGGATTCTAGTGAGCAAAATGAGTACTAGTACGGTACGACCCATATTGGAACTCTTTGTAAAATCATCACTTCATACCGATACGCTTGCCACATACTGATACCCTTTTTTGCAACAACTATTTCTATTGTAGGTAGGTATCGATACGAATGCTCGTTTACCGATACCTAGGCTTGACAGACAGTATTTATTGCAGGAAATTTCCAGCCCAATGGCTCTATTCAATATCTCAACAACCAAAACGGCTAGAAATCAATGAGGGATATAAAAGTAAGTCTCCAAAGTTTCTTCAACAACAAAACAATCATTCTAAAGCATTCAAGCACATGTCCAACCTCTTTGAGCTCAAATTGCAAAATTTTTGTAACTCACTTGAGTGATTTTCATTGTATTTCATTTTTCATCAAGTTTGAGGTTTTAGTGATCTTTAAATTGTGCAAACATTCATCTTTTATAGGATTTCATAGTTTGCTTCTTTGTATCTACCTTTAGGAAAAATGGATTACTAGACTTTGGGGTATAAGTCTAGATGATTGTGAGCTTATCTCCTTTAGCAAAAAAGAAAAAAAAAGAAAGGCAAATTAGAGAATTTGTGAAAATCCTTAGTGTGGATAGCTAAGGTAGTAGATGTAAACCTTGTTTAGAAGGTTGAACCACTCTAACCACTTGTGCAAATTTTTTTTCTTTTTGGCTCTTTTCTTCCACCAATTTTTTAATTGTTAGTTCACCCTCTCTTGGCCATTTCCATTGATTGATCGACTCAACAATTGGTATCAAAGCTACACTCATTGAAAGGCTTCATATCCTCTTGAGTAGATCCAACTGTAGCTCAATCAATCTACAAGTCAAGCCACAACCTCTATTTTCGGCAACTACTTCGAGGAATCTCAATCCATCTCCAAGCCTCCATACTTCAATGGAGTAAATTATCCCTATAGGAAGAATTAGATGAGGTTATTCATCAAGTCTAATGACTACCTCCTATATAATGTAGTGGTAGATGGACCATCTATTCCGATGAAGAGAGTAGGAAACTGTCTTTTCCCCAAGGAAAGACAAGAATAGACCAATGATGATAGGAAGAAGTTGCAACTAAAGGACAAAGCTATGCACATCTTGTTTTGTGCTCTTGGACCGGACGAGTACGCAAAGATGTCTTCTTGCTCGAGTGCCAATGAGACTTGGGACAAGCTAGAAGTTACTCGTGGGGGTACTAATGAAGTGAAGGAGACCAAGATTGAACTCCTCAATCTTAGCTATGTGAACTACAAGATGGAACTAGTTGAAGACATCACCAAGATGTTCGATTGATTCTCTTTCATTGTAAATGGGCTCAAGGGCTATTGAGAAGTCATTCCGGAAGATAATCATGTTCGAAAGCTTATCTATTCTTTCCCCGAATCATGGGATTCAAAGGAGACTGCCATCATCAAAGCCAACGATCTCAAGACCTTGAAGCTTGATGCTCTCATGGGGGTCACTTCTCACTCATGAGCTTAAGAATCAATGAAAGAATGATGAGGAGAAGAAGGAAGTTGAGAGGAAGAAAGTTGGAATCGCTCTTAAAGCTTCACAAGAAGAGAGTGATTCGAGTGAAGAAGAAGATGAAGAAATGACTATGCTATCCAAGAGATTTACAAGGTACATGAAATCCAACCATAGAATGAAGTTCCAACGAAGAGAGGGTTTCAAGAAGAAGCCAAAGGAAGAAAAGAATGACCAAATCATTTTTTATGAGTGCAAAAAACTAGGACACGTCAAGTCCAATTGTCCTCTATTGAAGAAGAAAAAGAAGAAGCTCAAGGCACATGTGGCTACTTGGAGCGATGAAGACTCAACTAATGAGGAAGAGCAAGAGGTAGTCAACCTATGTCTCATGGCACTTGAGGAAGATCCTAAGGTAACCTCTAATTCATCTACATTTGATTTCACCTTTGATGAGCTTCAAGATGCTTATGATGAATAGCAAGAGGTTTACGATGAACTAGTTTTGGAGTTCAAAGAATCAATTTTGAAAAACAAGAAAACTATTTCGGATTTGAAAAACCAAAATGATTCTTTATTCAAAACTAATGAGGAACTTGACAGGAAAGTTGAGGATATGCAAGCAAAACAAAAGGATTTTGAAAAGTGTTGAGTTGTAAGGTGCTCGATTCCTTCAACCGATCTTGCTCACCAAGTGGCGGAGAGGTGGAATTTGGGGTGGATGTGGTGTGGAAGCTAAAAAGTAAATGACACAATGATTTTAGAGTGGTTCAACCTTCTAACCAAGGTCTACATCCACTACCTTAGCTTCCCACTAAGGATTTCCAATCAATCCACTATTGATTCGTCCCCTTTTCTAGGCTTAAGAGGAAACCCTTATACACCGATCAAGTTTTCTACCCAAAGCCTTGATCAAACCCTCTTTACAAGAAAAAGAAAAAATGCAAACTTAAATCCCTCTAATAGGTCTTTGTTTGCTCAATAATGCACTCACCCAAAACCTAAAACACTTGAGCAAATTTGACAATTTTGGCTCACTAGTGTTTGTCTATACAAGAATTGACAATTTAAGTACAAAGACACTTGTTGATCATTTGTTGATTGACAATTGAAGCATTCATCCTATCTTGATGCTTGGAGGTCCCTTTTATACTCCTTGATGAGTTTGTAGCCGTTACTAGCCGTTGGGGTTGAATTGGAGCCGTTGAGGACTTTATTTCCCACCATAAATGCAATTCTACTGCTACCCATATCGAAACGCTCAAACCCGTTTTGATACGCTCTTTAAGTAGAAAGAGTCGTTGCAGTCTGATGAGCATCCGTATCGAAACGCCACGGGCCGTATCGAAACGCCCGTATCGAAACGCTAGGCACCGTATTGAAACGCTCTACATTTAAATGTTAGTTGGAATATAGTCGTTGGGGTTTATGACCGTTGTGGTCAATGCCGCGTAGGCGTATCGAAACGGCATAGCCCATATCGAAACGCTTGGCAAAAATCTCATCCAGAAAAGACCCGTATCGAAACATTTTTGACACTGGAAGACACCGTATCGAAACACCTAAGGGTGTTTCGAAACACCTAGATGGTTTTGTGTAGTTTGGCTTTAGAAAACATGTAAAACCCTTTGAAAACATCCCCTAAACATAGTTTCAAGTTATTTGGACTTTAGAAATGATTTTGAATTCTTTTCAAACTAGTCAAAAACATTTTTCAATTATTATATCAAAACATTAGTTCTACACTCTCCCCCTTTTTGATATAATAAAACCAACTTGAAAATTTGTTTGAGATTCTCCCCCATTTAACTTTAAAAATGTGAATAAGAGTTTAAATATATGAAATATATGAAATCAAATAAAGCTCCCCCTTATTCATTTGAAAATTCAATTTTTAAAAACCATTTCTCCCTCTTTTTGTTATATCAAAAAGAATTTAAAACATTAAGTTCAAAATAACTATAGAGGAAAAATTGACAAAAATAAAAATTTGGTTTTAAAATGGCTCCCCCTTACTCAAAGCATCATAAAAATGTTAGTCCAACATATATGATCATCTAGTTGACATAAATAAAAATAAATCAAATAAAAACAAAAGCAACTAGATTTTACCACACTTGAACTCAAGGGAGGATGTGAAGCCTTCCTTCTTCAAGTGTTTTTCCTTAGTGTGCATAGAGCTCCCCCTCATTAATTGGACTTGTTGATCACTCTCTATCACACCTAGCAAAAGACAATCAAGTAATTTTTTGTATCCAAATTGCTTTGGATCCATAGACATTAGTAGCACAAACTTTAGTCCCCTTAGGAATCCATTTTTCAATTTCATCCTTTTTTAATTGAAGTACTAAGTCCTTTTGGGACCTAAATACTTCTAAAACATTTTCCTTTTACAAATCTAGGGGCACTAGATTGTCTTACATAAAAATTTGATTTTCCAAAACTATTTTTCTTTTCAAGCTCTTTGGAAATCAAATCTTTTTCTTCTTGAACTTTTTGAAGCAAATTTTGTAGATCAAAACACTTTAGTTCAACCTCTTCAAGTTTTGCTTCAAGTTCAAGTTTGGTTTTAGAAATCAAATCATTTTGAATTTTTAACTTTGAAATTAATTTATTGTTTTTCAAAATGTGATTTTTAAACTCTAAAACCAAATCATCGTAGGCATCTTGTAATTCATCAAAAGAGTAAGAACATGAAGTAGATGAATTAGAAGTTACCCTTGAATCTTCTTCGATGGCCATAAGGCAAAGGGTGGCTTGTTCATCGTCGGTGGAGTCCTCATCACTCCAAGTAGCCACATATGCCTTCTTCTTATGGCTTGAAGTGCTTGCCCTCTCCTTTTTCATGGATTCTCGTTCAAGCTCTCTCAAGGCTTTCTTCATGAACGGGGCACACTTCTTGAAGAGATGAACTATCTCCTCTTCTTCATCCTTATCTTCACTTGATTCAATGTGATGGCAAGTGGATGATTTGAGAGCAATGGCATTGGTGTTGATGCCAAGCCCCTTGAGCTTCTTCTCTCCCATAGCTCTAATTTCTTCCCTCTTCTTCTCATCTTCTTTGTTCTTCTTCATGATTTGATGAGTAAGGAGTGACCCCATGAGTTCATCAAGCTTAAAGGTCTTCAAATTCTTTGCTTCGATGATGGCGGTCCTCTTTGAGTCCCAAGACTCGGGAAGTGAGTAGATGAGCTTTCAAACAAGTTTCTCCTCCGGAATGGCTTCTCCATATCCCTTGAGACCATTGGTGATAGTGGAGAACCTATCAAACATCTTCTCGATATTTTCTTCCGGATCCATCTTGAAGTTCTCACACTCTAAGGTGAAGAGCCCAATCTTGGTCTCCTTGACTTCATCGGTTCCCTCGTATGTGACTTCAAGCTTGTCTCATACCTCATTGGAACTCTCACAAGAAGACATCTTCTCATAGATGGTTGGGCCAAATGCACAAAAGAGGATGTGCAAGGCTTTGCAATTTAGCTCCATCTTCTTGCGATCGTCGGCACTCCATTCCGCTTTGCTTCGTTGAGGCACGAACAGACCATCTTCAACTATGTCCCATAGCTTGTAGTCTTTTGACTTAATGAAAAACTTCATCTTTATCTTCCAATGGGCATAATGGGTTCCGTCGAAGAAGGGCGGTTTGTCGATGGATTGCGTCATAGAGCCGGTTGTGTGAAATGTTGATCGAGCTTGCTGGATCTTCTCAATAGGATGTTAATCCTCTTCAATTGAGTCAAGCTCTGATACCAATTGTTGAGTTGTAAGGTGCTCGATTCCTTCAACCGATCTTGCTCACCAAGTGGCGGAGAGGTGGAATTTGGGGTGGATGTGGTGTGGAAGCTAAAAAGTAAATGACACAATGATTTTAGAGTGGTTCAACCTTCTAACCAAGGTCTACATCCACTACCTTAGCTTCCCACTAAGGATTTCCAATCAATCCACTATTGATTCGTCCCCTTTTCTAGGCTTAGAAGGAAACCCTTATACATCGATCAAGCTTTCTACCCAAAGCCTTGATCAAACCCTCTTTACAAGAGAAAGAAAAAAATGCAAACTTAAATCCCTCTAATAGGTCTTTGTTTGCTCAATAATACACTCACCCAAAACCTAAAACACTTGAGCAAATTTGACAATTTTGGCTCACTAGTGTTTTTCTATGCAAGAATTGACAATTTAAGTACAAAGACACTTTTTGATCATTTGTTGATTGAAAATTGAAGCATTCACCCTATCTTGATGCTTGGAGGTCCCTTTTATACTCCTTGATGAGTTTGTAGTCGTTACTAGCCGTTGGGTTGAATTGGAGCCGTTGAGGACTTTATTTCCCACCATAAATGCAGTTCTGCTGCTACCCGTATCGAAACACTCGAACATGTTTCGATACGCTCTTTAAGTAGAAAGAGTCGTTGCAGTCTGATGAGCATCTGTATCGAAACGCCATGGGCCGTATCGAAACGCTAGGCACTGTATCGAAACGCTCTGCATTTAAATGTTAGTTGGAAAATAGCCGTTGAGGTTTATGACCGTTGTGGTCGATGCCACGTAGGCGTATCGAAACGGCATAGCCCGTATCGAAACGCTTGGCAAAAATCTCATCCAAAAAAGACCCGTTTCGATACTCGTATCGAAACGCTTTTGACACTGAAAGACATCGTATCGAAACACCTAAGGGTGTTTCGAAACACCTGGATGGTTTTGTGTAGTTTGGCTTTAGAAAACATGTAAAACCCTTTGAAAACATCCCCTAAACATAGTTTCAAGTTATTTGGACTTTAGAAATGATTTTGAATTCTTTTCAAACTAGTCCAAAACATTTTTCAATTATTATATCAAAACATTAGTTCTACAAAAAGAAAAATCAAGACTTGCATAACCTACTTTCAAGAGTCCATGATGATCACCAAAATGAAGAAAGTGATATTAAAGCTTCTTTAAACAAAGCTGGGACCAGCCGTTTTGAAAAAGGGAATCATTCAAAACTCAACTATGTTAAAAGAAACTTTAATGGGTACAAACATAGAGACTTCTAGAAGCCCTCTAATGGTAAGAGAGTTAGAAGTGTTTGGGTTCCTAAGGAACTTGTAACTTATAACAATGTTGATACTATTGATTCTTGAATCCCCAAGGGAACCATAATTTTGAGAGCTAATACACATGGACCCAAAAGAATTTAGGTACAAAAAATCAAGACTTAATTCTATGTTTGTAGGGGGGCATCGATGCAAGGCCCAAACATCAAGTGCAAATTCATGGTACCTTGATAGTGGATGCTCGAGACACATAACCGGAGACAAGAGTCGGTTCTTGGAGCTAAAACCAAAGAGTGAAAGAGTAGTAACTTTTGATGACAACTCCAAAGGCCGCTTTGAAGGAATTGGTTCTATTGGTAACCATTCTTCTATACATATTGAAAATGTTTTGTATGTCAACGGTTTAAAACATAATTTATTAAGTATAAGTCAATTGTGTGATAAAAGATTCAATTTCATGTTTGATTTTAATGGTTGCAAAATAATTGACATTTCATCTAATAAAGTTGTGCTTATTGGTTATAGAATAGAAAATATATACATGGTGCATATAGATGACATTCATATTTCAAATGCATGTTTTGTTGCAAAAGATGAGCGTGATTCTTGGTTGTGGCATAGAAAACTAGGGCATGCTAGCATAAGTGTTTTAGAAAAATTAATTTCTACTGATCTTGTAATAGGTTTGCCTAAAATCAAGTTTTCCCTTGATAAAATTTGTGATGTATGTGCTAAAGGAAAACATAAAAGAGTTTCTTTTAAATCCATTAATGATGTATCAACAAGTAGGATATTACAATTGATCCATATAGATCTTTTTGGCCCTATTAGAACTATGAGCTTGGTGGAAAGCAATATGCATTTGTGCTTGTTGATGATTACTCTAGATTTACTTGATTCTATTTTTAAGTACCAAAGATGATGCTTTAGACAAATTCATCACATTTTCAAAAGCAAACCAAAATGATGTTGGTTACTCCATTTCTCATATTAGGAGTAACCATATAACCGAATTTCAAAATCTTAGTTTTAAGAGTTTTGCAACTTTAACGGTATTAACCATAATTTTTTAGCTCCTCGCACCCCTCAACAAAACGGGGTTGTAGAGATGAAAAATAGAACTTTAGAAAAAATGGCTATAACCATGCCTTGTGAAAATAATTTGCCAAAGTATTTTTGTGCGGAAGCCACAAATACCGCTTGTTATATTGTTAACCGTGTAATGATTATGCCTCTTTTAAAGAAAACACCTTATAAGCTTTTCAAAAATAAAAGCCTAATATTAGATATTTTCATCTTTTTGAATGCGAATGTTTTGTTTTAAACAATGGAAAAGATAATTTACGCAAGTTTGATGCAAAAAGTGATGAAACTATTTTTCTTGGTTACTCTTTAAAATATAAAGCCTATCGTGTATTTAACATAAAAACTTTAGTGGTTGAAGAGTCTATTCATGTTGTTTTGGATTATGTAGGAATTTTGAATGCAAATAATGGTGAAGGACAATCATCAAAGGTAGATGAAGTTCCATCAAAAAAAGAACCACAAGATCCACTTCTAGAAGCCTTGAATGACATGTCTCTAGAGGAAAGAGAGGTCACCTACCCAAGGGAGTTCAACTATGTAATGACT
The DNA here is from genome assembly GCA_958450335.1 of Hibiscus tridactylites. Classification (NCBI taxonomy): domain Eukaryota; kingdom Viridiplantae; phylum Streptophyta; class Magnoliopsida; order Malvales; family Malvaceae; genus Hibiscus; species Hibiscus tridactylites. The sequence continues at coordinate 74,776,681 of OY288273.1, forward strand.
CAATTTTTTCTCGAGTCAACGGGTTAGCGTTGACTCAAGTCTAAGGCCTTCGAATTTGGGTTGTAGGAAACCTAAATGGGCCTGATAAAGGTTTGGGCTTGATCTTGAGTCTCATGGTGAGACGAAAAAATGTTAAAAATGAAAAAAGAGAGGGATAGGATGGGAATTTCACCCATTTTAAAAAGTGGACTGATTCTTCCTTGTTTTCATTAGATGGAGTAAGCAAGACATAGGGACAAAGTCCCTTTTTGCTTATATCATCACCATTAAGACCATCATCCATATCTATATTCTTCATCTTTTCTCAACCCTCTATGAATTTTTGCTGGAGCAAAGGTAAAAGTTTTGTTGCAATAGTTGTTCATTTTGAAATTTAAAGGTAAGATTCGAATCAAGCTTAAGATGATTTACATTGGGAGGTAAAAAATCTTGAAAAATGGTGGTTGGTGGAAAAATGAGATTTTGTAGGAAAGTTGAGTTTGGAGGGGTGTTAGCTTGATTCTTTTGTATGGTAATTCATTTTTACTTCTTTCTAATCATTTAGAGGTGTAACTATGTTATATTTACACTTGTGATTAGTCAAGGAAGTGAGGGAAGCTTCCAACACTAAGGAGAAGAAGAATAAGTGAGAAGCTTTATTGTTTGAGGTAGCTTTTGGGTTGGTTGACAAGGTTAGTACATCTTTAACCTATCCTATTTGCCGCCTTTCTTAAATTTGATTGCTTGGCTAAATTTCATTTGGGGGCAAGAGTTAGAGAAAGCATGATATAAATAGTTTTTGGCTTGATTGTTAAAATAATGATGTTTTGATGTTATGGGCTCGATTTTGGGTGGCCCTTGAGTGCTCAAAATCACTATAGCACTTCCAAGTGAGTTGGGGGTTCGAATATGAGTGTCTAAGGGCTGTGTGGAAGTAAACATGTGGCTGAGATGTCATTTTTTGGGTTCGAGTATCGGTATGGGTCAAACTTGTACAACACTGGTAGGTTTTTCAACATAAACCAGGCGAGTTAGTGCTTGTGTACCGGTACTGCTTGAAGGCAGTACCGATACAGTGACCCTGTGTACCGTACGGTCGAGCCAATATCGATACCATTTCATTTCTTGGAATTTCAGTACTTGTACGGTCGAGCCAGTACCGATACTTCTTGAAGGGGGAGATTGTTAAACCTATATTTGATTTTGATATAACAAGGACTTAATTACAAATAAATAAAATTTTAAGGTACTTGATTTTACTCACAATTTGACAAGCATTCGAACTTAAACATTTTTTAAGTCAAATTTCAATCTCAAATATTTTTCTATGTGTTTTGGTACTCATTCAACCATTTTGGTAATTGAGTACTGGTACGGCCTATGCCCTACTGGTACGAGTTTTCATTACTAGAAACTGATTTATACTTAATGACATACGCGTATCGGTACAACTTTTTGAAACTATAATCCAAAATGTGCTACGAGTACCAGTACGAGGGTTTACTAATTTTAAATTAGTTTTTTTACCGTTACCCTTGTTAGATTTCTTGGAACCAAAATTTAAACATTTTGATGTGCGTACCGGTATAGCTATACGCGTACTGATACCCTTTGTTAATAAAAATTTTCAAGGATTCTAGTGAGTTAAAGGAATATCAGTACGATATGGCCCGTACTAGAACCTTTTATAAAATCATCACTTCGTACCGATAAGCTTGTCCGCATACCGTTACCCCTTTGTTGCAACGACTATTTTTATTTTAAGCAAGTACCGATACGAATGCTCGTGTACATATACTTAGGCTTGCCAAACATCATTTATTGCGGGAAATTTGCAGCTCATCGACTCTATTCAATATCTCAACAACCCAAACGGCTAGAAATTAATGAAGGGGGTATAAAAACAATTCTCAAAAGCTTCTTCAACAACAAGACAACATTCAAGCACATATCCAACCTCTTTGAGCTCAAATTGCAAAATTCTTATAACCCACTTGAGTGATTTTTATTGTATTTTATTTTTCATCAAGTTTGGGGTTTTAGTGATCTTTGAATTGTGCAAACATTCACCCTTTAGAGGATTTCATAGCTTGCTTATTTATATCTACCTTTAAGAAAATGGATTACTAGACTTTGGGGTATAAGTCTAGGTGATTGTGAGGTTATCTCATTTGGCAGAAAAGGAAAGACAAATTAGTGAATTTGTAAAAATCCTTAGTGTGGATAGCTAAGATAGTGGATGTAGACCTTGTTTAGAAGGTTGAACCACTTTAACCACTTGTGCAAATTTTCTTTGTTTTTGCTCTTTGCTTCTACCAATTTTTTAATTGTCAATTCACTCCTCTCTTGGCCAGTTTCATTGATTTATCAACTCAACAAAAACGTTCAATGTCTAAATTTCAGTGAGTAAATTTAGCGTTTTGAAATTTCAATTACCAAAATAGGTTTAAGAGTTAAGTTCAGTGGTGATTTTAATTTACCCTAAACTCAAACAACACATCAAAATGGATGATACGAAAATGTCTTGTTTCTATTAAGAATGAAAATACTATCTTTTTATTAGGTTCAGTGGTGAGAAATATGGGTTGCAAGAGATTCTCCCTCAGTCGGTGCGAAAGGGTTCATACACTTCTCTATGGCGTGCAATAGCAAACTCATGGGATTTGTTGCGCGACAACCTTGCTTGGTCTCTAGGAAACGGTGAGTCTGTGAATTTCCTTCAGGATGTTTGGATCCCTGCGTTAGGGCCTTTGCGTAACCATCTTCTTCATCATGTTTCACTTGGCTCCACCTTTTCTTTTGTTGAGTTCATTACCAATGATGGCAATTGGGACCTAGCAAAGCTTGCAATGTTCTTTACCCAAACTGCAGTTCAGCATATTGCGGGCATCAAGTGTCCCACTTTCCAGAACGTATCTGATTCCTGCTTTTGGAAACATGACAGCAAACACATCTTTTCGATACAATCTGCCTATGCTTGTATCTCAAATCAGCAGTGGGATGCTCATCAACCCATTTGGAAGCAAATTTGGCATCTCCCTGTGCCGCAACGACTTCGACTCTTCATTTGGTTAGCATATAGACACCGTCTGATGACAAATCTTGAACGTTGTCGTCGACTTATTGGTGATAACCCGACCTGTCCATGTTGCCAAGAATCGGATGAATCCATTCTCCATACCCTTCGAGACTGTAGGTTTGTTAAACTGATCTGGTTGCAGTTGGTACCCCAAGCTGCTGCGCCGATGTTCTTTACTCAACTTTCTCATGAATGGCTACAAGGTAATTTAATTTGTAGAGATCTTTGCACCAGTTATGAACTCCCATGGCATATTCTGTTCATCTCTATCTTATGGCATGTTTGGAAGAATAGGAACAACTTGGTCTTTAATGGAACCTATGATTCAAATGAGATTGTCTTAAGTCGCAGCTTTCTTTGGGCCCGACATTATAATAATGCTCGCGCAGTACCAGCAATCTCTAGAAACAAATATGATGTGGAAATACAATGGCCTGTCATAACTTTGGACGATCCTTGTTTGAACATTGATGGAGGTGTCTCGCCATCCACCGGAGTTGGTTACATTGGAGGGGTTGTTCGCGGCAAGGGAGGTGAGTGGCACTTCGGCTTCCATAAATCTGTTGGAATCGTCTCTCCTTTACATGCAGAATTATGGGCAATTCTCACAGGGTTACAACTTGCTTGGAGCAAGGGTTTGTCTAGCTTGACAGTTCAATCAGATAGCACAGAGGCTTTGAAGCTTATCCAAGCACCGTCTGCGTCACAGAGCCCTATATCTCTTGTTCGAGCCATTGTCTCTATGATCAAAAAGAATTGGTCTATCTACTTCCACTGGATACCGCGTGAAGCAAACAAGGTAGCTGACATGCTTGCAAAGTTTGCTGACCCTTTGGAGCATTCTGTCATTTTTCTGGATCAACCTCCTTTAGTTTTAAATCCTTTATTGCATCGTGATATTTTGGGACCACCTTATTGTAAGCCGGCTCATTAGCTAGGCGCTATCCCTTTTCATTCAAAAAAATAATATTTTATTTTTATAGTTATAATAATATTTTTCTAATAATTATATTTTTAATTTAATTATTAAATAAATATCTATTTGTTTCTATTTTGGAAAAAAACTATATATCAACATATTTTCAATTATAAAAATAATATTTGATTTCTATTAACTAAATTTGACTTTTATATTAGAAAAAATTGAAATTGAAAATTGTTTTCTAAAAATGAAAATAAAAAAAATAATATTTTCTAAATACAAAAGGACCCTATTTTCATCGTTCTGACATCGTTCATTCTCTTTGACCACGATTTTATTGTTTTCTCTTTTTTAACGACTCTTCTACCTCCATCTACTCATCCATTCGTTCACATTCGAGCCCTCGTCGTCCATTAATGTAGTCACCAAGCCATCAAACACGTGAGTTCATCCATTCAATGCAGTGAGAGTTTTGGATATGTGCGAGATGAGCGACCGTACAGTGCTAAAAAAAGAGGAGCCTCAAATAAGTTAAATTAAATGTTTATAGGGAAAACAAAATATTTTGATTTAATAAATTACAAGAAAAAATTAAAAAAAATGACTTTAAAGAATGCCCATAATATATATATATATATATATATATATATATATATATATATATATAATAAAGCCTACTTTTAAAATTATAAATTAAAAATCTCGTTTTAATAAATTGTATAAGGTCCCATAAACCTTTGAGCCGCCCCTGATTCAATGTATGAGCGTTGATCCATCATCGTTACTCCGATCGTCGTCGTCCCATCATCGTTGACATTCTAATCAATGCCTAAAATTTAGTTAATCAAACCACATATAAACCTCAACCAACGAATTGATCAAAACCACTCAAAAGTTGTAAAAGGCCGATTTAAACTTCACTCCTTTTCTCATTCTCAAGTGTTTCTATCGTTTCTGTAAATTCAATCTTAAATAAGCAAACGTAATTTTTATTTGCAAGCCAAATAATAAAGATCTTGTGGACATAATTATATTTTTTCTTATATTAAAAATACTCACATTTAATTTCCTTGTTCAATAGCGTATGATATATAAGGTTAGACCATTTGAATATATATACACACACGGAATTAAGATGCACTTGTACCGTTGTACGATATAAAATTATTTTATTTTACATTAATTTATTATCATTATATTAATTAAGTTTAATGATTGAAATTAAACTTTTTAAAATTATGAATAATCTACATTTTCTATTTTTTTCTAAATCTGTACACTTACTGATGTTAATCTCAATATTTCATCTTCATTCGTGAACAATCTTGAAAGACATAAAATTAAAATATATATATATATATATATATATATATATATATATATATATTATATCAGTGGCAAAACTTGGTAAAACTTGGTAACAGAGTATGAGGGGCAGCATATTTTTTTAAATTAAAAGTTTAAATTTATTTTTTCAAAAAATTTAAATGATTTATTTATATTTTCTAGAAAAATTGAAGTCTAACTAAAATTTTTGAAATTTTAAAAATTTAATGAATATTATGAATATTTATCTATGTGGATGTCTATCATGATAAGGACTTTATTAAGGAGATTTGACTTACTTTATCATTAGAAATATTATCTACATTATTAGAGTTTAATGTATTATATACTTCTTATGCCTATAAATAGATGATTTATTGAAGGCATTGTACACAAGTCTATATTTTGAGAATAATAAAAATCTTCCTTTTTCTCTCATCTCTTTGTTCTTCTTGTTCTTCGTTCTTATTCTTGTTCTTCTTTATTTTATTCACAACACGTTATCAACACGAGACTCTAATCAACTCAGGTATTCATCGTTTGAATCAAAAAGAAGTTACTGAAAAGAATTCGAGTATAGAATGAACAAAGATAAGTTTCTTTTTCCCCTTATTTTTTTAGTTACTGGTTATCTGTATGTTTATATTTTAACTTGGTTTTTAACTTTTGAAAGACATGGAAGCATGTTTGATTGTATTTGAATTTTGATAATTGGGCAGAGATGAGCTTGCGATTTCTCACAATTTTCGAATGGCGTGGAAGCATATTTTAACTCAAAGCACGATCCCGCTCAATTACCGTGGTTTTGTTGGTGATTCTCGGAAAAGATTTTAATATTATATTAAAGAATATATCCATTATAGATTCAAACTATCTTGAAAATTTTGGTACCTTTTTTAATCATTCTTAAATTAAGGTCAGTATATCTTGATCTATTATTTGGTTATTGTCTTGTTTTAATAATTTTGATTAAGGGTTTGACTATTTTTTATTGAAGTTAATAGTGACGACATTCATGTATGATTCGTCGATTTACGGATCATCTCAGGTGGGAAATAACATGCAGTCTATTAACATGATTTTGCTAATTAGAAATCCAATCATACGAATTGCAATTATGGATCATATTTTTTATATATATTATTTTATCATTGAGAATTGATATTTTAACCGTATTTTAAGTTTTACATGTCTTTAAACGGCTTGGAAAGATATATGACATAAAGAGATTATGAGAAGTTGTCTTGGTTATTTATATCTTCATTGTCCTTGAGAGGAAAATCAATATCGATAAATTTTGATTTTATTTTTATTCTTTATATTATTATTTTAAAGTGCGATAAATCATGGTGATTTTGCTCGAAAGTAATATTTCTTTTATATCGAAAAACTCAACTGTAGACTTCTTCCAATGTCAAATTACAAAAATTCATTTTGACAAGAATTTTGTGGGAGGCATTCCTTGAAGTGAATGCAAGCATGATGTTTATTCCATGTGATTATCAATGATGAGGCGTTTCTTAAAGTGAATGCAAGCATGATGGTTATTCCATGCAATTATTGGATCCGTTTCATTCCCTAAAGAGAATGCAAACATGGTAAATCACTATTTAATTGGTAACATAACTTCGATATAATCCAAGTATATTGGTTGGACATCCCGTTCTGCGAGGCTATTGGTCTCAAAGGAAGTTTTTAAAGAACCTTGTGGACTGGTTTAACAAATCCGCGTGCGAGAACTAAATCTTTGTTCTATGTGGTAAGGATATGTGAAAAGGATTTTAAAGGCCCACTAGCTCTACTCCATTTCCTAAAGTGAATGTGAGATTATATTATGGAAAGAATAAAAGCCACATTAGAAGTTGTGGTCGTGATTGAAACTATGATTATAGACATGAAAAATATGGTCATTTTAAGGATACTTCTACCCATCGGTAGTGAGATTATAAGGATGACAAGAGTGATAAAGATCATTCTAATGAAGTAAAATCATTTTTATTACCAATGTGATATTATAAATCATTGGTCTCATACTTGTCGTACGTTGAAAAATCAACAATCATTGAATGATAAAGGGAAGAAAATAGAAGCAAATTTTGTTTGCGAAAAATGACGAAGATGATATTGGTCTAACTTTATTTGGACATTGTTGGTCTAACTCATTTGGACGTTGTTGATTTTCTTATAACCCTCGAAGAGAATAAATCATCTTCTAATTATTCTCATAACTTTGAAGAAAATTATTTATCTTTTTATTTATTTATCTTTATGTTTATTTACTTTACACACATTAATTATTTACATTTTATATTTATATTTATATATTATGATATTTATTTATTTTGTTTAACATGATTACTTGTCAAATACAATCTATGATGACGATTTATGCTCAACATAAATATAAGATATATTTTCCCATTTAAATGCAAGGGAATAATATGAGTACAATATATCAAAGTACTGAAAATATTGATGCTCTGGAAGAGCAATAAATTCTTGAGAGAAAGCACATTATGAAAAGTGCAGAATTGCGAATATTGCAATAATTACCGCTAATGGTAATAATATCGTCACTACTATAAGTGAAAATTTTAAGAGAGCAATATGAGTTTGCAAAATATCCCTTTGAGAATTATAGATAAGTTATGTTATCAACTGGAATTTGAAATAAGCCAATGTAAATATAAGTTCGGTAGCCAAAAGGTCAGTTGAAAGCTCTAGAAGAGCTATATATTGGCAAATTTGGGTGAAAACCCCTTTTTTATTAATTATATATAATTTTGGCTCCCTCCCATAATTATTTGGAAAAATGACCCCCAAACTTGCCACGTAGTTGAAAATCGCGTTCTCTGGGAAGCGAGACTTGAACTCGCGTTCTGCAGAGCGCGAGGTCCATCTACTTGACATCGTTGTTTGAAATAACAGTTTCTCAGGAACTCGCGTTTTGCAGAACGCGAGGTTCTTGAGAATTTGAAAAGGCGGCTGAATATATCGCACAGAACTCGCGTTATGCAGAACGCGAGGTCTGTGCGATTTTGGGTTGAAAAACAAGGGTGGGTAGGCCTGTTCGAGCCTAATTTTAGGCTTATAAATCGTATTTTTTAGCGAACATCGAGTTTGTGTTCGTAGTACTAGAAATTTTCTATCGTATGACACCAACACGGTCAATTTCCGTCCATTCTAAACTCGCATAAAATGGCTTCCAAAACCCTATGCTATCATCCTTTTTTGAATGAAATTGACTTTGAAGAACGATTGATAATTTTGGTTTAGTAATCGCATAAAAGTAATAAAAAATTGAAATTAAATAAACATTTAAAAGTTTAATTATAATAGATAAAGAAAATTATATTTATTATTATTATTATTATTAAATAAATGTAATAATAGTTATAATAATATTATTAATACTCTAATAAATATAAATATAAATTTATTATTATTATTATTATTATTATTAGTTTATATTAGGATTAAAATAAAATATTATTATTATTAATCATTAAAAATAATAATATTTTTTACAATTAAACGAATTTGAGTATTTCATAACAATTGAATATATAAAATCGTTGTTACACCGAACCCAACATTTCTTAAAAGATCCTCAAATTGTTCTGACGGTGATGATCATCATGAAGGTGGAATTTGTGATGTTATTTGTTTATAATTGTAACCCCCTCGTCCCGGTCTGGCCGGACGACCGGTCCGAGTGGGCCACACGGGGAAAACCGAAGCGAAACCCGTTAAGGTCCCACCTCGGTTAGCAACCCTAGAAAAATTTCTTTTATTTATCTTGTCTAAAAGTCCATTTAAGTCCTATGTGATCAAACATCGGAATAAAACACATGAGACCAACATTCGAACCCAGAACAGCAGTTAAACAGCCCAATTTTAATCTTTTAAACAAGCCGTTTCGAAACGCCCCTGAGGCGTATCGAAACGCCTTGACCAGGTCAACTGTCCTAGAGCCTTTACAAGGGGTCGTATCGAAACGGTGGTCAACCGTTTCGAAACGCCCACGACGGTCAATATCTCGTGGTCAACGAGATTTTGACCGTTTCGAAACCTTTACACCCGTTTCGAAACACCTTCATCTCGTGAATTTCTCAGAATTCCAGTAGCCAAAACGTTCCGATACGTGTTTCGGAACAGGGGTTCCAAAGGCCATACCGTATCGGAACGCGTTCCGATACGGGGTCCCTGAAGCCTACCCGTTCCGAAACGATCCCTCCCGTTTTGAAACGCTGGCAGTCTGTAGCCTTTGAAATACAGATTTAGAGGTGTTTTGACAAGTCTAAAGGTCCCATAGGACCCCTAAAGGCACACACAACCATCAAACATAATCTAGAGGCATACATCCTAGGTCTAACATACTCAAACACGTACAAGCATGGATTTGGACAATCTTTCATACATAGCAAATGAGTTTACATGTCACTCAAAGCAACTTAAGCATTCATAAGACATCCATCGAACTAGCATTTGGCAAGATATATCATGCTTACAAATCAAGTCAACCATAGACATACATCGAGACTCGAATCAATAATTCCTATCCCATTGCTTTACTATTACAATCTTTAAATTTAAACATCATACTTGAGCTAACCATATGCATTGTCGAATAAAAGAGAGCGTAAGCATAAAAGCTTAGTGAGGGTAAGCTCTTTAAAACAAACCTCGACAATGCAGGGTCCAAGCACGAGCTACAACCAAGATAAAATGCATGATCTTACCTCCGATCCACGCGAGCCATAAATATAGATGATGCATGAACATATATTCAATATCATGTCATGCTCAACATGTTTAAATCCACAACATATGAAATCACATATATTAAACCATGTTAGCAACACCTCCCAAAACACCTTGGCTCACAATTAACCACATATTGGCAACATAAACTACAATCTGTATTGGCACCTAGCTATGACTCGAATACGCGGATAACCCGTTGGAACGTATTTCCAACAACAACATTACCTCGGTGGGATTCCACTCATCACCGGTCCTTGCATGTGCGGGATTCCACTCATCGCCACATGCCCTACGGATGGGATTCCACTCATCATCACGTAGAAATATAAATACAATTTCCGGGCGAACCCGTACTCCTCCTTGGTGACTCAACGCCACCAAGGCCACGCGCGACTTTTGACTCATGTTTACACACTAACATCCTAATGATCGATCATTTGTACCCAAGCATACTAGTGCCAATACTACACATTTCATTAATCATTCATAATATCAATTCATAACACTCCGTGCTTAGCACGTACTCACCATGACTTACCGTCATGCACAAACCACATTTCCATGCCTAGTATGTACTCACCATGATCCTCGGATCATGAAACCTCCTCATAATACCATTTCACATATCCACACCACATGTACATCATTAACAACCATATCACATTATATTTTACACATGTGTATAACCTTACCATATCTATCATCAACATGCATATAACAATACATCAAACATGCTCCAACATACATGTATACAACACATACATAATCAACACCATCCCAATTTAACACGAGGCATATACAACCATTAAAAAGTGCAACCAAAGTCTCTAATCAAAGCTTGGGATTAGGCCACCATTCTAATCCCAACTCTAGGTGGGTTTACCAAGCCCATCCTAGGTTCACATGCTTGAACCAAATACTCAAAACCATTTTGAAAATAATTTAACCACTCACCTCTACCTCCAAGCTCAAATACAAAGCAACCATGGTCTTCAATTTTCCGGATTTGCTCCCAAGGCTTCACCAACCCAAAACCAAGCTTCTAAACATCTCAACACAAGTAAAACAATCACATATCAATTCATCAATTAAAGTAGCAAACCCGGAACACTAATCAAACACCAAACTCAACATTTTAAACCATGAACAACCCCCAAATTACCAAATTCGAGCAGCCCTTATACACAGCCCAAAACTTGTGATTTCAGCTCATTTAGCACATTCAAATGCTTCCAAAACAGCCCCCAACTAGCACCCTAACACCAACCTTCAATTTCCAACACAAACCCCACCAAAATTCCCATTTTCGCACTCCAAACTTACCCAGCAGAAAATTCCATTTTCAAACACCCAAATGACATCTAAATGGTCCCAAATCATCCTCTCAACATACCCTAACCATCAGCCCTTCAATTACACACTAAAACCCACCAAAATCAACTTTTTGACACCTCAAAAATGGGTTTAAGAACCCACTTCGGAAATTCATTAAAAATTAACCAAATTAACATATAATGTGTATTTCAACTTCATTAAACAAAACCCCAACTCAATTTAACAAAACAAGATGAAAAACCCATAAAAATCTAAACTTTTAAATCAAACCCTAATTTCCAAAAGTTCATATTTTTGAAATCTAAAACCATAGATAGATAGAGATTAAAGAGGAGAGTTTGAATATGATTTTACCTTTCAAAACCCCTTTGAAATGAAGTTGAAATCAATGGAATTGTAGTCAAGCTTTGAGAGGGTTTTGGAGAGGGTTTGGGGTGTTTAACATTGAAGATGGGAAAAAGGTGAGAAAGATGACAACTTTATTTTAAAAATTGTCTTGCTTTTTAAAACTTTTGGGTCCAATTACAACATTGGTCCCTCACTCCTTATTAAAGCTCAATTTGGTCATTATTTATAGTTGGTTTATTTTAATTAGATTTTATTTGACTCGAACTATAACCCGGCTAGCTCATAGCCCCAAAACACGGGTGTTACAACTCTCCCCCACTTAAGGAAATTTCGTCCCCGAAATTTATCGAACGTGAGGAGCCACTAAGACATGCTATTTCACACTGTCCTTGTCCTCTCACCACCATGTTAACCAACTCGAATGACTTATCATACAACATTTGCTATCTTACACTAAGATCCCAACTGATTCTTCAAGGCATGCCAATTTCAAACTCAACTCAATCTCTTCAACAAACACAGCACGAAACAGATCTGACTCCCACTTCTGAATCATAGATACACGTATCACATCTCAAACCCCTTTCTAACTCCGATGGTAACCGCAACAGATAACAACAGAACTAGCCCGATTCACAACTCCTACAATACTGCTTGAACACTTGACTCATAACTTTCTCTGACTGATCCTCTGTCTTCATCAATTAACCAAACACTATGCAGGCGTCTTCGAAATTATTCTAGTTGAAATCTCGGATCTTTATTACTCACTTTTACTATGAATCTTCCACGGATGTAACAGGCTAGAAGAAAACTGAAGCTCAGTCTTGACACTCTGATAATTTACACACTCACTCGCACACTGAACCACATTATTCATCCACTCAATTCAGAAGCATTCATCTTCAACCTACAATACGTCTTTATACAACTTAGATGGAATACAAATGAACTACCGTGCTCTTCGGCCCAAAACAACACATCTCAAAACACTAGGTCAATCGGTACAACTATTCTGCCTCTGAAATGCAAAACTCTATCATCTCGGAAGCTGTATTCTGAAGGTCTTCCTTCTACTATGCCTCGCACGTGAGGTGTCATGAATCTGTCTTGCAACTGTTTCGCTTCAAGCATTCTGACTCAATGTAGGTTCAACACGAAACGCGGCCACAAGAACACTGTCATTCGGCAACTGAATTCGGAAAAATACAACTCACAACTCAACTACTAATCTAACAATAATTTCAACTCGGAACATCGGTTACTACATTGACTACCTTTGGGTGGTACTCACTCTTGATATTACAGTCTTCAAGCATTTCTAACACTTATGTTGTTCAAGTTTCAACCCTTCCTAAGTTGTCTAACAATTCAAGTTCTGATAATATGTACGTACACATTGTGCATTTCTTACTATACAAACTTTGTCTCTAAGTCTTCGAAGCAAACACAACTGTAATTAACTCTATGACTCATATCGGATAACTCTTCTCACGGTCTTTCAACTAACTCGATGAACATGTCAAAAATCATTTCGTCTTGCATAAGCACACAACCTAACTCTACATGTGACACATCAGTATGGCTCACAATTTCTTTCTCTAACATAAGCTGATCAAGGTCGAAGTTTTCATCAAAGTTTCTTTCGGTTCCTCAAGGGTCCAATGTCTCGCATCTAACCTCGCAAACTGAACTGTCTTCTGTAGCAATCTATCAATGGAGCAACTATCTTTAAAGGACTATTTACAATTCTCTGAAAGTAACAATGCTAGGCCTAGGAACTATAGATATCTGTCACAGTCTTCAATTTCTTCCAACTCATGTCTTCTTTTGCCTACTTGGGATTTACCCTAATACACTCTGATGATCTGCATGTTCTAGGAGAACATCTTCATTAACTCGAAGTTCACGTTGCATAACTTGGCATACATTTAATTCTCTAATAGAATCTACCACACTGACTTCAAAGCTTGTCATGATCTTCCTCGGTACTTGAATATACTCACGTGACATCTAGAAGAGCTACTACAACTGATCAAGAAACTCAGGAAAATATTCTGTTCAACATCTCTATGAAGGTAACTAATACACTAGTCAAACAAAACGACATAACTCAGAGCTCAAGGTGATCACATCTTGCCTCTATAGTTGTCTTCGGCACTTCAACTTTCCTCACCTTCAACTGGAAGTAAACGGATCTCAAATTAATCTTCAAATAGACTGAAGCACACACTAACTGATCAACAATTTACTGACACTCGGAAACGGATACTACTCCTTCACTGTCATTTGTTTCAACTGTCTGGAATCTATACACATTCTCGTACTGTCACTCTTTCTTCTTCACAAATTACACCGTAGAATTCTGAGTTGATGCACTAGGCCTAATGAATCTAAGGTCTAACAAGTCTTGAAGTTAATTCTTCAACATTCTCAATTCTTCCGAAATTCATAAGCTACAGAACAAACAAAACAGAAGCAACCTCGAAACGATCTCAATAACAAACTCTTCTCCTCTAACAAGAGGTAAACCGACAATTCTTCCAAACACTTCTAGGAAAAGAAAACACAACTATTCTAACATTCTGCGGTCTAATCTTTATTTCAGATTCAAATCCATCACAATTGCTAAGCAAGCTTGTCAACTAAACTCAATCAATCTTTGACCTCTAAAGCTGGATCAACATTCAATAAGGAGTTCACATCCTCACTTACCACTACAGTCTCACAAAAATCTGCATCTTCAAAGCAACTCTCTCTTTGTCTCAACGTATACACTAACTCTATGCTCTTCAAGCCAAACCTTGACAAAAGGTATATCAACCGTAGAAAGACAATCACTTCACATCTACTAGAAACTAGTAACTCTGAACATGTACACAACTGATAGTCTTCGGTCCTCTTGTTTTCAGACTGGTTCTTCAACAAAATCTGACTCTTCTAAGCCGTTTTTAGAGCATCTCGTAACTTCAAGACTCGATTCTGATCGCACACAAACAGTCTTGCCGGACTTGTTCTATCCCTACCAAACAATCCTGAAGTCAAAGCTCAATGCTCCCTTCTCGGCCCAACTATATCGGAAGTGGCTTCATCTCTTTCGCTTGCTGGAAAACAACTCAACGTACACTGACCCAATCACCCAAACTAGCTCCCACTCACGGACACTGACCAGCTGTCTTGCATTCAAATCATAGGCCGAACCCCAACGGTCACCAACTGACACTTCTGAATTTCAGATTACTCACACGAGACCCCTACCTTGATTTCGCTAAAAGGACCAAGGTGCTCGCACCTACCTCTAACACTTCACCGGGCAGATTCAAACTTGCAGGCTTGCTAACAATGTACAGAAATACGGACTCGGAATCAACTGGAGGAGACAACTTAATACGGTACCAAGGGCTCATCTGTTAAAACATCGACACCACTCTAACTCCCATTCATATGCCTTCACTTCTTCTTACCAACCAATGTCAGAGTTGGTCACATTGTCCCTCCTCCTCAAGAGTCAACCCACATACACACCGTCTCAAACGGACGAATTGTACCTCAATTCTGGTACAACCATACCTCTCTAACTAAGGTGGTGGACTCCCCTAACGTCGTCCACCTTTTCAGAAACTACAACCTCCACTTACTAAAAAGCAATTAAATAAACAACAACATCAACAGTAAATTTTCATACAAATTGGGTTAGCAAAGGAAAGGGTCCAAGTGGCTCAAGTATGATTCCCTCACTTAAAAAAATCACTTTTTCAATGTAATAGTAGCAATGGGACTCTACTAAACATGCTTCGAGCAAATCAACACACATACATGCTCAACCAAGCATATAACAGGGCTTGCTTGTTAAACAAGCAAACTTAAGCTACTATCAAACAACATGCATTCTCAACCAATCAATCATACATTATAACATACACGGAATAACAAACAACATGCTTTTAAACGAGCAATCAACATATTTGTCATACAAGCAGCCATTCTTGCAAAACAAGCAAACACCGTGCAATTAAATTTAAAAACTTGAACTTACCTCACTTACCTGCCCAAGGTCTCGGAAACCTTAGGCTATGATACCAACAAATGTAACCCCCTCGTCCCGGTCTGGCCGGACGACCGGTCCGAGTGGGCCACACGGGGAAAACCGAAGCGAAACCCGTTAAGGTCCCACCTCGGTTAGCAACCCTAGAAAAATTTCTTTTATTTATCTTGTCTAAAAGTCCATTTAAGTCCTATGTGATCAAACAGCGGAATAAAACACATGAGACCAACATTCGAACCCAGAACAGCAGTTAAACAGCCCAATTTTAATCTTTTAAACAAGCCGTTTCGAAACGCCCCTGAGGCGTATCGAAACGCCTTGACCAGGTCAACTATTCTAGAGCCTTTACAAGGGGTCGTATCGAAACGGTGGTCAACCGTTTCCAAACGCCCACGACGGTCAATATCTCGTGGTCAACGAGATTTTGACCGTTTCGAAACCTTTACACCCGTTTCGAAACACCTTCATCTCGTGAATTTCTCAGAATTCCAGTAGCCAAAACGTTCCGATACGTGTTTCGGAACAGGGGTTCCAAAGGCCATACCGTATCGAAACACGTTCCAATACGGGGTCCCTGAAGCCTACCCGTTCCGAAACGATCCCTCCCGTTTCGAAACGCTGGCAGTCTGTAGCCTTTGAAATACAGATTTAGGGGTGTTTTGACAAGTCTAAAGGTCCCATAGGACCCCTAAAGGCACACACAACCATCAAACATAATCTAGAGGCATACATCCTAGGTCTAACATACTCAAACACGTACAAGCATGGATTTGGACAATCTTTCATACATAGCAAATGAGTTTACATGTCACTCAAAGCAACTTAAGCATTCATAAGACATCCATCGAACTAGCATTTGGCAAGATATATCATGCTTACAAATCAAGTCAACCATAGACATACATCGAGACTCGAATCAATAATTCCTATCCCATTGCTTTACTATTACAATCTTTAAATTTAAACATCATACTTGAGCTAACCGTAAGCAACACTTGGAGGCCTTTCCTTGCCCTTGCCACCCTCAAGCTATTGATCTGCATTGTCGAACAAAAGAGAGCGTAAGCATAAAAGCTTAGTGAGGGTAAGCTCTTTAAAACAAACCTCGACAATGCAGGGTCCAAGCACGAGCTACAACCAAGATAAAATGCATGATCTTACCTCCGATCCACGCGAGCCATAAATATAGATGATGCATGAACATATATTCAATATCATGTCATGCTCAACATGTTTAAATCCACAACATATGAAATCACATATATTAAACCATGTTAGCAACACCTCCCAAAACACCTTGGCTCACAATTAACCACATATTGGCAACATAAACTACAATCTGTATTGGCACCTAGCTATGACTCGAATACGCGGATAACCCGTTGGAACGCATTTCCAACAACAACATTACCTCGGTGGGATTCCACTCATCACCGGTCCTTGCATGTGCGGGATTCCACTCATCGCCACATGCCCTACGGATGAGATTCCACTCATCATCACGTAGAAATATAAATACAATTTTCGGGCGAACCCGTACTCCTCCTTGGTGACTCAACGCCACCAAGGCCACGCGCGACTTTTGACTCATGTGTACACACTAACATCCTAATGATCGATCATTTGTACCCAAGCATACTAGTGCCAATACTACACATTTCATTAATCATTCATAATATCAATTCATAACACTCCGTGCTTAGCACGTACTCACCATGACTTACCGTCATGCACAAACCACATTTCCATGCCTAGCATGTACTCACCATGATCCTCGGATCATGAAACCTCCTCATAATACCATTTCACATATCCACACCACATGTACATCATTAACAACCATATCACATTATATTTTACACATGTGTATAACCTTACCATATCTATCATCAACATGCATATAACAATACATCAAACATGCTCCAACATACATGTATACAACACATACATAATCAACACCATCCCAATTTAACACGAGGCATATACAACCATTAAAAAGTGCAACCAAAGTCTCTAATCAAAGCTTGGGATTAGGCCACCATTCTAATCCCAACTCTAGGTGGGTTTACCAAGCCCATCCTAGGTTCACATGCTTGAACCAAATACTCAAAACCATTTTGAAAATAATTTAACCACTCACCTCTACCTCCAAGCTCAAATACAAAGCAACCATGGTCTTCAATTTTCCGGATTTGCTCCCAAGGCTTCACCAACCCAAAACCAAGCTTCTAAACATCTCAACACAAGTAAAACAATCACAAATCAATTCATCAATTAAAGTAGCAAACCCGGAACACTAATCAAACACCAAACTCAACATTTTAAACCATGAACAACCCCCAAATTACCAAATTCGAGCAGCCCTTATACACAGCCCAAAACTTGTGATTTCAGCTCATTTAGCACATTCAAATGCTTCCAAAACAGCCCCCAACTAGCACCCTAACACCAACCTTCAATTTCCAACACAAACCCCACCAAAATTCCCATTTTCGCACTCCAAACTTACCCAGCAGAAAATTCCATTTTCAAACACCCAAATGACATCTAAATGGTCCCAAATCATCCTCTCAACATACCCTAACCATCAGCCCTTCAATTACACACTAAAACCCACCAAAATCAACTTTTTGACACCTCAAAAATGGGTTTAAGAACCCACTTCGGAAATTCATTAAAAATTAACCAAATTAACATATAATGTGTATTTCAACTTCATTAAACAAAACCCCAACTCAATTTAACAAAACAAGATGAAAAACCCATAAAAATCTAAACTTTTAAATCAAACCCTAATTTCCAAAAGTTCATATTTTTGAAATCTAAAACCATAGATAGATAGAGATTAAAGAGGAGAGTTTGAATATGATTTTACCTTTCAAAACCCCTTTGAAATGAAGTTGAAACCAATGGAATTGTAGTCAAGCTTTGAGAGGGTTTTGGAGAGGGTTTGGGGTGTTTAACATTGAAGATGGGAAAAAGGTGAGAAAGATGACAACTTTATTTTAAAAATTGTCTTGCTTTTTAAAACTTTTGGGTCCAATTACAACATTGGTCCCTCACTCCTTATTAAAGCTCAATTTGGTCATTATTTATAGTTGGTTTATTTTAATTAGATTTTATTTGACTCGAACTATAACCCGGCTAGCTCATAGCCCCAAAACACGGGTGTTACAACTCTCCCCCACTTAAGGAAATTTCGTCCCCGAAATTTATCGAACGTGAGGAGCCACTAAGACATGCTATTTCACACTGTCCTTGTCCTCTCACCACCATGTTAACCAACTCGAATGACTTATCATACAACATTTGCTATCTTACACTAAGATCCCAACTGATTCTTCAAGGCATGCCAATTTCAAACTCAACTCAATCTCTTCAACAAACACAGCACGAAACAGATCTGACTCCCACTTCTGAATCATAGATACACGTATCACATCTCAAACCCCTTTCTAACTCCGGTGGTAACCGCAACAGATAACAACAGAACTAGCCCGATTCACAACTCCTACAATACTGCTTGAACACTTGACTCATAACTTTCTCTGACTGATCCTCTGTCTTCATCAATTAACCAAACACTATGCAGGCGTCTTCGAAATTATTCTAGTTGAAATCTCGGATCTTTATTACTCACTTTTACTATGAAATCTGGGAAATTAGTTTGAAATTAAACTTCCCAGATACGTGATATGTTGCAACTAGTAGATGCGATCGAACATTTTATCAATTGATGGGTAGGTGGTCCTTCCCTCCCAAGAGTTGGCTATTTATAGATAAAGGTGGATATGCTGACGTGGCAAACTCGCGTTTTGCAGAACGCGAGGTCTTTGGAAACTCGCGTTATACAGAACGCGAGTTCAATGTAACGTTAGATTTCTGTCAAAATCGCTTTATACAGAAAGTGAGGTTGGTCTATATATTTGCAGGCCAATGGATTTTCGTAACTAGTGAAGTTGTTTCATGATTTCGTGTTTTGCTGGGTTTTTGAAGTTGGAGTTGTTTATGTATTTTCTATTCCGCTGGGTTCGTGATAGCTGGAGTTGTGTCATGATTTTGTGTTATGCTGGGTTCAGACCCCCGCATAATACGTTGATTAAAGAATACTTACCGACATATCACAATATCCGGGAGCGTATGGCCGGCTACCATTTACCGCCAAGAAGTGCCTAGAAAGTTTTCATTTAAACTTTCTAGGAACTTCTTGGCGACTCTTTTATAAAGTTCGCAGCTTGCCCTCACCATCGTCAAAAAGTCCAGACTAAAAGAAGCGAGTGCGGATTCAGATCGACCATATTGCAGAAGCAGCCCTATTTTGCTAATGCGGCCGATGCCGATTACATTTGCTAATGCGAGTCAAAGCTGTTACCATTTCAGAAGATGATGATTATCGCGCTCGTTTCTTTCACTCGGGACTTTTTGCAGATATTGTATCGACCGATTGACATGCAGATGCAGCCCTAATTTTCTAAGGAAGACTTGTTGAAAGTTTTGTTAAATGAAAGTTTTTCCTTCGAATTATCTATAGGAAGACTTGTTGAAAGTTTTGTTAAATGAAATGCGAATTAAATGTTTCATTCGAATTAAATTTACTTATGTGGTGTTTTTCCTTTACTATAAATACCCACCAATTCCACCATCATTTACTCATTCATGTTTCTCCCAAAACACCCAATGCTAATCTTTGCTCCTCTTATGGCAAAATTTCACGCAACATTTTATTTTCTCGGTACTTATTTCGAATCAACAATCACCAGCAAAATGTCACTCAAAGATTTATTAAAGTTGACATCAAGCGAGGTTAGTAAACGCACTGACAAACAAATTTTTTCCTTGGAATGTCGAATCCCAACATCGTCAACAAACGAAACGCACTATGTTCTGAAGCTTACGAACAAAACAAACGTTCGTAACATGTATGACCAGCTCAATTCCGTTGGAGCTAAATACGTCGATTTAAATGTTAAGTTTTATGAGGTCAATGCCGACGAAGGTAGTACGTTTGCACCCGTACAACCTACTCCTTCCAATGAACAAGTTCCGTCTTCACCGGATGTTGATGCAGTTGCCGACGCGCTGCAGCTTTTTATGTACAGGCGTAGACAAAGAAAACAACAGATGATCGAAGAACTAAACTTAAGTTCATACGTGTCAACTGACTACGATGATTCGGATTAACCATAAACTTATTAAATCATCGTCGAATTATGTTATATGACGTCTTTTTCATCCTTTATGAATGTTCAAGGGACCTCGCGGTATGTAGAATTTGTATTCAATTATATTTTCTCAACACGTTCCATTTATCGTTAAATGACTCGAACAAATTACATTACTAGTCTCCAATTGTCTCAAATATTCAAACATGTACTCAATTATTCAAACATAACACGAGTACACAGTATATTGAGTATTATTAACTCTGACGGAATCTCGTCCTTCTCAAAGTAAAAGGGACCTCGCGTTCTGTACAACGCGTGGTTTCAAGGAACTCGCGTTATGTATATCGCGAGGTCATGAAATCTCTAGGTTCTTGCGTTCTATAGAACGCGACTTTCACAAAGCTGCCTCCCAGTACAATAATTTTCCTTACACACCTGGATTCTCCGTGATTTCATGTACCAATAATAAGCCATAAGTGTCCCCTTATATGAAGGAGAACCATAAACCCTAAATATATGTTTGAATAGCCAAAACAAATCGTCCAAATTTTTAAAATTTTAAAATTTCACAAGTCTTTGAACAAATATTCAAATGGCGAGACGAGGAGGAGTTACTACTCTAGTATACTACGATGGGCAGATAAACGTCGATCTCGAACTCGGCGTTGTTTTTCAGTGCGAAGATCTAGTAACGATAAAGATTCCGAGGAGATTATCGTACAAGAAGTTGGTTAAGGAACTGGAGAGCAAGATCCTGCATTTCGAAAACCACCATTTTTCCGACGTGAAGTATCGGGTGCCAATATTTATAGATCCGTTAACGTACTATGTATGCAGCATTGCGGACAGTGCTAATGTGGAGTTGATGCTGGCTACCCACTTCGAGTATTCATTGGGCGGGCCCCTAGAGCTGTATACATCGTTTTCGGATTCTAATCCTGCTATCAGAATACCAAGCTAGGGTCGGGCGAATTTCAACTTCAATTTGAATGCCAACGTTGATAGCCCGACCGTAAGTCTAAGAAATGATTTTAACCTACAGTGCCAAGACAACGAGTTCGGTGCATCATCATCTGCTGTGCCAAGACATTCGTGCATAGCTAGTATCGGGTTCGACCTGAACCAACCCCCAAACGATGAATTCGATACGCCAAGAAATGCAACGTACGCTCCATACAATCCGTATAGTTTTGGAGGGGAGGGAGCGTCGTCGTCTTACGTTACGCACGACCATGAAGCATTCAACCCCTTTAATGATTCTTCACATGGACGACACTCAACGTATGTCCCTAGTACGAAGTATGTTCAACCATCTATGGGGAGACATTCTTCTTTTGGTGCCTTAATTTTGGTCTTGGAAATGCGGTTCCTGAGCGATCTCGTGAGAGGTCTCGCGATCGTCGACAACCATGCTCGCCTCCAATCGGAAATGAGGTTGATCCGAATGCCGTTGACACTGAACCGACCATACGCCCTGATCCAGCACTATTGAGAGACAAAGGACGTCCACGGTCTACACGAATATACTGTGCCGAGGATATGGTCGAATATCGAGAAAAAACCGGACAAAAGAAGCATTGTAGTATATGTAAAAATCCTGGACACACAAAGACCAAGTGTCCTAATCGCTCGGCCCCTCGTCTTAATTAATTCATTGTAATTTGTCTACGCGAGTTTGCCCATAACTATCGATCAATAAAATCAGTCTAATTTCTTTTATAAAATAGGTCATCTTATACTTTCAATCATTCAAAAAATATGGTAGGATAGCGTTTTTGAAGCGAATTTAAGTCAGTGTAGAATGGATGAAAATTAACCGTGTTGGTGTCATATAATAGAGAAATTCCAGTACTACAAACCCACACTCCATGTTTGCTAAAAATATACGATTTATACGTCTAAAATTCTGCTCGAACATGCCTATCGACCTTTGTCCAAAGGCAATTTCATTCAAAAAAGGATGATAACATAGGGTTTTGGAAGCCATTTTAAGCGAGTTTAGAATGGACGGAAATTGACCATGTTGGTGTCATACGATAGAGAATTTCCAGTACTACGAAGCCAAACTCGATGTTCGCTAAAAAATATGATTTATAAGCCCGAAATTTGGCTCGAACAGGCCCACCCACCACTGTTTTTTGTTGCGTGTAAATTAGTCTATCGCAATTGAGTGCAAGTGTACACGTCGCAAGTAATAAAGTGATACTAGAGTATCGGATATCGTCTCCACAGGGACTGGGCTAACCCTTTCCTTCGCTATCTGCACAAGGGGAAAAGAATAGATTAAGATATTGTCACGAAAATAATAAAGAATACTGGAAAATAAAAGTAGAGAAATCAAGATAGAGAGAATGGGCTGGTATTGAATTGCTCAGTAGTGCAGGTATTGCAATGCTTAGGAAATCCAGTTCTGTCGCCGCGCCCGTCGCCGACAGCACCTGTCGCGGCGGCTGTCCGTTAGCTGTCGCGGCAGCGAACACACCAACTCCGTACTTCAAGTTTGGCAAGAATCCCAGATCTGCCTTGGCCTATCCCTAGGTCCAAGTCTGTCGATGATCACGTCTTTGATGATACCTCCCGGCGTGAATCGAAGGATGAACACCGATGTGTATGAATTCTTCTTTAGCCACTTAACCTTGCCCTATCCCTAGGCACAAGATAGTTCAACTATAAACTAGAGAACTTGCTCTTATCTCTTTCGTATACTTAACTCTCCCGATGCTAAGTAAATGGATAACCTTACAATGCTCTCCCGATGCTCTTGCAAGATATTAATAACCAAAATAAGAGAACTTGAAGTTTATTTTATTGAACTTGGAAAATCCTAAAACACAACAACCCTTGCAACTACTTTACAAAACAACTCGTGGCCCTAGGGGGTTTTTAGAACATGTCGACGACGGGTAAACGGCGGAGGGGTTTAGGTTATCGGTTATGGGGTATATGTCTCCTAGGTTAAAATCTATGCCCTTATATAAGCTTTGGGCTCAAGTATTCAAAGTTAACAAGGATTACAACTTTAATTAAAAGTAAGATTCTAATAAAGACTTAATCTCCAAGTATCCTACTTTTCAGCCGCCATCCTTGTTTCTTGGGATTTCCTCTCCTTGAGCTTTGGCTTGACATATATTTTGATCCGGGGCTTGGAAAATTATTTGGTTTTCACACGACAGACGAGCAGATTTTTCTCTATCTATCGAGGTCCACTTTGCTTTTCCTCTTCATAAAGCTGCTGTCACCTTGCTGTCACGGCAGATCCATGGCAGCATCATCCTCGTCGTCTGCTTGTCCAGTTCAGCTCTGCTGCTTCTCTGCCCTGCGCCTGCCTTCTCCGTCAATTATGGCAACAACCTACAAAATCAGCCATCTTTTAGTAGAATCTGTGCCTTTAATATATTTGTGATGTTTTGCTGTAAACTAACCTAAATGCAATGCAATGATGCTTGAATGCAGCAGAAATATGGGTTAAAAAAGGTGTAAATAATAGAACTTTTACACACTCAACACACCCCCAAACTCAAGTTTTTGCTTGCCCTCATGTAACCCCCTCGTCCCGGTCTGGCCGGATGACCGGTCCGAGTGGGCCACACGGGGAAAACCGAAGCGAAACCCAAAGGGTTCCTCCTCGGTTAGCAACCCTAAATTTTTTTTTTCATTTTTAATCTTGTCATTTTGAACCCCAAACCACAAACAAATGCCCAAATTTTAATCTTAACTAAAGGCATATTAAATCCTATGTATTTTTCTCTTTGAACAGGCCAACAACTCAAAACAGTGCAATATTAAGCAGAAGTTTCGAAACCTTTGGGAAGGGTTTCGAAACTTTTGCTGACAGAAACCCCTGGGACCAAAATTCTCCAAAGGTTTCGAAACCTTGGGGAAGGTTTCGGAACCTTTGACCAAAGTTTCGAAACCTCCCCTAAAGTTTCGAAACTTTTGGTTGGTAGAATGCCCTGGAACCAAAATCTCACCAAAGGTTTCGAAACCTTGGGAAGGTTTCGGAACCTTTGGCCAAAGTTTCGAAACCTACCCCAAAGGTTTCGAAACTTTGGGTTGGCAGAATGTCCTGGAACCAAATCCTCTGCAAAGGTTTCGAAACCTTACCCATGGTTTCGAAACCTTAGTGCAGGGGATCACATTCTGCTCAACCTAAGGCCTTCCTAACCTTGCAAAACCCCAAAATCATACATGGACACGTATAGGAGCGTAAAAAGGACCAAAAGCATGCATCAACACACACAAGACCCGCACATATGACCATTTCAACAAGCATACATGAGCCATAGGAAGCATTTAACATAAATCAAGCATTCGAAACATGGCATTCCATCAAATGGGTAAAATTCAGCATTTAAAGACATATATGGAGCTCAAGAGCCCAAAAGGCACAAAACAACACAAGAGGTTTGCACTCAAACATAAAGCAACCTAAGCATCCTAGACATGCCATCACACACTATCAATCAACATAGCATTACATGCTTTACAATCCAAAATATCAATCCGAAACAACATCATCAAAAGAGTCATACAAGGCTCGTACAAACACCCTATTGCCACATTGCTTAACTACTACAAAATTAACCATACTTGAGCAACAACTTGGAAAGCCCTTCTTGCCTTGCCTCGAGCTAACGCCACGCTAATGATCTGCATTGTTGAACATTGAGAGCGTAAGCTATAAGCTTAGTGAGGGTGCTCTAAAACGAAAAACAACAACAATGCAGGGTCCAAGCATGTTAATCCTAGTCTACATACATCAAACATAGGCATAATATCAAGTAGACTTAGCTAGTCTTTCAAGTGGCATATATGGTCTCTCAATCCTAACAAGTTCAAATCTCATATATCATCATCTTGTAGCAACAAATATAACACAACCATATATCACCATCATATATCACAATACATGATTTAGGTTTAATTGGCCACTTTAATTACCCCGATTGTGCGGATATAAACCTTGACAACACTTTACCTCGGTGGGATTCCACTCATCACCGGACCTTGCATGTGCGGGATTCCACTCATCGCCACATGCCCTACGGATGGGATTCCACTCATCATCCCGTAGAAATATATGAAATAGCTTCCGGTGGAATGTTACATCACCGTACTCCTCCTTGATGACTTAACGCCATCAAGGCCACGTACGTTTTGACTCAATTTGTGTGCACACTATCCTAATGATCGATCATTTACAACCGGTAATTTTTAGTGCCAATTATCACAACCACATCATATATAACCATCATCAACCACAATACATGCTCATCACATATCTACTCATCATGATATATATACATGTATCAATCAACCACAAATCAAGAACATAACTAGTAAGCACAAAGCATTTAAGGATATCAAAGCTAAACTAGCAACTTGAATTAAATGGAAGTGGCCTACCAAGCACACTTTATACACACACACACTACACATGCTCGAGCCAAACTTAAAAACAAGTTGAACCACTCACCGCCCTTCCTTAGCAATTCGAACCAATCTTCCAACGAACCCGGATTCGGTCCCAAAGCCCCTTCCGCGTTTCCTCTTGCTTCTAGTCAAACAAAAACACATATATTACTTCCCAATTCAATGCTAATTCAACCTTCAACCCACTTTGCAATCACAACCCAAATTCCTCAATTTCTCAAATCACATAACCTCCTAAAAACCCAATTTTCGTGCTCCCCTAAAGACTTGCTGAAAAATCAATTTCCAAACATCCAAATGACTTCCAAATCATTCTAAAACACCCTCATATCATAGGTAGACCAACAGCCCTTCATTTTCAACACAAAACCCACCAAAAACTCAAGTTTTACTACCTTAAAATCTACCTCAAGGACAAGCTACGAATTTTTATCAAAACTCAACCAAATTAAAGTATATGGTGTATTTCATCATGCTTAAGCAAAACCCCAACATGATTTATCAAAACAAATCGAGAAACCCCTTTAAAAACCCAAATCTTAACATAAACCCTAATTTCCAAAACACCCTATTTTTGAAATCTAAAACAAGGGATAGATAGGGATTGAAAAGGAGATTAAGAAAATGTAATTACCTCTTAAAACGGGGCTGAAATCAAGTGGCAATTTGATGGAATAGTAGTATGAATATTTGGGAGGGTTTGGGGAAAGGGGGAGTGTTTCACGTTGGGTGATATGAAAAAGGGGGAAGAAGATGACAACTTTAAAAGTTGTCATCCTTTTTAAAAGTTTTTGGGTAATTTCCAACATAAGTCCCTCCCTTTTTTCTAAAGCCCAAATACACCATTATTTGAAGTTGAAATGTTTTAATTAAGTTTTATTTGACTCAAACTAAAACCCGACTAACTCCTAGGCCCAAAACACGGGTGTTACAACTCTCTCCCACTTAAGGAATTTCGTCCCCGAAATTACCTGACTGAAAGAGATACGGAAACTGCCTTTCCATATCCTCCTTCCTCTCCCAAGTGGCCTCGTCCACACCTCTACGTTGCCACCGCACCTTTACTAACTCAATAGATCTACCCCTCAGCACTTTACTGTCAGAAGCTAAGATCTCCACTGGCTCTTCTTCATAAGTCAAATCTGGATTCAATTCAATTTCTTCTACGGGCATAACATGTGATGTATCGGACCTATACTTGCGAAGCATCGACACATGGAACACATCATGTATCTTCTCAAGCTCGGATGGTAAACGCAACTGATAAGCAACCGGACCAACCCTCTTCACAATCTCGTACGGTCCTATGTACCTCGGACTCAATTTCCCTTTTTGGCCAAATCTCATCACTTTCTTCCACGGAGACACTTTCAAGAATACTTTCTCACCCACTGAGAACTCAACTTCCTTCCTCTTCAAATCGGCATAGGACTTCTGCCTATCCGAAGCAGCCTTCAAACGATCACAAATCAATTTTACCTTTTCAGTTGTCCCCTTGAGCAAATCCGGCATAGGTAACAGTTTCTGTCCTACCTCGGCCCAACACACAGGAGTTCTACACTTCCGGCCATACAAGGCCTCATATGGAGCCATCTGAATGCTCGACTGAAAACTGTTATTGTACGCAAACTCTACTAGAGGCAAATGCTTCTCCCAAGTACCCTGAAAGTCAATGATACAACAGCGCAACATGTCCTCTAAGATCTGAATAACCCTCTCTGACTGGCCATCTGACTGAGGATGATAAGAAGTGCTGAAGTTCAAACGGGTACCCAAAGCTGTATGCAGACACTCCCAAAATCTAGAAGTAAACCGCGGATCTCTATCTAACACAATGGACTTCGGCACACCATGTAGCCTCACAATCTCGCCAATGTACAAATCGGCCAATCTATCTAAGGTGTAAGTAGTGTTGACTGCCAAGAAGTGAGCACACTTCGTAAAACGATCTACTATCACCCAAACTGAGTTCTTCTTCGTAGGAGTCAAAGGCAAACCCGAAACAAAATCCATAGTGATGTTCTCCCACTTCCATTCCGGAATCCTCAACGGCTATAACAAACCTGAGGGAACCTGATGTTCCGCCTTCACTCTCTGACACTCTAAGCACTTGCTCACAAAGTCGGCTACATCTTTCTTCAAGCCAACCCAAAAGTACTCATTCTTCAAATCACGGTACATCTTCGTACTTCCAGGATGCATAGCAAACGGACTACTGTGGGCTTCAGTCAAGATCGTACGTCTCAAGTCACTGTCTTCTGGCACAACTATTCTATCTTTGAAACACAGAACCCCATCAGTGCTGAAGCTGTAATCTGAAGATCTACCCTCGGCTATATCTTGCACGTGAGGTGCCAAAGATCTATCTAAGAGTTGTTTCTCTCGAATCAACTGACCTAGAGTAGGTCTAACCTGAAGCTCGGCAACCAAGCCACCATCTCCGGACAAACTCAATCTAGCAAACATAGCTCTCAAGTCTACAGCCATCTTTCTACTCAATGCATCGGCCACTACATTGGCCTTACCCGGATGGTACTCAATAGTAAGATCATAGTCTTTTAGCAACTCTAACCACCTACGCTGTCTGAGATTCAAATCTCGCTGAGTCATAATGTACTTCAAACTCTTGTGGTCGGTGTACACTGTGCATTTCTCACCATACAAATAATGTCTCCAAATCTTCAAAGCAAACACAACTGCCGCTAACTCTATGTCATGGGTCGGATAGTTGCGCTCATGAGTCTTCAACTGTCTCGAGGCATAAGCCACTACTCTTCGGTCTTGCATCAGAACACATCCTAACCCTACATACGAGGCATCACTATAAATCACATAGTCCTTCCCGGACTCAGGCTGAATCAAAATTGGAGCTTGGGTCAAAGCTTCTTTCAATTTCTCAAAGGCTCTCTGTCTTGCATCTGTCCACTCAAACTGAACACTCTTCTGAAGTAACTGTGTCAATGGAGCGGCTAACTTAGAGAAACCCTCTACAAATCTCCTATAGTATCCGGCTAAGCCTAGGAAGCTACGTACCTCTGTCACTGACTTCGGTTGCTTCCACTCAACAATGGCTTCAATCTTCTTCGGATCAACTCTAATGCCTTCAGCTGACACTACATGTCCTAAGAAGACTACTTCCCGGATCCAGAATTCACACTTGCTGAGCTTCGCATACAACTGATGATCTAGCAAAGTCTTCAAAACAAGTCTCAAATGTCGGTCATGGTCTTCTTCAGTTCGCGAGTACACCAAGATGTCATCAATAAATACAACAACAAACTGATCTAGATACTGATGAAAAATCCTATTCATCATGTCCATGAAAGCTGCCGGTGCATTAGTCAACCCAAAAGGCATGACTAAGAACTCATAATGACCGTACCTAGTCCTAAAGGCCGTCTTCGGTACATCAACCTCTCTAACCTTTAGCTGGTAGTAACCTGATCTCAAATCAATCTTCGAAAAGACAGACGCACCTCTCAACTGATCAAACAAGTCATCAATTCTAGGCAACGGATATTTGTTCTTCACTGTCAACTGATTTAACTGTCTATAATCTATGCACATTCTCATACTTCCATCTTTCTTCTTCACAAACAATACTGGTGCACTCCAAGGTGAAGAACTAGGCCTAATAAAACCTCTATCTGTCAATTCTTGCAACTGAGTCTTCAACTCTTTCAATTCTTTCGGTGCCATACGATACGGAGCAATCGAAACATGAGCTGAATCAGAATAAGTCTCAATGCTGAACTCTACCTCTCTGTCCGGTGGTAACCCTGGCAATTCTTCCGGAAACACACTAGGAAAATCACATACTGTCCGGATGTCCTGAGGTCTAACCTCACTCATGTTAGGGTTCATCACATACGCTAAGTATGCTTCACACCCCAACTCCACTAACCTCTTAGCCTCTAACACTGAAACCACATTGGACAAGAACTTCACATTCTCACCCACCACTACAATCTCATAATCATCTGTGAGCTTCAAAGAAATCCGTTTAGTTTCAAAGTCTATCCTAGCTCTATGCTCCGTGAGCCAGTCCATACCCAGAATTACATCAAAACCATAGAAGGGAAGCTCCATCATATCCACTGGAAACACATGTCCCTGAACCATCAACGGACACCTTCGGTACATCTTCCTAACCACTACCGTGTCCCCAAAGGAACTAGTAACACTAACTCCTACCTCTAACAACTCACAAGGCAAATTCAAAGACTGTGCATGTTCACTCAATATGTAGGAATGTGTAGACCCAGAGTCAATCAAAGAAAGCAAACCCAAAGACCGTATCGAGAAGTTACCTGCGATCACATCGGTGTCATGCTGCTCCCCGCGCTGAGCATAAACCCTAGCCTGTCCTCCGCCCTCCGGCTGGACTGCAACAACATGAGCTATGTTCCTCTG
Source organism: Hibiscus tridactylites (assembly GCA_958450335.1). Lineage (NCBI taxonomy): Eukaryota > Viridiplantae > Streptophyta > Magnoliopsida > Malvales > Malvaceae > Hibiscus > Hibiscus tridactylites. Next base: position 74,807,493 of record OY288273.1, read on the forward strand.
ACCATCGTTCCTTGGCTGGAAGTTTCCCCTACCGCGCCCGCGGCCTCTCTGAAAATCGTTGGCTCTAGAAGGAGCCTGAGCTGGTGCCTGTCCCACCTGATGTGGACAGTCACGCCTAATGTGGTCTCTAGCACCACAACTCCAACAAGAGTGATAATTTCCCCAACACTCACCGGTGTGGTTCCTCCCGCAAGTAGCACATGTGGGCAACTTCCCACCAGCTCTCTGACCTTGATGGCCCCTACCGTGGTTACCGCCACCACGCCTATGATCAAACTGATGTCGGTTGTCCCGATGCCTCTTGGCATCACCTCTATCAAAGTTGCTGGACCTCTTACCTGAACTAGATCCACCTGACCGCCTGGTCAAACTCAAACTGTGCTCCAAGTCCTTGGCCCTCGAGACCAAGACATCAAAATCAGTGTAATCAGAAGCTAGAGTATAGGTCTTGATCTCCTCACTCAGCCCATATCGGAAGCGGTTACAACGCTCCACCTCAGTAGGTACAAGCTCAGGTGCATACTGACTCAGTCTGACAAATCGGATCTCATAATCAGTCACAGACATACTCCCCTGAAGCAGTGCCATAAACTCTCTCTTCCTCTCATCGAGGTATCGCGGACCCAAATACTTCTTCCGGAAAGCTGTCTCAAAGAACTCCCAAGTGATCTCGGTCTCATCCATCCCCGAAGTAACGGTGACCCACCAGGTGTAGGCATCACCCTGAAGCAGAGACTCAACACATCCCAACTTGCGCTCACCAGTACATCCCATCTGAGCAAGAATACGGACGGTCTTCTCAAACCACATCTCTGACCTCTCCGAAGTAGCACCTCTAAACTCTTCGGCCCCAAGGCCCCGAAGTCTCTCTAATGGAAATCCGGTGCCCTCACCCTGATGATGAGCTGCCTGACCTCTAGCTACTGCAGCCTGGAACGCCCCGGCTATCGCCTGAACCAACGGAGCTAAGTCAATCCCGGCCGGTCCTTGGCCACCTTGGCCACCTTGGCCTCCTTGTGGTCCCATTCCTCCGGGCCCGGCCTCGCCTCCCACTCCCGGTGGAGGAGGTGGTGGTGGTGGAGGTGGTGGAGGAGCTCCAACTCCATCCACTGGCTCTCCCACTTGAGCCTCAACTCTCACAACTGGCTCAACTCTCGGAGCCTCTGCCTGTGGTTCCGGTCGAACCATCCTAGGCCTCCCACGTGGTCTCATGGTTCAACTAGCAAGGTAAAACTACAACAAGAAACAGATAAGGATTACGTTAGTCAAAGCAAGGGTCCAATAGTGCTCAAGTATTCCTCTTTCAAAAATCTTTTTAAATTAAGTAATAGTAGCAATGGGCACTCACTCTACACCAGACACGACAGTTCAAGCATTCCAAACGTCATACGATCAATCAAGCATCAAGGGTTCATGGCAAATCATGCATCGAACAACACAAGCATTTAACACATTAATCTTACCTCACTTACCTGCCCGAGGTCTCGGTAACCTCAGGCTCTGATACCAACAAATGTAACCCCCTCTTCCCGGTCTAGCCGGATGACCGGTCCGAGTGGGCCACACGGGGAAAACCGAAGCGAAACCCAAAGGGTTCCTCCTCGGTTAGCAACCCTAATTTTTTTTTCATTTTTAATCTTGTCATTTTGAACCCCAAACCACAAACAAATGCCCAAATTTTAATCTTAACTAAAGGCATATTAAATCCTATGTATTTTTCTCTTTGAACATGCCAACAACTCAAAACAGTGCAATATTAAGCAGAAGTTTCGAAACCTTGGGGAAGGGTTTCGAAACTTTTGCTGACAGAAACCCCTGGGACCAAAATTCTCCAAAGGTTTCGAAACCTTGGGGAAGGTTTCGGAACCTTTGACCAAAGTTTCGAAACCTCCCCTAAAGTTTCGAAACTTTTGGTTGGCAGAATGCCTTGGAACCAAAATCTCACCAAAGGTTTCGGAACCTTTGGCCAAAGTTTCGAAACCTACCCCAAAGGTTTCGAAACTTTGGGTTGGCAGAATGTCCTAGAACCAAATCCTCTGCAAAGGTTTCGAAACCTTACCCATGGTTTCGAAACCTTAGTGCAGGGGATCACATGGCCTTCCTAACCTTGCAAAACCCCAAAATCATACATGGACACGTATAAGAGCGTAAAAAGGACCAAAAGCATGCATCAACACACACAAGACCCGCACATATGACCATTTTAACAAGCATACATGAGCCATAGGAAGCATTTAACATAAATCAAGCATTCGAAACATGGCATTCCATCAAATGGGTAAAATTCAGCATTTAAAGACATATATGGAGCTCAAGAGCCCAAAAGGCACAAAACAACACAAGAGGTTTGCACTCAAACATAAAGCAACCTAAGCATCCTAGACATGCCATCACACACTATCAATCAACATAGCATTACATGCTTTACAATCCAAAATATCAATCCGAAACAACATCATCAAAAGAGTCATACAAGGCTCGTACAAACACCCTATTGCCACATTGCTTAACTACTACAAAATTAACCATACTTGAGCAACAACTTGGAAAGCCCTTCTTGCCTTGCCTCGAGCTAACGCCACGCTAATGATCTGCATTGTTGAACATTGAGAGCGTAAGCTATAAGCTTAGTGAGGGTGCTCTAAAACAAAAAACAACAACAATGCAGGGTCCAAGCATGTTAATCCTAGTCTACATACATCAAACATAGGCATAATATCAAGTAGACTTAGCTAGTCTTTCAAGTGGCATATATGGTCTCTCAATCCTAACAAGTTCAAATCTCATATATCATCATCTTGTAGCAACAAATATAACACAACCATATATCACCATCATATATCACAATACATGAATTAGGTTTAATTGGCCACTTTAATTACCCCGATTGTGCGGATATAAACCTTGACAACACTTTACCTCGGTGGGATTCCACTCATCACCGGACCTTGCATGTGCGGGATTCCACTCATCGCCACATGCCCTACGGATGGGATTCCACTCATCATCCCGTAGAAATATATGAAATAGCTTCCAGTGGAATGTTACATCACCGTACTCCTCCTTGATGACTTAACGCCATCAAGGCCACGTACGTTTTGACTCAATTTGTATGCACACTATCCTAATGATCGATCATTTACAACCGGTAATTTTTAGTGACAATTATCACAACCACATCATATATAACCATCATCAACCACAATACATGCTCATCACATATCTACTCATCATGATATATATACATGTATCAATCAACCACAAATCAAGAACATAACTAGTAAGCACAAAGCATTTAAGGATATCAAAGCTAAACTAGCAACTTGAATTAAATGGAAGTGGCCTACCAAGCACACTTTACACACACACACTACACACGCTCGAGCCAAACTTAAAAACAAGTTGAACCACTCACCGCCCTTCCTTAGCAATTCGAACCAATCTTCCTACGAACCCGGATTCGGTCCCAAAGCCCCTTCCGCGTTTCCTCTTGCTTCTAGTCAAACAAAAACACATATATTACTTCCCAATTCAATGCTAATTTAACCTTCAACCCACTTTGCAATAACAACCCAAATTCCTCAATTTCTCAAATCACATAACCTCCTAAAAACCCAATTTTCGTGCTCCCCTAAAGACTTGCTGAAAAATCAATTTCCAAACATCCAAATGACTTCCAAATCATTCTAAAACACCCTCATATCATGGGTAGACCAACAGCCCTTCATTTTCAACACAAAACCCACCAAAAACTCAAGTTTTACTACCTTAAAATCTACCTCAAGGACAAGCTACGAATTTTTATCAAAACTCAACCAAATTAAAGTATATGGTGTATTTCATCATGCTTAAGCAAAACCCCAACATGATTTATCAAAACAAATCGAGAAACCCCTTTAAAAACCCAAATCTTAACATAAACCCTAATTTCCAAAACACCCTATTTTTGAAATCTAAAACAAGGGATAGATAGGGATTGAAAAGGAGATTAAGAAAATGTAATTACCTCTTAAAACGGGGCTGAAATCAAGTGGCAATTTGATGGAATAGTAGTATGAATATTTGGGAGGGTTTGGGGAAAGAGGGAGTGTTTCACGTTGGGTGATATGAAAAAGGGGGAAGAAGATGACAACTTTAAAAGTTGTCATCCTTTTTAAAAGTTTTTGGGTAATTTCCAACATAAGTCCCTCCCTTTTTTCTAAAGCCCAAATACACCATTATTTGAAGTTGAAATGTTTTAATTAAGTTTTATTTGACTCGAACTAAAACCCGACTAACTCCTAGGCCCAAAACACGGGTGTTACACCTCAAGCAATTAAGACCTAAACGAAAAATATTTTTGTGTTGGCTTTCAAACAGTGAACTGTCCCTTACCCATCGCTCATTCTCCGTGGCGGCAGCAACCTGTCGGAAAGATTAGGATCTGTCCGGAATCTCCCTATAGTCCTCGTGCAGTGTGTGCATGCTTGTGAACAGTTATATGCTAAGACTCTCTTAGTTTCACTAGAATATTATACTTTAGCTTGTTTAGAGTTTTTCTTACGAGACTGGTTTCTTTCTTTTCCTTACTAGAGCCAGAATAAGGCACCTCTAGTTAATTTCTTTTTTTTTCCTCTCATTTCTACTAGAGCCAGTATTTCAGGCACCTCTAGTTAACTGTCTAGAGCCGGTGATAGGCACCTCTAGAAGTTTTTTCTCTGGTTATCTGCCTAGAGCCAGTGTTGGGCACCTCTAGGTTTCCTGAGAGTCTAGTCTCTTTTCTACTCTAAGTGCTAAGTTTTCTATTCTAGTTTGGCTAAGAGAAGTCTAAGCAGTATAACAGTCACAATGGTGTTTAAGTTTTCAGAACTATAGAAAGGCTCTAAACTTCTCCTTAAACTGTCCTAAAGATGCTGCCACGACAGAGCTGTCATGACAGGTAAGTTTACTTCACAGTTTTAAGCCAACAGTTTTAGTCTTTTCTGATTTTTTTTAAATAAAAGACACAACAATAATTTAAAGATGTACTAAGACTCCATTAAAATGGAGGGTTGCCACCCCCAAACTCGAGGGTTGCATTGCCCTCAATGCAAATGACAGATAAAATGAAGGCAGGTACATCACAAAATATATATAAGGCAGGCAGCAATAAAAAGAAAAGAAGAAACTTAAATTTTAAGCACTTTCTTCACTGCTGCTGCTGACACGGATCTGGCGGCGGTGTCTGGGCTGTGGGGCAGGCTGGGCAGGTTGCTCCACGACCTGGATGTCTGAGCTGCTGCCGCTATCCCAAGTGCTGTTGGTGGTGGTGCTGGCTTTGGGTATTAGCTTTCTGTCGGCCACATGTTTCTGCCTCTTGACAGGCGTGAATTCCTTCTCCAAATTCCTCCTAATAGGAGGTTCTGCCTCGCCGTCATCTGAAGCCGGTCGCTTCGTTCCTCGGGCTGGGGTGTCAGCCGGAGGGCTGCCAGCTGCCGTCGGGGCAGGTGATGGTGTGGAGGCAGCATAATGTGTGTGTGGGGAGGCAGGTGGTGTAGGTGTGTGGACAGGGGTGGGGATGTGGAGATAGTGGGCAGGGAAAGTGGGGAAAATAATATCGGGATAATTTAAAGTATTGGTAATGAAATTTACCGTTGAGTTGGCGAAATCCCGGATGAATGTCATCAGCCCCATTTTGTCTAGCTTCCACCCTCTGTATGGCAGCAAGGATCTGAGCCGATTGGTCTGTCGGAGCAGCTGCTGCGGTAGGTTCATCGGCAGGTTCAGGAGCATGTTCCTCGGTTGAAGGAGTTGATAGGTGTTGCAACTATCAGCTCCATGAGGCTGGTAATGTTGTTATCGGTTCAGCCTCGTCCTTGGACCAGTTTATCGGTGGATGCCTCCGGGACAGCAGTGCAGCGGCAGAGAGAGGTGATCATGAACGGTAAGCAGAGGCGGGAGGTTGACCGATATGTGCATTCCAAGATGCTTTCCCTCATATAGCGGCCCACGTTGATAGGCCGGTCGTGCATGATCGAATGAATGAGGGCGAGTCGCTGCTGGTTCACCGTCGTGTGATGGGAGGACGGCAGGATACGCTTTTTGATGAAAGCGTTCCATAGCTTTGCTTCTGGGAGCAGCTGCCCCCTTTTTACAGAGTTGGGGTTCTTCTTGCTCGTAGTCCACTCCGTCCTTTCTTCTGTCACCTCCGCCATGACAGCACCATAGGCGGTAGAGTCGAGGGTGTCCAAAAAGTGTTGATGGGCATCGTCATTGGGACCAAAATAGAGGCCATACATATGGTTGATACTATCGGCTGTGAATGGTACCTCTACCCCTCGGACAATTACGGATGTCACCGATCTGCTGTCGATGGCAGCGTAGAACTCCCTCACCAACGTGTCATTTAATTCTGCCGGTTGTTCGGCGAACTGCTCCCATAGTTGAGTCCTTATTGCCCTTGCGATGAATGGTTGGAGCCCCATGTTTGGTGCCTTTCGGACGTAGATGAAACCCCTTTCTTCCCATAGGTCCTTGGTTGCAAAGGGCGACTGCGCTGCTGATGAAGAGGCTGAGGCAGCACTGCGGTGGGTCTGTCTGGAAGACATGTTAGTTGCAAGGGTTGTGAAAGTAAAGAAAAACAAAGAAAAACGAGAGGAGAAAGCAAGTAAGAATAAGCAGAAGTGAGGAAAATGAAAATGAAAACGGGGTTTTATAGCGGTCGAGTTGCTGCCCGTTTAATGTTGTAACGGCAGGCATGAATAACGGGGCGACTGTTGAGATTTGGCGTGTCTGGCGCGTCTGACACGCATTTATGCATCTGTTACGCGTCTGCCACACACTTCTGCGTCTGCCGTGTCAGTCTGTTGACAGCCTGTCTTATCCGTGTCTGCGCGGCAGCTGGAACGACGGGCTTCAATACATGGGCTCTGTTGGGCTGATGGATGGATGGTGGGCTTAGGTCACTTCTCTTTTTCTTCTTGACTCCTTTATTACCTAAAAACAGAAAATATAAAAACATTATTCGAATAAAAATAAACCTTATTACCTAATAAATAATAAATAATAAAAATAAATAAAAATAAAACTTAGGTTAAATTAGGGATGCCTTGTGGGGCATCTCCTAAAGTAACCACTTCCTGTATTCCTGGGGCTTCAGTCCCCTGATAATGCTTGAGGCGTCGTTTCCGGTACTTCTTGAAGTCTATCTGTACCCTCCATCTGGTGATTATTCTCATGGTGGGGGCTCCTTTCTTTCTCTTCCCTTTGTAGTCCATGAAGTCCTCCCTTCTTGGTAATGTTTCTGAGGGCATGAATATATGATTAGAAAAAATCAAATTGACATTCGACCATAAACTTACCTTGTTTTCGTTAAATGTTGTTGTGGTTGAATGTATCCCTTGCTACCGTGCCCGCTGCTGCGGCAGGCAGTTATTTTGACAGTTCTTTATCAGGTTACTTTGCAGGTCAATGGGACATTGGTAAGTGCCATCACTCTCTATATCAAATTCTGTTGACCACTCGTAGATCTCCATCAGTAGAGACTTTGATGATTCTGTGTCCACCGGCTTTGGTTCCTCAAATATCTGCAATGGAATTGGTGAGTTTTCATATAATTCAAAAGGTTCGTTTATTACCTGCTCATATTCCATCGGCGAGGCATTGTCATTGGGTAGCTCTTCTAGGTGGTTGTGCGAGTGCCATGACAGGGATGGATGTGTGCAATCTTGGTCAGGCATAATCAAGGTAGTGGGTTGAGAATTTGCCTCTGATGTGGTTGTTGCTTCAGCATCGGTTGCTGTCGAGGCGGCAGTTGCTGCCGAGGCGGCAGTTTCTGCTTTGACTGGGGTTTCTGCCTCAGAAGTGGTTGCTACCGTGACATTCTCTTGAATTTCACTCAGCGTTGTCGCGGTGTTGCTCCATTCCGGCTCCTCGATCATTGACATGGCAAGTTGTTGCTCAAACTCATCATATGTTGGGTATTCCTTCACATGGGCATCCTCGTCATCTTGCCTCAGGATTTCAGGTTCATCTGTGGCATGAATGAGGACTGGTCTGCTCAAGAGTTCATCCATCTTGGCGATACTTGCGTTCGTAGAAGCTGACACTTTTTGGGTGAGTGCCAAGAAGGCTTGCAGTGTGTCTTCTAAGGATTTTGACTCCTCTTGAGGATGATGACATTGCCAGGGCAGGTCGGGTTCTGCAGCAAAACTGTTATGGTATAAAAAAATTTGCAGGTTTTGATCGTACCATAAAAAGTTTTGCTGCTGCAGCATCGGCATTTGCTGCCCTTGTTGCTGTCGTGGCAGCATATCTTTACGGTAATTGCAAGAACTCTCCCACATCAACTCTCGAATGGTTTTTCCTGGCATGTTGATGTCCTTGAACCTGTATTTTCACTTGAGTTTTTTTTTTATATAAAAATAGAAAAAGAAAAAAGAAAAAAAAGAAAAGGAAAAAGAAAAAGAAAAAGAAAAGAAAAGTGCAGAAGCTAGGGTAAGAGTGTGTTGCCAGTCCCCGGCAATGGCGCTAAAAACTTGTTGCGTGTAAATTAGTCTATCGCAATTGAGTGTAAGTGTACACGTCGCAAGTAATAAAGTGATACTAGAGTATCGGATATCGTCTCCACAGGGACTGGGCTAACCCTTTCCTTCGCTATCTGCACAAGGGGAAAAGAATAGATTAAGATATTGTCACGAAAATAATAAAGAATACTGGAAAATAAAAGTAGAGAAATCAAGATAGAGAGAATGGGCTAGTATTGAATTGTTCAGTAGTGCAGGTATTGCAATGCTTAGGAAATCCAGTTCTGTCGCCGCGCCCGTCGCCGACAGCACCTGTCGCGGCGGCTGTCCGTTAGCTGTCGCGGCAGCGAACACACCAACTCCGTACTTCAAGTTTGGCAAGAATCCCAGATCTGCCTTGGCCTATCCCTAGGTCCAAGTCTGTCGATGATCACGTCTTTGATGATACCTCCCGGCGTGAATCGAAGGATGAACACCGATGTGTATGAATTCTTCTTTAGCCACTTAACCTTGCCCTATCCCTAGGCACAAGATAGTTCAACTATAAACTAGAGAACTTGCTCTTATCTCTTTCGTATACTTAACTCTCCCGATGCTAAGTAAATGGATAACCTCACAATGCTCTCCCGATGCTCTTGCAAGATATTAATAACCAAAATAAGAGAACTTGAAGTTTATTTTATTGAACTTGGAAAATCCTAAAACACAACAACCCTTGCAACTACTTTACAAAACAACCCGTGGCCCTAGGGGTTTTTTAGAACATGTCGACGACGGGTAAACGGCGGAGGGGTTTAGGTTATCGGTTATGGGGTATATGTCTCCTAGGTTAAAATCTATGCCCTTATATAAGCTTTGGGCTCAAGTATTCAAAGTTAACAAGGATTACAACTTTAATTAAAAGTAAGATTCTAATAAAGACTTAATCTCCAAGTATCCTACTTTTCAGCCGCCATCCTTGTTTCTTGGGATTTCCTCTCCTTGAGCTTTGGCTTGACATATATTTTGATCCGGGGCTTGGAAAATTATTTGGTTTTCACACGACAGACGAGCAGATTTTTCTCTATCTATCGAGGTCCAGTTTGCTTTTCCTCTTCATAAAGCTGCTGTCACGGCAGATCCATGGCAGCATCATCCTCGTCGTCTGCTTGTCCAGTTCAGCTCTGCTGCTTCTCTACCCTGCGCCTGCCTTCTCCGTCAATTATGGCAGCAACCTACAAAATCAGCCATCTTTTAGTATAATCCGTGCCTTTAATATATTTGTGATGTTTTGCTGTAAACTAACCTAAATGCAATGCAATGATGCTTGAATGCAGCAGAAATATGGGTTAAAAAGGGTGTAAATAATAGAACTTTTACACACTCAACATTTTTCAACCCAAAATCGCACAGACCTCGCGTTCTGCATAACGCGAGTTCTGTGCGATATATTCAGCCCCCTTTTCAAATTCTCAGAAACCTCGCGTTCTGCAGAACGCGAGTTCCTGAGAAACTGTTATTTCAAACAACGATGCGAAGTATATGGACCTCGCGCTCTACAGAACGCGTGTTCAAGCCTCGCTTCCCAGAGAACGTGATGTTCAACTACGTGGCAAGTTTAGGGTATTTTTTCAAATAATTCTGGGAGGGAGCCAAAATTATATATAATTATTAAAAAAGGATTTTCACCCAAATATGCCCCCAAAATATAATTTTCATTGAAAGCTCTGAAAGAGCTAAAAATATTTCTATTCAAAGGAACAATTTTGATGGTCATACTTGACATGTACGAGTGAGATTGAATCACATGTTATGATAAACCAGAAGTTTACGAAATTCAAAAATGTATATGCACACTTGTATATAGTTTGTATGATCGGTTAGGCCATCCTGATCAATAATGATGCGAAAGCTATTGAGATTTATATACACATTTATTAAAAGAATCTAACGTTCTTGTGGTGCTTGTTCTCAAAGGAATTGATTAAATTTCACTTATTGAAAGAACACGAAGTTTTTGTGTTGCTTGTTCTTAAAGGAAATGATTAAGATCCCACTTACCAAAAGAACTTGAAGTTCTTGTACTAAAGTTGAGACTGCATGTCTTGCATATCTGAATGAAATATAGGCCCATATATCCGTAAATGTAGAAAGTTTTATATGATTTTAGTAGATGCATCTATATTGTTTTATCAACTTACAATCAGAAGTTTGTGAGATTGATTATAAAAGAATTTGGATTATGCAGTTAAACTATTCTTCTTGCAAAAGCTAGTGGGTTTATATTTTAGTCTACATCAGTTGTTACAAAGCCTGATGATTATGAAAAAATACAGTTTAACAAAATTTCAATTGGATGCCTCCTCATTAATAGTTAAACTATGAGAACAAAGCAATTATTATTTATATGGTGTTTCCATATAGCAACAATTATACGCATCAAGCCAACGAGTTAATAATAAACTCCCCGTTATGATTGGTTTTTGGTCAGAAGCCATACATTTCCCATTTTATAATTTTTGAATGTGCGACATATTATTGAATTGCTCCACCACAATGCACAAAATGGGTAAATAAAAAGAGTTGGGAATATATATTGAGTATGAATCTCTTTTTATGTTTAAATTCTTAAACATTAATTGGAGAATCATTTATGACATGATTTTTCTCAACATCAGGGGAGATAATAATGAGCTGGATAAAGGAAAATGAATTATCGTTATCTAGATCCTCGTATATGAACCAGAAGTTCATAAGATAATTCATGTTATTACATGTCAACTGCCAGACATATTTACTGACCCAATGAGAGTAACTAAGTCTCATATACCAGCTGAATGCTCTAAGTTTAAATTACATGTTAGAGCGAGAGGATGTAAATCATGCCTGAAGCATGATAGTTGAAATGGTTCCAATGATCGAAATTTTCGTAAATGGAAAGTAATATGAGATGGTCATATATTGGAGGCGGGGTGCTCCTGAAGAGACTCAAGACATAACTAATAATAAAACTCTAGAAGAGTTTTAGGTACCTGAAATAAAGATTGAAATCTTGAAGAGATCTCGATGAGTTATGTCACTACGAGAATGAAACCAAAATATAAAAATTGTCGACAACAATTTTACAAACAATTTTACACGAACTTCTATAGAAGTTAAGAAAGATAATAAGGATCCTGTATAAAAATCTATCCATAAGTATAGATATTGAATTGGCCAATATAGAAAGACGCTTTGAACTTCTAAAAGAGAAGTATTTGGACCAACAGTCCAAACACCTAAAGGTGTAATGCAAGTGAGGCACAAATAAGTAGCCGTAAATACGACAGAATTATAATTTATGAAGAATTTTAAATACTTCATGGTGAATGCAATTACTTTGGCAGTTATGAAATATTTTATATGCGTCTAATTATTCTATGGATCCCTATAAAAAGAAAGTTATCCTTGACGGATTTAAAATGCTAGAAGCATTTAAAAATTTCTGAGGAAATTTATTTAGACATGTCTCATTGAATATTTTGGTGCATTTGGTATAATCTTCTTAGTGAGTACTAATTGAGGAAATACTATAAGAATGATCATATTTCCTTATGCTTTTGTAAAAGGTGTTTGGATCAAGATTCATTATGATAATTTAAATATTATTATAACTCATGAAGAGCTTTCAAAGCATTTGGTTATTTAAGGAAAGAATTTGAGAAAAAAAAATCTTGAGATGTTGTTTTGTCTCGACCTAAAGATCGAACACTTAAATATGCGTTTTTGTCTATGAATGGACATAAGTTGAAAGAATCTTAAAGAAGATTAAATATGGATAAAACATGTCTATTGTAAGATTGTTGGATGTGAATAAAGATAATTATATCTTTTCTTGGTCTTGAAGCACCATATATTAGTTGGTCAAGAAATATCCATGGATATACAAAGATCCACTACCTTTAGATATTCAAACATTCATTGATGCCCCCCTCAAATGTCGTAAAAATAATTGTTATGCACGAGGCAAGCCAAAAATGTGTATGGCTAAGACCATTGACCCAACATATCCAAAAGATATGTGGATTTACTTTCACAAGATATGATAAAAAGCTATCTTGTGTGAAGATAATGCAAGATGTATATCTCAATTTGAAAGTGGATACATCATGGAACATATTACTCCAAAGTTTCATCCTTCACGATCTTAAGAAAAATAATATTCAAGATTGAATTATGAAGATTCAAAGATCTTCTGTGATGTTTTCATGAGTGGGAGTAAATACGCGTTGCACTCTTTTTCCCTTAACCGAGGTTTTGTCCCAATGAGTTTTCTTGGTAAGGTTTTTAATGAGGCAACATGTTATGCGTATCAAAGATGTGTGTACTCTTTTTCCTTCACTAAAGAAAAATTTTTTCCCACTGGTTTTTATCTTAGTAAGGTTTTAACGAGGTACATTATCTTTATAGACATCCAAGGGGGAGTGTTATGAATATTTATCTATGTTGATGTCTATCATGATAAAGACTTTATCAAGGAGATTTGACTTAGTTTATCATTAGAAATATTATCTACATTAATTAGAGTTTAATGTATTATGTACTTCTTATGTCTATAAATAGATGATTTACTGAAGGCATTATACACAAGTCTATATTTTGATAATATAAAAATCTCTCTTTTTTTCTTATCTCTTTGTTTTTCTTGTTCTTATTCTTGTTCTTCTTTATTTTATTCACAACAATAATTTTTTTAATAATTATGAGAGAACTTTAATTAAAAATATTTAAATTTTTTAAAGTTTAATATAAATTATTAAATAATTAAATTATAAATTTTTAAAATTTGAGGTGCCGTGGCCCCACAAATCTCCAGTACGTTAGGCCCCTACATTATATCAACAAATTCTATATCATGCCTATAAGGTTAGGAAAGACTCAAGTCCAAGTTATCAACAAGGGTTGGGTGCATTGGTAAGGCACATTGCACTCCCAAAGAGAGGACGCGCGTTTGAACTTTGGAGACGACATTGTTGGGAGGGACAACCGCGCACCCCGAACATGGACCGTAAGACGGACATGCATATAATCAAAAAAAAATAAAAAGACTAAGTCCAAGTTAGGACTCTTGGCCCCAAAATGATTAAAAGGCTTGTGTAGGGTGGGTATACATTTTTCACAGTAGAAAAGCCCAACATAATTTTGAGTTGTAATCTTGCAATTGAATTGCTCAACCCCTGATTTGATGCTAAAAGAAAGCAGCAAGGATCAGAATTCAGAATTCAGAATTCAGAACCCAGAAGCAGAGACAGAGAAAGAGAAAGAGATTGAGAGTGATTAACCTTTGTTTGTATAGTCGAGAAAGAGAAAAAGAGGGCCTGGGACTGTAACTCGGAGGCAACCCCCCCTTTTCCCACCATTCTTGAGCTTCTTTTGAATTGGGGGTTCCTCTGTTTTATTTATTAATTTCCCCCTTTTCCCATTTGTATATGCATATTGTTTTATTATTAGAATTATCTTGAGAGAGGAAAAGAAAGCAAGAGAATTTGAGAAGGAAAGAATATGTCAAAGAAGAAGGCTTTCAGTGGCAACACTATGACTTTAAAAGATTTTCATGGCGGTTCAATTCCCACTGATCTCCCTCTCCCTTCAGCCCCTGGCGTGTAAGTTCCCAATTCTCACTTTCCTCTTAATTTGATCATTCTTTTTCTCTTTTCCTTTATTTTTTTGATTTATGCATTTCTTGGTACAATCCAAAAGATCTGCAAACGTTATTGATATTTCATTTTTTTTATTGAATTTGATGGGAACAGGATTGTTAGGCCTTCCGATCGTTCAGGTTATGATAGGGCAACATCGTGGGGAAACTCCATGGTCCATGCAGATCACCGTGTCCGGCCCAATTCGTCTCCTGCAACTAGACATTTGGATAATAAAACCCCATTTCTGACCAATGCACTGCATATTGGTCGAAATTTTGACGAGGATGAAAGAACGCCGTTAGATGGGGTTTCTGCCCCACGTAGAACCATTAGTGATGAGACTTTTCGGGTTCCGGCGGAGTTCAAGCCGGAGTCTGCTTATGCGGGTAGGGTTTTAGGTCGGCATGGATCAGCTCCGGTGTCTCCATTGTCAAGTGGAGGGGGGCATTCATACTCTAGTAGAGTGTCTGAAGCTGCTCGTATTGGTTTGGCTTCTCAGACTTCGGGGTGGAATCACGGGCAGGCTGCTTTGGGATCGTACCCTAATGCTTGGACATCTAGGAAGGAGGTGACATTAAGTGTTCCGGAGCATGTACAATCGGCATGGTCTGAGCAAAGTGCTGTCTCAAAGTTGGCTCATGCTAGTGCTCTTGAAAAGGTTTCCTCAGGTCGATGGCAGTCAAAGCAGTCCCTTCAAAATCAGAAAGATATTGAAGTTAGTGAACATCCGGAAATGGAAAATGGTTTTCACTCCCAGGGTTATGGTGATAAGATGTACAGCAGAATGAGTCTTGCGGGTGGGAGGGAGTATTCGGATGTAACATTGGCAAGGCATGTAGAAAAGGGATTGAATATTGACCAAGGGATTCATGGTGGTAGAACTAGAAAGGAGTTACCCGACTATGAGAGGATCCATAGTCTTAATTATTTGGAGGTTAAAGAAAATAAATCAATGATTCATGGTGAAGGAGTTGGATCAACTCATTCAGAAGGCAAAGTTGGTGGTTATGAATTGCAGCCATCACCGGCACCGCCAGTGCTGCCAGAAGCATCTGAGAGACCCAAATCGAAGTTACTTCCTTCGGCTCAGAGTAAGCCATTAGATAGTCCAAAATCACCTGTTGTTGAACCTAAGCAGGTATTGTTCTTATGCCATAGAATTGAAGTTAGCATTCTTTTAATTTAGTTTACCGCTAATTATGGTAATTTCTTGAAATAGGGGCACCAGCGGCAGAGTGAATCTGTCCTTACTCATACTGGAATTGGTAACAATGCACATGGACATGTGTATACTTCAAAACCTGGTCTATCTGTGGATCGCCCAAAGCTTAATTTAAAGCCACGGTCACATCCCATTGAACAATTGGAAGGGAACATTGAGAAGGAAAGGTCAGTGTGTTTCTAGACTTTGAGTTAAAGTTGTTCCGTAAATTTGTATCACGGTCTTATGCACAATGGAAAGAGGAAAATTTTATTTGCCAATTGCCATTCAAAACTCATCAACTATTAGTTAATTTGAACATGATAATTCAATTTTTCAAGTCTTTAAATTTATTTGCTATGCAAAACTCATCTATTATAATTAGGTAATTTTAACGTGAGACCATATGCATCTTACCAAAACCAATATTTTGTTTGCACGTCCTTACCAGCTTTTAAAGTAATCTTGGAATGAATGAGGGTTTTTAGTTTATTTTCTCGACAATCAATATGAATCCCTCTCATTAGTTTTACAAATAACTACCTAGCTGTCATCAATGCAGATATTTGTTGTTTGGTGGTGCTCGCCCACGAGAACTGGTAAGTGAATCTCTTTTGTCACGCTACCCATTGTTATTGTGGTAATTCTTTTGTTGATTTTCGTAATGATACCTTGTACTTATAGTATTGCCGGTTCACTTCTCAGGTTCTGAAGGAGAGAGGTATAGACGATAGCAATCATGAGCCAGTTCCACATCTGGATAGGTAGTGATTTCCTGTATTTAATGCATTCTAGGACATTTTGCATTTCCTTTTATGGCTCTGTTCACCAATTTGCCCAAACCTTAATAGCATTTTGTTACTGTTATGCCAAGGGTCAGACATAATGTTCTGAGGACTGAAAAAGCCGCTGACCAAGCAGCTCCTCTCCATGGTGAAAGAGTTGAGAATCATCCTCTTCCTCTTGATCCCAGAGGTGGACGAAAACCCGACAAGGATCATCATGTTGACAACGGGAGAGTTGTTATGCAGAGGAAGAATTGGCGTAATGGCCGGGAAACTGAAAGGCGGCAGCAGCAGCAGCAGCAGCAGCCGGCAAAGGTGAGGCAGCCTTCACCTGAGACCTGGCGTAAGCCTGCAGAGAATGCTAAACCAGTATCTAATCAGTCGGTCGGGGTACGCCACAGAAAATTAACATCAGCAGTGGAGCTTGCCCAAGCCTTTTCGAAATCATTCTCTGATCAGAAAACAGATGATCAATATGGTGGGCAGAGGGGCACTCTGGGGCGGACCCAGTTGCCATTTTCTCGGCTAATGGGTCCAACTCCTAGGCCGGAGATAAATGGCCTAGTAATTGTTTGAGCAGGTGGTATTACTGGTAATTGGTTTTTGTGCAGGCAACTGCCAACTGAGGTTTTTTTTTGGGGGTCCTCATTTCATCTTAAAAGAAATTCAGGAAAACAATAGGTATGTTTCTTCTTTAAGATTTTAATATTTACCAGCTTTTTATTCCAACATTAGGTTGCCTAACAAAAAGCTGAAACAGCTTACTTTATGCTCCAACCACTCCTGAAGTTACTATTTCTTCAATAATATCTCCATTATTTATCAAATTGGAACTTATGACTGCTTCTAATGTGAATGAATGATATCGATTATTTTGTTTCAAGAAAATTAAATATGTTTACAATTCGTAAATATATTATATATAAAAATAAATAATTTAAACTTAACAAGTGGTTTCAGTGGAAAATCTGGGTTCAATCACAATATTTGCAAGATGTGTGTATTGTTAAAAAGTTATAGATATCTATGAACAGATGTTATATTGTAATTACCTTTAAACTATAAAAAAAAATAATTTGAATTCGACCAAGCGATTAAATTCTCTTTCGTTAAATTGGACTTGCTTGACTTCCTATAATTTTGTAATAATTTATCGAGTAAATTACACCATTAGTTACTAAACTTTAGGTTTGCCTCGTTTTGGTCAATGAGTTATAGACTTTTCAATTTTATCACTATTTTTTTGAATTGATTTTTTAGTCACTGGAATGTTAAATCATTCATAGCTGAATGACGTGGCATTTTAGTGTTGTTGTATAAGCCATTTTTTATTATTTTGGTTTGATTGTTTTTTTTCACATTTTTAATTAAGATTTAGGATGGGATTGGTTCGCGGAATATAAAATTATCAATGGGATTACTGAGAGTGTTACATTATTTTTTTTTTATTTGACAAAAATTTAAAATGACAGTAGTTGATCAAAGGAATATAAGATTACCTAAAAATAAATTTTACCATATTACCCTTAAGATATATTTTCTTTGTAAGATGTTAAGCTTTCAATATTAAATTAAAATATTTACCTTAAAATTTATAAAACTATTTTCGTAGCACTATTTAAATTGTGAGAAAAAAAATATATTATTAATTAATTAACATATTGAAGACATGTTTTTTTAAAATAATTTCATAATTATGATATTCATTTATATATGACATATAGTATAATCTGAAAAATGTTGTGGCTCGAGTTTATAAAGATACAATTTAATATCAATGTGTTTTTATGACTGTAAAAAATATAATTATAGTTTTTAATATTTTAATCATTCGAAAGATATATTTTTTATATAAAAAATATGTATACTTATATTATTTGACATTATCTATATTTATATATTCCTCTATATTTTCTTCGTGTCTTATTTTTATTTTTGTGTTATTTAATAATATCGTATTTAAAATTACCATATATTCATATAGTTCATCACATAGTTTCATAATTTGATTAAACTAGAGATAACCTAACAATATTTACTCCAATATGTGTCATAATGGAAGTGCATAATATTAATACAACAAATTAAGAGAAATTATTCGTGTCACCATAAAGCAAAAAAAAAAAAGTTTTTATACTTAATGACTATTGGGTACCAATACGCGTGTAGCCGTATCGGTACGTCATTTTAGGGGTGAGCAAAACTCGACTCGACTTGAAAAAACCGAATAACATGACTCGATTTGAGGCAAAAATATTCGACTCGTCTTGACTCGACTCGAAATTTCATGAACTCGAATAACTCGAAAAAATTTCAAATAAAGTTTGAGTTGTAAAATGGAAATTCGAATAACTCGAAATTTTTAGTAATTAGTGGATTTATTTTTAAGTTCGAGACAAGTCACTCTATTTTTTATGATATATACATACCGATATATAAAAATACAAAGAAATATTGTCACATGTGAAAAATATATATGTGCATATCTTATATGATTAGAGAAAGAAGTTTAAATTGGAATCAAACCCTAGTACCCTACTATAACATGATAAATAATTACAGTAAAATTTTTATAGGAACTCGAAAACTCGACTCGACTCGAATCGAAAAAATTTCAAATAAAGTTTGAGTTGTAAAATATGACTCGTCAACTCGAATAACTCGAAATTTCTTTTACTCAACTTGACTCGATCGAACGCTCACCCCTACGCCATTCAACATAGGAACCAAATTAGCCATTGAGTATTGGTACGACTTTGTGCGTACTGATACAAGTGTTAAGATTTTGTAAATCTTTTGCATTTATTATTCGACGGTTACCTTGTCAGTTTATTGGAATCACTAACTTTAAAATTTAGTTAATACGTACCGATAACCTAAGTGGCGTATCGATACAATTTTCCACCTACTTATTTCTCAGATTTCAGTGAACAAAATTGGTACCGATACGGTACGTCTTGTACCAGTAATCCTTTGGGAAATACACTTCTCATATCGATACGGTATCCCACATATCGACACCCCTTTGCACAATGGTTATTTTCTTCTTATGGCAGGTACCGATACCTTATGTTGGTAGACAACATTTCTTGCGGGAAAAATGAAGCCCAACGGCTATATTTGTGATCCCAGCTACCCAAACGGTTGAAAATCAATGAGGGTGTATAAAAATAAGTCTCTAAAGCTATAACAATAACTATTTATCAAATTTTAAGCATTCAAGCACAAATCCAACATTCTTGAGTTATTAGAGTCAAATTCTTGTAACCATCCACTTGAGTGAGCTAAATTGTAATCTTTTTATTCAAGTTTTGGGTTTGAGTGAGCTTTGTAATTGGGAAAGCATTTACCTTTGAGAGGATTTCTCAGATTGTGTAAAGGTTTCCTCTTGAGCCTAGAAAAAGAGAATAAGTTCTTAGTGAATTTGAGAAAATCCTTAGTAGGAAGTTAAGGTAGTGGATGTAAACCTTGTTATAAGGTTGAACCACTATAAATCTCTTGTGTCCAAATTTTCTATCTTTCCAATTTGCTTTCACACTTTTTTAAATTTCCAATGGACCCCCTCCTGGCCACTCACCACTGATTGATCATCCTAATAATTGGTATCAGAACCACACTCATTGGAAGGATTAACATTCTCTTGAGTCAATCCGAAAAAGTTTTGATCAATAAGCAAACTAGCAATGGCCTCTACTTCAGGCAATAACCTCTACGAGTCTCAATCCATCACTAAACCACATTATTTTAATAGGGATAACTATCCTTATTAGAAGAATAGGACGAAGCTCTTCATCAAATCCAATGACTACATCTTTTTGAATGTAGTAGAAGAAGGGTCATTCATTCTTATGAAAATTGAAGGAGAACGACATATCCCCAAGACAAGACAAGAGTATACCGATAATGATCGGAGGAAGATGCAAGTAAATGACAAAGTCGTGCACATCTTGTTTTGTGCTCTTGGACTAGATGAGTACTCAAAGATGTCTTCTTGCGCGAGTGCAAATGAGATATGGGACAAGCTTTAGACCACCTATGAGACTAAGATTGGATTCCTGCACTTAAGTTATGAGAACTTCATAATGGAACCAGATGAGGACACCACCAAGATGTTTGATAGATTCTCCGTAATCGTCAATGGGTTTAAGGGTCTTGGAGAAGTCATTCTAGAAGACAAGCTTGTTCGAAAGCTCATCTACTTTCTCCCCAAGTCATGAGATAGAAGGAGGACCACCATCATAGAAGCCAAGGATCTCAAGACCTTGAAGCTAGATGCTCTTATGGGGTCTCTTCTCACTCATGAGATAATGAAGAAAGGAAGAGAAGAAGAAAGAGGAGAAGAAGATGGAGAAGAAGGAAGTGGAGAAGAAGAAAACAAGAATTGCTCTCGAAGCTTCACAAGAGGAGAGCAATTCTAGTGAGAAGGAAGATGAAAAATTGACTATGTGTTAACACTTCAAAAGTACAAAATTTTATGCCTATTTAACATCGCCTTTGCTTGCTTTTAAGTACATTTAGCCTTAAAATTCATGCATTTGCATAAGAAGTTAGGAATTGTGTTTATGTCTATATGAAGGGTTGCATTGTTGGCACTGTTGTAGGTTTGACAGATCAGGATAGGGCTTGGTAGAGCAAAGCAGCGTAGAAAGGAAGGAATGCCAGAGAGAAGGCTGCGTTGCTGTTGGCAGCGATGGGCCAAAAATTGCTGAAGCACCGGTTGGCAGAGAAGAGGAGTTTGATGCCCGACCAAGTAGATGTTGGACCTTGTACACACAAGCCCTAGGATTCAAATATAGGATAAGATGATCACATCCCTTATCCCTTGTGCATTCAAAATTCAAATTCAAGGCTTATCCTAGGTCACTCACGCATGCATTTTTAAAGAACTCAAGCAAGCACTTGAGGGGGAATCGATAATCGAATTAAGGAGGCTGGACCGAGGAGACATGGTTCGACCAGCTTGACCGAGAGCCTGGATCTTGAAGGGCTGCAATGACCAACCCCCTTCTAGCCCATTCTCTTTTTTTAATTATTTTTATTTTTTAAATGATGATGTTGTTGAGAAATGATGAAGGTTTTTGGTTAGATACCCCCACTATGAACTAAATTTATAGTTGGTGGGGGATGTTTGCGTTTGAGCGCTTTTTTATGTTTAGTTTTTAATAATTAAAAATACTTTGCCATTATTTCCCTTCCCCTATTTTTCATGTTTTACAGTTTTCTAAATACTGTGCCAAGCGACCGCTGACATTGTTTGCTTATTTCACCTTAATATCTTAACAGACATAGGGGGCAACGATCAATTGCTAGATACTAAGGCGAGATGCTTCGAAAGAAGATGTTTAAGTAGATGAACTTACTTCGGGAGTGAGTCTACCCATTATGAGTATAGATGGGAACTTAATCAAATTGATTTATGAAAAACTCAATATAGACATAGAGGGGTTTTCACATGGTTAATTTTGGGCATTGCCATCGATAGAGGCAATGCCAACCCTTAATCTGCTCGGTAATTAATGCCAGAACAAAACATTATTAAAGGTTGGCATTACATGAATACCGTGAAAACCAGTGTAACCCCCTCAACCCAGCCTAGACGTCTGACCGAACTGAACGAGTTACATTGAGTTTTCTGAAGCAAGCCCGTGAAATGATTATTCGAGTTACTCTCATTTTTTATTTTATCTTATCTAGATGCAATTTATTAATCTATGGTGTACATACTACCAACGGTTCAAATCTCACTCCAAACAGACATCAACAGAGCATTCAGTTGCAATCACGAACATTAATGAACCAATTTGTAAATCTAGAAAATTATAAGGACTTGGTCCAACTTTAAGTTACCAATCCTTAATTAATCAAGTTACATACTTCTATTCCAAATTTCAGCTCTAAACGATCACCCGAACTCATTTAATTGCATGCATAACAATAAAGGACCAAAACAGAAGAATCTAAAACCTCTAATCATCAAAATAACTAACATATCGATCATGTGTATTGATACAATCCTAAGGTGTATTGATACGCGAGGGTGTATCGGTACAGCTCATAGGTGTATAGATATGAGGCGTATCAATATAGCTCATAGGTGTGTATTAATACACGAGGGCGTATCGATACAGCTTCTAGGTGTATTGATACACGGAAGACTAGTAGCTTAAAACACACTTACCTATATCGATACACTTCTACCTGTATCGGTACACCTGGCCAAAATACACTTACCTATATCGATACACTTCTACATGTATCGATACACCTGGCCAAAATACACTTACTTGTATTGATACACTTCTACTTGTATCAATTCACTTGGACTTGAAATGTCCAATTTTGCGGGTTTTTCATATTTTCAAGGATCCCAACATGTTTCTATGGCAGATAAACATAAACACCAACCATCTAGAGACTATTCTATGCCAAAACATCAAAGAAACATGATCATAATATGGCAACATGCTTCAAACAAGAATCTAGAGGCGTGCATCTTAAAGACTATCCAACCAAAACCTCAAAACATAAATCCCAAGCAGTACCAACATCTAAAGGCCATTTACAACTTCAAAACAACAATATAAACTTGCTCAAAACAAGGAGTTTAACAAACACGCTCCCAAATCAACAATGAACCTCATTGCCTTTTTTTTTACTAAAAGTCTAGATTGAAACCATACTTTCAAAGAATGAAGCCCTTGGATCCTCCTTGCTCACTTGCTGCCTCCACACTTTTAGTTCTCTGCATTGATGGAAAAAGAGAGCGTAAGCACACTAGGCTTAGTGGGGAGTGTTCAAAACAAAACACCATCAATGCAATTTAAAACCAATTTCTCAAAACCATTAAAATATTCATTTCAATCCATTATAAAACATCATTCCATTAAAACCATGCACATAAACCTTTCCAAAACCAACATTTTAAAACATATGCATCACATATCAAGTTAAACAGTAAGTCCCATTGCTAAACCTCAATTTAAGCCTTCTCATGCATAACAAACCATATTCAAAGCTTTAAGAGTAACGTCTATAAGTCTCATTATACAAAATAAACCTTTTCATGATACATCAACAATTATATTGGCTTACAATTGATCATTAACCAAGTTCCATTACCAAAACACAACATCTGATACACGGGAGTTTTCGGTACACAATATAAACTCCTCAACTATTGTGACACTCGTGGTGGAGTATTCGATACATTGTATAAACCCCTCAACACCACTCATCAGTAGATGTATAACCCCACTAACGAGAGACGAGACATTACTTTTTCTCGATCGTTAGGGTACTTGAGTATTCGGTACACAATATAAACCCCTCAACATCCAAGACGACTTGTTTATAGTGCACTCAATTCTATAGCCAGCTAACTATATCCGATAGTATTTTCAAAATCATTTCCATAACCATCACTTGCCAATATAATTCACATTTAACCATGTGCCTAATTGTTTTCAAAGCATCAACATTCAACCATTTTCCAAAGCAACAAACCATGCTTTAAACAAAAGTATAAAACATATACTTACAAGGACCACTTACCATGTGCATCCTTCATCGTCTCATAATTAAAAATAACATATTGCATACTTTAAACACGCTTTAACAGTAGGTAACATGTAATAAAAACCAAGTGCATAAAAACCATTTCATAATAGCACGATCGACAGAGAAAACCACTTTACACTTACTTCCGAAATTAGACAAGTGTTTCAAGCTCAAATATAAGTTCTCAAACCACCTTTAAAACATTTCAAAGCTAAAATCCAGATTCTCACTCACCGACACAAGAAACCTCGATTCGCCGACGCGAAACTAAGCGTTTGAAGCCTCCAAAGCTTCACCGGTTGCTAGCGAATCGTTCTCCCCTGTTTTAACCACATAATAATAGAGGATTAATGCATCTCAATGCATTCAGAATCCCATCAAGCAATTCCACAATATTGCCTTGGCAAAAGCTATCAATCGTCTATTCGAAATAACTGAAATCATCACCAAAAAACTTCTAAACTTAACCCAGCCACAAACTAACGTTTCAAACCACCAATCATCATTGACTAACATCCAAAATCATCATATTATCATCCTTATACCTCCAGCATTCATAAAAACCACCACAACTCCACAAAAACCCAAATCTAGCAACCTAAACAATTAGAGATTCACATAGTTTCGGAATTACAATGTTAAAACCTTTATCTTAACATTATTAAACTTAAAAATCATGATTAAAATCAATTATAAACCCAGTAAAATAGATCCAATCCAAAAATTATGTAAATTCATCAATTAAATCTTGATTTCATCATTTCCTCCAAATAAATCACAAAACCTTAATAGAAACAACATTTAAAGAGTCAAGAACTTGGGAATTTCAGTAAAGAACCTTTCATTAGAGGAGATGAACGAACCTTACCTCCAATGATTGAGTTTCCCCTTAATTGGTTATTTTCTCTTAAAAAATAATGTGATTTAATAAGATATTTAGAAATCTAATTAAATAATCATTTAGAAAAATCAAAGATTAAGGAAAATAAGATTGTTACCTAGAAATCTTTGATGAAAAAGAGTGTTTGGCTGAAAGGATTTTGAGAGAAAATATCAGAGAATGAAAGTTATGTCAAATTCTCATTTTATGAAATAACCAACTCATTAACTAATTCCTCTTATATTTCCTTACTTAAAATACATTTTAAAATAAGCATCATTAAGGGAAAACTCAGATTTAACCAATTGGTCAAAATTTTCCTTAAAGATTTAAAATTTTGACTATTTGCAAAACAGTCACTAAAACGAGTTTTTAAACTTTACATTTTGGTCACTAGTCCAAAATGTCACATTTCTAAAACTCGTTTCCCAAAATTTATTTCACCAAAACCTTTTATATACTTAAAAGATATTTTATGTAATTTTTCCATATTTTTTATCACAATCCAAAATATGTTTTCCCTGAACTCATCCTGAAACTTACCCGAATCTCTAATCTCGGTCCATCAAACCCTAAAACCATCCCAAAAACCTCTAGGCCCAAAACCGGGGCGTTACAACTCTCCCCCATTTAGGAAATATTGCCTTCAAAATTTTACCTGGAGGAAAAAAATGTGAAAATTGTTTCGACATGTCCGCCTTGCTTTCCCACGTGGCTTCCTTAACTACTCGATGTCCCCACAACACCTTTACAAGTTCAATCGTCTTACCACGAAGAAATTTGCTACTAAAATCATGAATCTCAATATCCTCTACTGGCCTAACATGCGACGGATCCGACCTATACCTCCGCAACATCGACACATAAAACACTTCATGAATTTTTTCCAACTCCGGAGGTAACTTCAAACAATACGCAATATGACCAACACGCTTCACAACTTCATATGGTCCGATAAACCTTGGACTAAGCTTACTCTTACGTCCAAACCTCATCACCTTCTTCTAAGGCAACACTTTCAAAAACATGCGATCACCAACCGCATACTCAATCTCTCTACGCTTCAAATCTGCGTAGGATTTCTGACGATCTGAGGCAGCTTTTAGACGATCACAAATAAGCTTCACTTTCTCATTTGTGCTTTTCAACACATCAGGCAAGGAAACATACTTTTCCCCAACCTCAGCCCAACACAAAGGTGTACGACACCTCCTACCATAAAAAACCTCATACGATGCCATCTCTATACTAGCTTGATAACTATTATTATACGCAAACTCCATCAAAAGTAATTGTTTCTCCCAGGTTCCTTGGAACTCAATGACGCAACATCTCAACATATCTTCCAAGACCTTGCTGTAAACACTCCCAAAGCTCGATGTAAACATTCCCAAAACCTCGTTGTAAACCGCGAATCTCTATCTGAAACTATAGACTTGGGCACTCCATGCAAACGCACAATCTCAGTGATATATAAATTTGCCAATCTATCCAAAGTATACGTCGTATGCACAAGCACAAAATGTGAAAACTTTCTTAAATCGATCAACAATCATCCAAATGGAATCCTTCTTAGTCGGCGTTAACGGCAACCCAGACACAAAATCTATGATGATTCTCTCCCATTTTCATTTTGGTATCCTTAATGGTTGCAACAACCTGGAAGGAAACTGATGTTCAGCCTTAACACGTTGACACACCATGCACTTAGCAACAAAATCAGCCACATCATTCTTTAGACCAATCTAATAGTACTCTTCTTTCAAGCCTCGATACATCTTAGTACTACCGGGATCATAGCAGAAGGACTACTATGCGCTTCGGTCAAAATGATTCACCTCAACTGATCGTCATTAGGCACCAATATCCGATCTTTGAAACGCAACACTCCATCATCATTAAAATGAAAATTCGTTGGATTTCTATCCATAATATCCTTAACATGCGGCACCAAATCCTCATAATGAGGTTGTTTATCCTTTATCAATCGTGACAAGGATGGCTTCACTTGCAATTCGGCCAAAAGACCACCATCTTGTGTCACACTTAACCGTGCAAACATTGCTCTTAACTCCACCGCAAAATTCCTACTTAAGGAATCCGCCACAACATTAGCCTTACCCGGTTGGTACTCGGTTGTCAAATCATAATCCTTAAGCAACTCCAACCATCTACGTTGCCTAAGATTCAAATTATTTTAAGTCATGAAATATTTTAGACTCTTGTGATCCGTGTACACAACACACTTCTCACCATAAAGATAATGCCTCCAAATTTTCAAAGCAAACACAACCGTAACAAGCTCCAGATCATGGGTAGGATAATTGCGTTCATGCACCTTCAATTGTCTAGATGCATAAGCCACAACTTTCCCTTCTTGCATCAATACACAACCCAAACCAACGTATGATGCATCACTATACACAACAAACTCCTTACCTGACTCAGGTTGAATCAAAATAGGAGCTTGCGTCAAAGCTTCCTTCAACTTCTCGAAAGATCGTAGTCTATCTTCTATCCACTCAAAACGAACATTCTTTTGCAACAACTTGGTCAATGGAACATCAACCTTAAAAAAACCACCCACAAACCTACTGTAATAACAAGCCAACCCAAGAAAACTACGAACTTCTGACATAGATTTAGGTGATTTCCAACCTATCACTGCCTCAATCTTGTGTGGATCAATCTGAATTCCCTCGACTGACACAACATGTCCAAGAAAGACAACTTCCCTAAGCCAAAACTCACATTTTCTCAACTTAGCATACAACTGGTTATCCAACAAAGCCTGAAGCACAATTCGCAAATGTTATCATGATCCTCCTCAGTACGAAAGTACACAAGGATATCATAAATAAACACAACCACAAATTGATCCAAAAACTCATGGAATACTTGATTCATCATATCCATAAATGCAGCAGGTGCATTTGTCAAACCAAACAGCATCACCAAGAATGTATAATGCTCATACCTCGTACGAAAAGTAGTCTTAGGTACATCTACATACTTCACCTTCAACTGATAATACCCATACCTTAAATCAATCTTAGAAAACACCGAAGCACCTCAAGACTGATCAAACAAATCATCAATCTTTGGCAAAGGATACTTGTTCTTAATCGTCAACTTGTTCAATTGCCGATAAACAATGCACATTCGCATTGTGCCATCCTTCTTTTTTACAAACAACACTGGCGCACCCCATGGTGAAACACTAGGCCTAATAAACCCACGATCAAGCAACTCCTGAAGTTGCTTCTTCAACTCCTTCAACTCTTTGGAGCCATACGATAGGGAGCAATAGACATCAGAGCTGCATTTTTATACAAATCAATGCCAAACTCCACTTCTCTATTCGACGACAAACTAGGAAATTCCTCCGGAAAACACCCGGAAACTCACAAACCGTACATATATCATAAATACACATTTCCTTCGATCCTAGATTCATAACATAAGCTAAGAAAGCCTCTCAACCCAATTCCATCAAACGGCTCTCTTCTAGAGTTAAAACATCATTGGAAAAGAATTTAACATTCTCACCCACGATTACCACTTTGTAATCATCTGCAAATTTCAAGGTAACTTGCTTGGTTTCAAAATCAACCACAACCTTATGCTCCAACGACCAATCCATACACAGGATTACATAAAAACCATGAAATAACAACTCCATCAAATCAACCGCAAACACATAACCTTGAACAGTCACAGGATATCTCCTATACAACCTTCTTGTAACAACTGTTTCACCAAAAGAACTACTTACTCGCATTCACACATTTAACACCTCAACGGACATATCAAGAAAATGTGCATGCTCACACAAAATATATGAATGTGTAGAACCAAAATCAATCAAAGATAACAATGACAAAGATTGCAAAGTAAATGTACTTGCAATCACATCGGGTCATTGCGTCCCTCGCGATGTGCGTACACCCTCGCAGGACCACTACCCGTAGGTTGAACCGCTACTACATGAGCCACGGTTCTCTGACCATCCTTCCTATACTGGAAGTTACCACGACTGCGCCTATGGCCTCTCTGTGGTGCAACAATAGGTGCCCTAGCCTAACCACCAGTAACCAATAATGGACAATCGTGTCTCAAATGATTAGTCGATCCATAACTCCAACAAAAGTTAGCCGCAACAGCAACAAGAGCATGTCCTTCACGAGCCAAACATTGACAATCTCACCTCATATGTTCATGTGATCTACATACCCAACATGCATTCTGCTCGGACCTCACCCAATTATCCTAAACTGGCACACCACGCCCAATAGCTCCTCATCTCTGCTCAGGATGATACCTACAATCACGGTGTCTCTTAAACTGTCCACCACCAGAACCGAAGTCCGCATCTCTCTTACTCGAGCTAGAACTACCCATACGAGAAGACAAGCCCAAATTATGTTCAATATTCTTTGCTCGTGTCACCAATACATCGAAATCCGTATAATCAGAGGCCAACATGTAGGTCTTCCCCTCTTGCACCAAACTATAACGGAAATGGTCACAACGATGTCTATCACTCGACACTAACTCAAGAGCATATTGGCTCAAACAAACAAACTAAACCTCATACTCAGCCACAGTCATGCTACCATGAACCAAAGACATGAACTCACATTTCTTATCATCCATGTATCTAACCCCTAGATACTTCTTCTTAAAGGCAGCTTGGGAAAACTCCCAATCCATATCATTAGGCTTTGAAGCCGCAGTTACAGTCGTCCACCAACTGTAAGCATCACCTTGCAATAGAGAAACAACACATCCTAGCTTACGATCATCATTACACCCCATCTGTTAAAAAATCTGGATTGTACTGGCCATCCAAGCCTCGGATGCCTCAGGCGAAAAACCATGATACTCAACATCGCCCAAACTACACAAACGCTCCAATGACAAAACCCGTTTGCCTAGAAGCTGGTGCTTGCACATGCACGCCAGCAACAACAGCATGGAAAGCTCTAGTCATCGTCTGTATCAAAGGCACTATATCACCCAACACTGGCCCAACTGGATCGGGGAGTACTTGCTCCCCATTCCCGGGTGGATTAGGTGGAGGAGGTGGCAAACCTCCATGAGGTATTTCATTCTCCTGATTTCCCTGCCCTCCGACAACAACAACCGTACAAGATCACACCTCTCTCCTCAGTCCCATCGTGCTAAAATATCTAAGGCATGATAATTTAAACAAAAACAAAACAATCAGTCCAGCTTCAAGCAAGGATCCAAGACTTCTATTATAAATCAAAACATTTCAAACTATAGTAATAAGGCAATGGTTTCCCTAAAACAAACCTCACATGGCATATCACAACCAACATATTTATAACAATCATCGTGCATAACAATCAACAACATTCAACCAAAATCAAAATTCCAATTTATCACAAACTTGGTTTAAGCAATAAAAAACAACGCTAATCAATCACAACTTACCTCCCAATTATCGCAAACCTGTCTATTATACCAACAAATGTAACCCCCTCGATCAAGCCTAGACATCCAATTTTGTTGGTTTTTCACATTTCCAAGGATCCCAACATGTTTCTATGACACATAAACATAAACACCAACCATCTAGAGACTATTCTATTCCAAAACATCAAAGAAACATGATCATAACATGGGAACATACTTCAAACAAGAATCTAGAGCCATGCATCCTAAAGACCATCCAACCAAAACCTCAAAACAAAAATTCAAAGCATTACTAACATATAAAGACCATTTACAACTTCAAAACAACATTATAAACTTGCTCAGAACAGAGAGTTTAACAAACACGCTCCTAAATCAACAATGAACCCTATTGCCTTTAATACTAAAAGTCTAGTTTGAAACCATACTTTCAAATAAAGAAGCCCTTGGGTCCTCCTTGCTCACTTGCTACCTCCACTCCTTTAATTCTCTGCATTGATGGACAAAGAGAGCGTAAGCACACTAGGCTTGGTGAGGAGTTCTCAAAACAAAACACCATCAATGCAATTTAAAACCAATTTCTCAAAACCATTGAAATCTTCATTTCAATCCATTTATAAAAACATCATGCCATGAAAACCATGCACTTAAACCTTTCCAAAACCAGCATATTAAACCATATGTATCACGTATCAATGTTAAACAACAAGTTTCATTGCTAAACCTCAATTTAAGCCTTTTCGTGTATAACAAACCATATGCAAAGCTTAAAGAGTAACGTGTATAAGTCTCATTATACAACATAAACTTTTGCATGATACATCAATAATTATATTGGCTTACAAGTGATCATTAACCAAGTTCCATTACCAAAACACAACATCAGATACATGGATTCACATGTGTTGTCCCAACACTCCATACAATCTCACTGGCATCTAAAGGTTTACACATGGGAGTTTTTGGTACACAATATAAACCCCTCAACCGCTGTGACACTCGTGGTGGAGTATTCAGTACACCGTATAAACCCCTCAACACCACTCATCGGTAGATGTATAACCCCACTAACGAGAGATGGGACATTACTTTTCCTCGATCGTTAGGGTACTTGAGTATTTGGTACACAATATAAACCCCTCAACATTCAAGGCGACTTGTTTATAGTGCACTCAATCCTATAGCCCTCTAATTATATCCGATGGCATTTTTAAAACCATTTCCATACCATCGCTTGCCAATATAATTCACATTTAACCATGTACCTCGTTGTTTTCAAAGCATCGACATTAAATCATTTTCTAAAGCGACAAACCATGCTTTAAACACAAGTATAAAACATATACATACAAGGACCACTTACCATGTGCATCATTCATCATCTCATAATTAAAAATAGTATATCACATACTTTAAACACACTTTAACAGTAGGGAACATGTAATCAAAACCAAGTGCATAAAAACCATTTCATAATAGCACGACCAATAGATAAAACCACTTTATACTTACTTTCGAACTTAGACAAGTGTTTCAAGCTCAAATCTAAGTTCCCAAACCACCTTTAAAACATTTCAAAGCTGAAATACACGTTCTCACTCACTGAAACGCAAAGCTTTGATTCGTCAACGCGAAACTAAGCATTCAAAGCCTCCAAAGCTTCTCCAGTTGCTAGTGAATTGTTCTCTCTTGTTTTAACCACATAATAACATAGGATTAATGCATCTCAATGCATTCAAAAACCCAGCAAGCAATTCCACAAGGTTTCCCAAAGAGAAAAACAAGTTACAAGGGTTGTGCCTTGTAGACTGTAACCGACATGTATCAGGAGTGGAAAATTTCTTTTTCAATGATCATTTTGAATTGAAGTGTAGTAAAAGCTCGAGGCTAGTTAAATTCAATGATTTATTTTTACTATATTTATTTCTGTAGTCACTTTTACTTAATCTACAATTTTCAATCAAAACCCCCTATGCACTAAATTACCTTACAACAGTCAGAATCAGAACAACCGGATATCAAAAAGCCCTTAGTCCATGTGGACCGACTCCTTCTTCTCTATACTATATTTTTTCTATATTTATTCTTAGATAAAGGATATTTATTTGACAACTCACGATGCTTGTCAAATTGGCGGCGTTGTCGGGGACTTCGGCAAAGTTACTAATATAGTTTGTTTTTATTTATGACCAGGAAGAATCCGGGCGAACTAGCAGATTTTTTTACTAGAGATTGAAGCATTAGCCCGAAGACTGCACACACAAATACTTCGAGAAAAACAGCAAGAATGAAGATAGCGACAACAACGATTTTAGCAAGAACTAGAAATATCCTCTGAAGCTGAACCATACTTTGAGTACACCAACTACGAACAGACTTCAATGGCCGACGAAGACCAAACCATCCGCCAACTTTTCATGGCACCGGACGATCAACAACCCTTATGCATTACATTCCCAAATGGTGAAACACCATTCGCACTCAAGACGAGTTTGATTCATCTTCTACCAACTTTTCATTACTTGCCCGGTGAAAATCCTAAGAAGCACCTCAAAGAATTCCATATGGTTTGTTTGAGTACAAAACCACAGGGAGTATCTGAAGACCAAATAAAACTTCGCACTTTCCCTTTTTTCTTTAGCTGATATAGCTAAGGAATGGTTATTGTATTTACCTTCAAATTCTGTTCGAACATGGACTGATATGGCGCGACTTTTTCTTGACAGGTTTTTTCCTGCAGCAAAGGCAAGCGAATTAAGGCGGAACATCCTCAGTATCCAAAAAAAGGATACCGAGTCACTATACGACTATTGGGAGAGATTTAAGAAGTTATGCGCATACTGCCCCCAAAATGGGCTCTCAAAACAAACGCTACTCCAGTACTTTTACGAGGGGCTAACCCTAATGGAAATGAAGATGTTTGATGCAGCGAGTGGAGGGGCACTTGTGAACATGACCCCAACAACGGCAAGAACTCTGATCTCTATGATGACCGCTAACTCCCAACAATTTTTTCCTTCTAGTGAACCCTCTCGACGAGTTCACGAGGTAAGTACAGTTTCCCTAGAGAATAAAATTGACAAAATAGCTGAAATAGTTCAATCCCTTGTTGCAGACAAAAAAAGCAGCTAGACTCTGCGGTATATGCACGAGCCCAAAACATCCAACGAATTGTTTTCCGATGATACAAGAGGAGGATGTTGTGCAAGCAAATGTCATAGGTAATTTCCCCAGACTTTCCTAGAGACAATATAATCCCAATGCTAATACACACAACCCGATATGGAAAGATCATCTGAACTTTAATCATGCGCAAAACCATAGACCAAATCAAGATTATCAACCACATCCACCACATCAATATCAACCGCAAAAGTCATCATTGGAGTTAATTGTTGAAAGGTTGGCGCTATCCCAAAAAAAATTCAACTAAAGACCGAAGCACACTTAGAAGCAATTGACAAACATATAAGTCAACTGACATTAGCGATGAGTCGTTTAGAATCCAAAGGGAAGTTGTCGTCACAGACCAAGGCGAATCCACAAGAAAATGTTAGCACAATCACCCTTCGAAGTGGCACTATTGTCACACCGCCAGTCCCTAAAGATGTTGTTGCAGAACCCAGAAGAAAGATAAATCAGAGTCCCAAAAAGGGAAAGGGGTTGTTGACATAGAAACTTAGAATAAGAAGAAAGCATCTTCTCCCATCGAGAAAGGTATGTGCGATTCGCCCCTTGCAGCTTCTCCCCACGCTACTCCACCTCATTTTCCTTTAAGGTTGGTTAAACGCGACAAACAAGCTGAAGAGAAGGAAATCCTGGATGTATTTCGAAAAGTGGAAATTAACATTCCACTACTAAAAGTAATCAAAAAGGTACCTCGGTACGCCAAATTCCTGAAGGATCTGTGCACTAATAAAAGACGGCTTACCGGAATCGAGAAAATAAATATGGGAGAACACATCTGTAGAGTGTCTAGGAGTTCTATATTTTGTACATATCCCTGCCCTTATTATTGCTATTCTTGAGCACATTTAGGTGCATTGCATGCATTATAACATCATCTTCTCTTTTACCATACTTTTATTGAATATCTTGTGTTTGGTGAAGAAAAGTTATTGTTTTAGTTTAGTTTTTTTTCTTCAGGTGCTATAGCTAGGAGAGGAGAGGACAGGACTGGACAAGAAAGCTGGAACCAAAGGAGCTGTACTGAAGCAGCTCCAGTTGCCGTCAAGGACGCTGCCGGAACAACAATGCCGCCAAGTACTGCCCGGGCAGGACTTACATCGACTTAGCCAAGATGGATCTCGATTTCAAGAGGGCAATTTCCTAAGCCCAATGAGCCCATCCTTGCAATTTCCTGAAGCCTGTAGCGGCCGGTAGAGCTAATCCAAGACCGATAAAAGGAACACTTATTCTTACTTGCGGAAGAAGGCAACGTCTAAAGAGTTTGTATTTAAAGTATAAAGGAGTTGTAGTAAATGTAACATACTTTAAGAACTCCTACTTCAAGAAGGACTCGAACTTAGGTCATTAGCTCTATATATACCTAATGTATGCAAGGGTATAGGGGCATGCTTGTCGTGAGAAATAGACGGCATCTACCGATAAGAGTGTAGATGATGAGTTAGCTAGATAAGTTGGAGTATTGGTGGTCGCGGCCCAACTCTCCTAGGATTTAGGCGCGTGTATGTAAAGTAATTTGGGAAATGGTTGTATAGTTTTGAGATGTTTTCAATAAAGTTCTGAGTTTGCTTAATATATGTTCTTCGTTACTTCAATCTTTATACACCAGTCGTTTGAAGAGAAAATCTATTTGTCAGGCACGAAAGTGCAAGGCTCATGAAAGGGTTAAGCACGGTCACAACGGGAGGCGTGACTAATTTGGTTCCACACTAGTTCACAAGTTTCAGCGGCTAAAAGGGATTACTAACCGAGTTGTTTAATTCGGTCCAATAGTATCTGCCGCGTGACAGGCGGGGATACTCAAGTTAAGCAATCTCAAGCATCCTAACCTAGAAATAGGAGGGATCACTATCGACTATCCCGTCGAACTTGGAATGACTGCCAGACTTGCCGCCGGGACTTCTCTCCGTTCCACCTGCCAAGACGGTACACACCCCTGTAGAGGCAGTAACCTGATGCGGCCGCGTGACAGGGTTGTAGTTTGCCGCCCGCCATACTCGCCGAGGCAGCAATTCATGGCATCGCAAAGCATACTCAAAGCCTTACAATGCAGTCCACAAGCTACTAAGCTGCACTTGTCTTGCCCAGCTTATCGCCCAAACTTTCCCTATCATTCCTCTCATCACTATCTTTATCTTTACTTGTGTTTTTATATTTCCACATCATGAGATTTAATGGTGCTTTTACTAAATCTTTGTGCAGGAAACCATTCATAGGAGCTATTCCAATCCCTGTGGAGACAATATCTTCTATACTATAACTTGACAGAGTGTGCACTTGCGCTCACAAATAGAGAACACCCAAACGCTCTACAAAATCTCTGTAGTTTTTCAGCGAAGGCTACCGCCAAGGTTGAAGGACCAAGGTATGTTCACCATTCCCTGCATATGTTGGTATAAAACACGCAATGTGCAATTTAGGGGCTTCTATTAACGCTATTCCATTTTCTCTATATAATTCACTGTCTGCTGAGCCCTTGAAGGATACTAAGGTGACTATACAACTAGTTGACCGATCCGTAATATATCCGGAAGGACTTCTCGAGAATGTTCTAGTAAAGGTAAATGACCTCATCTTTCCAGCAGATTTTTATGTAATAGACATGGAAAATGATTAGTCTAAAACTTCTTCAGGGATTCTTCTCGATCATCCCTTTCTAAGCACATCACATACGAAAATTGATGTAAGAAGCTGAATTCTTACAATGGAATTCTATGGTGAGGTTGTTAAATTCGATGTTTAAAAAGCAATGAGATACCTTGATAATGTCGCTAGTATTAATTTCATTGATATTATTGAGCATTTGAAGAGTCTTTCGAGCCTAACCTTGTTAACGATTTGTGCAAGGAATTAGAGGACTTTGAAGGTGAAATCAAGGAGTTTGAGAAAAATTTTCTATTAATTATTATTCAAACCTTACTCCGTTTAAGTCTAAACCCTCATTTTCTATTTTGTAGACACTGGATGTTGAATCGAAACCACCGCCGGAACATTTTAAGTGCTTTTTAGCAAATGAGATATCTTGTCAGCGGTTAATTTAAACAAGCTTTCAAAGCTGAAAAAGATCCGAAGAAATGCCTACGTTAATACTCGAACCTACAAGAAGAAAACAAAAGAACTCCATAATCACATAATTAATCTTAAGGAAATTCTCAGTTGGATAAAGTGCATGAGTTGGAAGAAGTATTTGTCGCAGTACCTGTAGTCTGAACCTGGTCGTCGAGCTTAGCGACGTTAAATAAAACGTTGAATGGGAGGCAACCCATTTTTACTTTATTCCTTTTAGCTAAAATTACTCTATTTATTCTATTTTTGCTTTGACTTTTATTTTTGTTAGCTTAGTTTTTTTGTGCGTGTATTTTATTTGTTTCCTTTACGTTTTCAGGTACCCCAAGTATTATTCGTTGAACGTTAATCGGCTTCAGAAGCAAAATTATTGATCGAATATGGCGAACATTCGTCCCCTAGGAGTAGCATGATCACCTGAACAACAGCTGAGAATCCCTTGTTCGCCATTTAATTAAGGGTAAAGTACATAGACGATCACTAAACTTTGGCAAAAAGAACAAAATGGTAATCAAACTTTCAAAAATCACAAAATGGTAATTAAACTTTATGTTTTATAACAAAATGGTAACTAGACGTTAAATGTCGTTAAGTGACTGTTATAAAATTTGGTATAATAACACACTTAGTCCTTCAAATTTATACATTCAATTAATTTAGTCATAATTCGAAATAATTCACTAAATTCAGCCCTCGTTATTTACGAATTCTTTCAATTTGGTCCTTAAAGCAAAATTCTAAAGTATGGTAACATGATAAATAATTACAATTAAATTTTTATAGGAACTCGAAAACTCGACTCGAATCGAATCGAAAAAAATTTAAATAAAGCTTGAGTTGTAAAATATGACGCATCAACTCGAATAACTCGAAATTTTTTGACTCAACTCGATTGAGCGCTCATCTCTATCTTAAGATATGACGCATCAACTCAAATAACTCGAAATATTCGAATATTTTAAATCATTTTTGTTTTAAAACAAATATTTAATATTTTCATATTTAAATCACAACGATTATTTAATAACAACTTTAAATATTCGATTTAAAAGAAAAAATGATTTAAAATATTCGAATATTTAATTAAAGTTTTATAGGAACTCGAAAACTCGACTCGACTCGAATCGAAAAAATTTCAAATAAAGTTTGAGTTGTAAAATATGACGCGTCAACTCGAATAACTCGAAATTTTTTAACTCGACTCGATTGAACGCTCATCTCTATCAGAAGATATGACGCGTCAACTCGAATAACTCGAAATATTCGAATATTTTAAATCATTTTTTCCTGTTAAATCGAATATTTTTTAAAATAGAATATTTAATATTTTCATATTTAAATCACATCGAATATTTAATAACACTTTAAATATTCAATTTAATTTAAAAATATTTGATTTAAAAGAAAAAAATGATTTAAAATATTTGAATATTTAATAACTATTTTAAATATCTTTCTTTTAAATATTTGAATATTTAATAACTACTTTAAATATTCGAATATTTTAAATCATTTTTTTTTCTTGTAAATAGAATATTTTTAAATTAAATCGAATATTTAAAGTAGTTAATAAATCTTCGATGTGATTTAAAAGAAAAAATGATTTAAAATATTCGAATATTTTGAGTTATTCGAGTTGACGTGTCATATCTTAAGATAGAGGTGAGCGTTCGATCGAGTCGAGTCAAAAAATTTCGAGTGATTCGAGTTGACGCGCCATATTTTACAACTCAAACTTTATTTGAAATTTTTTCGATTCGAGTCGAGTTTTCGAGTTCCTATAAAAATTAAATTAAATATTCGAATATTTTAAATCAATTTTTTTCTTTTGAATCGAATATTTTTAAATTAAGTCGAATATTTAAAGTAGTTATTAAATATTCGATGTGATTAAATATGAAAATATTAAATATTCTATTTTAAAAAATATTTGATTTAAAAGAAAAAATGATTTAAAATATTCAAATATTTCGAGTTATTCGAGTTGACGCGTCATATCTTAAGGTATAGGTGAGCGTTCGATCGAGTCGAGTAAAAAAATTTCGAGTTATTCGAGTTTACGCATCATGTTTTACAACTCAAACTTTATTTGAAATTTTTTCGATTCGAGTCAAGTTTTCGAGTTCCTATAAAATTTTAATTAAATATTCAAATATTTTAAATCATTTTTTCTTTTAAATCGAATATTTAAAGTTGTTATTAAATAATCGTTGTGATTTAAATATGAAAATATTAAATATTCTATTTTAAAAAATATTCGATTTAAAAGAAAAATGATTTAAAATATTCAAATATTTCGAGTTATTTGAGTTGATGCGTTATATCTTAAGATAGAGATGAGCGTTCAATCGAGTCGAGTCAAAAATTTTCGAGTTATCCGAGTTGACGCGTCATATTTTACAACTCAAACTTTATTTGAATTTTTTTCGATTCGAGTCGAGTTTTCGAGTTCCTATAAAAATTTAATTGTAATTATTTATCATGTTACCATACTTTAGAATTTTGCTTTAAGGACCAAATTGAAAAAAATTGTAAATAACGAGGGCTAAATTTAGTGAATTATTTCGAATTAGGACTAAATTAATTGAATGTATAAATATAAAGGACTAAATGTGTTATTATACTAAATTTTATAACAGTCACTTAACGGCATTTAACGTCTAGTTACCATTTTGTTATAAAACATAAAGTTTGATTATCATTTTGTAATTTTTGAAAGTTTGGTTACTATTTTGTTCTTTTTACCAAAGTTCAGTGACCGTCCGTGTACTTTACCCTTTAATTAAACGACGTGCGTTAGCTAAACCCATAGGCAAACAGCGCACGTTAGCATTTTCCAACTCCTTAAACTAAGCATGCCGCCTCTTACCACTTCTCCCACCAAAATTAATAAGGTGAATATTCTCACCCAATTAACCGGTCACATATCCTTATCCTTATCCTCTCACTCTTTTTAGTTTTTTCAAATCCCTACTCGTGGACCCCACCCTATCTCTCATATTTACTTTTTAAAATTCTTTGACCGGTTAGATAAAAATTTATCCTTATTTGTGCACAAACCAAAATTGCTCAACCTTTTTCTTTTTTTATTCTAACACAACCACGTGCTAAATTAAACAACCCTAGTCCCTAATTAATTTTCTCAGCCACATACCCCCACCCAATCTCAAACTTCATCACACTCCTTCATTCTTCCACAATGGTGAGAAAAAAACAACAAGAGGACCGAGACAGTTCGTCCAAGTACCCAGCGACTCCGACTCCGTGGTCGTGGTCGACACTAAATATGAGAGTATTGAGCTTAATGAGCATATCTTTTATTCTTTCTTTTTGTTTCAATTGAGTGTGCCGAATTAATCGATTGCATTCTAGAACTTGTAACTCAATGCTTGTTGAGACTACACATTTTGATTATGATGCTTTAATGTGATAGAGGCATTAAGATTAAACTAATTTCTCTTCCCAAACAAAATAGCCTACCCTTTTTATTTATTTTCCCTTAGTGAACCATTTTTTAGCCTTATCCTTTTCTTTGTTCACATTTTTAAACCCAAACCGATTTTATTTTTCTCTTTTGTTTCGCTTCTTCAAGAGAAAGGTGAGGTTATTCCGTAAAAAATTGTTCAAAACAGCGCAGAATCGAACAAAACAGTCCAAAAAAAACTACACTGTTTGAACAATGCAAAAATTCAGTGTAAAAAAATTCAAACAGTGAAGTTTTGATTCGAATGAGTAGAAAAGTACAATGTAGAAAAAAAATAATTTAGCTTGAACAACAAAAAAAGAGTGAATAAAGCTTGTCTGATTTTTTGCTTCCCTTTGGATAAATTATTTGGAATAATTTTTCTCTTTATCTTGAAATTTTGAAACCCTATTTTTCACCCTTTATCCTATCCTAACCTTAACCTTGTTACAACCCGTTTTAAAGTTCTCTTGATTTTTGCATCACTTTCATATTAAGTAATGGAGATTAGATTTAGTTACAAGCCTATGGTAATGAGTTGATTAGTGTAGACTTGAGCAATTCTTTCACCGAAACACTTGAGCAAAATGCGTGAACCAATGTGAGGAGCTAAGTCTTGTATTCTTTAAGATTGGTAGACGATTGAAATACTTTGGTAGATTTGCACTTAATTGTTTATGCCTTGCTTGATTGATCTTTGAGTTTCAGCATTTACTTGATTTATTTCACTTAAGAAATCTTAGAAATTTTATGAAATTGGAGTCGGCAACTTATGATTTCTAGCATGAAAATTGAAAAATGCTTGAGGACAAGCATTGAATAAGTGAGGAAAAATTTGATGAGTGATTTAAATAGTTATTATCTTGTTGTTAATTAGTCTTTATTTGTCAGTTTAGGTAGCTAATTTGGGCGTTTTCCCTTACTTTCTATGCAGGACATTGGATTCTAGAAACTATGCTAAAAGAGGTTGAATTCTGCAGTTTTTGTTTTTCTGAATTCATGGCTGGATTAGTGGGCATGAATCGCGGCATGAAAGGGTTGATTGGACGACACGTCAGTAGCTTCTAGAAGATGACGTCAGCAATGACGGATAGCTTATCAGCCTTGATTCGGATAACTTATTAGCCGAAATTTAAATTTAAACTTAGGATTTATCTTTTTTATTTTATTTGAATATTTTAGGATTTATCTTTTATCACTTTAGGTTATTTTAGGTTTTTAGAATATTATAAATACCTCTTTGGGGTGAACTCAAAAATCATCTCTTATTCTTTGCGTTCTATAAAAAATTTCTTTCTCTTAAATTCTTTATTTTCTTTATTTTTTTCTATTTTATTTTAAAAAAAAATACAAGTTTCAATTCACCTTGTGAGAATAAAAGGTACTTAACAAACTTCGTTTTACATTCTCAATTTTTCTGAAAACTT
The DNA here is from genome assembly GCA_958450335.1 of Hibiscus tridactylites. Classification (NCBI taxonomy): domain Eukaryota; kingdom Viridiplantae; phylum Streptophyta; class Magnoliopsida; order Malvales; family Malvaceae; genus Hibiscus; species Hibiscus tridactylites. Next base: position 74,848,643 of record OY288273.1, read on the forward strand.
AAATCGGCAATCGGCCTTCAAAAAGCTAGCGTTGATTTGATTTTAGTTGAGATTTACAGTGAGAGGAAGATTCGACGATAGTCGTGGTTTCAACTTCCTATGAACACACTTAGCGAGGAATTCGCTAAGGGAAAATTGAGAGCGGATTCAATTCTCATCAAGACACTATAATTCGAGTCGGGTTTTTCTAGAGCTTTGAAACTGTTTTATTCTAACGACGATAGTTGTGGTTGGTTAAACTAGAAAATTGAAATCTAAAAATTGATTTTAGATTATCGGTTTATTGATTTTAGATAGTTGTGTTTTATTGTAGACTATAACCGGCATGTATTTGGAGTGGAAAATTTCTTTTTTAATGATCATTTTGAATTGAAGCGGAGTAAAAGTTTGAGGCTAGTTGAATTCATCGATTTATTTTTACTATGTTTATTTCTACAGTCGCTTTTACTTAATCTATAATTTTCAATTAAACCCCCTATTCACTAAATTAAACAATCGTATATCAGAAACTCCTTAGTCCTTGTGAACCGACTTCTTCTTCTTTATACTACGTTTTTTCTATATTTATTCTGAGATAAAAAATATTTATTTAACAATTCACGACGCATGTCAATTCTCATAAACACATTTCATTCTTCCTCTTTTAAAATTTTGAATCAAAACCTCTGCCATGATTTTCTCTGAACATGTTCATCATGTTCTACGTGGGATGAAGAACATGCGGTGGCGGCTTGAAAAACGATCGGGTAAAAATTTCTTTTCTTTCTTTTTCTAAAAACTGAAATAAAAATAATACTAAAAAGTAAGACGAAAAATACCTAAAACTTCCTACTCATCATGATTTATTATGATTTTCTTTCTTTTAAAATTTCTTTCTTTCTCGGGCGTTAATGTTTTATTATGAAAAGTTATAGTTGTTTTAATTATCCCAAATTCATTCATCCATGCTCGTGAAGATAACACAAGATAGAAATAATTGAACATTTGCTAGTAACAAGGAGTGTGTATTTATGTATGTTTCAACTTCAAACATGCATATAAGGTATTTTTGCAATAAAAGCATAGTAATAATTCAACATTTTCACTATTAAATGTATGAATCAGTTTACATTAAAGAAAAATATTATTTCTTTCTTTGGCTTAGGATAAAAACACATATAATTGAGTTTTGTATATATAACTGATGTTATAGATTTTGATGGGATTGAAAGTATTTTCGAATGTTCACTTATTTATCGTAAGGAAAATTCTACCACGGGCAACGAATATTGATGAACACCACCAACGATGAACACCGATGAACACCATTAATTTTTTTTAAATTTTAAAAATATAAAGGACTAAAATTATAATTAAAATTATCTCTTAAAAAATAAAAATCAAATTTAATAGTTACTTTATAATATTTTTTAATAAGTTAGAATCAAATATACCCAATTCTCTCAAACCCTAACAAAATCAATCTCTAAAAAAAATCACCGGCAAATGAACAACCTAGTTTGTTATATCCCAGATAGTTAAAACTTAAAACTAGAAAGAAAGGTAAAGTTTTTAGTTTGGGCCAAGACATCTTATGATACCCAAAGAGATAATTTTTTATGGTCCTCTGTCACATTTCTGCAGTTTTTCTAAGGTTTTGACACATGAAGTTTATCTCTAATATAAACACTTGTCGTTGTATCAGGCTTTGTTCACTGAATTCAGGGTATCTCTTATTGGTTATAGGAATACGGGAATCATTATCTCTTTCAAAACATTTACATATAAATTTCTGTTAAGGCGGTGGTGGGAAGAAGAGTGAGATGACTGCCAAAGCAAAGGTGGGAAGTAAAGAGTTGAACTCCTGCTTTGAGAATCTGATTATGGTTGCTGCTGGAAGTAGTGGTGTGGAAGTTAAGATGAAGGGAGCGGTGATCACTGAGTGGAAAGATATTCTTATGGAACTGCTGTTGAGAATCGTGGCTCTTGTCGATAATCGGACTGCTATTGTTGCTTCCGGTGTTAGGATTTGTTAGGGTTTAGGAAAATTAGATATATTTGGTTCTAATCTATTAAAAAATATTATAAAGTAACTATTAAATTTGATTTTTATTTTTTTAAGAGATAATTTTAATTATAATTTTAGTCCTTTATATTTTAAAATATTTTAAAAAATTAATGGTGTTCATCGGTGTTCATCGTTAGTGGTATTCATCAATGTTCGTCGCACATGGTAGACTCATCCTTATCGTAATCACAAGATTGGTAATATGACAATAAATAGTAGGGTAAACGTACCACCAAACTATGGACGTTGATTCGTTTTTGCCACCGACCTTTGAATTAGTCTCATTGAACCACTAAGCTTTAATTTTCTATTCGTTTATGTCATTCTGTCGTTGACTCATTAACGGGGTGATGACATGGTAAACAGTCGATGATGTGAATGACAAACCAATCAAAACAACCTAAAACAACGTTGTTTTGACAATGAATAAAAATTTAAAAGATTTGTTCTTATAGGGTTTAAACTTAGAGAATTTTAAAATCAAATACTTTTAAACCACCAAATCAACTTAAGTTTTCTTTTAAGTTACTAACACAAATAATATATATTAACTACAGTTGGGATTAATTTAATTTATTTTTATTAAGATTTTTCAATTTAAAATAATAACAAAATTAGTCCTCAAATTTTAGTGGTTTTTAATTTCTCCTTTAATTTTTCAAATTTCAACCTCATTGTTTCAAAAATTTGCAAACAAACTTTTTTCTTCTTTATATTGTCTTAATATAATAACAAAATTAATCCTCAACGTTTCACTACTTTTATACAATATCATTCTCGTTATTTCAAAAATTAGTCCTCGATGTATATTAATTTTATTATAAAAAAAGGTTGATCAAAACATGCAACAGAAGTTAAATTTAGATAATAAATTGAAAAAAAAGGAATATAAGTACTTATTTGAAGTACAAAATCAAATTTATATATAAAAAATATTTTAACCTAATAAAATAAATTATGTAATAGTCTTAATGAGATAAACCACATATCATAAAATATAGATGTCTCGAAATATTTTGTAACAAAATATATACAATATTCTGAAAAATAATTGTGAGAACATATCTCGAAATGTAAAGAAATTTTACATTCAGGTTGAAATTTTTGAAATAATGAGATTCATATTATGAAAAAATAATGATGAAATTAAAAATTAATGAAATGTTGATGAATAATTTTTTAAACAATAATGTTAAGAAATTAAAAACCAGTAAAACATTAAGGATTAATTTTGCTATTATTTGAATCGAGAGACCTTAATAAAAAAATTAAATTAATCTCAGCTGCATTTAATATATATATATATATATATATATATATATATATATATATATATATATATAATTATGTTAGTAACTTAAACAAAAATATAAGTTAGCTTGGTTAATTAGCCCAAGTATTTAATTCCAAATGTCTCAACTTCAAACCCTATAGTTTGGTTACATTCCCACACTAAAGGCATTAATGTATATTAATATTTTTAGTGGATTTTTGTAGTATCTAAATTTAAATTTAACCAATTAATAGATTGGATATCCAAATCTGAATTTAACCAGTTATATATCGGATCGGGTAATTATACAAAAAAAGGCAGAAATGTCTTATTACTATTTTGTAATTAAAGAAAATTATTTTTCACAAAATCTATACGGTCTTTTAAATTCAGCAACATATTTGTTGTTTTAAGAAGTTTAAATAATTGATCGATTCAAGGAAGAATTCCCATTTGTTTTTCAACAAATTTACTTGACTAGTATTTACCCAAACTTACGAACCAGCCGGAGCTTGGGAAAATCATGTACACTGCACAAAACAAGATTATTACAATACATTACTTGTTAACTTCTGGTATCTGAATTGTTTCTAACTCCATTTTGCACAAGTAATCTTGAGAAAAAGAATACTTCTTTACACTTTATTTCCGCTTTCCCTGATTTCTATTCGACTTATGGGGGACTAAGATATAAATATAACAGCAACACTAAAGATCAAACTTCAGATTAGCTCAAAAACCTCAAGATGAAATGATGATATTCTAGTGTTTTGGCTCTATCAAAATTGTTTTCTAGAAACAGGAAAACACGAACCTAAACGTCACGGCAGAATGCATGTTTCATGGAGCCATCAGCCCATCAATGGTGTAGGAAAGAGATTTTGCCCAGTCTGCTTTGAGTAGCAGAGTTTGTAGTGTTTGCATCACGTTATATCCAGGATCAAGTTTCCTTTGCCATCCCTACAAGCATCCGAACATGATATCGAACTGAATTGATTACAGAAGCAGAAAATAATGATTACATTTACTAGGTTTATCTTCATATTATAAAGGCATTTCAGCAAGACACTCCCTAGGCCTATCTATTATGAAACAATCCCCATTCTTATCTTCCAGGCTCAACTAGTCAAGAAAATGTAACCCCCCCCCCCCCCCCCCCCCCCCCCAAGATATTTTGTTTCCATCAAAACAGATATAAAGCACAATATCTAAACATGAGTAAACACAGACAAGGACTTGCTTCCTAGGAGATCAAGGACAGCAAAAGACAAGGGGAGTTGGAGCCGAAAAAGACATCTTGACTGGTTGGTCAAAGATTCTAAATGAATGTTTGGACTCACGTGAAATGAAGAAAGGAGTTACCTCAAGAACCAACATTGTGACCATCACAGTGCATACGTTGCCATCGATATTGACTTTATGACGCCTTACTTTCTCGAGCAGTTGTTCCATGCATTCAGCTGGATGGACTAGATCACCCTCTGGAGTACCCCAAAAAGTGAATGCTTCATCTACTTCCTGTCGAAAAAGGTATTAGAAAACCAAGCACTAAGCAGAAGATGAACAGTGTATAAGAGATACACCATTAAGCATTTGTCTAAAATGACAAACATAGAGAAAGGGTGAATAAAAACAGCATTATGGACGGGTTGACTAAATGGGAAAATAACAAGATAACAGAGAAAACATTTTCCAAAAGTCCTCACCATCCTGAGAGCCTTTAGAACAGTTTGGATTTTATCTATTTACATCACCTCAATAAAAGCCTTTGGGTTCGGGCAATTTTGTCGATGTGATAATCTAAGTGCACACTCAGCAGCAGTCTGGCCGTCTCTTCGGGCAACAGCCTTAAAAAATTCCAATAAATTTAAACGATCACTCTTAGAAAGTTCAGCAGTCATGCCTACATCAAGGAAAATGACATGAGGCTTTGATTTGAAGAGCCGTTTTCGAGAAGTCTTGCTCTGAGACACTCGAACAAGGATATTTCCAGGATGCATGTCAGCATGAATAAAGTTGTCCACCTGGAAGAAGAAAAGGAATCTTTTGGTTATCCGAATAGTACCGAACTCTTATGTATCAAATAAACAAGACAACGGGAAGCAGGAATGAAGCATCATCAAGGTAGAAATCAATATTTCCCCCCAGAAGAACAAGAAAACCAATTAAAAATAGTTCCCTACCAAAAGCATCTTTAAAAGTGCATGAGTTCCAATATGAGCAAGCTTGGTCTTAATCCTGTCATGTCCTTCAAATCCATCAACATAGCGTGCAACACTTTCCCCTTGTTCATATGTTTCCACTAAAACAGCAGGGTGCACAAGTGGATACACTGGCTTAGGAAAAGAGACATCTTTCCAGCTTCGGAAATTATATATAAAACGGTTCAAATTGGCAGCTTCTCTGGCAAGATCAACTTGAGACATCATGAAAACAGCAAACTGCTGAACACTCTCATCAAATCTCAACCAGTTAAGAGTTGGAATGAACTTAGATAATTTTGCCACCGAGTTGATAATCATAAAATCTCTCCTAATCGATTCACCAACACCAGGATGTCTAACCTTCACTGCAACTAACATGGGCTTGACCCGTTTACCAGGATAACGGAACCTCAAAGAAGCCCGGTGTACCTGAGCTATACTTCCTGAAGCCACAGGTTCCTCTTCGAAACCTTCAAAAATTTCAGAAAGCTTGCGGCCAAATGCTCTCTCGATAGTTTTCTTTGTGTAGGCAAAGCTGTGTTCAGGAGCTTTGGTGTGAAGCTCTGAAAGCTTGGTGCATAGATCTTTAGGGAATAGATCAGGTCGTGTTGCTGCCCATTGACCCCATTTTATGAATGCTGGACCTGCTGTTCCGAGTGTGCGATGCACAACCTCAAGCCACATTTTCCTGAACTGGAGGCCACAAGAGTTGGCAAATGGTGCCATTATTATGCTTGGACAGAACAAAACACCAAGATAGAGAGCCCTCACTAGCAAGATAACAACTTCCATCACTGAAAGTAGTATAGATGAAACAAATGCATGCCCATCTTGTGCGCGCAGATACAAAGAATTTGGTGATAGGAAATAATCTGTCTCTACTACCTTCCTCTGTGCCAATGACAATCTTCCGCATCCCAAGCCAAAAATACCAGGAACTATCAAATGTGAGCGGAACAAAGCTAAGCTGACTGCTTGAGCAACCCTGCTTATGCAGGGGAAGGTATGACAACTAGAAGAACATTTACGTGTGAGCTTTTCCCAAGCAACTTGGGCAAGATGAGTCACTGCACTACTTGCAGAAAGGAAGGAACGGCACCTAGAAAAAGAACCTCGAGATATCCTTTCCTTGGTATTCTGCAATAACAATGGAGCCTGTCCTCCAATGTTGAAGCTACAATGGGAGTACACTCTATACTGTGGTAATTGCAATCGCAGCCCAACAGTAACGACTGTTCCATACTTGCTAAATTCTGAATGGCTCCTAGTAAGGTTTGAAGTGGCAGATGCTGCAGGTTTCCTGATATTTGCAAATGTCAAAAGTCTGCATCCCAATAATTCTCGAATCATTTACCAAGTAAATTCCATAGGCATAAACCTCAGAAGAAGTTATAAATTTCTGACGCAGAAAAGCAAGTATTCGAACTCCAATTGTTAATTTCAGACACGGCACCAAGAATTCTTTATTTCATCAAACTCAACATACAAAGCTATTGGAAACAGATTGTGCAACAAGTTCAAACCTTTTAATGTAATAATTCATTGTGAAATCCATTAATAAAGGTGATCATTACAAATTGCTACAGCTAAATAAAAGGGTAAAGAGGTGAACCTGGACATGGAGATGGAGAGAGAAGGTAAGAAAAGGGAGCTTTGGAGAGGCTAACCAGCGAAGGCTGTGAATAACAGAAGACGAAGAAGAGAATCTTGAATGCATTGTCTCATCGATGTTTCCCTTCAAATTAACAATCAAAACTTGGATGCGTTTTCGATTTTCATTTTTCCAAACCTCATTCACTTTCTGTCAGTTTGGTAAAACCTAGCGGTGCCAGAGGAAGAAGAAGAAGAAAGAGATCCGCGCCAACCTCAATGGGCCTGAGAAGATTGAAGATGACGTCGACTTAAGGTTTTAATATAAAAATAGATGCTCAAATTATATTTTTTAATTATAAATTCATTTTTTTGTAAAGTTAGGTGTTTAAAATTAATTTCGTTAAGTTTTAGTGTCTGGTCATTAATAATAGTTAAAAAAATTGTTATTCAGACACTTTTTAGACTGCATCCAAGGACGGAGCTATGATCGAATATTGACAGGAGCTAAAATATTAAATTTTAAAAATATAAGGGCTTTTACGTATTTAAACTTAAAATTTATGGGGCAATGCTTAATTTGTCTAATATTTAAATTTATAAAAACCTAAATTGTTATTGGACCAAAAAAATGAGGATACATGCTGACTCTTCCTTAGTTCAACCTAGAGGTGTAAATGAACAGAGCGTTCGACGAATGTTAGTGAATAATTCATATAATGTTCGTTTATTAAGCTAAATAAAAGAGTATGAACAAATTTTTATGTCTGTTTAATAAACGAACGAACACGAATAGAGGTGTATTCCATTCCTTATGTTCACGAACAAGCTCGTTTATTGGCTAGTTTATAAGCTCATTTATTTGGTTTCTTTTTCCTTTTTTTCATTTTAAATATCGGTGAATGTATGGACTAACTTGAATACGTGGTGAACTTTTAAGTTTAACTGTGAAGCCTAATGAGCTTAAAGACTAGTGGTGTAATTCCACTATTTTGGCGAACATATAAATGAACATGTTAGCGGTCGTATAAATGAATATTTTCGCGAACATTACACAGATATGTTTATGAACGTTAGACAAACGAACATGAACACCAACAGAAATAAATAATCGAACATAAACATGATATTAATATTTGAACGAACCGAACATGAAGACCTTCAAATATAAATAAACGAACACGGACAAAACCTTATTCGTTCAAACTCAGTTCATTTACACTTTAATTTAACCTCTACTTGATTATATATTTAAGGGTAAACTACACAGTTGACCACCGAACTATGGGGTTGGTGTCAATCTTACCACCATTTTTTTTCGTCACATATAGACCACTCAACTAATTAAATGGTGCCACGTTTACCACTAGCCGTTAAAAAACTAACGGCGTGTCTGATGTGGCTGTTAAATGCTGTTAAATGTCTAACGTTTTTGCCACGCAGGATATGAATATGGCCACGTCAGATTTCCAGGTAAAAAAAAACACATGCTCATTTGCCTATTTAGCTTAACATGAAACCCTAAATTCATAAACATCCCATTCCTTTTTAAGATTTCAAAGAAAGAAGGTGTTCTTGGAGGAGGCTAAAGTTTGATATGGATGCAGAAATGTATCGAGTTTGCTACTGTGGAACTCGTTCGATGATGAAAACAGGATGAACCGATGAAAATCCAGGTAGGAGATTTTGGGGTTGTGGAAATTATGGAAAAGGGGTAAGGGGATGCAAATTTTTTTACTGGTATGATCCACCAGTGAGCCCTAGGTCGAAAGCTATTATTCTTGGTCTTCGAAGAAGGGCTGCTGTTATGGAGAAACAAAGGAAGAAAGAAAGAATTTGGGGAATTTTGGTTGTTGGTGTGGTGTTTGTCACTGGGTTTTATTTGGGAACAATGTTCTCCTAATTGTAAGGGTTTAATGGGTGTTATGGAAATTTCATTTTGTGGGTTTTAGGTGTTATGTATGAATTTAGGGTATTTGTGATGTAAATCCTGTATGGATTTAGGGAATTTCAGTTTGTGTATGAAGAAATAGGATATGAAATTTAGGGTTTAATATGTAAGGGATCAATGTAAGGGTTTAATGTAATAGAATGAAAAAATCAGTTTTATAAAGTTGTGTTTGAACAATGTTTGATCAATTGAAATACTAACAGATAATGTAAATATTTGGTACAATATAAATAAGAATACATAACTTTATAATGCCATTAAGATTGGAATGTTATCCATACATTACATACTGTTTGAGTCAAACTACATTACATACTGTTTGACCACTTTGACCAATACACATCATTTTCTGTAAAACTATTCTAAAATATTGACCAACTAAAGAAGGCCAATCAAAAAGTATTGACCTATTACAAAAGGTCAATCAAAAATATTAAATTGTGTGATACATGTTTTCACAACAACATAACATTGTTTGGTCAAATGTAGGTCTATGCTTCAACAAAATAACAAAAAAGAAGTTGCTTCCTTCCAACAGATTCAAGGATCAACCCTTGGAGATGATTGACTGACACAACTCTCTTGACTCATATGGATAGAAGGGGTGGGCATCCATCTTACAGTATGGACTTGTGAAGGTGGAGTTGGCCTTGGACTTGACATTGAATTTGTAGTAGGGGTAGTTTGAGCATGGCTTGTAGTTGGGGTGGGCATCCATCTTACAGTTTGAGCATGGCTTGTAGTAGGGGTAGTTTGAGCATGGCTTGTAGTTGGGGTAGTTTGAGCATGGCTTGTAGTTGGGGCACTTTCATGTCTTCTAATCTGCACAACAAAAGAAAATCAATTAATCAAGTGAGAAAAGAATGTTAATATACATGTATTAAAAAATTTCAAAACTTACTGGCAGTTTTGAAACTTTGGGAGCTCTTGCATTTGCAGAAGATGTGGATGTTTGTCTAGGTGCAGGCCTTTTGACATTGCCACCAACTTTTCCCTTACATGTCCTAATATTGTGTCCACTTCCCCTATATTTTTTGCAGTAAATTTTGACACCCCTTTTTGAAACTTTACCAGAGTGAGGTATTGTCTCATCAGCCTCTCTTCTTCTTTTCTTGTGTGGTCTTCCTGGAGGCCTTCTAAATATAGGTGGTAGGACAGGCTCAGGTGTTTCTTCAACATTCCATTGATTTTCACCCCTCACTGGACTGATCAAATGTGAATAAATTTGCCTTTGAGTTGAGACATGATAGCAAGGGGCCACATATTTTTCTGGCCTATCTGGAAGTGATAAAATAACAGAAATAACATGCACACAAGGGATGCCTGTATAAAAGAAAGTAAACAGTAAAAACCTATACTAAACAATAATCAAACATATATACATTAAACCAAACACATGTATCCAACAACATTAAAAATCAACCTAAACTAAACTGATTAAACCAAACAACTATATAAACATAAACTAAACATATGTATGCAAGCATATATCCACCAGCATTAAACATGTATATACATATTAAACCAAACAAGAAAAGAAGAAGAGACTAAACATGTATATAAAAATTAAACCAAACAGATTAAACATAAACTAAACATATATATACAAATTAAACATGTATCCACCAGCATTAAACCTAAATTAAACCAAACAGATTAAACCAAACCTGTCAGTTCCCATTTTCTGCAGGAGCATGTCCAGGCTTGGATATTAACTGCATGCTGATTTGAAGGACCACAAGACACTTGGTACATGTGTCCACCAGCATAAATAGGCCAACAACTGCACAATAAAACAAATAAATAATTCAGCCAACTTTAACAAAAAAAATAACTGATTTAATAATTAGTCATACCTATGTGCTAGTGAAGTTGCATGGTCGAGTTTCTTTTGAATTTTAGGGCATAGAAGTCCGTTCCACTTTTCAGCAAGTTCTTTTCTTTTTGCAAGCCTTTGCATCAATTTTGTCCTAACTAACTCCAACAATGTGATGATTGGCTTGTCTCTAGCTTCGAGTATTAATTGACCATATAAAAACAGTAAAAGTTAGTACAATTAGACAAACAAACAAATTAAAGGTTGGTGATCAATTTACCTTATTAAAACATTCACAGTTATTGTTCAGAAGTATGTCTGACTTGCAATTGATGGAAAAGTGTGACTTTGACCACATCCTTGGGTCTTTAGGTGCCAACCACTTCCAAGCAGTTTCTGATAAATCCTACAAAGTTTAAAAGATGGTGGTCAATTTTAAAATACAAATTTATGAAACTAATTTTAAAATACAGTACCATACCTTCAAGTTTGACATTGCAGATTGAAACTCCCTTACATATGTTGCCCTGACAACTTTCCACAACTGATCTTTTAGTGCTTTTCCAACAAAACTATTGGTTTTAGAATTAGAGTATAAGTGCCTCACACATGTTCTGTGTTCAGCATAAGGGAACAGTTCTGGCACATCATCCATTAGTCCCTGCATCCAACAAATAAAGCACAAAATTAGAAAATTAAATCATAAATAAACAAAAATTAAATTAGCAAATAAAAGCATGCATACCTTCTGTCTATCAGTCATGAAGGTGAACATGTGAGAGTTGTTTATCTCCAAATCAGCAGCTAAGAGTTCCAGAAACCAACACCAAGCTGATTCACACTCACTCTCTACTACTGCAAAAGCTACTGGATAAATTGAGTCATCTGCATCTATCCCAACTGCTGCTAGAAGATGACCCAGATAATACCCCTTCAAGTGACATCCATCCAAACCAATAATAGGCCTACACCCTGCCTTAAACCCTTCTTTCATTGCTTGCATACAAATATAAACCCTATCAAACTTCCTCTCATCTAACTTACATACTGTTGTTGTCCCTGGATTTGAGTACCTTAGTTCACCTAGGTAACCATATAATTTTGCATACTGCTCATTATGGTTCCCATGCATCATTTCAAGGGCAAAATTTCTGGCCCTAATACACTTACCCTTGGCTACTGTTAGACCCCAATCTTTGTGTACAGCATGTTTTAGAGAAGTACTAGAAAATGTTGGATCAACATAGAAATTGTTTAAGTACTTCCTAGCAAGCCACCTTGAAGTTACATTAGCATTCACAAACTCCCTAAGACAATTATGTTCACCCTTTATTGACCTAATCTGCCAAGTACCTCTAGAAGGATCCTCACCTTTAGTAGGAGTTGCCCATAACACCCATGGACACCCTTCCTTGCATGTCACTTGAATCCTTTTGTTGTCATTTCTTTTTAACTTGACATTGTACCTACTCTTAACACTATACATCCTAATTGCCTCTTTCAATATATCCTTACTTGCAAATATTAAACCAACTTTTAGTATAGGGTTTAACATGTCTGTGTCAGCATTAAACTCAGGAAATCTAGGTCTATGTTGTGGACCATCTTCATCTGACTCATCTACACTGTGTAGTGAGTCAGAATGTTCACCATCACTCTCAACCTCTACTTCTTCACTGCCCAACCCTACATTCACATTATTAATTTCATCATCTGAGCTGAAAAATTCATCATCACTATTAGAAAACCTGGACACATCAGTGGTTGACTCAGACTCAGAATCTACCCTACCATAATCTTCATCTTCTGAGTCAGACTCAGAATCTACCCTACCCTCAGCCTCAAAAGCAACATTATCATCACCAGAATTCAGTTCAGGTTCAGGTTGAGGTTGAGGTTCAGGTTGAGGTTCAGGTTGAGGTTGAGGTTCAGGTTCAGGTTCAGGTTCAGGTTCAGGTACTGCACACCCTACAATTTCTTCTAAAAAAAGGTGAACATAATGATCAGGAGGTATATTTCTAACCATTTCAAGAACATCACTATCATTCACCAGTAGTTTTACTTCTAAGGGATTAGATGCCACTTTCTAGAAAACCCTAACCCCATAAGTGATTTTTAAATTCTCCATTATACCAATAATTTCAAACATTAACATGGTGTCAACATCTAGATAATCAAAAAAGCTGACTAATCTTCCACTATATTTCACCCTAGGTTTCCTAACAATAAAACCACCATGATGTACAACACAGCTGAATTTATCTGAATTAACTCCTGTTAAAATAACACAAATATTGTTCAGTATATGTATAAACTAAACCTAAACACAATATTAAAGTCAGAAACACGTGCAAACCATTTAAAAACAGTATAAAATAGTACATTCACCCCACAAAATAGGACCACATAATACACGTGCAAACCATCAATGGAACATTCCATATAGAAACCCAAACATCCAAAAGTCAGTAAATGGTTTGAAGTAGGACCACATAAAAAGTCAGTAAAAGTTTGGTGTCATTTATAAAGTAGGACCACATAACATTATTCTATTCTATTAATCCTAAAACATGTGCACCCCACAAAATTTCAGTATTGTATTAATCCTAAAACAGTACATTATACTATATTAATCCCAAAACAATGATAACATGAACCTTAAACCAATGTAACAGTACTTTACATTTTGTATTAATCCAAAATAAAGTGATTGTATTAACCTTAAACTAACATACTGTTAATCCCAATCAATCACCCCAACTACTTTAATCTCAGTATTATATCGCAAGTTTCAACCCAAATATAAACCCCAACTACCTTAATCTCAGTATTATATCTCAAGTATCAACCCAAATATAAACCCAAAACCTAACTAGTATCGTTAATCGTAATCAATCACTCCAAAATAGTAACCCTAATCTCAGTATAAACGATGACCCAAATCATTAACCCTAATATCATTATTAGCGTTAATCGAATTCATTAACCCTAATATTAATTTTACCGCTAATCGAAATCATTAACCCTAATCCTAATTTCAGTATTAACGATAAACCCTAATCCAAAAACAAGCAAAATATACTACGAAATTAAGATAACTAACCGTAATTTGGACTGTGATCCCCTTTTTGCCGAAGAAATCCACTCATCTTCAATCTCTCTGGAGATTTTTTCCTACTTGAATCGTCAGTTTCGTTGAGTCCTTGAGAGAGTTTTGGGTGATTTTGAATTGGGTTTAGGGTAACAGAGTAGATGGTGTCGTTTTACTTTTTTTTTAACCTTTTACTTCTTTCTTTTTCCACGGTGGAAAATGTTTTTTATTTAATTTACACATCAGACTTCCGTTACACATTTAACAGCCACATCAGACACGCCGTTAGTTTTTTAACGGCTAGTGGTAAACGTGGCACCATTTAATTAGTTGAGTGGTCTATATGTGACGAAAAAAAAATGGTGGTAAGATTGACACCAACCCCATAGTTCGGTGGTCAACTGTGTAGTTTACCCTATATTTAATAAACTCTTATTTTTTTAATTTGAATAGTTATTTTTTTAGAGAGGCCAAATTAATATTAAACTAAAATTATTAAATAATTAAATTTTATAGCAGGCATCCAAATTTTCTGCCATTATTACTGGCAACGTATTATTCTTCCTGAAGAAGATATATTTTAGTTGCTGTGGTAACTGCTTTGGTGGTTCAACAATTGATAAAATCAGAGGTTTAATTTCTGTATTAGCCAATTCTTGTGACTCAAACGGCATGATCAAAGTGATGCTATTGAACAGATGAAAGAGCTAATTCCATGAATGCCATTTGTTAATCGTAGAGTAACAGTTGTGGGACGTGTATTCCTAATTCCAAGACAATGTCATTAAGTTAATACTACCTCCTAAATCACATAATGCTTTATTAATCTTAACATGTCCAATACAAGTAACAAAATGAATCTTATACAATGAAATACAACATCTTTGTGTGTACATGAGATTTCAACATTATTTTTTCATTGATTTCAACATAACATTAGTACATGACCTCGCCCAATAAACTCTTAATTGAAATTCTCCTACATGATTTTATGATTGTCCGAATTGTATTAAAATGTTCTAATTGAGATCCATACTTGTTTTAATATATATATATATATATATATATATATATATATATATATATATATATATATAATAGATAAAATAAAATCCTTTTAAATAATAAAATTTTTAACGAAATTAAATAGCTAGTCATACTATCAAGGAATGAAAAAAATAGGCTATTGTCATGGTTATCCACTCTGTCTACCCTACTCATAGGTGAAATTAGCAATCAAAGAGTCGCTCTAATACCACTTGTCATGAGACTATTATCCTTTTCCCAAAAAATATGTCTAATAAAATGTGCATCGCCACTGCTTATATGTCTCAAGACCTCCATTTTTTCTTTTTGATGTAGGATTAATGTCCCGCCTTTTCCCGGACATGACACAATGCTTCAACAGCCACAACTACTCAAGTTGAACCGTAGTTCCAAGACATGAACCGAAATGAAAAATCATTTGACATTGTTCGATACATTGGAGGCGTTCAGCTTCTTCTTCATGTTCCGGCCCCGAGCCTTTGACAACTGCAGTGTTGTTTCCTCTTCGTGCTCTTCCATGGCAGCAGACTGAATGCCTCGACTCTAGTTTTGGGATCCAATCAATGTAATTCAATATGTCATTGGGTTTTTTTTCTCCTTTTAACCCAAACAATGTCCATCTTCAGACTTCAGTAATCCAAAAATTTTGATTTGTTGAAAAGAAAATTCAATTTATGACACCTTAGAGAATTCAAGTTTTACTGGCAGCATAGTTGGCACCATTGTTGGTCGTCTATTAAGCCAGAGTTGTTATCTTAAACAAAAAAAATACCATTATCTCTTTCGTTTGTGTCGGTGGCCTCAGTGTGAAGATCATCCCAAGTGGCGTAGATTGCCATCTTCCTAGAAGTTCAAAGTGCGAGTTTAGATAATGATCCTCAACTTTCACCTTTTAAATGCCAAGTCGCCTTCACTAAGATCAAGTATCAAATAGGACCAGATTCTTGCAGTGCGTTCTGGAGATCAATGGTGAACGGTCGGTGTATATCTTTCCTTTGAAACAGATCAATTAGAATTAGGATAGGTCATCCGAGATATGTACCTTAAGCGACAAAGGATGTTCAGCTCTGGCGGTAATGGAAATCCAAAAGTTAGTCAGACAACCTGGTTGAGGCACTCAGCACCAGTATGGTAGTGTCAACCTTAGAACCAGTGACCAACATGCAGCAATTTTCCCTTTTAAAACATCTGCACCCACATCAATGTACCATGTTATATTGACGGAGCTACAGTTTTGAGAGGCCATTTCAGCATTTCAAATCACAGTTAAAGGGTTAGATTTCAAGGTCTAATCCTCTATGGATTAAAATTCTGCAGCTTGGAGATGGATTTTGATGAATAAAAAACGATGACCAGGCCATCAACCTTGATCATAACACGGGAAATTAGCCTTTTTGCCCGGGTTTCCTAATAGCAGTTGATGAAGATGCAGACAGAGCCTCAAGCCTCCCAGCAGCTCCAAAAAGTTATAGGATAATATTAGATTAGTTCATACATAGAGGAAAGGATATGTTGATATTAAAAATTCTTTGATGATGTTGAGAAGGAAGAAAGCAAAACAACTACGAATGCAAAGAACATGAAACAACTACGAATGAACAACAATGTCGCGCATGTTCTTAAAAGAGTCAAAATCATAGAGGGAAAGATTAATGTTAAGAAAGATCAAATGCAGCTAGTCAAAACATATCTGCACTTGTGGAAGCTTGTTTGACCTCCCTTTTTGAATCATGTTTCACTGGTTTGCTTATTCATCTATGAAAAACAATGTCACCGCTCGAGTGGGAACTACATCAGACTTCAAAACTTTGTGCTATATATTCGGATAAACAATCAAGACGAATAAATATATTAATATCACAAAAACCAAATCAAAGCAAGCACATATCCGTTCTCATAGATTCACAATCAGCACACAATAGCATCTTGAGCTTAAACAATCCAAGAACTCTCAAAATGAATACAATGTTACCAACTTAAAAACCCATTCGAGATATTACTGGGAATCCACCAGATTGAAGCACTAAACAAAAATATGGCACATCAGATTACTTCTAGAGTTTAAGTACCAGCATTAGCCAAAGCTGCCACAAATGGATTGTATGAAGATTTCCCTCTATGTTGCCTTGATAATGGCATACACCTCTGCCAAGTTCACATACATTTCCGTCTCGCGCTTGTCCTTCCATACTGTATTGGGATCAAATAAAAAGGGGTTTCTGAGTTTGAGGTTTGGAGGATTTGGAGAAGAGAACGGGACACGCGCAAACAGAACAAAACTTTATTCTCTGCAAAACAATTGAATCCACAAAAACTAATCAGATTGCTATCGATATATTATCCCCGCAAAACACATAAATCCAACCAAAATCGAAATCACTGAAGAAAAAGAAGGATAACCAGGGGGAAAACATGAACTTTATGATAATCAAAAACGGGAAACATCAATAATTTTTTTTTTTACTTCTCATCTGATTTTCCACGCAAAAAACAACAAAGACACTAAAAGAGCATACGAGTAGGACGATGAAGACAAAATTGAGGAAACCCTTACCTTAATTCATCTCAAAACCAGATAAAAAGCCCTAAGGAAAATCTAAGTTCTCAGATGAAGTTATAGGAAAAAGAAGGGTTTGATTTCTTTTCACTAAGCTAATAATAATAAGGGTAAACTATTTAAATACTCACTTTTGTTTCACGAGTATTTAGTTTTTGTAATTGATTTTGAAGAAGTTATATTTCGGTCTAGGTTATTGATTTATTATATTTTAGTTATTTATAATATTAATTTGTTATATTTTGGTCTTTTAAGTTATTAATTTTTATTAGTTTGATAACATAACATGTTAGTAGAAAGAATTAATTTGACTTTTAAATTTTAGATAGAATATTAATTTGACTCATGAATTTTAAATAAAATATTATTTTCTCTCTTAAACTTTAGATAAAATATCAAATTAACTTTTGAGTTCAACCAAAGTCTCCAATCGTCGACAACTACTCATCACTGTCATCAATCACTATATGTCACCACTAGTCATCATTGTCGACAACCATTGAACTTTAAAATTTTCAATTCACTCTTTTTTTGCCTTCTAAATTCGAATATAGCGTCAATTTTATTAAAAATATCTCGAACTCCAATAATTTAATCTAGAATTATTCAGTTTTCTTTAAAATCAAATCATATAATTAATACTATTAAAAAGAAAATTACTAATAAACAATTTTTGTTTACTCAATGAGAACAAAAATGTGCGCTTTTATATCAAAAACCATTTTTATTAATTATTAAGATAAATGACCCCGCCGCCTTTTATTTGAAAAAATGGCTCCCAAATTTGCTACGTATGAAGAACTCGTGTTCTGGAAAATGCGAGACGCAATATCGTTTTTTGCAGAACGCGAGTTCTCCGAGAATTTAAAAAACCGGTTGAATTTATCGTATATTTTTAATAAACATTGAACTTTAAAATTTTTAGTTCACTCTTTTTTGCCTTCTAAACGCGAATCTAGCGTCAATTTTATTAAAAATATCTCGAACTCCAATAATCTAATCTAAAACCATTCAGTTTTCTTTAACATCAAATCATGTAATAAATGCATCATTAATACTATTAAAAAGAAAATTACTAATAAACAATTTTTGTTTACTTAATGAGAACAAAAATGTATGCATTTAATCAACAAGGTTGATTTAAGTGATAAGTAATTAGAGATCGTTTAAGCGGGTCTCGAGTTTGAAGTCTTGTGTATGTAGAAAATTTTTGTTGCGAGATTCATTCGCAATAATAAATTGTACAACGCAGATTGGTCCCGATTAATTAAGACAAAACCTTTAAAATTTGAGAGGCCAAAAAATATAAGCAATAAAAGTGCCAAAGTTTCTTCTGATTAAAAAATCTAATATAAATAAACGAGAACAAGAGAAAAATAATAATAGTCTAACTCAAAATTTCCAAAGTTTACGTTGAAATTCTTGTTTAGCAGGAATCAAAATTCGAAGTTCAAAATATTTAACAAATACAAAGCTGCCTTTTGTCGTATTAAGTTTGGCAAAATCGAATAATATTGCGTAACATAATTATAAGGAAATTTTGCGTAAATTACTGATTGATCTGCTTCATTTATACGATCTGAAAATTTATATATTCAATTTGTTTTTAATTTTTTTGGATAATTTGTATTGGGTATCGGAAATTTTTTTATCGAACACGGATGGTTATTTGGCATTCGGATTAGACATTCTTCCGAAAATTCAAATTTTTATGAATATGAATCTTGTTACATTCAGATTGTATAAGTTTTGAGGACTATAACATTTGTTTCTGTCTAATATTTAACAACTAATGACCTATTTGTAATAATATTTTAATTGGTGACATGTTTGTAACTTTTAGAAGAAAAATGATATATTTATTATCAAATCTATAGTTAAGTGACTTGGAGTGTAATTTGCCCTAAAACTTAGTTCTTTAATTTTAATTTCTATTCAAAACAGTTTAATTTGAATTTTAATACAAATAACAGTTTTCTATTTGAGGGAAGAATGTACCTAAGGTTGAGTAGTTTATTTTTATGATGGATCTACCACGAGCACCGCTGAGCACCACTAATGATGAGTACCGCTGAGTATTATTAAATTAATTTATAAAGATTAAAAATCTAAAGGACTCAACATATAATTATAAATTACTTAAAATATAATTATAAATGATTTAAAATAAAATATTAATTAAATTATTTTCCATATATATAACATTTTTAATTATTTTTTAAAAATAATTGGATCAAATACCAACCTTAGTTAATTTAAAAAAACAAAAAAACCTGAAACCCTAAACAATAAACAATAAACCCTAAACTCGAAACCTGAAACCCAAAACCTGAAACTCGAAACCTAAAACCATAAAAAATACCAACCTTAGTCAATTTAAAAAAATAAAAAACCCAAAACTCGAAACTATAAACCCTAAATAGTAAACCCTAAACTCAAAATCCAAACCCCAAACCTAAAACCATAAACTTGAAACCTAAAACCATAAACACAAAACCCTAAACCATACACCCAAAACACTAAACCATAAACTATAAATTGTAAACCATAAACCCTAAATTGTAAACCATAAATTCAAATATTGGGTTTAGGGTTTGAGGGCTATGGTTTACTATTTAGAGTTCATGATTTATTGTTTAGTGTTTAGTGTTTTAGGTTTTGGGTTTGTGAAACCAAAATTGATTTTGATATAACAAATTACTTTAGGGACTTAATTGAAAAGCAATAAATTTTTAAGTATTTCAAAGACTAACTTATTTGACAAGCATTTTGAACGAAGTACTCTTTCAAGTCAAAACATATTTAAATGTTCAATTTTCACTAAGTCTTTTCATGAGTTTTCAAGTCAAATTTCAACAAAACGCAAAGGCGTATCGATACCCTTATAGCGTATCGATACAGATTTTCACCACTAGAGTTTTAATCGACCATAACGTACCGATATGGTTTAACCCCGTATCGATACGATATTCATCTGGGTAAGACTTTAAGCTATAGTGTATTGATACTCATCGGGACAATACCGATACAGTTCTTTTCAAAGAAAATTATTTTAATGCTATAGCGTATCGATACGGTATGTCACCGTATTGATACGATATGCTGATCTTTGCAAATCTTCACATTTAATATTCGAACGTTGGCTTGTCAGCTATTGGAATCCTAAATTTTTAAATGGTCGTTGGACCATATCGATACGCAAAGGGAGCGTACCGATACGATTTTTATGAAAACACAAATCAGGATTCCAGTAGCAAAAACCGTATTGATACGACATTTCGTATCGATGCGCCCCTTATGACCGTACCGATACACCCTTCCCGTGTATCGATACACTTTGTTTTTCAGTCACAACAGCTCTTTCTTCTTTGAGATAGGTACCGATACGGTCACGAAGGGTACTGATACGATATGCATTTGAGGAACATTTATTGCGGGAAAAATGCAGCCTAACAGCTAGATTAATGACCTCAACCACCCAAACGGCTAGAAATCAATGCAAGGGTATAAAAACAAGTCTCCAAAGCTACAACAACAACAATTGAACCTTCAAGCAACATCAAAGCATTTATTCCAAACCCTTGAGCCTTTAGAGTCAAATTGTGTACCCAACTTGTAAAATTCTTAATTGTTAAATCTTTCTTTCAAGTTTGGGGAGTGTTGGTTTGTAATTGGGAAATACATTAGTCTTGTGAGAGATACATTTCAAATTGCCTCTTATTCTTTGTAGTTGAGAGTCTTGTAATTCAATCTTTGAGTAGAAAGATTGAATTTGTAAAAGTTACCTCCTTAGCCTAGAAAAGGGGAAGAACAAATTAGTAAGAGTTTGTTAAAAATCCTTAGTGGGAGCTAAGGTAGTGGATGTAGAGCTTGGTTAGAAGCTTGAACCACTATAAGTGCCTTGTTCTTCATTTTTAATCGCTCTTTTTGCTCCCTTCATTTTTAAAAGTGTCAATTCACCCCTATTGACCATATCAGTTAATTCGATCCACTCAACAATTGGTATTAGAGCCTACCTCTTTGAAGGCTTCACAACCACAAGAGAATGTCCTAGAAGAGTGTTGATCAACTTCCAAGTCAAACCATGACATCTACCTTCGGGCCAAGCATGTACGAGTCTCAATCTACCACCAAACCATCCTTCTTCAATGGGGATAACTATCTCTATTGGAAGAACCGAATATGTCTCTTCATCAAATCAAGTGATTACCTCGTATGAGATGTGGTAGAAGATGGATCAATCGTTCCCGTGAAAAGAGATGAATAAGGAAGGCTTGTTCCAAAGAAGAAGGTGGAGATGAGTGAATATGATAGAAAGAAATTGCAAGTGAATGACAAAGCCTTGCACATGTTATTTTGTGCTCTCGGACCGGACATCTACTCCAAAGTATTCTCAATCACAAGTGCAAAAGAAGTATGGGACACTCTTAAAACCACATATGAAGGAACAAACGATGTGAAGGAGACGAAGATCGGGATCCTCAATCTTAATTATGAGAACTTCAAGATGGATTCCGATAAGACCGTAACGAAGATGTTTGATCGCTTCTCCGTCATCGTCAATGGGTTGAAGGGCTTCAGGGAGATCTTCCTCGAAGATAAGTTATTCCAGAAGCTACTCTACTCTCTTCCTGAATCATGCGATGGAAAGAGACCGCCATCATCGAAGAAAAGAATTTGAAGACACTAAAGCTTGATGAACTAGTTGGTTCTTTCCTCACACGTGAGATCATGAAGCAAAGGAGAGAAGAAGAGAAGATAAAAGAAGAAAGAATAGTATTCAAGCAAGAGGTAGAGAAGAAAAGGCAAGAAGTTGCTCTCAAAGCCTCTCTACCACAAGAGGAGAACACTTCTAGTGAGGAAGATGAATTTGAAGAATTGGCTATGATAGCCAAAAGATTCTCAAGGTTCATGAAGTTTAACCGTGGTAGAAAATTTTCAAGAAGAAAAGACTTCAAGAACAAGAACAAAGAAGAAGAAAAAGACCAACTCATTTGCTATGAGTGCAAGAAGCTGGGTCACATTCGTACCGATTTCTCTCAACTAAAGAGGAATAGCTTTGAGAAGAAGAAGAAACTCAAGGCTCAAGTAGCAACTTGGAGTGATGAGGAGTCATCATCCGAGGATGAGGTGCATGAAGTGGCCAACCATTGCCTCATGGCCCTTGAAGAGGAATCTATGGTAAACTCTAACTCATCATCTCTTACTTATGATGAATTATATGATGCATATGATGAGTTGCAAGAAGTTTACGATGAATTGGTTGAGAAATACGAAGAGTCTATTTTGAAAAAACAAGAAAAATATTTCCGATTTAAAATCTCAAAATGAGTCTCTTTCAAAAACCAATTCCGAATCGGAAAAGAAAGTTTTATATTTGATAATTCTTTTAAATGAGCTTAAAAAGAAAAATCTTTATGTTAAAAAACTTCTTTCCGATTTTCTGTTGTCACTAGATTTTCACCCATTATTTTCAAATAAATTAATAATAAAAATAAAACTTAAAAAAACATTTCAAATAAGGGCCAATTCCAAAATAAAAGGAACTTTTTTAAGAAACCAAAAGCCCATTTCAATAAAACTCATTTCTAAACCCATTTAAAAAAATCAAATAAAAGTCCAATCTTAAAATAAAATAATAAACCCATTTATTTTTAAAAAAGAGCCCATTCAAAAAACCATTAGGAAGATAGCTCAATAATAAAAAACAACAAAAAAAGGAAAGAAGAAAAAAAAATAAAAAACAACAAAAAAACAATGAAAAATAAATGAATAAAAAAGGAAAGACGCGCACGGCCGTGCGCCTAGAGCGTGTGCCGCTTGCGCTCGAGCTGGGAGCCCCAATTCGACAGCATGACCAGCTGTCGGATGTCCGTCCGCTGTCCTCAGGCCACAACTGTCGACGCCATTGGTACCTGTTGACGCATCTCGTCGTCGTCAACCCAATGGCACCGATGCCGCTCGCCGCCGTCCACTGTAGTCGTTAGAATCTGCAAAAAATAGAGGAAAAGGGGTTAAAGCTAAGGCTCAAAATAAGGGAGAAATTCATCCTCAAATATAAACCAAATCAGATAATTTTTAGGGGTTTTACTGAGGATCAAGCTCTTGGTCGGATAAAGGCATCAATTTTGGGATTGAATCCCGAATTTTCCTTGATTGTCAAGCCTAGATTCTAGTATAAAAATCCCTTTGCACACCCTTGTTCTTCACCAATTCACCACTTGAAAAAGCTTAAAAAATCCAAAAATTCTTGAAATTTTTTTGAAAATTGTTGGAAAATTCTTGGAGTGGAATTCGAGATTTGGGTCATTTTCCGAAGGCGCTTGGGAAGCTATTCAAGAAGGAATCACATACGAGTTCTTCATTTTCGGTAAAAATCCATTTTTTTTCTTTTAAATTTATTTAGTGAATTTCATACTTGTTCTTGGTTGAATTTTGTTTTTTTGTGCTGTGTTTTTTTATGTTTGTAACGCCCCAGTTTTGGGCCTAGATGTTTTTCGAGTCAGGTTGAGTTGTTTGTAACGCACCGGTGTCGGTTGTTCGAACAATTAAAAGGTGGTTTAGGGAAATCAAAGTTCGGGATGTGATAAAAATATGATAAAAAAATCCTAAAATCCTCTAAAATTATATTTAAGAGATTGGTTAAATAAATTTTACAAATCGGGTTTTCGAAAGTATACATTTTGGGCAGTGGCCAAAATGTAAAGATTTAAAAGTTGGGAAAAGTGTGTTTTTCAAGAAGAGTCAAAATCTTAGAATCTTTAGGAAATTTTTGGAAATTAGGCCTTTTCTCTAATTTGTCATGTGTTTTAAATGTTTTATTAAAAATTAAAAAAGGCTTTAATTGATTTAATTAGAAAGGTAGTTAATTAGTTAACAAAAATTTGATGATCTTTTCATTTCTTTCTTCACTTCAGCCAAGCACTCTTCATTTTTCTCTCAAATTCTATATTTTCTTCACTCCCAAATTCTCTCTTGATTTCCAACTTTTCCTTGGTGATTTTTCTCATTTTCCTTCAAGTTCTTTCAAGCTAATCTTGCCAAATTAGAGGAGAAGCAAGGATTGTAGGTAAATTTCGTTCTAACCCTCTAATATAGGTTCTTTAATGAAATCCCAAAGATATTTGAATCTTTATCTACGTTTTTAATTGAGGTTTTATTATAGCTTTGATAAAATGTTAAAATCTTATTGAAAAAGATGTTTATAGTGATTTTCGGAGTTGTGATGATTTGGCTGGTTTGAGATGATTTCTAAATGAGTTTTGAAAGGTTTTTGGTTTGGAATAGAGTCTTAATCATAGAGATCCCAGAATCCTTGAGATCCTTGGTTTTTGAAGTGTTTTTGGTTGGGTGTTTGGGGTGTTCTTGTGGAATCCAAGTTGCTAGAGGTATAAGGATGATTTTAGGTTGTTTTTGGATGTTGATTAATGCCTAAAATGTGTTGGGTAATGGCTGGGCTGAGGTTAGAGGTCAATCGATTGAGTTTCCGGTTGATTTGAATGGGTGATTTGATGCTTTAGAGCAGGGCTGCATGATTTCTTTTGAGTGTTGGTGTTTAGGATGCATTTTAATGCATTGAACCTCTGTTTTAATGTGTTGAAAACAGGGGATAGTATTCCGGAATCAAACGAAGTGATTTTGGAGGCTTCAGACGATCGATAGTTGCGTCGGCAAGTGTGTTTTCGCGACTCGGTGAGTGGAACTTGGTTTTCCAGCGTGGAAACATTTTAGAAAAGGTTTTGGGACTAGTAAGAGCTTGAAACACTTTACTAAGTTTAGAAGTAAGTAAAGCGAATTTCTCTCCCGGATTGTGCTAGTTTGAGCCTTTGGTTGCACTTGATTTTAATTGCATTTACCTACTGTTTTAAAGCATGTTTTGAGTATATATAATGTGTATGATGATGCCATGTGGTTTAAGGATGCACTAGGTAAGTGATCCTTGTATGCATGTGTTGATGCATGAGGTTTGAAGTATGATTTAATGGTTGATTTATGGCTTATCATGAATGCTTTGGAAAAACAGTGAGATATGCATGAAATATGGATTATATTGGCAAGTGATGTTGTATAAAGTGTTTTATAAATGAAATCGAATATAGTTAGTCGGCTATAGGATTGAGTGCAATATAAACAAGTCGCCTTGGATGTTGAAGGGTTGTGATTGTACCGAAAACTCCATCCAAGTACCCTAACGATTGAGGATTGGTTAAGGTTTCAACGGTTGAGGGTAGCTCCCAGGTGTGAACCTTGTGTGTGTTTCGTCTCTCGTTAATGGGTTATACATCTACCGATGGGTGGTGTTGAGGGGTTGTTATTATACCGAATACTCCACCACGAGTGTCATAACGATGGAGGGTTGCTCTCGTGTGTGAGCCTTGAGATGTCGGTAGAGTGTATGAAGGGTGTGAGACAACCCTTGGTAATCCGTGTATTCGATATGTTTTTGAGAATGTTGTTTATCACTTGTGAGCCAATATAATGAAATGAAATATAATGAAAAATGTTGTTAATGCATAATTTGAAAGATGCATGTTTTGGTTTAAGCTTAGCATAAAGGTGATTATGCTTTGAAGGCTTAGAATATGAGTAGCAATGGTTTAATTGTTGGGTTTATATGTATCATGTTGCATGATGTTTAATACAATGGTTTTGATGATAAAGTGCATGTTTTGACAAATGAAGCATGATGGTTTTGAAGAGAGTGAAAATGGTTCTGTGCATTGATGATGTTTGTGGTTTTGAGCAATCCTCACCAAGCTTGTATGCTTATGCTCTCTTTGTTTATCAATGCACACAATTAGGGGTTTGGAGGCAACAACTACAATGGATCCTTCCAAGAAACTCTTTAAAAGTATGTTAAATTCTTGAACTAGTGTAATAAAGGCAACGTGGGTGTCCAATGCTATGGATGTTATTGGTTTGGTATTTTCTATTTTGGTGCAAGTTTTTTATGCATATTTGGTTGTGTAGATGGCCTTTAGACTTTGATTTATGCTTGGATTTGGAATTTGGCCTTTTGGCACTTATTTCTCTTGGGGAGCATGCTTTTAGTTTACTTGTTGTTGATATCGATGCTATGATGATGCCTATACTTCGTATAACTTGTTCTTGATGTATATTTGAGTTGCCAACATGTTTGGGCATATGCCAGGATGATTTCAGATGGTTTAAATTGAGTTTAAATAGCATTTAAAAACATTGCAGCCTCAGGTGTTTCAAAACACCCTTGGCTGTTTCGAAACGGTGGCTTGAAATTGCCTTGGGGTTTCGAAACGGTGAGGCCTGTTTTGAAACATTTTGCCTCTGTGAAACCCTATTTTGAAATGGGTCTTAAAGGGTTTCGAAATGAACCCGCGTTCCGAAACGGTCAACAACGTTTCGAAATGCCCATTCCGATACAGGGCTCCCTGTTTGGAAACGTTCGACCGTTAATCCAGCTTTTGAATTATTCTGAGTTTCTGTTTCTTAAGTTTTGGTCCTTGTTTGCCTTGTATGCAATTGGATGGGTTCTAGTGGTCGTTTTGAGCTGAGATTTTATCGAGAAGCATGTAATGAACCTAATTAAAGATTGGTAACCCGAATTTGGTAATAACTCTTCTAATTTGTCAAATTTACAAAATGGCCCATAAACCTTAAATTGGTTATAATCAATGGGCGATTGTGATGTTGTTTTATCCGCTGCTTGTGTGCGTACACATAGGAACATAAGTTGCATTTAAAAAAGATAAAAAGAAAAAAGGTCGTTTATTGAGGTAAACCTTCCTGGTTTACTTCAATATTGTAACACCCGTATTTTAGGGTTAAGAGTTAGTCGGGTTAGTGGTCCGAGTCGGTAAAATTAAATTTAATCATTTTGACCTTGGCTTGAGTTAATTGGGTTTTAAAATAAAAAGGAGGGACCAATGTGGTGATTTAACCCCAAAAGTTTTAAAAAGCTAGACAACTTTTGAAATTAAAAAGAACAAAAAGAAAAAAAGGTGGTCTTCTCTCCCCATCTTCCCCACCAACGTGAAAGAGCACCAAAAACCCCTCTCAAACCCTAAATACTATTCCATTTGATTTCTTCCTCACCTCAAGGTCTTTTTCAAAGGTAAAGGTATATTCTCACTCTCCTCTTCATCCCCTACCTATACATGGTCGTAGAATTTAAAACTATCACCTTTTGAAATTTGGGGATTCATTGAAAGCTTGAGTTTTTATTGGATTTTTCTATTTGTTTTGAAATATAAAGTTGGGTTTTAGTTTATTCGCCTTAAAATGCATATAATATGTTAAAATGGTTAGGTTTGGGTGAAAACCCGAAATGGGTCTTTGTAGCCAAGTTTAAAGTGCATAAAACATGATTTTTGGTGGGTTTTAGGATTAAATTGGAGGGCTGATGGTTTAAGTATGTTAGGAGAGTGTTTTGGGACCATTTGGGTGTCATTTGGGTGTTTGAAAATAGGATTTTCAGCTAGTGTTTGAAGGAGCACGAAAATGGGCATTTTGGGTGATTAATTTGATTGGAAATTGTGGAAGTTTGGCTTGGGCTTAAGAGTTGAATTGATGGCTGAGTTTTAGCATTGATTTCTGAAGTAATGGATGTGTTTTGTTTGGCTAGAAGCAAGAGGAGACATTGGTGGAGCATCGGGATCGAATCCGGGCTTGTAGGAGGCTTGCTTTGGTTGCTAAGGAAGGGTGGTGAGTGACTTTAAATATGTTTTAAAGATTGGTTCAAGTGTGTGTGGTGTATGTGTGGAATGTGCTTGGTAGGCCTTTCCAAAGTAAGAGTTAAATTGGTAACTTAACTCCTTAAAGTTAGTATGCTATACATGCCATTGTCTATTTGCTATTGTGATGTGTGGATTGATTGTATATGTATGCCTTGCTACATATATACAATGTGTATGAGACATGAATGGTGGATATGTGATGTGATAAATGAAATTGGCACCAATTAACTTACCAGGTGTAAAAGATCGATCATTAGGATTAGTGTGCACACAAATTGAGTCAAAACGTACGTGACCTTGATGGCGTTGAGTCATCAAGGAGGAGTACGGTGATGTAACATTCCACCGGAAATTTATATATATTCTACGGGATGATGAGTGGAATCCCATCCGTAGGGAATGTGGTGATGAGTGGAATCCCGCCCATGCAAGGTCCGGTGATGAGTGTAATCCCACCGAGGTAATGTGATAGTTGAGATTAAATCCGTACATCCGGGTAAACTAATGGTGGCCAATTGAACTTATTCTTATACTTGTGATGTATGACATTAATATATGATATTTGAGCTTAGTATGACGTGAGATGCCATATTATGACTCTTGAAAGACTAGCTAGGTCTACTTGTGGATTTACCTATGCATGTGTATATGAGAATTAGGGAATACATGCTTGAACCCTGCATTGTTGATGTTTTCAATTTTAGAGCATCCTCACTAAGCTTCTAGCTTACACTCTCATTTTCAACGATGCAGATCATTAGCGTGGTGTTAGCTCAGAGCAAGGCAAGAAGGGCTTTCCAAGTTTTGTTGCTCAAGTACGGTTAAACAATTACGTAGTAGCTTAGCAATGTGGGAAGAGTGTGTGTTTGTATGAACTATGAATGACTCATATATGGTTTTGATGTTTATGTTTTGACTTGGATTGTAAACATGATATGTCTTGCCAAATGCTTGTGTGATGTATGCCTATTGGATGATTAAGATTGCTTTTGATGGCATGTAAACCTATGTGAGATGAATGGTGCCTTTTGATCTTCAATGTTTTCAAGCATGCCTTATATGAAATGTTTGTTAATGTGTAAGTGCCATGTATGAATGATTGTTTAAATCTATGCCTTGTGTGTGTTTGAGCATGCTTGTCATAGGACGTATGCCTCTAGACCTTGTTTGCTTGTGTTGTGTGCCTTTAGAGGTCGTTTGGGACCGTTAGACTTGTTGAAAAACGCCTAAGTCTGGTTTTCAAAGGTTGCAGACAGCCCGCGTTTCGAAACGAGCTGGGCCGTTTCGGAATGGGTAAGGCTTCAGGGACCCTGTATCGGAATGTGTTTTGATACGGTTTGGCCTGTGAATCCCCTGTTCCGAAACGGGTATCAAAACGTTTTAGCTACTGGAATTCTGAGAAAATGACGAGATAAAAGCGTTTCGAAACGAGTCTAAGGGTTTCGAAACGGTCAAAATCTCGTTGACCACGAGAAGTTGACCGTTGAGGGCGTTTCGGAACGGTTGACCTCTGTTCCGATACGGCCTCTTCGTATGGCTTGGGGCAGTTGACCTGGTCAAGGGCATTTCGGTACGCCTTACTGGTGTTTCGAAACGGCCTGTATAATAGATTAAAATTGGGCTGTTTAATTGACGTTTTGGGTTCGGTTGATTGTCTTCTTCTTTTATTCCGCTGTTATGATCACTTAGGACTTGATTGAGCCTTTAGAAAAGATTAAATTAAAAGAAAAAAAATTAGGGTTGCTAACCGAGGGGGAACCTTTATGGGTTTCGCTTCGGTTTTCCCCATGTGGCCTACTCGCACCGGTCATCCGGCTAGACCGGGACGAGGGGGTTACATTTGTTGGTATCAGAGCCTAAGATTACCGAGACCTCGGGTAGGTAAGTGAGTTAAGCTCGATATGTTAAGTGATTGTATTGTTCAATGCATGCCTTGCCATGAATTCTTATTATTTGACTATTCGTATGATGTTTTGAAGCATGAGTTGTTGCGTCTGGTGTAGAGTGTGTGCCCATTGCTACTATTACTTAATTTAAAAAGATTTTATAGTAAAGGGAGTACTTGAGCACTATTGGACCCTTGCTTTGTCTAACGTAATCCCTATCTGTTTATTGTTGTAGTTATTTCCTTGCTAGTTGTACCATGAGAACACGTGTGAGGCCTAGGATGGTTCGACCGGAACCACGGGCAGCGGCTCTAGGAGTTGAGCCAGTAGTGAGAGTTGAGGCTCAAGTGGGAGAGTCTGTGGTTGGAGTTGGAGCTCCTCCACCACCTCCACCACCAACACTTCCTCCACCCGGAGTAGGAGGCGAGGCTGGGGCCGAAGGAGAGGGACCTCAGGGAGGCCAAGGTGGCCAAGGACCGGCCGGAATAGACTTAGCTCCTTTGGTTCAGGCGATAGCTGGGGCATTTCAGGCTGCAGTAGCTGGGGGTCAGGCAGCAGCACATCATCAGGGAGAGGGCACTGGTTTGCCATTAGAGAGACTTCGTGGTCTGGGGGCCGAAGAGTTCAGAGGGTCTACTCTAGAGAGATCGGAGTTTTTGTTCGAGAAGACTGTCCTTATCCTCGCTCAGATGGGATGTACTGGTGAGCACAAGTTAGGATGTGTTGAGTCCTTGCTTCAGGGTGATGCCTACACTTGGTGGGTCACCATTACCACGGGTATGGATGAGATCGAGATCACTTGGGAGTTCTTTGAGTCAGCATTTCGTAAGAAGTATCTGGGTCCGCGATACCTCGATGAGAGGATGAGGGAGTTTATGGCTTTGCTTCAGGGGAGTATGACCGTGACCGATTATGAGATCCAATTTGTCAGACTGAGTCAGTATGCTTCTGAGCTTGTTCCTACTGAGGTGGAACGATGTAACCGTTTCTGTTATGGGCTGAATGAAGAGATCAAGAGGTATACTCTAGCTTCAGACTACACCGATTTTGATATCTTGGTCGCGAGGGCCAAGGACTTAGAGCACAGTTTTGGCTTGACCAAACAATCTGGTGGTTCTAGTTCGGGTAAGAGGTCCTGTGACTTCGATAGAGGTGATGCCAAGAGGCATCGGGACAACAGGCATGATTATGATCATAGGCGTGGTGGCGGTAACCACGGTAGGGGCAAACAGGGCCAGAGAGCTGGTGGGAAGTTGCCCACATGTGCTACATGCGAGAGGAACCACACCGGTGAGTGTTGGGGAAATTTACACTCGTGTTGGAGTTGTGGAGCTAGAGACCACATTAGACGTGACTGTCCACATTAGGTGGGACAGACACCAGCTCAGGCTCCTACTAGAGCCAATGACTTTCAGAGAGGCCGCGAGCGCGGTAGAGGTAACTTCCAGCCGAGAAATGATGGTCAGAGGAACATAGCACATGTAGTTGCAGTTCAGCCGGATGGCGGAGGCTAGGCCAGAGTTTACGCTCAGCGTGGGGATCAGCATGACACCGATGTGATCGCAGGTAACTTCTCGATACAGTCTTTGGGTTTGCTTTCTTTGATTGACTCTGGGTCTACACATTCCTACATATTGAGTGAGCATGCACAGTCGTTGAATTTGCCTTGTGAAATGTTAGAGGTAGGAGTTAGTGTTACTAGTTCCTTTGGGGACACGGTTGTAGTTAAAAAAATGTACAGAAGGTGTCCGTTGATGGTTCAGGGACATGTGTTTCCAGTGGATATGATGGAGCTTCCTTTATATGGTTTTGATGTAATTCTGGGTATGGACTGGCTCACGGAGCATAGAGCTAGGATAGACTTTGAAACTAAGAGGATATCTTTGAGGCTCACAGATGACTATGAGATGGTAGTGGTGGGTGAGAACGTGAAGTTCTTGTCCAATGTAGTTTCAGTTCTAGAGGCTAAGAGGTTAGTTGAGTTGGGGTGTGAAGCATACTTGGCATATGTGATGAACCCCAACATGAGTGAGGTTAGACCTCAAGACATCCGAACAGTATGTGACTTTCCTAGTGTGTTTCCGGAAGAGTTGCCAGGGTTACCACCGGACAGAGAGGTAGAGTTCACCATTGAGACTTATTCTGATTCAGCTCCTGTTTCGATTGCTCCGTATCGCATGGCACCGAAAGAACTAAAAGATTTGAAGACTCAGTTGCAAGAGTTGACAGATAGAGGCTTCATTCGACCTAGTTCTTCACCTTGGGGTGCACCAGTTTTGTTTGTGAAGAAGAAAGATGGAAGCACGAGAATGTGTATAGATGACAGACAGTTGAACCAGTTAACAGTGAAGAATAAATATCTGTTGCCCAGAATTGATGACTTGTTTGATCAGTTGAGAGGAGCATCGGTCTTTTTGAAGATTGACTTGAGATCGGGTTACTACCAGCTGAAGGTAAGAGAGGTTGATGTACCGAAGACGACCTTTAGGACTAGGTATGGTCACTATGAGTTTTTAGTCATGCCTTTTGGGTTGACTAATGCACATGCTGCTTTCATGGATATGATGAATATGATTTTTCATCAGTACCTAGATCAGTTTGTAGTTGTGTTTATAGATGACATATTGGTGTATTCGCGAACTGAAGAAGACCATGACCGACACTTGAGACTAGTTTTGAAGACTTTGCTAGATCATCAGTTGTATGCGAAGTTGAGCAAGTGTGAATTCTGGATCCGAGAGGTAGTCTTCTTAGGAAATGTAGTGTCAGCTGATGGGATCAGAGTTGATCCGAAGAAGATAGAGGCCATTGTTGAATGAAAGCAACCGGAGTTTGTAACAGAGGTACGTAGCTTCCTAGGCTTAGCTGGATACTATAGAAGATTCGTATAGGGTTTCTCTAAGTTAGCCGCTCCATTGACACAGTTACTTCAGAAGAGTGTTCAGTTTGAGTGGACAGATGCAAGACAGAGAGCCTTTGAGAAATTGAAGGAAGCTTTGACCCAAGCACCGATCTTGATTCAGCCAGAGTCCGAGAAGGACTATGTAGTTTACAATGATGCTTCTTATGTGGGCCTAGGTTGTGTTCTTATGCAAGACAAGAGAGTAGTGGCTTATGCCTCAAGACAGTTGAAGACCCATGAGCGCAACTACCCGACCCATGACATAGAGTTAGCTGCAGTTGTGTTTGCTCTGAAGATTTGGAGGCACTATTTGTACTGTGAGAAATGCACAGTGTACACTGATCACAAGAGTTTGAAATACATTATGACTTAGCGATATTTGAATCTCAGACAACATAGGTGGTTAGAGTTGCTAAAATACTATGATCTTACCATTGAGTACCATCCGGGTAAGGCCAATGTAGTGGCCGATGCATTGAGTAGAAAGATAGCCGTGGATTTGAGAGCCATGTTTGCTAGATTGAGCTTGTCCGGAGATGGTGGCTTGGTAGCCGAGCTTCAGGTTAGACCTACTCTAGGTCAGTTGATTAGAGAGAAGCAGCTCTTAGATAGATCTTTGGCACCTCACGTGCAAGATATAGCCGAAGGTAGGTCTTCAGACTACAGTTTCAGTACTGATGGGGTTTTGTGTTTCAAAGATAGGATAGTTGTGCCAGAGGACAGTGACTTGAGACGTACGATCTTGACTGAAGCCCACAGTAGTCCGTTTGCCATGCATCCTGGAAGTACGAAGATGTACCGTGATTTGAAGAATGAATACTTTTGGGTTGGCTTGAAGAGAGATGTAGCCAACTTTGTGAGTAAGTGTTTAGTGTGTCAGAGAATAAAGACGGAACATCAGGTTCCCTCAGGTTTGTTACAGCCGTTGAGGATTCCGGAATGGAAATGGGAGAACATCACCATGGATTTTGTTTCGGGTTTGCCTTTGACTCCTACGAAGAAGAACTCAGTTTGGGTGATAGTAGATCGTTTTACGAAGTGTGCTCACTTCTTGGCAGTCAATACTACTTACACTCTAGATAGATTGGCCGATTTGTACATTGGTCAGATTGTTAGACTGCATGGTGTGCCGAAGTCTATTGTGTCAGATAGAGATCCGCGATTTACATCTCGATTTTGGGAGTGTCTGCATACAGCTTTGGGTACCCGTTTGAACTTCAGCACATCTTATCATTCTCAGTCAGATGGTCAGTCAGAGAGAGTTATACAGATCTTAGAGGACATGTTGTATTGTTGCATCATTGACTTTTAGGGTACGTGGGAGAAGCACTTGCCTCTAGTAGAGTTTGCTTACAATAATAGCTTCCAGTCGAGCATTCAGATGGCTCCGTATGAGGCCTTGTATGGCCGGAAGTGTAGAACTCCAGTTTGTTGGGTCGAAGTGGGACAGAAGTTGTTACCTATGCCGGATTTACTCAAGGGGACAACTGACAAGGTAAAATTGATTTGTGATCGATTGAAGGCTGCTTCGGATAGGTAGAAGTCCTATGCCGATTTGAAGAGGAAGGAAGTTGAGTTCTCAGTGGGTGAGAAGGTGTTCTTGAAAGTGTCTCCGTGGAAGAAAGTAATGAGATTTGGCCGAAAAGGGAAGTTGAGCCCGAGGTACATAGGACCGTATGAGATTGTGAAGAGGGTTGGTCCAGTTGCTTATCAGTTGCGTTTGCCATCCAAGCTAGAGAAGATACACGATGTATTCCACGTTTCGATGCTCCGTAAGTATAGGTCTGATCTGTCACATGTTATACCTGTAGAGGAGATTGAATTGAATTCGGATTTGACTTATGAGGAAGAACCAGTTGAGATCCTAGCTTCTGACAGTA
Organism: Hibiscus tridactylites; assembly: GCA_958450335.1. Taxonomy (NCBI): domain Eukaryota; kingdom Viridiplantae; phylum Streptophyta; class Magnoliopsida; order Malvales; family Malvaceae; genus Hibiscus; species Hibiscus tridactylites. The sequence goes on from OY288273.1 coordinate 74,883,599, forward strand.
AGGTGCTGCGGGGTAGATCGATTGAGTTAGTAAAGGTGCGGTGGCAACGTCGAGGTGTGGACGAGGCCACTTGGGAGAGGAAGGAGGATATGGAAAGACAGTTTCCGTATCTCTTTCAGTCAGTTAATTTCGGGGACGAAATTCCTTAAGTGGGAGAGAGTTGTAACACCCGTGTTTTGGGGTTAGGAGTTAGTCGGGTTAGTGGTCTGAGTCTGTAAAATTAAATTTAATCGTTTTGACCATGGCTTGAGTTAATTGGGTTTTAAAATAAAAAGGAGGGACCAATGTGGTGATTTAACCCAAAAGTTTTAAAAAGCTAGACAACTTTTGAAATTAAAAAGAACAAAAAGAAAAAAAAGGTGGTCTTCTCTCCCCATCTTCCCCACCAACGTGAAAGAGCACCAAAAACCCCTCTCAAACCCTAAATACTATTCCATTTGATTTCTTCCTCACCTCAAGGTCTTTTTCAAAGGTAAAGGTATATTCTCACTCTCCTCTTCATCCCCTACCCATACATGGTCGTAGAATTTAAAACTATCACCTTTTGAAATTTGGGGATTCATTGAAAGCTTGAGTTTTTATTGGATTTTTCTATTTGTTTTGAAATATAAAGTTGGGTTTTAGTTTATTCGCCTTAAAATGCATATAATATGTTAAAATGGTTAGGTTTGGGTGAAAACCCGAAATGGGTCTTTGTAGCCAAGTTTAAAGTGCCTAAAACATGATTTTTGGTGGGTTTTAGGATTAAATTGGAGGGCTGATGGTTTAAGTATGTTAGGAAGGTGTTTTGGGACCATTTGGGTGTCATTTGGGTGTTTGAAAATAGGATTTTCAACTAGTGTTTGAAGGAGCACGAAAATGGGCATTTTGGGTGATTAATTTGATTGGAAATTGTGGAAGTTTGGCTTGGGCTTAAGAGTTGAATTGATGGCTGAGTTTTAGCATTGATTTGTGAAGTAATGGATGTGTTTTGTTTGGCTAGAAGCAAGAGGAGACATTGGTGGAGCATCGGGATCGAATTCGGGCTTGTAAGAGGCTTGCTTTGATTGCTAAGGAAGGGTGGTGAGTGACTTTAAATATGTTTTAAAGATTGGTTCAAGTGTGTGTGGTGTATGTGTGGAATGTGCTTGGTAGGCCTTTCCAAAGTGAGAGTTAAATTGGTAACTTAACTCCTTAAAGTTAGTATGCTATACATGCCATTGTCTATTTGCTATTGTGATGTGTGGATTGATTGTATATGTATGCCTTGCTACGTATATACAATGTGTATGGGACATGAATGGTGGATATGTGATGTGATAAATGAAATTGGCACTAATTAACTTACCGGGTGTAAATGATCGATCATTAGGATTAGTGTGCACACAAATTGAGTCAAAACGTACGTGGCCTTGATGGCGTTGAGTCATCAAGGAGGAGTACGGTGATGTAACATTCCACCTGAAATTTATATAAATTCTACAGGATGATGAGTGGAATCCCATCCGTAGGGCATGTGGTGATGAGTGGAATCCCGCCCATGCAAGGTCCGGTGATGAGTGTAATCCCACCGCGGTAATGCGATAGTTGAGATTAAATCTGCACATCCGGGTAAACTAATGGTGGCCAATTGAACTTGTTCTTATACTTGTGATGTATGACATTAATATATGATATTTGAGCTTAGTATGATGTGAAATGCCATATTATGACTCTTGAAAGACTAGCTAGGTCTACTTGTGGATTTACCTATGCATGTGTATATGAGAATTAGGGAATACATGCTTGAACCCTGCATTGTTGATGTTTTCGATTTTAGAGCATCCTCACTAAGCTTCTAGCTTACACTCTCATTTTCAACGATGCAGATCATTAGCGTGGTGTTAGCTCGGAGCAAGGCAAGAAGGGCTTTCCAAGTTTTGTTGCTCAAGTACGGTTAAACAATTATGTAGTAGCTTAGCAATGTGCCAAGAGTGTGTGTTTGTATGAGCTATGAATGACTCATATATGGTTTTGATGTTTATGTTTTGACTTGGATTGTAAACATGATATGTCTTGCCAAATGCTTGTGTGATGTATGCCTATTGGATGATTAAGATTGCTTTTGATGGCATGTAAACCTATGTGAGATGAATGGTGCCTTTTGACCTTCAATGTCTTCAAGCATGCCTTATATGAAATGTTTGTTAATGTGTAAGTGCCATGTATAAATGATTGTTTAAATCTATGCCTTGTGTGTGTTTGAGCATGCTTGTCATAGGACGTATGCCTCTAGACCTTGTTTGCTTGTGTTGTGTGCCTTTAGAGGTCGTTTGGGACCGTTAGACTTGTTGAAAAACGCCTAAGTCTGGTTTTCAAAGGTTGCAAACAGCCCGCGTTTTGAAACGAGCTGGGCCGTTTCGGAACGGGTAAGGCTTCAGGGACCCCATATCGGAACGTGTTTCGATACGGTTTGGCCTGTGAATCCCTTGTTCCGAAACGGGTATCGGAACGTTTTGGCTACTGGAATTCTGAGAAAATGACGAGATGAAAGCGTTTCGAAACGGGTCTAAGGGTTTCGAAACAGTCAAAATCTCATTGACCATGAGAGGTTGACCGTTGAGGGCGTTTCGGAACGGTTAACCTCCGTTCCGATACGGCCTCTTCGTATGGCTTGGGGTAGTTGACCTGGTCAAGGGCGTTTCGGTACGCCTCACTGGTGTTTCGAAACGGCATGTATAATAGATTAAAATTGGGCTGTTTAATTGACGTTTTGGGTTCGGTTGATTGCCTTCTTCTTTTATTCCGCTTTTATGATCACCTAGGACTTGATTGAGCCTTTAGAAAAGATTAAGTTAAAAGAAAAAAAATTAGGGTTGCTAACCGAGGGGGAACCTTTACGGGTTTCGCTTCGATTTTCCCCGTGTGGCCTACTCGGACCGGTCATCCGGCCAGACCGGGACGAGGGGGTTACATTTGTTCCCCGTGTGATCCGTTCGGTTCGGTCTATCGGCCAGGCCGAGTCAAGGGGGTTACAATGTTTGTTTTAGGTTGCGTTTGTTGGAGTTGGAAGATTGATTCTTGAATTCGGTTATAATTTCATTTTAATTTGTTTTAGTTTTCGATTTAATCTTTTAAATTCTTACATGAGTAAAAAATGTTTTTTAAAACTTTAATCTTGAAAATAAAATAATGGACACTAAAAAGAGGTTTTGATCCTTTTGGATTTGAGAATAAAAATTAATTAATGTTTAAAAAAATCAAAATCAAAGGGCTTAATAAAAGATGATAAGTCATGGATGAAAAAAATGAGTCTTAATTTGTTAGAAAATAAAATGGGTTTTGAAATAAGGTTTTAATAATAAAAGGTTCTTTGGTAATTTAAAGGAGGTTTATTTTAGAAAAAAATAATGGTGTTTAAAAGATAGGTTTTTAAAAGAAAAAAAGATGAAATTTTAAAAAGGGTTTTAATAAAAATAACCATAGGTTAGAAGTTTAGAATTTTAGAGAATAAAAGTTTGAAAACATGAAAAATATTTTTCCTAAAAAATAAGTTAACTTAAAAGTTTTAAAAAAGTTCAAAGTCATCTTTTAAGAGAAACTTTTAAAAAATGTAAAAAGAAATCCTCAAGGAGTAAGAATAATCTTAAAGTTTTTCTTTAAAAGGAAGAACATTTCTTTGAAAAATAAAAAATAGAAAAATATAAAAAATCAATAAGACTAAAAAGCAAAAATGATAAAAAAAAGAAGGGTTTAAGTTTTAAGGCAAAAAAAAGAAGAATAAAGGTTTTTTTTTTGAAAAAATAAAAATAAAACATAAAGAAAAATTCAAGTTTCTAGTTTGTCCTTTAGAAATAGGTCAAAACTTAAAACTAGGTTCTAAAAGCTTAGATAGAGACGTGTTTGTAGATTTTTTTTTCCACAAAAATAAAATACACTTAAACAAACTCAAACCCCCAATTAGGAATAAAAAACTTAGACCTTTTTTAGGATTTTAAATAATCAAACCTAGAATGAATAAAATGCTCAACACATTGAATTTCCATGTTGTTTGAAAAGTGAAATTAATTTAATGCGGTGTCTTATCAAACGAGAATGACAGATTAGCGCCAGAAATATTGGCGGTGATTAAAGTTCATCTCCCAGGCGATAAGACCGTTAAAATAGTTTGATATTCATTAAACGGACAAATAAAGTCGTACCTTCGTGAACTTGCAAACTCCAATTTTGAAAACAATTAGGTACCAATTTTAGGCGTCGTGGGGGTGCTAACCCTTCCCCACGCGTAACCACCCCCGAGCCTGTTTTCTGGTTTTCGTAAACCAAAACTGTTGTTTTATTAAAACAAAATGTTTTATTAAAATAACCCCATTTTAAAGTGATCGAATCACACTTTTCAACAAAGATTGGTGGCGACTCCGTTGATTTTAAAAAGTTTTCCAAAAGTCGAAGCTCCTAAAAAGGGGGTTGCGATAGCTTGGCGGCTTCGTTGTAGACGTGTTTTTTTAAAAATAAAAACAAAAGAGGGTCAGGCCACAAAATGATTTTAAATGGTTTTCAAAAAGTATTTTTTTAAAAAAAATGGAATTCGGAAGTTCATGATAAGTTCAATTTATTTGTCCGTTTAAATGATTATAATTCTATTTTACACATTTAAGACTTAATTCCAAGCTCTATTTCCAAGCTTTTTTTCGTTTCGTTTAAGTGCGGGGAACAAGCTTTGCTCATGTAAGAATATTGATTCTTCGTATTAGCCTAGCAAGTACCTTCGAGACTCATTCCCTTTGTCTTCGTAAGAATATTGATTCTTTGAGAAGGCATAAGTGGTGAGTCCTCCTGAGTTGAACTCGATTCGTTTGGAGCCTGTGATAGGTGAGAATCGAGGGCCTTGCTACCCTTAGTAGGGGACAACAAGGACAACTCGGGTACCCTTTTAGAACCAAACAAAGTTTGAGAATCTAGAGCCTACCCCAATAGAGCCATGCGGAAAGCCTAGGGTGTTATCACAAGAATAATCCGTGGAGACATGTCCTAAAATGTTGGAGTGTCTGCCCATAATTATTGTGCAATTAAATTTTTTGACTGTTTTTTTTCCTTTCTTGCTTTTCAATCTTTGTTCACTATCTTGTTTGTAACCCCCTCGTCTCGGTCTGGACGACTGACCGGCCCGAGTGGGTCACACGGGGAAAATCGGAGCGAAACCCGTTAAGGTCCCACTTCGATTAGCAACCCTATTTTTTTCCTTCATCTTTTCTAGATGCATTTATTAAAACCTATGTGATAGGACACGCAACGAACAAACACGGATACAAAACACCAAGAAATGCAAATTAACAGCCCATTTTAACTTTTATAACTGACCATATCGATACGCTAGAAGACCGTATCGATACGCCTTGACTTGGTCAACTACCTAGAGTCAACATAGGGAGACTGTATCGGTACACTGGTTGACCATACCAATACGCCCTCGCTGGTCGACTTCTCACGGTCAATGATAAACAACCGTACCGATACGCCTAGGTCCCGTTTCGATACGCCAAAATCTCGTCAAAATCTCAGATTTCCAGAGAGGTTTTGGCGTATCAATACACCCCCGTGTATCGGTACGCTAAGCCTAATCTGAGTCCCAAAGTGTAGGACCGTATCGATACGACCCTTACCGATACGCCCTGCACGGCAAAACTCAGATTAGCAGCAAAACGCAATAAGACCCAACTCTAGATGCAATTTACGACTCGCCTAGCCACAAACAAACATCCATACAATATTTAACAACCATGGAAAAACATACGAAGCAATTTAAACGAACAACAGAGCATTGACATCAAGGCATCCACACTAAAGAGAAACTTGCATCCTAAACATACATATATTAGACCATTTCATTCATAAGAAGCAAACACTTACGTAAACACTTCATACCAAGGTTTACATGCCTTGAAACATAACACACAAGTAAACGTGGAACATGGTCATAAGCCTTTAAACACAAGCATTTATGCAACAACATAACATGGTTTACAAATACCTTAACACAAGCATTAACAACATAAAGCCAACATAAAGGAGTCTAGATACACGCTCCTAAAACACGTAGCATTTCCCATTGCTAAACTACTACATTATTTAATAAACCATACTTGAGCAAACTACCACACGCTTGGACGCCCTTTTCTTGCTCCTTGCTAACTCCAAGCTAATGATCTGCATTGTCAGAAAAAGAAGAGCGTAAGCATAAAGCTTAGTGAGCAGAGCTCGAAAACATAACAACGATAATGCAGGGTTCAAAGCTTTCTTTAAAACAAAGGCCAACACATACAATCCATCCAACGACATAATCCTCTTACTAACATACAAGTTCAACCACAAGTCAACAATATAGATATTTATCATGGCATCACACTTCATGGTATGCATAAAGGCATAATCCTATATTAAAGCAAAACTATTAAGAGGGAATGATATAGTGAGACACATACATGAACAATACATGGTATGCACAAGCATAACCAAAACACACACGGTGGGACCACACATCATCGTTCGACTAGTAGTTTTTCGTTGGGACCACACATCACCGTACTCTCCTACTAGTCACTACTGGTGGGACCACACATTACCGTAGTCTTATACTAGTCACTACCGGTGGGACCACACATCACCGTAGTAACGACAACCATTACGTGAGGTTCGACACCGACCATGCAACACGATATACAAATCACCATCATGCGACATGGATACACTATATCATGCACGACCAAAACAACTTGTAACAAAATCCACAATTATGCACAAACTTACTACTTACGATCTTACCAACCGCAATTGGTCTTACTTACCATTTCCGTGCACAACCTGCACCAACTTACATATATTTTACAAGGCATATCAACGACATAATAACAAACAACATGCTTCCTCCCAAAGTATTGAAATTTCATGCATAACAAGTTATCACCACAAGTAATGAAAAACAAACGGTAAAAAGGGGAATTTAAAGAGGCAATACACATCAACTTACTCTTGAGATTAGATTGAACTTTCAAGCTCAATCCAAACTCTTTCAAAACCATCTTTGAACAAAAATGTTGCTTAAAAACATTTCCACTCACCATTCGCACACCAATGCAAACCACAAAGTCGTTTCAAGCTTCCAACTTCCCGGGACCGCGTCTGAACCGGCCAAGGCCAAATCCACTGTTTCTAACCAATCAAAAACAATGTATTAACCTCTTAATCAACCACAAATTTACTGTTACACATCAGCTCTCAATTCCCTAACATTTTCTCAACAATTCAAAGCCGAAATCCTCCCAAATAATCCCATTTTCGTACTCCAGCAAAACCCAGCCATTACCTCTCAATTTAAACACTTAAAACACTCCAAAACATGTCCAAAACATCACCCTAAGGTTGTACAACCATCAGCCCTTCATTTCCCCACACAAACACCTTAAAAACTCCCATTTTCCACTCCTAAAAATCACTTACAGCAGTAGCTACGGGAATCCATTCAAACCAACACTATCACCACTTAAAAACCATCAAATAACATCTAAAAACACCTATCCAATGTCACTATAACATCAGCCCAACAATTTTTTAAAAAACACTCCAAAAACACAAATTTTGACACTTTAAATATACCCCTAAAAACCCATTTCGGGATTCAAGTTAAAACAATATAAAAATCGAGTATGTTGGACCTCTTAGGTTACTATTAACTTATCTATTAACAAAGAATCAAAAGCTCAAGCAATGGATGGTAAAGTTTGCATTTTTTTCCTCCCAAACCCAAAAACACAAAACACTAAATAATGGATTTTAATGAAAACTAAAAGTATGAGGAGAAACAGGAAGTTGGGGACAAAAAGAAATTGTTTTTACCTTTGCAAAAGCTCCAGAAATGAAGACAAGATTGGATGGAAAAGTAAAATGGGAGGAGGAGAGGAAGTCACGTTCAAATGGGAGAAATAGGGAAGAAGATGGTGAAAAGGGATTTTGTTTTTGTTTTATTTTATTTGGCTTATTTCAAAAACCCCCAATATTACAACTTTGCCATTAGTGAAGAATGTTGTCAACTTTTAAGACACCAAAACCCAAAGAACTTGAGTTTAAATTAAAATCGGGTCCAACACATTAAATTTTATTTTGAAAGTGAAACTCGAAATATTATTTTATTAATTACTTCCACCCGACCCCCGAACCCGGGTGTTACAACTCTTCTCTACTTAAGGAATTTCGTCCTCGAAATTACCTGACAGAAAGTGATACGAAAATAGTTTCTCCATATCTTCCTTTCTCTACCCCCAAGTGGTTTCTTTCACACCTCTATGTCACAACTTAACCCTGTCAAGCTCGACAAATCTCCCACACAGCACTGAAGGTCAATAATACACATCTCAACACGATCTCTAATATTTGAATATCTCTCTCTGACTGATCATCAGACTAAAGGCGTCACGATGTACTGAAATTCAGACGGGTATCCAAAGCAACATGCAGACATCTCCAAAAGCTAGCTGTAAACCTCGAATTTCTACCTGACACAATCGACTTCGACACACCACGTAATCTCACAAACTCACTGATGTACAAATCGGCTAACTTACGTACGAACGACTATGAAATGAGCACACCTTGTGAAACGGTCAACAATCACCCTAATTGAATTCTTCTCAAAGGAAGTCAAAGGCAATCCCGATACGAAGTCCATCGTAACATCTTCTTACTTCCATTTTGAAATTCTCAACGGCTGTAACAAATCAGACGGAAATTGAGATTCTACCTTAACACACTGACAAACCTCACGCTTGCTCACAAAATCGGCAAAACCTCTCTTCAGACCAACCCAATAGCACCCATCTTTCCATCCACGATTCATCTTTGTACTACGAGGATGCATAGCAAACAGACTACTGTGCGCTTCAATCAAGATCGTACGCCTCAAATCACTATCATCTGACACAACTATCATATCTCTGAAACACAAGACCCCACCAACACTGAAACTGTAGTCTGTATGTCTTCCTTCCGCTATATTTTGCACGTGAGGTGCCAAAGATCTATCTAACAACTGCTTCTCTCAATTCAACTGACCCTAAGTAGATTCATTCTGAAGCTCGGCCACTAGACCGTTATCACCGGACAAGCTCTAACTAGCAAACATAGCTCGCAATTCAACGGCTACCTTCCTACACAAAGCATCCGCCAAGTCTATAGAAGAACATTTAAAGGTGATTCCTTCTGAGGCCGACATTCTAAGAGAAGAGCTAAGACGAGCTAAGTTGGAAAATGAAGCTCTCAAAGAACAGAATCAGCGAGGTAAGTTTGAAGTCAGCCTTGATGTAGAAAAGCACAAGGGAGAAGTCAAACGAGTGAGAAAGATGTACGTGAATTTAGAGGAAAAATATGAGATTCAAAGGGTTGACTTCCTCAAGCTTCAAGTCACCATGCGATATGCAGATCTCTGAAGAAGCCCAGAACAGTGAAGGTAGGAGATAAAGCAAGTTGTGGGGAAAGAGAGGGAACACAATATGAAGGAAATCGAGAAGTTCCAACATGCTTTGACCGAATAAAGAAAGAAAGAAAAGGGAAACAAGCGGTGGAAAATGAGAATGGTAAGCGGCTTCGAGAGGAAGTGAAGGAAAATTCGGCTGCATGGAAGAGAAAGGCTCATGACAACAAGATGTGTTTGCTAGAGTTACAATCAGCCTATGACGAAGCCTCCAAGAAGTTGAAGCAAATTCAGACCTTTATCATTGAGTTACAGGACTTGAACCGAACAATTCACAAGATACAAGATGACCATACGTATGAGGAGCTCCAAGCTAGTTTGAGCGAGAATGACTTCTTGAAAGAACGAGTTGAAAAAATGGATAACCTTCTCCACGAGTACAAGACAAAGATCTTAGTTCTTGAAGACGTCGCCGAATGTGGAAATAATTACTGGTTCACTCGCCTCAGAGATAATGCCCGAAAGTTCGGAGAACGAGATGAGTTCAATAGGATGTGGCCAAGCATGTGACAATGTTAGCAACTGAAGCTGCAACTCTTCGTCAGTACATCAAATGAATTGGAGAAGTTGGACCGAGGCTTATGTGGCTTATAGAAGAAATTAAAGAGTTAGGTGTACGAGCTGAAAAATATTTGTAATTTGAAAATGAAATGATGTAATAAAGAACTTTCGTATTTAATAAAGAGTTTTCTTTTACGAGCAAATTCTCAATGGAATTAATGGCCATTCGACTGCATTCATGCATTTGTATTGTTTTGTTTGCTTATGTGAATTTATTTGTGCATACATTCATTCATGACAAAAATTAACTTAATATAAAAATGACAGAATATTCAAAATAGCTAAGACAACTCATAAGTACGGTACACGTGCCCAAACCCGAGCCATGAACACTGAAGAAAGGTTGACAGCTTTGAGGGCAAACCAAAAGAAGACTCAAGACAAGTTGGCCATGCTAGGGTTCAAAGATCCATATGCAGTTGAAGAAGGAGGAAACACTGGTATAGTCCCACGATTTCCAGGAATGACCTTTAGGAAGGAGACTATTTCCAAAGCCAAAACACCAATCCATGTTGCTGAATGATCTACTCATGTTCCAAATGGAGTTGCTTATGGTGGATTTAACCATGTATTGCAGAAAGATGTCAATGTACCTTGACAACGAGAAGCTGCTCATTCATTTCTTCCAAGACAGCTTAGTGGGATCAGTTGCACACTGGTATTCGCAACTAAGTCGGGTGAATATCAAATCATGGAAAGATATGTCCAGAGCCTTCAGTGAACAATAAAAACATATTTCAGACATGGTTCCAGCCTGTTTGGTCTTCCAAGGGATAGAGCAAAAGCATCATGAGAGCTTCCGATAGTATGCACAAAGATGGAGGGATGTAGCAGCATAGGTGAAGCCACCGCTGCTAGAAAATGAAATCACGCCGATGTTCATGGAGACTCTAAAGGGTCCTTTATATGATCGCATGCTCAATCATGCCACGAAGAACTTTGCGGACATGCTAATGAATGGTGAACTAATCCTAGCAGCTATGAAGAGTGGAAAGTTGGATAGTGGGGAAACAAAGAAGACATATAAGAAGAGAGATAGTGAGGTCAATGCTGCAAATGTCTACAACCCTAGCTATTCAATAGGTGTAGTGTTCAACAAGCCCAACACCTTCAACAAACCCAACACCTCAGCTCCGACAGTTGCGAACGCCCTAAAAGGAGAGCGGAGATATCAAGGGAACTTAAAACCCTATTTCCTCCCATCCCAATGACATATGCAGAGCTATTTGCTGAGTTGGTCAAATCACAGATGGTGCTGCCAAGACATGTCCCTCCGTTCTCACCTCCGTACCCACCATGGTACGATGAGAAGACCCAATGCGAATACCATACAAGAGTAAGGGGGCATACTATTGAGAATGACACTGCATTCAAAAGGGTAGTAGATGATTTAAGGAAATCAGGCATGCTGTCATTTGTGTAACGATGTTTTTTTAAATGTCCCACATTTTTCGAAAAATCGATTAAAAAGGGGAGAAATTCGTGTTTTGAAAAATCTTTTAAAATTTTTTGGAGTCGCCACCGGCCACTAAAGTAGGCCGGACACCATAAAAACTAAACCAGAGATTCATTTGAAAGGGTTCAGGAGTTGGTTATGTGTGGGGAAGGGTTAGCACTCCCATCACGCCCGAAAATCGGTACCAAAATAATTGTTGCTTTTAATTGATGGAAATTATTTAAAATTTAAAAAGAATTTAATTAGGGGTTCTTGATTGAAAATTAAACTTTAATTGTACGAGCCTCATCAAATCGGTGGTCTCAAATTAATTAGGCATTTAATTAAAAAGTATGACGGTACACCATACCAAAGACTAAACCGACATCATATAAGTTTGACTGTCGTGTTAGTCTAGGGTTCGGATCTCGTAGTCACCTTTATGCATGGTGCAAGTAGATAAAATATGGTGCCATGGTCTTGTTCGTTTTAATTATTTACGAATTTACCTTTAGACGGTGCAAATCAATTCGAATATTCGGGGAATATCCAATAAACTAGGATATTACAACCTAAATACACTAATTAATAAGTATCTCCTTTTTATGATTAAAATTAATATAACATATTCGAGGAATATCTAAGGTCACGTGAATGACAATTAAAAGTACATGCCAAAAATACATATTCGAGCAATATAAAAAAGACTAAGATATGCACACATTAGAATCATATATTACATACATAATAAAACTATATTATATGCATAAAACTATATATTATTGACATGCAATCTATATATTATAACAATAACAATATAACTACCAACATAAAAAAAATTAAAGCAACATATGTTAATGACCACAAATCATACCTCAACGTGGCAATTACATACGTAAAACATGAGCATTAAATTTAACTATATCGCAAAAAGCATGAACATTGGAATATAATATAACAAAAATAAAAAGCAGAATGAATAATTAAAATGCATGATGACATGGACCAAAACGGTAAATGAACCACTAAAAAAACTAATAAGCCCGGAATTTCCTCTGTAATTCTTTGTTTCTGCTTCTATTGCTCTTTGAAATTTCCCCCGTTTCTAACTTAGGGTTTACAAAGTTTGGTTTCGGCTTTTATAAGCCCGAAAATTACAATTTTGTATTACATGAAATTCTTTCGGAAATATGATATTGATTGCTGATTATTTGTTGCGCATTAGCCTTCTCTGACATTTCAGTTTTATTTTGTTTGCATGTGACGGCTCTCATACAAGGTGGAGGGGACCAGAGGAGATGGCGCGGCTTGGCGGCTGAGGAAACAGATCGCGCGCGGGAGCTGAATGAGCAAGCGGTGGATTATACGCGTGCGTCTGGAGAATGGAGAGTCACACGTAAGCGCGTGGAAGTTCTGGAGGCTTCCATGCTTCGATCCTGGCCATTGATGGACTCGCGATCCAAGGGCTACGTTTGATGCGGCGCTAGAGGGGCAAATGGCTAATTAGGGTTTCCTTCATCTGCGCGATCTGACGGTGGTGCTTCGGCTGCGCAAGACACAAAGATGGTCATCAGATTAGGTTTTTTTATGTAATTAGGGTTTTTAGTTAGATTGGGCCCAAATCGGGCCATGTAATATAAATTTATTATTATTATTTGGGGCTTTTTAATGTTTGTATATGGACTCTTTAATATAAACTGGGCTTTTATTATTATGTATATCGGGCTTTACTTATTCAATATGGACAAACTATATATATATATATATATATATATATATATATATATATATTAATTAGTTAGTCTTTTTTTGTATTTTCAGACCCATTTCAAAAACTTTAATAATAAAAATAACACATACAATAATAATAATAATAATAATAATAATAATAATAATAATAATAATAATAATAATAATAATAATAATTATTATTATTATTATTATTATTATTATTATTATTATTATTATTATTATTATTATTATTATTATTATCATTATTATTATTTTGGTAATGATAACATAACATATGATAATAATGAATAAACAATAATATTAACATAATAAGATAACATAATATATATTAGTAGTTAATTAATCTTTTCTTTTTTCTTTCTATAGAATAACAATGACCAAGAAGTAGTAGCATCAAATATAGTTATACATATATTTATATATATATATATATATTACTAATAATATTTTCGTTCTTTTTTTATTCTTTTTAATCATAATATAGTTAAGGTAAATGAACAAAGCCCATTATTTTATAAAAATAAAAAACGGGTTAACACACCGGACAAAATTAATGATTACAGCTGCCCCCTTTACTTATACTTGTGGAACAAGAATAAAGCAAATGCCATAAGCACTAATTTTGTCCAACTTCCTTGTTTGGATCCCGAATCACCGTGCACTTGAACTACTGGCGGTCCGGAAGTCGACATGGGAAACGCTCGGTCGCGAAGGCTTGAAGATGCTCTTCTCATTTCGACATTCTTCAACCATTCGAGGTCCCAAACAGATGGCCAATTGTTGAAAAATAAAAACTCCATTCTCTTTGTGCCCGAATGGGTAGGCGGATTCCATTCTCCTCACACTTGAACGGATAGGCGGGTTTCCATTCTCAAAATGCCCGAACGGATAGGAGGGTTCCATTCTCTTCATGCCTGAACAGATAGGCATGTTTCCATTCTTGAAATGCTCAAACGGATAGACGAGTTCCATTCTTCTCATGCCCGAATGGGTAGGCAGGTTTTCATTCTCAAAATGCCCGAATAGATAGGCAGGTTCCATTCTCCTCATGCTTGAACGGATAGGCGGGTTCCATTCTCCTCATGCCCGAACGGATAGGTAGGTTTCCATTCTCAAAATGCCCTAACGGATAGGCAGGTTCCATTCTCCTCATGCCTGAAGGGATAGGCGAGTTTCCATTCTCCTCATGCCTAAACGGATAGGCGAGTTTCCATTCTCCTCATGCTTGAAGGGATAGGTGGGTTCCATTCTCCTCATGCCTAAACGGATAGGCGGGTTCCATTCTCCTCATGTCTGAACGGACAGACGGGTTTCATTTCACTGAAAAAGCTTTAATATACTTGTCAAAATAGGCAAAAATGATTTGATGATGCAAGTTAGCATGCTAGGACCTAGGGATGTCTAACAACAAATGATGCATGAATTATGACATCAAAATTGCTCGGACACTTTCATCTATCGGATCGGTCAATCTTGACCCCTTTCTTGTTTTTTCTTCTTCTCAATCTCTTTTGGCTTTCTCATCCTTGCCAAATCTCCATCCTTTGTCTCGTCTTGAAAAATGACTGCTAACATTCACTGGTTAGAACAGACGTAACACTTCTCGTAGTGCTCATTCTCGTAATTGCCCCCTACTCGACCTGGGTGCTCAACTATTCTCTTCGTCTTGACTCATCACAACGAATTTTCTTTTATCGAAACATTAGGGGGAAGGCACATGCCCCCAAGTCATTGAACTTTTCTCTGAAATTAAATAAGGTCCATTTTCATTTTCTGAAGCAATCAAAGCAGAAACTCACTTCAAGTCCCTAAACAGTAGCATGTAGGACCTTACTACTATCCTTACCATGGCCACTAACGGGCTATCATTTGTATTCATGACCTTGAATTCTAAGCTTTATCCTTGAAGCAATGGAAAGAATTGTTTTTGTGTCCACTAAAAATTTTAGGCTACATCTCCAAATTTCAAAATGAGATGCATTTTCAAAAACCAGACTTTCTTTTCAAATTATGGATATATCATGCTAAATTAAATACCCCAAATATCAAGTGCACGAATGACACTAAGATGGCTTACCAAGGGTTGCCTCAAGCAATTAGACCTCGAAAGCTGAGCTAATGTTTGAGAATACGAAATACCCTCCAAATTATTTCAGTTCTTAATCAATTAGACCTATCTTTTGTAGGCTTCGCCTTTATCATTATTACTTGATCTTATTTCTTTCTAGTTTTGGAGAAAACAACTCATCACATTCTTTTGGCTCGAAATAAATGATGGAGCAAACAACAAAACCCCGAGCTACTCGACATTGTCATGATTTGAAAATATTACCATCACTCATGTAGCTAAAGTTTCTGATTCGACTGGTGCATAGCAACCTTATTGGTCTTTTTTCTACAGCGGAGTGCCCCAAAAATTCCACATTCGTATCCGAAAATGCCTATTACCAGGCTTCAAACATTGGAGTGTTTTTTATGCCTTTTGATTCTCAATTTTTCTTCCTTTTTTGTTTTTTTCTTTTCTCTCATTTTTTCTTTCAATTTTTCTTCTTTCTTCTTTCTTATTCTTATTCTTCTTCTTTTTCGTTTTTTAGTTTTTTAGTATGGAAGATTTCCGATTGTTCTCTCGAAGGCCCTAATGCTACGTGTACTCAATAGATGACCAAATTAAATTGGAGTGTAAGTCACATATTCATCATCTTCACAGCTTTCGATTTCCACTAGAAAAAGGTTGCTTGAAATCAACCTTTGGTTCAAGGCCAATGTCCTTTGTGCAATTGATATACGGGGACTCAATAGAAAAATATACAATGCATCCTTTCATTGAAATTTAAAAATATGTAGTCTTAGTCCCCTACAAAAAGATCTTTGCTACCTTTCGGGCAAAGGGTAACAAAGTTGATTCCGCACATTACTTCAAGGAAAAGATTAAAATGCAATGAAATGAAAACAAAGCAACACCAAACACATAGTAAACTCGGATGCATTAAAACTCCTGACCACCACTAGACTGGCCAGTCATCACAACCCTTAAGCTTCCTCGAGGAACTCAAACTCCTTATTGTCCATCAGTTCCTGAACCAAATGCTTGAATTCTGGACAACTCTGAATCTCGTGCCCCAAAGTCTGATGGTACTCACAAAATGATTCCTGGCCATCATACACTCCCTTCGTACCATTCTCAATCAAGCCCACCGTGCACAGCTGTTCGTACACCCAAATTAGAGGGGACTTGATTTCTGATACCGCCATCCTTACTTTCTTCGCATCTACCTCTTCTAGGGCATTCACGCCTCGTCCTCCATTGTTTGGAAGTGGATTGGCCGCCACATTGGGCCCCTCTAATTCGATGACCTCGATGTTGATCATGTTTTGCACGAGCTTCTTGAACGCTGTGCAATTTTCTATCGTTTGCCTCGGTACTCCTCCGTGGTACTCACAATGTGCTTTCTCGTCATACCATGGAGGGTAAGGTGGCTGGAAGGGAGTAACATGATATGGACAGACCAGATCAGCCTCGTATAGGTGTTTGTACACCTCCTTGTATGCCATGGATAAAGGGGTGAAAGACATCTACTCATTTTCCCTCTTGAGAGCCCTATTTTCTGTTCTATTTGAGCTTTGCGCATTCCCGATTGTGGCTTGAGGCGGTGAGATTGTGAGGTGCTTAGGAGCCTCGTAGGTACTGGTGTTGTTCACCTCATGATCTTTCTTCTTGAATTACTTCCGAGCATTTTCTCCTCCATCAATTCTACCACTCTTGATAGATTCCTCAATACGTTCACCGGTCATAACCATATCTAAGAAATTACCGATAGGGTTGCTTATCATACGGTCATAGAGGGTCCCCTTCAAAATATCAACAAACATAGGAGAGATCTCATTTTCGCAGAATGAAGGTTGGACCTGTGCCGCCACGTCTCGCCAACGTTGGGCGTATTCACGGAGGCTCTCATTGTGCCTTTGCTCCAAACTTTGTAGCATGAGTCGGTTTGGGACCATATCGGTTATGTGCTTATATTGGTCTGTGAAAGCCTTGGCCAAATCCTTCCATGACCTAATCTGAGCACGGGTTAACTGATTGTACCACCTTACCGCGGGCCCCGCTAAACTATCTTGAAAGCAATGAATTAGCAACCTCTCATTGTCGATGAAACCTATCATATTTCTACAAAACATGGTTATATGGGTAGTAGGGCAAGTTGTCCCGTCAAACTTTTCAAACTCTGGCGTCTTGAACTTGGGTGAAATTACCAAGTCGGGAACCAAACTGAGATCTCTAACATTCATCCCATATGACCCTTCTTCCTTTTCCTTTGTTCGAAATTTCTCCTCGAGGTTCTTCCGGGTCTCCTCTAGTTGCTTCGAGAACTCCGCCTTGCCCTTGTTCAATTTCTCAACCTCATCCAAATCCGGAACACTATCCCCGAAATTTTCCACATGATTAAAAATCAAACCCGATGGAGCATGGGTAGAGGCGCCCACCTGATGCGATGTTGTCCCATCTCCTTGAGTAGCCGCTCCTTGCAAGGTCTTAGGGGTATCGATGCCAAAACCAGGGGAATACGAGGTGTCTCCCATCTCTTGACTAGGGTTTCCAACAACACCCTTTCCTCTTAGATTGGCTTGTAGCAATTGAGATATCTCTTTCATCATATCTTGTTGGGACTTGATAATGGTGTCCCTCAATTCTGGATGAGCTCGCTCCAACTGACCCCTCAAATCGGCTTTCAACTTAGCAAAACTCTCCTCCATTTGCTTCTTTTGATGGCGAGTAAAGCGTGGATGCGAAATCTTCGATAGTCAAGAATACTGCCATGACCCCAACAATTAATTTCATGTGCTTTATGATTTAATGCATGCAATGTGTCGTATGCATGGTAGAAATAGATGATTAAAGGCAATAAATTAGAAAACACAATTGAATGCAAAGAAGTGTTGATTCAACGAACATCTTCATCAAACAACTTTTCATAACGAAGATTAAGTTTTATTACCACAAGATAAGAAAATAGGTACGTAGGGTACGACTTTCAATAAGTTTTGCTCGTCCCCTTCCTCTAAATTAGCGCGTTCCGGAAACTTTGTTGCAATGGACTCTTTCTCCCGTTATGATAGCTTTCAATTTTAGACTGTTCTTGAATCAACACTTCGTATGAAAATGTCATGAATATGTGCAAAAATAATCAAACAAAACATGACAGAAAAGGCAAATGGATTAGTAACAAAAATAATGAATACCGAATAAAAAAAGATAAACAACAACGCAAAAACCTAGCAACATGCATTCTAGCTTGCTACGGTTATCCGCATGACTCTAATTGGGTGGGCTTCTTAAATTTTCACACATGTGGGTTCGGTTCTAAGAAAGGGTACCCGAACCTATCTTATCACCTACTATGGTAACAAGAACCCAAATTCTGGCCCATTACAAGCTTGCAAAATGGTTTTGGTCCGAGGGAAAGCACGACCTAATAACGTGGAGGGCTGCTCACGTGTCAAAGGCGTGGATTCCAGAAGTGAATTACCGACCCGTGGAGGGATGCTCACGTGGGTATGGGCGTTTCACTCCCACTTAAGGTACGGAGCTCGGGTATAGAGCTTAATGATCATGATGCAACACATGTCGGTGATTCCTTAAAAATTAAATGAAAAATTAATTCGAAGGCTACCAATTATCAAAGCTCGTATAATTTAAGTCCCATTTTCAAAGAAGATCTGCCTCATTAAAATCAAATTAAATTTTAAAAATTTCTATAATTAAAAGCAACAATTATTTTTTGGCTTAACTCTCTTTTTGTTTGTAAAACAAAATTGTCCCCAGCGGAGTCGCCATGCTGTGACGACGTTTTTTTTGAAACAGCCCACATTTTTAGGAAAATATATTAAAAAATGGAGAAATTTATGTTTCGAAAAAACTTTTAAAAATTTTTGGAGTCGCCACCGACTACTAAGGTAGGCCGGACACCATAAAAAACTAAAACCAAAGATTCATTTGAAAGGGTTTGGGAGTTGGTTACGTGTGGGGAAGGGTTAGCACCCCCATCACGCCCGGAAATCGGTACCAAAATAATTGTTGCTTCTAATTGATGGAAATTATTTAAAATTTAAAATGAATTTAATTAGGGGTTCTTGATTGAAAATTAAACTTTAATTGTACGAGCCTCATCAAATCGGTGGTCTCAAATTAATTAGGCATTTAATTAAAAAGGATGAAGGTACACCGGACCAAAGACTAAACCGACATCATATAAGCCTGTCTGTCGTGTTAGTTTATGGTTCAGATCACGTACATCACCTTTATGCATGATGCAAGCAGATAAAATATGGTGCCATGGTCTTGTTCGTTTTAATTATTTACGAATTTACCTTTAGACGGTGCAAATCAATTCGAATATTCGGGGAATATCCAATAAGCTAGGATATTACAACCTAAATACGTGAATTAATAAGTATCTCCTTTTTATGATTAAAATTAATTATCACATATTCGAGGAATATCTAAGGTCACATGAATGACAATTAAAAATGCATGCCAAAAATACATATTCGAGCAATATAAAAAACTAAGATGTGCACACATTAGAATCATATATTACATACATAATAAAACTATATTATATGCATAAAACTATATATTATGGACATGCAATCTATATATTATAACAATAACAATATAACTACCAACATAAAAAAAGTCAAAGCAACATATGTTAATGACCACAAATCATACCTCAACATGGCAATTACGTACGTAAAACATGAGAATTAAATTTAACTATATGGCAAAAAGCATGAACATTGGAATGTAATACAACAAAAATAAAAAGCAAACTGAATAATTAAAATGCATGATGGTAGGGACCAAAACGGTAAATGAACCACTAAAAAACTAATAAATAACCAAAACAGGGACCCAATTAAAAGGACACAGAAACCTAAAGGGACCGAAAGGGGAATTTTACCACTCGAAATTCGGCTAAGATCAAAGAAGGGACGAAAGTAAAGACATTTAAATAATTTGAGGGACCACAGACGTGATTTAAAAACACTGAATGGCTGATTTAGGTAATTAAAGGGACACATAAGGATTTAAAAACTAGTTAAACCAGTTTTAAGACTCTAAAACTCTATAAAAGTCGACCTAAAAATAATTGAACCCTTTTTTGCCTAACGTAAGATAGACTCTTCCTCTTCTCTGCTCTCTGAAAACCCCAACGCCGCTCCGGTCGCCGTTAGCCGGCACCGGAAACCTAAAAACCTTGCAATCCCCTTTCGTTTGTAAAAATAGAACCCAAAAAACCTTCTTCAATGCTTCGACACTAAATCGGCACCCGAAAACAAAAAAAAAAACAGAATCCCCCCTTTCAAACCTAGAGATTCATAACTTGAAAAAAGAAAAAAAGAAAAAAAGGCACCTTCCACCCCTTTGCCTCACCGATTCACCCCGTTACTCCAGAAGGGGAGCATGGGCTTATCACCGGCGAACCAAAGGGTGAATAAACTGAAACGGCAAAGGTAAAAACGAAACCCTAATCCCCTTTTATTTTTTATGCTTCGAAAAGAAAATGGGAAGACGATACTTCTGTAATTCTTTTTTTCTGCTTCTATTGCTCTCTGAAATTTTCCCCATTTCTAACTTGGGGTTTACAAAGTTTGGTTTCGGCTTTTATAAGCCCGAAAATTACAAATTTTGTATTACATGAAATTCTTTCGGAAATATGCTATTGGTTGCTGATTATTTGTTGCGCATTAGCCTTCTCTGACATTTCAGTTTTGTTTTGTTTGCATGTGACGACTCTCGTACGAGGGGGAGGGGACCAGAGGAGACGGCGCGGCTTGGCGGCTGAGGAAACGGGTCGCGCGCGAGAGCCGAATGGGCAAGCGGTGGATTGCACGTGCGCGTCTGAAGAATGGAGAGTCGCACGTGGGCGCATGGAAGTTCTGGAGGCTTCCCTACCTCGATCCTGACCGTTGATGGGCTCCCGATCCAAGGGCTACGCTTGATGCAGCACTAGAGGTGCAAATGGCTAATTAGAGTTTCCTTCATCTGCGCGATCTGGACCGTCAGATTATCCTTGATCTGACGGTGGTGCTTCGGCTGTGCAAGACACAAAGATGGTCATCAAATTAGGTATTTTGATGTAATTAGGGTTTTTAGTTAGATTGGGCCCAAATCGGGCCATGTAATTTATATTTATTACTCCCTCCGCCCCACAATTTTTGTCCCTTATTGACTTTTTTTGGTCAATTTTTTTCAACTTTGACTCATAATTATTTAAAATGTATCATTGATAAAAATATGAAAAATATATTTTAAAAACCTCTAATCGAGTAGTTTTCTAATATATATTTTATAAAAATTAATTATTTAAAATATTCAATATAATAATAGTCAAAGTTTAAAAATTTTGACTTTCAAAAAGTCAATAAAAGACATTTTTTATAGGACGGAGGGAGTATTATTTTTTTTGGCGTTTTTAATGTTTGTATATAGACTCTTAAATATAAACTGGGCTTTATTTATTATGTATATCAGGCTTTACTTATTCAATTTGGGCAAACTTTATATTTATTAATTAGTTAGTATTTTTTGTGTATTTTCATACTCGTTTCAAAAACTTTAATAATAATAATAATAATAATAATAATAATAATAATAATAATAATAATAATAATAATAATAATAATAATAATAATAGCATATCATATGATAATAATGAATAAACAATAATTGTAACATAATAAGATAACATAATATATGTTAGTAATTAATTAATCTTTTCTTTTTTCTTTCAATCGAATAACAATGACCAAGAAACAATATCATCAAATATATTTATATATATATATATATTACTAATAATATTTTTATTATTTTTTTATTCTTTTTAATCATACTATAGTTAAGGTAAATGAACAAAGCCCATTATTTTATAAAAAATAAGAAACGGGTTAACACCCCGGACAAAATTAGTGATTACAATTTGAAACATCTGAAGAAAAAGGAAATCCTCTACCACACCACCAGAAGACCGAAATAAATGATGTTATAGAGGAGGAGCTAAAACAAACAAGAAACATGTTTCCAAGGTTAAAGCATCTATGAAATGGGTATGGACCCAGATTGTCAAAGCTGGAGTGATGGAAGGAAGATTTGAAGAAGTGACGATGGAAGGATTGTATTGTGAGTACCATCAGAAGGAGGGGCATAAAATTGAAAATTGCTTGGAGTTTAAGCAGTTACTGCAGGCAAAAATTGACGATAAAGAGTTAGAATGTTTTTAGAAGGGAACCAAAGAACAAAAGATGTAAGTGTGTGCGTTAGAGGAATCATCCTCTAAAAAGATTTATACATGAATGAAGCCTTTGGTGATCAAGACCAAGGTAAGAGTTGGTGAACAAGCTAGAGGTGTGACTCCACGATTTGTTGTAAAGGCACCGGCCCCATTCCCATATAAGGATAGTAAACAAGTTCCTTGGAACTATGCTTGCACAGTGACGGATCCGAGGAGCTCGACAGCTGAAGAAAGAAGAAAAAAAGGACCTGCTAATGAAGTAGGTCATTTCACAAGAAGCAGAATACTCTATTCCGCGCCAGAAGCTGACGATAGAGATGCAGCACAGAGAAAGACTGCTAATCAACAAGATAAGGAAGGAGAAAAATATTTATTCCAAGATAAAACACTAGTGATTCATGAGCCTGTGAAAGAATCAGAGGCCCAAGAGTTTTTGAAAATACTCAAGCACAATGAGAATAGTGTGGTGGAGTAGTTGCATAAACTTTTGGCCCGAATTTCTATGTTTTCATTGCTATTGAGTTCAGAGGGTCATCGGGACGCCTTGTTGAAAGTGTTAAACAAGACATTTGTGTCGAAAGAGATCACGACTGATAAGATGGACATGCTGGTCAATAATATTGTTGTTAATAATTTCATATCATTCAGTGATGAAGAAATACTTGCGGGGGGAAGGGGATCATGCAAACCCCTCCATATTTCTACAGGATGCAAGAGATATATGCTACCAGGAATCCTCATTGACAATGGATCAGCTTTGAATGTTCTTCCTTTGGCAACGTTGAAAATGTTACCTATTGATATTTCTCACATGAGAACTTATCAAAATACAGTACGGGCCTTTGACGGGACCCAAAGGGATATGTTAGGGAAAATTAAAGTTCCTATACAGATTGGACCATCAACATTTGAGATAGACTATGTGGTTGTGGATATAAACCCCAGCTATAGCTGTTTGCTTGGGCGTCCATGGATTCATACAACAGGTGTAGTACCTTCTACCCTTCAACAGAAATTGAAATTTGTGATTGATGGACAATTGGTCACAGTTGGTGCGAAAGAGGAAATCATTGCATCGGTAATCACTGATGCGCCATACATTAAAGTGGACGAGGGGGCGCTTGAGTTCCGTTTTAGAACATTGGAGTTAGTCAATGCAACCTTTGTCATTGAAAGGAGCAAGGTGCCAGAACCAGAGTTGTCAAGCTGCGCAAAGATGAAAGTGAATCAAACACTTGGAAAAGGAGCCAAGGTAGGAATGGGATTTGGAAAGAACCATCAGGGAAGGCTTTACCTAGTGGAGATCCCAATAAAGAAAAGCAGAGTTCAGAAAACAACAAGAAATAAGGAAGGCGAAGTTGAGTGGAGGGTAAGTCGAGTGAGAGCTAATGACGTACTCACCCTTGAGTCACACTTTCAGGACTGGAGGACTCCTAGACCTTAATGTCCGCTTTGATGAAGAGGAGAAAGGGAAGAATTAACTGTGTGAGGCTTTTGAGAATTTGAGCATTAGTGTTGTCAAAAACGAGGAAAGAGTAGAAAGCAAATACATGTCCAAGATTTGCCCTAGTGCTGAGCTGAACAATTGGACTGCTGAAGTAGTCCCTGAAGTTTTTAAGACTACCTCAGAGTAATTCTCAAAACCAACTCTTTTACCCTTAGGCCCGGGGTAATTAGAGATCTTATGTAAAAGGGTCTATGTCAAAACCATAGTTCTTATTTCAATAAAAGATTCATATTTTCCAATAATTTTGAGTGGTAAACTTTCCTGCGCAAAACAACAACATCAAAAAGCAAAAGATCGTAAAATGAAAATAAAAAAGCAAACCATAAAACAAATCATACCATTTCATTCATTCTTTCTTTCTTGGTACACATTCTTTGTTTCTTTTATTTGCAGGTTTTTAGATATCAACGGTACAAATGACTCTGAGTCAGATTCCGAGGTTAATTTTGAGTTACCACTATGTTTGGAGGAAGTTGGGAATATTGATGGTGAAGAAGAATATGACTTGCCCGATGATTTGCTCAGAATGGTAGAAGGAGGGGAAAGGCAAATTCTACCCCACAAAGAAGAGTTAGAAGTTTTGAATCTTCGAACTGAAGAAGAGAAGCGTGAAGTGAAGATTGGTACCACCATCTAGTTTGAGACGTGATAATGTTTGATTCAGCTCTTGCAGGAGTATAAAGACATTTTTGCCTGGTTGTATCAGGATATGCTTGGCCTTGATACAAATATTGTTATGAAGAGGCTTCCTATAAAGGAGGGATGTGAACCTGTAAAGCAAAAGATCAGAAGGATGAAGGCTGATACACTTCTGAAAATCAGGGATGAAGTAAAAAAGCAATATAATGTAGGATTCCTCGAGGTAGCTAAATATCCAAAATGGGTAGCAAACATTGTTCCAGTACCAAAGAATGATGGAAAAGTAAGGATGTGTGTCGACTACATGGATCTTAATAGGGCAAGTCCCAAAGATATTTTTCCACTCCCACATATCGACACCTTGGTAGACAATACATCCGGTCATTCCTTTTTTCTTTTATGGATGGATTTTCTGGATATAATCAAATAAAGGTGTGCCCAGAAGACATGGAAAAGACTACTTTTGTAACACTTTGGGGAAACTTTTGCTATAAAGTAATGCCTTTCGGATTGAAAAATGCGGGGGCAACTTATCAGAGAGCTATGATTACTCTTTTCCACGATATGATGCACAAGGAAATAGAAGTTTATGTTGATGATATGATTGCCAAGTCTAGAACAGAGGATGAGCATCTAGTGAACCTGAGTAAGCTTTTTCAAAAGGTTAAGAAAATTTCAGCTAAAGCATAATCCTACCAAGTGCACAATTGGGGTTACTATGGAAAGTTGTTAGGCTTTGTAGTAAGCAGAAAATGAATTGAAATTGACCCTAATAAGATAAAGGCCATAAAAGAGCTTCCACCACCCCAAACACAAAAACAAGTTCGAGGATTCTTAGGAAGGTTGAATTACATAGCCCGTTTCATCTCCTAATTAACGAATAATTGTGATCCAATATTCAGGTTGCTTAGAAAGAATAATCTGGGGACATAGAATGAGGAATGTCAGGTAGCCTTAGAAAAGATCAAGGAGCAGTTAACTAACCCTCCAGTGTTAGTACCACCTGTCTCAGGAAATCCGTTAATACTCTATCTAACGGTGTATGAAAATTCAATAGGCTGCGTATTGGGGTAGCATGATGAAACTGGAAGGAAGGAAAGAGCAATATATTACGTAATCAAACAGTTCATCGATTGTGAAACAAGATATACTCCGATTGAAAAACTATGTTGCGCTCTGGTGTGGGCTACTAAAAGGCTTAGGCAGTATATGTTGTATCATACCACAAGGTTGATCTCAAGGCTAGATCCGTTAAAGTTTATGTTGGAAGCTTCGGCCCTATCAAGAAGAATAGCACGACGGCAGATGTTGCTCTCAGAATAAGGTATTCAGTATGTGAGTTAGAAAGCGGTAAAAGGAAGTGCCATAGCTGATTTTCTGGCAAGTCGTGCTCAAGGTGACTATGAAGCGTTAGATTTCAGTTTCCCCGATGATAATTTAATGTGTATTACAAAAAATGATGAGCCACCAACAGAATCATGGGTCATGCATTTTGACGGTGCTGTAATGCTTTAGGACAAGGTATTGGGGCAATTTTGGCTTCACCGAAGGGAGATCATTACCCTTTTACTTGCCGTTTGAAATTCTTTTGCACTAATAATATGGCAGAATATAAGGTATGCATATTAGGACTAAGAGAGGCCATTGATAGAAAGATCTGAAATTTGAAGATCTATGGGGATTCAACGTTGATCATCTACCAAATACGTGGCGAATGGGAAACAAAGGATGCAAAGTTAATAGAGTATTACAAGTCATTGTATTAACCAAAGAATTTAATGTGATTACTTTTAAGCATCTCCCAAGGGAAGACAATCAGATGGCTGATGCCTTAGCTACTTTTGCTGCCATGTTTAAAGCAAGTGAGGGTTCTGAGATGATGCCCATTAAGTTGAAAATGTTAGAGTCCTCAGCTCATTGTTACAACTTAGAGGAGGAGGTAGATGGCTTGTCATGGTACTATGACATCTTGCAGTACATAAAATTTCAGCAATACACAACACAATCTTCAGAAAATGAAAAGAAGATGATTAGGAAAATGGTATCAGGATACATTCTTGGTGGAGAAATCCTTTATAGATGAAGTCGAGACCAGGTGCTTTTAAGATGTGTGGATGCAAAACAAGCTCAATTGATCCTGGAAGAGGTTCATGAGGGAGTTTTCGGAACTCACCCTAGTGGTTTCACTATGGCAAGGAAAATTATGCGTTTCAGATATTACTGGTCAATGATGGAAGGAAATTGTATTAATTACTTCCGCAAATGTCACAAGTTCATGGTTTACGCTGACAAGGTTCACGCGCCTCCTCAGTCTCTCCATGTCATGTCATCTCCCTAGCCATTCTCTATGTGAGGCATAGACGTCATTGTGCAGATTCATCCGAAGGCGTCAAATGGGCATCACTTTCTTCTGGTAGGCATCGATTATTTCATAAAATGGGTGGAAACGACCTCATACGCGAGTGTAACAGGGTCCACTATTTGCAATTTCTTAAAGAATAAGATCATTTGTCGATATGGTTTTACTGGAGAGTATAATCACCGATAATGCCTCTAACTTGAATAACATAATGATTGTTGAGGTCTATGAACATTTTAGCATTAAGCACTGCAACTCAGTAGTATATCACCCGAAGATAAATGGATTAGTAGAGGCAACCAATAAAAACATCAAGAAGATAGTTGCAAAAATGACAGACACTTATAAAGATTGGCATGAAAAGTTACCATTCGCCTTATATGCATATCGAACAACGGTACGAACGTCTACTAGGGCAACTCCATTCTCATTAGTATACAGAGTAGAAGCTGTGCTATCAATTGAGGTTAAGATACCATTGATGTTTCTTGATAGAGGCCAAATTAGACGAAGCTGAATGGGTCCAGACAAGGTATGACCAATTGAATTTAATTGAAGAAAAGAGGTTGAAAGCCTTATGTCATGGTCAGATGTACCAAATGAGAATGATAAGGGCTTATGTGAAGAAGGTTCACCCTAGAGAATTCTAAGAAGGCGATATGGTATTAAAGAAGAAGCTGCCAATTCAAAGTGATCCATAAGGAAAATGGACACCCAATTGGGAAGGACCTTATATTGTGACAAAGGTTTTTTCAGGCGGAGCATTGATCTTGGCTGAGATGGATGGAGATGAGTTTCAAAACCCGGTGAACTCGGATTCTGTTAAGAGGTATTATGCTTGAAGAACAAAGAAGAAAAAGAAAAAGAAAGAAAAAAAGGAAAAAAATAAAAAAAGAGAGAGAAAAGAAAAGAAGGTTTCAAAATGAAAACCCGCAAAAGGGCGTTTTGAAACCAAAGGAGGATCTGAGTTGAAAACCCGTAAAGGGTGGCTCAAATAATTCGTAAGATAGTTTTCGGGGCTTCAACACTTATGCATCATACTCAAAGACTCCTCAACAAAGGTGGCATTCAAGATTACTTCTGGCGTTTGATGGGAGGAGTTTGGACTGTTGATATCTGAATACTTGTTCCCCTTCTTTTTTTAAAAAAACCTTCTTGTGTTTTCCACAACATTAATAAATTTAGTTTCATGGATTTTTCTTTCTTCCTTGTTTTCTTCCCTATTATTATCGACATCTTGCTATAAAATTAGAATTAATGGATTTGACAATCATTTAGATATACAAAAGATTTTTGAGCATTACTTTGAGAAGGTTTTGGAAAGTACATGGACTATGAGGTGTTTCATAATTAATATTATCGCTTGGGGCATGTGACGTTAATATTAAAGCATTTGAAATGGAAATAAGCCTTGCTGTAAAATTTTCAAACGAACCCAAACGGGAAGAAAAGTGAGGATTCTTGAAAAGCCTTGCAAGTGTCTTGGTGCTTAAATAATATAATGGTGTTTTCTAATCGCCAGTCCTTCTTACATGATAATTAGAACAATGTCAAAACTTGACTTAAGGGTTTTCAATCACATTTTAGAAGAAGCTTGATTCTGAATACGAATATTTTGACTAATGAAAGCGGGCATGGATCAAATGTTTCCAATAAAGTAAAGGATAAGATGTGAGGGTAAAGTCAGTTAAGGGTGCAAGATTAAGTATGTAGAAGATCAGAAACATGTTCAAAAGAAGCAAAAAACCAGAACTGTTCATAGTACTATACTCATGTTGTTGTCTCATGGCATTGTGGGTGAATTCCAAGTTTTACCCAATGAAAGTAGGCAAAGGTGGAGGCCCTATTCCAAGGAATGGTGGAAGAAAAGGGTAAAACCATTTAGAATTAAAAGACAAGGTGAGGTTAGCCTTCTTATCTACGCAAGGTCTGAAGGAAACTCATGTTAGCCGGGTTGGAATCGATAACCAGTATTTCACCAGAATTAAGAAAATAGTCCAAGCAAAAGAGGTTTTAAAAAGAGAAAAGAAAAACTTGACATGCATTCATGTTTCAGGCATCCCTAGGGCATGCACATCATAATTGCATTGCATATTGCATTTTGTTTTTCAGGTACATGGAAGACCTGTTTGAATGAGGTTTTGCTTATTCATCCAAGCATAAGGAGGATGAAATTTTTCAGAAGAATATGCCTATCTGTTTGGGCATTTGGAGAATGGAACACATCTCAGTTATTCGAGGATAAGGAGAATAGAACCCGTCTATCCGTTCAGGCGTTTGGAGAATGGAACCCAGCTCAACTATTCGAGCATAAGGAGAATAGAACCTACCTATTTGTTTGTGCGTTTGGAGAATGGGACCCAACTCAGCTATTCAAGCGTAAGGAGAATAGAACCTGCCTATCCGCTCAGACATTTATAGAATGGAACCCATCTCAGCTATTTGAGCATAAGAAGAATAGAATCCGCCTATCTGTTCGAGCGTTTGGAGAATGGAACCCAACTCAGCTAATCGAGCATAAGGAGAATAGAACCCGCCTATCCGTTCGGGCGTTTGGAGAATGGGACCCAGCTCAGCTATTCCAGCGTAAGAAGAATAGAACCCGCCTATCTGCTTGGGCATTTGGAGAATAGCATCCACCTCAGCTATTCGAGCGTAAGGAGAATAGAACCCGCTTATCCCTTCGGGCGTTTGGAGAATGGAATCCGGTCATCTATTCGGGCGTTTGGAGAATAGAACGTGCCTATCCGTTCGGGCATCAAGAGAATGGAGCCAACCAGAAAATCGGTGAAAATCAGTGCCTTTTGGTCTTTGATTTATCCCTGTTGCACAAAGATAAGAAAAGAAGGGCAGCTGTTGTCACTAGATTTTCACCTATTATTTTCAAATAAATTAATAATAATAATAATAATAATAATAATAATAATAATAATAATAATAATAATAATAATAATAATAATAATAATAATAATAATAATAATAATAATAATAATAATAATAATAATAATAATAATAATAATAATAATAATAATAATAATAATAATAATAATAATAATAATAATAATAATAATAATAATAATAATAATAATAATAATAATAATAATAATAATAATAATAATAATAATAATAATAATAATAATAATAAAACCTTTAAAAAACCATTTCAAATAAAGGCCCATTTCAAAATAAAAAGAATTTTTTTTAAGAAACCAAAAGCCCATTTCAATTAAACCCATTTCTAAACCTTTTTTTAAATCAAATAAAAGCCCAATCTTAAAATAAAATAATAAACCCATTTATTTTTTAAAAATAGCTCATTCAAAAAACCATTAGGAAGATAACCCAATAATAAAAAACAACAAAAAAGGAAAGAAGAAGAAATAATAATAATAATAATAATAAATAGCAAAAAACAGTGAAAAATGAATAAATAAAAAAAGGGAAAGACGGGCGCAGCCATGCGCCTAGCACGTGTGCCGCACGCGCTCGAGCTGAGAGCCCCAATTCGACAACCTGGCCGACTGTCGGGCATGCGTCCGCCGTCCTCAGGCCACGGTTGTCGACGCTGTTGGTATCGATCGACGCGTCTTGTCGTCGCCGACCGAATGGCACCGATGCCGCTCGTCATCGTCCACTGTAGCCGCCGAGATCTTCAAAAAAACATAGAGAAAGGGGTTAAAGCTAGGGCTCAAATCAAGGGAGAAATTCATCCTCAAATCCAAACCAAACTGAATAATTTTTAGGGGTTTTACTGAGGATCAAGCTCTTGGTCGGATAAAGGAAACAATTTTGGGATTGAATCCCGAATTTGCCTTGATTGTCAAGCCTAGGTTCTAGTATAAAAACCCGTTTGCACACCCTTGTTCTTCACCAATTCACCACTTGAAAAAGCTTAAAAAAATATGAAATTTC
This sequence comes from Hibiscus tridactylites, assembly GCA_958450335.1. NCBI lineage: Eukaryota > Viridiplantae > Streptophyta > Magnoliopsida > Malvales > Malvaceae > Hibiscus > Hibiscus tridactylites. Next base: position 74,914,544 of record OY288273.1, read on the forward strand.
TTAAAAATTTCTCTGTAATTGTTGGAAAATTCTTGGAGTGGAGTTTGAGCTTTGGGTCATTTTTCGGAGGCGTTTGGGAAGCAATTCGAGAAGGAATCACATATGAGTTATCATTTCCGGTAAAAATCCATTTCTTTTCTTTTAAATTTATTTAGTGAATTTCATACTTGTTGTTGATTGAATTTTTTTTGTTGTGTTTGTTTATGTTTGTTTTAGGTTGCATTTGTTGGAGTTGAAAGATTGATTCTTGAATTCGGTAATAATTTCGTTTCAAATTTTTGTTTAGTTTTCGATTTAAAATTTTAAATTCTTACATGAGTAAAAATGTTATTTTTTTAAACTTTGATCTTGAAAATGAAATAATAGACACTAAAAAGAGGTCTTGATCCTTTTGGTTTTGAGAATAAAAATGAATTAATGTTTTAAAAAAACTAAAATCAAGGGGCTTAATAAAAGATGATAAGTCATGGATGAAAAAATAAAAAAAATGAGTCTTAATTTGTTAGAAAATAAATTGGGTTTTGAAATAAGGTTTTAATAATAAAAGGTTCTTAGGTAATTTAAAGGAGGTTTATTTTAAAAAAATAAAGGTGTTTAAAAAAATAGGTTTTTAAAAGAAAAAAGATGAACTTTTAAAAAATGGTTTTTATAAAAATAACCATAGGTTAGAAGTTTAGAATTTTAGAGAATAAAAGTTTGAAAACATGAAAAAATCTTTTTCCTAAAGAATAAGTTAACTTAAAGGTTTTAAAAAATTTCAAAGTCATATTTTAAGAGAAGCTTTTAAAAAAATGTAAAAAGAAATCATCAAGGAGTAAGAATAATCTTAAATTTTTTTTTAAAAAAGGGAAGAACATTTCTTTGAAAATAAAAAATAGAAAAATATAGAAAATTAATAAGACTAAAAAGAAAAAAATGATAAAAAGAAGAGTTTAAGTTTTAAGGCAAAAAATGAAGAAGAATAAAGGGTTTTTTGAAATAATAAAAATAAAACATAAAGAAAAATTCAAGTTTCTAGTTTGTCCTTTAGAAATAGGTCAAAACTCAAGACTAG